>JASDFA010000011.1:3435000-6202500 GCA_035772735.1 Datura wrightii
TACATGTTATTCGGCTTTGTATTTTGAAGGGGACAAATCAAAAATATTTTCATTGAATGGATGATGTTTATGCTGCAGTGGGCTTGAATCTCCTTTAGAAGAGACATATCCGCGCCTCGACCTGAACATTTATTTATTTATTTTTACCAATTTTATTTTAAACTCTAATTTATGATATATTCATAAATATTTGTTGTTATAATTTTTGCTACTTGTCCATGTATTTCTTTTAATCCAAAGATCTATAGGAAATAATCTAAATTTACGTAAATATTATATTTTTAATATGCTTTCTTATAGACTAATTATAGGGCATCTATGATCCAACCCACTCTAAGTTGGCATTATTCAAATCTATGTCGGCATTTTCTGTTTGCTTTTTTTCGAGGCTTTGATATCTATTTAAAATCTTAATTAATTTTAATTGTATTGTTTAAGATTCATTTGAAAAAAAAAATCTCCATTATTATAAAAAATTATATATCTAAAAATTAATTAAAAATTTTTTAATTAAAAACGAAAGAATTTTATCTATTACACCGTCATTCTTAATAAGTTATGCAACCAATCCAAATCATCTAAACAAAATAGAATAAGAACCTACTCGACCATTCTGTTTAAATGCGCATTTAACTTCTTCTGGCATCAATTCTTTCTATCTCACTTTATTTCCCTAATTTTCCCATTTTAGTTAATTTCCCTTTAAATTAATGAGCTTTTATTTCCCCATTGATTTTGATTGTAAACTGTGAGAACTAGCACCTCTCTACAGAAGCTTACATTTATAATGCTAGTCTCTGTACGTAAAAGATTCTATAGAACTTGAAAGTGATCGAGGTAACAACTATTTTCCGTCCCGTAACATACTTTTTTTTGGTATGTCTTAAAAATAAATATCAACTTTAAAATTATCTTATTTATCCTTAATAAATGATTTATAGCGATACAAATGGTTAAGAAGTGTTTTAGGTCACAAATTTAAAAATATTTTGCCGAGTCAAAAAATGCCGCATAAATTAAAACAGAAAGATTTTTACTTGATTATTTTCTATTTTCCGGAACATTACTTTTCGAAGTATAGAGAAAGCATTTGAAAAGCTACATTGATATTCAAGAATCTTTTTTAGATACAACAAAAGAAGACGAGTAAAGAAATTAACCTGATTAGTATTTATCATAATCACTAAGAGAGAGACGAATTTAGAACAGATTCAACGAATTAAATACTAAATTCATTATGATTTTAAATTGTGAATCCGCCTCTGTTCCCTTAATACCGGCTTTCTCCCGTGGGATGGCTTTATGGTTACGTTGCAGGCTGCCGAAGCAACAATGGCTGCCTGCAAGTTGGACACGACGAATGCGACAAAAACCATTCGTCAATGCACTTAACATGAAAACCATGGCTACATCTTGGCAAAATCCTCAATTTTTCTCCTTGTTGAAATTCTCCAAGGCATATTGGACACTCATTAATAATAACCATCTTCATTATTACTCCTGCTGTCTCATAAACCACAACAGGGATCTTCCTCAACTCATCCTTCTCCAGTCCTTTCGAACCCAAACGTGAGGCCGCAGCTTCTGCGGACTCGAACGGGAATCTGCCGTTGTATCGTAGGATACAACGCGAGATTTCCCTCAGAGACAGGGCGCATAACAGAAAAAGCAGCACGGCTGCAACAACTATTAGCAAACACCAGCTATTTGAAATAATTGCACCGCCGCTGCCGTTAGAGGAATGGTTTGTCGACGGGACCCCCGCATGGTAGTAATTACTACCTAAAAGAAAACGAGGCACGCCATACTCATTTCTCATAGTAACACAAAAAAATTGTACACACCAAGAAAATCTCGATTCAGTATGAGTAATTTAATTTGCTCCTTTGCATTTTTTGGGAGAGAAATTGTGAAGCTTAGTAATGTGGCTTAGCTAGTGTGAAACAAAATTGAATGCAATAAGTCAATTGTCAGAAATCTGTTCCTGATCTTGATTTTTACAATATACACAGACACACACACATATATATATATAAAAGAAGTCTGGTGTGCATGAAGTTGGGAGAAATGTCTGATCATAAGGGTCTATTGTGTAATTTTATTCAGAGATTAATTTCAGGGCTCAAACTTATAACCTCTGAATCTGATGATAATAATTTTTAGCGAATCACTTATATTTTAAGAATATATATAGCGCACATGAGTAATTTGATATTATTCCGAAAGAGATTATGTTTTGGAATATTTTAATTTACTAACAGCTAATGCTTCAGATTCTGCTCCCCTTCAAACATATTCGTCAGCATGTTGGTAGGATAAGAAAGTAGATGAATATTGATCTGATTGTGACTATTCTTTTTGGACAATCGGATTTTCAGAATTAAAAAGTCACATATACCATAACCAAACAAATAAATAGCTGAAGTTTGGTCAGACACATGAATCATGAAATTATTTTTTTTCCTTTTTTTTTTTTTTTTTTTTTGGTTTTACATTTTGGCAATTAGAAAGGGATGACCAACTTGCTGGATAGTAGGCCTTTTTTTGGGCTTACAGGACGGCCCAACTATTTCTTTTAGCCAGAAAAAATATGGCTGATTTACGCAAATGTCGTTTCTTTAGGCCACTATTTAAATTTTGGCTCTACTTTAAAAAATCGTATAGGTATATTTCTTAAACAATTATCGTTCGGGATAATGTTATACTCGAGTATAATATTTCCGCATATATTATTGAACCATAAAGATAAAACATTAGAATATCATCTAATACTTACAATAACTTATAAAGTTTTAGTGAATCGCCTAATATTTTTTCATAAGATTTTCAATTTACTCAAAAAGATAATATTTTAAATCGTAGTTTAAAAAATTCATAAATTGCAAGATAAATAAATAAATAAATAAATAAATAAATGAATAAATAATAATAATAATAATAATATAAAAAAAATAAATAAATAAATAAATAAAGGAGGGTCAAAAATATCCTTAACATATTAGAAATGGCTCAAAAATACTCTACTTCCACCTATTGAATCGAATTTGTCTTTCCTTCTACCTATTGGATCAAAAATACTCTTAACATATGAAAAATAGTTCAGAATACCTCTCCTTCCATATATTAGATTAAATTTAAACAACATTTTCAAACTTGAATTCACAATTTCATAAAATAAATTTTTTTTCTTGCACCTAGTTTATTATTTTTAAAAATTAATTGTTCCTTGTTCAGGGTGTTTTATCTCAAAAAAAAGATAGTACATGGAGGGAGAATAAGCCTAAAATAATTTTTTTTTTTTAAATAACTATGAGCAAATTCGTGGGAGATTTAAATTTCAAATAAATCATATTCCCGAAACGTGGTCACTGATATTTTAATATCCAATATTTTTCTGAAAATAAATGTTGGTTGCTTCCTTGAAAAATCTCTAAAAATCTCCCCCTATACTTACTATATATTCTGATATAAGTTATTTTGTTGGCACCTAACGTTAGGTGCATGAACATTATCACTTAACTGTGTTATTGAAGATGGACTTTTTGTTGGTTGAATCATGAATGGGTCGGGTTATGTTGGATTTAATGGTCAGAAATCCGTCATAACCCGACCCATTTTTTTTCTTCATTTTTTAATAATATGAACTTGTATTTTGGAGTGTAAGTTTAAATTCATGAACTTATATTTTAGGGCACAAGTTCAGTTTTAAAATATTATACCTTAAGATTGTGTCTTGTGGCATAAGTTCAGTAGCATAAACTTGTACCTTATAAAGCATAACCTGTCTCCGGCGACTCGACTTTTTTCTAATAGTAAAGGTAAAGGTCTGTGTTGCAAATCAAATACATTTAACATATGTCTCAATGCAAGCATTCTCTAAAAAAAATTGCCCGAAATTAAGTCACAACTATAGATATTTTGACAATAAATTTTCATTAAATGAATAAAGGGATAAAAATTAAAAATCATCAATTTAAGGGATAAAAATTAAAAATCATCCCAAAACAGGACAGTCCGTACAAACTTGTTATTTAGAATGTACCACTTTCCGTAATTCACATTTGAAAAAATTACACATACAATAAACATAGCTCCTATATTTGCTCAAAGTAGCAATAATAATAATAATAAATTATAATACAGTTTGAATTTAATAACAAATACATTCAATACGCATATTTTTTTATTTCAAGCATGAAATGTAAATATATTTCATAAAAATACAACTAACATACAAATACTTTTTGGTGATGATTGAGGTACAACTGACATATATGTACTTTTTGATGATGATTGAGGTAATTTCTGATGATTGAGGTAATTTCTAATGATACATATATATAATAATACAAATATCATATAATGGCGTGAATTCAGCATATTTTGCTTACACATGAATATAATGTATTCTATTATGTTTGATACATACACAAATTATCATCATATTTCATAATAAGTTGTGAAACTGTCGCCCGTATACGAAAATTTCTCTTCAAGTTATTATCAATGTTTCTTATGGTAGGCGAAATGGGCAAGCTAACATTATATGGGTCATTCCCATAAATATTTTTATTTTAAAATATCTAAATAAAAAAATATATTTTTATTCACTTACTCTTAATAAATATTTTTAAAAAAATATAACTCTTTAATATTTTTTTTAATTATATAAAACTCTTTATTTAAATAAAGTTAAAATTAAAAAAATATTATTAATATTTTATTAATTATATAAATTATTTATTTTAAAAAATTAAAATTGAGGAAGTAGTTTAACCGATCCGAACCCCGATGAAGCACACTTTTGGAGACGCGTCCTCGACGTTGGGAGGAAGCGCATGAAAAATGTAGTACTAAAGACTAGCAATGTTTGTTTCTTTTTTGAAAAGAACTGAAAAAGAAAAAGAACACCACACGTTCCTTGCTATCTTGTTGAATGGCAAAGTGGATTATAAAGCCCATATTCTCTTAATCTTATCCACGTGACCAACAATGCAACACACGTGTCAAATTAACATGGAAGCTCCGTATCTCTTATCAACACCATATGTAATTTGAAGTAGAGTATTCGGCTTTAGCAAGAGCCGTAATTTTCTTGTTGGAAGGATAAGGCTATTATATACTATATATGATAAAGATCTTTCATATTTGAAAGTGGCAAAACCCGAAAAAGGCTTATAACAATGAAAACATGATTCAGTTCACCAGATTTTGAACCGCTAAATTTTAAATTACTTTATATGATATTATTTGAATGAAATTTTCAAATAAGAAGTATTATAAATGAGAATTGAAATATGAGACTTAAAATATAACACACTTCGATTAATATAAGTTCTTCAAACTCAATTGCAAGTATCATATTTCGAACTAGCTTTTAGACTAAACTCCCTTTATTATAAGCTAGTTTTTGATGTTAAATTAGCAAAAATTTATTTATTAGACTACATAAAATCAGAATGATAGAATAATTGACTATGATTAGATCAAAGCCCTCCGTTAACTATTCGAGAAAATGAATTAAACTTTATACTGTATTTTAATTTTTTGCTGAAACTGAATTCTCTAAAACTTAAATAGAAGTACAACGCAGGAGGATTGAATGAGAAATTAATTTCTTCAAAAAAGAAGAAAAAAAACCATTTTATCTATATCCGACACATCCTTACTTGGCTTATTTAGTGGATTATTTTTTAACTTTCTATGTGTTGAAATGGATAAAACCTTTAGCTTTAACAAATACTACTACTACATTTTCGAATAATACAACCGACTATGATAGATAGTGTAAAAGATCTTCACATGAGTTAGTTTACGTGATAGTTGCACACAAAACGACGATTATAATACAAACAATTTAGATAATACATATGTATGAATGAATATATATAAAACCTAAAAAGAACGACAAATGGCTTGCTAGAACCAATTAAAGCACACTTGTTTATAACATCAAAGATCATTAAGATGAACGAACTGTGAATGCGGCTAAAAAATTTTGCTTCCAGACAATAAAGATAAGTAGTGTAATTCAATGAAGAGAAAAATGTTCAGTCTAATTAATGTATAGACTGGCTTCTTCTTGAGCCTCACATGCCTCGTTGTGTACATGATACTTACCAACACTCGGTGTTTATATCAAATCGACAAATACAAAACCTACGTCTTTTATAAATGCATCGTCTTTCAAGTAACGAATCAAATTGTTTGGTCTAATACAGAGGTATGAGTAAGTTTTTACTATACCTCAATATCCAAACAATGAGAAAAAAATACAATTAACCCTAAAGAGAGACTGTTATTTACCATTTATCAAGATAGCTGATGGCGGTTAATCAAGCATCAAAGATGAATTGAATTAATCCAACCAGACTTGTCTATAAAGCAAGGGGTGTCAGGTGTATTAGCTCTATCTTTCAATGTCCAACTACCTAGAAAGGCTTTTAATACTCTATCTTAGCTTGACCCCATCCTCTTCCACTAAATGCTTCAACTTCTAATTCATGAACTTTCATAAACCTTTTTTTTTAAATAACTGTGATGTCTGGGACAACTTGCGCGCACCTAGACTAATTTCATAGGATACCTGCCACCTCCCACCAAAGATACAACAGATGAAAAAAAATCACCTAATGTTTTTTTGTCTCTGCTGAGGTTTGAACATGACAGCTCATGATTCTCACACATTTCATTGACCACTATGCCACATCCTTGGGTTCATAAACCTTTTTTTTTAAACTTCAGTTTCAAATACTCACTTTTCACAAGTAAAAACTTCACTGCCGCCAGCTATTTAAACTATTGTATGAATTCAAATGGAAAAGGTGGCTATGTTAGAAGTTAGTATTATTTTACACTTTCCCAAGCAAAGGCAAAAAATAATTAGATAAATGTTTTAGGTCAATTGTGATCAAGGCCGGAGCTTATCTTCCATTATAAGATTTTCATTTGCGACAGTGAAATACAGCCAGCAGTTTAGTTAACTTTCCTAAGTTTGAATATAACATGTTGGTATATTCTTCCAAAGGATGCTTTCACTATGAACAATATGTTCTCCTTTAAGCATAATTCTACAAAAATAGTTGTTACTGCAACAAGGGAGAGCCCCCAACTCTCAGACTAGAAAGCTTTCCTTGGCTCTAGCTCTAAACCTCTAACTAAACAGGAACACTTGGGAAGGAAGAGCATCCGATCTTAATATTAATGAATGAAGGTAGGTCAAGGGTTGCTGCACCATCCAATATAAATGTTACCAGAATATATGGACTAATGCAAATAGATAATGTAAAAGGAAAATGGCGGATCCACCAAACGGTGTGAGGGATCAGCAAACCAAGTTTCCGGGTTGACCTCTGTATATATATGCTTGAAAATAAGTATAGTTAGAGTAAAATATACATTATAGAACCCATTCTCTCAACTTGGAACACACAACGTCTAAATTTGAATTCGCTACTGTAGAAGAGGTATTGGACTATATAGAACTCATACTCTCAACTTGGAGCATATAAGGTCTAAATTTGAATTCCCTAATGTAGAAGAGGTATTGGCCTATAAAGGAGGATAGCCCTGCCCAAACCGCACATTTTTGCTAAGAGAATCAATAAATAGGCCACAAGCAAAGTCTATAATCAGATACCAATATTCGAGTCAGTCTAAGATGAATCAAGGAGCAAAATTTGATTGTCATTATCTTTATGTTAACCAACTTCCTAGAAGAGACCTAGTAAGAACTTCTTAACTTTATCACAGATAAGTACCAATTAGGGACCCTCTGATACAGATTCAAGCTAGTGTATATGACTAAGCCACCAAGCACAAACTATTGTTATACAGAGATAGCTATATAAATATCAGTATAACCAGAAAATAAAAAGTGGAATCAATTCTGTATATGAAATTCCCCCAAGTGCAATATCACAATTCATACATAATTA
Source organism: Datura wrightii (assembly GCA_035772735.1). Lineage (NCBI taxonomy): Eukaryota > Viridiplantae > Streptophyta > Magnoliopsida > Solanales > Solanaceae > Datura > Datura wrightii. The sequence goes on from JASDFA010000011.1 coordinate 3,442,938, forward strand.
GCATATGTTATTCTAACTTTTCAATCAGTACTTTACAGAACTATGTCAAAAGCAAACACCACAGAGAGAATACCAACTGAAAAAGGGCATTTTGCGAAAACCAAATTGCCTTCTTAGTTTATAAGCACACCAATCCCTCTCCTCCCTCCAGAAAAAGAGGAAGAAACGAAGAAGAAAAAGAAAGACTAATCTTAAAAACTACCACTGGAAAAATTAACAAAGAAAATGAAGTACTAAAATTTTCACCTCCATTTTCAGCTAATACTTTCTGACTAGACTAGTTATAGTTATAGGGCTACTAATCTAATGAACGTAGTGTAAAGAATTGCATTCAGAGTATCGCATAGTAACAAGAAGGGCACCTGATCAAACCATTTTCATTGCAAGCCGTGCAAGTCCTGAATCCACTTTTCTCGCTATAACACTTGTGGCTACCACTGCACTCGTCGCAGAGGATAAACCTATCTCCGCCGCACACTTCGCACGTGCTGATGTCTGCCGGAGTCAGCCCTTCAACGTGCTTCTTAAGCTCGTCGGCTTCATGCAGCTGAATTATCTCCTCTGCGCCACCGATATACCTCCCGCCGATGAAAACTCTGGGCAGGGACAGTTTGGTCTTTTCACGGTTTGGGCCCAATATAGTCTTCAGCTCTTCCATGAACCCAGCGTCCATGGACACATCTCGTTCGTCGATCGAAACGCGGAAGCTACTCAGAATTGATCGAACGGCTTTGCAATCGTCGAAGGTAGAACGGATTACTCTCAGGCTCGTGAAGTAAATCACTATTTTCTTCTCAGCTCCTGGGATTTGAATCAAATTATGGATCTCCTTGGGAGTTGATGAATCGGGTGCGGGTCGGATCGAGAAGGCACGGAGGACGGCATTAACGCGGAGGACGCGATGGAAAATATTGGGCTTTTTGGGGGTGGAAGCGACGGGGGAGTTGTAATTTGAATCGTCGGAGAAAAGGGTTTGAATATCTTTGAAGGAAGAGCAAGAGAAATTGGGGGAATTGTTGTGAATCCAAATCTTTGATTTGGTTCGAGTAAGCAACATGATTTCCAGTAATCAGAAACAACAATCCGATCGACGGCAAAGGGGGTGGTTAGGCTGTCCCTTCCGATTATCCAACTTCTAGAAATGCTTTTATAAAAACTAATGTTAAATCGACCCGGTCCGCATCCATCAAACGCTTCCCTTCTAATGTAACTTTTTTTTTTCTTTTATTAGTCTTAGTAATAAATATTTTGCCTCTCTAACTTGTAAATATTGCACACTCTTCTTCCCAATGATTTTTTTTAACCTACCAAATTCTTGCTTAACGTATCTTTAATAGTATGGGGCCAAAAATTATAGAATGGCGACCGCACAAATAAAGTATTTCGAAAAAGAATTTGAACTAATTGTATTTAAATGCATAAATTTTAGGAGAAGTTACAAATATATACTATTTAGTCAATTAATTTATCAATGGAAATTACTTCATATATTATATATAGATATATATATAACTTATATACAGAAACTAGTTGTCGAAGTGTTTAGGGCTCTAATCATTCCTAAATTCGAATCCTATACATTTTTTATCTCAATCCTTAATTAAGTGAAACGTGTTAAAGTATTATTATTTAAAAAATATTTGATCCGTTCCGCCATCCCCGCTGCATCTTCCTCTTCCGCAGACCCCTCGGGGCCTCCCCTTTGGTCTTTCTGTCCCATAAAATTGGGAAATCTAGCGAAACAACAGAAGTTGGCTCGCCAGATACCACACATTCCTACCTCCTTATCTATTTCAATTTGCTCATATCATCTATTTCAATTTGCTCCTCAATGGCAGAGAGATATTGAACTATAAAAACTGATACAAGCTTCCTACTAACATATGCACCACTAGTACATAGGAAATATTCACAATTTGCTATATGCTGCTCCTTGACCAAGATAGACATTCCTGCAACTCAAACTTGAGCTGTCTCTTCTTTCCCTGGGTGTTTATGGTGGTTGTCGGCAATGAACCTATGGGTACATACAAGAAGGAATTAATAGTGTTTGATGTTTTTCCTACGTAAGGTGGAGGAAAGATTTCTGTGGTTTGTAGTCAGACCCTTCTCCGCACGTAGCGAAAGTTTTAGTATACCGGACTAACCTGAATTTGGTTATGGCAAACAATGTTAAAGAAGGTGGTCAGTGGAGCGAGAACTGGAAAGGCCGGGGAGACGTTGGTAATGTGCCTTATCTTTCTTTTCCTTTTTTCTCAAGTTAATCACATTTGGTTATGGCAAACAATGTTAAAGAAGGTGGTCAGTGGAGCGAGAACTGGAAAGGCCGGGGAGACGTTGGTAATGTGCCTTATCTTTCTTTTCCTTTTTTCTCAAGTTAATGGCTTGTGATGTCCGAACAATTTGTGTGCACCTCAACTATTTTATCAAATGCACGAGGTAATTTTTCCCTCACGAGGTAATTTTTCCCGCTAAGATTCAAACAGATAAGAAAAAATTATCTAGATATTTTTTTTATCTCATTGGAATTTGAACGTGCGACTTCAGCTTCAACTTCTCATTCGTGACTTGCAATTCGTCTGCCAGCTATTTAAACTATTGTAAGTAGTTAAAAAATAAAAAATAAAAAAGAAGAACTGGTGATGATTAGCAGCTAATATTATTTTACACATTTCCCGGTGAAGGTTAAAATCAGTAGGCAGAATCAAAGGTCTTGAACGGCTAGGAATCCTTGTAGTTCAACTAGCTGGCTACCTAAATTTTCATTCTATCGGTGAAGATTTAGTTTCTCGCCTCGTAATCCTCTTCCCCATTTCACCTTCCCTGAGTGTAATAAAATTTATTAAAAAAAAAAAGAAGAAAAGAGTAGGCAGAGATCTGTGTTTTCGGTCAATTGCGCTTACTCTTCTTTCATTACAAGAATTTCATGTGCGACAATGAAGGACAGCCAGCAAATTATTTTACCTATCCCAAGTTTGAATGTACCTGTCAGTATTTTTCATTCAAAGATGCTTTCACTGTAAACAATATGTTTCTCCTTTAAGCATAATTCTACAGATACAGTCTTTAATGTAACAATGGAGAGACCATAATTCTGTGACAGGAAAGCTTTCCTTAGCACTAGCTCTAACTAAACGTCTATAGCTGGGAAGGAATATCATCCAATCTAAACACTGAACACTGAAGACAAGTTCAACCCAATATCTAAATGTTCCAAAAAATCTTAAAAGACTGATACAGAAATAGATCACGTAGACCATGATTCAAATCCAACAGAAGAAAAAACAAGTTTAGGTAAATTCTCTTCATTTGTCCGAGCTTTGATAGCAGGGTAACTCTGTAACATGTGCTAATGAAAGGTATCAATACCTCATAGGATAGTGGAAGTCATACACAAATTGGTCCGACCAACATCATTGGAGAAAACGAAATACAGAGAGGTAGTCATGTTGCCCCAAAGTTGCTAACACATTCAATAGAATAGGTCACAGGCAAAGTCAATATTCAGAAACTAGAATTCGACCCAACCCAAATGAGGCAATGTGCAAGATTTGATTGTCATTACCTTTATGCTAACCAACTCTCAGAAAGATATTCTAATAGACATTAACTTCATCACATATGGAGATCATGCACACGACTAAGCCCCTAGGCCCTAACACTTTGTTAAACAGAGATAATGTGACCCTAATCAACAGCAATTTGCCCAACACAGCAATATCGTGTTATTGTCCTACATTTTAGTAACATTTCACTAATGAAAACACCCCATAAAGAAAAAATCAAGCATTTTGATGACCACATTTTGCATCTAAGCAAACTGCTTTCTTAAGATATAAACACACCCAATGCACCATTCCCCCCTAACCCCAACAAAAAGGGGAAAAAAGAAGAAGAAGAGAGAGATAAATCATACAAAACTGCTAATGGCAAACTAAAAATAAAAAGAGAAGAGAAGAAAATGAAGTGCACAAAGTTTTCAACTTCATTTTCAGCTTATACTTTAGCCTAGCCTAAAATATAGTTATAGAACTAATAATCTAATCAAAGTAGTGTAATCGGCGCATAGTAACAAGATGGGCACCTGATCAAACCATTCTCATTACAAGCCGTACAAGTTCTGAATCCACCCTTCTCGCTATAACACTTGTGGCTACCACTGCACTCGTCGCAGAGGATAAATCTATGGCCGCCGCACACTTCGCACGTGCTAAAGTCCGCCGGAATCAGCCCTTCAACGTACTTCTTCAGCTCGCAGGCTTCATGTAGCTGCCGAATCTCCTCCGCGCCGCCAATGTACCTCCCGCCGATGAAAACTCTCGGCAGGGACAGTTTCGTCTTTTCACGGACACCCAATATCGTCTTTAGCTCTTCCATAAACCCAGCGTCCATGGACACATCTCGTTCGTCGATCGAAACCCGGTAGCTACGCAGGATTGACCGAACGGCTTTGCAATCGTCGAATGTAGAACGGATTACTCTCAGGCTTGTGAAGTAAATCACTATCTTTTTCTCAGCTCCAGGGATTTGAATCAGCGGCTCCGATTTACGGGTCTCCTTGGGAGTTGATTCGGGTTTCGGGAGGGTTTTGGGCGGCATATCGGGTCCGGGTCGGATTGAGAGAGCACGAAGGACGGCGCTAACGCGGCGGACACGATGGAAGATATTGGGCTTTTTGTTGGGGGAGGGTGAGTTGCAATTTGAATCGTCAGAGAAAAGGGTTTGAATATCTTTGAAAGAAGGGCATGAGAAATTGGGGGAAGTGTTGCGAACCCAAATCTTTGATTTGGTTCGAGTTACCAACATGGTTTCCAGAGATCGAGAACTGAAACGATAAAATTGAAACTTCGCACAATCTTTTTACCAGTGTCTATTGGGGTTTCTGGGTTCAAAACAATGGTGGAAAATTGAGAGATTGGTGTTGTAGGAATCAGCAAATATGGAAGAAAATATAATGTAAAAGCGGTAGAGAGAAGATGGAGGTGGGACAGTGTGAGGCAGAAGGGTTTGGCGTCAGTGTTAAGGGATTATAGAGAAGAAATTGCGAACGCGGTGAAGATGTCAGGGTGGGTGGGGTGACAGTGGCAAACAGAGGAAAAATTATATGAAATGAAATAAAGAAAAAAAAAAAGATAAAAGGAATTTATGTTTTTTTTTTTGGGGGGGGGAAAATATAAAGGAGAAGAAATCTGACTTGCACATGTTTGGTTTGACTGATTTTTTTTTTTTTTTGATAAATTGGAATTTTAACTAAATAAAAAATTTAAAATCTTCTAAAAGTCACACGGCTCAAATCTGTTGGGAAAAATAAACTTCATTTCCTGTATCGCATTCTCTCATATCATCAAATTTGGTCTTTATTCCCTGTAAACTTTGCAGAGTGATTTGCCTCCGGATAGATATATTATGAATTTTAATAATGGTTGTACTTGCTTTGAGTAAATTAGGTCTATTACTTAAGAAAAATAGAGAGATTGACAAGGATATTACTCATCATATTAGTGTAGGTTGGATGAAATGGAGGCTAGCATCCAGAGACTTATGTGATAAGAAGGTGCCAACAAAACTTAAAGGCAAGTTTTATAGAGTGGTGGTTAGACCGACTATGTTGCATGGACGGATTGCTGGCCAGTCAAGAACTCTCATGTTCAAAAAATGAGGGTTGTAGAAATGAAGATGTTATGGTGGATGTGTGGGCATAATAGGAGGGAGAGGATTAGGAATGACGATATTCGGGCCAAGGTGGAAGTGGCTACAATGGAGGATAAGATGTGCGAGGCGAGGCTAAGGTGGTTCGGGCATGTGATGAGGAGATGCACGGGTCCCTAGTGCGGAGGTGTGAGAGATAGGATATGGACGATTTTATGAGAGATAGAGGTAGACCGAAGAAGAAGTTGGGAGAGCTGATTAGACAGGATATGACATAGTTGTAGCTTACCGAGAACTTGGCCTTAGATAGGAAGATGTGGAGGACACGGACTAGGGTAGTAATGTGTTGTCTTGCTTTTGCATTCTTAGCTTATTATTGCTTATTTGTCCTTTAATTTCTATTACTATGTGTTGTTTCTCATATCTTGAATAGTGTATTGTTGTAGTCATATCGTGATTAGTATTTTTTTAATATTACTATTGTTTTTCTTTTCTTTTCTTTTTTCTTTCTCTTTTCCTTTTTTTGTTATTAGGATTATTATTACTCTGATTCTATTTTTTATAAGTCTAGGGTATATCGGAAACAACTTCTCTACCTCGGTAGGTATGGTCTCCATACATTCTACCCCTCTTCAAACCTCACTTTGTGGGATTACACTGGATTGTTCATGTTGTTATTGTCGTCATCATATTAGCTTCCAACAAATATTTTGAGTGCATATAATTGGGGAATAAGTTATTTCAGAATTAATTATCTCGTAATTAGTTATTTCGAAGTTGTTATCATATTTTCAATGTAAAATAAAAATAACACTATAATTTTGGGATAACTAAATTCAACATAAGTTATTTCAATATTTATCCTAACCAAACATGAGATAAACTCATTTTAAAATTAATTTCAAAATTAATTATCTTTTATAACTCGTAGCAAACGCATCCTCAATATACAAGTATAGTCTTAAAAGGTTAACATTGTATGTCCTCCTCAATGACAAGCTTGTCAACAAGTAGGTACGTTTGTTTCCCGTTCTAGTTCTCTAAAAACCTGAGTTCTTTTGTTAATTTTTGCTTTTATTTAATTATTGCTTCATAATTTTATAGCAAGATTTGAGAAGAACGTCATTTTACTTGCATATCGTAATAATCACTTTCGTTATTTTTCTCTAGAAATCCATCCAAAAATAGTATCTTCAATTTGAATCTTGACACTAACATTAATATTCAATTTAATTTATTCCTTACAATGATTTGACCTTATGGTTTAACAACACTAATAATAATGGTTTATCATTATATTAATCTAAAAGATGAAAATGATTTCCTCTATAATTATGCCTAATCTTTAATTGCAGAGGAAAAAATGGCTAAACGCATATGAAAATATGTGATTAGTCATTGATGAGGAAAAAAAAGAATGTCAAACTTACTTTTTTTTAGCGAACATTAGGGGTTGGTATGTGCAATTAATGTAATATTAGTATGTTATTAACAACATAATGGAGAAACGTGAAAGAAAATACTTTTAACAAGCCCATCTAATTAATCCTTGTGATTATATCACATGTGCTAAGAAATGTCCCCTTTCGTCTTAAATTATTTGTTATGATTTTTCAAAATAATTATTTTAAATTATTTATTATTTTAAAAATTTAAGATAAAATTAATTACTTATTTTATTTTATATTTAGTAGTAATTATTTTTAAAGATTATAAATATCTCATCTACATTATATTCAATATAATTGCATAAATAAAATTTTAAAAAAATGTAGAGTGTCTGTAGACTTATAGCATGTTTTGCCAAACTTCTAAAATCAGCTTATTTTGACAAGTGTTTTTTTTTAAATGTTTATTAAAAAAGTATTTTTGATGATAAACATTTTGTGTTTAGCCAATAAATTTTAAAAACACTTTTTAACATCAATTAACGTTTGGTCAAACTTCTGAAAAGTGCTTTTAAATGTATTTTTCTCAAAGTGTTTTTCAAATAAGTATTTTTGGGAAGAAGTTACTTTTTGTAGATTATGAAAAACAGTTTTTGTTACTCCCTGAAAGCACTTATTTTCTCCCAAAAGCTTGGCCAAACACCACATTTTTTAAAATAAGCACTTTTGACCTCCTAAAAACTCGATCAAATAGGCTATTACTCCAATTTTATAAAAATAGAGATATAAATAAAATTAAAGTAATCAAAAAAAATTTAATTAACATTTTAAAAAAAAGAAATTATAGATAATTTGTGGCGGAGGGAGTATTCTTTAATCCAATATATTCCGAATCATTTTCAGTGCATTATTTTATCAAATTCTTTTGTTCTGAATTGAAAAGTCAACAAAATCCTAGTAGAATATGAGAAATTTCAAAACTTGCTACTTAAAATCTGTCTACCAACTTATATAATATATATATATATATATATATATATATATATATATATATATATATATATATATATATATATATAAAGTATATAAGTTGTTTTTGACTTTTTATGGTAATAGGTTGTTTTTGAAAAAAATTACGCAAGTTTGATTTAAATAATATCATTATCATAACAAAAATATTTTAAAGCTATTTTATCTCAATAAATAATATAAAAGTTATGATTCGGTGAGATGAGTATAAAAATGATAGGGTGATGCCATGAGGACGGTCTTAGTGCCTTTACCTATATACGGGCAGTTTAGTATCTTTTACTTATAGTTTTGGAGCCGCCCCCTCCCCCCCCTCCCCCCCAAAAAAAAAATCAAGGAATTTTGGTGATAATAACTACTTGGTTGATGTGGGTGAGGATGGAAAATAATTAATCTTCGGATAAGCTCATGAGATAATAGGTCATATAAAATTTAATTTGGGGGAGAGATTATTACGTATGAAAACAAAATTATACATTCATAGTATAGAAAAGAATTTTATTTCCTTATGTAAAATATAGTGATAACTGATACGCAATGTGTGAGACCTTTTAGAAGGAACCTATGCTTCCAAAACAATAATACTAAGAGTATTTTGGCAGTTTTAACCCAACAGTTGTAGGGTAGTTTGGTATATATCGAAATAAGTAAGGATATTTTATGCGATTATTTTTTTCACTTTTTATTTGAAATAGTAATCTCATTATTTTAGTACAAACGATGGGATAGAATAATTTCAAGATTAACTAATATTTTCAAATCAAACCTGAAATAGCATTAATTTCAATTTTTTATTTTGGGATTATGATTTTTATCCCACGTATCAAATGATCTCTAGTCTTAATAAATATAAAATCGGAAAGGTGCTAAAAATGTCCCTAACCTATTGAATATGACTCAAATATACCTTAAAGGATATATAGAGAGAGCACCACTTATTTTGAAACGGAGGGAGTACATTAGTAAACATTTTCAAACTCAAAGAGTTATATTACAGAATCTAACCATTTCATAAAATGAATCACATGCGTATTTCTGAGTCCGAGGAGAATAAAATTTTTAATTTGGAAATGTTAGCAAAAGACGTTAGAAATATTCATAAAAGAATTTAGAATTTTGAGTTTAAGATTTATCAATTCTAAAAAATTATACTTTAATAAATTTTGAATAAATTTTTTATCAAAATTACTGAATTCTATTAAATCTGTAATTAGAACTCTCGCTCTGAACTTGTTCTTTTCCCAAACTTTTTGCTAAATTAATTTTCTAAAAGTGACAACTTAAGCATACATAAAATATATATGTACAATTTATTTATGTATTTTTTTCCTTACTTTTCTTGATTAAATCCAATCACCTAAAGATGAAAACATATCCCATCTTTGGGCTGAAGTTTCAGTCTCAACAAGTTTGATTGAGATAATAAATTAGTAATTAGTACTAATTAATCTAAAGTGGGATGTGTTAATCACCACTTAGAAAAACTAATCATAAGTTGGATATTCAGTGGATATATATTCCTGTCTAAACTTTTGGTGTGAGAGACTATCCTTCAGAAAGATTCTTATCCACCTTTTGACTTTGAAGAGATTATATAAATACATTACTTAAAATTTACATATATTTAATGTTTAAATATCAATTTAATAGATATAAAACATATATATCTTTCCTATACAGATTTATTATTTAACTATAATTAAATGATACATATTTTCACTCTAGTTATAATTATTAGTTATTAATATTTAATTACTTGGTTGAATCAATGATGCTGTATGAACCGCGTATCAGTCAGTCAAGAACTTTCATGTTTAGAAAATGAAAGTTGCAAAAAATGAGAATGTTTTAATGAATGTGTGGGAATATTAGGAGAGATAGAATTAGAAATGTGGATATGCGGACAAGGTAGGAGTGACTTCGGTAGAGAACAAGATGAGGTAAACAAGCTGAGATGGTTCGGACATGTGAAGAGAAGATGCATTGGATGTCCCATTATTGAGGTGTGAGAGGTTGATTATTGATGGTTTAAGGAGAGGTAGAGGTAGACCGAAGAAGTATTTGGGTGAGGTGATTAGATAAGACATAACTCTGTTTTAACTGACCGAAGATATGACCTTAGATAGCAGGGGGTGTAGAGGACACTGATTATGACAGAAGGTTAGTAGATAATAATGTGTTGTCTAGATGTTCGTTCATATTAGTAATTATAGTACTACTCATGTAGTTTCTTGTCGTTCAATTTCTATTACTATATTTTGATTTCTTGTACCTCAATTATCGTATTGTTTTATTGTAGACTAGTTTATGTTCTGTTACTATATGTTGTTTCTTGCACTTTCGTTACATTTTTTTAGGGACCACTTTGGATTATTTTTTTTTTGAGTCATAAATTTATCAGAAATAACTTCTCTAACTCTAAGGTAAGAATAAATTATGAATACATTCTAACCTCCTTATATCCCATTTTATAAAATTACATTGAATATATAACTATTGATGATAGTTTAATGCAACTCATAAATATCAATAAATATATAATTACCAGAAAAGTACTACTGACAATTAATAGTTATAAAGTGTTCGAGTGAAGTCGATTTTTTTTTAAAAATGACAAATAAGTTATATATAGGTAATAAATAATATATCAAAAGTACCTTTACAATTGTATGTATACCATGTTGTTTCTATAACAGTATTTTAATACAGGGTAACACAAACACATCAAAATTTTAAAAGTTCATACATATAAAAAAGATACAATTGCTCCTAAGGGCGTGGCTCAGTTGGTTTGAAGGGTGGTTATCCACACGGATGATCAGGGTTCTATCCTCCCTCAATGTCTTTTGAGTCCAGTCTGTCGCACAAGGCTTGCCTAGTGCGGTTTACATTCCCGTGTAGTTTGCAGGCTATTACACAGTAGGGGATTTACCCAGTGCACCCGAAGGGCCAGAAGAAAAAAATTTCTATTTCTTTATAACTATTTTTTAATTTTATGATGTTCTTATAAGAGATTCTCCATTTTATATATAAAAGATCATTATTTTTATACATAAAAAATTTGAATTTTTTTTTCAATTCAAATTATACAAAAATAAAAATCCCATTTTCTCTTAAATAATAGATACCGTTAAAATAATTGAAATACGACATAAATTAATCTGAACACATCAAAATAAAAGATTAAAAAAAAAAGTTGTGCATTTCTTTTTTGGTGTTTGGAGGGGGGAAGTGGACCATGTAAGTGTATGATTACGGGGCACGAGGGGAAGTTAGCTTGATTGGATATATGATCCCTTCAGGACTCTGCAATTTAAAGAGACATTGCTGAAAGATAAAGGTTAGGTGTTGCAGCGGAGTCAGAAATTTAATAAAATGATGTATAATTTTTTTAATATAAAATTAAATATATATTTATAATAATTAAAATTTAATTTTTATATGCGATATAATTTTTTAATAAAAAATATTTGATAGAACTATTTTTAGTTGCCCATGATTAGGTGATATTCACACAACCAAAGTAAGTGGTTTCTGAAAAGTTGCATGTGCTTCTATTCTTCCACATACAGAAAAGTTGGAAAGAAAGAATCCTCAGCAAACCAATTTTCTCACTTTGGTCACATGCTCCCTTCTTTCACACGAGTCTAAATTATGTATTTTGTCAGTGTAATTTTTTTTTAATCCTGTTAGTTCATTCAAAAAATATGTATAAGTAAATATACTTAAGATGTGAGATCTGTAACAAAGGTAAATTCAAGCATTATAATAAATATTTTTTTAATAAAAATTAAAAAAAAATAGCGATTCGCTTGAGAGGGCGAAGTTAAAAAAAAAAGGGGTTCATAGGAGAAAAAACGAACCTCTTATAATATACATTTTTGAAAAAAATAAACATCAAACAGACATCCACATACGTTAAATTAAAATTGTAAATTTTCGCTTATTTAATAGATTTGAAATTACTATTATGCTCTTGATCGTCGTATCATGACTCTTTTATATAATAGAAATTATACGGGTTGGTGTGCTCAAAGGTGTTAATTTCTTTTATAGCAAAAATACTGAGCTTTAATTTAAAACAATATATTGGACTTGGTACTATTTTTTTATCCTCAAACCTGAATGAGGATAATTATGAGAATATCACGAAAAAAGTTTTAAATTTTTTTCAAAGCTTAAAAGTTAAAAAGGGTATTTTAATTCACGAGTTAATTGTCCCAAAAAAAAAAAAAGAGTACTTGCCTTCACCTTGCTTTTTGTTTAACTTATTTTTAGCTTTTGACATTTTATCAATTCCCCTTTTTCTTCCCAACCTTTTATTTTGTATAAAAAAAAAAGGCAATATTTCATCACATACTTTAGAACCTTTCCTTTTGGATAATTGTTGCAATAAGAATACTCGTAAATGAACTTCAACAATAATTTTGTTTAGAAAGGAAATCTTTTTTTTTTTAATCAATCGCATGAATTTGCCTTTCTTTCTTTGTCAATAAAGGCGTCTTAATATATTTCTCAATGGATAAGATTGATGTGTCTATTTCACAGAGATACTTGAATTATTCTCACGTCTAAATATATAATAAAATATTTTTATTAGATATTCTGACTTAAATTTTGAAAAAAAATATTTATACGTGTTTTCAAGTGTCCATTACATATATGAGTTAACCACACAAAATATTATATCACCTTTTTTTATCATACACACTCGTCTCAATTGGAGCATGCCTGAATTTTACAACTTATTGAGACTAATGTATATATAATTAGAGAATGTGACATTTAAATGATTAGTTTGTCTATATAATGTGCACTTAAGAAAACGCACATAAGGTTTTTCAAAATTTGAGTTGAAAATATCTAATGAATACACTTTATCATGCGTTTAGGTGCTCAACTGGAACAAGCGATAAATAGAGCTAAATGAAATTTATTAATACGTTTAAGGGATTATCGATGTATTCAACCTATTGTAAAAATAAATGGAAGAACATAGTTCTTTTTTTAATAAACACGGGTCATTGGTCAAGCCTTGTAATGGACCGAGCTGAGTCTATCTTAGACAGCCACTCCAAGCCCAACTTTAGGTATGCTAGAGCTAAATGAAATTTACTAACACATTTAAGGGATTATCGATGTATTCCATCTATTGTAAAATAAATGGAAGAAAGTAGTTCTTTTATTTTTTAACAAACACGGTCATTGGTCAAGCCTTGTAATGGACCGAGCTGATATGGGGCCTATCTTAGACAGCCACTCCAAGCCCAACTTTAGGTACGCTACAATTGGGCTGGTCCAACTGACGGCCCAGAAAAATTTCGTAATGCACCGGCACAACAACTAACCCTCATACTTCCCTGAATAAAATGGGAGAAGGAAAATACTTAGCAAATACCAACACTCTTCTGTTTACACGAAACTACATTAGTTCACTGGGACTAAACCATAATTTGAGGTAAGAAAACATACAAAAGCAAATATGTTAAGTTACAAAAATAAATATTTAAAAAAAAAACACGTCACGTACTTATTGGTTCTATGTAAACACCTAGGTAAATATTAGTATAATCTATATTTTGTGTAACAATAAGATCTCAAAATAGTACAAAAGGACTCATCCCTTCAAAAAAATATTAATTGAAGGTTCAATTGAATCTGCCTTCAAATGCTGGTCCATCAAAATGTCATTTGGATCTTTTACCTATGGGAAAAAACGGTTCATGTCTTATATTCCTGGTTTCTAGTGACAAGGAAAAACATAAGGGACCTTTACTGGGACCCTTAGTCAGCCACTATAAAAACATAAAGTGCAGCTAAACACAAAAAGCCTAAATTACTAAGGCTTTGTGGTCTCTCATGCCTCAATACTTATTTTTCCGTCTTTTTCTGCTTTATGCTAGTTTATCAACTCACAGTGCAGACAACATGAAAAGTAACTAATAATGACAACCATCATAGAATTAGGAGAGACGAGACCAGATGTGACTCAACCAATCATGTCTCTAGCACAAAACATAAAATTATAAGCTGGAAAGACATTCAAGAGGGGAAAATCCAGTAAACTTCTTTTTCTCTGTGTTTTCCTTTCATTAAATGATGATAGGAGGATACTTATCATTAATCAAGGAAGGATTTAATTTGCATTGCTACAGAGGATCTACATGAGGGATTGCAGCATCTACTAGACTAAACGGCCCCTTTTACATTTTTATGAGATGGAAAGAATTAACGGCCCCTTTTACATTTTTATGAGATGGAAAGAATTTTCATTACCTAGTCTTGCTGTTGCTATTACTGCTGGAACGTACCAACGTTGACAGAATTTCCATGAACTGAGGACGATTTGAAGGACAATTGTCCCAACACTTGATCATAAGAGATCTCAAAACTTGTGGGCAGTCTTTTGGAATTTCAGGTCTGAGCCCACAAGCAGCAATCCCAACAGCAGCCTGTACTGGGGAGTAAGCAGAATATGCTACCTCGCCAGCCACCAATTCCCATATAATCATTCCGAAACTATATACATTACTCATCCAAGTCTCTGTAACACTTTCAGGGTCACCTGCAATTATCTGTTACAACCAAAAACATGGTTAAAATGTGAAAATATTGCTTTTATCATTCATTGTGTATAAAAGCAAACAGCTCATGGTGCATGACTTCTTTGATAAACAACCGCCAGATCTTAGCATACATTAACATCAAAGCCTGAGGCAGGCAAGTTATTAGACAGCATTACATTAATCATATAACGAGTCACTTTATTTAAAAAACTAGCATGTTTCGCAACTGTCAATTATAGCTTTTAAAAGGATTAGCTTCAATTTTGTCCTCATGATATCTGATTGTTGGTCCCTCCACTAACAAATTTTTGAAAATTTAATAGATTATGACTTTTAAGAAGTAGAAGTATCAAATAACTCTCTTCCCAAAAAAACATAGACATATGCTTTTCTTGTTAGCTGATGGACCAACTGAGATGTTTAGTATGATATTACAAAGAATAAAATTGGAATTAGCCAATATCATAATTTCCCTTAAAAGAATTGAATAAATTCATTTGAAAATGGTCCCCAGAAATAGGAAGGAAAAAGAAACTGTAGCACCAGAATTAAAGGATATGCATCTTCAATTAAAAGTGGGTTCCACTAAGAGAAATCAACTCAAAATTGTTTGCTAGAGCAAAAAACGAAGGACATAATCATGCAGCAGAACATAAGTGCTAAGTCCATAAAAGTCCATAAAGCAAATAAAGCAAAAGCAAATATGATAACATGCTGCGCATGCTCAAAAATCATGCCAAGATTAGTGGCAACGTTTTTATTAGTAAATAATCATCAAAAGGCTTACTTAGATACATTTAATTCAATGAAAGGCACTGTTATGCTTCAAAATACAACAACAACATACCCAATGTAATCCCACAAGTGGGATTCGGGATCTAGGGAGGGTGGTGTGTACATAGCCTTACTCCTAGGTATATTGTTTATGCTTCAGAATAGAAATGGAAATCATAATTTTTCTCCTCTTAAGAACAATTAAACTATTAATCTTGTGGCAACAAAAGGGCAATTTTCCGCTTCCCTTTATGAATCGACAACACAAAAACTGCTTCTCAAGAAAAGTGTAGATGATACTTTGTGGCCATTCTAAGAATGAGATACCGAAAGGACTAGAGAACATCACATGCCGCTCATCGAGCATTAATTTGAATATTTTATAGTACAGGTCATTGCTGTGATGATAGTTCAGAAAATCCTAGTATTACAGAACCTCAATTTTCCATAAAAGACAAATAATTGAGTGGTAGAATGAGACGGACCGAAATGGAGCAGAATAGATACGGAAGATTCATTTAACTTAACTAGTTTGACACATAATTATTGTTGTAGAAACTGATCATTGGCTTTCCCCTCTTATTACACTACAACCAAGCCCCATAACAGTATTTTGGCCATTATGGCAAAGCCATTTCAACCTCCCATGGCATCCAAAATATATGCTGCGCCTCCATTGACCCCAATTCAGGTAAGTTTAGCATATCTGACAGAGGAATACTCACCCTTTCTACTCACAGTCCTTTCTCTCATCCCCAAAGTGACAAAAAAGATAAGCTAGGGACCGGGTATAATTTTATAAGAGCTCTCACCTTCTCCTACCTAAGCTGGTACTCAGTTTGGCATTGAAGATTGTTTACTCAGGCTACCGCAGCATACATGGAAAGATTGTACCAAGTTAGCTCAAAACCCATATAAGAAAACCAATCTTGGACACCAACAACCCCATTGTCACAACCTAAAAATAACTATACCAGTAAAATTATGGTTAACATCTTTCTGACAAATCTACTATATCCGTTCTGTTAGGATGCTGTCCAATTAATAAGTGCTGTACAGTGAAAGCAGTCACATTGTTATGTAAGGCCTTACATTTTTCTGGATGAACCATCAATATGGAATCTTGAAACCATCACCTAAAGATGAACTTCGTAACATATGCAAAATACTTTCTTACAATCTGTTTTGATTGGCTTATTGTAAGTGTTTTTAATTCAAAATAGCTTTTAAGCACTTTTATAGTGTTTGGGTAAGTTTAAAAAGTGCTTTTAAGCACTTTTTTTTTAAGTCAAAATAACAAAAATCTAACTTATGACTTTTGGCTTATATGCCATAAGCCATAAGCCAAACCAAACAGGCCTTATACTTCCAATGATTACATAAGTTCCTCCACTTACGTTTTAACTTTTGAGTGGTATAACAAATTTCATCTGAAGTGCACTGCCAGAAAGGGAACAAAACATCCCAACACTTTTCCCCCTTAATCTAGCACTAACGTTAAACTGTAACACAATCTGAGAGCTAACTACAAAATAATGCTAGTACCATCTCAAGAAAAGCCTTTCTCAAAATATTTCCAAACACTTTAGTACTTTACCGAATATTCCAGAATAAAGAGACATGAATGCATATATATGGATCAAATAGGATGAAGAAGAGGACAAACCTCAGGAGCTAGCCATCTAAAACCATCAGTCTCATACTCCATGGCCTCGTCAATACTCCTGCAAGCAGCTACTATGCCCATATCACCCAAGCAAGCATTCCCATTTTTGTCTAACAAGATCCTCTGTGTATTGAGATCTCTATATGAAACTCCATGATCATTTATGAACTTGATTCCCTCAGCTACATCAGTGGCGATCCTCATTATTTCTTTAGTCTGGAGTTTCTTTTTCTTTAGCAATAAGTCATAAACTGATCCACCTTCCATCAACTTAGTCAGAACACACAAGCCATGATTTTCGTTGATGCAGACACCGAAAAATTGCAATATACTCTTGTGCCCGCAAGTCATCAGCTCCAACAAGTCTTTTCGAAGCACAAACTCATAGGCAATTCCTTTGTCACACCCCCTGAGCTTCTCAATTGTAACTCTTTTTCCCTTATATACCCCTTTGAATGTACTAGGTCCAATCTGATCAATGAACTCAAGATTATCAGAACTCAATAACCACTTCCCAATTTCTTCACCGCCAGATAACACAGTCTGCCATTCATCCACCGAGACTGTAAACAAAGAAGTAGGTAAAGGCATTTGAAGCTGGATCTTTGGGCTCGAATTCTCGAAACCATTTCTGTAAGTTGGCTGCCCAGATTCCTCTTCAATGTCTCCATATTCTCTGTTCTTTGTGTTCTCTTCTTGAGTCCCACAAAGCCCAAATGGTAGCTTCTTCATTGAAGTAGATTTTGGCTTCTTAAGGGCTGATTTAAGAACATTCTCGATACGAGCTCTAAACATTTTTTCTTTCCCAGATTGAACCAAAAGCATCACAACCCCCAATGTAAAACCTTTCTTTTCAAAGATCTGTATCTTTTTACAGCAAATTGAGGCGTTGTCGAGCGCCCCGGACATTGCAGGCCACGAAATAGAGGAGTTACATGCAAATGTCAACTTGAAAATCGACCCTTGGACTTCATCATCAGATACCTCTTGTATCATAATGGCTGGGTGGTCCTCTGCGGATGCCTGCTCTATCAATCTAATATGTAGAAAGACATCCTTCATTTCAAATCCAGCTTGCCCATAGCTATCAAAAACAAGCCAAGTATATAAGCAAATGCCAACACCAAAATAATCAGCACCAAAGCCAAGAAATTAGGTGGTGCACACAATAAGAAAGTATCTAGCTTGTGGCGATTCAACTGAACGGTGCTCTTGGTCCAGACCATGTACACGCAACAAAGAGTCAACAACAACTACTGGGATGTCTAAATCTCAAACTAGCTGGAATTGATTATACGAATTCTCGATAATCATTCCACTCCATTGAGCCATTTTCATTTTGATGATCATGATCATGTACATACTGTAGCGCAAGCAGTGCAGGAGTTCTGCAGAACCCACAAGTCAAACACTATATACATATGTGAAAAAAATAACTATAGCTAGGTCAATGAAGTGGGTTCAAATCATGAGGTCTCGGGTTCAAACCTCAGCTATAAAAAAAAACAATAGGTGATTTCTTCCTACATCCGTTCTAGACTTGGTCGACAGAGTTACCTGGTGTTGGTGTAAGGTGGCAGGTATCCCGTGGAATTAGTCGAGTTGAGCGCAAGCTGGCCCGACACCACGGTTATAAATAATAATAATAATAATAATAATAATAATAATAATAATAATAACAACTATAGCTAGAGTTAGACATACATTTAGGAATTCAACCATTATGGCAAGGAAAAGTTTGATTCAGACTCTGCGCTCATAACCCAGGATGTTTAAATCTTAGATCCATGTGATCATACATATGTGAAAACATCGATAATCTTTTTTATTTATATATTCACCCTGAAAATCTCTACGGACAGTGCAATGACCGGGTATTACTAAGTAAAAGAGTAGAAATACTAAACCTGAGTGGGAAAGAGTCGTAATGCTTGCGAATGTTAGAGACAAGCTTCTCTGGAAGTTGACTACCAGGATAAAGCTGAGTCAAGCCCCGGACCACACTGCCCCAAACGTGCTTCCGACAGGTCTCGACCCGGTCCGAGGGCGGGTCACGAACCGATTCGATGTTGAGCGAGTTCTTAAGCGACGCAATGGCCTCCGACACGTTCCGGCTCAGCCTCTGTAGACGCTTCTGCATCGCAGATGACTCTTTAAAACCTCCATTACCGCCGCCAGAAGAGCTAGTACCGGCTGAGCAACCATTTCCCGGCGGCGCCTCCGATCTGTCATTGTTACTCATCAGAATTTGTTCTACCATGTCCTCGTCCATACTCGCTCTACTGGACCAGCACTCTAATGCTGCTGCCATGACTTGAACAGATCCAGAATATCACGTCTTCCCTGTTGATATCGTCGCCTTGATTTTTAAGTTGAAATCTGGATTCTAAAACATAGGAGGAGTATTCATAATTTTATTTTATATAAATAAGTTAGTTATATGTATATAAGATTTGAGCAACTTTTTGAACCTAGCTCGAAGTGAACACTAGCTTTTGAGGTCTAAAGTTTGTATAAAAATGGAATGAAAAGTAGAGAGATTGTTAATACAGACTGTGTGGGGACATTGTACTAATAATATATCCTGAGAGTGAGTTTTAATCGTGAATTCAAATATAAATTTTTTTAATTTTTTTAAAATAAAAATTATATTTAAAAAATATTATACTAATAATCAATTATAATAAATAATTATTCGACTCTCAAATTAAAATGATAACACAATTAACTGAGGAGAAAGTTATCCCATCCGTCCCATATTAGTTTATCAATTTATATAAC
Source organism: Datura wrightii (assembly GCA_035772735.1). Lineage (NCBI taxonomy): Eukaryota > Viridiplantae > Streptophyta > Magnoliopsida > Solanales > Solanaceae > Datura > Datura wrightii. Next base: position 3,462,791 of record JASDFA010000011.1, read on the forward strand.
AAAAAATTCGATTAATCTAAAATAAAATGATACATTTATTTATTTGACAACAACAATAACATCAATAGCACTAATTCAGTATAATCTCTTGTCTGAATAGGATAAAATTTACACAGATTTTATTTTTTAGACCCTCAACTCATATTTGGCAAAATATTTAATTATATGATTAATATTTTATTTATATTAGGACTTATTTTAAAATTTTATAAAAAAAATCACTTTTTAAAAAATTTTATATTTAATTAAATAAAATCACATAATTTAAAACCAGAAAGTTTTTTTTTTTTTTTTTGGGGGAGATGGTGGGGAAATAAATAGGGGCGGTGACAAAAGAGTGAGTAAAAGCGACGGCCAGAGCGGTGAATGTGATGATAGTTATGTCTGATTTAAACATAGAATTGTGATAGCGATTTGTCAATCGGTGTCCTCGGAGATTGAAGCAATCTTTGGGATGTGGGCCTTTTAACTTTTGATTCCTCCTATTTTTGTACTTAAGTCCATGCAAACTTCAATAGACCCAAAAGTAAATCATGTCGTATGACTTGTAGCTTAGTAGATCATGTTTCTAGTTTCCATTTCTCCATTGTACATTGTATGTGATTGATTATATTACTTTACGTTTGATAGATCACTTTAGTCTATTCTTAGAATTTTTGTTGGTTTTCTTTTTTGGTGTCAATGGATTGCAAATGGGAAATGAACATTGTTGTTTTATATTTGAAGTCTGAATCGCTAGTAATCATCGGTCAGTCATAGAGCGGTGAATTTCTTTCAGGGCCTGGGGCCTTGTTTTAGGGACTCATCATTCTTCCCTAAGCTGTCAGAGTCGCTCCTTTCTGTCTTTTCGTTGTCCTCCTCCGTCCGAACAGATACGTACTAACCCACCTGAAATAAGGTAAAACCGTTTTAAAATAAGTGGTGTTTTTAGTTTGAGCATAACCATTGAGAAAATCATTTATTACTAGATAGAGAAATTATACTCCCTCCGTTTTAAAATAATTGATGTTTTTGGCCTTTTGATTTTGTTTCAAATTAAGTGGTATTTTATATAATCAAGAAGACATTAATGATATTCTTCCAATTTTTTCCTTATTTAAGTGGAGAGAGTTTTGCATAATCAATAAAATATTAAAATAATTACATCTTTTTCAATATATTAATTAGGGTTAAGTGAGTAAAATTATATTTTTCTGTCTAGGAATGAGGAGTTTTCTTAAGGGGTGTGCTCAAGCTAAAAGCACCACTTATTTTGAAACGGAAAAAGTATTTTTATCTATTTATTCCTAATAAATATCTTGAAAAAGATGTAACTCTTTAATATTTTGAAAAATACGTTGAGAAATGCTTATAATAATATATATATAAGGATAATTTAGTAATTAAATAATAAATTATTTTTAAATTTTTTAAAAATTAAACAAGTAAAAATGAACATTTATTTTAGATAATGGACAAATAAAAATAGATTTAAGAAAAAGTAATTTATTAAATATAAATAGAAAAATATGTTAAACTAATTTAAAGAATTAGAAAGAAGGCAATTTCTTGCACCGTTATCGTTTTCTCTCATTATTTGTTGCGAAATTAAAAAATTTCTCAAGTATTTTTCACAAATGTAACGATCTTTTATTATGAAAAAATATACATGTCTTTTTCAGTAAAGATATCATCAATTTTTTAAACAAACATCAAATTTTAAATTCGTTGAGTATATATATAACGGCCTTATCTAAAAATGTTTACATTGATTATTTGAAATCTTAAATTCGACTAGTGATCTTTTTTTTCTTTCTTTACTTCAAAACGGTTATTCTAGTAAAAACATATTTTATTCTATTTTTTAAAAAAATAATTCAATATCTCAAATATTACAAGGAGACAAAATCCTTAAAAACACGCCATTATTTTGCAAGTTTGAACTTTTATTTATATTTATATATTTTATACGTATTGATTAAAATGCAAATTTCAATCATATTTTTAAATTTCGAACATTGTGAACAACAAACTTGAGAAATGAAAATATAGGAAGAGAGGGGTTATGATGGTTTGGTCTTTGACTCTTTGGGAAAGAAATGCACGCTCAAGTCCTTCTTATGTTACTGTTTGTCTTCTTTTTATTGCGACTCTCACTTTAATTTTACGATCTTTTAATATCGGTAACAAGAGGCGGAGTCAGATAGATTTTTTTTATATATATAATAACAAAATTATATTATTTATATACAGTTAAAAATTATTTTTATTATATAATAATAGATATAAAATCTTTTTTTGACTTCTTCTATATTTACTTCTTCCTATTATGATTCTGCCATTTTTAATAATGCTTAGATACCATCACATATGAGATGTGATACAACAGAGCAAATTGCATCACTGATCTTTTAACTGTGAGAGCTAATATGACTTTTGACATTTGATCAGTTACCATCTCTCTCCATTATGTCTTTGACAAATGATACCTTCCTTTAGTCACCCGTCTCTCGCCACTCCACTCACTCAAATTTCAAATATTCATCTCCCCTTTCTGCTAACATAAATATGCATGCTTCGCGATGATAGAAGAAGTTGATAAAGAGCAATCAGCCGTATTTATCGATTGTCATGATTTGACTTGTAAGTGGTATTGAGCTTCAAGCTATGAAAAATAATTCCTTATATACATTGAACACCCAATATATTCTTTTGAAATTTAAACACGCATCCTGCAATATATGTATTATTAGAGTTGTCAAAATGGATCAGTCTAGTCCAATCCAGTCTAAGCCTCACAGGTCAAGAAATTTGATGGGTTAGGACGGGCCAACCCTTCATTTTAAAGGGTCTTTAAATGATTGGGCCAACCCAGCCCTAAAAGGGTCTCGAGCTGAGGCGGGCTAGCCCTTTGTTTTTTTTTTTTTTTTAATAAGAAAATTTCTTTTCACTATGCATTTAAACTTACAAGTAGGATAATTTGTTAACATATGATTATATGAAAGTACATAATTTTATGATAACTTAAAACATATTCAACACCCACACATCGTCAAGCATATTTGAATCCGCTGATAAAATTATCTTAATTAACATTTTCATTTTTGTATTAAATTCATATGCAAATTTAATTAGTTAAATATCATCAAATAACTACATATCAAAATTAATAATATTTAAATTCACTTCAAAGCATTAACACTTTGAATTTGAATAAAGTCGTGCAACCGATTTCGAGTTGCAACAAGTGTTTGAATATTTTCATGATTGATGCAATTTTTATACTTGGTGAGTAGAAATTTTATTTCACATTTTTCTTTTAAATTTTAGTTTAATTAAATAGTCTTTTGGCTCATGGTCCGGACTCAGCCCAGCCTCGGTCAAGCCTCAAGGGCCAGCGAGCTGACTTGGACTGAGCTTATAAGCCTCAGTTTAAATGAGCTTAAAAAATCTTAACTCAATCCTAATCTAATAGCGGGCTGGGTTGGACTAGTTTCAAGGCTCAAACCCATTTTGACAGCTCAGGGAAAAAGATAATTTTTAGTCATTTGTAAATTTTTTATTTTATGATTTTTTATAAGAAAATTTCATTTCTATACCTAAGACATTTGAAAAGGAAATTTTTTCTATTCAATTTATAAAAGGTGAGATCTCACTTTCTTTATTAAATAGGCTAATAACATTTAATGCAAATAAATGTTACTCTAGTAATTTAATACAAAAAGTGACGGAGGAAATTAGATTTTTTGGCCTTACATTTTAAATAGAAGAAATGACATTTTTAAATTTTTTATATGTAAAAATGATGATAAAAAATTATAAATTTTTTTTTTGTAAAAGGCTAGAAAATAATTTTTCCAAAATTATGATCCAAAGTTGTTTTGATCAAATTTTTGAAAAGTCAAATAAAAAAATATCTTTAACATATTAAAAACAATTTAAATTTATTATCCTTTTCACCTCTTTTAACTCCAATTATCCAGATTAGTTTTCGAGTTAAACATGCACCTTTTTTCACCTTATTGAGATCCTTAATATTGTTTTTCAAATTAAAAACTCTTTTAAAACCTTAACAAAGCATAAATTAATATTTTAATACTAATAAAATAATTAATCAAATATGAATTGTTATTTTTTAAAAATATTTTTATTTTAAAAAAACTTTAAGGAAAAAATATTTTAAAATAAGGAGATTTGGAAGTTTAGCCAACAGGCTACATAGTATTTTGTTCTTCTCTTTTTTTTTTCTCTGGCATCTTTTGCCTTTTCCATTCGCAGATTGGAATATGGAGCGGTTCTTTCCGTCAACTGCTAGCAAATAAGAGGATATCGCTGTAACTTGTACGTCAGCATACAGTGACGCCGTTATAGCCAAACCGTTATCTTCTCCCCTCTCCAGGTCTCTCTGCACATGTACCCCCGATCAATGCCCAAATATCTCACGAGTTGCTTACGAAATTATAGTGAGGGTTGAGTTAAACTTTGCGAGTTGCAATTCACATTCGTCGATCGAAAATTCTTACAGTTCGAGCCTCGAGGTGTTAACAATTTCGAACTGTAATTTTTGATTTCGGCGAAAAATTAATGGCATCAACTAGTAAAATGCCAAGCTCTGCAGAGGATGAGGATCTGCAAGAGGAGGTACTTTCATACGTTCGTTTTTTTTTTTTTTGATTTTTTGGATAAATTTATTGTAATTATTGTTACGACTTTTATATAATACGCATTAAGCCTAAAATCTGATAAATCGTCCATACGAATTGGGATTTCATGTGCAATTTTCTTTTTTCTTCTTGTCTGAAGGTCGTAAAAGAGCTAGGTTTCTAAATTGAAACAGATTGAAGCAATATTTCCTGTAGTTTGAACTGTGTGGCATACATCCTAACACCTGTAAAATGCTCATTGCTTTATCAGTCAATGAGCAACATTTAGACATGTATGCCATAAGGAAAGTAATAGGTGGATTGCAAGAAAAAGGAGGAAACTTGTAACTCTTAGCTGCAAAACTTCAAAAGATTGTTCATTTTTAGACGTTGGGGTTTCAATGTTGGTGAAGGCTTTAAGTAGTTTTAATTGTTTCATTGCAGTTTGAACATTTTGATGATTTTACCCTGGCCTCTTCGTGGGAAAGGTACTTTCTTCACCATAACAAGCTTCTGCATTTACTTATTGTGTCCTAAAAGCTTAGATCATGATATATACAGAGCATAGGATCTGAAGTTACTATTATTTCTGTAGGTTCATATCCGAGATAGAGGCAGTTTGCCGGCAGTGGTTGGCTGATGGCACCAAGAATTTGTTGGTATTTTTTTTTTCAAATTTCTACTTCATCTTTTTTTACACATTGATAATAGTTTATCATTTTGAATTTGCATCTGAGTGATTATAGTTTCCACTTGATACATAGCACTCAAAATAGTGCACTTATACTATACCATAAGTTCAAATTCTCCCTCTCAATCTCTTTCAGCAGAGCTGAACAATGATAATGCATATAGTTGAACATTGATACCATTACCTTAGTTATTAATCTGGTCCCTAACCAAATCTTGCAAGGGACTGGGCCTTTGCAGCTTCTGTTTCACTTGTTGAGTTAATGGACTGAATAATAAGTATATTAAATAATTCAGAGAAAGGTTGCTATAGTTATTTCTTCAATTGAGGTGGCAATTTTTCTGTTTACTGCAGCCATCTCAAGGAATAGCGATAAGTTGACAGCTAGTGTAAAGATAATCAAATTATAATGATTCTAGATAGGAATTAGGATCCATATAGTCTGAATTTAGGCTTTGCTGTTGTTATTACGCTTACATTAGGTCCCTTGTTAGCCCGAGTCTGTGTAGTTTGGGCAGACATTTGTATGTCTGTGTTGGAGTAATTATTAGATTCAGGTAACATTTTGTTTCAGAGAATCCCTAATTTGCCTTAAAAGACAAATTATGGAGTACTGGAAAGCAATGAGCCCAAATAGAGCAGAATGGATATGGAGGGTTCTTCTAGCCGACCCTCACTAGTTTTGTATTAAGGCATAGTTTACTGATTGATATGGTTGTTCGCTAAAACATCTTACAAAGAACTGCTTTAACTGTACCCATGGAAAGCTGCAGATAGAACAGTCTGAAAGCATTTATAATAGCTTCCCGAAAGCTCAATGGATAACCTGGTATAGTTATGAGCTTTTGTTTTTCTCCTAGTTTTCGTGCACTTTGGTTGTATTACTCTCTTCAAGTACTTGATACTGGAGTACTTTCAGATCTCGGATCAATCATCTCTTTGAAATGTTTATGATATTCTCCAGACACTGGCATATGTATATTTCCTATTCAATCCAAATTACATGGGACATAGTCTTGTCATGATGCTTTGACTTGAACTATAATTGATAAAGTTTCTTTCAATATTTCAGCAAGTAGTTTCTTGACTATATATTATATCGAGTTATACTTCTGGTAGATGTTTGACCAACAGGTTCTCGGATGTTGTTCATGAATTTTTTGTTTGTGCATCTTACATATTATCTAATGACAGAGAAAGGGTGCTATCAGTTTGAATATCGCTGAGGGCTTATATAAGGTCAAAACTGACCTGAAGTATGCAATGAAAAGCTATTGCATGGAGTACTATTTTGGAACATGCAGTGATGGTATGCACATAATTCTGCTGCAAAAGTCCAGCTGAGAGTGTTTTCATTTTTGACTTATCTAACCAATCTTCTGAATTTAGTTGGTCGAGGGAAAGGAAAGGACTGGAGTTGTGAATTGCATAATTTGCAACTGTCTTTTGGGGTGAATGAGTTCCTGGTATTTCTGTCTTTCTCCCCTCACTGATGCCCACACAGAAGGATGGCCTTTTTTTTTTGTGTATTTAGTACCTTCATCTATTATATAATGTTTTGCTTTCTCTCTGAATTCTTAATGCTCATCTCTAGGTGATTGCTCCTCAAAGTGCCAGTGGCGTGGTTCTTGATGGACCGGAGGCCAGCAAACTTCTAAGTGCAGTTGCTATTGCATTGTCAAATTGTTCCGGGTATGTTGTCACAGGATGGTATCATTCTATTTACTTCTTCACTTTTGAGTTATTAGCCTAGGTTTATACCTGTTAGTAATTGAAGCACTCATATTTCTTTTTCAAAATAACATGCCAAAGCGCTAAAATCAAAGCGAGAGATCTAATAAATTTTGATGGAGAGTTGTTGTTCTATCATTGTAAATTTTTATCATAATGAGGTGCACTATATTGGAAGGTCAAAATTTAAGCAAAACCTATGGAGATTGATGAGGCTGAAACAAAGGAGAAATTGATAAACAGAAACATTGATATTTTCCTGCTTCTAGTATACAGATTTGAATAGAATGTTTGTAAGTTGCGGTTAATATGAAGTAAGTGATGTTGGTTTGTTCAAAATCACGAGAATAAGAAGGCTATGTGTCATACCTTTTCCCTTTGGCAAGCGGCATGCGACTGATGTTCCAAATGTTCCCTGAATTACTTTAAACTACCCCGTCGAAGAACAATGCCCCTTATAAGGTCTGTTGTGTCACGTGTCTGGTCTCTCATGAAGCGTGACTAACTCAGTGCAAAGTACACACACGAGGTTTGTCATTATACAGCAGGTTCTTTCTGTGAAAAACACAGAGGAAAGTAGCAACCATCTTTTTCTGCATTGTCCAGTTACAAGTCAGAGTTGGTCCTTATTTTCCAACCTATTCAGTATATGTTTTACTATGCCTAAATCAGTAAAGGAACATTTAAGCAGCCAGGATGTTAGGGCAATAAAGAAATCTTTGAGAAAGATTTGGAACATACCTGCTTGTCTTTTTGGGGTGGTGGCAGGAAGGGAATGCAAGATGTTTCAAAGGGAAAGTAGATGCTATGCAGAAGATCAAATTCAGATGTTTATGGCTTTTAGTTTTTTTGTGCAACCTACAGGATGTCAAAGATGAAAATAGCATGCTAAATTTCATAGATTCTTTACAGGAATAGTACTCTGTACAGCAGGAACCCATCCTCCTTGTTTTTTTTTTAAATTGGGGGACTTCTATTGTTGTAATGTCCTGGTACCTTCTTAGTGGTAGGCTGTCAATTCTTCTTCTTATCATTAATCATTAACATAATCAATATTTACCTGTTTTTAAAGATATACTTTATACTACACGGATACACTATTCGATTCCCTCAACTCTCTAAACTATTAAAGAGAGGCTAATTTGTAGTATTGTAAACCTCAAGCACTTTCATGGTGCTTTTTGTGAGTAATGTTTTATCTAGCTTGAAACTTTTACTTGGAAAGCTGTACCAGTTACGTGAATGAGTGGAACATTCCATCAATAAGAAAAGCCATTATGCTAGTACTACTAAAAGTGGCAACCTAATAAGAAGTGCAGAATTTTCAATGCATCATTCATTCTATCTCTTAAAAAGGGGCTCGGGAGAACCTGCTTTATTATTAAAAAGGGGGCTTAAAAGAATGCAGAGAAAGAATAAGTTGAAATCATGTCGGTACTTAGGTTTTCTTCAAGGAGCACTCAACTCTTGGCTCCATGTAGGTTTTCTTCAAGGAGCACTCAACTCTTGGCTCCATGTTTGTTATACTTCTCCTTTCTGTAACGAACAATGTAGGAAATGGTTGATATGCTCACACCATGCAGTTTGTGGCCGGCATTTGTTCCAGTGCATGATCCTTCTCGTAAAGCATACATTGGCATCCAGAATATGGGAACCCTCTTCACCAGACGATTTGAAGCTGATCGTATAGGTAGCCAGGTGCCAGTGAAGCTTATGCATTTGGAGGGTTTGTATGAGCTATTTGTTTCTAAATTTGTAAGTTCTTCTCGTGTAGACTTTTGATATTCCAATTGATTTGTAGGTTCTGATAGTTTGTTGATCTTACAATTCTCTATTACTTGCTGTATTTCCTAAGCTGTACATAAAACTTCATGCTTCATGAGCTACTTTTGCACAGTTTGTGATTGGTTGATCTTGGTTTTTGTGCTTTCTTTTTGTCGGATGATATTACATTTTGATTCTGAAAGAGCAGAATATTAATATCATGCCCAGAATGATTCGTTATTTTCCTCCCATTGAAAATCATATCACTATATCCCTCTTTATATATTGTTTAGTTGGCATTTTTATGACACGACAAAGGAGGGACAGCTTGGTGTAAGGACTAAGGACCCTCCATCTCCAACTTTAAAGTTGGGGGTTTGAGTAGCCAAAGGAGCAAAGGGGGAAAGGGTCAATATTAGGCTCCTGTGTAGGGAAGTTTGGGGTGGGGTTTACCAATAGCAATAAGGGCCTGTTTGGTTTGGCTTATGGCTTTTGGCTTATTTTGGTATATTGAGTTAAAAAGAAGTGCTTAAAAGCACTTTTTAAATTTATCCGAACACTACAAAAATGCTTTAAATCACTTAAAAGAAGTCGATCCAAACAGGCTCTAAAACAAAAATACAAATTGGCTTTTTATGGCCTACTCTGGAGGCTCTATAGTGTTTCTGTGCCCAGCTTTTAGCCAAATGAGTGATATGTTCTCAACAATTGCATCTGTTCTTGTTCTCAAGGAATTAGATACTTGTTCTATGAGCTTTTCATTATCTTCAGCTAATGAGCTTTGCAATATACCTGTTTTGAAATCCTTGCTCAAGGCCTTCTCCAATATGGACCTATCCATGCATCTTTTCCAAGTCAATCTCAAGATGAAGCTGACCTATCGTACACTTCCCTATGGTGAGGATGATGATGTACAAGAACCTGAGGGAGGCTTTACAGAATCAGGGGAGAGTCCCAAAAGCAACCATCAGAATCGAATACAGTGGGATGATAATTGTCCTTGGAGTGAGTGGTACTCTGCTGAGGACCCATTAAAAGGTAATTGAGTTGCTGAGGAGATTAATAACTGTATCAACTATATTTCACACTATTATATCTGGTCGGAGCTCATCTCGGGGAGTGACATAAGACCATCTTAACCTGAGTTTGCAGAGTTGCTGCTTTAAGTTCTCATAATTGAGTGTTTGGATCTTTGCTCTTAACTAGGATATGAATAAATCAGTCTTTTTTTCTCTTCCTTTTTCATCAATATACATGGTTTTCTGGCCCTACTATTATTTGGGAGTGTCTCGAGGAAAATTATCGTCCTATCACCTATTGGGAGGATTGAGATGGAAAAGATTTCTAAGAGGCTTTAATTGGAGAGAATGACTTTCTTTGTTGTAACAATCTACTTCAACCTTTCTCTATCCAACTATTACTTTTTGCTACATTATTGGGTACAAGAGATTGAACTTAGTTTAATTTATAATTCTTTGTCCATTAGTGTTATTGATTTATTAGATGTTTTTTTTAATGATGCAGGGTTTGAGCTGCTTACACTATGGTCAGAGAAAGCAATTGAGAGCTCACTGGAAATGGCTGAGCTGGAAAATGTGTCACCTCTTGAGGCTGAGAAGTGGTTAATATCTCCATGTTTATCTGAGATTCTGTAAGAGACACTATGAATACTCATGTTTTTTTTGCTCTTGCTTGCTCATGAAAAAATGAAAGACTTGTGCCTTCTCCACTCCTTTCTTAACAAATTATATTGGTAAATTTTGTGATTTAGCAAGTGTTCATTTGCCTTTTGGATGTGTTTCCTTGAGATCCTTGTTTTATTGATATTTCAGAAAAGACCTGCACATACTATTCAGTGAAATGTGTTCCTAGCGAAGCCTCTGCAGCCATTTACATCACACAAATAAATATAATCACCATATATCTAGATAAATGACAATGCTGTTATTTAATTGGTTCCATTAGAAAATCTTTGCTTTGAGTGCAAACATGGGAAGAAAGTGCATCAAGAACTTGAAGAAAAGTTTAAGGAGCCATAAAAAAAATGAAGCTAACAGATCCATTATTTTCTTACTGATGTCTCCCAGGCACTCGTCCCTAGGTAACTCCTAGAGATCCTTCTGGTCTTTGGGATTCTACTCCGGCGAACTTTCTTCATCGAAGTATCATCCTTTCCATTTTTTTCCTTTCTGTTCCTCTTTCCTCTCTTTCATGGAGAAGAGGATTTACTTTAGGTTGGGGGTGGGAGGGAGTCTTACTACCTGACTGAGTCCATAACCCACTCAGTGACAGGGTACGAATGGGTTGAAAGTGGGAAACTTTACATGAGAAGAACGTATTTGAGCAGAGGAGCACTTTTATGGCTATGCAAAAGGTTAAAGGAAGCTTCAGCTATTATAGGCAAATCATTCAAGTCTTGGAGGTGTAGGGATCGAACTACTTGCATTTATTGCTCTTTAAAGTTCAATAAATTTGGTACGTTTGTATCCGTTATTACAGTTAATGGGGAGACCAGGTCAGTGATTATTTTGCTGGAGAACACCTTTAATGAAAGGTGGAATGGTTTAATTGCAAAAATAGAAGGTTTGATTAAAAGAGACATGCGTAAAGAATCGATAAGAGTCAGGGGAGGCTCCTTTATTAAGGGAAAGGGGAGTGCGGAGCTACAAGGAAGCCATCCATGCTAGCAGATGGGCTCCAAATGCCTCCACATCTGCAGACAGTGACGACAGAGACCCTTGAGGAGAAGCCTAGTCAGTTGCTTTCCAAGTTGTAACGAGATATCGTCTCGCAATGACGTTAGACACTGGATACAACACGTATGGAAGGGCATTCATAATATCCAAGTCTTTGATCTAAACGGAATTCAATTCTTGTTTGAGTTCCAATCGAGAAAAGGTGGAACAGGTGATGCTGGGGAAGTGGTTGAAAGACAAGCATCAATTAAGCTTGGATTGGTGGACACCCACGACGGGGGCTGTTCCCGAAATACACAGTTCTCTTGGTTCTGGGTGTGTGTTCTAGGACTCCCTTTGCTGTGGTTAGAGAGGTGATGAAAGAAATTGGAAACCAGTGTGGCGGAGGGATCGAGACGGAAGAGGAAACTTGGTTAAACAATCACCTGAGATGGTCTCAAATTCGGGTGAAGGGACCCTTGGAGAAAATTCTGGCGTATGTCATGGTCAGTGACGGAGAATACACTTTCTCTTTGCGGATATGGTGTGAGGCGCTGGCAAGATTCAAAATTGAGAAGAAGATCGACCACAAAAACCGAGAAGATAGTATGAGGATGAGACAGTTGTGTTATCAAGGAGTGACACAGTCGATAGAGACATCTCAATACTACGCTGATAAAGAAATGGAGTCTTACCCTCTGGATAAGGAGACAACAGGGGTGTTACCGTCAAAGGGAGAAGATGACCACATGGTGCCTACAGAGAAACACGTGAGGTCTTTAATAGAAGAAGTGCAGTGGGCTGGTGGAGGCCCAATTGAAGCTCAAAAGCCCCTCAACAGGTCTATTAAACAAAAGAAGGTGGAACCTGACAGCATATTAGCCACTACTCAAGCCATACATGAGCCGATAAATACAGTCCCCTCCAGAGAAGAACTTGAAGGATGCAAGCGGAAAACATCACAAGTACCAGTGGCGAATCAGATTCAGTAGGAAGAATCGGTTAACAAGGATACTAAGAACAGATGCCTGCAAATCACAAGGTATGAAGGACCGATTAAGGCGGAATTATTTCACGATAGTGGCGGAGGAGTGACGCAAGTGGGGGATAGCTCTGACAGACCTCTAACACTGATCGGAAACCTGATTACCCTCCAGATCAACGAGGCCATGTCAGAACATGAAATTGAGGATAAAGCATCCTTATGGGTGCATTCAAATGTTCTCAAACTCAGCAAAACTATTTGGGGCGGCATTTGAAGGTTGTGACAAGGTCGCCATTGACCTCTTCCTCAGAATTGACCAGAAAAGGGGACCTTTGAGACAACAGAATGTGGAGGCTAAGAAGGATAGTGTCAAAAGCACAGTACCCAAGGAGATCAGGAATCTGGAATTCCATGTAAAATTCAAAGAAGGGGAACCAAGAAGTAGAGGGAGGATAACAACTTTAAAATCTCAATGAAAATCAAGATTCTGTCATGGAATGTGAGGGGGTTGAACAACGATAACAAAAGGGGATTGGTGAGAAGGCTCATTCAACAGTGGGGGCAGATATATACGTATTAGTGGAGGCCAAACTATCTGGAGTACAACCTTATGTTTTTAAACGATTATGGCACAATAGGTGGTTGGTGAGATTCACTTGGATGCAAGTAGGTTGGAGTGGGGGAATAGTGATCCTGTCGGACAAACGACAATGGAAAGGTGAAGCAATCAAAGCAACTGATCAAATGGTGACCTGTTATTTCGAAGGGGTTAATCAAGCCTTTAAATGGTACTTAAGTGCTGTGTACGGGGCTTCTGATAAAGCTATTACAAGGGATCTGTGGTGGGAACTGGCTGCTCTAAGAAGTTTTTGTAGTGGACCTTGGGTGGTTTATGGTGACTTTAATGTTGTAAGATTACCCAGATGAGAGATCAGACTCTCAATCTAACAGGGGCTATGTCAGAATTCTTAGAATGAATAAATGACATGGAGTTCTTTGATCCTCCTTTATTTGGAGGAACATTTACTTGGAGAAGAGGAGATAATCACTTATCGGCCTCTAGAATTGACAGATTTCTACACTCTACTCAATGGGAGGAGGCCTTCACCCATATCAAGCAAAGCCTACTGCCTAGAGTAGGATCTGATCATAATCTTATTCTACTAGAAAGTGGAGAACTAAACTTGAAGAATCATACTTTAAGTTTGAACAATGGTGGATGGAGGTGGCAGGTTTCAAAGACAAGGTGAAAGAACGGTGGTCTTTCTTTGAAGCGACTGGCACAGGTTCATATATTCTGGCCAAGAAGCTGAAAGTATTAAAAAGGAAGCTGATAGAGTTGGGGCTGGAGCATAGAAACAATTGGAAACAACAGAAGCAGAATATATTGGATCTAGGGATGGTAATGGGGCGGGTGTGGGCCAAACCCGGAAAAATTTTAACCCGCCCCGCATAGCATAATTTAATGTTTTCAACCCGCCCCGCCCCACCTCACATAAACCCGCCCTCCATAAACCCGCACCGCATAATTTACTATTTTTTTAACAAATTGATTTGTATTGTCAAAAAAAATAAGATCATTAATGCATAATTTCTACGATGATAACATTTTCATTGCTAAATAATTTAAAAATAAAAGGCCCCCACCTTGCTTTTGAATAGTTTTTTGCCTATCCAAACTAACATCTCCAGGTAATTAGAACAAAATGATTTTTAAGTTACAAACTCCTTTACTCCATATAGTTTTTTACCTCTCCAAACTACACCCTAATGTATCAAAATGAACAAGATGATATTTAAGCTACCAAACTGATTAAACTTATACAAATAATTAATTATATGACAAAGTCACACACTAACTAGTACATTATTGTTACAACAATTGATTTCTTACCCACCTTAGTAGCAATTAGGATTGAGAATCGAATTAATTAGTTAAACAACTAATTGTGTTGTGTTAAACATAAACGTCATTAAAAAGAAAAAAGACTTGGCCAAGACCTTAATGCATCTACGCCACATGCTTGTTATTCCTGCCCCGCCCCGCATTAATTTTGAAAATAATTATTTCAACCCGTCTCGCATCCGCCCCGCACCTCCATAGCCTAGTACTCGCTCCGCCCCGCATAGCATAAAATCCACCCCTCCCCTCACTCGCCCCTCCCCATTGCCATCCCTAATTGGATCAGCTGGCAGATCTGGAGAAAATCCAGGAGCTAAGAGTTCTTTCAGAAGATTAGATCATCCAAAAATTGCATATGTCAATGGAGTTTGAGGAAGTGTCCAATGAGGAAATAGCCTGGAGACAGAGATCCAGAGTTTAGTGGCTAAGACAGGGAGACAAAAATACCAAGTACTTCCACAGAATTGCCATAGCTCACAAAAGGTTTAATTCAATTGACAACCTGACAATGGAGGGAGTATCAGTAACTAATCCAGAAGATATTAAAGGGGTTATTGTCAACTTCTTCCAGAATCTCTACAAAGAAAATGAACGATGGAGGCCAGATTTTAGTATCCGGGGAGCTAAAGGCATCAGAATGGAGGAAAGAGAATGGTTACAAAGGGAGTTTGAAGAAGCTGAAGTTCTAGAATGTATAAAGCTATGCGCTAGTGATAAAGCACTAGGACCTGATGGATTCCCCATGAGCTTTTATCAACATTGCTGGGATATTTTGAAAGAGGATTTGATGAAGACAATCAAGCAGTTCCATGATAAGCAGGAGGTTGAAAAAAGCTTCAATGCCACTTTTGTGGCCCTGATCCCAAAGAAAACTGGAGCAACTGAACTAAGAGACTTTAGACCAAAAGTCTCATTGGTGGGAAATACAAAATAATTGCTAAACTTTTAGCAGAAAGACTGAAGAAGGTGATTAGCAAGTTAGTCAATAAACACCAAATGACATTCATAAAAGGCATGCAGATTATGGATGCAACATTGATAGCCAGTGAATGCATAGACTCTAGGATGAGGGGAGAAGAACCAGAGATTATGTGTAAGTTGGACATGGAAAAAACATATGATCATGTTAGCTGGGGATTTCTCCTTAAGATCCCAAGGCAACTGGGATTTGGGGACAGATGACTAAAGTGGATTGAATTTTGTATAAAAACTGTTAGGTTCTCAATTCTGGTTAATGGAGAACCTGTTAGTTTTTTTTTCCTTTAGAGAGAGGACTCAGGCATGGAGACCCTCTCTCCTCTTTCCTCTTCATAATAGCTATGGAAGGCCCTCATTAGTATAATGAGAACAGCAACTCAAAACAGTTGGATCAAAGGTTTCAGGTTAGGCAACCAAAATGGGGAGGAAAAGCAGATCTGTCAGCTATTATATGCAGATGATACAGTCATATTCAGTGATGCAAAGGCAGATCAAATCAGCTATATAGGAGTGATTTTGATGATTTTTGAGGCAGTCTCTGGTCTGGAAGTCAATTGGAGGAAGAGAAACATTCTTCAAGTCAAGGTAGTTCCAAACTTGCAAAGTCTGGCCGCATTCTGAGTTGTAGAGTTGACAAATTCCCAACAACATACCTGGGGATGTCACTGTGAAACATACACATACAAGCATCTGGGATGGGGTTTTAGAGCAGGCAAAAAAAAGATTAGCAACCTGGAGAGCACAATATTTATCCTTGGGAGGCAGAATCATCCTGATCAATTTTTTGCTAGATTCACTACCTACCTATATCATGTCCCTCTTTCCTATACCCTCCAAGGTGGAAGAAAAATTGGACAAGCTGAAGAGGGATTTTCTATGGCTGGTCAATAAGGAAGGTAATGGTATACATCTGGTCAAGTGGCAGACTACTCAACTGAGCATACAAGAAGGGGGACTTGGCATCGAGAATTTAAGGCTCCAAAAAAAATGTTTACTTGCAAAATGGCTTTGGAGGTTCAGTGAGGAAGATTATACACTTTGGAAGGAAGTCATAGTAAGCAAATATGGGCAAAGTGACCAGTGGCTCTCTAACAGTGTGTTTGCCACTTATGGAGTGTCTACATGGAAGTCAATAAGAAACCAGTGGACTGAGATAGAGGGGCACATTAATTATAAGGTGGGAGATCGCACCAAGATCAGCTTTTGGAAAGACAAGTGGATGGGTCAGGAACCTCTAAATATTTCATTCCCAGATTTGTTCTTACTAAGTGGGACTACATCAATTGCTGATATATGGTCACCTCATGGATGGAATCTAAACTTCAGAAGACTCTTAAATGACTGGGAAGTGGATCGAGTGGTGGAGCTCCTACAAGGTCTAAATGACTTCAAAGGGCTGTCGGCAGAACAGGACAGAATGACCTGGAAACATGTAAAGGATGGGAGGTTCACAGTAAACAGACTTTATAGGCAGAAAGTGTTGGAGCAGCCAGGGCATTAAAGGGCCATGGAAACAAGTTTGGAAAGGCAAGGTGCCTACCAAAGTCAAGTGCTTTAATTGGCTGGTGTGCAAAAGGGCATGCCTCACTCATGAGAAGTTAAAAAGAAGGGGTTTCCAATTGGCTTCCAGATGTTTCTTCTGTATGGAGAAAGAGGAAACAAACAGCCACTTATTCCTACATTGCAAGATCACTGCACAAATCTGGTCTCTATTCAGGCCTAAGGGTGATGCCAGAGCATACTGCTGACCTTCTTAGCTGTTGGATAAGGAGAGGAGGAAGCAAAAGTCAGAAAAAATGGTGGACCGTAATTCCAGTCTGCATATGGTGGTCAATATGGAGGGAGAGAAATAGCAGATGCTTTGAGAACATTACTAATCCTATTCAGAAAATTAAAGAGAACTGTATTAATACTTTTTATTTTTGGTGTAAACAAGAGAACATAGAGGAAGCTGAACAGTTGGTAGACTTGTTAGGTTCACTGTAACTACTGATTACTTGTAATTTTTTGGAGGTTACCAGCATACCCTTAATGCTAAAGAATACAAATTTACCTTTCTGAAAAAAAAAAGTTTTTAATTCCTTCAGTAGTCAATGATTCAATATAGTGAAAGATAGGTGATTATTTTTGAAGAATTTGCTCTACACTATAGTTGCTAAGCACTTTGCTGTGACAAAAAAGCATTGATTATCGTAAGTTTATAACTTCGACAAGATAGTTAATTAATCTTCCATTCATTTGTTCTTAAAGTATATAAAATTGGCAAAAAGAAGCTTATAGAGTTTAACATGATATCCCCGCTGAACTTAAATTTTGACCGCTGGCCTAATGATTTGATGAATGGGATGCTAACTACTCAAACATGCAAGTATTCTGTTCCCTTGGGTCGCTGTGCCTAATGTTTGTCCAGAAGCCTTTCTTTATGAAGGATAAAGGATAATGCATCCTGCGACTCTTGTCTTGTTAAGTCAGTTTATCTGTGCAGTAGTTTACTGAATTGTGTATTTTACCAAATCATGCAGCTTTTCATCAGTTAGGTAGATGAAGTTTCTCAACTAAATTATCAACTTGGAAATGGCGAAGCTTAACTTTTTCATTTTATGCTTGCCTCATTTATTTCTTTTGCTTTTGAGGTGTTAGTGAGTGAAGAGGGTGTTGCAGTTGAAGTTGAGTTCTGCAAAATCGGCTGACTAACACTTGCGTCGAAAACACTGAAAAATGCTTTTATGCAAGATTAAGCTTCTCCAGAAGGTCCTAGTTATCACCGCTTATAAAAAGAGAATGTCCTAGTTATCACATTATAGGTGGGGAGGGGGAGGGGATGTCTTTATCTAATATTTTCCTCTGGTTCAATCTTGATTTGTTTGGACTGAACTTTGGGCACCAATTTTGAGTCTCATTTCATAAACATATTTGGTGAATTCAGAAGTGATGGTTCTGGCGGAAAGAGGATTGGATTCGCATCACAGTTGCAGCTCTTAATTGACGCTTTGCATATGTCACTGGAGGCTAAATTTGTGGAAGATTTTATTTCAGGTTCTACAAATGTGCACAAATCATCTGCAATTTTCTGATCTATTGGTCTACAATATCAGATTTGGATACATGTGGAGTTTTTAGAATTTGACACATTTGTTCTCTAATCTACTCCTTTTTTTTTTTGGTGCAGTAGAGCACTCGGGACCTGAGAATTTGAAGTCTACTGCAGTCATACCTCCCCCAACTGTCCTTGATCGAGTTTTGAAAGACCTCTTTCATGAAGGTATAGCATGAGTTCTCTTTTCCTCTGGCTGTAGCCTTTTCTATGTCTCCCACTTGGAGTGGCATAAAAGCACACACAATTCAGAAACGTGTCGCTTCCTGAGGTTTCAATTTTGATGGACAATATCTCTCTCAGGTTCTATACTTTATTTTATTTACTGTAGGTTAGGCATATGATTAGTGACTTTTGTACATTTAAATCTGCAAGATGTAAATGTTTGATGGAGAATAGGCAGGGGAGTAATAATGGCTTAGTTTAGTGCTGTTTCATTTTAACTTAGTTTTTTCTTGTACATTCTCTAATTCTTTAAAAGTGCACTCAACTACCAAAATATCAATTGTTGCTTGTATAACTGAAAACCATGATGTTCAACTGCTAGATAGTCCCTCTTTTGAGTTATTGTTCACTAGTTAGATGCATGTTTCATTTATCATAGAGAAATGGTGTGGAGAGATGTTAGTCCAGCTGGATTCTTGGCTGACCTAGCCTATTGAGGCAGGGTACTTTGATATGGTTTACCCCACTAATGATAGGTCTATTTTAACAAAAAAGTGAATTAGAAACCAGACATAATGAGAAGTGTATTCTCCAGAATATAGTTGGTCAAAATCGTCTTGGAGTTCCGAATTTAGGGTCTAATGGAGGGAGAAATATTCAGTTGACTTATCTTGACTTCATTTCAATTTGTTCATACAGTTGAGGCCCTGCAACTTGATTTTGCTGAAGGAGATCATGAAAATTCTCGTACCATTAAAGGCGCTCCTCTTGAATCACTTTTTGGGCAGTTTTGTCTGCATGCTCTCTGGTTTGGTGATTGCAATATAAGGGGTACTTCTGACTCAATGTTCTGAACAAGTTCAAGAAATCACTTCCTTAGTATATTGCTTCTATTTAGTTACTTCAGAATTCTTCCCCCCTAAGGCATATTTTTTCCGTGATGTCTATTTAGCTATTGCGGCATTTTGGATAGAGTTTGTACGAGAAGTTCGCTGGTGTTGGGAAGAGTCGCAGCCATTACCTAGAATGCCAGCCAATGGTGTAATTGACTTATCCACCTGTTTAATTAACCAGAAATTACACATGGTAAGTAACATGCAGTGATGCTTGACTGAGAAGTAGAAAATTATGAGCAGGACTTTCAGACCTGACTATGGCTTTTGATAAGTGTATCTCCAAATGCCACAACGACTAGTTTTATCTTTCAACATGTAAATTGTGTCTGAATATGCTGTCAGTTCCCCTATTTCCTTTCTTTCACTGTCTTCCTTGTTTTGTTTGTAGTGATTTTGTTGAAGCCCTGCATACCTCAATCTGTTGACGTAGACTTAATGCAATCTGACATGAAATCCCAAGCTTTCTGATTTTTATATCTTGCAAAAACATGAATGAAAGTCTCAGATTTTCTTAAAGTTGTTAGTTTGTAGTTTTCCTGATTGTCATGAGCTTCCTAATGAATCTGTTTCCAATTCCAGTCTTAAATAGTGAAATATTTCTAAGAAAAAGTGAGATAAAATGGTATCTTATAAATTGATAAATATGGAGGTTTCATGAGTACTAGTGAATGATATGTTCCTTTACCTTTTCTCTTCAATAGTCTCTTTTAAAGATATGACAATGGTAAATAATCTATCTGGTCTAATTTGGTTTATCTCCCAAATATGTAGCTTTCAATTTGCATTAATAAAAAGCGTCAGCTGAATCAAGATGGTCCAAAGGCAGGTGAAAACAATTTTTTCCTTTCCGCTCATGTTAAGGTACTTTTATGACAATTGCTTACATCGTTGTTTCTATCTAATATTTTAAGTGTTTAAGAACATCAAAACATTGTTATAACTTAATTTCCTGTTAGGATATTAATTAACTTATATAATATAGGCAGACACTCAGATCCAGAGTGATATATCTTCTCAAGATGGAGATACTGAGGCTTCTTTTGAGGAATGTGACAGGTGAAAAGCAAGTGAGAACTTTTTGTATTAATTGTTGAATGCTTGCCAATTGTCAGCGAATAAACTATGTCATTCCAGTTTTTCTGCTTTTTAAGCACTGCTATTCTTGTCTAGTTTACAGTGCTAAGCTTCGTGAAGCTCAAGTTTTGTGATTTTGTCATAATGGAGGAATTGAAGCTCCTATGGTGATTTATGCCGCGGCAGTCTACACTCTATAAGCTGTATCTTAGGGTGTTTACCTGAACTGATTCATTAAGTCATTTATTGTTGTTAATTGTTTTTAGCACTTCAAAAATTTTAATGTTTGACATGGTTTGTTTTGACTCTAAATGGGAATTTTCCCTCTTTTCACTCGAGGGGAATTTAAAGTTTTGCTGGTATTGATGGAAGACCAGATACTTGATCTGGACCTGTTTTCGACTTATATGAGGCTCGTTCGAGGCAATGTTTTATCAAAATGGTTAAATATAATGTTGGGTCAGGATGGGTGTCTGACCTTCTCTTTATCTCTTCCGGCTACCTAAAGGATAATAGGCTAATCCAAAATGATCTGGCCGTTTCTCTTTATTTTCATCCTTTTATTTTGGGGTTTGCTTTAATATTTGGGGCTGGGGCAAGCTTACCTAGTCTAGGGCTTACATCTGGATCAGAGATTCCGAGGTTTAAATTTGCAGCATTGGACTAAATTTAGTCAGGGGAGAAATGCATGTTTTTTTGTGCAAGATGTTGATATATTATATTTCAAAAATTTACCAACCTGTATTAGTTTGAATTTCTGCCCATTCAACTGAACTGTTCTCTCTGCAGTCTGTCAACATCAGATCATCCAAAAGATCCTGCAAGTCATATTTCTAGTTTTATACATTCTGATGCTGTGAAATTAAGTGATCCAAAGCATTCGGCATGTATTAGGAGGGGATCGGCTGGTATTGTGGGGTGTATGATGCTTGTGAAATCTTACCAGAACATGCATGCTCCATTTACACAGGTTATTTGTACTACTTACTGCTGAGTATTTGTTGTTTTCATCAGTCTTCTATTTCCTTCCCACATTTGTTTATGGTATAATGGCAACCTTTTGATGTGGAAATTTTTTATAGGATCCACCACTTATGACTGAAGACATGCATGAAGAACGTCTACAAGCCGTTGAGGCCCTTGGCGAATCTTTTGTGAGCTCAAAGCTCTATTACAGATAACTCATTTTTCTGATAATCATGAAATTTGCTGCTGGCACTATTCTTGCAGAGAGTCATTGCATATTGTGAATTGAATGAAGAATGATTTCTATTATAAGAAGTCTATAGTCTATGCATATATGAATGATCATTTAATGGCTTATTGGTGAATGAGCTACATGAATCCCGACTTCAGGTCATATAGCACACATGACACTGTTTTCTTTGACTTTTCTCTTCGTTTAGTACTAAACATGTTCAATAAGAAAAATGGTATTGTAATTCCGACCAAATTCGTATATCTTCTGCTTAAGAAATTGCGAACAAACACTGCATTACATGCAAGTAGATCTCCTAGATGATTGGTTATGTGATGGCATTTGGAAAAGGAGCTTAAAGGGCTCTCTAGGTACTTAAATCCATATACATTGATGATCCTGAATATGTAGATTAAGAAATATTCAATCGCACCCAAGGGTGTGGCCTAGTGGTCAATGAAGTGTCTGAGAACCATGAGGTCTTCAGGTTCAAACCTCCTAGGGACAAAAAAACACTAGGTGATTTCTTCCCATCTGTTCTAGTCTTGGTGGATAGAGTTACCTGGTGCCTGGTGCCTGTTGCTGGTGGGAGGTGACAGATATCCCGTAGAATTAGTCGAGGTGTGCGCAAGCTGGCCCGGACACCATGATTATCAACAAAAAAAAAGAATAATGTGGCTTAAACAATGTGATCATGGTGAAGTAGTCTCCTTTCCGCCTAGGCGCAGAAAATTTGTAATTCATCCATAGACTAATAAACTGCAAAACTCTAGAATAACTACCTTGGTCTCTCCTAAATTCCTATAACTGATTTGCCCATGTTCCCACTACTGATTTCAGCAATTATAGGTTTGGTCTCTTCACTAAACTCCACTCTCTCACTTTTGAGCCCACCATAAAGTTTTCTAGTTATTATTATTATTGCGAAAATCCTTAAAACATGGTACCACTTTGTATTCATTAGCTACTTTTGTCTAGAATTAACAATTAATGATTATTTCTAAAGAATTCACACAAACGTGTGGCAAATTTTCTAGTATTTGGATTATTTGGTATTGTGTGTTTTTGACTATCCGAGTCTTGCTTGAAGGACAAATCCACAGATTTCTTATATTGCAATATTTCCCGGGGAAACAGTTGTTTTCGGTTAAGTTATCCTTCAGTTATTTCATAAAGTTCTATCATTTCCATTATTAGTATTATTTCATCTGACAATGGAATGTCTAATGCTCATTTGCAGAGATTTTCCGCCCAACTAGAGAAAGACATTTTGTCATCAGGTAGGAACTTCTGGACCGTCTATTTTCTTAAAGGCCTTCTTGCTATCTTCAGCACGTCTGTGTGTGTTATGCACTGTGTTGCTCGGAATTCAAAAAATATAATGTCACCACAACCGTGTTTTTTTATTTTTTATTTTTTAAAATGGGGGGTTAGCGGAAGGGGAAACGGGGGAATGGGTTACAAAGTGGGAAATCGAACTCTCACCGGCAAGTCGAAAGTTCAAGTAGCCAACCAACTGAGCTACTATCATTCTCCTTGCCACAGCCGTGTTAGATTATAATGTTTGGAGGATCTGACACACACCCGACAACATTTTTGAAGGATTCGAGCAACGTAGGTTATAGGGTTTTTATTAGTCATTGCAAGTTAAAGGTTTTTTCTCACTTGGCTAAAGCATCAAGTGAGCATCTTGAGGATCTCAGCTTGTTGGCTATGTGTATGAGATCAGAGATACTACAAGAGTTTGAAAGTGCAAAAAGTAGATGGATGTGCATCTTGGGTGCCTGGTGCATAACTGCAATAATTAACACATTCTTCTGTTTGACCTCAAGAGTTATTGGAACAAGACACTGTTGCTCGAGTTGAAATAACACTTACTAGTTTTTACTGCCACAGAATAATATATTAGTCATTGGCTGAAGAACTGAGAGCAGGTCCATTATTGTCTGGGTTTCTTCAACAGTAAACTTTCTTCTCATTGAGAGTTCTGCAAATTTTTTCTAGCTATAACATCATAGATCCTAATCAGAAGAAATAATCCTTGTTTGGATCTGTCTCTTTTAATAGCCAGCCTCCACATCATCTATTCCCATGTCATATGACTACAGAAGGAATGCAGAAACAAGTCCTTTTAGGAAGTAAAATAGGTGCATAGTTCAGTTTTTCACTGGCTGAAATGTCCGTTGATTAGGGTTTGTCTTCTAAAATAATTAAAGGATCACTGGTCAAAAGTTTGTGGATGGTTTGTTAATTGTCTATGTTGTCATCTAACTGTGGAAGGAAAGTCAGCAATTACGGTTCTTTTGGTACTCGATATGAAGACATAATCTATAGTCAGGTGTTTAGTACTCAAATATGTGATCCATATTAATAACAGTGTATAACAATGCATTATACTATGTATCACCTAATGTCAGACTGAAATTTTGGGTTTAGTAAGTTAGACGACCAAAATCCTTTCATGCAATTAATTAAATGTAATGCAGCTACTATCACTTTTTTTTTTAGAATGAAATATAAGTGACAGCTATCATATTGTTAAATGTATTCCTCGTAATCTATATTTCCTTTTGTTTTTTCCTATGAGCTGGAATTTAAGTTTTATTTCTCTTAGATAAATCATTTTATGGAATTATATTGGATATAATGTACTTAATTTGTATATGAAATGAATGTTGTATGATGTTACAAGATTCACAGATAATTATGGAAGCAGAGAAAATAATCCAGTTGCAATGAAGCACAAGATTGAATCGTATATGGTGCATCTAGTCTCTAAGGCGACGAACCAAACAACCAGTTGTACAACATATTCCTAGGGTCATAATACACCTTTATTAACAATATCTCCTAATTGCAATCCACAGATTATCTTATCACTGGATGATATGGCACCTTAATAAATGTCAAAAAGGGTTCTTTGCTAAGTTACTCTTTTGCTGCACACGTACAGATTTGGCAACACTTTCTTAGTGCTGATCATTTATTAAATATCTTACCTTTTCAAAAGAAAAAGTCAAAAAGTTACAAGGAAGCAAATGTTATAATTATCAGTTTAAAAGGGATTAAATATCCGAGGCCAAAATGTTATAGATGAGAGCTTTTGCATCAGATTTAGTTGAGCGTCTCTAGGTTCTAAAAAATGTACATAAAAAATTTCTTCCTAATTGTCTAAGTGAATCAAATCCGTGATTCATTTTCCACGTAGTTATTTGTTTTCTGCAGTTGCAGGTGTATGGATCACATTCGACTTACTTATTTCCTATTAGTATTTGCTTGCTGATATTTGAAGAATTGATCTTCTTTCCTTATTCACTCTTTTTATCCTTTGCATTGTGCAATAGATATGTCTGCTTTTAAAGCAGCAAATCCGGATGCTGTGTTTGAAGATTTTATCCGGTGGCATTCACCCAGAGACTGGGAGGAGGATGATAATATGGAGAAGGTAGTATCTCACACCAATGCAGTGATAGAGTCAACAAATGACTGGTCACCTCGTGGGAAACTCTCAGAAAGAATGCCTGAGCATGTAGTATCTGACCCCAATGCAGTGATAGAGTCAACAAATGATTGGCCTCCTCGTGGAAAACTTTCAGAAAGAATGTCTGAGCATGGGAATTCGTGGAGAAAGATTTGGAATGAGGCACCTCCATTGCCAGCATCTGAGCAGAAGCCCCTTCTGGATCCAAATCAAGAAGGAGAAAAGGTATACTGGGATTGCATACTTGCATAAGCCAGGTCATTTTTAATATTCTGGTATAAGTGATCCATCATAAATCTTCACGAGAATTCCAGTTAATTAATTAGACAAATTGCAGGTTTTGATCCCTGAAGTAAGCTTGGGGGGTTTATTTCCCTCAGATTAGTTGAAGGGGGAATATTTGGTCCTCTAGAGACTTAAAATTTGGAGACTCCAGAGCATTCCTCCCTAATAAATAAACTCCACAGGCTTCTGCCATCTGTTTGCCCTATTCATCTATTTGCCCCCTCTTTAATCCAGACAGATGATTCCTTGCATCTTGTAATCTTTCTCCAAATTAGCTTGACACTGACATCCTTGGAACACTTGCAATGTTAATATCCTCACACTTTGGGTCAGGGTTTCTGGGCTGGGAAGGGTTTTAGGGCATAGATGAGGATCAATAAAGAAAGGGCACGAGGGAAGTTGAATTGCAAAATGTTTTGTGTCGTTTGGTCAACCCATTGGAAAACTCGCGCCTTTTGAGTAGTTTCCTGATTTGATTGGAAGTTATTTGTATTGTTCAACTCATGTAGGTTCTTCATTATTTGGAAACACTGCGTCCGTATGAATTGTTGGGACAAATGGTTTCTACTTCTTTTAAAGCAGCAGCTGACACACTGAACAGAACGTCATTTGGAGGTCTAAAGCAGCTGACCACCAGAATTGGACAACTTTACCTCACTATGGCAGCCACTCTCAGATGCTTGCGAAGTACATTTTTTGTTCCTAGTATGTTATTGAGTTGCTAGGAGTTCATAAATTTACAGGTTGACCAACCATATTTGTTGCAGAAAATAGCCTTTCTGTTGGCACTGAAGATATTGAAGACCTGAAGCGGCTCTGTGAAATTTTTGCACATGTTGAAAATTTGATAACACTCGCTGCATCTCTTCATCATAAGTTCCTGCAAGCACCACGTCTATCAGAATCAATTTTCAATGACTACTACAACTTCTATCTCCCAAAAATGGGAACAGTATCAATTGGTGATGATGAGAAAAAGGTATGATTCTATCTCTTGCTCTCTCTCTCTTTTGCTATCTCTAGAATGAGAGATTGATATCTTGGTCAAGAATTTTTAACACGTCTCCTTAACGTGCTTACCTGCATATACCTCTCGCCCCCTTACTTTAGCCTTTGTGGCTGAAGATGTCGTTTTTATTGTATTATTTCCATAAACCAGGCTAAATTTACCTGTGCCTCTATCTCTTGCTTTCTCATTTTATAAGTTGCAACTTTGTTATGTTAGGATTATGATAGGAAACAAGAAGTTAGGCGACAAGAGAGAGAGGTAGTTGCCAGCATGTTCACTCCACCTACTGCTAATCAATCATGGAGGAAAGTCTTAAGCATGGGAAATCTTCTCAATGGCCATGAACCAACATTGAGAGAGATCATATTTTCCAAGCGTGATCACCTTAGTGAAAATTACTATGCTAGTCATGCTCCGAGGGGTTACCAACAAGAACTAGAAACATACAGAATGTATATATGTGGAACCTCAAATGATCTGAGTGTGGCACTAGCAGTTGCCTCTTGTGACTAGCTTCGTCATTAAAGGAAACAGGTAAATTATTGTCATTTCTCTTGTTAGTATATATCCGGCCATTCTGTCATTCGCGTTCCGTTGATATGCCATGCTATTGAATTTTCTAATTTGTTTGAAAGAGGCTCTTGATTGTTGCATCTTTTCAGCCTTTCCTTGATATACAGTGCCCTTTTTTTTTTCTGTGTCCAATTTTTCTTAGGAGAATTTATTGGGAATGATTTGACGGTTTCCCATGGGGTTATAAAAAAACATAGCATGCCCTCAAGGGCAGTCTAGTGGTCAATGAAGATGGGTTGAGACCAAATCTTAGAGGAGCCAAAAAATACTAGGTAATTTTTTTTTCTGTCCAAACCTTGGTGGATAGAGTTATCCGAATCTTGTGCTGATCCGGATACCACAATTATTAAAATTCTTTGAGGGTTTTCCATGGTTCATCATATGATAGTTTTGTCCTTAATTACTGCCGCCAGACTTCAGTATGATGATTGTGAAATGAGAAACACCTCTGTCGTCTTTCTTTAGTTTTCTTGCATATGGCATGTCCCAATTACTCTATCCCTTTCAATTTGTTTGTCTTACTTTCCCTTTTAGTCCATTTCGAAAAAAACGTCTCTTTCTTTTTTTGACAGCTCTCTAATTTCAATTTTTCACATGACATGTTTATAACCATAAGATTAAAGGACATTTTGATGCATTCCACATATTTTTAGTTTAAGACCATAAGATTTAAGTCTTCTTTACTTTCTTAAACTCCAAGTGCCAAATCAAAACTAGACAATCAAATTGAAATGGATAGAGTATCATTCTTCTAAATTCTTAGGATTACTTTGCAATATTTCTGGTCCAGAGAGGGAGCATCATCGAGCACTAATCATTCAGTTCTCTTTCTAATCAATTTCCCTCCGATGAAGACGTCATATAGAATAATCATTCAGTTCTCTTTCTAATCAATTTCCCTCCGATGAAGACGTCATATAGAATAAAGTTTCCTTACGTTTTTCAACTTTGAACCAATCAGACGGTTTCCATGATTGACAGACAAGACCCAGGCCATATGTTCCTTACTGTCTATTGTCCTTTCACCAAGTCTGACCTTTCTTTGGGGTGGTTTTTAATTCGATATCCGATATTAGTAATAGAGCTCAACTGAACTGAATTTGTGTCTGAGTAAGACTCATTTAAGGAAAAGGCGCTCCCTACTAAGCACCAAAAGGTGTTTCATATGTAACCCCCCCCCCCCCCCTCCCCCCCCAACCTTTTCCAATTAGAAAAAGGAAAGTGAGGAAAAAGAAAGACCAGCTGCTAGGCTTGATGAGCAGGCTAATACTACTCTATAGGAAATAAAGTATTAACAGGAAACAGAAACAAGATGAAGGATAACCTCCGCAAACTCTTAGGGGTCGTTTGTTACATGGGATAAGGGAGAATAGTCCCTAGATAAAATGCAAGAATATTTTAATACTGTGTTTGGTAAGGAGTATTTGTTAGTTCCAGAATTATTTATCCCACAATTTATACTATAATGATGGGATAAGTTATCCCATATGTATAGTGGGATAATTAATCCCATGGGATATCCCAACCAGTGAGATAACTTTATTTATCCCATCCCATACCAAACGACCCCTTGCTATATTGTGCTTATCAAAGAAAAAGCTAAAAGAACTAGGGGAGAGGACCCTACCCAAAAAACATCTGTATTTCAGTGGCTAAATGCAATTGCTTTGAAGAAATGGGGGAGGAAAAAGAAGTAAAAAATGATGATGATGGGGGCCCTCTTCTAAAGAATCCAAATCTATTGAAGGGTCATTTCATAAAGGGAATATAATCTCCATACATTTCTTTTTCTATTGCTATATGCTTCTCCCTGAAATCATCTTCTTTTCCTTTTTTTTTTTTTTTTTTTTTTAATTCATTAATCATAGTAGAAAGATGAAAGTGTTTTAAAGGGGAAACACCTTTTTAATCAAAAGTTGCAAATTAAGCATGAACGGTTATAGGCATTTTAGAAATTTTTATCAAAGTATTTGATTGATCATTGAACGATATGAACGTTTAGATTCCACTACCTACATTTCCTTTTCACCTTAAGACCTTTTGGTGTCTTCAAATACCAATAGTTTCATCCTGACCAAACCACAGGTATACTAGTGTTGGTTCTTATTTTGATCAACTAAATATGAGAAAATTAAAAAGTATTTTTTTTTTTCATATCGAGCGCACCCTTAGTTGTCAAATCTAATCGCCAATGGTCCAAAAAAAAATTCTAATCAAGTATCAGCATTACGCTGGTTTCTTGAGTTAATGATCAAAAACACATTTGAAGTATAACGGTTTTTTGAGTTTCATATATGAATTATCATATGTTCACTTTTTCTAGTTAAACTATCACCAACTATATATCAAAATACACTTCAACTATCAGCTATTCCTTCTTCCTACCTAAAATATCACCATCATTCAAGTAGGAAAAAGAAACAATTGATAGTTGAGGTGTGTTTCGATAAACATATGGTGATAGTTTAGGTACGAACCTCAAAAAAAGGGAACACTTTAGGTGTCTTTCACCTTTCACTATTGTTTCTTTAAATAGTTATAACTATATGTTGAGTGTTTCTTTCGGACACCTTATTTTGCAGTGGAGTATGATTTCACGATATCTCACGTTTCATTCTTATCTTCAAGAAACATGAAATCAAACACCCTTGATGCAGATTATGCATGATTATATTGTTGTCTTCTATTCGAAACGTTTTATGGAGTTATATAATGAGAATCATGAGGTTTAAGGTTTAAATCTTAACTGAGGCAAGAAATATTAGGCAATTTCTCTTTATTTGTCCAAATGAACGTACTTTGGTAGACAGAGTTAGACTTATATTTTGTGCTAGTGGAAAATAGCAAGTACTCAAGAAGTGCACAAGTTGAATCAAAAACTATAATTATAAATAAAAATAATAATAATAATAATAATAATATGTATTTTCATTAAATTGCAAATGGTTGTTCATTAGTACTAATCTTTTTATCCAAAATTCAACTGAAAATGAACCTTATCCCAAACCATCAAAGATTCTATTCTACCGACGTGAATCGGAGAATTGAAAATACTCAGTGGTCCTACGGAAATAAAAGTCGTTAAGAGCACCGATTTGTTTAATTTTTTTGGTTTTTCCGTTAATGTTCGGTATTTATATTGGATCCCAACTAATTCAAATTCACGTTATATAAATTTCAAGAAAAAGCGCTTCCCGAAGGGAAAGACTACCAATTCAAGAGTGAATATAAATGTCGCATTGGGGAGGACAAATAAACGTGTTGTAATTTTTTTTTTTCCCTTAGATCACTTATTATAAGATAATTATACGTAAATTATTATAATATCGATTGATAAGTTGATAACATGGTAAGTAATTAATTTGTTATTATTTCATATTAGACTATTGAAAATGTTTTAGGTGTGTATATATATAACTTAAATAGATTGATATCTTTCACGAGGTTTAGGTCACTATCAGTTGGAAATAAAATAGACCCAACATCCAAATGGGAACAGAGACATGAAATTGTTAATGGGGAGTAATAAATAGACCAATTTCATACGTATACTCTTTCTTCTTATATTTGTCCTACTCATATTCACATATAAAAAAGTACTTTATTATTCATGTGAAGTACAGTAATTCAATTTCAAATTCTGGTGTGGATTTCCCCTGGATAGTTCAGTAGCTAAAAGATTTTTAAATAATAACATATACAGTGTAATTTCGCGTGTGTAATCTGGAAGGGTGGTCTGTATGTAACTTTGCTCTTATTTCGAAAAGGTAAAGTGATTGTTTTTGATTAATCACATATAAAAGACAAGTATGGAAATGAGATACAGTAGTAAAAAAGTCATGCCAGAAATAAAGAAAAAGAGATAATATAGTAACCAAATCAAATAATACAACATGTAATAATAAGATCGAATAATAAATAATGGAAGAGTAATAATGACAATATTAAGAAAAAACTAAACGACGTTTGACTATCTACTGATTTTTGAACTTAATTCTCGATATTCGTATCTTTTATTTATGATCCGTCGCAAGACCATTCACGATAAATAAAGAAAGAATTGTCAAGTAAATTACGTCCAGCAATATGTTGTCTGTGCTTCTGTTTGTGACTAGTAGGTTTGCCACCCTATTTTGGTGGATGCCAATTCTCTTGAAAATAAATAAAAAGTGATAATTTTTTTATTTTTTAAAAAATAATTAATAATTAATTTTAATATATGAACTGTAGGCCCCTAGTCGTGATGTAATATATTGGAAATTTATATCTTTCTTTTTCACTAACATACAGCTTAAATAATTAATTCGAATAAATCGCGTGATGTAATCCTTAATTATTATGGTTTATGATCATTACTATCGATCGTTACCATCCTAGTGTCGATCCTAAGTTATTCATCTTTTCCTTGAATATAGTACCTATGTTTTTTAAAAAAAAAAAGAATTATTGTAACAATAATGACTTTAAATAATTGTACTCTATCATCCATCTTATTTCTGATATATATATATATATACATATATATCATGAGGCTACTTATTAGGATATACTCTATGAGAACTTTCATTTTCAAAAGTTAAAATATTTGATTACTTGAGGAAATGAATGATTAAAAGGAATCCCTTTAGTGTGAAGGAATAAATGATCATTGAAAGTCAATTAAATCTTTTTCCTAAATTATAATTTAAGGAAATTGTGGGGTTTGGAATTAAATTGACTTTTTTGTACACATTGTAAAGTTAATGAGAATTTTATATTAATGGGATGAGGCATCGGATACCTTTTTCTTTTTTGGCAAAAATTAAATAATACAAAGACAGTTATAGGAGGGAAATTTTTCAAGATGCTGTACGATGAAGTCACTATTATTTTGACTACGTATGTACAAAGAGCTTGATAATTCGTAATAACTCGATAAAAATAATAACTAACATGTCGTATATCTAGTCATTATAAATAAAACGCGCTATATTATCGATATATATAACTTATTATATCTATCAATTAATGGAAAGATAAAAAACTACACCAGTTGATTGCTCTAGAGGTTATCTCATCACACCCACAAACTCTAGTCTGTACAAACATTTTCTTCATACAGAAAATTCGATAATAAGCTTCTTAAGGATAAGAAAAATATTTTTTATATTAATTAAAAATAGAGAATAAATTACCCAAGCAACGTGTTTTCTCAGTTTTTACTCTCTTAACTCATTTGATCTTTACTTTAACCCCCGTAGCATGGCCTGTTACAGTCCCATATCGTTCATGGGATGAGATTTTGATCTCCTTATATGATCTTGGTAATCCTCCTCTCAAAAGTTAGTTTTTGAGATTGAGTTACACCCAAGATTTTTTAACACGGTATTAAAGTCAGGCTCAATTCAATTCATTGTTTTCAATATTGCGTCCCTCCTCTTATATATTGTCCATGCTTCAGATATCGAGTCCTGGGCATACCGGTGGTTGGAGTCCCACATCGTTCATCGATGAGAATTTGATTTCCTTATATGATTTTTGACAATCTTCCCTGATAAGCTAGCTTTTCGGGTTGAGTTACGATCAAGATCCATTTAACATAACTCTCATCCCCACCTCCAAACCCCACCTTCCATAATATTTATTTAGATTATAGTTAAATACTTCTAAGTTAATATTTTTTTGCTTAGCTACGAAACATAAAACAATAAATAAATAAGAAATTCACTTTCAAAAAAATTTCATGAGAAATATTTTTCTTCCCCCCCAATACACTCTTAGGGTGTATTCGGTGTGAAACAAAGTGTTTTTTAGGGAAATAAGTCTTCTCTTAATTATTTTCTTGTATTCAGTATACAAGTAAAAAATATTATCATATATATATATACACTATAAGAACGAGGATGGAGTGGGATCGAGGGTGGGTGGTGGGAGTGGGGAGTGGGATGGATGGTTGTAAAGGTGATGAGAAGACAATATAACTTATTTTTTCTACTTTTATTAGAAAAATTATTTTGTTTTAATTTTCGAAGTCTATTTTATTTTTTAAAAAATATTTTTTTATAATTTTAAATTAATTAAATAAAAAATATTTTTCAAAAAATATGGGACACAACGTTAGTGTGATGTCATTTTCTTAAAATTTGAAAAATAAGGA
This sequence comes from Datura wrightii, assembly GCA_035772735.1. NCBI lineage: Eukaryota > Viridiplantae > Streptophyta > Magnoliopsida > Solanales > Solanaceae > Datura > Datura wrightii. The sequence continues at coordinate 3,496,051 of JASDFA010000011.1, forward strand.
GGACAAATTTCGTGCGAGTTTCAAAGTAGAGAGGGAATGCAATTAAAGGCAGTCACACGAGACTCCTCATTTTCCACATTTTGGCATTAATTCCCACCGTCAAAGCCCTCAACCCATCCTTTGTTTTTTTTAGTCTAATATTTTAATTATTAAGATAAAATTTATATATTTATTAAAAAAATTAATAAAAACAGTAGTTTGATTAATATATATTATTAATTTTTAAAATATATATTTATTATTATAATATTTTTTTTATATTTTAGAATGAATAACTTTAAGTACTAAGAGTAGAATTGAAAAAATATGATCGATTATGTCTTGAATTTTGAAACTAACAAGTATTCTAAAATAACTATTATTAGTATACTTAGTAATTGAAATGGAACGGAGTGAGTAGTAAAATACATATATTGTACTTCTTTTGTTTATTATTTTATTTAAGGAAGGAATGGTTCAAAAATAATGGATTATAATTCAAATTAAAAAAAAACTTAAATATTGTTCTCATGTGTTATATATTACTAATTTCTACATCTTAAATAAAAGTTTTATGTAAAATGGGTATATATATATCATGTAAATATAGAACTCTTACTTAACCTTTAAGAACGATGTTCATTATGATTATGAAAGGTTCATAATCTTAAATATAATCACTGTTTATCTAAATTATCCTTTACTCCATTAATCAAAATAGTGAGGTTATAGTAGATCTAAATTAACAAAAATAATAAATGACTTTAAAAAAATATCAAATATTTTAAAACAAATAAACTTATCAACCCAACAGATTTTTGGAACCAGATGATTATTACCGAATATTATACCTATAATTAAACGAACAACTTATCAAGTTATTTATTTTAAAAGAAAATTAAATAGTTTGAACACCTTCCATCTTTGGATCACACTACATATATATAGTTAAAAAAAGATTGTGTATATTGGAAGAGATAGAATTAGAAATGAAGATATTTATAACAAAATAGAGGTGACTTATATGGTGGACAAGATGAGAAAAGTGAGATTGAGATGATTCAGACATGTTAAGAGTAGATGCACAGATGTCCCAGTGAAGAGGTGTGAAAGGTTGGCAAATGGTAGATCTGAGGAAGTAGAGGTACTATAGTTTGAAGAAGTATTGTGGAGAGGTAATTAGATAAGACATGATATACCTGTAACTTGTTGAGGACATGACCCTAAATAGGAAGATATGAAAGTCGAGGATTAGCATAAAAAGTTAATAGGTAGTCGAGCATTGTCCCTTATCACTATTGCTAATATTACTCTCCTACTATCTTATTATTTAATTCTTTTAATTACATATTGTTTCTTTTGCTTCAGTTATCGTATTATTTGTTGTGTCTATTATTTTTTTCTCCATTATTTTGACATATTTTCTTTATTACTGTATTTTTTTATATTAATTTTGATATGCTTTAATTAAATCGTGAGTTTATCACATAAAATCCCTCTGCTTTCATATTACACAATAAGAGCATAACTTTTTTATAACCCCACTTATAAAATTATACTGAATATGTCGATATTGTTAGATGGGATAATAAGGGTCTGTCATGCGAGATGAAATCATGATTTGAAATCATATGAGATTAAGTTTGAACTTTTGTTTGGACATGCAATTTGGGATTTTTAAGTTGTATTTTTTCCTCAAGAACATAAGAACCCATAAGTTGTAAAAACTATTCAAATTGTCCAAATTCTTATACAATCTTACCAAATAAGTAGAAGTTCATAATAAAATATAATACACTATCACAAAGTTATTCTAAAAAAAATTACAACTTAAGAATCGAACTTTAGTTCAATAAAAAGTAAAATTAAACATAAGTTATAGTGTACTACTCTTTAATATAATCCTCCCACATAGTACGGACAATTTCCTCAAGGACAATATAATAGTTGGCAAAGCCTGTTTACATTTATTAAATAAATAGTTGGTTAATATAGTTGGTATATATAAAATGATGAATTTTTATTTTTATAAAATATAAACGTGTGGATTAAATTTTACATTTGAAAAATCTCATCTTATGATTTGAATTCTCAAATTAAACTTTTTGAAAAATTTGAGATTTCATCTCATAATTTAAAATTATGACATAAAATTATATATCTAAATATTAATTTTAATAGTTTTAAATTACGATATAAAATTATATGTGGAAACGCCTACTAAATTTCATCGTAAAAATCATCTAGGCCACGATTGTTGTGTATAGGCAATTTAAAACAAAGAATACAATAGAGCTAAAATTAAGGCACTTTGCATAATATCGTCGACATTTCTGACATTTGGAATCCACTGGAAAAATAAAGTTCGTACAGTGGCCCCACTTCCTTGACCATTTCAAGATGCCATTTTGCCATTCAGCCATTCTATGTGCACCCCACACAGCCACAGTACCCATGGTTATGTGAGAGTTTAAAAGAGTAAAAAAAAACATTAATTCTTCACTATTAGTTATTTTTTATTTCATTTTAATTGTTAGATATATTAAAAATAATTATTTTAAAATATTTAATAGTTTTAAAATTTAAGAGATAATTAATTAATTTTTTTCAGTTCTACCTTTAGTACTTAAAGTTATTTTAAAATGTGAAAAAAGTTATTGTTGTATGTTTTCAAAAAATTAATAGGGTTACGTTAGTCAAATTACTATTTTTATTAATTTTTTCTTAATGAGTGTGCAAATATTATCCTAGCAATTAAAATAAAATAGAGGGAGTAATAGTTATAACTGTTAGGGGCCGTTTGGTTACATGTTAGAGTTATGTAGATATTAATAATAAATGAATTAGTTATGAAGGAACCTATATATTATTTTATGTAGGAATTAGTTATGCAGGTTTTAATTATTTATGTATTAGTTATGTAGGTATTAGTTATGCAAGTATGTAGGATTTAGTTATGTAAGATTATAATATATGAATTATAGATTATTAATTATTCTATTTGTTGCAAATTAATATATATTATTTGCAAATAAATAAGTAAATAAATAGTATAAAATTACTGTATAATTATATTTTTAAAAAGAAAATGAAGGTGTAAATGTACATCGAATAAAAAAGAAGTAGATAATAATGATTTAATTATACATATATATAACATTCATATTATCAAAAAAAATAAAAATACACCAAATAAAAAATAACTAATTCTATACACGAATAAAGTACAATTTTAAAAAAGATACCGAATTTAAAAAGTTTTTTAGAAGTAAATTGATAAGGGTAAATGTGTAATTTTATTATATCAATCCATATATGACTAATACCCACGTAATTATTCCACCTTTTACCTCGCATAAAATTATACATAGATTTCCTCATAAGTTATATAAGTTTTTATTACGTAGAGTTATTAAAAATACAACCAAACATTGTATAAAATTAATACATGAATAATTTTTATCCTATTTGGTAACCAAACATTGCATAAAATTAATACATGAATAACCAAGTTATTCGTGTATTATTTTAACCTTATCCGGTAACCAAATGGTCCCTTAATGGATGAGATTTCTTCCTAGGACTTCAATTTCAAATTTTAAAAAATAAAGAAAATAAGATTTTTGTAATGCAATGTGATTTCAAATCAATTAAATCAGTAAATTTTTAATATCGTAATTTAAGAAGTAACGATTTTTTGAATAACTTGAAAAATAACATGTGATTACTTAAAAAATCATTCGGTTAATAGAGATTAATTATGAGTGAATTACAATTTAGGAACTTGTATATGATTTGCAATAGTAAAGCACTACTTGTGTATCCTATATCAATTAATGAAGTTATTCAATCGTTGTGAATGAAGATGTCAACAAAAATATATACTTCATATTTATGATGTGAGTATTATTATTTTTGAAAAGTAATTATTGAAAACACGTGAACTCACTGCTTTAGAAGTAGGTCCGTCTCTTCTCATAACAATACTAATTGGTTGCTAAGCCACGCACAATAATACTAAGCTCGTTAATTATGGAGGAACTAAACTATAGTTTGAATTTAATGCGGGGAATAATAATATTTATTATTTTTTTTATCAATTTATGTGATATTCGAAAAATGATAAATATACTTTCAAATTTTAAAATAATTAATTTTATATCTTTTATTTTATTTTTAACAAGAAGTCTTTATGATTACACATATGTTATATTTCCTCCATCGTAAATTATTTGTCCTTTTTTATTTTATACTTTCCTCGTTTCAAAATAAGTGGTGTTTTACATAATTAAGAAGATACTAATGATGTTCTTTCAATTACCCTTATTTAAGTGGAGAAAATTTTACACAATCAAGAAAATATTAAAGAGTTACATCTTTTTAAAGATATTTATTAGGGGCAAGTGGATAAAAATATTTTTTTTTCTATCTAGGAATGAGTAGTTTTCTTAAAGAGTGTGTCCAAGCTAAAAGTACCATATATTTTAAAACAGAGGGAGTATATTTAATAAGAAATATTAATTAGAAGGGCTCTTAACTCATTTTAATCTTATTTATATCTAAACTATTCTTTCTCTATGAAATGCTCACTTGATAATCAAACATTTTATAATCTTTAAGAAAAATTATATTAAAGATAAAATAGATAAAACATTAATTAATTAATTTTATCTTAAAATTTTAAAATAATAAATACTATGAAATAATTATTTTTAATAATAAATAATTTAAAATTAAAAAAATAATATATTAATAATAAATTTTAAAAATATTATAAATATATATTTGATGGCATAGATTCTCGCATAAGTTATGAATAATAAGTTGTGATAAAAAAAACACAAACAATGCGTTAGTATGTTTATGTTGAATTGTACAAATGTGGAATTGTACAAAATATCACAAGTCCTAGAAATAAAGGAGAGTTTCTTTTGAAAATCACTTTTTCTCCTCGTTGTACATTCACTCTCTTTTAATTTATATATTATTGCTTAATTTAATATAAAATTTAATTAAATATTTATGTGATTATAAATTATTTTAATAATAAATAAATTAATAATTTTAAAATAAATAATTTATCTCAAATATAGTGTCTTCTCTTTATATTTAGTAAGTCTTCAATTTAAATATTTTATTCCCTTCTTTTCTCTTTATTTATTCATTATATTAAAAATAGGTATTTATTTTTATTTGTCTAGTTTAAAAAATCAAAATATAATTTGTTATATTCAAAAAGTGTTACTCTCTCTATTTCAAATTTAATAAGTGGTGTTTTCAGTTTGGCACAACTCTTAAGAAAATTATTCATTACTAGAAAGTATAATATATTTTTACCCACTTACTTTTAATAATTATCTTAAAAAAGATGTACTCTAACTCTTTAGTATTTTCTTGGTTACTTAAAACTCTCTCCATTTAAATAAGGGTAAAATCAAAAGAACATCTCTTTTTAAATATGTAAAAAGATTCACATATTTTGAAGCAAAATTAAAAGACCAAAATACCACTTATTTTAAAATGAAAAAAATATAAATAAAATTACTGTTCTATTTATTATTTCAACGTGTCAAGTCAATACCGAATAAATTAAAATAGCGGAAGAAGTTGATGATAAATTGGAACGAAAGTTTTTCCTTTGTTTTTTGCAACAATTTTTTTCTTTTTTTAAAGAAGTACCATATAAATTGTCACGTAGTAACTTACGTATGGTAAAATCGTGTGGTTTGGAAGAACGGTACGTACTTATAGTCAAAGAGAGTGGGGGCAAGAATACACTGAATATTGGATATATAATACTAATACAAGACAAGATGATGAAACAGTGCAAATGCATTGAGAGAGTGGCGGGGCCGCCGGTGATATGAATAGTAAACCCCCCCTGTCCCCCTCCGTCTGGCCCCACCACCCCCCTCAATTACTCCCCCCTCTTCCTATTACTGTATAATTTCTCTCTCTTTCTATTTCTCGACTCATCAAAAATAAGAAGGAAAAAAAGAAAAAAAAAACAGTCTCATCATCACTTCAAACTCTCACACATTCAAGTGATTCACATCTATTTCTTCTCCCTTAACGTCCCATCATCATCATCATCATCTATCTAACCTTTCATATCCGATTATTTCACCATATCAAGAGAGCTAAATTACTAATTGACTTGATTTAATTTGGACTTGAGTGTGTTCCTCATATAATAATTTTGAGTGAATGGGTGACTGTGAGTTGTCTGGGTTTGAATTGGGCAAGCAAAGAGATATCTTATGATATCATATAGCAAAGGCGAGCGATCTTCATCGCAGCTTCTCGCTTACCTAACTGTCAGATAAGGATGTAGAGATTACTTTCGCTCTTGCAATTGCCCCGGTCTTTGAAATCAGCAGTCGGTACAACAAAGACACTATTTTCTTTCGCTGTTACAATTGAATTGTTGCGATTATAGGTTGGATGCAAATTATTAAGTCCTCCGTAGCACGCTAAAATAACCATCGATATTTTTTACTCTTTATCATAAATTCTCGCATTTTATGGATTCAACATCTAGAGTTGAAGAATCCGACCGGAACATTGGCGGTAGCGAAGGAGGAGGAGGAGGTGGAGGAGAAGGTCCATCATCAGCTAACACCGCCACGGAGGGCGGACGGTCAACAGCGTCTGCAGCACCACCGAGCCGGTACGAGTCACAAAAGCGTCGAGATTGGAACACTTTCTTACAGTACTTGAGGAACCACAAGCCGCCGTTAACCCTAGCCCGATGCAGCGGAGCTCACGTGATCGAGTTTCTTAAGTACCTCGATCAGTTCGGGAAAACGAAGGTGCACGTGACCGGGTGCCCTTATTTTGGGCACCCGAATCCGCCCGCACCCTGTGCGTGTCCGTTGAAACAGGCCTGGGGTAGCCTTGATGCACTAATTGGAAGGCTAAGAGCTGCTTATGAAGAAAATGGGGGAAAGCCTGAATCAAACCCATTTGGAGCTAAAGCTGTTCGAATATATTTAAGGGAAGTTAGAGAAAGCCAAGCAAAAGCTAGAGGAATTCCCTACGAAAAGAAGAAGCGCAAAAGGCCGAGTTCTTCGAGTTCTGTAACGACAGCTGGCAGTGCTAGCGGCGGTGTTGTTGCAGTAGAAGGTGGCGGAGATGGAGGAGGTAATGCCAGTGGCGGCGGCAGCAGCAGCAGTGCTATTGGGCCATCACCACCTACTGCTCCAAATACAACAGTATAGTAAATACTTATTATTCTCAATTTTAATTTTAGTTAGTAATTGTGAATTACATATGAGATTATAGTATGATAATCTTATGTGACGCGAATTCAAATTTAATGACGAAATTTATTACATCACTTCTCATCACATTTGTTTAAAATATTATTCAGTGACAGTTTGAGTTATAATCCATGATGGTTAGAATATTTCTCTTTCTCTATATATATGCATCTGTGTTTTTAATTAATCTTCATCAAACAACATTAAGCATATTTTAATTAGTTTTTGCTATTTTATATGAAGAGTGAGTAGTTCAAAATTGATAGAGCAGCTAGAAGTTCATCTGATCTATAAAAAAAATAATAATAATTAATGCATTAAATTTTTGCTATGCTCAAAATTTAAAAGCACTAAATTCCGATATTCCGATATGCGCGGATACATAACAGTTAATCTGATATGGTCCCCCGTTTTACCTTGGATGAATATGGATACTGTATATCCTCACGTGTGTGCGTCTTTAAAACTGCAGCATACAAATATACGTCAGACTTTTGCAGTTTCAGGTGCCTCCTTCTTTTACCCCCTTTCTCTCCAAGATTTTGTTTCCCTCTGTGGATTTAACTTTTAATATTTTTTTACATTATCAGTATACACAGTATAACTTATGATAAGTACGTAGTAGTAGTGTAATACGTTTATCTGGTCACCAATTATAGATTAATAGTAGCAATATCTATTTTAGAGATTTATATAATTACCTTATAAGAGAGTTAAAAAGATATAATATTTCTTTGTGTATAATTACTAGGATAACTCCCTTCATTAAGGAAGATTAGGGTTAATTGAAATTCGTTAAGTCTTTGTGTTTTTTTTTTTTTCGATATTTGCTTTGTGTAGGATTGTGTGTTATTTAATTCACAATTTTTCGCAACAAGAATAAATTTATGTTATATATACACATTGATCTAGAATTTCATTTCAAAATTCAACTCTTCATTTGGATATATATATATCCCAATACTAAGATATATATCCAGGGTCGAATGTGAATAACTAATAAATTTTAAAAGAATCAAAATAATAATAACATACTCAATATAATTTTATCATTTTTGACTTTAAAAGATAAAAATAAATAAAAATAATTTCTCAAATTAAAAGATACACGTATTAAAATATTTTTTTATTTTATGATTTTAAATATATCATATAAAAAATAAATATTAAATATTTATTAAATTTTTTTTTCTAAACGGACTAAAAAAAATAAATTATAACAGAGGAAATATATAATTGTATCCCATTTATTTTTCTTTTTTAAAAAACAGGAGAAGGCACTACCTTCTTTAGTGCGCAAAACGACCCTCAGCCAACTGATGATGCTTCCATTCCATTCATTATTTTATTAAAGTAATTATTGTTGGAATCCATTTATTATTTTATTGAAGTATATGTTATATATATATACATATATATTATTGTTGAAATCCATTCATTGGCTTTTAATTATCATATCTTTGTTATAAAAAAATAACCCTCAATTACACTAACAAACAAAAGTTTCCTCCTCCCTCTACGTACGCAATAATATTCTTGATTATTAATTTCCTTTATATGTATATTATAATTAGAATTATGTCTTATTATTTTATGTATCCAAATCCAATTGATGTAATCCAATGATCACTTTATATCATTATTCTATTTCCCTTTTTCCAGCTGACTTTTATTTTATTTTATTCTCAAATAGCTGTATGCCTGTATTTCAAAGAGAGAAAAATTGCACTTCTATTTTTACTGATTTTTCTTTTCAAGAAATTTTCCTTTCTTGCTGTTATAGATTGTCCTTTAATAAGGAATTTTAATTTATATGTGGAATTTTATAAGGTCTACATTACAATTTCTTTCATCTCTTTATTTCGATATCGGATCGACAATAGATAGTAAAAAATTATATGAAAAATAAAATGAAGTTTAAGACGTGTCAAACACATAATTAGTTTTAAGCAAATTCATAGTAGGTAGGAAAGAGTCTATCATGCAAAGAGGCTTCTCGTTTATCCACCATTTCAAATAAAGAGATCCTACATCAAGTGTAATTATCAAAAGAGTGGGATGAGTGTCAATTCAAAAATCAAATAACGATGTTCAAATAAAATACGAGTGAAATTTTTACATGTCATGATGATATTTTCTTTGCGCCAACTAATTTTCTATTTTTGCTTAAGGTAGACATGATAATTAATAGCACAAGCATTTAATTGTACAATCTTCCCTTCAATTCAAATTGATTGATCTTTAGTTTTTCTTCTTCGCAATTAAACTTATATCTAATAGAATATAAATTTTTTCTTAAAATACGAGACATAATTTATAAAAGATTATAATAAAAAATATAAATTTATATTTGGTAAAAAAATAAAAATTAAAGATCAACAAATATTGGGCAGCAGCAAATGTAAAGAGTGATGATAAGTTAATGATACACAATTGTTTGGTTCATTCCCCAAAATATTACTACTAATATAATGTAATGTCTACAGCATCAATCCTACCCAAATAAGTATCCAATATAGTATGATCCCATTTTAAGGGAATTGAATTTTATATTGGTTAAATAGAAAGTTGATGTGGTTTATATAATATTGAATTTTTTTCACCTTAATAAATAAATTTTTGGATGTGATTATTCTTCCTAAACTAACTATATCATGGTATCAGTATCAGTCCATCATCCTTTGTGTTCACTGTGCCACAAAAGGGCTTGGGCACCTTACTCGAAAAGGATTGTCTGGGAAAGAGCTATCTACCGATGACAGATTGAAAGTTAGCTATAACCATGTGTAGCTGTCGATGATGACGGATGTGGAGCGTGATGGTTTGTTATGATTCTATTACGATGTATGAAACTTGAGTTCCACATCAGTTCAATGAGAAGCTAATGTAGGGCTTATATAACCCAAGTTCTCTTACCTTAATAGCTAGATTTTGGAATGTAATCTCCCTGAATCGGATTACAATATTTCTTTATTAAATTAGAATGGTTCAAAATGTTTCAAAAGTACATTAATATTTCCAAAAAGAAAAAGTTCTTTTTTCTTTTTTGATTTCTCAACCGATTCTCCATTATTCATATTAAGGTCACAACTAATTGAAATTCACGTTGCATAAGTCGTGAAGCACATTTAAAGTAAAAGCACTCTCTGATTTAAAAAATATATATATATCTAAAGCTCGAACTCAACAGTTGATGTTTAAGGGGAAAAAAGCAGTACGTAGTACATATATTTTTTAACGCCAAAAGCAGCTGAGCAATTATTTGCTTGGTCCAAAAGCTCATAGCACTCGTGAACAAATATTTATTGAGCATGGTGCCCAATACATGCATATATTTTAACTACAACAAAAATATGGTCTATATACCAAGTACTTCTTTAAAAAATAAAAAATAAAATAATAATAATAATAATAATAATAATAAATAAAATAAAATAAAAATTGACAACACAGCACAAAACAACAGGAACACATTGTCTCGAACTTAAATATATGTTTGTTAATATACAGAAAAAATAGTTTGTTAATTTTGTCATTTGATTTTTTTTTCTCTCATGGTTAATTACAAGTGAGTAAAGAGCATCCAACTAAATACATTACTACTGATCAGATTATCTATTAAAAAAAGATAATAATTTAATAGGGGAGTCGAAAATTTTCTTTTATAACAAATATTAAACTATTTTTCCACTATTAAGGGATTTCGAAAGTTAATGTATACATGAAAAATTATAAATGGGCCTCAGAGGTAAATATACAGCATATGATATAGTTCGATAAAATATATTAACTTTGATTTAAATTTTGTAAAAATTCTATATATATGTATATTAAAAAAATAATAAATTCTAAATCAAGTAGCATAAATAAATTGTGAGTTAAATGAAAAATAAAGAGTTGTCAAATTTTATAAATTTTAAATTTAATATTGTTTGCTTTATTTATGCGGGTACGAGTCTAACCCAAAAAAAAATATTCTTTTTATTTTAAAATAAATAAATTTCTGATATTTTTCAATGATGAATAATTTTTTTACAGTTTAAAAATATATTAATTATGTTGATCAGAAGGATTAAAGGGTACTTGACAAATCTTCAAAATGAAAGCTGATCTAATTGATTACATAATTTGGGTTTATCTTTAATTATATATTATTGCCTACGAGTCTAGAAGAAAGCAACTTATCATGCTACTTTTACTAGGCTAGGGAAATAATCTAGTCACACACACTAAGTACCAAATCAATAAAATATATATATTTTTTACATATATCTTTGTCATCCAATTATATGATCACTAATATATATACTTATTTTAATATATCACTTATTTATAATTAATTAAAATGATTTAGTATAACAAGTTGAATAAATTATTCTATAGTCAACATCATAGGAAAAAATTCCTTTTTTTATGTTAATTTATTTGGCCGATTTTAATTTGACAAGAAATTGATAAAAATATATATAAAAAAAAGTTGAATCTTGTGATTTTAAGCGAAACATACGTAGAATATATCAAAATATCAAATAATTTCACTATCTTAAATATGTCATGTGAAAAATTAAAATAAAAAAATTGCCAAATAAAAAAATATTTATTTTAAATAGACTAAAGAGAAAAATATGACAAACAAATTGAAATGAGGGAGGTTGTATAATTATTCTTGTAAGCTGGTTCATTTCTAATTAAATTAGTCCTAGGTTAATATATTAATTTAGAATAGTGAAATATATGAGCCACTCTGTATTGTTGGCAATTATACGAAAAAATTTATTGTTGTATTTTGGGGTGTGTAAAAATTGATATAACGTAAATTAAATTGAAAAAAAAAATATTATTGATTTATGGGAGTTAAATTATTGGGTTAATACTTTTTAAACGGTTTTGAAAATTTTTTATTGGGTTATTAGGGAAGTCTTTTCTAATAGGTTAAATCGAAAATCGATCGTTAAGACTAAAAATCGATTAATCGAAAATCAATAACGAATATCTTATTTATTGATTTGATTATCAGTTTAGTGCATTTAGAATCGAAAATCGATAAATCAGAACAAACTGATCGATAAACACCCCTAATTATATTTACATGTGTAAAATATATTAATTAGAGACACAAGATTTCTTTTAGCAGAAAAAAATTTACAGTAATTATAATTCATGATATTGATCGTCAAAATTTCTTTTGAAGTGAATAAATTTTCTTTTGTCTATGATCCAGATATCCTTAAAAAAATACAAAACATTTTCTTTATAAATCCTAACCGACATATTATGATGGTAAAACTTATATTTTCTAATACCCATAATGATATACTTAAACATTCTAAATAAAATATATTTAGAAGGGGGACGAGCTAATTAAGAACGAAGGATTCTCTTCATACCATTATTGCTGATACTAGGAATATTGATTAGTGATCCAATAAAAATTTATTTGCATCAAATCAATAAATATATTACAAGTATTATTGCAAAGATTAGTGCAGATTGACTATACTACCTAAACTTAGCTAATCTAACTTGTTAAACACTTTGATCACTAAACCATATTTAATTAGTAGTACATATTTTTACCTTATTTAATAGCTTAATCACGATAATAAATAATTACTTTCTTTATTTTAATTTATATAATATAATTTAAAATTTTAGAAGGTAAATAAGAACAAATTTTATTGCGATTTATTCATACGTCCTTTAAATATTTTAAAATACTAATTCTTGTTATTTATAGTTCTTTTATATAATTTTTAAATATATGAATTATTTTTTAAAAAGTATATATTTCGAGTACATGATTAAAATAAAAAGTATGTGACTCTAAAAATTTAAATTATATCATATTTAAATTAAATGAGAAGAAATATGATTTCGTGTGAATTTGAGGATGAAGAGTTAAAAATACACTTAAAAGTATTCAGTTTTTTTGGATTTTCTACCCGAACTATCAGTTGTTTAATTTTAAATCCGAACCATCACCAAATGTTTATCAAAATATACCTCAACTATCAATTGATCACGTTTTCTACCTGAAATATCACTATCGTTCAGGTAGAAAAATAAAACAACTAATAATTTAGGTGTGTTAATACCCGATTCGATCTGAGCTCTCTTATTGAAAATGCTCGTTCAATTCGCATTCTCAATATTATGCTTTTATTTGGCAATAGTTCAGAATACTCACACATATAATAAATTAAATATAAAACTTAAAAAATAATAATACTTTAAATATATTTTTTTACCTATCGCTCAATTTTGAGCGCATATAAATTTGTACCTAATTGGTCCCATGCAAAAAGATAAAAAGCTGGGGACGGAGACTTGAGGTATGGGGAAAAAGACTAAAGAGAGAAAATTTTGACCATGTGTATCAAAGTTCCCCGACAATATATCTGCACCGTATTTTTATTCACCATCCGATGCCTCACTCTTCTTATTTAATAAATATATATCATGCATTTGATTTGGTACGAAAAATAAGAGATAATAATTTTAAAATAAAATATAAATTTATGTTATTTTATATTTGGTAAAGAGTATTTGTTAGTTTCAAAATTATTTATCCCACTATTTATTTTTATAATAATGAGATAAATTATCCATGTATATAATAAGATAACTAATTTTATGGAATATCTCAATCAATGGGATAACTTTGTTTATCCCATCCTCTGTACCAAACAACCCAGTTGGCTGGTTATTCCTATTTTGTCCCTCCCATCAAATATTATACATGAATTTTGAGTGGGCAGCATATTATCAAAATAAAAAGAACAGTTTGATGGATAAAGTATATCGTCTTAGTAGGATTTGGAGAAAGGTCACATTTCAAAAGGTGTGACTTAGATAATATCTAATGCAAAAATAAGTGATTATTTTTACGGTTCAAATTTATTTATCACTCGAAAATAACTTTACTGTTATTTTCAGACTCCCCTGCTAGCATATTATCAAGTATCTTTGGGAAAAAGAAAGTTGTTAGGGAATAATAAAAGATATTTCAAAGAAGAATTTTAATAATCTAGGTGATTGGTTAATCAATTTTTTTTATTTGATTAATAAAGATTTAATTTCCATCTTAGTAATTTCCACACTCATTTTCCCTTTCCTTTCCCATGTATAACAAACAAATTAAGAAAAAGGGACATTTCAAAGTTTTCGTAAGGTCAATTAAACGTTGCTATAGTGAATTTGGTACGGAAAAAGCATTTTTTTCAAAAAAATATTTTTTTAATTTGATTGATCAAAAATTTTTAGAGAATACTTTTTTTAAGAAAATAACTGTTACACCCCGTAAATTCTCGACATGTAGATGGCCTATTCGCATGTTGGTTAAGAGTTTTAGAATGCCATACATGCTAGGAAAAGGCCCGGGGAAAGACCGGATAAGCGACACGTCGAACCATCACAAGAGGAGGGTGGTAGACCTCCTCCGCGATGGCCAGAGTGTCACGGAGGCTCACCTCTGCGATGGCCAACGTGTCACGGAGGTGAGGTGCAGCCCCAAGTATAAAAGCCTCCAAACTTCGGTTTTAAGTGAAATTTCTCATAATTTCCAGTAAGAAACAGAGGGCAAACCAGAGAGAGGGAAACACGAACAAAATCTACTATTTTCCTTCAGATTACGCCATCAAACACGGTCCAAACTCAGATTAAACCTAGATACCAAAGTATAAAGCTGCAAAGAGCATTCCTACAGGTCTAGTTTCGTGAAATTCGGCCGGCGAACCGTCGTGCTACTGAGCTAAGGTAAGTGGAATTGCTCCAAATTAGTGTCAATATACTTCTAGCCCTAAAGTAAGCATTTCTCCCTTCAGGACTTTCGAGAAATAACGAGTTTTCGATCGTTTTTCGATAAGCTAAAGTTTGGCTATATATATATTAAAAGTGATATCTTCTCTCAGAATATTAGTGTATTTAGTCCTAATTGATATATATATATATATATATATATGGATGCAGTTAAGAGAAATAGTGAAAATACTGACCGAGCTGCGCCAGTTAGTCGGAAAATCAGAAGCGAAGGTATGTAAAGCTAGTTCTTCGGCAAGATAGCAATCCCAGTATAGTAAACAAAGTAAAGCATAGAAGAAGGAACCTAGAAGTCGAGAATTGAGTCCAGTATGAATTCACAGGCATGTTTTATATTATTATGTTGTATTCAGAATAAAAGTTAGTAAAGCAATATCAAACAATCAGATAATATTTCAGATACAGTATAGTTCAGTATGAGAATCAGTTTAATGCAGAAAAGAGTTCAGAATAAGAAATCAGAATACTTAGTATTTTAATATCGAACATGCTTGCTATACGTGATTATTGTTTGTTGAGACTTGTTTGTGCTATGAGGGCACCTTTAGAGCTTCATTGCCGCCCAGGGTTAATAGCTGTGTCGACTCGTCCGCCAGAGGGTGAGGATACGTCACTCCAAGGAGTGGCATGCCGTCCGCAGTATGACGAAGATGGGATGCAACATTCCCCATATCAGGTTGATCAGCATAGCATTGTAGCTTACCCTGTCGAGCGCTTGCGCCCAGGGGGCAGATTACAGATACAGATTACAGTTTACAGTTACACGAGTCCTCCGGACTCAGATACAGTTATAGTCAGGGGCCCAGAGAGCCCAAGCTGCATACCCAGGGGGCGGGTAGAGGTGCTCGTAGTTAGTAGGTGAGTAGAGTGATTTACTTTTGGATGGTTTTGACCCGGGTAGGGGTATATAGATTGTGTGTTGGTTGGCACCTTCCGGCTTATGGGGGATGGTATAGGTCCTTGTATGTTATATATGTATATACATGTTATTTATTAGCTGATAGATAGTAGGACGCCATGTCGACATGTATGCTTCTACCTTACCTTCAGTACAGATAAGCTTATTTCAGATCCCGCCAGCCCAGACAGTTTCAGCTACTTTCTGCTATTCAGAACTACCAGTATTATTGCTTATATTCAGTTATGTTCAGTTTGCTTTACATACTCGGTACCAGTGTACTGACGCCCGTTTGGGGCGCGAAATTACTTACCTGCAGGTACTCATAGACAAGGAGCCGATACCTCGTGATTCCAACCAGCACACAGAGTCATTAGCTCCTGTCATCCGGAGCTCAATAGTCAGAGGTCTACTCTATTTTCTTTTGTTATACAGTACGGGTAGGCCAGGGCCCTGTCCCGACCATCTCATCAGTATTCTTAGAGGCATGCAGACTGTATATTTCCCTGTGGTTAGCTGTACCGGTCGCGTGAGGCCGTGTGTATGTTTTAGTTGTTTATGTCGGCCGTGTGAGGCCTTGTTCAGTTGGTAGTGGTGACCTTGTCGGTCACGTAGCTGTTTATCATCTGTTTTCTTAATTCAGAAGTAACTAGACACCATGGTGGCCTTGTCGGCTCGCATAGGTTCCTTCATACTACTGTTGTTCTGGTTAGCTGTTGTTTACTTACAGGGGGGCTATAGGCCTAGTTGGCCAGAGACAGTATTTACAGCCCTTATATAGCACGTCGTTTTCTTGAATCCAGAGTTAGAGCCAGCCAGGCACCAGAAGTGCTTAGGCTCAGCAGTCTAGCAGTTCAGGTCCTAGTAGGGCACCAAGTGCCAGTCATACCCTCCAAGGCGGGGCGTGACAATAACTTTCTTAAAAATGTGAAAAATAATTTTCTTAATAGAAGTAGAAAAATAAGTTCCCACGAGTGTCATTCCATATCAATTATATCACGCAACACAACTCATCTTCAATCCCCCTTCCACTCATAACGTTTGCCTTGATTATATATAAATACTTTATAAGATAATATCTTTTCTTACATATCTCACACACACACCAATTAAAAAAAAACCTCACTTATTTTTTTGAAAAACATATTCCTTCGTACCAAACACACCCATAATTAATTCATATTTTCCCATTTGAAGGTAACCAAAACGGCCCAAGAGGTAGTGTCATTCGCAGAAATTAGAAATTATGAAGAAGAGCAGCTCTGGAAGATTGGGCCAGATGAGATGACAGGCCCATTTAAGCAGTGAGTCCACGAAAAACTGGTACATGATTGATCTATGGTGATTGATGATTCTCTTGCCAAAAAAAGACATTCGTCGACAGCAGGATTCGAACCTGCGCAGGCAAAGCCCAACAGATTTCGAGTCTGTCTCCTTAACCACTCGGACATATCGACGGATTAGTAATGGGATATCACCTATTCTATTTGTCCTTTTTTGATTTTTTAAATATAATTTCGTGAACTAATCACTATCCAGGCGAATTCAGTAATTTTAAGTATCGGGTGCTCAACTATCTTTATTCCAATTTTTAAACTAGTGGAGTGCACCTATTATCATATCTTGAGATTGGGTACTCCGTCTTTCTATTTCCTTATTTTTACTAAGTTGCGACATAAGGAATATTTGAAAATTCGATGCACATATAGTCATGTTAAGTGTCCCATATCGATAAGAGATGGGAAATTGGTCTCGTTATATGAACTTGGATAATTCTTACTCTATAAGCTATTTTTTAGGGTTGAATTAGGTTCAATTTTTTTTTTACATGATATTAGAGCATGCAGAGGTACTGAGATGAACCGGCACCCATTATCAAAAAGAATTTTCACAAGTAGGCAGAGGTCCTGGAATTAAATCTCACCCCACCCATTATCAAAAAGAATTTTCACGTATTTGGCTCATGAAAAAGAATCAGAATCGCACGTGAAGGAACGTATTAAAAATACAATTAAATAATAAAAATATGCTATGTAACAACTTACGCTTTTATATAAAATGGTTATACACTTCAACAAAGTCATGGCTATATAGTCTGCTAAAATGAGTCTCAACATATTAGTGGCCTTTTTGTAGACAAAATAGATGGATACACAAAGGACATGTTTATTAGCAGTATTTCTACTCAACCAATAATACATTACAGTATTTTTCTGCTAAAAGCTAACTAGACAAGCTTAACTAGTATCACCATATTCATAGCATTGGTTTAACAACAGGATTCACAAACTTCTACATTTAGTAACTACGGTTTAATTTCACAAAATCCCAGCAGCACTGAGCAGAGTATATTACAAAATTCAAGAACATAGAAAAAGAACAGGGTAAAGAGCATCCTTTTACTAGACTTATACTAATGCACTTAGCTTCTTCATCCATGATGTAATTTCTGAACTTACAGTAGTTGATAACTTGGAATTACTTGTCTTCCTTAAACCAAAAGGCTTAATATTCCTACCTTCTCGAATTACATTGACAGATGATTTGCAAGCTGGGACTGCAGCAGTTCCTTTGTAAGCTTTACAAATGTAGCTTATGAAGTTTTCATAGTCCTGCAACAATGAAACAAACATACTCTGCATTAGCATTTTGCAGAAATTATTTGGTGAAACTGGTCCAGAGATACTCTATAACATAATATGATATTGTCTGTTTCAGATCAAACTGTTAGGGTTTGCTCTGAATTTCTACTTAAATTAGATTCTACATCATAATTGTGCCACAAAGAACTCTACCATAACTATAATTTTTCTCGAAAGAGAAAATTTGGATTTCTATAAGTGGAAGATCTTTTCTTGTTATACTTAACACAATAGCATCCACAATGTAGTGTTCAATGAATTTTGTTTAGGGGGAGATTATTCTCTCAATAGTTTTTATGTCTTTATTCAAACTATATTAAATTATTATGCCTTTTTAGTATAGTTTTGCAATTACTAGCTTCCGCATTGACGCTTCTACTATTTCGATCTCTAAAAGGCCTCACACAAGTACACTTCACACAAGTACACTTTATGTATTTGTTAGCTTCTTTTTCTTTTCAGCTATCAATATGTGATTTTGTTTCGCACGTCATTAAGAAGTTTTGCATAACAATTGAAACTGCAAAAGATTCTGAAATATGGAGCAAATAACTGACTTGGTAAAGTGGTTGGCCATCAACAACAACCCATGGCACATGTCTGAGGAGGTTGAAGGGCTTCTGTCTCAGCAGCATAAAAGAGTTCCAGCTGCAGAAAACATTACATCATACCAAGTGAATAAATACTATCTGAACCAAAGAAAAAGAAACAGAACATAAAAGATCAATGAGGTTTCGATCAACAAATGAAACTAACCTCTTTCCCACGCGAATTTCCAACGCAATCTGTAACAGGCTTTGCGTCTAAATTCAGCTTTTCGAAACAGGTTTGCCACTGGCGATACTTTCTTCTGTAGACAAAAGTTTCCAATACCACATTTTCCTCACAGTTAATGAAAGGGAAGTGTTCATTCTGCATCACATATGTTTAATTAATTCAAATGAAATCAGATTTTTGTATTTAAACTATCAACTGAACCAGGATATCTAAACAATTTTGCTAGCAAAGTTGCTAAATCTGGCCACACATCTATTGCACAAGCCTGTACTGTGTTTAACAAACATTCGAGTTGGCCATGCAACAAAAAGGGCAAAAAATTATTGTCAATCTCCACACATGAACAATTATATGTGTGCTTAAAATTAGTACTTCAACAAAACTTAATCAAAGACATTTTTTTTTATTTGATATGTCATAAATATGTCATAAAAAGAAGAAAAAAAAGTTGTATTAGGTACTAAAGATTATAAAAAATCAAATAAAGTTATTAAAACTTAGTAAGAATTGAACGAGTTGGGTTGTAAACCATTTGTTAGCCTGTTTCAGTCCAAGTAACTTTTGGATCAGGTCAATAACACGTCCATTTATTAGCCCAAGTTACTTTTAAGACGGTCAATCATCAACCCATTTATTAACTTAGTCCATTTTGATGCGTTCAAATTCAGCCCCAGTAATCTCATTTATTAACTCGGTTCATTTTGATCCACTGAAATCAATCCAAACTGCTTACTTGGCACATGAAAGAGAGACAGACCTGGCAATAGATGGTTCCGTTAAAGACTTGGGCGTTGCCATAAGGAAAAAGCCTGAGATGAGTAACATGGACGAGTCCACCGTCGGAAAGTTTAGGCAGATACTCCACTATGAATTTGGCGGAGCTCGGACACAGTGCCTCGTAGTAAATGTCTAATTTGACCTTCTCTTCTTTCCCAGAAACTCCAATTGCACAACTCTTCTTCTGATAATAATTACTAGCACTAATTAATAACAAAGCCACTAGAATTACCAAAACTCGACCCATGAAGTGTGGAATTTGAAAGGAAACAGAAATATTGATTTTTCTTAATAGCTTTTAACTCTGATTGGCATGTTCATTCGTAAATGGAGTGATGACTTCGCTATAAAAACTAATAGTACTACTAGTATTGAAAGCAACCTTAGCCAGGTTGAGTGCTTCAGTTGGCATCAGCGAAAAGAAAAGAACTGTTGAAGAATCAAAAAGTTTCACATCTGAGACCCTTTTTACATGGATTTGAGCAGCCCTCTCCTCGTAACTTAGCTTTTGGGGTTGAGTTAGACGCAACATCCATTTCTTTACATTTTGGGGTTAAGTTAGGCCCAAGATCCATTTCATAACATTTGAGTTAAGCTCAAGATCTATTTCTTTAACATGGTATCAGAGCAGGACCATTCAGATGTTCAACCCTGAGCGTGAGTTGCGATGTTAAAGAATGAAAAAGTCCCTGATGGTTAATGAGATAAGTGAACTCTTTATATGGACTTGTCAATCTCCCTTCATAAGCTAGCGTTTGGGGTTGAATTAGACCCAAAATCTGATTCTTTACGAGAACATGTGGTGTACAAACAAAGAGTTCAAGAAATATCAAATAACTCATAAATATGATGTTTCCCTTGCCATCTACTCCCAAGCAAAATATATATGGAAATTCAATAATTTCAATTTCACCACCTCATATTTTAAGATGAGGAGTAATGTTGGGACATTTGCTAGATTCATCCCTGAACATTCAATAATCAATATAATGGTGATAGCAATAAAACAAACTGAAGAAATTGACCAACTAACTAATCCAACATATATCACTTTTTCATTTGTTTGTTTTCTCTTTAATATACTTGACAACACATTTCAGTTGCTTAAAATGATTTATCATACAAATTAAATAAAATTACTTCATATCTTAAATTTGTAGGTTTTCCCTTTCTTTTCTTTTCTTTTTTTTTTTAGAAAACTATCATGTGAATTGTTCAACTAGCTAGTTATTTTTATATTTTATTGGGCTAAATCAATCTAAAAATTCTTTTAACAAGGTATGATATTATCTACTTTTGGACCAAGTTCGCCCGGTTTTCTACAAACGGTATCACACTATTAAGAGATCCTACACCTTATATGTAGCTTCCCAATCTTTTCAGCTACCAACGTGGAACTTTGTTCGCACACTTGATAATCTCCCCCTCGAACTAAACTTTTGTGACCAACAATTATTTGGAAAATAAATCTTACTTATCAAAAACCAAACCGTTTGAAACGGCAAGGATTTTTGATATGTGATAGTCATCCCGTTGGCCTACCTGGCTAGGGATTGTGACATATTGCAATATTTGAGTAGCTTTTTTTTCTTTCTTTTATTGGCAGTTCAATCTATGCAAGATCTGATCTGTGCAGTTTGGGAAGAAGGGGATCCCCTTCCATGAAGATAAATCTGCTACCATGATCCTCTCATCAAGGCCAATGACACCATCAAGCTAGACTTAGAGTCTAATAAGATCGT
Source organism: Datura wrightii (assembly GCA_035772735.1). Classification (NCBI taxonomy): domain Eukaryota; kingdom Viridiplantae; phylum Streptophyta; class Magnoliopsida; order Solanales; family Solanaceae; genus Datura; species Datura wrightii. Next base: position 3,517,946 of record JASDFA010000011.1, read on the forward strand.
GGACTTCATCAAGTTCGATGTCGAAAATATTGTGATGGTGTCATGACAGACAGGTGGTAGGAACAGGGGACGCATTAAGAACAGGGAGAAGCATAAAAGCATAAGTGTTGGTGTCATGGCGACTTGTGTGTTTAGCATATTGTTGAGGAAAAACAGTTGGGCTATTTTATAAACATGATTATTGCATAGATTAGAAGTCTATTTGGCTAAATTTTTAAAATTGACTTATTTTAAGGAGTGTTTCTTTCAAAAGTGCTTATTAAAAGAGTATTTTTTGGTGATAAGTAGTTGTGCTTGATCAATAAATTTAAAAAACACCTTTGAGCAGCATAAGTGTTTGATCAAATATTTGAAAAGTGTTTTCTAAGTCTATATTTTTTAAAAGTGTTTTTCAAATAAGTGCTTTTGGGGGAAAACTACATTTTTTTAATTTCTGAAAAACAATTTTTGCTACTCCCTAAAAATACTTATCTTCTCTCAAAAGTTTGGCCAAACACCTCATTTTATTAGAAAAAATAATCACTTTTGACCTCCCAAAAAGCTTGGTTAAACAAAGTATAAGGAATGCCTGAAATGCCTATTTTTAATAGGGAACATGCAAGTGTGTTAGTTGAAATATCTATGAATTTTGGCAACTTGTTATTTCCATGATCATTGCATAGATTAAGCAGATCCTAGGCAAACATGATCATTTCTTCACAATATGCTGGATTAAACATGATCATTGATAGATTAAGAATATTTTAAGGTACCTGTATATTTTTAACATGGGACATGCAAGTGTGTTAGTTGCCAAATTGTGAAAGTGGAACATCAGCCTAAAAGTATGAGAGTTGCTAATCAAGATACCTATCAAATTTTGAATTATGTGGTATATTCTCGCCAAATACTCAAGATATTTTATTTGGATAATTAAGCTAAAATCTTATATCAGGTGAGACTCAGAAAATTATAAAACAATTATTCAAATTAAATTCTAATATTGATCATGTATGACAAATTATAGCTTCAACTATTCTTTTTCTCGACTCAAATCATTTGCCTGACCACACACCCAGTACTCCATTGTCCATTCACTACATATGTTGTGCGTTGGGGCAACTCAATGCGCGGCCGCACATAACGAAAGCAAGCACGCAGGATAATAAGCTAAATACTTTCTTATTATAACTCCTTCAAGTGAAGCCTCGTTCGAATGTTTTGCAATTTTTATCCCCTTAGCTAGCATTTGTCTCCAATTGAATCCTCAAGCAATCTGACGCTGACCACCCCTAGAGTGGGGGATCACGTGCACCGGATAACCTCGAATATATATATATATATATATATATATATATATATATATATATCCTCATTCATAAAGGTCTGATAGCTGCATTGGTTTATACAGGATGCACAAATGATCCTTTAGTGCTCCTGCACAAAAAAAATTCCCGATATTTTGTAACTACATATTAGTGGTGTCCCTGTTATTTTCAAATTCTAGATTCGCCTCTGCTCACATAACAAGATATGCGCAAATAAGTGTTACTAAAATAAAACTAATCAAATTCATCACATTAATGTACTTAGAAAATCGATCAATCTCATTCAATAATAACCTTTAATTTCCACTTTTATATAAATATATCTTTTTAACTAAAGTAAAAAAGTGTATCCATAAGTGACTGAACCTATATAGCGTATGACTTAACAATAATCCCAACAATTGTTAATTTACGGAGTTCTAAAAAAGTGAATGCATAAGTGCTTAAAGTTATATAGAGTATGATTTATCAATGATCCCAACAATTGTTAATTTAAGGAGTTCTCTGTCTCACTGAAAATGTTGTAGAATATCGGTCGGTCTCAAATTATTTATTATAATTTTTATATGTTATTTAAATATTAATTATAAAATATTTTTAATTATTTTATTTATATTTATATTTTAAAATTATATAATCTTTTTTTTTAAGTATTTATTCTATTGAGATATTTATAATTTGTAAAAATAATTATCGTTAAGAATAAAATAAGAAAAAAATTAAAATAATAAATAATTTGAGGTAATTAATTTAGAAATTATGAAAGGTAATTTGAAAAAGTGGGAGTAATATTTTTGATCAATCAATAAATAATTGGTGTATTGAAAAATGTAAAGGAATTACAATAAGGAAAGCAATCTAAAGTGACTATTTGGTGCAGAAGTGGACAAAGAGGAAAAATATCTTCTCTCTACCGGGCATATATAAGTTGACCCTTCAATCACCACATAGTCTTTTACTCACTGTATCTTTTCTTTTCTAGTTCATAAACCCTAGCTTAGTGTAGTCGATGGCCGGTACGTACGGTTACGAAGGCGGCGGATCTGCACCGCCATCTAGTGGTGGAGGCTATGGAGGAAGCGGCGGAGGAGGCGGCGGGTATGGATCGGGCGGTGGAGGATATGGCGGATCAGGTGGTGGTTACGGAGGCAGTGGCGGATCAGGTGGTGGTTACGGAGGCAGTGGGGGATCAGGCGGGGGTTACGGAGGCAGTGGCGGATCAGGTGGTGGTTACGGAGCCAGTGGCGGTTCAGGTGGTGGTTACGGAGGTAGTGGGGGATCATACGGTGGCGGTAGTAGAGGTGGTGGTGGGGGTCGAGGAGGGGGAGGATATGGTGGTGGTTCTCAGAATCGAGGTATCTTTTTGAATAATTACCATGTTATGTAAATTATGCCTGTAGTTTGAATGAGTTTTAATTCATATGTATATCTATTTACAGGAGGTGGCGGTGGATACCAAGGAGGAGATCGTGGCGGCCGCGGCGGCGGTCGTGGGGGAGGAAGTGGTAAGGAAGGTGATTGGCGTTGCCCTAACCAAAGGTAAAATGCTCACATCCTTCTCGTGGATATTCAGGTCATGTTAAATCATCCTTACTAATTTCTCCCCCTAACCTTGTGAAACATTTTTTAAATCATCTGTAATAATTCTTCCCTTAAATCTTGCGAGACTTCTACTTAATTCCTCAAGAGCAAGATTACCTGAACCTAAGCGAATTAGATAGAGTGGGGTGGCTGTTGTTCGTGCAATCTTTTTAAGCGAAAACTGAAGTTATTTTTTGGAAAATCATGTTATCCAAGTGTCATAGTTAATATAAAATTTGCTTTCCCCAACATAGTGCGTAATCTGGATCATTTCATAGAACACCATTTCTTTCTTATATACAAGTGTTCTGATTGTATTAGATCAAGTCAAAGCCCAAGAAATTTCGAGATTATGCGACTGGAAATTATAAATTATGAACCATATTGGTGAAATAGATAATGTTTCACACTTGTTGCTAGAAATATATGATTTTTTATGTTTCTACTCATGTCATTACTTGTGTGAAATCCTGCTATTGAATGGTCCAGCCATTTCGCTCAAGATAATCAGTGTCTCCGTGTGCAGGTTTGCTAAGAAATTTATTTTTTTCTCCTTGCCTTTATTATTATGATTCTAATAATGCGTATATCCTGTCAATTCAACAAATTGTTAGTTCAGTGCGGTGGTTGTTTCAAGGTTATGTATTTTGAGTTTTGTTTTCTAGTATTTCTTTTAATATATGTTATTGTGTTTGTTATTGTTTCATGTCAATTGTTATTAATTCTGGCATGTCTGGGTGTAGTTGTGGAAATTTGAACTTTGCTAGAAGAGTTGAATGTAACAAATGTGGTGCACCTTCACCTGCTGGTTCTGATGATCGTGGTGGCAGAGGTGGTAGCAGTTATAACAGAGGTGGAAGTGATGGGGGATATGGAAATAGTCGAGGGGGAAGAGGTGACAACTATGATAGCAGAAATGCAGGAGGTGGTAGAACTGGTTCTTATGGCGGTAGTCAGGGAAGAGATGGTGGTGGTTATGCTCAAGGTCCTCCACATGCTCCTCCCTCTTTTGGAGCAGCTGATAGCAACTATCCACCACCTTCTAATACTTACGGTGGAAAACTCGATGCAGTCCCCCAGCCCACGAGTTATGTTGGTGGACCTGCATCTTATCCCCCTTCTTATGGTGCCCCTGGTGGCTATGGTGGGGATACACCAGCTGATGCCCGTGGGGGTGGACGGGGTGGCCCGCCGGGAGGATATGATGGGGGATATGGCAGTGGTGCCCGGAGTGCAGGAGGCGGTTATGGTAGTTCTCCAGCTGAGGATCCGGTAAAGGTCAAGCAATGTGATGAGAACTGTGGAGATTTATGTGACAACGCAAGAATATATATCTCAAATTTGCCTCCTGATGTGACCATTGAAGAACTTAGAGAACTTTTTGGGAGCATTGGACAAGTAATATGCAGATTTCTTTCGGTTATGATTCTCAGTATCAGATTCTTTTTGTATTGTAACATTTGCGTTGGTTTTCTTTAACTTCACATGATTCCTTGTTGTGTTAACTGTGGTATTGATGTCTGAGTGTAGACAAAAGGACAACCCAATACCTGTTATTCTGATCTACTTGATTTTGCTGGCTATTAAAATATTGCCATTGAATTGTGATAGAAGTAGTTTACTTTTGTGACTATTTCTTAGCATATATACCAGGGTCAATGCTTAATTCATTTCTTATAAATGTGTAGGTGGCTAGAATCAAGCAAAAACGAGGCTACAAAGACCAGTGGCCTTGGAGCATAAAGCTATACACAGACGAACAGGGAAATAACAAAGGAGATGCAGTTCTTTCATATGAAGATCCTTCTGCAGCGCACTCTGCTGGCGGCTTTTTCAATAGTAAAAACTAGACCCAAATTTATTCATTTGAGTCTACTCAGTAAATAATTTACATGCTGACCATAAATATTATCATCAGATCATGACTTCAGAGGTTACAAAATCACTGTTGCAATGGCTGAAAAGTCTGCACCTAAGCCTCCTCCAGCATTTGGTTCTGGGTGAGCCTTCTTTAATTATTGCACACTCTTTCTCTTCCATTGCGTATTACATGCAGTTGTTCTACGATTCACAGTTTTATGTTAACACGTAACAAGTCTTAGAGCTCATGCTTTGACATGTATACAGAGTTAGCAAGTGTGATTAACTAAATTGTGGACGTATGGTTATTTGATGCAATTTTCTGGTGTTTTGGTTCTTTACTAATTAGATAAGCAGAGCTGCTGTTGTATGTAATGTTTAGTATCATTGTTGTGTCAAATTTCATACTGAAGTTGCATGCCGGAAATTCATACTTGACGTTTTACCTCCTAGGGTGTGTAAAGTGAAGTTTAATTTCAATAATTATTTTTCAGTAAATTCTTAACATCATTGATATATACTTTTTCGTTCCAAAGTATGGTAATTGAGCAATCAAAATTCATTTCAATAGCTCGTACTATGATTTTTCCTTTTTGAGGTGCATGCAAACCAGCTTAATCTTAATTGTGTGGCTTCACTTGCTACCAAAACATTTTTGTTTTATCCTGCAAAAATATATTCATCAGCATCTTCTATGTAGATATCAAAGTAAAACTGTAAAGTTACATGTATCGAGTAATTTCATTGTGCTTTCAAGAATTAGTGTTTTAACCATTTGTCCACCTTTGCTACTTGAAAATCCACATGCTGTGACTCCCTATGCATCATTCCTGCTCTATATTCTTTCTACCGTTGTTAAGAACCATGTATATATTTTATTGGCTCAAGGTATGAAGAATTGCTTAATCTATTTGTGGTTTGAATGGAAAATATATAGTTCCATTGGGTTAAAGATATTAATGGGGTGGGGATGTTTCGTGTATTCTGAACTCTCGAGTCTCTGTGCTAACCTGGAGAGTTAATATATGTATATGCTCAAGTCTTTCTCTATTCATTGACAGCCGTGGTGGTCGAGGAGGTTATGGCGGTGGTGGGCGCAGGGATAACTACAGAGACAGTGGAGGTTCTGGCCCGGATAGACAGTTCCATGGTGGAAACCGTTCACGTCCTTACTGAGTTCCAGCCAAGCATTTTATGTACTAAAAATTTGTGGTGGGAGGGGTTTTTAATTAGTTCCATTTCAAGATATACTCTCTGTGACTAAGAGGTAGGCTGTTAACTCACTTTCTTGAGCTATACACATTTTTCTCCTTTCTTTCTGCTACTTGGGGCGTCGGAAGGGGGTGGGGTTTTTCTAGTTCGAAACCTTTTTTGATATGTTGAATGTTTTGATAGAGGCGATTGGATATTCTGCAGATTGCTGCTAAGGTAGGTGAAATTTTCAGGTGAGTGTTACTACTGTGATAAAACAAATATTATGGTAATTCTAGCTGAATGATGTATGTCTCTTTAGGTGATTTTGCTTGCATCTTAGAAATGCTAGCATCTTCGCATTAGTCCTTTATGATGAATTCGTTTCCTACATGATGTGGCTCTCAACTGCTTGAGCTGTTTTTTAAAAATATACTTGTGAACCTGCTAGTTCAGTGCTTCTTCTGTGGAAGAATGTATAGGATAGATCTCTTGGATTTCTGCTTTTCTCAGAATGAATGGCGGGAGTAGTACAATGGTGAAGTACTTGCTAATTTGTTAATTTGTTTGTGTGGGATTTGGATGATACATTCCTTAATTTTGGAAATAAAAAGGTTTATAGTTGGAGGATGTATGGAAATAGTATATTTACCTTTAGTTTCTGAATATGTTTGGAAAATGGTATTCAAATAGTTAATTGTTGGATCAGAAAAAAGACATACAATCGTACAGCTATACAAATAATAATGATGTTACATAAAATGGGAGAGAACAAGACAGTATATTGCTTGGTTGGTCTTTTGAGGTTTCTGAGCTTGCAAGTTAGTAGATAATTCACGGGAAATAGTATTAATGTCCAATTCTCTTGTTTTTTCTAAATAAAATTGCGTAGTGGCGATAAACATTTGATTTGGTGCATATATGAAGTTTATTGAAGTTCATTTTGGTGCTTTTGCAAGTTGTTTTTGTCCTTGTTAACCTTGTCTGTTTTTATCATTTACAAATTTGGTACTTCGAGTGGATGTAGAACATTGTAGTAGTATGACCTTGGCTTATTATTATATTCTTCATACTATTAGACAATGTTGTGATCATTTTAATACTCTTTAGAAGAGTCTTAAGAACACTTTCATCGTACTTTACAGTTTGAAAAATGATTCATAAATGACTTCTCAAGCTGAACATTTTTCAGAGAAATTTTTCCCTCCATGTGAAGGCACTGTTCTGCTATTCCAACTGAGATGCCTCGGTTAAATTAGTAATGATCTTATAACGTTGTTATTGGGTAGTTGGGATGGGATGTCAGGTGTGAAGAAAGGTCTTCAGGTACTTGAGTGAACACGATTTTGAAGATTTTATTGACTCGGTGCTGATGGAAAGCGGGTAGGCAATGTTGTGCAACTCCCCGATCGTATCTAACATGGCATATATGCAGTAGCTGATGTTCCTTTCGAGTTGCAGCAGGAAGTGCTGGTTCTGAACCAGCTTGGATTTCCCAGTGGGGTTTTGGCGCTGTTAGGACTTTGATGCGTCATAATTTATCAGTTTTTTGGTCTAGGTTACATTTGAGGGTACTTTTTTCCTCGAGTAAATGAAATGGGTCATTTGAAAGATTTGTTTAGCCTAACAATAACATAATTGGTGTATTTCATAAGTAGGGTCTGAAAAGGGTAGTATATACGCAGATTTTATCTCTAGAGGTTGTTTTGGATAAGTCTTGAAGCTTCAAGAAAAATATTTCAAAGTAGATTGAAAATGGAAATATGAGATTTAAGCACACGTGGCAACCTAAAAGGAAAGTATTACATGATATTTAGAAAAAAATAGCATTATTACCAGCAAAATAATGTGATAGTGGAATAACAATGGAACACTGATGGTAACAGAAAAGTGAAGGCAAGAAAAACACAAGAATAATGCTATTACCTCTGTAAGAAAGTGAGCAAATACTATGGATATGGGGCTCCCATCTTTGCCACCAAGCGTATCTCACCAAGAAGCGATACATCAATCACCTGCCCATTAATCTTGTCATGTCATGCTTAATCATTTTCCCCTAATACTTCTTTAGCCTTTGGGGGAGGTGATTGGAGATGGCATATTTGTTTAGCCTAACATCGTACGAACTGGATCAGCTCGAAGCAAGTTAATAATTCATGCGTGAACTGACAAAAATCATCGCCTACGGAGACTAGGTTGTAATCTGCCAGTGTAAAGCATTCCCCTGCAAGCCTGCAATGACGAATCTAGCTCGTTTGAAAATTTGAATTTTCATCAAGAGGTTTATTTAGTGTCTTGTTTTTTTCTTCCTCGTCTAGAGATCAGCTTGAAACGCTTGTGTTGTACTTGTCACATTGAATTGAATTCAGCGAGCATGAATATAGAGATTAAGTTACTGTATTAGGTAAGAAATGTGATTAACTTCATACTGCTGTAAGAAGTTGAATAAAAAAAAAATTATGAATCTGTTATAATAAGGGGTTAATTTTTGTGATAGGATTATTCATATCATTTTTTTTTTAAATTTTAAACTTGTGATTAAATTACATGTCCCGTACGGTTTAGTGACGGCAAGTGCTGGACCATTTATAGTTATCCTTTCCCGCCATGGTTTAAGTAATTCATCAATCAATGAAATCAGTAACTAATTTCCAGTCATATATTTGTTGGAAATCCAGTCATAAGTAAATCTCGTGACAATCTTTTGTATCAAAGGAGTGTTTGGCTTGCAACACAGATTCTTTTCACAAATATCTGTCTGCGAGCTCAATAATATTCAATGAAGTTGATCTAAACTTTGTATTTGTGGTAAGATATTTATTTATCATTTATAAATAATTTATATCAGAATTCACTAAACAAAAATGGATTGTGATCTAGATAGTGGCGTAATCAAGATTTTTACTATGACAAAGTCAATATATATATAAAAAATAAACACACGAAAAAATTTATGAAAATGTAACATATAGTAGATAAATAAATAATTTTTAATATCTCTTTACACAATGTAATATTTCAGCGAATTTTTAAATAATAATACCTCCATTGTTGAATCCAAAAATCATAAACTTAAAATTCAAATATTATTATCTTTAACATACGGCTTCGTATAAGGTAAAGGGTATCAGCCTTAAAATCTCTATTTCCCATACTCCTAGCTAGGTTTATTTACCGCCAATTAGTTTTTCGGGGATCTAAACAAGTACTATTCCGATTATGAGCATCAAATTAATTAATATTTAATGTGAATCTGAACATAAGATTTAAAAAATATTTTAAAAAATTATGATCAAAGTAAATATCTGAAAATTACCTAAAAAAATAAGTTTTTATTTCCACAAAGATCGCTAGGCTGAGGGCTGAACGTAGCAGCCTTAAGATAGATAAAAAGAATTAAAATTTTGCTTTCTTCTCAAGCACGGCAACGGTTGAATCCGATTATAGGTACCACCTATTTTTAATTTTGCCAAAACCTCCGTTGATCGGCTTCGTGAGACAATTTCGATTTACACACATGGCTAAGCGCTATTGGGTGAGGAGTAAAAATTAAAATAACAAGATAGAAACAATTTTTTTTTTCTTTTTAGAAAAAAAGAGGAGAGAGGGAAAAGTAGAACCATTGAAACTTAGGAGGGTGTTTGAGAGGAAAGTAATCCAAAAAACAAGCCTAATATGACGGATATATGTTCAATAAGGTGTTAACAATCTGAAACAAATAGTAACACTAATCAGTTTCTCCCAAAAATCTTTCCATTTTCACCAAAACTTTCCTCATTTGGTTTTGTCTAATCAACAGTTTGTTCAACAAAAATGGTGAAAAGAAAAGTTTCAGCTTCGTTTGGATTAGTTCAAGGACGTAATCGTCCAGAAGTATTTATATGTCAATTTTCTGATATGATAAATTCCAAGGGATGTATATGGTCTGGTGGTGACCCTTTTTCTTTTAGTTTACCACTTGTGTTGGCCCAATTGATTTTCATTTTTTTTGTCACCAGATTCACTTTTGTTCTCATCAAACCTCTTAAACAAAGTATGGTCAGTGCACAACTTATTGTAAGCTCCTTTTAACTTCTCCAAACCAAGTGGATTCAGGGAAATTTGACGAGTTTAAGAAATGGATTAATATTTCTTCACGTTTCACTAATTTTTCATATATTTATGTCTTATGTTTCGTGTGGAAAATGTCTGGTTTAACTGATCTCACTATTAGAAATAGAGATTTTTTCAACCGCAAATGAGTGGAAAATCTGTGTTATAAAATATGATTTTTCCACTTATTTTTCACCGAATCAATTCACTGAAATAGTGAAAAATCTCATGATAAAAATCATGTCGATATCAATGGGAATAGAACTTAATATTTTTTTGTGGGAAATTTCAATGAGAAAATAGTGACTTTTTATTAGTGTCTTATTGTTTATAGGCTGCATCTGCCCTGAATACCTAACAATTCTATTGGCACTTGTGTCCCAAAGTCAAATTCATGCTACAAGTGAATTCGGTATTTAAAATTTGATGAATTTGAGAACTAAACCTGGTACCCTTTTTAAATGGGTCCGAAATGTTATAATTCTTCAAGTTTTACTAAATTGTCACATGTATATATTTACATTTCGTGTAGAAAATACTGGGTTTAGTTGAACTTGTGGTCATAGGCTACATAGATCCGCCTCTGAATACCAAATTACTTATTATTAAGCACATTAAAGTTATGGATTCAAATCAGATGTTTGTTGAAATTTTAGTAATTTTTTTTTCTGTTTATTAGTGATTTCGGTTTAAGCTGTTTGTTTATAGACAACGTCCACCTCTGATCACTTGTGTTGCAAAACTTATACTATGATTATTGTTGGTCTAAAACAGGCTGGTATTATGTTGGGGCGATCAGGCTTAGGTCGTATCCGCGAGTATTCGAACACAATATTTCGACCAGGAGGAAGATTGGTACTACAAACAATTGCAGATATTGGTTTCATGTTTCATGTCTTTGTTCTTGGAGTTCAAATTGATCCAACAATGCTGAGAGGAGCGGGGAGAAACGCGATGCTAATAGGTGTTTCTGGTTTTTTCCTGCCTTTTGCACTTGGAGGTTTAGCCAGTTACACATTATCTCAATTGGCTGTCACAGATGACGCGACAGCGCATTTCCTGCCATATATAGCCGTAATTAACTCTGGATCATTCTTTCCTGTGATCACTAGCCTTCTTGGCGACCTTAAGATTCTAAATTCGGAAATTGGTCGAATAGCTACATTAGCCGCCTTGGTTAATGACGCTTGTATATATTTTATTACCATACTTGTAACAACACTAAATGCATCATCAAGTTATTCCAGGTGGAATGGAGCATTGTCCATTGCATGGATAAGCACATTCCTGATGGTAATCGTGTTTGTTGTAAGGCCGTTTGTGAAACATGTTGCTAGGACTATACCTGAAAGAGGGTCTATGAGGGAAAGCCAATTTCTAATGGTAGCTGTGATAGCTCTCATCTGTGGATTTGTTGCCCAGTCTATTGGACAGCCTGCTGCCCTTGGTACTTTTATTTTGGGCATCGTAGTGCCAGAGGGACCACCTTTGGGCTCATCGATGGTTTACAAGATTGATTCTTTATGCACTGGAGTGCTTCTTCCTGCTAAGTTTGCTATCAGTGGTTTGACACTGGACATATTTGCCCTGGAAAAAGGAAGGAGTCTTTTAGGCGTCGAAGCAGTTATCCTATTGGGTTATTTAGGTAAGTTTGCTGGCACTGTTATTTCAGCAGTTCACTTCGGGGTTTCCTTCCAAGATGCAATCCCTCTTGCTCTCATCATGTGTAGCAAAGGAATTGTCGAGGCATCCCTGTATATTGGCATGAAGGATAGTGGAGTATGCAACCTATCTCCTCTCTTTTCTATGCTTATATATATGTATACTGACATGAAAATGCAAAGAATTTTTATAGGAGCAGTGTATCTTTTAGCTGCTAGTAATTTCCCGGTTAGTGATCCCATTGTTAATACTGCTATAGCATGTAATTATCCGGTTAGTGATCTCATTGTTTGTACTGACAGTCAGTGTAGAGAAGTTAAACTCGATAACTAATAGTATACAAGTAGTTTACAATGTCTCTTATTTGGTTATCTGCAGGTAATAACAAATGAAGCATATGCGCTTATGTTAATCACAATGTTGGTCATAACAGGAATTATGAGACCTTTAATTTGGTACCTTTATGATCCATCAAGAAGGTACTCAGGCTACAGAACAAATAGTATACAGCATTTGGATCCGACCAGTGAGCTTCGGATACAAGTGTGTATTCACAACGAAGATAATGTCCCGAGCATAATCAATCTTCTTGAAGCCTCCAATCCCTCTAGAAGGAGACCGATTGCTTTGTTTGTTCTTAGTCTAATGGAGCTCAAAGGCAGCGCAGCCGCTTTACTGGTGCCAACTCATAATAGAAAGGGCAAACGGAAACTCAAGTCTCTTCCAAGCAGAACTGAACATGTATCCAACGCGTTCAACATTCTCGCGCACAGAAATCAAGGTGCTGTCGCTGTGCAACACTTCACAGCCGTCGTTCCTTATGCAACTATGCACGATGACATATGTACAGTCGCGGCGGATAAAGGTGTCAACATTGTGATCATCCCGTTCCACAAGCACTGGGCCATCGATGGAACAGTAGTAGCCAATTTTCCCGCAATTAGGATGGTGACCCAGCAGGTACTCCATAAAGCGCCTTGCTCGGTTGGGATCCTAGTTGATCGGGGTCAGTTAGCCGATAACACACAAATCTTGTTTGGCCATTCTATTTTTCGTGTTACAATGCTTTACCTTGGAGGTCTTGATGATGATGAGGCGCTCGCCTATTGCTGCAGGATGCTAGGGCATCCACATATCAGCGTGAATCTTGTTTATCTGAGACATTCGAATGACAGTATTAAGACGGGTAAGGAGTCCCATATGATACATTGGTTCAAGGCTAACAACATGGATAATGCAGGGAGGGTGAGTTACAAAGAAGAAGTGGTGAGTGATGCAGTGGGGACGACTCAGGTTCTTCGTTCACTCGAGGACAGTTGTGATCTTTGTATAGTTGGTAGAGACCACGAACACCCCGAGTTAACACTAGGGATTAACGAATGGATCGAGTGTCCAGAACTAGGATTCATCGGAGACATGTTAGCTACTTCGGATTATAGTTTTTCATTGCTGGTTGTGCAACAAATACCACCAGGGAATGAGTTTGTAAACATCCAACCGCTGCAGCCAGTTTCTAGCAGTTTTTATTCTTCTTCTTCAGGAGGGAAATGTAGTCAGCATTCTGGTTTTGGCTCTCTTGGATAGCAGCTGTATTTGTTGTCCTCTTTGATCAATGCCAAGAATGTAGAAAATAGATAGACAGAAAGAAAGGACTCTGCTCCTTTCTCTGTATTATAAAATTTGACAAACTTGTATTCTGTAGAAATTAGGAAGTACAAAGTTCAGTTTGACTTATATGTGTAATGAAAGTGTTCACTATCAGTGTAAGTGAGCTTTATGTGCCTGTCTTATTTTTCGGGTTACTAACTTCACTTTTTACGTTTATTATTCGCATTAAATTTTCATTTAGATGTTCATATGATACAAGTTAAACTCTTTCTCTTATCTTCTTTCATGTCCTTCGCCTCAAAATGTGTTGACTGACCATTTACTCCTTTGATTCACTGCTGCTACGCCTCAATCTCAAGTAAATCGGGGGCTTTGTTCTATTCATCCTTTGAAATCAAATCCCAACTGGGAGATTTTCTAATGGAAAACTCATCTCAGATTTTTCTTTTTTGCCATTTCCCTAAAATTCAAGGACACTATTCCTCCTTTCGTTGACCTTAAAACACCAGTCAGTGAGCTCTGAAGGGGTGTCAGTTTTGCTTCTGCAGGTACAAACTGATTGAGCTCATATGGTCCTAATGGAACATACTCCCTCCGTCTCAAACTCATGTTGGGTAAGAAACTTAAAAAATATGAAAAGATTTTTGAAATTTATGATCTAAAACAAGTAATAGATGTTTGTATAGCTATAGATCGTTTTATGAACGGTGATACATAGGCAAGTTCAACAAAAGAAATGGAGGAACAGGTGTTTGCTCGCTGAGTTAAAACAGAATGACCGTATGTGATACATAGACAAGTTTGAGTGATCTTTTCAATAAAAAAAAGAGTGAAGGCCGAAATCACTATTTTTTGAATTTTCTACTCGAATTATCAGGTGTGTGAGTTTCATACCTGAACTACTATTGTTCACTTTTCCTACCTGATGTTCATTGAGCAATTAATAGTTGAGGTATGTTTTAATAATATTTGGTGATGGTTCAGGTAGAAAAAGTAAACACCTGAAAGTTCGAGTACAAAACTCAAAAAACCGTGATACTTTAGATATATTTTTCACCTTTCACTCTTAAAAAAATAATTTACTGACTTTCATGATATTTAAAATTGAGTGGTTTTTCCATTACAAAAAATAATTTAGGGGATTGACTTTAGTGACATAAAGTAAAAAGTTAAATCACCTCCTACTATATCAAGCACTCATCGTCAAAAAGTTTTTCATTTTCAAAATTTAAATCTAAAATCTCTGATTATGAATAAAAAGATCTCAATTATTCCATCATATCCGGATATCTCTCTTCTTTTTCTTGTTCTTGGAGAACAAAAATGCTGCAAATATGAGCATTTGTACGATTGTCAGATATATAATATTTTGCCTATATACTTTGGGTAGTTAATTGGCAGGCTGCCTAACCCATATAATGATAGTGAAATTTGCACATTTTAATAATTGAGTGATTGGCTGAATCTAATAAAGCTTGTTAACAACTTCCTCGTACTTATTGGCTTTACTTAGTCTGAATTTGTGAAGTTGTTTGGGTTAACAAAGGTACAATTACTTGACAAAACTTCACTTTTTCGCTTAATTATGATAATTATATATTTAGTTGTATTATATCTATCATTATAATGTTTGCACTTGTTGCTTCCACTAATATATATCTCATCATAATTAGTATTTTTATCGGAAAAAAAAAACAACAAAAGATTCGCATTATAACTTATAGTAATTAATTAGACTATATTAAGTCATTAGTCATTTATAGTTTTTAAGGTATGATCTATATGTATTTCATATGTTTTCACAATTGGGTAAATATCCCTTTTAATCCACCAAAACCAACGCAAAAATTCAAAGTTAGTGCACTTTGCTTTGCTTCGATCACTTGAAAATCAAAAAAATTAGACGCAGGCACAAATTTAAAATTTGAAGTTTACAAATTTTAAATTTTAAAGCTTTTAAACTAATTAATTTTCTTTTAAAAAATAAATATAAAATTTGAACTAAAATTATTTAATTTTATCGAACCCGTACCGTTAACAGCCCCTTCCTGAACAATGCATCTCATAGTCAATAGGGACAGTCCATTTCAAGAACATATATGAATTTGAATGCTGACACTTTGAAATGCCCATTAGGGTTATGCATATTGTAGTAATTGGGGCCATATGCTGCCATGTAATTGGTGTATCTTCTTCAATGTTTGGCCAACAAACAGTCCCTTCATACTATTTAATAGTCTTATCATGTATAAAAAAAGTAAAGATTAATCTAATCTTGAATAAAGTTCCATACTAAGTTAATTTCAGACGAGTTTATCTTCTATAAAAATTTTATGTTATCAATGATAATGTATTCAGTGTAATTTCACAAGTGAAGTATGAAAAGAATGGTACATATGTAACCTTATTCTTAACTTGAGAAGGTAGAGATATTGTTATCGATTCGTCGACTCAAATAAAACATATCAAAAACCACATATGTAAAACAAATACAGTGGTGAAAAGTCAATACTTAAAATAATGGAGAAAAAAACAATAACAACAATATAGTATGATAACTGAAGCCAAGAAAACAAGTAACTAAAACAAAACTAAGCACATGTAACTAAAATATAACTACGTGTAATATAACTGTTCGTTAAAAGTGATATTAGTAACCTGAAAATAAGTTAAATTTCTTGATATAATTTGTTAAAATACACCGTATATAAGCAGTGGCGAAATCAGAAATTTCATCAAGGGTGTTCAAGATTTAATACATACGTATAGAAAATAATTTTTAATTAATCTATGTACTTTGTGTAATTTTCTATATACATATTATAATTTTTCGTTGAAGGGTGTTCGGGTGACCATCCTTTATTGTCTTTTGCTATGCCACTGTATATAAGTTAAATTCATTTCAATTTCATCAACCATTTTCTTCTTATTAAATCTTAATTATACAACCATATTCACATAATAAATAACAACAAAGATTAGAAATAAAATTAAGAAGACATCTTGAGGATAATTTTAGTAGGTCATTTGGTTGTTTACCTGAATTTTTCATTTTGTTAGTGAGAATCTGATTGCGCACCTTATAATTCCCGTGCCCTGCCCCATTTTTTTATTATTTGTAGTAAAAGAAGAAGATATATTGAGAAAATTTTGATGATTTAAAAGAAGAAGGAAAAGGAAAACCGTTATTAACTGAATAGTCAAAATTTACTTACTGATTTATAAGACGCCAAAGTCTTATATTTTACTATTCAGATTAAGAATAGAATTGCCAGTGGTTGCACCAAATCCACCATATAGTTGGACTAAGTTGCCTAAAACTTTCCAAAATCCCTTTTTGACTTTAAACTAATCTACCTCCAAATCCCTGCAATTCCCTTTAATCTTTTTCTTTAAAAAAAGGATAAACAAAATTTATGATTCCCTCCTTGCAACATTATAAATAGACAACTTCATTAAGTCCTTTAATCATTGCATTAACACTTCATTAAGTCCTGTAAACAGAGCATTACAACTTTCAAGCTTTTACTAAAACAAAATGCACAAAAGCAGGGAAAAAATGGGAACTTATAGAAGTTGTCTCATTGTGGTTATACTATCACTACTGTCTTGTTTTGCTAATGCAGAATTTCACTACCATGAATTTATTGTAAGTATTCTGTCACATTTTCTTCTTATCTTTCTAGAAAAAATTTCGAAATATTGTCATGAAATAAACCCTTTTGCAAAACAGGTTCAAGAAACCAGTGTAACAAGGCTATGCAGAAGCAAGAATATAATGACAGTGAATGGGCAATTTCCAGGGCCAACCTTGACAGTTCGAAATGGAGATACACTGTTTGTTACTGTCGTTAATAGAGCTCGTTACAACGTTACCATCCACTGGTAATTACCTTATAAATGACTTAATTGTGTAAATATTTGTTTTACAATGTCGGTGCATAGAACTTGGAACTGTTCTGAATTTTCATGCAGGCATGGAGTTCGTCAAATGCGTACACCATGGGCTGATGGACCTGAGTATGTAACACAATGCCCAATTAGACCAGGAGGATTTTACACATACAGATTCACTATTGAAAACCAAGAGGGTACATTGTGGTGGCATGCTCACAGCAGATGGCTTAGAGCTACTGTTTATGGAGCATTGGTTATTTTACCAAAACAGGGTTCTAATTTTCCCTTTTCACTGCCCCAGAAAGATATCCCTGTTCTTCTTGGTACTGCTTCTTTCTCTTTATCTTTTCGATTTAACTTATATACACTTATGGTGATAAAAGAATTTTTACACTATTTTAGTCTGTTGTAGTTGCCAATTCCACTGTGAATTCAATATGACTATATTTTTACTTTGTATAGGGGAATGGTGGAAAAGAGACATTGTTGCAGTACAAAGACAAGCACAATTTACTGGTGCAGCTCCTAATATTTCTGATGCATATACTATTAATGGCCAACCTGGTGACCTCTACAGATGCTCTAGCCAAGGTTCGTACAACATATAAAACATAACGGGTTTAACTTATATACACTGACAGTTGACGGTGTAAATAATCCGTTTCATCATGACTAATTTTCAGAATATTAATGCAGGTACTGTGAAATACTCAGTCAATCCTGGAGAAACAGTTCTCCTGAGGGTGATCAATGCTGCACTCAATCAACAACTTTTCTTCTCGGTTGCCAACCACATGCTCACTGTTGTGGGTGTTGATGCTACTTACAACAAGCCTTTTACAACTAATGTCATTATGGTTGGACCTGGCCAAACAACTAATGTAATTCTCACTGCTAATCAGTCCCCTGGCCGCTATTATATGGCGGCTCGGGCCTATGCTACAGTCAGAAATGGGCAATTTGACAACACCACTACCACTGCCATCCTTGAGTACACAAATCTCAACTCGGGTGCGAATTCAAGGCCTTTATTGCCTCAGCTACCAGCCTTCAATGACACAGCCACTGCTACTGCTTTTGCTAACCGATTGAGGAGCATCCCTAGCAATATTAGAGTTCCCAATCAGATTGATGAGAACTTGTTTTTCACTGTTGGACTAGGCCTAGTGAATTGCAACCCCGGTCCTAGATGTCAAGGACCTAATAATACGCGTTTTGCTGCTAGCATGAACAACATTTCCTTTGTTTTTCCTAGAAGAACTTCGTTGCTGCAAGCCTATTACCAAAACATTCCAGGGGTTTATACGTTGGACTTTCCGCCTGTTCCTCCAGTTCAATTTGATTACACCGGCAATGTTTCACGAGGTCTCTGGCAACCAAGATTTGGAACTAAGTTGTACAAGCTCAAGTTTGGTTCTAATGTACAAATTGTGTTGCAAGATACTGCTATCTTCTCAACAGAAGATCACCCTATACATCTTCACGGATACCATTTTTGGGTCGTTGGACAAGGTTTTGGTAACTTCAATGCTCAAACTGATACTGCCAACTTTAACTTGATTGATCCTCCTGTCAGGAACACGATAGATGTGCCTGTTGGTGGATGGGCAGTCATTCGTTTCGTGGCAGATAATCCAGGTAAAGAACCTAATAATCATCATTAAAAATGTCGAATACTGGTTCAGAGGTTTTGATCGATTTATATGATTTGTTGCAGGGGTTTGGCTGTTGCATTGCCACATTGATTCTCATTTGGCTTGGGGACTAAGTATGTCATTCATCGTCGAAAATGGAATAGGAGAGAAACAGACAATGGAACCACCTCCACCAGATCTACCACAATGCTAAAATTGTTGAAATGTGAGACTGCAGTAGAGTCATCCATCCCATTTAATGTGTTGAAATTGTATCAAAATTGTCCTTAGTTATGTTTCTGTCCTAAAATTAAGCAGTTCTTGGTGTGTCTATTTGCTGTTTTCTCAATTGTGAGCCATCAGGATTTAGCCTTGGCTTTATTGAGTCTGAAATTCATTTGTCTATGATTAATGTTCAAGTACCTATCAAGAAAGAGTTACTTTGACTTCATACTGTATGTACTAATCACAATCTTGGATTCTGTCAACATCATACAAAAGTACTGAACACTATTATTGTCATCACATGTCTCTCTTTTCTTAAAAATATTTCTTCAGGCTGAGCTTAAATATCTAAATATTTAAGTGATAGCGACAACATATAACTAAACCTAAAAGCTAGAACATGGCATCTACCTAAGACATTTTTCCAAAACTAATATAACTAACTCCCTTTGCAACAGTTTAATTGACTATTTACTTAATATATTGACATTTGTACATATGGTTCTCGTTGATTGATCAGATTTATTATCGATTTTACCACTAAACTAGCCAGTAAGTCTTCAAAAATAGAGTTAAAAAAACAAAATCGAATTAATTTAGCCTCTTCGCCAAAAAGTTGAAGCCCTCTCCATCTGATTCTTAATGGTAACTTGTGATTTCCAAGTCCCCTCTCATTTCTACACAACTTCAGGAGGAGGGAGCATTCTGAGCAGGGTCGATTGGTCATGGCTTACTCTGATTACTATGGAGAATGAACCAAACAATGTGGCAGAAGCAAAAGCTATTCTTAATGAAATGCAATTGTGCACCAATAATGGCTACAACAATGTTGACATCAAATCTGACTCCACAATCATCATTAACATGATTAATGATAACTCGAATGTCAACTATCATATCCTTCGTCTCATTAGCCAGATTAACTCTCTAAAGATCAAGGGCAACTACAAATTCCAACACTGCTATAGAGAAGTTAATGGGATAGCAGATTAGCTTGCCAACTTGCGGGAAAATCAAAAGAAAAATTCTTTCTTTCACACTGAATTTGACTATCCCTGTTGGAGTCAAAAACTGGTTGAAGAATGATATCGACGGAATCCAAACTTCAGAACTTGAGCTCAGAAGAAATCCTTTTACTTTTGATAATGATTAATCCTTTTTGGTTTTTTGGTTCCTTTGTAAACTTGCCCTTTAGGGGCCATCTTTCAGGCTTGAGCAATCCCAGCTGCCAGAGTACTGAGACTTTTTTGTGCAAGGAGGAACTGCTCATCCTCTTCATTTCCCAGGATGATTTGGTGGTTTAAAAAGAATAAATAAAAAAACAAATAAAAGTAATTCTTTAAGCCGAAACCTTGAAGCTTGAGCTGCTTCTCTCCTTCCTGCCGGAGAGACGAAATTGATTCTCATTTCCTTAGCATTTACTCCCTCCTCCCCTTCCTTATATATTAAAAATAGTTGCTAATTTCAAAATTCAAGAAATAATTAATTATTTTTTATTCTTCTCCATCCTTAGTACTTAAGACACTTTAGAATGTGAAAAATAAATAAATTATTATTGTATGTGCAACCCTTATTAAGTTTTTCGTAATAAAGAGTGTGTAAATCTTATCCTAGTAAGTAAAAAGGAACGGGAGGAGTATCATACTATATTCAAAGCAGAAATATTAGATTGAAGATTTTATAATAGATAAAATTATTATTTACTATTATTCTAATATTTAGGACTTAAAAATTAATTAAAGTTATAGTTATTAAGTTTTTACTTATTTGTAAAAAGTAACAACTCCTAATATTTTGTATTTTAAAATTGACTAAAATTTTGTTTTTTAAATTTTTTCTTTATTTGAACTATATTAAAAGACTAACATTTATGACTTTAAAATCAACGAAAAAATAAATTAAACAGTGTAATTTTATTGTGCAATGATACGTTGAATTCCTTCTTCTTCTTTTTCTTCTTCTTCTTCTTTAAAAAAACAAAATTCTATACTCGAATATATATGTGTGTGTATATATAAACACAACATACTTTAAGTTGTTTTAGTTAATTGAGTGCTCTTGTTATTCGCTCTCTTTGGTTAAATCTACACTATTTCTTATGTTTAATTTATGTGAAGGTGTTTGACTAAACACATTGATTAAAAGAGGGAGAAAAAAATAAGTTGAAATCATCTCTGTAAAAGGAAAAGTTTAACATAAAATTATAACTAAATATTTAAAGTACGAAACCTCATAACAAAATATCGTTCACTTTTATAACTTTTCAAAAATAGGGGTCATACTTGACAAAATAATTATTTAATTATTTTTTTAATATGTAGAATTTTAAAATTAACTAAATTTCATATATTAGATTCTTCCTTATTTGAAATATATAGAAAATATTACATGCAGAAGTTTAAAAGCAATTAATATTTTATCCTTTAAGAAATAATTACACATAGAACAAAATTGTACTTATAGTGCAAATTAATCTTATGTTTAGGGTTTTCAAAAATACAATTTGAAAGGTCTGCCCAGTGCAAAAAATATCTCGCTTTAATAGGATCCGGAGAAGGATTGCATCCCAAACAGTGTGATATAGATAGTCTACCATAATGCAAGCATTATTGACTGTTTTCACTATTTTGATGAGTTTTTCTTAGTTTAGACGATCAATTACATATAAATAAATGTGTTTGTGATATGATATCAATTTATTAGTGTCAAACAAGTCAATAATAACTCACGATACAATTTCGTAAGTGCTAATGGTTTAAATTAATAACTTATACTATATGTTCTATTCTACTGTACAACTTTGTATTACGATGTGTCTGCGAATGCTATATTTATATTAAATATTAATTTATTAATAGTGTAGTAATACAAATTTTATAATAATTAACATGAAATATACATGTAATGCATGCATTTAAGTGCTCACATAAAACGAACAATTTATAAAAAATTTAAAATTATAATTTTCTTTCTAAATTCTTATCTTGTTACACAAATATATCTTTTAAATATTTTTAAAATTTTATTTTTTATTAATACGAAGAGTAGACGCGAAATGCATATCCTAAAAGTAGTACCTTTAAATGTGTGCAGAAAATCAAAAAAGGATTTAAGAAAATTATAAGTAGCTCCATGCTTTTATAGTTCAAATATAATAGCAAGAAAATCAAAAGATGCTACAGATAACTTCATAAAAATATCATATTATAGTTCTTAGATTTGATGTTGAGACCTCTGATTAAATACGAAGGATCCCCACAATATCCTATTTCTCTTCTTTTTTCTTGTTAATTATTGGAGAACAAAAATACTGGGAGTTGTATGATTAGCAGATATATAATATTTTCCCTAATACTTTGGGTAGTTAATTGGCAGGCTGCCTAACCCATATAATGATAGTGAAATTTGCACATTTTTAATAACTGAGTGATTGGCTGAATCTAATAAAGCTTGTTAACCACTTCCTCGTACTTAGTGGCTTACTTAGTCTGAATTTGTGAAGTTGTTTGGGTTAACAAAGGTACAATTACTTGACAAAATTTCACTTTTTCGCTTAATTATGATAATTATATATTTAGTTGTATTACATATGTGATTATAATGTTTGCACTTGTTCCTTCCACTAATATATATCTCATCATAATTAATATTTTTATGGCAAAAGGAAGGTTCACGTTATGACTTATCGTAATTAATTAGACTATATTAGGTCATTACTTATTTCAAGCTGTTTTTAAGGTATTATTTATATGTATTTTAATATATTTTTTGATGGCTCTTGTATGAGTTCACAACCCGTCAAGAGATATGGTCCTTGACTATCAATCAACCAAGATACAATCACTAAACAGATAAAACAGTAAGATAAATGATATAGGATATTTATGTGGAAATCTCCTTGCTCAAGGGAGAAATCACAACCTACCACGTAGGATTTCTCAAAACACCTTCACAATACAAAGAGCAATGTTGATTACATACATTATTTGTAATTCATAGGATTTGACTTTAAATCCTGTTGTTCTTGCAATACCTCTATTGCAAGATTATAAGACAATGACTCTATTGCAATCCTCCAACCAGCTAACTCTAACTGGTACACCACGGTTGATTCTAGTCCTAAAATCAACTATCTCTACCTGATGCTTCTCTCCAGTGACACAAGAAAGATTACAATAAAAACACACATACACAAGCTTCACAGAAGGAAGAGTAGGTTTACACTTTTAGAATGGAGAATACGAACTAAACAATAAAGGAAAACTAGTAGACAACTTCAATTCAATGCGATGCGAGCAGGTCCCTTGTTGTTGATCAACTTTGTTCGTTGTAAGCACCGATGGCTTTTGCAGATATTTCAACTTGATAGATGCAAAAATTAGGTCTTTTTTTTTTGTCATCTATACCCATGCATAAGGGGCCAAAAACCAAGAAGAAATCCCATTGAATAGTACATTTGACCTATTGCAACCCCGTCGCAACTCTGCTTCAATTTCACCAACCATTACAAATAAAGCACACCTTACAACTGTAAGTTGACTACATAATCCGATACACCGACCAACCAGGTTCCATCAGAAGAGCCATAGCATGGATCTGGTCCCTTCATGAATTTGTCTATCATCAACACCATGGGTACAATATTTTTTTTATGAAAATACATATCTTGTCTTTATTTTGTTAGGTAAATATCCCTTTTAATCCACCAAAACCAACCCAAAAATTCAACCTTAGTTCTCTTTGCTTTGCTTTAATCACTTGAAAATCAACAAACTTAAAAACAGCTGCGAATTCAAAAATTAAAATTTATAAATTTTAATAATTTTATACATAAAATATATAAAATTTAAACTAAAACTATTAATTCTGCGGAACTCTAATCCTCAACTCTACGTCCGGCCCTTGGCGGACAATACATCTCAGAGGGACAAGTCCATTTCAAGGAACACATATGAATTTGAATGCTGACACTTTCTATCAGAAGAAATGCACATTTGGTTTATGCTGATTGTAGTAATTTAGGCCATATGCTCCCCTGTAATTGGTTTATCTTCTTCAATGTTTGGCCAACAAACAATCCTCTTCATACTTAAATTAGATGTTTTAATTGTCTTATCATGCTAATGAAATAAATTCAACTCTATGTAAAAAAGAAATGATTAATCTAGTCTTGTATAAAGTTTCATCCTCAATTAATTTCAAATGAGTTTATCTTCTATATAATTTTTTTCGCTATCAATAAAGGTAGAGATATTATTTTCGATAGACTCTTGACTCAAGTAAAAATATATCAAAAATCAAATATATAAAAAATAAGTATTGTAGTTAAGAATCAACACTGAAAACAATGAACAAGAGAACAATAACAACAACAAATAACAGGATAATCGAATTCAAGAAGGCAAGCTACTAAAATATAGCTACATGTGACATTAGTAACCTGGAAAATAAAAGCAAGTTTCTTGTTATAATTTGTTAAAATACACAGTATATAAGTTAAATCCATTTCAATTTCATGGATCATTTTCTTTTTACTAAATCTTAATTACAACCATCTTCACATATTAAATAACAGCAAGAAGTCCTAGTTACTCTTCCGGGCGGAGTGGAAGAAGGGGATTCTCAAACGCAAAAAAACATCCAATGAATAGAAATTAAAGAAGATATATTATGAAAATTTTGACAATTTAAAGGAAAAAGGAAAGAGAAGACAGTTATTAACTGAATAGTCAAAATTTACTTACTGATTTATCAGACACCAAAGTCTTATATTTTACTACTAAGATTAAGAATAGAATTGCCAGTGGTTGCACCAAATCCACCATATAGTTGGACTAAGTTGGCTAAAACTTTCCAAATTCCCTGTTTGACTTTAAACTAATCTACATGCAAATCCCTGCATTTCCCTTAATCATTTTTTTATTTGAAAAAGGAACAAACAAAATTTATGATTCCCTCCTTGTAACATTATAAATAGACAATACCATTAAGCCCTCTAAACAGAATATTACAACTTTCAAGCTTTTACTACAAAAGAAGAGAAATGGAGACTTGTATAAGTTGTCTCATTGTGGTTATACTATCACTACTATCTTCTTTTGCTACTGCAGAATTTCACTCCCATAAATTTATTGTAAGTATTCTGTCACCTTTTATTCATACTCTTTTTTAAAAGAATTCCAACAATTGTCATGGAATTTTTATTTTAATTGAATAGGTTCAAGAAACCAGTGTAACAAGGCTATGCAGAACCAAGAATATAATCACAGTGAATGGGCAATTTCCAGGGCCAACCTTGACAGTTCGAAACGGAGATAAACTGGTTGTTACTGTCGTTAATAGAGCTCGTTACAACATTACCATACATTGGTAATTACGTTATAAGCGGCCTTTTTGTGTTAATATATTGTTTACGCTGTCTGTGCATAGAACTTGAACTGTTCTGAATTTTCATGCAGGCATGGAATTCGTCAAATGCGTACACCATGGGCTGATGGGCCTGAGTACGTAACACAATGCCCAATTAGACCAGGAGGATCTTACACATACAGATTCACTATTGAAAACCAAGAGGGTACATTGTGGTGGCATGCTCACAGCAGATGGCTTAGAGCTACTGTTTATGGAGCTTTAGTTATTTTACCAAAACAGGGTTCTAATTTTCCTTTTTCACTGCCCCAGAAAGATATCCCTGTTCTTCTTGGTATTGCTTCTTTCTTTTTTATCTTTTGAATTTAACTTATATACACTACCGACAGTGAAAAAGACGCTTCACTTTATTTTCCATGTCACAAATTCCACTCTGAATTCAATATGACTATTTTTTTTTTTATATCGTATAGGGGAATGGTGGAACAGAGACATTATTGCAGTACAAAGACAAGCACAATTTACTGGTGCAGCTCCTAATATTTCTGATGCATATACTATTAATGGCCAACCTGGTGACCTCTACAGATGCTCTAGCCAAGGTTCTTACTACAACTTAGCCTCATTTTCAGAAGAAAATTAAAACAAATTTGGTTTTTAACTTATATACACTGACAGTGTAAATAATCCATTTCATCATTACTAATTTTCAGAATTGTTATGCAGGTACTGTGAAATACTCAGTGAATGCTGGAGAAACAGTTCTCCTGAGGGTGATCAATGCTGCACTCAATCAACAACTTTTCTTCTCGGTTGCCAACCACATGCTCACTGTTGTGGGTGTTGATGCTACTTACAACAAGCCTTTTACAACTAATGTCATTATGGTTGGACCTGGCCAAACAACTAATGTAATTCTCACTGCTAATCAGTCCCCTGGCCGCTATTATATGGCGGCTCGGGCCTATGCTACAGTCAGAAATGGGCAATTCGACAACACCACTACTACTGCCATCCTTGAGTATACAAGTATCAAATCGGGCGCGAATTCAAGGCCTTTATTGCCTCAGCTTCCAGCCTTCAATGATACAGCCACTGCCACTGCTTTTGCTAACCGATTGAGGAGCATTCCTAACAATATTAGAGTTCCCAAACAGATTGATGAGAACTTGTTTTTCACTGTTGGACTAGGCTTAGTGAATTGCAACCCCGGTCCTAGATGTCAAGGACCTAATAATACGCGATTTGCTGCTAGCATGAACAACATTTCCTTTGTTTTTCCTAGAAGAACTTCATTGCTGCAGGCCTACTACCAAAAGATTCCAAGGATTTATACGTTGGACTTTCCACGTGTTCCTCCGGTTCAATTTGACTATACGGGCAATGTTTCACGAGGACTCTGGCAACCAAGATTTGGAACTAAGTTGTACAAGCTCAAGTTTGGTTCTAATGTACAAATTGTGTTGCAAGATACTGCAATCTTCTCAACAGAAGATCACCCTATACATCTTCACGGATACCATTTTTGGGTCGTTGGACAAGGTTTTGGTAACTTCAATGCTCGTACTGATACTGCCAACTTTAACTTGATTGATCCTCCTGTCAGGAACACAATCGATGTGCCTGTTGGTGGATGGGCAGTCATTCGATTCGTGGCTGATAATCCAGGTAAAGAACCTAATAATCATCGTTAAAAATGTCTTGAGTTTGAAACTTTTGTACTGGTTCAGAAGTTTTGATCGATTTATATGATTTGTTACAGGGGTTTGGCTGTTGCATTGCCACATTGATTCTCATTTGGCTTGGGGCCTAAGTATGGCATTCATCGTCGAAAATGGAATAGGTGAGAAACAGACAATGGAACCACCTCCACCAGATCTACCACAATGCTAAAATTGTTGAAATGTGAGACTGCAGTAGAGTCATCCATCCCATTTAATGTGTTGAAATTGTAGCAAATTGTCCTTAGTTATGTTTCTGTCCTTAAATTAAGCAGTTCTTAGTATATGTCTATTTGCTGTTTCCTCAAGTGTGAGCCATCAGGATTTTGCCTTCTGGAATTCATTTGTCTATGATTATTGTTCATGTACCAACCAAGAAAGAGTTTTGGCTTCATATTATATGTACTAAACACAATCTTGGATTCTGTCACCACCAAATAGAAGTATTGAACAGTTCTATTGTCATCACAATTCTCATTTTTCCTTAAAGATCTTCATGGTGAGCTTATGTATTGTAGTTTTTTGAACTCGTTTAAAGAAATAATGTTTCTTTATTTTTTTTATAACTTTTTAATTTTAATCTTACGTTTGACATATTTAAAACCACAAAATTAAAGAACATTTTGATATATTCTACATATTTTTAGTTTAATACCACAACATTCATTTTTTTTTTGTTATTTATTTTTTAAAATTTTCGTCAAATCAAAATCAAATAAACTAATTAAAATAGAAATCGTATATTATTAAAAAGATTAATCATTGAAGAAAAGCATATGTTAACACGAGTAATGTAGTGTAATATTTAAATTGCATATAATTATTATTAAAAATAAAAGAAAAAGCATTTACCTAAAATATTTTTAATGCTTCAATTATATATAACAAAAATAACAAATATAACTAAATAAAAATATATATATATATTTTTTAGCTCACAAATATAACGATAAGATCAATGTATTTTCTTCGAATCCACTTATAGGATTATTGTAACTAAGTAAAACATCTTATTTCAAATTTATCATATAAAGTTTCGAAGTAATCTAACAATATAATTTTGTTATAATAACTATAAATTTTTTTGTTGAAGAAAATCTATTGGTGATTTTGCTAAAAAAAGAAAAGAATTGGTACCAAACATGTGTGGCTAAGACAGCTCCACTTTTTTGGTTGATATTTGCAAATGTAAACCAATTGACAATAGAAAATATAAAAGAGGGGGAAAATAGTGAGTCCACCATAATCATGGCTTCTACTCTTTCATTAACATGTTCTTTACCCCTTCAGCCACCTTCACAATCACAGTCCCAGCCCCAGTCCCGCAAATTGGATAATTCAGTGAATATTAGTACTAAACCTTCAACTTCAGCACAGTATACCAGTGGCAATAGCTCAAAGCCCATTGTCGTTAATGGGGATCCGCCTACTTTTGTTTCTGCTCCAGGTCGCAGAATCGTTGCAGGTTCGTCCCCCTTTTTGCTTCTGTTTTACTCAAGAACATCATTTAGAGAATTTTCGTTTATATAAAGATAGTTACAAATTCCAATTGGGAGTTTGTGGGTTCGTCGATCGCATTGGGCAGGTTGATCCGCATATGGTTTTAGTTTCAAGCTGTCTTATTTTTATATGTATGTAATTGTGGGGTTTGGCCCGCTTGAGAGAAATCACCTAGTATTTTTTTGTGTTTACGGTGATTTGAGCTCTGCTGTTGCTGTGCTACAACATTGGGTGCTGGACTGCATAATTATTTTCTTTTTATGTGTAATATAATTAGGATTATAGGGGAATTTGACCTGTCAAAACTTGAATTTTGGAGCATGAGTTAGTTGATTCTTATCAAATGCCAGTGAGTTTCTACTAGTAGAACTTGAATGATTGATACAGCTCAGTATCAAAATGGTCAACCTTATTGTTGCTTGGGTATTTAACTGCCAGAGGCATCTAGCTTAAATGATATGAAATGTGTTGACTTGTTTCTGGCAAGTAGACTTTTTGTTAGGAGGAACAAGTGCGCGAGGATTTTAATTTTGCTTGATTTTACTAACTGATTGGTATTTAATGGAAGGTATACCAGTTTAAATATGAAATTGAGCAAATGTACAGGATTTAGAAGTTGAACGGATACTAATCACTACTCTTGACAAAATCTCCAATGAAATACTTAGTACAAACTAATCACAGCTATAGGAATGAAACTGTGAGGAAAACAAAGAAAAAGGAGCTGGAGAATTCAATACTAAGTAGAAATACTAAATCAGTAGGAATGCAAAGTGGAGTGTAAAAGCTTAAAAAAGAAAAGAGTTCTCGTGCTGAAATACTAGCAAGAATTACCAAGCAGTTGCAACATGGCATCTAAGCTTTTTCAAAGTCTCAGTTTTACCGGCAAGCTTTAACTATCTGCGCAATGGTTGAATTGTGCTTGAATTCAGTTTGACTCTCCTATAGGTTGTCCACTCTGATTCTTTCTTACCTCATGCATCTCAAGAGGAGGTGGGCTTCATCTAATGTCACCACCCTAACTACTATCGGGTATTTCGGGGGGGAGGGGGGGGGGGTGTGTGTGAAAGAGAATAGGGAATGACAAGAAAGCGAACCACTTGACTAATCCCCTTTGTAAGCCATGCTTTGGGTTGAGGTTGGAGATGCAAAGACCAATCACTAAGTGCAAATAACCTAAATGAAGCCAAAAAATAGACAACAGCACAACAGTGAAATGAGTGCATTTTACCATTGAAAATACTTGATTGAATAGGGGAGAAAAAAAAAAGAGAGAATGATTTCGTCCACGCAGAAAGAAAGTTAGGCTACTCAGGTTATGATTGGAGTGCTCTTCTTCCTAACCTTCTGCTTTTTTGATTGGTCTGATTTTTGTTTTAGTTGGAGATTTGCATGGAGATCTTGATAAGGCAAGATGTGCACTTGAGATAGCTGGTGTGCTGAGTTCTGATGGTCAAGGTTTGTGGATTGGCGGTGAGACGGTAAGCTTTTAAATTTGCAATCACATTTCTAGCTTGAAGGTTTTAATACCATTCTACTGTAATTGAGATTTATCAACTCAGCTATTAGCTTAGAAAAATATAACATGATTTTTTTTACCAGGTGCTGATTCAACTTGGAGATATACTTGATCGAGGTGAAGATGAACTTGCAATTTTATCTTTGTTGAAGTCACTAGATATCCAGGCAAAAGCCCATGGTGGGGCAGTTTTCCAGGTCTGTGTTATTCAGCTATATCTTACACTTGGCAATGTGCTGACTGCTAATCCGTCTATCTTTGTTGTTAAAGCTGGTAATTGTAGCTTTTATACTGTTCAATTTAGAGAAACGGAATTCTAAAAAAATTTAGTGACTACTTTGGAGTAGAAAATAATTATTTGTTGAATTTGCAACCAATCTGTGTGCTTCATGTAATGAATGTTATTATAGGTCAATGGAAATCATGAAACTATGAATGTCGAAGGAGACTTCAGATACGTTGATAATGGGGCACTTGACGAGTGTGTAGACTTTCTGGATTACTTGGAAGAATGTGAACACAACTGGGAAGAAGCTTTTGTTAGTTGGTGTGCTGTCTCTGGCAGATGGAAACATGATCGGAAGGTTTCTCAAAATTATTGGGCTCCGTGGAATTTGGTGAAGGTGTGTTCTTTTCAAATCTAGGTCTTCATCTCCTTTGCTGATGGGAAGTTTGGAAGTTACTTTGAGTAGCTGGCATACAAATTTATTGGCATAAGAAGCATTTTAGTGTTGACTTATAAAAAAAAAAGTAGAAAAAGAAGCATCTATTGTAGGTAAACAGAAAGTGCTACCTTGTTACTGTGAAGTAAAAAGCATACCATTTACACAAATTAATGAGCAGTCCATTTGCATTCTCCGTGGTTGATGAAAAAGGTGTTGAAAGTGATAACTGTGTAATCCTAAGCAGACATTTAAGACAGTTTTCGTTTCAAACTTTTCCACTCTTAAAATTCATAAGAAACATTTTTTGCTTTTTCCATGTGGTTTGGTGCTTGATATTTTCTATGCTTATTAAGTCGTCCAAATATTAGGACAGCGGCAGAAAGGTGTAATTGCAAGATCAATCCTCATGAGACCCGGGGGTCCATTGGCATGTGAGTTGGCACAGCATGGTGTTGTTCTTAAGGTTGATGATTGGCTTTTCTGCCATGGTGGCCTTCTTCCTCATCATGGTAATAAGCTAATCTGCTACTCAGTATTCTGGATTATTAGGATACATGTAAAAGGGTTTGCTTATATGATTATTGATGTCACTGCAGTTGCCTATGGCTTAGACAGGCTGAATAGAGAAGTTTCTCAATGGATGAAAGGCCCGAGTGAAGCAGATGATTCTCCACAGATACCTTTCATAGCCACTAAGGGCTATGACAGTATTGTGTGGAACCGTTTGTTCTCCAGAGATAGCCCAGAGCTGGAAGACTACCAGATCAAGCAGGTTAGATGCAGTTCCTTCTATGCACATTCAGCAAGCTGTCCTCACATTCCTTGTATTTTTTAGTTTGTTGCCTATTGATCTTCCTACGTTCAAATCAATTATGTTTAATTTCTTATCTTATTGTTACATGGTTATATCAAGTGATGCTAACTTGCAACTTAATGTTTTTTTTAACTATCAGATACAATATCTTCTTGAAGAGACACTACAAAGTGTGGGCGCCAAAGCTATGGTTGTAGGACATACTCCTCAACCTATGGGAGTGAATTGGTAGAGGATCTTGATATCATCTGTTATGTTTTCAAAAGCAATACTAAGATGAACTCTTTGTGTTAAATAATTACTACAACCAATGATGACTCCTCGTATATGATTAGTTTTGGTTTTCCTGCAGTAAATACAACTGTAACATATGGCGCATTGATGTGGGAATGTCTAGGGGAGTACTTGACTCAAGCCCTGAGGTAATTTCCATTCTGACCCATGTCCTATTGTATTTCAATAATATATGATTAAAAATGAGAAGATGAAACAACTCACTTTCACTACTGGAACTGCTGTTAAGAGACTACTATGGTCTAGATTCATTTTCAACTTATAGTCATGTTTGCTAGCTTGCTTGTACGACTCTTTATACAGATAGATGTGCCCTTTATGCTTGGTAATCTTCCACTGTCTTTTATCAGGTCCTAGAAATTAGAGATAATAAAGCTAGGGCCATAAGGAGCACGAGGGGTTGGTCCAGTGAACTTCAGGTTGCTGATTACACGTAGATGTCATAGAAACCCCAAGGTATGCTGAGGAGAACGTCCATTCTGCATTTTGGTTTCTTTTTTCGCTTTATATCATGACAAGGGATGATTTTACTTCTAGTGGCAGCATCAGACCCGCACCCCTCATTGAAAATATAAAACCCAAATGACGAATATAATGCTAAATCAAGGACATCTCCTTTACTTTTCTTTCCTTTTTATTGTTGTTTGGTATTTCATGATTTTGAATGACTAAACCAATTTGGATATACTTTTTGATGGAATAGGTGCAATAAGGGTGTTCTGTTTAAAGGAGAGGAACATTTAGAATTTCATAAAAATCCTTGATTTTCCTTCTAAGCAAATGAACTTGTTTGCGTCCTTGTTTGGGATGTCTCCAAACTCGAAAAGAACATATTATTACTATAATTTGTCTTTTTTCCTTTTTGGGCTTGTTTGTTTGGCAAGTGTTCGCCCAGACGACAGAGAAAGAAAATGTACATGTAGGAATTCTGTGTTGATTTCGCTTTTCTCAACCCCAAACATTTTTTTCCTGAGCACTTGTAAACTTTTCCTATAGCATATAGTATAAATTGTTAGCACACTCTGCAAACCTGAAATATTCCTCATTTTAGGATCAACTTTTTTATTTTGTGATACATCATTTCTTCTTATTTGTGTTTACAGGCTCTTGATATATCTTTCGATTCTCACCATAGCCATGGCTCAGATCCTGTTTTGGTCAAGTGGGAATAAAACAACACGGGTTTTCGTCTCTTACAAAATGGCCATGTGAATTGGTGAATGAGTGATTTTAACCATTCAAGAAAACAAGGGAACTGTAAATTGAAAGCTGGCTCTGTGTATTTTATATTTGTATAAATTGTGTATAGTGATCCGTTGTAATTTAAATACTAGTCAGAAATACATGGTGTTCATCAGTATATAGCAAATCCGAGGTACTGTTCAAACAATTTTTTTGGGTATCAAACAGAACGTTTAGTTGGCTGCGAAAAAGTGCAAAAAGCAAATGCACCAGCCGGGAATCGAACCCGGGTCTGTACCGTGGCAGGGTACTATTCTACCACTAGACCACTGGTGCCTGTTGTGCATTATTGAATACTGATCACTTTTAACCGGTAGTCAACCCTTATAAGGAGAAGATACATGTATACACAGGCATTTGACATTTAGATTTCATTTAATTGTTATAGAAATATAAGCAAAAAGTTTGTTTAATAATCTAGTCAACTAAGAAAAAATAATGCATTTGTTAACCAACTTAACCAAAAAAGATAGAAAAAATATGAATATGAAAAAGATAAATACTAATAATCTTTTATCACAATTTTGACCATAATTAATAGACATCATTTAAATACAAGTTTTTTCTTCTACTTGAATTACTATATGTACGTGATATTAATAATGATTTTCATAACTATTTGATATTTTATTTCTTCTATACATAATATATTTCGTACAAAATATTATTACACAATATTTAAATATGATTGTTACAAAGAAATAATTTTATAAAGGTGTACCACTATAGTAAATGACACTGTTATTATAAATAGCATGTTGTATAAAAAAAATAAAATATTATATGAAAAATCAGTTCTAGAGAATATCAACTGGTACAGTGAAATATTATTATAACAAATAGCTGATGATATGGGGTGAGGGAAATCATGTAAAAAGCAAGACAAGTAAAAGCAATGTTGATCAACCAAAATGGTGGTCCAAGTGATCACTGAAAAGAGAATGATAACATTAACCAACTCTCATGTGATGAATTAATACTCAAAATTTTCAACACTATTTTCTTATCCAATCCACCCTATTTCTCCATGATATGAAGAAAAAAAAATGATCAAAACAAGGACTCAATCTTACCAACTTATTCAAACTTAGGATAAATTATACAGACCCTAAATAAAAATGAAATCTCACTGCATGATCGTAGATATAAATTAAGGCTACACAACCTTTCTTCTTGTTTCTCTGCCTGCAATCTCCTCCCCCAGCAGGCAGAATTTCTGTCTCAACCATAAAAGATGGTATTCATACAACAATATAGAGAACATTCCCTCTTTCTCCTTTTTTTTTTTTTTGGAGATAGTATCAACATTCCCTCTTATACTTTCAGGTCACACTGCTGCTAACAGTGTTGTGCTCTTGGAAGAAAGCCTTGGCAGCTTCATATGTAGACCAGCAAATTGCAGCAGCCGGAGCATGGAAGAGCATCCTTGGCATCCACCCCCTCATAAGACCTCTGTATCCATCCTTCTTCACAATTATCCTAAAAACATCCCCAATTGACCCAGATTTAAATCTATCACAGCCACATATACCCTGCAACAACACGTTAAAGTTTAGATAAGTAACATAATTTAACAAATGCATCACCTTAGAGCACAATACAATACAAACTCAGACAAATGCTTTTTCTTTGTTCTTTTTTTTTTTTTTGATAAGGTACAGAATTGGACTAATTCCTAGATCTTAGATGCATCTGCACAGCACCTACCAATAGGAGCTACATGAGGACTACAGAGACAAGTTCATTCAAGTTAAAAGAGCACCATTTCTTTAGCAGAGGGGAGAAAATAATATGGACCAAAACCAACAAATCTATTCATGTGCTATGGATGTTCAAGATAACCAGCCAGATAAATCATTTCAGGTGAAATTTTAAGCAGACTTCCAACATAATGGAGCAAAAGTCGAAATCAGTCAACTGGCCTTATAGCAAGTACAGGTCTAGAAAAGAACAAGTAAAGATCAGATTGACATAATTTTCTTATGTTCCTCATTGAGCGAGACCACATGTAATTTTGTTTACCAAAAACAGATTTTCCAGAACATCCTTGATATAAGCTTCAAAGATTTGAATACTAACATCTTTGATTATTTGAAAACAATAAGTTCCTATAAAACAGGATAAAATACATGAGTATCCTCATTTGACCCAAATTAGCAAACAAATAAAACTATTCACGTATGGCCATAAATACTATTTCAATATTTGCAAATAATAGCTTGGCCATGAGTATTTGCAAATATGAATTTCAGTATTTGAAAAAGATTGGGAGGTCTATTCCAGGTTGTGTTTTTTTTTGAGGGGGAATATTTGGAGAGACAAACTGGAGATGTTTTGAAAAAAAGCTGTCTCTATCCATATGTTGAAGTTTAGATGTTTGTGTAATTCAGCTTCTTGGTGTAATCTAGTTGATATATATGATGAGGGCAAGTTGATAAGAGTTTATTAGCTCCCTGCAGGAACATGTAATTTGTGAAGCTGTAGTGTTCAGCGCTAAGAAGAACCAGGGGAGTTGATTAGATAGGATACCGAATATCTACAGCTTACTCAGAAAATGAGCCTAGATAGAAAGGTATAGAGGTCAAAGATTAGAGTAGAAAGGTAGTAGGCAGCCGAGTGTTGTAATACTTTTATGTGGGAGAGACAGGGGATAGTCTCCTCTTCTCATCTTCTCTTATTTAGTAGTATTAGTTAGTATTCACATAGTATCTTATTCTTCAATTTTTACTACTACTTGTTGCTTCATTTGCTTTGTTCAAATCTTGCTATTTTGTTGTCATTATTTTTCTTTCAATCCTGCTTTGATTACACTTCTTTTGAGCCGACGATCTAATGGAAACAACCTCTACCCCACAAAGGTAGTAGCTGGGGATGTTGTTGTAGTACTGTTCAGTGCTAAGGCTTTTAGTTTCAAAAAAAAAAGGTTACCTTAGCAAAAATAATAATAATAATAATTTGAACTTCAAGTGAAATATTGAAATATAATAGTTTCCACCTAAAAATCTGCAACAAACTCTTTTCCAAGTAAAGTACTTGTCCAACCAACAACCAAAGCAACTTCCATTAACTTTTTTTCAACTTCAAATAATATTTTCATCAACTTCGACTCGGATATTGTTACAATACAAAGTTAACGATTTGTGTCACTCACCCATCAAAATAACTACTGCTTCAGACTAAACAATGAAGTGTCTAATAGGGAAGAGTTTGAGAATGCTCATACACTAGTCTGCTTGAGAAACATTGCATTACTGCAGAACATTTTATGAATCAGTTTCCTTATGTCTATTTTCAGATAAATAGGCGCATTGAATACTCAGCAACTGCTCCTATGGTCAACTAACTTATGAGACCTATAAATCAACTACCTATATTCTACTTTTGCTAACAGCAGAAACATAACCTTTCATGTCTCAAATCTAGTAAAACAACTAAACATGATTAAAAAATAAAAAAACCTAACTGGACAAACCATATAGTATTCAACTAAAATCTCAATTAGGCCATCATTCTCTTCCCTCTAAGAAAAGCCCTTAACCACCTATTAACATGCATAAAATGTACAAGGCCTTAAAGGACGTGAATGCTACTGGTCCAGTTGCCTAATTGAGTAAGCACCAATAACTGAAAAGACCTTCATTGATATCCAAACTTTTACAAGGAACGTTGCATGAAGACATGCCAGCCTCACGTGGCTTGGCACAATTTCTACTCAGCAACTGCTCCTATGGTCGAGCTTGAGTTGAGGTTAATCCAACTTGAGCCAACCCCAAATAGTATGACCAAGCCAGCCTCAAGTAACTTGGGATATCCAAGAAGCCGAGTAGAATGTGTAGGTTTCTTCCCTTCTATGCTTTTCTCTAGTTCTTTACTTCTAAGTTATGTAACCTAATCCGCAAAAACCCAAGATAAAACTTTTCTGACCTTTTCAGGCTCCTTTTTCCATAGTTACAATTACATTTAATTAAGGACCCATATACCACTAAGAGTTAAGATGTTTACCACTAAATTCCCAGATAACCAGCTCAAATCAGTAAAACAAATAACTCTCATAAAGCCACCAAGCATGATTAAATACCTGGCATTGTAATTGCGTCTTGACAACATCAAGGGGCGTTGTAACTAATGCCGCTGATGCCCCAGCTGCTGCCCCAGCAGTGGCATGAACTATTAATCTTTCATCACTTGCACTCTCTGGCGAAACCCCCAACAGACCCAGTTTGGCAGCCTCATACGTAGCAAAATGCACCGCTGTATATGGCGCATTCATCAAGACTGTAGTTTTATACGAAGCATAAAAAGCCTTAAACCCCTCTTCCTTCAAAACCCTTTTCACACAATCCAATACACCCTTATACGGGCTTTCACTCAGCTGCAACCTCTGCTTCACCGTATCCATCGGTGTAAAAACTGCATCACTTGCAACTGTGGCAAAAACACCCGAAATAGCATGTGCAGCTGAATTATTTGGATTCCCGCCGGAAAATCTCTTCTTACAACTCTCGTAAACGGAGAAATAAACGGCATGGGCTGGACCAGCACCGAGACCCATTGCTCCAATGCCACGGTAAAGTCCAGCAAGGCCTTCGGATTTGAGAATTCCCCCAAGGGCCGTACGGATACTGGCGGATCTTAAGGGACAGGTACCTAGGGCTTGCATTTGGGTCTTGATTGTATCCACAGGGAACATGGCCATGTGCTCCACCGTGCCAGCAATTGACCCGGCGACCATGAACTGCCAAAAATGGAGGCCGTCATGTGCCGGCGAGACGGCAACCACCGGATGGTAATCAGGTGGTTGCGGCACCGGTAAGAGGTCCCGTTGTTGAAATTTCGGGGAAGCATCGGTGGCCATGGAGAAAATTGGAGAAAATGAGAAAACTAGGGTTCCAGTTCCTTCCGGTTCGGGTACGGGTTGTGGTCAATTCGGTTAACCTTATGTACAAGGATTAGCGGCTCAATAATTTAGACAACTGTAAATTCAAGAGAAGAGAAACCATAAAACTTTCTTTTGTGGGATTTTGTGGAGGGTTTGAGGAGGAAGAAGAGTTGCGGTTAGGTTTAGGGTTCCAAAAATTTGGGAGTTTCATCTGATAACTTGTCGACTTTCCTAATCTAATTTGAAGAAGCCAAAAAACAGGTTTCTTTTAGTTTTTGTTTTATTTAGCCTTCTACTTTTAAATATGGTTTAAATCGGTCCCGACGGGTTATATTAGAATATAAATTTATTTTTTAAAAAATAAGTTATTTAAATTAATTTGATTTTTTTCTATTAAATAAAATATATAAATAAAAAATTTTATACAACAAGGTAAATATATAAATAAAAATTAATTAATAAAAAAGTAAATTTAACCGTTTTCCCGTTTATATATCAATCGAGTGTTCTAAGTAAATTTGTTCACGCGGCTCAACTAATTTATCAGATGGCGTTGAGGCCAATTTATTCACTAACCTTAATTTTTTCACGGAAAACTTATTTACTTCTTCCGATTTATTTTACTTCTTATATTTGTCTTATACATATTTTTTTAAAAATAATTTGATCAAAATAGCCTTATTATTTTTTTAAAGTATTAATCTCTCTTTATATTTATTAAGTAATAATAAAAATAAAAATAAATATTAAATTTATTATTATTTTTTTAAACTGACAAATATATTTGATCAATTATTTTTAATAACATAATAACTAAAATGAATTGGTGGGACTATATTATTATACTCGATAACTTTAATCTATTAAAAACATTTTACTTTATCTGGCTTTGAATTATTCTACTAAAAAAAAGGATCAGAAATATCCTTAAATTAATTTAAGTAAACTAAATTTATTCTTCATTGTGTTTTGAATTAAAAACACTCTCATTACATTTTTGGCTCAAAAGTACCTTTCTACTATATCCAAATAAATCAAAAATATTTTTTATTCTACCAATTACTTCAAAAACACCTCTCCATTTTTGGATTCATCTTTTTAAAGATTTTAATTTTTAAATTCAAACAAGAATCTTCAAAGTTAAAGAAATTCAAGTCATCCACGTATCTTTTGGTATTACACGAGACTTGTTTTTGATAAAATATGATTTATACGTCAAAACATAAAATATATATATATACATATATATATATATATAAAAGTCAGGCGGAAAGGGGGAAAGCCTTCCGTTCCTGATTTTCCTGTAGTTGGATCCCTAGGAACCTTCCTCCCCTTCCTCTCCTTCCCCTCCCCCCCCCCCCCTCCCCCCATATATATATTTATAATACCTAGTACGATTACGTGATATATACTTTTACTTTAATTTATTATTTTTTAAAATTAAAATGTTTAGTAGGCTAAATATTTATTTTTTGTTTTGTTTTTTTTACGTGTTGTTATTATATTGTTGGATCTGTTTCTTTTAAAGTCGAGGGTCTTTCTAAAACAGTTTCTTTATCTCTAAGATAGTAATAAGATCTGTATATATTTTATCCTCGTCAAACTCCATTTAATAGAATATTACTGAGTGATTGTTATTGTGTTGTTTTTTGACCTTTTTGGACACACAACGAACCGACATGGTTGGTTTTTCATTTTCATGACTCTTCTCATCTAGAAAATGAGATAAGGTTGTGACTAACATATTTCTTTAATATAATTAATATAATTTAACTAATTATAGTAAGTTATTGATTATATATGGTAGGTTATTATTTCTTTTGATTTATTTTAATTGTTGCGGAAAAAAATTAAAATATAATTATTATTTTTTTATTTTTTTTATTTTTATTTAATAAATGTAAAGAGAAATTAATGTGGTAAAAAATAATATAGTATTATTTCTGTCTCAAAATAAGTATAATTTTAATTAAAAAAAAAGTTGTCCTAAATTAGCTGTCGCTTTAGAAATTTAAAACAATAATTAATGATTGTTTCCCGCTATAGTACCCTTAGTATTATGTATTATTATATTAAATGTATATTATTATTTCAAGAGTAATATATATTTTAAAAATTGTACAAATATAATATGTTTTCTATAGATATAAAGGCGGGAGCGGACACATATTGTGGTGTAGGGGTGCACGTGTATTCATTAATATCGAAAAAAATTATGTATGTATACATAATATATTTACATACCTATAGAAGAATTATATATTTGTTTATGCACTCTCAAATACAAAAGCCAACTTGGTACATTGATTTGGCGGAGTGTATGTAATCTCTCTATGTGAGTGTAGCTTCCCATGTTTGAATTTCCATGGCTACATTTTTATTATAATTTTTGATAAAAATACAAATAAAAGTAAATAATGCAAGATTCAAACTAGGAACCTCAAAGCATAAATTCAAATACCAAGACCATTAAACCATACAACAAATTACAATAATACATCTCCTTTAAATTATACTTAATAATAGTAAAGTGAGTTTCATATGATAAATATTTTTCGATGAAGCAACGTCAATACCATATGACACCGCTTCAACTAACATGCATCCCCTTTCTTCGACAATGCTCCCGTCAATCGTGAAATCCTAAGTTACGCCTCTGTATTAAGGAATTAGAAACATATACTTTAATTAAGTGTGAGTTATATGACTCAATTTTCAGATCAAAATCAAAATTTATGAATTACTGAGGGATTAAAAGTGTTGTCTCCAGTTGTTTGTTTTTTCATTTTCATCGTGGAAAGAAAATCAATTAACCAAGTGTCTAAG
Source organism: Datura wrightii (assembly GCA_035772735.1). Lineage (NCBI taxonomy): Eukaryota > Viridiplantae > Streptophyta > Magnoliopsida > Solanales > Solanaceae > Datura > Datura wrightii. Next base: position 3,558,832 of record JASDFA010000011.1, read on the forward strand.
AAAGGGAATAGAAGTGGCAAAAAGAAAAGAGAGATAAGGAAGTAATTCGTCATCCTCCCTGCAATGCAAGTAACTACAAATTTGATGATCACTATAAAACGTTAGAATTTAAGTTCCCGAGTAACATAATTATCTCACGCGAGGCGAATTTAAAATTTTTAATCACTGTCTCAACACAATTCAGTAATTTATGTCAAATTAATAAATTTAGATAATATATAAGAACAATTTATTTAAAATTAAGCAGTTCTTTTAATAATTTAAAACTCATAAATTTAAATTTTAAAATTCGTTTTTGAATTTTAAAGTTATATCTCAAAGTTGCATAAGATATATTTAATCTTGAAATTTCTATTTAAAATTTAATTATAAAAAAATTCCTGAAAAAATTAAACTTTTCCATGCAATATTTGTGATTTAATTATAGGTGTTTATGCAAAAGCTGTTTAGCCTGCGAAATGGGGGAAGGTTCCTTTTTTATCAAGGAGTTTTGTCCCTCCCTCGGTGGAAAAAGAGAGGAAAATTCTTGTGTTCTTCCCTAAAGAGTTGGGAAGTAGTCAATTCTTGCGCCTTAATTTTTTTATTTGAATTTGGTTAAATAATTTAATTAAATATATTTTTTGGATAAAAATTATTTATTAAATATGTTGTTTATTTGCTATATGTTTTAATGTTTGCATATAAAGCATAACTTGTGGTTAATGAAATAGGTTTTACTGACTTAAAATATATTGAACGTTTGCCTTTATGGGCAAAAGTTAAAACTTATGCTTGTTGGGTTGATACATGAGTTCTAACTTTTGACTACAAGGCAGAACTTCTACTCAATTTAGCAGATTCACAAATGTCTTAAACATCTGTCTAATGAGCCTAAGTTAGAGCTTATGTGTTTTATAAGACAAAATTTCTAGCCAATTGAGCAGGGTTACTTTCTTAAAATTGTTTGAACGTCTGCCTTATGAGCAGTGGCGAAGCCAGAAATTCCGTTAAAGATGTTCAAGATTTAATAAATATATATGAAATTTTTTTTTGGTCTGTATATTTAGCATGACTTTCTATATACATAGTATAATTTTTTGAGAAAGGATGTTTGGCCGAACATCTTGGGATATATGTGTCTACGCCACTTCTTATGAACAAAAGTTAGAATTTTCTAAAGCAGAGACATTTTTAAAAAAAATTATAAAATGAGGCCAAAAATTCAAAATCACTCCTTACGAAGTTATTTTTATTAGACTGTCTTACACGAGAACAAAATATCAAAACCAACATATCTTAGCGTTATTTGTGAACTTAATGGTACAAGAAATTTCCCAAATGGTAATTAACTGAAATAATAATTTCCCAACAAACACTACCTTTCATGAGCGGACATTTTCGCATTCTCCAATTCGCTCGCTATAAATTCAGAGTCTTTCGCCTCAATTTTGACCCCGAAATATGCTCGGAAAATTCATCATCTTCTTCCCCTCTTCTGTGCATCATTTTTTTTAAAAGCGAAAGAAAGCATTTATGTGATTTGCTACCATTTGTTGAATTCGCTGAAGTTCCGCAAATAGTATTCCGTTCTCTAGTGATAAAGCTCTTTTACTTTACCGCCAACAAAAGATTGGTGATTCTAGTCGTGCAGAAGGTAAGTGAAATCTCAGACATTGAGAAAAGAAAGAATCTCTGCATAAAACAGAGATCCCACAAAATGATCCCACAACCGAGTGAAATCCCACAAAATGATGTCCGGAGCCTACAATGATCTCATGAACATAAATCAATTTTATGTTCACTTACAAGTACAACATAAACATGAAACTGCATCAATGATATTTATGGCATGAAACATCCTTAATGAAAGCTTCAATGTTAATTTCAGAAGATCCACCATTTGCACAGGAACACTGACAGATTTTCTGTATCTCTTTCACTCTTCGCCTTGTTTCCATCACTTCATCATTTCCAGAATCCATAAACCATTTCAACAGGCTAGAAATCTCCTCCCTCGTTATCGAACTCTGGTGATCATTCTTTTTCACCCTGTAACCGATCTTCCAGTCTTCAACAATTTGCTTACTGTTTGTCGGTTGATCCCAGAAGATAGGATAAGTCAGCATCGGAAGGCCTGAAAATGCTGCTTCTTTAGTCGAGTTCCATCCACAATGCGACCAAAATCCGCCAATTGAAGGATGTGACAACACCTTCAATTGGTCACACCAGGGCACAACAAGCCCTGCACTACATCCGTTTTTCTGAAATCGGACAGTTTCATCACGTGCCACCCAAAGGAATCGAATACCACTGTCGTGCACACCAGCCACAATCTCTTCCAGTTCATCACGCGAGGCAGAAAGGAAGCTCCCTTGTGATATGTACAAAACAGAACCGTTTGGTTGAGCATTTAACCACATAATGTACTCTGGTTCATCCATAGGAGTAGTCGAGGAGGGATTTTTTTCGTTAGTGAAGTATGGTATTGCTGGACCAATAGGATAGATAGGGATCGAGAATTTTTCCGTTAGAGCATCAAGAACGGAAGATTCGAGCTCATAGACTGAAGTGAACAAAAGATATTGTGCTTTTGAAACTGTAGAGAAGATCTCTGTTATTACATCCGATAGTTCTTGCCCCTTTCCATGAAATGGTGTTGGAAGATCTAAAACACGAATCGGGGGAATTCCAGGAATATAGTCAACTTGTTCTTGCATTTTTCCTGTACATGAATCATGTAGAGGTACGATATGTAAATTGAAATAGTTAATCTTGAAGGACACATTGTAACTAGGAAGGCAGATTAATTTCATTGTTGGCTAAAGAACTGTATCCTAAGACAAAAGGACTGTAAAATTGTTTTAACTTTCTTTTTCATAATTGGGCTGTTTAGGTCAACTTTAGCATACCATGACTAATTCTACGGGTTCTGTCACCTCCCACCACAATAGGTATCAGGTAACTCCATTCATCAAGATTGGGACATGTGGGAAGAAATCACCTAGTAACTTTTAATCTCCGTTCAAATTTAAACTTGAGACTTTATAATTTTTAACTCCCTTCATTGGCTATCAGATCATTCTACTAAAATAGTTAAAACTTTATCACACCACAACCATAAACTAGAGCTTTTCCAAAGGGACCAGGAAAACTTTGAAATGCTTTCAGCAGAGTGAAAACTGATTTTTGGCTTTGGACCACCACCCACTTGACAAATGTCTAGTTGTGCTGGTAGGTAGAGGCAATGATTGTGCCGTCACGGCTAGCCGCAGCGGATGATGGAGGTGATTAGTGGTGGCCGGTAATGATTTTGCACTGTGAAGGATCATTTAGTAGCTGATTAGAGTTATGCATGTGGTAATTAGTTATGAGGAGATTTATGTACTTTCTTCAATCACTTTTATTTGTCATGTTTTTCATCTTGAGAATTAAAACAATATGAATTCTGAACAATAATTTTTAAGATGTATTTTTTCAGCATATTAATATGAGAATGATTATAACTTATAATATTTTTCATATGGTTTTTTAATATCAAAATTTAAAAATATTAAATTTACCTAAGTCGATTTAGTTTAAAGATTAGTCAAATTGACTCTCATGAAGTGATACATCACAAGTTAAATGAACAGAAGAAGTGTTATTTTATACAACGCTTAGTTATTCATGTATTAGTTTTTGCACCTTCTATCCTGCATAAAATAATACAAAGATTTCTTCATAACCAATACATATATTAGTTATGTGGATTTTTAAATTACAAACAAAAACATCGTATTAATTTTATACATGAATAACTTAACTTTAAACCAACTACTAAACATGATATTACTAATATATATAACTTAATTTCTTAAAGAAAAACAAAAAAACAAAAATGAAATAGCCTCTCCCTATTTCAATTTGTTTGTTTTATTTTTATTTTTAATTTGTTCATCAAATATATCTTTCTATTTTTGATAACTATTTAATTCTAGTTATCCATGTGACATGTTTAAAACGGTAAAATTAAAAAATATTTTTTAAAAATTTTGTGTTGAGTTAAAATCAGACAAAGAAATTAAAACGAGGGTTACCTGACAAATTGGCCTTAAAATGCCCATTTTGAGCAAGAAGATCCATTTGATGGAAAAGGGAGAAGACAGTTGCCGACATAGTAAAAAACGAAGCCACCGGAATATTCCTCCGATTCCCCAATCCGATGACCCAACTCATGTGGGTATCATACAATATAACACTCGGTTTCATCAACAGCCCATCAAGCAATTTCTCAACCGGACCTTCCAGTTTAGTTAAAGTAGCTCTGAGAAATCCAGCAAAATCTTTAGCCCGACCAATTTCGGAAGGAATAACGTTCGGGATAGTCGCATATTTGATGTTTTCCGGCAAATTGTCGGATTTGATGAAGCTGTGCCACTCTTCAGTGACAATGAAAGTGATGAGTATGTTGGGATTTTTTGTGACTATGATTTTGCAGAAATTCATCATAGGATTTATGTGGCCTCTTCCTGGATAAGGCATTGCTACAATATGGCAATTGATTTTTGAAGATTGTTCCATATTTTGGTGAAATTGAGAAGGAAATTAAGTGTTTGAATAAAAGTGGTTTGTTGCTTGGTTCTGTGGAACCTCATAATATAGAACAGTGTTGATGATGAGTGGACAGGGAAAAAACATGTGAGTGATGATGGAATTATGGTCACGCCATTTACATAAAACTTTTTTACAATAATTAATGGTATCTTCAAAAGGATTGTACAATGTTGTTTTCATCTAACGTGTTATAAAGTATAAAAAAATTGAGTTTAACTCAATACACATGTTCAGTGTAATTTCATTTGTAATGTTTAAAACGAATAGAATTCAGTTATTAATTTTGCTTATGTTAATTTTTAATTATTATGTTAATGCTGTGAGTCGGTGATAAATTTAAATTTGAATTAAAATTATTGAATTTAACAAAATCTATAATCAAATACTCTTCCTCCGCCATTAATCTCAATTCGACAAAGTCAGAGCCAAGTTCTTTAGTTATGAATTTTAGATTATACCTACATAATTATTTTTGCTTATTGAATTCTTAATAAAATATTTTATATATTAAATAGTTTTTTTAAAATATAAATACAAAATTTTAAGCTAAAGTTATTGGGTTGCAGTGACTATATGGCTCCGTTCCTTCTTGGTAAATTACAAAATATAGAAACTATATAATAGTATTTACAATAAATAGATATGATTTCAGATAATTGCAATAAGTAGCTATATTTTTAATTTTTTGGCTATTTTTTTGTATTTATTAGAAATAAAAAAGAAATCTCTTAATCTCTCTCTAATCTCGCTCGCCTCTCTCTTTTCTCTTCCTTGCCTCTCTCCCCCATCTCTTTTTCGCTGCCTCTCTTTCTCCCCTATCCCCCTCTCCCTCTTTTTATCTTTCTCTCTCAAAAATGGCAATAATTTGAAAGAAATTAAGCTTAAGTGGCACAATTTAATTATTTATATAAAATGATAATATTTTATGTGTCATGCCTTGTATTTAGCGTCAGTAAACCTAACCAAATACATATACAAAATCTGAGAATTTAAGTGATTTTAGGGATTAGGTTTCAATTAGAATTTTGGTTACCATAAAGCATTCAAGTGATAATTATTACATTTAATTAATAATAGGATTCTAATAAAGGACAGAATCCTTATTTACCATAATAACTTGTGAAGTTGAAAAAAAATCATTTATGTGTATTCCGTAAAAAATTTCAAGGAATTTATCGTTCACTCACCTGAGGGTTTGTATTCAAAAATTTTTTATGTATAAATTTTCTCTAATATGTTGGTGATTTAAATACATGATAAATTATGTCAGACGGAAGTTCGTTTAACAACACATGTGAGGGCACATCTAGGAAGCTTTTTAACAAAATAGTTTATTTCTTGTTACAAAATAGGAAAATAAGAAAAATTAAGAAATAAATGAATAATTTGTACCATACAAATACAAACAAAATTCATTTATATGAAAAAATCAAAACATGTTATCATGTATTCTAAGTACATACCTATTCAGAATAATATGTGCCCACTAATATGTATTTCTCTAAAAAAATATATATATATATATGTATTTATATGTACTACTACTAAGATGTATTTCTTTTAAATTTAATATTTTCCACTAATGAATACAAAACCATCAAAAACAACATAGTTATATGTATTTTGAAAATAAGCTATATATCTAAAATACATATAGTGTTATGTATTGAATGTATATCCCTGTTAATAATACATATTTTGCAAAAAAAATAAAGAATACATACCTGTTTCAATAAAAAAAAATACATACAGTGATATGTATTTGATTGTATATCTTTTCTGAAATAAATATTTTACAAAAAAAATAAAAATACATACCTATCTCAACAAAAAGAATACATATTTAAAAAACTTAAATGTGTATGTATAACAAAATATCAATATCATGATGTAATATATAAATCTGATTTGTTCCATAAATACAAGTAAATACATTTATTTGTTTGATGAATATACGTGGGACATGACTACATACGAAAGTAAATCAACATAATATTTCAAAAAATCTTACAGATTTGAAATTAAAAAAAATATATATTCGCACTGATTAAAAGAACGATTTATTTTTCAAATAAAAAAAATATATATTAAAAATTAAAAAAAAATTCAGTAATTGACTTACTTGATTTAGAGAAGATTTTGAGATAATGTAGCGGAATTTCGGAGATTTAATTACGGTTGGAGATCTGATTAAGGTTGAAGGAGGAAAATAAAGGAATATGATGAACACACTGGAGAGAGAAGAAAAAGAAGAAAATGGGTTTAGTGGGAAGTTAATTCAGTAAATTAAGGACCCACGGTTAAAAGGTAAAAATACAAAATAAAAAATAAAAAATGACACATTAAATGAAATAAAGCCATTATGTATAATTTTTTTAAACTATGGCCATTATATATAAATAGTTTCTTAAATATGTTATAATATATAATTTTTTCAGTATAAAATATTTTACTTTTTAAATAAATATATTAATTATAAATTATAATTAATAAAGTTATAACTATAAAGACTTATTTTCAATCAAAAAAATACGGCATTTATGTAAAATTTTCTTTTGGGTATTACCATGTTACCCATTAGGTTTTGTCACATGCAGTACAAGTAATGACTCAGCTGGGACCTGCTGATCTTTCAATTGCTTCTTTGGGCTTCTGACAACTAGGCATGTGATTCAAACTTAACTTCGTGTAGTATCATCATAAATGGGCTAAAGGCCCAGACAAGTTTGTGGGCCTGTAATGTTGACATTGCCCAATAGAAGAGCCTAAATGGGTCACTCCTTTTTAGTTTTTAGATAAAAGTTGAGAAATTAACTCGAGAGAAGAAAATAGCTTGTTAGTTTGACCACTTCAGAAGTGTGTGTCAAAGTTTTAATATTATTTACCATACTCCTGCTTGAATTTTAATTAATTATTAAATTATGTCTCGTTAAAATTACGCTTTACTAAAAAAAATTCTTAGTGAAGAAAAAAATAATACGCATATTTATTAATATATTTACTAGGAAGACCAGTAAGACAAGATCTCCATTTCTTTTGTTCTAGCAGATTATGTGTCTTATTTTTCAGGTAATTATATTCGCTTATTATGGATAATATGTTTAATTATCTAATCAGAATTCGATAGTGTAAAAATTATTTTTACTGTTAATACTGTTTAAAAGTTAACCTTTACATATTTTCTAGTGCAGAGGAAATATAGACATGAAAACTCAATTAAGTTCATTTAAGAATTAAGTTGATTTGGGCTAAATATGTGATCCACTTGAAATTTTATTAAAATATTTTATAAATTTTTTTATGCGATATATTATATATAATCATAATTTTCTAGTTAATTTTGTTTAGTAATTTAACCAATTATAAGAAGAAGAAAAGTAAAGAAATTAAAATTTGGTAAGAGTTGCACAGGTTGGCTATTACTATTTGTTTTGTCCATTTTGATCTATCTCATCTCAATTAAAGTCACCTTTGGTCGGTTAATCAATAACCTACCATTTATTGACTCAATTCATTTTAATTCATTTTAATTCAGCTTAATTCGTCCATTAGACTATATACCGTCAAATCTTGTTATAGTGACGATGTTTATCTGAAAATTTCATTGTCGCTATCGGACAAACTATAAAATTAAATCTTGTATGATCGTTATAGACACAATCTTTGAGCTGCAAAAGTCAAGGGGTTTTGAGATGATTATTATGATGATGAGCAATAAGCATCGATTTCTATAACTTGCAAACTGCAGTCGTAGTCACCAATGCTTACTTTTTTCACTATCATCCTCATGATTTCTATGAGGATGTCTTTTTCCCCATATACCATTAATTATATTAATTGAAAAGAGACAGAGTGATTGAAAAGAGAACAGAGATTAGAAAGAGAACAGAGAGAAAGGATGCGTACTTCTGCTTTATTATTTTTTTTGAGCAATTATGTATGAATGAATTACATTTAATGGGCAAGAGCTTGTTGCATCTTATCCTAAAGTGCAATAACATGCTGAGTCCCAAATCGTAATTGAGAAACCTACCAATTCCTTTCTTCTCCCAAAAGCTTAACCATACATTATTTTTAAACTAAATTACATACACTTAACCCTCGCGTGAAGTGCGGCCACTTTCCATGTATATATATATATATATATATAATTGTATATTGATATTTGTCATTAATTAGTGATTCAACATCCATCCATGTCGACTCAAAATATCCATTTAATCATTCATTAGATCTGAACTAAACCTTATCATATGGTGATTATATTCAATCAAAGTGATTTTGGAGTATAATAAGATAGAAAATAAAGAGAGAAATGTTAAACCTTTACTTAACTCTTACTCCACAAATTCCACATGCTAGCTTGGGACCTATGTCTGAGCAAACATATATGTACACACACACAAACAAAATAGATTTTTGTGTTATGATGGCGTTTGACTTAATTAAATTCGAGTTTAAAAAAGGAAAGAGACTTTTTGCCCATATCAAAAGTATTCTTAGAGCTCTTAGTTTAAGAATGTCACGTTAGAAATAAAAAAAAAGTGTTTCTAAATATTGGATTATGCGTATCATAAAATGAAACAGAAAAGCAGTTGGAAATGCTAGCACTTTCATTACTTAACAAGTAGTACTCCAAAAACATCTAGCCCAGCTACATTAACAAGATGACCAAATTAAGTAAACAAGAGCTGCCTAGCTATAGCTAGTTTAGTTTAGTTTATGTCCAGAGAGACTCTCTCTTTACAGGATCTTGCATTATAGAACTACTGCTAGAGGAAGCAAAGCTGAGGTATTGCTGCAGATTATTATTATTGAAGTTATTATTATTATTACTTGTTGAAAATGGTGATTTAGGATTATCTTCTGGTTCCATTAGAGTTGTTGGCAAGCTACAGGGAACATGAGGTTCTTGCTGCATCTGGATGCATAGTATCTCTGCTTGTGCTACAGCTAACTGCATTTGTAACTGAGATACTTGATTCTGTAAGAAAGAGATGGCACCTACACATCCATAGACAGGATCTCTTACTCTTGCATTTGCTTCATACACCAAACTGCTTACTGCATCTGCTCTCTGCTGTATTGGAAGTTCCTGAAATACAAATGTAAACCAAGAAAAAGATATCCTATAATTGTTGCATATATGTGACCAGTTGCACCGAGTTAGGATTTTCACTTGAAATATAATATAAAGAAGTAAACAACTAAAAGAAAGAAAAATAATTCGATGTCTACTATATATGATATGACCGAATATACAGTATAATGTAATTTTTCAACAAAAGAGGTTTGGCTATGAAGAAACCACCCATCTATATGACCATTCGACATTTAAATCTTTTTTGGTCATTTCAAGTTCACTACCTTTGGTTTTACGCATTCAGTATTTGAAATCTATTGGCCAACAAATCCAGATTCGCATTATGTAATAAGGCACACCAAAAGAGGAAGCACTTCGTGCTAGGGGTTTCATTATTTTCTGGGCATGAACCCTAGACCTCTGGTTAAGGATGAAAAAGATTTTGTAGTCATTTCATGTTTAGAAAATACTTCAAATTAAGTGTTTCTTTTTACCTATTAAAACCACCAATGATTGTATTGCCTAGAGGGAATGCAACTATTGAGACAACACCTCAAATTAAATCTCGAGAGAAAATAAAAGATTAGTGAGGTAAGGTCTATTGACAGTAAGGCAGAAGGCTTGAAACAAAAATATGCCTACTAAACTTCCAAGCATTTGAAATTTTCTAACTACTTCAACAATAGTTTTGGATAAATTTAAAGTTTCTTTTATTAACAAAAAAGTTACATACTCATAATTAAGGGTTTCTTCATATATTCTTGTTCTTTTGGGTTGGTGTACAACATAAGAAGTATTTGTAAGGGGTTATTAGAAGAAAGAGGAAGTACCTGCAACATCTTGCTAACATTGCTAGCACCAAACACCTTGTGAACAATGGCAAACTTGTGGGGATCTTCAGGAGGGAAGTAAGGGGCAAAGATGCAGTCCTTAGCACACCGACGCCTTAGCAATTTGCAAGAAGCACAAGGAGAACTTCCTGTTCCCATTTTTTGTGCCAGAAAGACAACTTGAACAAAGAGAATGAGAGTTATGGAAGAGAGATATGATATTGTAGTATTGCTAGCTAGGACAAAGTGTAGTTTGGAAGAGAATGAGCTGGGAACCTATTTATAATGCTTTAGAAGGATTTACTCTAGTATAGAATGCATTGATAAATAAAGTATCATGGACACTTTGGAAAGAGTTTTCCGGTATCTATACTGGTGGAAGCACTATTAAAAAATCACTATTTTTTCATTAAATTTTCGCATAAAAAAATATATTAAGTGGCTATTCCCACTGATATCGATGAGAAAAGAAAACATAAAAGTGTTTTCACATGGAAAAATCATGAAGCTGAGAATCTGTTTTCCACTATGCGTTTTCCTAGTAAATTGGTTCGGTGGAAAAATCATGTTTCATAACACAAATTTCCGATTTGCGATGGAATTTTTTTTATTTCTAATAGTGAAGCAGCTGGTACGTACCTCTGAATAAGTCAAGGTGTGCACATATATAAACGAATTTAAGATTTAAAATTTATTATACAACAATTTCAAGTTAAGATAGGTACTAAGAAAAACTTTAAATAACAAAAATTAATGAATTCACGTTAACTAACCGAATATCACGATTATTAAAGAAAGAATTGTGGACACTGCCAAGTTCCAATCCAAAAGTATGAGGTCCCTTATATATTAATCATGTAAAAATGACATTATATATTAAAGCTGGATCTTTAATAAGGATCTAGAAAAGCAAAACTCACAAACAAATTAAAAAATTTTGAGCTTCATTAATTTATTATTACTCCTTGAGCTAGTTATAACTATAAGTTTAATGAGTTCAATTAAAAAAAAAAAACATGATAAAGAATTAATGGTGAGAGGTTGTACATGTCCACCGCCAAGAAGCGTTAAAGGTTGGCAACTAATAATTCAGTTTGATAAATTTCCACGTTATTGTTTGACTAATATATATTTGAGATCTATACTTCTAGCTATATATATATATATATATATATATATATTATACACTAATATTACTAGTAAGGTAGCAATAGCTACCCTCTTCGTTTCTTTTTATTTGTCATATTTCGTTTGATCAATATTTTAAGATGTATTTTTTCATCATATTAATATGAGAAGAATTATGTTGCAACTTACTATATTTTCCGTATAGTTTTCGAATATCTAACTCTTAAATTTAAGATATTAATTTAAGCTAATTTAATTTAACTCTGAAGATTAGTTAAACTAACTCTCTTGAAGCGAAACGTGACAAATAAAAAACAATAGTGAAATGTACTTCCTGTATTTTATTTTAATTGCTAGGATAAGATTTGCACACTCGTTAAGAAAAAATTAATAAGGATGGTAATCTGACTAATATAACCCTATTAATTTTTGGGAAACATACAATAATAATTCTTTTCACATTTTAGAATGACTTAAAGTAATAAGTATAGAATTAGAAAAAAAAATATGATCAATTATCTCTGCTGTTTTTAGTATGCCTAACAATTAAAAAGGGAATGAAGGGAGTAATAAATAATGGGATATATTTTTGAGAAGAAGACGTGTATTTAAAGGATGTAGTAGTAGTAGATAAGACAAAGGGGCAATAAATTCATGGGAGAACAACTAGGGTTAGGGTTTAGCAAAATTGGTGAGTAACGATGCAAAAACCCTAGCCCCGAGCAAAGAGCAAAAAATATGAGCTCGACGTGAATGTTTGTTGGCGGACATTCACATATAGTAGTAATATTTTGTTTAGTAACTATAGCAATGTCTTTCTTATAAACCGCCATACTTCTTGGATGAAAATTGGCAACAAATTATTAATTATCTCACTAGGGTGACCCTTGATGAAATTACTAAACATTAAGTATTTTTTTTATGAGTATTACTATTATATTTACCTGGGTAAATAATTATGATTAGGGTATTTATATAAGGTTATAAATTGATTAAGTATTTCTTTTAATTTGTTTATAATAAAAATGCTTATAATTACTCTAAAAATCAGTCATAAACCAAACTTTTTATGATTTTGTTTCTATTATCTTTTGTAATTTTTGAAATACTCTAATTTCAAAAACACATGTAACTTTTTATTATTTGTTTGTGCTATATTAATTATGCAACCTTTCTAATATAAAATACTTTTAAATTTATATCGTCATCAAAACACTAACCACATATTTTCACACTATTAGAAATAGAAATTTTTCCCACAGCAAATCAATGAAAATTTGTGTTATAAAATATGATTTTCCACTCATTTCCCACCGAACTTGTTCATTGGGAAAACACATGGTGGGAAACAGTTTCTCACTGAAATAGTGAAAAGTATCATGATTTTTTCATGTGAAAACACTATTATTTTTTTATTTTTTCAATCAAATATTAGTAGGAAGTCACTTAATATTTTTTTAATAAAAAATCAGTAAAATAATAATAATTTTTTAATAATATCAACTATTCAAAGACATAACTATTTATTTATAAAATGAACTTCGAACCTAAATTTTTTCTCGAACACTTAATATTAATCTAACTATTTTAAATAAGTTCTATGTACCAGATCATTTGAATATCAAACTACATGTAACCTGCCAAAGTTTGTAAGTAACATGTCACTTCAGGAAAAAAAAGAACACTAATAGTGTAAAAGCCTTTCACATTTTCAGTGTATATAAATTAGAAATTTAGAGATAAATTATATTTTTAATTTTTTAATTAGACAAATAAAAATAATTTATATTTTTAATATAATAAACAAATAAAAATGAATGAAAAAAGTATATGCTAAATCTGTTTTCCTTTCACCCTCCAGCCAACCCACCCCACTCTTGCTTTTTAAATCTAAAAAAAAAAAGAAAAAAAAAAGGGAAAGAAAATAATGAAGAGACGAATTGATGTTACCAGAAAACATGAGTCATCAATAATATTTTAATCCTTTTGTAGGCAAAAGAAGCTCAAGTAAGAGAATTACTATTGTATTGAAAATTCAAATAATATAATTGAATATTGGCGTAAATCAAGTGGGGCTATCCTTTTTCTTTACTTTTCTAATTTTCCACATTTTGACAATTTAAGGTTTAATTTGTATGGATTGACTTGTCTTCCAGCAAGACGAACATTATTTTAGTTGACATTAAATTAGCCACTCTTATTAAAATTGAAAATTGTTTAGGCTGTAAACCATGTGTTTAAGCTGTTTTAATCTATAAAATTCGACGTGCTTAACACAGATTCCAAGTTTAATAATCACCATACACATCCAGCATTTAATTTCTTCTCATATGTATAGTAATGGCTGGAAAAGCCACGACCCACCTCTACATGTACGAAATGTTATTTTTCAAGCATATTTAGCAACAACCAATATTGAATTGAGCCAAAATCTTGTCTAAAATATTCTATTCATTTTAAAATAGGTGTCATTTTAGCCAAAAAATAGTTATTGCTTTAAAAATTCAAAGATAACAATTGTTTTCAATTATGCTCTTATAGAGTATTAAAAAACTACTGCTTAATAGTGTTTAATTATTAAATAACATCTACTTTTTCTCTGATTCATTTTGATTGTTAGGATAAGATTTGTATATCCATTAAGAAAAAATTAATAGGAATGGTAATTTGACGAATATAATCCTATTAATTTTTTAAAAACATACAATAATAATTCTTTTCACATTTTAGGATGACTTTAAGTATAAAGGGTAAAATTAAAAAAATATGGTTAATTATTTCTTGAATTTTGAAACTAGCAAATATTTTGAAACAACTATTTTTAGCATACCTAGCAATTAAAATGGAATGGGGGGGAGTAATAAACAGGGGCAACTTAATACTTTGTATTTATTGTTTTTCTTAATGGACGTGAAAATAAATAAAACACCACTTATTTTGAAATGGAAGTAGTAGATCTACTATAATAGTAATAAATTCAACATCTTAGAAAATGTATTGAGAATTGACTATAGTTAATAATAAGGATAAATTACTTGATTTTTTAAACTGGATAAAAAAATGGACATCTATTTTTAGCATAAAATGTAGGGAGTATTAATTAATCACTGAGTACTACTCCCTCCGTCCATCTTTACTTGTCCGATATTGACTTGGCACACCCTTTAAGAAGTAATAAATAAAATGATAATTTTACTATATTACCCTTAGTATAACAAATTCCACGTTTTGAGAAATATATTGAAAAACGACTTTAATTAGTAATAAGGGTAAATTATAAACTAAGTGATAAATTATCACTTGATTTTTTAAATTGAACAAGTAAAACTAAACATTTAATTTTAATATCATGGATAAATAAAAAATAAATAAAAAGAATAGTAGTTTACATTCAAACAAATGTCATGTGCCTATTAATTTGGTGTAAATATCGATTGCCAGTAAGTTCAAGGTGAAAACTTACTCGTATTGCGATTATTTATACGGAACTGATAAATGCAGATCATGCATTTGTATATATAGGCTTCTGTCATTTAACCATGGTTAGTTAATTCATATTCTTACTTAAATAAATCACTTAATCATACTAAATCAAATTAATTTAGTGTGAATATTCAGTGTGATTACGTAATTACCCTTTTTCAAGAGCAAGAACTTGGTGGTTTAAAAACTTTTTGGCGGATTAATTAATTGTTCATTACGTCCAATTTAGTACCTTCTCTTTCACATATTCCAAGAGTTCTAAAAAGTTGGATATTTCCTTCATTTTTACTCTTCAACCTTAACCGATGAACAACATCTCTCTACTTCTACCCTCAAGGCAACAGGATAACCCAATGCTTGTTGCAGCAAATTCTAATATTTTCCTTCCATACTATTTTTCGATTAAATATCGTTTGGAAAAAAATAAGGATAATACTTCCTCCGTCTCAAATTATCAATCGCTTTTTTTAAAATAAATTATCTAAATTATTTGTCGGTTCAAAAGTTCAAAAAAACATTTAAACTAATTTTTTTTTCATTTTACCCTTAGTATAATTTAGTAAACATTTAATTAAAGAAAAATTATATTTTGAATATAAATAAGGTTAAAGTAAGAAATCCTCTTAATTAAATTAACAGCTAGATATACTAAAAATAGTTGTTTAAAAATACTTGCTAGTTTCAAAATTCAAAAGATAATTGATCATGTTTTTTCAATTCTACCCTTAGTACTTAAAATCATTCTAAAATGTGAAAAGAATTATTATTGTATGTTTTCAAAAATTTAATAAGGTTATATTAGTTAAATTACCATCCTTATTAATTTTTTCTTAATGAATATACAAATCTTATTCTATCAAATAAAATGAAACAGAAAGAATATTTATTAAGGGACGTGTAAAGCAAAAAACGATAAATAATTTAAGACGGAGGTAGTACTTTAATTTGGGGAGGGAACAAAAAATGAAACAACGACTTTGAAACAAACATCCAGCTACCAAATATTAATGAAAACGAGTTAATTAGATTGGATGCAAAAAGCATCCTGTCTTAGCTGAACCGCATTAAAAGAGGTGTGACTAGACAGTCTATTCTAATGCAAGCACTAGTAGTTATTTTACCATTATTCGAGGACTTCCCTTAAATTGTAGAAGACTAAAACGACAATAAAAGTAGTACATAGTTATACAATAGGGGCAGTGGTAACATGCACAGAATTATAAGTAATTTTGAGCTGTTACACATCTAATACACCATTAATTATTATGTTGGGATGAAAATGAAAAGATTCTTCAGCAGTATGGCTTATAATTAAAAATCTTCAATCAGCTTATTAGAGCAAATGTATCACGAGGTTTCTGAAATGATACACCATAAATAATAAGAGTTGAAGAACCCCAAGCTTCGATTCCCACTCTTCAGCATTTAATGCTTTCCACATGATTCCAAACTTGTTATCTTCTATTCCGAGGAAAACAGCTCTTTTTCCCAGCTAGTAAAAACCATATAATTATCATATCCAATTTTCTATGTTCAACTAGTCTAGTGACCAAATCACTTTTCCTTCTAACACTCAAAAAATAAGTTAATGGGTCCCCCACCTACTCTCACCCACCCCTACACATTGTGTCGAACTGCATTACCTCATAAAATACAAACCTTTTTCCTTCTGTTTCAGTTTCCAATTTCGAATTTTTCAAACCAGTAACTTCTTAGGAAGAAGAGACGTAGTCGACAGGATGAGAACCTTGTAAATATTGTTTTATGGGTTTTATGGCATAATAAATATTTTAAGGTGATGAATAAACTAAGAGTGAAAAACAGACATCTTCAGTACCGTCTTAGAGAAAATAAAAAACATGCGAGCTTCAATGCATCCATTAATTGCACTTGCTGATATGGAAGATTCGATTATTGGGAAAATGGATGTTTTCTTATATTAATTAAATAGCTTCTTTTTCTTTTTTGTTTGTTTTTGTTCAGGCTCTACAATGGTGGAAATTCAAGGCTTCGGGTTCTGTTGAACACTAAAATTTTGAAAAGATATGAAAAAAAAAAGGTGGCAACCATTTTTGTGAGAATAAATTCACTGAAACCCTAAGATCTTACATGAGGTTTATGGAAAGAGAGCAAGTCAGAGCCTAAAATCAGTCACAGTCGATAGACGATTCATCACATCATTTTTCCGAGAGGCTGAATCAGAATTTGAATTTTATGGTTCGACTTTGAAATTCTCTCATAGTTCATTTGATTTATCATGTTCGGATCTATTATTTGTACTCATTTTGTCCCAATTTATGTGATATATTTGATTGGGCGAGTTTAAAAAAAAAAAAGACTTTATGATCTAAAATAAGTCATAAATATTTGTGCGGTTATAAATCATTTCATTAAAATAAATTAGTCATTTTAAAATTAAATTATGATGTCATTCTTTTCTGAACGAACTAAAAAAAAAAAAAAGAGTGACAAATGATAGAGGAGGAGAAAGTAGCAATTTAGTGAACTTTTTAACACATACACGTTTGAGTTAAGCAACTAAGCTCGGATGGACTCATATCTTCTATCCCATATCCACCCCTGATTCTTTCCCTGTTCAAAATCCACCCCTGATTCTTCCCCTATTCAAAATCATACATGATACTTTCATCTCACATGATTTCTTTAAGAGATAAAATTAAGGCAAGAAGAATCCATTTATTTCTTTTTTTATTATGTCCTTTTCGTTTGATTCCAAAAAGATTTACAAAATCTTAATTATTTGAGTCAAAATTTCTTACTAAGCCAACTCTCTGATTTTGACTCGTAAAAGTAATATCTATCCAATTTGCTGAAATATGAAAACTGACAAAAGACTCGACTGCATAGGCACGTGACTGCATGGCGCTAATATCTTGCTGCAAATGTACTCATTGTTTGTTGCTTAGACTTAATTACAGATTCCCTAAGAAACATATTTTATTGAAGGACTTATCACCAGCATGCTAGGTTCCTATTGCAGGACCCAGGTTGAGAAAAGACAAGGCAAGCAGTCTGCCCTTGTCTCATTAACTGTATTTTAAAATGCCACAAATTTCTTATTATGGCGCAAAAGCAAATTTTGAAGAGAAAAGCCAATAGATGAAACAAACTCTCTTCAATTAGAGAAAAAATAGAATAGTCAGTACATGAAACAAGAGGTACTTACCACAGCAAAAAAAATTTCCTGACTCTTTTCGCAGGCATACTGTATAAGGCTAATCTTCTTATAAGTTTTAAACATATTGTTGCAATGATATCTTACTACATTAATCAGAGTAATTACCTGTCGAGATACTAACCATAAGACGGGCAGTTGATCTTTGATCATATTGGTGACTCCCTAAAAGAAAATTCATTCCTGCACTACAAAAATGTAAATAAATGATGAAATTAGATATGTTCCTTTTTTACTTGGGGGGCAGGGGAAGGAATGATATTGGCAGAATTACCTACCATTCTATTTTGCATGTCTCCAAAAGTTATTTCAATCCAGTTTCAAAAGTCTGTATTCATTCAACAGGCGTTTGTGTCGTCTTTTGATTCCATCTTTAAACAGAGTGCTTCCTGAACTTTTAGGTTCCACAGAAATATAGGATCCTTGTGAGTTCTGCAGAATATTTTTGTTCTTGCAGTACTCTGCTGCCTGCGCCTGAACTAATGTACCACTAGAAAGCTTTAGCAATAATGAACTAGTTATTACTGACTTCCCCTTCACTACCCCTTCTAGTTACATGCTCTAACAAAACACTTTGATGTCATTCCCCCAAATTCTTTAATTCCATTCACATACATGCCAGGAACAGATAATGGCAGCGCATTAACTATGAAACAGAGGAGGGATTTAATGAAATACTTGAACATACCAGATTTTGAAGAAGCTGAGATCACAGCAACATCTTTAAGCTTCTTAATTTTTTCAATTACGAAATCATTTGCAGGGTCATCCACGATGTTCATCTCAGAGCATAAAAGAGCCTTTTCACATGCCTGAAAAGTAGAAGTAAGAGGCAGATATTGAGACACACTTACTATAAGCTGTAGGACATTGTAACTTCACTAGATTTATGAAGCCATAAGATACAAGACACAAAAATAAAATGTATAAAATAGATATCATCAAGTGGAATACAAATGCTCTTAGTGTCGGCAAGATGTTAAACATGCAATAGTTACGCAGCTAGATTAATCTAATTCCCAGCATAACTTTCACTACACAGATAAGACCATAACAAATTGTCCATACTGTATTTCTGAAGTAGACAAAGGAGGACCCATTGCTGAGGTAGAGGAAGCCAATTCTTAAGATGTTTTCAGCAGTGAGTCAAATTCCTAATTCCGAATGCAAGAACCATACTTGACCTACATCTAACAAATTCTCCAACAAGAGGCATAGAGATAACAAAGTTTAGTGATTTTGACAATAGAATCTGAACGACAGATAAAATCAATTATTCACTTAACCCAACCCAGATACAACCTATTATAAAGTTCATTTCTGGTTAATCTACAAACACATCTAAAAGGGAACACAATACGACATGATAAGAACCTTCAAGGTATGATCACATAAGTACAGAAATATAACAGTACAAGCAGTAGCATCATTTCAGAATTAACTCTGACCTTAACGTGTTGGTAGCATAGGTCAAAATCTTATGAAGTGAGCATAAATTTTCAGTGGACAGCACATACTAAGAATTTATTCCTTGCTCATTTGCACATGTAATAAGCTTACAAGTGCCCAAAAATTTGTCAGAAGTTTACCTTCTTTGCAATGGAACAATAGCCACTTTCAAGTGAATGCTCAGCAAAAGTGAGCCACTCGCTATATGAAACAAGAAGCCTCTGATCACTGGTAGCTTTCTGCTCTCTCATAAGCAATGCCTCATATCTCAAGGCCAAGCAACTCTGTGAATACCCAATTGCTAAGAGTCACATGTTTAGAACCAAACAAAAAGACGAGCAATATTGCTGAATAGAAGAATATCATCATTATCAGTTGTGGTTTCCTAAAGCTGTCACAACATAGGATATGCCTACAGTTTGGATCTCCCAAAATGTTTGACATACTTTAACTCTGATAAATTTTGTTTGCATCTTTCACAAGTTACAAACAGATAATCTAAAGCATGCTGTGATGAATCTAATATCAAAAAAATTTTGACAACTACAACAACATTCTGCTAAAGACTACAGTTAACTCTTAATTTCATGCTCCCTCAATTTGTGTCACATAAAAGAAAAGAACGAGCTGTAGCTGCAGCGATATACCATGAAAACTAGGCAATAATCAAAAGAATATGTCCGTGAGTAATCAAATTGATTTTGGGTATAAGTGTCAAATTTACATTATTCCTTCATTAAACTTACTGGATAGTAAGGTTCTCGTGTTCCTAACTATCGCATATACTGATTACTGAGCACTTCATTTTCTCAAATTTTTACCTAAAACAATTTGTATATACATAAGGAAGGATATATTTCCCTTACAGATGCATCTTTCACAAGTTACAAACAGATAATCTAAAGCATGCTGTGATGTATCTAATATCAAATAATTTTTCGACAACTACATCGACATTCTACTAAAAACTACAGTGAACTCTTACCCTCATGCTTAGTCAAATTGTGTCACACAAAAGAAAAGGACGAGGTATAGCACAACAATATACCTGAAAGCCATGCAATAATTAAATGAATATGGCCGTGAGTAATCTCTATTGGAAACAGCCTCTCTACCTGTGAGGTAGAGGTAAGGTCTGCGTACACTCTACCCTCCCCAGACCCCACTTTATGGAATTATACTAGGTACATTGTTGTTGTTGTTGTATGGCTGTGAGTAATCGAGTGATTTTTTCTGCCATTGGGTAAAAGTGTCAAATTAACATCATTCCTTATTTACACTTATTGGATGGTAGGTTCTCGTGCTCCTAAATATCGCATATACTGAGTACTTCATTTTCTCAAACTTCTACCTAAAACAGTTTGTATATACATAAGGAAGGATATATTTCCCTTACAGATACATAATACAATTTCTCTGGCACAGCATCCATTGTTTACGTCTTTTGATACTCACATTACCACCTGCCACTACCACCAAAAGCACCGCCGCTTCTACAGCTATATAATTTATCCGTGTTTACTACTAATAATTGTAGAAGTGCATTTGAACACTAAAACTATGTAAGAAAATAACTTCCTTAGAAAAAAATTAACATGAGGTATATCCTTTTCAAAGATAATACAATTATCGAGCAAAACAAGCTACAAAATTTCAAGCAGCACTTCTACTTATCACCAAATTTCACCAAAATACATGGTTTAATTCATCAGACTCTCTTTCAACATCATCCTACTGAAAACAACTGTTCTTCCGATTAACTCTATCTTCTAGTAACTAATTGTTTCAGAATAAATAAATAAATAAAAATGAAATGTACAAATTTATACTCGATGAAGTGTAAGCTGTATACCTCTGTATCTCCAATGAAAGCAAAAACGCGTACTAGAAAATCTACGATCAGAAGCTTTTGCTCTGCAGATTTTCCAGAAATTTCCTGAATAATGCAGAGAGATTCGTGTCTCATGAACTGTTTCAAAGTAGACATCATTTCCTCCAGAGATTTGAAATCGCTTGAAGCTAAAACAGACACGAGAACTCGAAGAGTTCCTTCATCGAATCTGCACAAAAATCATGCTCACAAGTGCAATTTACTGAATCAGAATGAAAATTTTGATTAATCGAAAACAAACCTACGGCTCTCGACTTGAGATCGGAATAGGGAGATTTGCTGCGAAACTGCAGTTGACATCTTCACGAGAAGGAAATGAGGAGCTGCAGATTTCAAACTGCCCTAATTTATAGGTTTTTCGAATTTTGTATTTTCCGCGTTCTTTTTTATTTTGGGTAAATTTCTAAGAGCTCCTTCTTGTTAAATAAACTACACTTTCCTCCCTGTGATTTATGAAGTTATGCATAACTGCGTCAATTTATCGTTCCTTTTCAAAATCAGAATTTCTTTTTTTTTTTTTTAGCTATATTGCCTTTCTACTTACTTTTGTTATGAATATAAATATTAATGGATGTTCGTTCCTCGTATGGTTAGGTCTAACATAAAATTTTTTTTTATCATATAATTGACTTAAATTTTTCCCTAAAAGTTAGCATCCTTTTCTTGTAAAAGGAGGTTTACTTTACATCTTGTGACATTTTCAACATATATAGCATATCTTGCCCAAATATATTTTCAACTCCTTTGTTGTTATGAAGTACTAATATTGTCAAGTATATAAATATTTTGACCTTTTCAGAAAGAATGGAAATCTTAAAAAAGATGCAAGGGACAGAAAAAACATGTCATTTCTATACCAAAAGAAGTTGTTATCGAGATACTACAAAGAGTACCTGGCCAAGTTTTGGCTGAAAACTTAAAGAGGGTATATGCAATGGTGTTCGATTATCTATAGTGGAAGCTTTGCAAAAAATAAAGTCGTCATCGTTCTCGCAACTTGAAGCAGTTGTTATTAAAATGGCAAATGATCAACAGTCTATTATAGTTTCTTATTTGGAATGGCAAAGTTATAATCAAAATCATGATCAATTCGACGATTGGAAGACTAAAGACTTATATACAACAAAAAATGTATTGGACCAGACATTTTAACATGTCACCCCTCCAACGAATACATATATAGGTATTGTTAGTTTTGTTTATAGTCTTTTATAAGTCTTAAAAGTAATATTTTGTGTGTGGACATATAGACCATCTGTATATACATACAGATACCCAATTTCGGGATCTTCGATTCAAACAACATCACTCAAAAGCCTTGTGATGATACCGGGTCTGGAGAATCATATTTTTCCTTTGACATTTTATCTCGTAGAATCGAAATGTGATGATTCCTATCAGTACTTGACAAAGTAATGGGACCCCATACGCCATAAGTTAATAGATCAACTTAACTTGATGGCGTAAAAGAAAATAAGAAATACAATGTCAATGCAAATTAAAACAAACGACTCTTCTTAGGATTCAGCTGCACTAGTACACAGTCAAATTGTTTAAAAACAATATAAATGGCAAAGCATCTTTAATTGGCTGCAAAGACGCAAGAAAACATCCAAGCTTAGAAGAAGCCTGCTCAAGTGCATAATACATGTGCCTTCTAGATCTTACTCATCTGAACTATTGGGTGAACAGATAATACCACTACAAAACTAAAGATGATATTCAGTTGCTGCATTTTCTCGACATGACACGGAGCATGTTCTGGAATTAAGACTGCTCATTTCTTGGCATAGGTGATAGCCATGGGATTTTGGGGGGTGATTTTGAAGCCTTGAAGGGCCTGCATGGCGACTGAAGACTGGATATCATCATCAAATTCCACGAATGCAATACCTGGCTTTGCTTCAATCATTCGAACTTCCCTAAAGCCAGGATATTGTTTGAAGAGCACTTCAAGCATCATACTCGTTGTCTCGTGGGGTAGATTCTGTATAAAGAGAATATTATTTGGTTCTGTAACATCTTGGGCACTTGGCTTTCCTTGTCGAGGTGCAGCCTGCAAAAGTTGTTCAACAACATGCACTTAATGAAGATAATAGATAAACATCTTCAGAAACTAGTATTGACAAAAAGAGATCAACTGTAACATATAAGAAGTTGTCATAAAAGTCGAGCTGCTGGTCATTACAAATGCGGTCACACTGTATCTGAAGTTCCATATGAATAATCTTTCGCACAATTATTGGACAACGGAGAGGCGGATTTTTATACAACTAAGCCAAAGAAAAAAAGCAATATTTGAAATAAATAATGAAGTTGCAACAAACTTACAGGTGGACCTCCGTTACTGTCTGCTCTTGGGCCATCAGCTGCACCAGTTTGTGGAGTTTCTTCAGTACGTTTCTTTTTTTCCACTACATATATATATGTCAAGTTAGTCCAGATCACTAGAAGTCGAAAAAATAACTGACAAATGCATCTTCAAAGTTATGCATGCAATGCAAATTGACATGTGGTTCATCAAAACTGCAACATTATCAGGATTCCAAAACTGAGATGAAGATTGTGATAAAATGAAAAGCATGCATGGATGATTACAGTACTGATAATAAAGATTTACATCACTACTCGATGATTTTAGTTTTGAAGAAATAGCAACCGGATGTAGATACAATCACATGCAATTTGACAGGTGCTACTCTATGATTATGCATCTAGAACTATTCTGTTAAGATCCTTCAGTTGAACTATATAATATTCGTTGGTCATTTGGTGCACGAGATAAGGTGGGATATCCCAGAATTAAGATGGGAATTAAAGTTATACTCAATTTGGTTGAAGATATAAAATTTATACCTTCACCAAACAGAGTAAAAATTTAATCCCAAGCGTTAATCCTGGATATCCTATCCAACTTGGTATTATTTTATCTCACCTTCCAGGTGGGATAAATTAATATAATCCTGGGACTATAATTCTGGGATAACTTTGTCCGCAAACCAAACGACCCAGGGTACAGATATTATATTAATTTATGTATATTTAGCTTGTATGACTGCTCTTAGCTTCAGCAAAGAGTGCTCTTCTTGGACTATAAGATTCACTTTTTAACATTTCCAGAGATGAGCTTCCATAACATGAATTTCAGGACCAACGAGAAGCTTAAGAGAAGGTGGAGCACGTGAATAATGTACAAAAGAATGATTTCACCTTTTTCCTCTTGTTTCTTTTTCTTGTCATAGGTTCCCTCTGCCTTAGCAATACAATCTGACTTTGATTTAGCATATTGTATCCGCTGCATTATGTAAAAACTTAGTCAGTGACATCTTTCTACTGCTGTACACCATATAAAATGATCAACAACAAGCCAACTTTTTTTTTTGATAGCAAGCCAATTTAAGCATATAATACAAACAGAGAAAATAAAAACTAAAAATAGGCTTATCTTTAGAAAGATAGGAGTCCATAAAGTGTCTACTGTGCATTTGTATACAGGTTATTGAGATGCAACTCTAGATAACACACTTTATGTACGACATGCGCCAAACACAGAGATAGTTAGGGCATGCTCCAAAAATTGAATATGAAAACCATGCAACAAGTTGAGACAGTTTTCCAGATACAATTATTCTAGAGTGGTGCATATTTGTGACTTCTATTATTCTACAAAACTTAACAAGTTTCTTCCCAATCAAGCACATGGTCACAAGGATTTAGACAAAAATGAGTAACAGATACAGAGATTTACTCTGTATAATTATTTCACCAACCTCCATCTACCCTTTCCATTTTAAAAATTGTTGCTATACTTCAGGTCATACCGAAATTAATCTGATATTCTTTTCACCCTATTATTACACAGTTCCAACGTCTTCTTTTGCCTGTAAAGGTTAAGCAGATTGTTGTGGAGCTTAGTCCATATTTTCATTGCCTATCAATGTAGAGCTTATAGATGTCCAGAATCCTGAAAAGATTAAACTTCCACATTCTAACTGGAATAGAAAGTCCTTCCACAGAAAACACAAGCATACATGTGTCTGATTTTTAAATGGTGTCATTTTTATAACCGATAAACCCTGAGGTCCAGTGGCGCACGATTCAATACTCTGTGGGATAACAGGCCCACCCATATACGCTTCTCCACTTATATACCAGGCTTTTGCCTGCATCACAAATTCAAACCCGCGACATGTGCTTAACCACATATCACATGTTGCACTCTTGTCACCCGACCAAACCTGGGGGCTTCGAGTGATGACATTTTAGGTTTACGTTTATGTCTCCGTGGTCCTTAATAAGAATAATAATCCGTGACTTGATCTAAGTTCATAGTCTACCAATGTTTAGGCAGTCAGAGTCTATCAATGCTTAGGCAGGCAGCTATATTTTCACTTTGTTACGACACCTGAACCATAATCAAGAGAAAAGGATAAATTATAAGATCAATAAAGAAATTATTTTAGCTACGCAGACAACGGTCACCCTAGTGAGAAGGGCCTTCAACTCCAACCATGTGATCGGGAGTACGAGTCACCAATGAAGAAAGGTGGAGAAGCACTATTTGGAGCCTGAGCAGGGTAGTCAGCGTGAGGATTACCACATCATATAAAAACTATCCCTGTACCTTTTTGACAAATACCTTTTTCTTAGACTGGTAACAGTATATTAATACAAGTACTAAGGCAGTGCAGGCCATATGTACAGGGTAGGATAGATCACCTTTTTGACAAATACTGTTTATTAGTTTTAGTAATATAGCTCCTCCATCCAAACTTGGTATACTATTTTAATGAAGCGCATCTACTTAGCGAAAAGTTCAAATGCTTTAATCTCTAAGCATAGGGTGGAGTTGGAATACGCTTCCATATCTTGAAAGATTACATGATTTAGGGACAGACTGTAAAAACAAAATAAGGGCAGTCCAAGCTGAAAAGGTACATTTAGAAGACTATAGTACAGTAGACAGTGTAGTAGCTTTCTCAGACAGGACAAAGGATATCAGATAAACATAATAAGTTGATAAAGGATCACATTAACATTAGCATATGCCTCTCAAGGAGAATAACCACTCCGGCTCATCACATATAGCTAGAGAAAATAAGGAATAATGAAGCCACAATAACCATGTTAGTGCTGAAAACATGCACAAGAGAAAACAGATTACAACCCCAATTGTCATAATGCTCACCATTGGTTTGTCATAAAACGGGAAGTTTTGCATTTGTCTCACAGCATTACTGGCAGCTGTTACTTCACTAAACACAACCCATGCTTGTCCTCTAAGTTTGGGAGTCTTAAGCGCTACTATATCCACAACTCTCCCATACTGTGCGAACAAGCAATAAAGAGACCTCTTTAGCTCTGCAAAACAAGAAAAAACCATTAGCATAAAGCAAAGGCCATACACCCACCCTACAGGACACAGTTGTTGTCATACCCATTAAACATAAAAGTAAATAATTATATTCCTAATTAATTTCTCATATACAAAAGACAAGCCAAAATGTTTGGCATTTTTCAATAATTAAAAAGGAGAATCGGTTCAAATTGGGATCATCCCAGTACACACAATAAACTCCAGGCACACCATAAAAAAAACAGAAGAAAGCATTTGAAAGCACAAACGAGCAAAAGAAATATAGACAACCCAAGAATTGGGTTTACCTAGTGCAAAATTCTGTTGTAAATAGAAGACCATTTCTCGAGGCAGTATTACATACGCATTATAAGTCTCATTACTTGATAGAACACTAACAGAGCGAATCTTGAAGCTTCCTCCACGATAAGTACTTTTTTTTCCATGCCAAGTTTAACTCCCAACACAGAGATAATAAAATAGGCAGTGAGGAAAAATGTACAAAAATAAGAAGGAAATGATCACCAGAAAGCTTGATGAACATCAAATAGCATTTTTCCCTGATGTTTATGAAAGGAACTTGGGAAAAATGAGAATATCGTGCAGGATTCATGAATGTTAAAAATCGAGTAGACAAAGATAATGAGAATAAAAGGACAAGAAGCACAGACAAACTACTTATCACACATTATATACCAAAAAGAACTCGTAAATACCAAACTATTCAATTTCACAACCTCTAAGCATGAATAATCAAATAACACATTCACAATGCGATTCCGTCATAATGAAAACCCTTGTGTTAACGACCAAACTTGTTCAGCAAAGGACATTTCAGAGTATCAAAGTAAACCATAACTATATACTTTGATATCATCCATCGGTAATAAACACATCCGGAGAATAGCTATGCATGGATAAGTTATCCTGAAATTACTGATTCCCCGAGGGCTTCGAGATCTGATAATAAAAGCTTTTTCAGTGAAGTTGTTAAGGGAGCTCATTCACAGTCTACCTTTCTAAAGTAAAAGGAGGTTATTCAGTAGCCATTGCAGGTTTCATTACTTTTCTTCCATTCCGTCGCAGAAGGAAAAGGATATCGAATGATGGTATTATTTTGTATTGTGTGTTTGGTTTATTGTATTAGAAATAACATACATTGGATAATTTTTAAGAAAAAGTTATTTATTTACAAAAATACCCTCCACCTTATTTTAGCTTTTTATATTTTCTCTACAAAACTTTAGTTATTCATTTTTAAAAACAAAACCGCCCCACCTTCTATTGCTTAAATGTTTTTGTGTGTGCTTTTCCATGATTATAACGTGTGTGTTCAACTCTGTATCAGTTCCTCTCTATATAGAAGATAGAGAAGAAAAAATGGAATTACATATTTCCAGCCAACTATGTGCGCGCAACAATAACAAAATGTATTTGCTACTTTGTTCATTCCGAAAAGCATCATATATAAAAAGTGATAACTTCCATATATAAAAACTGGAAGGGAAAATTAATTTAATCATGCCAGAAGGAAGTAAAAAAAATTCATGATGCTAATAACACATTCTATCTTGAAAAATGATGTAGAAAAATTCACCGCCTTTGCTTTATCAATATTGTGTAAAGGATGTGACAAGTGACATGAAAAGAGGTTTTGAGGGGGTATTTTTATCATTTGCATTAGCTTATCCCCGGATAAGTCACCCAATACTATTATTCCAACAATAATTATTAATCCTAGGATAAGTTATCTCAGAATTTGTAACCAAACAAGGAATTAGGCGATACTAAGAATTTATCCCAGGATTACTTATCCATCATACCAAACGACCCCTTACAGTTTTAACAGCTGGTCTAGATTTCCAGTTGCTAGAAGTTCCATCGCCCCTGAAACTCAACAAACTCATTTATAGCAGCAATCATGAAGAGACATTGGGCAGATGAACACGGCCTCTTTCTTCAAAGATATAGCATGTATTTGCAAAAACTATGAAATGATCTGCTATGAACAACACCACAAACAAGGACACCGGTTTCAACAAACCAAAAGCGAAAAAAAGAAAGACACACGAAATCAATCATTCAGCTCCGTTGTCTTCTCAATCCCCAAACTAGCTGGTGTCGGCTAGTGAATCTGTTTGGCTCTATTTGGGAACATTCTATTCCACTACTGCAGAAACTTTGTCTCTTGGAGTAAAATAATGGTTCTATAAACATCACACTTATCCACAACACTAACATACTAGGGATCAATTAGCACCAACTTTGCAGGAGCCAATTCACCCAAAGCGGTTTGTGTTCTTTCAACTGTGTCCATGAATGGGAACGGGAAGAACCACCATTCCACCTTGCTTTGCTCAAACTCCAACTCAACTCAACCAAAACAGAGACTTGAAAAGCGGAAATTATTAAGTTCCTCCCGGGTAAATAGCTTACACAATTGACCAACATTCTAGGAAAACAATCCTTGCTGACAAGTCGCTTGAAACTCTACCCTTTGCTTTACCCCAGTGTGAACTTACATATTCTAGATACCCCTTCTATTATGACTTCGTTAAGTCTTACTCTCACACTTATCCCTACCCACAACATACAAGTCCCAGCATAACTCCACATACAATGTTGTCATAAGGTATTTTGCTGCCATTTTCAACTACCCAACAATGACCAAGTGTACGAAAAGCTTACAGACAGCTGAAATTTCGCAGCCTTAACAATTTTCTGATTCGTTTTAAGAAATGAGAATTTATGCTAAAACCCTAGCTTAAAATCTTGAAACACCGAGAGGAAAAGGGGGAAAATTACCTTCTTTCTTGACCTTCTCATTTAAGTTCTTAATGTAAATAGTTTGATTCGGTGGTATGTCCCCTGTAAGCATCATTACCGAGCAGAGTAAGCTTTCTCTATCTGTATATCACCTGCTGTCTCTCTGATTTCTGGATGTGCGCGAGAAAATTCGAAGAGGTTGGAGCTAAAGGCGAACACAAAATTGGTAATGGCTTTATTGGTCTAGATAGAATGGTGGGCTTAAATTGATGACCGGCCCATATAGAGCTATGGTCAAAGCCCAAAGGGGCGCGCTTCAATCACATTTTAAATTGGGTCATTTGCATAAATATTCTTATTTTGTAGTGGTCTTTAATTTTTGTCCTTCAATATTTTAAGTGATAAAAAATAATTAAAAATACCTTTAACAGAAAAAACTCGCAAGGCAAGAATAAAATTCGCAAGGCACAAGTTTTTGCCTAAATTATATCTTAAAGGCAGAAGTTCATAAGGCACAGAAGGAAAAAAAAAATTCATACGGCACATAAGTTAATAAAATTCGTAAGGTATAAGTTTTTCCTGAAATTATGCCTTAAGACATACAAAAAAAAATAACAAGGCAAGAATGAAATTCACAAGCCATAAATTTTTACCCAAAGTTGTGTCTTAAGGCATAAATTCACATAGGTTATTGTCTTATGTCTGATAGACATGAGTTAAGTAACGTGACTTATGCCTACGGACAGAAGAGACATAAGTTCAATAATATGAAATTATGTATGTTATATGAAATTATGTCTAACATACATAAGTTAAGTAACATAAATTTGTGTTTAAATGGTAGAAGTTCATACAATTGAAATTGTGCCTAAGAGGTAGAAGTTCATGCAATTGAACTTATGCCTTATAAGACTAAATACTAATCTATGTTTTGCGAATTCTTTTTCACTTGCGGATTTTTTTATTAAAATTTTCTTTAAATATTTTTATTTTATTTTTATTATTTAAAATATTAAAAAAACAAAATTAAAGACAACTGTTTTAAGTGCCATCGGCGCAAAAAATTGACACAGTGCATTAGACTCGGTTCCTAAATGGACCTCACCATTGGGCTTACCCCCTCTTCTTTAGGACAAAAATACCCTCCATTATTTCTCAAATTTCCCAATCTCATCAAATGCAACAGCAACACTGAAGCATTCGCCGGCTAAAACCCTTGAGCACCAAAACCCTGAAGAAATGCTCAGGCCGATTCTCCGAA
Source organism: Datura wrightii (assembly GCA_035772735.1). Classification (NCBI taxonomy): domain Eukaryota; kingdom Viridiplantae; phylum Streptophyta; class Magnoliopsida; order Solanales; family Solanaceae; genus Datura; species Datura wrightii. The sequence continues at coordinate 3,589,847 of JASDFA010000011.1, forward strand.
AAGCAGCTACGGCGGCGAAATCCCACCCTGCCACCTCCGACATCCGTATACCGACAGCAATCTCAGCACCTTCCAATCTATCTTCTTCCAAAACCTTTGCCACGGGCACACACCCGAGGAATCCCAACTTCAGACCCGATTTCAAACACGACAATGTCCCTACTGGAGCCAAAGCTGCTGAAACGCTCAATAAGGATCTTCGTGCACGTGCTCTCAAAGAAGACGAGAAGGATAAATCCCTGGATATCGGTCCAGATGGTCGTCCACTATTCACTTCCACAACTTCTATTTCTGAACTTACCAAAAAAGATACACGTGCTTACATGAAATTCAGGTACATCTTTCTCTGTTCAGACATTATTAGGCCAGCATTGATGAGTCATGGGTGTAGATTTTTGAGTGGTGGATGCACTTACTGCCTTTTGCTCGAACTATGTGTAAAAAATTGATTTATATTTTGAGTTCGGTGGTATCCAATGTCTTTTGCTCAAACTATGTACTGGAGTAAAAAATGTTACTAAAATTCTGTCTTTATCCTAAATCTGTACAAATCGTAACAGAACTTTAGTAGATGCAGTGGTAGGTGGTAAATGTGGAATTAAAGTTTTGGATACTCTTTGTTGCTGAGCTGGTTTGTATCTGTAATTTTTAAATGGTTGATTAGGAGGGAGGAGCTGGAGAGCGTTTTGCCTGAGGGATTACCAACAGGGATGCTAAAGGAATTCGGTGACTCAATGAGAGATGCATTGCTAGTACGCCAGAGTTTTCTGGATCTTCGAGATAATTTTAGAAGGGTTGTTGATCCTACTTTGCAATCTAATGCCAAAGGTGTGTTCTTTGTCTTTTTGGCGCTACATATGTTTAAGGTTTTATTCTCTGTGTTACTATTATTGAGAAGAGTTATATTTGTGAGGAGTACTAATGTAAAACATGGTTGAGTGGAGTATGAACTTCTACTTCTATGGAAGCCTTAGATTTCCTTGACTACATAGTATTGAATAATGGACTTGAATGAACCAGATGGTTACATGTGATTCATGTAACTGATGCCCACTTGTTTGTGGTCGAGGCATAATTTATTGACTAATGGAATTTTAGTTTCTTCAAGTTTGTTGATTTTTTCTCAGTAATAAGTGATCAACAGAAGGTTAGATTGAATTAGTTTGGTGGAATATGACAGTGAACTGGAAGTATGAGCATCAACTCATAAGGATATGCTCAGCAATATGAATTCCTCAAAAAATCAGAATCAGATGCTTGCAGAATGTGGTTTATATGATGGAAAAGTTCAGCAAGAATCCTCAGAGTGCTAGTGGAGCACGGTGCAAAACTCGGTCGATAATTGACCCTCCCCTCTACCTTCTCCACTTAATATACCATGCTTTTGTCTGCAGTAGAGCTGGAACCCGTGATGTGCACTTAACCCACAAATCATGTGTTGCTCATCTACAAGGAATCTATCCTTCCACATTAACAACTTAGATGCTTTTCCTTTTTCATTTTCTTGAAGTATGAGTGGAAGAGTCAACACCCTCAGATTTGGAAAAGAGTACATAACGAGTAGGAATTTACATCATATTTATCACTTGTACTTCCTCTCCTCCTAAATATCTGCATCAGTCTACAACTAAAGCTGCCATTATAGCCCTTCTTTTGCTGCTCACAGTGCTTGCAGAAGCATCAGAACTTACTTGATTTGTCATCTCAGAGCTAAAGCTGAGTCTCTGTCAGGGACTCATGGATCATTTTGCAGAATAGAACTGCCGTTACAGTCACCAGATTTTACTGTTTTCCTAATAAACTGTACACATGAGCTTCACTTTCTTCTTTTTTTGATGATGGTGGTGTCCACGCCAGCTTGCACACACCTCAATTAGTTCTCTACTGGGTACTTGCTCCTCCCACCAGCTTAGGCCCGGGTAACTCTACCACCAAGGCTTAGGCAGATGGGAAGAAATAACCTAGTATTTTTTATGTCCGCTGGGATTCGTACATGGGACCTCATGCTTTTTTTCTTTTCTTATTTCTCTAGTCTTTTCCTAGTCCCAGGAACATATATTTTTTCCCCTTGAATGAACAACCCCCCCCCCCCCCCCCCCCAAAGATCTCAAGACTATGCAGAGGCATAGTGACACTCCAGTGGTCCTTTTATATTTCAACTTATAGTTGTGTAAAGAAGATCACTTAATGTATCATAAGAAAGAACTTTAGCCTGCTATGTGTTTCACTTCATTTGATTTTATGAGCTATTTTTACTGTAACTCATGATCAGAAGAAATGATTGATGATGTTCCTCAACTTGAAGGTCCCAAAGTTCGAAAGCAAGTTGTATTAGATGGGCCTGTAAGTTGTGGAAAGAGTATTGCCCTTGCAATGCTTGTTCATTGGGCACGTGATGAAGGTTGGCTAGTTCTTTATGTTCCTAAAGGCCGAGAATGGACTCATGGAGGCTTTTTCTATAAAAATCCTAAAACAGGATTATGGGATACTCCTGTGCAAGCAGCAAATGTTCTCCAGGCAAGAAAGCTGTAACATTTTCTAATATATGAGACATAATTTGACTAGATGAATTTCATGTGGTAATTGATATTGTCTTACATTTTCGATACTTCAGTAACTAAATAAACCAAGTTCTCTTCGCTCACTGTTTCAAATATTAGATTATGGAATGCAGAAACAGTTTTTGTCCACGAGGAAGTGGAAAAAAGATCTGCTAGTAGGATATACTTGGAATTTGTTTCAGTTGGCACTGCAATGTTTACACAGTGGATCTTGATGTGCTGCTTTAGAAAAAGAATGTGAAGATATACTTCAATGTCATGTAGCAAATATGGATCACGATTTCTGCATGTTTTTCCCGTGACTTCACTATTGCTCTATCTCCTCCCTCTAGTGCTTGACTTTGTATGTATTAAGAATTGCTTTGATTTTAATCCTATTCCATAGACATGAACGTTGAAATAATTTAAGGCATATACATTTGCAGGTATAGCATAACTTCCATATACAAACAAATGAGACCCAACTCCTGATAATGTTTATATATTTATCTTCGTTTTTCCCAATTATCTTGTGATTGTTGTTTCTGGAGAAATAGTAACATCCTTTATTGACTGAATTTTGTTTACAAGTTTAAGAATTAAATTTTGGGATACTTAATTCCTTAATTCCTCTCTCTCAATTCAGGATTTCTTGAAGTATAATAAGGATCACCTCCAAAAGTTGCACTGCAACATTTTTGAACCTATTCCATTAGGAGAGGGAGCTGGTGTTGGATGGATGAAGGGTGCTGATGTGGTACAAATACCAGAAGATTATACTCTGTTTGACCTGGTTCAGGTCGGGCTTAATTCCACTCACGCTGCTGTTGGGGTGGTAGTTCGTTTGAGGGAAGAATTATCACTTGTGAAGGACATGCCTGTTCTTATTGCAGTTGATCAAGTGAGAAATAATACTCTTTGCTGTGACTGAGCCTCTTGTTTCTGTCCTTAGAATCATTCCTGGGATAGGGTTAATTTCCTTTTTCTATTGATATGATTACATATTTCCTTTTCCTGATTTTTCTTTTGGTCATGGACAGTACAACAGTTGGTTCACTTTCAGCGAGTATGAGGAGCCAGTAACTGTTCGTTCTTGCCGGCCTATTCATGCTAGAGAACTTGCAACTGTAAGCTGTTCTCTTAGCGTTCGAGAATGTTGCTTCATTAATTATTTACACAGTTCTCCTGCCTTTGTTTTCTTGGCGATCAGTTTATTTGATTTTTAGGCTACAAGACATTGTGTTCAATATAAGTATGTTAGCCTGCTAAACTGGATATAGGAGGATGTCCTTGTTCAAGTTTATCCCGTGTATGCATCCTCTTTATAATTCCACATTTTTGGAGCATTCTGATTAGGAAAATCACTGAGAATATAAACACTGAATGTTAAGGAGAAATTTTGGCGGAATATCTGGGAAATTTTGAGGATTCATCATGAATTGGCAAGTTTTATGCTGGCTGCCAGTTTGAAACTAGGACAGCCTCGATAGACTTTATGTAGATGCATGAGGCAGAAAAAGCTAGTGACATACTGTAAACAATGAAAATGTAGTACTTACAATAAATGAAAACCAAATCTTTCTGCGATATACTGCTTGTAGTGCCATCCTTATTGCTGAAACATTTGGAAAATGGGGGCCTTTTAATGTGATTATGCATCTTTCTTATTCTGAATTATAGGATATGCTTCTAGTGTAGAAAATGTTTTGAATGGCGATGGATGGCTGAGCAAAGGCAAAAAATTAATGTGAAAAGTCCCCTTTATGCCCCTTTATGCCTCATCACATTTTCGGAAGGGGTGAAGCAAAGAGCTCTCTAGAGTCATGAGAGGTTTGTTTTGCTGACAGGAGCTCGGAACTTGTACATTTTGATGCAGAAGAGGCTACACCACAATGCGTAGATGCTGAGATTGATATTTTGGAGCTCGGAGCCTTTGTTAGCCTGACATATACCTTCAATTTTTTGGCAGGGTGCACACTGGCAAATTAGCTGTCTTTCTAAGTTGGTGCCATAAATGCTAACATGTAATATTATGGAATGCTTCGTTCCAATTATTTGATACACTTTACTAATAACACCTTTCCGCTTACCTGTAAGCAATTTAATTGTGGATGGGCGACTAAGGATGCATCTGAGTTTTGTTTGGCATGGCTGTGAAAAATCTTGATGAACTGTTACATTTTGTTAAAATTATCTTCTTACCGTAGCTTGCCTGTTTAAGCATGGTCACTAATATCGCCCCATCATATGCAGGTGAATGCATTTAGGTCCATGCTTCATGACAATATGATGGCGGGTGCTTTCTCTCATTCAACTGCTGTAGGGAAGCTGCGTAAAGACTTACCAGATGTTCCTGCAGATGCTCGCATCAATTTCCCACGATATAGTGTGGATGAAGCTGCGGCTGTTTGTCATTACTACCTGAGGTATGTCCGTACCTCAAAACCTATGAAACAGTGAATACAAGGATTCTGTTTTCACAATTCACTCGCCACATAAATGGTGAAGAAAGTAGAACTTAGGATATACAAGGGAAAGGCAAAAAAGGAGAACATTTGAATCATTAGAAAAGAAAAAGAAGTGAAAAAATGAATTATCCAAAAATAATAATAATAATAATAATAAGGAAAATAAATGAACAATTGAATCATCAAAGAAGGTAAAAGGAATGAACATAAGCAAATAAGTAGGGGAAGAAGAAGAACAATGGAATGAACTCTGTTAAAAAAAGGTTGAGCGATTTCTTTAAAAAAGAAGAGGAACAATTATGGAATTGCCAAGAGAAGAAACGTAGAGTTATTTTCCATTAGAATATACTTCATAAAGCTGTCTTATGTGGTCATAGAACACTACTGTTTAGTACTAACTCTCCTTGGTGTAATTTTCTCATTGTGATAGACAACGACTCATTCAACGTGAGGCATTTACAGAAGAAAGCTGGAAGAAAATCTATTATCTGTCAAATGGAAATGGCTCAGAAATGAGATGGCTGGTTCCTTTCATGCGATGAACTATGAAGATTCAAACTTCAACAGATAATTACATTGAGATTTTAACAGGAAAATTACTGCATCTGTTAATGCTCTGTGAATCTGGATTCTCAGCAAATAATCTGGCTGTTTTCTTGACCGTCTATAGAAATCAGTGAGGTTCACTTCTTGAAATTTTGCTCTGTACTCTAGGCTAGATGAGGCATATATTGCCTGTGTTTGTATGTTTTGATATTCAGAACATTGTCACAGATTCATATATACACATCATCACACTGCGTGATTGTTCTTTCCGTTTTCCTTTACTTGTTTTTCTGACCTGGTGTATGTATTCAATAATGTTGCAACTGCACGACATGTTAAACATTCTGAATTTTTAGGATTTATCCTTAACAAGGTGGATGCATTTAGATTTACCCTGCAAATATGACAGTTCTTTGATCATGGTTCCCACAATAATGTCTCTTATTATCCGAGCAAATTGTTTGCTCATCTTGAAACCTTGTCATATGAAACTTGATTGAAATTTGTAACATCGATATAAAGCGGAATGATGACACATTAAGTTGTGCCATAAAATTTAATTCTCTTTGTAACACTTCCATCCACCTTGCTGAGAGGTTGATCTTTTTTATACCCAAAATTTCCGTTTGTCAAAGAAGATTACAACCAAAGCCACAACCAGACTTAGCTCAGCAAAGCCGGGAAATATGGTTACTCGAAATCTGTTCCTCGGAATGAAATGCTTCCTGAATCCAAGTGTGTACATAAGACTAGTCTGCAAAGTACAATAAAGTAGGTTGAAACTCAGCATGTGACAAGCATGAAATAAGAACACAGGAAAGTTACAGAAAAGCTATCCTGTAGACTCTCAAGAACAAGAAGCTAAGAGTTGAGAAGGCAAGAAGGATCTATGTATTTCTCAAGATTTCAGTCAAAACCTACACCTTCAAACGCAATTCATGTAAATGTTAGTTTGCTGTCATGTATGGCTCCACCAGGGAACAACGATTATATGACAAATTGCCAAAACGATCAACCACTAGATGTTACCACGTTATAGTTGAAACAGTGACGCCCATGTCCAGTATCACGTTAGGGTTACCAATTGCACTGCCTAATATAGAGTTTACGAAATATGAAATCCAGGAATTCATGAGAAACAAGCATATTTGCAACCCAAAAATACCAGCGCCCTGCTGGCTAAATTAGAAGCAGAGAAGCAAGCTTTTACATAGAGTAAAGCCTCTTAAGAATTTTAAGTGTTTTATCATGCTATATTTCTATAAGCCAACCTTGGTTGTTTCTATGACAATCCAGGATATGAAGTATGATGCACGATGTAAATACATTTGAGCTTTTCCCTGATAAATTCGGGAGAAAACAGATGTCTATGTAGGACGAACGAACTATCTCCAAGGGTGGGAGCACCTTTCAATAGGAGGGGAAGTCTTTCTTTCTACTACAAACATAGTCTTCCTAACTAGAAAAAACACCTTGAAATAGCTATATCCCGGGAGAAAGATTCCTAATGGAGCTCTTGTTGGTTGCCGCAGGAGTGGTGTAAACCAATTCATGTCCAGCTCAGTTAAGGCTGAGAATCATAATGATCTTCCACCCCCAAAACTAGAGTATCACTTGCTCTTTTTCTTGGTGTGTGTGTTATGGTGTTCGGGTCAACTTGTGCACACCTCGACTTTTCTACGGATACACTACTAACTTCTACTAGCACTGGGTAACTCTATCTCGATTATTTTACTTGCTTATAGTATAATAATACCTCAGCTACTATGGAATTGCCTTTGTAGATGGTGCAGGATCTCTTGAAGGCGGAACCTTTCATCTTAAGATCAGCCTCTGCGCCTTCAACATGTCCATCACCAAGGAATATGTCAAACTCTAGTTTAGTAAATGTAGTTATCGTCCTATTCACACTGAACATCAACTCCTTCTCGTCAGTATCACTTGCCATATAACCTTGCCATGATCCTTTCTACAAGACAGAAAAGAAATAGCATCACACTACATCTTAGATTCGAAGAAGTAAGAGAGATTAAGAAGATAGATTAGCATACAAATGCTTTTTCTTGATCATTTGAAGAAATTATTTCAATATGTTGAGGTTATTCTATAACAAAAAATATCCTTTCTACATTCTTATCACAAAGAAAAGTGACTGCATAACCCTCCCAAGTCTATTTTATAAGCTGCATTACTTCGAGATTGGAAGTCTAACTTGCACCGCTTTCCTTCCCTTGAACCTGTCTTACAATCTGACCAATATGATTTTCTACAAGGAATACTCATGCAAACCATTCGCCAAATACAACTATATCTCAAATGACCTCTTCAAACATCTCAAGCCACAAAGTGTTTACAGAAGCTTGGACACCTCTGAATTGTTAGTCAAGTCATCAGCTCAAAAATTCGCAAGTGTCACTGATAAAACATCAACTGCTGAAAGATTACTAGAGTTTACTTTGAGGAAAGACCCATCAGCACTAAACTTGACCACCTTAGAATGGACAAGCCAGTAGCCTCCAGGGTTTTGGTTCAGTGATAAGGACGCAACACTTGAAGTGTGGTTTAAGCGCATGTCATAAGTTTGAACTATGTCACTGACTGAAGACCGGTAATTAAGTGAGAGCAAAGTAGAGGGGCGGGCTCATACTCCCCCTAGTTCCGAACTCGTGAGCACAATTCGGGTTTGGCTAGCTTAACTCACACAGAATTTTTTGGTTATCGGGAAAATAATATAATAACTGATCTTCAGCAATCCTTACCAGCAAGTTTCAAAATAAAAATAATTATCGCTCATCCAGATTCATGTGCCCATCCAAACAAACTTGATTTCCTTTTCAGTAAGAAACAAACAATGAATGGGAAAACCTGTTGCACTATGCCGTACCCCCGGTAAATTGAATTTTTGATAACTTGATTAGCTTCTAATAGGGCCAAGAACAAGCATCATTAATGTTAAAACTCTCAATTTCCATTTTGCACATATAAAAGAGCTTCCTTGAAGTAATTATTCTTCCTAATGTAAACAGCTAAACATTGTCTCAACAAACTAGAATCAGCAACAGAGAAAGACAATGGAACTATGCAAATGAGGCTATTACCAGATGATGATGAGAATGAACTGACTATTTATTTTCCACAAAGGACCAGTAACAAGCACCATTAAGTCTAGTTTTTTCAAGTTTTGCGCAAAGGAAGGAACACCCTTTTAGTAATTAATTCTTCATAAATTAAGCAGGTAAAACATAATCTCAACAAATTAGAGGCAGCAACAGGAAAAAGACTCACAACTAATCGAACTAAGCGAATTAGGGTATTGTCCGATGCATCAAGAATTACTTTCTGAAGGTGGGTATGGGCTGCCGAATTCTGTGGTTGACGACGGTCAACTCTGAAGAACAAATTGCCAACAGCATCGGTAAATTGGATGTTTCCAGCATCCCAAAAAGACTTACATTTCTTCGATACAAAAAGATCAAATGGGAATTGCCCGTCCGGCGGCCATTCGTCCGGCGTGGTAGTGGTACCCATCAACCAGCTGAATCAGATTAAAATGGAAAACGAACTCAGTGAATCAATCTTTTATGTGCAAGAAAACTCCACTAAAAGAATCAATTTTTGTGTTACAACTGTAATGAAGAGATGGAAAATCTGGAGATGGGGGTGGCAATGATTGGACCTCGCCGGCTTTTTGCTTAAAAACACGAATCAAACAAAAAGTTGGAAGAATTTAACTTTATAAATTTCTTTTTGGCAAGAGGGGATACATTTTGTAAGCGAATATAGGAGAAATTTTTAAAAAAAGAAAATTGATAAAAGATTAAGAAATGTGACAATTTGATAAACATTTCATTTGGCAAAACAATTTATTATGCCAAATAATAGTTGCTTGAAAGTTGAAATACTCGTAAACTAGAAGGAGAGTGGTTAAGATATTGTCCTTCGCATAACAATATGTGACATGCTAAATCAATAATGCTTTTTTAAAATTATTCTATTTAACAAGAGCCAAAGTGATATTAACAATTTAACATGAGGCGGGAGGTTTGGAGATAGATTCTGAGTCCAAGGAGGAATAAAGGTTCATTTAAGAAAGATTACGATCATATGATTAGGTAGGATATGACATAATTTTAATTCATGAAAAATATAATCATTCGTAAGAAAGTTTGAAGGTCGAGAATTGGGGCATAAGTCTAGTAGGTAGTGATGCATATTGTTTATCCATTCTCAGAGTATTAGTATTACTCTTGTATTTTTAACACTACGTATTGTTCCTTTAGTCTTGATTATTATATATTTTTTTTTGTTACTACTACCTTTGTTTACCTCGTTTATAGAGTCGAAGATCTATCAAAAATGACTTTCTTATCTTTTCAAGATAAACATAAAATTTACGTACACACTATCTTTTCTAGATCTCACTTATAATATTACACTAAGGACTCATTTTACCATGTGAGATGAAATCATGATATGAAATCATATGAGATGAAGTTTGAAATTTTTCTTGAACATGCAATTTGAGATTTTTAAGTTGTATTTTTTCCTCATGATTATAAAAATCCCATAAGTTGTAAAAACTGTTCAAATTACTCAAATTCTTATATAATCTTACCAAATAAGTAAAAGTTCATAATAAAATATAATACACTATCACAAAGCTATTCTAAAAAAAATACAACTTAAGAATCGAACTTTAGTTCAATAAAAAAAAAATTAAACATGAGTTGTAGTGTACTACTCTTTAATATAATCCTCCCACATAGTAAGGACAATCTCCTTACGGAAAATATAGTAGTTGGCAAAGGTTATTTATATTTATTAAATAAATAGTTAGTAAATATAGTTGGTATATATAAAATGATGAATTTTTTACAAAATATAAACTTGTGGATTAAATTTTACATTTAGAAAATCTCATCTCATGATTTGAAATTTCAAATCAAACTTTTTAAAAAATTTAAGAATTTAAAATTATAAAATAAAATCACATGTCTAAATACTAATTTTATCTCATAATTTCAACTCGTAAATTGCACGTTCAAATGCCCAATTATTGTTGTTAACAATCTACCATGTTTCATTGTAATTGTGGAAACTTTCTCAAATGATTTTGTAGCATTTACAAATTTAATTATAATTTATGTTTTTCTTTCTATTTTATATATAAAATATTTTAAAATAACACACTAGAAAATTACTTTCTTATATTCAATTCCCAAATCGGTTCACCCATTTCCTATGGGCACACCATACAACATTTTGTTCGTGCTAAAAAAGGCTCGTTGGCATTACGATATGAAATCATAACTTAAAATTATATAAAATAAAATTAAATTTTTTTATTTTTTTTCTTATGACATTAAAAACTTTACGAATTACGAAAACTATTAAAATTTCTCCAATTTTTATATCAAATAAGTAAAAGTTCAATATAAAGTATAATACAGTCATTCTAAAAAAATATAATATTTATTGATTGCATTTTATTTTAACAAAAAGTATAATTGAACTCCTCCCACATAATTAACAAACTTATATTCGATATAAATGGTTAGCAAAGATTAGTAAGAGTAATAATATCAACAATAAATTGTATTTACATCTAAAATAAATGGTTGATAAATATAAAATAGTGGGGTTCTTTTACAAAACATAAACTTGTGGTTCATTGTGGTTGAAAAAGTCCATATCATGATTTGAAATCTCAAATTAAGCTTTTTTGAGAATTTGAAATTTTATCTCATAATTTTAAATTGCATATCCAAACACTAATATAATCTCATCATTTCAAATAACGAGATAAAATCGCATGTCCAAATCGTCTACTAAAAAAGTGTTTTAACTTATATACTTCAAACCATTTATATTATCAACTTATTTTCATCTAATTTAATATATATATATATATATATATCCTTTTGATATAATTACATATCCTTGTTTGATTGGAGTAGTTATCTGTTTGATAAACTTGATAAGACATAAAAAATTTTATTCATATTGTGCAGAAATAAATACTCACAATCGCGATTATCGTATTTGACGGAACTCGCGAAACATCGCCTTAGAGTTTCTTTCCGGCAATGGCTGCAATTACCGAAAGTTCTTCTGTTCCGACGAAGGATGACACGCCCGTCACCGGTAGGGTTAAAAGAAAAAGGTTCCGATCTCGCCGTGACGCATTCCGTGAGTTCTAGGGCTTTTCACCGTCAACCTTTTGCTACTTTCAGTCTATTTGGTATGTTAAATTCTCAAATTATTCCAACTCTTATGCATCGGCAGGACGCGAAAGGCCACTCAAGCGACCATTGCTTGACTTTGCTAAGCTTTCAATCTCTGATTCTTCATGCAAAGGTATGTTATGCAGTAAAGGAACCAAAAATTCACTAAAAAAGGTTTTAAATATATAAAAAAAAAAACCATAAAAATACGAGAACTTTCACCAGTATTTTCTCAGCTTGAAGACAAAATTAATTCAATAAATAAATAAATATATATATATATATATATATATATATATATTACCTATTTATAAAGTGTTATAGTCAGTTGAATCTTTTCGGATAAGGATGATTTTAAAAAAAAAATACTCTTTCTAATAATATTATAATATTATTAGACTAAAAATCTGTTAAATGTAAATAAAAGACCTTTTTTTTCTTTAATTGTTGATATAATATTAGACTAGCATTCTAATAGAGGGCGAAAATATTCAATTTTGAATAGTAATTTGGCCCTTTATTTCTCACTACGCCCATTTCCCTAAAATATGCCACCAGCTTTCATATAAAATAATCCATTTTATTTTACTTTTGTTCGTGTTAATTTAAAATTTTAAAATATAATTATTTAATAATAAAATTAGTATTAGAATAAAAACAATAAATTTTTCTATTTATTAAAATGAAAAATATAGTATGAAACCAAGGAAATGAAAAGGAGTATAAAAATACTCGGAATCGCGGAAAAAGAAAAATAATAGCTACTCAATATCACAATATATAAGTCGAAGTAGCTCGCGAAACACCGCCGCTGACTTGCTTTCCGGTAACAATGTCTGCAGTCGCCGAGAGTTCTTCTGTTCCGGCGAAGGAAGACAAGCTCGTCATTGTTAGGGTTAAGAGAAAAGCTTTCCAGTCTCGCATTGACGCTTTCTGTGAGTTCTAGGGTTTATCATAGTCAACCTTTTGCTATTTTCGGTTTATTTGGAAGCTTAAATTTTCAATTATTCCAACTGTTGTGCGCCGACAGGGCTCGAAATCAATGAGAGACCAGTCAAACGACCATTGCTCGACTTTGCGAAGCTTTCAATCGATGGTTCTTCAAGTAGAGGTTTGTTAATTTTTGATGGATAACACTTCTAATCTTTAGTATGAGAATTCCGATATTTTTTTGAATTTACATAGCTAAAAGCTACTTTTATAGTTAAAAAGTATTCAAAGAATGTTTGATAGAAGTTGTAGATGAAGACAAAGCTGGTTGACGAAGGTATATCTTGTTGGATGTTATTAACATATTTGCTCAAATATGATTGTAATGAGTAATGTCTATTTTAGTTTAAGAAGCAACAAATGCAGGTATATGATTGTAACCCACCAGGTCTTTTGTTTCTTTTGATTTTTTACTGTTATGTACTAATAATTATTTTCAGTGGAGGAATTGAAGAGCAGAAAGGTACTTGTGCAACATGTGGAGACAGTAACTAGCTCAGAGGTCACTGTTGATATAGTGAAGTCTTTTGTGGTTAGTGCAATATATTCTACATTTTTAACTTAGTCATTTACACATCTTAAAGTGTGAGAATTTTTGCACCACTTGCATCATCGAGCCATAACCTTTAGAAGGGTCTCTAAGTTGTGTGTGCAATTATTTCAGTAGATAGTAGCTACAATGAGTTTTCTAATAGCTGTGTTTTAGCAGTTGGCCCCAGCGGATTCTTCAGAAGTCAAAGAGAAATCTGAGATAAAGCGAAGTTTTAGGTCAGAAAAGGTAAGCTCTTTCTTGATTTACTTACAGGCATGTGCAGAAATATATAGGAAATCTGCAACAACCAGAGTTTCAGCTTAATTATAAATGACGAATGCATGTGTTTAATGTGGTTTGTGCAGAAACAAGAACAACTACTTGCCAAGGCAAAGCAAAAACAAGAGGTATTAACAGAGTTCTATACCATCAGATTTTCTTTTGTAATAATTCCATATTGTTTCCCTGTTATTACAGAGAAGATGGTTATACATAACTTTCAGTTTTGTGGAGTTGTTTAATATAGATACATTTCATGGATGGAATCTTTCCTTTTGTACTAGCTAATCCGCACAGCCTGCAACTTGCTATTCTATGTTTTATTTGTGGAAAGCTTGTTTTCCTTGTTATCCTTTGTATTTATTTCTAGTGAAGGGAAGTCATTATCTCGATGGAGAAACAATCACATTGGAATGAAACAGAATAACTTGAAGTGGTTTGGTGTACTAATAAGAGAAATAATAATAATAAAATATTTACTGATCAAAAAGAAAAAGAGAGATAATACCAAATTACATCATCTTTTTCATAACCGTGGTGTTCGGGCCAACTTGTTCGCGCCTCGACAAATTCTACAGGATACCAGTTTACCTCCACCAGCAACAAGTACCACCTAATTTATTTTTTCTGATTGTTAGAACCAAACGGCGGTTAAAAATGTAATTTGGTTATTAATACCTATTACATTCTTAAACGCTGTTTGATCCTAACATTCAGGAAAAAATTGGAATACCAAAGGATGACTACACTTGAACATATCTGATATTGATATAAGGAAACAAAACTATGTATAAGAACAGTTTACATGACATTTGGATCTGTCTGAAAAAAAAAACAAGCAAGTATAGTATATTATTCATTTGTATCTGATATATTTGGATTGACTAAGGAAAAAAAATAAAGAATGTTGTGTATGTGGAGAGATTGATGAAGATTTTTTTTCTTTTAATCACCTTGTGGAAAATGATTTGACATTTCATTAGTATATGACAGCGCAGTTATAAACTTTGATGCCCACTCCCAAACAAATCTTCTAACCTTTTTAACTCTGCATCTGTAGGTGCTTGTTGCTAAATCTAGGTTATGAAGGTGTATTGGTAATTAAGCAAAAATAAAGAATGTTGTGTATGTGTAAAAGTTGATGACGATTCCTTTTCCTTTTAATCACCTTTGTGGAAAATGATTTGAACATTTCTTTAGTATATGATAGTGTGGTCATGAACTTTGATCCCTGTTCTCAAACAAATCCTCTAACCTTTTAACTCTGCAAATGTAGGTGCTTGTTGCTAAATCTAGCTTATGAAGGTGTATTGGTAGTTAAGCAAACTTCACATCTTATCTGCCATTATTATATTGTATTCTAGAAGTCTGTGTTTGTGATTGAATTCTGTGACACCTATTGGGTTTTGAAGCTTGTGACGGAGGCGTCAGTGTTGCTCTTTTTGTTTATTTCGACATTTCAAACTTGATTCATACTATTAACCTTATGGTCTTAAGTGGGTTTTGAATAACTTAATAGTGGATTCTTGCATGGTAGAGTCACTTATCTTTTCTCCTAATTAAATGTTTCAAGGCTTTTTAGGATTTAGCTTATCTTGCTCTTCCCTCCTTTAGGATTTGTCTAAAAATGCCCGGTTTGAGCAAATATGGAAAAGCAGAAAAGAAAAGAGAAAACTAATGCACAATGAAGAGCTGAATGAGATGTGTCAACTATATGATGTTATTCGTGTTGATACTGAAGAAAAAAGGCATGAAGTGCATGAGGAGTAAGTGTTATTGTAATTACATGCTAGCCTTTTAAGTTACTGCCATGCAGTGCTATTGTTTTCCTTCACAAATGAACAAAAGCTGGTTTTATGACGTCAATGTAGGACTACCGAGTTCGAAGATCATAAGATGATGTCCCAATATTTGCCTCTTTTACGAGAAGTCATACCAAGTGCTGCTGAAGAAATTGAGTCAGAGATTCATAATTACATGTCGCAACAAGGTCCTATATTGCTTTTGTCCTTTTCCAGGGATTTGTTTTCAAATTCAATCTCATGATTTGCTCCCCTGGCAAGGAAATCCCTATAGGCCATATAGGTTGTTCGGTGAAGTTTTATCAGTTTGACAAATTTTGTCGACTTATTGATATTCTGAAACAAAATGAAATGGTAGAAATTCTAGCTCATCGTTACAGACCATTTCAGCCATGCTTTTAAGGAAGGTACTAAGCTAAAGTTCTGGATTCATTCCTAACTAATAGAATTTTGAATGCTTTCCCTTCCCGAGTCGATTGAAGGGTCACTATTGTGGATTTGGCCAAATGGGCAATCGAGCTTGCTGTCTATTTGCATGTTCACTGTGAGTTTATTGAAGATTGTGCTAATTGCTGTGCAGCATCTTCAGATGGTTATGTTTATGACTATTATACTGTTAAGAATGATACAACCACTGATGAGGATATTGCTAGCCCTTTTCCATTGTAAGGATTCATACAGCCGATAATTTTTCTTCAGATACCATCTTTTCCTTTTAATTGTTACTAATATTGTTGATGCGGTTATTTTAGGGTGCAGGTTGATGAAGATGATGACTACTACGATGGTCCTGATCATTCAGACTACGAATCTGATGATTCCAATGGTCATCTGTCCCTTTGCCTTCCCATCCCCTTTTAGTATCATTTGTTATTTAAGTTACTTTTTGTTAGAAATGGTTTAATATTCAGACCTTTTTTTCAGCTGAACATAATCCCTGGAATGATTATCCGGATGAAGAAGAATCTGAAGACGAGGATGAGACCCAGTCATCAAGTGACAAATCAGAAGTTTTAAGCAGCACTTCTCAGGAACAATATGGATCTGAATCTGTTGGTGTAATTTCTTTCAAAAACGATGATGTGGGCCGCGAAGACTGGTCAGATTATGCAGATCCAAGCCTTGAAGGTGATATATTTGGTGAGTCTGATGATGATGATGATGAAGAAGAAGTGTGGTGACCATCACTACATGCCATGTTTTACTTCTCATCAGTACCTATTTCGTGCATACCCTGTATATGTGTTGTGAATGACATGTTATGTTTTCTGAACTGGCTAATTCTGCTATCTAGGCTACTGATTGATCAAATTCAGTGTGGTTGGGCAATAATCTTTTCTCCAAGTTTTTAAAAACAAATCTTGCCAGTACTGTAAATCTTAGTCAGGTTTCCAGTCCTAAGCACAACTCTAACCGTAGTTGTCTAGTTTAACAATTTATGATTATGTGTTGTCTTTGTTTTTCTGGGTTGTCCAGCTGGAGTTTTGGTTGAATGGTTTTTGGACTCTTTGGAGAATTACTGGTACAAATTAGTAGTATGAAATGTGATGGAACGAAGGGTATACCTAATTACTTGTTGGTAAAAGCTTATCCAAACGTGGTGGGTACATTAAATTATACTAATTTATCATGATTAAGTGATAAATTAAGTTAAAAATATGTAGCAGTAATTAACTACTCCCTCCGTTTTAAAATAAGTGGTCTTTTTAATTTAGGCACACCCCTTAAGAAAACTATTCATTTCTAGAAAGAAAAATGTATTTTTACTCTTAGTAAATATTTTGAAAAAGATGTAACTCTTTATTATTATTTTTATTATGTAAAACTCTCTTCATTTAAATAAGGGTAAAATTGAAAGAACATTATTAATGTCTTCTTGATTATGTAAAACATTACTTATTTTGAAATAAAATTAAAAAGCTAAAATATTACTTATTTTGAAACGGAGAAAGTAATGATTAGTGAATATAACTTATTTTTGTAATTAATTGAGCTGAATATACCAAGAGTGTATATCTATAATCTACTATAGGCTAAGCCTACCAATATAAGGACCATTAACATCCATGCCCCATGAAAGTAATTATATTTGATGACTCCAACCACATAATAACTATGATACACCCAATATCATCAATACTAACATAGCCAACATAGGTTCACAGATCAGGCTACAACAAAATCACAGCTCTTCTTATTATGATCAAACAAATTTAATCAATTATTTTCCAAGATATATAGGCTATTAGTATGTAGTGGGTTCATATATACAACTACAAGAAAAAATATATACACTCAAGATTGTGGTTCGATGATCAATAAAATGAATTAAAAATTTAAGAGGTCAATTTTTAGTTTGTATTTTAGCGTAAATAAAATATAAGGTGATTTTTTTATTTGTTCAAATTTTAATAGATAAAATTATTCGATATTTATGTTGATAGGAAATAGCATATATCTAATTAAATTAATTAAAACGTGAATAAACTAATTCAAATATTATCATTGTAAAATATAGGATAGTGTCATTCTTTATTGAACTTACTAAACAGGATATAATGTCACCATATATTATAAGATGAAGAAGAGGGATTTTATATTATAGTTAATTCTATAAGGGTAGAAAAATAGAAATTAAGTTAAAAAGAGGTTTAACTTCTATACATAATATATTAAACGAATTTCTACACTATGGATCACCAGATAATTACAGTTATCTACCTATAGAGTGTGTTTGGAATAAAGGAATTTTTTTTAAAATTATTTATTCATTTATTTTTATTATTAATGAAAAATATGTTTTTTTTAAAAATAAGTGAGTTTTATTTATTTATTATTATTATTATTAGGTAAATAAAAATTATTATTTTAATAGTATTAGTATATGATATTCTAGGAGGTTGGGGGAGAGGAGGTAGGGGTATGAAATGGTGAGGATGAAGGTTATGGGGGACGAGAGTGAAAATAAAGTGTGTTAAAAAAATGTAAAAAACACAATTAATATCGAATGTCAGTAGTGCAATTTATTTTTTTAAAGAATATTTTCCTCTCTATCGAATACATCCATAATGATGAGTAGAATTAACTAGTAACCTGAAAAATCAGATAAACATTCTACCAAGAGATTTTTTATTTTTTATTTGTTTAAAAAAAAAGCACAAAAAGAATACGAAATAATAAGGTCAGCATGACACGAGAAACATGAATTGATTGAAGATGATGTTGGATAGTCATTAAAATAAGCAATGTTTTATGGACGAAAATGAATTTGTTAATCAGATCAAGGAGTATGTTGGTGCCTCCCCTATCACACAAGCAACAAATACATCGCGGTTCAATCTTATTAGTGGTCTAAAATTAAAATTAAATAAAAATTTTATTATATTTTTTATATAAAATTTATTTTTATAATTTTTTGAGATGCAAAGTTATTAATAAATTTTTTATAATATTTTTTTAAATTAATAATATAATCAATCATTTAACCTTTTTTGAGATATAGTACTCGAGATGTATAATTTTATTTTAATAATTCTTATGAAAAATTTATTTTTTTTTACAAATAGTATTCAATGTATTTTAGAAAAAAATTAAAACTTATTATTGCTAAAAAATGGGGCTCCTTAAATTTGGAGCCTAAAGCACCTGCCTTTTTTTTTTTTTGTTTTTTTTTGTTTTCTGGTTTTAAATAATTCTGTAGGACAGAGACACCAGTATCCCTTGTAAATTCTACGACTACTACGACAATATACTCAATGACATAATCACAAATTTCATGAATAAAATTTAAATTGTTAATAGTGCAAAAATAAATAATGTAGAAAGAACATTAACGGGAATAAATAATACGCTAATTGAAATAAAGGAAACAACAAATGTACTAATAATACTCGAAGAATAAGATATATATATATATAGTAGGAGAGTAATAGTACTAATAATACTGAGAAGAAAAACTATACAAACGTTCGAGTATAGCTACCTACTAACCTTCTACCTTAATTTCCGACCTTTATAATCACCCATCTAGGGTCTTAATTCTCAGTAAGCTGCACGTATAGCATTGCCCTGTCTAATCACCACTCCCGAATACTTCTTCATTCTACCTCTACCTCTTCTCAAATCCACTGTAGTCTACCTCCTATACCTCCTCGATCACTGAAACATTCGTGAATCCCCCAAACTTATTCATCGCAAAATCCGCTCTTACCTTATCTCGAATTTCTTCGTCCATACAAACCAAAAATTATGTGAAACGAACATGAGGCTGGCAAAAAGGGGAAGAGGAATGCATCTATAAATATCGAAAATTACTAGAAAATAACTGATGCTTACGAAACAAATAGTTAGTATGTAATCTAAGAATCCCACACATGACAAAGTGCCATATAAATGTAAACAAATTTTGTTTTTACCGCAACTACAACGCACTACTCTCCAATACAGCAGTCAATAAATCAGTAACTATTACTTCCTCCGTCATTTTTATTTATCACGTTGCCCTTCTCAAAGAGTGGTATATAAATGTAAATAAAATTTGTTTTATTGGTACCGAAACGCAACACCGGACTCAGAATTTAAACTTGATGAGTTTCGCTATTAAGATTCATAGCATTGAACCCAATATTTTTTAAAAGGGAAAAGGATTAAAGATACCCCTCTGTTTTAGTATATTAGTTAACTTTGCCCCTGGTTATACTATAGGGCCAAATATACTCCGGCCGTTAATAAAGTAAATAAAATTGCCCCTTAATTGGATGGAATCCCCCAAATTGACTTAAAATACTCAATTTCAATTAAATTACCCAATTTTTTCTGTAAATCCGAATCCAACCCACTAAACTACATAAACTCATTAGAATTTAATTATCATTGCTAGAATTGATGAAATTGCGCATGCATGTATATATTGACAATAATAAAATTAGAGTCTCACGTGATAATAGTGCCATATTTCAAATAAGCAAAATTGTTTTTATATAAATCCACTAGAACTAACTAATATCCAAAAACAGAAGTCATGTATATCCCCAAGGAGAGTAGATAAATTTATGTAATCAGAAAATTTTTTTGATAAAAATAATTGTGAGCCTAATGAAGTTAAAGAGTCCAAGGCTCTTAATTCACTTTAGTTACTTAACCAAATTGTCCCCTCTTTGATGTTACGTCTCCAACAAATTTTATACTCTTAGTATTATGTTTAAAATATTACTCCCTTCGTTAAATTTTAATTGTTAAGTATATTAAAAATAGTTGTTTTAAAATATTAATCGATTGTTTATACATATTAAATAAATTTCTTAATGTAAATATATAATTTAGATCAAAACTATTAGATTTTGGTGAATTTGTAGCTTTTATGGTGCATCCGCTCCTGTGCCTGATAATTTTATCTACCAATGCTTAAACAAATGACAAAATTCACCTAATATTTTTCTTTTAAAATCTTTGATAGGATCGGAACCTAATCTTCATAATTTTTACTCGCTTCATCGATCATTAGACCAATTTTTTAACTTTTACGTGACTCCTGATAGTGACGAAATCAGAAAGTTTAACAAGAAGATAAAAAAAAAATACAAAAAGACGTAACAAGATGTTAAAATATTATACTCCTAGTATTCTGTTTAAAATATTACTCCCTCCGTTAAATTTTAATTGTTAAGTATATTAAAAATATTTGTTTTCAAAATATTTGCTAGTTTCAAAATTTATGAAATAATTGATAATGTTTTTTCAATTACCCTTAGTACGTCACGTTATTCTAAAATGTGAAAAGAATTAAATTATATGTTTTCAAAAAATTAATAGGATTATATTGATCAAATTATCATCCCTATTAATTTTTTCTTAAAACGTGTATAAATTTTATCTTAATGATTAAAATGAAACATGCGGATGAATTCACAGCGTCAACATTTGCAAAGTAATTTTCATACTTGTACAAATACACGCAATTATAACCAGCCTCCTTAACCCTTTAAGTGGTGGCTCCTAAATCTACACATCATTTTATTTCTCCTGCCACAACATTTATCTTTTTTTTTATAATAGTAATGTTCGAGTCATTTTGGATTATTTTATTGAGTATTTATTTATCTTTCACTGAACATATATTTGATCAGAGGTGGATTTAAGATGTTTAAATTTATAATTTCAAAGATGATAATTTTTTTATTCTTGGTTCATGATTGATTGTTTATGCATATATATTAAGTGAATTTCTTAATATAAATATATAATTTAGACCAAAGTTATTAAATTTTGGTGAATTCGTAGTTTTAATGGTGCATCCGCTTCTGTGCCTGATAATTTTATCTATCAATGCTTAAACAAATGATAGAATTCACCTAATATTTTTCTTTTAAAATCTTTGATAGGATCGGAACCTAATTTTCATAATTTTTACTCGCTTCATTGATTATTAGCCCAATTTTTTAGCTTTTACCTTACTCCTGATAGTGACGAAATCAGAAAGTTTAATAAGAAGATAAAAAAAGAGAAAAGAAAATACAACATATAGGAGAAGTATCTTTTACCCAATTTACAAGTATAATTTTTCAGTGAAAGACTCTTTAATACATGTCACTCAGACCCTTCCTACATTTTCATATAAACAACTTTCACATTTCCCATCTATAAAACTAGACAGATTCTGACTCTTTTTAATTACTCATCAAACTTCAGACATCCTTAGTTCTTTCCCAAATAGAAGAAAAGAAAAGAACACAAATGTCTAAGCAATGGATGAGCCTAGTTGGAGCATTATGGTTACAGTCTATGGCTGGAACAAACACAAATTTCCCAGCTTATTCTTCTCAAATCAAGAAACTTCTATCCATATCCCAAGTTCAGCTCAATAACTTAGCTTTTGCTTCTGATGCTGGAAAATTACTTGGTTGGTTTGCTGGAATTGCAGCTAATTATTTACCCCTTTGGCTAGTTCTTTTAATTGGTTCAACACTTGGATCAATTGGCTATGGGGTGCAATATCTTTTCCTTGCAAATCACATACATTCCTTATCCTATTGGCATGTGTTCTCACTCACTTTCTTGGCTGGCAACAGCATTTGCTGGATTAATACAGTTTCTTACATAGTTTTGATTCAGAATTTCCCATTGGACAGACAGGTTGCTGTTGGATTATCGACTAGTTACATAAGTTTAAGTGCCAAGATTGTTACAGACATAGTTGATGTTATCGATGTTTTCATCCCGAGTGGAAGGGCCAAGACTTATCTCCTGTTGAACTCTGTTTTGCCCCTGTTTTGCGTGGTTATTGCAGCTCCATTAATTCGAGAGACGAAGGTTGATAAATCAAGAAAATTATCAGATGGGTTCCGAGTTATGTTCCTTATAACGCTTGCTACAGGAACTTATGCTGTGATCACCAGCTTAAGGCCTTCGATTTCGAAATTATTGCCAAGATTGTTGAGTTTAATGGGAATGGGGATTTTCTTGTTGCTTCCAATTTTAGTCCCATTGAGTGAAAGAATCAAAGAACAATGGCATGGGAAATGTAGGATTAGGAGAGACCCAAGAATTTGTGATCTAAGTAAGTTGGAGGAGGAAGAAATTAGAACAACACAAGAGGAGGAGATTAAAGAGGAAAATGATGAAATTGGATTTGCTGTAATGGAGGAAATTGGGGCTAAGAAAATGTTGATGAAATTTGATTTCTGGTTGTATTTCTTTGTTTACTTGTTTGGTGCAACATTGGGTTTGGTATATTTGAATAATTTGGGACAAATTGCTGATACTCGTGGATGCACTGCCACTTCTTCACTGGTTTCATTATCATCCTCATTTGGTTTCTTTGGTCGTCTTCTTCCTTCACTCTTCGACTACCTCTTCTCCAGGTGAAAATTTCTCGGTCCATTCACTAATTCAATTAATTTAGATTCATATCGCGCTTTTTACTGGCGATAAAATCCAAAATTTCGCTCAAAATATACTAAGTTTTATATATCCATGCATAAAAAAGAGTAAATTTTCACATATATACAAAACATAAATTTTTTAAAAAGTGCGTTCGGCTACAGGAAGTTATTTATTTTTGAAGCTCAAACCTGAAATATTTTAGTATTTAGAGATTATGTCAATTGTCATCATGTTCGGTGTGTGTAAACAAAGTTTTATATTGATAGTTGAAAAGAAATATAATTTATTTATAAAGTGTTGGGTATATTTAACCTAAAATAAATAATACCACGTCATGTTAAAAGTAGGCATTGGTTTGTTTTAGCCTAACAAGGGATATATGGAGACGGTAGAGTGATAACGTAGAGGACGACTTAATTTACTCTCCAAATTAGCTCAGGAAAAATGATAGATCATGCATGTGAAACTTAGTTCAAGTGGGTAGATTGTTGGGCGTACGTGAATAAAGTTCTAAACCGATAGCTCAAACAAAAATTAAGCTAATATTGAATATCTTTAATAATATAAGAGATTGTATGAATTTTCAAAAACGAATAATATTATACCATGTTAAGAATATTTTAAGGTGTTTTAACCCAACACACCACACTTCTTGTTGATTGTCTCTTCATGTATTTTGCTTGTATTTTATAAAATTGAGAGATGGGCATCTATTGAATTGCACCATATTTCCTGCTGGTTCTTTTAATGCTTTTAATGCGAAAGTGATTCTTGAAAGAATGTTAGTTGGTGTAAAAATTTAAGGAGCCGCTTGTTTTGGTGAAATGTACTACTTCCTTCGTTTATTTTAATTACTAAGTATATTAAAAATAATTATTTCAAAATATTTGTTAGTTTCAAAATTCATGAGATAATTTGAACGTGTTTTTTTAATTCTACCCTTAGTATTTAAAATCATTCTAAAATGTAAAAATAATTATTATTTTATGTTTCTAAAAAATTAATACGGTTATATTAGTCAAATTAGCATTCCTATTAACTTTTTCATAATGGGTGTGCAAATTTTATCGTAACAATTAAAATAGAAGAGAGAGAGAGTACTTTCTTTGTTCATTTTTATCTTTTTAATATTAATCTAACATATTTTTTTAAAAAATTAATAAATATTATTTTTTGAATGAAATAAATTCAATATTTTTAGAAATACATTGAAAATAACTATAGCTAATAATAAAAATAAACTAGAAATAAAAGAAGAAATTATTTTTAATTTTTTAAAATAAATAAATAAAAATAAAATATTATATTTAATAGAGTAATTAAGTAAAAGTAAACAGAAGAAGTAGGTTGCGGGACATTAATGTGTGTGTTAATATGACAAAGCCCAAGTATAATCATCACCATTCATTTCTTTTTCTTCTGAAATTTTTAGACCAAGTATTTTTCATGCATTAAACACTAAATAAAAATCAGGTCGAGTATTAACTATTCTAGTAAGGTAGGTACTTCGTGTTCTTATAGTAAACACAAAAAAGATTATAGAAGGAATTGCCTAGTTTTAAGCAACACACTTGTCAAATCCAATAATTTATGACTCGAAAATGAAAGGGCTAATTAGTTACACATTTAGTCCGTCACCTAAAAATAATTATATCCATTACTGAGATAAACATCAATTAGATACTTATTTTGTACATAATTTATGTATATTATTGTAAAAAAAAAAATAGATCTCGAGTCTAACTCAACTTCAAAAATTAGGTTATGAGGTTGAGTTAGGCCCAAGATTTATTTTTTACATGGTATTAGAGCAAGACCCATTTCACTCGATGTTGGGCCTCCAAATTAAATTGTCCATGCTCCAAATATCCAGTCCTGGGCGTGAGGTGGGTTGTTGAAGATTGAAAAAAAATCTCACATCGTTGGTTAATGAGATGGGTGATCTCTTTGGGCAATTTTCCTCTTATAAACTAGTTTTTGAGGTTGAGTTAGGTCCAAGATTCATTTTTCACAATTATATATTCGTTAGGTTATTATTTTGAGTAACAATTATACAACAAAAAAATCACAAAATATGTGAAATGTGTTTTATTAAATAAATCTATTTATAGTTACTATATATATATACTCGAAGCATGTCTTAGGCCAAATTTTATTAGCTTATAGTAAGTTATTATTTCATTTTTCGTTGATTCATATTTGTTACGAAAGATTATACATTGTAATTATATATCAATTTAATTGGCTGGTGTAAAAAATTTATACACTATCAATGCAGAGACGAGCTGAAACTCGTATTTTATTTATTTCAGGAGTAAATATGCAATATCAAGACCAGCTAGCATAGCAGTGGCACTAGCACCAATGACAGGAGCTTTCTTTTTGCTTCTCAACAAAAGTCACATAGCTTTCTACATTAGCACAGCTATAATTGGGACTTGCACTGGAGCAATTACATCAATTTCTGTTTCACAAACCACTGAGCTTTTTGGGACCAAAAATTTTGGTGTCAACCACAATATTGTTGTGGCAAACATACCAATTGGTTCATTTGTATTTGGGGATTTTGCTGCTATGCTCTACAGAAGAAGACAAGGGAATTCATCAACAACAAGTGATGTTGGGAGTTGTTTGGGGATGAAATGTTTTCAGACAACTTTTGTTATATGGGGTTGTCTTTGTTTCCTAGGAACATGTCTGGCTTTGATTCTTCATACAAGAACTCGCAAATTCTATAGACATTTACGTGGAGGTAACTAATATATATATATAGTATTAACTTGTAGAGTTAATTACTAATTAATTACCTTATACTAGCTTATTAGACAGCACAAAAGTACTAATAAATTATGTAACAACTTTTTAAAAAATAAGTACGTTATCTTTACGTTGTTTAGCATATAACTTTAGATACTATAATGTAAACAAATAGTTTTGTAAACGACAATGTGCTGTGACACGAATAAAATTTGTTGCCGAATGAATTATTGTCGATGATCCTCGTTCTCATCATTTTCGGATGTATTTATCGGCAAAATAAAAAATTTTACCAAAAATATTTAGAATTTAATATATATTTAAAAAAAATAATTTAATATTTAAGGCAAAAGAAGATGACGAATGAAAAAGAAAAGTTAAAAAGAGAAAAGAAAAGAAAAGAAAAAATTGAAATGAAAAGGAATAAAAATCTGGTGCTGAGGTGGCATGCTACGTGGCATCCACCTCACTCAAATATCAGGTCTCGCTTTAAAATTGCCAATGACAAAACAGTTAAAAATAAGAATATTTTAGCAAATTTTGTTAACGTCAATGACATATTTGACCCTATTATATAAGGAGGGATAAAGTTAGTTAATAGATGAAAATAGACGGATATTTTTTATCCTTTTCTCTATATAATATGATTTTGAACAAAGTGTCCAGCCTTTTTTTTTTTTTTCAAATAAGCCCTCCACGAAATCTATTTTTCTCAGGTGGTGGGAAGTTTGGCTTGGACCCCTACTATGTTGATTATTCATTACATAATAATACAAGAACTAGAAGGGACATGACCACCTTAAAACTTGTTGGTCAGAGACCTGGACAATGTTGTGCTTAGTATGGTACTATAGCCTTAGAGAAGGACAAAAAAATGAGGAACCTCAACGGACACGCTCCTTATAAATGTCTTACCACGGAGGATGTTCAATTGACTATATTATTTAGGATATTAAAATTGATCATTTTTATAATTTGTTTGATTAAATTTTTAAAATCAGTGTATTTCGAAAAAGTATTTTTAATTAGAAGTGATTTATGTTTGATCAATAAATTTAAGAAATATTTTTGAGCAGCAATTAGTGTTTGATCAAATTTTTTAAAAGCGTTTTTAAGTATATTTCTCGCAAAAGTAATTTTGGAAAAAAACTATTTTTTTTAGCTTAGGAAAAACAACTTGATCTGGTGCTTTATGGAAAACTTATTTTCTTCTAAAAGTTTGATCAAACACCTTATTTTTTTAAAATAAACACTTTTCAAAAAAATATATACATATAATAAAAAAAATTAGAAAAATAATAATTTGATTGCTAGCAGACTTATGTTGCAAAATACTATCATGAGGGAAAGATAATTAATACTATTATCTTTATATAACAAAAAAGAAATGCATTTGATGGTCCTCTCTTTTGATTTATCTCCGATTTTGATTTTAACTTTCTTCCTGTACAGTCCCTTTTAGCTAATTTTGAGAATGCAATTACTTTGATACATAGGAAGTGTCTAAGTATCCTCAGAGAACTCAATATGAACTTGGAGTAGTCTAATCTTAATACAAATATTAAATATCGAATATCTATTCGATGATAGGTGCGGGAGACATATATACGTACTAATGAGAATAAAAGTTTTCAATACGTAGTACACTACTAAAAATATAGATCTTTTCAATCATAAATTATTGAGAAATTTGTGTTACAAAATATGATTTTTTTCATTCATTTCTTACCGAATCAGTTCATTGAGAAAACGCATGTTGGAAAACAGATTCTCACTGAAGTAGTGAGAAATTTTATGATTTTTCCATATGAAAATATTATTATTCGTTTTCCACTGATATCGCTAAAAATAGCCACTTAATATTTATTAATAAAAAATTTTAATAAAAAAATAATAATTTTTTAATAGCGGTAGTTTGTCCACGTATAAAGTCAAAACCGTGCTGCAAATAATAAATTTTGGTATATATGACAAAGTTGAAATTATGGGAATTATTCTTGATGGATGGAGGACCATTAAAGGAAAAGTGGACAGATAAATAACCCAACTCCAAATGTAAAGTGAGCAACAAAGTTTGTTAAGAGTTAAGCATTTATGTTTAATTTATATATGTAGCCAACTAGAACATGGTACTCTTCTCTAAATCTTACGTTTCGTACGAAGAAAAATAAGGAGATATTTTTATATTTGATACGAAATAAAATAAGTAGATATTTTTGTATTTAGTATATATAAATAAAAAATATTAGATTAAAAATATTTATATAATTTTAATAAATATTATGCGAGGTAGAGTTGGAGAGGTAGGGGTGTGAGGTAGTGGCAATGGGGCTCTGTGTGTGTATGGGAGAGGGGGGGGGGGGGTCGGGGTTGAAGTGCGTTGGAGGACGGGAGGACACAATAAATATATTGTAAATCATTTTTCTATGATGAAGAGTGTTAAACTAGAAACATATTTACTAAAACTAATCTTGGTATACGTGTCTTACACGTGTCCCTCGTATATATTAACAAGAATAAATGTTTTTAAAATAGTATAAATAATATTTAAAAGATATATTTGTGTAACAACATAAGACTTTAGAAAGAAAATTTTAAATTGATAAATGATCATATTTAATAGTTTGATCCAATTCAATTGTTCTTTCTTCGGTTTATTCTAATACTAGCTTGTTTCGTTGAATAGAAGTATTGTAGAATCAATGTTTGATTGACAAATGAAAAAGTCGTTCGTTTTTACATGATCACTTAAATGTATGCATTATATATATATATATATATATATATATATATATATATTTTACGTTATATTATTACAAAATTTATATTACAATACACTACTAACGGAAGAATATTTAATATAAATAGATATAAACAGTTTATTCTACAAACATGATTTACAAAGTATATTCACAAACACAATTTATAAATTTAAAAATAGATTTAATAGTTACAACTTTAATTAATTTTAAAATCCTAAATATTAGAATAATAATTAAATAATAATTTTATCTATTATAAATTTTTTTAATAAAGAATAAAAAATTCAACCAATATTTTTAAATGTCTTCAACCTTTTAATATAGTTCAGATTTATTGAATATACGAAAAACTACCCCAATGCACCTTTTGGACTTCATCACTAAAGGGAGACGTAAACGCATAAAAAATTATTTATATGATTATATTAAATTAATAAATATATAATATTTATTATAAAATTAAATTCACAATAACAATAATAGACAAGAAATAGAACTCGAAAATTCTCTGGACATTTATGTGTAGGAAATTAATATATAATATTGTTACATAATGAAAAAATCTCACATTGAAATGAGTAGTCTCTTTATATGGAATTGAATAATTATTTTCAAATAAACTAGCTTTTAGAGTTGAGTTAGATTCGAAATTCATTTATTTACGATATTAACTTGTAGAGTTAATTAATTACCTTATACTAGCTTATTGGACAGCACAAATGATTTGTTAAACGACAATGTGCTGTGACACGAATGAAATTTGTCGCCGAATGAATTATAGTCGATGATCCTCATTCTCATCGTCGCGCATTCAGCGCAGAAGTCAAAAATTTTACTCAAAATATTTACCATTTAATATATATATATATATATATATTTATAAAAAATAATATTTTAAAAAATTATATATATAATATATAGTATAATTTTCAACAAAGAATATCCAACTTCTTTCTTATAAGGCTTCCATCCGAGATGTATTCTCTTGAGATGGTGAGGAGTTTATCTTGGACCCTTACTATATCGAGTATTCATTACAGAATACAAGAACTAAAAGGAACATGATTACCTTACCTTCATAACGAAAAAGGAAAAGTGGGTGGGTGGGTGGGAATCTAACATACTAAAATGTAAAGACTCCTAAAACTTGTTGGTCAGAAACCAGGATGTGTTGTGCTCAGTTTAGTACTACAGCCTGGAGATGGACAAAGAAATAAGGAACCTCAACCGACACCCTCCATACAAATATGTTGCGGATGGCATTTGATTGACCACATTATTTCGATATTAATTAATTATTAATTATTTTTATAGTTTAGTTGGTTAAATTTTTAATTTTTGAAAAAAATAATAATTTTTTTTTGTTTCTCAAAAACAATTTCCGTTGCTCTACAAAAATACTTATTTTTTCTCAAGAATTTAATCAAACGCCCTTTTTTTTAAAGCACTTCTAATCTCCTAAAATTTTAAGAAAATAAAGTATTAATCTACACTAAGGCACACATTTTTAGTAGAAGTAACATTTGATACCTTTCGCAAATAGTATACAAATAATGTTAGTTGTTCAAAATTCTGCATACATCACTGATTCTGATTTGGTTTAGGTAAATATCGAGAAGAGAATCTGTAGAGAATTCAGGTAGATGTGAACCTTAAATAAAAATTGTACCATAATTAATCTGTGCCAACTGCAATTTTAATGAAAGCAGCTTTAGGGACCCAATAATAATAAGACCATATTAAATTTCACTGCCCATGGCTTCAAATATGATGGAGGGTACGTGGGAGGCTAATCATTTTAGACGATTTTAAAAATCACGATATATAATTTGAGATTGAGAGTGCAGTTGCGTCTATATATATAAATAACAAAGTAGGTTATATTATGATCATGTATTATCTTTCAAAAGTATAGCAATTAATTGTTTTTTTTTAATGTACTTTCTCCGTTTCATTTTAATTGTTACGTATATTAAAAATAATTATTTTAAAATATTTGTTAGTTTTAAAATTTAAGAGATTATTGAGCATGTTAAGTGACTATTTCCACCGGTTATCGATGGGAAAAGAAAAAAATAATAGTGTTTTCACAAAAAAAAATCATGGATATTTTCACTATTTCAGTGGGATATTATTTTCTACCGTGTATTTTTCTAGTGAATAAGCTCAATAGAAAATGAGTGAAAAAATTATATTTATAACACAAATTTCTCATTGATTTGCGATGAATTTTTTTTTAATTTCTAATAATGGTAAAACAAAAATTCAAAATCTTTTTTATTTTTAAAAACGCCCTATCAACTCAAAATCAAATAAATAAATTAAATATGAAAAATACAATATATTATTATTACGATGTGATTACTATTTACTTTTAGAACATCCATTCACCCACTGCATTAATCATTTAATTCATGATCTTAAAAGTCAAGCTCGATCAAATGAATCATGATGTTCCTACATGATTGGACTTTCCCCCCTCCCCCGTCCCCCACCCCCGGAATATCTATTTTTAATTTGATATTTATGGTAAATTAATAAATTTATTTTAATTAAAGTCATAAATTAAAACGTAGATATATATGATTTAAACACATAATTAAGTGATGGTGAGAAAAAAAAAAAGAAAGATAATTTGATTGCTAGCTGAGTTATGTTGCAAAATCTTTAAATTAAATGCATTAAAAGATTGTGATAGGATGATAAATATATTTTTATATTGAGAATGAAACGATCTCACAATGTAAATTTAAATTAATCGAGCCTCAATATAAAAACATCTATTTGTGGACCAAACCAATCTGCCAACCATATTATAGGTGTCCCAAACATATCCATACCAAAAGTTTCCAACAACAATTTGGTCCAACAAAAGAAGAATGTACTAGTAGTACTGCAAATAATAAATTTTGGGATATATGACAAATAGGGGCGGTAAATAGGTTGTTTGGGTTGAATTTGACCGAGAAAATAAACTAAATAATATATGAGGCATTGTTCAATTTCACTTACAATTAAAATAAGTTTAAAAATTAAATTAAAATAAGCTAAACAATGAATCATGACTCTATTCGTTTAACTTAGATCCATCATTTTTATAATTTTAACTAATATAAATGAAACATATATAAATTTGGACTAATTTTATCATCCCAATAACAAAGTTGAAATTATGGGAGAACTTGTTGATGGATGGAGGACCACCAAAGAAAAAGTGAATGGATAAATATTTATTAGGAATCCAAAAGTAAAGTGGGCAACAGAATTTGTTAAAAGTTAGGCATTTAGATTTAGGAATCCAAAAGAGTGGGCTTATGCTACTCCTCTAAGCCTTTTGCTTTTGTTTATATAGTAAAATTTAAATAAAATATGACTATAAAGAATAATTCTTACAAAAAATTTTAACTATATATGTTCTTCATTCGTTTTTTTTTATTTATTAAATTTATACCACTACTGAAGATCATTTATTAATAATAAAAATAAAATTTCTCAACAAGAATAAGTACAGGCAAGGGAGGGGGAGGGGGGAGGGCACTAGGCCTTAATATTATCTTGTAAAAAAATTAAGGTTAGTTTTTGATAGAATAAATATCATAGATATTTAGAAGAGTTTTAAGAAAGTTATGGAATAATATCTTTAATATTTTGTATTTAAAAAAAGTTTAAATTTTTTTGACACTTAGATATTTGTACTAGGGTAGAATAGTGTGGATTATTTTAGTATCTAGATCCATCTTTACACAAGTATAAATAGGGGTGACTTTAGTCATTTGTAACCAACCCAAATCAAGACAATTCAAGAAAAGCTTTTTTCCATGACAAAGTTCGGGTATCCAAAATTCGTCCTTCTTCTTTCATAAGTTTCCTCTTCTTTAGTTGAATCTTCCGATCCTAGTTAACGATCTTGGGCTAGCAGAAGGTCTTTCTGATTTATATTTTCTTCTGGTATTCTCTACTTAGTATCAGAGCCAGGTTCATTCCCGTTTGGGCTTCCGGTCACGCTCTAGTTGGGCCTGGGCGTGAAGGGGAGAGGAGGAGGAGGGTGGGGGAATTATTAGAGTGGGCTAAAGTCCCATATTGGTTGAGGAATGCACTGACGATTTGCTTATATGGACTTGGACAATCCTCCCCTCATGAACTAGCATTGTGGTTGAGTTAGGCTTATGTGTCATATCTTTACAAGGTATCAGATCCTAATGAGGTAAGAAACAAATAGCAACCATGACGAAAATAAGGGCTGGAGAGCACTCGATATTCTATAATCATCACAGAGTTTACTGTACACTCTATACAAAGAGTTTATTTTCCCTTATTCCGAGCCTCATAAAAAGAAGGATAAGAACCAGGCACCAAGATTGTGCTTTACATGAAGAATAGTTAAAGTAATAAAATTAATAGTGTTAAATTGAAGGTTGTGTTAAGGATAGTATATTATCGTCTTCAGAATAGCGCCATATTCAAAATTTAAAGTTTGTGAATTTTATTAACAAATAAAAAAAAAAGACAAAATAAAGACCTATATGGTGACCAAGATATTCCATCCTCACCAAGAGGACAACAAAGCTTAAAAGGTTCATTTTCTGCTACTGAACCAATAACACACTCTGTTAATGAGTTCCTAAATTGTAGTTCTTACATATTTACTGGATCTTTTAATATAAATACAGAATCTATATAGAAATTACTAAATTTCTGAGAACCCCCATCCAATACCTTAAGTTCATCCCTATTCCGAAAATAAGAAAAAAATATGTTATATAACTATATAAGCTTACTAAATATCCATTTCAGTAAACTTTTTAAATTATTATAAAAATAGCTAAATTTTCATTTTATAGCAGATTGATTTTTACTGTATATATGTATGTATGCATGACTACCCGTGTGTATATATGCATCCATGTGTGATTGTATGTATGCATGTCCAATTTGTGCATGTATGATATGTTTTGTAATATATTGCTATGTTTTGAAAATTCAATAATATGGTCATAATTTGTAATTAGGGGCACAAATAGTGTTATTTATGAAAATTTTCCCCAAAAATATGACTTGCTTAAGTTTAAATGGGGTTGGGTTGGACAAATTTTTATAGCCAGCAATTAAGGCATAACCAGAGTCTACTCTTTTAAAAGTGGAATTAATTTGGGCTAAATATATAACTCAATGTTTACTCATAAAAAGCTTGTTGCAATATTTTTTGAAATTTAAAAATATTCAGATGTTAGAGATATCCATAATAAACAATTTTGTTATATTTTATTTGAAAATTAGATAAATTATAAGAAACAAATAAAAAAATTAAAATCCAATTAGAGATGAGCAAATTATATTATAACTCATTACTTATGCTATTATGAGATAACTAATCTCAAATTTGAGATTAATTCCCCCCCCCCCCCCCCCCCCACACACACACAACACGCACTTTTTCTTTTTTATTAAAGTAATAATAGCTTATAAATTTTTTTTTTTAAAGTGTTGATTATGGAGTAATATTATTTCTTGAAGTTGTTAATTTTTAGTTTATTTTTAAGTCTCTATTTAGATTTTCTACTCATTTCTGGTGATAGCCGCAAAGTGATTTTGACAATTACATGTTAATTAATGCAAATGACACATAAATTGAATAACCATTTAACGGATAGAGATTATAATTTAGATATAAGAGGTTAAAATAGTCAAAAATTCCTTCTAATTAATATTTCTTTAGAGATATATAAAGCAAAAACAACAAATAATTTAAAATGAATGAAAATCTGCGTTTGTAAATAAATTATTTTTACTTAATCATAATTAATACTTCCTCCGTTTTAAAATAAGTGATGCTTTTAGCTTGAACACACCTCTTAAGAAAACTACTCATTGTTAGACAGATTATTGTATTTTACCCGTTTACCCCTAATAAATATTTAAAAAAAAAGGTAACTCTTTAATATTTTCTTGATTATGTATAGCTCTCTTTATTTAAATAAGGATAAAATTGGAAGAATATCATCAATGTCTTCTTGATTATGTAAAACACCACTTATTTTGAAATAAAATCAAAAAGCTAAAACACCACTTATTTTGAAACGGAGAGAGCACTATTATACATTTTCACTTCATCCTACTCCCTCCGTCTCAAAATAAGCGGTGTTTCACATAATCAATAATGCATTACTGCTATTCTTCCAATTTTATCCTTATTTAAATGAAAAGAGATTTACAAAATACTAAAGAGCTACACATTTTTCAAGGTATTTATTAAGGTTAAGTTAGTAAAATAAATTTTATTTTCTAGAAAATGAGTAGTTTCTTAAATGGTTTGCCCAAGCTAAGAATACCATTTATTTTAAAACAGAGGGAGTTTCAAAATACTCTCTATCAAAGACGATGTTATATTCAAAACTTAAATCTGTAATTTTTAATTAAAAATAAAAGAATATTTATCACTCCATTATAATCTTCGGTGGAATGTGGTGGATTTTTTGACTAGTATGCCTCAATACTTAGAGAAAAATACGTCGAACTAATTATCAGATTCTAGGACAAATAGCTTGTTCACACTAATCACCAAATTAATTATTAGTAATCAAATAGTCCTTTATTTGAATGGAAATTGAACAAACCCATCCAATCAATTTATAATTATCTATATCAAATGTGAAATACGAACACCCAACTATCAGATAGCTTTTTTGACTTTATTTGTTTATTTCTCATCTTTAATAGTGAAAGGGGATAAGTAAAGGAGGTGAGAACCATTATGGGGTTGGGTGAAATTATAACAACCCGATATTGAAAATTCAATATTTTGATTAATTTAAATTTACGTCAAGTAGGATTGATTAAGATAGATGTTTTTTATTTAGAATTTAAAAACAAAAATTGTATAGACATTTATTTGTACAACGCCATTTAAGGCGTAGCCACCGTCAATTTTTTATTTTTTATTTTAAAATTTTGCATTCGTAGCCATTGTTGTAAGTTTGAAGAATAGGGTTTTGAATTTTGAATATGAAAACCGATTTCAAATTAAGCGGTTGTTATTGAATAAACGTAAAGTATTGACATTAATGAAGATTGCTAGTTTAAATTAAACGAGAAAACTACTTTCAATTCCGAACATTTATTTTTAAAACTTCAGATACACACATTTACAGTTTGGTCTTGACAAATCAAACATCATACGAAAGTATCAATATTTTGCTTGCAAAATCAATATGCCAAACTTCGTACGAAAACTTTTACAACTTCAATCGCGTATATCTAAAATTGACTCGAAATGATTAAATTAATAAGTATTAATACACTACGTACGGTTATAACTTAGATATTGGTTCTTGTAAAATTTAGTTGATGAGATCCTAGTTAGAATATGTTCTCAATTTGGTAAGTCAATCTTTACACTATAAGCAAGAATATGCTATCTTGTCCTTCTAGAGAATCTTTACTATATGACCCCATGACAATTATTTTACTATATAAATATAAAAGGGGGAAAAGATTATCAACAAGGTGCTAGGGTGAACTTTGACCTAATGCATACTTAAGTTGAAATTAAAGTCAAAGATTCAACCATAATCATCATCTATAAAATGCAGCCAAAAATTAATCTCCTTTCATCATTAGCAGCAGGAACTAATTAACTTAACTTTGCTGTTTATCTCATTCTAAATCTTCTTAATTAAAGATGACATTTTATTGGTCATGTTTCTACTTGTCTCTGTGTTCAGTTTATTTTGGAGTTTGTTCGGCAGATTTATCCTCGGATTACTATGATAAATCATGTCCGAAAGCTATTTATACGATCAAAAACGCAGTGGCAAATGCTGTGACGAAGGAGCGCCGCATGGG
The DNA here is from genome assembly GCA_035772735.1 of Datura wrightii. Lineage (NCBI taxonomy): Eukaryota > Viridiplantae > Streptophyta > Magnoliopsida > Solanales > Solanaceae > Datura > Datura wrightii. The sequence continues at coordinate 3,626,470 of JASDFA010000011.1, forward strand.
TGCCTCTTTGCTCCGTCTTCATTTCCATGATTGCTTCGTTAATGCATGTTCACTCTTTTCAACTTTGTTTTTTTAAAATTTATGTGCCTCACACGACTGACGTAACTTAAATTGTAATTTAGGTAGTTTGATAGATTGATTGAGTGATTAGTAATGAAGTGGAGAACTTTTGATTATCTAACTATATGTCACGCTTTATATTACACTGATATGATAATATGAGATTTTTACATAAATAGCCGATCGGATTTCCTCTTTACTTTTCTAGACATATATATACATAGATTATATTCTAATTATATACACATAAGATACATGAATTATACGTATATAATACATTCCCTGACTATTTTTAGTTTAAGCAGTTTGGTGGGTGGCTATTTAGGTTATTTCTGAAATATTTTTATACAAATAGCCGACTGAATTTTTTCTTTATTTTTTTTAACCATATATATAGATTATATTTTGATTATACGTAATAATACACATAAGATACTGGATGAGATCAGCTTAATTTATGGCTGAACATATTATTATTAATTAAGTTGTGGGTACTAATAATCTTTAACAAATTTCATTCTTTTTATTTTCAAAATATTTATGTATTTGTTTTTTGACAGGGATGTGATGGATCTGTATTATTGGATGACACTTCAGATTTTACTGGAGAGAAAACAGCAAAACCAAATTCAAATTCACTAAGAGGTTTTGATGTGATAGATAAAATCAAATCTGAAGTAGAGAAATTATGTCCCGGAATTGTTTCTTGTGCTGATATTGTTGCTGTTGCTGCACGAGATTCTGTTGTCCTTGTAAGTTTAAAATATAGCCATTTTTCTATCTCGTAAAAACTAGCCACGTATTTAAAAGTCGTTGAAAAATAGTTAATTTGAGGAATTTATAAAAACTGTCATTAAGTTTGAACTTAAAAAAGTGAACGCCAACACAAATAACCACATATTAAAAAAAAAATGTTGAGAAACAGTTAAAAGTTTGAAATTCATGACACTGTCATCATATTTTAGCATCAAAAGTAACTACTTTTCAAAAAAAAAATTAAAGCAGCTAATCTTTCAAAAATCAGTCTGAAAAGTGGCCTAACTCATGCAACTTTTTACAATCTCAACTTCCACAAGTATTTGGGCCGTAATGATCATTATGTTGTTTATTTTATCTTGGTTCAGTTAGGTGGGCCTTCGTGGACAGTCCAATTAGGCAGAAGAGACTCAACAACAGCAAGTTTAAGTGCAGCAAATAGTGATATTCCTTCCCCTTTATTGGATCTTAGTGACCTTATTACTAACTTTGCCAATAAAGGCTTCACTGCTAAAGAAATGGTTGCTCTTGCAGGTAACAAACTATTTTGTGTAATTTATTACTATTTTCATTAAAAATAATTCAAAAATAAAGAAAAATGGATACAGAAAGTTCATATATCGCACTTGATTTTTAAGTTCAGGTTAAACTACATGAATTATTAATGTAAGTCAAATTTTCATTAAGAAGTAGTGATTAGGATTTAAATTTGAAGTCTCGAGATAAATTTTGAACCCCAGACCACTGAGCCAACTGCTAGTCTTGTTTTAAGGGTGTTCAGAATATTTTATAAGTGCATATAATTTCTTATCGGGTGAACCCCTCCGGATCCCTTGGATCCTCCCCTAAAATTGTATATAATTTAAATCCATTTGACTCCCATTATTTCGCAAAGTATTTAATTTATAGTGTAATCTATTAAGGATAAGTGGATACAAATATATTTTATTTTTTAAAAATGAGCAGTTCTTTTAAAGAGATGTGTCTAAACTAAAAATACCACTTATTTTGAAACAAAGAAAATATTTATAGTCAGTTAAATAATAATTATTATGAATGATTACCTTTCAAATATGATTTTATACTGTCAGTATACAGAGGTTAATTCAAAAAAACAACGTAGACTAAAAATTGATACATATGTATATTTTCATATTATATAGGTGGTCACACGATAGGCAAAGCACAATGCACAACATTCCGAGAACGTGCGTACAACGAAACAAACATCGATTCCTCATTGGCAACATCGTTGAAATCGAACTGTCCGAGCACAGGTGGAGACGACACCGTTTCATCCCTTGATGCAGCCACCCCGGCATTATTCGACAACCATTTTTACAAGAACTTGGTTAACAATAAAGGGGTTCTCCACTCGGACCAACAGCTATTTAGCGGCGGTTCTACGGATTCTTACGTGAAAACTTATAGTACTCACCCCGTAACATTTGATGCGGATTTTGCAAACGCCATGGTTAAAATGGGAAATTTGAGCCCGCTTACTGGAACCGATGGCCAAATTCGAACCGATTGCAGAAAAATAAACTAATTAATTATTCTATCATATATAAATTGTAATAGTATATGCTATGTTTCTGTGTGAGTGAGCTTAAGTTTGTGTTGAGTCAAAAAAAGAACTCAACTTTGTAACGTGTTTGTAATGTGTTTTAAGAAAGAACAAATGTTTGCGTGAATAAAGACTTCAATTTCCAGTTGTGCTTATTACAGTACTCTCATTATTGGCCATCTCCATTCATTTTTATGGTGTCCGACTAAGCACGTAAAACTTCAGTTAATTGAATTATCAAGTTTTGATCTATTTGTTTGGAAATATTTATAAATTTATCATAATTATTAACTGTTACAATCATTTAATTATTTACGTGTTACATTATTGTAATGTTATATATGACAGTAACATTATTTTTTAAATAGTTAAATATAACATATTTTCTAGATGACGTAATCAAAAGAACACATTTTAATTCATACAAGATTATATATGTCAAGTCATATATCACAAGAATCAAATATAGATTTACCGATCACTACTAAAAACCAACCAAATTCGTTCAACTTATTTTTTAAAAACTACTGACCAAGAATACTGACCAATGCAGTTGGTAATTTAATGTTTTTTTAAAAAAAAATATATAAAGAATTCAATTGTTTTTGTCGCAAAAAATTGAGCTTGAAGAGTATAAATAGAAAAAAAAGGTCTTAAACCAACAAATACCAATGATCTAGTGGTGAAATAGAATCCTATCACAATAAAGATGGAAGAGGAGGTGGGGGACGACGACATGACTAAAAACCGACCTACTTAAAAATTAATGAAGACACCATTTCGGCGCCAAAATTCGAGAAATAGAAAAACCAACCTAAGCAGTCGGATCTTTTATACCGACAAGCTCCTTTTCGATAACCTATTTTTGGTCGATTGCAATTGGTTTTGACTTTTGAGCCTTTATTTTTAATGGTGAATAACTTAGGAACTAAAAGGTGGTTACTGTTCGGCTCAAAAGATAGAGGAGGTATTATTTTAACTATTAAAAGTTAAGGATCGGAGTTTAAATATATTTATGTTGAAGAATGAAAAAAGTCTCATATTGCTAGTTAATGAGATGGGGTTGAATTAAACCCAAGATCCATTATCCTAAAATCCAGCTCGTGAAGGGAGGATTGTCCAAGTCCATATAAAGAGATCGCCCATCTTATTAACCACCGATATGTGACTTTTTTCATTCTTCAACACCTCACCTCACGCCTAGGGCTGAACATCTAGCGCGTGAGCAATTTAAATTGGGGGACCAACATCTGGTGAGATGGGTCCTGCTCTGATACCATATAAAGAAATGAATCTTGAGCCTAACTTAAACCCTAAAAACTAACTTATGATGGGAGTATTGTCCAAGTCCATATAAGGAGACCACATATTTCATTAACCAACTATATGAAATTTTTTTCATTCTTCAACAATTTAAACTAATCAAAACTCGAATTATTTTTCAGTTGACCACCAACATCTTGAGATTGAAGAACTACAAGAATAATCTAGAGACAAAACATATATATATATATATATATATATATTTCTTTAAAAGCTACTACATATTTTTTCTAAGACGAAATGGGTACCGTAAGAATTAATGACCCATGTGATTGATGACTTAGTAATATGAATAATGTCGGCCTAATTTCAAATTATTCAAAGTTTATTTTGATGTAAACCTATAGAGTATATACCAAAAGTCTAAATTCATTCCCAAATAATTATGGTTGTAGCATTCTTGACTGAGCCAAACCCTCTTGACTTACATGAATTTATATATTTTACGTGATCGTATTAAAATTATAAGGAAGCTTATTAATATATATATGGAGAGAGTTCGGTCAAAATTATTTATTAATATGATCGAAATATATATATAAAAAGTATATATTGATTATGTACATTCTACTTTATTATACAAAATCTATTTGTTAATATATTTATTGACAATTTTAAACTAGATCAGTCAAAAATATTGAGCCGTAATTATCCCAAAATTAAATCTATCCTGCTTGTTTTACAAGAATAAAATCTCAACATTTATAAAGGGGGAATTTTTTTTTTTTTTGCATTTTTTCCCGTATTGACCGTAAAATACATTTAAAAAGACATATTATTGAGTATTAATGCCAAAAAAAAAAAAGGGTTTCAAATTAGTGGAATGAATGATATTTTAATTTATATACTTAGCTCTAACTAGTTTGAGATTTCAGATACGTCAAGTTAATTTATAATAATAACTAGATTTTATAATAAAATACTTATAAAAATATCTCTTAATTTATATATACATAATATAATGTTTGACGATTTCTTCGAATAAATATATCGTACTTTAAATCCACCAATATTTAAAAAAAAAATCCCTTCGTATTCTTTCTTTATTTATTAGCATAATTTATTTCTTATATATACTTGCCAATTTAGAAATTTATAATAGAGTGGCTACCCTATGTTCTAACTAATCCTACTCTATTGATGAGCTCCACACGCCAAGAAAACCCAAACCACGTAAGTAATCTTATAAAATAATATTTTCACCGTGTCATATTAATTATCATATTTTTTATTTACATACTTTTTATATAATTATAAATAAAAAATATTTTTTATTAATTTATAATTAATTTTTTTTATATAAATAATATTATTTATTTTTAAACTTAATTAATATTTTAAGAGGAATATTTTTAAATAATATTTGACAATTAATATAATTAGATGGAAGAGTACAACTCATAACTAATTAACAGACTTGGTAAGTTTCCAAGCTTAGGAAAATGTGCTTATAATGAGATTCTTTTCTATTGTTTACTTAATTCAAATCAAAACTCAAACAAGGAAAACCTAATTAACATTATAAGCTATAATATATATAGGGATTTAATTTAGCAGCCTACATAGTTTATTTATGGTCACTATACTTTGTCTTAACATCAAAAATGATTTTCATTTTGCTTTAAGGAATCTCTCGAGAGTTGCAAAATCGTTATGAATTCTAATTTACTCTTTCTTCTGTTATTATTCCTTTTTTTAAAATTATTTTTATCATCATTGATCACTAGATGATAAGATTAGTTTTCAATTTAAATTTCCTTAAACATGTTTATATATTATAATGGAAATCAGAAAAGTTAAGGAAGAAAAAAAAAATAGTAATAGTAGTAGTAGTAACAAACACGAATAGAGAAGAACTAATTATCGTTGCATTAATGTGTATATCATGTGTATGATGTATATCATTGTGGTTTTTCTACGATTTTAAAGTATATATCTTAACAGAGTAAATAGTATATTATCAATATAATATAATTTTTTTCTTGTTAGTTATTTGGCTACATTCTATGTTACCAATACTTGTTAAATAGTGTTGTACATAATGACTTAAACTATATTATATAAAGAAAATTTACACCAGAATTAAATCCAACAAATTAAAACAAAGAGTGGGCCATAAACTTTGCATTTGGGATGGAATAGGCTCAGACTAACATAACAATTAGTAATTTTCACCGTCCGTTCAGGATTGAGCTCTGAGATAATTAGACGAAAAATATAAGAATCGATATTGTTATTGACAAACGGATTCGTTTTTTGAAAAATACTGATTTTTGTATTTTAATTGGTCTTCAAAATCTTTTTGATAACCAATAGTAAAGGAATATTTATCCAATTCGATTAATTACGTAAAACCAACAATAGCAACGGAATGGAGAAAAGTATACATAAAAAGATAATTGTTTTCTATTTATATTGTTAGATATATTAAACTATTATATATGCTTTGTATGTGGGGAAAATAGTTGCAAGAGTAATAAATCAATGGATTATTTATGTCTTACAAAGTATTTCCACAAGGCAAAGCATTCATCATCATCATGTCATAAAATATCTCTATCTCATTACCATAATTGGAGATACAAATTAGTATGTATGTATATATATATATATTCTAATGCTCTTATCAATGACAAATTAGGGGGGAATGTCAAATAAAATTTTCCAAATGTCTTTGCTTCATTTCTTGATCACCAACAACACTGAAAACAATATTATCTTTGTTTTATTTAACGTGACACTCGATCTTACTGATCAAAATACGATATGTTGTTATTATTAGTAATGGCACTAAAGTTAGCCACACTAGACGAGGCCGGTGTGTACAAATTAGATGAAGCCGAGGAAGCAGAAGAGGAGGAGGAGGAGACCACCACCACGGAAGGTGGAGGTGGTGGTGGTGGCGGAGTAGGAGGTGGTTGGGGCAGATCCGGCGCCACGGAGGTGGAAATAGATGCAATAAGACTATTGGCAGCTTCTCTATATTTGTATCTAAGAATTTCAGCCCTAATTGCATTAAGTTCAACTTGTAAATTTTGAACTTGTTGTTGTAGTGTTGAAATTGCACCCATGCATCCATACACTGGATCCCTTAGCCTCACGTTTGCTTCATATACCAAACTATTTGCTGCATCTGCTCTTTGACCCACTGGCACTTCCTAATTGAAAGGGAAAAAATAAGAGTAAATCAGCCCAAACATGGAAAATAGGTGTAATTTATACAACATAGAATGACACTAAGACAACTGTTCTAAGTTCTAACTAATATATACTGACAGTGTAAAAAAAAATTATTAGCATATTTTAACATGTTCTAACTATATTTTATTCGTTTTAATTTGTTTGTTTATCATTTCAGGGGATCGGTGATAGAACAGAGTAATCTTTCGATTTAAATTATATATCTAATCACTAAAACAGTGTAAAAATAAAGAAGGGTAAAAAAAATTACATGTATACAATGGGTTCAATTAAACATAGTAACATTTTGACCGAGAGCATACACACAAAGGCAGATGAATGTAGCCTCTGTGCTACTGCTTATTAGGTTCATCTGAATTCAATACTTTTGACGCGGATTTATGATTCTTTTTTTTTTTTTGAAAAAAGACAGTTCGATGCATAAAACATCCCGCGTTAGGAGGCTTCGGGAAAAGGTCGCACCTCAAAGGTGTGATGTTGACAGTCTACCCTAATGCTAACATTAATAACAGACCTTATGAATTTAAATATAAAAATTCATTAAAATTACTATAAAATCTAGTATATAGAAACTTATAAATTTTAAAATACAATGAATTAAATGCTAAGATCTTTAAAGATTGAAACTAATAAAATTTAAATTCTGAATTTGTCTCTGCATACACACATATACAACTAAAATTTCAGCAAATATTAAATTCTAAACTTATATTAGAATGTCTATTAATCCTTCCTAGATCCGTCTTTCGTTATTATCTTTCAAATAATCTAATAAAGTACTTTAAAAAAAAAACTTTATACTCCCTCTGTTCCATTTTAATTGTTAGGTTAAGATTTGTACACTCATTAAGAAAAAATAATAGCGATGGTAATTTGATTAATATAACTCTATTAATTTGTTAGAAACATACAATAGTAATTCTTTTCACATTTTAAAATAACTTTAAATATCAAGGGTAGAATCGAAAAAACATGGTCAATTATCTCTTAAATTTTGAAACTAGCAAGTATTTTGAAACAACTATTTCTAATATACTTAACAATTAAAATGAAACAGAGGGAGTACTATTAATGCATATATAGAGAGAGAAGCTAAACTGAAAGGCAAATAATAGATATGAGTAACTTTTTAAAAAAAAAAAAAATTCTTTTGAAGTATTTGAATAGTGAAAAATACCAAGAGCAACTTGGAGACATTGCTAGCACCAAAAACTTTATGAACAGCAGCAAATTTGTGAGGTTCATGTGGGGAGAAATAAGGAGAAAAAGGACATTCCTCAGCACATCTTCTTCTTAAAAGCTTACAAGCAGCACAAGGTGTAACATTGTTCAATGTTGTTCCTGTTCCTCCAGCACCAGGACCCAACACGTGTCGTCTTCCCATTTGTTGTTGCATATGTAGCTGTGAATTACATGCATCCATCTCCGTCTTTAGCTTCTTTCCCATCTCATCCATTCTCTCCCTATTCATCGCGCACATGCCGATTCAGAATTTTAAGTTTCAGACTTTTAAAATCTATTTAGTATGAATATTTACAGAAATTCTCAATAAATATGCACAAAAAATTTACGAGAATTTAACATCTACTATTATACATAAAAAAAAAGTTGAACTTATGAAGCGTAATTTTATGAATAAAAGATTTCGAATAAACCCCTTGTGCTCGACCCCTAACTTAGACCTAATGAATCTAGCTAGTTCTTGAAAGGAATTTAACCTAATAAAAAGAAAGAAGAGAAAGTTTATTGATTTGAACATGTAAATTAAAGTACGTACCTTTCTCTTGACATTCAAGAAGATCGATCTTTGGTTAATTAGGAATTAGGATGTAAAATAAATATTGGAAACTAAGATGAGATTTGAGTTTTCAAAGGGAGAGAGAGAGAGAGAGAGGGGAAAGAAGAGAAATGGAGTGCTTAAAAAGGCAATTAGACAAAGGTTATCATCAGAGATAATAATTAAATGTTCTTTCAGAATAAATAAACTTTAAAAATAAATAAATAAAAGCTTACTCTCTACATTAGAGACGGTGAAATATTATTTAATGAAAGAAAATGAAAAAGAGAGAGAGAGTCAAAGGTTGCCCACGTGTGATTAATTGCATGTATTGACTTTTCATTGCTACCAAAACTTAGGTTTGCTTTCATTTTTTCTTCACTTTTTTCTTTTTTTAAAATCTCTAGTCTTGTTATTAGTAGTAGAATAATAAATCTTTTTTTAAATATATATATATATATATTTTTTTTTCACATATAAAGTTCTATGTATCGTTGATATAAAAGATATTTATATAATTAAGTTGTTAAGTAGTTATAAGTACGTTTCTATGTTAAATATCGATTTATGAATATCTAAAAATAAAAATAATATGTTATTTTATAATTTATGTGATGATGTTTTGAATTAGTCATCACAGTTTTTCTTATGTCTTTTAGGTATACACTAATTTCATTATTATTATTGGTATACATTACTTAAATCACATAAACAAAAAACATATCTTATTATAAGAAAGTGACAGACTATAGAAAATCATCACTTAATATGAACGGCAATTCTCTTTTCCTGATGATAATATTAACTGAATTTAGACAGGTATGCAAATAAGGAAGTCCAATTTTTATCGATCACGAATTGTGATAAAATGATTGAGATTTCTTCGTTTTTAATTAAATATTTTAAGTTTAAACTTCTAAAAATAGAGAAAATCTTATTTAAAGTGCCGCAAAAATAAACCTTATAATACACGAATATAGATTTATTCAAGCATCCAGTGGAAAACCAAAAAAAATAGGTCCAATTTCTTGTGAGCATCCATTTTCTATTTAGTGTCAGCATCAATAACCAAACACCTCAATTTACCCGTTGAAAAAATTTACATGTCGTCTTGGATTCTTACTTCAAAGACTTTCAACACAACAACACATGATATATAGGCAAGTTTTTATTATTAAATTATATTTAAATTATTAATCTCATTTATATTTGTTTTTAATATTTTTTAAGTTCTACTTATTGGAAACGAAAGTTTGAAATTATCAGCCTGTGTGTGAAACAATAGGAAAAAAGGTGGCGAATATGATTCAAACATATAAAGGCATTATTTTTCTTTAATAACAACATATATATACAGGTACTAGTTGTTATTTTGCTATTATATGTTGTTTTCGATGCTGCTATTATATTGTTGGGTTTGTCTTTTTCAAAACAAAGGATCTACGGGAAACAACTCTCTACCTTTGAGGTAGTGATAAGGTCTGTGTATATTCTACCCTCCTCAAACCCCACTTAGTGGAATTACACTGGGTTGTTGTTGTAATAATAAAACTATTTATTTGCATATTCTTTTAGCTGCTAAAACAAAATATATAATACTCCCTCCGTCCCATTTTAACTGCTAGGCATACTAAAAATAGTTATTTCAAAGTACTCGCTAGTTTCAAAATTCAAGAGATAATTGATCATGATTTTTCAATTCTACCCTTAGTATTTAAAGTCATTCTGAAGAAAAATATTATTATATGTTTTTAAAAAATTAATAGGGTTATATTATATTAGTTAACTTACTATTCCTATTAATTTTTTCTTAATGGGTGTGCAGATTTTATTCGAACAATTAAAATGGAATAGAGGGAGTATGTTATAATATAAAAAAAACTTGATAAATGATAATTATACTCAAATATTATTATAATGAATAATTATTTGCCTTGGGAGGATAAAATATTTATTAGTAATTTTTTTATGAAAAGAGAGTGAAAGGTTGCTTTAAATGCAAGGCATTTATGCAGAGATCCAAGTTTAGTTTGACCCGTATTTTTAGCCTATGAAGTCGCCCTCCTGTTTACATAACACCTACTAATTATTTACTTAATCAATAATTAACCTTCACCAATTACTATATTGTAAGTTAAGTTTAATGCATAAGGGTAAAAATTATTTTTGACTAAACTTAAGCCTGACATGCATGAGAGGTGGAAATTCAAACTTTGGTTCGTGGGGAATCTAACCTTATACTATGAATAATTTAATAGAAGGAGAGTATTGGTGGGAATTGATAAATTAATAAGTTGTTATATGATCAGGAGGTTACAGGTTCAAGCTGTGAAAATAATTTTTTGTAGAAATATAAAATAAGACTATGTACAATAGACTATTATGATCCGACTCTTCTATGAACCTCATGCATACCCAAAGCTTTAATGCATCAAACTGCCCTTTATTATAAATAATCGGATAAAGAGTTGTTTCAAGCTAGGATGCGATAGTCAAAAATCACAATGTTGAAGATACGCATAAACCCGTAAGGATTAGTATTGTATCTTCATATGTATAAAAGGATTTAAAAGAAACTCGTGATTATTAGATGGATGTGATTGAGAAGCTAATCAAATATTCCATGCGTTTTGATTTGTTTGTTTTACTTTTCTTTTTAGTATAGTGTGATTCAAAAAGAACGTTTCTTTCCTTTTTAGACAACTCTTTCAATCTAACTTTTCACGTATCATGTTTAACATCACAAGATTAAAGGACATTCATTTTTAGTATATTCTACACAGGGGTGTTCATGGTTCAGTTTTTGAACAAAACTAAAACCAAATCAATTTAATCGGTTTGTAAATTTCTAAAATCAAATCAAATAAAAACAATTGCTTTGGTTGGGTTTTTGGATTTACAAGTAGTAAACGATAAATTGATAATAGTAAAACAACAAAGAAATTAGATAACTATTTCAAGTGAACATTAGGAATCAATAAATCTCTCTCTACCACCACAAGATGAATGTATCTGAATCTACTATTATTTTTAAATACTATTCCAAAGTTTTAGCATGTGTAAGTTGTATAACTTTAGAAATTCTTCCACTTCACATATCTAACATCCATCAAAAAGAAAAACAATATACAACTTTAAATAAAATGCTCAACACTTCAAAAATCAAAGGGCAAATCATTGAAGATTGGATGGATATCTTAGCAAAAAAAAAAAATCGACAATACACCATACCATATAAGACAATTGGACTTAGAGGGTGGGATTGGATATATTTTTTAAGAAATAGAATATAAAAGTGTGTATGATACATGTGAAATAAATAAATTAAAATCATATTAATGATTAAAAGGTATAAAATATTTATAATTATTTATGAAAATCTAATATTATATATTCAAATAATTATAAAATTTATCGTTTCGATTTTGTTATTTTTTATATTTTTTTAGTAGAACCAAAATCAAATCAAATATTTGATTTTTAAAATCTTAAATCACACCAAATCAATCCAAACTAAATATCGATTTAGTTAATTGGTTTGGTTTGATTTGGTTTTTCACCAAACCGTGAACACCTCTATAATTCTACATATCTTTAGTTTAAAATCTCAATATTTAAATATCTTGTTTACTTTTTTAAACCAAATAAATAAATTAAAACAAACTATTAATCATTTATATGACAAAAAAATAATAATTAGATGCTTCCAATGAGATTAATCTCTTTCTTTCCTCTCATGCACATGCCTCATTGATCATCGAAACATTAAATTCCAATTTGATGCCCCCATGCATTCCCATTGTTTAATCTGTTGCCATGTGGTTTGCAAACTTTAACATTTATTATACTGTGTCTATTCATGAAAACTAGAGGCTATATATACCCTATATATGCTTAATTTATTTATGGATACAAAGATAAACTATTTAAACTAAGCCAAGTTCAGTTGGGCCTTAATTGGTTTAGTTTGGGATGGATTGACAGGCCTTAGGCCCGTATGTTCAAATCAAAATATAAGGGTCTTCTTCACTGGGCCAAAAGTAGGATTGGGCTTAATTAATGTACATTTTGAGGTTAAAAATACTTTTTTTCTAATTTTTTTTTTTATTGAAGTGTAATAGATGTATGTTTAAAGTGTGTTCATGTTTTGCAATTCAGCTTTGTTAATTAGAATACTCATTTTGAGCAAGTATTGTGCCTACCTAGAAAAGGGGTTAGTTTTGATTTTTTTTGTCTTTGCTTAATAATTTTTTCAAAAAATAGCTTTTGCTTCGGAAAATTCACTAGGCAAAGCTTTTATCTTTCATTGGCCATAAGTTGTGGACATTAATTTTACCTATAGGCAAACATTTAACTTGCTATCTAAGAGTTGCTCCATGGATCTCATCGGAAATATTTGATGCTTCTTGGGGCTTCTTTGGCGATTGTGAAGATAATTCAAGACAGTGTACTCATTTAATTGACCACAAGTTCCGCCTTATTCGAAAAAGTTAGAATTGATGTCCATGGACAACAACAACATCAGACATAAGTTCTAACTTTTATGGCACAATAAGTAGTTACAAACAAGGCACCATTCATGCTTCAATTTCAATTATAAATTGAAATTGATTATATAAATCTTTGCTGATCACATTACCTTAATTATCTTATATTAATAAGAGAAAATTTTTGAAACTATAAGTATATATCTATTAAATCCAAAATGAATACTTAGAAGTATAATTTTATTGTCCGAAAGATAATCCTCAAACCACACAAATATAAGACAAGAAAAAGGTATCTACAATATAAACTTACCCACTGTGTATGTTTTTTTCTCTTTTTTACTTTTTTTACTTTATTTACATTCACTTTTTTTTTTAAACACAAAAACACATTATCGTAAATCTTTTTTTTGGGGGTGTAATAAAAATTAATAAAAATAAAATAAAAAATAAAAATTTATCCGACGCTTCTTCCCGGCAGAGTGAAACGTAGCTGGCTATCGGAAGCCTGAACCTCTTCTATTTGCTGGCCCAGAATTACCGGCTTTAATTTATTCCTCCATATATCTTTATACAGACCGCCATCACCACCACTTTTTTGAACTTCCACGATCACGAAGCGTTCGGTCAATCGATATACATCCAGAGTGATGGTTAATTTGCCATTTTGCAATTTCATCTCGATTCCCCATTCCTTTTTCCCCTTCAACCTGAAGTTCTCCTTCTTCGCCATCTCTTCAATTCTATGGATTATGCTCTCCGGCGACTCTTCCTCCACCACCGTCCTCTCCAAATCATCCACGGGGTTGTTCGATTTGAACAATCCCGAAATGTCCAGTCCCTGGGAGAATGAAATTATATCAAACGCATTCAAACAATTTGATAGTGAAATTTTCTTATTTTCTTCCTCCTCTGAGAATTTGATGAACTTCAATCCCTTTCTGAACCATGGATCTCTGATGATTTCTTCAATCGTTATTCTCGTCTCCGGATTTATGTCCAGAAGACGAGATAGTATCCTCTTGACATCCGGAGACGTCCATTTCGGGCACCGGAATTCACCTTTGTAGATTTTTTTGTACATTAGCATCAGATTCTGATCGTAGAACGGGAAGTAACCGGCGATCATCACATAGAGAATAATTCCACAGGACCATACATCGGTTTTAGCTCCGTCGTATCCTTTAATCGTCAAAACCTCCGGCGCTACATAAGCCGGCGATCCGCAAACAGTATGTAGAAGCCCGTTGAACGATTGAATTTGGTCAGTTGTAGCACTGAGTCCGAAATCCGAAACTTTGAGATCCCCATTTTCGTCAATTAGAATATTTTCTGGTTTTAGATCCCGATGGTAAATTCCACGTGAATGGCAGTAATTAACCGCGGAAATCAGTTGCTGGAAACATTTGCGGCTGAGATCCTCGCTGAATCGGCCCTTATTGGCGATTTGGGTGAATAATTCGCCTCCTTTGACGTAATCCATGACGAAATAGATCTTCGTCTTCGTGGCGAGCACTTCATGGAGTCTGACAATGTACGGATGTTGCAGCTGGCGCATAATGGAGACCTCGCGCTCGATTCTTTTGTCAGAAAGTCCATTTGTGTTGGAAATGTTGCTCTTGTTAATTACTTTGATCGCAAAACTCTTGCCACTGTTGATTTCTCTAGCGTGGTACACTTTGGCAAATGCGCCGCAACCCAGTACCTTTCCGAGCTCATATTTTCCGAATATGGGCTTTTCCGGCATCTGTAAGACGGATGCCGGGATTCACTTGACTTGGTGGTTTGGCTTATTAGACACGATTTAACAAAGCAGAAGCTAAATGATTGATATATATATAGTGGAATACTTCAAAGAAAAGGGAAACTTCTTGTTTAAGTTTCTTTTGTTTGCTTTGTCTTCTACACTGTCGTCTACTTGTGTTATATATAACACGTCTTTGTTTTTCAATTTTCCTTTTTTTTTCTTGGGTCCAGTTTGAAGAATTTTCTGTTTCCACGTGAATTGCTACTTTTTCTTCTATTTTCGAATTAGCCAATAGATCAGACGGGATGTTTCTGGTATGATTTTAGTATATTATTTATTTTTTCAGTCAATCTTGTTAGTCAACCAAATTAAAGGTCGGTTTTGGCTGTGGTTTACACGTTTTAGTCATCCAATAAATCTCAATTAACTATTGTTCTTCTTTTTTGTTTAAACCGATAATTGCTTAATTATATTATCCATGCAAAAAAGTTTCCCGCCCTCTAATCTTTTTGTTTCCTTATCCTCTTTATTCATTCTCGTAAAAATTTTAATTTTTACTAATGTAGAGTGTGATTGACTTACTAATATATAATTATAATCGTTTATTGTTGAAAGTTAAAATATTCACTAAAAATAATTAAATGTAATAATTTACTCATTAAATAAGGGCCGCTAGGATATTGTGTGTACAAACTTATCAGTAAAATGAATATCTATTTTCATAATTAATTATTCAGCTATATATATATATATATATATATATATATATATATATATATATATATACTCCATACGATTTTGTCTAAAAGTTACAGCGGCGTTGCAACCAAATCAATTAGAAAGCAACGTACAGGATTAATTAATTCAATGATAAGACCGAGTATACATGACGACTTAATATTATTAATTATTTTTTTAATGAATAAGGACGGTATTAGTCGAACACGTAATGCATAAAAAACATTAAAGTCGGTTTAATTAAATAGTAATTAATTAGTAATGCAGGGTGTCAAAGCTTCTAGGCTCCTTATATTGTTGTTGGTGCAGTTGAGAAATGAGAAAGTTAACAAGTTAACAACATAGACTATCAGTCTATCACAGTAGAGACGACTGTTATAAAGCGAAAAAAGCAAATTGATTTTGTGAGAATGTGACGAGTGTCCGCGGTTTAATTTGACTAATAACCAAGGATTGACCCCACATGCATTTTACACACATTTTAGATCCTCATTGAATTGACTTTGTTTTTGAGTTAAAATAATTTTTAAATAATTTTATAGCATTTTGATAAATTAAAAATTTATTTTTAAGTATTTATCTTTAAAATAAAAAATAAAAAAAATTATAAATTATAAATTAAAAATTTTATCTTATAACTTTTGATTTGACTATCCAAACAGGCTCTTTAACAAATAATAAAGTGATTGATTTATTAGATTTTTTTAAAAAAAAATTGTGATTTTAAATTAATGACATGTAGAGTTATAAGTTAGAATTTAAGAATAGTAAAAAGAAGAAAGATATACTTTTTTAGACGGACTAAAAAAATAAGGAAGACAAACAAATTGAAACTTTAGATAGAAGTACGATTATTACTCACATTGGGTGTTCACATCACGCTATATTCCACTCGTTTTAATTTGTTTGTCAGATTTTAACTTGATACATAGTTTAACAACATAAAAAAGAATTCTCAATCTTAAGGTCTTAAATTGAAGATATGTACAATGTATCAAAATGTCCTTTAATCTTATAATCTTAAAGATTGCTATGTGGAATGTTGAAATTCAAGAGTTGTCAAAATAGAAAAAAAAAAGAGATATTAATTTTTAAATGGATTAAAAGATAAGTAAGACAAACAAAATGAAACGAAAAGAGTATTAAATAAGAAAATTACATATAATTGCATAATATAGAATCTTATTTAATTATGTTGATGAATTTTCCATGTATTAACTTTATGAATTTAAGTAGGGTGTTAAATATAACCCAAAAATTGATGGTTCGCTTAATTCGCCCTTGAGATTTACTTTAATTTTTACTATGTATTCACTTTTTCTTGTACCATATATCCTATAAGTTTGATGTTGTACAGTTTTCATTGCATTAAATTAACACATTTGTCAAATAGTGCAAACAATAACCATAATTTAATTAATCCTTAGCACCATTCTGATTTATCTGATACTGTTTGATTTAACGCAAAGTTCATGAAAGAAAAAAAGACTTTTGAAATTTCTGCTTTAAAACACTTCTTGACCATTTGTGTGGCTATAAATCATTTCATTTAAAGATAAAAGAGAAATTTTAAAATTAAGTTGTTTCTAATTATAGAAATGTGACATTTTTTTCTGGACGGATTAAAGAGGAAAGTGTGTCAAATAAATTGAGATAGAGGAAGTATATAATAAGTTTGCAATACTTCTTTAAAGCTTAAAATAAAAATAATTTTTGAATAAAATATAACGGATGATAATTTTAAAATAAAATTGAAAACATATGAGTAAATTCAGATCTCTCTTTGAAATAATTTAATTTTTGAGATTCATTGTATTAATATTTTGGCAAAGTTGATAGCTCTCTATTTTATGGTGAAGCTTTGCTAGAATTAAGACTAATACGAGATATAGTATGCTAATAGAAAAAATATTAGTGACACAAAAATATAATAGGTGTAATTTTAAATTCTTTTTAATAAAATAAAGTAATTTTGGATATTTTCTTGTGTATAAAAGTATTTATATTTGTCATATTGCTTTATTCAAAATGATATCGTACAAAATTGAGTAAGATGATTATTTAAAAATTCATTTACTAGAAGCGAAAAAAATATTTTTTTAATTAGCATTCAAAAATCATTCAAAAAAATTAGGTCAAGTTTAGTGAGTCATGACCTAACCCATCTTAGTCCAAATAATTTTTGAACCAGTTTTAATCCGACATATTTACTAATTATTAACTCAGCCCATTTAAATCTAAATTCCCAACCCAATTCATGTATTTACCAACCCTAAATGTGAGTAGGATCAAATACTCAAGGGTGCTCTGTTATTTGTAGGTATAAAGAGGGTGAAGTTTACAAATGGCCCCACGATCGATCTTGATCTTTTGATCCCGCTTAATAAATTTTTAAAAAATAACTTTCATTTTAGAGGATTTGTGAAGCAAAACTTTTGTTGCCAAGCAAGCATAAGTTATGGACATAGATTAATTTTACCCATAAGACAAAAGTTTAGGATATATCAAGACAGTAAACTTGTTCAATTGACCACAAGTTCTATCTAGGCAAAAACTAAAATTCATACCTAATGGACAACAATAGCAAAACTTCTTTTCACCGATCAGACATAAGTTATAAAAGTTCAAGATATTTCAAGATAGTGAATTCGTTCTATTGACCATAAATTTAGTTTTATAAGACAAAGGTTAAAACTTATGTTTGATGGACAACAAAAAATTTTCCCAATGAATTTTTTCAACTTAAAGATTATTTTTTATAAAACAATTATTAAGTGAGCCAAAAAAAAATAATTCAAGATCGAACATTTTAAAGAATACTAAAAGCAATTTCTCGATATAGAGATGGGGCCGACATCGACATATCACGGGGACTCGGGGAGTCGATTGCAAAGGCCTGCATCATTTCCTTGGCCCAAATCCCTTCTTAAGTTTAGCATATTCCATGGTGCATGGACTTAAAATGTGGCGAAGTGTACCAGTAGCCCTTTTTTTGGGCCGCTGTTTAAGCTTTATCTGGGATTTTCAAATTTACAATATCCTGAAGTTCGAGGAAGCAGAGCAGAAGAAGAAGCAGCTGCAAAATTATCTGCCTGCTTTTAAGTTATGGTTAAGTATAAATTATTTGCAAAGGTTGACTAAAATTTAAATAGTAGTCCTAAAAGAGGCTACCTGGTGCCACTTCCATCACAAAATGCAAGTCCAGCCCAGGACTGAATTGCGACGGGTTATTCTACATAAGTTTGACGTCTAATATTTCAAGATTTGAAATAGAGATTATAAAATTTGAAAGCCTGGTTTCATAACAATATTTCTAAGTGAAATACTCCTTCCGTCCCAATTTATGTTAAGTAATTTAACTGGCTCAATTTTTGTTAAATAAGTGAGATTTAATATAAATAAAATATTGTTCGTGTTATTAAATATTAACCAAATAAAGAAAAATATATCACTTAAATAGAGACAGAGAAAGTAATAATAAAAAACTTCTAACTCTTTTTTTCCAACCCAATACATTCGGCCGTTGGTGGCTGCTTCATCAAATATTTTGCTGCGCTGCCGATATGCTATACCGTGGTAGATCCAAAATTCTTATTAAGGGGGTTCGAAAATTAAAATATAGTGCTTGAAATTTAAATTTGAAATCTCAAGGTAAATTTTGAAGTCTTAATTAAACCACTAAATTAACTTCTAATATTGTTTTCGAAAGGGTTTAAAATCTATATATCTACATAAAAAATTTTAAAAATACCTTATATACACCGTATAATTATACGTCGAGGGGTTCAGCCTGGATCCGCTCCTGTTGCTATATCGTTTGGATTGTTCAAAATAAATATTACAGCATGCGTGTCGAATTTTCTAAAACTACTACTTAACATATTTTATGAAGTATTCAACACTATTCCAATAACATTTTTGAAGAGTAGCTGATCTGTTATTGCTTGATAAATTTCAATGTCTTGCAACAACAACAAAAAAACAAAGAAGGCTGTAAATAAGGTAAAGTGACCAAGACTATATAAAGACAGGCAATTTCATTGCAGAATTTTGTCTGGACTGCTGCTATTGGAAAACAAATCTTTGCAGAGCTCACCATAAAATCTGCAGACCAAGTCAATAAAAACAGGGCATTTCAAATTCTTCCAACAGTATAACAATTCTTCTACATCCATCAAATCCCTCATTTTCCCCTCTTCAACAATCATTTCTACCAGATAATTCTCGAAGCTTCTGCATGCATCTTCCACATCATCCTGAAATATTACTACTTCTTTTTTATTAGCTCCACTCAATCTAGCATAAGCTGGAGTGATTGGTGACGGAACTGGTGCTTTAATATGCCCTGCATTGCAAAATATCGACACTTTTTTTTAGTAACTCGTTCAATCTGTTCAAGTGTATACAAATTGCGTCACGAATCGTCTAATTTATTGATTTGATCAAGTAGATTGAATCCAAAATGACCGTTCAATTTTTTGGGCTAGAACCGGTCAAAATAGAATTTGAACCCAAACATAGAAAAAAATCAAATTTGGAAATTGAGAAATATATGTACATTTGGGATATCTTAAGTTAGGAAAATTGTATTAGTTTTCAATTTTTTTTTAAAGAAAGAGAAAAAAAGAAAGCAGTCTAATGCATGAAGTATTCAATATTTATACTGAGGATCAAAAGGGCCACACTCCAGGGTGTAAGTAGACAGCCTATCCTGATTCCTGACACAAGTACTAATGACTGATTTCACAGCTCAAACCCTCAAAAACTTGGATGGGAGGTTAGGTCATGTTTTGTGATCACGTTATGATCCATTACTTGATGACTCAACTCATTCTGACCCAAGCAAATTTTAAGCAAATTAACCATTTCATGACCTATTTTGACATGCTCAAGTTTTACTAATTAAATTGAGCCGCTTATTTGCCAACCTTACCTGCATCGGAGAAACTCTTGAGCTCCATGACTTGGTCCTCCTCTCTTGATTGTCTCCTTATCGACCGAAACATCGAAAGAACTTGTGAAGCTTGCTTTCTACGGGTGCTTATATTGCTTTCACATGATCTTGAAGGGCGAAAAAATCGAATCCTTCTTATAAAGAGGGGCTTTCTTAATTTGAACTTGAAAAGCTTTACTATTTTCTTGCATGGATTGAATTTGAAGCAACATGAAGTGTTCACTTTCATTTTATTAATTTTTTTGGTACCTTAAAACGGTTGAGAAAAGAGTGTGGATGAAGTAATTTTTTTTTTTTTAAAAAAAAAGTGATTGATGGTTTATTGGCTTATGTTTGCTTTTAGTTTGGTATTGACAAGAGAGTTGTGGGTTGAGTTTGGTGTGTATTGGGGTGAAGAATAGCAAAAGGGGTACTCCTTTTTTAAGATATGTTGGAGAATAATAAGTTGTGGGTTGCACGTTTGATTTTTAGAAGAAGAAATTAAAGGTGGTACACCATGATAGAAATGTCACCAACTCTTGCTAGCTAGCTAGTTGTTATAATTACTAATACAATAGTTTTCATCTACATTTTTGTTGTTTTAGGGACGTGATGGTTGTTAGGATATGAAAAGAAAGATAAACAATTAGATTAGATGATATATACCGTCAAGAGCGTGGCGGGATGAATCAGATTCCTTCAATCATAATTTGATGTATCAGATTCGAGCCTTGAAATGAAGGATTTCATGAAAGAGAACTCTTCTCTATGAATCTTACACGATGTGAATTTGAATTAGTCGAGTCAGTATAAATTGAATTT
Source organism: Datura wrightii (assembly GCA_035772735.1). Classification (NCBI taxonomy): domain Eukaryota; kingdom Viridiplantae; phylum Streptophyta; class Magnoliopsida; order Solanales; family Solanaceae; genus Datura; species Datura wrightii. The sequence continues at coordinate 3,647,881 of JASDFA010000011.1, forward strand.
CCTTTTTCCTCATCCGATAAATCTTCAAACTTCTACCTTGTAACTTATAATAAGTAGTCAAATCAAATTGTATGTTAAGTATCACACCTTTTTATACTTTCATCTTCTAATCCAAGAATTTCTACTGACAAGAGAAGTTCACATTATTGGGCCCAGAATATTTTTCCTGGACGCATGTTTTGAGTCCAATAGTCCATATATTCATTGGGCCTATTAACCCAAGACCTTCTATATTCTCTGAAATTTTGTGGATTAGTTTGAACTTTGAAGCCGTTTGCTCCGCAAAATTTTTGCCTTATACAAGTGTGTAGATAATATTTTCTTTTTGAGAAATCAATAGAACATATATAATAGGCCGGCACTACTTGAAAATAATACAAAGTAAAACCTTAAAACTTACTAGAGTTGTAGCGCATACTCAAATACATTTACAAGACGAATTATGACAATAGACCAACACTGCTTGTGCAAAATATTGCGTACGTCATTCACATATTTAAATATAAGTGACACAAGAATTTATAGACACAACAAGATTCCATTTAATTATGTATAAACATCAAAAGTATTGCGTACTTACATGTTTTGACAACTTCCATTCTTATAATTTTAGCAGTTCGTTAGGATTTAAACAGAATTTATGATATATCAATATATGAAGGAACATTTCTTGCGTTAAAAACTAAGTTCTCCTTTTTTAGAGTAAATTAATTACCGTGCAAAATTATAGTGGAATTTTAAATACTTGATTCTTTTAAATTAAAATATGTTATGTCGATCGTCAACTTACTGTAACTTTCTTCTTTATTCAAATTTGAAATTGTGTAATTTAATGAGGATGGATGAATAGTGATGAATCGATAGACTTAACCGAATGTAGAATCCTCACAATGCCATAGCTTTAGCTCGCAAACCACAAAAAAAAATGTAAATCGCACTAGCTAGATGACGAACTCGACTGAGAAGGTGTTGCCAAAGGAAATTGATTTCTGACCTTCCTTGTGGAATATATACTACTTGTCCTACCAATTAAACCACCCTTACTGAGTGTGGACTATATATTATACCTTTTAATAGTTAGAAAATGTGACAACTTGCCATAATTCATGGGGGACTTGGATGTTTGAAAACCACAACTTTTCCATAGACATATGGGCATGTGTTTTACTAATGATAAATCATCATTTTGTCATTTCATCTTCTTTTCTTTCTTTTTTCTGTGAAGGGACCAAGTCGTCACACTTCAGAGAGCCCCACATAAGTTACTCATTTCCAATAATCAAATCAATGGACAACTGATAATTCCTCAAATGACAGAAAAGCAAAAAAAAAAGAAGAAAATTTTCAGAAAAAGAGGACACAGATTCTTCATTAATCTCTAGTATAATTCTAAAAGATAGCTAGTTTCTTGCTCTTTTAAAGCATTTTGGTTATTCCTTTCTCATCCTTCCCTCCCTTTTCTTTTTTTTTTTGCATGGGTGCGTTAGCAACAATACAGTGAGTTCAACATTTATTATATATACGTAAAAGAACTTAATTTTATTAGATTCCATTTGCCAGTAATCATACTGCACATACAAGATTAATCTTTTTTGATAGTTAATAATAAATTTCTTCATAAAAACTCTACTTCCGGCACTGATGATAAATATAGTCTGATCTAAAATCAGGTAGGTTATGTGGAGTCAGCTTGAGATATTGCTTTAGAATCAATTTATGTATATATTCATGGTAAAACATTAAAATATACAATAAAGATCATTCTCATTCCAAATCCAGAAACTTTAAAATAGGTCTGACAGTTTGTCTTTTGACTTTTCATTACTTTCTGAAGTATGAAAAACTAAACCTCCCCATAACCTGCCCAAAAAAATGTATGACCAAAATCATAATAAGTAAGAAATAGCAGCTGGCTTACAAAAAAAAATAAAATAATAAAATAGAAACCACTGTGCAGTCTGTGCTCCACTTGCCTCTTCATGACATATCTTCCTATAGGGACCCCCCCTTCCTTTTTATCAACACTATTTATTTAGCACAAACTTTCAATCTTTTTGCTTATGATATATAGTGGGAAAACAAGTAGAAAGAGAAGCAAAGGTGCTTCCTCAATGGGAAATCACAAATTCAAGTTTTCAGATATGATGCCAAACACTTGGTTTTACAAGCTTAAAGACATGAGCAAAACAAAAAACCATAAAACCCCATTTTCATCTACTTCCAATAAGCCACAATTTTCACAGCCAAGATCATCCTTCTCTTATACTAGAAAGTCCATTAGAGTTGACAAGATTTACAATTCTCATGCTTATAGTTTTCTTGATCCACCAAGAAGATCATCGTCGTCATCATCATTATCAAAGAGAAGATCCAAGAGAAAGACCATTTACAAGCCTTCTCCTAAACACATTCCTTCCTCTATTTCCTCCTTCAACAACAACTACGCTTCGGTCTCAAACAAGTTGGGGTCGGCTTACTCTCTTTCTTCCGCGGAAGAAGATAAATTCCCTGAATTGGATTTCCTCAATTCTCCATCCTCAGAATATGACTCTGCAGATTCTCAATCTTTCAATGAACATACCTCAAATTGGCCCAATTCTTGCAGTTGTCAGTTCAGTTCTTCAGCTACTGATATAATCATAGACATGAATGACAAAGCTCAATCTAACGAATTCAACAATCTTGATGCAGGGTACGCGTCAATTTCAGAACTTGGCCAACTCCCTCCAATTCTTACCAAGACTTCAAACTCCACCAAGAACATAAAACAGGACAACCTTAAGGCTCGACGAGAAAAAGAACCTGCGAACAGAGTAGGTTCCCCTGTTTCAAGAAAGCATTTCTCTAGCTCTTCTGGGGTAAAACTACGAACAAATTCGACTAAAATAGCGAGCAAGAGAAATAGCGTGTCATCAAAAAGGCGTTCGAAGACAAAGAAAGAGATTTGTTCGAAGGGGACTAGTTTTGCTATAGTGAAAGCTTCAATTGATCCTGAGAAGGATTTCAGAGAATCTATGATCGAGATGGTGGTTGAAAACAATATCAGGGCGTCGAAAGACTTGGAAAATCTTCTTGCTTGTTACCTTTCATTGAACTCCAATGAGTATCATGATCTTATTATCAAGGCATTTGAACAAATATGGTTCAACTTGTCTGACCTTCACTTGTAAAATACTAGTTTCTTACTTTAGTTTTCTCATTCCTTTCTAAAAATGTTAAGTACTATTTACTCCGTTTCAATTTCTTTGTTTGATTTTGACTTAGACACGAGGTTTTAAAAAGTAAAAATCCTTTTGAATCTCGTTGTCTTAACTAAAGATGTCTATTAACTTTTAATCATGTCATATGGAAAGTTACAATTAAAGAATGGTCAAATAGGGAGAGGGACATTCTTTTTTAAAAACAGACTACAAAGAAAAGCAAAACAAACAAATTGAAACAGAAAGGCAACAATACATTTTTCTATTGGTTTTGATTTTTTAGCGAATCAGCTTGGTCATAGCTGCCAAAAATTGTACTTTTCCATCTTTTTTACCCTCTGTTTGATGAGTATATTATTGAAGGTTATGTTTTCCAGGAAGAATGTAAATGGGATGGGGGCGGGTGAAACAGGGCCAGCCTTAACCCGTCCTGCCTTGTCCTGTTTAGAGTTTTGCCCTATTTAGATTTTCAGGGGCAGTTATAAAGCCAGAAGATGAAAATATTAGAAATAAGGACTAATCACGCAAGAATTCAAACTCTATGTTAGTGCAAAAAATATTTATAAAATGAATATGCAAACGCAACCAAAAATTCCAATGCGTCACGCTAAAAATGTTGTAAAAACTGTTATAAGTACAATTACAGAAATTTGCTCGTACATTGGGGCATATTCTTAATGATACTATCCTTAATGATAAACCCAACCGATTATGAAGAGAGAAGGATAATTCTTTAATACAACAACAATATATCTTGTGAAATTTCATAAATAGGATCTGGCAGAATAGAGTGTGCGCACATTTTATATTTATTTTTTTATTTTTTTAGAGATAGAGAAATTATTTCTGTACGAAAAATTTTTCTTTGTTGGTGTCAAATCTACCTCTTTAATCTTCAAGCTCTTTTTTTATTTTTTACGTGCGCGAGCCTTTTTTTTTTGGGGGGGGGGGGTACCTCTTTACAAGTTCATTGAATAATATACTTTCCTAGAAAGCAAAAAAAAACTTCTTAATCCTCTTTTGTTGATCTCTCACTTTCTGAGTGTGGACAGAAGAGGTCCACCTTAGAATTAAGGTAGTGCAGATAGAGAATGTGAAGAAGATATATTGCAAATCATAAAGAAAGCTAGTACTAGTACTACTTTAAAGTTTGCATATATTGTTGTCATAAAGTAAAAGGTGGCTTCTCTATTACAAAATTATCAAACGAGTGATGAACACCTAGATAAGGTTATTGGCCGCCTTTAGCACAAATTAATAATGATGACTCTTAATTATGCAATTTTAGCTGTTCATTCACCTCCAAGTTTCCCTTTTTGGGAACACTATTAATTGTCTTATCAAAAAGATGTTGCCTTAGAAAAGGAAAAAAAGAAAGAAAGATTGAGAGTGAATGTTAAGCCTAATTGTGCATGGTAATTAATATTGTGGAGATTAATGAAAAGGACCACAAAGATGTAAGTATACTAGGCCAAATCAAAGCTGTACCTTGTGTTTCAATAGTGTTGGACATTCAGAATCTTGTGAGTTGCTTTAGCCTATTCTTTGTAGAAAAACTTTGTGTGATCCCATGGGGATATGTCCGATTAATTATGGAGTCCGTAAGACAGGTCAGGGTCATGTCATTCAATTAATATTTACAAATAAATTTTCTTAAAATACGAGATTTATAATCTTAAAAATAAAAAGTATTATTCTTATAATAAATAAAAATAACTCATAGTGTTATTTTATTTTAATTTTTTACATTATTGGAGTATATAGCTTAATCTCAAAAACGATATTGAAATATCATACTTGGAATAATAATATCTTCTCTTATGTTTTCAACAATTTATATAAGATAAAAGTATGTATTATTTTCCCTCTATTTATGTTGTATTATTTTTCGATGAAAGGAGTTCAATTTGAACCCTCTTAATTCCCCCTCCCCCAAGCCACAAAATTAATTCAAACCTTAGACTTATTATATAATGAGATGAATAAGTTCAGAATTAATAAACTCATATTTTAGAGTGTTCAATAGGGACAAGTCTTAATATAAACGTCCAAATTAAAAAGAAAAAAATGATCAAATTTGAGTTAGTTAACGGTGGCACTTACTACATGCATGCACTGTTAGTTATATAAGTTCCAGCAGAGGCGTTTTTATGTATAAAATATGAGGTACGTGAACCCATGGTCTCTCTATAAAACTTAATATTTTATATATATATATTTTTTAAATTGATATAATATTATATGCTGGAACTCATGTTACAAAAAGGCTAGCGGCCAACATGTAACTAGCTAGAAAGAAGGAGAGAGAAAATTGACAACGTTAACACCCTACCCGAAAATTCTGTGTTGAATTTAGGTTTGTCCTTTGATCAAAACACAGGGGAAGGTCGTTAGGGAACTACTAGTACCAAACTCAATCTAGTCACGAGAGGTGGATCGAGTATATTATCATTTTAAACATAATATATATAAATTCAAAAGTATAAAAAAGACAATCGTACGATGCACAAAGTATCTCGTGTTAGCAGGATTTAGAAAATTAAGGACTGCACTTCAAGGGGTGTGACGTAAACAACCTATCATAATATAAATATTATTGATTGTTTTCACGGCTCGAACCCATAACCTATAATAAATTCAAATTATAAGAACTTAAAGGGTTGAATAAATGGCAAAGTTTGAACCACTTTTATTAGCATACGGCAAGCTATGTATAAATAATTGATTTTATCCTTGTTGCATATGGTAAATGTCCTATTAAGAGAGGTCAATTGAACCCCGAATTAAAAGTAGTTTCGTTCTTTAGTTGAATCTATCAAATTTAAATTCTGAAATTATTTTTACTATTCATTTAATAAGTGATCGAGAAAACACTTTACTCACACTTTGAGTTTACGCTAAACTACATTAGTTTAGCACCATTAACAAAAATAATTAAGGTGAAAATGTGTATTAATTAATTATATATTTATAAGTTGGTGATAATTCATATAAAACACATAGTATTATATAGTTGCTTTTGTTATCACAGCAACAATAACGTCATCAATATGAACATATCGACAACTGCTAGCTCTTATGATTAAAATACAATAGTTAATATAAACACCGGTGCGAGTAAAGCTAAGATATTCCTATCTTCTTGTTTTCTCGTGTGATGTGTTTGTTGGCATTTTTATTTAGTACTTAATATATATTCCATTCTTGTGAGTAAATAATTTAATGTTCAGTTGTGCATGAAAGAATAAAATAACTTATTTATTTTTTTATTAATTCTAGTTGGATATTATTAGCTACTAGTCATTTTAAAGTTATTTTTCTTGCTATACTCTTGAATGAAATTTGATATATTTCAATTCTCCTACAGTTTACTTTTATGAAGTCACAGAAATAAGTCAAAGATTTGACAAGAATTGACAAGTCATAAGCCATTTTTCCATAGATAATATTATTACTTGAGTTCTTCACAAAATTATTGTTCTTTGGAAAATAATTATTTTCTTGTTTACCTTTTTGGTACTATGTAGTAAGCAAAATCTTACTCATCAAAAGTATTTATATGTAATTTAGAAAAATAATATGAATGAAGCGAAGAATTTGGGGTCAGAGTGGCGGTGGTTCGAGTAGTCAAGTCGTAGGGTGTTGGGCAAGTGAAAAGAAGATAATGAATTTGAAATGTTACTTATTAAATTTAATTTTCCAACATTCGATGTCATTTTCATGATATTTAAAAAATTTATTTTCCTAAAAATTTTTTAACTAATATGAAAAAATTGAAAAAATCTTTTTAGTCATATCGAACGCACCCTTTAATTAATATTAGTAAGAAAACTAGAGATGAAGGAATTTAATTTTTATATAATTGTGTCTGTAACCATTTCGTCCATTAAGATGGCGGGGAAATTAACTTGTGAGAATTTAGAATTTATTAACCCGATGAAAATTACTACCTACCACGAATTTCTCATGAATCTCAAAAGTTAAACTCGAAATTTCTAATTAAAAGTGAAACGATGGTATCTATCAACCACATTATATTGCATCTATCCCTTTTTAATTCAAGGAAAGAAATTAAAGGCATCCACCAAACAGTTAAAACTATATATAACGTCCTTTGTATACCTGGAAATGGAAGTGGCCTTTGGGGAAAAGTGAAGTCTCATCATTCATTGCAAGATCCACCATGAAGATTCTGTTCATAAAAGAGTAGCAAGCATGGGGGCAAATATACCATTACTTTTTTAAAAAAAAAAAAAATCAATTATTGAAATTATAACTCACATAGCATGCCATAGCCATTAACAACAATGCTGGACATATTATTATTGCACAAACTTAATTGTTTTTACGGTCACAGTTAGATATAATGGAGGCAAAAAGTACTAACATGACCCGCCTAACCCTCCCAAGTTTAGGCGGGTTAATGACCCGATTATTTATTAATTCAATTTATTTTGTTCCGTCCAGCTAATTTAGTTTATCTAAAAGCTTAGCCGGTATATAGATCAAATTAACCCACAGAAATCTTATTAAAAATTATATTTTTATTTTAACTGGTCTTTTGATTTGATATGCTATATAATAGCATAATAAAGAAAAAAATGTTATAAAATAAAATAAATTATAAGAAATAAAAGAAAAAAGTTAAAACTTAGTAAAAATTGAGCGAATTAGTCTAGATCCATTGTTTAATTCATTTTGACCCGTCAAGAAACAATGAACTCATTCTAGCTTAATAGCGTGAGCTTGTGAGTTGTGACCCAAGCGGGGCAGTAAGGCGATGAGGACAATCATGGTTAGCCCTATGTACAAGCAAGACTCAAAAGTTCAAGATCACCCATTACCAAGATCATTTCGCGTAATCTCCGACCAAAAATATTATATATGCAAGTTCACATGGGCCCTAATTGATTTGTTAACCCAAAAAAAGGGGAAATTGTAGTTCAATGTCTTTGAATCATCTAATTTATAAAAGAGAATACGAACACAGTGTATAGCTAGTGAATACTATATATATATATATGCACACACACACATATCTATATACAACATATACACCCGAAGTGTATACTTGGATTATATTGGTAAAACTAGATGGACGCAAGGATACATTTACGTAAGTTACCAACCTATTTCAACGAGTTCAAATTTAAGTCAATCCATTCATTTGGCACTCATACAATCAGGCAAGAGAACAATATCTAAACGGTGGCCTAAAAAGAGAACATTTAATTAAATCAGCTCATAAACGCAAGAGGGTGTTTATTCTTTCATTGCTTGAAGTAACAAATATACAAAATTAGAACAAACACTTTTATTGTCATTTTACACCAGCTGCCTAAAACTCTGTTCTGCTTTAAACTAAGATATGTCTATATACTCGTCCTTGGTATTTGAAGTTACATACATTTTAGAGAAGAGAAATCAATGTCTTCTTGGTTTGTGACCTTGTCCCTTACCATCACTCGACAATCTCATCGAATAAGTACAATTCATCGATCGAGGACTCCTCTTCAAATCCTCGTAAGGTTGTTGAAACCCGATGTTTTCAACAGCACCAACCGTCTTGAACAATCGTCTCTTGTGCACTTCCTCCACCAATGACTTGTGCAACAACTGACTCCGCATATCAACTAAGGACCTGTTCCTTGTTAGTCCACGCGTATCAACTTTGCCCTTCTCTTTAGAAGTGGAAGAAGTTCTTTTTAATTCTAGCGTAGCTTTGGATTGCTTGTAGCACGTTCTTCCCAAAGACTGCCCGGTGCTTGAGTTTTCCCCTGGGCAGAACCGGGAAGTGTGGTGAGTAATTGCAGTAGCTGGCTGACTTTGTCTTGTAGAGGTTGTCACTGGATCATTCTCATCATCAGAGAAGTAACTGAAGTTGGAATAATTTGCAGAGTGTGACGAGCTCTGAGAGCTCGTGTCATCAAACATATCACCTGCAAGTGTGAGTGACGACTTGATCAGATGTAATAAACAAGTCAAACCTTCAATCAATGAAACAGTTGAACGTTCGAACAATATAATAAGCCCAAGTAAAACGTAGTGACAAACATATCATCAATCGCCTCATGGTAACTTTTTCTGGTTGGAAAATGTAGTAAATGCAGCTAGTCCTTTATTGTAACTCAACTAATATGTGTGGCTTATTCAAATCTGCCGACAATACAGCACAAACAGCATACGTGGAATTGGTAACATAACACTAGATTAGATAAATCACAATACCGTGAAGCCAATGATGATCTTTGGTGTTTGTGTCAATCACTTGAGAGGAGAGCAGACCTGACAATGACACTTGGGTAGATGAAGAAGATGAGAAACCTTGGAAAGGGTTATGGCGATCATTATCATCATCCTTATAGCTTAGAACATGGTAATCGGTGGATTCAAACTGATTCCATTGCTTCCACTGAGGTACCAGGCCGGATATTTCTCCATCAATCATGTTAGCTATTTCACATGGCTTCCAGTCTGTAATTTCTAATTCCTTTACCATTTCATTTGCAACCTCCGTGGGGGTGTCAGTCACAGTGTCAAATGGGAAATACACATTCCTAATGTCACCTGCATGGACAGTGTTGAAACTTAGCGAATGCATTCAGCTTCATTTGTTTATCTAGAAACTGGACTAATATTCTAATAACATCCTTTCTTTCCTTTTCATAATCCTTCTCATTCTGCTTATGGAATCTAAGCTTTTTCCTACAAAGTCCTAATTCTTCAATACAAAGTTGATGCCACAGTAGATAGAAATTTGATAAAGATGGAAGAGCAGCAATACCTTCTTTACCCGCAATCTGCACTTTAAGAAAAATGGTATCATCTTCAGGGTTCAACTTCCCCGTGATGGTCATATTAGTCCTTGGAACATCCTCATTCAAATGGAGGTCCCCAATAGCAATTTTATCATTCAAGATAGGCTTTTGAAGTCGCATCATTGTAACTGACTCACCATCAGCATCGTCAATCACGAGGAATGGATCAAGCATTAGTTCTTTGGCTGATAATCTATTTGATGCTGGCTCCAAGCATTTCCTAATAAACCTTTGTGCGTCCAAGTCTTGAACTTTATAAAATGCCCTTGGCCTCTTACCCTGAGTCAAGAATAAAAGGGCATGCAAGTAAATTTCTGATTGACTGATAAAAGCTGTATAAAAAGATACTAAAATATAGAACATCTTACAGAGGTCACTTTCTTGTATATTTGCGCAGGGTTAACACATTCACTATATGGATATTCACCGGTAAGCATCTCCAACATGCACATGCCAAAAGAATATACATCAACAAGCTCATCATAGTTCTCGTCGTATAATTCTGGTGCCATGAACTCAGGAGTTCCTATTGCAATAAATAGAAATAATAAGTAATTTGTAGTAATTGTGGAATGTTTGACAAAACCCTAATGCACCTTAGATTTAGTTGAAGTTTATATGAAGAAAAGACTCAATATCAAGGCCAGTCTAGAAAAATCCATTCGGACATTTGGAAATCCACAGAGGTTGATTCACCAAATTCAAACGTATACAAAAACAACTATGCCTCAGTTCCAAAAAAGTTGGGTTCACTAAATTCAAATGCATGATTTCAGAAAATGTCTCTGCTACTTGGCTACTCCGGAGATGTATAACAGAATGATGACAAAAGTTCCAGCCAGGAAAAATGGAAGTGGGAGGTGGAGTTACCTATGACACTGTGCGCTCTCTGTGATCCACCAAGAATTGCTGCCAAGCCCAGGTCCCCAATCTTCACTTGTCCAAGATGACCATTAACAAATATGTTATCACACTTCAGGTCTCGATGGATCACTGGTGGATCATGTTCATGTAAATAAACCAGACCTTTCAGAATTTGGCGTGCCCAAATTTTTACGGCTCGAATATCTACTCGCTGATATTTCTTTCTGTATCTGCATTCAATCAAATGTATCCCTGTCAGCAAATCCATCACAGATAATTACTTTGGATGCAGGCTGATCCTCTGAATCTCCTATTATTTGTAATAGGCATCAAAACTCAAATTAAAATTTTTTGGTTTTTTCATGAGTTTTTACAGCAGTAAGGTGCCAGATACTCAATTGGATTCTCCATTCTTTTATCTTCGCTATCCTTTGACATAATAGGATACAACATGAAAGATACAACCTAAAGAGGAAAAACTTCAATTAGTCTCATAAACTAACATGATCAGTCATCAAAATTGGGACCTTTAAGTCAAGGTCCTCACATGCAGCCTCAAGCAATTCTACTAGATTGTAAACTTGCAATTAGTTGTAACATTAACTAGTGGCAGATTCTCTGATAATTCAAATCGAAGCAATTGGATGTCCAACTCAGACCTATATGACATGACCAATCAATAGAGATCACCTCTGTCATATATTTCATACACCACACCAGATAGATATCATATTAATGGAACAATATTCACTTTCTGGATGCCTTGGTTGTGAAATGGTAGACACGCAAGACTCAAAATTTCGTGCTAAAGAGCGACACAGAGTTAATTTAACGAATAGAACCCACTGACTCTAAATTATGGATTCGTCACTGCACATAACTTTCCGATACTGAGCTGATAACTTTATATCATTGCAATTCGAAAAAAAGTTAAGATAGAGAAGGAACAGAGCATTACCCTCGGAGAGTACCGGAAGTGAACATTTCAGTGATGAAATTAAAGGTCCTCTTTTCGATATCGATCCAAGAAGTATAGAATCTCATGATAGAAGGATGATTGAGGGTGCTAAGCAGATGAACTTCAGAGTAAAGCCTCTCTATATCCTCTGGTGACTGAAGCAAATCATTAAGTTTAATTTGGCTCCATGCTACTTCCATACCTAACAACTCATCAATTGCCCTATACACTGTTTTCATTGCCCCTTTTCCCAGAACTTCCTCGAACTGTCCGCCCATGCATCAAAAAAGAAACCCCAAATACCAAACATAATCAAGAATCATCCATTACAATAATTTACAACAAAAATAGCAACTTTATCTGTTCCATTAATGGAAAACAACAAATCAAGAACTGTAGATGCATAATTTTATCAACCCAACACCATCATCAAGACCAATTTCAGGCTCATAACATGCAACAAAAAGGCAAAAAGATTGAAACTTTATAAGAAAAAAAAACTAAAGATAAAAGTACTTACCCGTCCATAACGACCGGTAGGGTCAGTTTCAACATACCCAAGATCATCATCCTCCGATTCTTTGCTGTTTTCTGAAAATCTTCCTTTATACATACTAAAATGATTCTTACAGAAGAGTTCCAGTTAATCAAGAAACTGGGGGTATAAGTTGAAACTTGAAAAAAAAAAGGGGAAATATAAATTTATTAATTTGTGGATGTTAGAGTTACGTGGGTAGCTAAAATTTGTAGTTTAAGACTCAGTAAAAGAGGTGCTTTGTACTCTGTATCTAATAAATCCAATGCTTCAGAGAAGACAACACAGAGAAGCCAAAAGGGTCTTGAGAAGTCATAATTGTTAGCAACCATTTGTTTGATTGAGAAATGAGACAAATGTAATAGATAGGTGAGTGTGTTTTGATTTGACAGCAGAATAGCACAAGTGAAAATGGCTGGTACGTAAGTTGCACCTATAGGGGTCACATTGGATTTTCTTAATTTTTGTTTGGCAAAATAAGAAAAAGGTGAGATTTTTTTGGCCAAGATTTGGATTTTTCTTGAGGGTGAAAAGAGGAAAAATAGAAAGACAAATTTTGGTGACTCTAAAGAACTGGGCCTGAAGAATATGTAGTGTAGCTATGGCTTTAGTGGGATTATTTGTTGCTGGGTGACCAGTGAGAGAGAAAAAGGAATATTGGAAAAGATAGAATCTTTAGGTTAGATTTTTTGAGGAAGTGATAAAATGACTAAAAAGATTAGAAGGGAGTGTGAGAATGCCGAGTATAAGACGAATTCAAGATTTTAAGTTAATGTGTATTAAAAAAATAAATATAAAATTGATCGGATAGAAAAAAATAGGAATCACCGAACATCCTTAAAGATTGGAATGAGTAGATGTCAGTTGATAGTATAAATATGCTTATTGATGTAAAATATCAGAAACTTCTTCGTTCTTCTTTCATAGTACATTTTAAAATAGAGTAAAAATTTCAATTTTAAAATCATATTGAAAACTTCGAATAATACTCTGATTTTTCTTTTATGATTCATTTTATAAATAGAATTATTGCGAGCTACCTTAATTTTAAGTCTTGTTTATTTATAGCTCTCACTATTTGAATGTAACATTCATGAGTTGGTACTTAGACAACTTGACCCCCACTAATGTAATACATACATATATAAGTTAGAATAAACTACTAAACACTATTACAAAAATAAAACACTATTACAATTTGTTGGAACAAGACAATTTTATTATTTATGTTATTATGGATTAAATGCAAGTACAATACAGAAGTAGGTGAGATTGAGGAAGACATTTTATTTATTTAATAATAAAACTTATTAATTGTCAAGCTAGGTATACGCCGTTATGGAATTGCAAAAGGGCACCAACTACGTGGGAGGGATTATCCGTTTGATCACGAGTATTATTTATTTTTTATAATTTTTTTAATTTAAAAATTAATATCTCATTATTAAAAAAATATTTAATTACGCCTATTTAATGTTTTTTCTTAATATATTCTTGGGTTGAATTTTATTTTGGTTATTGAATGGACAACTCGATCTTATGCATTTTTGAGTAGGTGGAATTACTAGTAAAATTTTATTGTATTTTGTTACCTATGTTTAATGAATTCTTTTAGTCTTTACTACTAAAGAAAAAGGTCAATTGAAATATTTGAAAATTATTAATTTAAGAAATCGTTATTTCTATTAACAATTCAAAAATATAAACATGAATAGTTAAAAGCTATTTTTTTAATTAAAAAGAATTAAAATTAAGAAGAAAGATGAATAATCATTAATTTTAATTAGTGTTACTTTAATCCACATCGTGCAAATAAAAAAAAAATCAAATACTTTAAAACAGATTCAGTTTGTTAAATAATCACACTAATATTTGGTATATGAGAATTATCTCTTTTCAATGATTTTTATCAAACTTGGTCAAGCTAGTATTATAATCAAGAAAATTGAAGGGCCAAATTTGACTATTGCAAGAAAAAAAAAGTTAGTTTTTCACGTGACATATTTAAAATTATAAAATTAAAAAATATTTTAATATATTTTATATATTTTTAATTTAAAATAATAAAATTTAAATTTTATTTTATTTTTTTAAATTTCGTATAATTAAAATCAGAAAAATAAATTAAAATTGATGGAGTAATTTGAAGTGCAGGGTTGCATAATAACGTAATAATTAGTACTAATAAACAATATTTGACCAAATTAATAAATAAATTCAATTTGATGCAACCGTGCACGTACTCTCATCTCTTCAATAGTAAAGGAAGATTTTTTTATTCTAAAAATAAATAAATAAATAAATAAGAAGTTGGTGTCTGACTTGGCTTTTAAAAATATTAAACTTTTACTTTAATTTTATTTATATTTATTTTACTTTTCTCGATTATTTTCTGGATCCTCTGGTTAGTTCAGCTGACATATAACTTTTGAATATGTAAATTTTTAATTTTAAAAAAAATTAATTTAAATTTGATGCATGATTTGAAAGTAATTAGTTATTTGAATACCTCATAAATCATAATAATATGTTGAATTCTGTTTGTGATGTTGTTTAATTTGTACATTTGATAATGACTAGAGGCAACTGTTCCAAACCCACCACGTTGATATGGAGGAACATGCAATGAATTTAACAAGTTAGGAAGGATCCTGTCTATTCAAAAAATAAAAATAAAAATTATGCGATTAATAAAGTGAAATGAAAATTAAGAAAAAGAAAATTAAAATTAGCAAAAAAAAATATTTGGTAATTTCTTTTTAATTTTCTAATAACTAAAAAAATATAGTAAATATTCAAATGAATAATTAAGGTACGCACAAATTATAACTCAGAGAAAGAAAAAAAGGAGAATGGGGTGAGGGTTAGAGATAAAAGTTTAGAGGTCTCTTTCTTTTTTTTTTTTTTTTTTTTTTTTTTTTGGTTGTTGTTGTTGTTGTCAGGGGTTGGGAGGTTTCGCTTATTTTGTGAAATTTATTTTGAGATCTTGATTAATTTAAATTGCGTAATATCTATCAAAAAAAGAATTACTTTTTAACAAATAAAAAATATTCTCAAAACTCGAATACTTTTAATTTCAGATAAAAAAATTATATTTATTTCACTACAGTTCGACCTCGAGATGATAAAGATGAGAAGTCTCATCTAAAATTCATTTTCATCAAGGAAAAAGGGAGGATAAAAGAAGTCTCTTCTTTCTTCCTTTTTTTTCAAAAAATCATTTAGCTTGATATCTAATATTTATTTTGAAGTCTTCATTAATTTAAATTCATGTTATATAATACCAATTAAAAGGAATAGCACTTTTTACTTAAAAGAATCATTAATTTTCAAAATACAAATCTTATATTTTTAACTAGAAATAAAAAAATCATACTCATTCCACCACAACTCGAGATAATATCTAAATTCATTTTCCATCGAGGAATGAGTTGACCTTAAAAAAAATCTTTCATTTTCAGTAGCAAAGCATCATATATATATATATGAAGCAAAAAGCATTAAGAAATGTGGGGTTATCTATTTCACCTCCCACTAATATTTGTTTTTTTATTCTTATCCACACAAAAAAATCTTTTATTTGTAGGCAAACAGCATCTCTCTCTCTTTGTAGGGTACCCAAAATTCTTCTCTAAAATCAAATCCCATATGATTGTAATTTTTGTATTATTGGATACACACTTTTCGTCTCATCTTATGTAATAATTGAAACAGCAATTATATTACTATTAAATATTCACCTAAAACCATACGATTTTGCTTTATATATTTTATTTAATTAATGTGCATGTTTCACGAGAATCAAAGAATGGTTATTAGAATAATTATTTATGAATATTATTAAGTCACAAGACTATTAAAAGCTATATTAGTTGATTCCTAACAAGAATCAGAGAATGGTGGTTAGAATAATTATTTAAACAGAAACGTTGATTCCTAACAATAATATTAGTTGATTTTTGAGGAATATTA
Organism: Datura wrightii; assembly: GCA_035772735.1. Lineage (NCBI taxonomy): Eukaryota > Viridiplantae > Streptophyta > Magnoliopsida > Solanales > Solanaceae > Datura > Datura wrightii. Next base: position 3,664,228 of record JASDFA010000011.1, read on the forward strand.
GGTGTAAAATAATTTTGTGTCAATAATAACAGTTGAAATATCAACATGATGTAAATTTGGAGGACCAAAAAAAAGATCTAGTTCTTTCGTTTTTCTTAAAGAGATCACCCAATATCTGCCAGGTCACATCCTTGGGGTACTGCCACATCATTCATCTAAATTGTTGTCCAATGAAGGACTAATCCCACACAAATGAATACCAAAAAAGTCATGTACTCACACTATTATCACCAACTCACCAGACATCAAAAATTTATGAAAGTGAAAACAGAGGCCAAAGTGATGTAAATGCAGATAAATGAAACAGATGAGAAGAAGGAAGGTGAAGAGTACCAAAATGATTAGAAGCTAACAGGAACTATAAGTTTGCAATGGTGGTAGCTCAGGAACTACAGCATTACAGCCAATGCAGCAACAAAGTGCTGCCAGAGAAACTGTACAATGTGCACGTCTATGTTACACTAGGTTCATATAGCCGGCCTCAACTAGATTGGAACTAAGCTGTAGTTGTTGTACTTTCTTGCTACCAAAAAGGTACTCCACTAAATTTGCAACAACGTCCCCGAAAAAAGAAAAAGAACAAAACAAAAGAGACATACTCGGATTTACTGTCTACAAAGTTTCTCTTTCATATCTGATATCTGTGCCTAAATTATCTGTTTTTGTTAGTTTTCACTGTAAAATTCCCTTTTGAGTCTTCACGCAAGCAGAAAATCCTAAACCTTCCACAATGGCAGAGGAGGGAACTCATCTTCGTTCTTCAGATGAAACGAATTCTCTGCAGCCCTGAAAACCAAATAAGAACTTCAGATAGCATCCGCTAACAAAGACCATGCTACTACTCCACAGTCCGAAAACAGAAAAAGTAGGGAACTTTTCCTACCTTCCTTGTTCACTACATGCAGGTTTTGAAAGCTGCACGTTTTGCGGGACACTTGGAATCAGGAGCACATCACGAGAAGTGGGTGAAAGCACATCCTCAGAAAGATCACCCAGAGATCCAAATTCAATTACACGTGATGAATTCGAGAAAGCATTGACATGAGAATCTTCGAGGAGGTTATCAGATTGGCTAGGTACAGCTAACTTCTCACGACCTTGAACAGAAGATTTCACAGCTGAAATCTCCTCTGTACACATTTCGGAATGATTTGCATCAGAAAATGCAATGCACTCATTACTATGGGTGCCACTATGCAAATGCAACTGACCATGACTTCCTGGTGCCTTACTCCTAGTCCATCCTTTCCAACGTCTCTCCTGGTGATGTTCCTGAAAAGGACAAAGGCGCCTCAAGCTTTTCAAAAAGGGAGATACTTATCTAAACAAACTGAGATACACGAAAGATGAGAAACAAACTGGCCAGAATGTAAGAGAAAACTACCTTATTCAGAAAGTATGTGCCAATTCCTTGTGCCATTTCTCTCTCTTCAAAACCTAAAGTAGCAGTAGATGGTAGAGCATTGCCAGAAGGTTGAGCAGCTGGTTCCACAAGCATACCATTCCAATTTGTTTGCCAAAATGAGTTCTGTCTAAGTGGTATAGACTGTCGGACAGTATCCCAAAAGTTTTTGTTTTGAGATGGAGGAGATGAGGATGGATTATTAAGTACCGGTACCGACAAAGCAAACCCATAGCAACACTGGCCATAGAGCAAACTCCGTATGTGGCTGTCATAGTCCCCACTTAAGTCCACCAAAGGATTCATAGCTTCAATATCTCCAGCTGTGCTCGTTAAATCCCTTTCCCCTATATCGAGAGTTAAACTTTCTAAAATACTGGTCTTTGGACTCGAGATTGCTGAACTACCGGACCAGACGTCCTCACTATAATCTGTACCTTCTTGATAAATGCTGCTGCTCTCCTGAGGGCACTCTGTGGTTTCCACCCACAAACCAGAATCAGATAGGTCACTTTGGCGGCACAAATTCTCAGGCCCACAGTTCCCATTTTCGACACATGATCTATTGAAATGAAACGGAGGAGCATAGTAATGCTTCCAAGAAAGAGAACTCATGGAATTTCCATTATAACAATAGTCATATGTGCCATTTGCAACATTGAGATTTAGAGGTACGGAAGCTGAAGGATCATTTGCATCCCTGTATAGACAGAATCCTGACACTGCTGCATCATCTGAAAAGGAGCCATATTCTGACACCATATCTGAAGAAACTCCATTCATCAAATTACTCAATAATTCATTTGATATTGATTTATATGCCTTTTTCAGGTTATCATTCTCAAGATCACCATCTGATGATTTCAGAAGCATTCTAGCGTTTGCATAAAATTCAGTAGGGGATAATGTGTCTTCATCACTAAAAATTAGGCTGGAATATTGTAAATCAATCACATGATTGAGTCTATGCCTCTCAATAGTGTTTGCAAAGAACTTCTTGATCTTATCGGCAATTTTGTCAGATGGTGACAAAAGAACGTCACCAAGCTTGCGGGCCCCATACTTAAAAGCTCTTTGTATTCGATAGAGATTACCTGAAGGGAATCAAAACATAATTTACGCGTGAGACAGAGCAACACAGATACCTACATACCAACTCAAAACACCACAATCATGCTCTTTCCTGGAAATAACATGGCAAGCACATTCCCAGTTTCCAACATTTCTCTTCTACGGGCATACTAACTTTCAAATGACTTATATACTCCTGGGCCCTGGCCAGGCAATTGTGAAACATATTACTCATTATCTAACTAAAGGTGATACTAGTTGTTAACCCAATACAACTGCATGGTTATGAAGCAAGGCCTTAGTACTTTTGGTAGAGACAGGAAAAACAGAATGCAAAGATGAAAAGGAAGACTTAGGAAAAAAGAGACAAAAGAAATTTGGCATTAATCTCATTTGTGGCTAAAACACCATAATCAGATCATAAGGATCTCCCGTTCTTCATGGATTCTGACTCCCCGAAGTACCAGAAAAGGATAAAATGAAAAACAAAGAAACAAAAGGGGGATGGATTTCCTATATAACAATCTTGTAAGTTGTATACCACAAAAGAAAAATCATTTAAGTTGTACCTCTGCTGACACTACGCCCAAGGTTGTTATTTTCCTTCAAGGGGTCAATTATATTTAGATACTTTTGTTGAAATGCTCGTGTGTCTGTCTCAAGACCCCTGGATGGAACTGAGAACATTTCCATACTGTTCCTTAAGAACTCTTCACTAAGCAACAACTCATTGCTTATATGATCTGGCATCTCAACTGCAGACAGATAAAGGGTGACCATGAGAAAAAAAAATTGAATAAAGAAAAATCAGATCTTCACTCAACTGAACCATATACCACCCAAATCCCAAAAAAAGGAGAAACATCAAACTCTTTGTAAGCTTGCTCGTAAGTGTAAAGGAAAAAGTCCTATAGAGGGTTGTGGACATCTAAAGGAGATCACAAACAACATCAAAGAATTATGAAAGGAAGAGCATTGCTTACCAAATATCTCAGGAAGGGATGATTTGCATACTGGACCATTCAAACTGATACAATAGTTGTCCCAATCAAATTTTCTGTAGAAATCCAAGAATCTATAGAGAACCTAAAAGCAAGCAAAAAAAGGAATATGAAATACACTTATGTTTGCATACCAAGTTCAATGCACAAAGTCAAAAAGCAGAAACAAGTAATTACCGCTAGAGGACCATTTAACGATGAATGGAACAGTTGGAATATGAATAAGACCAGTGTTTCCAAAGCATATGTAGAAATCAGACCATGATGTGCACCAAGAAGACGACTTTCATAATAGCACCAAGCCTTTATCAAAATAATGCTACGTTTGAAGAGATGGTTTTTACCAACAAGGCGATCTACCTGCGCTCATGAAACAGAGAAGACGACAGGAAAAAAAAATTAGTTGTTCATTTCCTCATTTAACATGAAAGAGAAGAATAAAATGTATTGATTAAAATCACAAGGGGGGATATTTGGTTCTCCAATATTTCCAGGGAATAGAAGGACAATGAAGCAGATGGTCTAGAGAGTTTAAAAAGACACTAATCTGAAAGAGATAAATAAACAACTAAACTCATATCACACATTTTTGTTTAAAAGGATAAATGTCGTTCATTTTAAGCACAAATCGCATGAAAAGTTAGTAAAAGTACTGCAGAACAGAGGGATATATGGATGATGTCCACACCTAACTATACATATTAAACGAGTAAAAGTTTACTACAACCCGGTAATTAGAGAGGGAATTGGTCTGGTAAGAAATAACAAAAACCAAGCAACCAAAAGATCCCACTCTATCCAACAGCATACTGCATTAGTTAAATCAATACCTAAAACTAAAAGAGGTGCATTCTCTGTTTTAGAGATTCCACTAAACCACTTTCCAGTTCCAGTTGTTTCTGCTTAACCAAGAGATGCTAAACATCTTGTATATAAGAGTCTTTGAAACAAAATTAAAGCACAAAGGCTCTATCACATTAACACAATGTCATTGACCCGCAACCAAGAATCTACAGGGAGAAGATTATTTGAATCTTGATAGTTAGCTTTGTAACTTACCTGCTCAAGGAAACAAAGTGTGCAAAGTCCTCCTAACTGATTAATGGATATATCTATCACAGTATTTTGTACAATACATTTCACGAGCTTAACCTGCCATGAGAAATTCAAAACTTCTCAATATTAAACAGATAATAAATGATCAAAAACAACAATAATATAGCCAGTGAAATCTCACAGATGAGGTGATAATAAATGATCAATTAAGCATAAATCTAGTGAATGACTATGGATAGCCAAACTAAATAGATAGTAGTACAACTCTATAAAACAACCTTCAATTACGATAAACATTCATCAAGCTACTAAAGGTGCAACCACCCCTTACGCACGCGCACCAAAAAAAGAAAATAAGAAATAGGCATGCTAAATGCTCCATAATGCTTAGACTCAACTATCCAGCTCCCGTAGGTGGCAGGATATCAAGATAAAAACTTAAAACTATTTTGTGCTGCAAAGAACTGTGAAATACTTCATGCAATTCAGTCAGTTTTACAGACTTTGAAGGTTAGAGTACATTTCTTTCATTAGAGTCGGGAAAGAACCTCAGCATCAATAAATTGGGGATCCTTGACATCATACTCAGCATTTTCCTTTAGCTCTTCTTCCTGCAGAACAGCTAGAACATCACGGGCTAATGTATCTTCAATAATAGCACTGCCAAAAACAGTCAAATCAATGTCACCGTCAGGAAGGTAGGTCTTCAGTGGCACTGATCCATATGGGAAAACCTGTATGACAAACAAGTATAATCAGCAAAACTCAGTTAAGATAATGAAAAGCAAGATATTCCTGATAAAATATTTAAGTTTAAGGTCTGAAAACATAATTCAACTTCAACAGTTAGAAACTTAAAACAGAAGTGGCATAATGCAAGCACAATATCTGATAATAAGCTTTGTCAAGTTCAAGCACACCAGACTCTGCAATGTTGAAGCTGATGCCAACTAAGGAAGCAGAACGTAATCTGAAGCAAGGGTGATCCAGGATTTAAACATCACGGATTCGAGTTTTAAATTCTAAAATAGCACATTTGATTTACTGGATTCGAAATTTATAATTTGTCCTTATTAAGTGGTTCTTTTAATGCATATACAAGGTACGAGCCAAAACTACTTGGTTTGGATGACGCATAAGATGTATGCTAAATCCGACCCTGATTCAAAGAGAAAAAAAAACATTCAACTATTCTGAGGATAAGTTAAGCTAGAGAAGACTTGAACACTTCAAATGTATAGAATTGCTCAAGTTTGTCAGCTGGAACAAACAGATTCATTTTTGACCAAGTTATGCATCCGATAGCATTGGCTTACATTAAAACTGTAGAAGAATTAGAAGATGAATCACACACTTCAGTTTTAATCTGATATATTTGATTAACAACGTAAATTAATTACTCGAATTGACTCAGAGGTGTGTAAAGAATGCTTAAAAGGGACAACAAACCACTTGATACAAATTGAAAGAAATTGTTATGGAAGTGAGTATTGCCAGCCTCATCAATAAGGAATCAGCTTACTGCTAATTATTTCTACTAGTTCTCCAGATAAACTAGTGAAATATCACTCCTGATGCAGTGTGGCAGGTCATTTGATCTATGCTCTTAGACAGAAAAGTGTTTATACTTTTATTAGTGAAAAATAAATGTGCAATTCAAAGTAATTGCACTTTTAGAAGTAAACATTACAATGAAATATCTTGTTTTACTGAAAAGTAGATGAACTTGGGTAAGTAGTAAAGCTGCCAGAAGCGAATCTTTGGGTTAACACTACAATCTGCGGTAGCACTTATAATACTTTTAAAATTGGCCACCGAGGGGGGTGGCCTGGCCTCGCGGTTGAAGAACTAGGAGACAGCCTTTGGAACCAAAGGTCCTAATCTTATCAAACTGAAACTTAATTGAATTATTTCCATCTTCCTAAACCTCAATGACTCGGCTCTTGTGTTGGTGACAAGCAACAAGGACTCGGTGGATTAGCCGAGGTGCTAGCAAGTTGAAACAAACAACATTATTACGTATTAGAAAAAAGAAATCTCTAATACTGTAGTAGAACAGTGGCTATGATGCTGTTCTCTTTCACGGTGCCCCCTCTTCCATACCATCTTAGATTAGTAGAGTATCCTTTGAGATTGTAAACAACATCAAGATGACCCTTATCTGTTCATCAGATATGAACAAACCATCCAAGAAAAGGTAACACACCATTTTGTAACCCCTGCAAGTTGACTGAGTCTCAATCCCCACCCCCCCACCCCCCCTCCCCCCCACCCCACCCCCCAAAAAAAAAAGGAAAAACAGACCCCCGTTATTTTTCAAAAAGAAGAGATCAATAGAAAACTAAAAGAAATCAGGATAGAACATTTTGCTAGAAGTGGAAAGAACAATGATAGATACGAAAAGACTCGTGAAGAAAAAACTATGAGATATCACTGAATTAGCTGTAGAAAAATAGACATGCAAAATCTGGAATCATCAGCTAGAATCGTAACTATATATAACACTGAATGTGAGTCTGTAGCAGTAGATTAATCAAATCAAGCAAGCACATGTAAAATGATGATGATGATGAAGGGAAGGAAAATGACCTCGCATCCAAGAGAACATCTGATGAGTCTCTGCACATAATCAATAACGTCTTTCCTCTTCTCCTCAGTGTCAAGAGTCGGATGAACACAATTCACCACCTCTTTTATAGCTTCTTCAGCAACAGCCCAACAATCCTCTGTAACTTCCGAAGGATCAGGACCCCAAAATTCCCAATCGTTCTCCATTTCAAACCGGTTTCCGTTTCCACAAGAACCCATAACCCCCCCTTATCAACAACAAACAAGAAATCCTGATTATACCCAAGCAAAGCATAGGGTTTTAGAGGCCATTGACAACATGGAATGTTCTAGACAGAGTAATCAAATGGGTAAATGGGAAATAATGAGAAAAAAATGCTATATATAGTATTTCTTTTGTCATGTATATTTGTTTGGATATCAGTAATCTGATTGTATTAATATCAAGGAAGAAAAAGGGAACGAAAAATTAGGAGAAGGAGACAATTCTCAATTGCCCCCACCTCCCCACCATAACCCTCTCACCCCCACACCTCTGTTCTTGTTTTCTTCCTCAAAATCCAAAAAAACTTTCTTCCCCTTCCCTGATCCCTCACATCCGTTTCTACCTACAACTACGTTCAATTCGTACAGGCATCTGTGTATATATACGCCCGTATGTACGTATAATTTTGGGCTTTCTTTTTCTTCTTCTGATTATTTCTGTTTTCTGTCAGTCTCCGGTGAAGACTGCGGTGAAATGCGACGCCGCGAAATGTTCAAATGCCGTTATTGGAAAATCATATCATAATATTCATAACTTATCCAATTTTTTGTTACGACTTTACTTCCCCCACTTCAACTTTGTACATACACAATTTAGGTATACTTTGAAATTTAAATTATGTAAATCATTTTTTAAATATTAATTAAATTTAATATCAAATTAATTTTGGAAAAGCAAAAAGAAAATCACATGATTTAAGACGGTATTAGTAATATGTAAAAAAATAATAACACAAATTATTAAATATTTATCCTTTCGATTTCATAACGACTCTATTTAAAAAGTATCATGAACTATTCCGAAAGAATTTTTGGAGTAAATAACTAGATGTTCATGGATATTGCGGTGTTTATGTCGGGATAGGCTGCTTATGTCATATATATTTTTCGAATATAACGACTTTTTTTAACCTTATATGAACGTGGAACGTTTATACGCCGATTACCTTTTTTTTCTTAACAACTAGATTAAACATTTCAATTGTCGTTTGTCCATTATATGTAAGTCACGCAAAACGCCATAAAAAATTTACTCGTTTCATGCCAAAATGATATATTGATAAAATACATTGAAAATACTTACGTAAAATAAATCATACGTAGTCATTTATATTATAACAATAACAACATATTCAGTATAATCTCATAAATCGAATTTAAAAAAAATATTATATACACAACTTTGTTTCTACCTTATCAAAATAAAAAAAAACATTTTTAATAAATTGTTAATCCAAATAAAATTTTAAAAAATAAATAAATAAAGTCAAACAAAATTGAAATTATATACTAATAAAACTATTTAAAATTATGTTAAATAAAATGGTACATTGTATCTTATTGACTATAAATTTTAGATTTGCCTCCATTGTACCCCACTCAAACCAATTCCCTTTATGGCAAAATCCTAAAACAAAAGAAAATAAAATCTGGAACTCTTGACTCGACTTTTGTTTTAATGACAAATTAGTTAGGAGAATTATTATTTTACCTTTATTGGTGAGGATAAATAAGAAAATAAATATTTTAGTATTTATATTTTTACTTTAAGTAGGCGTTTGGATATAGATTTAGTTGATACTTGAAAAGAAAAATGTAAGAGTTTTTAAAATTGAAGTAAAAAAATATTTTTAAAATTTAAAATTATGTTTGGATATGTATTTCACTTGAAAAAATGAACGTTTGCTAATTTTTCAAACTTGAAACACTCATATTCAAAAACTAATCAAAAAATCATTCAAATGTATAATCAAACAATGTTTTAAAAATAGTTTTTGTAAAAATAAATAAAAAAATCATGTCCAAAGTCGTATATTTTTCTAAGAGCTGTTTAACCTTTTAAAAGATATATGTAGTTGTGGCAAAGTTAGAATCTTCGCTAAGGAGGTTCAGAAATCGAAAGGATTCAACATGTATAATACATACACACAAAAAAGAAATTACTTTTAACCTTATATGAATAGTGAAATTTTTCAACAAAGAAGGTTCAGATAAAACTTTCTTGAAGTACCCTACTCCGGAAGAATTTTTAGGATTTCTTATATTTTTTTTAATTATTTCAATTTATATAATATTGACATAAATAAATCTAAATTCAATAATATAATTTGTAAAAAATTATATATAATTAATTTTTATTGTTACAGATTGAGTCGTATTTATTATTGTTGTTACGATAGTTTTTCCACATTTGTGAAATCGAGACAAGTCAAAAATTATATAATTTCATAGTTGACAATGGTATTTTTTTTTCCAACGCTTCAACGTTTAGCTTAGCACTTTAAACGTTTTTCATATGCATGTAATCAATATATTCTTGTACTTTCTTAGTGTAATTTTAATTATTCAATATCCTAAAAATAATTATTTAGGATATTTATTAATTTCAAGATTAAAAAAATAATTAATATCTTTAGTTATTATATAATGTGAAAAAAATTATTATTATATATTTTTAAAAAATTAATAAAATTATATTAGTCAAATTAACATTCTCATTATTTTTTTAATGAACCTGTAAATTTTATCCTAATAATTAAAATAAAATAGAGAATACACTATATATATAAACTAACAATTTTCGAGAGAGAATAAAATAATACCTTAGAACAATAAAGAAAAAAAATTCCAGTAAAAATAAATAAAACAATTTAATACTACAAAAGAGCTCCCATACTAATTATCGCTAAAGTAACGAGTTGGAATAAATTATTATAATTCGTTCCCACTTATAAATTAGTCGATATTTTTTTATAAATTTTACAAACAGAAACTTTTATTTTTATATTTTTCATTCTTTATCTTCATTTTAAATTTATTTCTTGAAAGAAAATTAAAAAATCAAATAATTTATCACCTCAAGTTCAATGTGAACACCCACTTGCTTGTCGCAACATGAGTTTGGATCGATTATTAGTGTAAAAAAAAAAAAAATATATATATATATATATATGTATATATATATATTTACACAATTAACACGATGAAATTAAAAAAATTACTAATGTTATTAAATTATCAGATCGTTTTATTTAAAAAGTTTATTTAATTATTTAATTATACATTTAATATGCATCTCACGTATATATACCTTATTATTTTATTTTATTTTTTGGGAACTAATCAGTAATCACCCAGCTTTTATATCAAAGCATTAGGTGACAAATTTAACTATTTGAGCACTGATTTTTCACTTTTTTGGGGGGATAAAATACGAAAAAGTACTTCAGGATAATGTGTATTTAGTATAATATTAAATTGTGAGATTGATTATTTTTTATTTATTTATATTTTTAACAAGTATTGTTCTAAAAAACAAGAATGGCTGGTTAAAAATATATTTAAAGTATCTCAATTTTTTAAATTTTACATCTGAATTATCAGTTGTGTGAATTGTCTGTCTAAAATATGCTTTTAATAAATAATTTATAATAATTTAAATAAAAAACTTAAAATACTGTTTTTAATTATTAACACAATAGTTTATTTATTTATATAGTGTAACAAACATAGAAAAATACCATTCCTGTCATTGAAAGAAAAGCCAAACTTATATGCTATCATTTTTAGTCTTTTTTCAGAATTCTGTTGCATAGCGGGCCACACAAGTTTTTAAGGATTATTATGTCACCCCCCCCCCCCCCCATAAAATAAAATATCCAATTCTTTATTTATACATTTAAAAAACAATTTAAATTATGTGTATTTATATCACGAAATAATTTTTACACTGTCAGTATAGTTCAAATATAACAAGTTACTTGACACGTTATATAGTCATCTCTCCGTGCTATAACAAAAAATTATTCGTAAAGTATTTATTAAGTGATTTGATAATAAAAAAAGAGTCGTGTTTTTTTAAGTTTAATGGCGTATATAAACTTATGGGGTCACAGTTTAAGCGTGTATAAACTTTCTATGGCATGACTATCAGTGATCAGACAAATAATTCTGTTTGTTTGGATAATGACCCTTTTACGTAATAATTTGTTGGCAGTAGCAACAAACTCTTAAGTCAAATGGATAAGTATAGGGTGACCCTTAATCATAAGTCGTTTAGCAACCTTAATCATAAGAAATATTCATTTAAATTACCATTTTATATCTCTTAAACACCTCATTTGAAGTTAACACTCAACTTATTGGACAAGAATCACTTTGCAATTTTGTGTCAGTCACATATTTACCAAAATAGACATGATGACTCATATAACCAACTTTATTTTACTTGGGATTCAAACGTAATTGTAATATTTGGCAAAATACGAAAAGTTTTGTCAATTATTATAGTGCATCATTAAGGATTAAATAATTATTAAGTTGCATAAACAAGGAAGAAGCAATTTCATTCCCTTTGCATACATAATATTCTCATTGGAGACTCATTTTACTAATCGCAGTTGAATGCTTGACCACTAAAAGGGGGCGTTCGGTGCACTAAATGTCCGTTGTGTACAGGTTAAAAAATATCAGACCACAAGAGTCTGATGTATGCAGCCTTACCCTCCATTTCTGCAAGAGACTGTTTTCACAGTTTGAACACTAAATTTGATATCCCAAAGTCGATAAATATAAAAATACACACTAATTAATCATCTTCAACTTGTGACAAGATTCATGCCAATGTCATATGGTGAAATTTGCAATTAGAATGACTTTATACGTTAGTAGTACATTCATTCTGAAAAAAAAAATGATGAGAAACCACTTCCACAAAGCCATAACCTTCTATTTTTAACAAGTATTCTGTGCTTTTTTATAAGCATTAAAAGGAAAAAAAGAAATGTCTTGGCAACTTTAGGCAGCTACTTCTGTAGCACAATCAGTGTAGTGCAATCACCTCGAGAAGTTAATCTAACTACAACTTCCTAATAGGTCCACTTGGTTTTAAGGTAACAGTCTGAAAGGATACTATTCCTCCTTACCTCGTGCAACATCAACCAGATATCTATTCAGATGCTGGCCAAAAATCTTGGTAGAGAATGACTCAGCAACGTGTTGACGAGCATCTTGCCCCATTTTTTCAGACATGTGAGGATCCTGAATAAAATTAGACATTGCTGAAGCGAACTCCCGTGGGCTAGGGTCACAGAGGAAGCCTGTCACACCATGCTTTACTGTCTCCACCGGACCCCCACTATTGCAGGCAATAACAGGTTTATAGGCTGCCATTGCTTCCAAAGGAACAATGCCAAAATGCTCATCCTACTCTTCCAGAAAAAGCAGAAGACCAAAAAAAAAAAAAACAAACAAAATGTCATCCTACTTTCAAGGTGAAAAAAATATGGGAAAAGATGAAGATGTTCCTACAAACATTCCACCTACAAGTCACTCTCACGAAAAATGTTTCTTTTCCTTGTTGAAGAGATATCAGAATCAGACATACCTTTGGTGTATAAAGAACACATAAGCATTGACCAAGAAGGGCATTTCTTTCAGCAGTAGAGCAAGATGTGATGAATCTGACCCGCTGAGAAACACCTTCCCTTTCTGCCAACTTTTTCAGTTCTTCCAGATACTCGACATTCTCTCTAAGGCGATTATCAAAGCCTCCTGAAATAAAAAGCAGGAAGAACTCCATTAACATGCAAGAAGATTTCTTTTGAGAATATATTCAGCCGCTGATGGAAGACAACAGGTATCTTGGACTCGTTTATTGAAGCATACTTCAAATCCATCTATTTAAGGTGTTAGGGACACATCAAAAAAGAAGAAAAGAAAATAAGGCTTATCATCAAAGGGAGATAAACACCCAAAAAAAGTCCTCTAGCTAACTTCATCAACAACTAGTAACATCTGATATTTGTATAGTTTCAGGGAACTTAACATCATTATATATACATGAGATCAGACAGGCTATATACATCAGACAAATTCATATTATCTTATTGGCTCTTGATGAACTCTGCATACCTCTAACAGAATATCAGATTTTTTTGCACTACAAACAGATGAGATAAATAATGCAAATCAACCATATAAGATAAATACTAACACCAAATGAAAGAGATGAAAGAAGCAAAACGGAGAATAAGAAAATGTTGGTGGATAATGCAGCATAGACTGAAGTAGAAGAATTGAATGAACTTGCCTGCAACGGTCAAGGAAACATCATTCATGTTAACTCCTTGATGATCATGGGCGTGAAGCATGGCAAAGGCAGATATAGCCAATTCTATGTTCTTTTTTCTCTCAAATCGATTGATGGATAGAAAGTTCAACCTAGAAGAAATGGACAACTGAAGTTATCTCTGCATTGTTCCAAATCTCCGTGGCAGACGCATTTGAAAATTAAAGAAAAAAGTATTGAAATATGTTATGTTAATCAGACCTCGAACTAGAAGGTACCAAGAGATGGAAAGGTGTCCCTTACTTGGTAGCATTAGGTTTCTCAAACTGATCCACATTGACCGCTGGGTACAAAACAGCTGGTTTAATCCCACGTGCATCTAGGTTCTTGAAGGTTGATGCAAAAGTAGATGCTGTAAACCTGCTGTTAACCAGGATCAAATCTGCCATTCCTATAGTTTGACCGAGCAATCAAAGAAGAAGCGGATGTTTGAACAGAGAAGAAACAAGTAAAACATTGATAAAAGAGAAACAAACACCAAGAATAGAAGGCAGACTGTCAAGAAAGACCTGTTGTTATTTCTTCTATGAAGTCAATAGGTTTCCGGTATATCCTCCTAAGAATAGTTGTATGTTGCGCCAGCAAGAGATCTGGAAAATGGCAATAGAATACAACCTGCATGAGGTATAAACTTCATATATCTCAATGATCATAACTTAGCAGTTGATTCTATCACACCATCCAAATACCTTTGCAGACTTCTTTAACTTCAATAGTGGAATGACAACAGAGACCTGATCTGCTAGTATAATATCAAATGAAGGCCACATAAACAACAAGCAGAGAGCAACAAACATGCACCGCAAGTATGCACATACTGCATGGAGCCTGTAGAAGATATGGCGGGGAAGGAAAGCACCATATACTGTAATATCAAAGACACCTGTAAAGTGTGTAACGTGTATTTACATCAGTTAAGTAAGATTTCTTTAGCATATGACTGGAGTGTGGAAAGTAAGATTTCTGACCAGACAGAGTCTCCTCAAAACATCTATTTTTATCATGGTGTGCAGTAAAAATGTGAACTTTGTGCCCCAAAGAAGCAAGTTCCATAGCAGCATCGACAATTAGCCTTTCAGCTCCACCTAGACATCACAATATGTCAGACGGAATAGAAAAACGGAGAAACACCTAAACACATGATAAAATGTGCTTCCATTAACCCATAGATCTGCGCATTGTGCAGACTATAATCTCAGAATTATGAAACTGACAGACACAATTTGCGCGCACATAATAATTGCAGAAGGATGATAGTTAGTACCACCTGTCCAACAATTCTTTTCCTTATCAATCAACTACACCTCAATTCAAAACTCACTGAGTTCAGCTTTATAAATCCTCTATCAGCTAAAAAGTCGAGAAAGGTATGTCAGCTACCTATATCTATTCTGCTGCATTCAAATGCTGAGCACGTTCCAATGAGTTTACTTTGTAGAGGATTCACCACATTATGACCATATTTATGCAGGCTTCAACATACTGCAGCTCTCCTATTTTATACTTATAGCATATAGGGCCATGGAACAGGCTATGCGGAACTCACACAGACAGAGCTATAGTCCCCTTCTACTATGCAGTGAAAAATGTCTAAGAAGATAAAAGTCTAATAGTCTTAGACAAATCAAAGGAACATAACTTATCACCAACCATAGATTGATATCAACACAATTGGCTGTTAACTCCTTTTTAGTTTCGATACCCACAAGAATCACCATTTCATTTAGAAACAGACATCCGAAAAAATTATTAAAGAGAAGAGGTGGAGGGTTTTTGAAATTTACGATCTTCTACCAATAAATCGTTTGATCAGTGAACCATAAGGATTCAACAAGTTGCAATGATTAACAGATCTATCAAGAAATATAAATATGTAGATAATAATTACCGATTCCGAGATCCGGATGGATTATGGCGACATTCATCTTCGAGCTCCCTTTCTTCTCCATTGTTGTTTATGAGCAAAAGCAGATAACGGAAAACAAAGGTAAAAAGAACGGGTCACTGATGAGTTTTACGCCCAGCAGAAAATATGGCAAACGGTGCGGGTGCGGGTGCGGGTGCGGGTGCGGGTGCGGGGAGGAGGACGTGATAGCTGAAGGAGAAGAGGTTGCGGCAGAAAGTCATCCGACTGCTTTACTCCGCCGGCGCTGGATGTAAAATTACACCTTTTTTAAAAAAAATATTTTAAACTAATTTAATTTTAAAATTCTCTTTATATAATTACACAATTTGAGACTTATTTTAGGCCACATTTTGAAAAGTAACATTTTCCAAATTTATGTTTGATAAAAAATGTCAGGTGAATTAAAACGAAAGGGATACATATATTTTTGTTATGATTGAGTCGTTTTTTTAGAGGGAAGCGCGTTAATTCTTAAATAATTATTACTTTTTTCGTGTCAAAGTAGTCATTAATCTTTCAAAAAATATTTATTTTAGAATATTTGTCATTTATTTTGGAAAATTAAGATAAAGTTAAGTAGCTTTTTTTCTCATTACTCCTTGTAATTGCAAAAGTTAAGAGAAAGTACATCATTAATGAAATTGATATAGATATATAATAAATATTTATTAAGGAAAAATAATTTTATAAAATTAAAGAGCTAATAATGAAAAATACTATTTATTTTGAGACAAGTGAGCACATAGTTACTCCTCCTTACTAGTAGTAGAAATGTAAATGACTTTGACTTTACGAATTGTAAATGACCAAATTGGCAAAATCCTACCCGTTAGTTTCTCAACAATTTTGTCTTCTAAGCCTTTTTCTCCCTCTTTCCCCCTGTTATTACCTCATTCAGTTTTATTTAGGCAATTTTATGCGAGAAAATTTACATCATTTCCATTTAATTTTGAAAATTACTATGCAAAACTCTCATATAGGGGAAGAAACAAGAACTAAAATAATGTAAGACTTTAAGACAAACGAACAAGGAAATCTAATTCAAATCCGATTTCAACATATTCATTGGCTTCATATGAACAAACTAATCCGAGAAAGAAATAATTTGAGAGTTGCTGAGGAACATGATACTCAACTTGGAAAAAATGTATAGTATATGCATGTCTAACTCGTACAAGACTCAATAACAAAAATGCTACTTTACGACAGCTATTGTTATCCTTCAAATCTACCAACTGCGATGCAAAATAAAGTAGAAAGCTATATTCTTTTCAAATGCTGTAAGTTGTAACACATTCTGTGACGTATGGAAAAATTTGCAGTGACATCTTCATTTGCTGAAAACATATACCTATACTCTGATCAACAGCTAGCCAATAGCCAACAGTAAGAAACTTTATACGTGCTGATCCTTGCTAGAATTCCAACCAGGGGCCTTAACAACAACACTATCCGGTAAATTGCCAGAGCCTTTTTCAACATTTATTAGAGGATCGGTTTCACTTTCCTTTACCTTCAAGCACAGAAACAACAGAAAGAATTAGTACATCTATGTTCAAAATGCATAAAGGAAAATTGATAAAATACAAGTCCCCAACAGCTTCTGGAACTATGACATTTGGCATTAGCACTAGAAGAGTAGTGGTTTAAAATGAAGGGAGCATAAGGTTTTAGATTTTAGCTTTTTTCCAGATCTGCCCCATCCCAATACCCATGTCACTAACTAATTAAACCAATGCAAATGTAGTGTAAATTTCTTTTTTCGTTTTTCTTTTCGTGTAGCAGTGCAATGTAATGAGGTGACACAAAAGGAGATAGTGAAGGGAGCACAAGGATATAATGATAGCTTTCTTCTAGATTTTCCCCTCCCATGACTCATGCCACTAACTAAATGATTTCAGAACCAAATCATGTTGCAAATCTAGCACTAGTGTAATGAGGTGAAATGAGGGAGGTAGTATTGGGCATACTGGACATCCTTACCAATCATCTTGCAAATCAAGATAGCTAGTTGGTGTATGATAAAATGAAGTACCTTTTTGTCTATGTCCCTGCAAGACACTAGCACAATGTGGAACACCAAAAACAAAAGTGTAATACCTGCGACAGAAGGGATGCAGCCTCTATAGATTTCTGCTGGCTCTCAATGCTGCAACAATATGAATAGAGTACCATCCCAAGCATAGCAATGACGATACCCAGAATGTTTCGCCAGCTGAAGGGATCACGAAGAAGAACATATCCAAAGGCCAAAACAAGACATGTTTTTAGATGCCCAAGGACCTGATAGGTGACTGGAGAAGTCTTACCAATTACCAAAAAAGTACTGAAGTTCACGGAGACAGATATAAGGCAGGATAGAACAATAAAGGCCTGCCATCAACACGTTGAAGTTAACAAATAGTGAGAATATCTAACTTAAAATTGAAAATGATTCTAACTTACCAGCACATTTGGTGTGTAGTTGAAAGCAAATACATTCTGATTTGTTAAAAGCCCATCTAAAAATGGTCCTACTATAAACAAAGTAATTGATTGATAAGGACAAGACTGATACAGGAGCTGGGTTGAAGAAACCTTGAACTTCTTCTGGATGGTATTCGTCATCTAAGATTATGGGTTAAGATGTCCAAGCAAGAAAAGATATGATATGAACTATAGGTCCAGCATCATTTTCTAATACATATAAAACAACTTCCATAAAAATTTCAAGTCTTATTTGCCAAGAATAAGGTTGCTAAACTGGGATTTATGAAGTGAGCAGAACCAGTAAGGCAAAGAACTAAAAAAAATTGATTGACCATGC
Organism: Datura wrightii; assembly: GCA_035772735.1. NCBI lineage: Eukaryota > Viridiplantae > Streptophyta > Magnoliopsida > Solanales > Solanaceae > Datura > Datura wrightii. The sequence continues at coordinate 3,682,432 of JASDFA010000011.1, forward strand.
AGCAAAGGATACAATCTGCGCGATACAAGTGGTGAAAATTGCAAACATAGATAAAACAGAACCCAGTAAATTGAGCTGCAAATCAGTTACTGTTGCAATTCCAACCCCAAAGAGAAGAACGGTAAGTGCAAGCTGGATATTCCTACTGCAAATCATAGTTGAGATAGGAATCAAATTGTTACTAAAAATGTACAACTAAAAGAGTAATTTCATAAATGCTTAAGCAGAAGAGTAAATGAAAGCAGAATGTTATTTAGATAAAAGTATCACTTCATAGAGCACTAGCACTCCAGACCTAGAGATACATAGAGGTTGCTTAGATCAAAATTGTGTAGCCAGAGGATCTCTATTTGTGCACGCAGATACTCTACTTGAGTAAAAATTTCCTTCAGATGCACCCACCCTTTAAGATAATTCCCTGACTTACTGCTCCATTATTATTACATTTATCTGATAATACACCAGTCACTTGCAACCTTAAAATTGCATCTAACTCAGCCTTAAATAATTAGTCAATAGTTGAGTCAAGCAAGAAAAACTTTCCTTGAAAAAGAGTTTCATCCCTATTGACAAGGATGCTTCTGAAAATTGCATAAAAATAGGACAAACTATCTTAGAGTGATAAAATCTAAAAAGAAAATTAAGAAACAAAAATAGGCAATATTCCAATGATCAGAAACATTTCACAGGCACATACATATTTCAAACGCACAAGTAGTCAAAAAACTAGATCTTGCACTTCCCCATTTAACCGTGTTAGTGGCAGTGAAATGACTAACATATTTCAAAAGCACAAGTAGTCAAAAAAACTTGGTCTTGCACTTCCCCATTTAACCGTGTCATTTAAGATCTTTGCCAAGTACTGACAGACTTTAGCCATAATGTTGAAGTAGTAGAATTTCCAAAACAAAAATCAATAAGCCAAGATGATTAAAATGCTTTCCAAGCATTCATCTGATGGAAGCTAGCTAAAATTTCAATTTCAGCCAGCATTGTGCACCTAATAGACAATTTCACAGGGAAAAGGAACATCATCATGATCAACAAGAAGAAAGTTGAAAATCAAGGGTGGAATACTCAATCCAAGGTACCAGAGTATTTTCCTCTACATTGCTTATCATTGTATATTAATTTTCACATAGATAATTGTCTTAAACAGCTTGCTTTTGCCGTTGTTTTTGACTGAACCTTTAACTACGGATGATGGTTGATCCTAAAATTAAGATAGAAAAGATTGTATAAGTGAATAATGCTATACCTCAGACAATCAACTTACTAGATAAGGACAAGACATATTGTTCAGACTCTTAGTTTTTCCATGAAATTATTTCTGGTTCAACTGTTCGAGCAAACCACATGTTGGTGACAAGCTTCTCCAATGTAATGGTCCAAGCTTAATAAAATGAGAAAAGATTCCTATGTTCGATACACTTGGAAGAGTAAATTTCTCCAAAAGAGAAATAAAAGTAGATATGAAGGTAATGTAATGTGATCCTCTATCTACCTAGTGTAACATAAACTGATTTTTTAAGAACTTTTTATGGAAATAGTTTAGTCAATGTTGAGTACCATTACCTGAATCTTTTCCTGTAGAAAAGAGTCTCCAAAAGGACTGTACAGGGGATGATTGCTAATTTTGTCATCTAAAATGCAAAACAATGAAGAAAATCAGAAAAATAGGATTGCTTTGTAGAGACAATTTAGAAAATTGAGTTTGTGATGAATGTTGCTATTTCAAGTTGTAGATCTTATAAAACCCAACTATTCCAAACAAATTATCACCAGAAAGCTGACTTGGGTAGAAAAGCTATCCCAGTGGATTGATTGTTATACCTTGAAATATAGGTACAGAAAAAAGGGGACTAGAAATGAGAATAAAGAGAAAAGAGGAAACAAAAGGTCTTAACCAGATAAATCAGTATTAAAGGCAACCAGATAAACTTAAACCAGATAGTCATTAACATAAGAAGGAACAAGAAGGAACCTGATAAAAACCAACAGAATTAAACCCCAGGCTCAGATTAAGAAGTCCAATAGAGGACCCATTCAGTATTCCGAAGCCCATAACAGCTTTTGGATCAAAAGGCTTGTGCTCAAAAAATCTCATCCATCTTGCCACATGGAGAGAACAAAATGTAACTAGAAGATGCCAGCTTGTCAAAGTCGTAGCTGAGAGAGAAATATAAGAAGTTAGAACTCAAAGCTAATGATATAAGAATTGAGAATTTCTTATTACTCCTTCTAGGTTTTGCAAGAACCAAAATAGAAGTGCCAACAAATCAAGAATCCCCTAATCCAAATTGGATCATTCTTTTGCAAACTCCCTTATTTCCTAATTTAAAAAAAATATATATATATATATATGTGAGTGCACAATATCTAGAGTATCTTTCATTTGCATTATGTTATAATTTTTGTTTAACTATATGCAAACACTTGCACTTGATTTTGTGTTCTCTCCTCTCTTTTTTTGGTAAATTTGATTTTGTGTTCTCTGCTACTACTTTCCTGCATATGCTCTTAGTGAATCTCATAGCACCATGTTAAAACAATCAATGACTCAATCGACTATCCCTCAATCCAAATAGTTGTTGTTGGCTGAAATCCTCTATGTGGATTCCACTCTATTTCGACGAATCAATTAATTTATCTTTTAAGGTAAATTAAACATTAATTGTAAAACAGAACAGAAGCAATTCACTTGTAAGATTAGTCATTACACTAATGAACAAGAACAAAAAGAAAAAAACAACAAAACACCAGCCATTATTTGCACTACGAAAAAAGTTATCAAACTCACCAAATGTAAAACCTAGTGTGCTAATAAGCGCCTTATTGCAAATTACAATGGACACAGAAGACACCACCGACAAAGTCAGTGCCCCAATGGTCCCCAGCTGAAACCTCTGGCTTTCGGTCATTTTCGCTCCTTCTCCAATTCCAACCTCAAAATCTGCACATCAATACAAATTTCCACCTCTTATATTACTATATAATAAAAAATAAACCTAAACGCAAAACACCTTGCAATTTGACAACCGATTTTTTACCTTATCGCAATCGTGCGTCCATGAATCATACAAAACCAGCTCAGCTGAAAGCAAACGTTCAATTATGTTAAAAATGAGATTTATTCAACGAGATATATACCGATCCAAACATGTATAACAAATTTAACAAAAAATGCAGTGTAGACATGTAGAAATTTATTCAAATATATTAAGAAGATCACCAAATGCTTTAAAATTTTGGAATTACCTCTGCACGGAAATGCAAATTGCAAAATTACAGATCTGCTACCTTAGATGAAAATTGTATTTATTTATTTATTGTTAATATTCATACGTTTATACGAACAGGTATTAAGGAGAGAAAAAATGGAGGAAGAAGAAGAAGAAGAACCTGCAAAGCTTCGGATCACGGAAATGGACGAAGTGATGTACCCGCTAAGTGTTCGATGGAAGTTAAAAGCATTAGAAGCTGAGTGGAGAAAATTGCACCACTAAACATTTATAGTTTTTGTAGTTTAATAATTAAATTTTGACTTTTTAACTGAATTCCGGCTAGCTTTTCGCCTGCGGATCATGTGACTGTGAGGAGTAATATTTTATGAAATATTTGGGAAACTCGATGGGCATTTTCTTTTAAATATAACAGAAATCTATGGGCCCTTTTCTTAAAAAAAAAATAAATAAATAAGGAAGAAAGGAAATAGGAAACGGAAAGGGTATTGAAAAATAAAATCAAGTGAAATTCCACTGAAAATTTTTAATAACAACCAGCAAATGAGATTTTTTGATCTTTATGATTTGAATAAAAAATAATTTTTAAAAATTTTTTATACATAAAAATAATAATATTTTAGGTATAAAAGTATAAATTTCTTGTAAAAATATTATAAAATTTATAAAAGGGTCAAAACATAATTTCTCCCATTTAATTATACTTAACATATTAGTCTCGAAAAATTATAAAATGATATATAATTAGGGAAAATAATATATTTTATATAATTAATTTAATTATCTAATAATAATTAATAACGTCTGCAAAAAACAGCAAAACTGAAATAAAAAATATTTACAAAAATATTTTACCATGTATTCAACTGTTTAATTAGAATAGGTTTTAGTTTACGTATTTAAGAAATTTCCTAATTTGGTTAAGAGATGACTGGTGTATTAAGTCAATAGTAAGCGCTGATTTAAAATGATAATTGTCCCGTTTTAAGCAATAACACTAATTTAAATCAGTATTTTATGTTTCGTTGATTTTTTTTTAAGTGAAAATCATTTATGTTTTTTTTTATGGGAAAAACAATATTTTCCTCAAGACTCGGTAATAATTACAATTTTTATATTTAAAACATTTATTCAATATATTATTCATTCTCAAGAAAAACTATCCATGAAAAACATATAAACGCATGCTCTGTATATGAAATATTACTAGGTGAGATAGGCCCGTGCAGTTACGGACTCAAGAATTCGTATTATAACATATTTTATTTTAATAAATATAATTGTTATCATATAATATATATAATTTTTAATTAAAAAAATATATTTAAAATATATATTATTAATTACTTGCGTTTACATATATTCTTTATTATAAAATATTTATTTATTTATTTTTAATAAAAATAAGAAGATAGATTATATATTTATTTGTGTGTGTTTTTTAATATTTACTTATATAATGGATAATTAGTGAATAGAGTTTAGTAAGTTATATGAAGATTAAATCATCGATTTTTATAAGTTATAAAAAGTATGTTCACAATCTAAGATGAATTGGATAAGGTATCAGAATGATTATAACATATGCTTAAATATAATTTATCATAATTAGAAAAATAGTATAATTCCGACTTTCTGTGCCAGTATATCTTGTATGTATTGAATGGACTAATAGAGATAAGTATTGGTAAATTTTTAAAAATATATAATCCAACACAAATATTATATCATATAGCTATATTTTTAATTTATATAATATTATATAATATTACACTAAAAAAATATTATGCATAATATATCAATCTTATATAAAAAATATAATATATGAAATATTTATACGCAATATAAACTAAATCAAATAATAAGGTAAACATATGAACTAAAAGAAGGGATTATTGCATCGGAGCTTTTATGAAACCCGCGTAGAAACTGAGAAGCACCCGACCCGACAAAATTGATTTCTAAGAGTATCTACGAGGGCGCTTTCAATCACTTCATTCAAAAATCAATTTTGGGGGTTTTAGGGTTCGTTTCATGCTTTTAAGAATGGATATAGACACTGATATATCTGGTTGGATTCTCGAATTCGTCCTTCGGCAACCGCTCGACGATAACATTCTCAACGATCTCATTCACGTTCTTCCACTCCCAAACGACAATTCGAACCTCAAAAAGGCCCTGCTCATCAGAAAAATCGAATCTGAGATCTCGAACGGTTCGGTTACTGAGAAAATCCTCGAATTTCTCGAACTAATTGAAGAACTAGATCATCAAGAAGGAATTCAAGCTTCAGAGGTTATGAAAGCCGCGTATTGTGCGGTGGCAGTGGAGTGCACTGTGAAGTTTTTGAATAGTAAATGGTCGGAAAGTGACAAAGGAAAGTATTTTGAAGCAGTACGGAGGATATGGAAACGGAGAATCAATTTAATTGAGAAAATGGAGAACGTAGGCCTTGTATCGGAAGAGTTACGGAATTGGAGGGATGAAATAGAGGCGGCTTTATGGGACGATAGGTGCTTTGACAATGTGATAAGGAAAAGTAAAGGCATATTTGCTGTTGAGGCGGTTAAGGTTTTTGTTAGAGAAGCTAAAGAGAGAATTGGGTCTCCTTTTCTTGATGTTGTGGCAGACACTTACCAGAATGATGATACAGTGAAGGCATTTTTTGGAGGGGTGAACAAAGAAGGAACTTGCAGAAAAAATGACAGAGGTAATGTTTCAACATTACATATGCAAAGAAATTTGTCTGAAGATGTTAAACAAGCAGGGTGAATGTGTTACTGAACTTTATGATATGATCAAATTTGGGATAATAAATTTGTACCCATGGTCTGCTTATTTTTCCAGTTCAATGAATGATGACCAAATTATGTATGTTGGTTTTAAATGCTGAATTTTGTGCGTTGTGTAGTTTATATGGGCACCCTTGATAAGATATAAAGGAAGTACTTTTGACATTTCCTTGTAATACCAACATTAATCTATCCTTATTAAGGGGTAAAAATTACTTTTTGACATTTTGCTTGCTGAACTCATATCAATTTTATGAGTTTTATGTCTAGATGATTGTTTTTTCTGCTTGCAGAAGTGTGCACAGGAAGTGGATTGCCCAGGAAGAAGCATATTGCTTTCAGACGCACCAGAGGGGCATCAGCTGGGACACATGGAGGTGTCAGGATCAGTGACTCTATTGATTCAGAACTTGAGGCATCTGATGGACAGGATGAGTTACCGCCTTCAGCTGAAATCCAGAAAGCAGAGAAAGCACTTAAATTGAGTTCATTGGAGCTGCGTGCTGTGGTGAAGGATCCTCTACCTGATGCACTACGTATTGCAGAGACTTTGTCTTCTGTGCTAAGGGATAATACGGGTCATCGGCCTGCCGAAAATAACAGTGACAGAGCCCCTCATCCAAAGGTCTCCAGTAGCAGAATGGTTCAAGCTAGTGGGCAGAACTGTGAGGCGCAGCAAAATTGTCATCATAGTGCTGCATCCAAGCCGGTCCTAGTGAACCGAAACAGTGCTGCCCGTACATATGAGGTATATGTATTGAAAAAATTTCTTGCCTCGAACTGCTTAAAAATAAATGGTCAAATGCTGCTTCTTGACATGTATTGATAGACAATGCTCTTCATTATTCGCTTGAATGTATAGTAACTTGAAGTCGTCAATGCAAGATAGTCTTGTTTATTCTCAAAGCTTTACTAGACTAGTGACTCAATGATTTTTGTAACCAAATGTGCAAAAGTTTTTGCCAAGTAAAGTAACAAAATGATTTTTTGTAAAATACTGAGGTTAGATCAGATATTAGCTTGACATTTGGTTTGCCAGAGGAATATTAGAGCATATTCTTGTTTGAAAGTATGTCCTAGGTACACAAAGTGTATTTGGGAAAAATATCCAAATAGAGGGAAAAGAATTTGCAATTTTATGCTTGCTAATGGAAACAAATGCTGAATTGTATATACAGTGGGACGATTTCTTTGAAGAGTTAAATGAAGGATCACCAAGTGGCGTGAATAGGGTTACATTACCTAGCCCAAAGCGGACGAAAATTTCTCCCCTGAAGAAGTATGAATTTAAAAAAATCACCACGAGGAGAAAACCCATGAAATGGAGTACATTGGAAGAAGACACTTTGAGAACTGGCGTACAAAAGTATGGAGCGTCTCTTACTTCCTCTGACTTTAAAGTACCGAGACAGGGTTTAGCGCTATAAATGTTTTCCTTTTTTTGGTAGGTATGGTTCTGGAAACTGGAAGGCCATCTTAGATGCTTACCATGATATATTTGCAGTGAGGACAGCAGTAAGTTCTTTTTGATACAACTATTTATAGACTGTTTGTATATTACTCCTACTTATGAAGTCTAAACAATTTTATTCAGTGTGACTTGAAGGACAAGTGGAGAAACATGATTTCGTAGATATTTCTTTTGAAGAAACTTGCTAATGTATGAGAGCCTTTTGTTTTCTTTAGCAGAGGTATGGCTTTGTATATTTTTTTGTATTATGTAAATGTCAAACTGTCCCTGTATATCTTGTTTGCTACCTAATACTTCAGATGAATGCTGTTGTATTTCATGTCTCTCTAGAGAAAGCTGTGAGCATGTTCACTCTAGAAATAGTTTCCATTTTAAAGGTTAAGCTTTTATTTTCAGTTCAAGGAAGAAAAAGAAACTTTCAAGGATCTGCCAAAGTTGAGTCCCCATCTTCTTTTTTGGATTTCTGTGGTCCCAATGACTTTTAGTTTCTCATCACGATCAGAAGATATTCATATCCTACCAGCTAGATAACACATTTTCACATTATGCATTTATGCCACATGTTTAACCGACAAAAGTTTTCTTGCATTTATTCCTCAACTGTAGCTTCAATTTCATAGTGCATTATTAATGCTTATATTAAGCTTCACCAACTGGTACTCTAACCTACCTCTCCAAAATTTCTCTTTCATGAAATGCAAACTAGTAGATCGCTACTAAGAGAGATGAGTATCATCTCTAGATTTCTTCTTGGTTACTGTATTGGGGTTCCATCGAACCATAAGAGCGTCTCGAGCCAGTCCTACAATGACGACTCGATTTCAAATAGCTCATGTTTGCTAATTGGTCTTGTTGCTCTGGTACTTTTGCTGCTATGTGGCCTTGGGCCGAGGACAATCATACATTGTGTTTTACGACACAATGGAAGATTTCCCTTCGAGTCTGCAGAAGCTGCAACTGCACGTTTGGCATCAAATGGATTGAAAAGGGTGAGTTGAGAAAGATTCAGGTTTTAGTTTACGAGCCAGGACTGAAGATGGTTTCTGTGACAGAGTGTCCCATATGCCTTGGAGTATTTCAACAAGGAGAAAAGCTGAGAATGTTGCCAAGATGTAATCATTGTTTTCATGTTAAGTGCATAGATAAATGGTTTTCATCGCATTCGTCATGTCCAACTTGCAGACAACTATTGTCATGGCCGGAGAACCAAGAGTTAGGGGGAAGGGGTTTGAATTGAACTGAAGAGTAGCCCTATCCATGGGAAGAAATTCTTTTCCTGTTGCTTACCCGGTTCGATACCTATATTAGAGCCTGACTTATCTGAATTCACATCGTGTAAGGCACATTCAAGGGGAAGGTGCTCCCTACGGAGATGTTTTCAATGCCAAGGACTCGAACAAGACGGTAGTTTACCTGTCCTCCTAAATGTGACGCATAACGTGTTTGGCTTACTGTTGGGGAAAGTGTTTTTTGGTGAATGGAAATCAGTTCTTTTCTATCATTTCTTCTTGACGTGCGCAAAAAAGACATGCGTGTTCGTTGTTTTTGTTTTTGGTGAAAGGGAGTAGTTATATATATATTACGTAGTTATAGACGGAGGAAGTACACCACTGTAACTATTATAGTTTGTGATTGCGGACATGTTACCAAAACTGGCTAACTTATTACAAACAGATCTAAGATACTTTTTTTGTGGAAGACACTCCCTCTTGATTGTGCGTGTTCGTTGTTGAGACATGCTAATATAATTAAATAACTAACATTATGTCATCTTTAGCAATTTTCAGTTCTTAGGTGGGTTGATCACACACTTAAATATAAGTATGGTATGAGAGTTAGTTTAAAGGTGTCAATACGTGAGTGGACCTGTTAAAGCATAATGGAATATAATTAAGTACTTCCTCCGTTCTCTTTTACTTGTTGGGGTAAGATTTACACACCTTTTAAGAAAAATTAATAAGGGTTGTAATTTGACTAGTACAACTCTATTAATTGATAGGTATTTTTTAAAAACATCCAATAATTATTTTTTTCACATTCTAGAATGACTTGAGTATTAAGGTTAGAGTTAAAAAAAAAATGATCAATTAGTTCTTGAATTTTAAAACTAGCAATTATTTTGGATCAACTATTTTTAATATATCTAGCAACTAAAAAGGAACTATGGGAGTAACTAAAAACATTTTCTCTCATAACTATTAGAATTAGAGCCACATGTGCATTCTTTAATTGCTTAAAGTTTTAAATGAGACGAGACGATTACACATTTCACGTTCTTCATGAATATCGAGAACTTCACATGCTATATTTAAGTTGGACGCTCAAATTCTTTTATGATTTTATAATTGAATTTTCCTGTAAAAAAGAAAAACTATCACGTTGATGAACTAATAGGATTCACACAACTCTATCAGATTGTTTGGTTGGCAATAAGTTATTCCGGGTTATAGTAACGAAATTAATATGAAAATTAAATAATGACGTGATTATATAATGAAGGTAGAATTAAGGATCAAAAACACACTTATTTTATAATTAAATTTTTCTGTAAAAAAGAAAAACTATCACGTTGATGAACTAGTAGGATTCAGATACCTCCATCAGATCGTTTGGTTGGCAATAAGTTATTTCGGGGTTATAGTAACGAAATTAATATGAAAATTAAATAAAACGTGATTATATAATGAAGGTAGAATGAAGGGTGAAAAACACAGTTAAATATTCAAATTTTTTTAGTTTTCTATTCGAATTATTACGTGTTTATTTTTTCTACCTAAACTATCATTAAATATTTATCAAAATACACCTCTAACTATCGATGACTTATTATCGATCACCACATATAATATGTGACATATTCAAGGGTACATGCTTCCTCTTGAATATTTTAAACTGTATAGTACTTAGGCACATATATAATTCAACTTCAAACCTATATGTCTAAGTTGATTTTAAAGCATCAACAACAACAACTCAGTGAAATCCCATAAAGTGAGATTTGTAAAAGGTAACAACAACTCAATGAAATTTCACAAAATAAGGTCTGAAAAGAATAGAATATATGCGGACCATATCCCTACCGAGGTAGAGAGACTATTTTTTACGGACCCTCGGCTTAAAGCGGCCAAACTTTAAAGACCTTGTACAAATTAGCTAAACTCAAATTATCTATCATAACTTCTAAAAATAATCAGTCTCAAATTGTTTATTGTTTTAGAAGTTTGAGATAAAATTAATTATTTTTCTCACCATAATAATTGTTCTTGAAGATTATAAACACCTCAATGGAGAAAATATTTTAACGAGGAAAAATTATATCTAAAGACATAATTAAGGGTAAAATAGTTTTAAAAGATCTCCTAATTAATATTTTCTCAAAAGGCGTATAAAAAAGAAACACGATACGTAATTTGAGGGGAGAAAGTATAAATTACTTTTTAGAGCCCATAAACTTCAAATCTTTGAATTTCGTCAAACCACAAGATGAACAATGCTGCAACCTAAAAATAACCAAATGATGTCGAACAGTAGCTGGAACTTTGGTTGCTTTTCCTTGATAAGAGTACAAATTAAGGCAACATTTTCCAGTAGAAAGTATGTATGAGAACCCACAAAAAGTGAAGGAATTGAAGACAAACTAGACTCCTCCAACTGTGAGTATGTATAACACCTCGACTATGAGGTTGTGAACAACACTATATATCTTAACAAAATGCTCAAATAACTGGAAAAAAAACAAAAGAAACTACCAAGTGAAGATAGGGAATTACCCTTCATCACCAAAGAAATTACCAAGTGAACATAGGGAATTACCCTTCATCACCTTTACTCTCCAGTTCAGCATCTGCAGTTTTCACGAATCCGTTATCAGGATGGTGCCCTTCACTCTCATCGGCAGCTTGTGATGGGCAAGAGTTGCCCGCACTCTCGAGCCTGTTCTGCGTTAGATACTGCAGTGGAAGGTTGGCAGCATTAACAAGGGACGTCATGCTCATTCCAGCAGTGGCCTCTACTAGCATGTCATCATCACGATTCGGATGGCAGTTCAGGTCCAACTGTCCTTTCCCGGTTCCAAACTCCTCCACTTGATCCCCATTTGAATTCCTTTCATTCTCAGAGTGATTCATGTGTTCGTTCTCGGAATGATTCATTTGAAGCAACTCTATTCCACTCATCCCGTCTGTTTCTGATTCATCTTTAGGAGGGACCTGATCCTTTGCCTGTGCAAGTTCTGCTTCTCGTTCTGATTGTTTTTTCTTCTTACGCAGCATGAGTGTCTTAAAACGACGTTTCACAGTCAAACAGACGTTGCACTTACACGTGGGCTGGTGCTTGCCCTTCCCACTTGGAGGCTGAATGCACACAATGCAAGTGCAGCCTGGGCGATGCCGAGGATGTTTTGTTGTGGCTCCAACTGAAGGCTCTCCCAAGTCACTGATGTTATCTCCTAAAACAGCAAGTGTTGCCAAAGCATCTAGTCCAGAAGGCTCACAATCTTCATTGTTTTCTGCAAGTTTCCGCTTTTTAGGATCTGAAATGCGAGACACTAAATAGTGAGTGACTAGATTATATAAACTAAGGTGATAACCTAGAGAAACCAATCTGGAAAAGAACTGCTGCAACAGTAACAGACAGAAACTTATATTCATTTCATTTATTTGATAGGTAAGCATAATTCCAATGTTTCAATTTATGAGTGTTGCATAGAAGAATCATAATGCATCTACTAGTTTTGATACAATTACAGACACCTTCATCGTAAAGCCCTTCATAAACAAGGTGGCAACAAAGAAGCTCCCGAACTAGCTAGAATCCCCTGAAGGAACATCAATGTAACAAGGGCCTACATTGAAGATTTTCAATTCCAAAACAACAATCTTTTAGGTGTCCCAAGAGTTTTTACTTGTATGATGTCTTCATTACAGATGGAATTGTAACACATTTTACTTGGCAGCTCTAGGGAAACAGATTGCCAATTAAAATATCACAAATAAAAAGACAAACCAAAAAGAAAACCCTCGAACCATAGTCAAACAGATATCCTTTGATAAACTCACTTGCATTTACGAACTACACCAATCTGTTAGGAATTGATGATTCATCTTGAAGCTTGAAATTAGAACTACTTTTCCTTGTGAAAAGTGACCTTTAAGCGACGAAACCTTTTAGAAACTGTTAGTCAAAAGCACATTCAAATCTTAATTCTACCAGCAACTAAACCCATTTAAATCACACATCCTCAATCTTGTCCATGTATATATATTTCCTTACTACTTCATGATCATATGCTTATGAACATTGTGAGTCATTAACAAAATCAAAAGGAAAAGAAATACAGGAGGAAAGATTTCTGTTAAACAATAAGAAAAGATATCCAATACCCTTGCCAACTCTAAAGAGAGCTTCCAGTTCCCTCGGATTAATTTCATCAGAAGCAGCACAAGAGCATCTGTAATAAAGTTGGGAGAGAAAGGGTAAGAAAATGTCATTCTTCAGAGTATCACTTTATTTTCTGGAGAAAGGTAGATCAGAAGTAGCACAGCTATCAAACATCCGGATGAGTAGTTATAACTAAAAGTTAATATATGAAATAGCACAATTTGTGTACGCTAATTCCCTCCCCCCCCCCCCCCCCACACACACACACACACACACATGAAAGAAAGCAAATGCATCTGAAAAACATGACACATTCATCCAACACAAACATATCTTAGTTTGCACAGACTACCAACATCATAGTAAGAAGCCACTAAAACTGGTAGAGCAGAATTGCATCCAGATTTATGGTTTACCTACCAAGAGACCACCATATGGGCAAAAGGCAAATTTCCTTTTTCTTTTAGCAGTGTGATATCTTGAACAATGAAATGATATAACTAGTCTAGTCTCAAACATGAATCTGAAGTGGGAGATCAATGAAACCAGATAGAGACCTTCTGGAGTCCCAAATATTTTCCGAACAAGTCCACTTTGCAGGAAGGAGAACATGCACTGGCAATCTACGCCATTTAGAACAGTTGTCACATTGAGCCCATTGATCCTGATCCCTGTGCAAGGTACAACAGAAATCAGCATTGAACTCCAATAAAAAATAAAATATCCAGCAGAGCAACCAAACAGTGAGATTGCATTCACTCATTTCTATAAGTGTAGTTTAAATATGACCAGCAAAGGTAACATTATTGACAAGTGCAAAACTCTGCCCTGAGCTTTTTAGATTTTGCATCTTACAGGGTAAAATATGGACCAGAGGAGGGGTGAAAGTAGTTCATGCAACAGTTTACACATCGGAAGAAGTTTTCTGAATTGGTGGAGCTACAACATATCAAATTTCTCAAGTCTGCACAAGTTGATCCATTGACATAATAGAGAACTACAAATAAATTATACTCTGTACATTCAGTTTTTCCCTTACCCAGAAGATCGGGAAGTAAATATTGTCCTCTTTCCAAAAATTGGTGGTTCCTATAGAGGAAGTGAAAAAGAGCATTAGACTTTCAGTATCTGTCTATTATTGACTATGAAAAACGGACAATATAGCATTAAAAGAAAAGAGAGAATTTTTGTAGCTTTCCGCATTTTGGTTCACGTACTTCATATTCCTCAATTTCACAATCCTCAATCACAACAATGGTAGGCTTGGCAGATGGAGGTGGCCGTAGCAATTCTTGTACTTCTTCCCAAGTGATTCTAAGTTCCATAGCATCATCAGCATGAATAAGAAGCCTCTTATTTTTGGACCCGATGTTTCTTGCCTTTTTCTTTTCCGACATCGGCAGTTGCCGGTTCACAGGATCGTCGCTTGTCCTGCCTCCATTCTTTTCATGTTTCGATGGCAAAAAGAATTCGTATTACAGGAAAGAGCAAATTCAAATGCTGCAAACATGTGAGAATACTAGCTTTGCAAAAAGACCTAGAAGGCTAGAGTAAACACTCACCGGGAAGTTTTCAGCCATGCCAGAAAATGAAGTTTCTGCAGAGCCATTGCCATTGGGAAGGTTAGGCGTTTGCGAATCCTGTTTTGCATACGAAAAGAGGGAAATAAAATCACTACAATAACCAGGAAAAGAAAGCTGACTATAGCAAACAGTGTTTCTGTGGATACCTGCATGTCAACATTATTTGTTGCCTTCCGAAATCCCATAACAAGCTTTCCTCCAGGATCTATTCGACTGAATATCACTATAACAATAGACCATAGTCAGTAGTTCTATCTGAAAACCACTATGACTATCAAATACAGAGTCAATTGATGACCGAAATAAAGGAAAGACAGCATCTACAGTCTGATAACTAGCCATTTTGCCAGAGATGGGAAAAAGATTTCTCTGATAGATCTATCCAATATACAGACCTCTTATCCATCATTGGCCCCTTTTTTTCTCTGTTTTTTTTGGGGGGTTGGGTTTACCATCTCCATTGAATTTTAGAAGAAAAAACAGATGGAAACATGCAAGAGAAAGTTTTGTAATTAATACAAACAGGGTTGGTTATATGACCTAAACAAGCACATCTTCTATGTATAATTGAAAAGCAAACCTGGACGCATAATTGTTGGGGGTTTGGGGTCGAGGAGAGGAGATAAATGGAACCCTTACACGTCCAATAACAATGAAGAACATGAAATATCTTTTTCTTTATAAGATAAAAGCATGAAAATTTACCAGTATCACCAGCTTGCAATTGCATATTCTGTATACAAGGGGTAACACCCTCCAAAACATACATCCGGCTGTTGTTATTGGGCCAAAATCTGAATTGGAATGTCCACTCTTTACCCTTTATATCCTGAATCCTTATAGGTAGACCCTCTGATTGGTTAATTGGAGGAAAGTATGCCTGCATAGGAATTGACATTGATTAAGCAGAAAAGGTGCATTGGAAGCTAACCATTTGAGACCATAAAGATAACAGGCAAGATATTATATTGTCCAAACTTCACTAAGTAGAAAAAATTCTGAAGAAGTAACTATTACTTCAGCACATGCTTTGGGCAGAACCAGACGGCCTATTCGTCCAGCATCACTGGCACTTAGAACCTTCTCAAACAGTGGTACGATAGCGGACTTTAAGCTGAAATTCCAGTTAAAGTAAACAAAATTGATATCAAACCTGGGAAGGGGAAGTAAGAGAAACCATACGTAGAGCCCTGCTAATCCCATTGTGATAAATAGGAGTGATAAACAACTCAAAAATAACTAATAGCAACCAAAAATAATACACTGTCAAGGATACTCTCCAGATAATTGCTGCAACTCCTGGTCCGTAATCCTAGGCCAGTATCGAGGCAGTAACTGATTGCGGCCACCACGCCCTTCAGCAGGCGGCCTTGCAATCCGTGTTTGTGAAGTCATTCCTTTGTTTGATTCAGAAACTGATGTGGGGCTAGGTTTGGGAGGCTTGGGCAATATATGGCGTGCCCTTTGGCCCTGTTGAAATGGAGAAGTTTTGCTTTGTTCCCTCCCTTCAACATCTCCGCCAGGAAAAGGCTGTCCTGAACTTGAAGTACCAATTGGAGCACTCAAAGAGAAATTTAGAGATGGCTGATTGATTGATTCATACATATCTTTAACTCCTTGACTTGGTCTCTCATTATTGGGTTTGCCAAATAGAGAAGCTCCAATTGGCTGCTGGTTCAAATTTGAAAAGCATGTACTAACATTACCAATAGGAAGCATTGTATCTTGTTTCTTGTCATTCTTTTGTATTTGAAAGAGTTGACCAGGCTCACTGGCCTCCACTGACTTGCTCAACTGCATAAGCCTTCTTCTGTCAAAGTCATTCTCATCCATTTTATTCTCAACACCCAGTGGCTGTGCACTCTTAGATCCCAAGGCGCCATTAGGAAGATCATCACCAGGTATCTGCAAAAGCATTCATAAGATGATTAAAACTCATATTACGTTTACTGACCATCAGCTAAATTTGTCAAAGAGAATCCTTTTGGGGAATGCAATAATTAGTATAAAACCACGTGAAGTGGACTACACATTCAAAGAACACATAAAGAGAACTCCAATTAGATAAGTGAAATAAAAGAAAGAGACAGAAAAGAGAAGCTATTCATTTGTCAATATTTTGAACTCCAATTAGATAAGTGGAAAAAAAAAAGACAGGAAAGAGAAGCTATTCATTTGTCAATATCTGGAATTTGTTTGTTTCTTTCAGGGATTGGGTTTTGGCTTTCTGGAGGGGTTGTTTTTCAATGTTGCATGGATACAATATAGACAAAAGATTATAATTCTAATAACGCCAGAAACCAAAGAAAAATAGCATACTTGCTCTAAGTGAAAAAGCTGCATCAATTTGCCAAATTACTACGTGAATGGTAGAAAAGTAATATACTATGGTGGCAGTTACAATGTTCACTCTGGATGGTTTCTCCGGCATGGTATCAAACTGCAATTAGCCAAAATCTTCTCCCATATTGGAGACAAATTATTTTGATCCTGCATTTTTAGATACTTACCCATATCTTTAAAATAATATTTCAGATAGTTTTCTTAGGACATGACAACTAAAGATCAGACAATGTATTCAAATTTACCAACTAAGCTTGCCAGAAATAGCATATATCAAGTATGACAAGTGAACGTCTGAATATCAAATAATCAAATGCTAAAGCACACAAAAAAATGTAAAAACAACAACAACAACACTGTTGTGTCTGTGTTGCATGGAAACGACACTTGCACGGACACGATACAGGCACAGGGGTACCTAATTCTAAGAGACCTAGAAACCAAGATACATAGGACGCTTGCTCTAAGTGCAAAAGCTTCCTCAATTTGCAGAATTACTATTGCTCTAACCGCAAAAGCTTCCTTAATTTGCAGAATTACTACGTGAAGTTTTGAAAGTAATATAATACAGAGGCAGTCCGAATTTCACAATTGATGGTTATCAGCATGGAATAAAACTGCATTTGACCTCACTCTTCTCCCATTATTGGAGATAACTAATTTTGACCCTGTAATTTTACATACTTAACCTCACTCTTCTCCCATTATTGAAGACAAACTAATTTTGACCCTGTAATTTTACATACTTAACCTCACTCTTCTCCCATTATTGGAGATAACTAAATTTGATCCTGTAATTTTACATACTTAACCTCACTCTTCTCCCATTATTGGAGACAACTAATTTTGACCCTGTAATTTTACATACTTGCACAAATCATTAAAATAAAAAATAACTACTAATACTACTAATGCTTCAAGTTCTCTATAACAGCGCCGTTTGTCTCGATATCTCTTTGTTGCTATAGCGAGATGCTGTTATAAAAAATATATAATATAACATAGCATGAAAAATCGATTCCAAAAAAAAAAAGCTTGGGCCCGTTTTAGTGAAATATTGTTATAGAGAATGGTTGTTATAGAGAGGTGTGACTGTAGTTGGATCGCTCTATGAATGCTCATTATCTGTTTTGCTCCCTTTGGAACCATTTGCAAGTATTATTCCAATAATTCAATAACTTGAGGCTCTCCACCTCTTACTACATATTCATCTCAGCACACACTAAAAGACTCAGATCATAGACTGAACCTAATATAACTATAAACGTGCCATCATCACTGAGGCTTATTTAAACAAATTTTCTTAGTACATGACAACTAAAAATAGAGAGAATATGTCAATTACAAAGCTTGCCAAGAAAGAGAAAAAACAAATTTGACAAGTTAACGCATGCATAGAATACTAAACGTCACACAAAAGAAATTATTTTAAAAAAGGTTGATTTATTGATTGATTGGAGAAACAGAAACAAATAAAGGAAAGTACGTATATACGTCTTATATATACAATTATACAAATATCTTGACCCACGTACCTTTCTATTTACAATTTTCTTGACCATTTCCTTCAACAAAATCTTTTTTCATCTTTCAAAATTCTAATGTGTAGATGAACAATTCTAGATTTTCAATACCATTTCTTTAATGTGATGAACCTTAAAACCAAGTAACCAACAACAATCATCAATTAAGTTTTTCATTCATTCCAAAAAGTTTGATGTCTTTCCATAGATGAAAATTATTCTTCCTCTAATAATTTAATAGGAATCCCTATATCCCAATTTTTATTACATCCCTTCCATTTTGGCGCATCCGAAATATTTCACACCATTCTACTAATATTATTTTATGCAACTTTAGCAAGTTCTTAGAATTCAAATCTATTCACCCAACAAATTTATGAGACGTGAAATTTTCTCTCTTAATCTAGTTCTTTCAACTCTTAGGCTAAGTTGTTCGTAAATTACTAATTTATAAAATATACAAATCAAATGACATCTTAAACTCATATCCAACCAAATGGTGTCAGTTAAATTGAAAGAAAGGAATAAAAGCTGACGGTATTATTTATTATTTCACATCTTAGTAACCACAACTAGATTTTTACATTCCAAATTATTATTATAAACCATGGTATAATAATCTTAAACATTTTTATCTCAATATCCACACAAGTCAAAGTAGGTATTTCTATTGGGATGAAGGAGTATCTTTTGACAAACTACTTCATTTTACTCATTTGAGTTATTGTTTTAAAACATGCACTAAAACACTCATAAAGTTTTTCTTTTTTCTAATCCCTAAACAAGTCAAATGCGATAAATTAAAATAGAAACATGTGATGAGGCATAACCCTTTTACAAAGTTCAAGGACTTCAAGCTATTTTAGGTCCATCTCCCCAAAAGTGAGGTTACCAGTATATTTCATGTTCACGCATCCTCATATTGAGTTATTGCACTAAAAAGTGTTGGAGAGAAATTCACTGTTTTTCCTATTTCATAAGTGTGTTTATTTTATTCATAAAATAAATTGCACCAAGATGCTTATAATACCAAAATTCTAGAGAGCACAGAAGTTGTAAAATCTTCTAAGCCATTTATATTTTCTAATTTAAGCGAAAAGGATGAAGTGTGGAAGCATTTGGCTTTCTAGAGAAGACCCCATCAAACTATCATCAATTTCTTAGTTCCATGAAGTCAATTAAAAGAAAAAAAGGAGCAGCCCGGTGCACTAAAGCTCCTGCTATGCGCTGAGTTCGGGAAAGGTTCAGACCATAAGGGTCTATTATACGCAGCCTTACCTTGCATTTTTGCAAGAGGCTGTTTCCACAACTTAAACCCGTGACCTTCCAGTCACATGGCAGCAACTTCACCGGTTACTCCAAAGCTCCCTTTCAACAAAGTCCATCCTATACATAATGCCCTTGCCATGCAATTGGAGAATCAATGTCTTTGGCATAGTCCATTCCGATCTAAACAAAGAGAGGAACACGCCTTCTGTATGCTAGATCTCAGATGGTCCGTGCCTAAGACAACTTTACAGATTTTGCAATCCTGGAGAAGGGTTAGGATCACCAAAAATCGCTCAAATGGAACTCCATACCTGCAGCAGTCCTGGTCGATCATCTAGAGAGGAAGGAACTACAGAATTTTTTAAGATTACAAGGATTCTACTCTTAGTCTAAAGATAAAATTTGTTCTTTTGATTTTTTTAGAATGGTAACAGAATATTCATCAGCACAAAAGGCTGGCTGATAACCAAATTTACAGAAACACACACACAAAAAAAAAAAAAAAAAACAGGAAGAAGAAGAAGAAGAAAGATCCAGTGGGTTAATCTGTCCTTTTCTACTTACAAGGATTCTTTTGCTTTTGTTTTGAAACAACATGGCTTTTCTACATCATTCTGATGCCATGTTGGACGTCATCAACTCATAATACAACCTGTGTATCTCTACTTCTAGGTTTATACTTTTAGATGTAACTCCGACCCTTCTTTGGTTCTGTTTTAGTGTTTTTACTCAATAATACTACCGTACTTATCAAAAAAAGAGAGAAACATGCTCCTTATCTCATGTGCCACTTCATAGAGCAATAACAAATGCCTTCCCCTCCTTTTTCACGTAAAGCAAAGCTGCATAAAGTTCTTCCTCTTCTCTAAATAGGATCCGCTGCTGAATTACTTGATAGGTCCTTCCATGTAAAAAAGGACATTTGGCTGGTGCACTTGTCTTCCATAAGATTTTCTGGAAACTGATTACCCTCACAGCGGATCTTTACCAGCAAGGAGTAAAATGAATTGACTGAGAATTTTACCAGGGAGTTCCAGCGAACTTCAATCGGGTTCTAAAGATACTTTTCCAGATAAATATAGATTTTCTAACTGGTCGACAAGCTCAAGCTTAGCTTCTTGTCATTACATTGTCTTCTGAAATTAGCTCCCAGGCATGACTTCCATTATTTCAAAATAAAGTAGATATACCTATCAACAACTTTAACCTAAAATAATCCGATGAAATACTAAAATCTACTAACTAAAAATTATATTTAAACCTACATGCCAAAGCATGAAACTCCTTGTTTATGACACCAAGACATTTGGCCTACACAAAGTTCACACACCAATGCAGCGACCTACAACCATCTTTACCATTTATAGAATCTGCAACATAATAGGGATAAACAAAAGCAGCAAACCTTCCTACTCCAATAGCAGAGAATATGTACTGTGAAATTACTCATAAGATCTAATGAAGAACCAGATAACAATAAAGAAGTTACCAGAGTTTTCGAGACAGCGCTAATATATGGTATACTTGACCAAGTTACTGTTAAGCATTAGTTATCCAAGTACATGATATGATTGCTAATTCAGATTCACAAAGGTACAATGATGAAAATGAATTTGGTGCTGAGAGATAATATAAACATATAAATAATGATGAGTTAGTCTCATTAATCCAGAGTAGGAGGGAGAGAGGCAGAAGACACGATACTGAGGTTCTAGGTTCACTTCACAACTACATGCATTACAGTGCATCTAAGCCAAAACTTCTCGACTGTAGATATTCAGATGATTTCTAGTGAATTGAACAGATTGCACTGTGCATGTCCCTCTCTGTCCCACCAAAAATAAAAATAAATAAAAATAAAATAAGGTACCTGTATCGGTCTGATGGAATGACCATCCAAATGGCGTGCACAAATTCTACATGCAACACCTCCATAATCCAAGTACTCATACAAATATTTTGAGGCAATGCACCCACAGTGTATGCGCTGCCAAACCAAATGAAGATAGAATCAAAAACCCTAGTTGACCATGCAAATCCAGTACATGATTCATTGACCTACCTTTCTACACGTTCTACATTCCCTCCAACCAGATTCATCCAGGTGGAATGTTTCACAGAAAACTAAATTCTCGAAAGCAGATCTGCAGACAAAAGATGAGGAGAAATCACAAAACTTTGGTTTACTGAATGCATAATTAACTTGCAAATAGCTATGCAGAAATACCATAAAAAAAATTACAAGTCAACTGCATGTCAAGACTGATGAAAAGGCTCTTACTTTGTGACGCTTGTATAAAGAAGAGCAAAGAAAAATATTACCGCTACCAATATGAGTTCAGAACAACAACAACGTCATACAAGGGAGCTCTGAGAGGGAAGTTGAATTTCCAACTATAAGAAATTATACTTTGATTTTTTTGTTTTTTAATAATGTAAGGTAACAAAAATAAGAACTTATACTTCCGATTCCAAGAACCACATTAACAACCAACAGTTGATAAAGATGCTGATCTACCATTTTACATGGGAAGACCAACTAAGCAAGAAAGTAATACAGCCTCAAACTAAAAGTTATTTGTGCAAGTTATTATCTTGGAGCTCGATGCATCCAACTACAAACGCCTTAGTGGTTTAAGAGATAACCTGAAATCATATAAGCCCAAAACTAATGGAAGATCTCATCTTTATTTCTAATGACCACTAAATCATCACGTGAACTCATTTTACTTTAGCTAAAAGCTTGAAAATGAGAACAAAAGGTCCCTTCAATTTTGATCTTCCTTCTCCTTCCTCCGAATTAAGGCTTCTATTTTACGAAATAAACATCTAAGATAAAACTATTACGCGTAACATGTAATCACAGTACTAAGAAAAGGTGGAGGATACTCATTCTTGAAGGAGAAATTGCTGAGTAACAAAAGATGAATATGCCACAAATGTGATATTTGACTAAAAATCCAAAATTTAGGGAACAATCCCATAATGCAACAAACAGAAATTTCTCTACAAAGAGAAAAAAAAATTGCCCCCACTGTATTTCAGGGAGATCCAAAAAAACCCACATCCCCAAACTGCCCTTTGCATCAGAAAATCAAGCCAGATATATAGGAAAATTCGTCAACGACAAAGCAAGAATTAGGACAGAGAAATTAATTACCCGCAGTTGTAGCAAAGCTTTGCGAATCCACCGGATTTGAATCCCCAACCTTTCTTCCATTCAGACGACGTCGTTGCACGACAAAGCTCATTCATGCAAATCATTGACCCCATTTTCCCCCAAAAATCAAACCTTTAACAAATCTCAATCGTCAACTTCTAAATCAACAAAAACCCTAAAAACCCCATCAAGAAAACATTGAACCCAGATCAAATAAACCCCAAGAACACACAAAAAAAGAAACATCTATACTACTGAATACTCGAACTTACCTTGCCCAATATCAAATGTGGGGAGTACCCAGATGAAACATCAACTTAGCATGAGCAAAAAGTTATGGAATCTTGAACTGAATCTTCAGCAGAAAAAGTGGGTCAAACACTGTGCAAAAAAAAACAGAAATTAACGGCGGTGGTCGGTGGTCGGTCGGTGGTTTTCGATGGAGATAAACAGAACAGATAAAGATTCAATTACAGGGTGCAGATTTACATACATATATAGAGAGAGAAGAAAGCAGATAGATTTTAGAGAGAGAAAGTTGAATGTGTGCATGCAAAGAAGCAAAAATGGATGCACAAAATGCATGCACGACACTTGAAGACACCGCAAGGTCGTCTGTATACTTACTTAATTTCCTTTTCATACATTTAACCCCAAAATTAATTCTTGTTTTTAATTTAATTTATTTTATTATTATTTTTTTTTTTTTTTTGCTTTGCTTTCTGTCTATTTTTTCGGACAGTGATACGATGACCCTCTTCTTTCGTAGATTCCCATGTCCCCTTTGGTATTATGACGTCAAAAACATTTCAAACTTTTAAGGTCAATGATAATTTTTTATTTTTTTATTATTAAAATTATAAATAAAAAATTATATGACGTGGAATTAAAACTCTCATAAAAAAATAAAAATGCACAAAGGTAATTAATTAAGTAACTATGATTTCCACTGGTCAATGATAAGTCTAGATTTACTATGTGATATTTTGACTAAAATTAATGGAGTAAATTTCAACATGAATAAATCTAGGATATTAAATGTGTTAGTTTTAGTAATATCATGTGAAATTTTTTATATAACTAAGAAAAATTTGATTTTATAATTTATTGTGAATATTTTAAAATTAATAATTAGATAGTAAGATAGATTAAAAATAATTCACTATTAAAAATTGAGATTTTTTTTCACCGCAAATTATTGAAAAATTTGTGTTATAAAACATGATTTTCCCACATATTTCTCATCGAATCAGTTCACTGGGAAAACGCATGGTGGGAAACAGATTCTCACTGAACTAGTGGAAAATTTCACAATTTTTCCATGTGAAAACACTATTATTTTTCTTCCTACCGAAATAACCACTTAATATTTTTCGATGAAAATTTTCAATGAGAAAATGGTGGTTTTTTAGTAGCGATCAAACAATTATATTTGTAAAAAAAAATTCATAATTTAAATATCTATAGATAATAACATAGCGTGTTAACACTACTTGAAATAAAGATTTTTCTTGCTGTAAATCAATAGAAATTTTGTGTTATAAGATATGATTTTCCCACTCATTTACCACTGCACTTGTTCACTGGGAAAATGCATGTTAGGAAACAGTTTTCCACTGAAATAGTGATAATTTTCATGATTTTTTCATGTGAAAACACTATTATTTTTTTCTTTTCTCACTGATAATCAGTGGGAATAATCACTTAACATTTTTCAGTGAAAATCAGTGAAAAAATAATAATTTTTTAATAGTGTAATTTATATATCTTCATGAAGTTTTTGAAAGAATAAAATTTTAAAAAATGTTTAGAACTTATCATCTTAAATAAGTTATAGACGTCATAAATAAGACATATTTTTGGACAAATAAGACAATTACAAGTAATTTAACAATAAGCATGAATTAATAATATGATACAATAAATAAATTAACATATTATATAGTAGATTAAAATTCATTGATTGTGTAAGAATTATATATTCTTAATTATTATCGTATATGATTTTAATCCTTCCTTTTATGTATGAATATTATACCACTATATATATATTGATTATAATTCGATAATAAAATTATTAGAATAGTTATATATTAACGTAATTTAACTAGTTAATTTTAACACTAAAATTTGCACGAAAAAAATATATATTCTTGAACTTTTCAATATGTATATATATATATATATATATATATGTAATGTCAATATAAGTTTAAATGTCAACCCTTTGCAAGTTTAGATATCATGAAATTATGCTTAGCATTTGAACTTTAGTTTATATTCTAGGAAAAATAAATTAAACATAATTGTATGAGTCAAACAAAAATATATATATTGAAATATTCTTTAAGAATCTTTAACCCATCAATTATTAGTTTGTTGTAGATATCATGCTTAATATTGTATTAGTTTTATTTTATTTTATAAAGTTATAAACTTATAAGGAAGACTAATTCAATCAAGAGAGTATATATTGTATATATTGAATTTTATTATTTTCAAATCTCTATATATATATATATATATAATTATATTAAAGAGCGAGAAATATATTTTAGCGGTCTTCGATATATGTAACTTAGAGGTTTGAATCATACGAAGGTTAAGACAATATTATTGATATTTATCGTTTTTACTTGTTTATTCATAATTTTTTATGTTAGTGATCTCACTCTTTTTTTTTTTAAATGTTTCTTTTTTCAAGTATTAAAATAATGATAGATTTTTTCATTTCCTAATAAATTAAATAGAAAAAGGTTACATATATGTTACGAATATCAACTTAATTTGATCGATTAATTATTCACTCACTTAATAGATAACGAGAATTTCAATCGAATTTTAAAAAATCTTTAATTTCTTATTATTCAGAATAGTAAAACTTTCGACTAAAAATCTCCTTACTTCACTTGTTTGAATTTCGCTCGAATTAAATTTTTTATATATTCATAAATTTTTAATTTAATTTAATAATCTACTTATCGAACGCCAATTAAAAAAAAATCGCATCGCTCATTATCCGACGCAGAATGAATACTAGAGGAAAAAGCAGAGATTGATAGCTTTCACCTTTTTTTTTTGTGGGAATTTAGGGGGGGGGGTTAAGGAGGAGTAGGGGTAGGTGTGACTAATTTGTTAAAATTAATAGTAATAGTAGGTTTACCTATGCATCATTTCTATTTGATATATAATATTTATTTCTCAATTTTAATTTATTTTATTTTAATTTAATTAGATATAAAAATATAAAAAATAAAAAAAAGAATTAATTTTATAATTTTAAAAATTAAAAAATATATGATATATTAAAATATTTTTTAAATTTTAAATTTGTTATATAAGATATTAAAATTCTAAAATTTATCAAATTAAAAAATAAAATAAATAAACAACTAGGATTAATTTATCATGGTATGCACGATACTACTGACCAAATTGAGAAAGATTATCGAGGAGAATGACACATCATTCATTTGCTGCATTATTTCCTGCACCAACATGTATTCATGTCTACCTTCCATAGGTTCTTCTAAAATTGGTAAAAATTTTGCATCCATAAATTGCTTGATTGGAATAATAAACTTATTCAGGTTAAATATCTAATTTAAATTAATTTATGAGTAATTTTATTAGGGAAAAGAGTTTAAAATATTTTTAAATTATGTGAAATTTAATTAAAAAAATTTCTGTTAATAGTTTGATTCAAAAATATTTCTGTCATCAGTGTTTTAGTCTAAAAAAGTCTTTGTTGTTAATAGTTTGATCTAAAAATGTTCTTAATATGACTTTTGAGTCAAAAACGTCTTTTTTCTTAATAACCATAAAAGAGCAAAAAAGTTTTATTTGATAAGTAGACACACATGTTTAAGAAAAGAAATAATTATTAATAATGTTATAATCTCGTAAGAGATGGATCGGACGAGTTGAATTATAATTCATTTGTTAGCCCATTTTGACCTGATTCCTCTCGGCCCAGATTATTTTTAAGCGGGTTAAGTAATGATGACCCGTTGATTTACTAAATTAGCTTATTTTGATCTCTCTACATTTCAGATCAACTCATTTATTTGGCACCACTAATAAAAATCGTGCATTCTTCAATTACCGTTTATTATATAAATTTAACACACACACACACATATATATGTACTGATAATATAACGAGAATTGTACTTTTTATGAATATTTTTCTATAATTTTATCTTAATTTTTTTTTCAACGTCAGTGTAAAATATTAAGAAATACATACATAAGTAAATAAAAATGTTCTTTCTTTCTCTAATACTTCAACATGATATCAAATCAAATAGAAGTTGAAGTTCAAATCTCAATATCATCCATTATCAAAAAGAATTCTGACTTGTCTTATGAAAACGAATCAAACCCTCACATGATCGAAAAATATACATATGGAAAATATATAATTAAATAAATAAAAATATTTCTTCTGAGCAAATATGTACTAATATGTTTTGCATGCCATAAATGATGTTCATCCTCCTTTCTCTGTTTTGGTTCTGAGACTGGTAAAATTGGGCAAAGTAAAATAAATATTTGGTCCCATGCATTTCTGCTTATTACCAAAGTACATATATGACTACTCCTTCTCCATACCAAATTGAATGTGCTTGTCTTTTTCCTTTTTTTTAAAAAATAAAATAATAATAATAATTATAAAAAAAAAAGAAGTAAAATCCAAGTATGAGGTTGAAGCCCCTTTTTTCCTATGCATGGATAGTTTTATTATTATTATTATTTTTTCTGTTTGCATGTGTATGGTTTATTGGTAACAGATTTGGCAAAATAATAGCTTTAGGGAAAAAGACAATTCAATAGTCTGCTAAAGTCATTCATGTGCATTGCATATTAAACTTATATATAGACTAGTAAATAATATAATAGTTATATTTCTTGAATTAAGGATACGTAGAAAATAATTTTTCTATTTTTATTAAATAAGAGTAAGACTGTATAAATATTATTTTATTTAGATTTGTTTATAATGTTATACTGAATGTGTTAATATTATTATTGTAATAGTTGTCTTTGAAACTTTTGTCGTTGCCATCAAATAAATATGTACTATACAATAATTATATAATTAAAATTTAATTGTTCAAAATTTTCATAAAGTGTAAAATATGGTTTTCAAATTAGTGGATGTTGTCAAAGGAAGTGGCGATGCATACACAAAAAGGAAGAGACTCATAAAATGACAGAGGCAAAAAGAGCTTTTGCACATTTTCATTAACATCCATGTACATGATCTATATATCTCGATCAGAAAAGATTCAAGAGAAAAAGAAAGAATCAAAATTAATAATAGATTTCTCGAAACAAACGAAAAGAAAACAAAAAATGAAACATAAATCATGGATCATAAATCCTCTCGAAAACTTTAAGCGGTCAGATAAAATTAAAAAAAAAAAGGCTAAGAGAGACTTCAGGAAAATTGCAAAAACTAAAGGTTGATAAGCTCGCAAGCAAGCCGTTCGTTTATTTCACCAAACCGACATTAATTTACTAGTTATTAGTTTTATATCCGCCTTTTATAACATCCAGCGTCCCTTTAATTTTGATATTTCTAATAGTAAGTTTTAACTACTTTTTTGAATCGTAATTCTTTCTCTATGGTTAACTTTTAATATTACTATAATATATTTTTTTAGACTTAAAAAAAAAAAAAGAAGAAGAAGAAGAAAAGCTGCCGGACATTCTCATATTTTAGGAGTTAATAATATGTTTCGTTGATCGCAAGATGTTTACGACAGTCGACAGGTATCGTTGGCCAGCTAGACCATGACAGTTGTTTAGGAAAAAACAAAATAAATAATTTGTATTTTGATCGTATTAAATTGAACATTGAGAGAAAAAAAAAAGAATATAAAAATTACAATCCTAATATCATTTATGTAGATATTAAAGTGATTCATTAAGTTAACGTGCATTGTACTAACAGTACCTAAAAAAGTGAGTAAACAAATACCAATAATTTGAAGAAATGCAATTTAAGGTGAAAATAAAGAAATAGAATTGGCACAGAAAGTAAGAGAAGATCCAAGAATGGGCCCTAGAGGGTGGGTTTGGGTTGCTCATGGGCTGATTAAAAGATGAGACCACACAATGCCAGCATTTCAGCCCATGCCCATGTCACTAAATAACACATTATATTGTACTAAGAAGTTCTCATTCACAGGTCATTTCCACATTTGCCTCTGTTTTATGGTGTTTTTTAATTTTTATTCAAATAATTTTTTACACAATATAAGTTTATATTTTATATTATATTATCTCAAAAGTTATATCTCGTGCCTTTAAAGAATTTATGTTTCGCTAGGCATAAGTTAGATTTCTAAGGGCAAAAATCAAAGATCAAGCCTATTTGAAGGACAAAACTTAAAGTCAACCCATTTAAAGAACAAAAAAAATAAATTTTGATAAATTTGACAGCCAAATTTGTAGTGACTAATTTTCGTTTCTGAAAAATAATAATCAAGACAAGCCAAGAAAAATAGCAACAAGTAATAATATTTAATTTCAATAATTTGTGAGAGGGTTACGGTCTTTTATAAGATCTTAAATACAAAGATGTAATCGTATGATTCTTCTCCTCACAACTGTCAAACTTAAAGGGCTTTTGCTTTGTTTTGGAATTGATGGAATACTTGTTGTTGGAATTCCACTGGGAATGCGGAGCTAAGCTTTAATCACAAACATGAAGGTATGGAAACTTGCGTCTATTAAGAAGACACCTATTTATAGTTATAGGGACAGAGTATGCATATAATCGATTGACCTTACGAAGATCCTTATTTATAGAGTATGTATAATTGGTGGAACCATATCATTTGAACACTGATGACATTTGATTGGTTCTTATATTAACTTAGACATGTTACATCAGTACATAGTTATGCACGTGGCATGATATTATTAGCTTTGACTTGACTGAAGGAAGGATGATGCATTTTTCGAATTTCCAGATCTTGACTGATATTCATTGATTTACTTTCTAACAGGTTTTTGATGAATTAATGCAAGATTTGCCTGTAACAAAACACTTTTCAATACTAGCTTTTATGAATAGGCTCCCAAACTGAGAGTGCATACATGATTCTTCCTTTCCAGCCCTGCAGCATCCAGTTGCTATCTTCATCCACTAGAAAATCCGCGTGATAAAACATTCTCACCTTTGTTTTCACTTCCTTGACGATGTCATGATCCAATGGAAGTTGCCTGAACCCCGCTGTCTGATTCCTCACTGACCATTGCTTGTAACTTTCCGGCCTCTCAACTCTCTCCGTCCCTTCACTAGCTATAATGTTCATTATATCTCTCCCGAATACTTCCTGCTCAAACGTCATCCTACCTTCATCCTCTCGTGGCATCGTGGCTTCAAACATGTCAAATTGTGACGAGAAATGGAATAAAGCCTCCCGGAATCTTGTAGTGAAGAAGGAGGCATTGTACATGGCGTTAACGATCCCATGGACGAAGTAATGGGGATTTATTTCTCTAATCAAGCTAAGAACAGCATCTCTTGGATTTTTGTTGCCGTGAGTTACTACTGTTTCATCCGGGACATTCTTTAGCATGTACAAACAATTGACCACTAATGTCTCATCTCTGTCAATATCTAGATCTTCTAGTTTAATATCATCCCATTTCTTTGCTATTGCTTTATACTCAAAGGGAACATCAAATCTCTTGCAATATTCCTTCAAACGGCGTCCTGTCTCCTCAACTCTCTCAGCTGGTCTAAAACCTGGCTGAGGGAAATCAATTCCTGTGATCCGAAGCTTTGGAGGTCCTCCAGGCCTAAGGGAAATCCCATGTATTATACAAGGCCATTGAAATCCATATAGGATACCGAAATCTATTATGTGAATCCTTGGTGATTCACTTGTTAATTTCGCGATAGACTTGTTAGCGAATATGTTTGACATCCTCTTGAATGGACAGGCAGTGATGTAGACCTGATAAGCTTTTAAGAAATCTGCAGCTGATATTCTCTTGTTTGTGACCAATGTTGCATCTCCTCCAGCAAAGCGAACTTCGAGGGCATTGGCAAAGCAATAGGCCAATCTTGCAGTAGCGTCCCCAAAGGGAGAAGAGTACTGCCTAATTTTCTTCAGAACCTCCATGAATGTCTTGCTGTTGTAGCTGGCTGCAGCCTCCGCGCAACGCGTTAGCAGACTGGTAAGATCTACTACTTCATTGGTCTTGACACCTTTCTTGCTGCCACGAGGCCTTCCTCGTTTAGACTGCTTTATGTGACAGCTCTTTTGCTTGTCCCATGCTGCATTATCCGACAATGTTGCTGTTTTTGATCGATTCTCGTAGAAGGAAGGATTCATTCCTGGACAAAGAAGCGCCTTATCGTAGGGTTCCTCTGTTTTATCCTCTGTTTCCTCTGTTCCATTACTCGCAAACTGCTTCGCATTTCGCCCTTTTGAAGTATCACCATTTTCTTCTCGATTATGCTTCTTTTTCCCTCCCTCTGACCTTGATTTCCCCTCTCCATTGTTTTCTGCATCTTGGGAATTGACTCCATCGGTTTCATTAGCTTGATGATAATTGTTTGCATCTGGTGAGTTTACATCACCACCATTGGCAGCATCGGCAACATCAGCAGCAGCTTGATCAGAAATGAAGGCGGACTCAACAAATTGATTCACAGCATCACAGTAATTGTCGTCCCAATGAGTAATATCGCGACGAACTGGATTGTTGTCAGTGAGGACATCATAAAAGGATTTCTCAGCAGCCTGGAGAGCGATGCGATCTTGAAACATACAAGGCCTATTTTCCAAATCGTCTTCCTCCATAAGCATCTGATGTATATACTTAAAAACTCCGTCGAAGTAATCGCCTTCAATTACCGTCCGATCACTACCACTCCCAACAACAACCTCGTCCTGCGATGATGGTCTGCTTGAAAAACAGAGAACATCATCGATTCCTCCGCCGCCGCCATGACCAAATTGATCACTTCTTCCAATTCCAAGATTACTGCTCAAAGCGAAACGATGACAGAATTCAAGTCCGTCAGATGATCTATGATCACCAGGAAAATGGGTGCTGCTATTCATCCTTTCTGAGGTAATTTATTCACAGAGGGAATTTATTAAGTCGATGCTGATTCTTGATGAAGACACATATTATTATATATAGACTTGAAATGGACATACGAAGTTGGTGGCTATACATGTACATGAAAAAAGTTTGGCAGCTTTCACAAAACATACATGTACAGTATACAACTACTAGCTGGGTAGCACCTTTGGGAAAAGAGTAAATTCCAAAAGACGAAAGAACAATAGCCGAAAACTGAGAAAGGAAATGAAGGGTGGTAGAGCAAACCGACTGTACTAAGATTGCTATTTATAAATTCACAGTAATTTAGGGACGGGGCTTCATGGCTGGGCACATTTTTGTAAATCTCGAAACAATTATTGTCGCCACTCCATCTGGTTCCTTAACATGTGACCTCCTGTCCCTATTTTAAACGCACTAATCCGCTCTCATTATTTTCAAGTATATTTAAAGATATCTTTTTTTTTTAAATAATTGATATTTTAAATTTATTTTATTTTAAAATAAGTGGTGTTTCATATTATCAAGAAGATATTAGTGATATTTTTTTAATTTTATTTTTATTTAAATGAATAGAGATTTATAAATTATTAAAGAATTACATCTTTTTTAATATAATTATTAAAGATAAATTAGTAAATAAATATATCTTATTTTTTTAAAAATAATTATTTTTTTAAGAGATATAATCAACTAAAAATTTATTTATTTTAAAATGAAGAAAGAAATAAACAAAACTTATTAAAATCTTTCCTAGGCCGACTTCATGTGCTAAAAGATTGAATTATGTCGGGAGGTATCTTTCTTTATATATATATATATATATATATTCTTATAGGAAAAAGTGTCAAATAATGTAACTCTTTGTTAGGAAAATCTAGATTCTATCATTATTTGTAACTTTTATTTATCAGGATGTTTAATATTTTTTTAATTTTAAAATAAGTAATATTTTTAGTATTAATATATTTTTTTTAAAAAAATTATATATTTATTTATTTTTAATAAATATTTTTAATAAATATAATTTTTAACGTTTTATTAATTATATAAAAAATTTATTTAAATAAAAATATATTTTTTAATTATATAAACTACTATTTATTTTAAAATAAAATCAAAACACCCTAGAGAGTAATGTCCTTGTTGGCTTCCACAAGTACTTCTGCACAAACTTTATATGCTCCGCGATAAGGATTAATTAATAACAAAACCCAATATAAATGATAATTAAAAATACTCCCCAGATATTTTTAAAATAATTATTTAAAAATATTTATTAATTTTAAAATTTAAAAAATAATTAATTATATTTTTTTAATTTTATTTTTTGTATTTAGAGTGATTTTAAAATATGAAAAAAATTATTATTGTATGTCTCTAAAGAATTAATAAGGTTATATTAATTAAATTATCGTTCTTATTTTTTTTTTAATAGCTATATAAATTTTATTCTAATAATTAAAATGGAAGAGGGGAGTAGATAACAAGGGGTTAAAGTTGATTAGACTCTACTAGATGATAGTACAAAGAACCTAAGGTCCAATTGAAAGCAAGTGACAAGGATTAATGGGTGATTAAGCTCTACTAGATGTTTAGATGAACAGTTATTTAACCAAATGACACACAAGCCTGATAATGATAGAAAACTTTGAATAATGTTCGTAGTTCACCAACTTCTTAGCTAAAACACTCCCCATATCTCAACTTTTATGATAATGTTTGAACAAATACAAATTTTTTTTTAAATGTTACTATAAATTATTTCATTTAAAATAAAAGAGAAATTTGATATTAAATAATTTTAAAATATAAATATGTCATTACAAACTAAAAGAGAAATATCATAATATAAATTGGGATGAAATGAGTAACTATTTATACGAAAAAAACAAGAACTAAAATTAATCCTTATTCAAAAAAAGAAAATAGAGCGAGACTCGAGTTGAGAATCTTTTTAACCTAATTAATTGGCTAACTAAATTTTTACTTTATTGGTGAAAGTTCAATTTTCTATCTTGTAATTCTCTTTCATATTTTTTTTAATCCTCAATATTTTTTTTCAAAGATTAATTAAAAAAATTAATCACGACAAAGAAAAAAACTATAAATTAAATTTGATTATGTCGTTTAAAATGAGTGAAGATTAAAAATGCACCTAAAGTATTATGATTTTTTGAGTTTCATATCTGAACTATCAGGTATTTACTTTTCTTACCTAAACTATCACCAAATATTTATTGAAAGGGAAAAAGCTCAAATATGTCATCGTACTTTCAGAAAAGGGTCATTAATGTCATCCGTTAATAGTTGGGCTCATTTATGTCACCTCCGTTAACCTAAGTGTCTATTCATGCCATTATTTTTTAACGGCTCAAAAGGATGGCTTTGCAATACCATTTTTTACACGTGACGTCACTTAAATGGGCAACGTCACTGATTTTAAACCCACCAAATTAAAATACCCAATCAAATTAAAATAACTCGCCGCAACATTATACCCGACCCAAACCCTTTTAATCCCTAACCCCAATCTACTACTTCTTCACATCTCCTCTTTCTTCTGCTAAAAAAATTTACAACCATAGAATGTTAGAAATAAATGTTATATCTTCTCTTGACCAGATCACATTAACTGAAAACCCAAAAAGGGTTAAACCCAAAACCCCTAAAAACATATCAATTTTCAATCTCTTCCACAAAATCAACCACAACAACACCGAAAATTGCGAAAAAGACAACCCAAAATCCTCAATTTATCTTCTTTCTTCTTCTTCGTCTCCACCCATCAAAACCTCCCCATCCATGACCCGACCCGAACCTAAACCCACCACCACCACCATTTCCACCTCCAAATTCTCTTAAAATAGCGTCCAATGGCTCCGACAAAATCTTAAGCTTTCACGCAATAAAGTAGGCTGATTCTAGCATGAGTTTGGTTGATCTCACAGACCCAAATTGCCTTTCTTTTTCCACACCCCTGATACAATTGGTCTCTGCAAATGAAAATGGGAAAGCACAACATGTTTGGGAAACGGACGAAACAGATTGAATCTCCTCTTGACCAGACATAACATTTATTTCTAATATTTCATGGTTGTGAATTCTTTTTAGCAAAAGAAAGCGGAGATGTGAAGAAGAAGAAGTAGATTGGAGTTAGGAATTAAAAGGGTTTGGGTCGGGTATAATGTTGGGGCAGGTTATTTTAATTTGATTTGGTATTTTAATTTGGTGGGTTTAAAATCAGTAACATGACCTATTTAAGTGATGCCACGTGTAAAAAATGGAATTACAAAACCAACCTTTTGAGCCGTTAAAAAATAATGGCATAGATATGCACTTTGGTTAATGACAGTGACATAAATGAGCCCAACTATTCACGGATGACATGGATGACCCTTTTCTGAAAGTACGATGGCATATTTGAGCTTTTTCCCTTATTGAAATACACCTAAACTACATTCAGGTAAGAAATGGGAAAACTGATAGTTTAGATGTTTCGATAAACATTTGGTGAAAGTTCAAGTAGAAAACTCGCGCACCTGAATTCTAATAATTCAGATGTAAACCTCAAAAAATCATCATTATTTAAATATATTTTTAATTTTTAAAATTTTAAATTATGAGACAACATACCTAACAATGTTAAAGTTAAAAGAATAAAAAAGACAAATCTAACCGAATTGATTTCAGAGGCAGGTACGTCAAAATCAAATAAAGAATTAAGTAAACACTAAACGCAAGACCCACCTGGTTCAAACCTACCACTTTTTCTTTCCCTTTGGAAGATGGACCAGGGACACCCAACTATTTACGGGAAGCCAATGATAAGTTAAATCAAAAGCATGACATATGTCTTTTATAATAAAGTTTGAAGCTTAATAACAATTAAGCAATATGTAGTTTCATTTCAGTTTATTATTTGACGAATAATAAATTAATATGATTTAGCGTAATCACTTTCAGCAGCCTTCCTCCTCCTCTATCTCCTTAAAATTTTGAGGATTCCACCGTGTGGTTCGATAAGAGAGATTGCTTGAATGGTAAACCCTCTTCGATTTGAATTAAAAAAGTAGTGGGGGCTCCCAAGGAGGGGTAAAAAAAATTATTAAAATAAAAAAATGCGGTCCAAAGTTCATTCTGTACCATGATTATTATGGTCTAATTTATTTATTTATTATTAGGATCAAAAGTCTCCTTTTAGGATGACCAGAAAGCTCAATTACTATTGTGGATCAAGAAAACATTTTCAGATAAAAGGTAAATCTTATAAGAATCTTAGTCCAAGAAGAAGAACGTTTTCTATAAAACTTAATAAGGTTTTCAATCAAAACAACAACCATACTTGCCATTTTTTTCAGAACCCTTTTACTGATAGTATTACAAAGCTCAGAAAGATCTTGGTTTCATCACAATGGTGGAATGCTTCAAAATGTGGAGACTGAACTGTCCACCTTTTTCTGAGGTGTCGAGTTTTGACTGCCCTGGAGGAGGCAACAGCTCAAAGTTCTGCACCAAACGTCCCAAAGTGATGCCAAGAATCGGTAATGCAAGGATAATTCCGGGACAGCTCCTCCTGCCAACACCAAACGGAAGATATCTGAAGTCATTGCCATTGGCTTCAACGTGCTTCTCCTCTTCGAAGAACCTCTCAGGTCTGAACTCTTCTGGTTTCTTCCAGTGAGCCGGGTTGTTAGCTAGCCACCAAGCGTTGACCAAGATTTTGCTCTCTGCTGGAATATCATATCCAGCAAGCTTTGCATCATGAAGGTTCATGTGTGGGACTAAGAGAGGAATTGCCATTCGAAGTCTAAGTGTCTCCTTGATCACAGCCTGAAGGTACGGAAGCTTGTGGGTGTCTGGCTCAGTCACTTGCACTCCTGGTCCAAGAACTGTGTCAATCTCGTCACGGAGTTTCTTCTGGATGTGAGGGTGGTTGACAAGTTCAGCGATACCCCACTCAATTGACCACAATGTCGTTTCGATTGCTGCTCATGACAATAATTAAGCATATTAGCTGAATAATCAACTAGTCAAGAAGCTTATGAACAGATATAAACAACAAACATGCTTCAATGAATCAATGGTTCTAAATGACAGTTTTAGAACAATGGTAGGACAATTTTGTACCTTACTACACACTATCATGATCATAATTAGCATGAGTTGGTATCAGTCATTACTTATGGACAAATAGATGCCTTAAAATGTGCACCAACAACCCTGCTTTACCTAATCCCCACCAAGAAATAGATGAGTACTACACCAACCATATCAAACTGTTTACTACTACTTTTGGAACTTCTCAACTACTACTTTTGAGAAAAACCAGAGTTAAATTGGAACACGGAATGCATTCAGTTATAAATTACTTTATTCTGACTACAAATCATGTGACAACTGAAAAAAAAGTTCCTCAAACTTGTAATAAGTGATGTCATTATAGGTTTAGGTAAAGCTCTCCCACTTGTCAGTAATACAAACCATTCAGCCTCATGGATGCAGTTATTTTTCCCATTCAAAATAAACTCATAACAATACCAAACCAAGTTCCTTTTCAACTTTTTCACTAGGAGATACACATATTACAGATTCTTTAAACTAAACTAGAACAGATTATATTCAGAGAAATAAAGATATGTTAATTTGAAACATACCAGCAACATTGATGTTCTCAACAATGTAAAGAACGTTGTCCTCATTGATCTCTCCCTTCTGTTGAGCATCAAGAATGTGATCAATGGCACATTTCAGAGCATTGTTGTCCATGCTCTTGGTGTTTGCAAGCTTCCTGTTCAAAGCAATAAAAATGTTACACACTAATGGTACCTCAAAGCACTTCAACTAGGACTCAACCTTACAGCCTTGGGAGATTTCAACCCTTACCGTGTGGTAAGGGGCCGTCTGTATATTTCTGTTTTTCATTTTTGCATATCCTTGTATAATATTTGGCTGAACTACCCTTTACCCCTCTTTTAAAAAGACCCGCTCTAATTGCAATGGTGAGTAGATTTAGAAAAAAGTAATAGCAAAGGATTCTTCTTTTTTCTGAAACATCAAATGTTCTGAAGCAAATTTAAGTCGCCAAAACGACTAAAATTTAAACCAGAGGAAGTATTCCCACCAATCCTTTTTATTTGTAGCTTTAACCAAACAAATTTGGTCCAAAATACTAGTAGATTTAGGACAGCCAGAAGGATCAAATTTTTTTTTTTTCAAATTCATCTTTGATGCTCCTGGATTTAGTCAAAATCTAATAAGAAAATGGAGTTTGGGCTTAAATCAAACTCAAAAGCTAACTCAATTGGCGAACACCATATGAAAAGTTAAATAGCACCATCCCACACCAATGTGGGACTTCCAACACCACCGGCAGCATAGGCCTACCATCTAGAGCATGGATAACACATATGAGGCCCAACATCATGTAAATCAAGAATTGGAATGGCTAGGCTCCGATACCATCATAGAAAAATATAATAAATATTGGCCTAACTCAAACCAAAAAGCTAATAGTCCTGAGAATTGCCCAGCCAATTGCACCATCTCACTGACGCAGGACTTCCAACAAAATCCCCTACACAGTTAATGCTATTGAATGGTTTCCTTGCCAAATCTATAGAATGACAAATTCATAGTAGTGGAAATCCAGATACATATTTAGGGATATTTAGTCAAAA
Organism: Datura wrightii; assembly: GCA_035772735.1. Lineage (NCBI taxonomy): Eukaryota > Viridiplantae > Streptophyta > Magnoliopsida > Solanales > Solanaceae > Datura > Datura wrightii. The sequence goes on from JASDFA010000011.1 coordinate 3,720,970, forward strand.
TCCCAATTGGCTAGCAGAGAAGGTGCCTTATGACAAGATTGTTCTCTGGGGGTGGATGTGTGGGAGGATATTCCCATAAAATAGACCAAAAAGATCAAGGACAACAGTTTGTGATCCCCACATACCAAAGCAATAGACCTATTTTATAGGAGAGAGGAATAAAGATTGGATCTTTAGATTGATCCTGTATCCTAGATATTTCCATTAAGAGAATGAAACTGAGGAAAATGATAAATTGAGCATAAAGGGGTCAAAAACATAAAAAAAGTGAACTTACTTTCTTTCATCAACAAAGTAGTCCTTGAATAGCTGCAACCTCTTCTCCTTAACCTCTTTACAGATCTTCAAGTAACCTCTCAAGAAAGGCCTCAAAATTGGGATAAAATCACCATAGTTATACTCAAAGCTCTGAGCCAATCTGCTCCTCTCACCATTCAAAGCCCTAAGCTTTACAAACAGGGGATCATCCTCACTCTCAAATCTCCTATCAAACATGATCCTAAACATATTGTTATACATCATAAGCTGCAATCTCTTCCTCAAAACAATCCCATTAGTAGCAGATTCAGGATTCTTCTTCACATCCTCAACAACACTAGCTACCTCAGACTCCCAACCCCCCCTGTACTGCTGCACCACTTTATTAGTAAAAAAGGGTACAGTCATAATCCTCCTCATTTTCCTCCAGTGCTCCCCATAAACAGTAAAAACCATATCTTGACCCTTTCCAGTGAAGATATCAAAAACAACATTTCTAGTTCTTGAACCAAATTCAACCCCTTGTGTGTGTAACACCTCTTTAGCTAATTCTGGGGATGACACAACAACCAAGTTGCGTTGCCCCATTCTGAGCAAGAAAATGTCACCAAATTTTTTGGCATACTCAGTCAGGTTTCTGTGATTCAAATCATCACCAACTTGAAGCCAATTCCCGAAAACTGGCACTGGAATGGGACCTGGGGGCAGCTTAAAACGCTTGCTACGCAGTTTAGAGACAACAATAGCGATTAAAATGGCAAAGAAAAGCCCTATTAAGGTCTTCTCCAGTAAGAGAAGATCCATTTTTGGGACAATGGAAATGAGTTCTTCTGGGGAGAAAGTAAAGAAAAGGATGTTTTTGTACTGCTGAGGAGAGAAGTGTGTTCAAGTGTGAGTATTTATCGAGGGGAAAGGTGGAGGTTAGGTGGAGGGTAACGGCGTTAAGTTTAACGGAATGGTAGATGGGGTTAGGTAGAGGAAAGAGAGATGGTGTGAGGGGGTTTGGTGAAGCTCGTAAAGACTTGCTAAGTGCATACATCATTAATTTTTATTAAATACTTTTAAAGAAACTATAGTTTGAAATTTTTTCACATAATTAAAAAAAAAGAAATTAATTTTTAGCTAATAAATTTAAAAAATATTTTTGAGCAGCAATAAATATTTAGCCAAGTTTTATGAAAGTGCTTCTAATAAATATATTTTTCTTAAAAGTATTTTTTTTTTAAATCTTTAGGAAAAATATTTTTTTTTAGCTTATGTTACTCCCAGAAATATTTTTTAAAAAATTTTTTTAGCCAAATAACTCATATTTTTAAAATAAACACTCTTATTTAAAAAAAATAAATAAATTTTAACTTCTCAAACACTTGACCAGGTTATAAGTCTATATGATATACCAAAAGATATTCTTATGATCTTGTAATTTAAGAATGTCATATCATTCTTAGGAAAAATTGATATTAAATAAAATAAAAAAAATTAGAATTAAAGAAATTTAAAATATATAAAAATAATTTTTTTTAAATCAAAGTATATAAAAGAAAAGTAGCTTTCTTGCCCATGTTGTTTGGATTTTTCATCACTTTGAACAAAATGTATATGCAACTTTTGTTCTAAAATTATAGAAAAACATAACTTGACCAAATCAAGAGGGAATGAACTTGTCCAAAATCGCCATAAGGCCAATTAATTTATTTTCTGAGGCATAAATTATATTTTTTAATTACAATATATTATAAATTATATTTCATATTCCTATAAAACTTATGATCTTTTAAGCATGGGTTTAATTATTAAAAATAAAAATTAAAAATTTATTTATTTAAAAAATTAAAAATTAAAAATTAAAAAATTAAAAATTAATTCATGTAACAAAATAAAATAATGCAGTTAAATGATCTCCATCTCCTTGTATATGTGTTAGATAAACAAGAGTCTCCAAACGAGAGGTCAGGGAAGAGACACAATTTTCACCATCTAAAAAATTTAATATCCACACTCAACTATCTTTAAATGGAGTGAATCAATTGAGTTTCTCAGATTAATTTAAATCTGTTCGAGAAGAGAGAGATAATTTTTGGAAAAGAGATTAAAATTATTTTTGAATTATGCGAAATGGATCACATATACATTTCGTTATATTTTGGTATTAAAAATATCTTCGTCGTTCAAATATAAGATCATAAATACCTCTAAAGTTAACAATACTTTTTTTAACTGACGTGGCAAGTCACGTGTAATTTTTTCTCCACCTAAGCAAGCCAACTAGAACTAACACTATAAAAAATATAATTTTTTTGTGACAACTTTTAGTGGTGACTTGAAAAACTTGTCACAAAAGGTGATAAGTTTTAGGAGCAACATTAATAGTTGCCACTGAAAATAATATAAAAAAATATTTATAATAAATAACTTTATGTATTTTTATTTATTTATGCAACATTATAATATAATTATTTAACACTTTTAATATATTAGAAATGAGTATTCATGTAAAAATTTAATACTTTTAATAAAAATTATTGTTAAAAGTAAAAATAGTAAAGAAACCATGTTATGTTGCCACTGATTATTTTGTTTTGTCCTTATGTATATTAAAATTTTATGTGTGATCTTATTAATTATTACTAATAAGTATTAAAGAGTACTTTGAACATATATAATTACTAAACCAATATATTAAAAGTGTTAATAATTATACTTGTAGTGTTGTATAAATAAATAAAAATATAGAGAGTTATTTATTATATATAATAACTTTTTATTAAAAATTATTGCTAATTTCATGTATCTTTTACTATTCAAATAAGACGTGTTACTATTATTACATGAATTAAAAGTGTAATTTTTACTATTTCTACTTTTAATAATAATTTTTATTAAAAGTGTTACTATTTTTACATGAATACTCATTTTTAATATATTAAAAGTATTAATAATTATATTATAATGTTGTATAAATAAATAAAAATATATAGAGTTATTCATTATAAATAAATTTGTTATATTATTTTCAGTAGCAACTATGAACGATGCTCCTAAAAATATCATCTTTAGTGACAATCTTTTCAAGTCGCCACTACAAGTTGTCACAAAAAATTATATTTATTGTAGTGTTAGTCCTAGTTGGCTTGCTTAGGTGGAGAAAAAAGTCTCACGTGGCTTGCCACGTCAGTTAAAAAAAAGTGTTGTTAACTTTAGGGGTATTTGTGGTCTTATACTTGGATGGCGAGGGTATTTTTGGTACCAAAATGTAACGGAGGGCATATGTGGTCCATTTCGCATAGTTCATGAGCAATTTTAATCCTTTTCCGCATAATTTTCACCATTCAAAACTTAAAGAATACGTGATGTTGAGTTTCTTAGATTAATTTAAATATGTTCAAGAAGAGAGACATATTTTTTACCATTCAAAACTTAAAGAATACGTGATTGATGTTCAATTAATTTTAAATTAAGTTAATCAATTGAGTTTCTCGTATTAATTTAAACGTGTTCGAAAAGAGAGACATAATTTTTATCATTCAAAACTTAAAGAATACGTAATTGAAGTTCAATTATATTTAAATTGAGTGGATTAATTGAGCTTCTCAAATTAATTTAAATGTGTATTCAAAAAGAGTGACATAATTTTCACCATTTAAAACTTAATGAATACGTAATTAACGTTCAATTATTCTTAAATTTTATAAATCAATTAAGTTTTTCAGACTAATTCAAGTGTAGTAAAAATTTAAAAAATTTTAAGAATATATGATCAATGCTCCAATTTTTTTAATTAGAAATGACAATTAGAACAGAGGTCGAACGGAACGAGAAATATGCAAATGAGGCGAGACAGATTTAATTTCTAAAATTTTTTTAATAGAGCAGAATATGGCAGGCTCCGCAGGGCAAAGATTCGGATTATATTTGGGTCGGATAAAAAAGAGTGACCCGTATGGAACAAACAACAATCATAGACCTACATTTACTTTCCTTTTCAATATCTCACAAATATTACAAATTGGGAACAACTATATTTTTTTTACAGGTGAAATGGATTTAATTGTCAAAAAATTGTTAAATAAATAAATAAAAATTATGAATTTTAGTTGCATTACTTGTTAATCATGCTTGAATAGATTATTTGATGAAAAAAAAAACAGTAGTTCAATGAAATTTTTGTACTTGTATTTATAAGTTCCATATTTATTAGTGTTCAAACATCTTCAGTTAACATGTTTAATTTGGAAAAATCACTCTTAGAGGTCAAAAACTCATGACCATAGATCAAATTATATATTATTTTTTAAAAAAAAAAATTAAATTATTTATTGATTTAGAAGTTAAAGAAAAATTAATTACTTTCTTCTTCTTTTATTTTTAGTAATTTTTCTTGAAAACTACAAAGTCCTAGATTATGAGGTGTTATTATTTTTTGAAGTTGTTAATTTAATTTATTATTTGGTGTCTATTTAGATTTTCTACTCATTTATATTGATATGTTAGCAAGGGAATTTTGCCAATTACATATTTATTATCATTAAGAGATTATAACTTAGATATAAATAGGATTATAATAGTAAAAAACTCCTCCTAATTGATATCCTCTCCGTTCACTTTTACTTGTCCATTTTATTAAAAATAGATATCCATTTGTTATATATTTCCCATTTTTACTTACCCGTTAAACCTCCCCTCCCCCCCTCCCCCCCTCCCCCCCTCTTTTTATTTTTAATTTTTTTTAATTAAACTTAAGTCAAAATTGATTGCTTATTAGCAGAGTCAAAATTTAAAATTAATTATACAATCAGATTACCTATAGTGTAAGAAATCCAAATCTGTGATTAAAATCTTATCTTTGAGTTATTAGGTCAAATTTCATTATTTTTTATTTGAAAACTTTGGTTAAAATCCACCATTATACACTTTAAAAACCATTGCAAATAACAATTCAAAGTGTAATTGACAAGGGCATTCAAGTTGATTAGACTCTACTAGATGATGGTGCAAAGAGCCAAAAGTCCAAATTATTAAAAGTAGGATTAATACATGGACCACTTTTTAAATTTTATTTTAGATATTTAAATTTCGACTCGTTCTAATTGAGCATCTGAATACATGGTAAAATATATTTGTTAGAAAACTTTCAATTTAAATTTTGAAATTTTGTTTGCGTGCATTCTCAAGTGTCTAATGGTAGTTAAGTGATTCACATAAAGTATGTCATTTTTTAAATTATACGCATCAATCTCAATTGAAATAAACATGAGATTTACTATTTATTGAGACTAATGCGATGTATTAAGTCAAAATATTGATCCGAAAATATTAGCATCTATTTTGGCTTAAATATTTAATATATTTTGGCTCATTTGTTTAACATTTGAACAAAAAATGTTTAATTAGAAGAATTCATCATGTGCTTAGGTATTCAATTAAAATAAATCATAATTTAAATGTCTAAAAGAATTTTTCTTCCAAATTTAAGAGATTATTAATGTATTAAGCCTTAGAAGTAAATGACGAGGCATTAATGGTGATCAAGCTCTACTAAATATCATATGGATAATTATGTGATTTAACCAAAATATTTTATTAGAATGATTCTATTGATAAAAAAAAGGTTCAGCGATCTTGTCATATAATTTCACATAGTTGAATGATCTTTTGAAATATTAACTCTAATAAAAAAAAAAGACTTTGAGAATTAAGACCTCCAAAACCACTACAACAATGTATGAATGATATTTTGAGATATTAACTCTAATTAAAAAAAAAAAACTTTGAAAATTGAGACGTCATTATCGTTCCTCCAAAACTACCACAACAATGTATCTAACTAGCTTAATTTAATTTGATCGTTTCGTTTAAAAATTACCTAACGAGGTTAGGTGAAAAGTAGAAATAAGATTAATAAATCGGACTGATTTGTTTTTATAGGCCAGGTCAAATGGAGGGTGGACCAGGGGCACCAACTATTTTCACATATTCAATGTTGCATATTATATTAAAGAAAAAGCATACACCTATAACATGTTTGATTAAGTAACGCATATTTTTCGTTCCAATTAACTATTTAACGAATAATAAATTAATATAATATATATCTTGTAATAGTGTAGCTTTTAATAAAAAAAATGATGCCTAATGTAATTTAACAAGAGGGATTGGATACGATGTCATTTGGCTCCATGGCTCAAAATTATCAATTTAACAATGTGCATCAAGAAAATACATCAGATAGGTAGAACTTACAATGAATGTAGTCCAAGAAAAGACGTTTATATGACATAAGAAAGAAAAATGTTTTCTGTCAAACTTAAAAAGGTTTACTATCAATACAACAATCATAATTATCAAATTTCTTGAGAAACCCCCTCAATTGATAGTATTACAAAGTTCAGAAAGATCTTGGTTTCATCACAATGGTGGAATGTTTCAAAATGTGGAGACTGAATTGTCCACCTTTCTCCGAGGTGTCGAGTTTCGACTGCCCCGGAGGAGGCAACAGCTCAAAGTTCTGCACCAAACGTCCCAAAGTGATGCCAAGAATTGGAAGCGCAAGGATAATTCCGGGGCAACTCCTCCTACCAACACCAAACGGGAGATATCTGAAGTCATTGCCATTGGCCTCAACGTGCTTCTCCTCTTCCAAGAACCTCTCGGGCCTGAACTCTTCAGGTTTCTTCCAGTGGGCTGGGTTGTTAGCTAACCACCAAGCATTCACCAAGATCTTGCTCTCTGCTGGAATATCATATCCAGCAAGCTTTGCATCATGAAGGTTCATGTGTGGGACTAAAAGAGGAATTGCCATCCGGAGTCGAAGAGTCTCCTTGATCACAGCCTGAAGGTACGGAAGCTTGTGGGTGTCTGGCTCGGTCACTTGGACTCCTGGTCCAAGAACTGTGTCAATCTCATCACGGAGTTTCTTTTGGATGTGAGGGTGGTTGACTAGTTCCGCGATACCCCACTCAATTGACCACAACGTTGTCTCGATTGCTGCTCATAATAATAATTAAGCATATTAGCTGAATAATCAACTAGCCAAGAAGTTTATGAACAGATATAAACAACAAAACATGCTTCAGTGGTTCCAAATAAGACCGCATCAAAGCTCAACTGTTGCTTAATAATAATAACTTTTTCGCACTTCAAATATGTAAGTTTATATAACATTTACTTGATAGAAATTTCTCTTTTTTATTTCTTTTTTTATTTATTTATTAGTTCTTTCATTTCAAAATTATTATAAATATACTTTAGTTATAGGTGAAGTGTAAGATTTTCTTTTTTTCTTAAAAAAGGGATAACATCATGGGGTGTAAGTGAATGATTTTCATAATAGAGGGGTGTTAGTATTTGATTGTAAAATACCAATGATTTCTTCGCAACTGAGTTACAGTATAAGGGTGTTTAACATAGTTAACCCTATTATAAATTCTAAGTTCATATTGTATGCGCGCTTCGAACCATAAACAATGAGTTCAGTAGAACCCACAGAATTCACTTATATCAAACTTTGTGGTACCTAACTATTCTTGGTAGCATTAAAAATCAGCATCACTGGAATCTGCGAAACTAAAAGGTTCTACTTGGATGTTAATACAACAGCTTCTTTTCCATAAGAAGTTAGTAAGTGGTACTACCAGGCAACCAGTTCTTGGCAAGTGATATCAAACTGTTAAAACTCATTAGAAATCCCATTTTGATCATAGAAACAATTTTTCTTGGGGCTCCTTATTTGAATGCTCTCAACTTTGGAGCTGGAAATGCATTCACTAATAAATTAGTCATGCGTCCCAATTTAAGTGACACTCCTTCCGTTTTAGTCAGCAATGATACGTTTTTAAATTTAGTGACAATTTGTTAAACTTGCTATTTTATCCCTAAAAAGATGATTTGCACTTTCAAAGGTCTTACTTTCATGTCTAAATTTCGTGTTCAATCAAACACCAATGGTAAATTGGGGCAGAGGGAGTACTTTATTTTAACTAGCTGGTTGATTAAACTTGTGATATGTGGAGGTGTCATTGTCATTATAGGAGGTAAAGCTCTACAACTTGTCACTAAAACCAACCATTCAACCTAATGGATGCTGTTATTTCTCATCCAAAAAAGAAAGAACACCAAACCAAATACTGTTATTTCACATGCTACAAATCATTTAATCAAACTAGAACAAATTATATTCAGAGAACAAAAGATACGTTATTCTGAAACATACCAGCAACATTGATGTTCTCAACGATGTAAAGAACGTTATCCTCATTGATCTCTCCCTTCTGTTGAGCCTCAAGAATGTGATCAATGGCACATTTTAGAGCATTGCTGTCCATGCTTTTGGTGTTTGCAAGCTTCCTGTGCAAAGCAATAAAAATTGTTACAAACTAAAACACAAGGTCCACCTTCAAGCTACCTAATAGTTAGTACCTCAAAGCAATTCAACTAGTAGTTAAACCAAAGGGAGTACTGCCTCCAATTTTTCTATAGTAGATTTAGGAAAGCCAGAAGAGATCAATTACTCCTTTTTCCCCCCAAATTGATCCTTACTATTCCAAGAATAACTACATAAGACTGAGCAAAAAGGGGTTTAAAGAAAAAGTGAACTTACTTTCTTTCATCAACAAAGTAGTCTTTGAATAGCTGCAACCTCTTCTCCTTAACCTCCTTACAGATCTTCAAGTAACCTCTCAAGAAAGGCCTCAAAATTGGGATAAAATCACCATAATTGTACTCAAAGCTCTGAGCCAATCTGCTTCTCTCACCATTCAAAGCCCTAAGCTTTACAAACAGGGGATCATCCTCACTCTCAAATCTCCTATCAAACATAATCCTAAACATATTGTTATACATCATAAGCTGCAATCTCTTCCTCAAAACAATCCCATTAGTAGCAGATTCAGGATTCTTCTTCACATCCTCAACAACACTAGCCACCTCAGACTCCCACCCTCCTCTGTACTGCTGCACCACTTTATTGGTAAAAAAGGGTACAGTCATAATCCTCCTCATTTTCCTCCAGTGCTCACCGTAAACAGTAAAAACCATATCTTGACCCTTTCCGGTGAAGATATCAAAAACAACATTTCTAGTTCTTGAACCAAATTCAACCCCTTGTGTGTGTAACACCTCTTTAGCTAATTCTGGGGATGACACAACAACCAAGTTGCGTTGCCCCATTCTGAGCAAGAAAATGTCACCAAATTTTTTGGCATACTCAGTCAGGTTTCTGTGATTCAAATCATCACCAACTTGAAGCCAATTCCCAAAAACTGGCACTGGAATGGGACCTGGGGGCAGCTTAAAACGCTTGCTACGCAGTTTAGAGACAACAATAGCGATTAAAATGGCAAAGAAAAGGCCTATTAAGGTCTTCTCCAGTAAGAGAAGATCCATTTTTGATACAATGGAAATGAGTTCTTTTTCGGGGGGAAATCGAGGAAAATGAGTCTTTCGGTACTCCGCTGAGAACACAAGGTTATTAAGTGTGAGGGATTTATAGGAGGGAAACGGCGGAGTAGGTAATAGAATTAACGGCGTTAAGTTTAACGGCGTGAGGAACTGGATGGTGGATGGGGTTAGGTGGAGGAAAGAGAGATGAATGGTGGATGTTTGGTGAGCTCGTGCGAAGAATAATTCACCAGATGTAATACACCACTAATATTGATTAATTTAACTTTGTTTCCAATATTGAATTTAGTTTCGTAGAGTGGAATAAATGAGATTTCATGTTTTTTATAATTTGAATAAAAATAAAATTTTAAATTCAAAAATTGTTTGACAAAACAGAGAATAAAACACACATAGTGATTATTTATAGCGATCGGGTGAACCATTCTGAAAGCAAACAATATTAAAACAAAAATACAAAAAATAATTGCATTAATTTAATATTTTGATATTATTAATCGATAAAAAACAAATTTGAGGTTATTATAAATAAAATAAAAGGAGCCAAAAAGTCAAATTTTGAAGAAATGATCTAAAACAAATAATATAATCCCGTTTCAATTTGCAATTTCTTATTCTTTTGAATTAGTCCGAGTACCGTACTTTAATCAGTTACTGACTATTGCTACTTCCGTTCACGTTTATTTGTTCATTTTAAATTTTATAAATTTTTAAATAATAATATTGATAAAAATATTTTATTATAATATTTTATATGAATTAATATATAGTTTGAGTATGAATAAATAATTAATTTTAAAATAAAAATATAGATGTTATTTTTTTAATATATTAAAAGTGATAAATAAAAGTGAACAAAGAGGGTATATAATTGACATTTTAATGATCTGTCATTTGAATTCTGATTAGAAATGGTTTTAATTTACCTACTTATAAAAGAATTAACCAACTAATCAGTTACTTAAATAATAAACTTACTATCTGTATCCTAGTTGGTGAGGTTTGTAACTCCAATAATTGATTAGTAAAATAGTTAATCAATTAGACAATTACCATATGATTAGGTTGTAGTATTTTTTTTTTTCAATTGATTATGACTTGAACATTTCAAACAAGTAATTAATTTTAATCAATAAATTGAGTACTTTTTTTTTTGAATTCTATGCCAGGCACGTATTCAATTACTAACTAATTATCCAAAAAAACAACAATTTAATTATATAAATCGTGCCAAACATGATTACATAAATCCATTTATGTCAACTTCTCATACTCCAAATACTTTGTCCCTCTATATTTTGCTAAAACTGTTTTTCGAAAAAAACATTTGAAAATATATATTTGCTTAAAAAAGGCTATATTGCTTGATTATACTTAGAATAGAGCCCAATTTTTCATTTATGATTTTTTTTAAAAAAATAAAAGAATTTTTATCATTTTTGAAATTGAAGTTTTTTCAGTTTAATCATTTGATATATAAAATTTATTTTATTCAATTAATTCAGATTCATACCAAATAAGTTAAGTAAGAGAAGTTTAAATAAAGTTCTATTATTCTCAAATACTTGGTAAGTATAGTATAAAAGGATGATGCAAATCAAACGTCTCTCAGCAATTTTTTATATATAAAATCTTAAATATTATAATTAACAAAATTTTTAACTTTAAATGAATAATAGGAGAGATGAAGAGTTCCATGGTAACTCTTTAAAGAATAAATGATCTACTACCTAATACTCTACGATTTAAATAATTCTAATAATTTTTAATTAAGATCTATTTTTTTTACGGAATATATTGAAATGTTTCTTTTTTTCATAGAGAAATTTATATAAATGATATATTTTTAATTGAAAATTAATTTTTATAGTTATATTTTAATTAATTATAATTTATGGCTAATAGGGATATACTCATTTAAAAAATTATGATATTTTATATTTGAATAGAAATACACTAATTAATGTGTTGAGTTAAATATGAAATACTATCTTTTTTTAAATGACAATTACCAAAAATCATGCTATAATTAATACAATATCTTCCATATTTTCTCTCTCTCCCTCTTTCCTTCTTTGTAAAATATATTTTCACCTCTCTCTGTATTTGTATTTTCACCCTTCTCTATTTATATTTTTATATTTTTTTAATTAGACAATTGTATTTATTGTATTTACACATGCATCTTGGTTGTATCATTTATCTCTTTGTATGATGATTTTCACCTCGCTCTTGTATTTCTTTTTTTTGATATATCTGATTGTATTTATTGTATTAATATGTACATTTACGTTGTATCCATTTGCTCTAATTTAACTTGTATTTCATTTACTCTTGTATCCAGTGTTTTTTTTCACTCTTATATTTATTTATTTTTTTGGTAATAAACTGTGAATATATTACCAGAACAAACAAGTGATATTTACAAAGTAAATCGAGAAAAAACAAATATCCTAACAGCATTTCAACAGCCTAACACCTAGCTATAATTGTGTGCATCCACTGTTTGCTTCTTCTTGCTTTCCTTGTATCCTGTACCCCATCCATCCTTGCCTTGATTTCCTTCCTTACTTGTGCTGAGACGTAGCTTGTACTCATTTGTTTACTTCGAAAAATTTTTCAGCTTCTTACTTGCCAGGTATAGTAAATTGCTGCACCCCACACGGCCGCTGCTACTTCCTTTTTTAACTGCCTCCAATGCCTTCTCATCAGTCATTTCAAACTATTTCGTACATCCAATTTTGGCATACGAATTCCAATCCAACCAGCCAAATACCCCATCACTTCATTGAACCATGGGCACTCTACAAACAAGTGTTGATGTATCTCCTTCTTATCCTCCTGACATAGACAACATGTGTCATAATCAACTTCAATGTGCATCTTTTGTAACCTGTCTTTGGTGAGTAATCTATTCTAGTAAGCCAACCACGTTATCACTCTTTGTTTAGGCAATAAGATAGAATTCCACATCAATGCTGCTCCATGTACCCTGCTGAGACTCCCCAGAAGCGCTTGATGACTACTCGAGACTGAGTAATTTTCTGTAAGGGATAAAATGTACCTGTTATTTTGATACCAGTTCATCATCAACAATTTGATTGAATTTATCTTCCTCCAATACCAACTTGAATCCTGTGGCGGTAAGTGCATCCAGAAGCTCCCTGTGTTCTTCATATAAATTTCATTCACCCATTTAACCCAAAGTACATCTTTTTTCTCAGCCACCTGCCATACTAATTTCCCTACAGATGCTATATTCCACTTTTTACAGCTCTTGATATTTAAACCCTCAAACCTTTTTGGATTGCAAACTTTTTCCCAAGATACTAGTGCTATCTTTCTCTTCTCCTAAGACCCCCCTCATAGATACTCCTTGCATTTTTTATCTACCTCCTTCAATATACTTTGCGGTAGAATGAACACAACCCCCAAAAAATTATATATGGAAAACAAAACAGCATTAATAACTTGTATTCTCCCCGCATAGGACAAATGTCCAGAGTAAGCTTGTGTGATCCTATATGTGATCTTTTTCACCAACTGATGACACTCCACTTTACTCCACTTCTTTGAAGAGAAAGGGAGCCCCGAATATCTTATAGGCAATGTTCCAATAGAGAAATTGGTTCTCCTTAGAATTTCATTCTTTTCTTCCTCCTTTACTCCGGCTAGGAAGATATTTGACTTATCCAGATTTGCATTCAGACCAGTTGCATCACTGAAATGTTGCAAAGCTTCCATTACTCTATTTACAGCATTCAGGGTACCCTTACAGAATATCATGAGGTCATCCGCAAATATTAAGTGAGTGAGTTTGGTTGCTTTGCACATAGGATGATATCGAAAATCAGTAAGCTCACTCATCTTCCTTAAAATTCTGGTTAAATACTCCATCACTAAGACAAAAAGCAGGGGCGACATCGGATCTCCCTGCCTCAGGCCTCTCTTTCCTTCAAAGTGACCATGCCCTTCACCATTAACCCTTATAGTAAATTTTGTTGATGTAACACTTGTCATGACTAAAGCACTGAAGGATCTAGGAAGCCCAAAACCAGTTAGAGCTTCCTTCAGAAATTCCCACCTTACCATGTCATAGGCTTTCCTCAAATCAATCTTCATCATACATCTTGGGGATGTTTTCCTATTATAATGCCTCAACAAGTCATGGCATATAAGAATGTTGTGTATTAATGATCTTCCCTCAACAAAAGCAGCCTGGTTCTCACTTATCAGCAGTGGCAACACCTGTTTGAGCCTCACACAAATAACCTTGGATATGCACTTATATATAACATTACATTAAGAGATAGGCCTGAACTGGCTGGCCTCCTGTGGCATAACAACCTTTGGAATCAATGTAATAACTGTAGCATTAATCTGTTGGAGAAGTTTCCCATTCCTGAAAAATTCTAATATTGCCTCAGTGATATCTGATCCAACTATCTTCCAAGCATCTTTGAAAAAACCACTTCCAAACCCATCTGGCCCTGGATTTTTATTCCTTGCAATACTGAACATAGCAGTCTGGATTTCCTTCTCAGTGTATGAGCTCACTAGTTGCAATTGATCTCCAATAGAGAGAATATACTCATTGTGCAGTAGGCTGGTTGATACTACTTCCCTATACCTGTCTTTATTTCCCAGTAGTTCTTCATAAAATTCCACCAAAATGCTAGATATTCTGTGTTGTGTTTTTTGGGCTACACCACTCTTATCATTTAATTGGATGATTGCCTGCTGCAACTTCCCGTGCTTGATGATTGAGAAAAAATATCTAGTATTATCATCTCCCAACTTTACCCATGTAGCTTTGCTTCATTGCTGTAGAAACATTTCTGCTAAGTAGGAGGATCTTCTGAACTTCAGGTATTTCATTCTTTCATCCTGTTGTAATATCACATCGCTAGGTCTCATGTGTAAGGCTTGTTGTGCTAACGTCTAAGTGTCCTTGACCTCCTTTGCCTCAGTAATGATGTTTCTGAAATGTTACCCATTTAATTGTCTTAACCTTCTTTTGAAAAACTTAAGTTTCCTTACAACCTGCCACTTCTTACAACCATTGATGGACTGGCTCCATATAGACTCCACTGCCTCCAAAAATTGTGGATGTGTAGCCCATACATTGCAATACTTGAAGGGCCTTCTAGGACTCCTATTAGTAATCACTGGAGCTATTTTTTCACTGGACAATGATCACTAATACCCTCCATCATAAAATTTGCGCTAAAGTCAGGCATCTGGTCCAACCATTCATTATTGACAAACACTCAATCAATTTTTGAGAAAACTTTATCTCCCCCTTGCTTATCATTCCATGTGTACCTATTCTCATGCTTAGGTAATTCAATTAATCCACTAGCTACAATGCAATCCTGGAAATCCACAACTTCAGCGCTGCTTACAAGGTTACCTCCAATTCTACCGTCTATGTTCAACAGAGAATTAAAATCCCCCATAATCAACCATGACTTACTAATACTCAAATTGATTGCTTCCAGGTATCCCCATAATGGTTTCCTTTCCCCCTTAGTATTGAAAGCATAAATAACAGTAACAACAATAATTTTTTTAATAGAAACACAATACACCTCACATGTTAGGGCTTGTGCTATACAGCTAATTATCCTCACCTGAAAGTAGTCAGGCCTCCAGAACAGAACAATTCTTCCATTTGGATGCTGGTCCCGATTAGTTCCAATACCCCATCCCCCAAACATATGTTGTGCTATCTTATCGATTTTATTCCTCTTTACCTTAGTTTCCACAAGTCTGACCAAGCCAATCTTCTCTCTGTGACAAAAGAGTATGACCTCCTTTTGTTTGTTAGGGGCATTCAAACCCCTAACATTCCAACATAGTATGTTATCAATGTCCAGATGGGGTTATATCCCCTCCTTTCCTAGGTGGGCTCCTAGGCGCTTGCATTACTGGATCTGCTTTTGTTTCCTCCAACACTTGAAATGAATTTTGCTGAATCATATTGTTTGGTTGCTGTATGTTCTGATTTGATGGTGTCAACCAAATTCTAATGTTACCTGTTGTATGACTGCTCTTTCTCTTACTTTGCTCAGTATCTTCCCCATCCTTATGCCTTACTTCAGTCACCTTTGTCTCCATTTGCCTCCCCTTTGTAGTCCTGGGATCTCCAGCAGTCTTGTCTTCTACATGCTTCATCCTCATCCCCTTTACTGTCTGAATATTATTTTCCACATGCTCTACACTCTCAACCTGCTTTTTAAGAGTTGTATTCCTCCTTCTCCTACAAACCTCAGCATCATAACCATACCTCATACAGTGGGAACACATTATAGGTTTCCAATCATATTGGACTTGCTGCTCAATTAATATTCCCCTTTCATTGAAGAACATTACCACCTCTGGTAGAACAGAGTTCATATCTACCTCTACCAGCATTCTCGCAAAGTTTAATCCCTGCTTCTTTTCAGTATTTTGGTCCACCATAATAGGCTTTCCAATTAAACTCCCTATTTTACTTAAACCTTTCGGACTCTGATATTTAAAATCTAATCCAGGCAATTTAATCCAGATTGGCACCGTATACAGTTCCTCCCTTGTGAATTCCAAATCAGGTAACCACGCCTTCACAATAAATGGTTTGTTATCAAAATGATATATTCCTCCTTGAATCACATCATTCTTTCCTACAACAGTATCAAATCTGACCAACACTATGCCATTTTTTAGCATGAATATTTTATTAATTCCATGTTTCCCCCATAATCTCTGTATGTATCCATTAAGCACAGTAAATGGAGGGTAAGCCCCTAAAACATAACACGCCACTGAATTTTGCCAGAACTCAATCTTTGTGCTAATATCCTCCAATTCAATTGCACATATAGAAGACTCACCATGTTTAGCAGGTTCCATAAATTTCAGTTTGAATCCAACATTATTCATCTTTGTTCTATCAAAGTTATCCCAAACCGATGCCTTCTTCTGGGCTATCTATACCCTCTCCACTTCATCTGCCCACGACGATTTACTACTGACATCCCCCATTAGCATCCCCCTTGGACTTACTGTTCCATTAGCATCTACTTCCACCTTCTTCCTCGAACTACTTCCAGCTATAGGTACCAGATCTGTGGGTTGCGTGTGTTTTGGTGAGCCATGGATAGACTCCTCAGCGATCAACTTTTGGGTTCTCGGTGATTGTCTTGGTTGCTGTTGAGCACTTGTTTTGCCCACTGTATTACATCCTACTGGTGTTTTAGTCCCCAAAGTAGGAATTATTGCTTTAGATTTTACTCCATCCTTCTTCCTTTGTTGACCCGCCATCGTAGCCGCAGCTTCCTGAGCTTTCTGTGTAGGAATCCGTGTTCTCCTCCCTATGGAAGGCGCACGCTAAGCTAACATGCACCGAGAGAAAACTGATTCCTAAGCTTTACCCTTCACTCTTCACTCTTATATTGATTGTATCATTCGTGATACAAAAAATACAAAAAAATAACACAGAAGAGAGAGAGAGAGAGAGGAGAAAAAGAAAGAAGGAGAGAAATAACACAAAATGAAAGAGGGGAGAGAGAGGCAGCAAGAGAGGCAAAGGGGAGAGAGGCAAGCGAAATTAAAAGAGACTAAGAGATTTCTTCTTTATTTGTTAGTAAATATAAAAAAATAATTAAAAAATAAAAATATAGCTAATTATATGTTTTAAATATTTTTATTTAATTGCTATATTACGTAATTTTCCTTGTTCATATTGAAGTCGTCATAAATTTCTCCACCAAGAGCTAACTGAATAATTAGGTTGCCGTTGCACGTCCACATGTATCCTATGCATTTATCATTTTATTTTTCCAGAAAAGCATGGGAATTGGGAAAGCGATATATTACAAACTTCCAGACCATATGTTTATATACGAGAGACCTGGACTTTTCCTAATACACAAAACACATCAACAATCTATTTGCAGCTCAATGAAATGAAAATTGGATTCCTATTATTTGTCATTCGAAAAAATATGCGGCGAGATTAAGTGAAATAAAATTTACTGGGTGATAGAGTCATGAAAACGCTTATTTCTTTCATATTTTGGACTTTAGCTCCATGGAAGAATATGTTACTGCTAAAACACAGAAGAATTAAAATCTTACAATAAAACACTATGTATAAATGGTATGAATTGTCTAAACAAGAATTTTTGAACAACAAATAACCAGTTGAGATATTTACGAGCAAGAATTATATATTGGATTCTCTTTTGGATAGACCCTGAAAGTAGAAGTAGCTGGAATGCCAACAGACGTCTATTATATATATTGAATTTACCAGATAGTTCTCATTTTGAGAATGTCCAGTATCAAAGTCACTAAATGGGTAAGTCGCCAATCCTTGGACTATGTAATGTACTTTATCTGTTGTGTTACAAGCGAGCATTTTACCAGAAGTTTCTAATCTATCCTCATGTGATTTCTGTTGAAGCATATACTCGGGGGTGGGTACAGGGCAAACGATTTTAAAACGAACTCCCCATTCATTAAATAGAGAAGATCACCAAGATTTCGCGATCCATTACCGAATTATTTCAATTCCAAAAGTTCGAATCAAATTGGTATATCACTAGTTCTTTTTTAGATATAATATGTTAATAGACTTTTTAATTTAATTATAATTAATAATTAATATTTTAATTTTAAAAAATATACATATCTCGGTTCATTTTACTATATCAATTCAATATTTTAGTTTATAAAATAATTATCCAGATATCTTTAAATTTTATGTGTCTATGTAGTACTAAACATCCATAAAGTACAGTAAAAATAAATTATAATATCTAGATATATATATCTTTAAAATTGAAGTATTTTAATTATTAATTAAGATCAAATTAAGATGTTTGTCTTCTTATTGTGCTTTTCTAATTTGAAACACAATTTTTTTTTCTCAACGTCACACTATAATTAGTGATCTCATTGCTTCCTCAATATATATGTTCTTTATATTTACTGTCCTTTTCTCTTTTTATATTTCTTTTTTTCTTTATGGGGGCGGTGGAAGGGGAAATGAGGGGTGGGGCTCAGTAGTGAAGCCACGTAGGTTTAGGGATGATCAATTTGAATTATGTTACGTATGTTTTTACAAATAATATATAAATAAATATTTAAATTTTATTTCAGCTGATAAATTAATATTTCATATTATTTATATATAGTTAGATATCTTAACTCATATTTATCATATTATAATTAAGCGCTTGAATTTATAAAATAATTATTTAGATATTTCAAAATTTTATATGCCACATGAGAAAATTATTTTTCATTTCAAGATATAATTTGTATTCATGTGTTTCATATTCGCCGGAAGTTTGCTCCCAGAAATATAGTCATCTTTGCCCCCTCACGTGCCTCTTATTCATTCTCATTGAACGACGACTGGGGAACAAATTCAACTAGAAAAACTCGTATTGGACTTAGGAATAATTAGGCTCGAACTTATTACTTTCACTATGTCAAGGTGATACTCTACTGATCGGGTATCCACAAACTATAGGAGGGACAAGCCAGCTGAGATCGAGTTTAGGTGTCTAGATATAGATATTCATTTGCAAAATTTTAGTGTTTACTTGTCAGCCAAAGCTAAGTTTGAGTTTCTATTTATATAAACATACAACCGATTTGGATTGACTAATTTTAGGTAATTTCAAGTAATAATAATTTTTAAGTACTTTCTTAATGTTTTAATAAAATTTGAAAAATACTATTTTTAAAATTAAAATAATAAAAGTAAATAAAATAATAATAATAAAAGCATATTGTCTATTTTATGCTTTACATTTACAGGGGTACTTAAAAATGAATATTTATGTATTTGTAACTCAATTAAAAACTGAAATTATAGATCTGATATCATTCGAAAATAAAATAGAAATAATTTATTATTATTATTATTATTATTATTATTATAATATAGTAAAAAATAATTGTTATAGCTGGAGATATATCTGATTATACCTCGTCGACGCAAAAAAGAGCAGTCCTACAAAATAGTCAAACTTTCTTCCTGTGATGTTAGTATTCGTATTACATACATTGATCTTTGACTCTATCGAACATACAGGGAATTGGAGGTAGTATTCTACCGATGAAATTATTTCAAATGTTCGTTGTTCAATATCTCAGGAGTTCCAATATTTGATACGGAAATGTTTTTGTCATCTTGAATAGTTTTCTTTTAATTTTTTATTTTTATTTTGTGACAGTAATAAATCCAAATTCAATGTGTTCAAACGTCTGCAATAATGTTTAAGACTTATATGCTTGTACTTTTAACTTCATTAGTTTTTTGGAATTATTGGTCTATATAATAAGATAAGAACATTTTTGTCTCTTAAATAAACAATTTTATTGACATGTACTATCACTTTCGTGTTTGATGATATCATATTTTCTTTTAATAAAATTTCAAGAAGATATTGTTTCATCTTTATCTATATAAATTAGACTAAATATATTTTTTATTCAAAAATATTTCTAGATTCAAATTCAAGAGTCTAAGAATTTTAATAATGGTAGAAAAATTTCATTCATTTCATGTAATTAGCCGTGGTTGGTGGTGTTAAGACAAATTCAAAATAAACTAAATATTAAAAGGTAGTAATATCTTAATTCTCCGTACAAGTGAGATCCTATATTTCTATTTCTTTCCGTAAGAGAATTAAAAATAGGGATGCGATCATACCAACACAAATACACTGGATTTTATTAAAACTTCGAAGTTAAGTATGTTTGGACGAAAGTAGTATTCGGATAAGTGACTTTCTGAAAAAATGTCGTGTTGCATTTTTCTTTTTTTATTTCTCAAACTCTACTTGATTAATTATACTGAATTGTTGTTGTCGTGGAATTAACAGACAGAGTCTTCAAATTAGTACTAAAATTTCTCAAGGATTATTAAAATATTTGATATTTCTTTTTTCTTTTGGTTTCCCTTTGGAAGTCAAAGTTTGGTGCTTCATCACTTTCAAATAAAAATAGTAATAAAATTTTATAGCACAACTTGACAGGTCAACTTGAACTACGAGATAACGCCCGTTAAGTTTTAACGGAGCACTTTTTCACACTCGATTATGGAGAGTTGGTGGGTTGATGTTCTTATATATACAAAGTCCAATTGGCCATCAATGTCAAAGTGTTATGAGGCTGCCGCCTTTTCTTGGAGATTTATCACATGTTATCTATTTTATTATTTTTTTTCATAAAAAAGGGCCAGCAAATAACTACTGTTAGGTCAAAAGTTGATACTAGTTAATGATAATAGAGAACTATTATACCTTTCTATTTAGTTACTTTTCTCTAATATCATACTTCAAAATCATACTTCAAAATATAATGTACAGTTTGGTGTATTAAGCTAAGAAAAAATTGAATTATAAAAATTTATTGTATAGAACTGTTACTTTATATTTTTGTAAAAAGTTATTTTTATAATTTAAATTTATAATCTTTATTTACGTGATAATAATTTTATCAATTACATTTTTTTTTGGGTAATTGGAAAATATGTTAGTATAAATTGTACAGTACTAAAAAGGACACGAATGGTCAATGGGAAAGGCGACTGATAAGCCTTGAACTGCACCTACTACGCTGCTGGGGACGTGGACCCTTTGAAATCACAAAAAGCCAAGAAGCCTGATTTTTTTTCTTTAAAAACAGTTAAAATAAAATTGACACATTATAATATATGTACACTTAACATATAATATATGTATATAGTTAATATATAATTTATATATTGATTAAAAAAAATATTAATGAATTTAACCGGCGATTGGTGTAAAGATTGTTTTTACTCGATCATTTTAAAGTTCCATAGTTGGTATTGTATGTTTCAGCTCAAATATATATTAAATAGTCTAGTTTTCTTTCCTCTTTTGAGTCGGGTTTTTAAGTTATGGAAATTGATTTTTCTGAATATCTCTTTTGGATCTGAGAGAGAGTAGATGGGTGCTTCTTATTTTTTGAATCATGTAGTACTATTTATGTTGGATCGGGGGAGGGAGGGGGGGGGGGGATTTATGCATAAATTTTGGGGCATGTGAATTCATGATCTTTCGTTAAAACTAGATATTTTATGTATATATTTTTTATTATTGGTACTCTTTCTGTTCCATTTTAATTGTTAGGATAGATTTGCATACCAATTAAGAAAAAAATTAATAGGAATGATAATTTAACTTATATAACTCTATTAATTTTTTGGAAACAACAATAATAATTCTTTTCACATTTTAGAATGACTTTAAGTACTAAGGGTAGAATTTAAAAAAATATGGTTAATTATCTCTTGAATTTTGAAACTAGCAACTATTTTGAAACAACTAATTTTAGTATACCTACTGCCTAGCAATTAAAATAAAATGGAGGAAGTTTAATATTATATGCTGATACTTATGTTTAAAAAAAAGCTAAGTAATGCATTTGATTAAATATTGAACTATTAATCATGACTAGTTGGGAGACTAAAATAACTGTCACTAAGGCATAAAATCTTTTTCTGCTCCCATTATCATTTAGCTTAAGCCCATATTTGTATAAATATAAATGCAATTTTCCAATACACAGGCAGACAGAAGTCTTACAATCAGCTATCTGTGTATTTGCCCCACAAAATATAGGACAAAAAATGGCTTGACATCCTAAAATTGTTAATATTGAATTTTGACGACTTCAACCTTAACCATTGAACTAATTGAACAATTGAAATTATAAATTTTAAAATTTTTATTTGTGCTCTGTTATCTAAGCACGGTTAAGTAGAACAACAGTGAGTCGAACAGAATCCTTGAAGCACTAAATGTAAAATACGACATAAGTATGCAAATATGCAATTTGGAACCCAAAAAAAAAAAAGTTTGCCAAAACCCAAAAAGGACAAAAAATGCTAAGCGAGAAAAGAAGAAAGAAAAGAAAAATACAATACACCTGTGTTGCTCGACTCTTTAAAAATAAGCCCGCGCTCATATGAATTATATTTTTGAACAATTCGACTCGTACATGGCTAATATTTTAATTTGAAGAGTCTGAACATCGCAGCAATGCACTAAGGTGAAGTAAAACTTTTTCTCTCTTCAGCCCCTTCCAAATCAGTTTCTTCATGAGATCTGCTTAATTCTCTCTTCAAGCACAATCATCTCAGTTTCTCTACCATTTTACGCGCCACTTCAGTTTCAGCAATCAACTCATCATGCTCCACGCGCAATTCAAATCTGATCGTCTTTAGAATTCAGTTGTTCATATTGCATTGCAACTCTGGGTTTAAGCTGATCTCTCTCTGCTGCTACCACGTCGTATTTTAGATATACCGAATCAATAGGGCTTTTTTTGTTCATCAATTCTTCTGCATTGTTGTTGTTCTGTTCGACAATATTGCTCAACAGATCTACTTGCTGATCAACTGGCGATCCAATTTGCAGCCCCGATTCTGTTCTCTCTGTTATGAATCGACTAAGCGCCGTCTCTAATGATAGGCACCGATTATTTGTTTCAGTGGTATAATTCTCCAAATATGATTGTACCTTTCAGAGTCTGGTAATTTCATCTCGAAGCTCCATGTTTTCTTCTAAGAAGGACTTGCCGGCCTTTGATGAAGAAATTGATTCTTTCAGTCCTTTGAATTCCTCATCACAGTTCGATAGATTCATGCCTTTAAAATTCATAATAATTTGGTCCTGCAGCTTTGACAAATTTCTTAGTTTCTCTTCTGGTTCTTTTTGTAGTGTATCCTCAATCACAGCACGGATCTGATCAAACTCCGATATCTTTAAGTCTTAACCTGTACTTACCAGAAGTAGCGCGTTTAAGTTGCTTAGGGCTCGAATCAAATGTAATTAAGTAAATCAATGTTGGAATTAGAACGATTGTTAGAATCTATATCAATGACTTCTGATAATGATGAATGATTCATGCTTTTCTGATCGTCGTCTCCTTTCACATGATTATTATTATTATGCAGTAGCTAATTTTTTGGGATTGAAGATTGCTTTTCAGAAGTTCTCTGCTGGTGTCATCACGATAGCGCTCCGCCAATGAACGGTACGTAACGTACATTTCCTCAACAAGGTTAATTAATTTTGGTCTTCTCATAAGGTCCACATATCTTTTCTCTTCTTCTTGCGATCAATTTAACCAGTACAAATATGTTTTTTTCCTCTTCAAAAGTCCCCCTCCCGCCCTCCGTTTTAGTCTGTATGAACCTATTTTTTTTTCTTAAACTCGTTGAAAAGGAATGACATCTTTGTAATTTGGGAAGATTGTAACTTAAAATTTTCATTTTGATCTTAATAAGAAGCTTTCATGGCATGTGTAGAACAACAAGTTTTAATTTTTTTTAAAAAATAAAATAAAATTTGTGTTCAGTCAAATAGATAGGATAAATTAAAACGAGAAAAGTGAATCTATTTGTTTTTGCAAATATATATGAGTATGTCATAGGATTTACAAAGATATAAATAATTATGTGTGCAAATAAAGTGATAAAATAACTTAATTACCTTCTAGAGTCACTTGAAGTCACTTGGAATTGGAGTTTGTGAGGTCAAAGAAGCTATAACAGCACCTGAGATGTGATTTCTTTGATTCCATATTCTTCCTCATAGCTTATCCTTATTATCTCTAAAAAAAAAGTAATTTAATTTTGATGATATGTACATAAATAACATATAATAGTAATTATAAGATACTACTAGCTAAATTAAAATTTCTGAGAACTTATAAAAAAGGACAAAAGTAAAGATTCATTTGAAACTATTCTGAAAAGTCTTATTACCTTTAAATTTGTCTTCAAGCTTCATGATTAAGGCCAAGAAACACAATAATGTGTTATGAACTCTGAATAGCAATAAATTAGTATACTATATAAATTAAAGGGAAGGTGTGAAAACATTGAATTTCTAAATAAGTCTGAATTTGTATACATGGCCACTCTTTTATCTTTTTTAATCAGAAGTCTGCTCCCAATATCATATTAGTAAGTGATATTATTAAAAATATTTGTTTTAAAATATTTATCAATTTATAAAATCAAGATAAAATATTTTTTTTTTAATTTTACACTTACAATTGATTATTTTTTATATTAATTAATATTTGATTATATTGAAAATAAATAAGAATAAATTAGCAAAAACTACTTCTTATTTATAATTTTTCTTAAAAAGCCTATAAAAGAATTATGACAACTAATATAAAATGAAAAAATATTATTATAATACTAACGTTCATTCGCATTCATAATGCTGATGGAAAAATAATGCTTTGATTAGTATGGATTCGATATGAACATATACGCTGAAAGATCGGTTCATTAATGGTTGCATTATTTATATGTCTTTATCCCCTCTCTTCTATGGCTATGTTTGAAGTTTGAACAACCAACTTAGCTATTTATAATGATAATTTGCATCTATGGGTGTTAATATTATTCTAAGTCTATGATTATTGGGAGTTTTTTCTTATGCTGATTTGTTTTTATTGATTATCGATTTAGAATTTTTCTCCAAAAAAAAGAGAGATTTATTAAAAGCAAAACAATAATATATAATTTAGTAAAATAGTATATGGATGAGATGGAGATGAGAGTGAGGACAGGGATTAAGATGGTCAACAAATGCGGAGACAACCAAACATAAGAAAATTAAAAAAAATATTTTTTTCTATATCAAACGGCAAACGCACTCTAAAGATGCACATATTTAAAACTCACAACTGGTTTGGGAGCCGAAAATGGCTCAACCTCTATCTATACACAGCAGTGGATTCAATAAATGGGTTCAGAAGTTTGACAAAACTCTGTTTTGCTTGAATGTAATCATTGCTGTAGAGACATAGCTCAAGTTAGAACACAGAAGCGCCTGTAGCTCAGTGGATAGAGCGTCTGTTTCCTAAGCAGAAAGTCGTAGGTTCGACCCCTACCTGGCGCGTCCCCTTTTTTGGGATTTTCAACACAAAATAGTGCAGCATTGAAGCTTGAATTCTGAAAGAAAAGCAAAGAATTTGTTGGGGGAAACAAGATGCAGGAGAAAGAATGTTTGTAAAACTGGAATATAAATGCCTTTCTCTTTATAAAGACAATTTTTTTGTTCTGCCTACTTCGATCTCAATCTCATCTTTTCCACCCTTCAGTTTGAGCAACCAACTCAGCACACACCACATCAAGGCATCAAACAAGCATTGCATCTCTGGCTTTCAACTCATCTCTCTCTGCTACCACCATCTCGTAATTTAACACTGTATCGACTGAAACAGGCCAGTCGACTGTGGTATGAAAAACTGGCCACGTCTTTATCTTCTAGGGGTTATGCTCACTCATCTGGTGACTATTCTTTATTTTTCAGGAAAGTAGATGATTCTGTAATCTTTATAGCAGTATATGTTGATGACATCATTGTAACAGGAAATGATAAGGCAGAGATTGAGTCTTTAAGTTTTTTCTGCACAATCAGTTTAAGATCAAGGATCTAGGTAAGCTGCATTATTTTTTGATAATGGAAATCACCTATCAGAGCAGTGGAGTTCTCATTTCACAGAAGAAATTTACTCTCGACTTAATAAGAGACTTTTGACTGTTTGGATTACACTCCAACAACTTCACCACTTGATCCAACAATCAAATTGAAGTCTGATGAAGGCTTGCTACTTGAGGATGCTACACATTACAGGAAGCTGATTGGAAAACTGAACTTTCTCACACACACAAGAATGGATATAGCCTACAGTGTGCAACATCTCAGCCAATTCCTTCAAGCACCCAGAGATGCACATTTGAGAGCAGCCACACATGTACTCAGGTATCTCAAGGGAAGCATAGATCATGGTTTGTTCTTGTCCAACAAACCTGGATGCAACATCACTGCTTACTGTGATTCAGACTGGGCTGCTTGTTTGGATTCAAGGAAATCAATGAGTGGTTATGTGGTGTTCTTAGGAGACAGTCCTATAAGCTGGAAGTCCAAGAAGCAAACTACAGTTTCTTTATCATCAGCAGAAGCAGAGTACAGAGCAATACGAATGATAGTTGGATAGCTGGTTTGGATGCACAGACTGCTAGTGGAGCTGACTGATACTTCCTCAATGCCTATAGATGTGTTTTGTGATAGCCAAGCTGCCATTCACATTGCGAAGAATCCGGTATTTCATGAGCGAACCAAACATATCGAAGTAGATTGTCATTTTGTTCGTGATAAGCTTCAAGAAGGCTTCATTTTGTTTCACCATGTCCCTACCACCAGTCAGCTGACAGATATATTAACCAAAGCTTTGAATGGTCCAAGTCACTCAAATCTCCTTAGCAAGTTGTCGTCACCTTCAACTTGAGGGGGGTGTTGAGATTTACAAGTTGGTTAGGAATTAGTTGAAGTTGGTTATACAAGTTAGTTAAAAGTTGGTAAAGATAGTTGAAATTAGTTATACATAATTAGTTACCAGTTAGTTAGCTTAATAGTGAGGTTAGTTTAGTCATTAGTTTTCAACTAACTAGTCATACTAATCACCTATAAAAGGTGCTAGATAGGAAGAGTTAGTTAGTCAATTCATTTTTTCCAAATCTGTAAAATTTCTCTCTTCTTCAATGAAAGTTTTCCTACTTGTTCATGGCAGTAAGTTTGCCCCAACTTGATCCTCAAATATATGGCAATGGCTGTAGTTTTAACAGCATTCAAAATGCTGATGGAAAAATAATGCTAAGCGTAAAATAATGCTTTGATTAGTATGGATTCGATATGAACATATACGCTGAAAGATCGGTTCATTAATGGTTGCATTATTTATGTCTTTATCCCCTCTCTTCTGTGGCTATGTTTGAAGTTTGAACAACCAACTTAGCTATTTATAATGATATTATTTGCATCTATAGGTGTTAATATTATTCAAGTCTATGATTATTGGGAGGTTTTTCTTATGCTGACTTGTTTTTATTAATTACTGATTTAGATTTTTTCTTCAAAAAAAGGGAGATTTATTAGAAGCAAAACAATAATATGTAATTTAGTAAAATAGTATATGGATGGGATGGAGATTAAGATGATCAAAGGATGCGGAAACAACCAAACATAAGAAAATTGAAAAATATATATTTTTTATATCAAACGGCAAACGCACTCTAAAGATGCACATATTTAAAACTCACAACTGGTTTAGAGCCGAAAATGGCTCAACCTCTATCTATACCAGCAGTGGATTCAATAAATGGGTTCAGAAGTTTGACAAAACTCTGTTTTGCTTGAATGTAATCATTGCTGTAGAGACATAGCTCAAGTTAGAACAAAGAAGCGCCTGTAGCTCAGTGGATAGAGCGTCTGTTTCCTAAGCAGAAAGTCGTAGGTTCGACCCCTACCTGGCGCGTCCCCTTTTTTGGGATTTTCAACACAAAATAGTGCAGCATTGAAGCTTGAATTCTGAAAGAAAAGCAAAGAATTTGTTTGGGAAACAAGATACAGGAGAAAGAATGTTTGTAAAACTGGACTCTAAATGTCTTTCTCTTTATAAAGACAATTTTTTTGTTCTGCCTACTTCGATCTCAATCTCATCTTTTCCACCTTTGAGTTGAGCAACCAACTCAGCACACACCACATCAAAGCATCAAGCAAGCATTGCAACTCTGGCTTTCAACTCATCTCTCTCTGCTACCACCATCTCGTAATTTAGGCTTACCGCTTCAAGGATTTCGTTCAATTCTTCCATATTGTTGTTCTTCTTGACAATGATTGCCTTTAGTTTCTCAACTTCCGATGCAAGCAAAGTCTCTGCTTCTATTCTCTCTGCTGTAGCTTGTCTAAGAGCCTCCTCTAATGATCGGCAGTGTTTATTTCTTTCTTCATTATAATATTCCTCCACATATGACATTTCCTTCAACAGTCTGTTAATTTCACCTTGAAGCTCCAAGTTTTCTTCTAATAACACCTTGTCCACATTTGATGACATTGATTCTCTCACTTCTTTACATTCCCCATCTATATCACACGCATCATCTTCATACCTCAAAATTCCACCCTGCAACTTTGAGACAACTCGATCCTGTTCCAGCTCTAAGTAAAGTTTCTCTATCATATCGCGTAGCTCAGCCTCCAACTCATCATCAGTCTGCGTATCTGAGTAATCACTGAAAAATGAATCTTCTGATCCATGTTTCAACTCTTTATACTTGGCTGACAACATTTTAACAGAACGTCCGGGAGCTGGACGTGTACGAGGAAGAGGTGCAGGAATTTTTCCGCTGTAATGATAATTACTCTGTTTAACAGAAACAGGGCGTTTTAGTTGCTTAGAGCCCCAACTTGGCGTAGGCAAAGGAGGCGGAGTTGGTATATTGGTAGGTTTATTATAACCTTGTGATTGTAGATCGTTAAGCTCTCCTTTCAAATGAACATTTAGCTGCTTAGAACTAGGGAATTTAGTTAAAGGAGGAGGTGATGGTGAAATAGTTGAACAAGGCATGAGAGAACTGACATCTAAGACTCCGAGGCCTCTTGGTTGCTGTGTGGAGCCAGGAGGGGATGGTACCGCGGAGCTTTTGCCAGAACTAACATTGTATATGCTAATGCCACGGCCTTGTGATCGAATAAGCTCTGAATTATAGCGCTCAGCCAATGAACAGTGTGTGCGGTAGCATTTCTCAACAAGGTTGATCAATTGTTGTCTCCTCTGATAATACAATTCAACCTTTTTGGCAAATGAATCTGCATCTGAATCTTCAATGAGTTTCAGCATCCCTCTAACATTCTGGTTCATCTCTGACATATCAAGTAAACTTGATCAGTCATTGTGTAGTGCAGCAGCGTTATATAAGGTACACAACATGACTTATAGCTCAATTTACCTTCAAGATTCTCTTGAAGCCACTTGGAGTTGCTTTTTTTGGGACTAAAGAATCCGTCCCACCACCTGAGACGTGATTTGCCTGATCGCATCTTCATCATCTTGTCCTACTTTTCTGAAAAGCGAAAATCTGCATCATCAGTTAAAATTTGATGAAAATAACATGTTATTTTGTGGTCTGCAATCAGTTACAATTTTGAATCCGTCTCTACTGTCCGCGACTAACCAAAATTGAAAATTTGAATGCCCATTCAGAGTTGCATATGTCTTGTTACTGCACATCATCATACATCTTTTCTATTTCCCAGAATTTCAGAACTTAACTGTTTGGATTAAACAAAAATTCCACACTTGGATGGATTAAAGAAGTATACTAGTAGCCATTTTTCAGCATCTAATTTAATGAGAAAAAGATTGAAACTTTTGAAAGATGTTACCTTTATGTTTGTCTTGAAGCTTCTATTGAAGAGAAACACAAGAAAATCTCTCTCAAATTCTAAGTATATGGCAATGAAGAAATACTTTCTCTTGGACTTTAATATATCTGTCATCAGTTAATTTGAGGGAAATGGGAAAATACAGACTTCCCAAACATATACTATGTCTGAATATGTTCACATGGCCCACTCTTCAAAGTCTAACCTCTATTAACAGCTCATTTTCTTTCTTCTTTCTTTCTTTTTTTAAATCGAAAAATCCCATTTATGATTTGTACCAGTAATTTATATCTAACTCACGGATCATATGTTATTTGATGTTTGATTTAAAATTAAATATTTATATTTAATCATTATTTATCTCATATTTTAATATTTATATTGTTTTTTGAAGTATTAATTTTAGTCATTGTGGTTATGTTGGTATATTTTGATGATTAAGCGAGTTTTGAGATATTTGAAGCTAAGTTGGAGTTAAACAAATAAGAAAATCACCAAAAATGAGCAGGCGACACCACACATCACAATGAGATTGCGCTCAACACTTGGGCATATTTTGAAGAAATTTCGTGTAGTGTCGTGTCGTGTCATAGATCGCACAGGTGAGGCATTGAAAACGCCCAAAGAAGTTTAGCAGACTAGGTGTCCAATGTGCCACATTTGTAGGAATGGCAATAGGGTGGGCAGGACCAAAAAAGGTATAATAGCTCCTAGAATGTGATTTCTTTGATTCTATCTTCTTCCGAAAAGAGGAGTAATTAACATTTAATGATATAATAATAGTAATTACAATTTCTGAAAACTTGTGAAAGAACAAAATTAAAGTCTCATTTGAAACTATTCTGAATGATCTTCTTACCTTTAAATTTGCCTTGAAACTTCAAATAGTGAGAAAATGAGAGTATGGGGTCATTAATTAAGGGAAGGTATATGTGAAAATATTGAATTTCTGAACCAAGTCTGAATTTTTGTATACATGGGAACTCTTTACTCAAAACTTGTATCAAGTACTATAATAAATGTCATATCATCCATAATGCTAATGGACAAATAATGCAACTATAAAATACTGCATTGATTAATATGTATCTGTCTGTTGTTGACCCCTCTCTCCTCTCTGGCCACTTAAAATAATAGTACTACTTGCATCTACCTACCGCTGTTAATATTGTTCGGGTCTATGATTGTTGAGAGTTTTTTTTTTAACGTTAACTTGTTTTTCTTCCTTATGGACTCAGAGTTGGGACAGACTTTAATGGTGTGTTTGGTACGAAAGAAAAAATGATTTTTTAGAAAAATAAATGAATTTAATAAAAAAAATATAAAAATATTGTCTCAAAAGTATTTATATATGATTTAGAGAATTGCGATGGGATATGTGGGGAGTGGGAGTTTGGGGCATTGGGTGGGTGGTGAGGAGAAAATCAAACTTATTTCCCCTACTTAAGTTAAGAAAGTTACTTTTTTTACTTTGAAGAATTTATTTTCTATCTATGGACCGTAGAGGATTCAATAAATGGGTTCACAAGTTTGACAAAACTATTTTGTTGCTTGCTAATTTAATATAATTCGAACTTCAACGAACAAAGCGCCTGTAGCTCAGTGGATAGAGCGTCTGTTTCCTAAGCAGAAAGTCGTAGGTTCGACCCCTACCTGGCGCGTCCCTCTTTTTGGGTGGGGGTGGGGTGGGGATTTCAACACTCATCTGCTCATCTTTTCGACAAAACAATTTTAGTAAAATCAAGTGTAGATGCAATTTGGACTTCGGACCAGAGAATCCAAAACGATTCCATTCGACCATGAAGATATATCTTGGCAGTAGATGTTGATGCTGAGTTTGAACCATGAAAATAAATTTTTCAATACAAATATAAAGTTTGAACTAAAGTATTGAGTTCTGCTAAACTCGCAGCTAAAGAGTGTGGCTCCACCCTGCCGACTGATGTACCTGCACTTGCAGAAATTCGAAAGCAGAATGCGGAAATTCCATTATCGAACAAAAAAGATGCAGTATTGAACAAAATGAAAGTTGAATGCTGAAACAAAAGGCAAAGTATATGTTGGTTGACTGCAGTAGATAAAATACAGGACATAAAGGTAGAAAGACCAAAAAAACTAGATTCAGACTCATGAACCATGACAGGATGGTTCAAATTATTATATATTTCATCATGTTTCTTATTCCTCTCAGCCTTTCTACCATTTTACAGGCCTCTTAAAATTCAGCAACCAACTCAACACACTACACATCAACATCGCGTGTTTATTTGATCAATCTATCAGCTTCAAACATTGCAACTCTGGCTTTCAGCTGATCTCTCTCTGCTACTACCGCTTCAAGGATCCTGTTCAATTCTTCCACATTGTTGTTCTTGACAATGATTGCCTTTAGTTGCTCAACTTCGGATGCATGCAAAGTATCAGCTTCTTTTCTCTTTGATGTAGCTTGACTAAGAGCCTCCTCTAATGATTGGCAGTGTTCATCTCTTTCTTCCTTATATTCCTCCAAATATGATATTTGCTTCAACAGTCTGGTAACTTCACCTTGAAGCTCCAAGTTTTCTTCTAACAAGGCCTTGTCTACATTTGATGAAATTGATTCTCTCACTTTTCTAAATTTCCCATCATCGTCACACGTATTATCTTCATACCTCAAAATTCCGCCCTGCAACTTTGATACAACTCGATCCTCTTCCAGCTGTATGTAAAGTTTCTCTATCATATCGCGTAGCTCAGCCTCCAACTCATCATCAGTCCCCTTAAGTTGCAAATCTTCTCCATCATCATCGTTACTCTGTGTGTCTGAGTAGTTACTGATGGATGAATATTCTGATTCTGATACTAAACTGAACCTGTCAGGAACAGCAGGCGTGGCAACTGGACGCATACTACATTTTCCTCTGTAGTTATAATTAGTCCGTGCAACAGAAACAATGTGTTTAGTTAGTTTCCGCTGCCTAAGTGTACGTAGAGGAAACATAAATGGTTTATTGGAAGGCTTATCAGAACCAACATCAGAAATAACCCCTTCTTGTGATTGAAGATTCTGAACCTCTCCTTTTGAATGAACATTTAGCTCCAAGTTTTCTTCTGATAACGCCTTGTGATCAACACTAGATGATACTGATTCTTTCACTTCTCTAAATTCCCCATCCTCGTCACACGTATTATCTTCATGCCTAAAAATTCCACCCTGAGGCTTTGAAACAACTCGATCCCCTTCCAGCTCGATGTAAAGTTTCTCTATCATATCGCGTAGCTCAGCCTCCAACTCATCATCAGTCCCCTCACTCCGTGAATCTTCTGATTCTGATTTGAGCCAGGGACTTGGCATTGACGTACAAAAATATACCATATCTGGATCTTCAATAATTTCACAATATTCAACATAATTACTCCGTTTAACAGAAACAGGACGTCTTAGTTGCTTAGAGCCCGAACTAAATGGTACTATATTGGATGGTTTATTAGAACCAACATCAGAAACTGCCCGTTCTTGTGAATGAACATTTAGTTTCTTAGAGCTGGGGAATTTAGAAATGTTTTTCCCAACTTCTCCTGTGGCATGATGATTATAGCGCTCTGCCAATGAACGGTGTATGCGGTAGCACTTCTCAACAAGGTTGATCAATTCTTGTCTTCTCTGATAATACATTTCGACCTTTTCAGCAAATGAATCTGCACCTGAATCTTCAATGAGTTTCAGCATCCTTCTAAAGTTCTGGTTCAACTCTGAAATATCAAGTTAACTTGAGTCATATTCTTGTATACTCTTTCTGCTCCAATTTACGTGTCACACTTTTCTTTTTAGTCTTGTTTTAGATCACAAATTTCAAAAGTGTTGTCATATTGCTTAGTTCAGTCAAACCTCTCTATAGTGGCAACGTTTGTTTGGAAATTTTATGGCTGCTATAGTGAGGTGTTGTTATATATTTATAGTGACATTTGATATTTAGATCTCATTTAGCTGTCATAAACAAAAGTATGCAAAAATCTTGTTTAATGATTTTGTGTGCCAAAAAGAAAAAATATATCTGTTAACCAACTTTTCCAAAAAAATAGGAAGATCTAGTATGAATGTAAAGAAAACAAATAGCATTAGTCTTCACGACCATAACTAGTAGGCACTATTTCAATATATTTTTTTCCTTTTAGATATGCATACTTTAATTTACCATGTGCATGACATTAATGATAATTACCATAAGTATTTTAATATTTATTTTTATAGATAATATAATTCTTATAAAATATTATTGCACAATATTTGAGTTTGACTGTTATAGAAGGGTAATTTTACAAAGAGTGTACTGCTATACTGAACATCAGTGCTGATATAAGTTGAATGCTATTACAGAGAAGTAAAATATAACATGAAAATTCGATTATGAAGAAAATCAAGTTGTTATAGTGAAATGCCGTTATATTGAATGACTGTTATAACGAGTTTTGACGTAGCATTTTCTCTGCTATTCAGACAAAGTATATACAATAAGGTCTGCAAAGAATATAGCTTACCTTGAAGATTCTCTTGAACCCAGTTTGAGCTGCTGTTTTTGGGAGCAAAGAAGCTATCCCACAACCTGGGACGTGATTTCTTTGATTCCATCTTCTTCATCTTGTCCTTCTTTGATTCCATCTTCTTCATCTTGTCCTACTTTTCTGGAAAAAGGGGGAATTCCCAAATTCATGTTTTTGATCTGGCTAATTAAAACTTACAAACAATAATAAAGCACTTCTACTTAACCATTAAATCCATTTAGATATAAAATACTTGTCGTTAGATATGTAGAGTCTGTTTGGATTATCTTATTTTGGATGTTTTAAAGCTAAAATAGTTTTAAAGTATTTTTGTAATGTTTGACTAGAAATCTAACTTATAGCTTTTGAATTATAAATCATAAGTTATAAGTCTACCCAAACAGGCTCATAACCCGGTTAACATTTTAGTTTAGTTGTGTCGATGATAGTGTATATAAATAACTTTTGTTTACATACATATTAGGCTTGTGAAACTTAAGAAAATGAAGTGTTTGGCCAAGCTTTTGAAAAAAAATAAGTGTTTCTAAAGAGTAGCATAAGTTGTCTTTCAAAAGCTAAAAGAATAGTTTTTTTTTAAAGTATTTTTTTTTATAAACACTCTCAAAAAAATACACTTAAAAACACTTTAAAATTATTGTCCATATACTAATTGTTGTTCAAAAATATTTTGTTAGTTTATTGGTCAAACACATATTGTTTCTGACCAAAGTATTTTTTGAGAAAATGATTTTTCAAAATAGTTGATTTTAGAAGTTTGGTTAAACAGGTTATTAATCTTTTTTTAGTGGAAAATATTTTTGAAAAATGTATGTTTTTATATTTTAATGTTTAATTGATTGAAATTTTAAAAAATTATTTTTCTTAGAAAAATAAATTTTTTAAAAATAAAAAAATGACTTCCGTAATAAAAATAGAAAAAATAAGTTATATTATCTCCTCTCCACCTCATAACTATCTACCCCACGCACCGCCCACCCTATCCACCCAACCCCAAGCCACAACTCCTCACCCACCACCACAACCCCACGTCATAACCTCCCCTCCCCGCCTCATGCCCTCCACCTACTCATAATATCTATCACCTTATCCAACCTTCATCCTCGTCCTCGCAATTTTATCTTAAATAAATAAAAATATTTCTTATTTACATACTGAACACAAAAAAATAATCAATAAATACCCCTAAGTACCGGTTGTGAAAGCTATTTTGGTTCATGTGGAATGAAACCCTAATTTTTTATCTGCACCTTCCTTTCTTATTCTTCTTCTTCTTCTTCTTCTTCTTTAATTTCTTTTAGTTAATATTAATGACTATACCCACTTGGAAATCGCTACATGATCATACAACTTCTCAGTTTAATTAGAATTTCAGAAATTAACATATATTTCTAGTAAAATTTGAACAGTTGGGTATATATAAGTAAATAGATAAAACCATAACTTAATTCTTTTTGACATCTAGTCTTAACTTAAATGAGAAAAGATTGGAACTTTTGAAAGATGGTTACCTTTTATGTTTGTGTTGAAGCTTGGAAACCTATCAATGCCAACAAATACAATATCTCTCAAATATTTCTAGAGTCTCCTGCAAGTCTTTCTCTTGGACTATCTCTCAATTATTTATTCATGAGAGAGAAAATATAAAGACTATCTCCACCTCATAACTATCTACCCCATAATCAACATAAATAACTATCTACCTCATACAGTGAAAAAATAAGTTGATTTTTCAACATGACTATACTTCAGGTCCACTTTATTATTAAGTCACCAATAACAATATTGTCACTGTGATCACATAAATGACCCTCCAGAAGGTATAGTGTATGCACAAATAACTCTCAAGAAGGTATAATATATGTAAATTCTATTCTTATATTTTTTGAGGTAAAAAGAGTTTGTTTTCAAAAAACTCTCAATTCAAACTCTATTGTTCAAGTCATTTTGTATTCACTCTATCTCAATTTATGTGACACGTGTTTTTTTTCAATCAGTCCAACAAAAAATTGAATGTTTTCATTCTTAATGAGATGATTTATTGTCACGCAAACATCTATAACTTAATTTATACCACAAGTTTTTTCATATTTCATAAAATTCGTATTCAATCAAAATATATCGCATGAATTGAAACGAACGGAGTACAATTTATCATAGATAGGCAAAATCCATGATAATGTTGAAAGTCGTGACCAAGAGAAAAAGGGGAGCAAGTGTTAGAATACTACACTCCAACTCTAACAAAACGGTGATTTTTCTTTTTTCCTAGTGCTCTAATCCCCCAGCCTTTTGCAAAAACTTCGTGTTTAATTTTTTTTTCTTTTACATAGAATAGCCTACCAGTGAAATCCCTCCTATACCATTAACAATCACAGAAGCTTTAAACACAATTATATTTCTCAAAAATGCAAATAGCAGTTGACTAAACTAAACGTGAACAATATCTGAATCAGGAATAGGTAATTTGTTGCGATCAATCAAATTATCCCGAAACGTCTAGTGCAGCAAAGTCCTCTCCCTCTCATCTCATATTAGGGGTGGCTAGGGTTAATCACTTCCAATATAACCGAGCTTCTAAAATCAATTTATTTTTAAACTTTCTTGTCAAATATATTAGAAATCAACTTTCTACCTTTATTTGAGGATTCACAGTTTCATATTATATGTTACAATGTCCAAGTGACCTTTGGAAGCAAATCATTACTATGATTACGGGGACACCTGCTGCACACAAAAGGTAATCTTTGTGGCCATCTGCTACACACAGAGAGCGAGAAAGAGATAACAACACCAGCTTTAGCCTTGGATGTGCAACCTGACCAGGGCGAATATAAGCTGAAATTATGTTTTAATCTAAATTGGCTCTCTTCATAAGCAAAGTTGCACAAAACGTCAATATTTTCCGTCAGGTTAAAAAACACAAAGCATAACATACAAAACTCCAACACACTCTAGTACGACAAGAAATTGTCCAACAAACAATCCCCAAGCCGGATCAGGTCCCAGCTTTCCGACGGCCAACACGAGCAACGAAACCAGCCTTGATGGGAGCCACAGATCTTCCAGACCCGCACTGCAAGAAATTAAAATGATTTTACAAAGTAAACAATTCATCTTCCTAACGTGTTTTCCATTGTTTAATATTTTCCTATTATTCTTTTTCAAATTTTAGAAAAGAAGAGGCAAGGGGAAGGAGGAAAACTTCAAGCAATTTTGGAAGGTGAACACTTCAAAAAAATAAGCATATAGAATACATTCAAGAAAAGCAACAAAATAAAATTTAGGATAAATGGAAGGCCTGAGATGTCATATTAGATAGGCATATAAGCACCAGCACTTGCTATGAGAGCCCAAGAGAATATACACCCCACTCATCCTGTATCCCACGGTTTCAAAGGGAATAAAAAATACCTTCTCACATCTCAGGAAGAAGAGACGGTTCTCCTTTGAAAGGATAGTATCTGGACTTTTACAGCCATTGCAAATGACATACTCATCTGAAAGCCAAAGAGAGTTGCCAATATAAGGCTGTTAGCAAGACGCAGAAGCACATGACAAAGCATCATTAATAAGAAAAAAATCACGGAAGAAAGTTGTTTCTGAACTGCTGAAGTAAGCATACAGATCAGGGATTGGCAACGAGAACTTACTGACGTATCGCCGGAGGATTCCTTCAAAATTCTTAGGAGCAAATCTTCCCTTGATTACCAACCTTTGCTGCCCATCAAGTGATCCACTAGTCCCCATTTCAGCCAGCAAGAAAGTCATAACATGCTCAGGCTGCCTATGCATCCTATAAATAAGAAAAAATTACTCAAGCAGTGCAATGAGGGAGAACATATAGAGAAATACAATAACAACAACAACATACCCAGTAAGAAAGATAAATTGACCAAAACTCACAGGGGACACAACAATACCTTACATTAGTGATACCACTAAAACACATTACTATCAATCATGAGACATTAAACACCAAGACCGACTTCATTCAACAATCAGATTTTAAACCATGATCGAGTTTGTAAAATCAAACTCAGAACCTAAACTCGATCAATTGTAATAAACTAACTATATTCTTCAAACTCGCTCCTTGATCTTCAAAACCAACTACAAATTATGCAACTGTGTCAAACAAATATCAGATAGAGAGAGCTAGTTGCTAGACACCGAAAGGCTATTTGAGTGAAGGAAGATTACCATCATGTGAAGTGTTCGATGTTTGAGCCAACTTGAGTATTTATGATGCATGGAGAGGCTTTCAACAGAAATTGACAATCTTAGAGTGCACAAGATTCCACATACCTTTGATGTTTGAGCCTACTTGGGTTATTATGATGCATGGAGTGGTTTTAAATAGATGTTGATAATTTCAGATTGAAATTATTAGCTCGAAAAACAAACAAATTATGAACATATTTCCACAGTAACTCAAAGTGGTGCTCCAAGTTTTCGGGTTCCACTTTCGCCAGAAGATATTACAGGACTGTGAGGAAACAGGCATGGCACAAATATTGTCTACAAGTTGTCACTTACTAAAGCAATTAGCATATCATGCCTGTCGTCAAAACAAATAAAAAACTACACATCCAAGATGCTGAACATTAAACATTCAATCAAAAACAACAAGTGGACGACAGTAAATGATGCAAATGTTTCAAGGAAAGCCAACCAAGTGAAAAAACAAAATCTTACGTCTTGCAAAGATCCATGAAATTCACAAACACAGTTTTCTTTGTGCCTTCACGAAGTACTTGAGGCGGCCTCATAACTGTCCTTCGCCTATCTCCAGCAAGCTCGGGATTATTCTCACGGAGAATGTTGAATACTCTGCCCAGAAGCTGAAGAATTGGAAGAGAAAATCAATTGCCATTAACAAAAAGTCTAAAAGCAAACCAGTAGCGTGCATCGTAACAACAATCAAATCAGTGCCACTAGTTGAGTATAGCAATCAAGCAGGCAACCTTTGCACGAAGAAGTACAATGAGTACAGTGAAAATCCCCTCTTTGGCAATATACTCCTAGTCTTAGCGCAGATTCCTTATATTAGAACTGTATACAAATGATACTGCCCTTGAACTTAGCTTGTCTTAGGGTTATTGAGTATTTGAGTTATCCATCAAAAAGTTTACATAGGCATATGATAACGGTGAAGCATTACCAAACATTTGGCAACTTTTTGAAACTTCGGTTACACAACTACACAGGGTTTTTAATCATACGCCTGAACTGCTTCTGTGAGGTTGGCAGTTATGCATCATTACTACAAGTTCATGTCTGGAGTAACTACCCTTATTATCTTGGGCAATATAGCCCATTCTGAGAGACTCTTGGCAGGTATATGCAGAAAATACAAACAATTGAGAAAATACCTCCTCATATTCATAATCACGATCAGTCCCTTCCCAAGGAAAATGTTGTAGGACAATTTCTCCAGCTTCTTCATCATCTCCAGGGTGATCTAGAAGACGAGAGCGGGTTATAACTCAATTATTACCAAAATTGAACTCAGCAAAGCTGAAAATCAAAGATCTCACCATCCACATCCTCGCCAATGCTTTCCTTTTCATCACTCAGGAGATCAGTGTGTGCCTGCACAATTTTAAAATGATTTGTGATGGGCATGACAATGGATCCCAAGAAAATACTCCTAATATCTTATACCATTGAGTGAATCTCAGTGAAATGGTTTGAGGTCATAAGAATAAGCCTTCGACCATTTCTGTGACACTTTAACCCCTTCAAGAAATCTCATGATAAAACTGGCCATGTTTGGTGCTAGGGGAGTATGAATAATAGGTTTCTTGAGGTACATAAGAAAGAAATTGAACAATTGTCCTTCCTTTCCCCGCCTCTTCAAACTTCCATTAGTCATCTATCTTGTTCCCACCCTCTTTTTCTTTTCCCTTGCCGTGTAAATACCCATGCTCTTA
Source organism: Datura wrightii (assembly GCA_035772735.1). Classification (NCBI taxonomy): domain Eukaryota; kingdom Viridiplantae; phylum Streptophyta; class Magnoliopsida; order Solanales; family Solanaceae; genus Datura; species Datura wrightii. Next base: position 3,761,381 of record JASDFA010000011.1, read on the forward strand.
TCACACCATTCAGTCATCCAGTGTCCTCTTCCACGAGTGGTTGGTGCCAGAAGATAGACGAGGGTGCAAGGTATCACAAATAATTCAATCAAATATATTTCCATATGGGATTGAAAAAAACTAACCGGCTTCTTCTTCTTCTTTTTACCAGAAAATGTAGCCTCGAGGCCCTCAGAAACTGCAAAGCAAAACAAATGGGAGAGATCACATTCAAGGTTAAAATTTTCTTCAGAAGTCTTTCATCTCCTGAGGGTGTGTGCATGTGTTAGAGTGTCTTTTGGGGGATTTCGGGAGGGGGAAGGAGGTTGATTAGGTGTTCATAGACTACCACCTCTCTTGAGCTTATGGAAAAAATACGTGAAACCAGGTTTTACAATAAATGTACCAGATAAATTCTCAGTTTTTTCAGCCAAGCTATCAACAGAATCATCTGCAGGATCTTGAATTACAACCTTCTTCTTTTTCTTCTTTTTTGTAGGATCAAAAGGTGCTATCTGCAAATGTGCAGAAAGAGAGGAAAAGATAATGAAACCAATGTACCAATCACACACAAAATAAAATAGCACTCGGTATGATCTCAACAACATATCAATTTGAAAATGGATGTAATCAATTAACTGTATTGTGTCATATATTTGTTTATTTGGATGTAACTGAAGAGTAAACGAGCAACACAATATCTATCTCCAGTTTGATAAAACCTCTGGCTAAAACCTAGAGGGGAACCAAATGCTCCCTCCCCTGCATACACCCCTAGCAAAAGCATTACAGGTTTGAAGATTCAACTCCTTGTTAATGGAGCCACGAGAGGAGCTCCATATAAGCCCAGACTCTTGTATTTTTAGTTTTTCTAGATATCTTTGCAATTAGATTAACCAACACAACTTAGGTTACAAGTGAATCCTATGGAATTACTGTTCTCCTGCATGACCATGAACTGTTAACATTAAATTGTGTGTCTAGTGATACTATTAACAAGAACCCAAGCTACTAGAATGTTCAAAACGGAAGAAAGATCTGCGTATAATACTATAATTGAATTAAGTATCCATCATTTTCACTCAGACACTTCTAATGAAGCATGAATGCTTAAGGACCCATTCATTTAAAGTTCAGAGGGTAGAAAATGGTGATTGTTCTGATGCCAGTGAACTACTAATGTTAATTGGCCATCTGTACTATTATCAGGGGATCAATATCTCTAGATGTTTAATAAATTTAACCACAGTAATTTCTTTGAAGTATCTGCCTTTAACATTTGGTGCTTGATAGTTAATCTGAACCAAGCATCAAGAAGCATCAGAACCTAATGACAAAGATTCCTTGCGCAAATCACATGATATGTTATTGCTCTCTGACGCTGGATCAGCTTACTTGCACCTTTCATTTCCACCATTGCTCTCCAGCCCTTCTAGCGCATGTAAAATGAACTATGAATAGAAAAGCTTTATGCTACTTGTTACGTTCCACTAGCAAAGAGAAAAAAGAAGCCCATCTCAGGAAGTATGCTTCTTTCTCTACTTTTATGTTATATTCTATTCAAAGTTATTGCATGCAGTTTTGCTCTGGATTGATATGCAAAGAGGAAAACAGGAACTCCTGTTATACAAAAAATCTTTATTAATGTTATTCTAACTTCTCTTCGCACGTAGATTACTACCATGAGAGAATGTTAATTTCCCACTTCTACACGTTCGATAAAGAAGCCAAAATAGACAATGTTTGAAGAGATGACTTCATCAATTGTCAACAACATACAACTGTCAACACCGGACTTATGAAAATACTAACCACTTTGTTTGACAACAAAAAGTTCATATAAAATTCTCAAGGATACTTAATCATTTGTAAAAGGTTACTTCTCATCTTTTTCAGGTTACTAATCTATGCCTATTATAAACAGTTACTTATTGCTTGGCTTTTATAATTGTTTAAACATTCTTTGCTAGAAACTAAACTCAATCCTTAGTTAGGGTTCTTATTTAATGTGCCTTTTAGATGGCTAAAACTCTTTAAAAATATTCAAACAGCACAATACCTAAACGCAGGAATTATTATTCTCATAGTTGGACCGTGCACAAACAGAAAGGCAGTACCAAGAGATGATGCAAAGAGATATAGCAAATACAGAAACTTCCAAGTCAAATAGCAATACTCTAAAGAGGAAGACAGACAGAGGAAAAGCTGAACTTACATCAGCCACCAACTCATTTTGATTCTCTTCTTCAGCCATGACTGCACTAAGATCTAAACCAATATGAATCAACAAATTAGTGAACATTTATAACTAATTCGGAGAAATAGCACGCAGCTAAACCCTAAATCCTTATAACTAGCTTAGCTAGATGCTCAAAAAAACACAAAAACTAATTCAAACTATCACAATCCTCGCAAAATGGAGAAAATCGTAAACCCTAAAATTACATTTACCTTGTTTCAGATAAATTACACATACAGAAAAATGAAACATTAATGTAATGTGTACTATTAATCGCACATAAACCCTAAATCCTACTAACTAGCTTTTCTGGATGCTTAAAATACATAAAAACTAATTCAAACTATCGAAATCCTGGAAAAATGGAGAAAATTGTAACAATCGCTCCAGAAATTTACCATGTTTAAGATAAATTCACACAAATTTGAGAAAATCGGAACATAGATTCATGTATATTATCCGCACATAGAAAGAAGAAGAACATAATATCAGAAGCTAACCTTTCAATCCGATGATTCGTTTATCTTCGCAGCCGATGGAATGCAACGCTGTTTTCTCTCTTTTGATACTGGCGAGAGTTGCGTTTCTATTACCCTTATGAGTATCTTAGTTTTGGGCTACTTACTTGGGCCGCAAGGTGGAACTTTCGAGGCCCATACTTCCAAATTATTTGGACCTCTGCTTTAGTCATTGAAAGAAAATGGAATAATAGATTTAATTCATAAATAATATAAGTTGACAATAATAACACTTCTCATTTTATATAACACTTTCTTTTATATGATTCAATAAAAATAATATATTTATATGTTAAAAATTTTATGAATTTTAGACTCATATTACACTTGATGGCATATTTTTATATATATAGTCATAAAATATTGAAAAATCGAGACCATAAATTTAAAGAGTATTTTTTGATACGTAATAAAAATATTTTTTTTTTAAATATGTGCATCAGTCAAACATCACTATATAAGTGAGACAGTTGGAGTAACTATAATATGTTAACATGACTATATAGGCTAAATCGCAAGTTAACCAACTCATAAGCACTTTTTTATCTTATCTACACATTTAACGAACACAAAAATATTTATAATATAAATATCATAAATTATTCATCTCCAATTTAAACTTTCAAATATAAAAAGTTTTGACTTGACACAAAAAAATTATAATCCTTTTTAGTCACCAAAATAATCTTCCCAAAACAAAACTCTTAACTCTCTCTATATTTCATTTCTGTTTGTTTATCCTTCTCCGATTTATACAACAAAATTCTTTTTAATCTATACTTTAAAAATAATTTTAAATGTATTTCAACCATTTTTTAACATATAAAAGTGCTTATTAGCAAACATACAATAATTCTTTAGATTAAATTTATATTTAATTTCGTATAAATATTGAGTACGAGTAAATATTTCTCGTTAAAACATTGGTCTTACTTACAAAGGGCGATGGCATGTGATGGAAATTGGGCTGGGTGACTTATGCGGGTCAAATCGGATCAATATTAAAAAGATAAATAATATATAATTAGTTATATATATAAATTAAGAAAAAATAAAAAAGAGACACAACAGTAGGACTCTTTCTAATCACTGCACGATATTGTCCAATAAAAAGTTCTTTCATAGAACTTCCATACTTTTATTTTTCTTCTATTTTTCTCTGCTCCAAGAGTTCCTAAAATTTCTTATGAAAAAGTAATGCGAAGAATTTTATTTTAAAATGTGAAAAATAATCTGTAATAAAATATAATTTTATATAATTTATCTTTATATATGATTACACTGTTTAATTAGTAAAATAAATTCAAATAATCCAATGAAACACACATTTTGATGTCTCTATCAGTTGAAGATAGAAGACGACATTATGACTAGAAAAGTCATACAAATGTAGCTTCCTTAAGCGTAACGTGCTTTGCTTGGTGGAAAAAATTGAAGAGTGTTTTCTTGAAAAAGAAAAGAGAAGACTTAGTGGGAAACTACAAAACTCTTTATAGGGTTCTAATTTTTCTTGAAATTTAATCATTAATACCCTTAAGTATATATTGATATGAGGAGTATCTGAATGTGAAATAATCATTTTCATTATAAATTTAGTTTTTCATATAAAGTTCATATTTGAACACAACTATTTTATTTCAAATTCGAAACTCTTTTTTTCAACTTCAATTAAGTTGTCCAAATGCCTTCTTAAAGTATTTGGCTATATTGAGAATACATATGATTTTGGAGACACCATTTAAGTCGTATTCGCAGAATGTAAAAATTTTCGAGTTTATTTGCTTCAAAATAACTTCAGACATGTCAATGTTTGAAGTCTCATATTTTTATCTATATTTCAGGCATAAGTCACTTTAGACACGCTGACATGTCTGAAGTTATTTTGAAGTGGATAGACGTGTAAGAATTTCTAAAAAATAAATATAAATTAAATAACAATAAGAATACCCGTGAATTTTTTAGATTGTACGTATATATCTTCTCTTTTATCTATTTCTCAACTGTCATTAGGTTATTACTTCAACAATAAATGGGCCAAGACAAAACCACCCAAAGCACTAGTCTTATAAAGCCCTACTTGGTTCTCTTGGGTCGGGTCCAATTGAACTTTCAGATTTGATTAGAAAATGACAATGGGTTGGGACGGGTCTTAATAGAATAGGCGAAGCGGGACAAATTTCAAAATATACTAAATGGCGTAGGCAGGACGGGTCAAAATCTTAGCGGGTCAAGACTTGCCCTATCCCCCCCCGCCCTCTGTCCTACCCGCCCCATCTGCCATCCCTAGATTTGATAACTTTTCAAAACTTCCATGAGTAGGTCACATAATTGTTTGTTGGAGTCCATATCATGGTCTGTATTCATTATATTTTAATTTCTAAACGATTCAAGTGGATTTAAAATTTAAAGTCAATGGGTATAAGTAACCGTTTTACTCACTACTTTTTTGTTATTAAAAGTTGATTCGCCCTAATTTCAACTTTTCTTTAAATGTTGAATTTATGAATTACTTTGACCAATATTGAACTTAATCTAATTATTACTATACTTCAGATGTGGACTTATTTGATCCACCTTACTACCCCTCTATTTTGCAAAAACTCCTATGTACTAGCTATGAACACTAGCTCTTTTTACCAATATACCTTTTAAATATTTTTCATTCGCAACGAAATACAGAAAGATATTTTTTCAAAAAATAATTCTTTTTTTTTTTCAAAAAATGATTTTCATGTCAAACATACAAATAAATACAAAAAATATTTTGCTCAATGAAAAGCTTCAAAAAAGTAAGAAAATAATGGTAGCATTATTGGTTTTAGTACATATATATATATTCTCATGTTTTTCTTGTGACAATTATTTGATAACCCATCCACTATAATAGATACTTTGATTCTAAAATAGAGGAATATACAGCAAGGATGAAGTGGATTTGCCAAAAGGAGGGACACATCTAAATGTGACAATTTCTTTCTTGATTATATTGATCACAAATCACAATTGATTGAATATAAAAATATATATATATATATATATATCAATTGAATCAGTTAATTAAGAAACAGACTAAACTGCACCAAATTTGACCATTATAATATTGCCTTTCTATTCTTTTAGGGTCCTATAATTTGTTGTTAATGACCCTTCATAGTCAAAAGTCATAGTCCCAAAAAACCCTATTTCAAATTCTACTTTCACATCTTTGCAATGAGTTTAAATTTTACGTATCGAATTAAATATATATATATAAATATTATTATCAGTTCACTTAACTTTAAATAGTGACATAATCATATATAGCTAAAGCTGATCAATTGAATATTCTTTATTAAAAAGTTAAAAATATTTTTAATACGCATATATTAAATCTCAAACATCTTAAATATAATTTCTTATTTTGCCACTGACTTTAAGTAATTAATCATAGCAAGCTGAATCAATTACCTTTTTTATGTCACTTTATTTTTAAAAAAATTATTAATCTTGTAAAAAAAGAATAATATTTACGTCTATTATTTTGATGTTAAACTTTTAAAATTAAATAAATATTATATTACTTTTAAGATCATATATTTTAAAAGTTAAAGTATCTGCATATATGTTATAAGATGTTTTACATTTTAAATTTTACATTCTTTCCGTAGATTTTCATATTAAATTAAACTTTATTAAATAAATTAAAATCGATCGGAGTAATTTAAAAAAAGAACAGACAACCTGTTATAATAAATTAATTTAATTATTTTTAAAATATTATATTATCCACTATATAATGAAAATACTATTGTAATTAGTCCAAATGTAAAGACAAGTTTAGTAGTAATATAAAAGTGGAGTACTTAAGTGGAAGGCGGCTATACATGAAGTTGCTTTCGGATCTATTTTGGTCACCAACCATTGGACCCCGCTGAATCCTATTTGTTCGTATTTATCTCTTTTTCCCATCTTTTTATTTATTATTCCTCCTCCTAATTTATGTGATGCGTTTAGCTTGATATAAAAAAAATATTTTTTTATTTAATGTGTTGAGTAAATTAAAACATAAGAATATTAATATTTATTTTGGTCGATATTAAAGTTTTTGATAGAGGAAATGTTCGAAGGCTCTCATGTGGAGATGTAAGAGATTATCGAGGAATAATTTTAAGAGAGATAAAGGTAGCTCAAAGAGATATTGAAGAAAGTGATTAGACAAGACATGACATAGTTGCAACTTACCGAGAAAATAATTCTAAATAGAAAGTTGTGGAGGACACACGTTAAGGTAGAAGGTTAACAGGAACTATAGCGTTGTTTAGCAAATCAGTCCATACTAATAGTCGTAGTATTACTCCTATAATATCTTGTGTATAAATTTTAAATATTATCTATCATTTTTTAAATATTGCGTATCATAATATTTTTATTTTAAATAATATTTTGACATATTTTCTTATCTACTATATTTTTTATTTATATTATTTTAATTTATTTATTTTTAAATTAAGAATCTATCAGAAACGGCTTTTGTGCTGCCGAAGATCCGTTCCCGATTCTCCTGTAGTTTGAATCCTCCGGAGTGGAGATAAATTATTGTTGTTGTATTTGTGGAATATTTGTTACTCGTTAGCCGCCGCGACTTTGTGGTTGTGCGTTAAATTTGATAATTCAATTTTTTATTTTTGTTTCTAGCTACGTGTCCCACCAAGGTGCCATATATAGACCTTGATGTTGTCTCCAATTAAAAAAATATTATTAAAATATGTTTAATATTATAAATATCACATATACTTTTGATGTATAATTTGTTTTTTGTTAAACTACATATAAAATTAATTATCATTATATAATATGAAATGGAGGCAGTAAAAGAATTGATTGTAGTAGGCTAATTGATTTGTCCCATCATATAAATAGCTTGTTTGAAGAAGCTTTCAAAATGTAACAACTTATTTATTTTAAAATATATTTTTAGAAAGTAGAAATAGCAATATTTTAATTAGTATATAAGTTCTTACAAGTCATATATTTTATTTAAAATTATAAAAGTGTTTCTATGTAACTCAATTTTTTTTCATAATTCCAAAATTTCTTTCATGTCGATAACCTTTGACTTGTCATATATTAGCATATTTTTTCACCAAATATATTTATAATAGTGATTAATTAACTTTCAATAAATATTTGTAATCTTTGATAGTAGATATAAAAGAGTGATATCATATTTTTCTCGTCTGTAATAAATAAAATTTTATTTTAATTTTAAATTTATTACATCTCTTTTTTTTATTGATAATTTTCACCTTTAATAGATTTATATCAATGTATTATATATAACTCCTAAAATAACTTCAAGTTGCTTAGATAGTGCGCATTTTTTATTTTTAATTTTAATTTTAAGATTGTCATTGCAATCGTTGAAAGAGTCGAAATATATAAAAAATAATAAATAAATAAAATATTTTGATGAATCTGGATAAGCATCCAAATGGAAGAATTATTTTGGGTTGGAGACCTGATTGTTTTCAGGTTAACATGATCAATAGTAGTGCACAGGCAGTCACTTGTGAAGTATATGATGTGTCTTGCAAGAAGCTATTTGTGCTAACTGTGGTATATGCATTCAATACAAGAATGGAAAGGAGGTCATTGTGGGAGTATTTGGAGTCCACCAGTGCTTCGATAAACAAACCTTGGGTGATTATGGGAGATTTTAATTCTGTGCTCACTGATGAGGATAGGATTGGAGGCAATAGTGTTAGCAGGGCAGAGGTTGTGGATTTTCAGAATTGTATTACAACCAGTGGGTTAATTGAACTACCAAAATGTGGAAATAGGTACACATGGAGTGATAGGCAAGGTGAAGATAGAATCTTCTCAAAAATTGATTGGGTATTTGTGAATGCAGACTGGTTGATGCAGATGCCTGATTTTAATGCCAAGTTCATGATGGAAGGGATTAGTGACCATTGTCCAGTGAAAGTTTCCCCTGTGAAGGTCCAGAGAAGATGTCAAAGTTCTTTCAAGTACTGTAATGTTTGGGCTACACATCCACTTTTTTTAGAGGTAGTTAAAGATGTATGGAAGCAGCATATAGATGGGTATAAGATGTGGCAGGTGGTGAAGAAGCTGAAAATTCTGAAAAGGAAGCTAAGGCAGCTTAATGGAGAACACTTCCGGAATATTATTACAGAAGCAGAAGAGGATAGAGAAGCTTTAATGATTGCCCAACAGGCTTTGCATATGAGGCCTAATGATGTGTTGTTACAACAGATGGAAAAAAGTAAGTATGAAAAGTATAGAAGATCTTCTTATCTGGCAGAAATGTTCTTACAACAGAGGAGCAAAGCTACATGGATTAAATTAGGTGATGATAATACCAGGTATTTTTTCTCAGTTATCAAACACAGGAAGATGCAGCAGGCAATAGTACAGTTAAATGACAAGCATGGTATATTACAAACATCTCAAGATAGAATAGCTAATATTCTGGTTGATTTTTACACAGAGTTGTTAGGTACTGTAGGCAGAAATAGAAGCCCAGCATCAAGAAGTACATTGCAGAATGGTTATACTTTGGCAGTTGATGTGCAGCTTCAGCTTATAAGGCCTTACACAGCAAAGGAAGTACAGTCTGCTATGTTCAGTATTGGGAAAAACAAGAGTCCAGGTCCAGATGGTTATGGGAGTGGTTTCTTTAGAGATGCTTGGGACATAGTTGGGTCTGACATTACAGAGGCAGTGTTAGAGTTTTTCAGGAATGGAAAATTACTCCAGCAGATTAATGCAACAGTGATAGCTTTAATTCCTAAGGTGGATATTCCTCAGTCTGCCAGTCAATTTAGACCTATCTCATGCTGTAATGTTATATATAAATGCATATCTAAGATCATTTGTCAAAGATTGAAACAGGTACTACCTCTGTTGGTAAGTGAAAATCAAGCTGCATTTGTGGAAGGCAGATCATTATTGCATAATATTCTTATATGTCATGACCTGTTGAGACATTATAATAGGAAGACTTCACCAAGATGTATGATGAAAATTGATTTGAGGAAAGCTTATGACATGGTAAGGTGGGATTTTCTGGAGGAAGCATTAACTGGATATGGGTTTCCTAAGTCTTTCAGTGATCTAGTTATGTGTTGTGTGAAATCTACTAAGTTTACCATCAGAGTTAATGGGGAAGGGTATGGTTATTTTGCAGGACAGAGAGGGCTGAGACAGGGTGATCCAATGTCACCTCTGCTATTTGTGCTGGTTATGGAATACTTAACTAGAAGCCTAAGGAAGATGAGTGAGGATAATGAATTTAAATTCCATCCTATGTGCAAAACTAATAAACTCACTCATTTGATATTTGCAGATGACCTTATGATTTTTTGCCAGGGCAGAATGCCTTCTATTACCAGAGTTATGGAAGTTCTACAAAATTTCAGTGAAGCTACTGGTCTGAGTGCTAATTTGGACAAATCCCACATATTTTTGGCTGGTGTCACTGAAGAAGAACAGAGAAACATCATTAACAGGACAGGTTTCTCATTAGGTACATTGCCTATGAGATATTTGGGGCTTCCATTATCACCAAAGAAATGGGGGAAAATGGAATGTCATCAGTTGGTGGAAAGGATCACAAAAAGAATCACACAAGCATACTCAAAGCAGCTGTCTTATGCAGGTCGATTACAGGTAATTACTGCCATCTTATTCTCTATATATAACTTTTGGGGAGCAATTTTCATATTGCCACAGAGCATTCTGAAAGAGGTGGATAGAAAATGTAAGGAGTTCCTTTGGGGAGGATCTGAAGGGAAGAAGAAGATAGCTTTAGTAGCATGGGAAAAAGTGTGTTATCCAAAGAAATATGGAGGTTTGAACATCAAATGCTGTCGGAAATGGAATATTGCTGCAGTTGGGAAACTAATTTGGCAAGTTGCTGAGAAGAAGGATGTGCTATGGGTGTAATGGGTGAATGAATTGTATATGAAGCAGGGAAATAATATCTGGCTACATACTCCTGCACAGGATTCAAGTTGGTATTGGAGGAAGTTGAATTCTATTAAAGTGATGATGTTAAATTGGTACCAAAACAATAGGTATGTTCTGTCTTCTTCCGGGAAGTATTCTTTGTCAAGTAGCTATATTGCTCTTTTGGGAAACCTTCAAAGATTTCATGGGGCAGAACTAGTATGGAGCTCCTTTTCAGTACCTAAACATCGAATCATAGTTTGGTTGGCTTATCAATATCGATTACTTACAAAGGATCGATTAGTTAGATTGCATATAGAAGTGGACAATGACAAGTGCTGCTTATGCTCAGAGGGGAAGATGGAAACACATCAGCATTTGTTTGCTGAATGTTCTTGGGTTAATGAAGTGTTGGTATTGTTATCGGGCTGGTTGGGTATATCATTGCCTAGATTATATATCAGAAATTACTTGGATTGGTTGAGAGGAAGGCGATGGGGGCAGGGGAAAAAAGAGGTGGTTGCAGCAGTGTGCGGAGCAACTATATACCACACTTGGAAAGCTCGAAATTGGAAAATTTTCAGGGCAATGGATATGCGCTCGCAATGTGTTGCAGACCAAATTAAAAGGGAAATAAAGACAAGGTTGGAGGGTATAGAGACTACAAAGAAGGCAAGAAGAAGTATACATTGGTTACAAACTATAGTAAATAGGTGATAGCATAGTGTGATTTTGTATGTTTTGAAATTTGATTTTTGTTTTGTACTATTCAATTGTTGGTTCAGGTAATATATTCACATTTTATTACCAAAAAAAAAAATATTTTGATGAAAAAGTTAAAATAAAAAAGACTTTCAATAAAAATAAGTTAATATAATTAGTGTATTTTGTAAAAATACACATTCCCTTCTCTCTTTCTCCATGGCAAAAATTTTCATATTACAAAATTGACACACAAGTAACATAAAAAAGGTAATCGCCATATCAATAGGCTACTAAACACTATATATTTCCCGCCAAAAATGCCACGTCACCAGTGACCCCATTTGCAAAAATGCCACACAAACTTTTTTTTGAAACGACGAAATAGCCCCCCTGCACGGCGCTGAACTATCGAGCTTCAAGGGCAAAATCGTCAAAGTTAAACTCGCCGAATTCTTCGCCGTAGTATTTCTCCGACATCCCGAAATCCGGCAGCCGGAAAAGTGAGTCAACGTCGAATCCGAAAGCGTCCACTTCGCAGAAGCCCAGGTTATCAAACGGAGCAAAGTCATCGTTACAGAGAACTGAGGTGGGTGACAAAGCGACTTCGTTCTCGCTTTTTTCTCCACCGTCGGCAACAGACTCCGTTTCCGTTATCTCCGTAGTTGATAATACGGGAAAGTTGGTAACGGCGTCGGGACCTTTGAGCTTAACGGCAGCTTTGTCGTAAACGGTAGCTGCTTCCTCTGGAGTGTCATAGGTTCCCAACCACACTCGTTTTCCCCGTGTCGGGTCCCTTATCTCTGCTGCCCAACGACCCCACGGCCGTTGACGAACGCCTCTAAATTTTTTCCGGCGAGTGACGTCAGAATCCGGCGAAACATACCTTCTTTTTCTGTCACCTATCGATTTGGGTGATGGCATGAGGTTGATCTCCGTCACGTGCCTCTTCACTCTCCGTACAATATTTCTCCCTTCATCGTCGGAAGAATCTGTGGCATCGGCATCTGTAAGTATAATCCTCACAACTCTCTGAAAAATCTTCGTCTCTGAATTGGGTTCCTGGCTGTGCTCAGAAACATGCTTGTTTGTAGTGACTATGTGTTGGGTGAATTTAACGATCGGAGATACATCCATGGAAGAACTCACTGAATTTCCCGTCATGGGTAACACCAGAAATCCAACGGAAGCTTAAAATTACACCTTCGATTCAAAAGTTTGCTGTCAAAAGAAAGCAAACAGAGCACAGAAAAAAGCATCAAGAAAACACCATCATCCAAGTAGAGTGAGAACTTTCCAGTAAGTTCAACATCTTTATACACAAAGAATTAAGAGTACCAGAACAATCAAGAACTGGTTAACAAGGATTGAATAAATCTATATAGGGCTTTAGACTTTATAGTAGGGAGTGAGTGAAATAGTCACCAAATATTATTTTGCATGAGTAAAGTGTGGAAAAAGTTGCAGCGCTACAAATACAATGATTTGAGAAACAGGTTGATGGGTGGAAAAAGAAAAGAGAAGAGATTTCTTTGTTATTTTGGCGGGAAACAACCACAAGCTCTCAGTTCAGTTTATGTATAGCTGTTCTGTAATAAAATTAATGGACTAAAACCGAAAACAAAGAAAATATAAACAGAGAAGACAGAGCTTCACCTCTCCACTCAAAGATGCATAGTGCATGGCCATTGAGTAGAGTAATATACAGCTCTTAAAGGCCACAGATACCACGCAGACATGCCAGTTTGGGGCCCCGAATCAGATCCGTTCCCACACTGAGACATAATATGAGAGCACAACAAAAATTTTGGATTCAAAGGTATATACAGTTAACGATAAAATAAATACCCTCTCGTTTTAATTTTTTACCTTACTTTTTTTTTAATCAGTTAAAACAGAATATTTCTTCTCATTTTTAATAAATTTTTAATTTTAACTTTACATCTAATATATTTAAAATTATAAAATTATAAAATATTTTAATACTTTCTATTTATTTTTAATTTAAAATTACGAGATTCAAAAGTTTTTAAATATTTGTAGTAGAACTTTTGCAATTAATAGTAGCCAGTGGGGAAAGTACTTTGCAAGTGGACTAAATGCAGAGTGCCAGTAAATGGGTATAGGGATCTTCTGGGTATTAATTCACTTGACATGTTTTTTTTTATTAAAAAAAATTGTCCTATAAAGAATGCCATTTTTTTTATATAAAATAATTTAATTTAAAAATTCGCATTTATTTTTGTTAAGATGATTTATTATTAATTACATAAATATTTGAATTTTATCTTAAGCTGTAGTTTTAAAAGCTTTTCTTGAAAAAATTATGTGTCAAATTGAATATTATTACATAAATTGAGATGAAAGGATTAAAAAAAATAATTAAGTATTAGTTTTATACTTGACTAGAAACAGGAGGATGTGTTTTTCCTGATTCGTGTAGCATGTTTTGTTGTATGTCATATCATGAATAATATATTATTATTTTTCTTTTCCTTCCTTTTTTTTGTTCCTGTCTCTTTTCCTTTACTCTTATTTTCTTTTCCTTTTCTTTGAGATTATTTTATATGTTATAAGTGAAGGATTTATCGGAAATAATATCTTTATATTGATAAAGGATGTGATTTGCGTACATTCTATCTTTTCTAAATCATATTTTGTGAAATTTTACTAATTGTTGTTGTCGTAAAACGGGAGGATCTTCTTTACAGCTGGAGATTTTGGACATGTCAAACACCCCTAGCCCCACACCCGGCAGCCCCGACTTTCTTTTCTGTCCTTGTATTATACATAGCAGAAAGTCTTTGGTCTTGCATTTTGCTTTTTACCTAACTTTGCACCATTTTCTCTTCATTTTGAAATAGGAGCTTGCAAGGAACCCTCCCTTGGTCCTCTAGGATTCTTAGAGGTTTTATAATGAGTTAAGGTCCTACCTTTTGGATAATTATAATGGAGGTTTGATGTCAGTCCACAAAAATATTAGAGAAATTAGGAGGAAACTATTGTGAAGTTGACATACACCGTCTTGAATTGCAAGTTTTCAACCAACCACAGAACTTACCAAGAGGAGTCATAATTGAACTTTACCCCTTTTAAATAAATCCATGAGAAAGAAAGAAGCAGCTATTTTCCTCGGAGGAAACATTTTGTCTAACGTATTCCACATACAATTTTTTTTTTTACTGTCTCACACAACTGATAGTACAAGTCATACTAGCATCAAATGCCAAAGCATCAGTAAAGGCAATCCAAAAAAAGATATTGAAAAGTTTGACTTGAACAACAAGCAAAGTGAAGAAGAAAGACACGTGAATCTAATCAACAGGCTGAGAAACTTGTTTGCTTGTAAACCAAGCGACAATTATTTGCACATATAGTTTTCTTTATTAACCCACTCTAGCACAGTCAGCCAAACCCGTTTCCATTTTCAACTCAATTATACCAACAGACAAATTTCGCCTCTAAATAATGCAACTCCAACATCTGGAGCTTCCTAATTGCTCCAACATCCTTTCGGCCCTTTTCGATAGTGACCCAACTCTCACGATGAACCCCGCACACACAAGTTGAACAACAAAAGCTTAGCTAAGCCTTTTTACACACAGAACAATATACTCTTCTTCCAAAGAAGTATTGAACACCAGACACCAGCCGTGTATTTAAAATTGAATTACACACTGCTTATCGTGTGCCTACCTCTTCACAAAATAATAGCTTCGTTAGTACACGATTGCCAAGATTAAGATAATGGCCTCAGCGTGCAATACAGTCAGTGAACCTTACGTTCTGCAGACGGTTCCCACTTTTCGAGAATTATCCGCTCAACCCTACATATTAATTAGCCCCTGTTAAAATGTCACCTCTTGCAGCTGTCTAAAACGACATGACCAAAAGCCTTGAATCCAGAGTCCGATATCTCGGCATGCCGTGATACACATGAAGGGAAAAGTCAAATTTGAAAGACCAAAATACAAGAACTTAGAGCAGCCAGCGATCATTTGATAATACTATCATCCCCGTTTAAGAGGGAATCGTTTACCTACACAGATTTTCAACACCCTGCTTTGCACAGCTTATATATAACATAACAGATCACCGAAAAATGAACTCATACAAAGAAGAGTTGCGGTTTAATCACTGGATTTTTGCCACTGAAGAGAGCACCGATACAAGACATTCAAATAGAAAAAAAGACGTAGGAACTAGGAAGGAGCAAAAGCACAATTACATTTCAGGCCCTCACTAAAATTCAACAAACAGGTATTCACATATTGAAAGATCTCGGTCTTGACATGATCAGAAAGTCTACATAAACTGATTTCCTTACCAACATTTTGTTCTTTCATTCAAAGCACAGTGAAGACATTGCACTTAGGAGTGAAAGCAAAATGAAGTAGTTGAAACTAAAAGTGTCTCAAGACACACCCGAGGACAATTTTGCCGTCATCCCATAGCATATTTTTGTGTCCAGCTACGAGAAGTGGCCTCGTATTTAGCCCTGTCAGTCTTGTACATATGAGCAATTTCTGGTACAAGTGGATCATCTGGGTTTGGATCAGTCAGTAGAGAGCAGATGGACAACAGGACCTAAAACATACAAATAGCCTGGTGAGACAAAATCCAAAAAACAATTGAAAAATAAGACAGATAAACCAGCAAAGTTCTTCCCTTGCCCCTTTTCCAGAAGGTTTAATGGTGACTTGTTACATGAACTGTTTTTCATCACATTTTGGATAGTTTGATAGAAACGTGCAAACAAGAGACGTCAAGCAAAACAAAGATAATAAAATAGAAGACTATTCTATTAGTCAATTATCTGAGAATTGTATACGCATCCCATTTCTGGAGCAATCTGTAGTGGCAGGTATTGCTCAAAAGATTGTACTCCAGAAACAGCTCACCATTACCACTAAATTATCTTCACTTCAATTAAGATCTGAATACCCAAACCTCAACCCGGCAACTCAATACAACAAATGCATACGACAAAATTTAGAAAATAAATCATCTGCATCATCAACTAGAGGGAAAATGGAAGACAGAAAGAGACAAAATGTGCCACAAGTAGTTCACCTAATTTCTACCAAAGATTTAGCAGAAGTGACAAGTGCTAGTCATTACATCACACAATAATAATATAATACAGTAAATACTTATATAATAGGAGCCTAAATGTCAAGAGGCATCACACTTGTCTTTCTTTATTAAAGAAATTAGCATGAGATCTTTATTAAAGAAATTAGCATGAGACTTTCCATCACTTCCCTTTCTTTTATTCTAAATGGAATCATTACTTGTTAAGGTGCTGTTTGACATCTGTCAGATGGATCAAAGGAATATACTAACAAATATTGTTATTTAAGGCAAGTATGTTTTGAAGGACATAGTATGATAAATCTAGCTCTTTATTAAAAATATATAATATACAGTTACTGTTTTTGGTTTAAACAAGTCATGATAATGTTTAGTTACTGCTCTAGAATGATGATACTGTTCTTTCCTCTTTCCTCTTTCCTCTTTCCTCTTTCCTCTTCTACTCTGTCCTTTCTTCTGATTGGTCAGTCTAAACCACTATATTTCCAGAGCAAGCTATCACATTTGTAAAGCCACAGTATAACTTGCCAATCACACAGCTCTCACATTCATTTATATTGACATAAAGCTTATTCTACTAAATGTACTAACACATAAGATTATTTGGCCTACTGTAAGCCATGATTCCAATGTCTCAATGTCCTTAATTGTAAAGAGAGAAGAAATCAAGACTCAACAGGTCTAGACAACAATACATAACAAAAAGCGACATTCTCCACCAAATATTACCACACATCACCATCATCTTCATTTTGTTAAATCTAGTCTTTGGCTAGGACTCATCTTCATAGAGAAAACTAAGACCAGAAAAAAAGATAGCAACATTTAATTGGACATAAACAAAGACCAAGATCCAAACCTTAGATATGGTCAAAGCTGGACTCCATTGCTCTTTAAGTATATCCAAACATATACTTCCATTGCTATTGATGTTAGGGTGGAAAACCTTAGTTCTAAATGCAACCTGAAACAAATAAAAAATAAGTAGATCAACCTTGTCTGATCACCACAAAACCCAGTCAGCAACTATTAATCAAACACATTCTTGGAATTGGCAGAGAAGAACTCATTCTGCAAATTTCAAACAGTGCCTGAAACAAACAAAATCCTTAAAACCTACAGAACCACCATGAAGGTAAACCTAATCTAGTAGCAAACAAACGCCAGCCATCTTCTACACTATATTGTGCGGACTCTGTTGTGTAAAAGACCAGCATACATATAGGCATGATAAAACAAAATGGACAAAAACTGTTATGCCCGTGATTTTTGAGCTATAATCTTGAACAGCACCCTGAAGTACCAGCTCACTCTAGCACCAGAACATAAGAGAGCAGGGAGAAGATAAACTTCTCAACAAAAAGCTTTAAAATGTTATCTTAAGTAGTGGGAAAGATCATAAGAAAATACAGGCAGTAGTAAATAGTATGCAAGGCTTGCTGAAATTTTCCAAAAGGAGATTGAGCTATTTGTCAATTTTGAGTGTATTCCAATATGTATACGCATGGACTTTTCTCTATGGTATGTAAACCAAAAAACTATTTGACAACAAATAAATGGTGACATTTCTAATGCTAGCATACTCCATATTCTACTTCTAAAAAATTAGAATGGCGAAGCAGGCAGTAATTTGAAGGTTAATATCAGTCAGTTCTATCACTACATATACATGGACACAGCTAAGCCAGCGAGGTGTCATCCATGAAAGTTCCTGCTTATTCTAAGAAAAGAAAAAGATTATCTTAGAATCCCATATGCACATATTTGAGATGCATTCAGTTGACTCCTCTGTATTTGGTTAATTCAAGCAAAATGATACTCTCTATCTTATAACAACAAAGAATGTAAAGGAACAGACACAGATCTGGAAAAGGATAATCTAGAGCATAGGCTTACCTTTGGAGGCTTGAAAGGATAATCAGGAGGGAAATGGATTGAGACCAAAAATACACCTCCTGCATAAGGGCTATCTGTAGGCCCCATGATTGTTGCTTGCCAATGGAACATATCCTCAGCCACTGGACCTGTATTTTTCAAAATATGCTATTTATTATTAACATAACAGCATGCTATTAAAGTGCCCACTTTAACAAATGTATAATCACATTAGCACATTACAGCCAATCCAAAATCTCAGAGAAAATAGCAATTCCTCATCAGACAGATGACCAAATACATGTTAGTAGAGGTACAACAAAGAACAATAGAGAAATTTGATGGACAATTATAAGTAATATTCACAATCTTCAGAGTGCCATGTACTGAATGTTAATTCTCAGCTGCTGTTAACTCATAATGGATCAACCAACTAATGATGCCACTAATGTTATTTTCAATAACATTAGTGTCCAAGCTTGCTAACAGACACCTTGCATAAACCAACAATACCTGCTACCTCCAACTAGTACATGTATCTTATGACTTGGTCCACCAAAGCTTAGGCAAATGGGAACAATTCACCTAGTTCACTCCTACTGAGATTTGAATATTGGATCGTAAAGTCATTATTCCAACTCAGCTCTTGGACTGCTCGGCTATCACCGGGGTGCTAATGCCACTAATGTTATAAAAACAACCATTTAAATCATGCAATTCTGTTAGTACAGAAACAGAAAATAGGTTCAGCAAATTACTAAATCAGACTTGTTCTTCTGCTACAGGTTATAAACTTATCAGCATTAGCCACACAAAAGCAGCAGAAAATATCAGAAATTCAATCACGAGGACCTAAGTATTGGCCTTCTAGCTAGGAAAACTAGCACATAAAATAATTTAGTGGAATGCAAAAGAAGATGTAGGAGCCGACATACCAGCGCTGCATGACGTGGGAGGATCCTTCTGCAGATCCTTAAGCTCCTTCAATATGCGCTTCGACGCCATAAATTAACCCGTATACCTTCAAATCCAAGCCTAACCAAATATAAATACAATATTTTCCCATCAAAATCCACAGATCTCAAATTCAAGTAAAGTAGAAAATAATTACAAACACAAGTTACGGTCGCAGAGATCAGAAAACTGAAGCTAAATTGAAAAATTACGAGATCTAATGGATGTTGATGCGAAAATTCCTGGATCGTCTATATTCCACGATGAAACCATATAAACAATAATATGCATGTAGATTTCGAAAAATACCTGAACAAGGAAGATGGAGAAGACGATTGACTGAATTTAGTGGAAACGAAGATTTTGCAGAGCTTGGATTAGGTTTTGAGCCAATCCTATGGAAGAAGGGGAAATCAATAAATATTATTTCTACATTACGTATAAGAATTCTATTCGTAGCCATATTTTAGAGTGGGCCAGAAGCAAAGGTTCTAGATATGTCTACTGGAGTCATAATGTGCACATAGCTTGTGGAAATGGCACTAGGTAACCACTTTTAGGACCAATCGTTTGAATCTTAGCGGTGTTTATAAGTTATTTAACATTTTAACTTTTAACCATAACTTGAAAAGGGGAAAATATTGAAAATATTGCTTACTTTTCTTCTTCGCACCCTAAAATGTTAGGAAAATGTGTCCTGAAAGTTCAGTTTTTCAGGATATTATATTTTGAAGTTTATGTTTCAGTTTGAAATATTAAAGTATTGTGTTCTTTAAATTGAAAATTTTAAAATATTATTTTTTTAAGTTCAAAATTTTGAATACTGTGTCGTTTTCAATTAAAACTTTACGAATTTCAACTTTTAGTATTATGAGGTTTGATTTTATAATTTAAACTTTATAAAATATTGTGCACTGAAGTATGAACTATGTAACTTAATTTTAATTGATACTTGTATAATAATAAAATAATGAAGCTTATACAAGACTTGCTGGATTAAATTATGATATGAGAATTCTCGTTAAAAAGAAGAAGCGTGTAAGAAAAGCAGGCATGACCTTTTTCAAATAATGGGTAAATTTTAAATAATTTGTAAAATCCTGGTTTAAACTTAAATAACGGCCCAAGAAATGGTTATCCGTGCAAGTTAAGTTTTGCCCTTATTCGTCAAGTTTCAGACTTGATTCCGGTATCTGACCCACTTGTCCTTTTCCTATTTTTATCTCCTTTCATTTCTGCATATTTTCTTGAGCCGATAGTTTATTGAAAATAGTGTCTCTATCTTTGAGGTAAAGGTAAATTCTGTATAGTGCATATACTCTACCCTTTTTCTTTCTCCGACCCCACTTTATGGGATTATACTATATTATTGTTGTTTCATTTTTGTATTTTTGAAGGGACATTTTATGAGTTAGAGTTATCAAGAAAGCAAAAAACACAACTCCTTGGTAACGGGTTAAAAAAAAGTTGTTGAAAATTAAATTTGTGTTTGAACTAGTAGATATTTTGCTAGCGAAAACTTAATTTTTTTTTTTTAAAAGCTTCTAAACTTATTTTTCAAATGTCATTTTTCAAGTTTGAAGTTGAAATAATAGGATAGTTTGATAAACAAACACTTAATTGAAATTATCTCAAAATATTGAGTGTTTGTTTATAAAACGAACCCATCATATCAGAGTCCTTGTTTATTTGTATATCACAGAGCCTACTTAAATGTAAAGTGAGACCATCTCATCCATCTCAAATGAAAGCACTTTAATCAACACAAAGACTAATGTAAAGTGACCCTTGATGAAAATGACCATCAATCAGTTTGTTCACAAGTGCAGTGCAGACTGAATCTGACAACAAATGACAAGAGTTCTTAAACCAAAAGAAAGAGAAAGATTAACTTGTCTACAATATCTCCCAAGGAAAACAAATCAAATCAACAAATCCACACTTTCATTAGATACACTTGTCAATAGGGTTGAATTAGAAAATTTAGGGGGGGAAAACATGTATGTTGTTGTACTGGGTAATCAAATCAAATGAATTTCTCAGCACTTACAAATTGTAAGTCAGAAATCCAAGGAATCAAGGGATATATGCACATTTGAATCACAGGATCTATTCTCTTTCTGAAGAATGCCTGTTTTCAGAGTTAGATTGCCTGACCTCTTCAATCATTCTAACAACTTCCTCCATGTTGGGTCGCATGTCCGCGACCCTTGCAACACATGACATAGCAATTTGCAGCATCTGTACCATCTCTTCTTCAATGTTCTGAAATCTCATCAAATCAACGTCAAAAACCTCTGATGTCCATTCCTCCCTGACGACTGATTGGACCCACCTAGGAAGGTCAACCATGTCATCACGCCCCGGTGATTGCATCGGCTGCTTACCAGTAAGCATCTCAAGTAGTAAGACACCGAAGCTGTAGACATCTGATTTATGACTATGCTTTCGTGTTTCTATCACCTCAGGAGCTCGGTACCCAGGATAGCGAGATGGAGCAGCAGGGAAGTTCATTATAGGAGCTAAACCAAAATCTGACACACAAGCTTCCAGATCTTGCTTGAGTAGGACATTCGAGGACTTTATATTTCCATGAGTAAATTTTGGACCACCCATTGAATGGATGTGAGCAATCCCTTTTGCTGCTTCAAGAGATATTTTAACTCTTGACGCCCAGTCCAGTGGAGTTCTTCCAGAAGTCCTGTTTCCTAAATGATAGTGGATTTGATAGAGATTAGAGAACAGCAATATCAGCAGCTCGTAACCATTGGCAGTATAATTTACCTTAATAAGTTTACGCAGGTTAGTCAATGGGGATGAATTTACTTCTCGGAAAGATTATAGGTATATCATGCATAAAGATTTTCAGCGTTAGCAGCTTTCCACGGCCGGCTCAACCCTAAAGTAGTAGCTCTAGGCCCCAAAAAATAAGGTCTCAAAATTATTCATATTCTATATTTATTATTAATGTTGATTGAATTTTTTAAAATAGTTTGTTGTCAATCTTTTACCAATCACTATGCACATATTTTCAAAGTTAATACTAAAACAAAAGAGATATATGATTGAAAGTTGTAGGCAATTAAATTTTCAGTAACTTTCTAGTTCTTGATTTTATCTAATTTACTTCAATTTGAATCACTCATGTTCACATTGGATTTGTATGATTTTCTTCAATTCTTTGAGTGTCCAGTTAGAAAAGCAGCAAGATAGTGCGAGTGATAAACTATACCAGCAATGATAGGTAAAACAAAGCGGGCAAATGTCAATCTGTTACTACCGAAACAATAGATACAGAATTACATAGGAGCTATTTATACTCATATAATAGAACTAGAAAGATCAAATTGATACATATATTCTAAATATGACTTTTTCTTCTCTAAGTTCACAATTAGCTACAAGAAGAATCCCCTTTTCACACCAGTTCATAAGTTTAAAAGTTCAAATTCAAATTGTTTAGATTTGCTTAATAATTTTTAGGACATTACTTGTGCGCAGTTTGTAGTGTGCTAGTTCACTATTAGTTATTCAATGACAAAGGGCGTATCAAGAAAGGAAATGACGATGAGAACGTATGATGACTTACCATGCAAGAGCATTGACAAGCTGCCCATTGAGAAATAACCATACACCAGTAGCTTTTCATCCTTGGAGTAATAATACGCACGTAAAGGAACGACATTTGGATGTTGTCCAACTCTACCAATAATTTCCATCTGCTGTTCAAAGTCCTTCTTCCCTACAATGACGTCTTTTAATCTTTTAACCACCACTGTCGTAGACTCCTCCAAAATAGCCTTATAAGCAGTTCCAAAACTCCCCTTTCCTAGCACTTCAGCTGAGGCCCTCAATAGGTCCTCGAGATCGAAATTGTAAGAGCAGCCTTCAAAGAAAACCAGCTTATTTCTGTCAGGTTCTTGCACCCCACTACCAAACTCTTCCCTCGGCTTCTCACTCCTTCTTCCACTTGAAGATTTCCCTTTCAGCACACCTCTGCCATCACCCCTTTTCTTTTTCAGGCAGCACAAAATCATGATCACAACTAGCAGCAAGACCAGCACAGCCCCTCCAGCAGCAATAGCAATAATAACTCCTAGTTTAAGTTTCTTCTTTGAGCCTTTTTCTTGAGTATTTGGGGAAGGTGCAGGTGGGGAAGGGGATGGTGGCAGAACAGGGGAACAAGGATTTAAGGGTAATCCACACAAGAGTGAGTTCCCCGCGAAGGAAGAATTTGGAAACTTTTGGAGGGATAATGGAATTGAACCATTAAGATTGTTTTGGCTTAAGTTTAAATGCCTTAGCCTTGGAAGAGTAATATTAGGTATGGGTCCAGAAAGCAAGTTATTCTGGAGGCTTAAACCAGTTAGCTGAGACAAATTCTGAATTGTATCAGGAATCTTACCGGTGAAGAAATTATGAGATAGGTCCAAAACATTCAGTTTATTCGAAAAAGAAGCAGGAATAGGTCCAGATAAGTTATTGTGCTGTAAGAATAGGGATTGGAGAGAAGGAAGTGAAGCAATAGCAGAAGGAAGGTTTCCGCTGAGACGATTTGATCGAAGGCTGATAATCCTTAAGGTATCCATCTTCCTGAAAGTATTTTCTGGAAGTGGACCAATGAGTCCAACTCCTGGAAGTCGTACAGCCACCACATGGGCCCCATCACTACTACAAGTAATGCCTACCCAAGATGAGCAGATAGGAGTGGAAGAATTCCAGTTGATCTTCCAGCCATGAGGGACTGCCTCAGCAAAGTCAAGAAGGGCTTGTTTGTCCGAGTTTAGATCACCGAGGCACAGAGGAAGAAGAGTTGCTACAACAAAAAGAGAATATAGCAGGGGATTGGTGTAGTAGATTCTCATGAGGAAACTTTCAACTGATTGAAAGCCACTATGCTGCCAGTATTGTGGTTGTCCTGGGATAATACAGTAGACAAACAACTTGAGAACCAAACAAACATCAAAGGGGAGAGAGGGGGGATAAAAAAGACTTTCAACATAGCAAGCATCTATGCATTCAAAGTTGTTAAAGTATCCTCAAGAAAGATGTTTGGAAGTGCAGGTTTGCACCAAATTTTCATGAACTAGAACTGGATGATTTTTATGGATTCCAATTAACAATTAATCTGTGTCCAACTAATGTTTCTATTTGCACATACGTTCCAAAAGCACTTAGCAATGAACTAGACTTAGATAATTCCTTATGTATGCCAAATAGTAATTGTTCTATGTTTAACTAATTTTTCACCATCTGCAGAAGAAGATTAATAAAACTAATCATGTTTTCATGGAACCACTAACAGAAAAACAACAGCCAGTCAAATAACACAATATGGTGAAAGCTCTCCTGACTTAGTTAAAAATCTTATCCACCATACTAACAACATATAATTACTTCAAAAGCTATTCATTCTCATGTTCACTCAGATGAGAGATCTAAGAAATGAATTTCAAGTATAAACACAGAAGTGATGCAGTGTCTTCAAATATTACCTAGAGAAACATGTAGGTTGAACTACTTAAACGATAATCAACAATATCTATTTGATCCAACAAAAAAAGAAAAAAAAAGTCTATGTGAAGTTCAAAAATTTATATCAAAAGTAGGATCAGATGAGAAACTACAGCAGAACAAGATTTAGATTTAACATACTGGAAATATTGAGATGAAGGAAAAGATAAGCATGACAATGAGGTTCAGCACAAAAACAATATATTTTTTGCTTTTCAAGAAATAAGCAAAATGCAAACGGGGAGCGGGAAAGCAAAACCAGAAAACTTGCCATATCACTTTTTAAGCCAAAAATACCGAAAATCTTATTTTACAAGGAAGTGGGCGAAAATGTTACAGATGGACGAATGATTACACCAAAAGAAAATAAATAGATGCCAAGAGACACTGAACCATGTACAATATTAAACAGCACCAATACAGAAGTATTAGTGTGATTAGTAAAGTATATAGTAGGGGAAGAAACATTCGCAGAATAATCTTTGGTTCACAAATTTCCCATTTTCAATTTCATGAACACAGAGACTTGACGTACAAGAGCAATAGCTAAAATATACAAATTGCTAGCACTTAAGTATCCCAACTTGATAGTAGCTAATAGGCAAAGGGAAGAAGAATAACCACTCCTTAAAGTCAACCCGGGACTAGACTAACCCATTTAATCACAAGTTTTTCACCCTCATGATATTTCTTATCCAAGATCGAAGCTTGAAACAGTTTATGAAGAAGAACTACATTAAAAGAATCTACCAGATCATGGGGATTTGAGGGGGAGGGTGTTTACCAATTACCACATTCATAATTCTTCTCTCAAGTAAATGTCCAAGAGAGTTGGGTTAGTTGGGGCTATTGAACAACCCAAAGTCTTATCAGGTCCCAGTAATAGGGAATCCTAAGCCGCCATTAGACAAATATAATTAGTTGCTCCAATGATACAGTTCAGAAGGACCAACAACATTTTCACTTTCTCAATTCTTTATATTAACACACTGTCAAAGAATCAAACAGTGAAGACTTAAGAGCATACAGAACCAAACATGGTCTTGCTACTTAATAGACCAGGGGGCTCCGCCACTGCTGTGCAAGCCGGAAAATTATAGTACTATATATACAAGTTCAAAATTAATTTTTTTATGTATATACAAATATATAGTAGATGTCGCATTCCCTTGGTTTATCAGTGTATTTCTTTCTATAGCTTTTGATCCCTCACTGAAAATTCTAACTCCGCCAACTGCTTAATACTCCCTCCATCTCAGCAAGAATGGTAGAAATAATGGGTCTAATTTTCTGCCTGAATTCTACATGGATTTCCAAATTATCTTTTAGGAATAAAATTTAAAACCTACCCAAAAAATCCTATTAGAAAAACTTTCAAGAATCGCAGTAAAAAAAAAAAAAAGAACTTTTTGACTGTTCAATCCAACAATGCCAAAAAAATTGTAACCGAAGGAGCAAACAGATCTGCCGCCAACAAAAGTCGAGCTGAACAAATACAAGGAGATAAAATTCAGAAAAAACATACATAAGTGAATTACCTCAAAAGAAACTGAAATTTCGAGAAACCCTTTAAAGTTTTAGGAGGAATGCTGCGGTCGCAAGGTCAAAAATAACAGTACCCATGAAGCTTCAAATCGAAATCATCCACTGAATAATAGGAAATCCAGTTATAGTAAACCACATTTTGCTCAAAATGAAAGCTGAAAAAAGGACCCTTTTTGCTTTAAGCTGAATGAGTGAAAATTGGATCTGTGTTAATGGACACAGAAGGAAAATGTTGTAATGGAGAATGTATGTGGAGAAACACAAGGAGAAGGAAATTGAATGAGTGTTTAGTGCTAAGTGAAAGAGTGAGAGGTGGAGGAAAGGGTAAAAGGGGTTTCAGATTTTCAGCATTTTGGTTTTTTGAGTAATGAATAAAAGTTTGTTGTAGGTATAAACAGTTGACACACTAATAATTCCTCAGATTTCTTTATAATAAATATATAAGAAGATAATACTAACAGAATAATTGTCTAACTAATTAACATTAAAGTAATACCTTTTTATTAAATAAGTTGTAATAAATTAATTTATTATTATATTATATATAAACATTATAATAATACTTTGCGATTAAACTTTTTAAGGGAAAAAAAACTGTACTCCTCCGTTTCATTTTAGTTGCACTTACTAATTTCAAAATTCAAGAGATAATTGATTATAGTTTTCTCAATTTTATCCTTGGTATCATTCTAAAATATGAAATAAATTATTATTATATGTTTCTAAAAAATTAATAAAATTATGTTAGTCAAATTAATATCCCTATTAATCTTTTTTATCCTATCAATTAAAATGAAACAGACGAGTAATAAATTAATTTATTATTATATTATATATTTCATGTGAAAGACAGTTGGATCACCTTCACATAAGAAGGATAGGTTTGGCAATTACTCCCTTTTAGAGGTGGGAGGTGGATGGTCCAACCCTAAGTTGGTGTATATTTAGTAAGAGTTTGGTTTTAGGATTTGACATACTGATTTCAAACTTTCATTATTTAATATTGATTGTGATTTTAATATTTTTTAAAATATAAAACTTGATTATATAAAAGATTCATAATTTAAGTTTATATAAAAAAAAGGACTCAATATTCGATGCGAAAAGACTGTTCATACTATGTAAAAATCTTTATAAAATTATGTGTATTTGAAAATTTACAATAACATGTAATTGTAAATATTTATTTATAAAAAAAATATAAAGATATGTAATTTATTAATTTGGCGCGTCACAATATTTTGATATCTTATTTATAAACTATGATTTGCTCATTTGCTAAAATTATATAAGAGTTGAAATTTTTTTGATAGTTTTCACAAATTATAGATTTTTCATATTTATAAGACAAAAATATAACTTAAAAAATCGAAATTACATGTCTGAATAAAATTTTAAATTCAAATTAACCTGATTTAAAATCATGTCGAAATGGAGTTAGGTATAAAAAATTAACTCACCTCAAATATCATATCAAAAAGTCATATAAATTTATCACAATGAAAAGAGATGAATTGAAATGAGACCATAGACTAATTGTAGCTATGGTTAAATTAGGGAAGATTGGTTTTGCATTATGTATAATGGTATTACAATTATTTGCCAATTTTCATAAGAGATCAATAAAAGAACAATACTTTATAAATAAAATACAAAACTTCTTTGTAAGATTGTCATCTTCTATTTAAATTACAAATACAAATGTACAGGAAATTATTTCCTTTAAAATTAGATAGACATATAAAAGACAAATATTAAATATTTATTAGTTCCACAAGCATTATATTATTAGAATTTGTCCTGAATTCTTATTTTATTACGATTTCCTTACACTTATGCTAGAAAAACTAACCACTTATTTTTAAAGAAAATAATTTTGAACTTTTACAAATTGAGAATTTTTTCTTCATACAACAAATTAATAAAATCACAATGTAATCATCTAAGAGTCTTATTCAGGAGGATTTCCATAACTTTTAATACTTTCTTTTATATTAGTTTTTCAAATATATGTTAAGTGAAAAAATTATATTAAAATATTATATCTTTCCTTTGTTTTGTCACATTGTAGACCTGACTATATTAATTGTTTGACAATTAACATTTCAATTTTGACCCAATATGCTTGTGTTTTGGTTAATAGTTCTAAGGATTCTCTAGACAAACTAAATTGTTTTTGCTAGTCATGCTTGAAAAACAAAGTGCCCAAAGAGAATAACAATTAACAAAGAACAGGTCAATAAGAAAAATACAAAAGGAAAGAATGAAACACATGGTCTCCATTAAATCATCTGAAATTGACATGGCACATTAGTATAATTCACATGGCTATGGTGGAAGAAGTTACTAATACTTTAAAGAGAAGGGTTGATTTTGGAGTAATTTTGTAAGAGTGTACCATGGGCAACTGTCAAATTGATGAATTGCTTGACAACTAGTGTTAACAATTTAGGGCATTCTTGTCTTGTGTTGTTTGACATAGACAACATATCAAATATAATTTATAAATTAATTTGAATTATATATCAAACTAAATCATAGATGGCTGAATTAAAAAGATCAAAATAGGCTAAACTGATAAAGAAACGAGTTATATTTTTATAGATAGATTTTATAGTTGGTTCATTCTTAATTTCGATAAAGCCCATCTTGTTGCAATAGAAACTTAATAGTTGGTCCATTCTCAGCCTCGGTAAAATCCATCTTGTTGCAACAAAAATAAATAAAAACAGATAAATTCTGATTAATGTGATAAAGAGACCAATTAGTGAAATGTCATGTTATTAGCAAATTATTATTTCATAACCACTTGTTGTGTTCAAAGACCACATCTGAGAAGGATAGAATATGCAAGTAAAGTATTTAATTAGTCTACTACCTCAACCATCAGATTTCCCTTTGCATATCTGAACTATCACTAAATATTTATTAAAACACATCTCAACTGATAGTTTAAGTGTTTTTCAATAAACATTTGGTGATAATTCAGGTAGGAAACCCGCACACTTGATAGTTTAAGTATAAGAACTCAAAAAACCATTATAGTTTAAATGTGTTTTTGACCCATCACTCTTTCGTATATGTAAATCAATGCAAGTTTGGAAATAGCCATGGTTTAATTTTATCTACTTGAACAATAAAGTTCTCATGGCGACTAATATTATCATGCTATCAAGATCCAGATTGTGACCATGGAAGCAAAGAAAGAGAAGATACACATGCTAAAGAAACTTGTGCTAATTTAAACAGTGACGAGTCCAAATGCATATTTTAGGGACACGGGTTACAAGTAAATTCCCAAATATGATGCCTATACAAAGTGACAACAAAAATTATCACAATTCACAGATTGTCAAGCTTAATGCACATGGCTCTTCTACCAAATTGGCCATTTCATATGCACAACTGATATTATATGTGAGACGAGTTATAAGTGATGCAGGCACACCTTTAGCATTAGATATTTCTAAAAAATACAAAACCAGACAAGGGATGTGGCTTAAGTAAAAGTGGAGATGAGACTAATAATTTAAGCTCCCACTGGAAACAGTTTGGGTTGGTTCGGAGGATGAAAATTTTCCACTCAAGGTATATATATGTATAAAATCTAGAATATGAGAACATTCCAAATAATTGTAAGCACAGTAGAAAATTGGGGGATGTGGTGATGAATTGCAGTTTAAGAAAGGCAAAAGGCAGCTAAGATCAAGAACAATGAAATCAGAGTGGAAACAGATGAGGTAATGGGTAAGAAAGGATACTTTTCATTGCAATCAAACAATGAATACTTATACTGTCTTTTAAGCATCTGGCGGATACAGCAAAGAGGAAACACGGGCGAGTCATAAGGGAGAGATGAACATCCACACCCTGAGGGTTATAGACTCCAGTAAATCTCTTTAAAACACTCAACTCTGTACTGCAACAACAACAACGCTAAGGGGCTTTTGTTTTTGGAACAGACAGCAGTGTTTTGTTTTGGGAATAGCCGGCAGTGTTTTGCTGATGCCTCGAATCAAGCTTTTATTGCCACAGCTTTCTCCTCTATTGCTAGTAACATACCCGGTAATAACAGCAATACCACGAGTGGGGTATGGGGAGGGTAGAGAAACTGTTTAACTATGTGTACTCTTAACATATATATATGAAAATATGCACTGGTAACTTAACTAACTTATCTTATTGCAATAATCATTTCATAGTCTGACAAATCATATAAGAATTGCAAATAATCATACAACAGATGAATGTATAAGATAACACACACAACATTGATACTAGCTATAACCATGATCCGGACAGTAACTGGGTTCATCTCCTTGTATACATAATCACACCATACTTGTAGTATTCAAACATCTCTATTAAAAAAGCTTAGCTTGATAAAACAAGTTACAGAGGTCAAAGTCTCGGGATACCCCATTGAAGAACAGAAGGCCTATTGAATAGCCAAGGATCCTCCAAGCAACACACATATAAGTACAATACATATTTGAATCAAAATTTTTGCAACAAAACTCAAAATTTGATACTTAAAACATTGTATAATCCAAGAACAAAAATTAAAGCATCTCGGCCCGAGCAGTAACAGCTCTGAGCTTGGAATAAACCTTACCGGCAGGAGAGCCCAAAATGAGACTACAAAGTGAATCTCTAGCAATCTTAATGTTCAAAAAAGACCCCAATATATGTATCTTGCTATCTGCAATTACTATCCTAGTCTTCGTCGCATTCTCTATAGCAAATTTCGTCTTTCCACCTTTACCCGACAATCTACCAATAGCCCTAGACAAATGCTCACCTCTCAGCGTCTTCACATCCTTGATCTCGAACGAATCGACATATAACTCATCGAGACGGAGCAAAGCAACAGCGTCACAGACATCAAACCCTAGCATGAAAGCATGAACAAAATCAGCGCACTTCTGTAGGTTGCTGATATCGGGCGTGTCGGTTCGGGTTTTCAGCTCGACCCGACGCTTCTTGAGGTTCATACGGACATCAATCTTCATCTGCTCGTAGATTGGATTGTAGATTTCCATCCATACTTTTTTCAACGGAGTGTACCGATGCTGTGGGACTGTAACTTTGCGGAACTGGACGTGGCCGTCTGAGATTTCGTGGGCCTTTAGAGGTTGAAAGTTAGGTTTCGCCGGTAAGGTTGCCGCCGGTTGCTCAGACCTAGGATTGTCAATATCCATGGCGGCACAGGCACACGGACAGAGCAAGGGAAGGGAAGGAGGGACCCGAGAATAGGGTTTCTGAGAGGGTTTTTGTAAAGCTATAAAGCTACAATATATTCATGTCAAATTGTCAAATTGAGGATTTAGAGTATGGACTATGGAGTATTATTACATGGGCCCGAAATTTGGACCAATTTTGGGTCTGGCTAAGTCGAAAGGCCCATACTTATTACTTCAGTGGCTGATTTACGCAATATCATTAACTACAGTTACTCATACACTTTATACCATGTACTTATCATGCGTGTAAATTTTAATTCACTTTAAAGAATTTACTAAATAGTTTGATGTGCTAGATATCACTTGTATAGATTTTTTCTCTTATAGTATGACCTATCAATTGCTAAATCTGTCTTTCTCCCAAAAATTATAAATCCTTTCAAATAACTTCTTTCCTTACAGTTTTAAATCGACCTCACCCCCTTATAACATTTTCATTTACCATAGTTTCGCTAACCTACAGACTAGTGCATCTGTAGGTCTCCGGACATTGACCAAACTATTTTAAAAGACCTTAGTCTCATTTAATTCTCCATAACTTTTACTTGTACACGATGCATATGTATCACTAAATAAAAAGAGCGATGAAATGTCTGAGACCGAAAGAAAATGTACTACTGCGGCTTAGATATGATGGCAATAAGCCAACCCGGGGCACTGAAATGCTTGCAAAGGTCCAAAAGGACACAGCCTCTCTCGGATTAGAATTATTATGCAGCTTGAGAGAATATGCGAAACAAAATAATAACTCTGCATGTCAAAATAGATCGCTAGACTTCTAATGAGCACTTTGTGAAAGAACAAATAACTTAGCTAGAATTGTACAATCCATTAGATGATTGATAAACCAGAAATGCAATAAAAAAACTTCAACAAGAAAATCTTCAGAGGTGGTTTACAAGGTTGATATCTAGAAATATTTGATCATAACAAATCACTTGTAGAACTCAAAGTCAGTGTCAGGCTTCTTGACATTGGTCCGGTAACCCTTTTCAAAGTCCTTGGGGAGTATAACATATCGATTCTTTCTCACAGCATGCATACCTGCTTCCTGACAAATAGCTGCAATCTGCAGACAATGCAACATGCATCACATTTGTGTTGGTCATATTTACTCTTCAATTAAAGGTCATTCACATTTTCAAAATAGAAGGATCAAAACAGATGCAGCGAAATAAAGAAAAACTACTTAGCCTTAAACACCTGACTTCCACATTTTACATCAGTTGCGGAGCATCCTGTTCTCCATCAAAAAATAGATGAAGGGTAAAGAGACAAACCTCAGCAGCACTAATTTTATCAGGGCGAGAAACATAATCTTCCAAGTCAACCTCGTCACCTAAGTTCATCTTAGCAGTACAGACCTGACCAAAATCATCCAGCTTTAGATTTGCGGCTCATTATGGAAATACAGGGAAATATAAGACAATGAGTGAGAGGCACAATTCAGAAACCAATCTATCATAACTTCCTTCAACATTTTTCCAATCTTAACTTCTATTTGTTTGGTGATGGGAAATGGGGTTAAAGAAGATCCTTAGTGCATAATCATCCAAATTCTACCTGAAAAACAAGCCTCTTTTGACGCCTGTCAGGCAAAGGAAATTCAATCTTCCGATCAAGCCTTCCAGGACGCAGAAGTGCAGGGTCCAAAGTATCAGCTCTGTTGGTTGCCATGATAACTTTCACATTTACAGTCTGGTCAAATCCGTCCATCTGCAAAAGACAAACCAAAAGAAAACCTCATAAACAATGCAAAAAAGTGGAAATTCTGACCGCATTATTTAGGAATTTGTAGAAGCCTACCTGATTTAGCAACTCCATCAGGATACGCTGGACCTCCCTATCAGCTCCAGTTTGAGCATCAAACCTAGCAGTAGCAATTGCATCTACCTCATCAATAAATATAATTGCAGGAGCATTTTCTTTGGCAAGGCGGAAGACATCACGAACCATTCGTGGACCCTGAACAGTCAAATAATAAGTGAGGAAAGTAAAGCTTGAGCAATAGAAACAAATGGAGTCTTGTCACCGTTCGTGGACAAACTTGGCCAGTCCTAACTAAGAAATAAAAATAAATCTCAAGACAAACAAATTTGTGCTCAGAGAATTGTAAATTGAACTGAAGTTGCATCTCAGATAAAAGAGTTGAGGAGAACATGCAGCAACAAAATATACAATAGTGCATTCCAAGGTGCATGTGACACTACTTGATTAGCCGCAGAAAGCTGGTCTGTATTTAACTTCTCAAAAAGAATTGACGAGTAGTTTATCTATATGGGTTTTCAAGGATGGATCTTGTACATGATGTTCTCTAGTCAACACGATGGAAATAGGAGATCCTGTGTCCCTTATCTTTACTGATCTATATCTTTTTCTCAAGGAGGAGACAGGGACATTGTGCTGGGGGAGCTGGGGCACTCATAGGGGAGACGCGATTGTGGGTATTGTAGACGGGTAAGAGTGGAGGAAATTAAGGGGGCCATGCGTAGGATGCGTAAGGGTAGAGCGACCGGACCTGATGAGATCCCAGTGGAATTTTGGAAGAGCGCGGACATGGTAGGTATAACATGGTTGACCAAGCTATTTAATGTCATCTTCAAGACGGCGAAGATGCCCGATGAATGGAGATGGAGTACGATGGTTCCGTTGTACAAAAACAAGGGTGACATTCAAAATTGTAACAACTATAGGGGCATCAAGTTGCTAAGCTACACTATGAAGGTTTGGGAGAGAGTGGTGGAGAGCAGAGTAAGGAGAGGCGTGACAATTTCCGAGAATCAGTTCGGATTCATGCCGGGGCGCTCGACTACAGAAGCCATTCATCTTGTTAGGAGATTGGCGGAGCAGTATAGGGAGAGGAAGAGGGATCTTCACATGGTTTTCATCGACCTAAAGAAGGCCTATGACAAGGTCCCAAGAGAGGTTCTGTGGAGATGCTTGGAGGGTAGAGGGGTGCCGGTGGCGTACATTAGGGTGATTACGGATATGTATGATGGAGCTAAGACTCGGGTGAGGGCGGAGGGAGGAGACTCGAAACATTTCCTAGTTGGGATGGGGTTGCACCAGGGATCAGCACTTAGCCCATTTTTATTTGCCTTGGTGATGGATACCTTGACGTGTGGGATTCAAGAGGGGTGCCTTGGTGCATGTTATTTGCGGATGACATAGTTCTGATTGACGAGACTCGTGGAGGCGTAAACGCTAAGTTGGAGGTTTGGCGACAAGCCCTAGAGTCTAAAGGTTTTAGGTTGAGCAGGACCAAGACGGAGTATTTAGAGTGTAGGTTTAGTGATGCGTTGCCCGGGGAGGATGAGGTAGTGATGTTGGGTACTCAAGTCATCCAAAAGAGAGAAAGTTTCAAGTACCTTGGGTCTATTATCCAAGGGAGTGGAGAGATTGACGAGGATGTTGCTCACTGTATAGGTGCAGGATGGATGAAATGGAGGCTTGCTTCTAGAGTTCTGTGTGATAAGAAGGTGCCGACAGAACTTAAAGGCAAGTTTTACAGAGTGGTAGTTAGACCGACTATGTTGTATGGGACGGAGTGTTGGCTTGTAAAGAACTCCCATGTACAGAAGATAAAAGTTGCAGCAATGAGGATGTTAAGGTGGATGTACGAGCACACTAGGAGTGATAGGATTAGAAATGTCGATATCCAGTCCAAGGTGGGAGTGGTTGGGGTGGAGGAAAAGATGCGTGAGGCAAGACTGAGGTGGTTCAGGCATGTGAAGAGGAGGTGTCCAAGTGCCCAGTGCGGAGGTGCGAGCGATTGTCTATGAATGATTTTAGGAGAGCTAGGGATAGACCGAAAAAGCAATGGGGTGAGGTGATCAGAAGGGATATGGCTTAGCTGCAGCTTACCGAGGATTTGACCTTAGATAGGAAGGTATGGGGTACTCGGATTAGGGTAGCAGGATAGTAGGGAGATGTGTGTTGCATGGCTTTCTCGTTCTCAGGGATAGCTTAATTTTGTTCTTATAGCTCCTGTCTTTTGTTGTTTATTCCTACCTAATGCTACTAGTTTATTGTTGTTATTATATGTTGTCTTCTGTGTTGTTATTACGTTGTTTCTCTTAAAGTCGAGGGTCTTCCAGAAACAACCTCTCTACCTCTAAGGTAATGGTAAGGTCTGTGTACAATCTACCCTCCCCAGACCCCACTTGATGGGATATTACTGGGTGGTGGTTGTTGTTGTTGTTGTATCTTTTTCTCAAGATACCTATTGATCTATATTAGTAACGTCTTCTTTTATAATGCTTGTAAGATGCCTGAGGAGTTTAGAGGAGTATCCAGCTCGGTGCCAAATGTGTGTATAGAAGCCTGGAGTTCCTTGGAAGAATGCGATGCCAATGCAGTATTCATGGTATTACTCACGGTTCTCCTCTGTTTGGTATACTTTTAGCGAACCCTTACTACAAATTTTTATTACGCTAACAAGTTGGAATTGTGGGAGCAGTCTTAACATAGTGAGACTCCAACTGACGCAATAAGCCAAAAGAAGACATGAAAGAATTTGGAAAGGTTTTCAGATATTGGGGCGCTCTTTATCACGAGAGGCCCTGAGTGAAATCCTCTGGAACTATAGTGGACTCAGAATTCAGCCTCTAAACCAAAGAATGAAGAAGCAGTGAGAGTGTGTCATTTTTAGTTTTCATGGCGCCTTTCTAGCAATATCTCTGTTCTGTTTACAACAACCAAAATTTCAACAATTGGCTCCACATGTTCCCCCAACAAATATAAAGAATCAACAAATATAAAGAATTTTGCGTTCAATAATACTTTTACGGCAATGCAAATTCAAACTAAGACATTTGATGTAAAAGGAGCGCATATTTTTTTTAATTTTTTGTGGTGCTTTTTAGCTTATAAATCTGTAATTGTTTTTTTTGATAAGGTAAAGTGTAATCTATAACTGCTTTACACAAAAATTAATAACCTAATCTTTGATGTAGATGTAAGAAAAAAAGCTAACTACAACAAATAGAACTAGATCATACAATTTGGGTAAAGGTAATACTCATTACCTTCCTTATTCTCGCAAAAACAATTGCTACTAATAATGAAATTTCAAAAGAAAAGAAGTCTTAGACAAGACATCAATGACCTTTTTTTCTTCCAAATTCCTTTCTATACATTTTGTATTTCAAACAACGCAGTCCAGATAGTCTGAATCATCAATAATAGGTGCGTAACAACACGTTGATGCATAAAACAAAATGCTCAGGGTATTCCATTACTTCATGCATACCTCACCCAAGTACTTCTGAACGAATTCTGAGCCAACAACCCTTATGAAGGCAGCAGTAGTGTGATTAGCAACAGCCTTTGCAAGCATAGTTTTCCCAGTACCTGGTGGACCATAAAGCAAGACACCACGGGGAGGATCTATACCGATCTGCTTGTACAACTCATGATGAGTCAAAGGTAACTCAACAGCCTCACGGATTTCCTGCTTTTGTATGTCACATCCTCCAATATCCTGGTGTGAGAAAAAAATAAGATTAAAAGAAAAGGAAGAATATAATGAAAGGGATATTCACAGAGTCCTACATTATATCAGACTTGCACTTGCTTGCCTGTAGCTGTAATGTGACACATATGCATGCACATATAACGAGCATTTATTAGGATGAAAAACATAATGCCCTTTCCTCATTAGTGTTCTGCCTATAGAATTAGATGCAATCTTTACTTATACCCCACTATCTTCACTAGTGTTTCATGATTTTGAAGAAAAAACTGGAGAGCAGACTATGAGTTGTGCACCTCACACCATTGCACCTTGTATGAAT
This sequence comes from Datura wrightii, assembly GCA_035772735.1. NCBI lineage: Eukaryota > Viridiplantae > Streptophyta > Magnoliopsida > Solanales > Solanaceae > Datura > Datura wrightii. Next base: position 3,798,789 of record JASDFA010000011.1, read on the forward strand.
AGATAAGTGAAATCAGATCACGAAATCGGTGATTGATCAGTTAATTACGAAATCAGTTCAATCATTAGCGAACCTTTTTCCTACTTTTCCACAATATAACATGGGTTGTTTACAATATCAATATTCATCCAGGATAATACATTTATGAAGCACCGGATATTCAAAGACACCAATAACCACTGTTTATTATCCTGATTCTTCTGAAAAACAAGTCCTGCTTCTTGTTTCTTTCGTCTTTCTAGCCAGAATTTAAAGCAACATATGCTTCCTACTGCAACCCATGAACAAGGTTTTTAAATTTCCTTCTCAAATGATGTGGTTGACAGAAGCGTTGCACACATAACAACTACTCTAAAGACTAGAGAATATGTATTAGATGCCACTTAGCTGCCTTTTAGAAGCCAGTAATAGGATGTTGAATAAGGTTATGGGAAAGTCATGGTACTACACAGGTTCAAACACACCCAACAGCTGCAGGTGTAGTTATTTTCACAGAGAGGCAGGCTGATAGGAACTGAGGTTAAATAAGTACATCTAGTGCAATCAGTTCCAGAAAGAATATATAGTGCAATATGATTGTATGAGATCAGTGAATTGATTGATTAAAGAGAAACAATCTCCTCAATGAGTTCATATGATTTTTAATATGGAGCTTCTTCTTTTCGATTGGTATTAAAAAGGAGCTTCCTCTCTTGGTTTTGAAATTATTATTGAAAATATTGTCATTCTGTCGTACAATGTGTTTACAGAGTCTAGGATAACCATACAAGAGGAAATGGGGCATTTTAACATTATATTGAGAGCATCATTCGCCTTCTTATATAATTTGCTAAGCAATTGGGAATATATGTAGGAACTTTGATTCCTAATCCATCTATGGAAGTTCTTGGTGGTGACACCTTGACTAACTAACCTTCATTCTACTAAGGTTGTTCAAGCTCTTTGTGAGTCTTATCATAAAAAAACATTCTTTGGATACATTAATTGATAAAGGTGATGAACTTTAGTGAGTAGTGGGAAATCCTGCATACATCTAATGGAGTCTACATCTAGCTAATAGTCAAAATCTGAATCCAGAAATCATAATCACGATGAAGTAAACCTAATGCAGAAGTTCCACAAGTCATGAGTTAACACTTTAAACTCTAATAAACCAATCAAGAAAACCAAACGTAACATTGGCCAATAAACCCTAAGTAAAAAGAAACATGACCAGCAATACATAACCCTAATCAAAATTAACATATATAAACCCTAATCAGTGAGTCAACCATAAATTAATTTCGCAATTCAGAGACTACAGACTTACATTATAGGTAACATCAGGCTTCTCAGATTGGCTAAGCAGCGAAATACTCGAGTCAGCCTCAGGAGGCAAAACATCAACGAGGGCATTCGAGTGTCTGTGCAAAGCCACAGAAGCCGAGGGCTTAAGTAGCTCCCGATTAATCGTGCTGAGTATCCTAACATAGTAATTAGATCCCGTAGTAGAACCGACAATGGCGTTATTCTGGTCAATCATCTCCATGAACTGGCCGATTACTAACGGCACCGATTGGATCCGCTTTACCTCTTCCTGTGCCCTTAAGTGCTCGCGCCGGAGATTCTTCAGTTCGTCCTTCACGTATTCCTCTTGGATCTCGATGAACTCCAGCTGCCGTCGTAGAGATTTCAGGCGAGCGTAGAGGTCGTCTTCGCCGTTTTCGGAGGGAACATCGTGTAACGATGAGTAGGGTCGAGTTGCCGGTAGCTCCGGTGAGGGTTTTGGATCGAGAATCATGGGAGTTGCCATTGTTGGAAGAGGAGAAAATTACAGCAGTTGATACAGAATGAAGGGGAGAAGGAGAATGGAGTATGAAACAAGAAATTCTAATTGACCCGACTCCGTAGTCCGTTCTCTGCTTTCTGGGTTTCCGGAGCTAAAGAGTCGGGTAGGGAGCTAGCAGCTTCATAATCGTCCGATCAAGTTTGGGAAATTAGGAAATACTCCGTATGTTTTAAAATAAATTAGGCTTGAAATTGTGATTGCAAGTGAAGATTTTAAGTGATGTATATAGAGGAAAAAAAATGAAAAGTGAAAAAATAGAAAATGATTCTTAATGAAGAGGAGTTGAAAGGTCCTCCGTTATTGAAAAAATTGAAACGTTTTTAATCTTTTCTCTCCGTCTTCTTTAATTTTCTTCCTTTTAAATTTTCATCTTCATTATTATTCCCTCTAATCAATTAAAGTCATTAATAAAAATTAGGCCTTAATCCTTAGCAATAATAATAAGTTTAATCAGAATATATGATTTGTTCATCTGTAATATCAAATAGATAATATCTTTCAAGAGCATAATAATTATAAGAAAGTGAAGAGGCTAAACACCATATTATGAGAATATTTATGATGAAATATTTTTTTTTTAATTTATACATTTGCATTGAAATACTTGTTTATCTATTAATATTAAGAGTATAATAAGAAATATTTTTATAGTAAAATTACTCTTTTAATAGATTCTTTTTTTTAGGCAAAGGATATTTTCATAATTTAACTTTTGACTTGGAGGCTTCCGACTTATAATATAATATGATATATAATTATGATATGATATGAAAAAATATTAATATTTAATTAAATTATAATTTAGTGAAGCGGTAAAATGGTAATCTAACTTTTCATTTTTTGATTTTTCACTTATATAATAATATGATATGATGATGATTTTTACATATTATGTTTATTTTTATTTTATTTAGTGGAGGCTTAAAAAGATAATGCAACTTTGAAGTTAGAAATTTTTTATTTTATTATATTTTAATTTATTTTATTTTAATTATTATTTATTTATTTTACTTAGTGGAGCTTGTTTAATGACTTAATATTAATGACATTAATTTTTTAAAAAAATTAAAATAAAACAAATTCAGAAAAACAAGAAAAAAGAAAAATAAGATTAGAGGCCTCAGAGGCATGCCACATCAACATGTCTCTAAGTCTCCTTTATATATTATAAATAAATAAATAAATATATATATTGTTATTTAATTATTTTGATTTTATTTAAAAATAAATAGTATTTTACATAACAATAAAATATTAATGACGTTTTTCTAATTTTATATTTATTTAAATAGAGAGAGTTTTACATAATCAATAAAATATTAAAGAGTTACATCTTTATCGAAGTATTTAGTTGGCGTAAGTGGGTAAAAGTATATTTTTTCTTTGTAGGAATGAGTTGTTTTCTTAAGAGGTCATAAGCTAAAAGTACCACGTATTTTGAAATGGATGGAGTATCAAATCTATGAATAGTAGACAAAACAACTAAAGAGCCTGTTTGGATTTATTTATTTTAAATATTTTTAGGTTAAAATAGTTTTTTAAGCACTTTTATAATATTTGAATAAATTTAAAAATGCGTTTTTAAGCATCTGTTTTTAAGCTAAAATAATAAAAATAAGTAAAAGTCATGAGTTAAAAATCTCAAGTTATAGCTTTTGAGTTATAAGTTACAAGTCATGAGTCAAACCAAAAAGGTCCTAAAAACCTGTTTTGATTGCCTTATTTTAAGTGTTTAAGTCAAAATAGTTTTTAAGTGTTTTTATAGTGTTTGGATAAATTGAAAAAAAAATTAATTTTAAGTATTTATTTTTAAGGCAAAATAACAAAAATAAATCAAAGATCATTATAATTTATAATTTTTCGCTTATAAATCATAAATTATAAGTCAATTCAAATAAACTTTGATATACACCCAAAAAAAAGTAAGACGGCCTTTTTGCCTTCAGTGGTTCTTTAATGTTCTTTTTTTATTGCTCGTATTATTAATTCATTTTTTATTTATAATTAATTGATTTAATAATTAGTTGGAATGTTCATAATAAACGTATATCAAGTAAATTATATACCTATTTTTATAATTATGATTTAAAACTCATTTTTAGTAAGATTGATGTAATATTTCTTAAACGATCTAATCAAACAAAAAATAATGTTCACTCATAGTACTTCTTTTGAAACTCGATTTTTGAAAAAAGTCATTCAAATTTAAAAATATCATGAAAACTTGACAAATAAATCCTTATCACTTTGCGGCAACAATGACAACAACCTAGTGTAATTTCATAAAAAAGAATCTGAGAAGGGTAAAATATAAACAAACCTTACCTCTAACTCATAGTTAGACAAATTATTTCTGATAGACCCTCAGCTTTTAGCAAAATCAATCCCCAAAAAGTAGCGACAGTATAAGAGACAATATATAATAACAAAACAACAACTAGTAATAGTGCAAAACTACTCAACAACAATACACTAATTGAGATACAAGTAACACCAACTAGTAACGGAATGAAAAAAACACATATTATCATGCTCTACTATCGAGAATGAAAAAACAATGCAACACACTACTACATACTATCTTGCTGCCCTAATTCATGTACTCCATACCTTCCTAATCCAAGGTCAAATCCTCGGTAAGCTGCACCAGTGTCATATCCTATCTAATCACCTCTCCCCGCTGCTTATTGTGTTTATCTCTATCTCTCATAAAATCATTCATAACCAATCTCTCACACCTCCGCTCTGGGACACTCGAGCATCTCTTCTTCACATGCCCCAACCACCTCAACCTTCTCTTACACATCTTTTCCTCCACAACAATCACTCTCACCTTGGCCCAAATTTTATCATTTCAAATCCTATCCCTCATAGTATGCGCACATTCACCATAACATCCTCGTTCTGCAACCTTCATCTTGTGAACATGAGAGTTCTTGACTAGCCAGCACTCCGCCTCATGCAACATAGTCAGTCTAACCACCACTTTATAAAAAAATATCTTTAAATTTTGTTGACACCTTCTTATCACACAAGAATTAGAAAACAGGTCTCTGTTTTATTTATCATGCACCAATACGGTGAGCAACATTCTAGTCGATCTTTCCATCTCTTTGGATAATAATCCAAGTTACTTAAAACTTTCTCTCTTTTGGATGACTTGTGTATCCAACGTCACTTCTACATCATCCTCATGCATCATGTTACTATATTGCACTTCAAATATTTTATACTGGTCTTGCACAGCCTAAACCCTTTATACTCTAAGGTTTTCCTTCAATCCTCCAACTTGGCGTTTACGTCGCTGCGAGTTTCGGCGATAAAAATTATGTCATCCTTAAATAACATATACCTTAACACCCCACCTTGAATCCCTCATGTCAATGTATTCATAGCCAAGGCAAACAAAAATAGGCTAAATACTGATCCTCGGTGCAACTCCATCAAAAATGAAAAATGCTCCAGGTCTCGTCCTACCGTCCTCAACCCGAGTCTCGACTCCATCATACATGTCCTTAATCGCCCTAATGTACTCTACCGATACACCTCTCGCCTACAAGAAACTCCAAAAAATCTCCCTCTAAACCTTGTCGTAGTCGATTGGCAAATCTTTTATCACTTTGATTAAATAAAAATATCATTCACTCTTCAACTTTTAGTTATATTTCTAAACTTTTCAATATTATACTTTCTGGTTATTGATACCATTATTACTAAAATATCATTTTTTATTTATTTATTAAAGCTAATGCAACTCTAAAGTGAACTACAAAATTCGTCGGATGGGAATTTACTTGTTGATTTGGAAGACACATCTAAAGCATTATTACATTTATAGTATTTTTATATAATTTTTAAATATTTAAATTTAAAATTTAAAATATTAAATTAATTTAATTGACTTTTATTTTGTCAATTGCTTCAAAGACTAAAAGCAAACTTATCCTTGTTATGTCGTAGTAATCTTATAAGAACAAGGACGGGTCAAGTAACTTTATGCCAACACGGGCTTGGTGTATTTGACTATGTCGGCCCAGGCCCAGCTTTTGTGACGCATGCCCAGACGTAAGCCCAAACAATTTCTAAGCCTAATACAACTCCTATTTAAAGTTTAGGGATTTCTCTTCTTGTTTCTTTACAGACGAGCCGCAGATCAATTGCAGTGACGCCCCCATTGACTAGCCATGGGGAGAAGTAAGTATCTTCGCCTTAATCCCTATTTCTCATTCTCATTTGCATTAATATCAGATCTGAATTTTTTTTGGCTCTTACGCATATCTCTATTTGTAGATTAAGTTCCATGCGGTTTAGCATTTCTCTTCAATATATGATATGATTGAATTTTGAACCATGTTTAATGTTTGCATCATTTTTGAAGTAGTGTTAGCTAATTTTATTTTTATTTTTATTTTTTTGCATCATTTTTGCATCATTTTTTTTAGGTTAGAGTTATTGGGATAACAAGTAAATCCTCTGTGTACATTTGTTATGTGAATTCTGTTTATCTGATATAGACTAGTTCTGATATTTGTTTGTTGTGTCTTTGATTGTAAAACTAGTTTGTTTGGACTTTGGGTGATTGAGTTGAGCTTAAATGTCAGGAGATTTACAGGGTGCTTCTCCATTTAGATTTCGAGATTGAGTTGATGGCTTTCTATATAACCTTGGTGACTTTTTTTCACTAATCCTTTAATAATCAGACTAGCTGCGGTTTGGGTAAAATGGGTAGCTTCAAGATGGACACATATGACAAATTTCTGTACCCTTGTTTCACTGTTACCTTTTTTTTGCATATTTACTTGCGAACAAGATTTATTTCCCATCCAAGAATATGAGTTGTGAGAAGTATAAGGAACAAAGGTAGGATGAATTTTGTCTTTTTAAGGAATGTTGCATGCTTGTAGAATGGAAGGAATAGTTTCTCATTTTCTTTGTGGGTCGAATAAAAATCATTTCCTACTGTGTGTGAGAATTGGAGTACTTTGTTCTATTGCATAGTGAACTACTTGATAAAGAATTTCTTTGTGTGTCACATATGTTTTATCTCAGATGTGTTCTTTTTCTTAGACTAGCCTTGATCAGTATTCTGTTATTAATTGTGAATGTGTGTATGGAAAGCATATTTCGATTTCTGGCACCAGTAGTGGTCTTCTACTGACGATCCAGTCGACACAGCTAGTTTCAACATATGCTGTATAGTAATGATAGTTTTATAGCTCTGCTGTGCGTCCTTGTCTTTCCTAGTTCTTTTCAGGCCTCTAGTGTAATGGTTTGGGTTCTTTTGCACAGGACCTGCAAGATGTTATCGTCAGATTAAGAACAAGCCATACCCAAAATCACGGTTTTGTCGTGGTGTTCCTGATCCAAAGATCAGGATTTATGATGTGGGCATGAAGAAAAAGGGAGTTGATGAGTTCCCTTTCTGTGTACACTTGGTCAGTTGGGAGAAGGAAAATGTCTCAAGTGAGGCACTTGAAGCTGCCCGTATTGCTTGCAACAAGTACATGACCAAGTCTGCTGGGAAGGATGCTTTTCACCTCAGGGTCAGGGTTCATCCCTTCCATGTTTTGCGAATTAACAAGATGTTGTCATGTGCTGGAGCTGATAGACTCCAAACTGGCATGAGGGGAGCTTTTGGTAAGCCCCAGGGTGTTTGTGCTCGTGTTGCAATCGGTCAGGTTCTGCTCTCTGTTCGTTGCAAAGATGGAAACAGTAATCATGCCCAAGAGGCTCTGCGTCGGGCTAAGTTTAAGTTTCCTGGCCGTCAAAAGATCATTGTCAGCAGAAAGTGGTATGTTATTCTATCTGAAGGGTCGCTTTGTATTTTATGCTACTGCTTTGTGCTTCTTCCATTTTAACTAGGGGTGGGCAAAAAAACCGAAAACCGAAAAACTGAACCGAACTTTTTCGGTTTTTCGGTTCGGTTTCGGTTTTTTTTTAAAAAAATTTCGGTTTTTCGGTTCGGTTTTCGGTTTTCATATTTCGGTTTTTCGGTTTAACCGAAATTTTACATATTTTTTTTTTAAATTGTAACTTAATTTCAAAAAAATAAAAATACTACACCCAACCCAAATTTCAAAACACATTTACATTTAGAGAATTATTTATATAATTGGTACAATTGCTGAAGTTTTTTTTACAAATAACAAGTTTTATAATAGTTTTAGCATGTTAAGAAAATTCTTACTATTATTAATATGCTTTGAAAGAAAAATGAAATATATAATATTTTATTTAACAAGAAATTAGGGATCATAGATTATTAAAATCTTAAAAGACCCTTAACTTTTTATTGGTTTTGTTATAAGGATATTAAGCATATGAGAAAATTTATTATCAAAAATTCAAATGTTATGTATGTACTACTAAATGTAAATCAATTGATCCCACTATTTTCTTTATTTAAAAAGTTAAAATTAAGCTTAGTTGAATTGAACTTTAGAATTCAAACTTAAAATAATTTATTTTGAATTTAAAAAGATAAAACAACTCATTTTTAATTTAAAAAGTAGCTCATTTTGTAAGTTAAAAAATAGCCCATTAATTAGGCCCATAACCGAAAAAATCGAATTAGAAAAACCGAAAAAACCGAACCGAACCGAATTAGTTTGGTTCGGTGTTCGTTACACTACATGAAAAACTGAAAAAACCGAACCGAAATTTAAAAAAATTGAACCGAAAAACCGAATGCCCACCCCTAATTTTAACTACTATGCTTTTATTTATGATTGGCGTGTAAGCGGCTATATTTCATTTGATTAGTTATTCAGTAGGGAAATACTTTTTAAGAAAATACCCTTCAGTAAATTACGCAAATTTCTGCCTTTCAATGCCTAAAATTGTCTTTTTTCTCTATGGAGATGGCTCTGTTCCATCTTAGACTTGTGAATATCTTAGTTTTTGTTGCGTCTCCTTGTAGTTTTGAGCTATGTCCTCCATTTCTGTTATTCAGTACTATTCAGATTGTTGAGCAGTCTACCTTGTTGAAGCTATACGCATTTGATTATGGATAATTTTGGTCATTTTAGATAGATAGAATTTAGAAACTTGTGCTTGAATCTCACATGTGCTACTTTGACTCAGGGGTTTCACTAAGTTCAGCCGTACTGATTATCTGAAATACAAGTCGGAGAACCGTATTGTCCCAGATGGTGTCAATGCAAAGGTTTGTTTCAATTCATATCTTTTTAAACTAGTATTTTTGCTCTGCTCATTCATGTAAACTGGTTGACGGTAGCAATTCACACTTTTTGGTTGTGAGAACTTATTGCCTATTGTTTTGCTTTTGTAGCTTCTTGGCAACCATGGTAGACTTGCTGCACGTCAACCTGGAAGGGCCTTTCTTTCATCTGCTTAGGGAATTGAAGTGGCATATTCTCTACAAATAGCTTATATAGTTTTCTACTTTTGTTGAATCAAAATTTGTGATTTGGAGCTGTCTTTGCATGAAACCTTTCAGTATTGAACGATTTTGTTTATTATATTCTGTCCTCTGATACTCTCTTACGATCAAGAGCTCTTATCTTTGGTGAATTGATACGTATCATGACAAAAGCAGTCTTATTCATGGCCATAATTTATATCAAGTGGTTGCACAAATCCTGAATACGTCTGAAGAAATGAGCAAGACTAGCTTGATTGCCCACGAGCATGGAAATCGTAATAGACATTGCACATTCTGGAATTCTATTCTTTAGCCAGTATTATTTTATTCCAGTGCCTGAGTGAATGGAGGAACATTTGATGGAATGGCAAAATATATGAGAAGTGTATGATGAACAATTTTACAGAATCCAATTCGGCACAAGATTCTGGATGCACAAACATTTCAAGAGGCCAAAAAGCAACTAGATTGTATTTAATAGACCATAAAAGAGTAAGTACCAACACTAGAAGTTTCAAAACATGACTTATTATTCTCCTGTTCAAAACAGAAATACAAATACACGTCCTCCCCACGTACAAATGAGGAACAGTACTTTAGTATCTGTGTTCTAACTTCTCCTTCTCCTTGAAGTGCTGCACGTACCTGCATGAATAAAGAAACACTATGACTATGAACTAAGCAACAACAAAAACCACACTTTTAGAATATCAAAGAATTTATTTCAAGTGATGAAGTCAAAAGAAAATCATTCCGTCTCAGTGACCTAATAATAAGGGGAAAACTCAGGTGACAAAGCCAACCGAAGATATAAAAAATTACCACAATCTCTCGATAAAATAGTCTAGTACTCTACGCCTGAATGCAGCTCAAATATATGATCCAGATTAATATACTATCCATGAGGTAAATTTACAACTTAAAATGACTAAGATTTTTGGAGCAGTCACCTTCACTTGCTCGGAGACAAAGCTGAACAAAATTAAAAAAATAGAGGAGAAATAAGTTAAATCACATTTATCTTGACCATATAAGAATAACAAAAATACTTTAATTAAAGATTCAGTTAAAGAGGCATGATACCGCCAGAGCTGTAAACTTGGTGATACACACACTTTTGTGATTTGTGAAAGTAAATGATTTTCTAACTAGTAATGTTATATATTAGATAATCAAACTAACTTCATCTAGTAACTAGTGTTAAATATTTCTATATTATCACATTTTACAAATAAAAGAACATCATACTGCATATTAACTCATTTCTAATTAAAAAACAAAATTTAAGATCGAATTGATGCTTAAGCTTGTTTGTTTTACCAAGCAAACTTTTATTACTCAAAAGAAATAAGAAAGAAATAAAACTCCGCACAGCATGAAAAACAAAGGAAAATCTTATTAAACTTCCCCTTTCAATCTGTACGTAGGCTCGAAACACACTGATCTCAGCTTCAGCAATTAAATATTTATAGAAGCAAATGTCTTCAACAAGTATAAATTGGAATTGTGCAATTGTCTTTTATCTAAATAAATGAAGGAAGATTCAGTTTATGAAGGTTTCGCATATCACATGGGTCGTCTATGGAGCTACCTCCAGGCACTCTGATATGCCGACAGGAATGTTATCTTATGCATATTTCAAATGTTCTTCACTGATCATATGTCATAGGTCATATTCCAACTGAAGCCTGAGCAACTAAGTTCCCATACTAAGCTACAGCCTTCAGTTGGACTTGCTATACATTTCAATCCTTCTATCCTTAAGAGTATATCCCAAAACATATTGTAAGCAGGCAAGAATAATTTGATTCAAGCTATGTGCTCCATGACCTAGTCATAAAGTAAGCATCATCTAGGAACATCAGATGATTAAGCACCACGAAATCTTTTCAAACGGCGCTCAACACCAATTAATGTACACAAGAATCAAATGGACTCCCCTAATACGAGTTTCTCAAAGCACACCCGGCTCCAAATCCGGAGAGGAAGGAGGAGGTTTGACAATGGTCAATGAAAACAGTCTTAACTGTGATGTATCCTTTAATACAGAATTTATTGGGACATGCTCATGTAGGCACACACTAAATTAGATTCCTAGTATGACCTGAATAGACTGAATATCATACAATGAATATAGATCATTGATATAACCAACCCCAACTAATTTTGAATTGAGGCGTAGCTGATTAATTGATTGATTGATACAGAAGAGTCAAATCAGCAATTATATATTGCAGATAAGCAACTCCATCCTATTCCTATAAAAGAAATCAGTAAAATTATCAATCAAAACGTAAATCTACGCAGTCAAGAGTGGAACCAAATTAGTTAACAAGTACTTTGCATGTGGAATTCAGAGCCTGAGAGAAGAAATGAGGTGAAAACGAAAACAAAGAAAAATTTTCACGTTATGGTCTTAAATAAAAAGTTTCGAATATAAACGATTCATGTAGTCGATCTCAACAAAGTTTGGGATTGAATTGGAGTTGTTTGATTGAAGTACTTACGAGTAGGTTCCGACGAGAGGAGCGAGCAAGAGGGTAGCACTGATCCAATTTTCAGAGACTTTGTGATGGATTTTACCGGGAAGGTCCTTCCATAGACCTGGCATAACCTTCTGTTGGAATGGAGATAAAGCGTAAACAACTGCTTTCAGTTTAACTGGTTGTTTCCCCATCTTAGCTGAACTAATGGTGATTTCTCCGATCGATCCTTTCTGTATCGATGAACAAGCTAGGGTTCGAGATTGAGAAGAATGACAATTTGCATTTGGTGGATGGAGGAGGAAGCTTCTTCTTCCAGAAAATTCGTTTGGGCTTCTGGGCTCAAGAATTGTAGCCCAGCCCATCTTGGATCACTCTTGGTACCTTTTGAGTTTTGAATGTCATTTTACATTTTCTTTAAAAGAAAAATTAGTGTGTGTATTAGACTAATAACTGATATACATGGGTGATAGTTTAGATATTTATACTATATTTATTTATCCTATATTAAAAATATAAAAATATTGATTAAATTTTTTATTAAAAAACTCTATAATAGATAAAAGTATTAATTGCCATTTTTATTAATTAATCATAATTCTAATATTTAAGACTTTGAGACTTTAAAGTTAATTAGAGTTGTAACTATTAAATTTTTATTTATTTGTAAAATATAAGAACTCTTATTACTTATTATTTTAAAATTATTTTGCTTCTTAAGTCTTTTCTTATTTGAACAACTCGTGTTTGTCGAATGCGATCTATATTGTTCTTTTAAGAAGATGTAGGCAGTCAAAAATAAAAGATTGAGGTTATTCAGGAGTGAACTATAATTTTTGTTGGAGAATTCAATTTAAACAAGGATCTAGAGAGCTTTTTAAGAAAAGTTACCATAAACTTTCACATAAAATTAATTTCAAACAAGAAGGTAAAAAGCCTCCACAAGCAAGACTCTTAATAGTGTACAAATAAACTATATCGTCACGGGATAAAAATTACTCGCGGTGATATATGCCTTAAAAGATTTATCAAAAAAAATTATCTCTCAAATAAATTAGTTAAATACAAATTATTTTTAAAAAAAATATACTTTTCAAAATAAGTATTTTTTTGGTCAAGTAAAAAATATACTTTTCAAAATAAGTATTTTTTTGGTAACTTGACCAAATGTGCTCAAGTTTGGATTCTGTGTGGCTACAATAATGTGTGAGCAACACATTAATAATAAGATACTTTCTTCCTTCTTAGTGCGATTTATAAATAATGTTTGAAGAATGTAATTATAAATAATTTTTAATAAATATAATTTATCTATCATATTTTGTGAATATGATTTAGAACTATTTGATGAAGATTATTATAAATCATGTTTGTAATGTGATAAGTCGTGTTTCATGAATGCGATTTATAAATTGTGTTTGTTGAATGCGATTTTTAAATTGTGTTTGCTAAATATGATTTATAAATTATGTTTGACAAATACGATTATGGTAATATGATTTGTTTGAGTAACGTGATTTACGGTAATGCGATTTATAAATCGTGTTTATTGGATGTAATTTATAAATCGTGTTGATGAATGCGATTTATAAATTGTAATTGAGGAACGCTTATTAAGAGAAAAGAAATTCTTTTGAGCTAAAATTGTCTTATAAAGAGTAAAATGAAAAGTTTACAATTAAATTTTTGCTAAATTTTTGTATAATTGAAGAAAGAAAGAAACTATAAAAACACAACATATTTAAGTTATTTCAATTAATCAAATATTTTTGTTATCCACTATTTTTAGTTAAATCTATATTATTTCTTCCATTTTAATTTATGCAAAAATGTAAAATGTTTGATGAGACACATACATTAAGAGAAAAAAAATTATTTTTGAGATGAAATCATCTCATAAAAAGTAAATGAAAAGTTTAAAACTAAGTCATTACCCAGTAGCAAAATATCGTTAATTTTGTACCCTTTTGAAATAGAATTCACAATTAACAAAATAATTATTTAAATATTTTTAAAATTTTAAATTAATTAAATTATATAGATTAAGTCATTCCTTAATTGAAATACACTATAAAAAATTTTAACATTTAGAAATTTAAAAGTGATTAAGATTTTACCTTTTAATGAATAATTACATGTTTAATAAAATTATACTTATAATATAAAGGAATCTTATGTCTAGGACTTCTGAAAATACAATTAATAAAAGGACAGCCCGATGCACAAAACATTATGCATTAACAGGATCCGGAAAAAAGTCGCACCATAAAGAGTGTGATATAAATAACATACCCTAATCACAAACATTAGTGGTTGTTTTCACTAATTTGATGAGTCTTTTTTAGTTCGGTGGCATAACAATTACTTAACAAGTAATTATAAATAAATAATACATTTATGATATGATATCAGTTTATTAGTGGCACAAGAAGCCATTAATAAATTATTATACGATTTCGTAAATGCTAATATTTTAAATGAATAACTTATATTATATGTTATAATATACTATACAACTTTGTATTCAACGCGTCTTCATAATGCTATATTTATATTAAATGTTAATCCATTAAAAATGTTTATTAATACAAATACAAAAATTTATAATAATATAACATGAAATATAACATATAATGCATGCATTTAAGTGCTCATGCAAACTGGACGACTTTTTTATTTTCCAATAAAACATTGATTCTACAATGGTTGTGTTCAATGAATCAAGTATTAGAACAAACTAAAGAAATAACAATTGAATTGGATCAAACTCTTAATTATGATCATATCAATTTAAAAAGTAATAATTTTCTTTCTAAATTATATTGTTACACACAACACATTTTTTAAATATTATTTATGCTAGTTTAAAAATTTTGTTCTTATTATTATGAGGAACACGAGTAAGACGCATACACTAACAACAATAATAACACTAACCCAGTGTAATCCCACAAAGTGATGTCTGAAAAAAATAGAAGATACGCAGATCTTACCTACACCTCAAAGGCAGGAAAACTGTTTCAAGACGCATACACTGACACTAATATGATGTTCACTCAAAATCAATGACAAAAGAAACTAAACTATGAGTTATGAGTTATAAAAGAGTTTGAAAGATCGTCTTTTTTGAAAATCTTAAAAATTCTTTAATAGATATGAATGGAAATAAGGTACAATGGCAAGAGGTTAAAATTAAAGGTATTTGTGATCCCTTATATAAACCGTAAGGATCGTTTTGGTACCAAAAATAAACTGACCGTAAATATAAGCTATTTCATATATATTAACGTCCTTCTTAATTTAAAAAAAAACTATATTAACATACTCTTAATCCTTCTTCAACCCATAAACCCCAAAAACAATCTCTTCTACTTCTACGTCTTCTCCAACCCGCATTAATCTCTTCACTATAATCTGCCGTGTCCTTGCACCGGCGAAGTCGACCTCTTCTCTTTTCGAAATTTCAGAGCACAATCCCAGCAACAAGTCGTAGTTTGAAACATGAAGCGTATTTTCATGTATGGATTTTTCATCGTCTGCGCCGTTGGAATTTTGATGAACCCTAAGTTAATTAAGCTTAAGCCTGAGTCTGAAGTTGACCCTGAAGAAGAAATTGTTGCTGCCCAAAACGCAACAATGTCGTCAGTTCCAATTCAAAATTGTCACTTTGACTCGATCCAAGGAAGAAGGTCATACCAGGAGGATCGAGTAACATGCGACCTTGATCTTAAAATTCCTCTCTCTGGACGCAATGATGGCCTTGAAGAGGTGAATGTTGGTGTTGTCGCAGTATTTGATGGCCATATTGGATTGGCTGCTAGTGAGATGGCCTCAAGGGTTTTTTTAGATAAGTTTCTACAACGGAAGAATTACGGCGAACAATCTTCTAACCATATGGAATTTCTGAAATCGTCACTAGTAAAAACCATCGAGGAAATTGATGCAGAATTCACTAAACTCGCTATCGAATACGAACTTTATTCCGGATCTACTGCAGTTGTTGCTCTCATATACAACAAAAAACGTGTTTTAGTTGCTAATGTTGGGGATTCGAAGGCGTTTATTTGCTCTCGAAAATTGCTGTTACTAGAAGCCAAGGAGTTGACGGAAGATCATAATGCATATAGAGTAGACGAGAGGGCTAGGGTTGAAGCTTCTGGAGGTAAATTTAAATTTCCTCCTAATTATGTTCCTCTTCTCATGGGCCATTTCCCCATGACTCGAGCTATTGGTGATGTTCCTTTGAAAAAATATGGCATCATAGCTACTCCAGAGGTGACTGATTGGCTGAATTTAACTTCAAAAGATGAGTTTTTAGTGGTGGCATCTGATGGAATATTTGAAAGCTTAAGTCCCCAAGAAGTCTGTGATTTCTTACATGAAGCAGAGGACTGTTCAGATTCAACATTTTTGGCTCAACAAATTGTACAGAAAGCATTTTTAGAAGGCAGCACCGATAATTTATCAGTTGTTTTGGTACAATTGGGATCAAAATAGATGATTTATCAGCTGTTGTTATACATGGAAGAACAGCATAGAATAGTAGCCAAAAGAATTTGGTTGTCTTTTTAGTTATTTAAAGAACCTCACCATTCTTATTGGTGATGCTAGGAATGCAATAACTTTTTAATTTATAAAAATATCACTATTTCATGATAGACAAAGTTCATCCGATAGATATGCTGATAGAAGGTAGCAGATAAAAGGTACCTCGTGAAATAGAAGGTAGCAAGTACCCCGTGAGAGATGCCTGTAGGCTAGCTGAACACGCACACGCACCAAAAAAAAAGGGTGGGTGGGAGCAATCATGAAGTGGACTAAAGCTTCTGTAGCAATAGAGATAACATAGTCTAAAATCCTTATCATGGGATTTACATATAGCAATCTATATTTAACAAAGGATGTAATAAATTGTAAGTTACAAATCCCAGAAAGGAAAGGAAATCACCCTTGTCAACTAGCTGTCATGAACAAAAAAATCAAATAATCATTCTACTTAAACAACAAACAACTACAGTCAACAAAATCAGTTTGAGGTTGTCTTCAATCTGCTGTTTTTACTCTTGTCACATACGATTTTCACCACGGTAAGGCTACAAATACGCACTGCATTTAGGTGCAGATAGCATCCTTCTGTCTGGAGACGCGAAGCAGCTGTGCATACGCACCACGAATAGGAAAACATAGCATTCATCACCAACCAGTTTTGGCTCGCTTCATCCCGCTTGAACTAAATGGAGACAGACTACCCCTTGGCTGGGGGCTCTCTTCTCTAAAATTGTTATTCAGCAAGGCAAGTTCTCTAAGCTGTTGTCTTTTATATAAGTCTTGCGACTCGTCCTGCAATTCCAGGCAAATGAACATGAAATTAGCGATATGATTCCTAGAAAATCTCAAAACCATAAAACGGTTATCTTCCAACACTAATTACCTATCTTGTAAAACTACTATACATTCGCAACTCTGGTTAGTAAATCACCATGTTGAGTCAAACTAAGATCATAAGTTTAATATCGAGGGAATAGTTACATTATTAGACCTTTCTGCTATGGGGCTTTAGTTCTAAGAGTAATTAGGCAGTAGGAGCCATCTTAGGTATGAAACTTGAAAAAAAATGTATTGAAACTTAAAAACAGATCACAAGAGAAATCTTTTGTTTCATTCAGAATATCCTTTATTTTTGGGACAAGATAACTCCTGGTAGTTGCACAGTTAAGTTATAATCACAGAGTATTCATGAAGAGCAAATTTTATCATGCATCATATCAGCTGTCTGCCAATGTCAACACTTTCGGTCTGTCCATTTTAATTCATGATTAAAAAACCACACAAGTACAAGATAATGAGTGTTTTGTCTGCAATTGTTATAGCTGTATATGTCGGAGTCGGAATGTGCTTACCACAGGTCTGAGCAACTCTTCGATAATTTGGCTAGCTTGTTTCAACCGCGCGTCAACTATATTGATGGGTAATTCTGCCTCAAGTAGAACATGCAGTGGTTCATTGAGGTGCTCATAACCTGGAAGGCCTCTCAGACTCTCCTCCTACAATAATATAAGATGAACACAAAGCATAAGTAATATAAGACAATCACAAGTACAAACAAAACACCTGGTGCAGTGCGCAGATATAAAATGGACAGAAACTGTATGGAGTGCATCATAGAGAAAGAAAAAGCTTATATTAGAATAATTGGACGAAAAGCAGGGCAGTGTGCAGAAAATATCAAAAGGAACTTACTTTTTCAGGGTCTTTTATTGAACCCTTCCCTCTTATAAATACGCGACATCCGGTAGATGCTTCCACCCGCTTCAGAGAATTACCTCGAGGTCCTAAAAGCCGTCCAACAAAGTTGAACTGTGCCATGAGAAATGTACGATTTAGTACAACTGATTTCTACCGCTAAATTAATTTGACGAAATATCAAAATCTTTTCAAACACATCCCTCTACAGTCTACTCCCCTCCCTTCCTCAATCTTAAGTGAGTTTCTACTTATCACATAATTATTGGTATAAATTGGCATCTATGGCAGTTGAAATTGATATTGTGAATATTATTAATTGGAGTTTAATGTGACATGTACTGCATCATTATATGTTACACCAGATAATGCAACCTATCACTTCAAAGGTAAATCCAAACTAGATCCATAAAGAAATAGACGGCAACACAGAACACTATCAACTGTCTACGAAGTCAACTTACATTTGGGTATCTGTCAACAGGTATATCCAAACGGAACACCCGCTTCACAACAAATGAACTTGGACTTCCTGGTGAAGCTTGCCAGTCGATTGGCCTTCCCTGTGGTCCACCTAATCTTTGCTGCAAAATGAATTTCAGGGATATCAATACAACCGGCAAGGAGTACAAGTAGCAATGCCACATGAGAGAAAGAAACACCATGGGGAAGGGGTGTCAGTTAGCTCCCATATCTTCCTGGAGCATGTAAAAGTGGAAGGGCTTGAAAGCGCAGCAATATTACCAATGTAAGTGAAGGATAATTATTAACTCCACCCACAAATTTTCTCTGACATTGGAACTCCATGAATCACCAAAAAAGAAAAACCAACATAAAGAAAGATTGACCAAGCTCTTTCAACACCTTAAAAGTCCTTTGCATGTTTTGAAAACTAATGAACCCGGACATAACTAAGTGTTATCCAGTAATGCAAAACGGACATGGAATAGGATGACAGAGTTATACCAAATAAAACATGATCTCATGGTAGTATAATTACTGAACCTAAGTTGCAAGTTGCTTTTTTCTATTGTCAAATGAATTGAAAACTGACTAACAACGTATAAAACCGTAGCTTGTTGATACCAGAGCGACTAAGGAAACACATGTTGATGTACGCAAGCCTCTCTATTTAAACGATCCACGTGCCACCAGTCTGTTATTACAAGGTTCAATGATATGTGAGAACTATAATAGGGTGAAAATCTACTCAAGCTTCTTAAACAAACAAAAGAACTTTTCTAGTCCTCAGCTTCAGTAAAGAATAAGACTAAAAGATAAAGCAATTGTTTTAGTTCAACTTGGAAAGAGGATATTTGAAATGTCAGTTTCTCTGAAGATGGATTTCAGATGGCTGTATAACTTCCAGATTGCAGCCAACCTCCCGATCTTTCCAATTATAGAAATCTGAAGCAGGTAAGAAATAAACAGACTGGCTTCTTGATGGTATAAAGTGTTAGCATAGTTAAAGAAGAAAGGAAAAATGAACTATGTGTTTAAATTTCTAACTCAAGCAGAAAGAGAAACTGGTAGTTGTTTCTCCCTGTGTTCCATCTCCGTCCTTCACTTTATGATTTAGTCCCTATCACGAAAGGACGCTGTTTTCTGTAAGCTAAAAATGTAATCTTTTGGCTGGCTGGAAAGCTCACAGCAGTTCAGTACCCTATAAAATCTGAACCAGGAGAGTTAAAATCATCTTATACCAGAGGGAAAAAATCCCATGTTATTGATTTCAGTGTGTAAATATTTTACACAAGAGATCAAGTCATCAAAGAAACTCTAGTCTACGAACTAGTAAAATGAGGTCTCTTTAAATGTAAAATTATGCAGTACCATCCAAAGACCAGACAGCAGTTTGTGATCCATGTTTGCTTCCCCCACTTTAAGTTGCTTTCAGTTTGTCCTTTTCCTTTCAAGAGTCCCATGGAACTACAGCATTGGACATGCCGAAATCTTGGCACTATCTAATTTAAAATGTTGTTTGTCCTATATTCTTCCAGTGAGTAGTAATTTTAAAAAGAACTTAGTACTAATTGCTATCTGACAAAGTCTAGGCTTGCAGCATAATGTAGAGTGAGATGAAGTTGCGTCCTACTTCTTCATTTGAAGATACTTCCAAACTATAATCATGCGAGGAACAATCAATTTCTTATTTCAAATTTTGGTTAAACTGATACTAAAAAGGCATTAGATCAATAACTGGACCGAGGAGCATGGTTTTGCAAACCAGAAAATTACTGGACTATGCTGTAACTTACTACGACTCCCATACACCATGTTTGTGTTTCAATTAGCATAGAAACCATGAGCTAGCCCCTAGTCACAGAACACATAAGACACCAAATAGGCAGCATTACGGAATTAGTGAAAAATCCAAAAATTGTGCCATTATTACCTTCCTCAACAACAACCAAAAAAGAAAAAAGGTTCAAAAAAAATTGTTCCTAAAGAGGAGATAAGCATAAGCTGACCTCTTGAAAGGAATTCCATCCATTCCCATTCCAGCCACCTAAACCTTTTCCTCCAACATGTTGCATCATGTCAAATGAAGCCACAGGACTAGGGCTTCCACGTTGTAGTCTGTCATAGTCACTGAGTACTTGGTTGGGAATCATTCCAGAAAGCCTTAGTATTTCTGTCAAAGAGATTGAAACTACAATTCATGAATTTTCCATTTGGAGAATCACTAAATCTATTAAGCAGAATATACATCAACTTAACACCATTGGACTAAAGTTTATGTGGAATACAGACTTCTCAATCAACATAATAAGCTTAACATGACCCAACCGACAATACTTGATCCTGCTTAATCTATTCCTGTGATGATACTGTATAAATAACCAAAATCTGAGCAGTACACAATACATATTGAGTGACCTGAAACTTGTTAAAATCTCATTTCAATTCTTTCTTTACTACTAAAAAATCTCTTCTTTTGTCACTCTTGATCAATTTGAACTAAAATCTACAACTCTGTCATGATTCTTTTTTCAGTCATAAACATTTGTTGAAACAACAGCAGAGAACTTCTTAACAGATTAACAGAGCATATCAAAAGATTATTAGAGAAATGCACAAGCAACTCAATACATATGTTAACAGCAGCAAATAAAAGTTCAAGATTTAAACCAACCTTGATTCAAGAGTCGGCTGCATATTGGAAGAACTTGTGTAAAGGGTCCAAGCTTCTGCCTTTCTGCTAACAGCTCTGTCAGGTACTGACTACACGAAGTTTTTTTAAAAAAAAACACCAAAAACAATAAAATTGGCTAAAGAATCAATCTTGCATAGAGTTTTCAACATTAAATTTCAAACCCCACAATCTTATTCAAGTGGACAAAAAATAAAATTAAGAAAACAAGAAAAGAAGAAAAGAAGATTCGTCCATTACCTATCAACATCTTGGTTGGTCCTAATATGAGGAGAAACAGCTCTTGCAGGTGAAAAATTCAAGTTGTGATTATACAAATTAGACATGAACTTGAGTTCAAGAAAAGGGTCTGTAAACAAAATTTTTGGGCAGTGAACAGAAAAGGGGAAGAAACAACAAAGGGTCAAGAGACAACCAAGAAAGATTAAAATTTTTTTTTTTTGGGTTAAAAAGGAAACAACAAGAAGAAGAAAAGCTTTGAATCAGTGAAACCCTGGAAAAACAGAGGAGAAATAAATAGTGAACTGTATTTTCTAGAGTTGGAGTTGGAGACTTAAATAGGTGTGGGGCATGTACTAGCCCACGTTAGCAGCAGCACTTACTTTTTGTTCTTGTTTTTTCTCTACGTAGTGAAAAAGCCTCTATATACGCAAATTACCATAGCATGAATAGGATTCTCTCTGTCATATGAAAAAAAAGATTCTATTAGAGTTTATTTTCTTTAATAAGTCTTACTTAGCAAATAATCTAGATTAATCATTCTTTTAATATGAATATCTAAAACCCGAATAAAAAAATAAATATAAAATATCACCTACTATGAGTATTCAATATTGATTTAAAATAAAAATAAAATAAACTTCTTCAAGATATGTATTCACTTCATTATTCAGTCAGATTACTACTCCCTCTATTCTATTTTAATTGTTATGATAATATTTACATATTCATTAAGAAAAAATTAATATGGATGATAATTTGACTAATATAACCCTATTAATTTTTTAAAAACATACAACAATGTTTTTTCTTTTACATTTTAAAATGACTTTAAATACTAAGGGTAAAATTGAAAAAAACATGATCAATTATCACTTGAATTTTAAAACTAACAAGTATTTTGAAATAACTATTTTAATATATCTTAACAATTAAAATATCTAATAATATTTTTTTCATTTATTGAAATTTGATTTATTTTTTAAAACTTGCACTCACTTTTTTATTGATTATTATATGGTATCATTGAATACATAAATCAACATTTAACTTTTATAAATATTGAAAAATGAAGTATCAACTATAGAAATAATTTTATATTCTTATGTTATAATCTTATAACTTAAATAGAAGAATATAATTTTATAATTTTTTTTATTTGTAAATTTTTCTGTGTTATTTTCATTGATCTTTTACAAAATCAAATCTCTCATCAACCTAACAAAACATATAAAATTAACACTATATATATATACACACACAAAGTAGAAAACTTAATTTGCTATAAACTACCCACTCCCCTTAATAATAACAATATGAAAAAGAAGAAGTGAGGTGATCAACTCAATAATTTTATTCAATTTAAAAAATTGAATTCCCTTATCTCATTTAAGTGAAAGGGGACATATTATTCATATTATATTAATTTTACATACATTAGTGATTATTATTATTAATATTTGGTGACATTAAAAGTTTAAAAAAGAAATTTTGATAGAAAAGTTAGGATATTACAGTGCTAATAAATTATAATTAGCACAAATGCCAGAGCCTTGCAGAAAATATCTGCTAAAAAATTTAATTGTTCCATTATAAATACAAATGAAAAAATCTTATTCAATCGACCATCATTATTAAATTAATAAATATAAAATATATATTTTATAATATATATTATTATCATTTTAATTTTAAAATAAATTAAAATTAAAAATAAATATTCAATGCGAATAAATATTTTTACGACCAGTAAAGTGAAAGATACTTACCTGTCATGATTTGTCTTTTTCCATAAACTTTTAATCACTGACGAAATTCCTGAACAACTAGTCTCATGAGTTTCTCTAAATGGGTGCCACTGTCTTTTTCTATTGAATTAATATAAATACTAGTAATAGCAAATAAATTTATCATTTTTATTTATAATTTCACTACCAAGCTTATAATTATTAAACTATTTATACATTCATGTGCCATATTAAATTTATATTATTACTTTATATTTTGAGGATAACTAATTACAAAAATAGTTTAAATATAGAATTTTTCTATATCAAAGAACCAAAACAACATTTTTCATGAACTAAATTTGCTGTAAATTTCAGGTGTAATTATAACAACAATTGAGAGTAATTCGATCGAGTGAAGTTTGAGGAGGGTAGAATGTACGTAGATTATACCATTATTTCAAATGCAGAGAGACTATTTCCGATAAATCCTCGATTTTAAGTCGGGTGTTAGTGTAATTAATTAAGTTTATTTTTTTCCTCTATTATTTTCATTGTAAATATATATAAATAAAGGTAGAACAATGATGTTAGCATAGGATTCCAAAGAAGGGGAACAGTTGTGTACTTGAAAATTATATGAGCATGCACGTTGGACAGAGACAACAATGTGTGGATCGCAATAAAGCCCCCCACCTTCATAGATTATTAATTTTATTTTTAACTTTATATATAGTGTAAAAAATAATATAAAATAATTATTCAAAAAATATTTAAGAATAATAATTTAAATAAAAAGAAAAATAAAATTTATAATCTTGAAAATAATGTGACACGATAGTGTTATAATTTCATATATATAATCTTCATTACTAAAAAAGATACTGAAATTAATTAGTTAGAAGTTTCATCATTAATTTATTGTTAAATTGATCATAGCTAAGAGATTTTTTTTTTAATAATTTATTGCTAATCTATTGTTAAATAGAATTAGTGATGGACTTTGTTGTTTAACTTAAAAATTGTGTGTCATAATTAATCATTCTTTAGTAGCGAACTTGGACAACCTTAATAGTCCTATTTTTTCATTTTAATAGTGATGGTATTCGAGTTAATCTATTCGACTAATTAATCGATACTTATTAATATCTTTCACCAGCATACTTATTGCTAAATATTAAGGTTTGTCAGATATATATTAAGAATTGACTTAACATTTTTTGTTTGTCTGAAATTTGAGCTCAAATTTCTCGTGAACTTTACTCATTTTTAAATTGACAATTAAGCAACACTCTCGTCCACATACTCCATTAAAAATCTCCCACATCCCGTTTGTCTTAATCTTCATGGCCTTTTTTTTTTGGTATTTTTTTTCTCCCAATATGATAATAAATTAAAAAGAAGCACGCCAACAAGAATAATAATGTAATACAATTACATCAATTTATATTCGCCAAAATTCACGAGATATTTAGCTAGTGTTTGAGTATAGATTTTTAAGTAAAGTCCGAATTGAAGTTGTAAATATATTTGATCATAGTTTTCAAAAATATATTTCACTTTTTAAATTAAAAAAAAATATGACTTATATCCATAAATTTTAAAAACTATCAAAAATATTCGATTGTGCCAAACAAACATACTTGCTAATCCTAAATTATGCAGAATATTTGTTGATAATATTCATTATCATTTCACAAATCATAATATTATATATTTACGAGTAATAATTAAAAAAAATTATAATCTCGAAAATAATGAGACATGATAGCGCAACAATTCCATACGTATAATCTTTATTACTAAAAAAAAAAGTAATATTGAAATTAATTAGTTATAAGTTTTCGTCATTAATTTATTGTTAAATTGATCATAGCTAAGAAAATTTTTAATAATTTATTGCTAATCTATTGTTAAATAGAATTAGTGAGTGATTTTGTTGTTTAACTAAAAGAAAATTGTACATTATAATTAATCGTTCTTTAGTAGCGAACTTGGACAACTCTAATAGTCCTATTTTGTTGATTTTAATAGTGGTAGTATTCGAGTTAATTTGTTCACACTGGCTAATTAATCTATAGTTATTATTATTTTTCATTAGCATAATTATTACTAGATATTAAATAACTTTGCCCTCGAAGTTTATAAGATATATATTAAGAAATGACTTCACGTTTTTTAATCGTGTTGAAACTTGAACTCAAATTTCTCGTGATTATTATTCATTTTTATATTAAACGTTGAGTCACACTCTTGTGACTTGTCCACCTACTCTTCGAAAAAATTCTCTTATCTCGTTTGTTTTATTCTTCACGTTTTTTCTTCTTCTTCTTTTTCTTTTTCTGTCGCAGGTCGGTGGGGGGCAGCTTTCTTGTTTCAATATGAAAACAAAGTAAAAAGAAGCACGTCAACAAGAATAATAGTATAATATATTAATCGGAATTAAGAGAGACTTAGCGAGTATTTGGTCATAAAATTTTTAAAAAGTTTTATTTAAATAACGTTTGGATTGAAATTGAAAATTTGTTCCATCGTAGTTTAAAAAAATATATATTTCACTTTCTTAACATGAAACATGAATTATATCCATAAGTTTTAAACAAGAATATTCAATCGTGCCAAACAAATACACTTGCTAACTCCAAATCATGCAAAATCTTCATTAATAGCATTTCTTATCATTATCACAAATCATAAGCCTATATACATATAAGCTTAATACAAAATCATCATTTTATAATAAACTAGATAATGCATTATCCTAAAATCAGAACATGAATTTTTTTTAATAACTACTACTAACAAAATTTTATGATCAAATATATATATTTAACATTATTACTTTATGTTATTGTTTTACAAAAATATTTTAAAAGTCCATAGCCAAATGAAAGCATACATAATTGAGATGAACCAAATATTATAAGTACATTATCAATTTTTCTACCTCTTGAAATTAATTTGTACAACTAACCATGTTAATCACTTTTAGAGTATTCTAACATGTTATAGCTTTAGTTTTTTAAGTTATTAGTTCAATTAACAATAAGCAACTACGGACAATTATTTCTAGGTGATTATAGTAATAATTTTAAAATGAAAAGTATATCGTTAATGCTATGAGATGAACTCACAACACAATTTAAAATGAACTTACACAATTTAAAATGAACTTCTCTAGCTCCAAAAGGAGGATATTCTGTGCCGCAGCTTCTTTAATGCGGTGTTCACTCGGTGCTGTCGTCCAATTACAAATAAATTGTTAAATTTGAAATAAAATGCAAAAATGAATCATTATTACACCCATGATTTCATATTTTAACTGATATAATAAATGAGAACACTATTGATTCTCCTAATAAATAAGATAGAAAAAAATAGATAAATAAAAGAGGAAAATTTTATGTTAATTTATGAATGCACGAATTTATTTCAAAGGGCATCAAATGAGAGAGAGCACACCATCAATATAAAAGCAAAATGGAAGGAATAGGAAGAACTTATTTATGGGCCACGAGCCATTGATAGTCCATATTTATTGCGGGCTTCTCGGATGGATTTATAGGACTTGGGCTTTCTTAAAAATTTGCGATTTCAGATTTAGAAATTATATAAATGTGGAATTTTGATTTAAAATTTTAAATATAAAAAAAGAAAAAGAAAAAATAGCATAATTAAGCAAAAATTACTATTTATTTACAATATATAATAATATTTTAAAATATTATAAAAATTAGTAAAATAATTATAAAAATAGCAAGTTATCATATGTATCAATTTTTCTACATTCTCTCTCCAATTCACCATCAGTATTTCTCTCTAATTCAATTCCCGTTTCTCCCTCTTTCAAAATTTTCAATATTTTCCCCTCTCTCTCTTTCTCTATCTCTCTCGGCCATGGCGATTTGGATGCAGAATTGCAGATATCTGGAGAAAGGAAAAAAAGATTTGAATTTTTTGGCGAAGAAGATGCAGAGAATTTTAGATCTGAATTATAGTCCTTATATTTCAGAGATATTTGTTTTTTTGATTCCTTTTGGCTTGATCTTTAATTGAAGTTGTGACAATTGTGTGCTTCAATATATTTTAGATGCAGATCTTTGTTAAGACACTCACCGGAAAGACCATCACTCTTGAGATCGAGAGCTCAGACACCATTGACAATGCCAAAGCTAAGATTCAAAGAAAAAACAAAGCAAAAGATTTTATTAGCAATAATATTGCCAAATTTCTCAAGCTTTTGTCTGTGTTTCAATGACAAAATTGATGCACTTCAATTCTTTCAAATTCTTTTTGTCTTTGTGAATCAGTGACCGAACTGATACATGTATCAGTATCAGATTTTTGATATATATATATATATATATATATGTATCGATGTATTGCTTTGTGTGTCTCAATACATTGTACAAATTTGTTATTAGTGTGTATCAATATTTTCAGTGATACATGAACATAAATACCAATATTGCTTTATGTATCAATTTAGAAAATGTTTGCCAATTTTTTACTTTGTTGCCCATGTATCAGTATTATCTTGAATAAATTACAAATTGAAAATTACCCATTCATATTCATCAATGTATGATAACTGCATCATTTTTTTTATAAAATATTTAATGTTATAGAAATTTGCAGATTATAGATTCAATCATTGTGTTTTTTTAAAATTTTTTTTACTATTGCAACTGATGATACTGTGTTTATATATTATATTTGTATATGTATCAAATATTTTTATGCTTATTAGTATGTATCAATTTTTCTAGTGAATTACATGACTTTCATTTAGATAGATGAGCTTTTCATACATGTATCATCACAAATTTGAAAAATTTTCTCAAATCTGCAACAATGATACACCCAAAGAAAAAAAATTCTCCGAAATTCGATTTCAGATTTAGAAATTACACAAATATGAAATTTTGGTTTAAAATTTTAAATATGAAAAAAAAAATTCCAAAATCGTAAAAAGAGTTATTTACTCTCATTAAATACACAACTTCTCTTTCAAGAAAATAAACAACACAAATTAAGGAGGGATTGTAGGGTCTGAAATTTAGATACAATCATAATGGTTACAGTAAATTGTATCATAAAATAGAAAAATATGTTATTTTCTGTAATTTTAATAAATCATGTTATTTTATGTAATTATTTTATCATGCAGTGTTATTTATGAAAATTTCTCAATTGGATACATATTTAGACTGTAGTATCCGATAAAACTCAACAAATCAGGATGTGTATAGATTGTGTATCAACTTAAATTATGTATTTGATATATATTAGAAGCTCATCATAAATTTTTAACAAACGTCATGCGTCTAAGAATATTAAAATTAATATTTATATATTGTATACATATATTTATTAATTTTTTATACAATAATATTAACTAAGAAACACAATCACTGTTATCTGAAAACATGTATACATTTAAATTCCTCCTCGTGTATTATAAATTATTAAGTATTTATCATCATACTTATCAGCAACTATGTCCACGAGTAACTCATAAAAATCCAGCAAACAAAGCATATCAAACCATGTGATGTTTAAGCAAATAAATCAAAATTAATATAATTGCAGAATTTATAAACAACCTACAAAGATACAAACATCATTATTTGATAAATTATGGACAATAAAAGAATTCAGAAATTGAATTTTCTAAAAATTTTCAACACTTTCTTATTTGGTTTTTGAAGTTCAATGTTTGCTTAGAAACGTAAATTTGTTCAACTTTATTTCTCACTTTACTTCGATTTTCAATTTAAGAAGATCTTACATAACTCGAAAATTTGAATAGGGAATCTTCAAAATCAAAATCATTAGCCCGATTTTTTATAACCTTTTTTGAAGTACTTTTTTTCCCATCAAGTTTTTATAGTAGAACTCACCAAAATCACTTAAAGAAATAGTTAAATGGTGTATCCCCTATTTGTAGAGAAACCCTTGAATCTTTTAAATCTTTTTTTGAAAAAATTCATGAAATATCAGATGTTTAATCAAGATATGGATATTGAAAAGATTCTTGTGAATCAATTTAAGAGATTTATAAATTTTAGAAGGAGAGACGGAAAGATGAAATATGAGAGAAATCGGGAATTTAGGAGGAGAGAGGAAAAGTGAAAGAAGAGAGATTTTAGATTGAGAGAAGGGAAAAAAACATAAAGAATTTATAGCTTTATTGTTTGCTACTTTTATTAGCGAGAGATTCTTATGTAAATATCACTTTTAAAAATGATAATTACAAAGGATATAACTATTTTGAAAAAATTACATAAATATAAAATATTTAAAATTTTATTTTTTAATTATATTTTATACAACTTTTATTTTCCTAAAATATCTATTCTAATTAAATATAAAAGAAATGATTATATACGTGATATAATGTCACACCCCGCCCTGGGGGGTATGACTGACACCTGGTGCCCTACTAGGACCTGACTTGCTGGACTGCTAAGCCTGGGCGCATCTGGCGCCTGGCTGGCTCTAACTCACATTTCTGGAGACAAAGGGCTATATAACGGCTGTAAATACAACCCCCGGCCCATTGGCCTATAGCCTTCTGTACCTGTACTAACAGCTGACCAGAAACATAGTAATTCAGGGGAACCTATGCGGGCCGACAAGGCCACCATGCTGTCTAGTTATCTGCAATTCAATCGTAACGTATTAAAAAGCTACGTGACCGGCAAGGTCACCACTACTGATAGCTATGGCCCCACACGACCATCACAATAGACAGAAGGAATGCTAACAACTATACAACTGCACGGCCTCTCACGACCGGCTCATCTGACCACAGGGAATATAAACAGACTGCAAGCCTCTAAGAAGAATAATAGAAATGATCGGGACAGGGCCCCGACCTACCCGTACTGTACAACAAAAGGAACTGACTACACCTCTAGAAATTCAGTCTCCGGATGACAGGAGCTGAATATTCGATCGCTGATGGGGATCACGTGGTATCGCCTGCGCGTCTATGGGTACCTGCAGGCAAGTAATGCAGCGCCCCACTGGGCGTCAGTACCGCTGGTACTGAGTATGTAAAGCAAACTGAATACAACTGAATACAAGTAATATAACTAAAAATTCTGAATAGTAGGAGATAACTGAATCTGTAAGAACTGAAGGGATATCTGAAATCAATAACATAACTGTCAAAACTGAAATAAGAAGGAGTAGATTAACTGTCTGATGGTGTAGATCGTACCTGTTCTTAATCATACTGAAGGGAGTAGGAATCATACCTGGAGGCGTATCCTTCTACTACTAATCTGCTCGTATCTACTGTAATATAACATAACATACATAATGTAACATGACATACACAACCTTACCCGGCCCCATAAGCCGGGGGTACAATCAACACAGAATCTATACCCCTACCCCGGTCAACCCATCTCCTATACTGGCTGTAAGCATCCTGCCGGTCCCCTGGGTATGCACTTGGGCTCGCTGAGCCACTGACTATAACTGTATCTGAGTCCGGAGGACTCCTGAATCTGCACCCGGGCGTATCCGCTCGACTGGGGTGTGTAAGGGCCGATTAAGGCACAAATATGGGGAAAACTGGCATCCCATCTTCGTCCCCTGGCGGGACGGCATGCCACTCCGTAGAGTGACGTATCCTCGTCCTCTGGCGGACGAGTCAATACAGCTATTAACCCTGGGCGGTCATGGATGCTAGGTAATCCAACCCCAAACAATACAACGGTCTCAACTGGTAATATTGTCTGGGTATCTCACATGCTGAGGCTAATAGGGGTAAAGTATCATATATATTACATGCTGGGCTACTGATAGTAATCTGTACGTATTTAATACGTGCTGAGACAAGTAAAGATGTATAAATATGAATATAGTCTCCTGCCGGGCTGTACTGGGCAAATGCTATATAAGATAATGTTTTTGCTGAAAACTCTGTTGTTGGCTAAGTTTCTGTATACACTATATGCTGGACTAGTGATAGAAATATGTACACACTTGACACATGCTGAGGCTGAAAGTACTATATATATATGTACGAATATAGTCTTTCTGCTGAACTATGTTGTATACTGATTTTCTATAGTAACCTGATTTACTATTCCTGACATGCTTTCTGAACTTCATTTTAGCCTGCTATTCTATTTGTGAAGTGCTTTACGGATACTGTACTACTCCGCGGGGTTTCAGCTGAACACAACAATATCTTAACATGGCATATTACATCACACACTGAATATACTGGGCAATCTCTAACGCTTGCGTTAGAATCTATATCATACTGATAGGTTTCATACACATTACAACCCAATATTTCTCACATCGCACCAACATTCATAATAACGCAATATTCGACTCCTGAACATTCTACTGGTCCGTAATTTATTACACTACACTGATATTACTTAACTTGCCGAAGGAAACTAACTTTACATACCTTCTCTTTGAATTATTCGTCCGTCGGACGAGGCTCGGCCGGTACTTCAACTATTTTCTCCCAACTGCATTCATAAATACGTCAATCAATACTAAATACAACATTATTGTAAAGGGCGACGTTCCTTTCGATATAGTTTATAGCCTAAACTTAGGCTTATCGAAAGACGGCCGAAAACTCGCTATTTTCCAGCGGCCCAGAAGGGAGAAGTATTCACTTCTCAGCTAGGAACACATAGACATTAATTTAGAGCAATTCTACTTACTTTAGTTCGGTGGCTTGCCGATTCGTCGGCCGTATTTCGCGAAACTAATTCCGTAGAAATGCTCTCTGCTGCTAAATACTCGGGTATCTGGGATTAATTTGAGTTTGGGCAGCGTTTGGCAGCGTAATCGGACGAAAATATTTAATTTTCTTCGTCTTCCCTCGGTTCACAGCGTTTCTGGAAATTTTATAAGTATTGAATGATTTCCAACCGAAGTGGGGGCTTTATATACTTGGGCCTGGACACGGGCAACGTGTCACGGAGCCATCGCGGAGGCCTCACCTCCGTGACACGCTGCCATCGCGGAGGGGCTCTGCCTCGGCTCCTCCCGCGATGGTTCGACAGGTTTCTCGTCCGATCTTTTCCCGGGCCTTTCCCTAGCACGTATGGCTTTCAAATATGCTTAACCAACGTGCGAATAGGTCATCTAAGTGCCGGGAATTCTACGGGGTATAACATTCTCCCCCCCTTAGGAACATTCGTCCTCGAATGTATACTGCTATCTAGAGGACTACTTATTCTAGTTTCTGGAAAAATTTTGGCAGAGTTTCCCCTGTAATATGGACTATCGCAAAGACCTGAAACGCAGAAAAAGTCCAACACAGGCACTGCACACAATATTCTACAATCCACTGGGCAACTAAATATCACTTCTTTCTTTATCATTTACAACATACATACCATAAAGTACTGTGTAAATAATGATACGGACATACCTGTCGTCTGACTAGGCCTGAAATAAGTGAGGGTATCTGGTTTTCATATCTTCTTCAGCCTCCCACGTCATTTCCTCCCGATTTCTGTTACGCCACAATACCTTGACAGATGCAACATCTTTAGTTCTTAACCTGCGAATCTGTCTGTCTAAAATGGCTACGGGAACCTCTTCATATGCTAACTCTTCTGTGATCTGGACATCCTGAACTGGAACTACTGTAGAAGGGTCCCCTACGAACTTTCTTAACATGGAAACGTGGAATACTGGGTGAACAGATGCTAATTCTGGAGGCAAGTTTAACTCATATGCCACGCGGCCTATTCTTCGCCGAATCTGATACGGCCCAATGAATCTTGGGCTAAGTTTGCCTTTCTTGCCAAACCTCATTACCCCTTTCATCGGGGACACTTTCAGATATACCCAATCGTTTACCGAAAATTCTAGATTTCTACGCCGCCTATCTGCGTATGACTTCTGGCGGCTCTGAGCGGTCAGTAAACGTTCTCGGATAAGCTTTATCTTTTCCTCGGACTGCCGAATAATGTCTGGGCCAACTAATGTTGATTCTCCTATCTCAAACCAGCCCATCGGCGATCTACATTTTCGCCCGTACAATGCCTCGAAAGGCGCCATCTGAATAGCTGAATGGTAGCTGTTATTATAAGCAAATTCAATTAACGAGAGATGTTCATCCCAGCTACCCCCAAAATCTACCACACACGCTCGCAGCATATCTTCGAGCGTCTGAATCGTACGTTCAGCCTGCCCGTCTGTCTGAGGATGGAATGCTGTGCTCAAATTAATCTGCGTCCCCAGACCTTTCTGAAATGACTGCCAGAATCTAGCTGTAAACTGTGCTCCCCTATCTGAAATAATAGATACTGGCACTCCATGCAATCTAACTATTTCTCTGATATATAATTCGGCATAATCCTCAGCTGAGAAGGTAGCCCTTACTGGCAGGAAATGAGCTGATTTTGTCAGCCTGTCAACTATTACCCAAATGGAATCATTTCTGCGTCTAGTACGGGGTAACCCTGTTACAAAATCCATGTTTATTACTTCCCACTTCCACATAGATATCATTATCTCTTGAGTCAAACCACCCGGTTTCTGGTGCTCTGCTTTCACCTGCTGACAATTAGCACATCTAGATACAAATTCAGCTATCTCAGTTTTCATACCTGGCCACCAGTAGATGTCTCTGATGTCGTGGTACATTTCGTCGCCCCTGGGTGAAGGGAATAGCGAGCGTAGTGTACCTCATGCATGATCTGCCCACGAAGTCCTGCGACATTCGGGACACAAAGGCGGCCCTTACAATGTAGCACATCATCCTCGGTTACCTGAAAATCTGGCTCCTTACCCTTCTGAACTCTATCTCTGAGCTGGACTAAATCGGGGTCCTCATACTGCTGTTCTTTTACCTCTGTAACTAACGATGACACTGCAAAATTCTGAATTACTGGTCCATTATTTTCTGTTTCTATTACTCGAACGGCTAGGCCAGCTAACTGATGAATTTCTTTAGCTAATTTCTGTTTCTCAGGTCGCAAATGCGCCAAACTCCCCATTGACTTATGGCTCAGGGCATCTGCTACAACATTAGCTTTTCCGGGGTGGTATAGAATATTCACATCATAGTCTTTCAACAACTCTAACCAGCGGCGTTGCCGCAGATTCAACTCCCTCTGGGTGAAAATGTACTGTAAACTTTTATGATCTGTATAAATATCAACATGGACGCCGTACAGATAATGCCTCCACATCTTCAAGGCATGAATTACTGCGGCCAACTCTAAGTCATGGGTGGGTAATTCCTTTCGTGCTTTTTCAGCTGCCTGGAAGCATATGCAATTACTCTACCATGCTGCATCAACACACAACCCAATCCGACACCTGACGCGTCACAATAAACTGAATACCCTTCTGTGCCTTCCGGCAGTACTAGTACTGGGGCGGAGGTTAATCTGTCTTTCAGTTCCTGGAAACTCTGCTCGCATGCCTCCGTCCACTGGAACTTTGGTGCCTTCTGTGTCAATTTAGTTAAAGGTGCTACAATGGTTGAGAATCCCTCAACGAATCTCCGATAATACCCTGCTAACCCCAGAAAACTACGAACTTCAGTCAGGGTGGTAGGCCTAGGCCTAGGCCATGACTTAACTGCTTCTATCTTCTGCTTATCTACCTGTATACCGGTGTCTGAGACAATATGCCCTAAAAAGGCCACTGAGTTAAGCCAGAATTCACACTTCGAAAACTTAGCATACAACTGTCGGTCCCTGAGAATTTGGAGCACTGTCCGCAAATGAGTCCGGTGATCTGCTTCAGAGCGAGAATACACCAGAATATCATCAATGAATACTATCACGAACAAGTCCAGGAAGGGTCTAAAAATACTGTTCATCAGGTCCATAAAGACTGCTGGGGCATTTGTTAGCCCGAAGGACATAACCAGAAATTCAAAATGCCCATATCGGGTCCTGAATGCTGTCTTAGGAATATCTCCTTCACGTACTCGGACCTGGTGGTATCCGGACCGCAAGTCAATCTTAGAAAAGTATCTGGCTCCCTGCAACTGATCAAATAAGTCATCAATTCTGGGGAGCGGATACTTGTTCTTTACTGTAACTTTGTTTAGCTGCCGATAATCTATGCACATTCGGAGCGAGCCATCTTTCTTTCTCACAAACAAGACTGGCGCACCCCATGGGGAAGTACTCGGCCTGATAAAACCTTTATCTAACAAGTCTTTCAACTGCTCCTTTAATTCTCTGAGTTCTGCAGGAGCCATACGATAAGGAGGTATTGATATTGGCTGAGTGCCTGGTAGCAAGTCGATAGCAAAGTCTATTTCCCTTTCTGGGGGAATACCAGGTAACTTATCAGGAAATACATCTGGGAATTCATTTACCACTGGGACAGACTGGAGTGTCGGAGATTCTGCTCGGACATCCTGAACTCTGACAAGATGGTAAATGCACCCCTTAGATATCAACTTCCTCGCCTGAAGGTAGGAAATAAACCTACCTTTTGGCGTCACGGTGCTGCCCTTCCACTCTCGTACTGCTTCCCCCGGGAAGTGGAATCGAACCGTTTTGGTCCAACATTCAACATTGGCAAAGCATGGCACTAACCAGTCCATACCCATTATGGCATCGAAATCTATTATTTCTAACTCGACCAGATCTACTGTGGTCTGGCGGTCAACAATCTCTACTGTACACCCGCGGTAGATTCGACTAGCTGTGATAGAGTCACCGACGGGCGTAGATACTAAGAAGGGCTGCCGTAATGATTCTGGTACAATACTAAACTTCTGTGCCACAAATGGAGTAATATAGGACAAAGTAAACCCTGGATCAATTAACACATAAGCAGGGTGTGAACAGATAGTTAGCATACCTGTCACAACATCAGGCGACGCTTCTGAATCTTGCCTCCCTGGTAAGGCATATGTACATCTTGGGCCCGCACCTGTACTGAAGGCCCCTGATCTGCCCCGACCCCTTCCTGTTGAAACTGAGGGCCTGCGCCCAGTCGAAGATGCTGTGGCTCGTGATCCTGTTGATGCCCTATCCTGTCTATCCCGGTCCTCTCGACCCCTGGCTGGGCAATCTTTCATCAAATGGCCTTCTTGGCCGCAATTATAACATGCGGTGGAGCCATATCTGCATGCTCCAGGATGGCATCGACTGCATATAGGGCAAAGTGGTAGGGTATACCTGCTCTGCTCTGCCCTCCTCTGTGATGGTGAATCTGCCATCTGCGAGCCTCTACCAGTCCCTGACTGTCCCCTGCGGCCGGATCTACCCCCCTGTGACTGTGGCGGAGGCGGGGGCCTGGGCGGCCTGTCTGACATCCGGGGCCTGGGTCCTCCCCGGGCCTCTCCCTGTAATTCAACTGGCCTGTCCCGGTGACGCTGTTCCTGATTAACCCTTCTGACCTCACGTTGCCGCTGTCTGATGCCCTCAATATTCTGAGCAAATGCCTGAAAGCGAGCAATATCCATGTCCTCTCGCAGTGTAGCTGTGGTACAAATCTCAACATATTCTGGATCCAAGCCCGTAATGAAACGATGCACTCTAGATGCCATGGTATCAACGAAGGCCGGTGCATATCGGGCTAGAGAATCAAACTGCAAGGAATATTCCCGAACACTCATGGCCCCCTGTTCTAGATGTAGGAACTGGTCTACCCGGGCCTGTCGAATCTCCCGCGGTAGATAATGATCCAGAAAGGCTCCTGAAAAGCTGGACCAGGTGGGAGGGGAAACATCTCTCCCTCGGGACCTTTCCCAACTTTCGTACCATAACACCGCAATATCCCGTAACCGGAATGCTGCCAACTCAACTGACTCGGTAGACGTGGCATGCATAACCCTGAAGATCCTCTGCATTTGGTCCAGAAAATTCTGAGGGTCCTCTGTTCGGTCCGTGCCTGTGAACTGTGGGGGATTCAGGGCTAAAAACTCTCGGACCCTCGAACTACCGGACCCTCCTGATGATTCTGCAGCTGTAGATGGCATTGGCTGACGCTGAGCAGCCATCATCTGTGCTAACAAAACTACAGCACTCCTAACCTCCTGATCAGAAGGAGTCAATATAGGGGCTACTGAAGGTAATGTCGCCCCAAGTGGCTCCTGACGTGGTGGAGACTGCTGAGGAGGCTGAGATGATGCCTCTGTAGTGCCCTCTGGTCGAGCTGTCTCCAAAGGAGGGTGAGGCATCCTGCTGGTGCCTTCCCCTGCTGCAACATCTAAGTTCCGACCTGTGATAGGATGGCGCTGGTCTGACATTATCTGTAACCAAAGAATATGGTAAGATTTTTGGGAATCAACCCTATACTGTACCGCTCTATAGCACGACTGAATCAGAATAAAAGACAACCATCCTATCATGCCTTGCAGCCTCCTACCCATAGTATGTGGTGCACAACACATCCATGGACAGAACTCTACTTAGCACGGCTTGCAGACTCCCTGGGATACGACCTGCTCTGATACCAAGTTTGTCACACCCCGCCCTGGGGGGTATGACTGGCACCTGGTGCCCTACTAGGACCTGACCTGCTGGACTGCTAAGCCTGGGCGCATCTGGCGCCTGGCTGGCTCTAACTCACATTTCTGGAGACAAAGGGCTATATAACGGCTGTAAATACAGCCCCCAGCCCATTGGCCTATAGCCTTCTGTACCTGTACTAACAGCTGACCAGAAACATAGTAATTCAGGGGAACCTATGCGGGCCGACAAGGCCACCATGCTGTCTAGTTATCTGCAATTCAATCGTAACGTATTAAAAAGCTACGTGACCGGCAAGGTCACCACTACTGATAGCTATGGCCCCACACGACCATCACAATAGACAGAAGGAATGCTAACAACTATACAACTGCACGGCCTCTCACGACCGGCTCATCTGACCACAGGGAATATAAACAGACTGCAAGCCTCTAAGAAGAATAATAGAAATGATCGGGACAGGGCCCCGACCTACCCGTACTGTACAACAAAAGGAACTGACTACACCTCTAGAAATTCAGTCTCCGGATGACAGGAGCTGAATATTCGACCGCTGATGGGGATCACGTGGTATCGCCTGCGCGTCTATGGGTACCTGCAGGCAAGTAATGCAGCGCCCCACTGGGCGTCAGTACCGTTGGTACTGAGTATGTAAAGCAAACTGAATACAGCTGAATACAAGTAATATAACTAAAAATTCTGAATAGTAGGAGATAACTGAATCTGTAAGAACTGAAGGGATATCTGAAATCAATAACATAACTGTCAAAACTGAAATAAGAAGGAGTAGATTAACTGTCTGATGGTGTAGATCGTACCTGTTCTTAATCATACTGAAGGGAGTAGGAATCATACCTGGAGGCGTATCCTTCTACTACTAATATGCTCGTATCTACTGTAATATAACATAACATACATAACGTAACATGACATACACAACCTTACCCGGCCCCCATAAGCCGGGGGGTACAATCAACACAGAATCTATACCCCTACCCCGGTCAACCCATCTCCTATACTGGCTGTAAGCATCCTGCCGATCCCCTGGGTATGCACTTGGGCTCGCTGAGCCCCTGACTATAACTGTATCTGAGTCCGGAGGACTCCTGAATCTGCACCCGGGCGTATCCGCTCGACTGGGGTGTGTAAGGGCCGATTAAGGCACAAATATGGGGAAAACTGGCATCCCATGTTCGTCCCCTGGCGGGACGGCATGCCACTCCGTAGAGTGACGTATCCTCGTCCTCTGGCGGATGAGTCAATACAGCTATTAACCCTGGGCGGTCATGGATGCTAGGTAATCCAACCCCAAACAATACAACGGTCTCAACTGGTAATACTGTCTGGGTATCTCACATGCTGAGGCTAATAGGGGTAAAGTATCATATATATTACATGCTGGGCTACTGATAGTAATCTGTACATATTTAATACGTGCTGAGGCAAGTAAAGATGTATAAATATGAATATAGTCTCCTGCCGGGCTGTACTGGGCAAATGCTATATAAGATAATGTTTCTGCTGAAAACTCTGCTGTTGGCTAAGTTTCTGTATACACTATATGTTGGACTAGTGATAGAAATATGTACACACTTGACACATGCTGAGGCTGGAAGTACTATATATATATGTACGAATATAGTCTTTCTGCTGAACTATGTTGTATACTGATTTTCTATAGTAACCTGATTTACTATTCCTGACATGCTTTCTGAACTTCATTTTAGCATGTTATTCTATTTCTGAAGTGCTTTACGGATACTGTACTACTCCGCGGGGTTTCAGCTGAACACAACAATATCTTAACATGGCATATTACATCACACACTGAATATACTGGGCAATCTCTAACGCTTGCGTTAGAATCTATATCATACTGATAGGTTTCATACACATTACAATCCAATATTTCTCACATCGCACCAACATTCATAATAACGCAATATTCGACTCCTGAATATTCTACTGGTCCGTAATTTATTACACTACACTGATATTACTTAACTTGCCGAAGGAAACTAACTTTACATACCTTCTCTTTGAATTATTCGTCCGTCGGACGAGGCTCGGCCGGTACTTCAACTATTTTCTCCCAACTGCATTCATAAATACGTCAATCAATACTAAATACAACATTATTGTAAAGGGCGACGTTACTTTCGATATAGTTTATAGCCTAAACTTAGGCTTATCGAAAGACGGTCGAAAACTCGCTATTTTCCAGCGGCCCAGAAGGGAGAAGTATTCACTTCTCAGCTAGGAACACATAGACATTAATTTAGAGCAATTCTACTTACTTTAGTTCGGTGGCTCGCCGATTCGTCGGCCGTATTTCGCGAAACTAATTCAGTAGAAATGCTCTCTGCTGCTAAATTCTCGGGTATCTGGGATTAATTTGAATTTGGGCAGCGTTTAGCAGCGTAATCGGACGAAAATATTTAATTTTCTTGGTCTTCCCTCGGTTCACAGCGTTTCTGGAAATTTTATAAGTATTGAATGATTTCCAACCGAAGTAGGGGCTTTATATACTTGGGCCTGGACACGGGCAACGTGTCACGGAGCCATCGCAGAGGCCTCACCTCCGTGACACGCTGCCACCGCGGAGGGGCTCTGCCTCGGCTCCTCCCGCGATGGTTCGACAGGTTTCTCGTCCGATCTTTTCCCGGGCCTTTCCCTAGCACATATGGCTTTCAAATATGCTTAACCAACGTGCGAATAGGTCATCTAAGTGCCGGGAATTCTACGGGGTATAACATATAAAAATTAAAATACACAAAATCGCATAATATACTCTATCTTCTCCAAAAAAAATTCAAAAATTTCAATTATCCTATCTTCTCCATATTTGTTATTCCAAAATTACTAAGAATTCTCTCTTCTCTGTATTTATATTTTTTTAAATTTCAAAAATCTCTCTCTCTCCTCTATTTTTTTTCACAAAGAAAAATTCTCTTTTTTTTCATATTTATTTTTTTAAAAATCCCAAGAAATCGTCTCTCTTCTCAACTTCTATTTTGTTTTTTCAAGAATTCCTTTTTTCTCCATTTTTATTTATTTTTTAAATCCCAAGAATTTCTCTACCATCACTATTGTATATTTTTAGAGACTCAATGTAAATTTAAAATTGATATATAATATACAATATATAAATAATATATTACACCCCGTAAATTTTAAATAAATAAATAGCCTAATGGCATGTTGGTTAAGGGATTTAGAAGGTAAAAAAAAAATTTAAAAAAAAACAAAAAAAAAGAAGAGAATAAATAGCAAAGTCGGCCCTTGCTGTTTTCATCCATAAAAACCAAAGAAAACAGAGGGTAGCCATTTTTAAGGCAAACCCACGACAATATATATATATTTCCTTCCAATTACGCGACGAAACGCGGTCTAAACTCCGTTCCGGCTTAGATACAGAGGTATAAAGCTGCAGAGAGCAATCCTACGAAGTTGGTTTCATGAAATTTGGCCGGCGAAACGTCGTGCTACCGAGGTAAAGTAAAAAGAATTGCTTTAAATTAGTACCAATGTGTTCCTAGCGTTGCAGTGAGCATTTATCCCTTCTGGACTATCGATAAATAACGAGTTTTCGACCGTTTTTCGAAAGGTTGAAGTTTGGGATAAATATATATCAAAAGTGATAATTTCTCCCGAATATTAATGTATTTAGTTCTAATTGACATGTATATGAATGTAGTTGGGAGAAACAGTAGAAGTACCGACGGAAATCACATCGGTCAGTCGGGTACTCAGAAACCAGGTATGTAAAGTTATTCTTTCGGCAAACCAGGAAGTACAGTTTAGAAAGTAAATAGAATAAAGGCTATGAACCAATACCCAGCGTATAGGAACAATTTTAGTACAATTTCCAGCAAGCATGCTAGTATATTAATTACGTATCATGCGATAATCAGAATAATAGATATTCAGGCAATACGTATATCTGTTGAGATTGTATCCAATAGTAGATGATACATTTTATATTATTGAGCTATATCCAGATATAATCAGATAGACAGATAAAGGCCAGGTAGCAATTAGTCCAGCAATCAGAAACAGTGTAAAACAGAATATAGTATCAGTTATTTAATACAGACTGGCCTTGAGATAAAAGAAAAGAATATGGTTAGTATTTTTCATTGTTCATGCTTGTTGTGTATGTGTTTTGTATGTTGAGACTTGTTGTGGCATGTGGGCACCCTTTTAGCATCCCCACCGCCCCTGGGTTATAGCTGTGTCGATACCAGATTCAGATACTGCCACCAGCTGGGCGATGCCGTCCGCCTAAAGGACGATGATGGCTGACCACCATGATAGACTAGATAGACTCAGCTACTTCTTGCTTATATGTCATGTTATTGTTGCCATTCATTTCAGTGCATATTTCAGTTTGCTTTACATGCTCAGTACCTGTGGTACTGACGCCCAGCGGGGCGCTGCATTGCTTGCCTGCAGGTACTCACGGACGAGGAGCCGATCCCTCGTGATTCCAGCCAGCGAGTGAGTCATCAGCTCCTGTCTTCCGGAGTCTGATTCCCCGAGGTGTAGCTCCTTTTCTTTTGTTGTACAGTATGGGTAGGTCGGGGCCCTGTCTCGATCATTTCCACTATTTTCTTACAGTATTCGTAGAGGCTTGCAGTCTGTATATATTTCCCTGTGGTCAGTTGGGCCGGTCGTGTGAGGTCGTGCAGTCTGCTGTAGCTGTTTAGTATTTCAGTTTATGTTGGCCGTGTGGGGCCTTAGTTTGACAGTAGTGGTGACCTTGCCGGTCACGTAGTCTTACAGTAGGCTTGTGTTGAGTTACAGATAACTAGACAGCATGGTGGCCTTGTCGGCCCGCATAGGCTCCCTTATATCGACATGTTTCTGGTTAGCTGTTATTACAGGTACAGATGGCTACAGGCCAGTGGGTCGGAGGCTGTGTTTACAGCCGTTATATAGCCGATTTGTTTCTTGAAATAGAGCCAAAGCCAGCCAAAGCACCTAATACATGAATACAATAATATATGCTCAAATATAAATATATATAAATAACAGATAATATTATATCTAATATGAATAAGAATAATTTTTTAAAAAGCATTCAAAAAATATTTATGAGAAATAATTCAAATAAATAAAAAAATAAAATTTGTAATCTTGAAAATAATGTGACATGATAGTGTTACAATTTCATACATATAATCTTCATTACTAAAAAAAAAAGTAATACTGAAATTAATTAGTTATAGGTTTCATCATTAATTTATTGCTAAATTGATCAAAGCTAAGATAATTTTTAATAATTAATTGCTAATCTGTTGTTAAATAGAATTAGGGTGATGGATTTTGTTGTTTAACTAAAAATAAACTGTACGTCCTAATTAATTATTCTTTAGTAGCGAACTTGGACAACCCTAATAGTTAGTTCTATTTTGTTGATTTTAATGGTGGTGGTATTCGAGTTAATCTGTTCACACTGACTAATTAATCAATATTTATTACTATCTTTCACTGGCATATTAATTACTAGATATTAAATAATTTTGCGCCGAAGATTTATAAAATATATATTAAAAAATTACTTCACGTTTTTTGTTCGTTTGAAATTTGAGTTTAAATTTGTCGTGAATTTTACTCATTCTAAAATTGTCAGTTAAGGAACACTCTTGTCCCCATACTCCTCTAAAACTCTTCCATATCCCATTTGTCTTAATCTTCATGGCCTTTCTTTTGCTTTTGTATTTTTCTTCTCTCAATTTGACAACAAATAAAAAGAAGCACGCCAACAAAAATAGTAATATAATACAATTACATCAAATTATATTCGTCAAAATTCACAAAATATTTAGCTAGTGTTTAATTATAGATTTTTATTTTTTTTTAAAAAAAAATTGATTTAGGTAAAGTCCGAATTAAAGTTATAAATATATTTGATCATAGTTTTCAAAAATATATTATACTTTTTTTTTAACATGATTTATATTCATAAATTTTAAAAACTATCAAAAATATTAACCGTACCAAAAAAACATACTTGCTAATCTCAACCCATTTTACGCTTGTAGCCAAAAATAACGTACTACCAAAAAAGGCAGTTAAGAAAATGACCATTTTGCTTTTGTGTCCAACTAAACAAGTTAGAAAGGGATTGAACATTCATTTCAATGAATTTGTGACATTCAATTCTAAGCATTTCTTTCTTTTCGCTTAATAAAGATTTTAATCTTAATCATTCATATATATATATAATACCAATGCAGAATATTTAACGATAATGTTCATTATCATTTCACAAATCATAATCTTATATATTTACGAGTAATAATTAAAAAAATATATATAATCTTGAAATAATGTGACATGATAGTGCAACAATTTCATACATATAATCTTTATTACTAAAACAAAGTAATATTGAAATTAATTAGTTATAAGTTTTCATCATTAATTATTGTTAAATTGATCATGACTAAGAATTTCTTTAAAATAATTTAACGCTAATATATTGTTAAATAGAATTAGTGATGAATTTTGTTGTTTAACTAAAAAAAATTGTACACTACAATTAATCATTCTTTAGTTGCGAACTTAGACAACCCTAATAGTCCTATTTTATTGATTTTAATAGTGGTAGTATTCGAGTTAATTTGTTCACACTGACTAATTACGCGATAGTTATTATTATTTTTTATTAGCACAATTATTACTAGATATTAAATAACTTTTCCCTCGAAGTTTATAAGATGTATATTAGGAAATGACTTCACGTTTTTTAATCGTGTTGAAACTTGAAC
Source organism: Datura wrightii (assembly GCA_035772735.1). Lineage (NCBI taxonomy): Eukaryota > Viridiplantae > Streptophyta > Magnoliopsida > Solanales > Solanaceae > Datura > Datura wrightii. The sequence continues at coordinate 3,843,047 of JASDFA010000011.1, forward strand.
TCAAATTTCTCGTGATTATTATTCATTTTTATATTAAACGTTGAGTCACACTCTTGTGACTTGTCCACCTACTCTTCAAAAAAATTCTCTTATCTCGTTTGTCTTATTCTTCACGTTTTTTCTTCTTCTTCTTGTTCTTTTTCTGTCGCAGGTCGGTGGGGGGCAGCTTTCTTGTTGCAATATGAAAACAAAGTAAAAAGAAGCACGTCAACAAGAATAATAATGTAATATATTAATCGGAATTTAGGAAAGACTTAGCGAGCATTTGATCATAAAATTTTTAAAAGGTTTTATTTAAAAAAAGTTTGGATTGAAGTTGAAAATTTATTCCATCGTAGCTTTAAAAACAAAATATTTCACTTTCTTAACATGAAACATGAGTTATATCCATATGTTTTAAACAAGAATATTCAATCGTGTCAAACAAATATACTTGCTAACTTCAAATCATGCAAAATCTTCATTAATGGCATTTCTTATTATAGGTCTGAAAAAGTATTTAAAAATATCAAATTTAGATATTTGTACCCTGTCGAAGTAAGGAACCATGGCATATATGTTTGGAATAGATTCCATTTTGAGAGAGTTGAAAAAGCACTATCTCGTTGAAAGGTTCTATATATCTGCCCTTTCTCAACGCGTTTCTTTAGACAAAGACTCCGTTTTTTCCTCTTTTCGGATGATAAAATCGTCATTTTATAATCAACTAGATAATACATTATCCTAAAATCACATGAAATTTTAATAATAATTACTAATAAAACAATTTTATGATCAAATATATATATTTAAAATTATTATTTTATGTTATTCTTTTAAAACAATATTTTTGAAGTCTATAGCCAAATGGAAGCATACATAATTGAGATGAATCAAATATTATAAGTACATTATCAATCTTTCTACCTCTTGAGAAATTATATTTTTGCAGTGGAATTAATTTATATAACTAGCCATGTTAATCACTTCTAGAGTATTCTAACATGTTATAGCATGTATAGCTTTAGTTTTTAAGTTATTAATTCAACTGACAATAAGTAACTATAGACAATTATTTTTAGGTGATTATAGTAATAATTTTAAAATGAAAATATGTCATGACCAATGCTATGAGATGAACTCACAATACAATTTAAAATGAATTTCTCTAGCTCTAAAAGAAGGAGGATATTCTGTGCGGCAGCTTCTTTAATGGCGGTGTTCACTCGGTGCTGTCGTCCGAGTACAAATAAGTTGTTAAATTTAAAATAAAATGCAAAAATGAATCATTGTTACACCCATGATTTCATATTTTAACTGATAAAATAAATGAGAACATTATTGATTCTCCTGATAAATAAGATGAAAAAAAATAAGTAACAATAATTGGTATGGGATATATGTGCAACGCACGTGTCCAGACACTAATAATGTAATATAATTACATCAATTTATATTCATCAAAATTCACGAGAGACTTAGCTAGTGTTTGATTATAGATTTTCAATTTTTTAAAGAAAGATTGATTTGGGTAAAGTTCGAATTGAAGTTGTAAATGTGTTTGATCATAGTTTTTAAAAATATATTTCACTTTTTTTAATTAAAAAAAAACATGACCTATATACATAAGTTTTAAAAAATATTAAAAATATTCAATCATACCAAACAAACATGCTTGTAAATTATGCAGAATATTTATTGATAATGTTGATTGTCATTTCACAAATATGTGTGTGTGTGTGTATAAAATGTACACACACATACGTTTGATATAAAATTAATATTTTTATAATAAACTATATAATATTGGCCGTTGGTTGTTTGGTCTTGTATATTTTTAATCTGTTCATAGTAACCTATTAATCGATACTTATTACTATCTTTGACTAATATATTGATCACTAGTTATTAAATAACTTCGCTCCGAAGGTTTGTAAGATATATATTAAGAAATGACTTCACGTTTTTTGATCGTGTTGAAACTTGAACTCAAATTTCTCGTGATTATTATTAATTTTTATATTGAACGTTGAGCCACACTCTTGTGACTTGTCCACCTACTCTTCGAAAAAATTTCCTTATCTCGTTTGTCTTATTCTTCACATTTTTTCTTCTTCTTCTTTTTCTTTTTTTGTCGCGGGTCGGTGGGGGGAGGGGGAGGGGCAACTTTCTTATTTCAATATGAGAACAAAGTAAGAAGAAGCACGTCAACAAGAATAATAATGTAATATATTAATCGGAATTTAGGAGAGACTTAGCGAGCATTTGATCATGAATATTTTAAAAGGTTTTATTTAAAAAAAGTTTGGATTGAAGTTGAAAATTTGTTCCCGTAGTTTAAAAAAAATATAGTTCACTTTCTTACATGAAACATGAGTTATATCAATAAGTTTTAAATAAGAATATTCAATCGTGTCAAACAAATATACTTGCTAACTCCAATCATGCAAAATCTTCATTAATGACATTTCTTATCATTATCACAAATCATAATCCTATATACATATAAATTTAACACAAAATTATCATTTTATAATAAACTAAATAATACATTATCCTAAAATCATAACATAAAATTTTAATAATAACTACTAATAAAATAATTTTATGATCAAATATATATATTTAAAATTATTATTTTATGTTATTTTTTTAAAACAATATTTTTAAAGTCTATAGCCAAATGGAAGCATACATAATTGAGATGAACCAAATATTATAAGTACATTATCAATCTTTCTACCTCTTGAGAAATTATATTTTTGGAGTGGAATTAATTTATATAACTAACCATGTTAATCACTTTTAGAGTATTCTAACATGTTATAGCATGTATAGCTTTAGTTTTTAAGTTATTAATTCAGCTGACAATAAGTAACTATAGACAATTATTTTTAGGTGATTATAGTAATAATTTTAAAATGAAAAATATGTCGTGACCAATGCTATGAGATGAATTCACAACACAATTTAAAATGAACTTCTCTAACTCTAAAAGAAGGAGAATATTCTTTGCGGCAGCTTCTTTAATAGCGGTGTTCACTCGGTGCTGTTGTCCGAGTATAAATAAGTTCTTAAATTTAAAATAAAATGCAAAAACGAATCATTGTTACACCCATGATTTCATATTTTAACTGATAAAATAAATGAGAACACTATTGATTCTCCTGATAAATAAGATGGAAAAAAATAAGTAACAATAATTGGTATGGGATATACGTGCAACGCACGTGTCCAGACACTAGTAATGTAATATAATTACATCAATTTATATTCATCAAAATTCACGAGAGACTTAGCTAGTGTTGGATTATAGATTTTCAATTTTTTAAAGAAAGATTGATTTGGGTAAAGTTCGAATTGAAGTTGTAAATGTGTTTGATCATAGTTTTCAAAAATATATTTCACTTTTTTTAATTAAAAAAAACATGACTTATATACATAAGTTTTAAAAAATATCAAAAATATTCAATCATACCAAACAAACATGCTTGTAAATTATGCAGAATATTTATTGATAACGTTCATTGTCATTTCACAAATATGTGTGTGTGTGTATAAAATGTACACACACATACGTTTGATATAAAATTAATATTTTTATAATAAACTATATGATATTGGCCGTTGGTTGTTTGGTCTTGTAGTATTTTTAATCTGTTCATAGTAACCTATTAATCGATACTTATTACTATCTTTGACTAATATATTGATCACTAGTTATTAAATATCTTCGCTCCGAAGGTTTGTAAGATATATATTAAGAAATGACTTCACATTTTTTGATCGTGTTGAAACTTGAACTCAAATTTCTCGTAATTATTATTCATTTTTATATTGAACGTTGAGCCACACTCTTGTGACTTGTCCACCTACTCTTCAAAAAAATTTCCTTATCTCGTTTGTCTTATTCTTCACATTTTTTCTTCTTCTTCTTTTTCTTTTTTTGTCGCGTTGCTTCCTTCAAAGACCAGTTCTAAGTCCAAGCGATCAATCGCTTGCCAAAGCCTTCTATAAGGCAGGCTGCGGTGGTCGGTGGGGGGGCAACTTTCTTGTTTCAATACGAGAACAAAGTAAGCAGAAGCACGTCAACAAGAATAATAATGTAATATATTAATCGAAATTTAGGAGAGACTTAGCGAGCATTTGATCATGAAAATTTTAAAAGGTTTTATTTAAAAAAAGTTTGGATTGAAGTTGAAAATTTGTTCCCATAGTTTAAAAATATACTTTTAAAGTCTATAGCCAAATGGAAGCATACATAATTGAGATGAACCAAATATTATAAGTACATTATCAATCTTTCTGCCTCTTGAGAATTTATATTTTTGGAGTGGAATTAATTTATATAACTAACCATGTTAATCACTTTTAGAGTATGCTAACATGTTATAGCTTTAGTTTTTTAAGTTATTAATTTAACTAACAATAAGTAATTACTGACAATTATTTCTAGGTGATTATAGTAATAATTTTAAAATGAAAAATATGCCGTCAATGCTGTGAGATGAACTCATAACACAATTTAAAATGAACTTCTATAGCTCTAAAAGAAAGAGGATATTTCGGGCGGCAGCTTGTTTAAAGACGGTGTTCACTCGGTGCTGTCATCCGAGTACAAATAAATTATTAAATTTAAAATAAAATGCAAAAATGAATCATTGTTACACCCATGATTTCATATTTTAACTGATAAAATAAATGAGAACACTATTGATTCTCCTGATAAATAAGATGGAAAAAAATAAGTAACAATAATTAGTATGGGATATACGTGCAATGCACGTGTCCAGACACTAGTAATGTAATATAATTACAATAATTTATATTCATCAAAATTCACGAGAGACTTAGCTAGTGTTTGATTATAGATTTTCAACTTTTTTTAAGAAAGACAGATTTGGATAAAGTTCAAATTAAAGTTGTAAATGTGTTTGATCATAGTTTTCAAAAATATATTTCACTTTTTTTAATTAAAAAAAATAAATAAAACATGACTTATATCCATAAGTTTTTAAAACTATCAAAAATATCCAATCATACCTAATAAACATACTTGCTAATCTCAAATTATGCAGAATATTTACTGATGATGTTCATTGTCATTTCACAAATATATGTGTGTGAAATCTACACACACACACGCGCGCGCGCGCGTTTCATATAAAATTAATACTTTTGAAATAAACTATATAATATTGGTCGTTGATTGTTTGGTCTTGCAGTATTTTTTATCTGTTCATAGTGACATATTAATCGATATTTATTACTATCTTTGACTAGCATATTGATTACTAGTTATTAAATAACTTCGCTCCGAAGGTTTGTAAGATATATATTAAGAAATGACTTTACGTTTTTTGTTCGCTTGAAATTTGAGCTCAAATTTCTTGTGACCTTTACTCATTTTTAAATTGACAGTTAAGTCACAGTCTTGTCCTCATACTCCTCTAAAAATCTCTCGTATCCCATTTGTCTTAATCTTCATGGCCTTTTTTTTTAGATTTTTCTTCTCCCAATATGATAACAAATTAAAAAGAAGCACGCCAACAAAAATAATCATATTATTATATAAGTAGAAAATTAAAAATAAAAATTTAAAATACTAAAATATCCTTCAAACATTAAAAGATTAATATACTCTTGAAATAATAAATATCATATTATATATTTATTATTCATATTTAATTATTGAACTATAATTTTTTGAATCCTAATCCTACAATATTCTTGTAAAAATAAGTAATTCTCTAAATCTAATTGAACTATTGAAATTCTCAGTTTAGTTTTAACTTTTTTGTTGTGCACCAAATTATGCAATAAAGATAAATTAAAAAAATATAGATAAATGAATCTCTATTCACTGTTAGAAAAAAAGAAAAAGCAAAAAAAAAAAAGGAAATAGGAAAGTAAATGATACTTTCTCTCAAAATCTGTTCCATGAGTCTTTTCCGCTACGCACACATAACATATAAAATACAAATTATAATCTATTTAATATCCTCTTATATTTGTGATATTTTTTTATATTTCCCAAACAAATCATGGCATCTCTATTTTATTAAAGGTGTAATTACTTTCTCTTATTATTAAATATTTATAATTGAGATCGTGAAAAGGTTTTGCCTAACGCCTTGTTTGCTCTTAATTTTTATTGAGTTTATTTATTATTTTTTTCCTTGATGACTAAAAGATAAACACCTCAATAGGTTCAAAAGAATCCAATATAATTAGTTAATAAGAAATTATGTTAAAGTTATAACCTTTTATGAAGTATACATTAAGAACATTATGTATAAGAAAAAAAGTTTAAGCAAGATAGTCATGTCACATGTTTGTATATAGTAACATCAAAATTAATCATTACAAATTGAATTATCTAGCAAAGTTTAGTTGTTTAATTTTGCAGATTAATTTTGACGATATCGAATCGTTTTGCATAAAAAAAATTTAGTTCATTATTTATGAGTTCGAGCTTGCATTTTTTCCCTTTAAAAATTGATTTACTTAATGCAAATATGCTTTAATGTTATTCATATTATTTCAAAAAATTAACAGTAATTGATATGAGATACATGTGCAATGCATGTGTCCAAACACTAATAATGTAATATAATTACATCAATTTATATTCATCAAAATTCACGAGAGACTTAGATAGTGTTGGATTATAGATTTTCAATTTTTTAAAGAAAGATTGATTTGGGTAAAGTTCGAATTGAAGTTGTAAATGTGTTTGACCATAGTTTTCAAAAATATATTTCACTTTTTTTAATTAAAAAAAATCATGACTTATATACATAAGTTTTAAAAAATATCAAAAATATTCAATCATACTAAACAAACATGCTTGTAAATTATGTAGAATATTTATTGATAATGTTGATTGTCATTTCACAAATATGTGTGTGTGTATAAAATGTACACACACATACGTTTGATATAAAATTAATATTTTTATAATAAACTATATAATATTGGCCGATGGTTGTTTGGTCTTGTATATTTTTAATCTGTTCATAGTAATCTATGAATCGATACTTATTACTATCTTTGACTAATATATTGATCACTAGTTATTAAATAACTTCGCTCCGAAGGTTTGTAAGATATATATTAAGAAATGACTTCACGTTTTTTGATCCTATTGAAACTTGAACTCAAATTTCTCGTGATTATTATTCATTTTTATATTTAACGTTGAGCCACACTCTTGTGATTTGTCCACCTACTCTTCGAAAAAATTTCCTTATCTCGTTTGTCTTATTCTTCACATTTTTTCTTCTTCTTCTTTTTCTTTTTTTGTCGCGGGTCGGTGGGGGGGCAACTTTCTTGTTTCAATACGAGAACAAAGTAAGAAGAAGCACGTCAACAAGAATAATAATGTAATATATTAATCGAAATTTAGGAGAGACTTAGCGAGCATTTGATCATGAAAATTTTAAAAGGTTTTATTTAAAAAAAGTTTGAATTGAAGTTGAAAATTTATTCCCATAGTTTAAAAATATACTTTTAAAGTCTATAGCCTAATGGAAGCATACATAATTGAGATGAACCAAATATTATAAGTACATTATCAATCTTTCTACCTCTTGAGAATTTATATTTTTGGAGTGGAATTAATTTATATAACTAACCATGTTAATCACTTTTAGAGTATTCTAACATGTTATAGCTTTAGTTTTTTAAGTTATTAATTTAACTAACAATAAGTAATTACTGACAATTATTTCTAGGTGATTATAGTAATAATTTTAAAATGAAAAATATGCCATCAATGCTGTGAGATGAACTCACAACACAATTTAAAATGAACTTCTATAGCTCTAAAAGAAAGAGGATATTCCGGGCGGCAGCTTGTTTAATGACGGTGTTCACTTGGTGTTGTCGTCCGAGTACAAATAAATTGTTAAATTTAAAATAAAATGCAAAAATGAATCATTATTATACCCATGATTTTATATTTTAACTGATAAAATAAATAAGAACACTATTGATTCTCCTAATAAATAAGATGGAAAAAAATAAGTAACAATAATTGGTATGGGATATACGTGCAACGCACGTGTCCAAACACTAGTAATGTAATATAATTACATCAATTTATATTCATCAAAATTCACGAGAGACTTAGCTAGTGTTTGATTATAGATTTTTAACTTTTTTTAAGAAAGACTGATTTGGATAAAGTTCGAATTAAAGTTGTAAATGTGTTTGAATCATAGTTTTCAAAAATATATTTCACTTTTTTTAATTAAAAAAATAAATAAAATATGACTTATATCCATAAGTTTTAAAAACTATCAAAAATATTCAATCATACCAAACAAACATACTTGCTAATCTCAAATTATGCAGAATATTTATTGATAATGTTCATTGTCGTTTCACAAATATGTGTGTGTGTGTGTGTCTATACAAATATATAAAACATTAGTAACAGTAATTGGTATGGGATACACGTGCAATGCACGTGTCCAGATACTATAATGTAATATAATTACATCAATTTATATTCATTAAAATTCATGAGAGACCTAGCTAGTGTTTGATTATAGATTTTCAACTTTTTTAAGAAAGATTGATTTGGGTAAAGTTCGTTTTGAAGTTATAAATGTGTTTGATCATAGTTTTCAAAAATATATTTCACTTTTTTTAATTAAAAAATAAAATAAAACATGACTTATATTCATAAGTTTTAAAAACTATCAAAAATATTCAATCATGCCAAACAAACATAATTGCTAATCCCAAATTATGCACAATATTTATTGATGATGTTCATTGTCATTTCACAAAGATATATGTACACACACTAAAAAATTAATATTTTTATAATAAACTATATAATATTGGCCGTTGGTTGTCGGTCTTGTAGTATTTTTTATATGTTTATTGTGACCTATTAATCGATACTTATTACTATCTTTGATTAGCATACTGATTACTAGTTATTAAATAACTTTGCTCCGAAAGTTTGTAAGATATATATTAAGAAATGACTTCACGTTTTTTGTTCGTTTGAAATTTGAGCTCAAATTTCTCGTGACCTTACTCATTTTTAAATTAACAGTTAAGTCACACTCTTGTCCGCATACTCCTCTAAAAATCTCTCATATCCCAATTGTCTTAATCTTTCATGGCCTTTTTTCTTTTGTTATTTTTCTTCTCCCAATATGACAACAAATTAAAAAGAAGCACGCCGACAAGAATAATCATATTGTTATATAAGTGAGAAGCCAAAAGTGAAAAGTTAAAATACTAAAATACCCTTCAAACATTAAAAGACTAATATATTCTTCGAATAATAAATATTATATTATATATCTATAATTCATATTTAAATATTGAACTATTATTTTTTGAATCATATTCCTATAATATTCTTGTAAAAATTAGTAAACTCTACAAATCTAATTAAACTATTGGAATTCTTAAAAAAATTAGTTCACCATTTATGAGTTCGAACTTGCATTTTCTCCCTTTAAAAAATGATTTACTTAATGCAAATATGCTTTAATGTTATTCATATTATTTCAAAAAGTTAACAGTAATTGGTACGGGATACACGTGCAACGCACGTGTCCAGACACTAGTAATATAATATAATTACATCATAGTTCGAATAAAAAGTGATAATTCTAAAATAAAACGTATGTTGTCAATGCTATGAGATAAACTCACAACACAATTTTAAATGAACTTCTCTAGCTCTAAAAGAAAGAGGATATTCCAGGCGACAACTTCTTCAGTGACGGCGTTCACTCGGTACAGTTGTCTGAGTATAAATAAATTTTAAAATTTAAAATAAAATAAAAAATTGGACCATTGTTGCACTCAAGAATTCATCTTTTAACTGACAAAATAAATGAAAACACTATTGATTTTCCTGATAAATAAGATGGTAAAAGAATTAGTAAAATAAAAGAGGAAATTTTTATGTTAATATATGAATGCACGAATGAGAGAGCACACCATCAATATAAAAGCAAAATGGAAGGAATTGGAAGAACTTATTTATGGGCCACGAGCCATAGATAGTCCATATTTATTGTGGGCTTCTCGGATGGATTTATAGGAATTGGGCGTTCATACTATATTATGGGCCTTTGATTAGAATGTTATACATATTTAGACTGCAGATGTGTATAGACTGTGTATCAACTTAAATTATGTATTTGATATGCACTAAAAGCTCGTCATTTATTATTATTTTTTTACCTCTTAAGTATTTGTATTTTTGGAATGGAATTAATTCATATAACTAATCATGTTAATCACTTCTAAACTTGTAGAGTATTCTAATAGTTATAGCTGTAATTTTTTAAGTTATTAATTCAACTAATAACGAGTAACTACGTAAAGTTAAATTTAGGGGATCTGATAATAATAATTCAAAAACAAAAAGTATATTGTCAACGCATATGAGGTAAAATCACAACACAATTTAAGATGAACTTTTCAGATTATAAAAAAGAAGAAGAGAAAACTCGGGCCGCGACTCAATCGATGCAGTTGTTTGGGTATAAATAAGTTTTAAAATTAAGATAGAATGCAACAATGAGTTATCGTAACACACAAAAGACCAAATTTAAATTGATAAAATAAATTTGTACACACTATTGATCTTCGAATGAAGTGAAGAGAAAAATCTGATAAAATAAAAGAAGAAATTTTTGTGTTAGTTTCAAAATACACAAATTTATTTTAATTTAAAGATCATCAAACGAAGGAGTACCTCGTTAATGTAAATAATTTTTACACCATCAAATCATCCTCGATTATACAAATATATCACTACTAACATCCCGATGAGCAATTCTTTTTATTTTTTCTTTTTTCCTTTATCATTTAATTTCGAAATGAAAATATAAAAAGCAAAAATAGAAGTAATAGGGAGAACTTGTTTAAGAGCCACGAGCAATAGATGGTCCATATTAATATATTTTTATTTAATCGAAGAATATATTTAGAAAAAAACAATAACAACAATTTCATACATATAATCTTCATTACTAAAAAAAATAATACTGATATAATTAGTTATAAGTTTTGTCATTAATTTATTGTTAAATTAATCATAGGTAAGAAATTTTTTAATAATTTATTGCTACTCTGTTGTTAAATAAAATTAATGATGAATTTTGTTGTTTAATTAAAGAAAAATTGAGCGCGCTAATTAATCATTCTTTAGTAGTAAACTTGGACAATCCTAGTAGTCTTATTTTGTTGATTTTAATAGCGGTGATCTTTGAGTTAATTTATTCATACTGATTAATTAATCGGTACTTATCACTATTTTTCACTAGCATACTTATTACTAGTTATTAAATAACTTTGCTCTGGAAATCTGTAAGATATATATTAAGAAATGACTTCACATTTTTTGTTCGTTAGAAATTTGAGCTTAAATTTTTTGTGAATTTTACCATTTTAAAAGTAACCATTATCTCAAATTTCTCGTGAATTTTATCCAATTTTAAATTAATGGTTAACCCATACTCTTGTTCGCATACTTCTCCTCGAAAAATCTCCCATATCCCGTTTGTGTTAACTTTTGTGGCCTTTCCTTTTTTTTTTTTTGTTTATTCTCCTAATATGAGAACAAATTAAAAAGAAGCACGCCAACAAAGAATAATAATGTAATGTAATTATATCAATTTAGAATTCCTCAGAATTCACAAGATATTTAACTCGTGTCTGATTATAGATTTTTAATTATTTTTTAAAAATTTGATTTAGGTAAAGTTCGAATTGAAGTTGTAAATGTGTTTGATCATAATTTTCAAAATTATATTTCACTTTTTCTAATTTAAAAAAAAATATGGAATATGGCTTATATCTATAAGTTTTAAAAACTATCAAAATTATTCAATCGTATTAAACAAACATACTTGTTAATCCTAAATTATGTAGAATATTCATTGATAATGTTCATTATTTCACAAATCGTAACCTCTCTATATATATAACTCTTAAAAGAAAAAGAGAAAACTCGAACGGTAACTTCATTTATGACGACATTCACTCGATACAGTTGTCTGAATATAAATAAATTTTAAAACTAAAATATAATGAAAAAACAAATTATTATAACACACGAGAAACCAAAATTCAATTGATAAAATAAATTAAAAACAATATTGATCTTTATAATTGGATGAACTGAGGAGAAAAATCTGATAAAAAAAAAAAATTATTTATGTTAGTTTCTAAATGCACAAATTTAATTTTTTAAGGGCATCAGATGAAGGAGTGAGTCGCTAATATAAACAATTTTTACACTATCCGATAGTTATACAAATATATCACTACTAACATCCAAGTGAGCAATATTTCGTTTTCTTTTTTTTTTTCTTCGTCATTTCGAAATGGAAACTTAGACGAAACATAGAAGGAATAGGGAGACCCTGTTTATGGGCCACGAGCCATAAATAGTCCATATTTATCGTGGGCTTCTTGGAAAGATTTATAGGACTTGGGCTTTCAGACTATAATCATTATGGGCCTTTGATTAGAATTGTTTGTTGGGATCAAATTATTAAGAAATTGACAAATAGGTACAAGTCTTATACTATAAATGAGAAAATTTCGAAAATTTAAAAAATTTCTGTTATATAAAAATGCGAAGAGGAGGACGATCAGGGCTATAATAGTCATATTTTGCTGTGCAAGATCTTAGAAAACTGTTTTTAAGGAAAAATTATAGAATATTTAGGCTATTAAACAAAAGGTGGGTGGAGCTTTGAGGCATGGAGTCCATGATTCATCCACTAAAAGGCAGTCAATTGGGAAATTATACTATATTTAAAAGCATGAGTTATAATTTATAAAATATTAGAATGCGTAAAAATGAATTTATATTTTATAAAAAAAATTATATTTGAACAACACAAAACACATAAAACAAAATACATGGGTGTACTAATATTTAAAAAATTACTCCACTTCAGATAAAACCCCACCATATTACAAATTATTGTACCACCTTCCCTACTTCGACTTTTTCTCTTTTTACCAAAAATAAAAGGTCATTGATTAGTTCAACTTTAGTGACTAATTACTGATGCAATTTGCTACTTGTGCAAGCTTAATTGACTAATTGTGTTTTAATGCTATAACACACAATAATTTGGCAGAATTCTTTTTGTACTTCGAAGTTGCAATAATAAGTCAATAAAATGTAAGAAAAAGATAATAAAAATGTTGCAATTCTAAAGTCCAACAAGAATATTTGTTTACCGAAGAAATTAAACAAAATCATATATTAGATTTCAGGCGAGGTAGAGGTAGGTCGAAGAAGTATTGAGGAGATGTGTGATTAGACAGGACATGATCAAGAAAGCTTCAGCTTACCGAGGATATGACCTTAGAAAGGAGGTTATGGAGGACACAGATCAGGATAAAAGGTTAGTTTGATAGTTAAGCGTTGTCTCGCTTATTCTTTTGTACTACTAGCCGCACTATTAATCGTAGTATTACTCTTGTAGTTTCCTATCCTTTGAGTTTAGTTATTATATATTTTTTTTAGTATTTCGATTATCATATTATTTTGTTGTGGTCACTGTTCAGGATGATTTACCAGGTTGTCTATAGTATTTTGTTATGACTTCTCCATTTTCGTTATTTTCTTTTTTGTACTGCTTTGGATTATTTTTTTTCTTTATACTGAGGGTCTTTTAAAAACAACCTCTTTGCATATTTCTAAGATATAGGAGTAAGCTCTATATACACTTTACCCTCTCCAAACTCCATTTTATAGGATTATACCGAAAATATTATTACGACTGTTATCAAATATTTGATATTTTCCATGAAAAATTGTTTACCTAACCAATAGTTTTTCATGGATGATAAATATTTTCTTGAAAAGTAATTTTGATGTTTAGTTATACTGGAGTGCCCACTTGATTGACTTACTGAAAATTAAATTAAAGTCCTAATAATACAGGTGAATAACAACATAATGTTGGATGTAAGTTAATTGGGTGGAAAACTAAGATTCAAATTTGACTGGCTAAGTGGGAAGTGTCCCATTTTTATTTTTTTTAAATTTCTATTTATTGACCCAAAAACTTACTCACTTTGTCCTATATTAATTGTTATACTAAAAATATTTGTCTCAATTTATTTGTCATTTTATAAAATTAGAATAAAATTAACTATATTTATCTCATTTGATTCTTAATATTAAATGTTCTTGAAATTAGATTAGTTTAGTCTTAATTTATTAGAGTGAGATGCGAGTAAAGTAGTACTTAAAAAAATATTTATTTTAATTTGTTTGATTTTGACTTGACAACAGAGTTTAAAAAGATAAAACAGATTTTTGAATCTATTAGTGTTAAACTAAAGATTTGTCGAATGTAGCAAAATGTCTTTTAATCTTGTAACTTCAAGCATGTCATGTGTAAAGTTGAAATTAGAAAGTTATAAAAAAAATATAAAAAAACAAAATAAAAAAATTAAAATAGAAAAAGAATGTCTATGAATTTTTTAAAAAACGTGTAAAAAGAATATAACAATTAATATGAAAAGAAGGGGGTAAGATAAAAGTCAATTTAAATTACTGTGAAAAAATTATTATTATATATTTTTAAAAAATACGTGTCGATTAATAAAATTATATTAATCAAATTACAAATCTTATTAACTTTTTCTTAATAAATATACAAATCTTATCGTAACAACTAAAATAAAACACCGAGGAAGGACTATGCCGGACTTTTTGACACAATGAGGTGCGGACAGGTTATATGTCATTTTCCATAGAAAATGATGAAGGTTAAAGTTTTCCAAGAAGGTCCATTAAGTGTTCATAATTATCATCGACAAGTAGAAAGAGAATAGTTTCACTTTAATCAATTAATTACTTAAACTATTGAGAACTTTAAGTTTATTTCCTGTAAGATTACTCCGGTAATTAATTTGAAATTAAGCAACTATAATGAAGAATGTACAGAGGACTAGTTTTATCAAATATTCAAGGATTTTCAATACAAAATATATATTTCTTCGCACCATGTGATACATAATCAGCCCTTTAAAATAGTTATTTTTAAATATTTCTTTCATTTAATTTTAATTGCTAAGTATGCTAAAAATAGCAGTTTCAAAATACTTGCTAGTTTCAACATTCAAGAGATAATTGACCATGTTTTTTTCAATTCTATCCTTAGTACTTAAAGTAATTCTAAAATGTGAAAAGAATTATTATTGTATATTTTTGAAAAATTAATAGGGTTATATTAGTCAAATTACCATCTCCATTAATCTTTTCTTAATGAATATGCAAATATTATCCTATCAATTAAAATGAAACATAGGAAGTACTTGCTAGTTTCAAAATTCAAGAGATAATTGATCATATTTTTTCAATTCTACCCTTAGTACTTAAAGTCATTATAAAATGTGAAAAGAATTATTATTATTATCTTTCCTAAAAATTTATAGGGTTATATTAGTCAAATTACAATCCCTATTAAATTTTTCTTAATAGGTGTGTAAATTTTATTGTAGCAATTAAAATAAAACAGAGAAAGTATTATTTAAACACTCAAATTAAGTCATGTTTTAGTCGAACGCCTAATTTTTAATTGGGTTGGCTATTGGCATATATTTTATCTTTTCAACCATTAATTAACTTCTATATAAAGAGCTTTTCTAACCCTAATATAAAGCAAAATAACCAGCTTATATATAATCCATCAAAACAGAACAACAACAAAAAGAAAAATAACAAGAAAACTAATTGAGCCATATCCAAAAATGTTGTTATCAATAGCATTAGTGTGTTTATTGTGTACTACAATTTTTCATCTTTACAATTCACTTATAACAAAGCCAAGAAGGCTCCAATTAGCTCTTAAAAAGCAGGGAATAACTGGGCCACAGCCAAAATTTCTTCTTGGAAACATTTTGGAGATCAAAAAAACATGTGAGGCAGCTGCAAAAGTTGTCTCAAATGGTGGAGATGTAGTAGACTTCCATAACTGTGGAGCAACTCTCCTGCCCTTCTTTGATCAATGGCAGAGACAATATGGTATGTCAAAATTCTGTTAATATCGTGTGATCACTTCATTTAAAAGCTTAATTTTTCAAAGCAAGCATGATTTATTTAGTTAATGATGTCTATAGCACACTCCTTCACTTGCGAATCTGTTTCTTTTTTCACGATCTAAGCACGTGAGAATCATTTCTGATAATAGGTAGTGCGAGACTTAAGCCCAAGACTTCTGTTCATGTTGTTACTATGTTGAAATAAGTTTAAGTCATACACACTATGAGGTAAAATATGTAAAGGTGTTGAGAATTTCGATAAGTGACTATTTCATTTAAAAGTTTAAATTTTTAGAGAGACCGCACTTCTATTGAATTAGTTATGCAATCAAGGTAACCTTGTATTCTCAAAAAGACACAACAACCTTGGTTTTCTGCTATTTCAAGAATTATAGTTCTATAATCAAGACTTTTTGTTTTTGTGGATGAGCAATGAACAGGTGATGTATTCATGTTTTCTCTTGGCAACACACAAATTGTGCATGTGACACAACCAGATATGGTGAGAGAGATTACTACTTGCACATCATTGGATTTGGGTAAACCAACATATCAAGCAAAAGAGAGGGGTTCTTTGCTAGGCAATGGGATCCTAACTTCAAATGGACCTTTTTGGGCACATCAAAGAAAAATTCTTGCTCCTGAGTTATATATGGAAAAAGTTAAGGTAAATACTACTTACCTTCAAAAATTCAATCTTCCGTACAGGGTTAAAATTTTGAGTTTATGAGTTCTGGATTCCAAAAAAGACACTTTACTGAATTCTGAACGAATTATTGATTTTTTAACATGAAAATACTGAATTTTGCAGGGTATGATAAATTTAGTGCAGGATTCTGCATTAACATTGTTGAGTTCATGGAATAATCAAATTGAAGCTCAAGGTGGGACTG
This sequence comes from Datura wrightii, assembly GCA_035772735.1. Taxonomy (NCBI): domain Eukaryota; kingdom Viridiplantae; phylum Streptophyta; class Magnoliopsida; order Solanales; family Solanaceae; genus Datura; species Datura wrightii. The sequence continues at coordinate 3,859,978 of JASDFA010000011.1, forward strand.
CTGACATTAAAATTGATCCAGACATGAGAAGCTTCTCTGGAGATGTAATTTCTAAAGCATGTTTTGGAAGCAATTTTTCCAAAGGAGAAGAAATCTTCTTTAAGCTCAGAGCTCTCCAGGAAGCTTCGTCCAAAAGGGTCCTGTCTACCGGAATTCCCGGTATCAGGTACATATATCCCGGAAGAAAATGCGAAATTATTTTATCTCACATTTGATTCTGACATAAGCAATCTCGGAAGATAAGAAAACTAAAGTTAAAATTTAAACTAAAAATTTATCTAGTACAATATATAACCAAATGCTTAATGTTTTGTATTATAACAAGAAAATTTATCATGTCAAATGAATCCTTATGAAATAAGAGCTCGTTTGATATATGAGATAAGAAATAAATATTCTTGTAATTAATTTTGGAATAGATTTATTCATATTTAAATGAGATAAAATTTAAGATAATTTAGTCGACGACGGTAAATCAGGAACTATTATGTTTAAAAATATAAAAAAATTATAAAATTTAATAAGCTATTTCTTTTAGAATTAGCTAGGATCGTAGCTAAACTTAGAAATGCTAACTCTGTCTCTATCTATATTGACAATATTTTAAAAATGGACTAGTAAACAATTTTTCACAATATTCAACCTAATTTAAATTTTGTTAGAAAATAGAAAAATACAATTTAAGAAGAAACACTTTGAGACGTAAAAGATAGACTTTTCTTAAAGAGATATTCCTCATTTATAGGTGACAACATTCTAAAAATGGACTAATAAGCAATTTTCACAATACTCAACCTAATTTAAATTTTGTTAGAAATAGGAAAATATAATTGAAAGAAGAAAGATTTTGAGACGTAACAAATTGACTTTTCTCAATGAAATATTCCTCATCTATGGTGACAATATTTTAAAAATGGACTAGTAAGCATTTTGCACAATACTCAACCCACTTTAAATTCTGTTAGAAAATAAAAAAATATAACCAAAGAAGAAAGACTTTTGAGATGTGAAAAGATCGACTTTTCTTAAAGAGATGTTACTCATATACAAATTGAGAAAAATACAAACAACTCCCTTAGAAATATTAAAACCCGGTGTTTATACCAAGAGAGTTTTCTTTGCAACTTCATGAAAAAAAACTTATATTATAGTATTAGAAAATTGATTATTCTTAATAGTCATTTTATTTTATTAACTCCGTTATAGGACAATCCTGCTCCATATATATTACGAACTATTCCCTCTGTTTCATTTTTATTGTTAGGATAAGATTTGCATACTCATTAAGAAAAAATTAATAAGAATGATAATTTGACTAATATAACCCTATTAATTTTTTGAAAACATACAGTAATAATGTTTTTCATATTTTAGAATGACTTTAAGTACTAAGGGTAGAATTAAAAAAATATGATCAATTATCTCTTGAATTTTGAAACTAGCAAGTACTCCCTCTGTTCCATTTTAATTGCTAGGATAAGAAAAAAATTAATAAAGATGGTAACTTGACTAATATAACTCTATTAATTTTTTGAAAACATACAATAATAATTCTTTTTATATTTTAGAATGACTTTAAGTACTAAGGTAAGAATTGGAAACATGATCAATTATCTCTTGAATTTTAAAACTAGCAAATATTTTGTAACAACTATTTTTAATATACCTAGCAATTAAAATGGAATATAAACGGAATATCTGACGCTTTGTAATTGGAAGCAACAGATATATTCCTAGCAAGAACAACAGGGAGACATGGGCCTTAGAGAAGGAAATCAAATCATTGATCTTGAAAACAGTGGAGGAGAAAAAAAGAGAAGCTGGAAATGAAAAAGATTTACTGCAAATGGTTGTTGAAGGAGCTACAATAAACAATATGAGTCAAAATGCAATTGATAGTTTCATAGTTGATAACTGCAAAAATATTTACTTGGCTGGCTATGAGACCACTGCTGTTGCTGCCACGTGGTGCCTTATGCTTTTGGCTGCAAATCCAATTTGGCAACAACGGATCCGTGATGAGGTCCGACAAATTTGTAAGGATCAAATTCCTGATGCTGACATGATTCGACAGATGAAACTGGTACGTACAGAGTTAATTTCACGAATGATAATTAAATTGAAAAATTTATTGGAAAGAAATTGAAAAAAATATGTCATTGCTAGCGTAAATGAAAATTCATTGATATGACAAAAAAAAAATATTTAAATTATTTTCTTCATTTTAAAATAAGCGGTGTTTTAGTTTTTTATATTATTTTAAAATAAGTGGTGTTTTACGTTATCAAGAAGCCATTAGTGATGTTTTTTCAATTTTACCCATATTTAAATGAATTAAGAGAGATTTATAAATTACTAATTAAAGAAATACATCTTTTTCAAGATATTTATTAAGGGTAATTCCTGCGTTTCAAAATAAGTGATGTTTTTAGTTTGAACACACCTTTAATAAAACTGCTCATATCTAGATAAAAAAATGTAATTTTTACCCACTTCCCCAAATAAATATCTTGAAAAAGATATAACTCTTTAATATTTTTTTGAGTATGTAAAACTCTTTCCATTTAAATAAAGGTAAAATTGAAGAACACATCATCAATATTTTCTTGATTATATAAAACACTATTTATTTTGAAATAAAATCAAAACACAAAAATATCACTTATTTTAAAACGGATGGAGTAAGTTAGTAAAAATGTTTTTACTTTTTAGAAATGAGTAGTTTCTCAAGGGGTGTGCCCAAATTAAAAACATCACTTATTTCGAGAGGGGGGAAGGGGGGGGGGGAGTATAATCTTTCTTCATTAAATGTTATTCAATAGTCAAGAATTTTGTAGTCTTTAAGTAAAATTATACTAAGGGTACATGGAAAAAAAATTAGTTAATTTTGCCTTGAATTTCTAAAATGACAAATAATTTGATAAAATTATTTTTAGAAAAAGCGATAAATAATTTGAAACCGAGGGAGAATTGTGGATTAACATATGATTAATGCATGCATGTTAGTAACTTTGATATCTTGATTTGCAGTTAACAATGGCAATTAACGAATCATTGCGTCTTTACCCACCAGTAGCAGTGATATCAAGAGAAGCATTACAAGAAATGAGATTTGGAGAAATTAATGTTCCTAAAGGGGTCAATATTTGGACATTAGTTACAACATTACACACTGATCCAAAAATATGGGGAACAGATTCTTACAAGTTTAATCCACAAAGATTTGCAAATGGAATTAGAGGTGCATGTAAATTTCCACATGTTTACATGCCTTTTGGGGTTGGTCCAAGGGTCTGTTTGGGACAAAATTTGGCTATTGTGGAACTTAAAATACTCATTTCTTTAATCTTGACCAATTTTTCTTTCTCCATTTCACCAAAATATGTTCATTCTCCAGCTTTGAATTTGGTCATTGAGCCTGGACATGGTGTTTATCTATCACTGAGGAAGTTATGATCAAATTGAGTTAATAATATTGGATATTTCTACTTTTTTCCCATTAATTCTTATTTATGTAATGAGGTCTTATGTATACGTTCTCCATATTTTTATGTGTTCAAAAATAAAGACGCAAATCACGATGGATATTCATTTTTATCGTAGTATTATTGAAGAAAATAAAGTAATTAAACATATCTTGTGGGGACCTCTTGAAATTATTCCATAAATGTATGGTATATGCATTTGGATATTATTAACTTCTATATACCACTTAATCATGCATTTGATTCGGTAATAGTGTACATTCTTAGATGATTTTATCTAAGTTGAAAAAACTTAAATCTTGAATAATTTCACCATTCGTGTAAAAAAAAAAAAAAAATTATACCGTTAGGTCACCAAAGGATATTTACATATTTAAGAGTATTACTTATAATGTGAGATTAGTAATTTTGAAAATAAGACATATTAAGTGTATATACATATATCTTTGAATGACCTGACAATGTAAAAAATTATTTCCGCTCGGTGTATATAATTTAAGTTCATTTTTTATATATATATATATAAATCCTTGAATTATGCGGAAAAAATGGGTAACATGTGGTTATGGTGAAATTTGAGGCACCCCTTTGGCTCTCAGTTCGTAGGACTTTTTGAATGATTCAGTAACACTCTAAATTGGAAGGGAAAAAAAAATCTAACTCCATTAATCCTCACTTGTTCAACACAGCAAATTAACAAAAAGCTAGACATATCAAAATTAAGGAGAAAATCGAGCGAAATTCACCAACCAAATTCTTACTTAGATCCGCGTACACTGTAAGAACGGTCCTTTTTCATCTGATATATATATTTTAGGTGACCTGATAGTGTATATGTATCTTAATTTCACTTTTTATGAGAAGTTTATATATATCTTTTAGGTGATCTGATAGTGTATATGTATCTTAATTTCACTTTTTATGAGACGTTTATATATATCTTTTAGGTGATCTGATAGTGTGCATGTATCTTTTCATTGTTTCATTTATTTCAGTTTGATCTATGCAGGGGAATTGACCATAATGTCCAATCCAGTGGAGGAAATTGTTAGTGAATCTACAGTGGAGAATAAGCAAAAGGCCCTTAATCACAATAATGATTCTTCTTCTTCTTCTTCATCATCATCATCAACAGATGATGATTTTAGACGCCCAGTCCATAATAAGAAGATTCATCTCTTTGATCGTCACATACCCCTCCACACAGCTTTAGGTGGTGGCAAATGTATGTTTTCTCAACTTCTTCATGTGCAATTTATTGAGTTTTTTATATTTAAATAGTCTCGTAAAGTTCGAGGGTAGGTCTAATTTTGTCCTTATTATATTGTCTTGAACGTATATGATCTTTTGCAAACTTAAAGGATCATATGTGTTCCTAGTACTATAACAAGGACGAAAATAGACTTGTCACCAAACTTGAAGGGATCATATATGATATGTCATTGTTGAGTGGCTTTAAGGTAACTGATGATTATTAATGGTGCTGAAAATTGAATGGATCAGTTGCTGATATTTTACTATGGAGGAACAACCACATTTCAGGAGGAATGCTTGCTGGTGCCACTGTCATATGGTTTCTCTTTGAATGTATTGGTTATCATTTGGTCACTTTGATTTGCCATTCTATCATAGTCTCCTTGGCCATCTTGTTCTTTTGTTCCAATCTCTCCTTCTTTATCAACAAGTGAGTTCACTTCCTTTTCCCTTAGCAATTGTTTTTGTATTACTGGTAATTTATGTTGTTCGGGTACTTCAAAAATGTTGATGGGCTTGTGTCGGATCTTCAAGAAGTAGTGTATTTTTGGAAAAATCTTACACAGGTGCGACAAGAGTTTTAAAGAGGTTGAGCAACATAGCAGGGGTAATGATAAGTTGGTTCCTGATATCCTTGACTAAAACCAGATTTTTTTGAGAGGGAAGAAAGATTATAACTTGATTTTATAGTGAAGAAACTTGGTTGAGGTCATACATGAGAAAATGTACTTTTCTAACTCTGTTTTCTCTGGTTTCATTTGATCTTAGATGGAAAAAGGTGTTGTGATTCCCTGCCTGTGAATGCAATATGTTTTCTTTTGTAAACCTTACCATTACTCAAAGGAAATTTATATTAACATGAAAAGCTCAGGTGATACTGGCATCAGTGGCATAAACCAGAAATTCTAACAAGGGGATTAAAAGAAAATGCAAGAATGCTACACCTAGGATTCAAATATCGGAACAAGTGACCTAAAACAATTTCTGAACCACCTTTGCCACTACGCTAGAAGCTTCCCTCATGCCAAGGGAATCAACAATTTTAGTTTTCCGGCTAAGGGGATCCAATTGAACCCTGTTCCAACCATCTGGCTCCGCCCCTGATCTGTGCATTTCGCAAGCTATGCTTCTCACTCGAGTGTTTCCCCAGAAGTACTTATTTTAGGGGGTATTGATCATGTTTTATTCCCTGGCAGGAGTTTAATAGAGTTCCCAAAGATTGAATTGCCAGAAGAGTTATGGATGCAAGTGGCTCTCCTACTGAGGGATCAATGCACCTGTGCATTTGGTATCTTTCGGGAAGTAGCATCTGGAAATGATCTGAAGAAGTTTCTTTATGTACATTTTCCCACACCCTGAGCTTTGTTAATTTACCTTTCTCTTGAAGTTCCTTTCAATTGCGACTTATGTCCATCTGCAGGCAACTTTTAGCTTGTGGATTGTTTCCATTGTTGGAAGATGGTTCAATTTTCTGACCCTTGTATACCTCAGTAAGTTCTCTATGCTATTTCATCTTGTGTCTATTGGCTGCAGTCTGCAGAAGCTTAAATTACAAAATTTCTTCACTGGGATGTGGAAATGCAGTGGTTTGATCTTTTTTTTTTTCTTTTTCTTTCTAATGATCAAGAAATCCGGCCAGACCAACCTTTTGGGCTGACTGCAGCCTTAGAAACTCGAGGATGATGGGTCTGCCCCTCTACCCTCCTCCACTTCAATATAAGACTTAGTTCACTTGGTGCAGGCTCGATCTTGTGACCTAAGACACAAGTCTCTCCGGCTTTTCCAATTGAGCTAACCCCTGGGGTGCAGTGGTGACATGTTTCTCTTACCTTTCTCTCGGGCATCTCCAATTAGAGTTTAACTTCTATATGCCGAGTTTACAAGATTTTGTTGCACTATTTGGTCACATAAAAGATAAATGCACATAGTTGTCCATAATAAGTAGGATTAAAACCCGGAAGTAAGGCAGATAACATATTACAATAGGTTAAACTCCAGTTATACTGGGAAAAAATCTTTTACACTGTCTGTGATTTTTATATCGTTTGTGTCGATAGTGATTTACCAAGATAACCAATTTTTCATTTTTTGGACAGTATTTGCCATGCTGTTGACTGTACCCTTTTTCTATGAGAAGTATGAAGATCAAGTAGATACGTATGGAGAAATGGCAATAAAAGAACTCAGGAAACAGTATAGTCAAGTGGATGAGAAGGTTCTTCAGAAACTACCAATTCCTTTCATACAAAACAGTAAGCAGGACTGATGCCACTCTTCTCTAAGGCAGATATTGCTTCACTTCAACAGTAGATGCAGAATTCAACTTCTTTTTGTTTCATAAGCAGTAATATATGTTATAACACTCGGTTTCATCTTGCAATATTGTCTAATTTATCTACCCTTGGACGAGACTGGTAGTTTCTAGTGGCTCTTTTTCCAGTCCTGTTCCATTCTTTCATGCATTTGTTGGTTGAGTTTCACTTCTATACACTGGTAGTGTAAGATAATTGTTACACTATCATGTTCAATTGCGGCAATTTCCATGAAAAGAAACAAGTAACCTGGCCTGATTCTTGTTTGCTTTCCTTAGCGGTATAGTACGACACATTGGAAATCACAGTCGGAGAAAAGTAACATATGATAGATCTATAGGAAATAGCGAAGTACATGAATATTTGAGATAATATGCTTGAAACAGATCAAAGGTGACCAACCAAATAAACAGAAGAGTATTGCAAATTAAATTTGAATGGCATACAGGAAATTGGGATGGAATAATTGGTGAACTAACAAAATCTCTTAGATCACATCAGAATTCAGAACCAACAAAAAAAAGAACCTGGAAAATGAATATTCAGTTGCTAAACAAGCTCGATGTATGCCATTGGTGCATTGTCCCCTCGCCTTGGTAGAGTTCTTATGATCCTAGTATATCCTCCATTCCTCTCCCCATATCTTTCTGGGACTTCAGCAAACAATGCATGAACTATCTGCTTCTCATAGATGAATCCAAGAGCTTGCCTTCTCTTGTGAAGAGAGCCATCCTTTGCCATTGTGATCATTTTGTCAGCATATTTTCTCACTGCCCTGGCCCTCGCTTTAGTGGTCTTTATACGCCCATGCTTGAGGAGTTGAGTTGTCAGACCTCTCAGAAGTGCCCGACGCTGGTCAGGAGGTCTATTCAGTTTGGGCACCTTCCTGCCATGTCTCATGGCAAAAACCCGGCCACCATTATCAATAATGGTGAATGAGTGCTCAAAACTTGTTGAGTCTGCAATATAAATTAAAGGTATACTTATGGTAGAGCAATATAATTTCACACAAAATTTGATAACTGTATAGTGAGTGCTCAAAACTCTGTGCAAATTTGGTATAATCAAGTAATCAACACTAGAACGAGAGTCACAAATCAAGAGCTCAACCATATGTGGCTGACAGGGAAAGATGTTCGCAGACTATTGGGCATCAGAGGACACGATCTAAAAACCAATATAATGCATAGAAAAGTAGAACATTTTCACCCTAGAAAAAATAAAAGTACTGATACAAGAGACTGGTTGCGAAGAGGAAACACCATTAGTCTGGTTCAGTGCCATCATAAGCCAAGTTTCATTATCCCACCTCACCCAAAATCCATAATAACTCTTTGTCAATGGACAACTACTTAGTCCCAACTCCCGTATATGTCATACATGGTGGATTCCATATTTGGATTATATAATTCTTGACAATCCAAGAAAAATAGTTGTAACTTTTTTTAAAGGAAAATAATTGTACTTCTCCAGTTAAAATTTCCAAAACATCCCCCTTTCCAGTACCTTAACTCTAGCAGTAGAAATGCGATATCAGATGAACTATGGATAGGAACTAATCAAGAATTCTTTATTACACAGTGATAACAACCGCTGTACATAGGATTTCCACAACTCCCCACAGGGGCAGAGCTACAAGCCTGTCTATGTGTTCGGCAGAATCAGTAGGGTCAGCCCAGACCCAGTATTTGTGTTTAAAAATCCCGTTAAAAATTAAATATGTATAAATAATTTATCCAGAATCATGTAAGTTGTCCTTTTTAGAATCCTGAACCCATAAACTGAAAATCCTAGCTCTACATTGCCCCCCACTGCTATGCACCACAATTAACGAGAAGGGGCTTAAAAGAAAAGGAAAATGCCGCAATTATAGTAAAAAGGGAAGCCTGGTGCACTAAGCTCCCACTATGCACAGGTCCATAGAACGGCCGGACCACAAGGGTCTGTTGTAACTTGTAAGCAGTCTTACCTACATTTCTGCCTGAGGCCGTTTCCACAGCTGGAACTTGTGATCTCCGGGTCACATGAAAACAACTTTAGCAGTTAAGCCGAGGCTACCCTTCAAATACCACAGCTAAAGTAGTAAAATGAAAAGAAAAGTGAAACCCTCGACTATCTACATTGCGAATTACCAATCAATAGCTCGAATGCAACAGGGGAGTGCGCACGGGAGCATCCCTAAGCAATAAATTGGGTTTCCTTACACTAAAAGATGCAAGCTTTTGTTCATCCAAATGCCATAGGGAGCGCACACACAGACAATGCAACATCAATGACAGCTTATGCACCGAAAAATACAACTTAGGCACACAATCGCACCAAATTTTTGCACCAAACCAAATCTAAAACAAAAGAACTGGAAACAAAATTTCACATATTAGTGTGTGATCAGAAACATACCATGGGAAGAGAGGGGCAAGAGTGGATGCAGGGGAGCAAGACCCACGAAGGACTGAAGAATTCTGAAACAGGACTTGGGTTTGCATATCCTGAGGCGAGAAGGGGAAGACCCAGAAGAGAATCTAACTGAAGAGTTCGAAATTGGTTGAATTGAAGGGAGAGCCGATTTCAAGCAAGACATGCTCCAAGTTGTAGAAGCTGAAGTGCTTGCAGACGCCATATCCTCGTAATTTGATTTCTTGGTCTCTGGTTATGTTCCAAATGAGTTTGTGGGTTTATCTGAATGGATAAGTGAATTTTGGTACCCGAATTCTACTGTATATTTTCCCTCAGCCCCTCTAACTTTTGCTTCTGTCACTTTTGACTTGCTTAATTTTTTTTAATTTTTTTTTTAAAAAAATGTCATTATTAGGACTAATTTGCACACACCTCAATTATTTTCCTCTGCTTAGAAAAATAGAAGAAATCAAGTAAAGTTTTTTTTTATCTCTCCTACGATTTAATCTTTAGCCTTACATGATTTTCATCTATTTCATTTTCACAACCTTGTTCCCTTCTAACTTGCTTACTTTGGATTATATTGTTTTAACGCTAGCAAAATTCTACATGTAGTTAATGAAAAAGTAAGAAAAAGATTAAATAGACAGCAATTGCATAACATTATTGATATTTGAACTTGCCTTAGCATAGTTGTGGCTCATTGGCTACTAACCAAACCATTAGGTTATTTATGTAATTATCATAAGTCATCTAAATATTGACAAATAATAGCATTTATAATAAGAATAAAATAAATATAAAATGATAAGTTATCTCTTGATTTTTCAAACGGAACAAGTAAAAATATATCGAGGGAGTAGTTCTTTTATCTACTACTAAATGCTTGAATCAGATCAAAAGGTGACAAACCAAATAAACAGAGTAGAACTGCAAACTAAATTGCACGGCATACAGGAAATTGGGATGGAATAATTGGTGGAACTAACAAAAGTCTCTCAGTTCATATCAGAATTCAGAACCAACAAAAAAGAACTTTCAAAATGAATATTTAGTTGCTAGACAAGCTCGATATACGCCATTGGTGCATTGTCCCCTCTCCTTGGTAGGGTTCTTATTATCCTTGTGTATCCTCCGTTCCTCTCTCCATATCTTTCCGGGACTTCAGCAAACAATGCGTGCACTATCTGCTTCTCGTAGATGAATCCAAGAGCTTGCCTTCTCTTGTGAAGAGAGCCATCCTTTGCCATTGTGATCATTTTGTCAGCGTATTTTCTCACTGCCCTGGCCCTCGCTTTAGTTGTCTTTATACGCCCATGCTTGAGGAGCTGAGTTGTCAGACCTCTCAGAAGTGCCCGACGCTGGTCAGGAGGTCTATTCAGTTTGGGCACCTTCCTGCCATGTCTCATGGCAAAAACCCGGCCACCATTATCAATCATGCTGAATGAATGCTCAAAACTTGCAGAACCTGCAATATAAAATTAAAGGTATACTCATGGTAGAGCAACACAACTCAACATGCAAAAACTGTACCAGTAAAATTAACTTTTTTTTTATAAAGGCAAGAGTAGAATTAACTAAATAAGTAATCGTCAAAGTTCAGGAGTGTTCTTTTCCCTATGCATTCACACTCTTTAGTTTTACAAATGACTGCTGAGACATTTTCAAAACTCAGACATCAACATTTTCTACATGATTTCTCAGCATCATCGTCTAATCAGTTCGTTCAAGCCTCCCTCTTCTTTTAACATTACAATTATCACAAGATCCAATATTTGCAGATAAATAATGTGCTTGGAGTGATACAACATCCATACATCAACTCTATTTAAGTTTGATCAAAGATCCTGAAACAGCAATATTAATTTAAGCAACATTAAAAGGAGAGGCATAAATATGCTGCATGATGTACGGGGGAAAGATGTTCGCGGACTTCTTGACAACATCGGGCATGGTCTAGACCAACTGAAAAAAACATTTGTTAAAACTTGACTAGCAGTAGACAAGAGAACTAGGTGAGGAGAAATAACCGTACTCTAGTCCAGTTCCACCTCAACCCAAGTCTTATCATCGCTAACTAACCCAAAATCCATAAAACATCTGTACCCATGTTACACTACCTAGTACACCGATATTATACATGTTTTCCACATTTGAATTATTTCATTCTTGGCAACCCAATAGAAAAACTGTGACTTCTCTGGTTAAACATAACCTTTCCTAGAAGTACCTTGATTACCATATCGCAATAGTAGCCTATAGCCGCTATCAATAGCATCTTCACACCTCCCCAACTAAAATGAGAAAAGAATAAGAAAAAGCTAACCCTCTCGCCTAGTGGGAAGTAATGAGGCTAGTCTCTCGTCCCCTGCCCAAACAACAATGAACTCAAATATAATGAAGGAGATTCGCAACTTGAACAAAGTACACATGATCTTTCCTTCCCTTTCTATTTCGACTCCCTCCTTTATGCAAATTAGTACCATTCCACAGCTTGAATGCACCAAGGGAGTCCCTTCCAACTCCACACAAAAGTATAGATTGGGTTTCCTTACACTAAAAGAAAAAAGATGCAAATTTTTGTGCATTCACATGCCATGGGGAACAAACTAACACACAAATGGGGCAATTCTGATTGGATGTCAATACCCACCCAGAAATACTAGCATATAAGACCCAAAAATAAATATAGACATCGCCAGGCAATTGCGTAACCAGGAATCCTATCAGGGATTCAAAAATAGCAAGAATGCAACACCTTAAATTGGAACTGCTGACCTAAAGCAACTTTTTAGCCACATTTGACTGCAAACTAGAAACTTCCTTATGTTTAGGAATTCAAAATTTTATCTAATATAAAAAAAAAATTGTCTTTTTCAATTGAACCCCATCAGTACATGTAGCTTCCCCATGTTTCCCAGGGCAATATAGCAGCATGGGTCATCCAATACCTTCACTTGAGCTCTATGTATAGTTGATTATTTTTCTTTTCTTACAGAATTACTTATACTAAGCGGCACCCATTGGAGTAAAAGGTACAGTTGTGGTTTAAATACATCCTTTTGTACAAACAGTAATCAGAAAAATTTACCTTGGGAAGAAAGGGACAAGAGTGGATGCAGGGGAGCAAGACCCACGAAGGACTGAAGACTGGAGTTGGGTTTGCAAATCCTGAGGCGAGATGGGGAAGAAGGCCCAGAAGAGAATCGAACTGAATGGTTCGAAATTTGTTGAATTGAAGGGAGAGCTGATTTCAGGCAAGACATGCTCCATGTCGATGTGCTTGCAGAAGCCATATCCTAAGCCTGTGTTTGTTCTAATTTTCGGGATGAACTCTGCTGGGTTTATCTGAATGGATAAAGTGAATTTTGGTACCCCAATTCTGCTCTATATTTTAAATCAACCCCTAAACGTTTGCTTCCTGTCATTTTGACCCGTCTACTTTTTTGTTTTTTAAATCACTGCGATATCAAAGGTCAGTTTGTGCCCATATATCAACTAATTCTATCCCCGAGGCTTAGAGACATTAAGGGGTTGTTTGGTTGGAAACAAGTTATTTAAGTATAATTAATTTTGGATTGAGATTATTATCGTATCTTCAATGAGGAATAAAAAATAAATAATTTTGGAATTAATTTTTGAATGAGTTTATCTTTGTTTGTTTCTCGAGATAACTTATTCTGGGATTAGTTATCCAGAGATAACTTATCCCACATTGAGAGTTAGGATAAAAATAACACTATAATTTCAGGATAAGTTATCCCGATCTCAATCAAGCGTGGGATAAACCCATTCAAAAATTAATCCCGAGACTATTTATTTTTTATTCCTCGTTGAGGGTGAGATAACAATTCCGGATTATCCCAATCTGAAATTAGTTATCCCAAGTCAACTTGTTTCTCAACCAAACGACCCCTAAGCATCTATCAAAAAATAACTTGTGTATCTCATAAAGATAGGGTTAAGGGATGCGTATATCCTAATCTATTTAGACTCCACATGTAAAATTATTGAATATGTTATTATTTTTCTTGCTAAGGCTCGGAGACATTGAAGAAATTACTCAAATTTTTTTTAAATTTCTTTTGTAATTTAAAGGGCAATCTCATATAATTTTCATTCATTTCATTTTCACACCCTTGTTGCATCTGACGTGGTTGATTTGAAATATTATATTTGTTTAAATTTATAATTTGGAAAATTCAACAACACGAAAATGATTTTTTAAAGTTCAAAGAACTTGATCATTTTATTTGAAATTGGAATACGATAACAAATAACTAATGACTACAAGACAAAAATTAGTAGAAATCACGAAGGAATGAATATGATCTCTCCCTCATTAATCAAAGATTTAAAATTTAATATTAAAGAATAAATTTTTAATAATAATAAAAAAAAAAACATATTATCAAGCTGATCATGACTCCTGCAGAAGGCCAAAAAAGATAGCCGCGTAGAAAATAAGTTTCATGAATGTGGAGGCCACATCCGCACAGAAGATCCCAAAATTTAGGTGGCTAATCAAGAAGCTTGATTTGATGATGGGGAAGTGATAATCCTTGCGGAATGACATGCAAATCTTAATTTTAAAAAAGTTTTGTGATCCCAAACACTTTTCTCGTATTAGTATATTGTCAAGAAGCTGGCTGTAACCATATGTTGCTGTTTGAAGTACAACATAATTGTAAGATAAAGCCACTTTAGCACAGCCAATTCCATGAACCAACCACCTATAATAGCAGATAACAAACAAAAACATAAAACAACAAGAATGTTACTACATACATATATACATTAATTGAAATTGATTGATAGACACAAGATATCTAACACTAACGTACGTGTGTGACCTTCACATTAATATCTCACAATAAGACATGTAGTTCGTACTAGAATGAAGCTTTTTTCTTTGACATGCAAGATTAATAAACCCCATGTAACCATAGAAGTTTTGATCAGCCTCGTAGACATTGAAATTTTGTGGAACTCTATAACATGAGTTCAATCTTTATTAGAATTTCTAGAGGCCACTCTAATCTAAATCTTAGCTCATGCCTATATAAAGGTAACATATTTGACGCGTCTTGAAATCCCAAACTTATGCTATATTCATAAGGGATCAAGATATCAAATACACTACAAAAAAAGTACTACTTTCCTATTGGAATTTCCCACCAAAAAATATTAAGTGTCTATTTCCATTGATATCGGTGGGAAAAGAAAAAAAATAATAGTGTTTTGATATGAAAAAAATCATGAAGTTTCCCACTATTTTGGTGATAATCTGTTTTCCACCGTGCGTTTTCCAGTGAACTCGTTCAGTGGAAAATGGGTAGGAAAATAATGTTTTATAATAAAAAATTTCCTCTAATTTGCTATGATAAAAATATTTATTTTAGTAGTAATACCACCTTTGTCAAAGCTATCGCCCGAGGTTTCTAACGATTAAACACATGGCTAAGTCATCACTAAATTAATGCTCGTAGGCCGTAGCTATCAAAATTTTTTGATTTTCTTTTCTTCTTTTTTTGGGTTAAAAGGACTAGATTTTATTGATACTAGAACAGTTTCTTACAAAGATTGATTTGCCTAGGATATATAATACCTAGACAATCATTTTGAAACTTAGGTAAAACATTAAGTTATCAAAAGCATCCAAATGGCAAATTTGTGTATCTACCTTTTTCACTTTATTGTTTCTTAGTAGGCTATGCTGGGAAGCTTTACTACAAACATTAGCTAAGGTAGGGCAGCTAGGATTAGCTAAGAAATTTCTTTTTATAATTCATTTTTAAAATTTAATTATAAAATTTATCCGTCAGCTAGCTAGTTTCATACAATATAAAATACAAAGTACAAAAAACTTTTTTTCAACTTGCTGGGTAATTGTTAACATCCTGCCTATGACAAGGTCCATGAGGGGGTTGGTGGCCCAGGTCGGAGTCATGATCGAACATGACGTTTGCTTGGTGGACTTAGTTAAGAAATAAAATTGCAACCTTGCTATCAGCTATAACTTTTGGCATGATGGTAAGCGTCTGATCCTAACACTACTCTTATCAGCTTGTTAGTTACATTAAGTTCCCATATCACTTGATTCTTAAATTTACTTGAATTAAAGAAGTATTTATTTAGAGACCGTTGAACTTCTTACTTAGATCCGTGTAGAAAATTTAATTTTATAATTCTTTATAAATTTATTTTTAGTTTTATACCTTTTTATTAGAAATTTTTAATTAGTTTTACACATAATATATAAAAAAAATAATTTTTTTAATTTAATTTGCAAGTGATCGTAAGAAAATACTTATATACTTATAGCTCATGTACACTTAAAATATTTAAACCCAAGTGCACATGGATTTAGTAATATATGTCAAAAGTGTTACTTGCCAGTTTTAGCAAGATTTTAAATGCAAAAATCTGTCGGTAGACATTTTAATTAATTAATTAATTAATTAAGCTTTAATTTATATATTATATCATGCATGAGAGAGTGTTTTTACAGAGAATAAGTGTCTTATATATATATATATATATATATATATATATATATATATATATATATATATATATATATATATTAATAATAATGTGAAGGAGACATCTATATTCGTGTCATTTAAAGACATACAAATTGAGATGACCAAGTAATGATGCTAAGGTATAAATGAGGGATAGAGATATATTTAAAGTTAAATTCAAGGACATGTTTTTAGTGAATTCTACCCCATATTGATTTACATGTGCATGTATTGTTTTTGTTACGTACGTGTAATTGTTGAAGAGGATTCTGAATTTTTTAGAAATAGTTACACTTTTAAACTTATTCTGATCGGCTATTGAGATCGATCTTCTCGATCGGCCTTATAGCATTGGGACCTAATCGATGAGCAAATAATATTACAAGTCCAAACCTTCGAAAGATGGAAACAAATTCATCGAATGAACTCATGCACTGAGACCCATATCATTTTTGTTGAGTTATATCTGATCTATCTTTAATCTTCACGTATCATCACTCATCGCTCAACACATACAGCTATTAAGTCCAAATGTAACCCATATAACCGCTTTGAGTCTTTGAGTTACAAAACTTCAAAGTAATAGCTACTGAATAATGAAAATTGCAATAGGATATACTTGAGGTATAGAGATATATTTAAAGCTAAATCTTAGAACACGTCTTCAGTGAAAATCCCCCCCCCCCCCCCCCATAGTAATCCATATATGCATGTCGTTTCCATTACATGTGTGTAACTGCTGAAGAGGATCCCGAATTTTTTGGCAACGGTTACACTTTTGAGCTTATCCTGACCGGCCATTGAGATCGATCCTCCCAATCAGCCTCATAGCATTGGGACCAAATCGATGAGCAAATTATCACAAGTCCAAACACTCGAGAGATGGAAACAACTACATCAAATGAACTCGTGTGCTGAGACCGATATCATTTTTGTTGAGTCATATCTGATCTATCTTCAATCTTCACGTGTCATCGCTCAACACGTCCAACTATTAAGTCCAAATTTTAACCCATACAACAGCGAACTCAAAAATTATTACTACATTTAAACATTATATAAGTTAACAATACGAGACAACAATAATAATTACTACACTTCAATTAATAGAAATCAAACTGCTTTTGTTATATATAAGTTTGATTTATTTCTAGAAAAAAAAAAAAGCTGGACTATTAAATTGGTAGCAGAAAGGTCGTTTTCCCTATATATTATTGTCTCAAACGTCTATCAGACATAATATTTATTAAATCAATATTGTCACCTTCACTTTTTAAAAATAAAATAAAATATTGTCACCTCCAATAATCATCATTTATTCATCACATAATTATTCTTGACCCTCTCACGTGTGAAGCTTCTTTGTCTTTGTCGTACGTATTTTGTAATATCATTAGGCTTTTAATCATTCATCCAATTATCCACACAATAAGTAGAAAAAATATATATTTATCTGTTTAATTTATATATACCGACAGTATAAAGAGAGAAAAAAATATACTATACTATTAGTAACCCTCCATTAAAAAGAAATTTGTAATCATATAAATAAGATAAATAACTTGTTATAACAGAGTCGAGTTTTTTTCCCCGCAAACTAAAAACTGGGATCAAAAGCAATAATTGATGTAAATTATATTCTCCTTGTCCAGCAGTTTCCATTTTGTTCAATATTGAAATTTTCCCCCCAACTGAAAATGACAGTTGAGATATGAAATTTATTTACAACTTGCAAGATCTTAGAATTAAAAATTAGAATCTCTAAAGATTTTTTTCTTCTTTTCTCCAGCTGATTTTCTGGACCCCATGTTGCTTTACTTTTATGCATGCCCTTAAATACTCAGTTAACTAAGTGCATTATATTTGTGTTAATTATATTATAATATATTTCAACCAGAAAAAAATAATTAAATAGTAGTATGAGTTCTACGTCATTAAGCAAGAAGAAGAATAAACATATGCCATGTTCAGCATGCAAGTTTCTTCGGAGGAGATGCACTAAAGATTGCATTTTCTTGCCTCACTTTCCCCCTTCTGAACCTCATAAATTTATTGCTGTTCATCGTATTTTTGGTGCTAGCAACATCACCAAAATGTTACAAGTAAGTACGTTAATTCTTAGTCATTTTAAACTATATATATATACATATAATTCACCGGCCGGCTATCATTTTAAACTTGTGCACAATTAGGCGACGATCGCCCTTTTAATCTCTACTTGAAATATGTGAACCATAAATTCTAACTTTTATATTATATAATACAACACCAAAAATGCTATAAGGGGTCATCTGGTGGCTGATTAAGAAGTAAATTATTCATGCATATATTAAAATCAGCATAATTAGCACTTATTAAATTCGAACTCTCGACAATAAGACGAAAGTTTGGGTAGTCATTAACCAACTGAGCTACTAAAGAACTTTCAGCATAATTAATACCATATTTATTTTGGTAGCATTTTAGTTACTATGTATTAAATTTAGCACATGAAATATGGTGTTT
The DNA here is from genome assembly GCA_035772735.1 of Datura wrightii. NCBI lineage: Eukaryota > Viridiplantae > Streptophyta > Magnoliopsida > Solanales > Solanaceae > Datura > Datura wrightii. The sequence continues at coordinate 3,878,458 of JASDFA010000011.1, forward strand.
GGTTACCAATTTATAATCCCGCATAATTAATACTCCATTCGTTTCAAAATAAATGGTGTTTTTAGTTTGGACACACCTCTTAAGAGAACTACTCATTCTTAGAAAGAATAATGTATTTTTATCCACTTACCCTTAATAAATATCTTGAAAAAGATATACATCTTTAGTATTTTCTTTATTATGTAAAACTCTCTCTGTTTAAATAAGGGTAAAATCAGAAGAACATCATTAATGTCTTCTTGATTATTTATCCCACCATGTGTATTATAATGCTGGGATAAGCTATCCTAGTTTGGCACCGAAAGGGATAAAATTTTCTTTAAAAGTTCCAAAAGGGATACCAAACCGGACACCTCGTTGCCTCAACAACAAGGTTCTCATAATTAATTATTTTTTAAAAAAATTGACTGAACTTCGTTGGACAACCAACGAGGTTCTCTTTTTATTTTTTTTCCTTTTTAATTTCGTTTAAGTCAAGTAAAATTTGAAAAAAAAATAATTTATAGAACCTCGTTGGAGAGAGGTACCAAATCGAGGCAAACTCTGAATATTAGATATGACCTCAAAATAACAGGGGTCAAGGTCGGCTAGCGAGACGATGGGGGATAAGCTTCATCATCGAGAGGGAAACAGACCGGATCACCAGATAAGGCCCCTAAATGACCGCTCAGTGATAAAGGAGGTAGGGGTGCAGAGACAGCCAGGAGGTTTGCCTAGAAGCAGCCACCCTTGAAAGAGTGTGTAATAGCTCACTGATTGAGCGCTCTTGTGCCAAAGATGAACGGGGCTAAGCGATATGCCGAAGCTATGGAATGTAAAAATACATCGGTAGGGGAGCGTTCCGCCTTAGAGAGAAGCCTCCGCGTGAGCGGTGGTGGACGAAGCGGAAGCGAGAATGTCGGCTTGAGTAACGCAAACATTGGTGAGAATCCAATGCCCCGAAAATCTAAGGGTTCCTTCCAGTTTGGTTAAACAAAAAATTCAGTGTCCGTTTTGAAACTATTAAAGAAAATTTTGTCCGTTTCGGTGCCAGACTCTAAGCTATCCCATATATCTAGCGGGATAACTAATTCCATGAGATATCCCAATTCATGTAATAATTTTGTTTATCCCATCCTCCATGCCAAACGAGAGTACTAGTTATTATAATGACACTTCAAATAAACGAAACATTTTTTTTTTTTGGGCTTTGTATGTTTGATTAATTCATTTTCAACAGGAAATACCAATGGATAACAGAGAAGATGCAGTAATCAGCATGGTTTATGAAGCTACAGCAAGACTCAGAGATCCAGTTTATGGCAGTGTGGGCATCATTTCTGCCCTCCAGAAACATATATTTCACTTGCAATCCGAGTTAAACGAAGCTTCAGCTGAAGCAATGTCTCTCAGAACACAGTTATCTGAAGCTTCATCCTTACCCTCGTCGCTACTGGAAGGTTCTCCATTCACCCCCGAGAGCCAGGAGTTTCACCATACCCAGAAGCCGAGCAAGCCGAATGCATATGCTAATAATGACTCATCAGATGCCTTGCTTTTACTTCCAGAAGCAGCAGACTATTGTTTCCAAGAAACTGAAGTTCTTCTTCCACTGCCTTACTTCAACATATAGTTCTCCCAATATGGACAACAATAGCATGTCAATATTTGCCTTTCATTTTACAAACACCTTATCATGTTTTTTCTTCCATTTCTAGCTGCTCATGTTCCGAAAATTATATTATAGTTTTAACAACATTATGTAAGATCGCATCAAAACACTTGCATCTCAACAGTTCCTATTTTGTGATTCATGGGTTAACATATATCGAAATCTCGAAAATCGCAAATTCTCATTTATTCAAAAAATGGTGAAGCAGACCGAAGAAATTGATAGAACGCTCGTCACCAGGCCTTGTAGGCTGCGCATAGCCAAAATTTGAGGCCGAACGGAGACGGTCAATCAAATTTTGAGAAATCGTAAATTTTCATTTATTCGAAAAATAGTGATGCCAGCCGAATAAAGTGATAGAGCGCTCGTCACCAGGACTTGTAGGCTGCGCAAAGTCAAAATTTGGGACCGAACGGAGACGTTCAATCAAATCTCGAGAAATCCGTGGGCTAACATACACCGAAAATCGTGAAAATCGTAAATTCTCATTTATGCGAAAAATAGTGATGCCGATCAAACGAAATGATAGGGCACTCGTCACCAGGCCTTGTAGGCTGCGCACAACAAAAATTTGGGGCCAAACGGAGGCGGTCAATCAAATCCCGAGAAATCCGTGGGCTAATATACATCGAAAATCGTAAATTCTCATTTATTCGAAAAATAGTTATGCCGATCAAATAAAGTGATAGGGCGCCCGTCACCAGGCCTTGTAGGATGCCCAGGGCCAAATGGAGACGGTCAATCAAATCTCGAGAAATCCGTGGTCTAACATACACCGAAAATCGCGAAAATTGTAAATTCTCATTTATGTGAAAAATAGTGATGCCGATCAAACAAAATGATAGGGCGCTCGTCACCAGGCCTTATAGGCTGCGCACAGCAAAAATTTGGGGCCAAACAGAGACGGTCAATCAAATCTCGAGAAATCCGTGGGCTAACATACACCGAAAATCGCGAAAATCGTAAATTCTCATTTATGCGAAAAATAGAGATGTCGATCAAATGAAATGATAGGGCGCTTTTCACCAGGCGTTGTAGGCTGCACACAGCTTAAATTTTAAACCAAATAGAGACGGTCGATCAAATCTCGAGAAATCCGTGGGCTAACATACACCGAAAATTGCGAAAATCGTAAATTCTCATTTATGCGAAAAATAGTGATGCCGATCAAAAGAAATGCTAGGGCGCTCGTCACTAGGTCTTGTAGGCAGCGCACAATCAAAATTTGGGGCCAAACGGAGATGGTCGATCAAATTTCGAGAAATCCGTGGGCTAACATACACTGAAAATCGCAAAAATTATAACTTCTCATTTATTCGAAAACTAGTTATGCCGATCAAATAAAGTGATAGGGCGCCCGTCACCAGGCCTTGTAGGCTGCGTATAACAAAAATTTGGGGCCAAACGAAGACGGTCGATCAAATCTGCAGAAATCTGTGGGCTAACATACACCGAAAATCGCGAAAATCGTAAATTCTCATTTATGCGAAAAATAGTGATGCCGATAAAATGAAATGATAGGGAGCTCGTCACCTGGCCTTGTAGGCTGCGCACAGCAAAAATTTGGGGCCAAACAGAGACAGTTAATCAAATCTCGAGAAATCCGTGGACTAACATACACTGAAAATAGCGAAAATCGTAAATTCTCATTTATTCGAAAAATAGTTATGCTGATCAAATAAAGTGATAGGGCATCCATCACCAGGCCTTGTAGGCTGCCCACATTAATAATTTGGGGGCCAAACGGCGACAGTCAATCAAATCTCAAGAAATCCGTGGGCTAACATACACCGAAAATTGTAAAAATCGTAAATTCTCATTTATGCGAAAAATGGTGATGCCGATCAAACGAAATGATAGGGCGCTCATCACCAGGCCTTGGAGGCTGCGCACAGCAAAAATTTGTGGCCAAACAGAGACGGTCAATCAAATCTCGAGAAATCATTTGGCTAACATACACCGAAAATCACGAAAATCGTAAATTCTCATCTATGCGAAAAATAGTGATGCCGATCAATCGAAATGATAGAGCGCTCATCACCAATCCTTGTAGGCTGCGCGCAACTAAAATTTTAGGTCAAACGGAGATGGTCGATCCAATCTCGAGAAATCCGTGGGCTAACATACACCGAAAATCGTGAAAATCGTAAATTCTCATTTATGTGAAAAATAGTGATTCCAATCAAACGAAATGATAGGGCGCTCGTCACTAGGTCTTGTAGGCTGCGCACAGCCAAAATTTGGGGCCAAACGGAGACGGTCGATCAAATCTCGAGAAATCTGTGGGCTAACATACACCGAAAATCGCGAAAATCGTAAATTCTCATTTATTTGAAAATTAGTTATGCTGATCAAACAAAGTGATAGGGCGCCTGTCACCAGGCCTTGTAGGCTGCCCACAGCAAAAATTTGGCGGCAAACGGAGACGGTCAATCAAATCTCGAGAAATTCGTGGGCTAACATACACCGAAAATCGCAAAAAATTGTAAATTCTCATTTATACGAAAAATAGTGATGCTGATCAAAAGAAATGATAGGGTGCTCGTCACCGGGCCTTTGAGGCTGCGCACAACAAAAATTTGGAGCCGAACGGAGACGGTCAATCAAATCTCGTGAAATCAGTGGGCTAACACACACCGAAAATCGCGAAAATCGTAAATTCTCATGTATACAAAATATAGTGATGCCGATCAAACAAAATGATAGGGAGCTCGTCATCAGGCCTTGTAGGCTGCGCACAGCCAAAATTTGGGGCCAAACAGACACGGTCGATCAAATCTCGAGAAATCTGTGGGCTAACACACACCGAAAATTATGAAAATCGTAAATTCTCATTTATGAGAAAAATAGTTATGCCAATCAAAAAAAGAGATAGTGCGCTCATCACCGGGCCTTGTAGGCTGCGCGCAGCCAAAATTTGGGGCCAAATGGAGACGGTCAATCAAATCTCGAGAAATTTGTGGGCTAACATACACCGAAAGTCGCGAAAATCGTAAATTCTCATCTATGCTAAAAATAGTGATGCCGATCAATCGAAATGATAGAGCGCTCGTCAGCAGGCCTTGTAGGTTGTGCACAACAAAAATTTGAGGCCAAACGGAGGCGTTCGATCAAATCTCGAGAAATCTGTGGGCTAACATACACCGAAAATCATGAAAATGGTAAATTCTCATTTATGAATTGATGGGGCGCTCGTCACAAGGGTTTGTAGGCTGCGCACGACCAAAATTTGGGGCCGAACGGAGACGGTCAGTCAAATCTCGAGAAATCCGTGGGCTAACACGCACTGAAAAGTTTGAAAGTTAGCAACATAGGCGCACTATGCCAGTGTCGACAGACCGGCCGACATCGGATGACACATGCTGACCTATGCCTAGACCCAACGCCCATCGATCAATTCCCAGCGAGCTAAAATTTAAAAGGAAACTCCTATGCTTATCCTTATGCTATAAAGACAATGCTAGAGATTGGTGGTGGTAGTGCTGGCCTACAATGGTCGCTTGCCATGGTGGTGTCGGTTGTGGTGGGTCGTTAGGACCAATTTTAAAATTAAAATTGTCAATCATATTGAGAAATATGTTTAATGACTGCAATAGAGGCATATTTTTAGAAAATTGGCTCCGCCAAACCGCCTTACGGCAGTTTGTCCAGATAGATCTCGAAAAAATACACAAAATAAAAAAAATATAAAACGGATAAGCCAGTCCAAAGTTATGATCATTAAGATAATGTGGCACTAATGAACTCTTTTTCGATCGATTATATTACAGTTTTAACAACATTATGTAAGATCTAATCAAAAGACTTGCATCTCGGCAGTTCTTATATTGTGAATAAAGAGCTAACACACACCGAAAATTGCGAAAATCATAAATTCTCATTTATTAGAAAAATGGTAAAGCCGATCAAATAAAATGATAGGGCGCTCGTCACCAGTCCTTGTAGGCTGCGCGCAGCTAAAATTTTAGGTCAAACGGAGACGGTCGATCCAATCTCGAGAAATCCGTGGGCTAACATACATCGAAAATCGCGAAAATCGTAAATTCTCATTTATGTGAAAAATAGTGATGCCGATCAAATGAAATGATAGGGTGCTCGTCCCCAGGCCTTGTAGGCTGCGCACAGCCAAAATTTGGGGCCAAACAGAGGCGGTCAATCAAATCTCAAAAATCCGTGGGCTAACAATAGCCGAAAATAGCTAAAATCATAAATTCTCATTTATTCAAAAAATAGTTATGCTGATCAAATAAAGTGATAGGGCGCCCGTCACCAGGCCTTGTAGGCTACCCTCAACAAAAATTTGGGGCCAAACGGAGATGGTCAATCAAATCTCGAGAAATCCGTGGGCTAACATACACCGAAAATTGTAAAAATCGTAAATTCTCATTTATGCGAAAAATAGTGATGCCGATAAAACAAAATGATAGGGAGCTCATCACCAGGCCTTGTAGGCTGCGCACAACCAAAATTTGGGGGCAAACGGAGGAGGTCAATCAAATCCGAGAAATCCGTGGGCTAACATACACCGAAAATCGCAAAAATCGTAAATTCTCATTTATTCAAAAAATAGTTATGCCGATCAAATAAAGTGATAGGGCGCCAGTCACCAGGCCTTGTAGGCTGCCCACAACAAAAATTTGGGGCCAAACGGAGACGGTCAATCAAATCTCGAGAAATCCATGTGCTAACATACACCGAAAATTGCGAAAATCGTAAATTCTCATTTATGCAAAAAATAGTGATGATGATCAAATGAAATGATAGGGCGCTCGTCACCAGGCCTTGTAGGCTGCGCACAACAAAAATTTGGGGTCAAACGGAGAAGGTCGATCAAATCTCGAGAAATCCGTGGGTTAACATAGACAGAATATCGCGAAAGTCATAAATTCTCATTTATTCGAAAAATAGTTATGCCGATCAAACGAAATGATAGGACGCTCGTCATTAGATCTTGTAGGCTGCGCACAACCAAAATTTAGGGGCAAACGAGACGGTCGATCAAATCTCGAGAAATCTGTGGGCTAACATACATCGAAAATCGCGAAAATTGTAAATTCTTATTTATTCAAAATATAGTTATGCTGATCAAATAAAGTGATAGGGCGCCCGTCACTAGGCCCTGTAGACCGCGCACAGCAAAAATTTGGGCCAAACGGAGACGGTCGATCAAATCTCCAGAAATCTGTGGGCTAACATACACTGAAAATTGCGAAAATCATAAATTCTCATGTATGCGAAAAATAGTGATGCCGATCAAACGAAATGATAGGGCACTCGTCACCAGGCCTTGTAGGCTGCGCTCAGCCAAAATTTGGGGCCGAACGGAGACAGTCAATTAAATCTCATTAAATCAGTGGGCTAACACACACCGAAAATCGCAAAAATCGTAAATTCTCATTTATGAAGTGATGGGGCGCTCGTCACCAGGGTTTGTAGGCTCTGCACGGTCAAAATTTGGGGTCGAACGGAGACTGTCAGTCAAATCTCGAGAAATCTGTGGGCTAACACGCACTGAAAAGTTTGAAAGTTAGCAACATAGGCGCACTATGCCAGTGTCGACAGACCGGCCGACATCGGATGACACATGCTGACCTATGCCCAGCGAGCGAAAATTTAAAAGAAAACACATGTGCTTATCCTTATTCTATAAAGACAATGGTAGAGATTGGTGGTGGTAGTGTTGGTCTACCATGGTCGCTTGCCATAGTGGTGTCGGTTGTGGTGGGTCGTTAGGACCAGTTTTTAAATTAAAATTGTCAATCATATTGGGAAATATGTTGAATGACTGCAATAGAGACATATTTTTAGAAAATTGGCTCCGCCAAACCGCCTTACGGTAGTTTGTCCAGATAGATCTCGAAAAAATACACAAAATGAAAAAAAAATCATGTAAAACGGATAATCCAGCCCAAAGTTATGGTCATTAAGATAATGTGCCACTAATGAACTCTTTTTCCGTCTATTCTATTACAGTTTTAACAACATTATGTAAGATTTCATCAAAATACTTGCATCTGACAGTTCTTATATTGTGAATAAAGAGCTAACACACACCGAAAATTGCGAAAATCATAAATTCTCATTTATGAGAAAAATGGTTATGCCGATCAAATGAAATGATAGGGCGCTCGTCACCAGTCCTTGCGGGCTGCGCGTAGCTAAAATTTTAGGTCAAACAAAGATGGTCGATCCAATCTCGAGAAATTCGTGGGCTAACATACACCGAAAATCAAGAAAATCATAAATTCTCATTTATGCGAAAAATAGTGATCCCGATCAAATGAAATGATAGGGAACTCGTCACTAGGTCTTGTAGGCTCCGCACAGCCAAAATTTGGGGCCAAACGGAGACGTTCGATCAAATCTCGAGAAATCCGTGGGCTAACATACACCGAAAATCACAAAAATCGTAAATTCTTATTTATTCAAAAAATAGTTATGCTGATAAAATAAAGTGATAGGGCGCTCGTCACCAGGCCTTGTAGGCTGCGCACAACAAAACTTTGGGGCCAAACGGAGACGGTCGATCAAATCTCGAGAAATCCATGGGCTAACATACACCGAAAATCGCAAATATTGTACAATCTCATTTATGCAAAAAATAGTGAAGCCGATAAAACGAAATGATAGGACGCTCATCACCAGGCCTTATAGGCTGCGCACAACAAAAATTTGAGGCCAAACGGAGACGGTCAATCAAATCTCAAGAAATCCGTGGGCTAACATACACCGAAAATCGCAAAAATCGTAAATTCTCATCTATGCGAAAAATAGTGATGACGATCAATTGAAATGATAGGGCGCTCGTCACCAGGCCTTGTAGGTGCACAATAAATATTTGGGGTCAAACAGAGACGGTCGATCAAATCTCGAGTAATTCGTGGGCAAAAATACATCGAAAATCGCGAAAATCGTAAATTCTCATCTATGCAAAAAATAGTTATGTCGACCAAATGAAATGATAGAGCGCTCGTCACCAGTCCTTGTAGGCTGCGCGCAGCAAAAATTTGGGGCCAAACGGAGACGGTCGATCAAATCTCCAGAAATCTGCGGGCTAACATACACCGAAAATCGCGAAAATCATAAATTCTCATTTATGCAAAAAATAGTGATGCCAATCAAATGAAATGATAGGGCACTCGTCACCAGGCCTTGTAGGCTGCGCACAACAAAAATTTGGGGCCAAACGGAGGCGGTCCATCAAATCTCGAGAAATCCGTGGGCTAACATACTCCGAAAATCGCGAAAATCGTAAATTCTCATTTATTCGAAAAATAGTTATGCTGATCAAATAAAGTGATAGGACGCCCATCACCAGGCCTTGTAGGCTGCCCACATAAAAAAATTGGAGCCAAACGAAAACGGTCAATCGAATCTCGACAAATTCGTGGGCTGACATACCCCGAAAATCTCGAAAATTGTAAATTCTCATTTATGCGAAAAATAGTGATGTCGATCAAACAAAATGATATGGAGCTTGTCACCAGGCCTTGAAGGCAACGCACAACCAAAATTTGGGGCCGAATGGAGACGGTCAATTAAATCTCGTAAATTCAGTGGGCTAACACACACCAAAAATCGCGAAAATCGTAAATTCTTATGTATGCGAAACATAGTGATGCCGATCAATTGAAATGATAGAGTGCTCGTCACCAGTCCTTGTAGGCTGTGAACAGCAAAAATTTGGGGCTAAAAGGAGACGGTCGATCAAATCTCGAGAAATCCGTGGGCTAACATACATCGAAAATCGCGAAAATCGTGAATTCTCATTTATTCGAAAAATAGTTATGCCGATCAAATGAAATGATAGGGCGCTCGTCACCAGTCCATGTAGGCTGTGCGCAGCTAAAATTTTAGGTCAAACGGAGACGATCAATCAAATCCCGAGAAATCCGTGGGCTAACATACACCGAAAATCGCGAAAATCGTAAATTCTCATTTATGCAAAAAATAGTGATGCCGATCAAACGAAATGATACGACGCTCGTCACCAGGCCTTGTAGGCTTCACACAGCTGAAATTTTAGGCCAAACGGAGGCGTTCAATCAAATCCCGCGAAATCTGTAGGCTAACATACACTGAAAATTGCGAAAATCATAAATTCTCATGTATGCAAAAAATAGTGATGCCGATCAAACAAAAAGATAGGGAGCTCGTCACCAGGCCTTGTAGGCTGCGCATAGCAAAAATTTGGAGGCAAATGGAGGCGGTCAATCAAATCTCGAGAAATCCGTGGGCAAACATACACCGAAAATCGTGAAAATCGCGAAAATCGTAAATTCTCATTTATTCAAAAAATAGTTAATTCGATCAAATAAAGTGATAGGGCGCCCGTCACCAGGCCTTATAGGCTGCCCACATAAAAAATTTGGGGCCAAACGGAGACGGTAAATCAAATCTCGAGAAATCCGTGGGCTAAGATACGTTGAAAATCGAGAAAATCGTAAATTCTCATTTATGTGAAAAATAGTGATGCCGATCAATTGAAATGATAGAGCTCTCGTCACCAGGCATTGAAGGTAGTGAATAACAAAAATTTGGGGCTAAACGGAGATGGTCCATCAAATCTCGAGAAATCCGTGACTAACATACACCGAAAATCGCAAAAATCATAAATTCTCATTTATTGAAAAAATAGTTATGCCGATCAATTAAAGTGATATGACGCCCGTCAGCAGGCCTTGTAGGCTGGCACAGAAAAAATTTTGGACCAAACGGAGACGGTCGATCAAATCTCCAGAAATATGTGGGCTAACATACACCGAAAATCGCGAAAATCGTAAATTCTAATGTATGGGAAAAATAGTGATGCCAATCAAACGAAATGATAGGGCACTCGTCACCAGGCATTGTAGGCTGCGCACAGCCAAAATTTGGGGCCAAACGGAGGCGGTCCATCAAATCTCGAGAAATCAATGGGCTAACATACACAGAAAATCGCGAAAATCGTAAATTCTCATTTATGCGAAAAATAGTGTTGCCGATCAAACGAATTGATAGGGCGCTCGTCACTAGGACTTGTAGGCTGTGCGCAGCTAAAATTTTAGGTCAAACGGAGATGATCGATCAAATCTCGAGAAATCCTTGGGCTAACATACACCGAAAATCGCGAAAATCGTAAATTCTCATTTTTGCAAAAAATTGTGATGCAGATCAAACAAAATGATAGAGCGCTCGTCACCAGGCCTTGTAGGCTGCGCGCAGCAAAAATTTGGCGCCAAACGGAGACGGTCAATCAAATCTTGAGAAATCCGTGGGCTAATATACACCGAAAATTGCGAAAATCGTAAATTCTCATCTATGTGCAAAATAGTGATGCCGATCAATTGAAATGATAGAGCGCTCGTCACCAGGCCTTGTAGGCTGTGAACAGCAAAAATTTGGGGCTAAACGGAGACGGTTGATCAAATCTCGAGAAAATCCGTTGGCTAACATACACCGAAAATCGCGAAAATCGTAAATTCTCTATTATTGAAAAAATAGTTATGCCAGTCAAATAAAGTGATAGGGCGCCCGTCACCAGGCCTTGTAGGCTGCACACAAAAAATTTTGGGCCAAACGGAGACGGTCGATCAAATCTCGAGAAATCTGTGGGCTAACATACACCGAAAATCGCGAAAATCGTAAATTCTAATGTATGGAAAAAATAGTGATGCCGATCAAACAAAATGATAGGGCACTCGTCACCAGGCCTTGTAGGCTACGCACAGCCAAAATTTGGGGCCAAACGGAGGTGATCCATCAAATATCGAGAAATTTGTGGGCTAACATACATCAAAAATCGCGAAAATCGTAAATTCTCATTTATTCGAAAAATAGTTATGCTGATCAAATAAAGTGATAGGGCGCCCGTCACCAGGCCTTGTAGGCTGCCCACATCAAAAATTTGGGGCTAAACGGAGATGGTCAATCAAATTTCGAGAAATCCGTGGGCTAAGATACACCGAAAATCGCGAAAATCGTAAATTGTCATGTATGTGAAAAATAGTGATGCAGATCAAACGAAATGATAGGGCGCTCGTCACCAGGCCTTGGAGGCTGCGCACAACCAAAATTTGGAGCCGAACGGAGACGGTCAATTAAATCTCGTGAAATTAGTGGGCTAACACACACCGAAAATCGCGAAAATTGTAAATTCTCATTTATGAATTGATGGGGCGCTCGTCACCAGGGTTTGTAGGCTGCGCACGGTCAAAATTTGGGGCCGAACGGAGACGGTCAATCAAATCTTGAGAAATCCGTGGGCTAGCACGACTGAAAAGTTTGAAAGTTAGCAACATAGGCGCACTATGCCAGTGTCGACAGACCGGCCGACATCGGATGACACATGCTGACCTATGCTCAGCGAGCGAAAATTTAAAAGGAAACACCTATGCTTATCCTTATGCTATAAAGACAATGGTTGAGATTGGTGGTGGTAGTGTTGGCCTACCATGGTCGTTTGCCATGGTGGTGTCGGTTGTGGTGGGTCGTTAGGACCAGTTTTAAAATTAAAATTGTCAATCATATTGGGAAATATGTTGAATGATGTCAATAGAGACATATTTTGAGAAAATTGGCTCTACCAAACCGCCTTACGGCGGTTTGTCCAGATAGATCTCGAAAAAATACACAAAATAAAAAAAAATCATATAAAACGGATAATCCAGCCCAAAGTTATGATCGTTAAGATAATGTGCCACTAATGAACTCTTTTTCCGTAGATTATATTACAGTTTTAACAACATTATGTAAGATCTCATCAAAAGAGTTTCATCTCGGCAGTTCTTATATTGTGAATAAAGAGCTAACACACACCGAAAATTGCAAAAATCGTAGATTCTCATTTATGAGAAAAATGGTAAAGCCGATCAAATGAAATGATAGGGCGCTCGTCACCAGTCCTTGTAGGCTGTGCGCAGCAAAAATTTTAGGTCAAACGGAGACGGTCGATCCAATCTCAAGAAATATGTGGGCTAACATACACCGAAAATCGCGAAAATCATAAATTCTCATTTATGTGAAAAATAGTGATGCCGATCAAACGAAATGATAGGGCGCTCATCACTAGGTCTTGTAGGCTGCGCACAGCCAAAATTTGAGGCCAAACGGAGACGGTCGATCAAATCTCGAGAAATCCGTGGGCTAACATACACTGAAAATCGCGAAAATCGTAAATTCTCATCTATGAGAAAAATAGTGATGCCGATCAATTGAATTGATAGAGCGCTCGTCACCAGGCCTTGTAGGTTGTGAACAACAAAAATTAGGGCTAAACAGAGACGGTCGATCAAATCTCGAGAAATTCGTGGGTTAACATACACCGAAATTGCGAAAAACGTAATTTCTCATTTATTCGAAAAATAGTTATGCCGATCAAATAAAGTGATAGGACGCCCGTCAACAGGCCTTGTAGGCTACGCACAAAAAAAATTTTGGGTCATACGGAGACGGTCGATCAAATCTCAAGAAATCTATGGGCTAACATACACCGAAAATCACGAAAATCGGAAATTCTAATGTATGGGAAAAATAGTGATGCCGATCAAACGAAATGATAGGGCGCTCGTCACCAGGCCTTGTAGGCTGCGCACAGCCAAAATTTGGGACCAAAGGGAGGCAGTCCATCAAATCTCAAGAAATCCGTAGGCTAACATACATCGAAAATCGCGAAAATCATAAATTCTCATTTATTCAAAAAATAGTTATGCTGATCAAATAAAGTGATAGGGCACCCGTCACCATGCCTTTTCGGCTGCCCACATCAAAAATTTGGGGCCAAACGGAGACGGTCAATCAAATCTTGAGAAATCCGTGGGCTAATATACACCGAAAATTGTGAAAACCGTAAAATCTCATTTATTCGAAAAATAGTTATACCGATAAAATAAAGTGATAGGGCACCCATCAGCAGGCCTTGTAGGCTACCCACAGTATAAATTTGGGGCCAAACGGAGACGGTCAATTAAATCCCGAGAAATCTGTGGGCTAACATACACCGAAAATCGCAAAATCCGTAAATTCTCATGTATGCAAAAAATAGTGATGCCGATCAAACAAAATGATAGGGAACTCGTCACCAGGCCTTGTAGGCTGCGCACAACCAAAATTTGGGGGCAAACGGAGGCGGTCAATCAAATCTCGAGAAATCCGTGGGCTGACATACACCGAAAATCGTAAATTCTCATTTATTCAAAAAATAGTTATGGCGATCAAATAAAGTGATAGGGCGTCCGTCACCATGCCTTCTAGGCTGTGATCAGCAAAAATTTGGGGCCAAACGGAGACGGTCAATCAAATCTCGAGAAATTCGTAATCGCGAAAATCATAAATTCTCATTTATGCAAAAAATAGTGATGCCGATCATACGAAATGATAGGGCGCTCATCACCAGGCCTTGTAGGCTGCGCACAGCTGAAATTTTGGGCCAAACGGAGGCGGTCAATCAAATCCCGAGAAATCTGTGGGCTAACATACACCGAAAATCATAAAAATTGTAAATTCTCATGTATGCGAAAAATAGTTATGCCGATCATACGAAATGATAGGGTGCTAATCACCAGGCGTTGTAGGCTTCGCACAGCCAAAATTTGGGGGCAAACGGAGGCGCTCAATCAAATCTCGAGAAATCCATGGGCTAACATACACCGAAAATCGCGAAAATTGTAAATTCTCATTTATTCAAAAAATAGTTATGCCGATCAAATAAAGTGATAGGGCGTCTGTCACCAGGCCTTGTATGCTGGCATTGAAATTTTTTTTGGCCAAACGGAGACGGTCGATCAAATCTCCAGAAATCTGTGGGCTAACATACACCGAAAATCACGAAAATCGTAAATTCTAATGTATGGGAAAAATAGTGATGCCAATCAAACGAAATGATAGGACGCTCGTCACCAGGCATTGTAGGCTGCGTACAGCCAAAATTTGGGGCCAAACGGAGGCGGTCCATCAAATCTCGAGAAATCCATGGGCTAACATACACCGAAAATCGCGAAAATTATAAATTCCCTTTTATTCGAAAAATAGTTATGCTGATCAAATAAAGTGATAGGGCGTCCGTCACCAGTCCTTGTAGGCTGCCCACATCAAATATTTGGGGCCAAACGGAGACGGTCAATCAAATCTCGAGAAATCCGTGGGCTAACATACACCGAAAATCGCAAAAATCCCAAATTCTCATGTATGCAAAAAATAGTGATGCCGATAAAATGAAATGATAGGGTGCTCGTCACCAGGCTTTGTAGGTTGCACACAGCTGAAATTTTGGGCCAAATGGAGACGGTCAATTAAATCCCGAAAAATCTGTGGGCTAACATACACCAAAAATTACGAAAATCGTAAATTTTTATGTATGCAAAAAATAGTGATGCCGATCAAACAAAATGATAGGGAGCTCGTCACCAGGCCTTGTAGGCTGCGCACAGCCAAAATTTGGGGGCAAACGGAGGCGGTCAATCAAATCCCGAGAAATCAGTGGGCTAACATACACCGAAAATTGTGAAAATCGTAAATTCTCATTTATTCAAAAAATAGTTATGGCGATCAAATAAAGTGATAGGGCACCCGTCACCAGGCCTTGTAGGCTGTGAACAGCAAAAGTTTGGGGCCAAACGGAGACGGTCAATTAAATCTCAAGAAATTCGTGGGCTAACATACACCGAAAATCGCAAAAATCGTAAATTCTCATTTATGCAAAAAATAGTGATGCCAATCAAACGAAATGATAGGGCGCTCGTCACCAGGCCTTGTAGGTTGCGCACAGCTGAAATTTTAGGCCAAACGGAGGCGGTGAATCAAATCTCGAGATATCTGTGGGCTAACATACACCGAAAATCGCGAAAATCATAAATTCTCATGTATGCAAAAAATAGTGATGCCGATCAAATGAAATGATAGGGCGCTAATCACCAGGTGTTGTAGGCTGCACATAGCCAAAATTTGGGGCCAAACGGAGGAGGTCAATCAAATCTCGAGAAATCCGTGGGCTAACATACACCGAAAATCGCAAAAATCGTAAATTCTCATTTATTCAAAAAACTGTTATGCTGATCAAATAAAGTGATAGGGCACCCGTCAGCAGGCCTTGTAGGCTGTGAACAGCAAAAATTTGGGGCCAAAAACGAAGACGGTCAATCAATCTCGAGAAATCCGTAGGCTAACATACACCGAAAATCGCGAAAATCGTAAATTCTCATTTATGCAAAAAATAGTGATGCCGATCAAACAAAATGATAAAGCGCTCGTCAACAGGCCTTGGAGGCTACGCACAGCCAAAATTTGAGGCCGAACAGAGACGGTCAATCAAATCTCGTGAAATTAGAGGGCTAACACACACCGAAAATCGCGAAAATCGTCAATTCTCATTTATTCGAAAAATAGTTATGTCGATCAAATAAAGTGATGGTGCACCCGTCACCAGGCCTTGTCGGCTGCGTACATCAAAAATTTGGGGTCAAACGGAGACGGTCGATCAAATCTCCAAAAATCTATGGGCTAACATACACCGAAAATTGCGAAAATGGTAAATAGTCATGTATGCGAAAAATAGTGATGCCGATCAAACGAAATGATAGGGCACTAATCACCAGGCGTTGTAGGCTGTGCACAGCCAAAATTTGGGGCCAAACGGAGGCGGTCAATCAAATCTCGAGAAATCCGTGGGATAACATACACCGAAAATTGTGAAAATTTTAAATTCTCATTTATTCGAAAAATAGTTATGCTGATTAATTAAAGTGATAGGGCACCCGTCACCAGGCCTTGTAGGCTGCCCACATCAAAAATTTGGGGCCAAACGGAGACTGTCAATCAAATCTCGAGAAATCCGTGGGCTAACATACACTGAAAATCACAAAAATCGTAAATTCTCATGTATGCGAAAAATAGTGATGCAGATCAAACGAAATGATAGGGCGCTCGTCGCCAGGACTTGGAGGCTGCGCACAACCAAAATTTGGAGCCGAACAGAGACGATCAATTAAATCTCGTTAAATTAGTGGGCTAACACACACCGAAAATTGCGAAAATCGTAAATTGTCATTTATGAATTGATGGGGCACTCGTCACCAGGGTTTGTAGGCTGCGCACGGTCAAAATTTGGGGCCGAACGGAGACGGTCAATCAAATCACGAGAAATCCGAGGGCTAAAACGCACTGAAAAGTTTGAAATTTAGCAACATAGGTGCACTATGCCAGTGTCGATATACCAGCCGACATCGGATGACACATGCTGACCTATGCCCAGTGAGCGAAAACTTAAAAGGAAACACCTATGCTTATGCTTATGCTATAAAGACAATGGTAGAGATTGGTGGTGGTAGTGCTGGCCTACCATGGTCGTTTGCCATGGTGGTGTCGGTTGTGGTGGGTCGTTAGGACCAGTTTTAAAATTAAAATTGTCAACCATATTGGGAAATATGTTGAATGATGTCAACCAGATAGATCTCGAAAAAATACACAAAATAAAAAACAATCATGTAAAACGGATAATCCAGCCCAAAGTTATGATCATTAAGATAATGTGCCACAAATGAACTCTTTTTCCGTCGATTATATTACAGTTTTAACAACATTATGTAAGATCTAATCAAAAGACTTTCATCTCGGCAGTTCTTATATTGTGAATAAAGAGCTAACTCACACCGAAAATTGCGAAAATCGTAAATTCTCATTTATGAGAAAAATGGTAAAGCCGATCAAATGAAATGATATGGCGCTCGTCACCAGTCCTTGTAGGCTGCGCGCAGCAAAAATTTTAGGTCAAACGGAGACGGTCGATCCAATCTCGAGAAAATCCGTGGGCTAAAATACATCGAAAATCGCGAAAATCATAAATTCTCATTTATGTGAAAAATAGTGATGCCGATCAAACGAAATGATAGGGCGCTCATCACTAGGTCTTGTAGGCTGCGCACAGCCAAAATTTGAGGCCAAACGGAGACGGTCGATCAAATCTCGAGAAATTCGTGGGCTAACATACACCGAAAATCGCAAAAATTGTAAATTCGCATTTATTCGAAAAATAGTTATGCCGATCAAATAAAGTGATAGGACGCCCGTCACCAGGCCTTGTAGGCTGCGCACAGAAAAAATTTTGGGCCATATGGAGACGGTCGATCAAATCTTCAAAAATCTGTGGGCTAATATACACCGAAAATCGCGAAAATCGTAAATTCTAATTTATGGAAAAATAGTGATGCCGATCAAAGGAAATGATAGGGCGCTCGTCACCAGGCCCTGTAGGCTGCGCACAGCCAAAATTTGGGGCCAAACGGAGGCGGTCCATCAAATCTTAAGAAATCCGTGAGCTAACATACACCGAAAATCGCGAAAATTGTAAATTCTCATTTATTCAAAAAATAGTTATGCTGATAAAAAAAAGTGATAGGGCACCCGTCACCAAGCCTTGTCGGCTGCCCACATCAAAAATTTGGGGCCAAACACAGACGGTAAATCAAATCTTGAGAAATCTGTGGGCTAACATACACCGAAAATAGCAAAAAACCGTAAATTCTCGTTTATGCGTCAAATAGTGATGCCGATTAAACGAAATGATAGGGCGCTTGTCATCAGGCCTTGTAGGCTGTGCACAGCTGAAATTTTGGGCCAAACGGAGACGGTCAATTAAATCCCGAAAAATCTGTGGGCTAACATACACCGAAAATCACGAAAATCGTAAATTCTCATTTATGAATTGATGGAGCGCTCGTCACCAGGGTTTGTAGGTTGCACACGACCAAAATTTGGGGGCAAACGGAGGCGGTCAATCAAATCTCGAGAAATCCATGGGTTAACATACACCGAAAATCGCGAAAATCGTAAATTCTCATTTATTCGAAAAATAGTTATGCCGATCAAATAAAGTGATAGGGCACCTTTCACCAGGCCTTGTAGGCTGGCACAGAAAAAAATTTGGGCCAAACGGAGACGGTCGATCAAATCTCCAGAAATATGTGGGCTAACATACACCGAAAATCGCGAAAATCGTAAATTCTAATGTATGGGAAAAATAGTGATGTCAATCAAACGAAATGATAGGGCGCTCGTCACCAGGCATTGTAGGCTGCGCACAGCCAAAATTTGGGGCCAAACGAAGGCGGTCCATCAAATCTCGAGAAATCTGTGGGCTAACATACACCGAAAATTGCGAAAATCGTAAATTCTCATTTATTCGAAAATCGTAAATTCTCATGTATGCGAAAAATAGTTATGCCGATCGTACGAAATGATAGGGCGCTAATCACCAGGCGTTGTAGGCTGCGCACAGCCAAAATTTGGGGGCAAACAGAGGCGGTCAATCAAATCTCGAGAAATTCGTGGGCTAACATACACCGAAAATCGCGAAAATTGTAAATTCTCATTTATTCGAAAAATAATTATGCCGATCAATTAAAGTGATAGGGCGCCTGTCACCAGGCCTTGTAGGCTGGCACAGAAAAAATTTTGGGCCAAACGGAGACGGTCGATCAAATCTCCAGGAATATGTGGGCTAACATACACCGAAAATCGCAAAAATCGTAAATTCTAATGTATGGGAAAAATAGTGATGCCAATCAAACGAAATGATAGGGCGCTCGTCACCAGGCATTGTAGGCTGCACACAGCCAAAATTTGGGGCCAAACGGAGGCGGTCCATCAAATCTCGAGAAATCCATGGGCTAACATACACCGAAAATCGCAAAAATTGTAAATTCTCATTTATTCAAAAAATAGTTATGCTGATCAAAAAAGTGATAGGGCACCCGTCACCAAGCCTTGTCGGCTGCCCACATAAAAAATTTGGGGCCAAACGGAGACGCTCAATCAAATCTTGAGAAATCTGTGGGCTAACAAACACCGAAAATCGCAAAAAACCATAAATTCTCGTTTATGCGTAAAATAGTGATGCCGATTAAACGAAATGATAGGGCGCTTGTCACCAGGCCTTGTAGGCTGTGCACAGCTGAAATTTTGGGCCAAACGGAGACGGTCAATTAAATCCCGAGAAATCTGTGGGCTAACATACACCGAAAATCGCGAAAATCCTAAATTCTCAGTTATGAATTGATGGGGAGCTCGTCACCAGGGTTTGTAGGCTACGCACGGACAAAATTTGGGGGCAAACGGAGTCGATCAATCAAATCTCGAGAAATCCATGGGCTAACATACACCGAAAATCGTAAATTCTCATTTATGCGAAAAATAGTGATGCCGATCAAACAAAATGATAGGGCGCTCGTCACAAGGCCTTGTAGGCTGCACACAGTTGAAATTCTGGGCCAAAACAGAGGCGTTCAATCAAATCCCAAGAAATCTGTGGGCTAACATACACCGAAAATCACGAAAATTGTAAATTCTCATGTTTGCGAAAAATAGTGATGTCGATCAAACAAAATGATAGAGAGCTCATCACCAGGCCTTGTAGGCTGCGCACAGCCAAAATATGGGGACAAACGGAGGCGGTCAATCAAATCCCGAGAAATCCGTGGGCTAACATATATCGAAAATCGCGAAAATCGTAAATTCTCATTTAATCGAAAAATAGTTATGCCGATCAAATAAAGTGATACGACGCCCGTCACCAGGCCTTGTAGGCTGGCCATAGCAAAAATTTGGGGCCAAACAGAGACGGTAGATCAAATCTCGAGAAATCTGTGGGCTAACATACATCGAAAATTGCGAAAATCGTGAATTCTCATTTATGTGAAAAATAGTAATGCCGATCAAACAAAATGATAGGGCGCTCGTCACCAGGCCTTGTAGGCTGCACACAGATAAAATTTTAGGTCAAACGGAGGCGTTCAATCAAATTCCGAGAAATCTGTGGGCTAACATACACCGAAAATTGTGAAAATCGTAAATTATCATTTATTCGAAAAATAGTTATGCCGATCAAATAAAGTGATAGAGCGCCCGTCACCAGGCCTCGTGGGCTGCGCACAGCAAAAATTTAGGGTCAAACGGAGATGGTCGATCAAATCTCGAGAAATATGTGGGCTAACATACACCGAAAATCGCGAAAATCGTAAATTCTCATTTATGCGAAAAATAGTGATGCCGATCAAATGAAAGATAGGGCGCTTGTCACCAGGCATTGTAGACTGCACACAGCATAAATTTTAAGCCAAATGGATGCGTTCAATCAAATCCCGAGAAATCTGTGGGCTGGCATACATCGAAAATCGCGAAAATCGTAAATTCTAATGTATGCGAAAAATAGTGATGCCGATCAAACAAAATGATAGGGAACTCGTCACTAGGCCTTGTAGGCTGCGCACAACCAAAATTTGAGGGCAAACGGAGATGGTCAATCAAATCTCGAGAAATCCGTGGGCTAACATACACCGAAAATCGCGAAAATCATAAATTCTCATTTATGTAAAAATAGTGATGCCGATAAAATGAAATGATAGGGCACTCGTCACCAGGCCTTTTAGGCAGCGCACAGCAAAAATTTGGGGTCAAACGGAGACGGTAGATCAAATCTCGAGAAATCCGTGGGCTAACATACACCGAAAATCGCGAAAATCGTAAATTCTTAAGTATGCGAAAAATAGTGATGCCGATCGATTGAAATGATAGAGCGCTCGTCACCAGGCCTTGTAGGCTGTGAACAGCCAAAATTTGGGGCTAAACGGTGACGGTCGATCAAATCTCGAAAAATCTGTGGGCTAACATACACTGAAAATCGCGAAAGTCGTAAATTCTCATTTATTCGAAAAATAGTTATGCCAATCAAATAAAGTTATAGGGTGCCCGTCACCAGGCCTTGTGGGCTGTGCACAGCAAAAATTTATGATCAAATGGAGACGGTCGATCAAATCTCGAGAAATCTGTGGGCTAACATACATCAAAAATTGCGAAAATCGTAAATTCTCATTATGCGAAAAATAGTGATGCTGATCAAACAAATGATAGGGAGCTCGTCACCAGGCCTTGTAGGCTGCGCACAACAAAAATTTGGGGGCAAACGGAGGCGGTCAATATAATCCCGAGAAATTTATGGGCTAACATACACCGAAAATCGCGAAAATCGTAAATTCTCATTTATTCGAAATATAGTTATGCCGATCAAATAAAGCGATAGGGCGCCTGTCACCAGGCCTTGTAGGCTGCCCACAGTAAAATTTTGGGGCCAAACAGAGACGGTCAATCGAATCTCGACAAATCCGTGGGCTAACATACACCGAAAATCGCAAAAATCGTACATTCTCATTTATGCAAAAAATAATGATGCTGATCAAACAAAATGATAGGGCGCTCGTCACCAGGCCTTGTAGGCTGCGCACAGCAAAAATTTGGAGCCAATCGGAGACAGTCAATCAAATCTCGAGAAATCTGTGGGCTAACATAAACCGAAAATCGCGAAAATCGTAAATTCTCATTTATGCGAAAAATAGTGATGCCGATCAATTGAAATGATAGAGTGCTAGTCACCAGGCCTTGAAGGCTGTGAACAGCAAAAATTTGGAGCTAAACGGAAAGGGTTTATCAAATCTCGAGAAATCTGTGGGCTAACATACACCGAAAATCGCGAAAATCGTTAATTCTCATTTATTCGAAAAATAGTTATGTCGATCAAATGAAATGATAGGGTGCTCGTCACCAGTCCTTGTAGGCTGTGCGCAGCTAAAATTGTAGGTCAAACAGAGACGATCAATCAAATCTCGAAAAATCTGTGGGCTAACATACACCGAAAATCGCGAAAATCGTAAATTCTCATTTATTCGAAATATAGTTATGCTGATCAAATAAAGCGATAGGGCACCCGTCACCAGGCCTTGTAGGCTGCCCACAGTAAAAATTTGGGGCCAAACGGAGACGGTCAATCGAATCTCGAGAAATCCGTGGGCTAACATACACCGAAAATCGCGAAAATCGTAAATTCTCATTTATGCGAAAAATAGAGATGTCGATCAAATGAAATGATAGGGCGCTTTTCACCAGGCGTTGTAGGGTGCACACAGCTTAAATTTTAAACCAAATAGAGGCGTTCAATCAAATCCCGAGAAATCTGTGGGCTGACATACATCGAAAATCGCGAAAATCGTAAATTCTCATGTATGCGAAAAATAGTGATGCCGATCAAACTAAATGATAGGGAACTCGTCACCAGGCCTTGTAGGCTGCGCACAGCCAAAATTAGGGGGCAAACGGAGGCGGTCAATCAAATTCCGAGAAATACGTGGGCTAACATACACCGAAAATCGAGAAAATCGTAAATTCTCATTTATTTAAAAAATAGTTATACCGATAAAATAAAGTGATAGGGCGCCCGTCACCAGGCCTTGTAGGCTGCCCATAGTATAAATATGGGGCTAAACGGAGACGGTCAATCAAATTTCGAGAAATCCGTGGGCTAACATACATCGAAAATCGCGAAAATTGTAAATTCTCATTTATGCAAAAATTGTGATGCCGATAAAACGAAATGATAGGGCGCTCGTCACCAAGCCTTGTAGGCTGCACACAGCTGAAATTTTGGGCCAAACGGAGGCGTTCAATCAAATCCCGAGAAATCTTTGGGCTAACATACACCGAAAATCGCAAAAATCGTAAATTCTCATGTATGCGAAAAATAGTGATGCCGATCAAACAAAATGATAGGGAGCTCGTCACCGGGCCTTGTAGGCTGCGCACAGCCAAACTTTGGGGGCAAACGGAGGCGGTCAATAAAATCCCGAGAAATCTGTGGGCTAACATACACCGAAAATCGCAAAAATCGTAAATTCTCATTTATTCGAAATATAGTTATGTCGATCAAATAAAGTAATAGGGCGCCTGTCACCAGGCCTTGTAGGCTGCCCACAGTAAAAATTTTGGGCCAAACAGAGACGGTCAATCGAATCTCGAAAAATTCATGGGCTAACATACACCAAAAATAGCGAAAATCGTAAATTCTCATTTATGCAAAAATAGTGATGTCGATAAAACAAAATGATAGGGCGCTCGTCACCAGGCCTTTTAGGCAGCGCACAGCAAAAATTTGGGGCCAAACAGAGACGGTCAATCAAATCTCGAGAAATCCGTGGGCTAATATACACCGAAAATCGCGAAAATCGTAAATTCTTAACTATGCAAAAAATAGTGATACCGATCAATTGAAATAATAGAGCGCTCGTCACCAGGCCTTGTAGGCTGTGAACAACCAAAATTTGGGGCTAAACGGAGACGGTCGATCCAATCCCAAAAAATTTGTGGGCTAACATACACCAAAAATCGCGAAAGTCGTAAATTCTCATTTATTCGAAAAATAGTTATGTCAATCAAATAAAGTTATAGGGCGCCCGTCACCAGGCCTTGTGGACTGCGCACAGCAAAAATTTAGGGTCAAAAGGAGACGGTCGATCAAATCTCGAGAAATCTGTGGGCTAACATACACCGAAAATCGCGAAAATCGTAAATTCTAATATATGTGAAAAATAGTGATGCCGATCAAACAAAATGATAGAGAGCTCGTCACCAGGCCTTGTAGGTTGCGCACAGCAATAATTTGGGGGCAAACGGAGGCGGTCAATAAAATCTCGAGAAATCTGTGGGCTAACATACACCGAAAATCGTGAAAATCATAAATTCTCATTTATTCGAAATATAGTTATGCCGATCAAATAAAGCGATAGGGCGCCCGTCACCAGGCCTTGTAGGCCGCCCACAGTAAAAATTTGGGGCCAAACGGAGACGGTCAATCGAATCTCGAGAAATCTGTGGGCTAACATACACCGAATATCGCAAAAATCGTAAATTCTCATTTATGCAAAAAATAGTGATGCCGATCAAACGAAATGATAGGGCACTTGTCACCAGGCCTTATAGGCTGCGCACAACATAAATTTGGGGCCAGAAGGAGACGGTCGATCAAATCCCGAGAAAATCTGTGGGCTAACATACACCGAAAATCGCGAAAACCGTAAATTCTCATTTATGCGAAAAATAGTGATGTCGATCAAATGAAATGATAACGCCTTGTCACCAAGCATTGTAGGTTGCACACAACTTAAATTTTAGGCCAAATGGAGGCGTTCAATTAAATACCGAGAAATCTGTGGGCTGACATACATCGAAAATCGCGAAAATCGTAAATTCTCATGTATGCGAAAAATAATGATGCCGATCAAACAAAATGATAGGGAACTCGTCACCAGGCCTTGTAGGCTGCGCACAGCTAAAATTTGGGGGCAAACGGAGGCGGTCAATCGAATCACGAGAAATCCGTGGGCTAACATACACCGAAAATGGCAAAAATCGTAAATTCTCATTTATTTGAAAAATAGTTATACCGATAAAATAAAGTGATAGGGCGCCCGTCACCAGGCCTTGTAGGCTGCCCACAGTATAAATTTGGGGCCAAACTGAGACGGTCAATTAAATCTTGAGAAATCCGTGGGCTAACAAATACCGAAAATCGCGAAATTCGTAAATTCTCATTTATGCAAAAATAGTGATGCCGATAAAATGAAATTATAGGGCGCTCGTCACCAGGCCTTTTAGGCAGCGCACAACAAAAAATTGGGGCCAAACGGAGACGGTCAATCAAATCTCGAGAAATCCGTGGGCTAACATACACCGAAAATCGCAAAAATCATAAATTCTTAACTATGCGAAAAATAGTGATGCCGATCAAACAAAATGATAGGGAGCTCGTCACCAGGCCTTGTAGGCTGTGAACAGCAAAAATTTGGGGCTAAACGAAGACGGTCGATCAAATCTCAAAAAATTTGTGGGCTAACATACACTGAAAATCGCAAAAGTCGTAAATTCTCATTTATTCGAAAAATAGTTATGCCAATCAAATAAAGTTATAGGGCGCCCATCACCAGGCCTTGTAGGCTACGCACAGCAAAAATTTAGGGTCAAATGGAGACGGTCGACCAAAACTCGAGAAAACTGTGGGCTAACATACACCGAAAATTGCGAAAATCGTAAATTCTCATTTATGCGAAAAATAGTGATGTCGATCAAATAAAATGATAGGGCGCTCGTCACCAGGCCTTGTAGGCTGCACACAGTTGAAATTTTGGGCCAAACGGAGGCGTTCAATCAAATCCCGAGAAATCTTTGGGCTAACATACACCGAAAATCGCGAAAATCGTAAATTCTCATGTATGCGAAAAATAGTGATGCCGATCAAACAAAATGATAGGCAGCTCGTCACCAGGCCTAGTAGGCTGCGCACAGCCAAACTTTGGGGGCAAACGGAGGCGGTCAATAAAATCTCGAAAAATCTGTGGGCTAACATACACCGAAAATCGCGAAAATCGTAAATTCTCATTTATTCGATATATAGTTATGCCGATCAAATAAAGCAATAGGGCGCCTGTCACCAGGCCTTGTAGGCTGCCCACAGCAAAAATTTGGGGCCAAACAGAGACGGTCAATCAAATCTCGAGAAATCCGTGGGCTAATATACACCGAAAATCGCGAAAATCGTAAATTCTTAACTATGCAAAAAATAGTGATACCGATCAATTGAAATAATAGAGCGCTCGTCACCAGGCCTTGTAGGCTGTGAACAACCAAAATTTGGGGCTAAACGGAGACGGTCGATCCAATCCCAAAAAATTTGTGGGCTAACATACACCAAAAATCGCGAAAGTCGTAAATTCTCATTTATTCGAAAAATAGTTATGCCAATCAAATAAAGTTATAGGGCGCCCGTCACCAGGCCTTGTGGGCTGCGCACAGCAAAAATTTAGGGTCAAAAGGAGACGGTCGATCAAATCTCGAGAAATCTGTGGGCTAACATACACCGAAAATCGCGAAAATCGTAAATTCTAATATATGTGAAAAATAGTGATGCCGATCAAACAAAATGATAGAGAGCTCGTCACCAGGCCTTGTAGGTTGCGCACAGCAATAATTTGGGGGCAAACGGAGGCGGTCAATAAAATCTCGAGAAATCTGTGGGCTAACATACACCGAAAATCGTGAAAATCATAAATTCTCATTTATTCGAAATATAGTTATGCCGATCAAATAAAGCGATAGGGCGCCCGTCACCAGGCCTTGTAGGCCGCCCACAGTAAAAATTTGGGGCCAAACGGAGACGGTCAATCGAATCTCGAGAAATCTGTGGGCTAACATACACCGAATATCGCAAAAATCGTAAATTCTCATTTATGCAAAAAATAGTGATGCCGATCAAACGAAATGATAGGGCACTTGTCACCAGGCCTTATAGGCTGCGCACAACATAAATTTGGGGCCAGAAGGAGACGGTCGATCAAATCCCGAGAAATCTGTGGGCTAACATACACCGAAAATCGCGAAAACCGTAAATTCTCATTTATGCGAAAAATAGTGATGTCGATCAAATGAAATGATAACGCCTTGTCACCAAGCATTGTAGGTTGCACACAACTTAAATTTTAGGCCAAATGGAGGCGTTCAATTAAATACCGAGAAATCTGTGGGCTGACATACATCGAAAATCGCGAAAATCGTAAATTCTCATGTATGCGAAAAATAATGATGCCGATCAAACAAAATGATAGGGAACTCGTCACCAGGCCTTGTAGGCTGCGCACAGCTAAAATTTGGGGGCAAACGGAGGCGGTCAATCGAATCACGAGAAATCTGTGGGCTAACATACACCGAAAATGGCAAAAATCGTAAATTCTCATTTATTTGAAAAATAGTTATACCGATAAAATAAAGTGATAGGGCGCCCGTCACCAGGCCTTGTAGGCTGCCCACAGTATAAATTTGGGGCCAAACTGAGACGGTCAATTAAATCTTGAGAAATCCGTGGGCTAACAAATACCGAAAATCGCGAAATTCGTAAATTCTCATTTATGCAAAAATAGTGATGCCGATAAAATGAAATTATAGGGCGCTCGTCACCAGGCCTTTTAGGCAGCGCACAACAAAAAATTGGGGCCAAACGGAGACGGTCAATCAAATCTCGAGAAATCCGTGGGCTAACATACACCGAAAATCGCAAAAATCATAAATTCTTAACTATGCGAAAAATAGTGATGCCGATCAAACAAAATGATAGGGAGCTCGTCACCAGGCCTTGTAGGCTGTGAACAGCAAAAATTTGGGGCTAAACGAAGACGGTCGATCAAATCTCAAAAAATTTGTGGGCTAACATACACTGAAAATCGCAAAAGTCGTAAATTCTCATTTATTCGAAAAATAGTTATGCCAATCAAATAAAGTTATAGGGCGCCCATCACCAGGCCTTGTAGGCTACGCACAGCAAAAATTTAGGGTCAAATGGAGACGGTCGACCAAAACTCGAGAAAACTGTGGGCTAACATACACCGAAAATTGCGAAAATCGTAAATTCTCATTTATGCGAAAAATAGTGATGTCGATCAAATAAAATGATAGGGCGCTCGTCACCAGGCCTTGTAGGCTGCACACAGTTGAAATTTTGGGCCAAACGGAGGCGTTCAATCAAATCCCGAGAAATCTTTGGGCTAACATACACCGAAAATCGCGAAAATCGTAAATTCTCATGTATGCGAAAAATAGTGATGCCGATCAAACAAAATGATAGGGAGCTCGTCACCAGGCCTAGTAGGCTGCGCACAGCCAAACTTTGGGGGTAAACGGAGGCGGTCAATAAAATCTCGAAAAATCTGTGGGCTAACATACACCGAAAATCGCGAAAATCGTAAATTCTCATTTATTCGATATATAGTTATGCCGATCAAATAAAGCAATAGGGCGCCTGTCACCAGGCCTTGTAGGCTGCCCACAGTAAAAATTTGGGGCCAAACAGAGACGGTCAATCGAATCTCGAGAAATCCGTGGGCTAACATACACCGAAAATCGCAAAAATCGTACATTCTCATTTATGCAAAAAATAATGATGCCGATCAAACGAAATGATAGGGCGCTCGTCACCAGGACTTGTAGGCTGCGCACAGCAAAAATTTGGCGCCAAACGGAGACAGTCAATCAAATCTCGAGAAAATCTGTGGGCTAACATACACCGAAAATCGTGAAAATCGTAAATTATAATGTATGGATAAAATAGTGATGCCGATCAAACAAAATGATAGGGCGCTCGTCACCAGGCCTTGTAGGCTACGCACAGCCAAAATTTGGGGCCAAACGGAGGCGGTCCATCATATCTCGAGAAATCTGTGGGCTAACATACACCGAAAATCGTGAAAATCGTAAATTCTCATTTATTCGAAAAATAGTTATGCTGATCAAATAAAGTGATAAGGCGCCCGTCACCAGGCCTTGTAGGCTGCCACATCAACAATTTGGTGCCAAACGGAGACGGTCAATCAAATCTTGAGAAATCGGTGGGCTAACATACACCGAAAATCGCGAAAATCCTAAATTCTCATTTATGCGAAAAATAGTGATGCCGATCAAATGAAATGATAGGGCGCTCGTCACCAGGCCTTGTAGGCTGCGCCCAACTGCAATTTTGGGCCAAACGCAGGCGGTCAATCAAATCCTGAGAAATCTGTGGGCTAACATACACCGAAAATCGCAAAAATCGTAAATTCTCATGTATGCGAAAAATAGTGATGCCGATCAAACAAAATGATAGGGAGCTCAACACCAGGCCTTATAGGCTGCGCACAGCCAAAATTTGGGGGCAAACTTAGGCGGTCAAAAAGATCCCGAGAAATCCGTGGGCTATTATACACCAAAAATTGCAAAAATCGTAAATTCTCATTTATTCGAAAAATAATTATGGCGATCAAATAAAGTGATAGGGAGCCCGTCATCAGGCCTTGTAGGCTGCCCACAGCAATAATTTGGGGCCAAACGGAGACGGTCAATCAAATCTCAAGAAATCTGTGGGCTAACATACACTGAAAATCGCGAAAATCGTAAATTCTCATTTATGCCAAAAATAGTGATGCCGATTAAACGAATTGATAGCGCACTTGTCACCAGGCCTTGTAGGCTGCGCACAGCAAAAATTTGGGGCAAAACGGAAACGGTCGATCAAATCTCCAAAAATCTGTGGGCTAACATACACCGAAAATCGCGAAAATGGTAAATTCTCATGTATGCGAAAAATAGTGATGCCGATCAAACGAAATGATAGGGCGCTAAT
Organism: Datura wrightii; assembly: GCA_035772735.1. NCBI lineage: Eukaryota > Viridiplantae > Streptophyta > Magnoliopsida > Solanales > Solanaceae > Datura > Datura wrightii. Next base: position 3,908,103 of record JASDFA010000011.1, read on the forward strand.
CAACAGGCATTGTAGGCTGTGAACAGCAAAAATTTGGGGCCAAACGGAGATGGTCAATCAAATCTCGAGAAATCCGTGGGCTAACATACACCGAAAATCGCGAAAATCGTAAATTCTCATTTATTCAAAAAATAGTTATGCTAATCAAATAAAGTGATAGGGCACCCGTCACCAGGCCTTGTAGGCTGTGAACAGCAAAAATTTGGGGCCAAATGGAGACGGTCAATCAATCTCGAGAAATCCGTGGGCTAACATACACCGAAAATCGCGAAAATAAAAAATTCTCATTTATGCAAAAAATAATGATGCCGATCAAACAAAATGATAGGGCGCTCGTCACCAGGCCTTATAGGCTGCGCACAACTGAAAGTTTTGGCCAAACAGAGGAGCTCAATCAAATCCCGAGAAATCTGTGGGCTAACATACACCGAAAATCGCAAAAATCATAAATTCTCATGTATGCAAAAAATAGTGCTGCCGATCAAACAAAATGATAGCGCACAGCCAAAATTTGGGGGCAAACAGAGGTGGTAAATCAAATCCCGAGAAATTCGTGGGCTAACATATACCGAAAATCGCGAAAATCATAAATTCTCATTTATTCGAAATATAGTTATGCCGATCAAATAAAGTGATAGGACGCCCGTCACCAGGCCTTGTAGGCTGCCCACAACAAAAATTTGGGGCCAAACGGAGACGGTCAATCAAATGTCGAGAAATCCGTGGGTAACATACACCGAAAATTGAGAAAATTATAAATTCTCATTTACGCAAAAAATAGTGATGCCGATCAAACAAAATGATAGGGCGCTCGTCACCAGGCCTTGTAGCCTGCGCACAGCAAAAATTTGGCGCGAAACGGAGACGGTCAATCAAATCTTGAGAAATCCGTGGGCTAATATACACCGAAAATCGCGAAAATCGTAAATTCTCATTTATTCGAAAAATATTTATGCCGATCAAATAAAGTGATACGACGCCCATCACCAGGCCTTGTAGGCTACCCACAGCAAAATTTTGGGGCCAAACAGAGATGGTAGATCAAATCTCGAGAAATCTGTGGGCTAACATACAACGAAAATTGGAAAAATCGTAAATTCTCACTTATGCGAAAAATAGTGATGCCGATCAAATGAAATGATAGGGCGCTCGTCACCAGGCCTTGTTAGGCTGCACATAGCTAAAATTTTTGGCCAAACGAAGGCGTCATCAAATCCCGAGAAATCTGTGGGCTAACATACACCGAAAATCGCGAAAATTGTAAATTATCATTTATTCGAAAAATAGTTATGCCGATCAAATAAAGTGATAGGGCGCATGTCACCAGGCCTTGTGGGCTGCGCACAGCAAAAATTTACGGCCAAACGGAGATGTTCGATCAAATCTCGAGAAATCTGTGGGCTAACTTACACCGAAGATCACAAAAATCGTAAATTCTCAGTTATGCGAAAAATAGTGATGCCGATCAAACAAAATGATAGGGCGCTCGTCACCAGGCCTTGTAGGCTGCACACAGTTGAAATTTTGGGCCAAAACAAAGGCGTTCAATCAAATCCCAAGAAATCTGTGGGCTAACATACACCGAAAATCGCAAAAATTGTAAATTCTCATGTATGCAAAAAATAGTGATGTCGATCAAACAAAATGATAGAGAGCTCATCACCAGGCCTTGTAGGCTGCGCACAGCCAAAATTTGGGGGCAAACGGAGGCAGTCAATCAAATCCCAAGAAATCTGTGGGCTAACATATATCGAAAATCGCGAAAAATCGTAATGCGCCTCGCTCATAAACTGCTGACGATGCCCCAAAATCTCTGGAGCGCAAGGCGGCTTTTATATCGCCACATTTCATCCCCGGTTATCTGAAAATATGTCATCTCTCCTTACTGAATCTTGTGTTCAAGTTAAACCTGGCTAGGGTTTCTATACTGCCGTTCCTTTACTTCCACCTCTAACCGCAATGCTCGATATTCTGTATTATCGTTCTGTTATCCTTTATTTCTGTTATGTGAACGGCTAGACCGGCTAACTAGTAAAATTCTCGGGTCTCTTCCTGCTGTTCAGGCGGCAAGTATGCCAACTCCCCGTAGATCAATGGCTAAGGGAATCTACTACCGTATTAGCCCTCCCCGGGTGACACAAAATTCTTGATTTTTCAAGTATAAACTACTGCAACTACCTCCAGGTCATGGGTAAGACAATTCTTTTCACGTTTCTTAAATTGCCTGAAAGCATAAACTGTTACCTTACCATGCTGCACCAACCCTCTGTACCTTCTGGCGATGCTAACACTGGGGCTGAGGTTAACCTGGCTGTTAACTCTTGGAAGTTCTGCTCACAGGCCTAAGTCTACTGGAACTTTTGCTGCCTTCTGTGTCAACTGCAGTACCCGGCTAACCGCAGGGACTGCGTACTTCGATCGGAGTGGTAGATCTAGGCTATGTTCCCACTACTTCGATTTTTTTTTGTGTATCTATCTGTACCCCAGCCTTTGACACCATGTGACCAAAAAGGCTACTGGACTCAACCAAAATTCACATTTACAAAATTCGACATATAACTGACGGTCATACTGGTTTATTATACCGGAGAATCCGACAAGTAGTCTACCGGTATAACTAGAGCTTATATGGCCTTCTGGCCGCATGCTAAAGCTGCTTGTTGCTAAGGTAACCTTGAACGACTATCTGCACACCATGTGCCCGTATCTGATCAGGGGGTCCTGATATCGACCATGACCTCTAATGATCTGGCTGCATAACCTTAAATAACTGAATAGTCGGGTTGAATGACCCGAATGTGGCAGTAGTCCCACCATACACTACCCGTGCTACTTGAGTGCTTATAGTTCGTGCATAATCGCAAACTCGTGGGCATCTAATTGCTTTGTTATTTTGCTTAACCCACTGGAAGGCTGGACTTATTCAACTTACTCCCAGGCGATCAATCTCTGGATCTTCACGGGGAGTCTACTGATCCCCCGATCTTAATAAACACTGTGCTAGCAGGGTACTATCAATTACTTATGCCTTGTGTGTATCCACTTGGATCTATACTGTTGTTCTGAGGAATTCTCGGTCTTATAGGCTATTCTCTAACTACTGGCCTTCCGCTAGGGCTCTGTATCTGAATATCTTACGAAACCCAGCTGAAGTACCAGCCTGTCACTGACTACTGATGTGGACCCTTCCTTGGGGTACCCACGGGTATTCTGACTGGGACGGCCGGCTGACTTCTGGGGGGGGGGGGTTCTACATAACAACTGCTAGGTTGACTAAGGCCGACTGTCGCCCACAAGGCTGGAAAAACGACGTATGACCACTTAACATGCTAGAACAATTCTGGTAGTGCTAATCTCTGAAATTTGCCTACTCGACCTCTAATCCTGGTTCTGACACATGCACTACTGTTACCGATCTTCAGGGATGCCTCCCTGCTAATGCGGGCGCCAGCTGGTCGGTAGACCGTCTAACTGCGCCCCTATCATCTGGCCATCTGTCTTAGGTCAATAACTCTGGTAAGCTCCTAGAGCCTAGATCTGACAACAACGCATAAGTCTGTTAATCTAATAACTGAGAACTGAGATAGTTTCTATGACTTCATACGTAACTCACACTCACACTTAATCCGCCCTTTCTCTTCTTCTTTTCTTTCTTTCTTCTCCCTTTTTCTTCTCTTTTCTTTTTTTTTTCGCAATGCAATTTGTATAGGCTTTCTATTACTAATCAGCATCTGTGATTGTAGCCCTTATAGGCAACCACTCACAACATATCTATGATCTGTATACATATATATCGCTAGCTACGTACAATATGTACTGATTCCTGCGGTAATTCATAACCTCTGACATGTTCTGCTGAGTCTCACATCGGACATGATACATTTCTTCTACGGCCTAATAATATCTCCGACCCTGACTCATCATTTCATTGCATTGTCACCCCATTCTGAAAGTAACAACATAAACATTCTAGTTATTGTCTGCTGTTTGAAATTCCGCCACTCTTGCGATGTGGGGATCGACGTTCGAATCCGGTAGCCTTACTAGGCATATATTGAGAGCCCATAACTGTCTGCTGGGCCTTATCTCTAGGCTACACTAGATTAGAATTGCTGTATCGGTAACTTCTTAACTTTTCCATAGCGGACATGCTGCGGTATTCTGAACCGTAGTCTTACTGTCAGCCCGAGGCTTAATCCTTAATACGATACTTTATCAATCCGGGGTAGTTCTAATTTCCCCACAAGATCTGACATTCCTGCTTCTTCCTCTCATCTGGCTTAGACTGAACTCTGGAGTTCAAGGTACCTGTCTTTCATTGCTAATGAGATTACTCATCAAGCCTCGGCCTATACTTTTTCTGGCGTATATGGCGGACTTGGCCTTTTTCTGACTCAAACTTGACTATTATTAGGCATTCATCACTAGCAGGTCTGTTACCCCTACTTCGGGTAAGCTAACAGTCATACTTTCTTTACTGGCTTGTTACCATAAGGGTCTGCACAACTTACGTAATCATAAGGGCTTTTTATATTTTCTAATACTTACTAGGATCACTCAGCCCATCTTTACTTACTACGTGATCTGGCAACCCCATCTCAAGTCTTATGCCCCTTTACTATACTGGCATCAAAATCAGGAGGTAGGGATAGCCCTTTTCTTATTACAACAAATAAAAGCGTTCAACTGTACCATATCCAACAAGATGTATTCGGGATTCCTGCATTTTCCTCTCTTTTTCATACTTATCTGGTGGTCTGACCTTATCTGTAATCATAATCAGATCTCATATAGCTAATAAATGAATGAGTTCATATATACATTACATTTCTGACTTCCTATTCTGACGTTATCAACATATACTGGGAATAATGTCAATAACGGTATCACGCTGGGAGGTCTCTGATACCCCCTCCTGCTGCTGTAATTATCATGTAACTGACTGAGGTTCTTTTCTGCTGCTATCTCTGATCTTCTGCCTGTGATAGGGAAATGCTGATCTGCCTTTGTATCTGTAATCAAAGAATACGGTAAGTTTTCAGGGACTCAACCCTATACTGTACCGCTCTAAAGCACGACTGACTGAGAAGAAAAGGTAACCATCATATCATGCCTCGCAGCCTCCTGCCTATAGTATGTGGTGCACAACACATCCATAGACAAGACTCTACTTAGCACGGCTTGCAGACTCCCTGGGATACGACCTGCTCTGATACCAAGTTTGTCACGCCCCGCCTTGGGGGTATGACTGGCACCTGGTGCCCTACAAGGACCTTAACTACTGGACTGCTAAGCCTAGGCACATCTGGTACCTAGCTGGCTCTGATTCACATTTCTGGAAACAAAGGGCTATATAACGGCTGTAAACACAGTCTCCGGCCCATTGGCCTATAGCCTCCTGTACCTGTAATAACAGCTGACCAGAACAAGCAACTATAGGGAAGCCTATGCGGGCCGACAAGGCCACCATGCTGTCTAGTTATCTGCATTCAGCGATAAAATACTAGAAGGCTACGTGACCGGCAAGGTCACCACTACTGTCAAACTTATGGCCCCACACGGCCAACATAAAAGAAGCAAGAGTACTAACAGCTAACACTGCACGGCCTCACACGACCGGCTCAACTGACCACAGGGAAATATACAGACTGCAAGCCTCTAGGAATAGCAATAGAAATGATCGGGACAGGGCCCCGACCTACCCATACTATATAACAACAGAAACTGAAGTACACCTCTGGAATTCAGTCTCCGGATGACAGGAGCTGAATGCTCAACGCTGACAGGAATCACGTGGTGTCACCTGCTCGTCTATGATTACCTGCAGGCAAGTAATGCAGCGCCCACCGGGCGTCAGTACCGCTGGTACTGAGTATGTAAAGCAATAACTGAAAACAAAATCTGAAAGCAATAATGTAACTGATAAAATTGAAGTAGAAGGAATAACTTAACTGTCTGATAATGTAAACCTTACCTTCTCTCAATCTTTACTGGAAGGGATGAGAGTCATACCTGGAAACGTATCGTGCTACTGCTGATCTACTTGTATCTAACATAACATGGCATAACATGAAATAACATAACATAGCACACACAAACCTTACCCGGCCCCCATAAGCCGGGAGGTACAACCAGCACAGAATCTATACCCCTACCCCGATCATCCCATCTCCTATAATGGCTGCAAGCATCCCGCTGGTCCCCTGGGTATGCACTTGGGCTCGCTGAGCCCCTGACTATAACTGCATCTGAGTCCGGAGGACTCCTAAATCTGCACCCGGGCGTATCCGCTCGACTGGGGTGTGTAAGGGCCAATCAAGGCACAAATATGGGGAAAAGCTGGCATCCCATCTTCGTCCCCTGGCGGGACGGCATGCCACTCCGTAGAGTGACGTATCCTCGTCCTCTGGCGGACGAGTCGACACAGCTATCAACCCTGGGCGGTCATGGATGCTAGGTAATCCAACCCCAAACAATACAACGGTCTCAACTGGTAATACTGTCTGTGTATCTCACATGCTGAGGCTAATAAGGGTAAAGAACCGTATGTATTGCATGCTGAGCTAATGATAGTAATCTGTACGTATCTGTTACGTGCTGAGGCAGGTAAATATATATATAAATATGAATATAGTCTCCTGCCGGACTGTACTGGGGCAAGTGCTATATAAGATAATGTTTCTGCTGAAAACTCTGCTGTTACTAAGTTTCTGCATACACTATATGCTGGACTAGTGATAGAAATATATACATACTTAATACATGCTGAAGCTGGAAATAATATATATGTATGTACGAATATGGTCTTCTGCCAGACTGTACTAAGGCTAATGCTGAACATGATATAGTCTTTCTGCTGAAACTATGCTGTAAACTGATTTTCTATAATAACATGATTCACTATTTCTAACATGCTTTCTAACTTCGTTTCAACTTATCATTCTATTTCCGAGTTGTCTTAAAGGTACTACTTGCTCTACTGAGTTTCGATTGAGCACAATAATATACTAACATCTTGTGTAACATCGCATATTGAGCATACTGTGCAATTTCTACTGCTTATATTAGAATCTCTAGCATACTAGCAAATTTCATGCAAATTGTAACTCGATACTTTCAATATCGTACCAACAGTCGTAACAAACGTAACACCTGCTTCTGGACAATCTACTGGCCTTTAAATTACTATACTGTATCAAGATTCTTAACTTGCCGAGGAAACGAACTTTACATACCTTATCTTGAACTATTCGTCTGTCGGACGAGGCTCAGCCGGTACTCCAACTGTTTTCTCCCAACTGCATTCATAAACATATCAATTAACACTAAATACAACTTTATTTCAAAAGGCAACGTCACTTTCGATATAGTTTATAGCCTAAACTTAGGCTTATCGAAAGACGGTCAGAAACTCGCTATTTTTCAGCGGCCCAGAAGGGAGAAATATTCACTTCTCAGCTAGGAACACATAGACACTAATTTAGAGCAATTGTACTTACCTTAGCTCGGTGGCTCGACGATTCGTCGGCCGTATTTTACGAAACTGAATCCGTAGGAATACTCTCTGCTGCTAACTACTTCGGTATCTGGGATTAATTTGAGTTTGGGCAGCGTTTAGTAGCGTAATCGGACGGAAATTATATAATTTCCTTCGTTCTTACCTTCTCTCTGCCGCTTTGCTCTGTTCTCTGGAAAATTATATGTGATTAAATGATTTAAAACCGAAATGGCCTTTATATACTTGGGCCTAGACAAGGGCAACGTGTCACGGAGCCATCGCGGAGGCCTCACCTCCGTGACACGCTGCCATCGCGGAGGGGCTCTGCCTGGCTCCTCCCGCGATGGTTCGACGGGTTTCTCGTCCGATCTTTTTCCCGGGCCTTTCTACAGCACGTATGGCCTTCAGATGTGCTTAACCAACGTGCGAATAGGTCATCTAGGTGCCGGGAATTATACGGGGTATAACATGCACACAACAAAAATTTGGGGCCAAACGGAGATGGTCGATCAAATCTTGAGAAATCTGTGGACTAACATACACCGAAAATAGCGAAAATCGTAAATTATCATTTATGCAAAAAATAGTGATACCGATCAGAATAAATGGTAGGACGCTCGTCACCAGGCCTTGTAGGCTGCGCACAGCAAAAATTTTGGGCCAAACGGAGGAGATCAATCAAATCCTGAGAAATTTGTGGGCTAACATTCACCGAAAATTGCAAAAATCGTAAATTCTCATGTATGCGAAAAATAGTGATGCCGATCAAACTAAATGATAGGGAGCTCGTCACCAGGCCTTGTAGGCTGCCCATAGCCAAAATTTGGGGACAAACGGAGCCGGTCAATCAAATCTCGAGAAATTCGTGGGCTAACATACACCGAAAATTGCGAAAATCGTAACTTCTCATCTATGAGATAAATAGTGATGCTGATCAATCGAAATGATAGGGCGCTCGTCACCAGATCGTGGAGGCTGCACACAACAAAAATTTGGGTCGAATGGAGACGGTCAATCAAATCTCGTGAAATTAGTAGGCTAACACACACCGAAAATCGTAAATTCTCATTTATTCGTAAAATAGTTATGCCGATCAAATAAAGTGATAGGGCGCCCGTCACCAGGCCTTTTGGGCTGCGCACAACAAAAATTTAGGGCCAAACGGAGACGGTCGATCAAATCTCGACAAATCTGTGGGCTAACATACAACGAAAATCGTGAAAATCGTAAATTCTTAACTATGCGAAAAATAGTGATGCCGATCAAACAAAATGATAGGGAGCTCGTCACCAGGCCTTGTAGGCTGTGAACAGCAAAAATTTGGGGCTAAACGAAGACGGTCGATCAAATCTCAAAAAATTCGTGGGCTAACATACACAGAAAATCGCAAAAGTCGTAAATTCTCATTTATTCGAAAAATAGTTATGCCAATCAAATAAAGTTATAGGGCGCCCATCACCGGGCCTTGTAGGCTGCGCACAGCAAAAATTTAGGGTCAAATGGAGACGGTCGACCAAAACTCGAGAAATCTGTGGGCTAACATACACCGAAAATCGCAAAAATTGTAAATTCTCATTTATTCGAAAAATAGTGATGTCGATCAAATAAAATGATAGGGCGCTCGTCACCAGGCCTTGTAGGCTGCACACAGTTGAAATTTTGGGCCAAACGGAGGCGTTCAATCAAATTCCGAGAAATCTTTGGGCTAACATACACCGAAAATCGCGAAAATCGTAAATTCTCATGTATGCAAAAAATAGTGATGCCGATCAAACAAAATAAGAGGGAGCTCGTCACCAGGCCTTGTAGGCTGTGCACAGCCAAAATTTGAGGCCAAACGGAGACGGTCGATCAAATCTCGAGAAATCTGTGGGCTAACATACATCGAAAATCGCGAATATCGTAAATTCTCATTTATGCGAAAAATAGTGATGCCGATCAAATGAAATGATAAGGCGCTTGTCACCAGGCCTTGTAGGCTGCGCACAGCAAAAATTTTGAGCCAAACGGAGGCGGTCAATCTAGTCCCGAGAAATCTGTGGCTAACATACACCGAAAATTGTGAAAATCGTAAATTCTCATGTATGCGAAAAATAGTGATGCCGATCAAACAAAATGATAGGCAGCTCGTCACCCGGCCTTGTAGACACAACCAAAATTTGGGGCCAAACAGAGACGGTCAATCAAATCTCGAGAAATCCGTGGGCTAACATACACCGAAAATCGCGAAAATCATAAATTCTCATCTATGAGATAAATAGTGATGCCGATCAATCGAAATGATAGGGCGCTCGTTACCAGGCTTTGGAGGCTGCGCACAACCAAAATTTGGGACGAAGGGAGACGGTCAATCAAATCTCGTGAAATTTGTGGGCTAACACACACCGAAAATCGCGAAAATCATAAATTCTCATTTACGCGAAAAATAGTGATGTCGATCAAATAAAGTGATACGGCGCTCGTCACTAGGTCTTGTAGGCTGCACACAGCCAATATTTGGGGCCAAACGGAGACGTTCGATCAAATCTCGAGAAATCCGTGGGCTAACATATACTGAAAATCGCAAAAATCGTAAATTCTCATTTATTCAAAAAATAGTTATGTTGATCAAATAAAGTGACAGGGCGTTCGTCAACAGGCCTTGTTGGCTGCGCACATCAAAAATTTGGGGCCAAACGGAGATGGTCGATCAAATCTCGAGAAATCTGTGAGCTAACATACACTGAAAATCGCGAAAATCATAAATTCTAATTTATGCGAAAAATAGAGATGTCGATCAAATGAAATGATAGGGAGCTCGTCACCAGGCCTTGTAGGCTGCGCACAGCTGAAATTTTGGGCCACACGGAGGTGGTCAATCAAATCCCGAGAAATCTGTGGGCTAACATACACCGAAAATCGCGAAAATCGTAAATTCTCATATATGCGAAAAATAGTGATGCCGATCAAATAAAATGATAGGCAGCTCGTCACCAGGCCTTGTAGGCTGCGCACAGTCAAAATTTGGGGCCAAACGGAGACGGTCGATCTAATCTCGAGAAATCCGTGGGCTAACATACACCGAAAATCGCGAAAATCGTAAATTCTCATTTATTCAAAAAATAGTTATGCTGATCAAATAAAGTGATAGGGCGCTGGTCACCAGGCTTTGTAGGCTGCACACAACAAAAATTTAGGGCCAAACGGAGACGGTCGATCAAATCTCGAGAAATCTGTGGGCTAACATACACCGAAAATCGCGAAAATCATAAATTCTCATTTATGCGAAAAATAGTGATGCCGATCAAACGAAATGATTGGGCGCTCGTCACCAGGTCTTGTAGGCTGCGCACAGCCAAAATTTGGGGTCAAACGGAGGCGGTCAATCAAATCCCGAGAAATCTGTGGGCTAACGTACACCGAAAATCGCAAAAATTGTAAATTCTCATGTATGCGAAAAATAGTGATGCTGATCAAACAAAATGAGAGCGAGCTCGTCACCAGGTCTTGTAGGCTGCGCACAGCCAAAATTTGGGGACGAACGAAGGCGGTCAATCAAATCCCGAGAAATTCGTGGGCTAACATACACCGAAAATCGCAAAAATCATAAATTCTCATTTATTCGAAAAATAGTTATGCCGATCAAATGAAATCATAGGGCGCTCATCACCAATCCTTGTAGGCTGCACGCAGCAAAAAATTTGGGGCCAAACGGAGACGGTCAATCAAATCTCGAGAAATCCGTGGGCTAACATACACTGAAAATTGCGAAAATCGTAAATTCTCATTTATTCGAAAAATAGTTATGCCGATAAAACGAAATGATAGGGCGCTCGTCACCAGGTCTTGTAGGCTGCGCACAGCAAAAATTTGGGGCCAAACAGAGACGGTTAATCAAATCTCGAGAAATTCATGGGCTAACATACACCGAAAGTCGTGAAAATCGTAAATTCTCATCTATGCAAAAAATAGTGATGCCGATCAATCGAAATGATAGAGCGCTCGTCACTAGTCCTTGTAGGCTGTACACAGCAAAAATTTGGGCCAAACGGAGACGGTCGATCAAATCTCGAGAAATCCGAGGGCTAACATACACCAAAAATCGCGAAAATCGTAAATAATCATTTATTCAAAAAATAGTTATGCCGATCAAATAAAGTGATGGGGCACCCGTCACCAGACCTTGTGGGCTGCGCACATCAAAAATTTGGAGCCAAACGAAGATGGTCGATCAAATCTTCAGAAATCTATAGGCTAACATACACCGAAAATCGCGAAAATCGTAAATTCTCATGTATGCGAAAAATAGTGATGCCGATCAAACAAAATAAGAGGGAGCTCGTCACCAGGCCTTGTAGGCTGTGCATAGCCAAAATTTGGGGCCAAACGGAGACGATCGATCAAATCTCGAGAAATCTGTGGGCTAACATACATCGAAAATCGCGAAAATCGTAAATTCTTATTTATTCGAAAAATAGTTGTGCCGATCAAATAAAGTGATAGGGCGCCCGTCACCAGTCCAACAAATTGCCAGTGAGCAACTGCAGCTGATTCATGAAATTATGCACTATATAAATTGTACTGCACGAAACTGAAACCAAATAACTATTGATGACAATTTCAAACAAACTATGCGCTTGTAAAAGACCCAAGAATACAAGCCAAATAAAACCTTCCAGCATAAATCATCGTCCTACATTTACGTATCATTAACTGAAGTTATCTTGGAGAGAAGTAACATTCAAACTCATTGATATAGAAAAGTATCTAGTATCAATATTGCAAAAAGTTAAATAAATACCTTGATGATGACAATAACCCACAAAACAAAACTATGATGAAAGCCAGTAAAAGGGCTTTTAAAAGGGCCCGGGCATTCTAGTCAAAGAAATCTTCTTATGCAATTGAAGGCCTATTTTTGAATCCTTAACTGGGGTTATCCGGAAGAGCGAACATTCAAAAATCATTGATATAGCATCAGTATCTTGTTACAACTTAAAGTATATATGACAGGACAACAACTTCAGAGTAAGAGGCTTGAAGGATATTGTGATGGTCAGAACTACTATCTAAGCCTATCTTGTAAGAGAAGATTTAAGGAATATAACCTTCACATTACAAGGTAAAATCAGGGACAATTGTTAACAACTGAGATATTCACCCTTGGCGACAAAATGAAGGGCTTACATTGGCTGAAAGGTAAGAGTTTAGTAAGGATATAATAGTATGAGAAGCTGGGAGGCAGAGGATCAGAGACCAACGTAATTTAGTGACCATGTAAAAGATCCTCGGGTTCCAGCTCCACCCCTAACCGATGTTTCATGGAAGCTTGACTATTCACTGGTAATTTGATTTTCTTTTGTAATTCAACAAACCTCTGAATATCAAAATCATACTTCTTGATCAGCTTCCTCTGCCTTGAGAGGAAAAGCCTCTTCAGCACATCTTGGTATGACGGGTCTCTAGAAGTAACAAGGAAGTAAGCATAACCTACTACTATTCCAGCAGAAGTTGTAAAAAAAGCAATTGGCTCCATCACATCCCAAGAGAATTCCCAGAACGTAAGACGGAAGAAGAGCCCGACCTGCAAAAGGCCAGCCCCTAAACCAGTCCACAAAATGCGGCGTACATGCTTATGTGCAAGCTCATCTATTTTATCCTTCTTCTCCTGCAGAATCTTTAGTTCCTCTATTGTGGGGTCATCGTCAGGTAGAAGTGCTAAGGGAACTGCCTTTCTAATTTCATCTACTACCTGAAAACAAAAGGAAGAAAATGAAACTTAAGACTTCAATAGTGAGAAAGCTTTTAATGGGGCCGGCTAGAAATGGACTTTCTATTAAGAAATGTCGCTCAAAGTCATATTCAGAAACAACCAAGTATGCATTTAAAACTCAGATTTTTTACTTTCTTAGGCAACTTAACCAATAAATTTGTGATCAAAGAAAGCATAGTTCCAACTCTTTCATTATTTTCTAATTCTCGTTGTCTCATTAAATTAGAAAATAAGTAATTGAATGACGTAATGCAAATACAGAAAAGAAGTAACTGAAACATGACATATCCATGCAAAGTTAGGCATATTTACACTATCAACTAATGGACTGAGAATCTACCAGATTTCAGGCAATATGAGACAATGTCCACAATAAGGTGGTTAAGGAATGACCAAACTAACAAGAGTTTGTTCTCCATAATTCTTATATTCTTGCTTATTGGAAGCCTATTCAATAAGTTTCAGCATGCAACCAGCATATCAAACATCACAAATCTCCAATCACCACCACCACCCCCTGCCAGACTGCCTTACACCTTTCTTTGTCTTTCTCATAAATTCTCCAATCAAAGGCAGGACATTCACACTGATTGACTCTGTTAAGTACATAGTGATCTAAGGAAACTGTGATTCAACTACGGAACACATAGGCTAATCCAAGCTCACACCATTTTCTCAAATTAGTGATGTCAGTTTTAAAAATGTAATTAACACTTATTAACCATTAACAGTAATTCTTAAGCTAAACTGATCAATATAGGTCCTTGATACATTGCATATATAACAAAGGCAGACAGAAAAGCAGAATGAGTGAGCAAAGCTAAAGAAATTATGTTGTTCTTCATGTTGCTTTTTGATATTTTAGCAGATGCCAATGGTTGTATGCCCTTTCGCTTTCCCTCACAACACCCAAAAGAGAATTATATTCCTTCCCCGATCCTAGAGGTCAATGAAACCAAACGCCAAAGCTATATTCCCAAAGATCTCGCCTTTTTCATGACTTCTTAGATAGTACAGCTGGACAATGTAAATTTTACACAATAATGGTAAATCAAACACCTTTTTACACCACCCCAAATACCCAAACAATGAAAACACATCCATAAAGAGAAAAATAGAAGAGAAGAAGGAAATCACCTTATCAGGGTGAAGGTAAACTTTATCTCTGAAGAGCAAAATAACACCAGCCTCATCAAGAACTCTAGCAAAACCAACAGCTTCATCATGGGTTTTAGCCACACCCATGTTTTGACACGCCTTTAGCAGATCCGTGTATCCAATAATCTCCGTATTCTTCATCCCCAATTTCGACTTTAGCTCCTCAACATTCACCAATCTCATCAGCCTCTTAGCTTCCTCATGAGTAATAGTACCCCCTTTCACATTCTTGTTTTCCCCATTCCCTCGATCCCCATTAGGAGCAGAACTGCAATAGTACCCACCCATCAATCGGGTCGGCCCGCAATAGCACCCGTACTGATAATCCCCACCCAGAAACGGCCTCGTCCCATAGTTAATCGACCTTGTCCTCGCAGCCGATGTAACCGTCCGTTTAAATAAATTACACGAATTTCTCCACATCTTTGCCAAATACTCCCTTTTAAAAAAAAAACAAATTAAAATTACAAACAATATAAATGTACTGTAATCAAGAGCTGATGTTGGTATTTTGAGCCATGATTTGCGATGAAATTCTTGAATACACAGGATGAGGAAAGAACAAAAACAGTTTTTATTTTTTATAATACGAGAATGACGGTCTGGTTAGTAACAGTTGAAACGGAGTTTACGAAAGCCACCAACTGTCCGCTAAATGAGAGAGAAAGTAGCCATCTTTTGGGCCGGCCTAGTTTTTATAGGAAGAAGAAGAAAGAGAGAGCATTAGCCGGAGTACGGTAGGGTTTCGAGTTTCCAGCACGCATTGGACACGGTCACACGGTCTGTTCAATTTATGCGACATACGAAATTTCCTATAACGTTGTAGTGTGTGCTCTTTTTGAATAAAGTGGGTCTTATGGTGTGATACCATTAGGACCGTGATTTAAATTTACTGATTTGATTAATGATGTATTCAATATGTAATTAAAATTATTTTTTAAAAAATAAATTAATTTTTTATTTATTTTTTTGTATTTTTTATGTAAATTTAAAAATATTATTTTAAAAATATATATATATATATATATGTATAATAATCTAAACAAATATTATAGGAAGATTGGGTAGGGAATACGGGCATGGGTTGATGGGAATGGGAGCTAACAGGGGTAAGGGTGAAGGTGGTGTAGCCACATATATTAGAGAGTAGCTAATCGAACAATTTTAATTGAAAATTTATATTATGTGTATAGAAAATTATACAAAGTATAATCAAAAATTATTTTTTATATGTTTATATTAGATCTTAAATATCCTTAACAAAATTTTTGATTTTGGCACTAAATGATGTGCCTTGGAGCGTAAAAAGGACACACAATTAATATGAAATATCAGCTGTAAAATTTATTTTTCTTACTTTTATTATGAAAAAAATAACTTTTAAAAATTTTTAATCGATCAAACATGAAAGTTAATTTTATTTTTAATATCGAACGCATCCTAATTTAAGTTAGTAATTTATGTGTCAAATTCTTTTGGTATGGTTTGAGAGATAAAAGAAACTTAATTACCATCGTAAAATTTTATATTACAAATACCTTATTTGATTTTCCATATAATCTAGGATGATTAATGTCAGATTTAATCCCCCAATGTAATGACTTTAATCAATAAAAATATTCTAGCAAGATCTAAAAGGCTAAAACAAAAAATGTCATTTCATAGAGAGCTTTTTCTTTATTGTATATTATTTTGCATCCCTTTTTATTTCTTAAATAAGGGAAATTTACTTATAAAATGCTTGAATCGCTAGCTTTTTTATGAAATATACAAAATAAAAGGTATTTAATTATCGCACTTATAATATGTTTGAATATTTAAGACCAGCGTAAGAGTGAATATGTACTACAATTTCTATTAAAGGTGTACATCCTTTTGATTGGTTTGAATTTTTTAAATATTATATTAAATTAAATTTATAAATTAAATTAAATCAATAAAATTGAATTTTTTCAATTTTGGATTATTTAAATTTTTTTTTGATAAAATCTTCATAAAAAACATATAAGTTATATCTGAAATATATCTTTAATTCTAGTAACATACAACTATCTAAGGTGTTCTTTAATTAAAAAAAATAACATAAAATAAGAAATGAGTGATGACATTGCACTAAAATATTCAACCAAAAAGATAATGAAATCACATAAAATAAATATAGTTAATTAATAAGTTATAATAAAAATGATCATATACTCTAAAAATACCAAGTCATCAAATTAAGCACGACTAATAAGTAATAATTACATAACTAAATATGTTTTTTTAAAAATAAGTTATGTATTTTCATTGTGTTAATTAACCAATGCAAAATTAAAGAATAGATATATAATATTATTGTCATTCTTAGTGTTAAAATTATTTCTTTTGTTAGCATTAACATTTATCTGATTTTGGTTTGAAACTTATTTGAGTTAACAACATGTATCTATGAGTTGTAAAACTTATTGGATCATTCAATATTCTAAGCTCATGGTTGAAATAATATATTAAAAGATAAAATTATGAAAATATAAATAATTATTTATAAATTACATAAATCTATTTATAAAAATGATATACAGATAATGCCGGATTGGTTTGGTTAGATTTGGCTTTTCTTAGTCAAAACTAAACCAAATCAATTCTGATTGAATTTTTTTTTATACCAAATCAAATCACTTGTTAGATCTTTTTATTTATTTGACACAAATTATCGAATTAATGTGAATTTTTGATTTGCTTTCTACAACCCTAATTTGTATGTTGTTAAAGCGACTAGCCACTTATTTTTTTTTAATTATTAATAATAGAAATAATTGCTTGATAATGAAGAATCCACTAACCAACATGGCAGGAATAAATTAATGCCCATAGACTTTATTTAAGATTTGTTTTTATCTTTAAATAAAATAAATAAAGATTCTTATTGTACCTTTTCTTGATATCTCTTCATTGACCAAAAATAGGAGAAAATATTCTGACCAAAGTCTGTGTGTTATTCTTTTTAATAGTTTAATTATGTTACTGCAATTAAACTATTTAAAAAGTAGTTAATTGTATAAAAAAATATTCACGTTAGTACATTAATTAAATCCTTTTTTTTAATATTAAAATTGGAACAATGACTGCGCGTTGATGGACACAAGTATATGAAAAAGTAAGAATTGCAAACGAAGAAAGAAACCCAATTGTTTTTTTTTTTTTTATGAGATACTTTTTCTTTTAAAATATATTTGTGTAATCAATGAAAGAAAAATTATTTAAAAATATTTTTGTATAGTCATTTTTTTCAAGGGTGCAATTGGTTGGTCTATGGCAACAATTTGCTTGTCAAATGACTTGCACGGTTGTCTTTCTCTTCATAATTATCTGCACGTCCTTTATGGTGTTATTTTCATATTTTGTATCTTAGCCGAATCAAATTGGCATGTGGGGCTTAGTCAGATATAGTGCAAATATTGTATAATTGTTCGATTTTTCGCAATTATCTCCGTTCCTTTACGTAGATAACTTAGTCAATAATATCTTCATCAGTAACGATGAGTCGAAGAACATCGTACATTGATGAGTGTTGAGGCTTCATATTGACTATCATGAGGTCTTTTTTTGTAGTTGGTGCAGTCATAAGTTTTTTACAGATTCATCGGTCGTTTGGTACCAAGACAACTAACGCAGAGATTGCTAACATAAGGATTAGTAATACAAGGATTATTTTTCGTCAAGTGTTTGGTTCATTATATTAAAAGGTAGATATACCATGTTGATTTAAAACTCTACAAAAATTCTTCTTTACAATTATACCCTTGAATTTTTGTATAAAGAAATTTAGAAAAAGGGAATAAGGGGTAGTCTAGTCATTTATGTGTCTAATCCAGGGATTAGTTATCCCTTTGTTTCCTTGGTATAAAATAATACACCCTATGATATATAAGTAATCCATGTATTGGGCTGAATTGAATAACCAAGCAAATGTATTAACTGGACTAAATTTTAATCCAAAAACTATTCTAATTAATACAGCCTACCAAACAACCCCTTAAGGTATTGTTCGTTTTGAGCGCAAATCCATATAATTTTATTTCCTGTATTGATTCAATATAGTCAATTCTTATAAGATCTTTTAACTTTTTTTTCTTTCATTTCTATATGAAATTCGTCTAAAATATAATAATATTCACTTTTTTTAAACTACTTATCTTTCATCATAAGCATTAAATATACGAAATTAAAGACGGTAGGCCAATAGATAAAGGTACAACTGTACCCTATCATTATTTCTTCGTAATAGAACCATGCATATTGTGTGTGTATATATTTTGAAGGAAAAAAAAAACGTCACGTAAAATAGACAAATAATTTTAAATTGTTGAAATTGAAAGCAATAGATAGGTGTACGTTTGAATTAATTGAGAGCTACAATAGTTTAGCTAACATTTACGCATCTTCTTCTATGTTCGTGTTTTAATTTTGTCCATTAATTAATAGTTAAAAATACATTTTTTTATTATTTCAGAGAGCATCATGTCTTAACAATAAAGTGAATTAATTAAAATTATGAGACACTAGGTTTAAATTTAAGTTAAAACAAATATATCAGGTGATTTCTGTTTATTTATTCAAGGTTTTTTATGGAAGATAGAATTTTGAGTTTAACTCAATCACATCTGGAGTTGAGAATTATCAAAATTATATAAAAATACAGCGCCTTGTTAACATGAAAAAACACAATAAATTCTGATCCAAAACTCATAAATTAAAAGTTTTGGTTCCACCTCTGATAGGATATTTTTGTTCAAATATTTATTTTTTTTCATAATAAAGAGTTTAAGACGGTAGCTAATTCCTGATTAGCCGTGTAAAAACGACTTTTTGTCCATTTTTCCAAAGTTTTCAATCATGCGCGCAGATATTAATTAATCCTTTAATTAATGAGTTAGTCAAAATTAATACTAAATCCAACATAAATTATTAAAATTCTCAACATTACGATGTTATTTTAATCTTTCAACATTTAGCATTTTAATATTCGTAAATTTGGATTATTTACTGTAGCATATTACTATCAAAAACACAACTTCAATGTCTGGACTGCTAGTGAACTTTATATATGGTGAGGAATTTATGGCTTCTGATCCTGCATGTTGTAGTTTTACATACTCACTTGTTAAGCTTACAAGTTTTCAGAACTAAAATAGCTTCGACCCAGACTCTATATTTATTTTAAATATTTATTCAGCGTGTATTTAAATAATATATTCATAACTCAATAAGTTATTTTTGTTAAAATTCAAAAGTCATAAATTTAAAATTCTGACGGCTAGCCTGACATGTTTTAGCGGATAGAAAGTGAATTAGAAATCAAAAAGAGCAAACATTAGAAGGAATAAGCCACTATTTTTTGAGTGCGCACTGAATAAGCTTGCTCCTGTGCAATAACTTGCAAATTATATAGGAGATATAAACTATATTAGGCAAACCCGATGTGATGTTGGCGGGAGAATTCAATCCTTGACCTCACTCTCTTATGAGATACCCACTTGAGGAATACCACTTGTTCCACCAACTCAAAAATCCATACCGTCCCTTTCAATCATTTTGAACAACTAAAACAACATAAATACTGATGGAGAAGTACAGTCTGGTTATGAAGCGAATAGCGATAAAGATATTGGAGGAGAAAACGTGTACATTTTCCACAGTCGAGCCCTCTAGTGTCCCAGTAAATATGCACAGACCTAAACCCTTTTATTCGTACACTATTCTTTCATAATATTCACTAACTTTATCGGCTAGTTCACATCGTTGAAGAAAGAAAAAAATTTCATATCTGTGGTTAATAGGATGGGTGGTCTCCTTATATGGACTTGAGCAATCCTCTCCTCATAAGCTAGCTGTTAGAGTTGAGTTAGACCCAAAATTCATTTTTTTCCATGATATTAGAGTAGAACCCATCTCATCCGATATTGAGCCCCCAAATTAAATTGTTCATGTACCAGATGTCCAGCTTATGGGGTGTTAAAGAATGAAACTTTGCAAATATCATGTAATGTATGCAAAAGAATTATTAGCAATCTTCGAGTGGGGAACTATGAGGCTTGAAACTAACTTCATAATCCTAAGGCTGTATTGATAAGGAGAAAAATGTTTTTCATGAAAAATATTTTTAAAAAATTATGTTCTCTTGAAAAATATATTTTAGAAAAATAAATAATTTCTTACTAATTTGTGTTTTTGATATGCAAATAAACAAAGTATTACCCTAAAATTATTTTTATATATATCTAAAAGAAAACTATGAGAATGGGGTAATGGATGTTATAGGTTGAGGAGGAGGAGGGTAGGGGTTGGGGGTGAAGGGGGGGGGGGGAGGGGAGAGGGGTTGTGATATGGAGGATGGGGCGTAGGGTGGGTGGTTGTGAGGGAAAGATAATACGATTTGTTTTTTCTACTTTCATTAGAGAAGTCATTTTTCTTATATTAAAATTGTTATTTTTCTTAAAGAAAATATTTTTCTCTTTTGACCAACCAAATACAGTAAAATAGGAATACATTTTTCAAAAACATTTTCCTCCATGCCAAACACACCCTAAATCAATATTATATTTCTCACTATCGGGAACTATAAAAACATGCAAAATCAGCTGCTGATGGCTAGCACCTGATGCTCCAGAGCGTGTTGCCAGGGGCAGATCCAGCTTTTCGACTATAAATTCATCAGAACTCGTAATTTCCAACACAGGGTATAAATATATATGTAAAAATCTATTAAAATATCAACAATTATTAGATCTGAACCTATAATTTAAATTATAATATTGAATTTAAATTCTAAATCCGCCTTTGCATGTTGCTCAGTATACTCGGTAAAAATACAAAACTGATAGCTTTGATTCTTATTGAAGAAAAGAATCACCTACGATGCTTTTAATTCCAAGGACATGATCAATTAAAAATTTATTCTGGTCTAAACTGACTGCCTCCTTTATTCTCCCACTGTCAGCCCAAATCCGAACTTGTAATCTTTCTTCTTATGATCAACCTGCAGGCGCCATCAGGAGCAGATTTACAACAGTTGAGTAGCCAAAATGCAAGAGACTGGAGACTTGTAAAAGCAAGGAAAGTTGTTTTTTGGAAGTAAAAGCTCAAAGTGTAAATCATAATTGGAATTACGACGCCGTCCTTAAGAAAGAGATCGAGAAGAATAGTGGGATGGAGAAGAAACATGCATATAAAGAAATACGATTAGACCTGCAGAATGTGACACTTACCTCGGCAGATAGAATGAAATTAAGCCCCATGTTCAGGCGCTCTTCCAAGAAAGCAGCAACACAGCCGTTGGAATCAATCTTCCCTCTAAGACGACACTATAAAGCACACAATATTACAGACCACCTTTAATATCAATGAGTCAAATACAGCTATGCACCAAGAACAGTTTTGTGCTTATGAGTTTACATAGCAACTAGAATAACATAACAAGGTAGTAACTTCTCATGATGCCAAATCCCATGCATAAGATTAATCAGCAAAGATGTCCTCAACTGCAAGTAATGCATATGACACTCCACTAACCAAAGAAATAGTTCAATCACAAAAAGCCCAAACGATAAGGATCAGAAGCCACTTTCCAAATGATGCTCTATTAAAGCAGACTTAGAGATATGCATGAGTTAATTGGCACTACAACAGC
Organism: Datura wrightii; assembly: GCA_035772735.1. Taxonomy (NCBI): domain Eukaryota; kingdom Viridiplantae; phylum Streptophyta; class Magnoliopsida; order Solanales; family Solanaceae; genus Datura; species Datura wrightii. The sequence goes on from JASDFA010000011.1 coordinate 3,930,183, forward strand.
AAATATTCAGGAATCTATAATCCCTTTGCAACAACCTCTATTTGTGCTGTAGGGACGAAAGCCAAAGTGAAATGTCTAGCAGTTTAACACTTGCTGAAAGTATTTCTTTACCTCATCTTGCATGAAAATACCAATAAGCAAATGCATAATAGCATATGTCATTTTTAATAAAAGGGATGATTTCAGGTTATGTTCTGGAATGAAGCACTCCAACCCTCCACACTCCCTTCTTCCATCAAATCAGAAGAAAAAAAGAACCCACCTTACACTTGTTTTCAACTGATGAATGAGAGAAGATGCAAATGGGAATCAAGCAAGAAGGAAAGCTGCATTCCCAATATGCACAAATATCATCTCTGCCATAACATAGATATGGAAGAGGTTGTAGTCAAAGATTCTTTTACTAGAAGTGGATAAGAACATAGGCGTAGTTCTTCCATCAAGGTATCAAAATCTAGTGGCAAGAAATGATCTCTTGGAGTCGCCATGCAATCACTTTGTAAGCCAATAAAGAAAATTGCCAGCATTAGAACTTGCACGCCGCTTTTACTAGCAGACATGATTGCGGCAGTGCAATACAGTCGTCAAACCAGACAACAGGATAGATCCTGAGGAAACTACAACGAGCAAGTGCAAAGCTTTCCAGTCAACATTTTCTAATTTGTTTGGAGACCACAGAAATTACCTGTCGAAGGATGTAATCATAACCAAAGCTTGCTGTAACGTCTCTAGACATATAGTTGTACATAAAGTCTGATGCTAGAGACACCTGCATGGAAGAAAGGCTTTAATAAAAAATAATTCACCAAACCCAGTCACTATTAAATCTCATCTCTAGTATAGGGGGTGCCTTTCTAAAACCTTGTCAGAAACTTTCTGAACATAGCCTAGTGCAATCATTCCAGTGCTAGCAACTTGCCCTGTAGCAACCTGCAGAGGGAAAAAAAAAGAAGGAAACATGCACTAATCATCAGACTAACTGAATCAACCAAGCAAGTTGTAACACACTCATTAAACGAAAACCATAAATATTAAATGCTGGTGAAGTCAGCAAATAAAAACATAATGGGTAAAGGTGCTTCTGTAAACTCCTTAAAAATGTTCTGAAAAAGAGAAAAGAGAAGAAACAGCTCCAATTCAGCGGAATTCAGTATCATGAAAATACTAAGATAACCTACAAATATAGCATTTTGCTTTCTGGAAGACCTTTCAAATTTAATCTAAAGGATTCATAATATAGAGAATAGAGAGATCCAACGATGGTCTCAACAATTCAAGAGATTTCTTTCGAAAGAGTACTTGAACCTTTTAAAAGGGGAACCAAATAACTAATGGTAAAAAGTGAAGTCTCTCGACTTTTTAAGCACGAAGACTATAAACAGACACAGGAAATTAATTAATGGATGTAAAAAGGACAGCTGGGTTAGAAAGGGAAATACTTGATGTATTTTCCTTTTTTAGAATGAAGATACATCAAGTATTTTCTTGACAAGCACATGCCAGACATCACACCATAATTATCATTCAAAATGCGTAATTGGGCACAATAAAAACACAGTTATTTACGGAGAACAAATCATAGAGGATGTAAAATAGGGTAGGTCAATCGACTTAAGTTGCTGGCAAATGCCTCCAAAAAAGAAGAAAACACTGCTATAATATCCCCAAAAACCTGTCTAATAACAATGAGAATTGAACTACTAACATCCAAAGGCAAACCCAGGATTTGACGCCCACAGGTGCACTGTTACACTAAATGTTAATCTATCACTAGGCATAAAGACCAGCAATAACGGGCACATTCAGTCGCTTGATGGTTAGTTCCAATTCAGTATAATAGATTTTTCACTTATAAACAAACAAACAATGAATTGACATAAAAGAATAAAAATAAAGAAAGAACAAAACCAAAGGCTTCAGGGGAAAAACCAATGGAGAAGACTGGTAGCATAAAAATCAGCTTCAAAGAATAAAAAAGTAAAGAAAAGACAAAATAAATAACAAAGGTTTAAAGGGAGAAGAGGGTAAACATGTAAAGAAAAAGAAAAATAGAAACCAAAGTTAAAAGCAGGGAGAGGGTGGGGAAGACTGGTAGGTGAAAACAAAGGTAAATTTGCCAATGTGGAGATTCGAACATGGAGGACTAAGTAACCTTCTACCAGTGCACCATCTGGTAATTTGTGCATGCAGGTGTCACGACTAATATATTCTACTTCTTGAAGATAATTCATGTATATATGGATATTGTTCATAATCTCCTTGTGCCTATGCACCTCCGCGGGCTTCGCCCTAACACATAGGTCTGTCTCTGCTAACATCCATTAACAACCTCATGTTCTAAAACATAAGTCATATATTTGTTGTTATCATAATACCTTCAAAATTTTATTTTTTTTCAAAAAGGGCAGCCTGGTGCACTAAAGCTCCCACTACGTGCGGGTCCCGGGAAGGGCTGGACCACAAGGGTGAAGGGTCTGTTGTATGCAGACTTACCTTGCAACAGACTGTTTCCACAAATTTTATTTTATTCAAAAAAAGGAGCACACTACTCTAACAGGAGTATCTAGTAACAGGCATTGTACCATCTTATCCGTGTTGTACCGAGCAGCATAGCCAATGCCGGATTTCCGATGCTGACCAGCCCAGAAAACTTCACCACCCAGAGAAAAATGAGGAGTGACACTCTGCAAAAGATATAAAGGTACAGTCAGCAAATGTAATTCAGAAATACATTGCTTGATCAAGAGGATTGAAAAAACATATAATATATGTGACATCTACCCAAAAAATAAGCAAAATGAACAATCACAAACTGACAGAAGTATAAGTAAAAAATCATCCTACTTATATAGTAGTGATGAAGACTGCAATATCACTGTTGGTATGCAATTCTAAGTTCCAACAGAAGTTAGCAAAAATATTGTAATCCCAATGTATAGTCTTGCTTTACGACGTCCAGGAAATTGCATAGATACTGCCTTTTTAATTCAAAGTTAAGAGTATCATAGCATATGCAATATTATTCACATGACATAACCCTCCTTCAATCAAGACACTGCCTTTACTAAAAACAAGATAGTGAGGGGTGGCACAGTGAGTTTGTTATTTTTCTTACCAATTTTAAGTTTAGGGATCATGAGGGTGGTGAGGAACATGTATTAGATTCTAAATCCAAACTAAGATATCTCAGTTACTTTCAAGTTGGGTGTCGAAGATAGTATTTCAGCTGCCATCAGTCACTCTTTTCATTTTGCCCAAATGATCTGATCTTCTGACTCACTACAAGATATTAGACATTGCAGGATATTTATCTCTCACTGACACTAGAAGAAATTTCCCTGCTGTTTCTCTTGCTCTATCTCCCACTTGCTTATGTTTCAGTCCCAGTTGCCATTGTGACATTTTTCCTTTCCATTACTCTAGCATTGATACACATCCCTCTAACACCTTATCCCAACTTTGTGAAAGTTTGTGTTCCCTAGCGTGAACCAAATTGACTCTGCTTGAAACTTCAAGATATTTCATGTAACTTGTGGACATAAATGTGCGAGACATTTAAATTGGTTGTAACTGCAAATAACCAGAGACTAGGCCATTTACTTTAGAAAAATATTAGTGCTTTTAATGATGTCTTTCAGTGGCTAAATTGCAGAGTTACAAGTGTTGATCATTTACCTGGATGTAGCTAGCTCCAAATAATGCGCCATTCCCGAGTTGAAATTGTGTTCTGTAGTCTTTACCCTTTATAAACAACAAAAGATGAGAATATGCAATTGTTAGTCTTCCCAAGTCAACTAGGATATAAAGTAGTTTGTGCATGGTAGAGGTTGACTGAAACAAGAATAGAATGTCGCATGACATTTCAACTTAAATCATGAATTGGATTCAATGGATTGCATCCATGGAATTTTGTGCATGAGTGTAGAGAAGTACCTTGTAATCAAAATTTACCATGCCATATGACATGTGTGGCTCACCTGTTAGCTGATAAGTAGAAAAATATGAGTTATATGGCTTATTCATTATATATATTATTTGCTTGTTGACACTATCAAAGAAAAGCAAACAAATATCCATACCTGAGCATTGGCCTTCATTGCAAGATTTTCAGACAAATCACACTTCACTCTTGCATTCACCCTACCGTCTGTCATTACTCTCCCAAAAAGCATCAGCTGTCGCAAAACGGTCATTGCTCCAACACTTAGACATTCATATGAGTTTCAGACACTAGATAGGGATAGTATCAAGTACACACCTTTGGATCTAGAAAGTTGGCACCAAACTCATAGTGAGCACTTGGAATTTTGACTACATCCGTAGACTGAGTAGGAATTTCTGTGGGCCCCATAAGAACACTAACAGAAGTAGGAAGTAGATATCTTTTAACATTGAGAAAGCATCCCTCTCCCTTCAAGAAAGAAGAAAGCATAGTAATAAATCTGATACATGTCTTTAGAAATGCCAAATCTACCTGTGACTGAGTGAAAATCTCTGATTAAGTCCTTTGGTGAAGTCGAAGCGCATGCCTTCAAAAAGTTCAGGCTTTAAAGACACTGCCAAGATAAGACATGCATTAATTAATACATCTCTTATGTACACAGAATACACTAATAAATGGCAGCCTTAACAGCAGGCCAGCCACTGTATATTAGGGTTGGAGCATAGTTCGGGCCAAATCGAAATCCAATTATTCTTTTGGATATATCTTTGGTTTGGATTTTCGGATTACAGATTTATTTTTATCTGATAAAGTTAGGATTGGATTTTGGATTTAACTTCTAAAAATTCAGATTTTGGATTTGGGACTTTGGGATTTCGGATATCCGAAATCCGAAAAGTTTATACCTTATATTTATCCTTACATATATTAGCCATAAGCTCATGTACCTAACATTAAGTCCAATACCCTACTAGATCAGTCAATATACCCTTATTAGGCTAATAAATAGTACAAACAGACATGCATTCACTCTGATTGTATTTTTCATTGCTATTTGAGTTGTTGAGGCACGGGGTCCTTAAGGAAACATATTAATTGATGTTTAAATTGCATTGAATTTACAAGGATTGGATAGTGGTTGACTTGAATATAAACTATTAGTAGTATGATCTATCTAGACATGATTTTACTTTGTTTAGATTAGGAATTTCTTTTATAATGGTTTCATTGCTTGAATGAATATTTTATTTGGATGATTGTGGTGCGAATGAGAAATTATTAAGGCAATTTGACATGAATATTTTACCAGGATGTTTATTTTTAGAAGAAGAAGAAGAAACTCAACTTATAGGCTAAAAGTCAAGACTCCGAAATAACCAAACTGATTAATTCGAAACCGAACTTAAGAAAACCAATCCAATCCGAAATTAATGGGATTTTAATTTCTTGAATAAGAAAACCGAAAATCCAAACCGAAGTTTTCATATCCAATCTGAAATGCCTGAACGCCCACCCCTACTATATATGTTTAACTTGACGATGATTTAGAGACATAATAACTGATGACATCAATAAGCCAATAACACTAACATAAACAGCATTAATATTAAACTCGAACAAATTCAGAGTTTGATCTCGCTAACATTCTGCTAGTGCTAATCAAGCTTGCAGCGGACTATGAATCCAACAAGTTCCATCCCACCTCTCTCCTTCCAAGTGTTAGTTGATATCGAATATACACACTATAAAACAATAGAAGCTACAAGCTTTGTTGTCAAATGCTATACGTTACTCGTTTTACTAACTCATTTAACCCGTCTTTGTGTTAGCAAATTGTCTCTTGACAGAAACAAAGTAGAAACCAGAGCATCCGAACTCCAAATCAAGAAAGTACACATAGTATGGAGTTGACACTGCTTTTCTGATATTATCAATAGAGTTGACAAAAAAACTGTAGCTAAAACTGCAAGCTTCAATTACATTTACAGCAATCAATCTGCAGCAAGTTGAAGAAAAAGATTCCTACAACTTCGTCTCAATCCAAAACTAGTGAGGGTCTCTAATATTAATCCTTTAAATTCATTTCGCTCTATTCAGCTCCATTTTAATTCCAATACAAATCAAATCAGAGCAAAAATAATGGAATGAAAATCAAACGATAAATGAAGTACAATACTAACTTAGAGCTTCACGGTGGATTTCTTCATATGGAATAGGACAAGGCAAGTTGAAGTAATCGACTTTCTCCGGTTCGATCACCGTCGGCTTTGAACCTTCCGGAGAAGCTGTAGTTACCGGAGGGACGAGAGTGGCCATTGTGTAAATAAGGAAAATGTGAAAGAAAGAAAGAAAAAATTACAGAAATACAAGAAGAAAAAGTTGGTGTCCTTCTTCTTCTTCTTCTTCTTCTTCTTGCCTGAGAGATACAGAGGGGGAGAGGGAGTGTGTTCAGTGAGAGCGAGTAGTAAAATAAAACCCTCACAAAACCCCTAAAATCAGTTCGGTAGAACCCGACCCGTTTTTTAATATGATATTGCCTTCTTTTTAATTTGGCAAATCACTTTAATTTTAACTTTCCATTAGTCATTTTTAAGGTCACATAATTAATAAATATTTTGATATATTCTCGAAGGTGAATCTAGAATTTTTATAATAGAGTTGTATCACTAAAAAAAGAAGGAAGAAAAATATATTAAGTAGGAATTGAATCCAAGTGCTTAAGATAAATAACTCAACCTTCAACTAAATTCACCATTTAGACTTCTTGCAGGAGAGTTAACAAGATATACGTAATAAGTTAGAATTGTTTAAATTTCTTAAAAAATTGTCTCGCAAAATTTGTGATTCATTAGCGATACTTTACATGCATGCAAACGTACGTAGAAGTAAAACTATTGCTTAAATTTTAGGGAAAAAGGTTCAAAACACACACTCCAACTATGTTCGAATTTTCTGTTACACACTCTCATTTTGCGAGGGTCTTATGACCCTCCAGAACTATTTTAAAATGGAACATATGCGCCCTTCAGTGACACAAATTATGCTCCAAGATAGAATAAATTATGCTCAAAGCACAAATTATGCCTCCAGTGACACAAATTAAACTTTAAGGCAAAAGAAATAGTAATTATGCTTCACGACATAAGTGTAGTGACACAAGTTATACCCGAAGCTAAAAGAAATTAAGCTCAAGATATAAGTGTAGTGGTACAAATTATGCTCAAGGCATCATTTTAGTGACACAAGTCATGCCACAAGGCATAAGTTCAATGACAAAAAATATGCCTTAATGCACAAGTCCTCTAAAAGTTCTATCTTGCGAAATTAACTTCGCTAAACAAAATTAAGTCATAATTAAATATATTTTAAAAAACTTTTATTAAATAAATAATAAAAATAAAAATTAAACACGATAAATTTAAACAACAAATAATAAAGACCATCTCAAAAAAGAAACGCTCCACGAAAACAACTGATTCTTGCTAAAGACCCAAATCTACCCCAATGCCAACAGATATAAAAGCCCAAAACAGAAAAAGACATACCTAGGCCCAATACGCCAGATTTTCGAAACAAAAGGAGAAAACAATTATACTGTTTCTATTCTTTTCTGACCAGTCAACAGTGTTCGAGCACTGAAGCCACCTCCGACGACCCCGCTAGCTCCTGCTGCCGGTAAACTCCCCGTTCCTCCGCCTCCCGTGGCCTTATTCTTTCTCACAGCTCTATGTGTTTATTCACAAATACAACTATTTTTATCTATGGCAGGATGATTCTTCTGTGTTTGACAAAACGTCATACTACCATTTGGAATCAAGAACTGTCTTTTTAATTCTTGCTTTATTTCATTTTTTTTTCACGTTTTAACATTCCTGGCTTCATCACCATAAGGGGTTTCATGTTTTCAAGTTAGTAGTAGATACATAGCACTGTTAATGGAAAAAAAGGAAGTCAAAAAGAAAAGATAAAGAGTACCACAACATCTAGAGGCGGAGCTACAAGTTTGAGTTCATGGGTTCTGGATTCTGGGTTCTTGATAAGTTATTTATATATGTTAAGTGGATCTTCAAGCACAAGTATAGGGTTTGAGCCTTTTGCCGAACTGGTAGCCGAAGCTATAGCTCCACACCTACGATTGCTTTATGTTTGTGTGTGTGTATAGCCAGTAGCTGATGTAATTAATCTTCTGATAACTCTTTAAAGGAGCTTTAGATCTTTCTAGGGCTAAGCAGGAAACTAAGAAGGAGAAGAGAGACGAAGAAGGGAAGCAGTTAAGAGAGAATATATGTGGAAGTGACTGTGATTAGAAAGAATCTGATACATTCTGTTATTTACATCTTATTAGTTTATATAGAGCATGTAACCCGACTTAATGACATTGCTTAACTAACTTTAGCTAACTAACTATACAACTAACTTTAGCTATCTCAACCGTAGTAGCTTGTTGACCATTCCTTCTAGTCAAGACTCCCCCTCAAGCTCATTGTTTGAATAATTCATTACTCCAAGCTTGCTTAGTAAATGGTGATGTTGAGCCCTCCCCAGACCTTTGGTGAGCAAGTCAACTAGTTGGTCCCTAATGTGTACATACTCAGTTCTCAGCTCTCATTGACTAATTCTTTCTCTAAAAAAAATGAAAATCAATGTCAATATATTTTGTTCTTTCATGGAAGATTGGATTGGATTGCAGCCTTTCTATCAAAAATCATCTTCACAGGTAAATCAACCTGAACCTCAAGTTCTTTGAACAAGTGATTTCAGCTGCACAGGCTGTCATGCTTTTGAACTCTGCTTCAACTGAGCTTGTGGAAACTTTTTCTTGCTTCTTTGATTTCCAAGAAACCAGGGCATCTCCAAGTTTCACCAAATACCCTGTAACAAGTTTCGCCAAGTTTCACAAATCATCTTCACAGGTAAATCAACCTGAACCTCCTTGTTAGTCTACTTGGCTAGAGGACAAACAATACAATGAGAGTGATCTGAAACTCTTAGGTTGCTAAACAATCATGTCTCTTTATTATATCTGTAGGAGCATGACCTAATCTCCTATGCCACAAATAAATTGTCTCAGATGCACTTACTGAGTTGACAAAATTTCCGAGTGGCTGAACTGGAGCTTGATCAGGCCTTCCCTTAGAATGTAGAGACCATGTTCCTTTTTACCAATCCCCTTGAACTGTCCACTATAAAGATCCTGGAAAATGCAGAAATCAGGAAAAAAGTCTGTGAGACAGTGAAGTGCCTTTGTAATCTGTGAGACAGACAATAGATTGTACTTAAAATTAGGGACAAATAGAACATTATCAAATAGGCTGACCCTTAAGCACACATGAACTTCCCAAATGTGACACTGATACTACATTTCCAGTAGGTAAATGAACCTTAGTTCTATCAGAATTTGGGACTAGGTTGTACTTAACTAGCATCTCAAGCTTTGATGTCATGTAATTAGTGGCTTTAATATCAACTATCCACTCCTTATGTACATATTTGAGACTAATGCAGACAAGACACTACCTGCTGTAGCTGCCTTGGCAGAATGTTCTATTCCACCTGCACCTCCTTTAGCTGGCATCTGCAGAATCTGCTGATATTGATCCTGACTCAGAAAAGGGGCAGGGTGCTGAACTGGTTGAGTCTGGGCTCGTCCTCGTCGGAGAGATTGACCTACACTAGGATTAGCTTCAACTTGGTTGGCAAAGGTCTAGAATTTCCAGTTTTCTTCTTTGACTCCCAACCAACAGGATAACCAATTATCTTGAAGTAGTGTTCCTTAGTGTGCCTTTTGTAGCCACAAACTTCACACAACAAAGAGAGGTTTCTGTGGTTATCTTTTTTTACTTCCATTGTAGGTAATGTATTTGGGTTCAAAGCCTTCCCCCGTAGTTAGGGGCGGGGGTTAAGTGTCCGATTCAACAATGAACACTAAATGAAAGAGGCAAATCCATTTTCTCACCCTCCTACGATTTATTGGAGACTTATTCAGTAGGTCCTCCTTCCCTACAGAATGGAATTCCAGGGCGAAAGCGGTTACCATAGTGACCTCCTCCAGGATTACCACCACCTCCTCCTCCTCCTTTATGACTAAGCAAAGCAGTACCTTCTAAACACCAGACACTGGACCTTCATGAACAGAATTTGCAAGGTTTCTCTGACTTTCATGATCTATCATTAATGAGGAAACCTTGTTCAGATTAGGAGTTGGAGACGTCATCAAAATTTGACCTCTAGCCTGTGAGTAAGACTTATTTAATCCCATTAGGAATTGAAGCAGCCTTTGATATTTGAAGTGTTCAAAATATTCTTTGATTCTGGGCAGGGACATCCAGGACAGGGCATTATAGCATCAAATTCATCCCACAAGTCTCTTAGTTTTGAAAAGTAGTATGCTACTGTAAGAGTCCCTTGAGTACAACGGTGAATCTCTTTATGAAGATGAAATACATGAGATTCATTTATTTTATCAAATCTTTCTTTTAGATCACACCAGACTTCGTGAGCATCACATACATATACAACACTACTCAGCAGACCAGGTCTCACAACATTCATTATCCAGGGTAATACTGCAGCATTACATTTCTCCCACAAATCATGTAAATCAGGTGTAAACCTAGCTTTAGAAAACCGACCTTCAACAAAACCTTGCTATTTTTGGTTAACAGACCTATTCTCATAGATCGACTCCAAAGTGCATAGTTCTCTGAACCAGTAAGTTGAAGAGGAATTAAGAAGCTGCTTGGAGTGTTCGTTGGTTGTAGATATGGTGGATGGTTGTGATAGAACGTCGTAATACCACAACTCGTTGTTTCCAAGCTTGCATGTGTTGTGTTCAGGTGCGAATTGCCAGTTCCGAGAGATCGAGGCTCACTTGCAGCTACATCTTCCACTAAAATTAGCTTTGAATCTCAAACCCTAGCTTTTGATGCTCACTGGTGATTCGACAGTCAAATCCTTCTAACCTAAGCAACTAATGATCACACTCGAACCTCAGATGCAATCGTCTAGCTTAGACTATGAGTAATTGAGGCTTTGGTACCATGATAACTCCATTAAAGGAGCTTTAGATCTTTCTAGGGCTAAGCAGCATACTGAGAAGGAGAAAGAGATGAGAAGAAGGGAAGCAGTTAAGAAAGAGAGAGAGCACATGTGAAAGTGATTGTGATTAGAAAGAATCTGATCATTCTGTTATTGTTACATCTCATTAGTTTATATAGAGCATTTAACCAACTTAATGATATGCTAACTAACTTTAGCTAACTAACTATACAGCTAACTTTACTAACTCAACCATAGTAGCTTGCTTACCATTCCTTCTAGTCAACAATTACAACTTCTTTATCTAATTGAAAGCTGATGGGAGTATGGGTTTCAAGGAAGAGTCACATATGATATGATCTTAGTAAAGAGATATTGATGAGTAAGCAAATATGCATATGACTAGAAAGATAGAGAGCATTGTTCTCTACTCAGTCTCTAAGAGGACAGTTTTTTGTAACCCTAAAAAAACAGGTTTACCCATACTACATTCACCCCTGAACTTGTTCTGATGGGGCTATAGTACTCTTGTCCACCTGGTAATGCTAGAACTTCATCTGGGTTGATACATTTGCTGACTGGCAATTGATCAAGGGCTCTTCCTGACAACTGAGCTCGTTTTATTCATTTGGAATTTTGTCTGCATTTGGATATTGGTAGTTTGACATTAATGCTTAGTCTCTATCAATTCGAATAACTGTAGAAGGAAACAACAAGCGTTAGGTGACTACAAGGGAGCATAATCATGTTCTAACAATAACATCTGACTGCTCCACAATGTAGAGAAAGATCTTAAAGCAACAAATTATGCTTAAGTTCTGAGGTTCAAATTCCAGCAGAGAGAAACACACTAGGTGATTTCTTTCCATCTGTCCTAGCCTAGCTTGGTAGAAAAAGTTACCTCATACCTGTTGTCTGTTGCTGGTGGGATGTATCCACGGAATTAGTCGAGGTGCGCAAGCTGGCCCGGACACCATGATTATAAAAAAGAAGCAGCATAAGTCTACATAGAAAAGTTGATATAAGCCAAGGGCTTGCTGGTGTTCCTACTCCCTTCTTTCGTGTTTTAATCGTCAGCTTATTCTCTTAGTTTGGGAGTGAATATTCTTCTCCCATCCCTCTGGATATTCTTGTGCAATCGTGAAGAAGCATATAGTATTCCAGAGACCTATTCATGATTAACTCATGATAGGATGGTGATGTGGAGGAGTTGCATTATATTTTATGCTCCATTACTGACTTGGGCTCTCTATGGCGGAACTTGACATGATGAGTGCATCTAAGCATGATCTTTTCAGCGATTCTTAAAAGTTGACCTGTCTCAGAAGTTATAGTACTCACCTTCTGCAGAAACAAGTGTTTCTTTGATTTATTTATTTTAGTTCCCAAGGGAAAAGCATCATGGTTCTACATTTAGCTTATTTTTCATTCTTCAGGAGCTTAATGATCAAAGGCTTTCACAGAAATGAATCAACTCTCTAATGGCTTCTCATGTCTGAATTTGGATGTCGGTGATAGCCAGGATGACACAGAAACTCTTGGGGAAACTGAGACAGTAAATGGAAGAGGTAAGGCTGGGAACAGAATTTATAACTAAGTGCCTGCGTCATACTAAGATTTGTAGATCAATATCTGTGTTAAAAAAGAATAGTTCAATAATTGAATGGTCAATAGGAAGAGGAAGGAATAATAGTTAATCCCCAGTCCTCAGCATTCTTTTAGTACCAGAAACTCTAACATTTAGTTATCCTTGCGAGAAAATGACACTTTGTGAACTCTGCAGGTAAAGCCAAGGAAAAAGATGATGACTCAGCAGAGTACAAATTTCCACTTGTATGGATTGACCTTGAGATGACTGGTAATTATTAGTTCATGACTCATGACATTGATCTGGTTCTTAAAGCGCATACTGAAGCACATCAATCACCATGCTTTGCACATCCTTAATTACTATTTGCACAAAATGAAGATATTGCTATTGATTATCCTGAAAGATAATAACCTTTTATCCTAATATATTCTTTCAAAATATTTGCATCAGATTCACCTCTCTTTAGATGCACTTCTTGGATACCAAGGAATCCTTCGGTCCTTAATCTCTAAACTACCATTGTGTTACTAACAGTGGATCTTGGATTATGTTAAGTGGCATTGTAATACTTGCTTAGCAGATAGACTTGGAGGATGAGATTCCCTTGAGTACAGAGTTGCCAATACAATTAAATTGAGAATATGCCCACATCTCAAGCATAAGCTGGAGGATTGTACGACCAACCAACTTGATCCCAAACATAAGCTGGCTACATACATTGTCTTGTGTATCTTACATCCTGATGCAACAAACTGTTGGGATTGAAATACCAAGGCGTCGCCGTCATGTGGAAGCTAATAATTACAAAACCTAAACGAAGATATATCAGATGAGAAAGAAAACTACAGTAAAAGAAACATACTATTTAATATGATTTGGTCTAGTGACCTACATATTGGGAAACTAATATAAAAAGTATAAAATCTATTGAGAGAAAAATCTCTCCCTAAACAAGACTTTTTTAATGACTACATCGTGGATACTATTGGGTTGTGTATGAGAACAAAAGATATTTTATTATAGAAGTCCAAAACTTCTTCAGCAAGAAAAGGATAGCTAATGGTAGGGTCCTTTTCCACAAAGAAAGCCTTTACTACCAAAAATAATCCTTTTTGAAGCAAAGACACAATTATAGTAGAATCCAAATAAGGTAGGTATTTCAGGGCAAATCCTAACCACAAACAACAACAACTTTGCACATCTATAATTTTCTTTTGACGTTTCCTTCCTGTGTAGGCTTGGATGTTGAAGTCGAAAGGATATTGGAGATTGCTTGTGTAATTACAGATGGAAACTTGACCAAATCAATTGAGGTAAAATTTTCTCACCTTTCTAACTTATTCCATATATCTATTCTAGGTTTGCGCACTGTTAACATCATCATCTATTCAATTACACACATTCCTTTTTTAAAGTTGATAGTTTCTCTGACCATGTGGTTATTAAGGTAAAGAGAGATAATCATTGAATATTATGATATAGTTCAAAGTTAGGAGGAGAGATCTAAAGTAATGTGTATGGTACTTATCACCATAATGCCAATTGGCTGATGAAGTTTCTTTCTCTGCTTTGGTCTAGGGTGGTAATATCCTTTTCTGTAATTTACAGAACTTTGTCCGCCTTCTCTATCACTAGAATTTTGCTGTGTGTGATCACCTGTGCTTCTATGCATCTCTTCAATATTTTCTCATTCTTCTACAAACAGGAATTCATTTTGTGCTTTCAAAAATAGGGTCCTGATTTAGTTATACATCAAACTAAGGAGTGTCTGGACAATATGGGAGAATGGTGTCAGAGCCATCATGCGGCTAGTGGTAAGTGGCTAAATGTGTATGCATGAGGTTATAAGATTGCCTTGTGAGGAATACAACTAACATTTCACTAGAGAGTACATTTTGTTGATTCTAATGTTAGTTCAAAGATGAAATTTAATGTAATTTAGGTTTGACTCAGAAGGTGCTCAAGAGTACCATCACTGAAGAAGAAGCCGAGAAGCAGGTATGATATTCCCTTTTATAAGCCAAAAAAGTTCTTTTAAGCTGATTTGACCAGCTTTAAAGCCAATCCAAACATCCTCAAAGAGTCTCTAATATGCTTATGTCATGGACATTATCCTTTACTTCAGACTAGAGGATCATATGATTTATTCAAAAGAATTTAGATTTAAAATGTTTATCACATATCCCGTTTTTAGCTATATGTTTGATATTGTTGCCATGATTCCAGACCCCACTTTGTGGTATTACACCGGGTATGTTGTTGTTGATTGTTGCCATGATTGAGCTGCATGGCAATTTCGGATTTGAGAGAACCCACGGACGTCCACACCTTTCTTGGCCTTTTGGCCAAGATGGCATGTGATTCACATAATTTCCACATGTGCCCTGGGTTCTGCAAGTTGGTTCGTCAGATTAATATTCCTTCTTCCCTCGCACCATGCAGGTTGTTGAGTTTGTCAAGAGAAATATAAGGACATATACCCCACTGCTCGCAGGAAATTCAATCTATACAGATCTTCTTTTTTTGAAGGTATGGTGTATGTTTCTCTGAATCTGTAGGTTTCATTTTGAGGAATCTCATCTACAAATAGATGGACGTGGTTACTATATCTTTCAGGTGGTCGTGCCACTGAACTTCAGGATTATTCTATATTTCTACTGTAGTCTACTTAAGAGCCTTTCAATGTTCAGGCATGCAAGGTTACCAGTTATTTACCATTTTCTTTCTAATTCATTTGTTACAGAAGTTTATGCCAAATTTGGCAAGTTTGTTTTCGCATGTACTTGTTGATGTCAGCAGCGTAAAGGCCTTGTGTTTTCGTTGGTATCCAAGAGGTAAAACTATACTGCATTTTGAGGTTTATCTTGTCTATCAAATGTATATATCGGTTCGGTTGGGGAGGGTTAAATCTTTCTTTCTCAATTTCCCCTTTTTACATGTATTTTGCTGCTTTTGAATTAGACAACAGGAAGGCTCCTAAAAAGCAAAACAAGCACAGAGCTATGGATGACATTAAGGAGAGCATAGCTGAACTCAAATACTACAAGGAGCACATATTCAAACCCTCCAAGTCTAAAAAGTGACAGTGAAGGAAATTTTCATCTCATGATTAAGGGATTCTCTTGATATGATTCCCAAAAATGTGGGGTTACCTGCTAGTGTAAAGTGATTCTGGCTTTTAGATGTAGAGGTCTTTGGTCTAAATTATCAACTCAACAATGTTTGACAAACTGATATTATACTATCATATTATTATGGAGGTGGGGGGTGTGTGATTGGGGGTTGTAATGTAGACTATTGAGTTCCAACTTATAGCTCCTTCTACTTTAAACTACTTTGTCTCTGTTTGAAGCTTTCCACAACAAAGTCAAAGGCCTGTCGGTCGTAAAGTTGACATGCCTTCTAATTGTTGTTGACTTTAAGCGCACCTGAGAGTCACTGATCTGCTATCGTTTTTCTCATTAATCATACGTTCATTTTTTGTGTTTTCCTGCTATTTGGAATGGAAAAACACCTACCATATCTAGTTCTCGAATTAAACAAAGTAACAATACTCGAGATGGATGAAGAAATTATATGAAATCTTGAGGTGGTCTTTGTCACTTGGAAATACTTATGTGATAGTTCAAAGAAGGAAACAAAAAAGAGTAAGAGCCAAATAACTATAACAGGAGTGGATGGATCATGTATAAAGTAGGTTATTTTAGTCTAAAATTTATTCACTAAATTAAAATGAATTAGTTGAGATACAAGTAACTAAATTTCAGCATCATTTGTTAATTATTATTATTATAAAAAAAGAAATTTAAATAATATACATCGTTAGTATAAATAATTTTAAGAAACCTTACTTACAAATATTTTTTAAACTGATCTTATAATGTAAAAAAATGATTTATAGTGATAGAATATAAAACTTAATCTCCAAAGAAAAACTATATAGCAAAACTCTTTTAAGAGGAGATAAAATATAAAGAGTGGGCTAAAGGAGGCTACAAAATATAGAGAGTAGGGTCGAGCAAATTAACAATTAAATCAATAATGTAAAATGATAATTAAGTTATTGGATTAGTGCTTCGAGTTATTGATTTAACGGTTTGATTATTAGTTCACTATTTCAAGTTATTAGGTTATTGGTTTGACCACTTTTTTAATGGTTCCGGTGACCTAATAAAAATTTATTATATTATAATTTAGCCTTCAATATATAAAGTATCCTAGCAAGAAGATAAATCGGGTGTCAATGAAAAGTGAAAGGTATGCTATTTAATCTAAATTAAAGTTGATTACTTAGTTCTAGTTCCATATGCTCTTTCTCTTTTTAACCACTTTTTTCTGGCTAAACATACCTATGACTTATGAAATTTTTTTGTGTGAAATCTTAACGGTTAACCCGATAATCGAACCAATAATGATCAGCAACCTATTAATTAATAACCAATCCGATATCTTAACAGTTCTTTTACGATTTAGTATATTTATAAATTGATAATCAATAAATAAAACTAATAACTTTCAAATCTGACCCGAACCATTAATACGCAGTACTAATAAAGAGTGGGCTAAAAGAGGCTATTTCTGCAATTCACCTGTTTTAACGTTGGTTATACCTCCAGGCAGGACAGTATAATGTAGGGTTTTACAGAGGGACGATCAAGAATGTGGAGACCAGCGGTTCTGGCAAAGATAGGATTTTCCAGTAGATTTATAACAAAGCAAAGCTACCATGGTCTTCAAAGCCACGTCTTTCTTCTTCTTCCTCAGCTACGCAGCAATCAAACTCTAGCTCCAGTTAGTCAATCTGAATCTCCATTTCGTTATGATTCTCATTGGTTCTCTTCCAAATCTTCTTTACATGAAACAAAAAGGCTTTTTTCATCAAACCCATCTTCATATTCTGAATCTCTAGGTTCTGAACACATTGGAAATGACAAAGGCGCTGTCTTTGATGGCAATCTTGGAGCTGTTTCATCTGAGTCCGGCGAAGGGTCCTCTGTTTTCGATGGAATTGAGGATAAATTTGCAGCTGGCAATGGTTCTGATATTGGTGATAGTGAGGTTGTAGTGGACAATGATGAAAAAGTGGAGGAAGTAGACTTGGAGAAATTGGAGAGTTTGCTGTCTCTGTTGCAGAGTAGTGGCATTGTCAAAGGATCTATAGAGTCTAGTCTTGAGGAAATAGGGTTGTGTTTGAATGAGGAGTTTGTTGTTAGAGTGCTGGAGACACCTTATGTTCCTGGGGAGAATTTGATTTCGTTTTTCAAATGGGCTGTGAAGAAACCCGAGTTTTTGGTGACTAGACGGGCGGTTGAATTGTTGGTTACTGCAATCTGCCTTGAGGGTAGGAATGCCTATGCTTTGTGGGATTTGGTGAAGGAGGTTGGAGAAAAGGAGAAGGGGATTTTGAGTACTGAGATTCTTAATGAATTGATTGCTTTATTGTCAAGATTGGGTAAAGGAAAGGCTGCATTTGAGACCTTTAATAAGTTTGGGGAATTGGGTTGTGCTCCAAATGCTGATACATACTATTTTACCATTGAAGCTCTTTCTAGGCGATCGATTTATGATTGGGCTTCTACTGTTTGTGAGAAGATGTTAAATGCTGATATGTTACCAAGTGCTGAGAAAGTAGGAAGAATTATTTCTTTACTGTGTAAAGGAAATAAGTCTAAAGATGCACATTTGGTTTACTTGTCGGCGAAGGAGAAAAATATTAATCTGCCTGTAATTTCTATTAAGAGGTTGATCAGCTCGCTTTGTCGGAAAGATGAAAACGTTAGATTTGCATTAGACATGTTGGAGGATTTTCCTAAAGAAGAGAGGAAGCATGCCATTAAGTCATTCTCATCTGTCATTGACGGGTTGTGTTGGTCAAAAAATGTAGCAGGGGAAAAGCAGTTGCGCTCCTATTGCAGTGAAGGCGTGGAAGAGGCCAAAAACTTGCTCCTAAAAATGATAGATGCAGGTCCACCACCTAGTAATGCAGTCTTTAATACAGTTATCAATGCACTCTCCAAGAGTGGAGAAATGGGAGAAGCCAGGAAACTGTTGAATGTGATGGAGAATAGAGGTTTGAAACCTGATGTATACACTTACAGTGCAATTATGAGTGGTTATGCAAAGGGAGGTGAGATGGAGGAGGCTCGTAAGATTTTGGATGAATCCAAAAAGAAGCATTGCAAGCTAAGTCCCGTCACTTATCACACAATTATTCGGGGTTGTTGCAAGCTTGAACAGTATGACAAGGCTCTGGAACTATTGGGAGAAATGAAGGAGTATGGAGTTCAGCCTAATGCTGATGAATATAACAAACTTATTCAATCTCTATGCCTTAAGGCTTTAGATTGGACAACAGCAGAGAGGCTGCTGGAGGAGATGAAGGAGAACGGGTTGCATCCGAATGCAATCACATGAAGAAGTAGGGACGAATGAAGTAATGATTACAGAATAGTAGGTACCAATCTCTGCCTTTAGCTGTAGGGATCTGTATGTTCTGTTCCTTTTATGTCATGGTTAGATAAACAGCAGGCTAAAACTGTAACACCTGCATTTTGTATGGTGAACAGTGGCTAGAATTCTGAAGAAATTTTTTTCATTTTTTCCCTTTTGAAAAAAAAATATTTTCTCCCTGATTTCTCTGGTTGAATGGTTCTGATATTTGAATGATAGGTTGGTAACTAAAATGAGAACACAAGCATAGAGATATGCTTTTTTCTAGTGGTTTCCTGTTGGCACTGCATCAGCCCAGGAAATGCCATTTTGGTAACTTATGATTGACAATGATAACCATAAAAGAGTGGAGGCACAAAAAAGAGAGGGTGAGGATCTATAAGAAAGCAAAAGCCAGTAGAGATTAAATGAGTCTGAAAACTTTACAAGCTCTTCTACATCAAACAGATATTTGTCCGAGGCATCATAATTTGAATGGTTGATCATTGTAGTGTCCTTTTCTGCGAGCTCTCCTTTCAATTGCATTTCAGATGTGAATAAAGGAAGAAAAGTTCTTGACCCGAGGGTTTTCTGGAAACAATTTCTCTATCCCGCAAAGACTCTGTAAGGCCTGCGTACATTCCATCTTTACCAGACCCACTTGTGGGATCAAACAGGGTATGTCCTTATAATAAAGGAAGAGAAGATGTAGCATTATTTTGGTTACTGTAGCTTATGATCTCTGATTATTTTCTACCTCAGCTTTATGAATAGGTATTGAACAATACTGGTTTATATGAGTTGCTATGGTGAGAGCACTTTTCTCGTCATCTTAAAGGATCCAAGCTAAGTTCTCTTTGGGCCAAGCAACTTCCTAACTCAATAACTCCGCCTGTTTGAGCTTGTTTATATTGTCGTTTCCAAACTCGAATATAAAAAAAGTAGAGTTGCAGTAGTTTGACCGTTTAGCATAAAACTATTTCAATTTACGATGAAATTCACTAGCTGTTAAGTTACCGTTCGTCTCAATCCTAAACAAATTAAAATCTGCTATTTATACTTACCAAGATTTTTAAAAACTTATAGTTTTAAATACGCTATAGCATTTGTGCGACAAAAAAACTTTTGAACTTAAAAGATTTCATAACTATATAGTTATAAAAGCTTCTCATTACAAATAAAATAAAAATGTAAAGTTAATTATCTTCAAATTTGGCCCCTACGCGTCCATCCCTTGGAGAGAGGGCAGACATTGCTTTTCTTTTTTTCACGTTGAACAATAGTTTTTCCGCACTATTTTGAAGTGTGTCACTTATTTTACAACGGTTCCAAAAAAAAAAAAATTACGTATCATATAAATTGAAACAAAAATATATAATAATGTAAGCGATCACTTAAATATTATAAATGTAATAGCTGTAATATTTCAATCGCAGTTTCTTCCATAAATTAATGCCTACGTTTATAAACCTAACACACTTGGCACAAAACAAACAAAACGAAGCAGATATATAAACATCATAAACCTCACACTCTTAATATGGGGCACGTGAACAATGAAAGACTTCAAATAAAAAGTTTGAAAGATTAAAATGTGAACAATGAAAGACTTCAAATAAAAAGTTTGAAAGATTAAAATGTTCATATAATATCGAATGATTTTTTTACTCTTCTATCAAAACACTATTATTTTAATTTTTTTGTAAAAAAATAAATCCCTATAAAAGACCTCTTGACAATTAATTATGAGTCTACTTCAAATAATATGAAATTATAAGCAAATGAAGAGACTACTGTTATAATCTCATCATTATGTTGAAGCTCGCGTGTGGTAGGAAACTCGCATACCTAATAATTCAGGCATGAAATTTGAAAAAATCATGATACTTTAAATGTATTTATTTCATCCTTCACTCAAAATAAAATTATAAACCTTAATTCTTATTTGTTGAAATGGTCCAAAAATACACCTAAAGTACCACGGTTTTTCGAGTTTCATATTTGAACTATTAGGTGTGCGAGTTTCCTAACTGAACTATCATCAAATGTTTATCATATTTTAATAAACATTCGGCAATAGTTTAGATAGGAAACTCACACACCTAATAATTCACTTATGAAACTCAAAAAAAAACCACGATATTTCAAATTTAATTTTCATCCTTTCATGGTTGATAACCACAAATTTTACATAAAAGAGCATGCAATATATATACGTGCGTTCCATAACTAGTTTCATGAAAAACGAGTTAGAAAAACACATCAAACATCATTCTTGCAGACCATAGTAGTCGGAAAATATAACCGGTTCCTTTATTTTATTTTTCATTTTTACCAATTTTCCTCCAAAATCTTCAATTCTTTTCTTGAACCATAAATCATTTCTCCATTTCATAATCACTCCCGCTAGGTATTGTGGGTGTGATTCCATTTCTTTTTGTTTTTGTTTTTGTGTGTGTGTGTGTCTGTTATTTCATTAATTTGAAGACAAAAAAATTACAATGGATGAAGGTGGAAAAGATGAAGAAGGATCAATTGAATTTACGCCAACATGGGTGGTTGCTGCTGTATGCACTGTCATTGTTTCCATTTCTCTTGCTCTTGAACGCCTCCTCCACTATACTGGAAAGGTCTTTTTTTTCTCATCTTTTTCAACAATTTGTTTAATATAGTTTTTTGAAAATGAGGGTATATCGGAAACAACCATTCCCCATATCCCATTTGTAGGATTACGCGATTATACTGACTATGTTGTTGTTGGGTTTTTTTGAAACCGAGGGTATATATATCGGAAACAACCCCTCTCCAGATCCCATTTGTGGGATTACGCGATTATACTGACTATGTTGTTGTTGAGTTTTTTTGAAACCGAGGGTATATCGGAAACAATCCCACTCCAGATCTCATTTGTGGGGTTACGCGATTATACTGATTATGTTGTTGTTGAGTTTTTTAAACCGAGGATATATGAGAAACAATCCCTCCCCAGATCCCATTTGTGGGGTTACGCGATTATACTAACTATGTTGTTGTTGTGTAATACAATTTGTTATGTGAAAGTGCATGGTTATTAACAACAACAAAAGAAAAATCCTTTGTTCAGAAAAAATTGTTCTTTACTAAAAGATTTCGTAGGTATTTGCGGGAAAGGATTTTTTTTCTTATAATTAACAACAATTACATGCATTTTGTTGTCACATTGCATTAAAAGGTTGTCATGTTTGTATCTGTCTTCTGTTAAGAAATAGACATATATAAAGATGACAACAATAAAAAAAGGATCTTTGTGAAATATATATATATACACACACACTATCTTTTTTGGGTCTTTTCTTTTACTTCTTCTGATGTTAATTTGAAATTCAACATTTGGCTAAGATTTTTTCATTTTTATTTTTCCTTTTCTATTTCGCCATGTTATTCAACGGTTTACAAATTAAATAGAGTGAAATGATATAGAGAATTCATATAGAGGATCCGAACTTGTTTAGGATTTGAAATGTGATTGTTATTATTGTTGTTGTTGCTTTACGTTATTCTATAGTTGCTCAAGTTCCGTTATTTTGCTAATATGAAACCAGTCCGTAGCTACACCACAGTGAGTCAAGGCCGGGTAGTCAGTTGAACACACTTCATCGGAGAAAATTATACTATGTATATAGGTTAAAAATTATTTTCACATATATATTGAACCTTGAACACCTTTTAACAAAATCTCTGGCTTTGCTACTGGTGCAGCATCTGAAGAGGAAGAAACAGAAGCATCTTTATGAAGCCCTACAGAAAGTTAAAGAAGGTTCGAAAATATCCAACATTGTAGTTCTTTAAAGCTTAAATTGATCAATTAAGGTTGCATTTTATGAACTGTTTTGTGAAATGTGTATGTGCAGAGTTGATGCTCTTGGGGTTTATTTCCCTGCTGTTAACGGTATTTCAGAGTCGCATTGTCAAATTCTGTGTACCTCATCGCGTTGTAATGCACTTACTTCCATGCTCATTATTGTTGGAAGATTCTGCTAGCAGCGATTCGGTTCTCTATCATGCTGGTCCTCACCATCTTCGCCATTTGCTCGCAGAAGAAATGACTGATGAAGGTTACTGCCAAGAAAAAGTACTTCCAGTTACTTTGCTTTGGCGATGTTATGTTATATCAGTTTTTTGTGGTCAGGGGCGGAGCCACTTTGCAAGTTAGGGGTTTGGCAGAACCAGTAACTTTGGCTCACCTGCTATATTTGTGTTAAAAAAATTATTTAATAAGCACAAATAATCTATTCAGAATCCATAACTAACCGTGGTGCAAGGTTTCATTACTTTTACAAATGTCCAGCAGTCTTTCTGTGGCCTTGCTGAAAGAGAAATTATTGATTAATGCTTCTATACAAAGAAAAAAGAAATTTGTGTTGAAAGCACTTTGGCTTTATAATTTTACATCTCTCCTGCTCTGAGTTATCCTGCTAGGTCTACTGCATCATTGTGCAAAAACGACGGATTCTTGTTGATTTCAAGTAAGACGAGCTATGAAAGATCGATACTCTGTGCTGACTATTGCAAATTCTTGCTCCAAAATATGTATAGCAAATTTTCCTTTTATATTAGACTATATTATAATCCTTTTCATAAATTTTTTCAGAACAAGGTCCCGTTACTATCTCTTGAGGCGTTGCATCACCTTCACATTTTTATCTTTGTGCTAGCTATTGTGCATGTGATTTTCTCTGTTCTGACTATTGTATTTGGAGGAGCAAAGGTCAGTACTAACCTTTTCTGCTTCAGTTACGTCTATGCTGGTTTCTTTTACTTTGTCTTTCGAGCTAATTCATTGTTTGTAATCTTTTTAATAATGGCCTAGATACGTCAATGGAAGCACTGGGAGGATGCAATCGTAAAAGATGATTATGAATCCGAACATGGTATGGATCATCCTCCATGAAGAGTTAACATCCAACATTTTGGCACATTACTTTTTTTTTTTTTACTACCAAAGAGTCTTATCTTCCTTGTTTCCCATATTGGAGTCTGTGTCATTCTTCTCTAAAGTGAAAATGACTAAAGAGGAAAGGAAGTAAATGGTTGAAATGAAAAGCTACTAATATTGATGTTCCATTTTGCAGATACTCTGAAACCAGCAGTTACCTATGTCCATGAACATGAATTCATCAGGAAGCGATTTAAGGGTATCGGTAAACAATCAGCCATTTTGGGTTGGGCGGTAAGCACTTCCTCTCCCTACTAAGCGTGTTGGCCATGAATGCGGTTTCTGAATTTAGAATATAACATGATTATATTTTAAGCATTCATAGAATTCTCAGAGTGTTCAAGAATTTGGGATAGTTCTTTACGTAATTAGTTTTGGAGAGTCTCTATATGTTAGTCTTTTAAACTTTGGATTCCGATAAATAATGTATCTTACTATCACTGTCAAGATTTATCCTGCCAACTGGTCCTCAAATGTCTAGTTCAGAAATGGTCTATTTCTGGTTGTTGAAATTCTATCATTGCAAATAGAAAAGAAAAATATCTGAAATCTATGCTGGTGAAGATGTGGGACATGCTGTTCATCTATGTTTATGTGCATAAATGCCATTTCCACTCCATTTTTCTCTAGTGTGCAATTGTTTGCCATACGCTCTCAAATGACACATGAATCATGATAGACTCATATGGTTACCTTCTTTTTTTCTCCAATTCGGATTAGTGTCTGACTTCTGTTTCATGACTCCAATAACTCAAATTTCAATTTCTAGCTGCCTATATATGCTTTGGTTTGCTCAAAATGGCAATAGATTAGCATAAAACCAAGTTTAGTAGGACACTAAATGTTGAAGCATGACCGACCAATGTTGTTAGGCCCTTATTTGTGTCAAACATCATGATGGAGCTATGTTGAAACTTCAAAACTTACTGTGCTTTGGTGAAAATTTGCAGCATTCTTTCTTCAAGCAATTTTATGCTTCTGTCAACGAATCAGACTATAGAGCGCTTCGTTTAGGATTCATCATGGTAACTATGTATTTTTTTGCCAGATTGAGTTGTTAGAATCTGGTTTCATGTGTTTCCATGTATTGAGCACTTTTTACTTGGCTTATACATAATATAGTAAAAGCATCTTCCTTGTGTAGACACATTGCAGGGGAAATCCAAGATTCAATTTTCACAGGTACATGATACGTGCACTGGAAGACGATTTTACTACAGTTGTTGGTATCAGGCAAGTGATAGGATGATGCTAAAGCTCTTAAACATTTTCACCTCCAACTCTTTAAAAAGAGTTCAAAAACATATTTCTCACCACTGGTTCATCAAATTAACTTGGTACTCTTTTGCTTTTGTTTGTTGCAGTTGGTATCTCTGGATATTCGTAATCCTCTTCTTGTTACTTAATATTAACGGTATTCCCAGCTCAAACTTGGAATAGACTTGTTCACCTTACCACGCTGCTATAATTTCATCTGTACTCTTTTCTTTTGACAAGTTGATGAGTTCCTATTTGGAAAATGTCAATTGAATGGTAGTTGCTTTGTGTATATATACATATCCCTTCCATCTTGTTATGATAAATTCGACATTCCCACTAAAATGCTATTGTGCGTCGTGCCTTCATTTTACATGAAGTTTTCAGCACTCTTGAGATGATAAAATTCCCGATAATATTGTGAAAAGTAGAATGATTGCATGGAATAACTTTCATATGAACTTAGTTTCATGTTACCAAGGTTCTTTTGTTGCATATATTTTTCTGGTCATTGTGTTGTGGATTATGATTCAAGGGCTGATACATCATTACGCATGTGCAGGTTGGCATACGTATTTCTGGATTGCTTTCATTCCCTTTATAGTGAGTGACTCCTTTCATAAATTTTACTTGTGTAGTTTCCAGTGTTTCAGTCTCCAAATCTGTGAGTTATTCAGGAAACGATCACTTCTCGTGATAGCTTTTTCGTTAAGAGAAGTATATAAGGGTATTTGCTCTGGTACTCGTGTTCAAGTCAAAATCAAATGCTAGACAACATCTGTATCGAGCTTTGAATGTTATTATGAGTATTAAACATGAAGATTTCTTTCATCATGTATCTGGTTTTCTATCTCATGCAGAAGGAAGCTAACTTGATTTCTGTGTCCTTTCGTTCTTCCTTTCGTGTTTTTCTTTTTCAGCTTCTGCTTGCTGTGGGAACAAAGTTGGAGCATGTGATTATACAGTTAGCTCATGAGATTGCTGAGAAACATGTAGCAGTAGAAGGTGAATTGATTGTAAAACCATCTGATGATCACTTTTGGTTCGACCGCCCTCAAATTGTCCTCTTCTTGATGCATTTTATCCTTTTCCAAAATGCTTTTGAGATAGCATTTTTCTTCTGGATTTTGGTAAGCTAGTAATCAAGTAACACCATTCTATTCAATACAGTTCAATTCTCTTTTCCTAACTTCATGTGTTGTTTTTAATCTTTTTAGTTCCAATATGGCTTTTACTCCTGCATTATGGGAAAATACGTGTTCGTTATTCCTCGGCTTGTCATAGGGTTAGTTCACTACTCCTTATCATCTCCACCCTTTTTCCAGAGGCGGAGCTAGGAATTTCTGAATAACAAAGTAAACACACGAAGAAGTCAAGGGGATTCAACATCTATTATATATTAATAAAAAAGAAATGTTTATAACAAAGTGTAGTTTTCCAGCTAAAGGGATTCAGATGAACCCCCTTGCGCCTCCCTAGCTCCATTCCCCTTATCCTTCTCTCTTGGGGCAAATATTCTTGCATTTCTTGACCTTGTTCTTTCACTTTCCTGTTATCTGATTTTGTCAGAATGTTCATATTTGAAGGTTGTTTTCATCTTTTCCAGGGTATTCATTCAAGTTTTATGCAGCTATAGCACATTGCCACTTTATGCTCTAGTCACACAGGTGACTTTTACTCATAATACTTGATCCAAACTTTGTTTGAATTCTATTGATGAAACATAAACCCGAATATCCTCCTCCTAAATATTTTTTCCTTTTACATGAAATTATAGATGGGGAGTCATTATAAGAAGTCGATGTTCGATAATCATGTTCAAGCTTGCCTTCTGGATTGGGCTGAGAAGGTGAAAAGGAAGAAGGCACAAAGGTCTGCTAGAGATATCTCTAGCCTTTCAACTGAGGGTCCTTCTCTAGGATCACCAATGTCTGTAGATGGACACAAAGATCTCCCTTAAGATGGGGTTTAACTGACACTTGGATCCATGTGATTTTTGGACTGTGTTTTTGTAAAACTGGGGTATGATCATATATACCAACTGAAAAATTCAATGTTCTGAATACTGGATGTATGATGATCCTTTAAGCAAGTCTTGGGGGTTGAGATTTTTTTTTGTGCAAGATGAATTAAAATGGAGAATCACGGTCGATAGGATTCAAAAGGTCGACCTCAACTTGTTTGGGATTTAGAAATAGTTATAACTAATCTTAGGCTTATCACTAAGGCGATGTAGAATGAATAGATATGTTTTGCTTGTCATGTTTACTATGTCTAGCACTTGAAGGGGTCTGGCACCAATATCTGCCATAAAAGGACCCGAGCCATAACAAATGAGAAGCTATCCGACTCAACTCCAACATAATGACTCTGATATAGCTAGCGATATCAGTAAAATGTACCATTTACCCACAGCCTGCATTTGCCAACTTTGGTTTGTATTTCTAACAGAATTGACTGGGTGGTAGCGTCGTGGAAACGCTTGTTTCTTCCATATTTTGGACCTTAGCTCCATGGAAAAGAATATGTTACTGCTGAAATACGGAAGAAATGATGTTGTCGCAGTTTGAGAGTTGTAATTGTAAGCTTTGAGGTGCTTTTCCTCCCATCAAATTAGTAGTTGCACTGGTCGGAGAGATCCTAACCACTATATTATTAGTCCAGCAAAACACTCGAGAGTGTGAAGTGAGTGAAAACCACTGAAGATCAGAGCTCAAATTCTACCATAGACGAGAAAAATTCTTCCAATCGACCTAAACTTGATGGTCAGAGTTATCTGATGTTTTTGCTTGTGGGAGATAATAGGTACATAGTGAAATGGTCAACATGCAGGTTAGCTAGCTTCAACACCACGATTATTTTTTTTTAAAAAAAATAGTGCAGTAAATAACAGAAAAATGTGGAAAGATGCCAAGAGTTATTCAGGATTGATGATGGATGGCTTATAACAGGGTATCTAACATTTGCATTTCAAATGATTATGGAACTGCCTAACTTAGTATGCCTGAATACCTTCTCCACAATGCAAATCAGGAAGAAATCAGAGCAAATTATTAGCAGAGGGACACCCTTTAACTTACCAAGAGAAACCCCCTCTTGATTGTACTTACAACAACAACAACAACAACATACCCAGTATAATCCCACAAAGTGGGGTCTGGGGAGGGGAGGGTAGAGTTTACGCAAACCTTACCTCCACCTCAAGGACAGAAAAAAAGTTGTTTCCGATAGACCCTCGGCTCAAGGTTAAACAAATCAAAGCAATCTAGATAAGGAAAGTTAAAAACAGATTTGAGTATTCTATCACATAAAAGTTATTTGTCAATCATTGGCTGTATCTGGTCTGGAGCAAATTATCTGAACCAAAACACAGATTTTCAAGGAAGACTTTTCAGTAAGGAGAGAATGGCAAAAACTACACATTCCAGTGGATGATGGATGATACATGTTGCCACTGTGATGATCAGGTTATGGAGACTACTTCTCACCTGTTTAAGAGCTGTGAATGGATTAAACAAGTTGGACATGAAGTGTTCCTTTCGACTAATGTAAGACTTCTAGCTGATTATACAAAACAGGTCCTGATGAATATCAAGAGGAAGCACAAGCAGCAGAGGCAATTCAAGAAGGAACTCATGGCTGCAACCATATACCAATATTTGGAGGGCCAGGAATTGGAAAATTTTCAAAGGAGTGAATGTACATACAAGTGAAGTTGTCGCTCAGATCAGGAAGGAAATTACAGCGAAGTCCGTCGACCTGATTATATGTAAAAATAAGGCTGGACCCCTTTATTCTAATTAACTTTTTAAAATGTTTATTTTACCCTTCAATCCTCTATGTATGTAATTGTTTGTAATATTATATATAATATTTATTTTTAACATAGATATTTATAGTTTCTTATTTAAATTCACTAATATTATACTTTTAGAATTTGTCACAAAATCTAATGCTATTTAGTATTTTTTATTATTTTTATTAAAATATTATATCCATTAAATGTGTATATATGTGTGCGCATGCATGTGTGTGTAAGTTTCTCTTCTTTCTTATCCTTTATTATCTATATAAATAAATAAATTTTGTTTGTTATTAACAGATATTTGGTAACATATAATTTTAAATTAATTTACATTATAAATAAATAATTTTTAATTTTACTAATTTTTTTGTATTTCATGCATTGAAATATATTTATAAAATTATATTATCTTTTATTTTCAATTATATAAATAAATATAAGAGTTTGATTATTATTAGTAAAATTACTTTTCATTCTACTAATTTACTTCATTATAGAACGTCATTAACTTATATACTCAATTAGTGTTTGTTTAATTTCATTTTTTCTCAAAAGTTAATATTTATTAAAAAAATTGTTACATAGATTAAAATATATATATATATATATATATATATATTATGATTTTAAAGAAATGAAAAGAAGAAGACAAAGTTGAAAATGTAAGAGTAAAACATATATTTTAAAAGGTCAATTAGAATAAAGAGGGGAGAATGTCTGTTGTTTAAAGTTGAGGGGGGAGTTTAATTTTTAAACCAAACTTGGAGGGTGAAAACAATTTTCACCCATAAAAATAAATATAATTTAATTATTAAAAATAAATTACAAAATTCGTATTTTAGTTAATAATTCACAATCCACATGCATGCAAAGAAACTGGAACACGGTGATTATAAAAAATAAAAATAAATTTTTTAAAAAAAGCAATTTAGTTTGACGTGTAGAAAAGAACAGTAAGGTGAGTTCTAGTTGAAAAAGAAAAAAGTTTTGTAACCCCAGCCCAGAAATTTCTAAAGAGGAGTACGAAAATACTTAGCGATGAATTTTATTATTAAGCGATAATAATTGCTGACATGTTATGAAATAATAAAGAAAAAACAAGAATATTGTAGAGAAAGAGAGAAGGAGAGAAGTTCTTATTTCTCTTTGATTGGATTAAATACAATGAAGGAGAACCCCTCTATTTATAGAGATAATTTCTCCTAACTTTTCTCCAAAAGATAGACTTTCACAATGATATAAACACATATATCTAGTACAATACAAATACCTTTATAGACATTCACTACAACACAAATATGTTTATAACACTCCCCCTTGAATGTCTATTTGATAGATAATGTGCCTCGTTAAAACCTTACTAGAAAAAAACCCAATGGAAAAAAATCTAGTGAAGGAAAAAGAGTATACATATCTAATAATACGCATTTTGGCTGCCTCGTTAAAAACCTTACAAGGAAAACCCAGTGGGACAAAACCTCGCAAGGGAAAAAGAGTACAGCGCGTATTAACTCCCCCTAATGAGAACATCCTTGAATCTTTGCATCCTGATCTTGTGCACCATCTTCTTGAAAGTTGCAGTTGGTAGAGATTTGGTGAATAAATCAGCCACATTATCACTTGAACGAATCTGGTGCACATTGATATCACCATTCTTTTGGAGCTCATGTGTGTAGAAAAACTTTGGCGAGATGTGCTTCGTTCTATCTCCTTTTATGAATCCTCCCTTTAGTTGTGCTATGCATGCAGCATTATCTTCATACAAAATTGTGGGTACTTTGTCACAATTCAAACCACATTTTTCTCTAATGAGATGTATCATGGACCTCAACCACACACATTCTCGGCTTGCTTCATGAATATCTATTATATCAGCATGATTTGATGAAGCAGCTACCAGAGACTGCTTTATAGATCTCCAAGATATGGCAGTACCTCCACATATGAACACGTAGCCAGTTTGAGATCGAGCTTTGTGTAGGTCAGATAGATACCCTGCATTAGCATAATCAACAAGATCCAGACTTGCTAACAAATTAACCGAATGTTATGCCTTATAGTATTAGCAAGATATATTAGTGCAACAATCACAGTAAGATATGGTACTTCAGGACCAAGGATTTCCTCATATAAGAATTATGAACAAGTTTAAAGAAACTTGTAAATGCTTCAGGCATTTTGAATCCTTCATGATTTTCATATAAATTTTATCAAGTGATAGCATTCATTAGTATTTAAATGCGTGACATCTTCTAGTGTCTGGACTACAGGTCCAATAAGCTTTATGCTTACCAATACGCATCATTTTACTTGATAATTATTCCTACATCAGCATGCTTTAATAGATGTAGTATTCAGATCCTCACAATCTTTTACAATATTGCGCACTATATTGTATCAAAAATATCGTAGACGATCAGTTCCAATGCGACATAACTTATTGAGATCTCTTCATTTTTCGTCACTTTCAGGTACCTGAACCTTTGCCAAGGTTTTATGAAGTGTTATGTCGTGGTGCTTTCTTAAAGCACTTGCCTCATCATTATGACCATCTTAATCACTTGCTCCTCTTCTTTTTCAAGAAGTTCTATATTTGGAACCGTTTGGTCTATCACGCTTCAGGCGTCTCATAGACTCTATCCTTCAAGGACTTTCCATTGGAGCATTTGCAACTTTTCTTTTTCCCGAGGATCTAGATAATTCATCGCACACTCAATTTTCAGTTGCTAATCATTTCTCCCCCTAATGTTAGAAAAACTAACATTTACTCCCCAAGCTCATTTGAGGACCCATCTTTGTGCGTTGTGGTGGGGCAATTCAATCATATATCGCACATTCAAATTTTAGATGGAATTATTTGGTTCCTGACCCTGGACCAATTGTGATAGGGGAACCTTGTTGGCTTGATGCATTCAAGTGTTGCTATATGTTAAATAAACATATCTCATACCAAATTTTATTTGGGAGTTTTATTCTCATAATCAATGATTTAGCTATAACTGGAGGCATACAATTCTCGCTAAACCAACATAGATATGAATCAGCATTATCAACATGATTTTATAATTTGGAACTATGCTCTTCGTATAATAATTCGAGCAACAACCTTACAAAAATCAATTGCAAGTGATATCAAAACACATGTGACCATTCCATAGATGCATTTGTTAGCAAACGGTTCACATGGTAGGTGAATGGGCCCATATTCACCCTTTTATAAGTTCCAAAATTTCAGGGAATATAATTCCAATCTTAGCTGATCAAGATCATTCTATGATGAGAACAAGCAACACAAGAGAATTCTTGAAGAATATTTTATTTCTTCAACATATAGCCACGTGAATTCTCAATTATTTTTGTATCACATTTGAACCGGGATGACCAACCGGTATGCCAACTTATTTCAGTAAACTTCTGATTTACTTTCATATGTGATTTCATCATCATACCCATATTTATGTACTACAAATAAAAAAAACCGTCGGGTAATCTTTTACATAAATATTTATAACCCGCTTCAATTGTAGTAGCATGAAGATATTAGATCTTCCCATAATTTATAGTCTCTTTTTTTTTTTCAATGTCATTGAAACTTATAAGTTTCCTTTTGAGACTTAATACAACAATTTCATTCCTTCAGGTAGTAATACATTAGCTCTTCCGGAGCTCTCAATTAATTTTGTATACTACCACATATTCAATCATATCAAAATAGTTTCTCCATATAGTTTCAATTTTGAAACAATTTTGAATGTTGATGAGCTATACTCATGAACAGACGTATAGTCTTGATGAATCCAATCATATCGTGCCTTTGGGTGGATGACCATCTTCAGGTGGTCATACCTTTCTTTTAGGCTATTCCACAAAACAAGTAGATCCTTGATCATGAGATATTTAATTTTAAGAATTTCGTCAAGATGATGACGCAAGCATATCATAGCCTTAGCACGATCTTGATTTGATGCTTTGTTTTTACTTTTAATGGTGTCTCCAAGACCCATTGCATCCATATGGATTTTTGATGTTTTGATTTCCCTTCAGGGACTAGATCTGTATTAGATCTATATTTGTAACATTTATCAAAGTTCTCAATTTCTCATTCTTCAGGAATGGAACATGATCATCTAAATATGCCTTAACCACATAAGGTATGATAGCTTAACCTCTTTTAAGATATTGCTACTTCGGGAGCAAATCGAGGTATGCATATAACATAGCTGATTTCTATTACATATTTTCACAATATTGTTCTGCTGGAACAAATATATTTTCACAATATTGTTCTTCTCAATTATGAGGCATGAATTGCCAAGTGAATCAATAAGTCGTCCTCAAGTTCATATACAAAATCGATATTGTTATTAGTAAATACATAAATATCAAGAAATACTAACCTTCATCTTTCTAAGAAAACTTTGATTTTTCTTACCTCAGATCTTTCAAAGTGAGTGCTCAAGGCAGAGACTCGTGCTGATAACGTGTTATGAAATAATGAAAAAAGAACAAGAATATTGTAGAGAAAGAGAGAAGGAGAGAAGTTCTTATTTCTCTTTGATTGGATTAAATACAATGAAGGAGAACCCCTCTATTTATAGGGATAATTTCTCCTAACTTTTCTCCAAAAGATAGACTTTCACAATGATATAAACACATATATCTAGTACAATACAAATACCTTTATAGACATTCACTACAACACAAATATGTTTATTATTAAGCGATAATAATTGCTGACACTAATTTGTATATTTTTATTGTGAATAAGATGATTTGTAGTTCTACAAATATTTTGTAATTTATTTAAGATCATAAGTTTTCTTTTAAAGTTCGTGTCCCATAAAAGAGTACTCCCTCGGTCTCAATTTATAATATGACACTCTTTCATTTTTAGTCGGTTCAGAAAAGAATGATACATTTTTATATTTAGCATCAACTTAATTTTAAAATACACATATTATTCCTAATAAGGTAATTTATAACTACATGAATTTCAACTATTTATTTTAGATCATAAATTTTAAAACTCTTCATTTACTTCTTAGAGTTAGTGCCAAGCACCTTCTACATATTATATATGGGGTTTCTCACTCGATGTTCAATATCCCCATTAAAACTAATTAAACCCGAATTTGCACACTACAAGACCCACTTTTAAAGCAACGTTTCCAGAATAATTCTTTTCGTTCCCAAAATTTAAATTCAAAACCTGAGGAGTTAGAGCTATTTCAATCATACCACTGCTACCTATATTGATGGAGATAGAGGAACAATGAGTGACCCATATATACTTTGTGATTCGATTGATAAAAGAGTATTGTTTGACCAGAGCTCCTCCATGGATTGATATCAAGAATCGTCCATCTTTCGAAATATTTTTTAGAAATTTATCCCTTCATTTTTTAATTCCATCATGCACCATAATTTTATACTTACGACCGATATATCTATAAAAGATTTAGTTAAAGTTTAAATTACTATTTAGATAATATATAATAGACGTTAAATAGAGTGTTTATTTTTTTTATATTTTAAGTCCCAAAGCAGCTAGCAAAACTTAGGCTTATCTCTAAGGCGAAGTAGGGGATTTAGCTTGCGAATGTAAAACTTGATATCAGCAAAATGTACCATTTGTCCACGACCTGCATTTGCCAACTTTGGTTTGTATTTCTAAAAATGATGTCGCAGTTTGAGCCAATTTTTCTAATAGTAAGCTTTGAGATGCTTTTCCTCCCATCAAATTAGTAGTTGCGTCGATCATAACCACTATATTATTAGTCCAGCAAAACACTCAGAGAGTGTGATGTGAGTGAAAACCACTGAAGATCAGAGCTCAAATTCTACCATAGACGACAAAAGTTGATGGGCAGATAATAGATACATAGTGAAATAGTCCAGGTGCACGTAAGCTAGCTTGAACACCACCAGAAATAACTGAAAGTACAGAAAATTGGGAAAGGTGCAGAATTGCAACTTTAATGATGCACAAGTAAGAGTCATTCAGGATTGATGATGGATGGGCTTACAACAGGGTGTCTAACATTTGCATTGCAAATAATTATGAAACTGCCCAACTTAGATTTTGAGCATTTGATGGGTCATAATTAGGCATCGAAAAATACATTTGCATTGAGCATTGCCACCTGAAGTTTGCTTAGAAAATCCTTGTGCAACCCAGTAGAAGATCCAGATCCTGCTTCTGACATTAACTGAAGACAGAAAACAAATGTTCAGTATTTATGGAGAATTGAAGGGAAGGGGGAGAGAATACGCAGACGTCTCTTACTTGATGTGGAAGGATAGCATGTCCCCAAGGTGATCTTTTTGTGTACATTACAGGCCTTTCTGGGTAAACAGAACGACAGCCAAATTAGTTGTGATCACAAGAGTACAACATCGTCTCAATCCCAAGCAAGTTGCGACTATATGAACCCTTGCACATTTTTGCTCTATTGAGCTCATCTTAATCAAATATATTACATATGATAAATTACAAATAAAACCTGTAGATATGTTTATTTAAACATATATAGCTGTGATCAGAAGAGTAGAAGGAGAATTATCTTCTTTCTTTTTTTCTTTTTCTTTTTACTGATAATTGGAGAAAGCGTCTAATTTCCATTACTAACAGAAGTGAGATTTATTTGTGCTCAATGTCTCCTTGGGTTCTTTCTGATCTACGCCCCTTGGCACTCCTTTTAACACAGAGAACTACAACAGAAAAGCATCACTTCTTGCAGTTCTCAACCATACAATCAAAGCTAAAATCTTCACAAGAATGTGCTGATTTACTCTATGACACAAAGAAGTAACACAAATCAAAGTGGTAGAATGATGTCCTTTGGAAAGTGCAAATCCATCTTATTGCTCTAAACATATTTTAGACATGAGGAAATTGACATTTGACATTACTATATTAGATGATAACTGATAAACACAAAAATCCAGGTCACTGAAACTTGGCATACTACTTGGTTAGCATGAGCTTTGAACGCAAAAGAATTCTAGAATCCCATCATAGCAATGGTTAGAAGTATTATACCATTTTTTTGGATGAATGAAGGTCAATTTTATTGCTTTAATAGCACCCACGAGGTGCATGGTATATAAAAAAAAAAAAAAAAAACTCAGACTCCTAACAGGCTTAGAAGAGTTCAAGATACCATCCAATAAAGTAAATGAAGCTCACTTCAAAAGAAGCACCAGAATGGATCAGTTATGTAGTTAATATAGATGCTCACAAAATATGCATTTCTAAACAAATTGAATTGCGAAAGGAGGCAAAAAAGTATTCCTGAATAACTTCTACACAATGCAAATCAGGAAGAAATCAGAGTAAATTATTAGTAGAGGGGCACCCTTTAACTTACCAGGAGAATCTTCCGGTAAATTATTGTGAGCATTCAGAGCAGCCACCCAACCTATCAAAAAAGATGAAACTTCATCGTCATTCTCACTTGCGACTTCTTGATCATAGGAACTAGAGGCATCATACCAATGTTCTTGCAGAAAAGCGAAAGCTGGTTAACAAATTACCATAATATCATCAAAATATTTAAATGATGGCACAGTGAGACCTTGGGGGGGGGGGGGGGGGGGGGGGTTGCTCACATGAGCTATCTTCTGCCCAGGGAGTGCCAGCATAATAGTATGACAGGTCGACCTCTTGTTCAGAGGTCATTCACGCAGACAAGGTCCAGGGGGGATGATAAGATGGTACATGTAGAATCCATTTTTTTTCTTTGGGGGAATACACCTATAATTGATATATGCAAAATACCTAGAACTAAACATGGTACTGAGGATTCATATAGCTGACCCCAGCTTGTTTGGGACTAAGGTGTAGTTATTGTAAATACACCTGAAATTGACTAAGGCATGTTGATGTTACTTTGGTGTTCCACTGCCTAGGATCAAAGTTTTGAAGCTTTTTGGAATTTCTTTTTTGCTATGGCTGACAGTTTCCTAAGACTGGGTCGAAATGGAGCGAAATGACTAGTGATGATTCATATAACTTACACCAACTAACTAGGGACTGAGGTTTTGTTCTTGTTGTTGATAGTTCCTTATATTCAGAAGCAGCAATTAACTCTTTCCTCTAAACCTGATTAATTCGCTGTTTCCTTGATATATACAAAGTAAAATGAGAATTTGGTTATTTTCTTGATATACACAGAGACAGGTGTTGTAGTGTGAAACAAGGATGACCAGACTGCCTAAAATGTTGTATAGCAAAACAACACAGATGATGGTACTCTGCACTAAATGTAGTCTTGAATGATAACTTTCACTTGATAGTACTCTGCGCTAAAATGTAGTCTTGAATGATAACTTTCACTTGATAGTACTCAGCGCTAAAATGTAGTCTTGAATGATAACTTTTACTTCAGATCACCTCAATCAAGTTGAAAAGGTAAGCTTTTCATCAATGGAAAATGCAAAGTGAGATGATCAAGTGGAAAAAAGTGTCATTCCGAAGACTGAGTGCACTTATCTTCAATGGATTCCAATAAGTCAAAAGTTATAAAAGCTATTACTCTTTTGACATGTAAAATGCCTTTTTCAACAATAAAGTAAAGAAAATAATTTGAAGGGCACCAGTACATGCTCATAAATGAAGGAAGAATCGCATCAAAAGTCAAATCACTATTGATCTCTTATACTTCATAGTATGAATTCAGCATCTATGGAGAGCTCAACATTAGTGTTGATAACAAAGAGAATGAAAGAATAGACAAAGCAAATATTATATCTATACAAAACAAAACTTAACGGGAAAAAAGTTGAATCTAAATAATGAAACCGGCACAAAAAAGGCATCAGAAAGAAAGGAAGAAATAAAAAAGATATGGAAGGTATGACAATGTAATTGAGGTAAAAGTGATTAACTAGATAATAGAATTGATAAAATTAGGAGTTCATGATTTGATCGAAGAAACATACGGTCATTCAGTAGCTGAAAAGCTTCACTTGTACAACATCCTTGTAGCGGTATTAACCTTGTTGGAGGATACTCATTCACTCGATTGACACCACTAGCATCAGCTACGGTAGATATAGACTTAGAGGCACTCATTTGGTTCTTCTCCCCATCACTAGCATAGCTGCTAGCTCGTTCGAGTCGATCTGTAAACTAAAGCATTAGAGAGAGGTCGATCCGGATTCCTAGTTTAGAAGACTAAATCCAGCTAAACATCCATAAGCAAAGAACACAATTTCTTTGAAACATACATCACAAATAAAACTAGTCAACCAGTTGAGAGTATAACACTCTCTAAAGATTTTACTCTATATCAAAAGCTAAACTCAGATTCTAGGAATTATTGACCCCCCACCCCCAATGTTTTCTCAAGGGGTGGACATTGGCTCATCTTGTTGGTGCCTACTAGTCTGCCATGTATAACCTTAAAGAAGGTTCAATTCTACTAGCTAATAACAGCTATAGGACACATGATACAGAGAGTCCCTAGAATAACTTGTAACTTCCAGTGGAAGGCGACTGTAGCAAAACCGATAACGAAAACTGCTTCCTTTTTTAAGATTACTAGTTGTATTGAGCTTCATGCTTCACTGATGCTAGAATAATAAGAAGAGAGAAACATTTTGGAGTTATTTTGAAAGTAATCAACTTTACAATGCTAGCTTAAAAGATCAAAAGGATATCTTCACGAATTGGCGGCTGGTATAGAGACAATCTTATAATGCATCCTTATGTCTCACTATTGTTAGCTCATTGGAAATTCAACTTACAACACAACATCCAGACTTCCCACTTTCAAACTTTTGGCTATTGACACAGAGAAGTTCTGATGTATGATCACCAGTTGATTACACCATCAGATGTTTCAAAAAAAAACTGTTAATGACGGGCACACTATATTGGAGAGCAAAAGGGGATTTTTTTTATACCTCATTTGAGGACAAAATATAGCCATGTAAGATGAATACGATGCTCGTCATGAGAGCAACAACTAGCTTTTAGTAGCTTACTTGTGTTTATCTTTTACGGGAGATTAGTCTTGATGATAACAGTACATGCGAATTAAGGCATTAAGGTTAACATAATCTCAATTAATAAACGGTAGTCTTTAAATAACTAAAATTTTACATCTAGCTGTATCAAAACTAGTTACCTCCTCCAGATTTTCGCCTACCGAGTGCACGATTCCTGGTAGAAACGAAAAAATCACATGAAATTAATTCAACAAAACACGTCCAAATTTAGCAATTCAATAAAACATGTCCAGATTTAGAAAGAGCAATTCGTATATCAAAATCATTATGATACCGCTGATTGGGAGGGGCATAACGTTTGACGGTTACGGTATTATCGGTGGCTGATGAGTCTGCAGCAGGATGTTCCGGCATCTCCGCTTGGTATTCAACGCGTCGCCCCGCTGCTGCCGCCGCCTTTTTTCCTGTGATCTTCCGGTGATATTCTCAGCTGAGCATCAGAGACCGTGTGATGAGTCCATGCTTCCTGCGCGTCTATAGATTCTGCGACTCCGAGAGATGAAGGGAGGGTTTTGATTGATCGATTGTGATATTTAGCTTGGTTTCTAAGAAATGGAACGCACGCGCTTCTGGGAGAGTGAATGTACTCTCCAATTTCAACTTTCATCCCCAAACTTTTCAAGAATCCTTAAGGAAAGCCCGTCAAGTTATATTATTTCTCTTTTTGCTTCATCAATTATTGTTGCCCCGACCTCCAAGAAAGCCTGCCAATGTATGTCATTGTTTACTTGATCAACTTAATCCTTATTTGTACTTAAAATGAATTGAAACTTTTAGCTTTGTGTTCTCCTGATTACAATAACAACGTACTAATGTAGTAGAGAGGCTGTTTTCTCGGCTCGTTGTGTTTGGCAAACATGAAAATTTTCATTTGGTTTCGCTTTTATTCAAATCATACTAAAAAAAATGTTGAGAGATAGACTGATTCATGTTTGATCCTTGTTTGCGGAAAAAAAATAATTAGTGGAAGCTGTAAACCTAATTTTGGCTAAAACATAGCAAAAAATTTCATGGAAAAGGAATAGTACTTCCCACGAGGAGCAAGTATTTATCTGAGTTGAGGAAGTATACGAGAGTCCAAAATCAGTGTCAAACTCAACTAAAGGGATAAAACACCTGCATCACATAGTTCACCTTTTACATCGTGCAAAAATATCATTCTGATACTCAAAACAACATCAGTTCAAAAAATAATGGAAGAGAGATTTGTTCTTCTCATGCAGAAATAGAAACTTTTGACATAAATGAATAAGGTAAATA
This sequence comes from Datura wrightii, assembly GCA_035772735.1. NCBI lineage: Eukaryota > Viridiplantae > Streptophyta > Magnoliopsida > Solanales > Solanaceae > Datura > Datura wrightii. The sequence goes on from JASDFA010000011.1 coordinate 3,970,495, forward strand.
CATTTTGTATAACTTCACAACTCAATGATACAATGCTCCTTTCATGCTGCACATATAATGAAAAATGCCCGACATTTTTCCCAAAAACCAGTCAATCCAAGTGCCATTCCATAAACGTCTTTGGCACGGGCAATAATTTACAGCAACAGAGTAATATATTGCACTTTATCATCACTGCTATAAAGGCCCCTCTTGTCGGCCCAGCAAATGCCACATGATGAGAGAAGATTATATAGCACAGTCACCACAAGCACTGCTTTGAAGCTGTTCCTACCTCTTCTATCAAAAAGCCCAAAGGTAGCTCGAAGCTAATGAATGGGCGCAGCATCTAGAAAAGCTCCTCTGAATTGAATTTGTTCCATGCTTCCTATTGCAAGATAGGAACTTAATAAAGAGCACAATAGACTTGAGAGTAAAAGAAGTGTCATAAGCAGTGACGACTGACAACTAAAGGATCTTTCAATGATGACTCCAACAAAGACAAAAGGAAACACGCCAAGAAATGAAACTTGCCATTTGGCTGCATAAGAAGCCCCTTCTATAAAACCACAGGACATCTGTTTCTAACAGGCTTCATAACCACAGACTAACTGGTTATTAATGTTTCCGATTAAAGGAGTAAAACCTCCAATTAACAAGAAATGTAAAGGGCATGTTAATGAAGAACCAAATTCATATTGCACTGATGGAACATCATGTTGAGCAGCGATAGGAGTACCTTTAGCATGTCAAACACCTTTTCAGCAACATATTTCTGTTGAAGGGTGGCACCTTTCTGCTGTACTTTATCGGGATGGATACACAATGTTGCTTTTCTATATACCTTTTTCACAGAAGCACCAGTAATTAAATCCGTCAAAGAAACAGGCTGCCAACCGCATTCAGGCCAAAGCACCTATGTCACAAAGTCAATTTGATATCCTTATCAAGACCATTCTATTAGAAGCCCACAGACAATCAAATGTTTCAGATATTATAGGTTTTCCCATTCACAAATAATTTATTTATGTCAATTAAAAAAAACAACGATTTTACTCAGATACAAGGTATTTTGGTCTCTATAAATGTTAAATACATGTGTAAATCTTTTGGTGCATAAATTTCTATGATTGGAAGAAAAATCTGTTATCTAATATGATGGCTTCCTGTGTACATGTGTGTGCTTGACTGCTTGGTGTTTTTTTACTTTTAACACCAGTGCTGTTCAAGGTGTGAATAGGTAGAAGGCACAATCCCCCAACCCCCACCCCACACAAAAGAAAAAAATGATGATGATTAGCAAGTAAATATAGAGAGGGCGCGTCATTTGTTTGGGAATTACTATTAAAGGAAAAAAACTCTTTCCAAATTTTCTCCTCTCTTGTTAACCAGGTCTGTTAAGTGGATCTAGCAGCTCAGGGGTACAACTGATCTCATATTTGCGGACATAAAACGGAACATACATATTGCAAAGTTGATAGCAGTGCACGCAGATTTCCTTCTTTCCCAGCAGCCCATCGCTTGATTTCAATATCTAGAGTCTCAGATATTCTCTGTAACAAAAAGTAAGCAACTATAACATAGATAAAATAGTAAAATAACAGCAAAGACATATCATAGAAGTCAGAGCAAAAAGAAAAAGGATGAAAAGACACCACAAAAGACAATAGAAAAAAAAAGAAGAAGAAGCTCGCGCATCCTAGAAACATTGATGCACCGAAGCTCTGCCAGCACACATTTTAGACAGGAATTATGAATCAGCAATATTCAATTCATTTAGCCACATAGCATAGCACCATGCAGCAAAAGGCAAGGCCTTCAGGAGTAATTTTCTTAGTTTAACATGATTCATTCCAAAATGAAGAAAGTGATCCTACTGATATCAGACATGGCTCGTTCCAATTTGCATCTTTAAACAAGATACCAAAAGTTTAGGCAATATTTGAAGAAAGAAAACCTTTCCAATCAAAGTTCTAAAATATGATTTAAAAATGATGAGGGGCACCTAAACAAGCACCGGAACAACAAGATTGTTTTATTACTCTGTATTTCGATACAGGCATGTAACAGTGGTATACAAAGAAAATTATAGGCATTATTTTTTGGATTATGCCACTAATTGAAACGAGCACACGATAATTTATAAGTACTTCTGCAAGTTGTTTATTAAAACAGTACTTACATGTCTTTCCTGCTGCTCCATCTGAACTTGAAGGTCACGTTGATTCTTTTCAGCCAAAGCTTTGGCCTGAGCAAAACATATCATAAATTATATATAGAGCTAAACTATGCAATACATGGCTCAAAGGCTGTAAACAGAAATTTGCCCTGACAATCCAAACATGAGATAAAAGACACATGTGCCAGGGGGCATACCGCACGCTCCTGAGTCCGTTGATGGCGTTCCAATCTAGCTCTTCTTCTTTCTTCAGTTTCCCCTTCAACCTCTTGGAAATCTCCAGATGACGTGGCAGCTGGGTAAGTAACATAACTCAGTATTCAGGAAATAGATGAGACAAACTTAAAACCGACAACGTGACACACAGTTGGTATGCCATAGTTTGTCCGTAAGCATAGAATAGCCTAGATGACTTCTTAAAGTATATGCAAGACAAAAACAAATCGTAAGAAATTGTGACAGTTAATTAAAAAAATGGGCATCTTCTGTACAATTGAGGGAATTATTCAAGAAAAACTGCTACTAACTGATGAGTTGAATTAAGTTGTAACTGTGTGATATTAATTCAATTGAAGATAAAGTTGGAGAACATGAAAAGCCGCCAAGGTAGTCACTCTAGACTGCGAGGCTTTACTAGTAGTACAGACTAACCCCCTCCCTGAACTTTGCTAGTGAAGCCGCAAAAATGCAAGTACCTCCAAATATTGAAGAGAGATCATCAACAAAACTTGTAGTTGAAGATGCCTTTGTCCTGTTGGAGGAGGTTGTGGTAGATGAAAATGTTGGCTTTGGCCCTCCAGCACCTGCCGTGTTCTGGAACTGTGAAGCAAATGAAGTCTCCTAGAAATGGCAGGTGAAGAAAAGAAATAGTTACCAAAATGAACAATAAAAGCACCGCAAGAGGGCTTAAATTGATATTTGGTGTTGTTTTGTTTACACTTACAGAAGAACTTGTTCTTGTCTTTGGTGCACTATTGGCTCTAGAACCCATATTGAAAAAGGATTCAATATCATCATCATTCTTTTGTTGGTTCATCCTTGCAGCTGCCCTTTCTCGAGCCTCTGCAGCAGCTCTCTCACGAGCCTCTGCGGCAGCTCTTTCTACTGCAGCTCGTTCTGCACGACGTCTCACCTCAGCCTCAGCCTTTGCAGCTGAAGCCTTTTCACGTGCTTCTTTTTCCCTTGCTTCTGCAGCTGCCTTTTCTGCTCTTTCTCTAGCTTCTGCTGCAGCTCTTTCACGGGCTTCCGCTTGTGCTCGCTGAACAGCAGCCCTTTCAGCCCGTTCTCGAGCTTCAGCTGCAGCCTTCTCCACGGCAGCTCTTTCAGTTTTTAAACGAGTAGCAGCAGCAGCTCTTTCTCTAGCTTCTGCTGCTGCTCTTTCACGTGCTTCTCTAGTAGCCCTTTCTACAGCTTGCCTAGCCCTATCTCTTTCTATCTCTCTGACTCTCTCCCTCTCCCTCTCAAGTTTCAATTGTGCTCTCTCTTCCTCTTCTTTTTCCCTCTGTTGACGTTCACGTTCCAATCTCTCCTTGTTTTCTCTCAATTCTTTTTCTTGTGTTTCATGCATGGCTTGTTCATCGCTGTCCAGGTTTACAGCCTCCTTACTCTTGGATGCCTTTGCATATTCTCTTTCCCGAACTTCCTTAGCATGTCTAAATTTGGCCTGAGCTCTATCCATAGCCTCCTTCATCGCAGCTGCTGATGCAGCAGCCACTGAGTTTGCATTCATATCTTCACCAGAAACAACTTCTGCACTTTCATCCACACTATGGTGAGACCTACCCATGGCAAATTCATCAAGTTCATCCAACTGAGAAGATGGAGGGCTCTTGGCTGCAGGACGAACAAGCTTAGGACTTTGAGAGTATTGGTTGTATCTTGGAGAAGAAGAATATCCGTCACCCTTCTTTCTTGCATCCGAAGTAAAGGAACTAGCCTCTGACTTCAAATTTCGCCGTGGAATTGGAGGAGGAGGTCGGGATGGAGGTGGAGCTCTTGTAGGTTGTGTAAAAAGAGGAATCTCTGATACACTAAGCCATACATCATCAGAAGGCTGCATCTGGACCTCTGATCTTTGGGATGTATCTGATCCGAAGTGTGTTTCATGAATATTGCTACTTGCATATGGAGGGGGACTAGCTTGACCAAAAGATCTCTGGGGATCAGCCGCAGGCATGTCAAACAGAGGAGAGTCCAGAAAACCATCCCCAGGCACCTTTTTCTGTGAGCGGCTATCAGAAGATCTAGAAGAAGATTTTCCGATGTTTTCTCTAGAAATAGAGGTTTGTGTGTCACTCCTTCCTGATCCTGCCCTCTGAGGGCTCCCTCCCGTTCCTCTGTTATTCCTAGAAGGGTATAATGGAGGAACAGACTTACTAAAACCACTCAGTGGATCTAAATCATCAAGAACTCCTCCACTAACCGATGAAGCTTCAGATTTTGCATTTCCAGATTTACCAAGCTGACCAATCTGTTCAAGTGGATCCATGAACTCCCCCCGGGAAGAGGAAGCTGGAATTGAGGTTGACCCTAAGCCTGAAAAAGGGTCATCCAGCACACTAGAACTTCTATTTGAATTTCCAGTGGGTTTGGAGTAATGACTAGACTCTGTATATGACCTGTGCAAAACCACCTGTCCCTCATTAGACAATCAAATTGCAGGATAACAAAGATAAGATAACAATTTGTCCGTACTTTTGAGTACATCAATTTATTCTAATCCACAACACTAATCACAACTGATATGCCAAGGAAAAATGCACCTACATATCAAATACAGACTAATCAATGTCGTTCACTGAGATACCCTGTTCTACCTTGTCTTCTTCTTTCTATATTTATTTGCTCAAAAAAGCCAGTCTATTGTTTTCTAGTCGGTATAATAATTTAAAAAGAAATTCATGAAAAGTGAAAGGGCTAATGAAGATATGAACTGGCTTTATTTTACGATAAGACAGACAAACTACTAAGCACCAACATTTACCACAACTTAGTTTCAAAAAAAAACATTTACCACAATTTTGAGAAAGCTAACCAGAATTATATGTATTCCACTACAACAGTTACACATTTTGTATTTTTATTGTTTGGATAAAGTACCGCCGTTTTATTGTAAGTATGGATAAAGTACCACAGTTACAATTCTGTGTGTCATATCTTAGATTTAATGTTTTGTTCTTCACATAGTCATAGCATTTTTTGCCTATTGGGAGCATATAGACATAATATGGCAAGTAATTCCATATATTAACAATAATAAGAAATACGGAGTTTCCAAAAGCTAAAAGATAGAAGAATTTTATAATACATTCCATATGGCTATCCTATTTGACATGCAAGAGGGAAAATTTTGTTACATGTTAGCCCTTTCAAGCTGTATTCAAATAACCTAGACAGTAGTATGTACATGAGCAGTGAAGAAAATAAGTCCATACAAGGCACAAGCACATAGAAGACCAGTTTTTTGCAAATAGAAGACCAGTTTCAACAGAAAATTGCAATAACTAAACTGCCTTATATAAGGTCTGCATTTCAAGGTTGAGTCTCAACACAAGTTATTTTGATGTCACTGAACTCTCTTTTTTCTTTTTTGATTATTTTCAATGTCACTGATCCTTATTCAAAACAAATATAGCTGCTCTAATATAAGGGCATATAAGATTGCACAATTTAATTTATTAACTAAATACAGCTAGTGAACCTTTTTCCTTAAGCCTGTGTATGCTTCAATCCAGAAAGAATATCATGCTAATGCCGTTTCAATAGCTCAAGAAATTCAGCAACACATCCAATATCCCTCAAGTCGGGATTATGGCTTCGTTACTGACTATCAGGAGTCCTTTTAGTTTCAGGATTTATACAGCCGATTGCAGCTAGTAGGGATTGAAGCTTAGTTATTGCAGGTATCTCTAAAATCTTCAAGAGCCTACCAGATGTCAAACCACAGAACAGCTCATACCAAGTTCAGACTGTATAATATATCTGACCAAATTACCTAAACCAACTACGCTAACAAATTCCAAAGTAGTGATCTGCAGCCCAAATTGACATTAATTGCAATTGAAACAAATCCAACTATGTCTGACTTTACAACAGCTATGCCTCAATCACAAACTAGTTGGAATTAGCTATATAAACAACTTCACAACAATTATGCCTTTCATTAGTTTAATTTCACTGAGAAATAGCTTAAATTATTTAAACCACTATGATCAGAAAAACAAGTGTAACTTTGAGAAATATGACAAAAGTACCTTTTATTAGTGGTGGAAGTGCTACTCCCAAAACCAGCTAACAAATCATCAAACTCTCTGGCACTCGAGCTCATACTACTTTTAGGCTCTGTTACCTTCTCATTCGACCTCAAATTCCCCAGCAGATCACCAAAGTGTTCGTCCTTAATCTTTGGTTGTGGTGGCGAAGTCATTGTAGCAAAAACATCATCGTCAAATCTCTCAGTGGATGCAGATATTTTAGATACCGATTTGCTTTTCAGTCCTGGCAATCCATCGAAAATATCCTCGTCGTACACTGGCTTGTCATATACCGGAACCGACGATGTTTGATCGTTGGTGTTATGGCTATTCGAATCGTTGCCGGTTGTGAAAATGGAATCGTAATTGATATCATTCATCGACGAGGATTTATTGTTGTTATTACTAGACTTCGTGTATTTTGGAGGTCCACCGAAAACGTCTTTGTACAGTAGACCATCAGGATCATCATACAATGGTGAAGATGACGATGATCGGACGGAAGAGGAACGACGATCTCCACTGTCGGATCTCATCGGAGCCGATTTTCCTGCGGGTCTAAACCCGAAATCTCGAGCCAGTACATCGAGGTCATCCATAGAAGATATATCCGATCAGTAGTCAAGTCCTTTCAGATCTGGACCGAATTCCCCTCGGAAACACTGCAAATCCTGCTCGTATTATCTGAAAATTAGGAGAAATTGGAGAAGGCCAATACGGTCAACCGAATCACCAAAGACAAAATGTGAATGATCAGAAACTACAACAACATGAATAAATATCTATATATAAATATATGTACGTATATGTAGAGAGAGAAAATTGGTGAATTAGGGTTTGAAGAGGGGAAGGACTGAGTATCGGCGACTGTTTCTCTCTCTCTCTCTCTCTCTCCTTTTTTTCTTAATTTTTTTTTCTTCTTCCCTCCACCTCCGTCGTCCAGCTTTCTTTTCTTGTTTCTCGCCGATTCTTTATCTCAGTTGTAATTGATTTAGTTCATTTTGATTCTTTTTTGGTTTCATGTGAAATTTCGATTCTACCTTAATATACTGTTGGGCCGAGATAAAAATGGTAAAACCATAAGTATTCTTATATATTACACTTCGAGTTTTGTTCACTTTGTTAAGAATATTATATCTTAAAAAAATAATTCGATATCAATTTAAATATACTAAGGCGTCGTTCGGTAGGAAGACAATTAACGCAAGAATTAGTAATATATAAATTGCTAATATGAAAATTAATAATATAAAAATTATTTTTTGTCAAGTATTTGATTTATTATATTAAAAACTAAATATACCATGTATTGTGTTGATTTAAAATTTTACAAAAATCTTCTTTACAATTACACCCTTGAATTTTTGTATAAAGAAATTTAGAAAAAAGAAATTGAGAAGTAGTTTAGTCATTTATGGGTCTTATCCATGAATTAGTTATTCTAGAATTAGTAATTATTTATCTTTTTAATATAATATAATACACCCTATAATATATAAGTGTTCTCAAGTTAAAAATGATATTTGAAAAATTGAAGTTGTGTTTGAGCATGAATACAAATTAAAGTTGTTTTTGAATCTTTATAAGTAATTTGAAGTAAAAATTGTGAAAACAATAACTTGGAGTTTTTCGAATTTCAAAAATTTTTGAAATCAATTTCAACTTTAAATTAAATTTCAAAAAATTATAAATCTATATCCAAATACTTTTTCGGATAAAAATGAAAAACATCTATGATCAAACAAGCTATTTAGTTTTATTATTTCAAAAAAGATAAAAAATATCCATGGTCAAACAAGCCATTTAGTTTCATTTTATATTTGAAAAGAAAAGAAAAGAATATTCCAGTCGAAAAGAGCAATTTGTACGTATTCCAGGTATAAAATAAAGTGACATCAGTAAAGAATTAAGTATAAATTAGGAAATGGAAAACGGATAAAAAGCTATGGCCCATGCAGGTTTCGAACCTGCGACCTTCGCGTTATTAGCACGACGCTCTAACCAACTGAGCTAATGGGCCTTGTGACGCAAAGACATTCAATTAAATGGTTGATATAGTTGTAAATTTGTCGGAAAACATTGGATTCTGGTGCCTGTCTGCATACACACATTTTTATAAGTAGCCGTTGTTGTCCGCCTGAACCATTTCAAATTCGAACCAACAAATTAAAGCTATTGAAAAATAAAATGCCTTCCGCAGCTCCATCATCTTTTCCCGACAATCAGATCCGCCGGCCAAAAATTGGCCGGAAACCACTTCAACCCAAGAATACTCCGGATACTCCAGTTACCACCAATCCAAATAAACCTGAAAAATGGATCGAAATCTCAGTAACCCAAAACTCAAACAAAGAGAATCTTCATCCAGATTTTTCAACTCCGAAAAAGGCAATAAATCCAATCAGCTGCATTCAGGCAGAATCATTCGATTCATCGCTAGCTGAGGAGCTCAGCGCCATTCGTGAGAAGATTGAGAGGATGAAAAGCGATGGAGAGAAGACGGAGAAGATGTTGAAAGAAAGGGATCTGATGCTGGATTTGCAGATGAAAGAGCTCCTAAACAGAGGGGAGCAGCAAAAACAGCTTGAGCTTGAAGTTGATCGGCTTTTCCGATTGAAAGAGCTCAAGTTATCCTGCATGGTAAGTCTATTTTTATTCTGATTGCTTTCAGATGAATTTTAGTCTGACCAAAAATGGAAAGTTAAAAACATTCCAAATCGATGTTAGTAATGAAAATGAATCTCAAGGGTTTTATTTTGTAAGTAGAGATTTATCTTAGGTGAAGATGCAACAAATTTAAAAATAAATCATATTATAAGTTGATTTTTTGATAATTTTCTTGTTTATGGTTGTGTGAAATTCAAAGAATGCATTTTTTTTTTTGGTATTGGAATGAAATGAACATGATTACAGTGAAATGGGTATAGAGAATTCGAAGAATGAACTGTTTCACATTGAAATGAAGTTGATTGATTGATAGATTGATTGTGGATGGATGTTTATTGCAGCAAAAGATTTCTCCAATTCGAACACTCAGGGAGAAGATAGAAGAAAAGAAGATAAAGGGAGATCATCTAAAGGCAAGTAGAACATTTACTAGCTATAATATCCTCTTCTACAACAGAGCTACAATGAAAATTGATTCCATTTATCTGATGAATCTTAGTTAATTTTAGCGCATTGAATCAAGTATAGATAGCATGTTTCTGTTTCTTTTGTTGACATTGATATTGAAAATTTGTATTTTCTTATAGGAGTTGAATTACGATGAAGAAGATGAAATTATGACCGATAGCTCATCGGACAAGGACCCAAGTGCATAGGGAATGAGTTTATAGCTATAGTCACAAAGTTATTGCTTTTGCATTGTCTAAAATCTCCTACAACACAGCATTTTCCTTTTCATACAATTCTAACCTTCAACATACTAGTTGTTGGTTAGTTGTGTCATGTTGGACTATCAATCTATTGTATAAATATATATTTGGTTTTGTCAATGTTTGTCCCTTGAAATTATTCTGTTCTTTTCGTTGTCTATTATGATTGATCTTTGGTTTAAATAGACTTTGATTAATACATTTAGGATGACCAAGAAAAAGGGAGAAACCTTAGTTGTATTATTGTAGATTCTTTTTCAAAACCAACATTCATTTATTGAGAAATCCCCTATAATAATAAAAGATCATACCGAAACAGAATGGTATATCATTTATTGAACATCTAATTTTTCCTCTCTTACCTCGAATCGAACAATTAGTTGTTCTTTTCTTTCCAGATTGTCCAGAGTATATAGAGTACGCAGACAGGTACAACATTCCAAATGGCCTTATGTTTCTTCCTCATCTATCTTCCCAGCCAGCTGCTGGTAGTTGGATTTCAGTCTAGCTAAGGTTTTCAGCAAAGCGTGTTGGGCAACTGTTAAGGTCTGAACTTTTCTGATCATTGTACCGGAGAGATTGATGCAAGTCCGTCTTTGACCATCTCAAATATGCCAATGCTTTAGGATGAAAAAAGTTAGAAGATACCGGGGCAACAACTAAAAAATGTAAAGCACTGGACAGAAGACCCCAAAAGGGGAAGTGAGAGTGGGCATGTGCACAAGTAACATCTAGTTTCTTTCCATCTTTCTTGCGTTGCAATGACCTATTCAACCCGCTCCATATGATCTAGACCTCCCCTTGTGACATAAACATATAACGGAGAAACTTTAACGCACTATCTTTCATACATGGAAGTATGAAGTACCATATACCATCTTTCTCCTACCTTACTGGAAACACAACCTCTTCCCTGGAGTTATCTAGTCAGCTACATATTTATTATGTGAGCATGTAGAAGACTCATAGCAATCTAGAAATGCACACTCTTTTATCAATTATCTTAAAGAAAGAAAAAGTTTGACATTGCTTCTTCAACTTTCTTGGTGTTGCTGATTTGTCTTTAATGCTTTTGGGTTGGTTCAGTTTGTACCATATCAGTTCAATTTTTTACCTTTTGGTTCTATGATGTAATGTGAGTTTTAAGAATTCCTTTGTATGGTTTCGATGGTAAACTATTTGGTCACCGAGACCCTATATGGGTTCAACAGACACCAGGAGGAGATCCTAATGTTGATGGATTGAAACGAGGAGAGTATTATGGTGAGCTGCTTTGATTTCTTATATAAGTTTGTTCAAAGATTTTTAGACTTAGACAAACTTGATATCTAATCAGTTTTGTTCAATTAAAATTAAGCGGCTCTCAAATTTCGTCATCAGCATATGAACCTCTAAAACTGGAAGTAACAACATTAATACTTCCGATCATTCTTCCTTCCTGTACTATTTTCCTCTTACTTTCAAAAAAGTTCTACAGTGTCCTACATTGTGCTACTGATTCCTCCTCCTTCCCCCTACATTTGCTAGGATCTTCAAATAGGAATGAAGGTTTAGCAGTACCCTTCAGATGAGAATTCAAACTTTTTGCTAGTATTTCATTCTGGAAATTGTGCTGAGAACAGCACATGGAGGATGACACATGATCTACTCAAACATGTTGGTGACATGGCAGGTTTAACTTCATGGGGTGTGTATAGCTGTCTACTTAATTTTGGATGGAATAGCTGTAATGCCATGTGTGGTTTTCCTCCTTCGTGCACTTCGTCAGCCTAAATGAACTACTTTTGTGTTGGATCTTCTCCCCTCATTCACTCATTCAGCCTTAGGTTGAGAGAGCTTCAAGTTTATTTTCTGTCAGAATGCAGCATTATTTGTTAGGAAATAACATTCTCAAGTTCATACTAACTTGAGGACTCCTGTTTACTTTCCCCCCTGTGTTTGGAGAGGGCAATGCTTTCCTGATGATAGTTCCCTCCACATATCCTGTGGCACCACAGCACTGACAGCTCTAATGTTTGGAAGGTTGGTAAGTTTCTGCATCCATCTTTTTCGTCTTTATGTTATTTATCTGATCAATTTATCTAGTTGAAATGAAAAGGTAATCCCCGAGTTCTAGTGACTGCTGATGTTTCTCACACTAAATAGAAAGAAGAAGAACTCGATTGCTCATCTTGGATCAGATTGGACTAATAGCTTTGTGCTGAATGTTAGATCTATGAACGAGCCTTCTATTTGATTTATACTATTTCTTAATTGTCACACGTCTTTTATTTGAATCCTATCACAAACATATCATACCTAAACCATAAGTCTTCAAGTATAAAAAGTGACATTCATAGTGTTAGTCTGTTAATATAGTTAGTGAAGTAGAAAAGAAAAAAAATCACTGTATTAAAAAGATTTGGCTGTTAGTTTAATGTAATACAAAGGAAAATCTTCAAAAACGAGAAAAATAAAAAACAATAATTATTACATGAATGGAACATAACAAGAAAAAGATTTCTATTTTCTCTTCCACATCCTGATCTCAAGTATTAAAGCAGTGATGAACAATATAACCAGAACAACAGAAAAACCAGCCTTCCAAGAACTTCCTGCATTCCCTAAATGGATACCATAGAAAACATTTATCGTTGCCAAAAGTATCAATACTCTCCCTGTGATGTAATGGTACCAATTCCAATATTTTCTTATTTTTGATGACTTGTCTGGTCTCACCAATATTGCAATAACCTATCCAATAAAGAAACAGCCCAAATGAATACCAATGAAGAAATTTTGTGTTTTTTTTTTCAATTATACAAAGATATATGAAAATACTGGCCCTTGCAGTTGGTATCATTTTGATCTTTCATGATTGCCTAATAAAATGAATTATAGTTCTACTATCAAGATTTTACAGTTTAGTAGTACTGGTAAGACTCTCTGTTTCTGTTACGTTAGATTATAGTACTTGGTGTTCACTGTAGGAATCCATAAACTTCAAATCTTGAATCCGTTTATGTTACAGTAGATTATTCCTTTTGGAAGAGTCTACTACATCATTGTACAATCACCTAATTGCCTTGATATATAATGCGTATATATAATATATATAGTTTAATAACTTCCGGATAGCAGAGAATGCAGTGATATTCAAAAAACTAGGTAACGTAAAAGTCCTGAATCCGTCTCTATTCTTATGCACCTATAGGTATTAGGCTTGTGTTACTCATAAACGTTTGTAAACTTAGCTACTTCAAAAACAACTTGAGACGAACCTGCAAGCAACCGAGAAGAAGAATGAATATGCCGAGGCCTTTGTGTCTGTTGACATTGTTCTGAAGACGGCTATTGAGAACTAGCCCACTGATAACACCTGCGAATCCGAGGATGAACCCTAGTGATTGAATGGTGGTGTGAGAGTAAAACCAGATTGGATCATATTGCCTCAAGTATCTAGCTACCATGACTCCAATTGGCATGAAAATTGCCCAGCCAAACATGTTTAGAAGTCCATGGCTTTTCCTCAGGTTTGCATAAAGTGTCTTTGTTTCACTTTTACCTGTTTTACAACAAGACAAGTACACAAAAAATTTGAGTTCTCAATCAAATATTTATAAATATTTGGTATATTTTTTGATTCATATGCAGGGTCTAAGCAAAAATTGATGGGTTTATGTAAACTCGTGACATATAAGTGACATTTCCTAATGGAAGTAGGTTAAACAAGTTCCACAAGTAACATTTCAAGTTCATTATCTCCTCCACACCTACCCAACCATTGACCATCCCACCCTCGCCACCCCTGAACCCCCACTGTCCACCTCAGCCCTACCCCCATAATGATATTCTTTTTACTTACTTAACAAACACGAGAAAATAAGAAAGAATCCCACTTGTTTTCCAATAAAACATTTTCCTTCATACCAAATACACAACAACAACAACAATAACAACCCAGTATAATCCCACAGAGTGGGGTCTGAGGAGGATATAATGTACGCAGACCTTACCTCCACCCTAGAAGTAGAGAGGCTATTTCCGATTTCATACCAAACACACATTTTATATTTTTTAAAAATCAGTTGAGATATCTACCCCATTAAAATTTAGCGTCATGTAATGTTATAGTATATTTCACATTGAATCCGGTTCAATCAACAAACTTGAACTTAAACTATTAATTTATAAAAATAAGTAGCAAGCCCACTTATTTTATCAGAAAAAAGATTTAACCAATCAAATATGATAAAATTAAAAAAAATATTATTTATTTTTAAATAATGTTTTCCTCCGTGATCTCAACTAATTTGGTTTATGGAAATAATTGATTGATTGATTGAATAGTACTGAATTTGAAAGCCATTTTAATCTTAAAGAAAACTTAACAACCAACATTGGCTTCCAATTTCCTATAAGTTAAAGATTTAACAACAACAACAACCTAATGTAATCTCATCAATTGAATCTGCAAAGGGTATATTATAGACAGATCATATCACTACTTTGAAATAGAGAGACTGTTTCCAATAGATTCTCGATTTTAAGACGGACAGACCCAAAAGACAAAGTCAAAGACGTAAAAACTACTAAAAGCTACATATGTTTGTTACTACTTCAAATTATTATTATTAGCAGTAGTAGATCCATTTATTGGTGCGCGGCAACTATCTTCTTATTCTTTGACCAAATTATGGTTGCCTTCGTTAGAAGCTGTCGTGGAACCCACCAACCACTAGTCTCCGTAGGCCAATTCATATTTAAATTCTATTGCTATTTTAAAAAACAGAAAAGGATCAAAAATATTTTAAATCTATGAAAATGGTTTATAAATTTTTTTTTCACTTTTTAATTTAAAAATATTCTCAATTTTTATTTTTTGGTTCAAAAATATTCTTTCCCTTTCATTATTTGATTTAAAAATACCCTCAATTTTAAAATTTAATATTTAAAGACTTGAAAATTTATTTTCTTTACTTTATATTTTAGGAATTAATAAAACTCATATAATTTAACCTATAAAAAATGACTCATAAATACCTTTAAGATAACATTTAACTCATATCTAATGTTTTGCTTATATGTTCCTCAATCTTACATATTAAATATTAAAATATTTGAATAATTTACAAAATTTCAGATTATAGTTTATCATTTTCTTATTTGAATTTGAACTCAAAAACTCTAATTAAGATAAGGGTATTATATCCATCCACTGCAACCCATAAGAGAACCAAATTAATAGTTTGAAAATTAACTTATTTCAAAAAGTGTTTTTCCAAAAAAAAAATTAATTTATATTTGATCAATAAATTTTAAAACCGAAACAAAAAATTATTTTTTTTTATTTCATACAAAAAATACCTTTTGCTACTCCGCACTTATTTACTCTCAAAACTTATTCAAATAACTCATTTTTTTGAAAAAAAGAAGTTAAGCATTTTTAATCACCCTCGAAAGCTTGGCCACACAAACAATAACTCCTTGTGATAACTATAGATTTAAAATTCGAACACCATTCACTGACCTGTGTTGTAATCCAAGGAGGTGGAGATATGATCCTGGTGTTCCGTCAACCGGTAATCGGCGGTGGACGGCAGAATTCCCGTCGGCCCAACGGAGTAGATGAGCCGATTGCTGGGCATTTCAGTGTTCAACTGAAAGGCCAAATAGATTCTGGAGTTCTCAGCTACGACGGAGGATGTGAAGTTAACAAGCTGGAGATTTCCTTCATCAGGTAACACCTGATCGGAAATTCAAAAATCTAAAGTTTAGTCGATTCAAAATAAATATGAATATGAATGAACCCAAAATATAACGGAAGGTAATACTAAAATCGACCTGATTGGGCGATTGACCGCCGAGAAAATACTTCTTCATGGTGGCAGTTCCGTCATTGCTCACCCAGCCAACAATAGCAGTGGAGCCCACCATTTTGCCCTTTTCTGAAAATCCCATGGCTATGTATGCATTTGTGTTTGGTGCTGAGAGAACAAAACTCCATACATTTGTATCTGTTCTCATATACTTTAGAGAGAGACCAAAAAAAGAAAATGTTAATGAGATATCGCTATTAACAAAATCGCTAATTTTCAACAGAATTCTGTTGAAAATTACCGATTTTCTGATAGTAATAAAGAAAAAATTGGATGTGAAAAAGGAAAGTATAGTGATTACTCTGAGGATATAGTCTTGTTGATCCCATACAGAAAGACAATGGAAGGAAGTAGTGTCGAAGAGAATTTCACTTTTGAGGTTGAGATTAGAATTGCAGGAATCTGTAGTGCTGCTCCCTTGAGAATTTACTTTCAGAATTTGGGAACTGATAAATATTACTATTTGGAAGATGAAGAAGAAGAAACAGGAGGCAGAGAATTTGAAAGATGTCTTCATCTTTCAAAGAATTGTCTCTATCTCTCTCTCTCACACACACACAGAGTTGGTCTGTTTCTTTTTTGTGGCAAATAAGTGGGAGAAATGATTGTGAAGGGGGGAAGTAGTGGCCTAGTTGGTTACGTGCATGAAGAGAGAAGTTGAGTGTGACTTAATATAATAGAATTAATTAATATATTCATGAAATCTCAAATTTGTAGGAAATTTTATTTGGATATTTGAATTACGGTAGTTGTTTCAATTGAATATCTGAATATACGATAACGTGTTTCTATTAAATATTTTTAATTTAAATTTTAAAATTTTTTTTTTCATATTATTCATTGAGTAGATAAGTTATTCACCTACACTATGCCACCTTCTTTAATTATGCGAATTAGCCTCAATAAGTCATAGAACCTCAAGTCTTTTCCAGTTGAGGATGATGTGTATAATCAAAGATGGTACATATATTTTATGTGGTTAACTTAACTACCTAATGAGGACTTGAGTACATACACAAAAGTTTTTCATAATTTAAATTAAAAATGTCTAATAAAAATATTTTATTATATGTTTAAGTGCTCAATTAAAATATTAAGCGAATATAATACCATTGGGAAACTAACAAACATGGTGGCCATGTGAAATAACATAGATGCTCTAGAAATTGAAACAATACCTTTAACAGATAAATTGAATTATGATTTATTTATTGACTTAACTTACTTTAACCGATTAAATAGGAAATGACTCATCAAATTATTTGTCAAAATGAATCAAATAGTGTAACTCAGCTCAAATGTGTAGATGGGGAATGTGTTAATTTGAAGGAGTCAAGTTCAGTCATAACGAACGGCTTAAATGATAGATTTATTATTTAATTCGAGTGAACTCTGAATAAGTTAGATCATAATATATTTATTGAATTAACCTATTTTTGTCGCAATTAAATTTAATAGTTTCACCCTTTAACACCTCTAGTTAATTTTATATATTCTACTCCAACTAACTTAGTCTTGAAATTGATTGACTAACATAACATGATGTCTCAAAGTAGTATAAACAAAAATGGAATCATTAGGTAATACGTTGATGTAAAGATTACTATATCGTGGCTGGTAGCTACGAATCTTCCTTAACATTTAGGCATTCCAATTTTTAAATGAAATGACAATCATGAATCATCTGTCAGTCTACAAGTATTAATCAATTTATTTGGATGTTTTTTTTTCCGTTTTTTACTTGTGTTTGATATTCATATTAGAACTCCAATTAATTTAAATCGTGTGTTGCAAGACTCACAATTCAAATTCGAAACCTCTAATTAAAGGTAGAGAGACCCCATCCATCCCCCATAGTCCATATCGGTCTTTGAATGGGATGGTATAAGAACAATTGCAAATGGAGATTGTACATACGCCCCTTCTTTTTGATGAGTTTAGAATCTACAGTTATTTTTTACAAATTGGTATCAAAAGAATGGACAACTTCACACAGAGAGATATCAAAAGTCAAATATTAGCAACCAATTTTAGAAAAACGTTTGAAGAAAAAGTGTAAACATATCATGGTCTTACAAAGAGTGTTTCATAGACAGCCACTACGTGTGTGAATCATCCAAAAGGGACTGTACACCAACCTTTTTTCTTATTCGACGTGCAATGTCATTTTCCTTTTTATTGGTATTTAAATTGGAACTGTAATAGAGATATTATATGCAATGTCTTTAGATCTATTTTTTTTAAAAGACAATTTTCATTCTTGATTGAATATTTAGCCATAATTACAATATCAGCAACGTCGTACCGTGTAATCCTATAGCTGAGGTCTAAGACTAAAAGAATAGTGTGCACAAATTTTATCCTTACGAGGTACAAAAACTGTTTCCGAAAAACCCCAATATTGAGCCATAAATATTCCAAAATTTGCAACCAACTCTATTCATGTTTCCTAATTAAACACAAGCAGCTCGAACAAGAAGTATTCTCTTACCTGTCTATACAGCTAAGCTTCTTGATACCATATTATCTGACTAACTACACACAATTTGATAAATGCTACAAATTATGTCCAAAAGATAAGAGGCCACAATCTTCATGGAGCAAACTATTATATAAATTTATGACATGAACTTTGGAAAAGGGAGAAAAAAACAATCAATAGACGGATGGTGTCCAACTTTTTCTGTCTAACATCTATGGAAGAGATTATTCGCAGAAAACAAGAACCCATTTGGTGCAAGTTTCCCTTGATGAACTACTTGACTAGAATAGCTAGTGTATAGGGTTCGTTTGGTACGAAGACAACTAATAACAGGGATTAATAATGCAGAGATTGTTAATACAAGAATTAGTGATGCAGAGATTATTTTTATTCAAATGTTTAATTCATTATGTTAATAACTAAATGTACCATGTATTGTGTTGATTTAAGACTCTGCAAAGATCTTCTTTGCAATCATACCCTTGAATCTTTATATAAATAAATTTAGAAAAAGAAATTGAGGGGTAGTCTAGTCATTTATGAGTCTTATCCGGGATTTGTTATCCCAGGATTAATTATTCCTTTGTTTCCTTGATATAAAATAATACACCCTATGGTGTATAAGTAATTCATGATTTTAGGTTGAATTGAGTAACCAAACAATGTATTAGCTGAATCAAATTTTAATCCAAGGACAACTCTAATTAATACAGTAATTACCGAAGCAATTACCAAACGACCCCATAATGTTATTCTAAGCGAGCGACCGAAAGGGTCTCAACTTCAGGAAACTCGCGTGAAGCATCTCTAAAGAGCCCGAGACAGGAACGAACGGTCGAACAACACCTCATGGCTTTTTTGGAAACGACGGCTGTGGCTGAAGGATTGCGTTGGCAAGCTCCTCGTTTATCTTTACAGGGAGTGGAGGCATCAGATCCATTATCTCTGAAGAGTCATTCAAGCTGCAAGAGATTGTTTATTTCAGCACGTAATGAAGTGGCAAGCAAGTCGAGAGAAGTCATGAAATTATGCACCTTGTTGAGCATATAATATAAATATATACTTTAATTAGATTGCAAGACTTAAAAGGAACTTTTGGGGGTAACTTTTACACTTCTTCCTCTCTTTTTGGTCAATCTATCTTCCCTGTTTGCAATATGTGCTGACAAATTACCAGATGCATGTGTTCTTGACGATGGTAAAGGACTCGTGACAAAAAGCATGGAAAGGAGATCCACTAATGACAAAAAAGAATGACAAGACGCAAAAATAAATACATGCATTAATAAAGATATGCAAACATAGAGAGAGTGGAAGGATAATCATACTTATTCACGAGGGAGCGGAGATTGCCTAGAACTTGGATGAGAAGGTCATTGTTTTCCTGGATCTGCACCAATCATAGAAAAGGATAATGCTTTACATTGCAAATTGCCAACAACATAAAAATCTATCCATGTAACTTAATCACAAATAATACAGAAGCTCGTGACTAGGCAGTAGGCACAGCATGAAAGAATTGCAAGATGCTGTTCCATGGATGAGTAAACATGGGGAAGAAAAAAGGATCTTGCAGGCAAAGAATATCATGATGCGGCAGCATAGCAGAAAGAAGCCCTGATAGTTCTCTATCTTTATTATAATTAAGCACTATATCTGAATTTAGCTTCAAGAGAAAGACTCTCATGCACGAACACTTGCTGGGTTTGCAGTGATTAAAACTCGAAAATGCATATACAAGAATTGTATTATGATCCTGCTTGGATTGGATTTAAAACTGGTCAAATCAGCTTTTAATCTCTCTTTAGCTTTTTAAAGTGTTTGGCAAAATAAAAAATGCTTAAAACAAGTTTAAAACTGCTTAAACAAGCTAAAAGCTATAAGTTGATGGACCCCAAACTTTTTGCTTTTTAGGCTTTTAAGTTCTTTTGCTTCAAAGCTGTTTCTTAAGCTAATCCAAACGGGCTCTATATCATATATAGACATGGCTCCATGAGTAGAGTAAATAAAAACAATCCCGTGCCTCCTTCAAAATTGAACCTTGTCACTGTAGGGAACAAAAAGAGGATCAAGATATCTTTTCCCTCAAAACAACCGCTAGCGGCAAAAATTTAGCTACTTTCTCTTTAAACCAGGCAATGAAGAACTAATCTACCCCCTTAACCTTCATATGATCAATGTAACAGAGATGAATATTTAGTTCTTTTTATCAGTAAAGATAAGAATTCATTAAGTAGGAACCAGCATTGAGAAAGTGCTGAAATACATACAATAAAAGTCTAAGAGGCAGTCCCCCCATATTGCCGATGGGAGCTGATAAAGTCTAACATGCTGTCAGCATTGTCTAAATATTCAAATTTACACCAGTAAGGAAGCTAATAACAACAGAGTCATTCTCTTTCTGGGATAAACTTATTACAAGTGTAAACAACAGACAGTATCAATTATTAATGCGTGTCGCAGATCACAGATAAAGGGGGTGAGGCAGGGAGTAACGGAAAATCTCAAAACCATTAACTGACCTTAAAAGTGTCAAAGTTAGCAGTAATTTGATCCAACATCAGAGCATTTTGCTCAAGAAGCTGTCCAGTGGGACCACCAATGTCTGCAAAATTACAAGACTTACATACACCATATATGTCCAAAATATAATAAGAAAAAGGGGACCTAGATAATAAGAACAGTTATTTTACATTGGCATATCATGAACAGAGGAACAGGAGAATGTAATGCATATCATTGAACTGTTATTCTATCTAGCATCTACATAACGTATCAAAGCACTCTAAGCTGGTTATAACTGCAATGGTAAAAAGAGCATTTCTCTACAAAACCACAAAATAAGACAACAGAATAAACTGGAGCAGATACAAAAATGTTGAGGATTCGAAGATTCAATTAACTGCTAACAGTGATGGAGCATGCAGAGAAGCATAGTTCATATTACCCAAAGCACCAACTTAGATATTGACTAGTGCAAAGGAAGCTCAGTGGTCAGTATAAACAGGGTCCAGCATATAGCTGATATATAAAACTCTCAGAGGAAAATTACATTGAATAGGGAGGGAGAGAAGGAGAAAAAGAAACTCAGTGAGTGACAGTATAACCACTTCTCTCAGAGGAAAATTACATGGCATCTGGGAAGGCGATCTGGGGGTGGGGGTGGGGTGGGGAATAAGAGACTTGGTGAGTGTGTCACAATGTTTTTTCTTCTTCTTTTTTTGGGCGGGGGTATAGTAAATACGTTAACACCTCGTACTTTCAGAATGGGATTTCGACCTCAGCACGCTAGTAAATTGATTCCATCTAGGAGGAGACGATCTTTCATGTGATTTATGGTGTTAAATTGATGTGCCTAGTTTATACCCGTACATGGAATAACCTGGGAGGTTAAAGAATGGAAATCAGAAAATCTCAAAAAATCTGTACAGGCACCGTAAGTCGACTTACGGACCGTAAATAAAATCTACGGTCTGTAGGCCGATGTGCAAAGGGAAGGAAGTCAAACCAGGAGATGTCGTGACTTACAGACCATAAATAGAAGCTTTGATCCGTAGGTCGATGTGGCAAAGGGAAGGAAAGTCCAACTAGGTGATGTCGTGACTTATGAACTGTACTGGAATCTATGGTCTATATGTCGATATGCGAAGAAGGTACAAACCCAATTGGTTCTCAACCGTAAATGACTTAGGGACCATAAATGGATTCTACAGTCCGTATATAAATGTAGGAAGGAGAGGGTCCAACCCCTTGAGCCAATGATTATGACTTACGGCCTAATATACGACCGTATATGCATTCTACGGACGGTACTTGGTCATTGTAATTGGGAGCCCAATTTTCCAAGTTACTGTTAAGGATGTATGGTCCGATCTACGAATCGCATAATCGTTCTCAAGCCGTACTTTACCACCGTGAACCAAAACTTCCAAGGTTCTAGATAATAACACACAATCCAACTTAAGGACCGCAAGTTGAATCTACGGGTCGTACCTGCACCGTAACTAAAGCCTCTTTTTTCTAAGGTTCTATTAAGTGATTTACGGTCCAACTTACGGACCGTAAGTCAATTCTACGGTCTGTAACTAGACCCCAAATCCTCCATAAGCGGTCCAACGCAGCAGCTATAAATACGTGAAATCCGAATTTTTCCTCATAAAATAGATACAAAAAAGTAAAGATGGGAGAATAAATAAAGAATAAGTGGAAAACAAAACTATAATTTACTTAACTTTTTCACTTCTCTCAAACCTAGTTCAGTACTACTCTCCTCTCCAAGTCCTCCCATCTCAAGGTAAGCATGTTCTAAGCTCTTCCATGTGTTTTAATTAGGTTCTATGAGAGTGTATGTGAAGACCATCTTCTACCATCTTAGGCTTTCAAGGAAAACTCACCCCGAGGAGATAGGCAGAAGTTTGAGTGTTCTTCCTCAAAATTTGAGTCTCTTCGATTGCTTGACTGCAATTAAGGCATGTAAAGCTATCTCACGTGTGGGAACACTTTATTTTTTTCCCATGCCATGTCCTATGAAAGTCCATGAAAATCCTCCTTGTTGAGTAGTTAGTGTTAAGGTCAAGTACGATTTATTCATGATAATTCGTCTCCGAGTTCCACGAGCTCCTACATATGCTTTTGTTTTCATTATTGTCCTCTTTTGTGAGCTTCATGAATCTTCCTATGAAAAGTGTGAATTACATAAATTATGATTTTCTTCAAAAAAGACCCTTTTATCGATTATTTTTATGAACTATGAATATGACCTGATGAATGTACTATGATTTATGAGCTTATGAATGTTAAACAATGATTATGACTTAATCTCACCACGTAATAAATAGGAGTCATATTAACAACCGAGAAGGCATTTGTGCCCCAAACTACGTATGCCAACATAGGATATGGATAATTCCGTTGGTTCGAACGAATCCTCTATGTACTCCTGGTAAAGGCTTATTATGGATCATTGCTAGCAATCATGTCATGTATGTCTCATACCTAGCTGAGAGGGCAGAGATTAGACCCCATATCCTTTACATTGTGGACTATGTTGGTTAAACTAAGAACCTCCCATAACGAACTAATGAAAGATAAAGACAAGTTCAATAAGGTCAACCTATTGACTTTTAAATCCTTCGATTCCCTTCATGCTATGACTATGTTTCCTGGTTTTCATTCTATTTCAGTTATGTTCATGTTTTCATTTTTCTGTATTATATACAGTACAATTTCATATGTACTTACGTCCCTTTTATCAAGGAGGCTGCATTGTTTAATAATGCAGACTTAGGTACAT
The DNA here is from genome assembly GCA_035772735.1 of Datura wrightii. NCBI lineage: Eukaryota > Viridiplantae > Streptophyta > Magnoliopsida > Solanales > Solanaceae > Datura > Datura wrightii. Next base: position 3,993,916 of record JASDFA010000011.1, read on the forward strand.
AGGTAGACGATCGAGCCGCGCGTTAGGATCCGCACATTCTGCTTTTAGTGAGCCCTGCTTGTTTTTGGAGCCCAGTTCTTACATTCAGTATTTCTAGTTTTTGGTTTAAAGATATGCTGGGTGCCTTGTCCCGATAAACAGTTTATTTATTTATGTTAAAGGCTTCATAGATTTGATGAGTCTAGTATGTTCAATGATGTAAACTTGGCAAATTTATCTATTTATAGAGTACTTACGTTTTGGATCTTTATGAAAGCTTTAGTACATGTTTTGCTCATATTAGATAAATGTTCTATGTTTCATGCCATGTCATGAGGTCCGCTCGGGCCGACAATGGCATCGAGTGTCGATCTCGTCTAGGCCAGGTTGGGACGTCACAAACTTGGTATCATAGCTTAGGTTCAAGTGTCTTAGGAAGTCTACGAAGTCGTGTCTAGTAGAGTCTAACTTATGGTGTTAAGCCCGCCACATTTATAATTTAGATGCTATAGGACATTTAAGAATGTTACTCCTTTTTCATACTCTAGATTGTGCTATAGCGCTGAGCCTAGTGAATATTCCAACTTTTGCTACGTTTCTTACAAAAGAGCTAATGGTACTATCGAGGTAACTCCAACAAACCTCGGGGAGCTCAAACAAGATCTCAGGGGCACCCAACAGGCTAGACCACCGTGCCTCCCCTCCATTGATAGAGTGTTCTATTGAGAACCCTACAACACATACACCTCCACCTAGTACTACCGAGTATCGACGCAGACATGAAGAGAGCTATTCAGATGCTCACGCAATTGGTTGCAGCACAGTCCCAACATCAGGGTATGACATTGCAGAGTATGGGTTCTCATTATGATTCAACTACATTGAGGATCAAAGAGTTTCTCCATATGAATCGCCAGTCTTCACAGGGTCCAAACCTGAAGAGGATCCCTAGAACTTTATAGATGAGGTATAAAGGATTCTCCGGGTCATGCATGCTAGCGAGACAGAGGCAGTTTAAATTTGCCTCCTATCAGTTGAAGGATGTGGCCATCACATGGTATGAACAATGGAAACTATCCTGAGGGGAAGATGTCGTCCCTGCGGCTTGGGATGACTTTACGAATGCTTTTATTGATCATTTCCTACCGTTAGAGCTAAAAGAAGCCAAGGCAGATGAATTTACAGCCCTCAGGCGAGGCACCATGAGTGTGAGGGATTACAACCTCAAGTTCATAGAGCTATCATGATATGCCTCGGAGATGATTTCTACCATGCGGGCAAGGATCCGTCATTTTGTGTATGGTTTAGGGACTTATGTGGTTGGTGAATGTGCTGCAACTTTGCTAAACAAAGAATTGGACATATCAAGACTAATGACTTATGCACAGCGGATTGAAGATTGGAAGCAGAGGATTAGAGCCGACAGAGAGGAATCAAAACAAGAGGGCTAGGTTAGCTGGTGGAAAGCAATGGCACAACTTTCTTTAATAGGAGGTCATCAGGGGCTTCACCATCTACTATGAGTGCACCACCTCTGAGGTCCAGAAATGATCGGCGAGGCCAAAATAGCCGAAGCTAGAACTCCAGAGCGTCAGGCTCTCAATCCTAGACTAGTGTTGCCTAGAGTACTTCACGGCCTCCTCCCTATAGCAAGTGTGGCATGAAGCACCCAGGAGAGTGTCGCGTGGAAATGGAGGTATGTTATGGATGAGGTCTTCGAGGCCATTTCCAAAGAGACTATCCGTCAGCGAGGCAGGGAACTGGTGGTAATACATCTCTATGCCAAAACATAGCAGCTATTCCTACAGCCCTCCATGTGATTCACAAGCCTATCCAAGCGAAGTACTAATAAAGGTGGGGGATAGAATCACCTATATGCTCTAACGGGTCGTCAGGACTTAGAGGCATCTCCAGATGTTGCTACAGGTATATTAAAAGTTTTCACCTTTGATGTTTATATTCTTATGGATCCTGGATCCACTTTGTCTTGTGTAACACCTTATGTTGCTAAGAAGTTTAGCTTGGTCCTTGAACAGTTTTTTCAAAACAAAGGATTGATTGAATTGTCTTATTAGGACAATTCATGGTTCATATGTTTAGTCAGAAGGAATAAAGTAAGGTGCACCTTGAAGTGAACTCAACGAATTTGCTAGAGAGATTTTTTGAGAAAGATTCTCCATTGGTAATTCAAAATAGAAAGAACAAATAAAGGCGCATACGCAGGAAGGGCCCCCCACTACCTTTGTGTATATGATAATCAAAGGGAGTGAGAAAGCTGCAGTAATTCTTTGGAAAAATCCTAGTTTCTTTGTCTTCGAGCTTTCATTCCTCAATCCACTGATTCCTTTCTAAAAGTCCTTGACTGGCGTCAATTTCTGAAAATAGTACATCTCCTGATCTTCCAGACAAATGTTCACACTTTCTTTGGGGAACACTAGAAAGGTTATGGCATAGAATAGCTTTATTATTTTCACATCTCAACTAATCCAGCATCGACCCTTTTCTTCACATGTAGCTCTATATAATAGAAATCTGTGTATTGAGGATATTATGGAAGGAAAGAAACCGAAGACATTTTGAAGGGATTGCTCAATCTATTCATAAAATTAAATTTAAATTGTACTCTCTGTAAGTGTGAATATGATAGTTATCAGAACCTCTCGATCATATGGTTATGATTATCAAGAGGAGATTATACGCTTATCATCTCTAATCATTTCATCTTCCCAAAAATGCATACCTCCCTTTAACATGCCATTCCAGGCAGGACTACTAGACTCTTAGAGTAAAAATATTTTTAAAAAAATAAAAAAAAAAGTAAAGAGCTCCAAACAGCATAGCTCCTAGTTAAAAATCAGTTTCTCAAATTTCAGTTGATCTTTAAAAGTGGAATCAGTAGCATAAGGACCAACCTTGATAGGATATTCCAAGTTCCCTCCCCGGTGACATAACAGCTTGAGCATTGAGAGGACCATTTGTGCAATTAGCAACATGAGTCAATATTGGCATAGAATCTGCAACTTTTTCCTAAAACCAAAAAACAGGAGAATCATGACAAAGAACTTTTTATTCAAAATCCAATGCAATGTACAGCGCAGCTACCAAAAGTTGAGACTGCAAGTAAATCATTTTTTAATCTTTTTGAGATAAACAAGGAGACTGCAAGCAAATATTTGTTTCATTCATTTGAAAGGAGTAGATTACACAAGGTAATAATCCAGGAGTTAAAAGGCAACCATATATATACAGCACTTGGAGGTACTAAGTGGCCCTACACTTAACGGGATTTACCTAAAAGGGTGAGTAAAATAAAACAACAGAAGACAAATTTCTGTCTCTGAAAAACTAAAGTCATCAGCTATATAGCAAAGCCTCCCTTTTGGGATCTACATATTAATTGAAGACTTAGCTTTGGTAACAGCCTAGAATCATTATCACTAAACAAACGTAATGTATGCATATGTTACATATACTTGCTCTTTTTGTATAAGCACATCAGCCTTTTCTTTATGTCATATGCATATGTCTATAGAGTTGTCTGCATCCAAGATTTCGATCACATCACAGTTTCTCAAATGAAGTGGATCTCACATCAATAGAAGAAATTAGATTGAGAAAGCTTGAAAAAAATATGATGACAAAATATAAGATCAATTGGTTCTTCATAATGAGATCAACATGGATCATGGCTACATATAGATGCTTTAAACCAGCAGCAGACGTGCCTCAGTTAAACCTAACTAGCAGTGTCATTGCCCCATGGGGGAATATGGCTACATATGGATGTATTTTGAAAAAAAGAACATCCATCCAACAAGGAGACACTTGCTAACTGAAAACACTCTTTCTTAAGTATCTATTGGAAAGGGTCGAGAACCATGTGCAGCAATTAGATAACACACCTCTTTGACTTCATTTTTCCTTGAAATATGACCTTTTCCTCGCTTCTCCTTTTCCTTTTCCTGCTTCAATAAAGAGAAAAGGAAAAAAGCAGTTAAACATAGTTATTATGCATAACTGGGACAAAAATTGATTTAGCTCCAAAAGAAGTCATTGTAAGGTCTTCCTGCTTCTCAAACCAAATTATTGTAAGAATACAGTACACATTAATTTCCACACTTGTACCCATACAGCACTTTGTTATTGATGGAGTTTAGATTTAAAATAGAAGCCAAAACCTTTTTGGAGAGGTTAAAAACAGCCCAATTCAAGGAAGGAAGGACCCCCGAACAAAAAATGGATGTCCATTTCTCTTTTCTTATTATTACTATGTTGACTTAATTACTTTATACTCCCTCTGTTTTGATTTGTTTGTTTGGTTTTGAACTGACACGGAGTTTAAGAAAATAAAGAAGATTTTTGAATCTTGTGGTCTTAAACTAAAGATATGTAGCAGGTATCAAATGTTCTTTAATCTTGTGGTCTTAAACATGCCATGTGGAAAATTGGAATTAAAGAATTGTCAAAAGGAAAGAGACATTCTTTTTGAAATGGACTAAAAAAGAAAGTAAGACAAACAAATAGAAACGAAGGGAGTAACTAGTTTTAGAGTATGCACTTTGCGTGTGTACTTATATCAATGAGTATAAAATTAAAAAAATCAAATAAATATCAATACATAATGTGTTTAAGTAATCAAATAAAAATTAAAGAAAAAGTGTAAGTTCTGGAAAATGATTAATATTGATCATATTAGCTAAATCAACAAAGGAAGAAATTGTACCATACAAAAAACCTCAGACATATAATGTGAACACTATTAGAATAAAATTTTAAAATAAAATATTAATGAAAAACATGAATTCAAACAACACATACGTTTAACTCTGACTTTGATCAACCCCTTATTTCTTCGCGTCTCACAAGAATTCCATAAGCAATTTGAATACCAACAAATATAGCGCTGATTTACGAAAAATCTAAATGGACACAACTCTAGCTGAATTCACAGTTCACTATAAGCTAAAATCTAAATATTAGTACAGTTGAGATATGATAATCTTAATTATTTACCTTGCCTACTAATTATACCAAACTTTTCAAACATATCTTTTTATTTATTGTGATTAATAAACTACTATTGTCATTCACAAAAGGACTCTAACTTTCATTTATATTTGAGCTTGTTACTTGTCTCTCAACCAAAACTTTAAGGAGTAGATGATACCTCCATATTCAAATTTTGACTCAATCAAACTTATCTTTCTATAGTATCTTTTTTCTCTTACTATTAAATTTTTCCTTGAAAAAAATGTTTTTTCCTTCAGAAAAGATTGCAACTTCTCTTTTGTGTTTTGGTTATTATGTAATATTACAATGAAATTGAAAAATCAGCGCTAATGATAGTAACATTCAAAAATAGATTTGGACATCCTATATAATTAAATGCAAAAGGCAGAGTACGAAAACCTAAATATCCTTAAATATTGAAAGGGTGCCGATTGATGTTCCCAACATTAGTAATAGTTGGTTCTTACTCATTCTTTGTGGATTTTGCCATTTTCAGTTTTCTCGTTTTATTGCAAAATTGTTATGTTATATAATTCAAATTAAGAAAAGATTTAAACAAGGTATTTAATGTTAGAAATTTTTATATCTTTCAAATAAAGGACATACCAATGTTATAAGTCGCTAGTTAGGAGACTTACAGGACTTCTCCTTGCAGAAGTGGATCCTCTGCTACAACCACGACTCGAATTACTGGCCATCGAGAATCCTCACGTGATCGGATGGATGTCCTTGTTCCACAACCTAATTATCCTCTTTTAGAGTGCAGAGAATTCGGCTAACCCTAGTTGCTTTCTAAGAATGTTTTAGAGGGTAGCTTTTAACACTTATAATGGTGTTTATATAGGCAATACTAGGGCGTCGCATTAAGTTAACTAATGGGTCAGCTCACTAGCTAACACCCCATATGGGTGTATTGGCCCAAAAGATTTTTACTAACATAACTTAATGCACAAAATTTAGTTGATTTAAAATTCTACATACTAGGAAAAAATCTCCACGTTATTTGTCCAATTGAAATCTATTTTTAAAGAATAAAAAGAAGAATGGCATTTTGTTAAGAGGCTTCACACACACACACACACACACACACACACACACACGCACGCACGCACGCACGCACGCATATAATATATGTGTGTGTGTGTGTGTGTATAAGAGAGAGAGGGAGAGAGAAAATATATAGATAGATGTAAGTTTTTAACTATATGCTCTTGTAAGAAAAGTAGGTTGCTTTATTCTTTTTCTTCTTTTTATCTTAACTCTGACCAACTATTATTTTGTATATTTACTAATACTGAAATTTGGAGCTTATCCCTTAAAGTTATGTTACATAATTAAGAAAAGGATTTATATATTAAAATCATACTCGAGTTTAAAGTCTTAAATATTAGGACATCCTACATTGTTCAAATAAGAATCAAATTTTAGTCCATTAAAATCCTAAATATTAGGAAAATAATAACTTACAATTTTGTCCAATGTAAAATCTATTTTTAAAGGATAAAAAGGACAAATGACATTTCACTAAAGAAGAGTCTTTAGGTACGCATGTTGCAAGTGTACTCCTGTTAGCAAGTATAAAATATTGTAAAATAATTACGAGAACATGCCCAATGTGATCCCACAAGTATGGTTTGGGAAGGGCGGGATGTATTTATACCTTACCCTACCTTGTGAGGTAGAGAGGTTGTTCCCGATAGACCCTCGGCTCAAGGAAGTTTTCAAAAAAATAGATTTGAGAAAACACAATAATAAAAGCTAGACCCTCGGCTCAAGGAACTTTTCAAAAAAATAGATTTGAGAAAATACAATAACAAAAGCTATAGTGAAAATATTGTAAAAAGAAGAATTCTGACAACAAGAATAGTAAATATAACTCAAATAAAATAAATAATAGTAGTAATACAATTGAAGAATAAGATAATAATAGAATAATACTAATGATACTACTAAGTAAAAGAGGGAGCGGCCAAGGTGCTTTACGCTAGACCTATGCTCTCCCACAAATCGCTCGACTACCTGCTAACCCTCTAAATATAATTGACCTATAAAATAAAAAATAAACGAAAAAGTATTAAGCCTCTGAAAACAATGAAGGTTAATGATATTCAACTAACTCAACAAATGAAGAAATTGTGCCTCATAAAAGTCCCCAAGTACCACATTGAATCATCCACATATTATTGAATTTGACTAAAACGACATGAATGTCACTTTTTCAACTAATTGCCTTGCAGATTGTTAATAACAATATTTCATTTATTAACATTCTAATTGAAGAGTTAATATTTCCATTAACTAAACCATGTTTGCCTCTCAATTCTACTTAAGATGCTATCAGAATTGTAGTTGTAACTCAAATTATTTACTCTTATATTATGTAAAGCAAAATTTATCTATTCCAAGAGAAAACATTGGAATTCGAATTCAATTTGGAATTAAAATTCTATATAAGTTCATTTAGCCAATTATTCAGTATTATTTTGTATGTGAGATTAGCATTTAATTCTTACATCTCCCTTCTATAGTTTGATAGATTTTTTATTTTATTTAGAAAATGCTTTCAACTTTTTTAAATAAGATCATTAAAAAGTGAATTCTTTTGTATCTTGTAAAAATTTAACCAAAACTAACATTAATAACTAATTAATACCATATATATCTAAATTATATTAAAAGTGGGAATTCCCTAACTCTCTATCAGTTGGGGTACCAACGCTACCAAAATTATCCCATATTTTGACTTCTTAACCAATTTGACTCACTTTATATATAACTTAAATTTGTTTTTCATTCCTTAGCCCAAAATTTGCCTACTTTTGTTAAACCCTTTGGGATCTCACTATTTTCCCTTAATACAATTGTACAAGAAATGAGACGAAGCTTGAGCATGCACTATCAGTTGAACACCCCCCCTCCATTTCCTCCGCATTTTTCACCTTCTCTTACAGAAGCGGAGGTGGTAGAAGAAGGGAATGAAGTTTCGATTTCCAAAACTTTGCTTTCAGTACGGGAAAATCTGATTCTAATGACTCCAAACCCGAATCATCCCCTTTACCCCTTGCGAAATTGGACAAGGACGAGGTTGAGGTAAACCATTCCTTATCGATAACACTAACCCTAATCCTCCTGTTGGCTATGGCCGAGGTGAGATAGGCCCATTTTCTCCACCACCTCAATCATGACAGTAGCAACAGCCACCACTAATTCTGAAACCGAGAGAAGATTCTCCCATTTTTCTTCGCAAAGGAAGAAAAATCAGTTTATTCCAATTCTAGTTCTTCTGATGCTCTAAAATCGAGAGAAGATTCTAATCTCCCTTCTATTATAATATAAGTTCCGGTATACAACATTATACAAAATTATAATGTTGTGTACTAGTGTGTAAACACAATTATACAATATTGGTTTTTCTTCTCTTCTTCTTCTTCTACTTCTTTTTCTTACTTTTTCGATATATATTATTATACATTTCATATATAAAGTTATACATCATTATATATGTACTGCACATGTGAAGTTAAATACTATCTTTATGTGATTTCTTACTTTTTCTCGAATAATCTAGGTACAAATCGACTTTCTTTGTTGATTTCTCTGCCAAATCACGACATTGCAACAATTTTTCCCCGTGAAGAATGGAAAATCATCCATCTTTTGTTCTTGAACATCAACAAAATAAAAGAAGAATAGAAAATACTCCTTTTTTCCTGACCTAGGCCTATTATTTTTTGGCTATAGATTTGCAAAACCAAAACTGGATCATTCTATTGCAATATGTGTGTGTGAGTTGTATTTATATGCAATTCTCCCAAAACATCCAATTTGTGTGCTTGAATATCAGCAAAATAAACGAAAAATAGAAAATACTCCTTTTTTCAGACCTAAGCCTATTATTTTTCGGCTATGATTTGCAAAGTTAAGACGGGTCATTCAATTGCAATATATGTGTGTGATTTGTACTTATATAAAGAAATACCCTTATTATTAACCTAAAGTTGAATCAACTAACTAAATGCCTCTCTAACTAAATTTATTATCCTAAATAATTAAAATACCCTATTTATTTAAATGGATTGCTTTTACTTGAGTCCGAGGGTCTATCAGAACAGTCTCTCTACTTCTAAGTAAGGTACACTCTACCCTCCCTAGACCGCACTTTGTGGGACTATACCAGATATGTTTTTTTATCAGGTAAAGGTATTTCATTCATAAACAAGGTCAAAACTATGACCATTTACAAGAGTATAGTCAGCCCATTCTTCTATACAACAAGGGACTTTGTGATTACACCAAAAGAAAATAAGGGACGGAAGACTACTCCTAAGTTTGGTAAAACTCGACTCTACCCCCTCAAAAGCCCTCCTATTTCTCTCTCCAAACAATCCACATTAGCGCAAGAGGAATCAAATTCCAGGCTATACGTCTTCTCCTACCTCTTCCACTCCTCCAACAAAACATCAATTCTTTCACGGTTTTTGGCATTACCCAAGTCGTTCTAAACCACCTAAGCATATCCCACCATAGTCTCACTGTAAAATTACAGTGTAGGAGGAGATGATTGACTTCCTCGCCCGCTTCCTTGCACATGAAACACCAACTGATGCATATAATCTTCCGCTTTTCTCATATTTTCCGCTGTCAAAATCGCCCCTCTAGCAGCCAACCATGAGAAAAAAACAGACCTTCCTCGGCACCTATGGAACCCATACTGCACTATGCGGGAATTGAATCTCCTCTCTCATCAGAAGTTTCTAGTAAATTGTCTATTTACTTAAATACTATGTTTAATATTTTGATAAAACGAATGAACACACAAACTATGAGCCTTTGTTTTAACGGGACCCCTTCCTTCAATCGTCTATGAAGTGTAGCCACAAACATACCATTGCTTTGAAAAGTTGCCACCTATAAAAAACAAATTTCCCCATGGTGATTTCTCCTCACATTTCAACTCCTTGTGTAGCCTTCAGGTTTGATCTCTTACACCATTTTTTCAATAAGGCGTTATCTTCTTTACACTGTTTTACACACTTCTAAATTATCAACAGATTCTTGACGCCCTTGTTGTTAGTCTTTTGCGTAAACTCATCTTGCTCCTCCTTGCCTTTGTTTCTCAACTGAATTCTGATATGGGTACCTTCAATGGTTTTCAAATATCTGCTACATATAATTTATTACTGAAAAAAAAATTCAGCTACATCAGTCTAATCTTTAGATTAATCTCAAATTGATTGAGATTTATTTACTCCAACCTACAATTTCTCTTTTTCCGTATATATTTGTGTTCAACAAATTTTATAATTAAAAATGTGGAATTTGCCCTACAAATAACAGGACAAAAAGGAATAAAACGACAACATTAAGGTTTCCTATACAATGAACTGCTTCTGCCTCAATAGCCATTAACAAAGTATCACAAGAAAACAAACCGACATTGATTTAGCTTCTGCATAACCATGTTCCTTTCTATACATAAAGTGTTTCTTTTACGCTTGTGTCTTTAGGATTTATTTTCCCTCCTTCACAATGGCCTATAGAGTATCTTTTAATTTTGTCGAATAAGTAGAATAAGGTTTTTTAAAATATAAATTAATTTATTTTTAACGTATGCCTCTTTTTTAAAATGCTGTAGAAGGAAGATTTCAAGTACTACTACTGTAAGTTGGTATTGAGTAAAGACAGGGAATACTTTTCTTATCAGAATTGATAATCAAAATGAAAATCCAAGAAAGAGTTTAACTACTGAAGGTATACATGAACTTAAACATATTAATGCGATTGCAGATGAGGAATATGATAATTTAGTAAAGATATGAAGTACAAGGACGAAAAGAAACATTGAAGATCCACATGCAATTACAAACAAAAAAGTTAAGGTCAAAAAAGATTACTGATCTCTCTTTGAAATAAACTATTAACTTATTTAGTTTCACAAATTGTTCTTTTTCAATAAAAAGCATTACAGCTATTTTTTTAAACTAAATATTTTTTATCTCCATAATAAAATAACTTGTGTTGGCATGGCATATACAATTTGATTTGTATGCTTGTGTATATCATTTTGCGTTTTACAAAAGTGTCGTCGCTATTGTTTTCATCAAAATATGTTTGTGTTTTTTTCATAATAAAGTAACTTGTTTTAGCATAGCATATGCAATTTGATTTATATTCTTGTGTATATCATTTTTCTCCATAATTCACTATATAATTAGGCAACCACATGCAAAGCACATACAAGAAACTAGTATTATACTACAAGTGGGAAGCCCTTAAGCCAAAGTTAAATTACTAACATGCGTTTTTAAAACCTGCCATTTAAAGAGAAAAAAAACAACACATGGCAACAACCCAAAATGAAAAGACACAACTGTTAACCCTATACTGTTTGAGAAAAGGAGACGTGCAGTGTCACATACACATCTACATCAAAGACGGTTTTGGAGAGGGTATTGAGGACAAACATTGATGTTTCACCACTGTGAAGAGCATATTTACCAACCCCCCTATTCTGTCTTTTGATTCTCATATTCCCAACTTTAAATGATTGAGTAATTAATGATAATTTATCTGGTTTATGCATTTTGGAGTGCTGAGAATTTGAGTTTATTAATTCATATTAGTATTTTCCAACTCACCTACCCATAGACTTTGTTAACGACATACTGTTTTGATCACAAACCACGTATAAAATATTGCTTTTTGGCTATGTAGTTATTTTTTGTTAATTATGTCATTTTCACTCCTTTCCTTCCAACTATTTGTCATGCTTTTGTTGGATAAATTTATTACTCCATAGTTTATGTTGCATAGTTTGTTTTGCAGCTAATAGATATTCAAGTCAACAACTAGCTACGAATGACTGTTGGTTTAAAAATAAACTTTCTTAGCCAATTACCATGGTGGCTATCTAGCTAAGCCATTTGTCTTAAATAAAAGATCAATAATTTTCACACCCGAACTCTTTGTTTTATCTCGTGATATTTGGAAAGAATTATTTTTTATGGTTGTTAGTTCCACATTTATGCCAAACATGTAATATACAGTTTTGTACAATAATGACAATATTAATAAGATAGAAATTTGAGCAAATAATTGGTACATGAAGTATATATTTATGTGAATGATCAATGTGGATCGTTGTATGATGACTTGTTTGTCGAGATCAAGATTACTGAATATCGTATGAACCTTCCAAGATGAACAATTAAAGTCCATAACCTATTTTCCCACCAAAAAATTCTAACAATTAATGATTTTCCCTTGTTACATAAATTCATTGTTTGTTCTAGAGTGGTCAAGAAATAAACTTACTGCTAAAGCTGTTGCAGTCTATTTAGACTTCATGATTGATGCTATTAAAGCTAATCTGGAATCTGGAGAGTTGGAGATTTTAAAAGGCTAACTTTTTTTATTTAGTTGCCACATGTTTTCTCATATAGATAACTTTTGGTTGCACTTTCAAGAGAAATATCCAACCATTTAATTGTTTATCATATGTATTTAATTAAAGTAGATTATTCATCATCCCTCGTTAAGATGATACTCAATCATCTGACCTCGACCAACAAGTTACTATACAACGAACAACATTGATCATTTCCCATACACTTTTACTTTATTTTTTCATATAAAATTATTAAATATTCAAAGCTTTATTTTAGTAATATTCCTATCTTTTTTACAAACTAATATGCTACATAACTTGTTATACATGTGCAACACACGTGCCAAAAGACCCCTATGAATAAAGTTGCAAACAAACATTAAAAAAAAGTATTAAGTTGCAAAAAATTTAGATCAACGATTAAAACTTAGATCATAAAGTAATAAGCTCATGTCATCATGATAATGAAAAATAACTATAAGGACACTTCTGTTCTCAACTTTGAGTGAGTCAAGCAGACACATTGACTAAGGAACCACCCTCTTGCAAAATTAAATCTTCATTGATCTTCGTTACTTCAGTCATTATCATATTTGTAGATTTTTACCAATTCCAATGTTAAAGAAACTTAGTCAATGTTTGTATAAGTAAATTTATTTTTTATCTTTTAACAAACTAACTTGTCCTTCAGCACAACATTATTGTTAAAAGAAACTCTACTAAATCAATAAATAAATAAATAAATAAATAAAATCTCTGCACTCTTAATAGTTCTTCATATACTGAAATAGAGCTAATCTCGAGGGAAAAATTCCACGCTCAAGCTACGGAGAGGAAAAAGGTTGTCAAGAATACCAAAACATTAGTACTTCTTACCTTCAAATAAGGATGTATTTAGTATATAAAACTTCAGTGTTATTTTTAATAATTATGGTATCCAGATCGGCTTACGCACACCTCGACTAATTCAACGGGGTACCTTTCACCTCCCACCAGCAAAGCAACAACAGGTACCAGATAACTATGTCCACCAAGGCTAGGACAGATGGGAAAAAATCAACTAATATTTTTGTCATTATTGGGATTTGAACCTGAAATCTCATGGTTCTCAATCCACTTCATTTACCACTAGTAAAAAGGGCAAACGACATTTCACTAAGGGCTTCATGCTTTTAATATAATATAGATTAAAAAAATTTAGTAGCAAATGGTGATGGTATCTGCACAGTATTAGGACTATTGCTCATTTCTAGTGCAAGAAGTCAATATAGTCCAAAAGAGTGGCAAAATGATCTACATTCCCAATCTAACACCAAAAAGCCAAAAACTGTAACTGTCTATATGTTGTGCAATAAATGCCACTGGTTGCCTTGAGACAATCCAGAATGGCTATATCTCCACATTGACCAGATTATGCATTGATGAATGGTGTCCCTTGTTGCCTTGAGATGCTTGATTATCATCTTTTGATTTCTCCAACACTGGTTGCACCTTTAGTTTCTGGATATCACTCAATAAATGCTCAAAAAAAGGGTTGGTAAACAGCCCCAAATTTGGCAGGACACTGTATGATGCAGAAACTGTTCTGGATCTTCCAATGCAACCTACACAAAAGCATCTAGAACATATTTATTCCCTCCTTAGATCTGCTCGAGTTATCCAAGTGAAACATTTCACTTCCAATGATGCCTAACTCTTCCAAAAGATTTTCTCATGGCGATTGTTTGCTTGTACAGTATTCTATTTCCCCGTAAGAACCCATTATGCGCTACATTCCAGATCAGTCTATCATTCTGTGACTGTGGGAAAATCTTGGTTAGCCACTCTCTCAATCTCTCCGTGAAAATAATACTTCTTAACTCTAGGTTCCACCTATTCCTTGCTCTACAATCAGCCACAATGGTCTCTTGGTTCATCACTAAGCATATAGACCATGGAAGATCTCCATTAAAGGTGAGTCGTCCAGTCATGCCTCCTGCCACATCTTGATGTTCTTTGAATCATTAACTTTCAAATTAACTAGATTCTGAAATTCTTACCATAAGTTGCCAATGTTTTTCCAGACAGCGATACCATAAGGGATGTCTGTTTTGTCCGGTCCCTTTCAAAAATTCTCACGATAGCTACAAAAGAACACCTCTCTTTCACCAGTAGCTTTTGCTCGTCAGTTTAAATTTTGCTCGAGAGTTTTAAGTAAGATCTGTGCCCCCACCCTCTTCCTAAGTCCCTGGCGCCCCAAACACACAAATTGTGCAAGAAAGGTCATGGGCTCCACTGATTATCTGGTCAGCTTTAAGAAAATATGTCTCAATTTTGGACATTCCCAAGCTCAACATCTTCTAGAGTACATTATTTTACCCAGAAACAGAATCAAGACTAGAAGCCTAGCTATATGACAAAATTAACATCCTCCAGACCAATCTCTTACCAAGTCCTACTTTTGATGTTTACATCCTAAGGAGCACGTCAGAAAGACTTTAAATTCAACTAATACCAACATCTCAATTAGGGAGAGGCTAACAAGTATGCTTTAAACGTTAAATTCTCTGTGATAACAGCTGGTAACAAATACACGAGTCAATAGTTAAAAATAATATGGAATCATAAGACTTACACTCATCCATCTACATCTCAATACTACGTCTCGTAAATACTTGTCTTTTAACTGCCTCGCAATTTGAACATAACAATACATTTTGCTTTCAGATGCGTATCTGCAAAAATAGCATTTCACTGTCATTTTAGGCATAATATTCATCAAACTAAACCAAGCAAATCCAAAGTAAGAAGTGATAGAGATAGTCTAGCAGCAGTATTATTCGAGAACAGGATGCAGTAAATAGAGTCAAACAGTGATTAATCAAAAGAGGAGCAGAAAAGTTGTATTGCGAATAAATGCATAATTCTGTTAAATATAACAACTAGGATTTACATCTGCAATAAGCCTTTCATGGAAGAGGCTGAAAAACATGATGAATAAAGCAGAGGACTAATATCTGCTTATCTATGTTACAGCTTTAAAACAGGATATCTCATGCAATGTTGTTATTTTCTACCTTTTACATACACTTACTCTGAATGGTAAGCTATCAGAGTAAATTTGTAACTTATTCTGGAAAAATAACTATTCGTTCTCATCCTACCACTTTTCTTCACAGGAAGATGCAAATATCAATGGGTATGATGAAAAGGATGACAATAAAGACTTTGCATGATCTACCATTAGGTCCAGGCAGGGATCCTTTTTATTCAGTGAATTTACCCAAAAAAAAAAGTTAATTAATTTTACATAATGTATCATTCTATCATCGTAGATGGATCCAGAATTTAAGTTTCATGGGTTCAACATTTAAGGTTCTTAGCATTGGACTCACTTTATCTTTAAAGTTATGGGTTCATATCTACTATTTCTTGCGATTTTCATGAATTTTTAACATATAAATTTATGCTCTGTGTTGAAATTACTAGGTTCATATGAACCCGGTGTCGGTATGGTACATCCGCCACTGTTCATCATGGAAGCATTTGCTATCTTCAATTTAGCTCCTTTATTCTTTAATTTTTTGTTTCGTTTTCTCTGTTTCCCTGCACTCCATCAGATGAATTCATGTACACCTTTTTGTTCTCTGTCTCCTTTTCTTCTGTCCCTCCTTCGCTTTATCAGACCACAATTTGAAAATCCAAATCCTCAAAACAATTCCTTTGCTCCTTTCTATTTTCTCTCTCTTTACCTTTCTTTTTATTTTTCTCCTCTCTCTCTCTCTCCTTGACTTGATAATCCAACACTAACTGATTTTCCAAGAGGTCATGGTGAACAATAAAGACTTTGGAGATTTGTGATAGATTATTAATTATTTCAAATAGAGATTTGTCTCTCTCTTAGCCACTAAATATTTGCTTATCCATAAATTATATGTGACTATAAGATCTAACACAACATTTTCAAAAAGAATCAACCTTACAAAATGAGACTCGCTCGTCATATTTTAATTCCATCCAACTTATTGATTTTTTCGTCTCCAGTTTTTTCAATACAATAGAGTTTTTCCTTTTTGAGTAAGCTGTTCACAATTAAGAATTAGTCATATGCTCTAAGATATTTTGGTATCTTCTTGTTTTTTCCTGCACTAAAACTTGCACATATTTAAGTTGTTAGGCCATTAATAATTCGTCATTAGCATTCTACTCCTCTCTGTTTTGAACTTGACAGCGAGAACTGGATTTCAACACTCATTCACTTTGGTCTCTGTTTTTAAATAGATTTTAGACAATCTTATTCAATAATTGCACGGCTAATAACTTATAGACATAAAAAACACTGTATTTTTTTAATCACATGACCTCATAAATGTTAAAATCCGCAACAAATAATAATGCATAGATGAAAACTACACAGCTTAGCAAACATAATCACGTGCACAGGACTGAATGAGGAAGAAAGGATGAGTGACCTACTTGACGAGTAATTCATCAACGATGGACTGTTCTTCGGGAGTCCATTCAACAGTGAGGTATGCACTGTGCTGGAGCGCCGCCTTCGTCGCACCCATGTTATCGGGGACCAAAACGCCTTTACCTTTCGAATCTTCCTTCCCTCCTTTTCTGCCATTGTTATCACCCGCCGCCGGTTTCGCAGTCCTGGCCATCAGAATACCTACTTCAAATCCACGAAAATATATCTCTCCTCCTTCTGTTTGCGAAAATGCCTCTGACAAAACGATGAAACCTGTATATTTTCGGCAAGTAAAAGTGTTTAGTGCTGAATATACTGAGAATCGGAGGGTCTAATGACTGTGCCGAAGTTTAAAATGATTAAGGGAATCTTTAAGCAGTACTTAAAACGTGATTAGACTGATATAATGACGTGGAGGCTTTTCTCTTTTCATTGCTCCCTCTAATAAAATATTCACGTGAGATTTTCTTTTGTTTTTATGTGTTCGTTTGATATACTTTATCGGAATTTAATTAAATTTGAATTATAAAGTGATCGTTTTTATGAGTTCACTTACAATGATCAACGCAATGAAAAAGAAAAAAAAAGAATGTGTATCAATAGAGTCAGTTAATAGATTTTAAAATCAATGATTTTAATGATCGATTCGGTTTATCTATTTCTTACGTTACACTAAAAAATATCTAAAAAAGAAATTAGATTAATAAGTATATAAATAGAAGAATAAATTAAAAAAATAAGAAAAAAATAAACTATAATTTAATTAGATTTATAGAATCTATAATAGATTTATAGTCTTTTTGATCAGACTTTTAAAATCAACTTATTCGAGAAGTATTTTTTAAATATTTTTAAAAATTGTAATTTTCATTATTTTCTCACAAATAAGTTATACTTGTTCTTTGTTATACTTGTGCAGCATATTTGTCCTTTTTCATCTAATTTTAGAGTTATAATTGCCTCTACACTCTAAAAATAAATCATGTTTATTATTAATGCATTTAATCTTTATGTCGCACCTTAATTTTGGTATATGATGTCTATGTGACGTCTACATGGCATTTTTTTTTCCAGTTAAATCTATTAATCAATTTAAACTCTTTTAATATGTCCGTCCGACACATTAAAAAATTAAAACTCAAAAGTTTCATTGTTCATTCATCATGGATATAATTTCACCGCTCAAATTTTCTCCAAATTAAAATTTAATTTATATTTGCGATAAGGTAATAGTTATTCAAATAAATCTTATTATTGCATCGATTTTCTAAATCAAAAAATTACAATAACCAAAAAAAAAATTTATAAACATGTCTTCCAATTATTAAAGTTAATGCTTTATTTTTTTAAAAAAATGAATATTTTGCTCAGTACATGAGATAATCCAAAGAAGAAGAAAAATTATTCTGACGCGAAAAGAAATAAAATTACCCATATAACTTACAAATTTGATTAAACTCAATAATTTTAATTTAAAATCTCTAACTGTCTTTAAAAATGCTAAATATATGTTATTATAAATTTAAAATTTAACAATTTAAACAATTTAAAATTATGAAAGCATAAACTTCAAATTATAACTCCATATTCAAACTTATCCTTATGTTACAACCATAATTAATACACCACAAAACACAAGACGTTATACATTTCTATTATATTTTTATGTGAGTTTGATTTACGTCTAAATAAATAAATATATTTATGTGATAGTGTGTATAACACGATCAATAATAGACCAATAAAATTGATCTAAAATGTTTGTCAACCCAGAGATAAAAAGAGATAGAACTAAAAATAATATTAAGAAAATTAAAAGGTAATAATAATAATATCATGTTTAGGCAATTGTTAATAATAAAAATCAGTCATGATACATTTTTTCTCATAATTTAATATTAAAAAGGTTTGTTTTTAATCGATCAAATACTATTTTTATTTATTATTTATTTAAAAAATTAAATAAATTAACCAAACATAAATTATTTTAAAAATTATTTTGATGAAAGCAGTTCTCAATTTTTGCAAATTGGCCAATCTCTCTCTTGAAATTAATTGAGTTACTGAAAAATTAAACCATACAAATCTTGTTTGATAAAATTTTAATAGAGTAAAATTGCGTATTTATTGTTCATTTAAAATTTTGTTAGAAAACATTTTTAACGAATAGTCATTTAGGAATTTAAAATTCTTTGCATATTTATCGGATAAGAAAAAAAAAATCATCATTAATCAACATAAAAATAATACTTCTCTAGTTGATAATATGACTTTTATGTCTGTCGATAACTCAAATGTTATATTTTATAGATGCTTAATTTATCAGTTAATTGTTCGATGTATTAAAGTATATTGTATTAAGGAATTTCAATTTTGCTAAAAGAAGGATTTCATTGAAAATAAAAAGAATATAATTTTAACTGAGGTCTTTATTTATTTGTTTGTTTATATTTTTCTCCCAGAAAATAATAAATTCATGAGCTTTATTTAAACGTTGGGATCGAAAAAGAGGAAATTTTGTTAATTTTTTGGTAAAATAGTGTTGCATAATGGCATGTAGAGAGTAACTGTCTTATTGCTAGTAGGTGCGACCGTGTGAGATTTCATTTGTCCTGGTCGCTTTGCCCTATGCATTTTAAGACAGCACCCTTGACCTCCTCAACGTTTATATGCCTACAATACTCATGATTATGATATCTTTGTGAGTGTTTCCAAACCTTCTAGCATAATATTTTATCTGTTTTTTGTTCAAAATTTTATGAAAATATGACTATTAGCTTCGCCAAATGAAAATTATTTCTTGAATCTTTTGATTCACATATAAATATTGAGAAAAAAATTATAATACCGAAATTGTTAATGAAATGAACAATAGCATAATGATTATTATAAAATAGCTTAACCTAATTTTTTTATTAGATTACTCTTAATATTTCTAATACACGTATTAATATTTCTATTTTTTTTCTTCGTATAAATTATACAATTGTTAGTTTTGTAGAATTTTCTAAAATATCAAATATTATATTGTGAATGAAGTCAATTGTCGTTTGCTCGGAAGAATTGAAAGAATAATCTTAAATCAATATATATGTAGGATATTATTATATTTGGTTAAAGAAAGGTTTCTCTATATATATCGCATAAATTATACAATGCTTAATTAATTATATATAAATATAAAAATTTATACATCACTTGATTGACGATATTAAATAGCACCACATAATTATAAGGCTGAATAATTTTTTAAGTGAGATAAACCATGAAATAAGAATAGAAATATTCATATTACGAAAAATGAAGTAATTAAAGACCAATTAACTTTAAAAATAAGTATTTCTTATATGACGACCTCTTCAATAGTAATCTATATTTATACTATATTAAAAATATGAATTTTTTTTGAAATATTGATTAAATTTTTTGTCCTTTATTAAAAGACTCTACAATAAATAAAATAGTTATTTATTATTTTAATTAATTAATTATTATTCTAATATGTAATATTATAAAATTAATTAAAGTTATAACTATTAAATCTTTAGTTATTTGAACAAATCGTGTTGTCGAATACAATTTATAAATTTTGTAGGCCGAATGTAATTTATAAATTTATAAGTCCTTGAAAATTATTCTCCAGAAATGCGATTGAATGTGCTTTATAAATTGCATTATCTGAATGCGCTTCATAAATCGCATTTTGCGAATGCACTTTATAAATTGCATTAGAGGAATGCGATTTTACCTATCGTGTTTGCTAAATGAGATTTATAAATTGTGTTTAATATATTTTTTTTATGCAATTTACAATCGTGTTTGAGCTTTGAGGAATGCTATACCACCCCCCAAAATTAGTCTTTATTTTCGTTTTTTTTTTACTCTCTATTACTTTACTTTTATAATCGTGTTTGAGGAATGTTAATTATAAATCATGTTTCTGAAATGTGATTTATATATTAAAAGTCTTATCCTTTAAAACTTTTAAATCAATTATAATTTTCTTAATTTATAATAATTATTTTTCATTAACTGAGTAATAATAATTCATCACCATTCTTTTTAAATGTTGAATTCATTCATTCATTCTTCTTCTTTTTTAAATATTGTATAATGGAAGAAAGAAAATATAGAACCACAATATATTTTATCTGTTTAAATTAATTAAGTGTTTTTGTTATTTACTGTCTTTAATAAAATTTACACTATTATATTTCTTCTGTTTCAATTTATGTGAAGGTGTTTGATTAGATACATCGATTAATTTTTTTCTTTTTAAAGCTGAAATCATCTCATAAAGGGTGAACGAAAAGTTTTAAGTTAAATTATTACTAAATATTTGAAGTACAAAGCCCTGCGGAAAAATATTGTTCACTTTTTACCTCTTTAAAATAAAGTTTACAATTGACAAAATAGTCGTTTAATTATTTTTCTAATGTTTAAAACTTTAAAATTAATTAAATTTCATATATTAAATTATTTATCAATGTGAAATTAATAATTTTCTTTCAAAATTTCTTATATTATTACACAAACATATTTTTTAAATATTATTTATATTATTTTTAAAAATTTATTCTTATTAATATGAGGACACGCACGAGACGCGAACACTAAAACTAGTCATTACATAGTTATACCTACTCTTTTACAGTGCATCACAATCACATAAACAAAATACCATAATACCCATATAATTAGTTTGTGAATTAAATAATTCTCAAAGCACATTTAATTACATGTATAAGCAAAAATAATCATAATATCAAATTTGTATTATTTGATTTGTCAATTGTTATGGAACAAACAACTATACGTAATTAGTTAAGCCTCCCATTACTAATATAATATTTGATTTTAGAATTAAATTTCATAGAGCGCGAATTTAATATCGTAATTATGTGAAGTTTAATATAAAAAAATTAAATATCGTATATATAAGTTATACCCAAAATTGGTGTGTAAAAATTATCATAAAAAATGTGTCAAAAGGAATTCCAGTACAAAGTTGGAGGGGCAATATATATATTAAAACTAATATTGTTTTAATTTCTTTAAGGAGGTGCTAAATCATAGATTTCATATGATTTTTATCTTATTTGAAATTTATAAAGTTATATTTGATTATATTTAATATTTTTTATATTTGAATATACTTATGTATAACTTTTAAAGGTGAAAATTAAATTGAAACAACATATTACGAGTTATTTTCTAAATTTGAAATACAATTTAATTTTGAATTTAAAATTTTCAAAGACAAATACTAAGTGCCATTTGGCTACGGATAATATTCATTTTTTTAAAGGAATTTTATTTCAAAAAATTTATTCAAACATAAAATTCTTACAAATTTATCAAAACACAACATAAAGTTGAACTATGAAATTTTCTGAAATTTGAAAATTTTCAATATATTATTTTCACGTTACTACTTCAAATCACTCACAATATAAAAAAAAACTCTCAATTATATTTATGTGCAAACACAATTTTAATTTTTAATATTATTTTTTAAAAATAAATAATTTGTTCTTAAAAAAGATTCTTACAATTTTTATATCTATACGTCTCCTAATTTTTAAATAAAGTAAAAAATAATTTTTTTCTTTAAAAAAAATTCTTACGATTTTTTATTATATCTATACGTCTCCTAATTTTTAAATAAAGTGAAAAATTTTATTATTTTTTTTATAGCCAAGGTTATGTTAAAATTTTCCACGGAACATAGTCAAAATGTCAAATGGGCAAAAACGTCAAAACAAAAGCATCTGCCATCGACTAGGGTTTTAGTGAAGTATAAAAGTTAGCTCCGCAGCGATAGTTCCTTTCTTCACATTAGTTTCTTCTACTCCCACTTCCCCCTCACGGCCGCCGGCGGAGGCTAATCGAGGAGAACAATGGTGAGGTTCAGTAATTTGAGCTTCTTCATAGATTCCTTGTTGCATTTTGTTGTTTGTTTTACACTTTTCAATGTTTCGTTGTTGTTTTAGTAGCCGACATTGGGGAGAGAAAGAGCAGAGAGTGCTACATTTTTGTTTTAGGAAAGAGACTTGTATTTTTCTCCATCGTATCTCCATAACTTAGCGCTTCATATGATTTTTTTTTATGCTTATGCTGAAACTTTGTGCTGTTTCTAAGAGTGATTGATTTTCTGGAGGATTATAAGTCTGTGGTTGTTGTATTTGCTGTTTACAACAACATCGACTTGTACTGCTATGTCTTAATCTCAAAACAGTTTGGTCATCTATTCTGCTCCATTAGTTCTAAAAAATGTTTCCTCTCTATTTAGGCTCTGGTTTTCCAATGTTCATTATGTATATCTTAAGATTTTTACCAAAATCTCACTCTTACGAGTGATATCTACACTTGTGCAGGATCTTGTCTAATCCGTAAGGATTGGGCTATATGTGCAATGATATTGACATATAGTCTTTAGATAATGTGCAAATTTCTTTTTTCTCTTACTTGGATAATTTGACAACATAGAAATGATCTTATTGGTTTCATTGATAACTTGTAAAAATAAATCTTAATGACGCTCTGTTGTCCTCTTTGTGGCATATTAATGCTTTGCTATTATTTCAACTATATTACCTAGAAAGAGTAGAGATGTAGACAAAAATATCAAATGTACCTCAATTCGAAACTTCTTGAGATCTGAGATGAATAATCAATATTTATTCCATACTATCCTTACTCATGCTGCACTGAAATTTTTGCCTCAAAAACCAATTAGGGTTTCCATTATACTGGAATTTTATGCATTTTCTACCAACAAATAAATCGGACATAAACCAAAAAGATTACTAGGAAAGATGTGCTTAGTGTGAATTTATCAACACAACAAAGCTTTCTGATGCATGTTCTTCTGCTTGACATTGTTAATAAATTATGTTGCAGGCCTTCATCAAAGTTCAAAAGACAAGGGCTTATTTTAAGCGTTACCAGGTTAAATTCAAGAGAAGGAGAGGTATAGCTTATATTCTTTTAATCCCTTTTGTTTTGTTCTCAACCTTTCCAATTCACTATCTGATTGTTTTCAATTTTTACTATCTCGCAGAGGGGAAAACAGACTATAGAGCCAGGAATCGCTTGATCAATCAGGACAAAAATAAGTACAACACTCCAAAATATCGTTTGGTTGTCCGATTTGTATCCTAATGCTTATGCTTTACTTTAAAATATTGCTTCCATGGGATGACTTCCTCTTAGTATTTTGTTTATTGAAATGACATGTGTTGTCCATTTAATAATACATGGTTACTTTATGAAATTGTCACAGTGAATGTGTGTCACATGATTGATAGTGGCAATTAGGATCATCATGAATCTAGGTTGTCGGTAAGATTGATCTGTAATATTGAAGGTTTGGGCACAATAGCTGTACCGGTCCTTCAATTTGCTTCCTTAACATGTTTTCTAGACTAACAAAGACATAGTTGCACAAATTGTGTCAGCTAGTATTGCTGGTGATATGATTCTTGCTTCTGCTTATGCTAAAGAGCTGCCTCGTTATGGCCTTGAAGTTGGACTCACGAATTATGCTGCTGGTACTTTCACACAAGCTATTCTACTCGTTTGGTTATCTCACTTGAAATTCTGTAGTTAACTGTTAATAAATTCATATTTAATTTTAGCCTACTGCACTGGACTTCTTTTGGCACGGAGAGTTCTCAAAAAGCTTGAAATGGATGAGGAGTATGAAGGGAACCTTGAGGTAATTGCAGATGTATTATAGTGTTATGGGTGTTTTATCCTGTCTGTAGTAGTAGCTTTTATTTTGATAGCTGATTTTTTAAATCTTTACAGGTCAATGGGGAGGATTACTCTGTTGAACCTGCTGAAAGCAGGAGGCCTTTCCGTGCTCTCTTGGATGTTGGCCTTTTAAGGACCACTACAGGAAATCGTGTTTTTGGTGCTCTCAAGGTATAATCCTGCTTTTCGTATTGGTGCTGTATTTCATTTTTATATGTCTCTTATGGGATCATGCTGTTAAGAGTTAATTGAGAATATTTAGGTTGAAGAGTTCCCAAATATCAGAAGTGTCAATCTTTTTGGAATGAACCAACGAGGAAAAGTTGCCATATCGATAGAATGGAGGATTAATTTTGTCTCAGGATAGAAGATATAAACAGATGCTTTGATAGTAGCCACATGCTTACACCTCAAAAAATATGGGGTTATGAGACCCTGATTGAAATTGTCTGACGAAATCAAAGAGTCTGGTGTGCTTTCTGACTTGTATAATGGGGATTTCTATAAGTTAATGGTAGTCTGTCCTGCTGTTGAAAACCCTTTCTTTTTATCTTTTGACTTCTGACATGTTTTTTTTTTCATGCCATGTTATTGTCATATTTACAACGGATTATTTGTGGCATGTGACCTTTCATATGTTTTTATTTTAAAAATAAATGCGATTCTGTGCTTGTTGGATTCAGGGTGCATTGGATGGTGGACTTGATATTCCTCACAGTGAGAAGAGGTTTGCTGGATTCAGCAAGGATTCCAAACAACTTGATGCTGATGTTCACCGCAAGTACATATATGGCGGCCACGTTGCTACATATATGAAGGTAAATAGAATGGTTACATGAAATCCTTTTATAGTTTACTTCTATCATCAAATCCATAGAAATGCATAGTAGTGTATTATGATGTTGATCTTCTATGTTCTTCTTTCATCTAGGTACACCCCGATGCCTATTATGCTAAACCTCTACCTTCTTTCTGCAGACTCTGATTGAAGATGAACCTGAGAAATATCAGTCTCACTTTAGTGAGTACATCAAAAGGGGTCTTGAGCCAGATGACCTTGAGGAGTTGTACAAGAAGGTTCATGCTGCCATACGTGCTGATCCAAGCCCAAAGAAATCTGAGAAGCAGCCTCCAAAACAGCGCAAGAGGTCTAAACTTATCTATACTTGTGTTCTCAAACATTTTACTGAATGGATTGGGTGAAGGCTTTTCAATTTCTCTTTGTCATTAAATGTGAATTATGCATTTGATGCTTGTCTGGATTCATCATTTCTAGAATGCCATGTAGGAAAAACTATAGCATGTCTTCTGCCTGCAGCAACTAATGCTAATGTGTTTTAATATAACTCTAAAATTGTTCAAGGTTGGAAATTATGTTGTCTGTTCCTGTCTATGCTAACTTTTCTGCATATTCATTTTGGATCCTTTTACAGGTACAATCTGAAGAAGCTAACGTACGAGGAAAGGAAGGCTAAGTTGATTGAGAGACTGAATGCTTTGAATTCAGCTGCTGGAAATGATGACGATGACGATGATGATGATGAGTGAACGGCGGTGCAAGAATCCTGAAATATTACTGTGGCTTATGTTCTTGTTATACTCTGTTTTTGCCTCTTTATTGAGATCTCAGTTTTGCATGCTCTGTAGAATGGTAATTTACCAGTTTGAGAATGTACTAGATTTATATATGTACTAGATTTTTATGTACTTGCTCAGCCTTATTAATCTGGCATGGAAAGTTGCATGTGGATCAATGATTTCACCTGCAAGGTAATCCTTTCCAACTTATTATCACCTCGGCAATGAGTTTTTTGTTTCATTTCTGCACTTTTTTCTAGCTGCTGGATATTTGTGTCGGATGTTGTCTAATTATCTGGCTCAGTTGTGTGCTTTCTCCCCAAGTTTTTTTGGGTATTTTGCCTAATTTTTGCTCAGTTTTATCTTTTGTTATGCTTAGAGAATACGTTTTATATTTGTCCTCTAAACTGTTACTCCATATTTTAGCTTTTTTCTTGTGCATACGAAGGTCAGTACTGTAGTCGTCCTAGTACAGAACAAATCGATCTCCTTTTTAGTTTGTCCTAGGCTTCTAGCATTGGAAATGAGTTGTACTAAATTTTGTAGGGATTCCAGGTCCAAATCCCTAATATTAGCTCTCTGCTATATTTTCTTTTAAGTCCACTCAATTTTCAGCCACACTACTACATTTTGCATGTTTAATATTGACCCGGCATATTCCTTGATAAATTTTTATGAGAATTGCATCTCAAAAGGTAGCTGTTAAGGTGAGAGAGGGGAGAGTTCAATCTTTATGAGAACCACATCCATTAAGGTGACAGAGGGGGAATAGTATACGTCCCACATCAGTTCAGTTTTTCATTTAACCGATTGGTTCCTTGTAATAATATCATTACAAAGGATAAATAAAATGACTATATTTTATCATGTTTTGAATATAAATGATGCAATTGCAAACATTTTCTTGTTGAGAAATTATTTTAGAGAAGTATTTCTCTTTTATGTTTTATAACTCTGCAGCGGCAAACACGAATTTATATTCACACTTGTCAAATGCTATGTATGAGTAATTGATAAATTCAATTTATAAGTCGCAGTTGATATGAATATATTTTATAAGTCATTAGAAAATGCGATTTATGATTTATTGCTGGATTGCCAAATGCAATTTATAAGTTTAGCATACTCGCAATGGCAACTTATGTGAATATATTCTATAAGTTAATAGTGAATATAAGTTAATAGATTTATAAGTCGTTGGAAAATGCGATTTATAGGCTATTGCTGGATTACTAGATGCGATTTATAAATTAGCATATTCATAGTCACAATTGATGTGAAGACATTCTATAAGCCAATGAATTTATAAGTTGATGGAAAATCGATTTGTAGGTCATAATTGGATTGCCAAATGCGATTTATAAGTTACACACTCACAATTATATGCGATTTGTAAGTCATACTTATCTAATGTGATTTGTTGGCGGTTATTAAACAAAATTATTTTTTCATTCTTTCGGAGGGACGATTTTATAGTTTGTTTGGATGGTTATTTGTTAAGAATATTTTAAAACACTTTCAAGATTTAATATATATGCTACACTCTTAGTCTCGTTATATATAATTTTATAATATATTGTATCATATTATTTTAATAAATATAATATTTAGATAGACTGTATTAAGGGGTTGATCTATCCATTCGAACTGGAAGGATACAAATATTGGATATATGGTACATTTATTATTAAGAAGAGTATAATAAAGAATGATATAATATCAAAAGAAACATTCTAAAATAACCAACACAATATAGGTAACAAGTAACAACTATCCAAACATGGAACACCCGCCAAAGCATGATTTCAAAAGTTGATGGCTTGTGTCCTCCTTCGCCAGCATTTGACGATACGCTTTCTTGTTTTTCCATCAAAACTTGGATCTAAATGGATGGAACATTGGCCTGGATTTACAACACTTGCAGCAGGAGCAGGAGCAGAGTCAAGCCAAATGCACCCAAACTACAGGAAAACCTTTTCCCATATATACCAAGAATGTGCAAAACGTTGCACCCAGGAACCAGGCAGGCAAGCCCATGCTCGGATGATAATTTCTGGGTTTCAACCCACTGTTTTCGTCAATAATTGTTTGATTCAGATGTACATAAAATGCTCTAACTTGGGTTGTGCTGACAAAGTGTTTGATAGAATGCCTTATAGAGATACAGTTTCATGGAACGCCATGATTTTTGGGTATTCCATGGTTAGTGAATTGGAGAAGGCACAACTAATGTTTGATTTGATGCCTGAGAGAGATGCAATTTCTTGGAATGCTTTGATCTCGGGGTATTTGCAAAATGGTAATTATGGAAAATCAATTCACGCTTTTCTGGAAATGGGAAGAGATGGTATTGCTTTTGACGGAACAACTTTTGCTGTTATTTTGAAAGCTTGTTCGGCCCTGGAAGATTCTACATTAGGAGTGCAGGTGCATGGGTTAGTGGTCAAGTTGGGTTTTGCTACTGATGTGGTGACGGGGAGTGCAATGGTGGATATGTATTCGAAATGCAAGAGATTGGATGAGTCAATATGTTTCTTCAATGATATGCCTGAAAAGAACTGGGTTTCTTGGAGCGCTTTAATTGCTGGTTCCGCTCAAAATAATGATTTTGCCAATGGATTACAGCTGTTCAAGAAGATGCAAAAAGGAGGAGTAGGGGTGAGTCAATCTACTTATGCTAGTGTCTTCAGGTCTTGTGCCGGGTTGTCTGACTTGAAATTGGGTTCTCAATTGCATGGTCATGCAGTGAAAACTGATTTTGGATCTGATGTCATTGTAGCAACTGCCACTTTGGACATGTATGCAAAATGTAACAATTTGTCTGATGCTAGGAAGGTATTCAGCTTGTTGTCAAATCATAATTTGCAGTCCTATAATGCCTTGATTGTTGGTTTTGCTCGAGGTGATCAAGGATATGAAGCTGTATCACTATTCCGGCTATTGCTGAGGTCTTATCTTGATTTTGATGAAATAAGCCTATCTGGTGCATTTAGTGCCTGTGCAGTATTCAAAGGGCATTTAGAGGGGCTGCAGCTACATGGGGTTGCTTGTAAGACCCCTTTTTTGTCAAATATTTGTGTTGCAAACGCCATTATGGACATGTATGGCAAATGTGAAGCACCACAAGAAGCTCGGCGTCTGTTTGACGAAATGGAAATCAGAGATGCAGTGTCTTGGAATGCAATAATTGCAGCTTACGAGCAGAATGGACATGAGGATGAAACTTTAGTACTATTTTTCCGGATGCTTCAGTCAAGGATGGAACCAGATGAATTCACTTTCGGTAGTGTTTTAAAGGCCTGTGCAGCTCGTCAAGATTTGGACATTGGCATGGTGATTCACAATAGAATCATAAAATCAGGGATGGGATTGGAGTGCTTCATTGGGAGTGCTGTAATAGATATGTACTGCAAATGTGAAAAGGTAGAAGAGGCAGAGAAACTTCATGAGCGAATGGAGGAACAGACAATTGTTTCTTGGAATGCAATCATATCGGGCTTCTCATTGCGTGAACAAAGTGAGGAAGCTCAGAAATTCTTCTTTAAAATGCTGGAAGAGGGAATAAAACCTGATAACTTTACATATGCATCAGTTCTTGATACTTGTGCCAATCTAGCTACTGTTGGGCTCGGAAAGCAAATTCATGCTCAAATTATAAAGCAAGAATTGCAATCAGATGTGTTTATAACTAGCACTCTTGTTGACATGTACTCGAAGTGCGGAAACATGCAGGATTCCAGGTTGATGTTTGAAAAAGCACCAATAAAGGATTTTGTAACATGGAATGCTATGGTTTGTGGCTATGCACAACATGGTCTTGGAGAAGAGGCTTTGCAGATCTTTGAAAATATGCAGCTTGAGGATGTAAGACCAAATCATGCAACTTTTCTTGCAGTCCTAAGAGCTTGTGCACATATGGGGCTTGTTGAAAAGGGACTGCAACACTTCAATTCAATGTCGAATAACTATGGATTAGATCCACAATTGGAACATTACTCATGTATGGTTGACATATTAGGGAGGGTGGGCCAAATTAGTGACGCACTGAAGCTTATTCAAGACATGCCTTTTGAGGCTGATGATGTGATTTGGAGAACTCTGCTTAGTATGTGTAAGATGCATGGGAATGTGGAGGTAGCAGAAAAGGCAGCAAAGTGTCTCTTGCAATTGGATCCTGAGGACTCATCTTCTCATATACTTTTGTCAAATATTTATGCTGATGCAGGAATGTGGAAAGAAGTTGCTGAAATGAGGAAAGTAATGAGGTATGGGGGGCTCAAGAAGGAGCCAGGTTGTAGCTGGATTGAGATCAAGTCTGTGCTACACATGTTTCTTGTTGGGGATAAAGCCCATCCAAGATGCAAAGAGATATATGAAAATCTCGACTCCTTGATATGTGAGATGAAGCGAACTTCTCATATACTTGATGGTGAATTTTTACTCAGCTGCGAGGCCACAGAAGATGAGCATCAACACCTGTTTCCAGAATGCGCAGTTTCTCGTCTTTAGACCAATTCAGTTGGAACCTATTTCTGGTTGTGATGAAGGAGGTATACAAGGGAAAGAAGCTTTTCTCATGTTGGCCCAGGCAGCTTGGGGATAGCCGAGATGGATATTAAGTCGTGTGTGTTGGCTGATCCCCAGACTTCACTAGAATATCTTTGGTCCACTATCAAATTATTTGCACACTCCGTTCAGAACACAAATATATTTAGTCATTTGGTTGGAAAGTAAGTTATCCCGAGATTTTATCCCCACCAAACATGGGATAAACTCATCCAAAAATTACTCCCTTGTACCAAACGAGCCCTAGTGACAACAGATCCTTGTACTGTTTGACAAAATGCACTTCTGCTGGTAAGAGGAAAAGGACCAGTGAGCATATTTGACAGGATTTAAGATGGATTTGGTGAAATTTAACTCATCCCTGCAAGTTTGTTGGCTTGATGTTCAAGGAGGATTCAGAAAAAACCCAGGATTGTCAGGAGGGAACGAGAAGATTGAGAAAATTTGTCTTCCAGATTTGTTTGCCTAAAAGAATGCTTCAAAACAGAATCTGGAGAAATTTGGAACTGTAAAATGGTTGGGACTGCAGTCTTGGGCTTTCAACTAAAATTATTTATCTGATTAATTTCGGTCTCTTGATTCATCTTTACATCATGATGAGATGAAAGTGAGTCCAAGCTTGAAAATGTTGCTTCTTCACATGGATGAAGTGACCATTTGGCTGAATGAAGATATGTATTTTCACGCTTGGCATGGAGTTGTTATCGTACTTCTGAAATATTGGTGACAAATGGGTGGATTGAGTTGAATTTGAACGAGTCAAAATGAGTTGAGTTAATAAATGAGCGGGTTACTGACTCACTCAAATGTTTATTTGGACAGAAATGGGCTACAATGGTGGTCATAACTCAACCCACCCAACTCTTACTAAGTTTTAATTGTTTTATTTGTTCTTTTATAATCTTTTAGTACGTGATAAAATTATTTTTTTTTATTATAATTAAATATAACATGTTAAATAAAATAAAGTGTCCTTTTAAAAATATTTTGATAAGATTTTTCATGAATCAATTTGGGCTAGACATCAACTCAAACTTTGATGGGATAAAATAAACTGAGCTAATAAAATGAACGGATCAATAATCAACTTAAACTTGAACGAGTTGAACGGATTATGATTTCATAGGATAATTTTGCCACGTTCTGTTCTAGAGTCCTACAATGAGGGTCGTTAATTCAACTTCCAATAACTCTATCAACCAATTTGAAGTATGAAAGGAAAATCTTCGCGTCCAGTTACTCAATTATTTCTGATGTTATATTTGATAAAAGGTCCTTTTTTCGCAATACCAACATTACAACAATCTTTATGAGACTTGCTGGTTTGCATTTTGCTGGTAGAACACTTCCAAATTCTTATAAGGAAAAACTTTTCTGTTCAAATAACACACACACAAAAAAAAAACACCAAGAAGAACTCTTCCTTCCAAGCACAAAATTTCACAGGAAGGAATCATACAATAAATTGGCTAAGTCACCAATACCACATATCGTTATGCACCACACAATAAACAATCCTTGTTGAGATGCTATTTCGATAAGACCAGTAATGTACAGAAACATCATCTTATAATCTTAACAAGAAGAATGTATCGTTTATAAATTACAAGCTGAAACTTGTAGTATGCTAAACTTCTTCACAGAGCAATTGGGGGGTCTGATCTTATAACCCGTATCAAATTTACCAGATCAAATCAGACCATCGCTTAGACCATGAAACTGCTGTCAGACTATTGCTCGGATAAAAAAGCTGTTGTTGTATGGCTAAGCCCTGTGAAACCGAGAGACAAAAGTCAAGATACTTTCAAGTGCTGAACCAAAAAAACAAAACCAAAAAAAAAAGAACTCATGTAAAATAGTGTTAAATATAGTGAAAGAGCAGACGTGTGCTTTCATACTCCTGATCTGATAGTTACACAGCTCCTAGGTCGAAATCAGAACAGAATGCCTAACCTAATTGCCACAACCTATTCCACTACTCGTGGGGTTTAACTTTGAGTTGGGAGTCCAGCTACCTTCTCAGATAAATGCAAAAATCAATAGTAAGTGAACTGCAAAGCAAAGCTTGAAACTGATCCCAGCCACTTGTTTGTTACCTTCAGGAGAAGCAAGAGATAGAGTTTCTTAAAAAGCTGAAAAATCGCATGAAAAAGAGCCTATGACAGGGAGTGTTCAAAAGGAGATTATGAGGACAAGTGATGAAACAAGAAACACACACACACACACACTCTCTTCTTACACTCTGTTAACAGGTTCTCTATTTTATACTAAATAAATGAAATAAAATACAGAAAGGGATTCTTCTAAAGATTCTGGAAGCGCGTACTAAAAGATATGCCTGATTTTATGAGAGAAAGTTTACATATTCCAATGAATAGTACATTATCTTGGA
Source organism: Datura wrightii (assembly GCA_035772735.1). NCBI lineage: Eukaryota > Viridiplantae > Streptophyta > Magnoliopsida > Solanales > Solanaceae > Datura > Datura wrightii. The sequence continues at coordinate 4,027,039 of JASDFA010000011.1, forward strand.
TATGACAAGTAGTGTGTCAATTTCATAGTTTGCTTTTTATTTATTTGATAGGTCAACATGTAGATTCAAAAAGAAGTGAAATATTTATACGAAATAAGGAGATTTAGAAAGGCAACATGCTAGACCATTGGGTACGCTTAGCTAGTCGGGCATAGACAATTTACAGATGCTTGGGTTTTGATCAAGAAGGAACTATGACATAAAAAATGGGCATTTAGGTGCTGTGTTATATGTACAACAGTACAAGGCTACAAAACTGCATACTGGTGAGCTAATCATCTTTCAAAATAGAGCATTGTGTGAACCAACAGAACATGCTGACATTTGACCACTAAAAATGTCATATTAATTGATTGGATGGCAAACTGATCAAGCTTTAATCCATCAAGTTGAACTAATCTTATTAGATGAAGATGGCCGCCAAGATTGTGTCGAAGTGAACTTACCCCATGATCCATCTGTTGGCAAGCTGACATACCGAGGACATGACCCAGAAGAGACTCTGCCACTTCTAATGATAGATCCACTTGCACAATCACGAGGCTATAAAAGAGACAGGAAATAAGAACCCTATTCACATTAATGATAAAAGTTGGAGCTTTGGGGATGGTAGTCTGACAATAGATAATTAGAAATGATTTAATATTAAATTAAGCAATAGACGTTTAGACATAAGATTGACCCAGCAGATATTTAGAATTAAGAAGTCCTTTTATTTGCTAACATGTAAGATAAATGTAATGGGAATGGAAGTATTGAATCGTCCTCCTCTAAATTGTACACTCATCACATCTACTGGTTAAATTTGGACGAGGAAAGAAGCTAACTGCAAATACGGTTGCACTATTGGAGTATTCATTAGTTTTTGTCGTGGACTAACAGTGACAGACATCTTAATGAGGCCATCAACATCGCCTTACAAAATCAAGTAATTTCGCATTAAGGAACTTATGCAATTATGCATTCAGAGGATCAGAGAGAACCAACGTGCAAATCCTTATAGAAGCATATTCTAAGTTCCTCCACCGCATCGCCTGAGCATATCAACTCTGGAGTTGCATGAAAGGCATTTTGAATGGCTGAAATGATGCCTCCCAGTGGATATTTCTCAGAATTTGACGGCACATACCCGGCTTCAAACAGAACTCCCTGGTTAATATCAATTTATAAGTACATCAGTGGTGGTCAACTACCAGGCAAACACACTATGTAATTATATGAGTAAGAGGAATAACATATAAGTTTTCAACCAAATGAAATAAAGTTGTACTGACCTTTAACAAGAAAAAAACATTTCAACATGGAATGCAAAAAGAATGTTAACTAATTCAATGCTTAACATATCCAGAAAGTTATGATGCAGTTAATTAAGAAAGAAACATGCAAGAAAGTGTTCACTTTTTTCAGCTTAATAAAGTACAATGATGATCCTCGTGGTATATTTTGCATCTTGACAAAGGATACCCTAATGAGCAGTAAGTTATTGCAATGAAATATATTCCAGTAGACTGCTGTAAATTTTACACAAGCTTGTATATCTGATAGTAGACGATAATCCATTTAAAAGTTTACATCGGCCAAGAGAAATTTTCTTAGGAAAGATATTGATAAAATACGTGATTTTAAGTTTTGACATAATATATAAACCAAGTTATTCAAGATGAGCTATTAAGCTGCTGTTGTGTCTGACACATCATACAATTTCTTGGCCCCAATATTGAATATATGCAAATAAGTAACCAACTCAAAGTTCAGAATCTTATAGAAAATATACAAGAAGGCAAAGGTTATTCGAGTAAATAAATAGAATAACAATCAACTTACAGTGACATTATATTGGAAGTAAACATTCAAAGTCATCAGGAAGTACTGATACTCATCAAGTAAAACTGGATAAGAACACGTCCCGTGTTTTTCTGCAAACAATAACATAAGATTATGAAAGGTTACACTAATATAACAAAGCATCTACCAGCCTTACTTTTGTCCCTATCAGTATTTACTAGTGTAACAAACACAAAACTTTCTTTAGGTTGCAGTTGGTAGGTTGGTAAGGCCCCTATTTTAACCTCTCCATATCCTCCATATTAGGGTTAGGTGCTTGTTTCAGAAGTTAAAGGGGAGTATTACCATCTGAAATATTTTAAGGGTTCTTTTTGGCTACCAGACAAGAGACATAATAAAGGGAAGATAAAGTTATCCCACATTTAGTGGAAAATAACTTTCCAAACTGGCCTTAACTTCAGCTTAATTACCCGCAAATTTTCATATGATATTGTTTTTGTTTTTATTTGTATTTTTACTTGTCAAGAAAAGAAGAAAAATAGTGTAAAATGAGAATGTACAAGGACTGTAAAATGTTAATGTAATTATATCCAGGAGAAGAAGGAACCAATATTGTTAGAAGATGTCAGCAATACGGTGCTTTCTATTTTATATATCCTTCTGGTAAGTAAAGAATCTCGCTTCTCACTTCAATCAAAGATCTTCTTCAAAGCCACATGTTATCTTGCAAGAATATTAAGTAAGGCAAAGAGAGATTACCCCACTGAAAACGAATATCTCCAGCATCAGCATAAAAGAAATGCAAGAAGGACATGTTAGTTCCTTGAATCGTATTGAATTCTTTATAAATCATTAGTACAATTAACAAGGAAAACCACCTCATGAGCCCAAAATGTTCCTTTTCCATGATTGCAGGTTGAGGTGGTTGCACAACTAAAAGAAGGCCAGTACTTCCTCAACGGCTTGAGCAATGCTGAGATCTACAGAATGAATGGATATATAATGCTCAAAACAGAAAATGTTTCAGAGTCACTATTGATGAATATTTATATAAATACGTAGTAGAAAATGGATGTCCCTTAAAGTTGAAGAAATAATCTTCTTTATTCAGTCTCATCTGCTTAATTCTCAATATTCTAATCAGATCAATGGAATAATTAACACAGATCCTTTCTTTTGTCAAGAACTTGTAGGTGCTCAGATTAAATATATTACTTGAAGCAACTTGCCAGAAAGATATATGGGCTTAATATTCTAACTGCATCTGCATTCTAAATCAAGAACTCTGATACTATCTTCCAGCATAAATCGTCAAAGTGGAAGGCATATACAAGCTCCATGGTCCGCTAGTGTCAAGCACAAAGCACTATTAGAGTGTCCATTTTAGTGAAGAAAACGCCGATGAAAAATTTACTGAAATAATATAAATACAATGCAATAAAAATAACAATAAAGATAAACAACAGTTATATGTATGAAGGAATTGAAAAAACATACGCAACGCAATTGAAAAAGTATGCAATTAAGTGATATATCAAAAATAGAATTTCAATCAAGCTTCGAAACTATTTAAAATTTCCAACACAGAAACAATGATGCACTTTTAAGTTTCTAATTCAGATTTAGCGGCTATTTTATTGTACTAAATTTATAATTTCCTAATCCTAATAACTGACTTATATTTTTTAACATTTGAACTAATATAGATATTTGCTAGCACATATATTTATTGTTTAATCATATCCGGTTCATGATAGAACCCATTGCTTTTGAGGAGCATGCCTTTGGTGCTGCACTGAACACCTGTTAAGTGGGTCACCTGGCCAACCATGCACTAAGTTCAGGGTTTAAGCACGCCTTTACAACACTCTTCTTTTTTTCTTTTTCAAATGAAAAATCCTTTACAAAACTCTCTTAAATCTAACAACAAAGGTAAGTCCAAAATCACAAGAAGAGCACATTAACTTCCATGCTTTTCCCATTCATGCATTGAAAAGCCGCAGAAGCAGATAATTCAGGATGATACAATTTAAAAAGTTAGACAATGCTCTTGTTTGGACAAAGTATAAATTATTATTGAGATTATATTTTATAATTCTGAATAATCACAAGGTAATATAAAAAACATTGCAAATCAACTGTTGCAAATCATGTCATACACTTTAAATTTCTGATAATTAAATCCAGAAAAGACATTTTTATATTAAGGCAAAGTTCAGGATTGAACAAAGGTTACTGGGGAAAAGAGAAGTAGCACAATAAACAAACAGTAGAATGAAATGAGTGTTCAAATAAAACAGATTCTACAGCATGAAAGACAAACTTATATGCAATTTTAGGACTCCTCAACGAAGAACAGGAATAGGAATGATTGATCTGCTCATAAGAGTGCAAGTGTATGCTGGTGGTGCATCATATAACTTCGCTGAATCCTAATTCTCAAAGTTATAAGCTTTGGGGAAACCCCTTACGGATGGATAATTTCACATTTGTCTTGAAAATTCTTCGTTTGTCCAAAGCTTATTCTCTGTGACAAATGTGTCTGGATTTGGAGTCGAAAGCAGATATGGACAAACAATATAAGTAGTTCCTCCATCATAACAAGAGAATATTACCCTATTCAAGCAACAACACTTGCAGCTGGTGCATTATGGAGACAAATTACTTGTAGCCTTCACAACCAATAAACTGCTCTGCCTTAAAAATATTTGAAGGTTTGGTAACGGAATCACAAGCCCATCTTATGACAGAGTGTGCTTCCGGTATTTAACTAACATTAACAGTTTTACTAATCTCCCTTCAAACAGGTCTATCTAAACAGTAACAGTTCCGCCAGTTAACTCTCTCTTCAAACAGTCCTCATGTATATTAAAGTGGTTGTGCGGGGAAAAGGGTTAGCAATATACCTTTTTCTTATCAAATTTGGAACCAGAACAGCATGCAGGCCAAGTTCCGTCATTGTAATCAGGCCAAAGTCCATCTGAAGCACGGAAACCTTATTGAATTCTAGTTCTCACATTGCACAAACATGAAAAAAGAATAAGAAAACATCCTTCCTACTCAGAATAGGACTTACGAATCGTGAATACAGATGGTGAGTTCGAGCTGAAAAATACACACGCACAAAAAAAAAAGGTTAATCCTCCGGCTTCAAATGTCATCAAATCGTTACAAAATGCACAACCAGCTTAATTTAATAAAAAAAAATTGTAAATTTTTTGTAAAAAGGAAGAATTTAATTCGATTTTCTCTCCTTAGACATGATATAATATTACAACCTGAGGAAAATATAGGCAAAATGAAGGAATCAATCAGACAACTACTCTGCCTCCATCTGGTGGATTCATTATCATTTCACTATCTGTGAACCACCTGACTGACTATGATTTACAAAAATTCATTTGAGATATGAAAGAAGAAGAAAGAGAAGTACCGGCAACAGGCATTGGAAGAACAGCATCGGGTGGTATTTCGGCAAGCCGTGCCAGGCCATAAGAGAGATAGCTTGAAGTAATCGAACTCTCTCTGGTGTCCGCTTCGCCGTCGTAGCATTCCTTCTTCCACATCCCAACTACCGTTGATTCGGATAACAGAAAAAGCTCCGATGAGCAAAGGTAGCAATTGCATACAGAAAATCACTTTGATTGTAAGAGAAGCCATTGCTCCAGCCAACTATTTTCTATTAGAGCTTCCAAGTTTTCTCTTCTTTTTTTTCTAGTACGAAGAAGATAGGGTCTCCGAGAATGCCAGGTTCGAAGAACAACGGCGGAAGACAGCGGAGTTGGGACCGTCGACGTTAAGGAGTTGACGGAGGAAGATAATTCCGCAGTTAATTTCTGGATTCTTTCCGAAAATATTTTACAGATACAAGCATCCTTGTAAGTAAAACTAATAATAATTATAGCATACTAATCCAAGTTTATAGGAAATTAGAGGTGATTATTTTAAATAGCATCTGATTAAGATAAATTAATTTCTTTTTACGTGATTTATAAGTTAGAGGTTCGAGTATTAGAATTAAATATTCAAAACAGTCTTAATAGCATGCCACCAATTTATGAATCTTGCACGATTTAGAGCAACAATTTATACGAGTTCTAATTATGAAATTAGCCATTAAAGTTTAAGGTAAGCTGCTGACGTTACGGCACTTACTGAGCTTCTGAATTGATTTCTTTTGTAAAGAATCTTAACGCAACAATAAAATTTTGTTTGCGTGACTTATATGTCACTTATTAGAGTCATAGATCAGTTAGTTATAGTCGCTATAAAATAGATCGTTCATATTTTTACCGTTACTATCAATAACTAACGGTTATTTTCAAAAGTTTAATATGTTTAGCTCTGAATTCATATAAAATAATATTATATTTTTACATATATTTAAAATTCTCACTAAAGAAATTACATAAGTGAATCATTTTAGGCAAAATAGCATTTTTTTAAAACCCCCCTCCCCGAGTAATTTTTAATTTTTAATCGCTAAATATAATAAAATAATAATAATTTTTTAAAAATTAAATTAAACAGAACAATTAATAACAATAACAACAAACTTAATATAATCTTATAAAATAAAATTTAAATAAATAAAGTATTATAAATTTTATTTTTATAAATAAAAACTTATTTTCGATATATTTCTTCAGCAAAGAGTTAATGTCAACATTACACAAATAGGAAACACCGTCACGACATTGCCAATAAAATAACAATAAATTATTAGGATGTCACAATAATAATACGCCGTAATTGGTGCTTTTTTCTCCTGTCCCAATTCAATAGTTTTTCCAACTCTGCGAAATTGCAAAATTAGGGTTTCTGTCAGTTCAATTAGACGAAGCCTTACGGTGAATTTCCAAACCCTAAGCCCTGAATTTCTTCGTTATATTTGGAGTATTGCCTCAGGAGCATCTTCTATTGGAGAACAAACGAGCTTCGTGCTTCAATTGGATATCCCTAAGTTTGATCGAGTAAGCTCGTTTTCGTAGTTGGGGATTTGAATTCTCTATGTACTGATGTTAATATTGTGATAGGGGTCACGTAATCTTTAACTTCAAAGATCAAGATGTTTCTTCATTGATACGTGGATGTGTGAGATTATGAAAATTTGGAACTCAAATTGTAATGGCATCAGCTTTTTGTGGTATCTGGAATTAGTTGCTTAAAGTGGTAATTAGAGTTCATTGACGTTTATACTTTTTATTAGCATTGCTTTCTCGCTGTGGTGGCGGTGGTGGTTGTTAATATGGTTTTTCTCTATTGCAAGTCGAGTTGTAGTCCTCTTCTTTTTTTTTGAGCAGTTTTAGTCCTTTTTCAATTTTATTGCTCAGTCTTGTCAAGGATCAAATTGTTTATTTGAGTTGTATATGTGAAGTAACTATTTGAAAAAACTAATCTTTAGGCTGAAAAACTGTTGTTTGAGTTGCATCTGTGAAGTAACTATTTGAAAAAACTAATCTTTAGGCTGATTATACTCTATTTATTGTGAGACATGACTTAGTGCAGTTGATAACATTGGTCGTCATTGTACACAGTTTCTTGAGACACTATGCACTATAAATAACATTAGACGCCATTGTACACTATTTCTTGGGAGACCTTGTTCTTAAGAGGTCCTTGTTCTTTTTCTATTTCCTTATTATTTACTTCAATTTTCTTTTTGTTGTATCTATGCTTGGTCTAATAAGACCTCACTATCCACTCGAGAGTAGAGGTATAGAAATGGGATATGAAGTGATTTTTCTGTCAGCTCATATATGAAGTTTTCTCCTTACTTGAACAGATAAAAGCTGTCTTTCTTTCTGTTAGTGTCGCTCTTGGCACCCTTTATTCTTCTACTCTTAGTATTCTGGTTTGAACATAGGCGGTAGTAGCCCATGCCAGTTCCATGGCATTAACGAAGTATTTATTTGAAAATGATACTGGCAAGATTTATGAGCTCTATTAGTACTTTCATTTTGTACTATGGTTGTATTATGGTCACGTTCTCCAATTGTCCTCCTCTAATGCCATTTTGTTTGCATTCTAGTCATATGAGTAGATTGACCTTTGCTGCACTAGATATTTCTGGATTTTGTCTTACTCACTGATACTTTCCAGGAAATAATGCTTTATTCACATACTGGGTACTGATTGATGGATCCAGATAGCAAGAAATTTGGAAGAGGTGAGACTTTTACGTGTTTACGTTTCCCCTCAAAAAATAAAAATAAGAACATAAAATCTCCTTGCTCGTTACACATTATTGACTACTGCATATCTACTCATATGAATAGAATGCAAGTGATGAATAATGCTCTTTATTGCATCCCTAGGTTTAGATTTAAGGTGAATGTGACAAATGGATTGATATTCTTGCTCAGACTCTTGACGGCGTATTTATCTGCTGCTGAAATTTTGCTTATAGTCCTAGTGTTCTTGCTCTTACTTTCAGAAAGTAAAATTATTGTTCTATTGCCAACTAGTTCATGCTGACTTCTTCTGCTTATAATGACGCAATTGCATTCATCCATTTTATGATAAAAGGTTGTGCTGCTTGTAAATGTTTGCAATCTAAATGTGGAATAGTTGTTTGTCAGAGAACAAGTTTCACAAAATTGTGTTTCAGTCCATATAACAATATGGGCCCGAGGTGTTTTCCTGCAGATTTTAACTCTGGTGTTAGGTGATTTTTCACTCAAAAGGAGTATATTGATGAAATTCTTGACAAGGTCTTTGTAGTTGGTTTAAATTTAAGGTTACTGTAGAGACCTATGGAATGCGGAAGAGTTTATAGCTAAGCTTCCGCAAAGCCAACAAAAAAAAGAAGAGAAACACTCGGCATTAGTTGAGTTTCTTATTCAAGGTGTCAAATGAAACAAAATCTGGATAGCAAAGGAATTTGTAGTGGCAAATGAATATAGAGTGTTGTTGCAGGCTTACCATTTTATTACCAACTGACTGTGGATTGCATCTTGTGGTCTTCTGCCATTTTTTGCGTTGCATATTCCTTAACAGATATAGTTGGTTCTTAAAATTCCTTAGATCAGTATCTTGATATTCTGTTGAAGACTAAAAACCTGTCAAATTTTGTTCTCCTCTTTAGAATGTGTTCGTGTTCAATAAAGATATCTATAGTTTATAACTGTTGTTGATTTGGTCCAAATATATTGTTAGGGCCAAGAGAACTCACAGGTGCTCGTGATCTTATTAGTCACTTCAAGTTGTTGCCTCATTATGAGTTCTTTGGTAGGAGGTCACTTCCGTTATCAATTTCCGATACACATTATCTTCATAATGTGGTTGGAGACACCGAAATTAGGAAAGGTGAGAAGATGCAGTTGGATCAGCTCACACGGGATACTTCCTTTTCAAGAGAGACAAGTTCATGTATCCGGCCCTTTGACTTAGATGTCCTTAGAGAAGCGTTCCAACTACGTGAAACGGCTCCAGTCAATTTGTCTCCTGTAAGATATCTGCCTTTGAACTTGGGTGATTTAACTCCATTTGTTTATCTTCTTCTAAGCAACACTGTTATTCTTTATGATTTCTGAAGTTGGAGCTTTTGAATTGGGTTTCCTCAAATTATGTGCTGAAATATAAAATGGTTTTTCCTGTTATAATAGTCGCTGATCAGTAGGTCTTTCATGGTGTTTGATAGTCTGACAAAGGCACCCCCACTATAGCTGGAAAATCTAAAAGCGAGATGAAAGACAAGGAGAAGAAGCATAAAAAACACAAGGATAAAGACAAGGAGAAGGACAAAGAGCATAAGAAGCACAAACATCGTCATAAAGATCGGAGCAAAGACAAGGACAAAGAGAAAAAGAAAGATAAAAGTGGCCACAATGATCCTGGTGCTGAGCATTCAAGGAAACACGATAAGGTTTGCTGCCATCTAAATTTTAATGATTTTGTTTCAAAAATGACGATTCTCGTGGAATGCTGTTATGTTGAACATTGTCTTAGGTTCATATTCAGTAGTTTAGAAGACTTGTTCGACATTCTCTTAACTGAATAGAATCTTTTAAAGTGGATGAAACTACAAATTTTGCAATAGGTGCCAGTCCCATTGTGCTGACTGCATCCCTTGCTTTCCTGAATTTTACTTGATAATTTAATCCATTTGTGTACATTATCCTTTTCTGGTATAAGTTGCCTCTGTACGATCAAGTGGGAAAAATGTGAGATAAACAAAGGTTCAGCTTTCTAGGGATCAGACTCGAGGTTTCTGAAATGAACTGCCATTTGGCTTTTTCAGTTATTGAAGTGAAAAGTTGTTGTGTCCGCTATTTGTTTTAGTTTAGTGATACATATATTTTACATTGGGAAAGGTCTGATCCACTCCTTTACTCTAAGAATAACCTCATGTTCGAAGTTTGTGCAGTCTACTTAATGAGATGTTGACTTTGTAGTTTTTCTCTCTGATAATTTGATTCTTTCTTTTTTGTTTTATGTTCTTGTCGGATGGGATTTATCTTTAAAAAAAAGATGTTCTTGCTGGGTGGTGCTTAACTATTGAGTTGCGTTGTAAAAAATCACCCTTGCTGACTTCGACTCTGATTTGCAACATCTTGGAATTCGGCAATCAAAGAGTCATAGTTCACAGTACTAAAAGGGATAAAAGAACTCATTGATTTTGATCTTTTTTCTTAAAACGATTTCAGAAAAGGAAGCATGATGAGGAGGATCTTAATGGTGTCCACAAACACAAGAAAAACAAGGTAAATAAAAATATTGGATTCAAATAACATTTTTCTTTGCAATATTTTGAAATTTGTTTATTGAGGGAAAAAAAATCTGCAAACCTTAGTTTTGTGATATAAACTCATTGCATGTGAAATGTTGCAGCACAAGAGCTCAAAGATTGATGAGATTGGTGCAATAAAGGTAGCTGGCTGAAATGTGCATGTGGTTCTATAATTTATACTGTCCCAGATTTTGCAGTTGAGAATTTGGAGGGTTCCTTTATTTACAATTGTGAAATATCAGAAGTTCATGTCCTGATCTATTTCATTATTGAAGAACTTTATGGCATGCACTGGTGTTGACATCTGTATCTTTATTTGAGTGAGACTGTTCCTTGGAAGACATGGCTGGTTAGATCATCAAACATTTTTGCGTATTCATGAGTGCAATCTGGCGGTTTTGATTTATATTGTTCAAGCTTTTTTTTCCTTTTCTAAATAACCACCTTGAAAAAGTAGGCATGCATCTAGCCTGGTTTCTACAGTGATAAAGGAGCAGCATCTGCATGGCTGACAAACGTTTTCCTGCCTGTTTTGCATATGAAATCAAAATTCTCCTCATTGAAGTCAGGTGGAACTATCTTATACTCCTTTGTCCTTTTTATCTATCGTTTAAGGTTTTGGCAGAAGCATTAAGAAAATCATTTGCTAGCATTAATCATAATCATAAGGGGCATTTGACTAAATTACCCATATCTCTTTCTTAAATGATTAATTTCTGACTATATCCGCCCTCTTAGTGTAGTAATAGTGGAATTGGAGAAAGAAATTAACCCGTTCTTGGTTTCTAAAATGACAAACACTTTGGAATAATTTTTTTTGGTTAAAGTGACAGATAAAAAACATCGAAAGGAGTGGTAAAAGTAAGTGTACTTTTATCTTTTCATAGATCAGAATCCCCTTGAAGTCCTCACACAAAAAATATACCCCAAAACTGGGATTGGAGTTCACAATAGAACAAGGTACAAGAAAGCCTATCGTGGAAAATTTTAAGCATCCATGAAAAAGTTTGCTGTTAGAGATTCATCTTCATCCAGCAAAGAGATGGAAGAAGGACATTCATGAAAAAGTTTGCTGTTATTGGTGCGTGGGTGCAGCCTCAAACTCGTTATGATAAGTTGGATATGTAGTCATGAAAGTGTCTTAGATGCACTGTCCTTGAGCATAAGATGTAAACCTTTCTCTATGCTGTCCTGAATGTGCTGGAGATATGAGGTGAAACCGTGAAAGTTGAAACTGGTCAAGGCTAGTTGGAAAAGGATGGAAGTTTCTAAACCATACTGGAGTACTGCTTACATCAATAAAGAAAAGCAATAGAAGTAATGAGATGCCAAACTCCGAGGTATTTTTGTATCTTTTGTTTATTTATTATTATTTTGGCTCATTGGAATCAAATAATACATCATCATGTACTCTTCATTTGGGATGATTCTTGTTTCCAGTCAACATATGTATGTGTGTGTATATTGTTAAACATTTTCAGTTTTGTTTCACTGAAAATTGATCCTCTGACCAAGCTGTCATTAAGCAAGTAAATGAACTGGACCAACTGACCAAGCATATCTTTCTCGCAAGTAACTGAGTATCTCATTGATGGATGATCCTCTCCAACTTAGATGATGAATATGAGTTGGAAATACGGCTGCTTTAAAATGGATTTATGTGTAAGTTTCATGCACAGAAAGGAAGTTGTAACAAGTTCTCTGTCCTCCTGATTTTTCAGAAACTTTGCTAGTGGAAAAATTTACTGAATAGCCGGTGGAATTATAAGAAAGAGAATTTGTGAGGTTTATATATATGTGCGTGTGTGTGTAGAAAGGCTAAAAAGGACATGTTTGAAGAGTATTCAATATCTGAATTTAGAACAACTTGCATTGGATGAAAGACCTTTTATTCAAAATAAGTGTCCTGTTCAATCATTGCACCATTCTGAGTTTCACCTCAAACCTATTTCTATAATGATCATCTGCTTATGTGCAACTACTGATTTTTAGAGTTTATTTCGTTCATGACATATGCTGCTTAACATTGAACACATGTTTTGCTTCATTTTGAAGTGCATGATTGGAAATTGAAAAGTTGTTAGGTTTCTATATTAGGAAATATGCCAAGTGCCTCGATCTTTTTATGATTATTCGATACTTTTTCTGTTGTGGATTGAAGGTCCTTGTGAGGTGATGTTCTTCACAAAGTAACTTTCCAATCCCATATTTGGAGTGAAATGAAATGAAATGAAACATTGGTACTGTGTGGAATTTTCATTACAAGCAAGGCAGTTGAAGAAGTAATAAGAAATGGGTAGTGTCAATAATATTTTGGATTGGGAGTTCTATTATTTTCCCGCTTTTTCTATCATGTATGGTCTGCCAAGTTTACTTGATGTAGTGTTCTTGATATCTACTTGGGTTTTTTACCAAGAGCAGAGGTGCTCATCATAGTACTTTCTATCTGTTGCATAATATTTCTTGTCTTTTTGCACGCAGAATAGCCTCATAATGGATTTAGTTCAAGGTGTGTCGTATGTAAGGGCTCCCATAGCAACTTGCTGCATGCTGTTGTATGATTCTATGTTTCCCTCTTTTGAGGGCTCTAATCTCAAGGCTCGGTCTTTCACCATTTGGAGCTTTGGGTAATAAGATGAGAAGGTTGAGAAGAGTGTTAGTCTGCTCTTCTGTCATTTGTCTTCTCCATTGAGTTTGAAGGTTGACTTCTCAATAACATTAAGCATCTGCAGAGAAAGGGGAGAAGGGGGGGGGGGGTATGTATAAAAAAAGGTGTGGCTGCATTGTCATGAATGGAATCACTTCTTGTATATACTAGGATAGAATGAGATCAACCAACTCTTTCTTCCTTGATGAAATCAAGGTTAATTTTGTGTGTGTGGTCAATTTTGTCTGCATTTTCCTTGATGAAATCAAGGTTAATTTTGTGTGTGTTTGGTCAATTTTATCTGCATTTTCCTTGACTAAACTGATTGTTAGATGTTCCTGGTTATATGTAAAATTTTGGCACTTCTGTTCGAAGCCTGGACTAAAATGTAGCACTGCTGCAATGTATGAGAAGTTTATATAAATAGGCAAAGCAGATGGTTTGAACTCAACTTCAGGCACTAGCTATCAACTTGACTATATTGGTTTTGTTATTTGATCAAGGCCATGCTTTTAAATGAAAGTACTCCAAATTGGCTAAATCAACACACAAGTTTGAGTGCTTGGTTTATATGACCCAAAAAACATGGTGGTTCTAGTTCATTAGTGCTCTTTGACAAGAAAAGGGAGAGTATTTGCTAGGCAGTTGTAGACCATGTTGCTGCACTCTTGTCGGATCCTTAAAAATTGCATTTCTTTTTCTTTCAGTTTTTCTAAAGTCCGAGTTTTCATGACAGAATGAGCATTGATCTAGATCATAAAGAAGTAGTTCTTCTTGTATTATGAGCAATAATGTAGGGAGCATTAGTCTTTGTTGTTATAGATACATTGCATGTAATTTGGCAATGTGCAGTTTAAGTAGGAAGCAAAAGCATCTGATTGTTAGGCTGGAAGAACATGTATTGACAAGTCACATCTGGATTTCAAACAAAAAATTATGGCTGCTGGCACATTGCATACATGGAGGAATCTTTGGCAACATCATATATAAAAAATAAGGATTAAAGTTATATACTTATATAGCAGGTTAATTTTTATTTTAATTAAGTTATTAATTGTTGATTATAATAGGAATTTCACTTGTAATTATCTTGCAAATGACTTAAGATTGTGTAAAAGTGTTTTTTACAACGTCTTAAAGCATCTTCAACTCTTCTCTTTTCTTGCTAAAGCATCTTTTATTGAGGGGGGGCCTAAGGGATAATTGACCCTTTTTTGCTTTGTCTTTTGTTTTCACTTTTCCATTTCAGAGTATTTTTAGAGACTAGACATTATTGTTCATTAAGAATCCAAAACAAATATGTTCATTTGAGTCGTTGCAGAAGAACCTCTTTTTATGCTTCGTTCGATCTTTTGATTTTTCGATATTTCTAGTTGTGCGAGACAAATGACTAAACACTAAATATTTTCACCTTTGGTGGCATGAAATGATTGAGAATTGCTACAGGATCAAAATGATTTTTTTTATTATTTATGTTTAATAAATATTGCATGACCAAATAATTCAAAGAAGGGGGATTATTGGAAAGGTTATTTTTAAGTAGACAATTGTTAAGGCGGTTAGAGCGGAACTTTTTCAAAAAACAAAAACTTGAATAATTTTATTTTTCTGAAGAAATCGTCATTTTCTATCATGCTCCAACATATTCTGAATGTTCGAAGACTCTGCTGAAACTAAGGTAGATTTTTTTTTTTTAAAAAAAAAAAGCCAAAAGTGATTAGGAAACACTAAGCTATATGTAGGCTCTTCTTGGTCAAATAAGTAATTATAAAATACATGAGTGGTATTGTTAATAAATCGTTATTAATTCCATAATTATATACTAATTAATATTGAGTGCGATGCTGCATAAGTGCGATAATGATGGAAAATTTTCTTTTTAAAATGGTAAGAGTACGTACAAATTTAGGTCACATATAAAGGAAAAAAATGATGAAAAGATTTTATTTTTAAAAAAAAAAGTTAAAGTAAAGAGAGATTCTCCACTAAAGCCTTTTTTGTTTTATCTTTTGGGACTAATTGGAAAACAACTTCCAATTATATGTAACGAAAGGGTAAATAATTCTTACACTCGATATAAAAAAGACAGTTTAGTGTATTAAATTTTATTACGTGTGATTCTAAGGAAGGATCGGATCATAAGATAATTTTTAGAATATGTTTGCATCATGTGCCGTAGCTAAAGGTATCAAAGAGTGGCTAGCAGAACACCCTTCGAGCGAAAAATTATATTAAGTATATGAAAAATTATGCGAAATATATAGATTAATAATTATCTTCTATATGTATATATTAAATTTTAAACATCCTTACCAAAACTTATGGCTTAAAGAAAATGTATTAAGTGGAATTGATTCCTAATTTTCTAGGTAAATAATTCAATATTCAATCAAGTGCACTATTTAGTCTTCTCATAACATGGATGTCACCGGATAATATTATATTAATTTTTTATTTTTTTATTTTTTTTTTAAAAAAAATATATATATATATATAATACTTAATTTTATGAAAAGACCACGAGTTCACATGTCTTATATTTTGTGTATATAAATTTTCTTTTTTTTTACGAAATAAAAAGTAATGAGAGTGGTAATGCACATAACATGTTGCTGAAAAAGGTCCTCTTGGGGACAAAACTTTTCCAAGATGTTTACAAATCAAAACGGCTGGTAGATTCTTCAATCTTTTCTCTCATCATGTCATTGAGATATCATTTTTATCTCTTTTTTTTTTTTTTGGGTAACTTTTATAATTGTAATAAATCTTTTGTGAGTGACAAATAGTAAATATTCATTTGTGTTTAAATGATTAATTAATTATATTATTTCATGTTATCTCATCATTTTTAGTAAAGAAATAGAAGCCTATATGTGTCCATGCAGCTATACATTATTATTGGGAAAGTGTCTTGTACATGTCCTAAAGTCTAAAGACATTTTGGAAACTTTGGTCCCAAAATTACATTATTGTCAATTGTTTAACTTTATTATAAGAAAGAAAAGATTATAATAATGGGAAACTTCTCCAAAATTTTATTATATAGTTTATTATTTTTTTAATTTTATTTTTTGTTCCATATTCAGTATCTGTATTACGATTCGATAAATTCGAATCACGTGTTGCAGGGCTTATATGACAACGCTTTCAAATTTTAATAAAACGAATTTCATACCGAGAGCTCAAACTCAAAACTTTTAATTAAAAATGAAGGAATCCCGACCATCCCATCATAACCTCTGCCAATGTCTATCCTTATTTTTCTAGAAGGCCTTTTGCATGCCTTCAAATGACTACACAAAACGGTTGCTTCTTCAAATTTCGTGAACCGATGAACTGCTACAACTTCACATGATAATTGGACTCATTTGCCAGTTGTTTTTAAGTTGCACTGCTCCATTTGTTTCGATTTATGTAATACCATTTTATATAATGCGTGTGAGTTTTTTTTAAGAATAATAAAAAATTTAAATTATATTTTTTAAATATAAAATTATATCATTTTTTGAGAACAAACTAAAAGTGAAAATGTGTTATACAAAATGAGAGGTGAACAGTTGATCGAAAGATAATTTTAATTTTCCCGATCAGCAGATGGGCAGTGTAGTATTAGATATTACTCCTTTCATTTTAGTTTATTTATGTGATTTTAACTTTACACAAAATTTTAAAAAGTAAAGAAATTTTTTAAATTTTACGGTCTTAAACTAAAGATATATAAAATGTACTAAAATATTTTTTAATTTTGTGATCTTAAATATATTATGTTAAAAATTAAAATTAAAAAATTATTTAAAAAAATTTAAACAGTTTAAAAAAAGAAGATAACGTGAACAAATTAAAACGGGGGAAGTACTTTATTCATTCCCAAACATTAGTAGTTGTTTTGTTTTAAATATATAAAAATATTTTTAGAATAATATTTTTTTTACTATATATAAACACAAAAAATAAATTAAAAATATTTATTTCTCAATAATAAAGAGATTCATTCAAGAAACATGAAGATTAGTTGAGGTAATTAGTCGTCCGATATCGAGAGGCTCAGCACTTTAACTGATATAATCAAAAGTTATTTCTTTTTTGGAATTACAATTTCATCGAGTCAATTAGCATTTTTTTACTGTGCATTTATGGAACAAAAAAAATTAAATTAATGAGATGTTTAAATGAGAGATACATAATATATTATACGGATAGAAAATAGTAAATGCATTCTTCGTGTTTAAAAGTAATGGACCTACCCACCTATCATCACACACACATTCAATTTTTTTGCTATTTTTTTAATTAAAAAAGGAAAAAAAATTAAAAATATTCTTCTACTTTAGTATATTAGCTAATTTTGTCTCTGATTATACTATAGGATTAAATATACCTCCGTCATTAATAAAGTAAATAAAATTGCCCCTCAATTGGATAAAATCCCCCATTTTAATTAAATTACCTATTTTTCCTTTAAATTCGAATCCGACCCATTAAACTAAATAAACTCATTAGGATTTAATTATTTAAAACAAAACAAGTTCTCAAATTATTCAAAGAAAAAGTCTTAAAAATAAAAGAAGTTCGGTTATACAGTTATTTTTCCTCCAAAAATATCGGAATAAACAAAACAGAAATCAAAATCTTTACCAAATCTCTCCATATTAAAAATGATGAAGCCTGATTTGGTAAATATTTGGTTGCTATTTTGTTTGTTTCAATATTTTCGGATGAGAAATAACTGTATGATCGAACTCCTTTTACTTTTAAGGCTTTTTCTTTGAATAATTTTTGAGAACTTGTTTTGCTTTGAATAATTAAATTCTAATGAGTTTATTTAGTTTAGTAGGGGGATTCGGATTTTAAAAAAAATGGGTAATTTAATTGAAATTGGAAATTTTAAGTCAATTTGGAGGATTTCATCCAATTGAGGGGTTATTTTATTTACTTTATCAATGGCGAAGGTATATTTAATCCTATAGTATAATCATGGGCAAAATTAGCTAATATACTAAAATAGAGGAATATTTTTAAATTTTTTTCCTTAAAAAAATTACAAAAAGTCATCTAGTAAAACTAAGCTATATTTTGCAACTTTTTATCTTTTTAATTCAAAATTATTTCAAAATTAAATTTATATTTAATTTAATTTAAAAATATAAATATAAATTTATATTAAAATAATTTGGCCTTGCGAATTAAACGATACGTTAAAGGTTCCAGTGTTACTGAATTCGTTGAACAATAAGTAATAGTAGGTAGTAATTAGTATAAAATAATTCTTACTTAATGGTTAAGTTTGAATCCTACAATAGGGCTCAATTTTAAGTCAATTAACATTAATTCGACGGAAAAAAATGATATTATTTTGCTGAAAAATATACGTAGAAAATTTGTATATTTATTTTTGTATGAAATAGAGCTTAATGGTTAAGGTCTTATATATATATATATTTAACTATTTAATATTCTCTTAATAATCTTCGAAATTCATATGCTCGATCCAGACCTTCAGGCCACTTAGAGAACGTCTCAATTTATATTACATATATTGATAATATTTTGTGAAAAAATCTTAATATTTTGTTGGTTGTCTATCTGAATATTCATTTATTAATGAGAGTTTGATTTCTCATTTTGATCAAAGGGAGTAAGTAATTTAATTATATGAATATTTTATACGGATAACACAACAACAACAATAACATACCCAGTACGATCCCACAAGATGATCATCTGAGAAGAATAGAGTTTGTGCAAATTTTACCCTTCCTCACGAAGAATGAGAGACTGTTCTCGAAAAAACTCAAGCCCAGGTAAAAAATATCAAAAAATATATAGAAGAATATAATATAACATACCAAAGAAAACATCACATAACATACCGAAAAAGAAAATAATAACAATATCAAAATCATGCGATAACCAAAACATACGATACAATTAATAGCCACATAAATCACATGATAAGCAACTGCTAATACTGTTGATACTAAGAGAGAAATAAATACGAAATGCCAAACTACCCCAAGCCTAACCCGTAAAATAGCAAGACAACCTTGAACCAATTACGAACTTTCTACTCTAATTCACGATCTTTTAACTTCTACATAAAACTCAATTGTATAAAATAAAAAAAAAACACAATGTGCATATTATATTACTAATTTATATATACCTAATGTACGTGGGAGGTGATTTTATTTTGATTTAAATATTGGGAAAGGAAAGCACTAATGTCTATGAAAATTTAAAATATTTGTAAAATCATTGTCGGCCACATTCTTCTGTACAGTCAAATAAATACTGCTTTTTTTATAAAAAAAAAAGAAAAATTAATTTTTTTAATGTATGATATTAGTATTGGTGTCTTCTAAGAATATATATTAGTACTTTAATTCATATATAATAATGCAATAGAAGTATGAACCATGCAGTCCATTGCCCTTTCTGTTCTTTCAAGAAAATTAATCAAGTTCAAATTATTGCTTTCCATACTACATAACACTTATTTCCTTTTAATCTAAATTCTAAAATAATTTATCTGACTTTTTATCTAGAAATTGAAGAATAATAGTGTTTTTGTAGTTAAATGTGGATATCCTTTATGTAATTAGTTTATTAAGCAAATTGGATGAAAAATTAAATCAAATTTAGGATGAATTAAGTCCTAAATAAATTTAATTTTTTTTTAAAAAAATTATAGCTATCACGTTATTAAATATATATATATAAATTATATTTTAAATTAAAATGATCATGAAAGTTAACTATGCAAAAAAATTGAGTGGGTTGCATTTAAGTCAAAATAAATTTTAAATATTTTTATAATATTTGAGTAAGATAAACTACAATAATAAATAAAAAAAGAAATGATATTTTTAAATTTTTTATGTATAAAAATAAAAAAGATTATATATAGAACAAATTATAAAATTAATTTATTTTTTTTAAAAAAACTATTTTTTCGTAGCATAAATATCATTCATCAGAGCACTCAAGGGTGTGATATATTGGTCAATAAAGTGGATGAGAAATATAAGATTTAAACCTCAGCAAAGATGAAAAATACTAGCTAAATTAAACACTACCAAAAAAGTGATATGTATTCCATGAAATTAATCAAGAAATATGTAAGCTAGCTCGGATAACACTGCGATTATTAAAAAAAAAATAAAAACTCATTCACCAGAAAGAGAATATTATTAGCTGGATGCACCACACCCCCCAAAAATCTGTGTCATCAAATTGGTTCATTCTTCTATGACATGAGTACTATTTTTATACTACAATAATTACTCCATAATCTCCCTCAAGTTTCTACCTTTTCACACGCACACACACACAGAGAAACTTTTTCTCCCTCTGCTTTCTGTCACTCTCTTGGTTTCTCTTTTGCCCTCTTCAAATTTCTGTCTTTTTTCCCCTACTGTGAACTCAGCTAACTCCCCCCGCCCCAATGCCTCCAGTAATTTGTCTACTAGTAGCATGTTTCATTGACTGAATACCAAATAAAAGAATCTTGCTGAAAAATATCAGAGCATTCATATAAGAACATAGCAAATTATTTACAAAGAAATAATGTGAAAAAGAAGAAGAAATATTCTCAACAGTTAGGAAAGAGGATTGTTCTTCTTCTTCTCGATTCTTGATTCAGTGCAAAAGTGTTAAAAGTATTCATCTTTTCTGAAGAAAGTATCATTTTACAATGGTGGTTCCCTTTTTCTTCATCTTCATCCTCTGTTTCTCAGCTCAGTACTACTACTTATCATTTGCCACCGCCGACACCGCCCACAACCGCCGTGTTCTCCATGAACCCCTTTTCCCGTTAGACTCACCATCACCTTCTTCACAACCACCGATACCTTCTCCTCCAGCCCCCACAGAGTACCCATTTCAAGGTTCTACTACTCCTGATAACAGCGAGAATAACCCCTTTTTCCCTGCTTACCCTTCTCCTCCACCTCCCCCTGTTTCCCCTTCTGATTTTATTTCTGTTCCTGCTAATGTTTCTTCTATTATCCTCCCAAATACATCTAAATCTAAGCCTGTTTCCTCTAAGCTCATTGTCACTGCCATTACCTGTGTTGCTGCTGCTATCATTGTTCTATCTCTTGCCATCTTCTTGCACATTCGGAAGCGGAGGAAACAGAGTGACCCAAAAACTCAAAGATCCGATAGTAATAGCAATGGGTTTAATCGCGATAGTGCTAAGAATGATGCTAACAATGGCATTCCTAAGCTTCAAAGACCATCTCAAACTAGTTCGGAGTTTCTGTATTTGGGTACTCTTGTCAGTTCACATGGCGGCGTTGAAACACATAATGCTCAAAACCGTAATAGTAGCAACCCTAGTCCCGCTCCTTCTTCGAGAAAGATGGACTCGCCGGAGCTACGTCCGTTGCCGCCTTTACATGGACGGAATTTGAGACAAAATTATGGGAATACCAGGTTTTTCTCCGGTGCTGCTGAAAATGATGTGGATTTTTACTCTTCTGCTGGATCTATGGGTGGTAGGGAGAGCTCTATAGGAGGTGGATCACTATCTCGGAGAGATTTTGCTGCTGTTGAAGTTGAGAAGTTTGCTGGCTGTAGCTCGTCTTCCTCGAGTTCATCTTCCAGTTCCGGCTCCGGTTCGCCAATCCGGTCTGTATCACTGAGCATTTCGCCGCCGGCGAGTTTGAGTCCGAAAAGGGAAACTTTAAGACCCAAGTCACCGGAACTGATCGCTGTTGACACCGCTCCGCCACCTCAGTATCCACCTCCTCCACCACCGCCACAGGATATTGTGCCACCATTTGCAGAATCTCCATCACCATCACCATCACCGCCAAGTTCATTATCTCCAGAGAGATATTCAACCAGAAGCATGGACTCATCTCCCGGAATTTTCAATCTCATGGATCAGGATGTTCAGTTTCCAGTGAGAATCAGAAATCAGATACAGCATGCTACACCAGCTTTTGTTCCGCCACCGCCACCGCCACGTCCGCCACCACCGCCACCGCCACCGCCCCCTTCTAAGAATATGGAAAGCCCAAAAATACCCGAACCTCCGCTTCCAAAGCCAGTATCTAACCCTCCAGTGCTGGTAACTCCTTTAAAACCCATAACAACTGAGAGTCCAGTAATGATTTCTCCAATGGAGTTGCCTTCTATTTTGGAACATGTTGAGAAGAATGATGAGAAAACTGAGGAGGCCAAACCAAAGTTGAAAACTTTGCATTGGGATAAAGTGAGAGCAAGTTCGGATCGCGAAATGGTGTGGGATCAACTGAAATCAAGCTCATTTAAGTATGATAATCTGCAACTCTTTGTACTGCTTAAAATTTCATCACATGTATTGATTGCCTTTTGTTATATAAGTTGAATAGAGCTGATAACTGATTTATTTGCAGGTTGAATGAAGAGATGATAGAAACACTGTTTGTTGTGAAGGCTCCTACTCTGAATGCAAATGAAACAGCTAGACGACCTGTTCTTCCCTCGCCGAGCCAAGAGAATAGGGTACTTGATCCAAAAAAGTCACAGAACATTGCAATTCTGCTGAGGGCCCTAAATGTAACCACAGAGGAAGTATGTGAAGCTCTTTTAGAAGGTATTCTTCCATTTCACCGTTCTTCAAAGAGTTTAACTTATATACATCTATTTTTATGCTATTAGGTTGACCTAAAAGATAACCATCAGGATTTGTAACCTGGAAAATGAGAAGGTTAGATAAAGTTGGCTTCTTGTGACCTATATACAGGTCATGGGTTTGAGTCGTGATGAATGTGGGATGTTTAGTGCACCATGCTGCCTTCTTTTACCTACCTACAATTGGTGAAAATGCTTGATACTGTGAAAAATCATTACTTTTGTTGGTCTATACTCCTATAAGTTGACTCCCTCTCTGAATAGAAAATTAAGAGCTGAAAAATGATAGGAATGATGGAAGTGCGTGTTTAATATTGCCAAATAAACCTTCTGCTGAGTACTAACCGAGACAAAATCACCCTGTTTATACTTAAAATGGTTGAATTTCTGGATAGCTTTCCCATATTAAATACATGGCTCTTATTGTAGATGGTTACAATGCTTCAGATGGTAAAGCCAAAGCTGACTATTTTATCATGCTAAAAGTTATTCTCCTTTGCTCCCAAGGATTTCAGGGTGTTCATTGTTAGGATGTAGCATCTCATTTATAGTGGAAAAGCCTTGTATAGTATATGGATCCGAAACCATGTTAGCAACTTTACCTTAAAAAATGTTCTTTGATGGTTTCATCGATAGGCAGAAGTTCAACCATGTCAACAATTTTACCTTCAATTACTGTTCTTTAAATGGCTTCATCAATAGGCATAAGTTCAAGTGTATCTAGAACTTGTAAGTGTTTGGATTTAGGAGACTGCTGTAACAAGTTACATTTTCTATTCAGGTAATGCTGAAAATATTGGGACTGAGCTCCTTGAGATTTTATTGAAGATGGCTCCATCCAAAGAGGAAGAGCATAAGCTAAAAGAATACAAAGATGATTCTCCATTCAAGCTTGGGCCAGCGGAGAAGTTTCTGAAAGCAATTCTTGATATACCTTTTGCATTCAAAAGGGTAGACACTTTGCTGTATATATCAAATTTTGATTATGAGGTTGATTACCTCAGGAAGTCATTCGAAACTCTGGAGGTAATTATTTAAAGTCATCATCAGCTTCTACCTGTTATTGATTATCTATTCACGAAAAGAATTTAAATTTTGATCAGAAGAAAACTCGTATAATGTAGTGATGCCCAACAGCAACAAATACAACAGCAAACAAGTTCGTATTTTACAAAATCAAACTCTGGAAATACTAAAAACTATGTTATTTTAGAGGAAAGTTCGTTCAATGTGTTGATCTTGTGACTAGTATCCGTGAGCATTTTAAAAATTCAACTGAGAGAAATGTCGACTGCTGAACAAGCAGAGATCCTATTAGCTTGATATATATGCTGTTGCTGTGTCCATATTTTAGGAGATTTTTGCTGCTAAATATTGGACCCGTGAATAATCATCTACAATAATGTGAAACTGCCAAAAATTGATTCTCCCTTGTGAACTGCCTGTTAATAGAGTCAATGCAAGTATATGCTCCTTTTTCGCACAAAACTTTTACAAAATAATGAAAATAGGAAGTTCTTTAATTCTATCGTGAGAATACAACTTGTGAATTATGTCCTTATAAAGCTTTCCTGCTACAGTCGGCATGTGAAGAGCTGAGAAGTAGCAGAATGTTCTTAAAGCTTCTGGAAGCGGTGCTGAAGACGGGGAACCGCATGAATGTTGGGACAAACAGGGGTGATGCTCGTGCCTTCAAACTTGACACACTGCTAAAGCTTGTAGATGTCAAGGGAGCTGATGGGAAAACAACCCTTTTGCATTTTGTGGTTCAGGAGATAATAAAAGGTGAAGGTGCTCGTCTTTCCGGAGGAAATCAGAATGAACAGTCTACCACTAATGATGACACCAAGTGCCGGAAACTTGGCCTCCAAGTTGTTTCCAACATTAGTTCTGAACTTATAAATGTCAAAAAAGCTGCTGCCATGGATTCAGAAGTGCTACACAGCGATGTTTTAAAGCTTTCTAAGGGGATCGGGAACATTGCTGAGGTTGTAGGATCCATTGAAGCCGTTGGATCGGAGGAAAGCAGTACTAAAAAATTCTCAGAGTCCATGAACAGGTTTATGGAAGTGGCAGAAGAGAAGATTATAAGGCTCCAAGCTCAAGAAGCATTGGCCATGTCGCTGGTGAAAGAAATAACCGAGTATTTCCATGGAGATTCAGCTAGAGAAGAGGCTCACCCTTTCAGAACCTTCATGGTGGTCAAAGACTTCCTAATGATTCTTGATCGGGTTTGCAAGGAAGTTGGAATGATAAATGAGCGGACAATAGTTAGTTCTGCTCATAAGTTTCCGGTTCCAGTTAATCCAAATCTACAACCTGTCACTAGCAGATACACAGCTAAACGGCAGCATAGTTCCTCTGATGAGGAATACTCCTCTCCTTAGTAGCTGTTATTTGGTAATAACAGGCAACCCCTAGTTTTTGCTTTTGGCCAAAACCAATGTAGCAGAGATTGCGTACCACGAATTTTCGGGTATATGTAACTCTTTTAAGTTGTATTTATATAGATCTTTGTATAAGATATTCGAAATTCTTTATCCTTTTGATATGTATAGAGCAAGATTTTCTTCTACTACAAGATAAACCAGCAACCTAACTTCTCTCTTGTAATTGTCCAGCCACTATTTGGTAGACTGTTTGAAAGGAAAAAATACTCTGTTTGAGATGTTTTGAAAATAAAAGAAACCATATTGAGATGAATTCGTAGTCTTTTTTTTTGTTTTTGATGCAATGCAGAACATGTATAGATCACAAATTTTTTGCTGATGATTCTTGCGAATTTACTGGTTGATCTGCATTACTTGTTGATAACATGAAGATCACAGTTTCATATCAGCTTTAAAAGAAGATATCCTTTGAATTCAGTAAGCATTTTATAATTACTGGAAGATCAGACTACATTGTTCAAGCAGCAACACCTTAATACAAGGATCTGAAAAGAGGAAAAACACTGATTAACATCTAATTCAAAAAAAAAAAAAAAGAGATAAGAGACAGACATCAAATCTGTAGAAATCTCTTCAACATTAAAAATACAGAAAAAGAAAGACAAATTACATAGTTGGGTAGCTATGAAGAAGGGACTTACAGTAGAATGATCTTATATAGATAGTGAACGTGGTATTTGTACAGGATAGAAAATGATCTAGCAAATACTGTATCTTACTCATCTATTATCGATGGGCCTCATTTTACTTACTGAGCAACAATGAGATCGTCCATTTGGAATCCGCTATCACTCTCTGAAGGCATCAAAATTTCATCATCAGTTGTGAAATGATATCGCTCTCCGATGGCTCTCAGAAGCTGGTACACTTCAAACATTGTCGGCCTCTCCTTAGGAACAGCAGACAACACACATCGACAAGCAACTTTAAGGACCTGGAAGATCTCACCGTCATAACCTTTACCAGACAATGAATGGTCAATCGCGTCCTGAAGCTTAGATTCACCAGAGAGTTGTGAGATCCACTCTACCAAATTTCCCTTGAAGGTCTCGGGAGCTTTGGTGACAGAAGTCGCTGTCTCACCGGTAACTAACTCAAGTAGTACGACACCGAAACTGTATACATCACCTTTTGGTGTAGCCATGAGAGTTCGCGTGTACTCAGGAGCAACATAACCAAAGTCCCCAAATTCTCCATTGACAAAGGTACTCAAATGAGTGTCAATTGGATTCATGAGCCTAGCTAGTCCAAAATCTGATATTTTTGGTTCATATTCCACATCCAACAAGATGCATTTAGAACTAATATTTCTGTGAATGATTCGAGGATTGCAGTTGTGGTGAAGCCATGCAAATCCTTTGGCTGCTCCAATGCCAATTTTAAGTCTCATAGGCCACTCTAGAGTTTTTTCCCCTTCACTTACCGAATGTAACTTATCATGCAAGGTGCCATTTGGCATGTCTTTGTAGACCAACAGCCTTTCTTTTTTCGCCATGCAAAAACCTAAAAGAGGAACCAGGTTACGGTGCTTTACATTTCCCAACGTAGCCATCTCGGACATAAACTCTTTCTCTGAGTGTTGAGTATTCTGCAACCTCTTAACCATAAGAGAAGTGCCATCATCAAGCACTGCTTTGTAAAAAGTCCCGGTTCTTCCTGACCCAATAATATTGTTTTTGCTGAAGTTGTTAGTGGCCTTCATGAGATCACTTAATCTCATTTTTGAAGTAGACTTCTCAAACATTGAAAGCTGAAAATAAGGCACCTTAAGTCAATTAAGAAAGCTTGAGCAAGAGAAAATCACACAAGAGCAGGTGTAAATTCATTCGTTAAATGCTTATATGAAAACACGAAATTATGGTTCTAAATATGATCAAAATGCTACCGTAGAATCCATAAACAAAAATCACAACCCACTTGAATTGATTTTCGAAGTATCAACAAAGCAACAGAAATTTCAATAAAGAGACAGTTTGTAGTGATTCAGTGGAGTAAAAATTCCAACCTGTATTGTCTTGGAACCCTTAATACTCTTCGCCCACTTATTCCCTTCAGGATCGTCTTCCTTTTTCCTCTTCCTGGATATCTTTCTCAAATAGAAGAACATACCGATGGTCAACAATACAGCGCCTAAAGTTACCCCACCAACAGCTGCACCGACAATGATTGCAGTACGGGGTTTCTTAGAAGGACCCTGGCAAGGAGGTAACGGTTTTCCACACAGTCCGGGATTATTGGCATAACTCTCAGCAGGAATAGTTGCATTTATGAAATTTGGAACTGGACCAGTCAATCGATTGTTTGCTACATTAAAAGTCTTGAGCCGACCAAGCAGGCCAATTTGTGGAGGAATTTGACCTGTAAACTGGTTGTTCTCAAGTTTAATGTTATTCAAAAAAGAACAGTTTGCAAGATCCACTGGAATTTCCCCTGATAGTTGGTTGGATGAGAGATCCAGGTTTACCACATAACCTATATATTTGGAGATATTAGATGGAATATCTCCATGGAGCTTGTTGCTCGAAAGATCTAATGATGTCAGAGAGGAGCAATTCTGAATACCACGTGGAAACCTGCCCTTAAGACCCATGTCAGGAAGACTGATACTCAGAACCTTGGTTTCATCAGGATGCCAGCACGTAATCCCAGCAAACTTGCAGATGAAACCTTCGGTCTGATTATCGAACCTCCATGTATAGTTCAAAGAACCCAATGGATCTTCTAATGACTCTTTTATAGATTTCAGACAGTCAATGTCGCTTTGAACAGCACGGCAAACAGCGCAACTCAAGACCAAGTAGATCAAAATAGCAGCAAGAGTGGTAAGAGCTCTGTTATCCAAAAACATCTTGGTGAGAGGCCCAGTCATTACCACAACAATCAAAGGTACTAATCAAGCAGCTGACTGAAACATTTAAGATCTCTATAGACTAGTTTGCAACCCCGAAAAAATGCATTGCAAGAACAAATCCGATTTCTCCTGAGTTAAATCCAGCAACCAAGAAATTATTGAAGGAAAATTTAAGACTGCAAGGGAAAAAATAAGATGAGTCAGTTTTATCAATCAATTAACTATAACTCACTTCCAAACTAGTTGGAAAAAACTATATGAATCTATGCATGCATCTGCTCTATTAGGTCCCATTTCATATCAATACTAGATAATTTTTCTTTCTAAGCAAACTAGTTATTCCCCAGAACTAGAGGTACTCAAATCCCACACTTACAGGACAACCAAAATAAAGATTATAGGACAAGCCAGATACAAGCAGAAAACTGTTCCTCACAGATTTTAATGGAAAAACGGCAAACAAGGAGGCAAAAGAGACTGGGCAAGAGAAAAAGTATAATAGCAGCAATCCAAGTGGATGCCCTGAAAAATTACATAATACTATCGTCAACGAAAGAAAAATTCAATTAAAAGATGATTTCACCTGATCATCTATAGCGCCAAGCATAAAGTTCACACCTTCCCGTGGAAGTTGAAAACGAAAAAACACCCTATATAAACAAAAAAAAAAAGAAGAACTTTATTGAAAGATGATATTATCTGACCTTACAAAGCCACAAACACAAAGTTCACACCTCCAAGAGGGAAGTTGAAAAAGAAAAAAGCCCTCTACTTGATATACAACAGTCCAACAAGCGCAGCAAATAGAACCCAGAAAAGGTTCTGAAAATCAAACAACAAGAGAGCAAATTCCAATTTTTTAAAGAAATTTTGAAGTTTAGAGCTTTTTGACCATGAAACCAAATTTGAAGAAATAATAAACCAGTGTCCTTGTTCAAAGTATTCAAGAAGGCAACCGAATGTATTAAGGAAACAGGTAGTTACAGAAACTAAGGTCAAATGAAATAAAAATAACTTTATCCAAATACAGCATTTACTTGATCTTCCACATCCACAAGCACAAAAGTTTACATTCAATAAGGAAAAAAAAGGCCCCTACTTGATATAAAACAAAACCACATCTCACACGGTTCACAGAACCCAGAAAGGGTTATTAAGAACAAACAATAAAAAGGCCAAATTCAACTTCAATTTCCAGAAATATAAGTCCAGAGCTTTTCTATGCAACTTCCAAAATTCAACAAATTACCAAGTCTTCATTTAAAGAATTCAAAGCATCCACCAAACAGAATAGAATCAATGCTTTTTTATTTATAAGAATTAGGTATATATACCCCCCAAAAAAAAAACAAATTGAGCATAAAAATACTAAAACACCAAACAACAAACGGGCAAATTCAACTTCAATTTCCAGAAATATAAGTTGAGAGCTTTCTTATATGATATGACTTTCAAATTACCAAAGTCCTTATTCAAAGAACCCAAAGCAGCCAACAACAGAATAAAGAAACAATTTTTACTAACAAATTAAAGAAAGAATTAGGTACAAAATATATACCGATAAACAAATTGAGCATAAAGTCAACAAAAGAAGACCAAAAAGTTATAGATGCAATATACTTACAGCCCAGTTGAGGGTATCAAATGCCGGATCTTGAGGGTCAATCAACAAGCAATTTCAGAGAAGTAAATGGAGAAAAAAAAAAGAAAAAAAAAAGAGAGTATTTTTGATGATACAGTTTTCTTGGTCAAAGAAAGAATGCTCACAGTGAGAGAACTAAAACTGAAAAACTTGCTAAAAAGAAATTGATAAAAGAAAAGAGTGTTAAAAAGGACAGGCGACGACCAGTTGCTTGACTTGCTATTCTCATTTGCTTTTGGAAAGTTTTTTTGTAAGTGTGAAACCCATGATTTTTCCTTCATGTATCCTTTACTTTTCCAATTTTATTTTTATATAATAAATTAATATAAATATATTCTTAATTAAAAATATTACTTATTTTAAAGTAATAAAAAATATTTTAAATCAAAATAAATCAGTGAAATACTGAAAAGGAAATATTGAATATGAAGAAAAAGATGACTTGTGACTTTTAGGCTCTATTTTCCCCTTTTCACACTCAAACCAAATTAGTAGGAGTAAGATTTTTTTTTTTGGTATAATACTCCCTACGTCCACACGCGGGACATGCTTCCTTTGATTATTTTTTTAAAATTTAAATTTATGTATATATAAAATAAATAAAAAATTATAGAAAAAATTCTTATAAATAGAATAAATAATTTTAATTCTATATATTGCTCGTTATGAATTGTGTGTCAACTATCAAGTCAATACTAGACAAATAAAAATGAATGAAGAAAGTAAAAATAACTTAATTTTACAATTTTATTTTAGTTTTAATAAAAATAGCAACACAAATATCTAATATTTTTTATTATAATTTTTTTTAAAAATTTTATGTCAAGCTAAATAGTGTTATATAAATTATAGCGAAAGGAGTATACATTTTTTGGTCCATACTCCATTATTTTGCTGCTTCGTTTGTTTTATTTTTTACGTTTATTTTTTGTGACATTTATTTATTTTTCCTTTCAGATTCTTAATATAGAAAAGCATTTTTAAATGATCAAACACGATAATAATAAGATAAAAGTTTAAATTTACAAGGTATTTATATTGACTAATAAATATATTATACATGATATATGTGATAGAATGAGATGGTTTACCGACGAAAATCATACCAAAAAGGTATAAATAATATTAATCTAATCTCAAAAAATCTAATTCAATTATTTTTGTCTTGAATCTTTAAGCCTGATCGAATTTTTTAAATTCATATAATATGTTTACGATTAGATTCTTTTAAAATTACGTAAGTAAAATATTTCATTTAGATTGATTAACTTTAAAAGTGAAGTATATATCCTATATATCTATTCCATTTTTAAATAGAAAATATACGAGCAAATGCAAAATTTAAATATTAGTCTATAACGAATAAATTAGTAACAATATAAAAGAAACTTAGGACCTGATTGATAGGGTGTATTAATTAGAATAGTCATCATATTAAAATTTAATTCATTCAATACATTGTTTGGTTACTTAATTCAACCTAATACATAAATAGGATGTATTATTTTAATAAAGAAAACAAAAGGATAACTAATCCCTGGACATGACTCCTAAATGACTAGATTACCCCATAATCCCTTTGCTAAATTTCTTTATATACAAATTTAAGGGTATAATTGTAAAGGGAAATTCTATAGAGTTTTAAACTAAAGACAATACATGATATATCTAATTTTTAACATAATGAACCAAACACTCCCAACATTATAATTCTTATATTAATAATTCCTACATTATAATCCTTATATTAATAATTCCTGCATTATTAATTTATATATTAATAATCCCTATATTACTTATCTTTATACCAAACGACCCCTCGGAGCAATGTGGAAAATAATTTAGACAAAAGTAATTAATATGTACATGTTGCATTGCCCGTGTAAGACGAAAAGTTTGATCCAAAATTCCAAACCTATACATCAACTTTGAAAATAGATGATTTTGCTACACATAATTAATGCATTTACCTTCAAATGTTGACTTAATTTTATTTTCTTACTCTATTTTTATTTGTTCAGGATTAATTTGACATATTTTTTAAGAAATTAAGTTTTTTTTAGTTCAATTTACATTATTTCATCTATTTCAATTTATGTAAATGTGTTTGATTAGACATATAGATTGAGAGATAAAAGAAAATTGAGCTGAAATCATCTCATGAAGATTAAAATAAAAAGTATAAAATTAAGTTATTATTAAATGTACAAAGCGTGAGGTCTCGTAGCAAAATATCATTCACCTTTTTACCCTTTTAAAAATAGAGTTCACATTTGACAAAATAGTTATTTAATTTTTAAAAAATATTTAGAATTTTAAAATTAATTTAATTTTATGTATTCAAACCTTCTCCATTTGAAATATATAGAAGATGCTAATATTTAGAAATTTAAAAACGATTAAGATTTTACTTTTTAAGAAATAATTACATATTAAATAAAATAAAATTGTACTTATTATGTAAATCAATCTTATGTTTAGGACTTTTGAAAAATATAAATTTGAAAAAAGGATGCGTCTTCGTAATGCTAATGTTTATATTAAATCTCAATCTGTTAATAGTATAGTGATACAGCTTTTATAATTATTAACATGAAATATACATGTAATGTGCATTAAGTGCTCATGTAGAAGTGATCGATTTTTTGCCTTTCAATCAAACATTTTTTCTACGACGTTTTTGATATTCAAGCAAGTATTAGCAGAACAAACTCAAGAAGGAATTAATGAATTGAATCAAACTCTTAAATATAATCATTTATCAATTTGACATTTATAATTTTCTTTTTAAATTCTTATAATATCACATAATTATATTTTTTAAAATATTATTATGCTATTTTTAAAAAAATTATTTTTATCAATATAAATGACATGCGCAAGATACGTATTGAGTCAGACTACGAAAAATTTAACCCATTGATAGTTTAGGGAGTTGATTATACAATCTATAACTTTTTTCTTTCAGTAAAGTAGTAATATGTTCTTTCTATCAGCACCAGTAAACTTTAGTCATCAAATTTCAGGCAAGAGTACTTTCGAAAATAATTTTTATATTTTATGAAAATAAAAAAAGATTTGTATATATTTAAACCTATTTTTATTAAATCTCACTTATGAGATTTCATTAAATATATTATTTGCTGTTATAGTAAACACGTAGCCTTATAATAAAGGTAAATTAAAATTTAAATAATAAATTATCTTTTAATTTTATAAACTTGAAAAGCAAAAATAGACATCTATTTTTAATATAATGGACAAGTAAAAGTAAAGGGAGGGAGTAACATAATACTCGTTCCCTCCATCCCAAAATATTTATCATGCTTATTAAAAATATTTGTCTCAAAATACTAGTCATTTTAAAATTTTAAGATAAAATTAATCTTTTTTCCTTTTTACCCTTAGTAGTACTCCAAAATAAGTGGTGTTTTATATAATCAAGAAGACATTAATAATGTTCTTTCAATTTTACCCTTATTTAAATGGAGAGAGTTTTACATAATCAAGAAAATATTAAAGAATTACATCTTTTTCAAGATATTTATTTGGGGTAAGTAGGTAAAAATATATTTTTCTTTCTAGTAATAAGCAATTTTCTTAAAGGTTGTGCATGAGTTAAAAGCACAACTTATTTTGAAAAGAAGGAAATATTTTTATTCTTGAAAAACTATCTCAATCATGACATATAAATAGAATAATATTTAAAATATAGAGAATATCTATGGTCTTTCTTGAGCTAAAAATCTTTTAAAAATAATCTCTCTATTTCCACAAAGATAAAAAAATAAGATTTAGGTATATTCATCACTCGCTCTTTTTAAATTTTAATTATGAAATCTCACTAAATATATTAGTATTATTGTAGAAAACATCTATCCTTGTAATAGTATTTTGTGTGAAATGAATTAAAATATATTATTGAGAATTAGTTAAATGCACCTAAAAGACTAAGCAAAGCAAGACAAGTACCATAACATCACGAAAATGAACTTGTCAATTTTGAAATAGCATTGATTCGTTAATTTACTAACATGGGATCTTTTCTTAAAGTTAATCAGTAGGCGTTTCGAAGCGTGATTTCATTTTGTGATTTAAAATTATGAGATAATATTAATGTTTGGACATGTGAATGAAATTTTAAATTCTAAAAAAAAAAAATTTGATTTGAAATTTCAAATCATGAGATGGACTTTTTCAAATATAAAATTTAACCCACAAGTTTATATTTTATAAAAAGAAACTCACCTTTTTATATTTACTAACTATTTATTTTAGATGAAAATAAAATTTATTGTTGGTATTATTACTCTTACAAACATTTGTTAATATCAAATATAAGTTTGCCAACTATGTGGGAGGAGTAGTACACTACAACTCATGTTCAATTTTACTTTTTATTGAACTAAAATTCGATCAATAAATGTTGCATTTTTTTACAATGATTTGCTGATACACTTTATTATGCTTTGTTATATATGAACTTTTATTTATTTGATAAGATTGTATGAGAATTGGAGAAATTTTGATAGTTTTCGTAACTTATGGGGTTTTTATGTTCATGAGAAAAAAATACAACTTCATATCATAATTTTAAATTATAATTTTATCTCGCATAACCAAACGACCCTTAATCTTATAACTTTAAATTAAAGGTTTGAGTGCACTTAATAAATTGGAGCATTTATTAAAATATCCGTTTATTCACATTAGTTATTGAAAATTAAGCTATAGTTGATGAAAGTCTGAATCTAAAGTATTTATATCTCAATTTATTAAGTATATTCATTTTTTATTAAGGGTGTGTTTGATATGAAGAAAAATATCTTTTGTAAATATTTTTTAGAAAAATAAATTAGTTTCTTACCTATATTTTTATGTTTGATATAAATATAAAAAAAATATTATTCTAAAATCATTTAGCTATAATTAAAAAAAAACCGTGACAATGGATGGGAACTACACGATAGGATAAATATGAGGTGTGTTGAAACCTACGAACAACACTATTAATAGAATGTCTTATTCCTATTTTCATTAAAAAAATTATTTTTCTTAATTTTAAATAACTTATTAAACCGGTCAAATATCAAAAACTAAAAATAATTTTTTAAAAATAATTTTTCTTTCTTTTATTTCATGACAAATTTGGATGGTGGAATATTTACTTTTTTTTTTTGCTTTTTTTCTTTTGAGATTCTGATGGATCTGGTGTGGACACAAAATCATGTAAGGGGGAGATGAGGCTGAAAGGGAGAGGAGAGCTAGAGGGATACACTCATGTGATACAACTTTTCAAACAAATATTAATTGAATATTCATATTATTTGTAATATGAATGCATGAATTGTTATCAAATATACGTTATGAAATATTTCATATATTCTTTTTATCAATTTGGTGATCTTATTCGTCATATTAATATTTCTTTTTTCAAATATATTGTTGATATAATATGTAATTACTTATATATTTTTAAAATTTTATATATTGTACATATTCAATTTTAAAAAAATAAATTATTTTAATTATTTAAACACAACATCTTAATATTTAGATGTATATTCAAAATAAAATATTTCTGCTGGCAGGAGATAGTTATAACACGAAAAAAATTAATCTTTTAGATTACTTATAATTTATTTTTAAAAATTTTTATTTTTATAACTAAGAGATATGAAAAGATCTTTAAAAAAAAAAAAAATTATTTTGTATAAAATCAAGAGATCTCATTTCCTCATTATAACATATACTCGTATAGCTAATGTATAGTGGAAGCATATGCAAATTAATATTTCTTTTGGTTTCAATTTATGTGGCGGTATTTAGATTTTGAAAGTTAAAATTTTTAATATTGCCCGCAAATTTGAATATGGAATTTAATATTTAAAATAATATTTACACAAATTTGAAGATTTTGTATATGACACAATAATTAACGAGGAAATGAGATCTCTTACCTTTTAATAATTAGGACCCGTTTAGAAATGCGAGATGAAATCGTGATAAGAAATTATATGAGATGAAGTTTGAAGTTTTGCTTGGATATGCAATTTGAGATTTTTAAGTTGTATTTTTTCTCTCATGAACATATGAACGCATAAGTTAAAAAACTATTTAAATTGCCCAAATTCTTATACAATTTTATTAAATAAACAAAAGTTCATAATAAAATGTAATATACTATGCCATTCTAAAAAAAATGCAACTTAAGAATCGAACTTTAGTTCAATAAAAAGTAAAATTAAACATGAGTTGTAGTATATTACTTTTTAATATAATCCTCCTACATAGTACAGATAAAGATTGCCAAACTATTTATATCAAATATAATAGTTGGCAAATGATATTTATATTTATCAAATAAATGGTCAATAAATATAGTTGGTATATATAAAATAGTGGAACTTTTTTTTTTCTACAAATTATAAGCTTGTGAGTTAAATTTTGCATTTGAAAAATCTCATGATTTAAAATTATGAGATGAAATCGCATGTCCAAACGTTGATTTTATCTTATAATTTCAAATCGCAACATGAAATCGTATGTCCAAATGCCGACTAAATAGGAAGAATGACTTCTTTAGATATTTTACATGTAAAAATAACGATCTTATTTAAAAAGATAAAACTAATTTCTTTTTATAAAGAACTAGAAATCTATTCCCCGATGCATAAATTGAGACGGAGAAAAATAAAAAAATATTTAAAAAATGAAGTAATTAGTTGTTATTTGAAGAAAAAAAAGAAAAAGCTGTACGTCTTGCATAAAGCAAAGGAGAGTACTGTAGTAGAAAGCGCTTTTATTCATTGTGGCTTTGTGCGCTGTCTGCGTGAGTGAGTGGTCTCTGTCGGGTAGCAGCTGTAAATAAATTGTACTCTCCATTCCACTTTCCTCTTTTTTTTCTCCCTCAATCCCTACAGCAAAACCCTCGCCAACCGAAATGGTCTGATTTCTCCGGCGTGATTTGCCGCCGACACATCTTCTCTGCCGATCGTGTAAGTTCACTCCGAAATTCTCTTTCATTTGCTTTGTTGCCTTTCGTTACTGTCACTCAGTAACTTTAGATCAAGTCTTAATCGTCAACAATTAGCTAATAGAGTTATACTTTTTTATCAATCGTTGTGAAGTTTGCTTTCTTTGAATGCTCGTTGGAGCTTCATTTCTTGTTGCAGCTATGTATGAGTTTTTTTGGATTTTTTTTTTTTTTGCGTTTTGGCTGTTGATCTTTTCGTTTTATCATTTTATTTTGTCAGTGTATTTGTCGATCGTCAGTATAATTACTGGTCTTAAGTCTCGGTGAAATTATACTTCGTCGTTTCACGGGTACGTTGCTGCCGGCTCTGTTTCGGGTGACTTTTATTGCTGCCAGCTCTGTTTCGCCGGCTCATTTTTTTTTTCAAAAAAATAAAATTAAATTATTTGATGATTGGTGTAAGTTTTTATTTTGTGTGTGTTTTCATAGCTCTTTCAGTAACGTGACAGTTTCTCAATGCATTCCGTTATTTTTGTATTATTATCTGTGGATCCTGAATTTTAAGTTAACTTGTTGTTTCTACATGTTATGCCGCATTTGCCTTGTACGTAGAAGTTGCTGGCTTAATTTAGTAAGGGGAATACGATGTTAGAACTGAAGAAGGAAATACGACATCAAAGAAATGATCATATGCTGTTTCTCATACCAAATTTGATAAGGATAGTGGCAAGATTTGCAAGGATTTTACGAAGCTTTTGCTTTACTAGTGCATGCATGCCTTTAGTAGTCTAGCAATATATTTTTCTTATATATCAAGTACAATGAGCTTAGTAAATTAGTCCTGTGTGATAATGTTGACATGGTTGTATAAGATGCAAAAGAGAGCACCACTCACTATTATCAATGGGAAGCTATGTTTGACCTCTTTCAATAATCCGTCTACAAACATTAAGAATTTCTAAAATAAAAACTTCTATAGTTGTTTTATCTGACAAAGTAGGTGCATTTTGTTGTTTTATCACAGTCGTCTAAAAAAGTGTTCCTAAAATTTCAAATAGTTTATCAGGGAGTTTCTACAATGGAAGATACACAATCAGTTGCAACATTGATGGACTCCACAACATCTAAGATACAGCAACTACAGAAAGCATTCGCTGAGTTGGAGAGTCACCGTGCTGTTACTCTCAACCTGCAATGGAAGCAACTTGAAGAGCACTTTCATGGGCTTCAGAAGTCCTTGAAGAGGCGTTTCACTGAATTGGAAGACCAAGAGAAAGAGTTTGAGACAAAAATTGTTCAATCTACAGAGATGTTGGAGAAACGTCAAGCAGCTGTTATTGCTAAAGAGCAAGCTTCACTTCAGAGGCTCCAGGAGAAAAGAGATGCAGCAGTTTCTGCCATTGCTATTGCTCTGGAGAAGCATAGGAAGCCTTGTTCTGTGGAACCAGCTGTCATTAACTGTGAAGTTCAAGACGAGCCATCCATTCTGGAAGAAAAACCCGATAATATCATAGACATTGGGCATGTGACAGAGGATACCTGGAAAACTTTCCAGGATGGTGTTGTGGAAGTAAAGTCTTATCCGGAGCTAGTGAATCTATGTCGAAATATGGATTCTGAAGGCCTCCACAAATTCATATCAGACAACCGTAAAAACCTGGCAGCTCTCAGGGAGGAGATTCCACTTGCTTTAAGAGCTGCAACCAATCCTGCCTCTCTGGTTCTGGACTCACTGAACGGATTTTACAACTCTGATGTGTCAATTTCTGATGCTAAAAAAGATGCTAATCTTTTGGGACTGCGGCGGACTTGTATTATGTTGCTGGAATGCCTTGGTACTTTATTGAACACCCTGGAAATAGATTCCATTTCAAGTATAATATCAGAAAATATAAGAGGACGTGCAAAAGCTATCGCGGAGGAATGGAACCCGAAGTTGGATGAACTTGACGTTGATGCAAATAATGGAAATTCCTTGGAGGCTCATGCATTCTTACAGCTGCTTGCTACTTTTAATATTAACTCCAATTTTAATGAGGAGAACTTATCCAAGCTGATACCCATGGTTTCACGTCGTCGCCAAACAGCTGATCTCTGTCGTTCCCTTGGATTATCTGACAGAATGCCAGGTTGGTTTCTATAGATAGTGCTAGAATTAACTGCTCAAGGATTTTTTCTACTTTTTCTATTTTATGAGTTCTTTAACACCTCTTTATGTCTGTTCCCTTTTCTTTTTAATCCTTTTCTTTTCTCCCCTTCCTATATTCTTGATTTTTCAAATCTTATGATGGTTCAAAAATAGTCATCTTATGGTTAAAAATTGATGTTAAAGAATGCAGTGTTCTCATTTAGCTTGTAGAAAGTCTTAATTCATCTGGAGCCTAGATATTTAGTAAATTAATTTAATATGAATGGACAACTTCAAAAGTAGGAAGTAACATATAAAGCTAGAACCATAAAGCAATTTGAAGCACAAAAGGAAATTCACGCGAACTAGAGTGCAAAGGATCCCCAGATCCCACCTAGTGGGATTACCCCGGATATTATGTTGTTGTTGTACTAGAGTGCAAAGTAATACATCGCATCTTAGATATTTCATTTTTGGCTTTTTACTAACAGGGAAAATTAACTTATATACATTGATGGTGTAAAACATAAAAACATGTAGCAAATTACTTACCTTCTTTTCTAGGTTACTAATCCATACTTTAAAATAAATGGTTACACATAGTTGCCTTTTTAGAGGACTGACATTGTGAAGATACTTTACTTGTCAGTGCATTCTTACTTATCAAAAAAGAGAGAGAGAGAAACAAAGAAAGAAAGAAGTAAAACTTCATATTTCTTATCTGCTTGAATGGTTTGCTGCTTGGATCTATACAGGTGTTATTGATGTGTTGATAAATAATGGAAGACATATAGATGCTGTTAATCTAGCTTTTGCATTTGAGCTGACAGAGCAGTTTCC
This sequence comes from Datura wrightii, assembly GCA_035772735.1. NCBI lineage: Eukaryota > Viridiplantae > Streptophyta > Magnoliopsida > Solanales > Solanaceae > Datura > Datura wrightii. Next base: position 4,066,710 of record JASDFA010000011.1, read on the forward strand.
GCCTGTTTCTCTTCTGAAATCCTACTTGAATGAGGCTAGTAAAGCATCTACACCTCTCAATTCTGGAAATGCATCACCTACTGTGCAGGTTTGTTCCTTGTGCCTTGGTGTAATTTGAACTTGGCATTTTTTTAGTCATAGTGCTTTCGAAATGAAGCCTGTTCAGTGTCATGGTCAATGTATAAAAACCTCTTTTTCCTCCTGTTCCGTTAGGACATGCTGTGGTGTATGCATAACTTTTCATAAGCGGTGTAATAATTTAAAGTGAATATCATTTTAGGAAACAAAAAATGTGCATAAATTGCAATTTTACAGAGGAAATTACTAGTAGCATTTTAAGTTTGCTGAAATTAATTTTTTGCATATCATATGAGATAATGTTTTTTCATTCAAGAGGACGTTAATAGTTAGATCTCATGGATTTAGAAATTTTTACCATATAAAAGGCCAGTGGTCCGATACCCCTAATTACTATTTTCTCTATTGTCAAAAAAGGCACAAAATTTTAGAAATACTACACTACATGAGGACTGAACACTCGACCTTGATCGAACAAAGGAGGCACCTAAACACTAATACATTTCCAGGCTTGATGTAAAGTGGTGTCATTTTTATTCTATGCAGTCATTTTGCGTGTAAGAGTGTGCGTGTGTATGTATGTAATGAAATTTTTTGACGAAGCGGTGTCATGTGACACTCCTTTGAATCTCCCAGCTGATCATTTTCTCTAGAAGCAACCCTGCATTTGGGAATAATTAATTGTTTTTCTCCAGAATGATGTCAATGAGAAGGAATTGTCTGCACTTAAGGCCGTAGTAAAATGCATTGAAGACCATAAGCTTGAGGAGCAATACCCTGTGGATCCCCTTCAGAAGAGGGTTCTTCAGCTGGAGAAAGCGAAGGCAGACAAGAAAAAGACAACTGAATTTGCAAAACCTCAATCCAAAAGACCTCGTCCCAATGGTGTCGGAAATGGCCCCCGAGTAAACAATGTTGTCGCCGAGAAGAACTTCTATCCCAGAATGACTGATAGGTACCCGCCATCCATTTATGACAGACCATATGCTTACCCTGGTCCGACTAGCACTCATGTTCCGTCATTCATGGGTACTCCTGCTTACAACTTCTCTCCTGGCCACGACTTTTTTGGAAATGGCTACCATTACCAGGCTCCTTACCTGCACTGATCAGTAAACTTTGATGATTATCCCTTTAGCTTCTAATGTTTAACCCTTGGAGTTTGCTTAATTTGCTCGTGTGGGCGAATTTAATACTGAATGTAGCCTACTTGTCTATTTCTAATCTTGTGTAAAAGCTGATATTTTGATCTTTAAATATATGCACCTGTCTTTCATGTTTATATCCGTTAATCGATTCTATTCGAAGGTATCCGGAAAAACCAACCTTAGCAAATGCTAATTTTGTAATGTAACCAAACAGGGCACTTTAACGATTTCTCCGTAATGTAATCTAAATGTAATAGAGAAGGCGGGGGCAATGCCTCTCCCTTTTCAATTAGATGAAAGTAATATGAATTCCCGATCTCTGCACCATCATGTTCGAGGATTAAATTTGTTGGGCTACTCTTTTATTTATTACGAGCTATTACTTATCATTATCTTCAAATCGATCTAATAATACAATAATCCTAGAGGTGAAATATGAAGAGAATAGTGTGTACGTAGATTTTACGAAAGCTTAAACTTACAAACCAATAAAAGGTCAGTAGGAGTCAGCTATCATAGATCATCCATTCTTAACCAATAAGGTATGGATAAGGGATAACGTTTTATTGTTTTACACCCAATCACAAGCTCCCACGTAAGACTCATCCTCCCTCAGAACCACAAAGTTGTGAGCAACAGATTTTTGTCTACCAGCAAAAAAATTTTTAAAAAATAAGAAACCCCATGTTCATGTTTGAATCTTGGTTATATTCCTGACTGACCTAAGTGTCTTAAACAGTATTTCCAAAATGGAAACTGCAGCATCCACCATGGCCAGCCAGCTGAAGAGCAGCTTTGCTGCTTCTTTAACCAGAAGCCATGGTCTTGTTACCCCCAAAGGCATTTCTGGTGCACCTTTTAAGATTTTCCCTTCAACAAGAAAGTCTTGCTTCACCGTCAAGGCTGTCCAAACTGACAAAGTAAGATACCTAATAGTACTCTTCTTATTATCACGTTCTTGATTTTTTTTTTTGTGTTTGTGGGAAGCCAGGAATTCTAACGAGGAGATTCAGAAAATGTTAAAATGTGTCACATGAGATTCAAACATATACTACATAAAAACAAATTTTTGGTCACATAAGTCAACACAATCTTTTATAATTTGAATTAAAAAAAATAATTCTCAAAAAATTTCTTGCCCATTATTTTCAAATCTCTTATGCAAAAAAACAAAGTTTATTTTTAAAAGAAAATTTTATAAGAGGCTACAAATCTAGTTGATCTGCTAGTACTATGTATAATAAGGGGAATTCAATTGAATCCTCCAATAGGGTAAAACTGTATATATATATATATATATATATATATATATATATATATATATATATATATATATATTTGTTTTGCAGATATATAAATTGTTGAGTCTCAGTAATATAAGGACAACTTTTAATGTAGTGGTAAATTAAAGGTGATAAAAAATTGTTCTAGGTTACAAGTTCAAATTTCAAGAGTTTTTATGCCATTATGGGCTATATGCACGACATAATTTTTCGATAAAGGAGATTCAATTGAGACCCTTTATACCATGTAGCTACAGCCCTTTTGCATTTTACGAATTTTCTAGTTATAATTTCTGGTTCCACTATGCATGATATAGTTTTTCGACAAGAGAGCTTAATTAAACCCATTTGAATCATGTATCTCTGCCGAACTTTGGTTTATTGGGGGTAGGGGAAGAAAAAATGGAGAGCAGATTCAATTCTTATTAACAAAGTGAAAGTTCAGATAACTAATCAACTGATTTACCGAGATTCCTCGTAATTCTCATTTCTCACCTTTGCTTTGTGTTGTTTCCTTTTTCTTGGTTCTGCAGCCCACTTTCCAAGTGATCCAGCCCCTGAATGGTGACCCATTCATCGGAAGTCTTGAAACTCCAGTGACCTCAAGCCCATTGATTGCATGGTACCTGTCCAACTTACCCGCCTACCGGACCGCAGTGAACCCACTTCTCCGAGGTGTAGAAGTGGGCCTGGCCCATGGATTCCTACTTGTTGGGCCATTTGTAAAGGCTGGTCCATTAAGAAACACACCTTATGCAGGTAGAGTTGGATTCGTCATTTCAACTTTTTGATGAGTTCAATCTCTTATATTTTTAGTAAAATTATGGGTCAAAATTTAATATTTAATAAAATTTTAGTGATTTTTCTCTGACATACACATAGAGGTTTAAGTTCTATGCAATCACATCACTTAGTAGTGGTCAGGTTGAATTTGAGCGGAAAAAAATGATTGAGTTAATAATTAGGCGGGTTATTGATTCACTCAAAAGTTATTTGGATTGAAACGAGTTGGGTGAAATAGGCTAGAATGTCCAATTCTAATTAAGTTTTAGTTGTTTTATTTGTTCTTTTATAATATTTTAAAAACTCATAAAATTAATATTTTTTTTAATTATCACTAAATATAACATATTAAATAAAATAAAATATCTTTTTGAAAATATTTTGACGAAATTTCTCATGAATCAATTTGCGGTAAATATAAGCCAAAACTTTGATAGATGAAAATGTGGGCTGAAATGGGCTAAGCTAATGAATGAGCGGGTCAATTATCATCCCAAACTTGAGCAAGTTGGGCAAGTTAAGATTTCATAGGCTGATTTTGCCACATCTACAGTTATTAGGTAATCACAAGTAAATCTCTCGACAAGAATTAATTTTGCAATATGATAAAAATAGTAACTAATACGCTATCACAAGTTAAAATCTATCGACGTATATATATAAGCTCTATGTCAAAAATACTGAGTTCAATTGAGTCGCCTTATGCAGGGGGAGCTGGTTCATTGGCAGCAGCAGGACTTGTAGTGATCCTTAGCATTTGTTTGACTATTTATGGGATTTCATCATTCAAAGAAGGAGATCCATCAACAGCACCATCATTGACATTGACTGGCAGGAAAAAAGTGCCTGATCAATTGCAAACTGCAGATGGATGGGCCAAATTCACAGGAGGATTCTTTTTTGGTGGAATTTCTGGTGTCACTTGGGCTTATTTCCTCCTTTATGTCCTTGATCTTCCTTACTATGTCAAGTAAATTTCTTTTATTGATGTAACTATTCTTAATGTTGAATTGGATATGAAAGTTGTATATGTGAACAGCTGAGCTCTTGGAGGAATGTGATGAGTTTTTACATTAAAGACTAGCATGTTTGCACATTGGTTTTTTGATTCCAATTCTTGATGCCCTGACTTTAGTTTAGTGGTAATGGCGCAACACATGATGTGTGTTAGGTGCATGTCACGGGCTTGGTTGAAATCCCATAAAGTGGGGTTTGGTGAGGGTAGAATGTACGCAGACCATACCCTAGCGAAGTAGAGAGGCTGTTTCCAGTGTGTGTTCAATATGCAAGTAAAATGTTATTATCTTTAAAATATTTGGATTCTAAAATATAACTATGAGGACGGGCACGGTGGTAGGTGGGGGAGGGGCGGGGCCGAGAGAAACATATAAAAAAGGGGTTCTGCTCTCCTTAGTATCACCTAGCAAGACGCCATTTGGGGTTGTGGGGTGTCAACTGCCAATGCATTCGGGAAAAAATGATTAATTGTGTGTGTGCGTGTGGGGAGGGGGGGAGGGGGGAGTGGAATTGAAATTGAATAAAGAATTAATAGAAGACGGAATCACTGAAATCTTGTTTCGTCTTTACTGGGAACTTGAGTAAGGAGTAGACCTCGATCCTTTTTATTTTGATCTTTTTAGTAAACTGATGGGGGGATGCGGAGCAATAGGTGGGGGCTTGAGTAGGAGACAATGCGATTTGTTTTCCGAATAAAATTAAAGAAATTATTTTCTTTATTTTCAAATAGCTTGTTTTTGTAAAAAAAAAATATTTTCTAAATGTTTTAACCAATCAAACACAAAAAAATAAAATAATATTTTACTCCATACCAAACACATCCTAAGTTTCGAATCTTAAAGCTATTTCTTGAATCTTCTAGGTTATGAGAAAAAAAAACTCTAGTTTCTCCAAATCCACCAGTTCAAGTCTGATGGTTTAGGCTAAAGAGTAAATTGAGCTGTTTATGAATTACAATTTTTCTAGGAAAAATGGAAGCAAATATGTTTGATTGAGATATAATATCTTTTAGGGGGGGTCAAATTTACAAATTGCAATGAATTTGAACAGATTAAAATAGATTGAGTTAATCAATAGGCGAGTTATTAATCCACCTAAAGGTTACTTGATTGAAATGAGCTACATCAAAAATAGGCTAAACATAGGGAAGGTTATTAGTATTCTAAATCTTAGTTGATATTTTAAATATCCGATTCAAGTAGACAAAGAGACGGCTGAATCAATTTTTTCTTTTTAAGTTTAATTTTTCCAGAAGGAGAGACAATATAAATGTTCTATCATGTTCCATCAATACTCTAGAGGGGTTATACGATATAAACTGAATTGAACAGGTTAAAATAAATGGTTTGAGTAACCCGTCAAACTTAACTTGACTAAACGAATCATATTTTTATGAGCTAATTTTATCACCATCAATAATATCTATTTAAAAAAAATGCTTAATATTTATTCAACTGAAACAATAAAAGAACCAAAATTATCCAAATTAATGACTCTTAATTAATAGTACTATCTAAAAAGAAAAAGAAAAAAACTCTTAATTAGTCCATCATAAATTTGTGCAGTATAATAGTTCAAATAAATTATTTTTTCTTCTATTAATTTCACAAGAGATATTAAAATTAGAGTGAAGGGTGAAAAATACACCTAAAATATTTTAATTTTTTATCTAAACAATTAAATATAAACTATTATAAAATATTTATAAAAGCATATCTCAATTATCCATTATTCTCTTTTCCTGTGAGAAATAATGAATAATTAAAATATGTCTTGATAAATAATTGGTTATAATTAATGTACGAAAAATAATGACTACTTTCTTCTCTCTTTTGCAGTCAAGTTAGCCCATGCTTGACCAATGAGGTTTGGATAAGGGATAGATAACGTTCTTAAATAACCTATCACAAGCTGCCACGTAAGAGTCAATCCACCCTGAGAACCACGAATCTGTAAGCCAAAAGATTTTCTTTGCCAGTCATAAGAGTGTACTGCCAATCAATATTTTCCAAAATGGCTGCTGCAGCATCCCCCATGGCTAGCCAGCTGAAGAGCGGGTTTGCTTCTTCTTCTTTAATCAGAGATCTTATTATTTCCAAAGGCATTTCGGGTGCACCTTTTAAGATTTTGCCTTCATCAAGAAAGTCTTGCTTCACCATTAAGGCTGTCCAAACTGACAAAGTAAGATATCTCATCACTCTTTTCTTTTTATCAAAGTTTTTGAATTTAAGTAAATTTCTTTTTTTTGGGAGAATAATGATGTTCGAATCAATTTATGCATGTTTCGATTATTGAAATCAGTAGATTTTTTGTATTTGTGTTAAAAAATATTCACTTAATATGTTTTATCCAGAATCTAGTAATCAAAATTCCATAAACTTAAAATCTGTGATCCGTTTTTGATATCTGCTACTTCTCATTAGTAACTTTCCGTCCATCGAGACTAGTGTCGTAGCCACATATACTAATGAGTTGTCAATCAAACATCTTTCATCGAAAAATTATACTATGTATATTAAAAAATTATGCAAAGTATATGGATCAAAAATTACTTTTCATACGTATATATCAAATCTTGAACACCCTTAACAAAATTTCTGATTTCGCCACTGATCGAGACTTGACAGAGAAATTTACCCAACTTTGAATTTTAGTATTTTCTTTAGATAAGTGGCGGAGCTAAAAATTCTACTGAGAAATCGTGAAAATTGTTAAAATGCCACACCTAGAATTCAAACAGCAATCTAAAACAACTTTTTAAAGTCACCTTTGCCGTTACGTAAAAAGTTTTTCTTGTGTAAGGGAGATTCAGTAATTTAACTTTTTGGCTAGTGACAGAGCAAGGATACACCGATAGTTTTAAAAACTTATCAAACATAGCGATAGTTTCTGAATTTTGTCCTGTATAAGTGATACAATAGTTTCTCAAATTCGCCTGTATCAGTATATATAGTGAATTCAGAAACTCATGCTACATGTAGTAATTATCCAAACTATTGCTATATTTGGTAATTAGAACTCAAACTATCGCAATTTCTAAAATTCTCCCTTTCCTTTTACTTGGTTCTGCAGCCCACTTTCCAAGTGATCCAGCCCCTGAATGGCGACCCTTTCATTGGAAGTCTTGAAACTCCAGTGACATCAAGCCCATTGATTGCATGGTACTTATCCAACTTACCCGCCTACCGGACCGCAGTAAACCCACTTCTCCGAGGAGTGGAAGTGGGCCTGGCCCATGGATTCTTACTAGTTGGTCCATTCGTAAAGGCTGGTCCATTAAGAAACACACCTTATGCAGGTAAAGTTCGTATTCACAATTTTAACTTAGATAAATACATTTTTTTTAAAAATATTATTGATTTATTAGCACTGAGCTTATTCTAGTTTTAAAATCATTAGCTCAAAATTTCTGTATTCACCTCTGTACAAGTTTTGTGCAATGTTATCAAAGGTGAAAAGCTCTAAAAACCGCACCCAGTCCATTGGGGTTTTAAACGTAACGTTTTTTTAACAATTAATACACTTACTTGTCGATTATATTTATTGTTTAGTACTGTCCGATTTAAGATAGAACTCATGAACAATGAGTGCGAACACATTGGTGTCTTGCCTACACCTAAGTTGTGCGGACTCTTCACTTTTGATGCTACACCCGTGTTGGACTCTCCAAAAATACACTACTTTTGGAGAATCAGACATGCACTCGTTGACATTTTTGAAGAGTCTGACTAACATGGACCTAAAAGCATAGCTTAAGTGAGGGGAAGCGACTGCTCTGAGTTTTTCTGAGCTTCAAGGCTTAAGCGCGTCTCAAATGAGCCTTTGACAACACTGATTCTGTGTGAAAAATGTTTGATATCAGCTGAACCCATAGATTTGCCACATTGTATGCAGGGGGAGCTGGTTCACTGGCAGCAGCAGGACTTGTAGTGATCCTTAGTATTTGTTTAACTATTTATGGGATTTCATCATTCAAAGAAGGAGATCCATCAACAGCACCATCATTGACATTGACTGGCAGGAAAAAAGTGCCTGATCAATTACAAACTGCAGATGGATGGGCCAAATTCACAGGTGGATTCTTTTTTGGTGGCATTTCTGGTGTCACTTGGGCTTATTTCCTCCTTTATGTCCTTGATCTTCCTTACTATGTCAAGTAAATTTCTTTTATTGATGTAACTATTCTAAATATTATATTGGATATGAAAGTTGTATGTTGCATTCTATGAAAAAAAAAAAAAAGAAAGAAAAAAGAATGCAAATCTCTTCCCTTTTCTTTAGTATATTATCTTTAATTGTGAGTCACTCTATTCCACTTCTATCATATCTTCTTTTCTTTTTCTATATGAAAATTAGTCCAAATCCAAAAATAAACAGTTCAACAAAATATCTCTTTCTCTCTCCATGCAAATCATGCATTCATATACTTTACCTCCAAATTAAGGATACACATGTATAAGACCTCAAAGTTGAACAACTTAGCTAAGCAGCATTCCTAGACAGCAAATACATAACTACTCATTTCAGTTTAGAGGAAAGCCATGGCACCTTCAGGGTATGTAGATTACATTTTTAAGTCCTATGCACCATTACTGTAAAAAATATTTATACAATCATGTTGCTTTAAGATAATGTAGAGAAGTCGTAAATTACGTGCTATAATCAGTTGTATTGCAGTGATAGAACTGCTAGCATATATAAACTTAAATTCTTCATTTTAGGCATCTTAATATGTTTTTGGCTTTCTGATTCAATACTTGTGTGGAGAAATTGGTGTAACTAGTAAGCATGCTTATTATCTATCTCGTTTTACAAAATTGTGCTATACCTTTCAATGATGCACCAGTAGCTTCACCTATGTGTGTGTTAGATTGTACCCCATTGATCGAGAGAATTTGTTTGTTTTCCATTTATACGGTCTCACGCAATTATCACCTCATGAGTTACCTTTTATGGTGATATTAGAGTCAGATTCATCCCTAGACTTCTGGGGAAATGAACTGTTGTCTCCTAATTGGTCATGGATCCTGGAGGTCCATTTATTGTCATCGCAAGAGTGGTTAACTTACTTTTGAATCGTTACGATATTTAAAAGTTAGAAAAAAAGACATAACCTGTATATCCATCTTACTTTTGCCATTTACCAGAAACTCAGACAGCAGTGGCAAGACCAGTGTGGTTGTGACAGCCCTAGACGGAGTCATAAATGTGAACTCACTCTTTACCATTGCCATTTTTGTGGGACTATCTCTAGCAACTCCAGGTCAAAAGAGCCTCAACAGTAGTGAGCGTTGTCAGCCAGGGATTCTAACAGTAAAACAACTAGTAATCTTCGAGGTGCTTTCGTTCAGTTTCTTTCTCTTCTCATCACTTGTGGCACAGGCCATAAAACTCTCCCTCAATCTTCTCAGCAGTGAAGAGTTAGCTCATGGTTTCAGTGTTGTTGTCAATGAAAAACTCCTTAAAACAGGAATGTTGATGACAGCCATCTCCTCTGTTATGGGGTGCTTGTTTCTCATGGTTTCTATGTTGAATGTGATTGAGATCAAGACTGGGATGCTATTCTGTGGAGCTAAATCTACTATTATATCAGTTACTTTTCTCATAGTCCTGGTGGTTTCTGGTCTTCTGGTCTATATTTCTGCAGCATGGTATGCATTTGTCCATGCACGCGTCCACCTCCATGAAGAGAGGACCGGTTGATAGTTGTTTTGCTTCTGCTTGAAGGGCCAAGCTTCTGGAGTTCTACCAAGTCCTATTATGTTTACTAGTATTTTAGCAATTGTCTGGATTAGTTTGTGTGTACCTCAACTATTCTAGTACACTTTGTACCTCCCACAAACACAGGTACCAAATAACTATGACCGTTACCAGGGCAGTAACTCAACTAGAGATTACAGGAGCTTCATCCCTATCTTGTTTTTCATATTTGGTTCGGTAGCCAAATCTACAGCTAAGTCACAGACCCTTGTAAGAAGAACTGTTAGTTCAATCTTTTTAAATTGTCTGGGTGATGGACAGGAAAGTCCACACTGGAAAATCATATGGAAGATTTTCCCTGTTGTCTAAGATATGTAATCTAGTAATTTATAGTTAATTTATCGCACTAATGCATACTGCAGTGTCTTATATTTAATTTTTAAGCAATAATCTTCAGATATTAATTGTTCTTGCAAGTTGCGGAAAAGCAGAATTTATTTTGGCATCATACTGTTTTATCTTTTCTTTCATGTAACCCGATAGTGTTAGTATACAAGACGCTAAACTAAGAAATGTGGACGGAGAACAGAGATATAGAATGACATGTTTCAGCAGGAATGAGCAGATTTCTTGGACATTTCATCTTAATAAAATTCCAGCATTGTTTCTAATGCAGCCAATAAAATTCAACAGCCATAAAAAGAAATTCAGGAGAAGAAAATTGTGACAATGTTATTCAGTTCAGGCTTTTGGATTTCAATGTTTAGAATCACCTCAGCGGGTCTTGATCTTCTGCTCGTGGACCTTGACAGCAGCACATATTTTCTTCCAGCAGTGAATCACTATGAGAGTTGGTATCCAAATCCAGAATTGATTTGCGAAGATATAGTAAGCATAGTAATAGAAGGGGCTTGCAGAAAAATTATCGCCGTCCAATATAGCTGTTATGAAGTATACAAGCGTGCCATATAGCTGTCCCAAACAAATGGCTATTTGAAGTACGTGCCTGTATGACTTCTTAGCAGCTATAGCATACCTGTCAATGCCAATAACCAAAAACGAAATGAAGTTTACAGAAGCAAACTTGAATACATGCTCCTGCCCTGTCCATATGCTTTTAGGAATAGTTTGGTTGAAAGGATTAATCAAAATGATCCCAACATCAAATCTCACATACAATATTTGGTTGAGGCGGGCCAAAACACGAGGTAACTTCTTTCCATTTGAAGTCTTGGTGGATAGAGTTACCTGGTACATGTATTGGTGCCTCGTGGAATTAGTCGAGGTGCATGCAAGCTGACTCGAACACCACGGTTACCCAGAAAAAAATCCGCATAATTAATGCAACATTTGGATGGTTGTATAAGAAAAAATAACCCAATAATCTAATGCAGTGTTTGGTTGGTGTTATAAAAAAATACCGGCTTTAAGTTATACGAGAAATTTACGTGTTATTTTACGGGGATAAAATGTGGAGTAAGAATAAGGACAAAATACGCTTAAATCCTTACATTATATTCCCTGTATTATTATTATTATTATTATTATTATTATTATTTGATAAGTTATTCCTTGTATAATTATTAATCACTCCATAACAATCTTTACATTATTATTAAATGCATAACAATCCTTCATTGTTATTTCCTGCATAAAAAACCTTACATTATATTCCACGCATAACTAGCATGTGAACAAACAACCCCTTAGGATAAACACAATAATTTTGACAATCTCAAGGTGCAGGACAAGTTAATATCTCCTGAGAATGATACTTACACTGCAAGAAGGCATGCTGGCCCCTCTATGACAGCTGTGATTCCTTCAACACTAACAACTCCAGCATCCCGCCCTGCGTATCTTGAATCACCTTTGCTGTATTCCTTCCCTGCAATATTTTGTTTGTGTTGGTACTTTTATAGGCCAAATTAGAAACATATCCTAATTGTTATTGTTTGTAAGAAGACTTGCTAAATTGAGACTTACAGACTTCAGCAAGGTAAACAGGAGTAGTCTTTTTATAGAAATCTGGAGTAAAAACAAAATACCCCTCAAGGACCATGTGGGTTAAGCCCGTGAAAATCCACCAGCACATGAGCACCCTGTCAGTCTTTGATATTTTAGGAACAAACCCTTGCAAGTAAAAGATGGAGAAATGAAGTTAGAAAATGAGACGAGGCCACAATGGGGAAGGAAAAAAGACGGGCTTAGCAATTTATAACAATAATGCATCTAAAAAATTTGAACAAGTGTAGAACTTGTAGAGATAGAAATCATTGAGCCTCATTTCAACAAGATAGTAATTTCTGTCCTCATTTATCATCCACTACTAAGCTTTGAATATATGAAACAAACACTGAGGGGGTTGCATGAGCTTAATTGAAGAGTGAAATAACGGTCAAGACTGCTTGAAGTCCTGGATGAGGCATAGGATAAGTTGTACAACTTGACGTTTAGGGTTCAATATCTTCTTTAATCCCGTTCACAAGTCAGCAAAGTTGCAGGTTGACATTAACATCAAACTAGATTCTCTTTTTTCTCTCTTTACTTTCACTTGTTAGTGATACTTTAACCCAACTAGGACATGGATACCTGGTTGAGGTCACAAGCACATAAGACACCCAACATATATCTGTTACAAAATATCTACTTACAAATAGTCAAAGGAATATCTAGTTTGAACAAAGAAGTCAACTGAATCTTAAAACATGCGGCTAGAAGCATTATTCTGCAGTAAATAAGGTTGCATCAATTGCCGGAATACCATTTGGTACCCAATTCGACTTCTTTCACTTCTAGGCAGTTACTAGAGTATACTTCATAAAGAAAAATAAAATGAGAACTTCTAACTGCTAAAATTAAATCATACAAGAAAAAGCAGAGCGGACTGCTTGCAATAAGTAATGCAATAATCATTGAATAATTACCGGAGAATATCCACATGAACAGCACAACCAGGAAGGATGAGAGGCCATATACACCAACAATATGTGACTGTGAGAGGAATATGGGAACAAAACCAGGCAATTTTAGATCCTGCGGAACGTACGGGTGAGGTTCTCCCAGGGTTGCCATTTTTCTCAGTGCCTGACTTGAGGACCCTTTCCTGTGATCTGCAATTCACAGAAAGAATAGAGTCCATACATTAGAGAAGGTGTACGCAATGAGCTACTCCACGGTTTTCACATTCCCATCTTACTTCACTTGTAAGGATTAGTCCAACTCTAATTGGACGATCTATAAAAAGTAGAGAGGGAAACTGCCCTACAGCTATTACACTTTTTTAAGGAAAGAGGGCACAAAAGGAAAATACAAGAATCATCCAATGTGTTTGGCATGAATGAAAGCTATTTCCTAGAAAATACTTCAATAATGAAGTTAAATTCATCAAAAGGATTCATCTATAACAAAAAAACACTTCCCTTTAACAAATATCGCAACTCGTAATCCACATACTTGCTCCAAACAACACTTAAACATTATTTTCAATCACCAACACTGAGAAATTTCATCAAATTTCCGAAGCAAAACATTATTTGATTCTCACATTTAATATCAATCCTTAATAAATATTTTTCAGAAAATACTTTCCACTCGCCAATCAAACACTCGAAAACATTTCCAGGAAATAATTTTCAAAACATTTCCCTCAATACAAAACACAACCAAGTCTGTAAATCAGGGAAAGTAATGCTGGTAAAAGAAAGAGTAAACTTTTCAAAGGGCACAAAAAAATCAAAACCCAATAGTATCTAGATATGAAACTTAAGGTCAAAATTTCTAAAATTCCAATTAACACACAGAAATAGATCCATTTAACTTTCAGCCGTTTCAGGCAAATATAGCACAAAACATAAATACAAATAAAACATAGTAATTACCCTAAAGGAGAAGACTTTCACACTCCTCATTCACTTTTACTTACATTAAAAAGAGTATAATAACCATTAAATCCAAGACATACATAATTCTTGAAAAATACATATACAGACATGAGGCTGGTAGCATCCCATTTGGGTAAAACATTAAAATAGCTCAAAAACTCCATTAAAGGGTAGTATAGAGAAAAGGGTACTCACAGGTAGTTCTTAAGAACTTTCAGATTCAGTGAGAGTTGACTCACCGGAGATGAGAAGAAAAGGGAGCGAGTAGAAGAGAATTGACAGTAGAGCACTGAAATAGTACAAATAAGCAAGATTTGGAGTCATGTGAATAAAGATAACAAGGCACGTGAGGCAGAGTTGGATAGTAGCGGAAAAAATATTTTTTTTAAAAAAAAATGCTTATAGAAAAATAATTTGTTTTATGAATACAGTCTATAGTGATAATATTTATCTGAAAATTTTATGACGGCTACAGTGAGGTGTTATTATGTATGTATATTGACATTTGATGTTTAGATCTCATTTAACTATAATAAACAATAGTACGGAAATATCTAATTTAATAATTTTGTGTATCAAGAAGAAAGAATGTATTTGTTAATAATTTTAACTAGAATAAATAGAAAGAATATGAATGTAAAAGAACTAGAGTCTTTTCTCGTGAAGTTACGACCATATCTGGTGGATACTATTTTAATATAATGTTTTCCTTTTAGATATTTGTATTTGAAATTTACTATGTGCATGACATTAACGATGATTATCATAAATATTCTAATATTTATTTACATATAATATATTTTTTTATAGAATATTATTGCATAATATTTAAAAATAATTTTTATAAAAAGATAATTTTACAAAGAATGTACCTCTATAATGAACGTCACTACTGTTATAAGTAGAATGTTGTTATAGAAAAATAAAATATAACATGAAAAATCGATTTTTCAAAAAAAATCAAACTGTTATTATAACGAACGACTGTTATAGAAAGATTTGACTGTATTGTTTTCAAAACATTTCACTTAATACCAAACACAATTACAATGTAATGCTGGTATATTAAAACAAAATTGAAAAGAATGAGTAAACTTTTCAAAGGGCACAAACCCAACAGTATATAGAGATGAAAATTAAGGTAAAAATCTCTAAAATTTCAGTTAACACACAAAACAAAATCCATTTTTCACTTTCTGCAGGCAAATGTAGCACAAAACAGAATTACAAATCAAATATAGTAATTATCCTAAAGGAGGAGACTTTCACACTTCTTAAGTCAATTTTATTTACATATAAATAGTAATAACTATTAAATCCAAGATACACATAATTATTCTTGAGACATGAGGGTGGTAGCTAGCACCCCATTTGAGTAAAACATTAAAATAGCTCAAAGGGGTAATATAGAGAAAGGAGTAACTCTAACAACTTCCAGATTAAGTGAATGGACTTATTCGCGATGAAGAAGAAAAGGAAGCGAGTAAAAGAGGCAGAGCTTATTAGATTTGATTTAAATTTTATATTTGTCTTAAAAAATTATTGAAAATATTTACAAATTATTAATATAAAAAAGATCCACTAACCTAAAAATATTGAAATTTCTAAATTTGTGGTTTCCACTAAGCAAATGTGTTTTATTTGTGATTTGCAATATGTAAAAGAAAGCGATGCTTGTAATATTCATGATTTTTTAGGCATGGTTTATTATCACGTGCAATTTTCATGTGTCTTTAGGACCACCCAAAGGAACTAGTTTTCTGACTTTGGTGTGCTGCAAGTTGCAATCATATTAGGACAAATTTTTGTATAATAATTAGGGTCGTTTGATATTTGATTCGGAGGTGAGTTACGTAGCTGTTAAATTCTGTATAAGTAATACTTAATATATTTGGTAGCTAGTGAGAAAGTAAGTTATTCATGTGAAAAATTAATATCAGTGTTTGATTTGCAATTTAAAAATTCGTATAACTAATACATATATATAAGTTATGAATGAATCTATATATTATTTTATGCATGATAAAAGTGGAATAACTACTACTACATGAATAATCATGCATAACTAATATCAGCATAAAAGAAAACATAAATTCTCTTATAACTATTTATAACATTACTAATACCTATATAACTCTAATCAACCGTCAGATAACACCTTAAAGAGAAGAAGAGGAGAAAAAACAAATAGGTTTTTGCCTATATATATATATATATTATTATTATTATTATTATTATTATCATTAGTTAACCCCTCCCTAGGAGCTCCCGCCCCTTTTTGTTCCATTGGTGACTCGAAGCCACAACCTCAAGATTGGAGGTGGAGGATGCTTACCATCCAAGCAACCCCCTCCTGTCAAATTTACCGAAATTTACAATCTATAAAATAATTTGAAAATATTGAGTGACTAGGGGCACATCCAACCTTAAATTTATGATTCACTTGAAGTCACTAGTACTTTTTACTTAAATTCTTATATTTGTATTTAAAAAAGGCAGTGCTGATTCATTAAAGCTCCCGTTATACACGACAACGCAGGATTCAAAAAAGACCGAATCACAAAGGTTAATTGTACACAGTCTTACCTTGTATTTCTGCGAGCAAATTAAATTCTTATATTGTATATTAACTTTAAATCATGTAGAAAAAACTCTCAAATAAAAAGTTTTATTTTTCTTAGATTTTAGTTGAGTTATTCAAATGAGTGAGCAAATTTAGTTAAGTTGGTGTTTCCGGTTACATTCTGATTTTTTCTTGTTGAGGTATATTTTTAAATATTTAACATTAGTATATTAATTAAGGGCATTAGTATCCATCAATATTTTAAGGTTATTATGATTTTTTAATTTTTAATTTTGACGTTTTTCACTTTTAAAATAATATAGATATTATATGTTTTCTATAGCATTGTTTCATTATAGCTGCCAAAAGATATTCGAAGAATCGTTATAGAGAAGTTTCATTATATATTATATAAAAAGTTAAATCATTGTGAAAGTAAAATAATGTCGTGAGATATAAATAACTGATTTTGACATCATCATTTTAAATCATATTATAAATTTTTATAAGTTTAGCCACTTTAAAAGACAGTCTAAATATTCACTACCGATATGTTGCAATGGTTTTTATGTTCAATCTTGAAAGCAATACGATAGCAAATTGTCTAGTCTCAATCTTGAAATTAGTTGTTCTTTTATGTTCTATACCTCATCACCGACTGTTTAGCGAGTACTTTAAATTACTAAATATAATCATATTTTTTTGTTATTTATAAAATATAACAAATATATTATAAAATATACAATATTTTTTTAAAAAAAGAACTATTATCCGTCTCCTCCTCCTCCTTTTTTTCTACCTTCTTTATTTCTTCTTCTTCTTTATTTTTTCAATTTACTAAATTTTTGTTTATAAATTAAAATCTCGAATTTCAATTTTTTTTTTGAAAAAAAAGTTATTTCCCTTTTTCTCCTCCTCCTCCTTTATTTCTTCCTTCTTCTTTATTTTTTCTTTTTTGTTTCTTCCTTCTTCTTTATTTCTCCAATTTATCAAATTTTTCTTTGTTAATTAAAATCTCAAATTCCACCATTGATGAATTTTTGAAGCTTCAAAGTTGAAATTTGAATTTGAAAAATTAAAAGAATTTTGGATTGAGTGTGATTTCAAAAATTTGAGAACAACTTACGGAGTTTATACCTCAAATTTAGGATTATTTGGTGTAGATTTGATGTTGTTTTAAATAAATTTTTAAATTAAACCTCGAATTCCACCATGAATGAAGCTTGAAGCTTAAAAGTTGAAACTTGGATTTGAAAAATTAAAATAATTTTAAAATGGGTGTGAATCCAAAAATTAGAGAATACTTTGAGGAGCTTATATTTCAAATTTAGGATGATTTAATGTAGATTTAACGTGGTTTAAATAAAATTGTATTAAAGTTGTACGAATTTAAGTTTTTGTCATAGTGGTCATGTTAAATTTGTATGAAAGTTGTATACAATATTTTGCTATACATATATTAAATTTTAAAAATGTAATATGAATTTTGATATAAATTTTATATTATTAGACGCACATTTCATATCAATTTGAGCAATTTTTTACGCTTTGGGCGAGATATACACATTTTATACTAATTTTATACAGTTTTTTAATATAAAATTTTGAGCGAGATATACATATTTTATATCTTTTTATACAAAATTTTTTGAGCGAAAATTTGAATGATTTTTTTTTAATTTAAAAAACTGCTGGTATATTTTGTAAACTGAAAAATTGTATTATATTTTATAATATTGAGTATTATTTATGTATATATAAGCAATTCAGACATCTCAACCGAATTCTTCGCCTTTTCCCCATATTTTTTTCCTTTTTGGAGTATAATTTGGTTGAATTTTTCAAAACTTCTTTAGTTGATATATCATTTAAGCAAGTTATTGACATATTTTTCTAATATTTAGGAATAGTCGTTTTATTTATTTTTTAATATTTAGAAATAGTCATATAATTATTTTTCTAATATTTACGATTTTGATTTTTCAATTTCTTTCTATTCTAGAATTCCTGCATTTTGCTAAAGTCATGTTCTAGCAAGTTTTATATATTAAAACACGCACTTAAGGAAAAGAAAAAAGAAGAAGAAGAAGCATATAGTAATAATAAAACTTGCAATTAGTTATAAAACATCAAAATTCACTCTGCTAGGAATTAAAAGATATTGAGATTATTTTCTTCATCTATATTTTCACCCAAATAATTATTAAAAACTTTTTCTTAAATGATCGATCAACAATGAATTATTAAAAAGAAAAAAGAAATCTTAGCTATAAGAAATTTAGCGACAAAATTCATAACTAAATTTAATTTTTTTAAAAAATATTTATTGTCAAATGAGATACTGCTTTCTTCACGCACTTCTTCTTATTCCCGTAAATTTATTCTCCTTTTTTCTTTGTATGACGATTTGAAATATTGTGTTAAACTCAAATTTTCTAGATAAATTATTTTTATTTGCCCATGAAAAGAAATATTTGCATGAATTAATTTTTAAGCGGGTAACTTTATAGTTTTGCATAAAAAAAATTTAAAAAGTGAATTTCGAAAAAAATACATAAATTTTATTTAAAATATTTAAAATATTTTATTAAAATTTTTCTCTAGGCAACCCTACCATTCTTTTTGTTCATTCTTCTTTATTATTTTGCCTTCACCTTCTTTCTCTATACATATTCTTTTCAGTCTTCTTTCAGTCATAGTGAAGATTATCTTTTTTTTTTTTTTTGAAAAAAAAAAGAGAACAGTTCTTGGCCTATTTTCGAAATCAAATAATTGATTCTTTATATTAATTTAGCAAATTGGTTGTTGGATTTTCTTTTTCGGACATGAAATCTATAATGCAATTGAGTATATATAAATTTATATTATTCCATTTCAAACCCTTCTCGATACCTCTCAAGAAAAATAACATATGAATAACTAATTGACTAATCAATTCAAAATGTATGTCCCATTAACTAAAATGTAATTTACTTTTCGTTTAAACATACTAATTATCCTCTTAAGATACTTCGTTGAATTTCTTTCGAAAAGTTTTACTGAATCAATAACTAATTAGTCGAATTAAACTGATGCAAAGAAGAGCATAAACTAAGTATTATATTTTTTGTTGCGTTAAAAAATGATTATAATTATTTTAAAAAATAAAAATAAGATACTTAAATTGATACGAAGAGGATAATATTATTTGTAAGAGGTAAAATTTGGATTTTTTGTTTTCTTAGAAAATGAATTATTTATAATTATTATTTTTTCTTTTTACGCTCTAACTCTCTCGGGAGCATCACTATTCAAGTGAATATCACAATATCCAAAATAATCTACCTAATAAAATGCTATCGTATAATATTTATGCTAAGCTAGGCTAAGGCTAACGAATAATATTGTTTATTACAAAAATACCCTTAATGAATTAAGGGCCTTCTTAGTCTTCTTAGGCATGAGGGCTTATGATCCGCTACGACGTCCTCGAACTACTTAGCTCGGTTTTGTGTGTATGATCTTAATGAAGCTCGACTTACATCATTCTCCCCTTCTTGAAAAGGATTCATCCTCAAATCTACACCTTTCAAGACCATAAGGAAGACAAACAACCACAAGGACCCTCATAGTAGGAGGGTTAGCATAAGAGTTAACAAATATACCAACACACCAAGAATGTACAAACTTGTGATATAACCAAGAATCAACTATTCTCACGAAGAACAAGCTTCCCCATGAAGCACTAAAAACTTGATTAGTCCAAGATGGTACCGTGACCAACTTCAGTCCTAAGAGTTTTATTGACAGGGACGAAAACGGAACCACAATGATGAACATGGATAAAATTGCTGCTTCTCGCCTGTTGCGAATTGTTGACTATAACAGGCTCACCACCACCCCTCTCATTTAACAAACCTCGCTAGGACAAGAGACCCTGGATAGAGTTTCCAACTTTTGCTAATGAATAAACCACTTTTTCATCTCCTCCGTTTCTTCAAAAGTGATGCAGCTTGCAGAATCATCCTATCAACATCATCAAGACCTGGCGTGTCGACATCTTTACCTGGTGATTTCTCTTTCCTTGAGGTAGAAGATATTTGACGCAAATGCTCCTCAAAATCCTGTGCATCTCCATTGCTCTGCACGGGGAACTTTTCAAACACATCCAAATAAAGAGGTTCTTCGGTCTTCTCTTCACGCTCTTCCTCAGAGTCTGTCTCAAAAATATCTGAAAGATCTTCAGAATCTGAGCATATATCTGTATCTATCATGGAATCATTTCCTTCACCCTGTTCTTCATTTTCAACCATTATCCGTTTGAGCTTATCAGATGCCTCAATTTGCTGGTCTGAATGGTGTTCAGTGCTAAAATGCTCAAAGCCAATCTCTTGATTTTTGTCAGGAGCACCAGTTTCGTTTTCAGCTTGCAACCGAAGCAGCTCAAGCTCTTGTTCCAGCCGTGGAATGTATCTCTCAACAGCTCTCAAGGAATCTCTGTATTTAGATTTATCTAAGGCCTGTAAACAAGGGGCAATAACAAATAAGAGAGGAAAAAGTGGGGGATACACATAATAGCAATACACATAAATTAGCAGACAGTAAGAAAACCTTTTTCCTGGAAAGAGTACTTCTTGGAGACATTATCTCAGTTGGTGGTTGAGAGTAATTCTTTCCCCTGTACATTATAATGGTGTCATCATCCTGGATATCAAGAACGATTCCACCACTTAATCTTGCAAGCTCTGCAGCAATTTCCTTAACCTCCCTGGGAGAGAACGTTTTCACCACCACTTTCAGAGTTTGGTGCTTCTTCCAATGCAGATGCATATTAAGGATCACACCCTGGTATATCCCACGTCTTCCAACTGGTACATAATTCTTGCACTTCTCCCCCATTTTTAGGAAGTAGAAGTGTTCTTCTGGTGTCAATATTTCTGGGTCATGTGTAGCTTCCGATTTTTCCTTAGGCTCAATCTTTCTAAGAGCTTCAACAAGCCTCTCCTCTTTTTTCCGTGCCTAGAAAGATGAAAATTTGCAATCCCTAAATATTTCAATTGTATTTGAGAGTCGACATTAAGTAGGTGGCACAAACCATCCATAATTGTGTTGGATCTCAAATTGCCATAAAGTAATTATACAAACAGTGATTTATCCTTTAGCATCTCTTGGCAAGTAAATAAGTGAAGAAACTTGAGTCACAACAAAAACAGTTCTAGATTTGCAAATGACACACAACCAGCACAACCGAGATATCCTTTTGACATGACTAGATTGATACTGACGGTCCATTAAATTATTCAACCTCAACAAAGACATATATTAAGAACACAATTTCTAGGTCAGAAATGTCAAGGGTAATACTTTCAGGAAACAAAAGATTAGAACTGGCATATCTAGATAATTAGTCCTTTCCCATAAACTTTATTTAGAGTAAAGTATATAAACAAAAAGACCCACAATCTCTTGGAAGAAATGCAGATTTAACTAAAAACAGGGAAAAGTATAACCAAAAGATCTATATTGAAGATACTAACTAGTTGGGATCAAGGCTTATTTGTTCTTACACTTACATTAGATCGATATTTGCTAAGACATTCATCTTAGGCACGTTATAGACTTGAATGTCCGTGCAGGATTATTATGAGTATTGGAATGAAATGATGCCCGATACAGTGAAATAGATATAGAAGATTCATATAGCCGACCTTAATTAGGTTGACATTGAGCTATAGCTTATTGATTGGTTCAAAGAAAATAAACATGCTAAGATAATTTCAAAAGGAATTGTCAAAACTAAAAGAGAATGGCATTTCAAACAGATTGAAGCTACCAAAACCTATGCAGCATAAGTACTTCAAACATCATCTTTTTATTTTTATAACCGCGGAGCGCATACTAATTGCACGGGATACCTATTGTCTTCCACTACCACAGATACTGGGTTACTTCAAACATCATCTTACAAAACATCCATTAGACTGAGTAACATTACCTTCCTCAATTTGAAGAGGATTCTTTCTTCTGCCGTCATTCTTTGATACTCTTTTTTTTTCTTCCACCTGAAGAACTTCAGCCACTTCACAACCCTTCTTTTACCCTTCAGTTTCTTCCTCTTGATTTTATCTTCTTTAAACTCACCGGAACTCTCTGCAACAGCATCATTCCCACCGCCATTCGACGTTTCCCCACCTTCACCAGTCGTGCAGAAATACCGACCCGAATTTACCAATCCAAGATCGCATTTTTGTACAATTAAGCGTGGCCTAACTGTGACTCCTCTCTCAAAAACCTTGCATACTGCATTAAAGAGACTAATATATCATGAGATTAGGAGAATTACTGCTTCAAACCAAGCACTTATCAGTGCAAATGCATGCTGTGTGCATAAACAGATTCAAAATTTATAGTAATTTAGTACAGGTTCCACTATTACCCACAACACCCACTACTTTATTTATTTTTTTGGTAACAACGGATTGGAATTAAAATATATATAAATTAGAGAAGAATATAGTTGCCTTCAACATTCATTAGTTTTGAAAAGACATACATTAAGAGAGAGAGAAATAGTACCTTGTTTGCTGGGGAAAGGAATGGAATAAAACGGGTTGGAAGATGAAGGGGCAGAAGAAGAGACGTTGGAGCTGCCGTGACTTGCAGAGCGTCGCCGGAAACAAACCTCTTCCGACCATTTTGCGCACACTTTCTGCTGTCCGACGGGGAATTAGTCTCCGGGATAGTTAACTTGTAGGCTTTTTAAGAGAAGGTAATGGACTTGGGCTACGGGGCTAGTATGGTTCTTCATTAGGCCCAAACCATCACTCATGGTCTTTTGGGTTTTTGGATAAAATTAACAAATAGCCACTTTTAGTCTCCGTGTAACCGAACAATTAGCGCTTGTGTCCCTATTTTTGGTTGGTTTTTAATTCATGTCCCTCGTATTATATAAATTTTTCATGAATATAAATTTATATAATTTGTATCATAATATCTCAAAAGTTATGTTTGGACATGACTTCGATTTCTAAAGAATTTATACTCTACTAAACATACGATTTAATATTGAGACGTAATTAACTGAGCGATTAATTTTTTAAGAAATAAATCATGATGAAAAAAGATATCAAAAGCCACGATACAAGTATATGATCCAAGATTAAAGAAATATGAGACATGCATTGCTTTGCTTCTTTGAAAGGGCCACATACAAAAAAGGATAAATATACAAGCATATATCCTTTTTTTAATTTTTTTGTTTTTCTTCCTTTGATCTAATAATTTTCATGTGAATGAAAATCCACCACCTTTCATCATTTGTCTAAATTCTTTAAAATCAACTCTTCCATCACCATCCACATCAACTTTCATGATCATCCTCTTACAATCTTCCAAAGTTTTGCCTTGTTTCAATCCTAATGACCCCAAAACGGACCTCAATTCTTCGACAGTTATGTATCCATCGCCATTTTGATCAAACACATTGAAAGCTTCTCTCATATCCTCCTCTTCGTCCTTGTCGTCCATGATCGTCTTGTACAATATCCCGAATTCATCCACGTCGATATAACCATCTCCGTTTACGTCTATTTTTTCAATCATGTGGACCAGTTCTTGCTCTTCAATGTGTATTCCCAATTTTTGTAACGACTCATTCAGCTCCTTTTTTGTAATGGTTCCGTCTCCGTTGCGATCGAACATTTGGAAAATTCTATGTAGCTCTACGGGGTCCATTTCTTGGATGAAATTAATTACAAAGATTAGAATGATATTGTATAGAGTAAACCCTTAATTAATGTAGGTTTTTAGTATAAAAAGGTAAAGGATTTATACATGGAAGAAAAACCAAAGGTTTATGGTCTGAATGATGAATGAGAAAAAAAAATAATTAGAAGGGAAATAATATTTCTGAGAAGAGAGATATATGTGGCTAAGGGGTTTATAAAAGGTGAAGGCAAAGAGGGGTGGTTTGAGGTCACCCACTAATTTCGTTGAATCAATGATATTCTTTTTGAGGTATATATTCTTTGATAAAATAGCAACAATATCGAATTCCACCTTTCTTGGTTGATTTCTTGACTTCATTAGTCATTCCCTATCAAATATTAGTCAACAATATATTCGAGAGTAATTTCATAAGTAAAAATAAAGAGGTTGTATTCGAAGTATGTGAAGCAAATATTGTAATGGAGAAGTCGTGACGAAAATAATAAAAAGAAGAGAACAATAGCAACAATAAATAGCACGATAGTCGAAACAAAGAAAACAACAAGTAATACTAAAGTCGGAGAATAAGATTGTAGGAGAGTAATAATAACAATACTGAAAGGTAAACTAGACAATGTTAGACTACCTGCTAACTTTCTGTCCTAGCCTTGGTGGACAGAGTTACATGGTAGCTGTTGCTGGTGAGAGATGATAGGTATCCCGTGGAATTAGTCGAAGTACACACAAATTGGCCCAAACACCACAACTATCCCCAAAAAAAAAAAAGAATCTCGTCCTTTATATCTTTCTATCTAGGGTCATGTCCTTGGTAAACTACAGGTGCGTCATATGTCATGTCTAATAACCTCTCCTAATACTTTTTCGGCCTACCTCTACCTCTTCTCAGACCCACCACATTCAACCACTCACACATCCTCATTGGGGCATTTGTGCATCCCTCTTCACGTGCCCGAACCATCTCAACCTTGCCTCCCTAATCTTGTCCACTGCGGAAGCTACTCCTAATTTATTCTGAATATCTTCATTCCTAATCCTATCTCTCATGGTATAACCAAACATTTATCTCAACATCCTTATTACCGCTACTTTAATTTTCTAAATAGCCAAATACTAGTCACTTTGATATATTAGATTCATTTCCAAACATTTGACGTTGTAAAAAAATGACAAATAGGTGAGATATTTAGGAGATAGATAAATAGTAAGTTGGATAGATATTCTTACGATTAAAACTATTTAATGTTTTTTTCTCAAATGGTGCGTAAAAATATCAAAAATAGATAATATTGACCAAACGTAATAGAAGCACGTGGGGAGAAAACTTAACTGTACTTGATGTTTACATCAAACCAACGAATAATCTTTCACACACATATTCGTCACTTAACTATATATAGTATAGTGAAACGTATTCTCAATTTAATTTTCAACCGCAAAAGTTAAATTACTTGATTTGATATAAAACCCGAGTGCGGATAAACATTTACTCGTGAGTAGGAGGACCCTTTGAGCGGGTCTTGCACAAAACTGGAGTTTGGAATTGGACGGCATCTTTTGGAAGAGTGTAATTGTGGAACTCATGTCTGTGTAGACGTGGGGTGAGGTGTGTGCTAGGGGTTTAGGACTGGGTTTTTGGGGCCTGAGGCTGCACTATTATTATCAAGAATTGGACCACAAAAAATATAGTGGTGTTTACTTCTAGTATCCAGCTAAATATAGGCTGGAGAAATTGATAGATCCAGCAATATTAAAGTCATAATAAGTGACCTTTGAATCATTGTAGGGACTCTTAAATCTGATTTTGAGCTACTCTGATCCGTGGTTTATGGCGGATGCTTTGCAAAGATTAATGGTACAATTGGATTTAAGATGATTGTTGTGGTCGAATTTGTGGATGTGTGTGTGGTTATATGACTCACAATTGCTACTTCACAAGTTGTTCATACACAAATGTTGGTATCTAATGACGTGGTCTAGTAGTCAATTAAGGAGGAGATAGGGAAACTCCGAAAATCAAGGTTCAAACATCAGCAAAGATTTTAAAAAAACAATTAGGTGATTTCTTTCTGTTGGGTGTCGAACGAAGTTTTGTATTGGATAGTTGAAAAGATTAAAAAGGTACCTATATAAAGTGTGGGGATACTTTTTAGTGGTGTGATGAACCCCAAGGGAAAAAATTGTGTGATCTTTAACCTATGGGTTAAAGCGAACAGTATACCATTAAAAGTATCTTTTTGTTGGTTGAGTTCAATAACTGATATCGGAGCTTAGCGAGACGAGTACGAAGATGGGGGGAGTGATGATATAAGGTTCGATTCTACTACTTTTACCATGCTGGTAGACACATGCACACAAGAAGAAGCTTGCTCTCAGCTTCATGGGGCCATAAATGCTTGGTCATGTAAGCAACACAACAAATTTGGAAAATTGATATGTGGATCACAGTGATGGTCCACAGGTCCACAAGAACTTACTTCGAGGGCTTATTGATGGGCCAATTGTTGCAGGGACTTGTTAATGGGCCATAATTTGAGAATGAGATCGTTGCATGTGCGACAAATAAAATCTTATATTGACAGTTGAATAAGTTGTAGAGATACTCTTAATGGTTTCAGAAAACAACAATAACATATATGTAGTACAAATTTACAAGTCAGTTTGGAGAAGATAGGATGTACACAAATCTTAACTCTACCTTTTGGGGTAGAGAGACTATTTCTGATAGATCAACGGCAAAAGAAAAACTTTCAAAGTAGGGTTGCAGGAAAAAAAGAAGAGGAAATTTCATAAATGAGCAACAATTTGAAAGAAAATAGGTTTAAGTAGCAACATTTACTTATTTACATAAAATGACAATATTTATATGCCATGTATTGTATTTAACATAGGTAAAACGTAACAACATACAAATACAAAATTTGAAATTTGACTGATTTTAGGGATTATGTCTCAAATAAAAATTCAGTTACCATAAATCACTCAAGTGATAATTATTCCGTTCCATTAATAATAAGATTCTAATAAAGGACAGAACTCTTATTTACCATAACAACTTGTGAAATTAAAAAAGAAAAAATTTAACAAAATAGTTTATTTCCTGTTACAAAATAGCAGAATAAGAAAAAGTAAATAATTTGTATCATAAAATACAAACAAAATATATACAAGATTATGTATTTGAATGTATGAAAATAGAACTAATATATATTCCTACTAAAATAAATATTTTGTAAAGATAAATACATAACCATTCCAACAAATACATATCTGAAATATCTAAATGTATATGTACTTGAATGTATGAAAAATAGAACTAATATATATTTCTGCTAAAATAAATGTTTTGTAAAGATAAATGCATAATCATTCCAACAAATACATATCTGAAATATTTAAATGTATATGAATAACATAATAGCATTATCGTGTTGTAATGTATGATTTCGTTTTATTCCATAAATACAATTAAATACATTTATATGGTTTATTAATATATACCTCTTGTAATCGTTTGGGTGTTGTATTTTCCGCCATTGATAAAGCTTTGAATACTCAATATACAAAAACCTTAAAATTTGAAAATATACACGGTTACAAAATTAAATATCTAAATACATATAATACATAAATTATAAAATGTAAAAATATAATTTTTAAAATCAAAAAATAACTCAACTTGAGATTTCAAAATATCATAAAGATTTGAATTTAAAAAAAATATATATTTTAGCGAATTAAAGAAGAGAAAAAAAATATATTTAAATTTAAAAAAAAAATAGAAATCGGGAATGAAACTTACTTGATTTAACAAGATTATGTAACAATTACGGCAGATTTTGCAAGACTTGTGGGCAGTTAAAGGAGGAAAATATGAGGTTGGAGATGAAGAAGCTAGAGGAGAAGAAATAGTTGGGTGGGGAACATGGTAAAAAAGTAAACATACAAAGTAAAAAAATAAAAAATGACACATTAAATGAAATAAAGTCATTATGTGTAATTTTTTAAAAATAATGGCCATTATATGTAAATAGTTTCTTAAATGTGCTATGATATATAATTTTTTCAAAAAAAAATAAAAATGAGCGCAACAGTAGCCCAAGGCGGATAATCCATCATCTCTACACCACTTAAGAGAGCGATAGACACTTGTTCATGTCCAACTGTTAAACAGTGAGAGGGTTGTCTCTTGGTAGAAACTCATACCAATTGTCGATCCTGTCGAACATGGGTTAAAGGAACAAAACCCAGAAGCATCAAATGTATTAACGGAGAAACATTTTCTGGAAATCTAATTCATTAAATAAGTTGATATCTAGGCTGCAAAAGAAGAAAAATTCTTAGTACAGCTACTGCAGCCACCAGCCACAGCATTTCACTTGGCACGGTAGCCATAAATAGAATGGCAAATCTGATAGATAGGTTAGTTCCAATAGTTAGTTCTTTGTTGACTTGTTTGCAATGCATTCCAACTAAAAGATCTATCAATCTTTATCATATTTTCTTTCCAAGTTCTATCTTTTCTTTATCAGATAGTCTTTACATAATAGGAAAGGGTGCAACAGCAGATCATCAATAGAAAACTGGAATTCAATATCGACCTATTGACCACTGAACTGTTCCACAATAACTCTTATTGGAGATGGAAAAGTAGAAGTATGTGATCAAATTGTGTGTTCTCCAAGAACTCAAAACGGAAGCTCACATGGACTGAAATAGATATGATTAGTTCTGGATAGAGTGTGTCCGCTCAAAGTAATCAGGAAAAGAAAAGAATCCAGCAGTACTGAACTAGATAAGCACCAGAAGAAGATGTCAAGCAAATGGGGAACTCAAAGAAAATTATGAAAGCATATTACAAGTTGCCGGGTGATGAGATAAGCCAGTGCAATTCTTTCTTGCAAGCTAGTGTCATCTGATTGAGTGGATCATTAAGTTGCCAAAATCCAGCCAAGAAGCTCAGCTTTTTATTTCCCAATTCCTCCTTTTTATCATCTCATCCTTTAGAGATGTACTACAATAACTACTAAAGAGCTTTAGGACATTGAACACTAAAAGGTGGAACTTTGAAGTCTTCTGGCTATTGGAATTGACTTTGCTAATTCAAGCTTTTATCTCGAGCCTATTGTGGATTACAATTGCAGGCAACAGACTTTGCCCTACACTAACTTCTTGACCTAGTTTCTTGTTGAACTATAAAGTTAACATACGTCCAAGTAAGTCTAAGTGCTTAATTTTATATTCGTGATCCCAAGATATGCAAATGTAAGTTGCACCATGAAAATATGGCTCAGTGAGGAGGCTGGTCTGATAGGAAGTAACAAGAAGCAATAGAAGGTAGATAGACATAAGTGCGAGTGAAAGAGGACTTGGAAGGAGATGCCAATATTCATTACAGAGAGAACCATGTAATGAACATATGGCCAATGACCACATACAATGGTAATAGACAATGAGTAGAAAGATATGCTTAATGCAATAAGAAATATTTTCAAGGTTGATGCTCTGAAGTAGTATCTCAAGAAAGTAAGCAGGAAAAGACCAAAAATCATTAGTACTCTGATTCGAGTTCAGAAAAAGAAGGGAAACAAGGATGTTTTCTACTTTTTGGAATACATCTTGTACACAGGCGTGTTTTCTTTTCTTCTTCTTTTTTTTTTTTTTGAGAAAGGTAACATGTATATACAGCCATGTTTTTGTCATTCATTCAATAAAATTTTATCAAGGAAATTGATGCACGCTTTTTTTTTTAATAGGTACTGAAACTGATGGATGCCTAACAACAGAAAGATATATGGGCCTAAATAAGCCTTCTTGCAGAAGTGATGGGAATACTAGAGAATAATAGAAGAAAGCAAACATCTAGAGCTAACACATGATGATGCTCATAACTTCAACAAACAGTAAGCTGGAAGAATGTTAGCCAAGGTGAAAAACTAATGGCCGTCTATTAACCATTTCTTAAAATAAATTTTGTATAAGCAGTGATACTCTGTTATCTTTCTGAAGCCTGCCACATAAAAACTCTTTACCTGGGATAGTACCTTGTGCCTAAGGTCCTGATTCGAGTCCTAGCCCTTCCAAGTATGAAAATTTGGATTTTTATTTGACCCCAGGCATAGAACCACATTTCCTCCTGATAACGAGTGAGACTAGAATCCGTGCAAACTGAACCAGGAGTCCAGGACAATTTCCTCGCAATAGAATGAATTCTTGTTGTTTTAGAAGGTCAGGGGCATAATGTACTCAGTAATAGTAGCTTGGTCAAAGGACATAATATATTCAGTAATACTAGCTAACACATTACAATTAGTTAAGAGGCACATCCAGTAGCACTAGGCACATCGGCGACCAATGCTCAAGAATTCTTGTTGCTTTAGAGGGTCAGGGATGTAATATACTCAGTAAATAGTACTCCAGCTAATACATTACAATTAGTTTATAGGCACATCCAGTAGCACACAATGTTTAGTTGCAGCTGATCCGGCAACCACTGGTCAAGCAAGGCTATGATGTTTTCCGCCTCTCACCATATTTAGTAATAGCCTTGTTTCTCAAG
This sequence comes from Datura wrightii, assembly GCA_035772735.1. Lineage (NCBI taxonomy): Eukaryota > Viridiplantae > Streptophyta > Magnoliopsida > Solanales > Solanaceae > Datura > Datura wrightii. The sequence goes on from JASDFA010000011.1 coordinate 4,097,429, forward strand.
TCCGTAACACATTTTTACAAAGGCTTGAACATGAAAATCTTCAGACTATGTGATTGCAGAGGAATTACAAGCTCACAACACTATCAATCTTTTATATCTACTGCGATCTATTTCGTCATACCACCAAAGACAGATTGATATTAAAGATAACTCATACAGGAATTGAGAAAGTATTCATTTAAAACGAACAAAGTTGTCAACTTTCCGACAATTTTGACAGAGCTTGTCTATCAAGTGCCATAAGTTCCACATCTTATTAACTCAAAGCACTAAAATTCCAGTTCACAGACTTAGAAAAAATATTCATTTCACCTTTCACGGGATATCCCATGGCTTCGGCTCAGGAATTGCCACAACCATTCCTTGAAGCTCCGGTGAGAGGACCACCTGACAACCCAGCCTAGAATGCTTGTTCAACACCCTAGCCCTAGAATTCCTCTTCAGCACGTACTGCTCATCGTAAGAAGCTTCTGGAAGCTTCTCGAGCCATTCTTGAGCAATGTGCACCTCACACTCGGAGGAGCACGCATCAATGTCTTCAAGGCGATGAGAGTCCGGGTCGATTAACCCGTGATTGGTTAGGGCTTTGAGCAGCGTTTGACCCGAGAGTCCAATAATCTCCCGTTTATGACCTTCAGGGTCAACGGCGAAGAGCTTGACGATCCGATCGGCAACTTTGGCGGAGCCGGAGCGGGATGAGCATAAGGATGTGGAGGCGGAAGATCGAGTAATTGAAAAAATTGAAGGGTTTCGTGCGATTCGTGAGGCGAATCTCTGCAGATTAGCGACAGCCATCTTCAAATGTTTCCAGTTTTGGGGGAAATGAGTGCCTTCGACTCTCCAGTAGTGTGAAAGGAGAAAGCTGTTTTTTTTTTTTTAAAAAAATTATTTTTATTTTTATTTTAAATAACCTAGGAAATATAGAAATTTATTCAAGGATAAATTACAGTAGACAACTATATTATATGATTTGTTATTCTCTCTGTTTAGATTCATGATGTGACATGTTTGATTAATTTATATGACATAATTTAATAAAGTATAAAATTTAATGAACATAATGCGTTTGAAATTTGTAGTTTACAAATTAAGGCTTTCACTTGGGATATTTATGGTATAATTTGTCCCGCGGTAGAGCCACCCTTGTACAAAGGATGCCAATTGACACCGCTTCACTCAATTAGTGTGCTTACTCCTGCATATTTTGAAATCCCTTAATAAAAAGTATGACTAGACCCTTGTGGTCCAGTCCTTCCTCAGACCCTACGCATAGCGGGAGTTTTAATGCACTAAATACCGAAGAGAGATTGATATAAGCATGCATTAACAGTCAGAAGGTACATTGGATAACAGACAAGATATTGATTTCTCATTACTGACTGAGATATCTCTTCAAATACAGGGTAAAAATCCAATATCCTTCTCCCTTCTTTTCTCTTTTATAAAATTCTCCTGTTAAGATTCACAGGGAAAAAGAAAAATCTCTCATGTATCTCTGAAGTAATTGGACTTAATGTCTACTAATTCAGTCTTCATTATTCATATTATCATATGTTCTTGCCCTCTAGCCAGCGGGTGTAGAAAGCCAACGCCTCTCGTGGTTTGTACTCTGGCACGGTGTGTCCAGCTCCCTGAAGATTTCGGAAATCAATCAATTAAATCAAAGGAAAAATAGAAAATGAAAAAACATTTCTTGATATGAACATACCTTAATAGTCAGAAAAATGAGGTTGTTGTCATAACCTTGTATGTAACTGCAGAAAAGAATTAAGCATTTAAAATGGATTTTACAGAATTGCAGCACAATCAGAGAAGTAAAACATGAACAGGATTTAGAAGGTGAAAACACAGACATACCCTGCAACTTGTCCATTCACATACCAAGGCCTCCATGCATCCACGATCGGATATCCAAGTGATCTTGTCCATATTTTTGATCCAGTGTATGGTACACACATATCGTGATCCCCACTGCAAGAACCAAAAAAAAAATGAATATAATTGTTCCGAATAATGACTTTGAATTCTTGAAATCTATAAAAGTAGTATATAGAAAGTCATGTCAAACATTTTAAAACGTCACAAAATGGAAAGAGTGTCATATACGTTTATGTGGATATTCGTCTTCTCTTTGAAGACTAATGTACCATGCTAATCATTTACGAGTCTTTACATTTACATAGCGCATTTAAATTGGAAGCATGAGAAACCATAGATGATGTCAGATTTGTCTCATTTGAATCTTTGTTTTCATATCTCCCACAGTATGTCACCATTTTCATGCAATAACGAGCATTATATATATACCTTCTATCTTGTTAGAGATAGCTGCAGAACATCAGAAATCAACTTCAAGTTCTCAGTATAGTGTTGAACCTAATAACAAAATATTCCTCCGTCCCCCGAGTTCATTAATTGGTCTCACAACCATTCCTTTTATTTCATGAGCAGTGCACACTTAACACTGGGGCTGTCATATTCGAGAAACCTAGACGTTTTATAATCCCTATAAATATGTGTCTTAGTCAATAGAATATACATGAAATACATAGGGATGGACAGTTTTCTCTATAGCTGTCTACATAATAACACCCCAGTAAATTCAAAAAGGACAGAGAAATGCATACAGAGAAGTTAGAGATTTTGTAATCTATTGAACCTGTATATGAGTGCCCGATATCCCCGAGCTGTGAGGTTTTTGTGATACTTAATCATGCTTCCAGAATCATGACTTAGACGTATTTTGTTTGTGCAGAGCTTCCAGGGACCTGTCACAGTTGCCTGTTGTACCATAGGATTGAACCATAAGCATGATCATGCTTCCAGAACTTTTTTTTTAGAGGTGAATCATCATCTTTAAAGCTAGTACAAGATGAGAAAATTGCATCTTACTTGTTCAGCATGAATTGCTTTACGAACATCTTCGTTGTTTAGCCACACATTAGCAACACGATCATCCTGTATATTTCATTTCAGATTATGCGACTGTTAAAGATTAAAGCTTGCAAAGCTTCAAAACCAAGATACGAATAAAACAAGCTTGAAAGAACTTAAAATTTACAGCACCAGAAATCCAAGTTCATTCAAGATTAACAGGATGGTTATTTGTCCCGAGCTTACAGCCTTTTCTTGTTCACATTTTTTATTGGAAAAATACAAAAAAGCGAAACAGCTTGAACAAGAAAAGGCCTATAAAGCTCTACTTCCCCACTCACCAATTGATTGAAAACCACTTTTAGCACAGCAAATATGCATAAAAAAGCTTATTGACACCCATATAACGCTAACTGACTACAAAAGAAACTATCAGAAGACAGATGCCCTTGGCATATAGTAAAGAAATCACTAATCTATTACTCTCAACAATTTTCTAGGGCCACTGTGACATTACAATTTTTAAATTAAATTATCCTCTATATAGAATTATGTCGAATTTTTGAATAGGAGAGTATTTGTTGTCTTGGAAAGATAGAATTCAACATTGGGAAGACAACAGTTAGACAATAGAGAAACTGGATAAGAATACTAAAAAGATAAACACGTAGCTTTAATGGAAACCAAAAGAGGAAGCATAGCTAGAGCAATGGACTTGTTTTAATATAAATAAGTTAAGTTGGGAACTCAATGGATAACTATTAGATAAGAAACAAAAAATCAGAGTGACTTACAGTGCAAGGGACCTCTAATCCATTGAGAAGCTCCGGCCAAGTTGGGACACGTCCCTCTCTTACTGGAGCTTTAAAAGGCCATGCACGACCAAACATTCTTTTTCTGACAGGAAGAGGCCTTTCTGTCTCACCTAGTTTACGGAAGCTCATTGGCAATCTTGAGTCATCAGTGGTAATTACACTAGGTTCTTTGCTGTGGTAACACGGTTCTAGAATGTCATATATGTTTAGATCATTAACTTCCTGCAATAGGAAAAGGTGAACTTGGGCCAATAAAGCAGAGGAATGAATTGCTGTCACAACAAAATGATCAAACACCTTACCTGATCAATTTTAGCAAGCTTATCTGAACAATTTTTAGTAACTGGTTTGTAGAAATTTCCATGGCATGCAACAGTAACTTCCTGAGCATGAAAAAGAATAATCAGAAACCAGTTGCTAATAGGCAAAGAGGCAATGCTTATTTTTTTGCTGATATATTGGAGTGGTAGATGTATAAACATAGCTTAACATTTGTTTCGTAACATCTTTTTGGCGAATTAGAATTGATCACTATCTTCTGGAAATTTCATCTCTGTCTGATAAAACTTCTCATATATGCCTGAAGCTAGTAAGGCTACAACAATTTGGAACATGTCCTAATTAAAAAGCATTAGAGGCTTCAAAAAGCATCATGTGTTGCCAGCTATGACTTCCAAAAATCTACAAAAGTTCCGAAATCAAATGATTCAAGCACTTAAAGAATTCAACAAGAAAGAAGCAATACCTCGTGTAGTTCATCTGAAATGAGGCCCATACCATGTTGAAATGGAACAAGTGCATTACCGTCTATTTTTTCATCTGTCACGCCATTTCCCACCATGTAACCCTGTGCAATAGAACATAAGGAGTTTACAGCCCAGACAACTTAGTTAACACGTGAAAATCTTGAAATATATATGTCTTAAAGCCAACCATTTAGTCAATGTCTCAAGTGACAAACAACAACAACATACTCAGTGTAGTCCCGCAAGTGGGTTGTATTGCATAAAACTAGCATATGTGTATGTTGCACATGCATCTCATGTCCATAATTAATTCTTATTGAACATTATTTAAATTTGTATATGAAAATAGAACAATCAAAAACAAGAGTAGTTTCACTTATATATCAGGTACACTTAACTGATTAAACGAATAGAGAAAAATAATTAGGTAAATGTAGTAGATTAGTTTGTAGAGGGAAAAATATTGAGATTGTTAAAAAGAAAATAGGCTATACTAATGGATGCGAGAGACAGGATAAATAGAAGATTAAAAGTTATATATATATATAATAACTTTTGAGGCCTAAAGATTTGCTAGGTCTAAAGCAAGTGCGGGTTGAAGCTGTCCTGACCTTAAAGTTGATAGCAGGCTTTACTCCAGCATCAATACCTAAACACATCGAGCAACAGAAGGTTAGTTTGTTTAGCCCCCTGCCCACCATCAACAAAAATACATGTCCATTTAAGATCCAGATTACCTTTTGCTACTTCATAAGACAGAGTTGGCACATATATTCCAGCATAAGACTCTCCGGATATGTAAAATGGGTTCTTGAGGAACTCCGAGTAGATCCCAAACCACTAGCAAGAGCATCATTTAGTAGAATCACGAATGAGTTGGAAGGACATAGAAATAAATGAATATTTTTATAACTACTATCAAACTTAGAAGTAGAACTATGCCTGTGTGAGCTGCTCACATTGCCAACTCCAAGCCCCAAAGAAATCAGTATTTAACTATCAAATCGACTTTATGTAATCTTACCTTGAGGAGAAACGAGTGGGTATCAGCTGCAGTCTTTAAGTCTCCTGTCACGTAGTCAGATTCATTTTCCGAGTAAGAAAATCCAACACCAACAGGAGAGTCCAGATATATTACACTGGAAACCTGGAAGAATCAAATCAGGTCCTTATATTCATAATGAGTGCCTAATGAAATGCAAGCATATGATCAAGTAGAATTAACACAAATATTAACCTTGGACCAACTGTATGGATTGTAATGCAGAACAGGCAGGCTACCATTTGCCTTTCCCAACTCAAAATTAAAAGGTCCTGCAATGTAAACAAATACCTCTTCTTATTATAAGAAAAAAGACAAAGAAATATGGAAAAAGAAACATCTCTATGGACTACATTTCCAACTAAAAGAATCAACTCTTACAGAATTGTTGACATTATTCATTAAAAAATGAACCCGACACCTCATGATTCTTAACGCACTTCATTGACCACTAAGCCACACTTTTTGATGCATCTTCATCGAGTAAGAGTATTATCATCTACTTTTTCTATTTTCATAACATTTTCAGTTCAGAAAATGAGTCTTAACCATAAGAATGATTATTATGTTTTAAAGAATATTCAAATTTTAGACTATTATGTTCTTTCAATTCTTCATTTTAAAAAGATATAATTAGACCTCTTAATGCTCTATGACAATTGTTGCATACTCACACTAATGTTTTGATGATTGACAAAAGTGTTCCAGGATGATATGGCACGATAAGATGGACCAGGTACAACTTCCTGTTTCACACTGCTATGGACGGCTAGGTATTAATCCCTATGTACAGGTGGCATATGTTGACTTTAGTCAAATATGAGATTCGTGTGAAGTACAGATGGCGTGTAGAAATTATTCTGACTTTAGTGGAATCCTTGTGTAGTACTTAAAAAGAAAACACAATTGGACTTCAAGAAGGAAGTAAATATTGTGGATTCCTATTTGAGGAGAATAAGGAAAGGACTAGAGTTTATAGTCTTTGAATAGGTGATTGCAGTTTGAGAAAACTGTAGAGATTGAGGTACTAGAGTTAGTACCTTTGATTGCAAAGTTGTAGTCTAAAACCTGCTCGTGTGTCGAATAAAGTCCTATTCGATAGGTCGAGTTTTTTGGGACTCCCTTGAGCAAGGAGGTTTTTCACGTTACATCTGCGTATTCTTTATTATTCTGCACTTATGATTTAATTGAACCAGGTTCAATATCTTAGTGAGCAGGTGGTGATTTCAACAATATTAATAGGCATCTCTTTTGGCAGTAAGATTTTATTAATTAAAATTTACTGCCAACAATATATCGTACTAATTTTGACGAGATAAAGAATAGTGATGCTCATACTACTTGTGAGATTCAATTCATAAACTGTGCAGTGTAAGTGATTTTGGGTCCCTTTTCCTGGATCAAATTGTTATCTAACAAAATTTCTTTCCTTTTAGTGTAAAAATTTTATTCTTAAGTAAATGTTTAAATATAAGAAAAATATACAACTTTGTTGATAAAAAGTGGGGCCCCAAAGTTTAGAGGCTCATAGGCTTTACCCAAAAGCAGCTCTTTTTCCAAAAAAAAAAAAGAAAAAAGAACAAAAAATTGCTTTTTTATTACTCAGGGTAGTGAAGTGGAAATAGGCGAGGGGCTTATAAGGTGGAAAATCAAAATCACTAAGATAAAATTCAGTTCTACTTGTATCAAATCAAAATCCATATACAGACTTTATCACTACCTATCAGAGATAGAGAGAGGCGGGCTGTTTCCGGTAAATCTTCGCCTTAAATAAAGTCTGCCAAATAGTATGCTTGGGGAGATATAGATATGGGAGATTGAGCAGCAAAACAATTCAAAATAACGCGAAAAGGAGAGTATCACACAACAAGGAGAAAGAACACTAAGGATAACGAAATCATGCCATAATCCGAGCACATAAACATCCATGATAGCCAAAAACGAAGATCAAGAAACTACAAGAATAGTGCTAATAAGTACTGCTAAAATCAGCTGTGCTTATATATACAATGTAATTTTTCGATAAAAGGAATTTCGGATAAACCACATTCCGCACCCTAAGAAGAAGTAGAGAGTTCTTACCATGCTCATAGACAAAGCCATCGAAGCTTGAACAGCCAGGTCCACCATTGAGCCAAAGAACAACTGGATCCTTTGATGGGTTCCTTTCAGACTCAACAAAGTAGTAATACAATTTCTTGCCACGATTTTCATCTATGGTAACATATCTGACAACCCATTTGAACAAACATTCAGAAAAAGTACAAAAATCACCCTATTTCAACATAAAGTTTACATCTTTTTCTCAAAAAAAGAATACAAACCCTGCATAATGTTTTGACTGAAAAGTGCCATTGAAGCCAGGGATTTTAGTTACCAGTGCACCCTGAGGTGCCCCTTCTGTTACCAAAAACAAAAATACCAAGAAATTTAACAGTATATTACAGTGTAAAAAAAAGTTTTTTCTTGCCATGTTTGGTATATCAAGATTACGCAGAGACGAAAATTATTTGATGTTTTTGCCTAAAGCAACAGAAATGATGGGTTTTTATAGTTCAATAAAATGAATTGTACCGTCGTAATACTAATTACTCCATTAATTTTTGCTTATAAATCAAGATTAAGGTAATCTAATCTAGTTTTCAAAATACAGTATATAGTCAATTTACATAAATTTCGTTATGTTCCAATGAGAAAATAGGGGAAAACGACAAAAAAGAATTCATTATATTTCAGGATTGATTATATATATTTAATAGTTTTGATTCTTTAATTTATCATAGGTTAATAAAAATAGTCCCTTATATTCGAGAGAAGGTTCAAATAGATTAATCTCAGCAGCAGTTATTCAATCGCGTAAATTTAAAATAGTCGGTATATGTATAATATATGTATAATCATGTATAATTAATGTATAATTTATATATACCAATTAGAAAAAATAAATAGTGAATCTGTTATTTGTATAAAGATTCCCTCAAAAATAGTCTCTTAAATATATATTTAAGGGTTGTTTTGTAGTTAGTTTGAAGGTGAATTATGCATGTATTAAATCCTGCATAAGTAATATCATGCTTGGTGGCTGGTTAGGCTAAGTTATTCTTGTATAAAATTAATATGATGTTTGGTTTGTAATTTAGAAACCCGCATAATTAATACATGTATGAGTTATGATGAAATTTATATATCATTTTATGCAGGATGAAGGTGGAATAACTGATACATGAATAACTAAAACCTCCATTTACTAATATCAGCATAAAATAATATATAGATTTTCTTATAACTAATGCTTGTATTACTAATACCTACATAAACTCCAACTAACAACCTAACGACCCTTTAATAGTTTTGCTCCTTTAAGTTTATTATAAGTTAACAAAAATGATCGTTTATGCTCGAGGATAGGTTCAAAATAGTCCGTTAAATATGCACTTAATAATATTGGTCCTTTAAATATGCCAAAAGTAAACACTTTTAGTCATTGATGATTTTTTTTTTTTACTAAACTTTATCTGTTAGGATCGACAAGAACTATGAATTTTTTTTTAATATAAGCAGCAAGAAAGTCGCATCAAAATCTAAAATATGCAACACATAAGACTATACTAAACACTAAGCGCCCGTTTGACTATGAAAATTGTGAAATTTGCAAAAAGTAGCTTTTGTTTTCAAAGTGAAAAATGATATTTGAGAATTTGAGTTGTGTTTGGCCATGAATACAAATTAGAGCCATTAATTTTGCTCCGTATTAATTTACGAGGGAGTAGGTAACCCTAGATCAATCTCAATTTCCTTTAATTAAACTCGAGAAAGAAAATTAAAATTGGACTTTTGATTAATTAACACGATTTAAGGCTTTAAACCTTTATCTTATAAATTTAATCTAGAGATAAGAAGAATCTAAGTGCGGCCTAAAATTTAAATAGACTAAATGCTTCTTAATTTAATTTGAGAGAACTAGCTAAAATAGACTCACTAATTAATCGAGAAACACTTATAGATAATTGAGTTTCAATTATTAAAAAGTGTTTTGATTTAGCTTAATTGGTGATAAATTTTTTATTAGTTTGATCGTCTTGAATATTGTTTCACGTAAAATTTGATCTCAACTTATAATTAAATATATTATACTGCTACAGTTGAAAATCTTACTGAAAAAATTTCATCGCGAATTACGTAGAGAATTTTTATAACTTGAGGCATGTCAAAGACATATCCTTAAGGATATTTCACCCGGTGTAGGTGTATCCCCTAAAATTCAATAGGTCTTTCAATTATAAAATTAGGATCACAAAAACTAACAAAGATTAAATTAAGAAAGAAAACCCAATATAATGAAATGTAGGAGAAAAACTTTTTCATGTTCTGTTCCGTCTTCCAAAAGAAAGATACATGAATATACTCCCCCTGTTTCAAAATAAGTGGTGCTTTAGCTTGAACACACCCCTTAAGAGAACTCCTCATTCCTAGACAGAAAAATATAGTTTTACCCACTTACCCTAATAAATATCTTGAAAAAAGATATAACTCTTTAATATTTTCTTGATTATATAAATTCTCTCCTCTTAAATAAGGGTAAAATTGAAAGAATATCATTAATATCTTTTTGATTATGTAAAATACCATTTAATCTAAAATAAAATTAAAAGATCAAAATACCACTTATTTTAAAACGAAGGGAAGTATATTGTTCATAAATTATCTCATGGGAATGAACAAAAAAGCTTGCAATGGTCAAAGATCATAGACAATAATGAAGATTAATGGCAGTAAATGTTGTGTGATCAACAAATATCAATTAAGAATCGGTTACAAAACTCATTTGAATTAGCAATCAAGGGACAATTAAATTGGTTAAAATAATGTTAAAGATAGAGATAAAATTATCGTCTCATTAATCACCTATTCAAGATAAATTAATGACATATTAAAGTGATAAATATATAATATTTCTTTTTAAAATAATAAAATAGTGTTCACTTTTTCATTTTGAAGAGTAAATTTTAACGTAATCACCGCCAAATTGAATTTCTTATGGATTCAAAATTTAAAATTTCTAAGTATTTATTGGAAACTTTCATTTGGAGTCTTGTGTGATAAAAAAATGTTAATAAAATTTAAAGGCAAGTTTTATAAAGTGGTGGTTAGACCGATTTATGTTGTATGGGGTGGAGTGCTAGCCCCCACATTCAGAAGATGCTGCTGAAATGAGGATGTTACGGTGGATGTATGGGCATACTAGAAGAGATATGATTAGAAATGACGATATCTGGGGTAAGGTATAAGTGGCTAATTAAGGTGCAGGAAAAGATGCGTGAGGCGAGGTTGAGGTGGTCAGGGCATGTGATGAGGAGATGCACAAGTGCCCCAGTGCGGAGGTACGAAAGGTTTACTATAGATAATTTTAGGAGAGGTAAAAATAGACCAAAAAAAGCAGTAGAGAGAGGTATGGATGGCAATAGGGCAGGGCAAGCTTTGACCTATTTAGATTTTAATCCTCCCCGCCCTATCCTATTTAGCATTTTCAAAAAAATTGCCCCGCCCTGCCCTGCCCCGTCCCGTTTATGTTATCTTTTTTTTTTCTTTTTTTCATTTAGCAACATGAATTTTTTTTTAACTTCTTTACCGTTTATAATGAAAGTTAATTGGATAAATACTTTGTTGCGACGTCTCACTTATCATCCTTCAACTTTACAAAAATAAATTATTCTAATTTGGTAAGTAAAATTTGCTCTTTGTTATAATTTATTTGGCTTGATTGGGAATACGAAGGTTAAACTAACTAATGTTTGGTGTAAATATGAACATACAATCTTCAGTTTTTAAAAAAATAAAATTTGCATATTTAGAAATTACATAAAAACTACTATAAGTCATAATTGTTTGCCATTCAAAATATGTAGAAAATATTTGAAAAAATTATGATCAAAGAAAATATTCTTTTAATTATTTAAATAGTAACTAAGACAAATAAATTCAAATGAAATAATGAGTATAAATTTTTATTGTAAAAGAACCAAAAACATACATTAGTAAGAAAATTTATTTCTCTCAAGACTATGTCTAAAGATTATAATCCTCTCATCTTTTAAAATATTGACATGATATTGCGCAAGAAGGTCACGTCCTTTCAGGTATAAACTATTACCGGTAATTTCAATTTTTTTTAAATTTGAATCTTATCCCGCCCTACCCTAACCCATTAATAAATTTTAGAAATAATATTTTTTCTTGACCCGCCCGCCCCGCCCTATTTAAATATTTCCTTGCCTTGTCCCGCCCCGCCCTATTTAAATTTTTCTCTGCCCTGCCCAATTAAGGACTTGCCCTGCCCCTCCATGCCCCGCCCCAATTGCCATCCCTAGAGTGAGTTGATTAGATAAGATATGACACAGTTATAACTTACCGAGAACTTGACCTTAAATAGGAAGGTGTGGAGAATATAGAGTAGGGTAGTAGGTTAGTAGGTAGCAATGTGTTGCGTTGGTTTTTTGTTCTCATTAGTAGGCCTAGTATTACTTCTAGAGTTTCTTATCCTTTGATTTCTGTTACTATATGTTATTTCTTATATCTCGATTGGTGTAATTGTTGTGTATTTTTGCACTATTACTAGTTGCTATTTTGGTATTATCTTTCGTATCTTATACCGTCGTTACTTTTTTTTTTCTTTTTAAGCCAAGAGTACATGAAAAACAACCTCTTTATCTCTGAGGTTGGGTTAATATCAGTGTATATCCTACCTTCCTCAAATCCCGCAAAAGCGGAATTACACGGCGGTGCTGCTGTTGTTGTTATTAGATTTATTTTAACACATATCCATGTGTTTCCGCCCCTCCTTGGACCAATGGAACAGAAGCAGCATATGAACTCTTGCCTTTTACTTTTAGCAACAAATCACTGGTTACCATCAAGTAATCAGCTACTGGTAAAATTTGTGAAGTCATTTAGCTTTTTGGTTTTAGTTAACACCTACTTATTCAAACATGACTACAATGTAATCGCATAAGTGGAGTCTGGAGAGAGTAAAATGTTCACAGATCTTACCCTTACTTTTGTAGAGTAGAGAAAATATTTCCGATAGACCTTCGACTTTTTAAGTTGCAATCAAAGCAGGATATTAGTGTAAAAAGGTATCATGAAGCAAATGTTTTGAAATACAGTGTGGAAGATGAATACTGGAGAGAAATTGATATGAGCATCCCTTAACAGTCAGAACTCAGAAGGTAAATTGGATAACAGACAAGATATCATTTCTTATTACTGACTGAGTTATCTCTTCATATACATGGTAAAAATCCAATATCCTTCTCCCTTCTTTTCTCTTATATAAAATTCTCCTGTTAAGTGTCATTGGGAAAAAGAAAAATCTCTCATGTATCTCTGAAGTAATTGGACTTAATGTGTACTAATTCAGTCTTCATTATTCATATTATCATATGTTCTTGCCCTCTAGCCAGCGGGTGTAGAAAGCCAACGCCTCTTGTGGTTTGTACTCTGGCACGGTGTGTCCAGCTCCCTGAAGATTTCGGAAATCAATCAATTAAATCAAAGGAAAAATAGAAAATGAAAAAAACATTTCTTGATATGAACATACCTTAATAGTCAGAAAAATGAGGTTGTTATCATAACCTTGTATGTAACTGCACAAAAGATTTAAGCATTTGAAATGGATTTCTCAGAATTGCAGCACAATTAGAGAGGTTAAAAATGAATATGATTTAGAAGTTGAAGACACAGACATACCCTGCAACTTGTTCATTCACATACCAAGGCCTCCATGCATCCACGATCGGATATCCAAGTGATCTTGTCCATGTTTCTGAACCAGTGTATGGTACACACATATCGTGATCCCCACTGCAAGAAACAAAAAAATGAACATAATTGCTCCGATTGTAGCATCAAAAAAGATCTCGGATAGTTGCATGTTATCAGGCATATGGTCGCTAACAGCATTTACGTTAGGCAGCCTACTACATCAGAATCATGGAAGAACATGTTATAGTAATGGTTCAAAGTTAGTTTGATAGAGAAAATATCACATCAAGATTCAAATTTTGAAATGACATTGGATTTTTGAAAGCTATAGAAGTTAGACAAATAGTATATAGAAAATCATGCCAAACATTTTAAGACGTCACAAAATGGAAAGAGTGTTGTATAAAGGTCGAGACATAGGAGTAACTGCTACAGATCTACTAGAAGCGCATATGTAGACACTCGTCTTTCCTTTGACAACTTGTGGACCATTTGCCAGTCATTGACAAGTCATTACATTTATATAGCACAATTAAATTGGAGTGTGAGGAACCACAGATGATGTTAGATTTGTGTCATTTGAATCATTGCTTTCACATCTCCCACAGTATGTCACCATTTTCATGCAATAACGAGCATTATATCTACCTTCTATCGTGTAAGAGCTACTTGCAGAAATCAGAAATCAACTTCAATTTCAATCTAACAACAAAATATTTCTCCCTCCCCCGAGTTCATTAATTGGTTTCACAGCCATAGCTTTTATTTCATGCGTAGTGAACACTTAACACGGGAGCTGTCATATTCGAGAAACCTAGATCTTATAATCCCGATAGGTATTTGTCTTAGTCGATAGAATATACGTGAAATGCATAGGGACAACCAGTTTTCTTTATAGGTGTTTACATGATAATAGACGAGTAACTCAAAAAGACAGAAAAATGCATAGAGTGAAAGAGACTTTATCATCTATTGAACCTGTATATGAGTGCCCGATATCCCCGAGCTGTGAGGTTTTTGTGATACTTAATCATGCTTCCAGAATCATGACTTAGATTTATTTTGTCTGTGCAAAGCTCCCAGGGACCTGTCACAGTTGTCTGTTGTACCATAGGATTGAACCATAAATATATTTTTTTTTTTTTGGTAAAGGTAAATCATCATCTTTAAAGCTACTACAAGATGAGAAAATTGTATCTTACTTGTTCAGCATGAATTGCTTTACGAACATCTTCATTGTTTAGCCACACAGTAGCAACACGATCATCCTGCATATTTCATTTCAGATTATGTGACTATTAAAGAGTAAACTTCCATGATGCTGAAAGAGTTAGAGATAAGGAAATCTACTCCATTAAAGAGGCCATCAATTGATTAGGAACCACTTTTAACACCACAAATATGCATAAAAAGAGCTTACTGACACCCATATAAGGCTATTAACTGATACAAAAGAAACTATCAGAAGACAAATAGAGCCTTCGGCATATAGTAAACAAATCATTAGTCCATTACTCTCAACAATTTTCTACACTGTAACTTTATTCGCTGTGACATTACAATTTGTAAATTAAATTATCCTCTATATAGAATAGTCCATTACTCTCAACAATTTTCTACACTGTAACTTTATTCGCTGTGACATTACAATTTGTAAATTAAATTATCCTCTATATAGAATTACGGACGATTTTTTGATAGCTGAGTATTTGTTGTCTTGGAAAGATGGAATTTAACATTGGGAAGAAAACAGTTGGACAATAGAAAAACTGGATAAGACTACTAAAAAGATAAACAAGTAGCTTTTATGGAAACCAAGAGAGGAAGCATAGCTAGAGAAATGGACTTGTTTTGATATAAAATAAGTTAAGTTGGGAAGTCAATGGAGAACTATCAGATAAGAAACAAAAGGAAACAAAAAATCAGAGAGACTTACAGTGCAAGGGACCTCTAATCCATTGAGAAGCTCCGGCCAAGTTGGGACATGTCCCTCTCTTACTGGAGCTTTAAAAGGCCATGCACGACCAAATATTCTTTTTCTGATAGGAAGAGGCCTTTCAGTCTCACCTAGTTTTCGAAAGCTCATTGGCAATCTTGAGTTACCGGTGGTAATTACACTAGGTTCTTTGCTGTGGTAACACGGTTCTAGAGTGTCATACACGTTTAGATCACTAACTGCCTGCAATAGGTGAAAAGGTGAATTTGGGTCAATAAAGCAGAGAAATGAATTGCTGTCTCAACAAAATATATCATGGATGACAGAATAACATCTTACCTGATCAACTTCAGCAAGCTTGTCTGAACAATTATTACTCGCTGATTCGTAGAAATTTCCATGGCATGCAAGAGTAACTTCCTGAGCATGAAAAAGAATAATCAGAGACCAGCTGCTAATAGACAAAGAGATTATGTTTTGCAGATATATTGCAGTGGTAGACGTATAAACAATAGGTTAACACTTGTTGCGTAGCATCTTATTTGGCAAATTAAAATTGATCACTATCGTCTGGCAATTTCATCGATCTTTGATAAACCTTCTCATATTAAAAGCATTAGAGGCTTCAAAGCATCATGTTTGCCAGCTATGACTTCCAGATATCTAAAAAAGTTCAGAAGTCAAATGATTCAAGCATTTTAAAAAATTAAACAAGACGAAGCAAATACCTCGTATAATTCATCTGAAATGAGGCCCATACCATGTTGAAATGGAACAAGAGCATTACCATCTATTTTGTCATCTGTCACACCATTTCCCACCATGTAACCCTGTGCAATAGAACATAAAGAGTTAGGCCCTCCCTGACAACTAGTTAACACGTGAAAATCTTGAAACGTATATACCTTAAAGTTGATAGTGGGAGTTACTCCAGCATCAATACCTAAAAAACAAATGAGCAGCTGAAGGTTAGTTTGTTTAGCCCCCCTGCCCACCACCAATCAATACATGTCCATTTAGATCCAGATTACCTTTTACTACTTCATAAGACAGAGTTGGCACATATATTCCAGCATAAGACTCTCCGGATATGTAAAATGGGTTCGTAAGGAACTCTGAGTAGATCTCAAACCACTAGCGAGAGCATCATTTAGTAGAACCAAGAATGAGTTAGGACATAGAAATAATGAATTTTATTATCACGAACTACTTTCTAACTTAGAACTCCGCCAGTGGGAGCTGATCACATTGCCAGTCCCAAACCTCAAAGAAAGGAGTATTGCAGTAGGTTGACTGCTAGCAAAAAACTAGTAAATTTAACTATCACATCGACTTTATCTAATGTTACCTTGAGGAGAAACGAGTGGGAATCAGCTGCAGTCTTTAAGTCTCCTGTCACGTAGTCAGATTCATTTCCCGAGTAAGACAATCCAACACCAACAGGAGAGTCCAGATATATTACACTGGAAACCTGGAAGAATCAAATCAGGTCCTTATATTCATAATGAGTACCTAATGAATTGCAAAGCATATGATCAAGTAGAATTAACACAAATACTAACCTTGGTCCAACTGTATGGATTGTTATTCAGAGTAGGCAGGCTACCACTAGGCTTTCCCAACTCAAAATTAAAAGGTCCTGCAATGTAAAGAAATACCCTTCCTTGTTACAGAACACAAGAAATATGGTAATAGAAATCCTTGCTTATGATGAATAAGAATTAACAATTAATTCAACATTTCTAAAAGAATTCTCCATGGACTACATTTCCAGCTAACAACTTTTACTTGAGCTGGTTAAAAGAATTTTCAAATCTGTCAAAGAAGAAATCAACATTTTTATGTCAACGGCAGAGGTTGTCAAAAACACAGTTTTGCTTGACCTATTATCTATGTAAAAAGATTTCAACCTTTATAGATTGTATGTGTAAGAAAAAGCTTTTACACTAGAAAATCACCTAAAAGATAACTACATGTAACCCCACATCCATAAACAGATAGCTGTCAAATAACAAAAAAAAAAAAATTGCAGCCCGTGCACAAAGCATCTTGAGTTAACAGAGTTTGGGGATGGCCTGCACGCGTGTGATGTAGATTAATGCAAACACTAATGGCTGTTTCCATAGAAAATGGGATTACTAACATGATGAATAAGGGATGTTATCGACTACAACATGTGAAAATACACTGACAAGTGATGATGTAAAGATTCTTTACCCTAATGATTAAACAGCACTATTAGTCCCTCATTCTAAGTTTGTAAAAGTAGTGGCGGGGACAGAATTTATCATCTACTATATGTACGGAAAAAAAAACCTTACATCTTACAATCTAATTTTTGGATAAAGGGGTTTAGAATAAACCACATTCCCCTCATCTAGCTCTGGCCCTAAGTAGAAGTAGAGTTCTTACCATGCTCATAGACAAAGCCATCGAAGCTTGAACAGCCAGGTCCACCATTGAGCCAAAGAACAACAGGATCCTTTGATGGGTTTCTCTCAGACTCAACAAAGTAGTAATACAATTTCTTGCCACGATTTTCATCTATGGTAACATATCTGACAATCCATTTGAACAAACATTCAGAAAAAGTACAAAAATCACCATATTTCAACATAAAGTTCAGATCTTTTTCTACAAAAAAAAAAAAGAATACAGACCCAGCATAATGCTTTGACTGAAAAGTGCCATTGAAGCCAGGGAGTTTAGTTACCAGTGCACTCTGAGGTGCCCCTTCTGTTACCAAAAACAACAATACCAAGAAACTTAACAGTATATTACAGTGTAAAAAAAAGTTTTTTCTTGCCATGTTTGGTATATCAAGATTCTGCAGAGAGAAGATAAAGTGCTTGACTTTTTTCCCTTAAAACTAACACAAATGATGGGTTTTTATAGTTTGAGAAAATCAACTTTACCATCATACTAATAACTAAGTCGATCACTTTGATCCTTTCATTGCTTATAAGGCAAGATTGGGAGAAAGTGACAGAAGATAAGGTACTCTAATCTAGTTTTCAAAATACAGTAAAAAAATCAGTTTATTTAGGAAATTAGTTATTGTCTGATCCTCATACAGTTCTGTGTTCTTTAATACCAAATTGGTATCACTGAAAATAATTGGAGAAAATAATTGAACTCACATGGTTATTGGAATGAATTTAATAACAGAAAAATACTCTGTCATTTAATCATTGTCATTGTTGTTATATCAGTTTCAATATATTTTTCTCAGATTTAGAGGCAGAGCTAGAAATTTTGAATTATTTTAAAAAATTATCTATTTATTAACATAAATATGAGGTATGAATCAAAGCTATCAGATTTTGTCGAACCTATAAATGTAATTCTGTCCCTATTTCTTCTCGATTCAATTCATTCTTTGTCTAGTATATTATTCATTGCATTTCATTTTACCTGACATTATTATTTATTAGCCTATTTCAAAATGATAATAATAAATGCATTTTATATTTAAAAATAATTTGACTTTTAAGTTTTTTATTTTTAATTTTAATACTCTCTCTTTTCCATTTTAATTTGCTAGAATGGGGATGCCGATTTGACTAATATAACCCTATTAATTTTTTAAAAACATATAATAATAAATTTCTTTAACATTTAGAATGACTTTAAGTACTAAGGGTAGAATTGAAAAAACATGATCAATTATCTCTTGAATTTTAAAACTAACAAGTATTTTAAAATAACTATTTTTAGTATACGTAGCAATTAAAATGAAAACAGAAGCAATAACATATTTTATTGTCACATATTTAATATATGTTATGAACTACCCCCTCTCTTTTTCTAAAGCAAAAAAGCTCACTTTGTTGATTAGATTATAAATTTATTCAAAGTCTAATGAAGGGGTGACTGTACATACCATATCCATGTATTTCTTATTAATTTTTTGTCTTTTCATTTTTTTTTTATTTATTCAAAATAATCAAAATAGTTTGAAGATCATAGTAGTTGTGTCATGTATGATGCATTATTCTCAAATTAGTTAGATCATTTTTTATGTCCCAAGAAGGCATTATGTCATAGTTATTTGGGTAGTCAAATAATTTTTAATATTTGTTGTATTTTTTGTGTAATTTTTAAATTATTTAAAGAATCAATACCTAAAATTTCTAGTTAAAATTAAACATTTTGACGCTCGTACTCTGTACAGTAAATACAATTTTGATACAATAACAGAAATTTTAGAGTAGAAAGGCACCTTGTGTAAAGACCATTTTATCCCTACAAGACCCATAACAACAATATCCATATATGACAACTTTTATGTAATTCATAACAACCAAACACCTCAAAAGAATATATTTTTGTAGGAAAAACCACTCACTTTTCTTGTTTGAATCATTTCAAATCTTTTCATGCCAATTTTTCCATAACAACTTTGGTATTTTTGGTTAGGTGTGTTAAATGAATTGAATTTGAATGGATTAAAATAAGTTGAATTATTGATTAGGTGAGTTATTGATTCGTCGAAAAACTATTTGGGATGAAATAAGGTAAAAATGGATCATAACTCATAATTCAACTCGTACAATTTTTACTTTTTCTAGTATCATCATTTGGAACCTTCATTAGATATACATTTTGTATATTTGTGGCGTAAAGCAAAATAAAATATATCAAAAGATCCTTAAACTTATTTTATAAAAATTCATACAATAATGAGATACAAAAAAAAAAAACTCTTGAACTTTCGTCTAAAAGTAAGAGCACAATATGTAATATGTGAATTAAATGCACGTGACGATATTTAATAGTATCATAGATAAAAACATGTTATTGGAAGAAAAATAGTAAAGAAATAGACTCATTATTTATTGAATTTCAAATCTTACGTCACTTGACATAGGATATTTCATTGAAAGAAATGAGATATAAATTAATAACTTTAAAAATATTAAAATTTTAATTATTAAATTTATAAATTTTAAATTCTGATCTATCTCGAAATAACGTATAGATGAGATTGATGAATCTTATTATCCCTCCGTTTCAAAATAAGTAGTGTTTTTAATTTGGGCGCACTCCTTAAAAAAATCACTTATTCTTAGAAATTAAAAAATATTTTTATCAATTAATTATCTTGAAAAAAATATAATTTTTTAATATTTTCTTGATTATGTAATATCTTTTTTATTTAAATAAAAATAAACTATTTATTTTGAAATAATTAAAAAAATTAAAACATCACTTAATTTAAAACGGACAAATCAATTGACTTAACTTGCACATCAATCATCAATCATTTATCATGTGTCAAAATACAAATATTGGTCCCAAAAGTTAGACAATTGACATGGCCAATAGGAATGACACAACAAAAAAGCTAATGTAGATGCCATGCCACCACTTGGGAGATACAATAAAACAAGAATAACAATAAAGAGAAACTCAACCACTAAACAAACTACTCATGGAAAGGAAAAAGCGCTATACATCCATTACCTCTTAAATTTATTTATAATTTATATATTTTTTTAAATTTATTTATATTTTTAAATATTAATTATGTAAATAAGTTAATTACGTAAAATATATTATTTTTTTTAAAAAAATGTATTTATATTTATTTATTTATTATATTATAAATAGATATCTATTTTTAATTGTCCAATTTATAAAATTAAGATATGATTTATCACTTAGTTTTTAATTTGCCCTTATTATTAATTATAATCATTACCCTATGCATTTCTCAAAGCGTTAATTTGTTACATTCAAAAGATAATATAGTAAAATTTTCATTCTATTTCTTATTTCTTAAGGGATGTGTCAAGAAAATACAGGATAAGTAAAGATGGACAGAGAGAATATATACATCTGCTGCAATTGGAACAAACGATTGACGGAGGGAGTATATACATCTGCCGCAATTGAAACAAACTCAAGATTTTTACCGCTTATTGAGGTGAATGCATATAATTACAAAAGTTATACTTATTTTTAATGGTTAACTTATCTATATATAATAAATGCATAAAAAAAAACTTTCTTAAGATTTGAATCGAAGTATCTAGTAGAAACTTTTTATCATATATTTAAAATTTAAATATTCAATTAAAAAAAATTATAATTTGAGTGTCTAAATAAAATTTAAACGCAAAACTTTGAACTGCTTTATTTCTGTGCTTCTTCCAATGTCATGGGGGCCTTTTAATAGCAAATCCCAGAAATTATTTTCAGTAGAATATACTATTATATCTTCTGTTCTGTCAACAATAATTTCCACCAATAACTTATCCACCATAATAAGCCAAATGCTTGCTTTGGAAAATAAAAAATAAAAAATTGGCACAGTTGTTCTATTTTCTTGTCTAAATAAGTTTAATTTTGTATTTATTTTTTGTAAACAAGTGATTTGAAATGTTATGCATACATCCTTGTTTTTATTTTTTTTGGTAATAATTATTTTAATATAAAATAATTACAATATGACCAATTTGCCAATAGTGGTTCTTAATGGAGTTGGCGTCCACTAAGGCTAGAATAGATGCGAAAAAATCATCTATCATTTTTCTCTTTATTGAAATTTAAACCGTGAGACCTAATGATTCTTAACTTGACCCCAGGGCCACACAACTATAGTATTCCAATGAAGATGGGCGAATTCAAGCTGCCTAAATATAACTTCTTCAATTATCCACCAGCCAAAAGAAAAAATGACAGTTAAGTCTTGAGGATCGGAGAATCCGAGGAAATGAAATCTATTGTCCTTTTTATAATTTGAATAGAAGAAAATGATCTTTTCAGACCTCCTGGAATACTGTAAAATCCTGCAGGAGACTGCTGTACTGTACACCCCATTTGCTGTGGGTTCTTGTGGTGGAGGAGAGCTTGATGAACTATACGAGCTTTGGAACTGCTACAGCATAAGGGGGAACTTCAGGGCGTCGAACCGGAAGTTTCTCTGTAACTCCATGTTGGTGGACTCTTTTGGTGTACAATGAACAAGATAAGTCGTGTATATATATATATATATATATATATGAGTATTTGTGACATGAAATACTTTTATGAAGTTGAACAGGGATGAAATGGTTTCTTTTCCAGCTTCTGAAACTGAATATCATTTGATTTTTCATCACTCATAGATGTACAGCATCATGTGTTGATACAGAGTCCTAACTGTTTACTATTTTGGTTCCTGCTAGAACGGATATTGAAGAGAAAATGTCAGAGTTACCCAGTACGTGTACTGGTAGGATAGAGCAAAGATTTGATAGATTTAGGCAATGTGCACACAAGCTAATTCAAATGCTTTGGTTGTAAGAAAAATGTACCTTTTGTAATTCCTTTTACTTGGATATATTTAGCATTGGCACAAAGATCACTTGAAATTTTGAAAGTAGAGTTGGCACAATTACAGGTTCAACATATCGAAAATACAGAGTAGGATGACAACCTATTTCGTACGTGGTGATTTCACAACTTATTAATATAATGAATCAAATAAAACCAATGAAAAGCTGTTAAAAAACAACCACAACAAGGTAATATAACGACGCTAATTTTTTATGAGAGCTTTTCAAGTTGTATCTCCATATATTGAACAAGAACTTACTAAATTAAACTTCCTCATTCAAGAGATGGAGCAAGGCATTCGTCTACCATGTCGACAAGGTTAGGGTTTTCCAGTGCTGCAGCTACTCGTTCTTTATCATTCAACTGCTTATTTACTGCAAGCACAAAACAGTTGATCAGTTGCTGGAGTAAAGCAATAGTGGACTACTCTTTAAAAAGCTCTCATGTGGTAATGTTTGATGATCAACAACAAGAAGCTTGTATGTTTTTCTTTTGAGATAAACTTGCATTAACTAAAAGCGGGAACACCATATACAGAGGAAAACAAAATGCATAATCAGCTCTATGCCCATGTGGAATGTTAACAAGAGCGAATATAATTTGTAGTTCGTGAGCTTTGCTTGAGAAAAGAAGATGCCCTTTTGTCAAAGCAAATAGGAAGGGACAAATGCTGGCCTGTCTGGGTTCAAATGTGAGAAGCCCTGTAGAGTGACAGCTAAAGAACTGGAGCTTACTGGTTTCTGGTTAGAGGGTAATGGTGACTACGTATTGGATGTTGTATGACAGATACAGATAAGACAGACAGATACCTGCAGCTTCCGTAGCATGAGTCCCAGGTGCTACTCTAATATCCACCTGGCAAGACAACAAGGATATGTTACTAAAAGGACGAGCAAACCGAAAACTTTGCAAATAGCTTTAACATTTCCAACAATTTAAAGTCACAGTTAGATATCAACAAAAAATGTCAATGATAAAAAAAAAATTGCTTAATGTTCCAACAAAATAAATGATTTCCAAAGAAGTCGTTGAATCTTGTAGTTTAAAAATGCAACTAGAATGTTGAAATAACACAGAGAGATTGGTTACAGGTCTGATATAGGTTATCCATATCATACAGGAACACCCCAAAAGTACTTAAAGCACAAAAAAAATTCATTGACAGTTCTAAGAGAACACACACACATAGCAGCATGCGACATCAATGCTTGATCCAGCTTAACAGGTATGAACGTCTTCTCCAGTACTATGTGATTTTGGAAATTGTTGACTTCTATAATATCATAACAGCATATCACATCAAGCATAATATTCTATCAACTATAATATGCGTTTTACAGGGAAAGATGTGTAACATACACGAGTCTGTTTAATCTCTAGATATAAGGGTGATAAAGCATACCTTATAACGTGAAGGCAAACATCGCATAAGTTTCACACGCAAGCATAATCCAATAACGGTCGCCATGCTGCAATGTTCCACAGTAGGCGTGAACGTAACCCTGAATCGAAGAACTTCCTCTTCTTAGACAACACGAAAATGCCAATACAAGGAATCGAAACAGAAACATATGAAACAAATTTAGTTCTCACCTTACATAGCTTCGCTTGTCATCTACCTCAATGGCATCTTCTGTTATAACTTTCAGCTCTTCTAGGGAATAGGGATGCTCTGGATCTTTTATATCTCTAAGATAGTGTAAGAATGTTAAGGAATGATTAGCTTTTCATAGCTATGAAGTTAACCCCAATAAATCAAACTTCATACTTGCTTAATTCCCTTCAAAATGACACAATGATGAGCCAAACAGGCAGAAAAAGATTTAGAAGTAATCCTATCAAACTACATAATCAAATGGATGTACTCGTGTTACTCATTGAAGGACACTGACATTTGTGAAGCAAAAGGAAAAGTATGAAATAATGTAAAAGTTCATCAAGAAGTAAAGTGAAGATTGCAATCATGTGTAAGCAATTGGTTACAGTGCCCATACTTTAATTGAATAGGAAGTATACAAAGATAATTGACAGTATCACCTCAAATCAGAACTGGAGGCAGCATGACCCTGAAATTTTCATGACATGTGATCCTAATATATTCTACTATTTGCTAGGAATAGCAACCAAATGCGCACTTCGATTTGCCATGGACAAAAGCCCAAAAGATGAAAAAAAATAAATGTTGAAGATGCAAATAATGCATGCCCTCAGCACTCTCTCCCCTCTCCCCTCCCCCCGAAAAATAGAAGAAAAAGCAAATAAAGACAAGAAAATCATATGTCAATTTCTTTAGTGAAAGACCTCCAGAAAAATCAAACCAAAGATAGCTACTGTCATGTCTTTACAGAAACTGGAGCATAGAGACTGCCATATACTTTTATCCTCCCACATCTTCTCTTTTCTGTAAAGCAAGATTAGTATTTGGGGGCACATGTTATGTGGAGGGTGTGAATTGAGGCTTTCCTTCCCGAACACTTATAGAATCTCATTCCAGAGAGAGCGGAAAATCCAACAAATTCATATAAAATGTGAAGAGGAAGTTCATTGGAATTTGAAATTTAGGAGGAATCCCTAGGATTGGGATATGGGTGACTCTCAAAACCTGGTTGATCTTCGGTATAGACAGAGTTCCATATGCTACATCAGATCTGCGGAGCATGAGTAGTAGGGACAACTTCTTCACAGTTAAAGTCATATCAACAGAGGTTTTTCGTGCCAGAGGAGTTGGACACCCAAGAAGGAGTGTTTCATTGAGTGGTTGAGAACAAGGGAAATGGTATTGACAGCGGAGAACCTGAGGAAGAGGAGGATCACCTATACTATTTTGTGCTTACGTGCAGAGTTTGGGTGAAGACATAGACCATCTACTGCTGCATTGTCCAATGGCTGCTCGTTGGTGATCAGTAATCCTAAATTAGTTTGGAATAAAAGTTATGATGTCTGAGGAGTGTGTCGTACAGTTGAGCCTTCAGAAGGAAGAAATAAGACTAATGTGATGGCATTTGATATGCCTACTTAACTCCAACTTTATTTTTTAGGCCTTAGGCAAAATAATAGGTGAAATACCGATAAAATCATCTTATTATACAAGAAAAGAGAAAGCTTGCAAACATATTTCGTGCACCAAGGAGCAAAAGGTTTTCTCCGTCCATCGTTTGCATTGAACGGCATGTCCCATTAAGAAATACAAGAAAAGATTATGAAGAAAAAGGAGCAAAAGGTTCTTTCTCCACTTCATCTTTCACATTGAACCACGGGGTACAAAAATAAATATTAGAAACAACTACAACGAAATTAACTCTACTTTGCAAATTCAAAGACCTCCTCTAGGTATTGTGCAGTGTAATATGTTATCGTTACTCATAGACTTAACATGCTAGTACTGCTCCATCTATAATCTGAATGATTGAGAATAAAACTCTCAGAGATTCTGAAGTGGATAAGTTTTAGCCTCATACATATTCCCTTAATCATGGAAAGATTAATATCAAGTCAAACATAACAGGTAAAGAACAACATTAGATTTCAGTCATCATTGGATCAAGGATGATAGAATGCAATCGTTCATAAGGATATCAAAAATTTCTAGCTGGTCGATAGTTTCAGCTGCATATTCATCCACACTTGGAGCAATCCTAGCTTGACGCTCCTTCTTCTCATACACAATGGGGTTGGCATTTATCAATTCAGAAACCATTTTCAAGTCTGGCTTTGGTAAGATTCACCTGTCAGTTATTCTGTCTATCAAGATCATACAAAGCCTACTTCCGAGCTAAAGAGCTTCCTTTGCAATGAAAAAATTATAAACTTTACAAACTCCCAATTTATCTTTCTTACTCATTAGCTTAAACAACTGCTTTTTTAGAATATCTCCTCGCATCAAAAGAAAAGCTACAAATCTCCACAGGAAGCCCTCATCAAACAGAAGATAAAAAATTTTAAAAATAAAAATAAAAACTTTACTACCCTCCTCAAGCTGAAGTAAACTAGGTATTACAAGCATCCAGCTGCCAAAATAAAAATAGAAACAAAATAGGATTCAAGCTATATACAAAGGTAAATAAATCACCTAAATCACCTGATAAAACTTAAATTCAACAAGATAATAGTTATCCAGAATCGTCATGACATTCTTTGAACAAACTAACAGAAGTATTTGTACATAAACTAGAAATAGACGCTTACTCATCAAAACCCATGTGAAAAACACAACAAAATCAAAGTTTCTCCTGGGTCGTGGGAATTTTCCCCAGAAAGAATCATAATAAGCATAACAAATTCAATAAGAAAACATTTTTTAAAAAAAAAGGTTGTACTTACAAGTTCGATTTCCAATCTGAAGAAGGAGAACTTAGCAATGAAGAGAGACGATGGAAGAATCGGGTGTTGGAGGGGACGAACAATCTCCTAAATCTTGGGACCTTTTACGTCTAAAATTTTTACTTTTCTGGATTTAGTTATCATCTTTATCTTTCAACGACCTCCATTGAAATGGACCAATAAGTAAATATTATATTTGCAATGGACTAAAATTAATTTTGTTTTTTTTGAAAAAATGAAGTGTAGGAAAAGAGAAAATGGAGAGTAAAGTAGGAGGTGAGATTTAATCGTCGCTAATAAGTTAAAAGTTCATTAGCCAATTAATTGAGTTGGATAAGATAGAATTGTTGAGATGATAATTGTCCTTCGCTTTCAAATTTGAGGTTGTGTTTGTGTTGATGGAACTTTTAAAGAGAGGTTAATTGATTTTATTTTTTAAAATTTTTAGACTAAGAAAGATTAACGGAGTAAAAGTTTCACGAGTTCGTATTTGGACACTCCTATTCAACTTGCACTTAAATTTTAAAACTTTTTTTTGTACCTCTTCCATTTCGAAATAATTTTAGACACGTGGTATTTAAAATTTTTATATGATTAAATGAACTTTAAGTAACAATATCCGAATATTAGGTATATGCGCATTGACTTTAGCCAAAAGTGAGGCAAAAAAAATTTTAAATTTCAGCAATATATTTTTAAACTTCAATCATATTTCAGATATTTTATCTAAAATTAAGTTTTATCAGACTTAATTTCCAGAGACACTATATGTATAAAGTTATTTTAAAGTGAATAAATTTCACAAACTTTTTACGTAGTGTGAGTAGGACTAAAATGACGATCCCAAAATCGTTTATCCGTGTACTCCAGCCGTTAGATTTTTTTCCCAATAGTTAGTTAGGGCTAATTAATCAGCACTGCCTACAAGCTATAAACAAACAAATTAAAAACCTTCTTAATTAATTGGCAGGCAATGTAGTAACTCAATAACTTGATTATTGATAAAATTTTCTCGGTATCAAATGTTTATATTAAATCAATAAATATAAGATATACATCTTGTATAATACATATTATATATACGAGATGGACAATGCGATAAACAAATTAAAAGAAGGCAATAATGCATACGAGTCAACGAGCTAAAAAATGTTTTCCGACAAAAGGTATGTTCATATTTTTGTAGAATTTTACCTACATCGAATATAATTAAATATGATTTATATATATAACAAAATTATTACATATGCACATAAATAGATCAATTTTTATAAAATTCTTTTGGTTTTATTTCACCGATAAAGACTATTATAAAAATCAAGCATCTCTATAAGACTAAAAACTACTGAGTGACAAAAAAAATAAAGAATTTTTTTGTAATCTATTTGGATTTGAAGACTAAAATATTCTCATTGGATATTAAAAAAGATTATTTAGGTCTTTTACATACAAATTCACTTGTAAACATATATAAAACCCAAGATTTCTTGCATAATACAAAAGTAACTCTCTAACTATATTCACAATATAAACTTTTTTTTTATAGGAAAACTGCAATAGAACACTGATTGACTACTTACAAACCATACACCCTAAATTTTTCAAAATTTCAATCAAAACAAAGAACTTTGAATAAAAAATAAAAAAAACCAGCACACATGAAAAATTTCACAGTTATCTATTGCTGTTGTCATCCATTGAACACTCAGAAGCAGTATCATCCAACGTTGAGGTTGAGATTGTGTCCATTGAGCTACTATCACTATCTGAAGATGTACAAGTTTGGTCCTCCGTTGGTTGTTTCAAGTGCCAATACATTATACTTGCTGTGAGTGTAAGCATCATCTTTTGATTTACCTGATTAAACGCGCACCCACACACCATTAAATTATGATTTTGCAGTATTACAGTAGTCAGTAGAGGACACAATGCGAGCATCCAATGGGTTAATTTCGAGAATGGTCACTATTACAGTGTCTCTTTTGTTTCCTCCTAATGACTTTCTATGATACTTGCAAAAAAATGCAGTAACTTTTGTGATACTTTAGGCAGAGACAGAGTTTACTGACTTTGGTGCAATAAATTAAGAAATTGAGAGACTATCCATGAAATTACCCCGCATGGGATTTGACTTGTTATAGTATTAGAGACAGCAATTCAACTGCCTGAAGGCTAAAGGCAGTGACAGGTTCCTAAGTTTCTTCAAAGATAGAATCATAGAATGCATCAATCACCCATGCACTTGGAGTGGGAATTAGAGAATGCAAGTGACAGATACATAGGTAAGCAAATGAATGATTACCTCAATGAGATCTTCGGGTAACAAAAATATTGAACATCCAAGTTTCCTTGCAATACTGATAATGTAGGTTGCATTCATCTTCTTCTGCTCCTCTGCATCAACCAAAATTTCGCATAACTAAAAAGTCTAATGAATAATTGTAGCGACTGAATGGAGAAACACAAAGTAACTAAAAAATGTACTACATATATTGATGATAAAAGGTCTATAATGTGGACTTCTCTTAGCTCTGTCGTATTCAGACAAGAAGAAGGAAATGTGCTCTAGAATGTGGATATGTCATTGGAAAAATCAGAGAAAAGATTTTCATAGGCAAAATGTGAATAGAAATTTGTGAAGACATAGCATGCTGGAAAGATGAGGCCCTTTCCAGTAAGACCATGACACCTCCTCTATTCAAGTATCATCTGACTAAGTGATCCTGAAGTTACTTATCCATAAGTAAGTTAGACATGCTTCATAGTGTCCCAATTGGGTTTGTCAATAAATAAAGGATAAAAAATCTTAGTACGTGTTTACAAAGATCACTCTATTCAATCATACAACATTTTCCCTTCACATCTCAGTATTCAGTAGGCCATCACACAAATTACCATCCAATAGTATTTTGATAGATTAGCTATTGGAAAAAAAATAGCAGGAAAGAACAATGCCTCGTGTTGATACTAACAAGCAACTAAATTGAATCAGAACAACTGAAAGAAGGAGCCTATTTGAAGTCTGAAATAAGATTACCAGTTTCTCCTTTTGTAACAAGACTCCAGTTAACAGCTCGAGGGTGTACAGCGCTAAGCAGCTCAAGGAAAAAGATGCCATCTGACAAACTCTTATCCTGTAAATTAAACAGTCTCAGTTCTCTGTCTCACAATAACAGAAGTTAAAGAGGTGTAAGCTAGCCAACTTGTGGGGGTTTTATTCAACTAGCAATGCCTCATACAACAACTATATCAGACTATTTGATCTAACTTCGAGGAAAAAGAAGATGCACATAAAGCATCCAATTTTACCAAAAACAGGTGTCCAATCGAAAATCAGAGACTGTATAGAAGTTACAACTTTCTTTGCAAGCCATATCAAGAAATTTTCCACCAGAGAAAAAACTTGATTGTCACGTTTAGTCATCTAACTGGAAGTTTAATAGTTAGGGCCTTAGAGGTTTACATATCATATGTATGCATGTATAGTCTGCCTAAGTAAATCTTGAACTTGATGGGCACACTAACATTATTTTCATGCCTTCTCATTACCGATAACAAAACACTTCAAAGCAAGGTTCAAAACATTGAAAATAGATGCTATATGCACCCATCTACACATACACACGCACACAAAGCTAGTAATGATCATATGCCTGCTAGAAAACCCATGCTTTATCAAAATAATCAATTGAACGCCTACTCAACTCTATTGTTCTGGATCTGAAAATGACTGATCTTTAGAAATTATACCTTAAAACTAGCCATGCGACTCTTGCTTCCTGAATTTCTTACTTTGCTGTTGGACCACTCCAAGATATCTGCATCGGTGATTTCCTTCCCATTGGAATGAAACCTCAAATTCTTCAAGAGCTGAAGCATGTTACATCGCATTAACTGCCACAAGTAAGCTGAAATAGGGAACAAAGAATGTTGGTCCAAAACAGTTTGAGCTAAACAACCCCTTCCACCTCCCCGAAAACCAAACAAAGCATGTTGATATTATTGATATGAATAAAATTAAGAAGTAAAAAAGAAGAAGAATAAAGGACAACAATATTTACCCAATATTAATTTCTTATTTCCCTGTACAATGTCATTTCCAGCAATATTTACAAGAGAAAACTTCAGTTGCTTCCCGATCTTCACAACTTGGTTGCAGTTTTCTACTTTTCTGAACGGCATCTTAATTGGAGGCTTAGTAGCAATTTTCCAATTAACAATTCCAGGAGACACCTTGTCAAGTGTCTCTAAAAGCAACCATCTGGAAAGACACAAACATTCATTAGATTGAAATAAATACACCTGCGCACATACACACTCATAGAAGTGGTCTTTGTATGAATACATAACACTTTCATGAGACCAAATAGATATAGAAATGTCATTGCATGAGAAAAAATAGATCACAGCGGAATTCAAATTCTTTAGTTTAACTTAGTCAGGAAATTTTGTAGTAACATGAATTAAGCCCGCTGCCATGGGGAAAGTTTGCAGTGCTAGGTAACCGAGATAGCACTCACCCATTTCTGAGATCTTCAAAAACATTGTCTATGTAAGCTGAATTTCCAAGACTATTGATCCAAAAGCGGAAAGCTCTTTCTTCCCTGGACATTTGAGCTTCATCTGGTGAAATCTCCAGAAAGGATATTTGCTTTGTTTGACTTGATAGCCCATTCCTACAGATAAGAGGTTTATAGTCAATTCAAGATTGAAACAAGTTATCAAATAACTAAATTTTCCAGTTAAATATCAGTCCCTATGAAATGTGTAGCACTAATTTTACCATACTTGGCTATGAAGTCATAACCTCTCAAACTTGACTAGCTGAATTGGCTAATCATACAATTGGTCATTTTATTACAAAAGTGAGGCAAAGGAACAAAATTGCTTATTCAAGTCACTCCGCTGGCATTCAGTATGCTAAGAAAGAAACATGGTAAAGCACTAAGACACACTGTTTTAGAAGAACAAGAGATAAAATGCAAATTAACATGAATAATTTGCACATATTCTGTCAATATTGCTAACCAAAAAGCAGTTAAATTACCAAAACCTTGTCCTACAACAAGTGAAATTCTTTCGAACACAAATGGTTTAACCAGCAATTTCTTCTACTAAATGTGTCATATACAAGAAAACTTGAAACAGAAATAGTCAGCAAGTTCATTCATAGAACTCAAAGAAACACTAGCTTCTTACCTGTGCTGAAAGATATGCGCCACAAATGCAAGGTTAAGATTTGGAGAGCCTTCCACAATATCTTTCGCAGTTAAGTATCTTTTGCAACCCATCCTATCCGCATGTTCCAAAACCAACTTTGCTCTTTCTAAATGGTCTTTCACTGTGAGTGTGGTAGGATTAATGTACTCAGGGGCAAGAACAATTAAGAGGTGAGCATAAGCTTCTGCATCCTACAAAAGCAAATGAATGGCTTAAGAATCAGCTTTATACACTCAAAATGGGCAAAGAAATTACACGACAGGGATGAATAAGAAAGCTCTTTTCTTTTTATTTCTGGTGTAGAAGGACAAGAAAATCTTCCACCACTCATTCTATAAAAATAATAGCTTAAAAGAACCCTCAACACATAGATGTCTCTAATTATGTGAACTATCTGGTCCTTTTTTATTCTTTCAATGGATAATTATTTAGAATTTCTGGGAATTGAAAAGAAAACAAGTGCCATAGTCGCCCTGTCTCAGAGGGCAAAATATTATCTTTAGAAGACCAAGGAAAATGTTGCAAATATCAAAAATTTACATAGTCACACCTATTTGATGCAAAGTCTAACTCATTTTTATCTACCTTTATGTCAGATGAGAAGTTTGTCACAATTTTCTCGTATTTAGCTTTCTTCAATTGAAAATTCATCCACCTGAGCAAGATTTTTTCTGGTGGTAGACTCATCAGCTCCTCCGCATCCTGACATCACAGATTTGAGATAATCAAGTATATAACACAAGTTTCGCCGAAAGTAATCAATTAATGAAGTATTGATGAGTGTGTGTCTTTACCTTGTTATCATCAATTAATTCCAACAACTGAGGTGTTTTCTTTAAGTTGAGGTCTGCCAATAGTTGAATCTGAAATAGCATGAAAGAAAATCAGTGTCCTTAAAATGTTTTGGTACTGATTTCAAGTCCTATGAGCTAAAATGTATGCTGGTGACTTTAATATCTTAATCCTGACTCCTTCATCTTGTAAGTTGTAAGGCATTCTATTTGTACTATAGTTATCTAATTATTTCAAAGTTTTAAAATCCATAAAATGATTCAGTAAGGACACATTTAGATTACCTTAATGATTTGAGATATCACTCCAAGAACAAGATGCCTCTGGAAACCGATAAAAAAAATAAAGTATTAGACCAGTATGTAACACTGCAGAAACTGAAGTTAGATAAACATGCCAGCCATAAAACCTCACAGACAAAAAAATTCACGCTGATAAAAGTAAGCTTATGAATATATCTTGAGGAATACTAAAATCATGGAACCCATCTTTGAATAACAATTACACCATGATATTGCACAGAAAAAGCACAGGATGGATGACTAAAATCAATATAATCTAGCCACAGGACCAGAAAACAAGATAATCTCGAGGCAGCAGGGATAAAGACAGCTGATTGAGTCATATCACTGGACATGCAAGAAGAGCTTTGATGACACCCCTCAAACATAAGTTTCAGGGTTACATTCGCATTCAAATGAAAAGAGAAAGGCAATTCAGCTGACATTACATGAATGCTGCTCAAAGCCCAGGGAAGAAGATAGAGCTATTTAGACTGTGACATGGTTTTATGAGTAAGACACGCTGAAACCAAGTTTACAAACCCACAACTGATGGATCCCTTTGGTAACTGAATGCGTAAGAAAGTCAACTAAGTTTTTGCAGAATTGTGTCCTAAATTTATAGAACAACTCCATTGGAGAACAGATTGCTAATGTGAAAGGGATGCATACCAATAATATACCCAGTGTAATCCCACAAGTGGGGTCTAGGGAAGGTAGCATGTACACAGAGCTTAACCCTACTTTTGTGGGGTAGAGAAATTGTTTCTAATAGACCTTCGGCTCAAAAGAAATGTTACCGAAGCAGGAGAAAGGGATACATACCCTTCCTTCAATAAAGTCTTGAGTGCCAATATTCACCAGAGTACATCCAATTGCCTTTGCAGAGTTGAGGCACAATGTATGATTTTCATTCCTTTCCCATGGATTTAGCATTCTCTTCATGTTTATTGCCCGTTCATCAATTGTTCCAGGTACAGCCACATTGATAAGCTTGCTGCAGCAAAAGAACAATATTATTAACAATCTAGTCAAATAAATTTTACATACTTGAGACATATTAATATACAAAGTGAAAGATTTGATGCACACCAAATAAGAACTCCATCCTTGGAAACCTCAAAGAGATCATTAGTTAAAGGATCAATTGGAAGGTATTTCTTCAAAAACTCATCATCCGCAAGATAGCTGTTAATGTGTGCAACATATGATGCCTTCTCAGATTCACTAATTGTGTGGAGCAACGTAGAAGTTGCTGACTTGACAAAAGCTGAAGAACTCTTTGCAGTATTTCCCATCCTTGCAGCTGCATGTGCTTGGATTTTCAAATAAACCTGTCATGAGTTCATCAATTCTTGTGTTCTTACACAAATCAAACCAACAAATTCTTGACAAGTACGCTCTAACAAAGTTCATAGATAGAATAGAACTACTGAAAACAAATGCTCATAGGATACTGTGAATGCATTTCGAGTCAAAATTGCAAGGTATGAAGGAGTATACTTGTGGGAGATTAAAAGGTCCTTTTTAAGCTAGTTATTCACTTCATTTTCATCTTCCTCTTCCTAGTTATTAAAACAATATCTCAAACCTCTAAATTTACTAGGAGTATCATCTGAATTGATTCATTTATATTCAGATCATGGACACACAAAATCATTTGAAATTATTGAACGCTTGAAGTTCTCTTTCTGTGCCGAGAAAAGTAAAACAAGAAACTTTAACAAAATAACTTAATTGACAAAATCTCTAACCAAAAATCAGAGACTAAATCGAAGTACGGATCCTCAATTTCTTTTTCTTTTTCCATTCTCCTTTGTTTTGATAATTTGGAAGTGAAGGAAGCTCTATCTGGAGGTACAGCAGAAGGTTCCATAAACAAGGTGATTCGAAATAACAAAAAATTTCAAATCAAATTCGCACTTGAATTCGCCTTTTTAGCGGTTCCAGACCGTTTCTATAGCTTCTAACAGGAAAAAGGATCTAGTATCTTCTTCAAATTTGAAAATGCAGAGTATCAACTAACAACATTCTACTAAATGCGATCAAGTGCTACCTGAAGAAACAGCTCAAAATCAACATCTTCCTCCAAGTTTTTGTAGGATTCTCTTAAAAACGACTCTCTTTCTTGCTCTGTAAGATTCTCCCCGACGTGTTTTATTCTCGCCATTTTGGATGGTAAGTCTGCGAGCGTCAGACCTCCATTTTCCCTCTTCATCGCGTTGAACTGCAAACAACAAAAATCCTTAGAATACAGAACTGATTCTGATCAATCGATCAATACATTAAATCAATCAACTACATATCGATCCCAAATGTTGTTGAAAATCGCTATATAAATACTCAAAAAAAACTCATTCCGCTTAGCGAAACGCAAGAGTTATTAATCAAATTGTAGAGAATTGAAAAACTTACATGAGATTTTAAACGCCGAAGCTCGACCTGAGTGAACTGACTCTGAAGCCATGGATCAGATACAAAAACACCTACATATCCAGCCATTGTTTGATCTTTCTCTTAATCAAAAACACCGATTTCCTCTTGAAGGATTGGGTATAGAGTTTGGTTGGAGATGTTTCTCTCACTAAGCAAAGAGAGTGAGAGAAGCATGTGATTTGAAAATGGGAGTGGGAGAGGCCTAATAGTACAGTGTAGACTGGGGACAGAGAAGAGCTGTCAGTGTTCAAAGTTGTTCTGAGCAAAAATTCAAATTATGACCGTATTATCCCTTTTTAACCGCTATCCTTATATTAATATTAATTAATTAATTAATTAATTAACATAATAAAAGCCTTTACTTAAACTTAACATTGTTTATTACAGTAATGATATAGCAGATGTGTGACTGTTAAATATTTGTGGTAAAGTTGTAAATATTACTCCCTCCGGTGTCAAAATAAATGTTATTTTAACATTTTCAGTTTGTTTCAAAATAAGTGGCGTTTCACATTATCAAGAAGCTATTAATGATGTTCTTCCAATTTTACCCTTATTTAAATGAAGAGAGATTTATATATTACTAAAGAGCTATATTTCTTTTCAAGGTATTTATTAAGAGTAAGTTAGTAAAAATACATTTTACTTTCTAGAAGTGAGTAATTTCTTAAGGGGTATGCTAAAGCTAAAAACATCACTTTAACACGAATTTGAGTTATTAATGAAGCCCTATATTTTTAAAAAATTCAAAAGGCGTGAATATTCATCTCACGTATGTTGCTGAATTTGGGCGGGTAAAAATGGGCAGTTATTGACCCACTCAAAAGTTACTTGAGCTGAAACGCGTTGGCTAAGATGAGCTAAAATGCGGGTCATGATTCAACCTGTCCAACTTTAATTAACCAGATTGGTTTAATTATGCAAAGTTTTACGATGTACAAAAAATAAGATTTATTATGCTTCAAACCGAACGACCCCTTAACCCTTTGTTTGGATGGTGGTTAGTCATAGTATAGTATGGTATGGTTACTAAGAGTACCATGTTTGTTTTGATTGTTATTTAAAATATATGTTATGGTCTGGTTTGATTTTATTTTTAGATAACCATGAAAAGTCTCACTTTATTAAACCACCAATTTGGTGTAATCCCATTGTTTCTTAATTTTTCTTTTCAATTATGCCCTTACTTAATATTACATAATTCTATTTTACCCTTTATTGTACGTTACTTAACTCCACCCATCAAATATCTTATACAGTCTACTGGGTTCAGTTCTCTTCTGTATTCAGTCTTCTCTCTTTCTAGGTTTGATTTCTTAAACTTCTTACAAGTCTGCTTATTTTTTATTAAAGTTCGTGTATTTTATTTTGATTTGCTTTTTTATTAATTTTGTTAGAATTCGCATGAACTTAACAACTTAATTTATTGACAAGGCATAATTTGCGATAAATTAACATAAAAAATTATCTTAAATTATTTTATTAGAAATTATTGATGAATTTAACTTATATAATAATTTAGGACATTTTAATAAACTTACCAGTTACAATACAGTCAAACCAAACAAATAAAAATGTTATTAAACAGCAGCAAACCATACAATCTATTCAAACATTATATTTACATTACAATACAATACAATATCATACGATACAATACCGTACATTATGAAATCATGGGTAACCACAGTCCAAACAAAGTGTAACTGTTGCTCCACGGACAGGATGGGGGTATCTGTTTACACTTATTTCCTTTTCATCTTGCTTCACTTTGATAGTTAGATATGCCTTAACTTGCTGTGAAAATCAAGGGTTGTAATGAACTTTAATCAAACCTGGGGTGGACCTACTTACCTACTTGACATTTTCTTCAGGGTTACATCTCTTTGCAATGAACTATTGGATTTCTTCGGGCGTTAAATGGACGGGTTTGTGTTGAATTTGAAAATGTTAAAAAGGAATGAGTCAATAAATGGATGAGTTATTGATCCGTTTAATTACTTGAATTGAAATAGACTAAAAATTGAATTATAAATCAACCCACTTAATTCTTACTAAATTTCAAATACTTTATCTGTTTTTTAGTTATTTATTTGAGTATCTAATATAAAATAAATAAATTTTAAAAAAAATCTTCTTTATATTGACAGAGTTTCTCATGAGTTAATTTGTAACTGCATATCAATTCAATTTTAAAATAAATTGAAGTAAGTGGATCAAAATAAATTAAATTAATAAAATAAATAAATTAATAATCTGACAAACGTAAACAAATTAGACAGATCATAATTTTATAAATTAATTTTACCACTCATGGAATTTTTAATAATTTCGAAGGAATGCAACCAAAAAAAAATCGATAATTTTAAGTTATGTTTTCAATTGTTATGTAAGTTGGAAGGGGGAAAAGAAAACTTACTAGACATCTTTAAATATATCATAAACATATACTTTAATTCCTATATGATCATATAGGTACTTAAAAGTAATGAACTTAGATGTTATTAATTAGAAAATTTAACTTCAAAACATAAACCTAATTAGAAGTTATTAACACATTTTTACCTACTTTATAGAGGTTAATCCCTCGGAAAGAACATATATTTTTAATGAGTGAATGGTGAAAAACACATCTAAAATATCACCTTTTTTTTTTAGTTTCGTACCTGAATTATCAGGTGTGTGAGTTTTCTACCTAAACTATCACACAAATTTATGGAAACACACCTAAACTATCAGTTGTTTCTTTTTCATACCTGAATGATGGTGATATTTTAAATAGGAAAACTGAGCGATGAATA
Organism: Datura wrightii; assembly: GCA_035772735.1. NCBI lineage: Eukaryota > Viridiplantae > Streptophyta > Magnoliopsida > Solanales > Solanaceae > Datura > Datura wrightii. The sequence goes on from JASDFA010000011.1 coordinate 4,135,776, forward strand.
GTTGAAATGAATTTTGATAAACATTTGATAATAGATTCCATTGCATTATTTATTGATGGCTTGAGGTTACTGGGTAAATTAGTAAAAATATTTTTTTTATTTATACTTTTTTTAAAAGACGTATAAAAAAATAGAGAAGTAATATAATATAGAGGAAGTACATACTAATAAAGATTAGAGGTGAAAGATAAGCCTTGTCATGTCATTAAAGTCCAAGCAAATCCTTGTGATATTACGTGAGCAATTTAAAACTTTATGATATGATTTAAATTTTCGTAAATATTGTATATTATGTAATTCTAAAAAATAGTTATATATTGTGAAACTTTTACCCTATTCGAGAAATGAGATCAAGTGAATATGGGTCGTCCTTATGAGCATCTTCTAACCTCAATTTTCTAGTCATGGCATGGTAGAATCTTGAATTTATATTCACATTACTTGTTATTGGTTGAGACGAGCTTAAATAAAGTGACATGGAAAGTGAAAATTCGCTAATTTTGTCTGCGATGTTATTGTTACCTATCATAAATTTTGACATAGCCAAAATTGAGCTATTTTTGATAGTTTGAGGGTAATTTTGGCCCTTTTATTGTTATGTCAGCAATCTAAAGGACTTATTGTGCACAACCAGTATTTAAAGGCATTTGTTTGAAATTGTGGTTAAAAAATTAGACGGCGAAAATATTTCAGATACCAAAAGCAAATATAAGATAAATTTGAGCAATTCCAAATAGTTTAAACGTATTTTTGACCTTTTTCCATTGTTACAATATTTCTTGCACCCTTTCACCTATTCTGTCTTGAAACTATTCATGAAAGGACAAACCATTAGCTTCAATCTGGGTCCTGGATTTTACAAGCTATATATAGCCTAGATGACATCTCATTATCCATGTGTAAAATTATTTGGGGGGTGGGGGGTGGGGGGGAGCTCATGATATTTTCTGCTTGTACAAAAGTTTAGAGTATTTTCTTATCCTAACAATCAATCAGGGTCGGAGTCAGGTTGGCAAAAAGGATTCATTCAAACTTCCTTTGTCGTAAAGTACACTGTATATATAAGGTCAAATATGATATTTATGTGTATATGTTGTATTTTTAACCCCTTTAATATAATTTAAAAACTTATTTCGAATCCTTTTTGTGAAAATCATGTCTCTGCCACGACTAACAATATATATAAAGTAGAATTTTTTGAAAACAAAAAAGAAGCAAAATTAAAGGTTTGAATAATCTTGGTTGACAAATGTGATCTTCAATGACAAAGCAAATCAAAGCCACACATGAGTGGAATGGAACCATCACGCTTTTTAACATGTACAAATCACTAGTAATAATGATAATATCAAAAGTTTTGGGGTGGCAAAACCCATGTGTGGATTGGCCCTACTTGTCCTTCACTTGTGGTCTCATGAATCACTTCTAAACTCCAGTAACCATAACCATAACACACTTTCATAACAATAGCCTATCGAATTTATTATTTATTTTTTTTAATTAATATATATATAGAGAGATTTTACTCGATTATATATATTATACGTATATTATATATTCGCGAATTGTTTTAAGTTTAAGCTATTAGATTGACAACTAGTTAGGCTGATCCTTGCAAATTCAAATTATATGAGAATTTGATACACTGTTTTCTTCCTCATTGATTAGGCTTTAGGCTGAACTGTTTGCACTTTAAGACGGGAGATTATGAAGTACATAATTAAGTTAGAGGAATAGTAGATAGTTATATATATTCTTGCTTATCCTTCTATATTAGTAGTCGTAGTATTATTCTGATAGATTGTGTGTACCTTGCTTATCCTATATTAAAAAAGATCAATTTATGTTGCATATATAATTGTAAAGCATGTGATGCTACTTAAAAGTGGTGGAAATTTTGCAAATGTTGCAGTGAGCTTAATTTGGGAAGTCCAGGGCCAACTTAATTAATTAGACTGTTAATGGGTAATGTTGTTCCCCATCTTTTGTGTGTGTCACATATTGGCATTATTTTTTTATGCTTTAAAATGGAAAGCAATTAATTGGAATGGGTCATATGTATGAAGTGCTTTATTATATTGTTGTGTAAATGCTTCACAGCTATACAATATAACCCCCCCCCCCAAAAAAAAAAAAAAAGGTGCATGGGACACTAGAAAACTTGCTTGTATGGTTGCATATTGGATTCGATTTTAAAAGTTATCGGCTTTGTTTATTGGTTATTGGTTTATAGACATACTAAATCGTTAAACTATTAGTTAATCGGTTATTGATCATTATCAATTCGATTATCGAGTTAACCGTAAGAATATTAATCTAATAATTTAACTATAGGTTCGGGTTATTAGTTTAATCGTTAATTTACACCGCCCTACTTGTTTTGTATCTATTAATTCCTTGGTTGCTTTGTTTCAGACAGTGTTTGATTAGACATAAAGTGTTTTTTTTTTTTTGAAATTTGTGATCTAGAAACAAACCTTATTTGTGTGGCTATAAATTATTTCATTTAGTATTAAAAAGGTAATTTTAAAGTCAAGTCATCTCTAATTAGAGAAAAATAATATTCTTTTTTGAATAAACTAAAAAGAAATATGTGTCACATAAATTGAGACAATTGTAAGACCTTCATCCCTACGATCAAATATTATATGATATGATGAATGATCCCGCCATCCTTAATTAATTTTTTACGAAAATATACAGTTCAGTATAAAATATTACATTCACATAGTCATATCTTTATATTACACCTGAATAGCCTTTTTTCTGCAACAGTTCTTATACACGGTATATTTACACAACATTATAGACTTACTATACACAATGTATAAACCTTGTATACAAATATATAATAATATATAAGAGGTTCTTATACATGCGTTTACATTGTTATACAAATTATACCAAAAATTGTATTTGATCTCCTGTGGTCTTCGACTATGAAACTCCATTCGAAATGACACCACCGACAAACCACAATCATCAATTAGTTAAAATTGTCAATACATTCAAAATCTATTTGTGAGCTTTCAAGCTTTTAAGAATCCAACTGTAGAAATTTAAATTTTTTAATTTAATTCAGCCAACAATATTTAAATTTATAATGATAAATATTAGTATCACTCATAGTCAGTTTTTAAGTATCAAAATATAAAAATTTTCTAAAAATCTCCATGTCTGAAAAAAGGAGAAACATAACATGGATCTTTATGTTTTTCCATAGTGGCTAATAGAAACTATCTATTGCCATGAGAAATGAAGTAATTGTCCAGCATAAATTATGTAGTATCTAATTCGCACAAAAAGTTTGGAAACTGAACTTATGTTCAGTGGCTCCAAGATTGTAGGTGCTCTCTTAGGATAAATGTCATCGTTTTTTCATATTTTTTTTATATATATAATATATTATTTTTTAATTATTTATTGAAAGTTAATATGTCAATTAGAAAACATGATCAACAGTAATGTCAACTAGAATGTCTTATTTAAGATCAATAATGTCTTGAAAAAAAACTGAGTGATTACTAATTGAAAAAAAAGTTATCAAAAGAAATCGCGTAAGACGATTATTCATAATTTTACATCTCAAAAAATTAAGTATAAATTTTTAAAATATATAAAAATATTTTTTTAAAAAAATAAAGGCCTCTCGTTAAAGTTGGATTTTAGGCTATCAAAAGTATTGAGCCGCCACCAGGATAAGATCACATAGTCAAGGAAAACATTCAGCCTAACTCAAGATAATGGGCTAAATCTAACGAGTCCAAATAAATTGAATATTATTATATGACAAAATGATATATTGGACTTAATATTCAAGGTCCAAGAAAGATGGGTTGAATCCAAAAAGTCTTTATCACTCTTATTCCGCAGTCTTTAGCACATTGTAATTGACGGTGATTGCACTAATATTGAGCAATCAAAAAAATGCTTTAGCATACTGAAAGGTGAAAAATGGAAAAAAATTGTTCACTCCGGATGTATGCATCTAATCAATAAGAAAAAAGATGTGTAATATTTTTAACTATAATTATTCATATTTAATCATAGCTAATTGCTCTGTATTTAAAATAAAATTCATAATAAATTTAATTTATTTTCTATGATTAACTTAATTATATTAGGTATACACATTTGATATGGATAAGTTTTTACCCCCAAATATTTATCACAGAAATGGTTGAACACTTGAACTCATCCACACCTTGCTGTCATTGTTATTTTAGCGTCAAGACCAAAGAGGTCTGATCCTAAGAGTTCACAGTCGACATATTTTAAACTTTTTTTTTCTCTCGAGAGGATGTGGCTAAGTGATTAATTAAGTTGAGGGAGAATTACGAAGTTTCAGATTTAAATTTTAATAGATGCAATATTCATCAGACCGAATAAAGTTATCTGATATTTGTGTGGAGGAAGGGGTGCAACATATACATATGAAATAATCGAAATATATACTGCAAGCTGATCCGAATATCACCATCATTAAGAAAAACATTTAAATTTTTGCTAGCTTTTCGTTGATTATGTTTTTGTGCCTCTAACCTCAAAATAATATCCTGGGCAGGTTTTGTGTAACAGAACATTGTGTGCTAGTGATTTGGACATGTTTAAAAATTAATGTTATGGTGGTTCCTTTCCACTTACGTGTGGGCTTTGATTTGCTTTGTCACTGAAGATCACATTTGCGATACAGTCAAATCTATTTTAATATAATATTTTTCTTTTAAATATTTGTATTTGAAATTTACTATGTATATGACATTGGTGATAATTATTATAAAAATTTTAATATTTATTTACGCATAATATATTTAGTATAGAATATTACTGCACAATATTTGATAATGACTATTATAGAGAATTAATTTTATAAAGAGTGTACCGCTATAATAAACGTCATTGCTGTTATAAGTAGAATGTTGTTATAGAGAGGTAAAATATAACATGAAAAATTGATTCTGAAGAAAATAAAGACGTTATAGTGAAATATTATTATAACGAATGATTGTTATAGAAAGGTTTGACGGTATATATTCACACCTTCAGCTGCTAATAGGATAATAAATTCGAGACTCAACCACACAAAAATAGAGGTCAGAAAATACCCATAAGGACGACCAATATGCAACATATTCACTATGATTAGCCATATTAGCATTTACTACAATAAAAATAGAAAAATTAAGGGAGGGGGGGAGGGGTGGGGGGCAGAGGGGGAACTGAAAACAACGCCGTCTGTGGGAATCGAACCCACGACCACATGGTTAAAAGCCATGCGCTCTACCAGCTGAGCTAAGACGGCTTTGTTTGAACAGTAATCGTTTCAAACATATACAAAGAATCATGTCTAATAGTACACAAATGATAATCCAAGCCGGGGATATAGTTTGAGTCAATTCGGAATTTGAATTTTTTGGATTTTTGGATTTCAGATTTTATTTTTAAAATTTTTGAATTTTTGATTGGACATCGGATTTATTATTATGGATTTTTGAATATCTGAAAATTCAAAATTGTTATACCTTATATTTATGCCCAATACTAATAAGTTAATATTCAAGATCCAGTAGATTAATACCTACGACCCATCACAATATTAAATCAATATGAAATTTTCTATCAATCAATTATAAAAACGTAAAATGTTTCATGAGTAAGTAAAGTTTAATATACGGATGGGCAGTAGAGTTATCTCAATTCTTGTTAATTATAGAAAGTTATAAATTTAAAGGAGCAAACTAGTGGTGGATTGAGGTTGTTAATCATTATAGTCTACCTAGAAAGCCCAAAAGTCAAAATCAAAAAATCCAAACAAGTTATTTCAAAACCAAACTTAAAAAAATTAATCCAATCCGAATTTGTTTGGATTGAATTTGAATTGTACTTTCATTAATTCAAAAATCATATATCCGAATCGAAAATTCTCATATTCAATTTGATGGCCCGCTCACCCCTAATCCAAGTGGATTGTATGGAAGAGATCTCTTATTGTTCCTCCACTTATTGTTCAATATAATATTTTATCATAACACAATCATCTAAGAATCAATACATGAAATTCTAATAAATTTGAAAGAAGTTGTACTAAAAAGTAATCTATATAAAACTTCTGATACGTCTATTTGTGTCAAGGGTCTTAGACATCAAGGACCTATTTGACAGACTGTATTAATTAGAATAGTTCCTGGATTAAAATTTAGTCCAGCCAATTCATTATTTGGTTACTCAATTCAACCTAATACATGGATTATTTATACATCATAAGATATATTATTTTACACCAAGGAAACAAAGAACTAACTAATCCACGGATAAGATCCCTAAATGACTAGACTACCCCTCAATCCCTTTTCCTAAATTTCTTTATACAAAAATTCAAGGATATAATTGTAAAGAAGATTTTTGTAAAGTTTTAAACGAAACCCAATACATGATATATCTAGTTTTTAACACAATGAATCAAACACTTGATAAAAATAATCTCAGCATTACAATGCTTGTATTACCGATTCCTGCATTATAATGCCTGTATTACCAATTCCTGCATTACTTGTCTTCGAATCAAACTACCCCTAATTTCTCAAGATATTATCTTGTACCTTATATCGAAATCTTTCTTCTTTCTTTTTGGCGACCATCGAAATTATTAATAATACCTAATATATCACGGATTCCATTAGAGGGGCGATGAAAGAACGATTGATCTGATGTATTTAAGTCTTAATCTTTGACTTCAAACTCGTATAATATTACAAACTATAAAATACTAAAAAACAGATTTAGAAGCTCGATTATAAATACACATGAATCCTACAATTTTTATCTAAATCTTATATTAAATATCTATAAATATTTATCCGTAAACTCAATTATATTTGTTATATTAACTTAAAATTGTTACAGTAACTCAGACATTAAGGATTAACAAATATAGATCCAACGATCTCGAGAAAGAAGTAGTATGATGTGAGATGAGAGGACAAAAATCTGGTATCCTTGTCCCCCATTATGTGTAAATAAAGTTACCACGACATTATCATTAAATTTTGCACTACATCCACTTGTCTTAACTGAAAAATGGTAATGAAGAAATTCATGAGGTCCCAAAGACTGTCATTTTAACCTTTTCTTTATTTTAAATAAAAGTAGTAACACAAATATCGATAAAAATTTCAAGTTACTAAGCAATGGTTTCAAGTATTAATCATTTAAATAAATTAAATTGTTTTAAGATATTTAATTTATTAAAAATAACATAAAACAAGTATGGAGACGTTTAAAATAGTCAAAATAAATATATAAGTCATTGTGGATGAAGCCCAAGATATACCAAGTGAAATTGGACTTTGGAAAGAGTAGTAAACTAAAACATCATAAAAAAAGAAACTTTCCAAATTGTATTTGAATAAAAGAAGTATGAATAATGGGTGTGAAATGACAAGGATATAAAAATATATTAAATAAATTTGGAAAAATCTTTTAAGCGTTCATTGTATAAATAAATTAAATTATTTAATTTAATTATATACATTACTCTCAATAAATCATAAAATTCTATTTTATATTGATGTGTTATAATTAATTAATAGGATTGATGCATATTTTATGAGATTAACTTATCTATATAACGAGAGCTTAAGAATACGCACAAAAATTTCTTTAAAATATGCCTCCTCCGTTTCAAAATAAGTGGTGCTTTCAGCTTGAGCACACCCCTTAAGAAAACTACTCATTCCTAAACAAAAAAATACAATTACCCGCTTACCCCTAATAAATATCTTTAAAACGATGTAACTCTTTAATATTTTCTTGATTATGCAAAATTCTCTACACTTAAATAAGGGTAAAATTAGAAGAACATTATTAATGTCTTCTTAGTTATGTAAAACACTATTTATTTTAAAACAAAATCAAAAAAATTAAAATACTAATTATTTTAAAATAAAAAAATATAAAATAAAACTTATCTAACAAAAATATTTTATTATATATTCATATACTTAATTAATTAAAAATAAATTATAATTTAAATATTTACGAGGTTACCGATATATTGAGACTTTTTTTTTTAATCTTTCCTTGATGAGAGACCACAATGAAACTTGAAGCCAATGTGGCGTGGGTGTATCCAACCTTAAGATCTCTTGTGTCCATTTAAAGCTTTGCTCTCTGCCAAATATCATAGGCAGACTGTGACTTATCTCTGTCAATTCCTCTTTTTACACCTTTGACTCGTTGCCTTCAACTAATAGCCTTTTTTCTTTTTTTTTGAGTTTCGATGATTCGATATTTCATATTTGTATAAAGATTTGATTAAATTTAAATTAATAAGTTGAAAGATCTATTTTTGCAGGTGACGTTTTTAATGAGTTTTTTTTATTTCGAGAAAGTTAAATTTGAAATCTCAACCATTCCACCACAATTCACGTGGATTCGACTAATAGACTTTGTCATTTAGTAATTTGCAGTAACTTTTCCCTATGCGCCGTTGCAACAGTTGAATACCTAACCATTTTCTCTGTTGCACAGTTTGTAGACCCATAGCTTTCATGTTGAAATAGACCTCTCCAATTTACATTCCTTCTCATTATTATTATTATTATTATTATTATTATTATTATTATTATTATCAACAATGTTTGTAGGTATTTGATTGGTTATGAAATTAGTTTTATGTATTATCGATTATATATTTTCAATATTAATACCCTTTATCGTCTAACTAGCAACCATATTTACCCTCCACTTATTAAAATTCTACGTTTCCACTTAAAATTACCTACGTGACACCTTTTTCTTCCGATATTAAAAAGTATAAGAAAAGATAATTATAGCTTATTTTAATAGTACGAGGGTAAACATGGTCAATTTAAAAAATAATGGGAAAAAAATAATTTTTGTTTTTGTGATGAAGGAGGGATATTAACTTATCAAATATAAATTTAAAAAGAAAAATACAAATAAAAAGTAGGCACGGAGCACGAAGCATGTCATAGTGACGCGTGTGGGGTTAAAAAGTCTATTTTTCAAACTTTTGAAAGTTTCCTTAAATTTATGTAATTCGTCGGTTTGCAATTTTTCCCCTCTTTTTTTTTTTTTTCGGTATTCGATATTAAAATTTTAATTAATTTGAATTATGATAAGATATTTTATATTGATATTTGTTATGCAGATATTATTTTTAATAAATTTTTTTATATATTTAAAATTTCAAATTAAAAATAAAAAAATTCCGACATTCCATACCACGATGACATTGTATTATATAGTGTCATTATTCACTGTTGTCTTCTGTCACAACAAAGACCCAACAAATTGGAGGAAAAAATAAAGTAGGATAAATTCCCTTCCCCCACTTATTAATAAAGCAAATAGAGTAAAGCTGATTTTTTGCTGCTTTACATTTTTGGATATCTGGGCTTTGGCCTCTTTCTCTGTTCTTGGGCGGAGCTAAGATACCGCAGTGAATTTTTAGCTTAGAAATTATATTATATAAAAAAAATAAAATTATTTTTTAATGAATATATATATAGTAGGTATTGAATTATTATTTAATTTCTTGATATGTTTATTTTTTTTATTATATATTTTGAATTTCTTGTGGGAAAATATTGAGCTTTTACTTCTTATCTTGTTTATGGGCAGAGTTAAAAGTATCGAAAAGGGTTTTATTCAAATTCTCTTTGCTAAGAAATTACATTGCGCGTGAAAAGTTAAAATTATTTTTGAGTAATATGAAGTACGTGTTTAATTCCATTTGATTTTTTCATAAATTCAAAGCAATTCCTTAAATATATTTTTGAATAGTTTTAGTCGTTGAAGTTATAAAAAAATGAGGACATTTGATCTGTGTGGAATATCCAAAGAATTCTGGCGATTAAATTTTATGAGAACTCTATTAGTGAAAGGTTATTCCTTTGCAAGGCTGGAAGTTAAGCAAAGTCACGAAGCCACTTGACTATGCTCGAGCAGAGCCCAGACCCAAAGGTGGTGGCTGAACTCGCTACAGAGTTCAAGAGCGGAAAGCCACTTGACTCAACGGAAAGGAGCGAGCAATACTATCTTGATGAGTGCAATGAGAACCGGCTACTCGCCGCAGCATTAATTAGAACCACTATAAAAGTCTCGTGAAATATTAGAAATTATAATACCAAAAATAAATAAAAAGTAGCAAAGGCTATACCTCAAAAAGTTGTAATAGGTTTTAAAAATAAATTTTGAAAAATGACGCACATCCTAGTGTGAGTTAATGTTTATAATAATAATGACATGTTTCGCATAAATACACAAGTGAAATTTGAAAATAATAAAATATATACAGATTTTACTCCGGTATTAGGAAGTAGGGGGGATACTTTTGATAATTCTTAGCTTAAAGAAAAAAAATATTCAAAGCAGGTCGAAAAAAGAACTAACAGAAGTGAAGGAGTCATGAAATAAATACTATATAATATATAAAGAGCGAGTCAAAACATTCTGAAAAAGAAATATAACAACAATAAAATAATACGATAATCAAATTGCAAGGGAATAGTAAGTAAGTAATAACAAACATCGAAGGACAAGAACTCCCCGAGTAATACTCTGACTATCAGTATGGAAGATAAGCGAGACAATGCTCTACTATATACTAACCTTCCGTCCTAATTTATGTCTCCTCCATAATCTCTTATCTAAAGTCATATTTAGTCACCATTCTCTAATACTTCTTCAACCTACCCCTCTAATCGTCCATGTGTTATATTCTTATTTTTTCATTAACAAATATTTTAAGGGACCATTTTGTCATTTTCCTCGTCACTGTCCTGTCCCTGTATTCTCTTACTTTTTTAACTTTAAATAACCCACCAAAAACAAAAACTTAACACAAACCCTTTTCAGGGATCCTTTTTACAAGCTACTCTTCACATTCTTCTGAATCCTTAGAATCAATCCATTTGATACAAAACAACAGCATCAACAAAAGACTTTGAAGAAGAAAAAGAAAATGGAGGTAAGCATTGGTGCAAATTTTTTTGGAAAAGAATTAATATTTTCAATAATAATAATAATAATTATTTGTTGTGTGTGTGAAGGAGGAGAAGAGGTATTACTTGAAGAGAAACCAAGTTCCAGCATTTGGTAGCTGGGATTATTGCAATGATGATGAGTTTCCAATACCTTTCACAGAATGTTTTGAAACAGCTAGACAAGCTGCTGGTTTGTTTCATTACAGCTATTCACAAGACTCAGATTTGTATGTAACTGGAGATCTTTACCAGAACCATATTGTTACTCCCACTATGATCGTCGTTCCTCGTCGTAAGGTAATATTATTATTCATCACGCCCCGCGTGGGGTTACACTAAATATGTTGTTGTTGTTGTTGATGATTTTAACGTGCTAAAACTAATTACTATTAGAATATGATTTTATTGTACTAAAAAAATAGATGTTCATTTTTACTCGGAGTATTGGCAGAAAAAAGGAAGTTACAAAGAAGGAGGAAGAAAAGAGGGATGGGGGGTGATGTGTGAGAAAGAATCATCAAGTCCAGATCCAACAGCTAGATATGTGCCCAAAAAGCCTGTTGATGAAGATCTCTACAAGATTTCTCCTGACTTGCTCTACTCCAAGTCCAAAATGGTACTTCATTTCTTTTTTTAATCCATATACACAGATTAAATATAATTTTTTTATATATATATAGAAATTATTTTCAATTTAAGCGGTTGGACGTATGGTTATTTAGGTTTATTCTATTTATTAATTGTTCAAATACCTTTGACTGCTGGAAGTGTCAGGGATGGTTTGATGCGTGCGATAAAAATAATAATTTTGAAATAGAATTTAGAAGTAATTTTATTTCGTGTGAAAACATTTGTGTATACTCTATTCTTCCAGACCCCACTGTAGTGCAATATGTTGTTGCTATTGTATTCTTATTTCGTGTTTGGTTTGAGATATTAGCTAAATATGAAATTATTTTATCACATCATTTCTACTAAAATAGTAGATTACTATCTCATATGCAAAACAAAGGTAATATAATCTTGTGAAATATTCTTATTTATCTCATGCTGATTACCAAACAGACCTCTTCAGAGTTTTAGCTATAAATTAGGTAAAATTTAATAGTTTTTGACTTAATATAAATTTAAAATTCTGAATTCGCCTCGGATTATGCAATGTCAAAGGCTGTTCAATACTGAATTTGGTAAAAGTCTACCAATTTCTTTTCTGTAGTTACTTCACCCCCATAGGCCCATAGCCATTAATGTACCAGAAAAGATGGGACTTTCTGTGGACCAATAAAAGGCAAAATGATCACCCTTCTTTTCTGATGTCACATCTGAAGGGACAGTACTTAATGAAAGTGTTAATCTTTTTGACAATGGATAGAAAGATAAAGTTAATAATTGCACTACAGGTTAAAGTCCTTTTTACTTGTTAATAAAATCATAATCTCATTTATATAGAAAAAGAAATTTAAAAAATCCCCTGTGGCTTTTTCCCCCTTGTTGTGCTAAACTTTTACCTTTGGTTTTATTTAAACTTTTTTGCAGAAAGGCATCAAGGGATTCATTTCAAGCTGCTTGCTGCCAACTTGTGCTTGTTGAATTTAATGCAATGAATATAAGCAAAAGATGTGTGTTTAGTATATACTCTTGTTGTAGAGATGTTTGAAGTGCTTTTTGGGGTTTAAATTAGTACTAAAAAGTGGCCAAAAAAGAAAAATGATATATTGAATGTTGGCCATTCCAAGAAGATAAATATATCATCATTATCATATGCTAACATTGTGTTTCTTCTTGGAAGTATTTTGATGTCCTCGTATAATACTAAGTGGTGTTTGGGTTTTTTTGTAAAATTATGAGGAAATTGTATGGGAAGTTGGGATTAAAAGCTTGTAGTTTATTACTTTTATTATGAGAAAATCAAGAAGCCTCCTTTCTGCCTTTTTGAATTTTTTTGTTTTGGTTACATCTTTTTTAACTCTGCTTTGTGTGATTAAATTATCATTAGTTTAAAAAGTCTCAAGTGAATCACAATTGGAAGTACCCAATATTCACTTGTGAATTGCTTACCAGTAAATATTTCTCGTTTAAGTTTATTTTTTATGCACCGATAATATAAAAATCTTTTATTTTAGTATATTATTACTTGAAAGGTAACTATTAGGACTGACTTGAATGCGAAATAATTTATTTTGGAATTAATTATTTTGAAATTGTTATTTCATTTTTACTAATTTTGAAATAAGTTATTTTGAAATTTTATCTCAATCAAACATGAGAAACTCATCCACGTATTAATTCAGAGACTATTTATCTGTTAACTCTTATATCAAATGACCCTAAGTGATACACTTGATATTACATGAATTGCCTACTATAACAGCATTAATCGTGTTATAAATCTTTGGGATAAAAGGTATAAGAATCCTTCTGAATTATGCAAAAATTTCAAAACGGACACTTTGTGTAAACCAAATAGGACATCTTTGAAATTTTTAAAGAAAATTTTATTTGTTTTGATGCTGGACTCGGGTCCTATTACTCCTCGAATGATGCCAGGGTCTTATTACTTAACTTAATTGTTAAAATTGCATTGCTTTTGTACTTAATCGGATGTGTCTATCAAGATGATGTTATTACATAGATGCACTTTTGCATTGATTTTGATATATATGCAGTTATATCACTCGTTTTGATATCTATATGATTATTCTTGATATTTTGCACTGGTTTCCTTCATTTATGAAACTTTCATACTTGTAAAGTTGGTATTTTACACAGATTTTCTTTATTTATTTGGTGTATAAAACTTACACCTTGTTGTTCTTGTTCAGGCTATTGTATTAAAACTGAACCAAAATTGTCGAAAATAGCAGCCAAAAGTAGACCAAAAATTGCATCAAAATACTAGAAAAAAATGAACCAAATACCAAACTTACGCCCTATTTGTTTGCAATTAATGGAGGTTCTGAATCTAAATAGTTCAGACTTTAAGTCATCAAGTGCATTTATTTTCAATAAGATTTAAGCACTTAATTGGTCTGAACTCACATGGTTTAGAGAGGCAAATAATACGAAAAAGATAAGTTCAAAGGGTATTTATTAAGGGTAAGTTAATAAAACTACATTTTACTTTCTAAAAGTGAGTAATTTCTTAAGGGGTATGCTCATGTTAAAAACACCACTTATTTTAAAACGAACGGAGTATAACTGAAGCCTCAAGTCGGACCAATCATCCATGTATAGACTGAAAGTGGATTTATGATCATCTTATTGGAAACATCTTTATTCTGGTCCTACCTTTCCCAAGAAGCTTTTCTCTATTTCTTTCTTTTGATCAAAACAGGAAGACTAACAAATGCTAAGATCGGATCAAAGCTCCAAACAGGAGTTTAATTCCTTATCTTTTAATCGGAGTGAGAGAGATTTCACTTTTCGTACACTCTGAGGACTACTTTTTTTGCTTTTTGCCTCTGTAATGGATTATTATTGACAACACTGAATCAATAGGTGGTTTTAAAAGTCTTTAAAGTGTGTGATTCAACTATTAGTTGACTAAAGAGGAAATAAAGATATAAAATCAAGGGAATATTTCATACCAGTCAAGTGGCAAAATGGATCCATCTCATCAGGCAATACATAATAATCTACCCTGCCCCTCTTTATCAATGCAAAGAATATTACCTCCAAAAAAGACACAAGCAACTCTCTAGATTCGAACTATTAGTTGCACACCCAAAATTTTGCCAAGAATCTTACATTTTGTGCTTATCTTAGCTAATGGGTTGCTAATACCTTAGAAGGCATGAGGAAGTTCACAGCTGTGGATAATGCATCAATGCAATTCCATAATCTACACCATGCAACATGAGAACAAGTATTTCAACTTCACGAACTAAGGATAAGTATCTTGTCTGTCTTCGATAACTTAGTTTACCATTAATCTAATATAAGGAGTTTCTTTTTTCCAAATTTACCAGTAACTATTAATAGTGGCGGAGCCACCCTTGTTTAAGGGGTGTCAATTCGCTAAAAAAGATAGTGTCGATAAGTAATTTATATATATTTAGACTATATGTTGATTCCCCTCAATTAAAATTTTGTCTTCGCCACTGAATGTTAATATTCCTTCTAATCTCTTTGGAACACACTTTCATGACATGCATACAAGATAATTAGTGCACGGCAGGCTTGGCCCTTCCAGAAGTCCCAACACATTCTGGAAAATATTGAATTGAAGGCAGGAAAGAGGAAACAGGGCTACTACATACATGCTTAAAATACATCAGAAATGAAGAAACTGACTACGTACAGAGCACAATATACAAAGAAGTGCAAACTATGAAGATTGCAAAGCCCCAACACTTGCAGCAAGTTCCATGACCTTGTTTCTTAAGCGCTCAGGGTAGCAGAAGAAATCAACAAAAACTCGCCTCTCGATTGTCTTCTCTGCTTTTTGATGTCTGTAAATCTGTTTATGACGAGGATATCATTTATTAGTTTCCATCTTCAAGAAATATACAGCATAAAAAAGAGTGATAACGTGCTATTTCTTAAACCATATCAAATACAGAGGAACATCAAAGAAATAAAATGGCACCAGAAATTAGCGATGGTGTCTACTTAGGGACAGAAATAAGAAGACTTGAGCTGAAAGCTTACTTCATTCTTCTTCAGATGTTCACTGGTCACGTCTTCAATGGCACGAGATAGGTTCTTATTGTAGTCTTCCAATGTTGCTAGCTGCTTCATTAGTGTCTATAGAGGGGAGGACATAAATGATAAGAGTTAAACTTCAAGGTTGAACAGTAAACGAGCTGATGTGCTGAGCCAGTAACCATCCAAAAGTTATGCACCAAAAAAGAACATAATATGTCTAATTCAGAGCAACCTAACATGCAGCGAAGTAGGAATTGTAGTGGAGATCCGTCTAATATGACTATTCATATAACTTAAAAGAGTGGTAAGCTATGCAATCAAGAACATATATATTTTTTTTCAGGAAGCAAAAGATCAGGTATATCAGAGTCCACTAAAAGAAAATGGGGCTCAATTATGACCCCTACATTATGGAATGGCAGAATGGAAAAACTTCTTCACCAAGTAAATAGATACTCCCTATTCAAAAGCAGGATATATTGTTCTCCATGTATTACTACCAAGCAAAAGAATAAAATTGCAATTTGGATGCAGTGTTTAGTAAAGCAGTGGAAGAAAAATAAACCTGTAAAGCCTTTGAACAAACAGAAAGAACCATATTTACAGAAAAACAAAGGGCATAATGGCAAATAATCTACCTGAGGAGTTAAAATTGGTTGAGCAGTTGTTGATGAAGCAAACAATAGCTGCTGCAAACTTTGAAGAAGAGTGCACCTAATATATGACGTAAGAAAGGAATAAGATATTTCACACCATTAAATGTTTACATCTCAAAATCACCATCAGTATTGATCAAATTATTGAAATGCCATTACGAAGGAGTACAAGTCCGTGCAGATTGTAAAAGCAAAAGCAAAAGCAAAAGCAAACTCATTGAATTCAGGTAACATATACTTGCTTGAAGTGTTAATTAAACAGGGAGACCTCAACCTACAAAACAGATCATGAAAAGTAAAAGAAAAGCCACCCTTGCTACATGGTGACCTTAAGGTAATTTTTAAGAGATCCCAATAGATAACCAGCCTAAAAGATTTCAGCAGACTTCTTAAAGATTATCCAGTCCAAAACTCCATCTTCGTTGAACAATACTACAACCACAACTTCATGGATCTTTCAAGCTTCACAACTACATCCTAGGAAACTTAAATATGTTTGATTAGATCCAAGTTAACAGGCCCTTGTAGTTCCAGTAAGTCATCACTTGTAAATGAAGACATGTCTGACCACTTGTCAGAAAAAACAGAAAGAGACACTACGAACTTGACAATTTTGCAAGCGTTTGTTCCATGAATACCTTATACAATTATAATGAGCTAGAAACAGATCAATAGGCAGACAGAACTGGTATTTGACATTCTTTTTCCCTCTCAGCACTGATTCATCAGGACTACACATGGCGATAATTTGGTGTTCACTTAGAATCAAAAACAATATAAAAATGCGGATATACCAATGTGTTGGCAGTGCTATATAGGGCCATGTAAGAGCGTATTTTGCACTAAATCTTATTCTAACGTTTCAAAGATGTCCCCAATATGATTAGTATTGTCAGAATACCGGAGAGTTTTAGCAACTGGTATAATTCGACAGAATTGAGAACTTACAGTTTATTTATACATTGATCTCTATCCTGAGGAAGGGTATGTTCAAGGTCATACTGTAAAGACAACAAATCTGAACGAAGGCTTGATATCTGTTGAACAATGCCCGGTGCCGATACATATGTTGATGGACCAGCTTGGATATCTGAAGAAATGAATTAGTATGAATAATAACCCAAAAATGGTAAAGTAATATTCCAATGTCCAGATCCATTACTTGAATATAAACTTAAAAGGTCCCTGATGCCATGAAGGAATGTATCGCGATCATCCACTGCCCCTTGTTCTTGAACATCAGATGCAGCTTGAATCAGTGCCATGCACCGACCCTAAAACGAAAAAGTTGCATGAGTAGCCAACTAAGAATGCAAACATGAATATCAAACTCCTCCGCCCAATTAAAGATGAAAATTTTCTTTTATGAGGCATCAAAGGTATAACCATCCTGTGTCCATATTTCAATCGGCCTCCTACATTGCACTCTTAACATGCATCAACCAGTAACACCACCTCGACATTCCAAGTTTCTTACTAAAAATCAAGTACTTCAATCAACCAATCAATCGACTACCCTCGATCCCAAATTAATTGGAGTCATCTATATGAATCCTTTCTATCCATTCAACTATATTCAGCATTTCAGCCACATTTAAACAGTTCCATAGAGTTCACATATTAAGTTCCACACAAACATGCAATTTTTATTGTAAAGAAAATTTTATATCAAAACTCCATCTTCACCCTTTTTATCTTTCAGTTTATGAAGACGTTTAGATAGCTAGGGACGTTAAGCATTGAAAGTTCAATTAGGCTTAAAAAATGGGAGAACCAAAAAACAAGAACAAATTCAAACTGGTGAAGGTTATTCAAGTTTAATTCAAGTCTTGATACATGACTCATTCAACACATATACTTACCACTCTGCCTTTTGTTGCTGACAGGTATCCATGCAGCTCAGACTCAATAACTTTAAGCAATGAAAATGCCCCAAGCATGGTCTTCTTTTCCAACTGACATGCTACTTTCAGAAATTGATGCCTTGAAACATGATTAATTAAATGATTTATGAACTGCAGAGAAGCCATAATTAAGTAAGAATTACTTATAAGCATCAATACTAAATTAGATACCCAGTAGTAGCTAACCATTGGAACCAAGAACAACATGGTATTAGAAAATGCTGCATGCCTAATTAGCAAAAACGAGCCATTAATATCTGTTCCTTATGATGGTTGTAAGTAGAAGAAATAAAGAAAATAGCTGTATAGGAAACACATCACGCTGTCTTACACATACCGCTTTTTGCCGGTTAATGTAGAATTCTTGGCGCATGACCTTTAGATCATAGTCTCCTACATATTCCAGAAGAAATAGCATTCATCAGAAAAATATAAGCTAACTAAAATTTTAAGTTCGCAACGTCAGACGACAATATTATTACCTTCCAAGATGTATGTGTCTTGTAGCTGGGCCAGCTCCCAACAAAGATCAGGAATAGTCTGAAAGAAGAATGGTAGTAGGTTATATGCCCAACTATGACATCAAAATCTAATGACATCAAAAAATTCTTGAAGTTGTCTTGAAATTTAGAATGTGTCTGTTCATTCTGAATCAATCACCTCAGCTGATATTGAAGCATCACCTAATCAACAATTTAGTAACTCCATCTCTTAAGGTGCTACCTGGACAACTTCTCTTGTTTCATGACTAAGTAACAGATAGCTTGAATATGACCAGAAAAGAAAATCCACGAGTGTTAGACAAACCTCTGATAATAACTTCTCTTCTTTGCGATATAAAATTGAGATTTCTCCAACTAGTTCAGCATGTTTTCTCCTGCAAAGAAATAAAGAATTTTATGATAAAGTAGCCGGCAAGCAAGGAGATAGCATTCAGAGAAAAGAAAATTAGGATGTTCATTTTTAGAAATGTTTGTTGAAAAGGTGGAGTATCATTGAATAAAGAGATACCCACAACTACAAAGTTTATCAACAGGTTGTAGATAAATACATTCCATGAATAAAGAGATACCAACAACTACAAAGTTTATCAACAGGTTGTAGATACATACATTCCACAATATTTCCTAAAAGAACTATTTGGGTATGTTATAAAAAGAAAAAGAACTAGCTTGCAATGCATATTTTCAATTGCATGTTTTTCTATCTATTCCTCGTTATTACGATTTTCTTTGGTTCGTTGAATTATCATGATCATTTTCAGATACAATGGCTTTATCTTGGGAAGCTCGACATTGTGACCAATACAGAAATTGTAATGCAACTATGATAGATACTGCAAGAGGTCTCTCACTCACTCCCCTGCAGGTAGAAGGAAGTATTCTCCTGCACAAATGTGATAGTTGATGTATAGAACAACAACATTCCATGCAATGACAATTCAGAAGTCAAATTTATTCAGGATTGCGCAAGCAGTGTAAAATAAGTAAATAACTAAGCATGCAAGATATGTAGAACAAAATGGAGCTCCTTAACCCTCTAAGTCCACCCAGTTCCAGTTTCAAAGTTTTTAAGGATTTTCTTCCTTTATTTTTTATGTTTGGAGAGAGGGATTTTGGGGTGTGTGTGTGTTGGGGTTGGGGTTGTAATTTTTTCTAGAACCGATTTTTCATGTTATATTTTACTTATCTGTAAAACATTCTGCCTATAACATCAGTGACATTCATTATAGCGGTGCACTCTTTGTAAAATTACCCCTCTGTAACAGTTGTACTCAAATTTTGCGTAATAATATTTTATAAGAAATATATTATATATAAAATAAAAATATTAAGATATTTAATCATTAGTATCATGCACAGAGTAAATTTCAAGTATGAATATTTAAAAGAAAAAACTTATATTTAAAAGTATGTTAGTCATGGTCATAACTTCACGAGGAAAGTCTATTGATGTTTGTCTATTTTACACTCATCTCCTTCTATTTTTTGATTAAATTGGTTAAGAAATACATTTCTTTTTGATACATAAAATCATGAAACTAATCTTTTGTATACTTTAGTTTATAACAACTAAACGAGGTTTAAATGTCAAAAGTCAGTATACATATATAACAACACATCACTATAACAGCCATGAAGTTTTCAAACAAATGTTGTCACTATAGCAAGATTTGATTATATTGTCTTGATATGATCACAATCCTTGATACACCCTCTATTCCCATTTATGTTTACTACAACAACATACCGTGTAGTCCCACAAGTGGGGTTTGGAGACAGGGGGTGTATGCAGACGTTACCACAAAGATTGGGATAGAGAGGTTATCTTAGATAAACCCTTG
This sequence comes from Datura wrightii, assembly GCA_035772735.1. Taxonomy (NCBI): domain Eukaryota; kingdom Viridiplantae; phylum Streptophyta; class Magnoliopsida; order Solanales; family Solanaceae; genus Datura; species Datura wrightii. The sequence continues at coordinate 4,156,336 of JASDFA010000011.1, forward strand.
GGTCAAGCAGAAATCTGAGTTCCAGAGCAGGTTAACATCATAATGCAATAATCCAAATAGAGCAATACAACATGAACACGAACAGCAAGAAAAAATATCAGTTTTAGGCGCAGAAGAGTGTAGATGACATCTACCGAAGAGAATGAAGGTCCAAATGAATGTGAGCCTCATCTGATGTCACTTGACCCTTGAGCGCAGTAAGAATAGCTTGTTGCTTAGCATTCTCAACTTGAGCTTCTATCCATTGCCTCTCACTTGGACCAAATCTGTCACAAAAAAGGCAACCATGAAGCTGGGTTGACAATCTCTCAGAGATGATTCATGATTGACATATAGGGGAAGTACTTCCAAGTAGTTTAAACTCTATATTCTATATTTGTATACTATAGGAACCACAAAAGTAAACTCTCTTCAACTTCTGATGTTATATGACAATTAATATAGATGGCCAAGCATCCTGTTTCAGGAATGTCATAAAATATAAGGATACATCCCAATTAAAGCCAAAACATTCAATAGGAAAGAGGTAATATAATAAGTTAACAAACATGAAAACAGAAAGCGAACTCCTATATATTGTCCAAGAAAGACATCTTTGCACTTTCAATCTGAAACATAAATTGCTTAGATTAAAGCAAAAGAAATGGTGCATACATGGAGCGAAGGCGTTGCAATTCAGAAACACGCTGGTGGTGAGACTTTTCCAGATCTGCCATGTCACAATGAAAAATATTTCAAAATCGACCTAACAACCACACACCATAGCTAGGAAGCTTCTCCAATTCTTAGGAGAAGAAATTTCTCCATCAATAAGTACATGAGCAAATCCAAACACAAACATATGCTCGACTTGCAGAAAAAACTGATTGAGAGGAGGTGCATGAATGTAAATACCTCGTAGTAAAACGTTTGATACGTCATTAAGGCTAACCCATGAACATTTTGACTTTCCCTCCTCAGCAACTAATCTGTAGGGACCCTAAACCACAATAAACCAATAAAAGAAAAGTCAAGACACCGAAAATAAAATAGATCTGGAAAGAGCAGATTAGATGGGAAGGGACAAAGTTTTCAGCTATGCAGATGAACATTGTAATGGTTGGCTGGATGACACGTGCTTGCCAATCCTAAGGGCTAAGGCCAAGCCCACCAAATTGGATAATACGTGTCAAAAAGTTGAGGACTCAAAAGTAAAATATTTGATATGTCATTTAGGGAAAAACTCGACTTAACATCCTCGATCCTAAAATCAAGTTCTGCCATAAATGCATAAAAATTTTAGTCATTATGATCCTAGATAATCTAGAAGAGCAGATTATATTGGACGGGTCAGGGCTTTGGCCAGGCAAAGGGACATTCTCAAGGTTGGCATAAAGGGTACAGGCTGGTCATCCTAAGCCCAATTCATTTACGGTATTGCATATGCATAGCCACTATACAATTCAGCCTCTAAAAGTAAGATTGCATATCATGTACTATACAGCAAGAAACACAAGACCCACAATACGCCCTCCTATATTCGTAGAACTGAACAGAATAAACTCAACATTAGAGATATAACTCAAAACAAGACCATTTATAGGCTAGTTTTAAGAATTCTAACTTAAAAATAAGAGAAGTTCTGAGGAAGGAAGTGATACTTTAGAGGTTAACATTTCAATGATCAGATTACAACGACCTTTTTAGCGTTATGAAAGTCAGACCTAAAAGATTCATGGATCGATGAACAGGTAAAAAGCAACGAGCATTCATGGATAAACACTAAGCAAAATCAGTTCACATGCCAAAATTGTGTGCAAGCTTTACCTTCCATATTGCGGCCACAACCCAAGTCCTATGTCTAAGGTTTGATGAGTTTCCAAATATACGTGATATTACTTGATGTGAAGCTAGGAACACTTTGCAAAACATCTTGTAATATATTACAATACCATTGTGTACCAGGGTTAAGAAAATAAAAATGCTCACAAGGGAAAGAACCAAGTAAAATAATAATATTCCAAACATACTGTATCTAAATGCTTGGTAAACCACTGATTTAGCTCCTTTACGCAAGATGCATCCACCAGCAGATATGCATGGAAGTCTGAGTAAGAAAGGTATATTCCATCTTCTACAATACAAAAGAATTTGGAATATCAAACAGATAGTCACAATAGTAAAAAGAAATAGATAAATGCAACAACATACCAAGTATAGTCCCACAAGTGGGGTCTGGGGAGAGTAGGATGTATGCAGACCTTACCCCCACCTTTGCCTGGTAGAGAGGTTGTTTTTGATGAATTTAAAAAGAACACATAAGATTAATTGTAACTCCCTCAAATAAATTCATATGTCTTAACTCCCTCATTTTAATTATTTTGATTAACTAATTGTCCCACATGGATTGTGTAAGGAAAATCCAAAAGATTTTTAAGGTCTTGGGCCACTCCACCAACTACCTTCTAATTGAAGATGAATCATAGTTCCCCGGTTATGGCACAGAAAGGAAAACAGAATTTGCTCAATTCAGATTCTCGTTTGACCTGCTAATCTTAATCAAAGTTGGAACCTCTACATCCAAGTGATCTAAGCAATAGTCTATTACAGCTAGTCTGATTTAAATATGCAGCATATTTATAGAGTGTACACAAGACATGTGCACAACATCATTTTTAAAAGCAAAGCAGTAACCATGCCCTGTTCTTAGAAAAGCATAATCCCATCTTTTTTGGAGAATCTTGAGAGTCGTTGCATTGTAAGCATTACAACTTACAAAGGATCTCCAGGAGTGTGAGTTTTGACATTCAAACAGTGTTGTCAAAGGTGCGCTTAAAGCACGCTTAAGCCCTGAAGTGAGGCTTAAAACACCTTGAGCGCTTCGCTTCGCTTAATGTTCACTTTAATATCATCATCAAGGCTCTAAGACAAACTTTGCTTGCAAATGAGCGTTTCCTGAGGAGGCAACACTAAACAATTGATATTTTATTTTATCCTAACAAAAAATTCAATCTCTTTGCCAATATATTTGTTATTCATGCTTATAATTATTAGTCTTGGACTAAACATATATACATTTGTATGTTTTCTCCATTTGCGTCTTTTCTCATTAAAGCTCACGCTTTATTTGCGCTTTGCGCTTAAAGCTCCAACAGACCTTAGAGCTTTTTTGCGCTTTTCGCTTTTGATAACACTGCATTCAAACCAAAGCAATAGGAAATATTCTAATTAATATATTCACCACATGAACCCTTTAATCAATAAGAGAAATTTTCTGAACAGGGTAAGGAAAAAATTGACGTACCATCCCCTGAATGATAGTGTGCCAACTCTTGTGCAGTAGAAGCCATCCTTCCAAGAACTGCATTCATCTATGTATAGTAAAGCATTTTAGGAACCATGTAAAATTATAACACAATATCGATATATGTACATTTCCCAACGGAAGTAGATAAATGCTCACTGGCAAACCAGAATTATAGAGACAAGAAATATAGGACGCCTCCAACTTGGAGAGTGCGCCTTGGGCAGCAAGTTTCTTTAGTGGATGCATTTGCTAAGGATACGGATTATGGAGAGGCAATAAAAATTTCAGAATGCCTTTACAATGACTGAACTTTTTGGCAAAGTTTATCTTCTTCCCCCGAAAAAGCTACATAAGATTTCTGCTGCCAAAACCAGCGCAAAGGATACACTAAAAAAAGGCGGGCTAATATGTAAAGGGGCAATCTGAAGCAGACATATTTAATGTGCTAAGATTACAAAAATGGAAATAGCAAAAAATTACAGGCAAAGGGGAAACTCTGATAGAGACATTTAATGAGCCAAACATTACAAGAATGGAAAACAGTGCAGCATAATGAATTCCTAAAGGCAACTCCACTGATGCAAAAATACAAATTTTGATCATTATGGCCATAAACATAGCACAGCTAGTAAATCAATACCTTGAGATATGATGTAAAAACGAACTTAAATAAGAAATTGAAGAGCTAAGAGTTTAGGTAATTCAACGGTACACACTTGTTCCGGAAGAATTTCTTTTATGTCACTTTGCTCAATATTTCAATGGCATTCTTTTTGGTAACCTACTTCATCAATGTCATTTAGTTTTGTTAATGCACCAGAAAAGTGCCAAATGGAATTGCTACGATGCTATACAAGGCTCAAGCCCTCTAATTATATGATCCAAGCACCAATACATTGGGAAAGTTTTATATGTATAGTAAAGAACTCTTGATCTTTCAAACACACATCCAAATCCTTCAAGTGCGTAATTTCTTTCCTTTTCAAATGTCAATCCGCTAATCCTTTTCCAGATTCTCCTAAAAACACTTGAAGGTGCTACATTCCATGTTTGCTTCTATCTCTCACCTGATCTCCCATATGTTTAATCTGCCTGAAGGAGTTTTAACATCTTAATGAACAACCATCGGATAACAAAGTGAAAGAAGATGAAAACCACAAACCAGTTGTCCGATTAACATCTTCAATCTACCACTTAAATAAGCTAAGACTATTAATATTCTCATCCTCTTCCCAAATTTTCAGCCGTCAAAATAGCATTTAAGCTTTGTTTGATCGAGTTGCAGGTAAAGCAAAAGAAGATTTTACTGTGAACCTGCCTACATAATCGCCGGGCCTCACTGTCTCTAAAATATCCTCACATTAACTGATTTTACGATCAATAGCAACCTTATATATGCAGCCATAATAGGAGATGATATTCTTTGTATAGACTGCATGCAAATTATGCAAATAAGATAAAATAAGTTGCATTTAACTGGCATACCTCTAAATTCCTTGTTGAAAGGCTATCATCTGTTGTAGCCTGTTGTCCATTAAGAATAGAAGTTGCTGCAACTCGAGCCCTTCTTCCCTGAATCAATGTAGAAGCCTGCCCAGTGAGCATATCATATTGAGACTGCAATCGTCTCAGCTGTTTCTGCAACTCCAATTCTTCAGCTTTTAATGCTAAAGTTGCATCTCTGATGATTAAGCAAACCATCAATATCAGAGAAAACAGAGCAATGTAAAAACAAAACCTCTGAGACCAATTCATTTTAATATACAAAGGGGCAAAGACGAGGTTCTAAGATTGTTATATTTTATTTATTTCCATAAAAGGAAGTGAAAGGAGATGGGCCATCTTGTGCAAACTAAATTGCCTTTCTCAACTCTCTGGTATCTAAGTTGCCTCTTCATATGCAGTTTCTAATTCTGGAATAAAGATAATCCAGAACTGAAGATTGATCAGATCAATGGGAAAATATAAACTACTGCTGTTGCATTTGAGGTAAGGACAAGAAGACTGTCGCCTTAACATACATATGATCAAATCCCTGATGCATCATGCATTTCATAATATTTCCAGAAACACAACATAGCATCTGAGGTGTGAACTCATAGATAGCTGTTTCTAAGGGGTCTACTAACTCCCGCAATCTGAGAGATTTCTAATAGTGTACCCAAATGAAGGTATTGATCGGGAGAACAGAAAGTCTCAAAAAACAGTAAAAGAGAAACAGACCACGAGAAAAAGTAAAGATGAGATGAAAAGCATGTTTGACAAATTTCTTTGAGAACTATTTAACTTCTTGTTACATCATGAGTAAATACAATGCTGGATCAGTGATACAGTTGAAAGTATAGGCACATCACAATGTGAAAGTGAATCGTTCAGAAACTAGTATTAAGTCAACAATGTAATTTGAGCATTTATACGCACTCAAACTTCAAGATAGAATAGTAAAGGTTTAGCACTAAAGGACAGCAGATCTAAGAGACATAGTCATCACCTTATATCCTTCAATCCTTCTTCGCTTCCGAAAACTGCCTCTTGGTTTTCTCTCCTTGTTGAGAAGGCTGAAATGCTGTCATAAGCAAAGTCTAGATCTTCTCCCTGCGAAGTCATTGCACAAATGAGGGTGTTTGTATACATAGTGACGAGAATGAATAAAGAAGGACTAATAGCAAACATCTTCGACTTCTATTAAATGAAAACTCCTTGTTACATACCCCCCCGCCCCACCCAAAAAAAAATACAGTGAAAGCATACAATGAGGCAAAAACTCAAAAGTTTCACAAATGATAAGTAATTATCAGTAGTAATGGTTCTAGATATTACAACTCATCTTGCAAATATGAACCTCCAGAAATTTTTTCCTCTGCTCTGAAAAGCACCCGAAGTACAACAACACACCTAGTGTAATCCCACAAGTGGGGACTGGGGAAAACCTTGACAAATAGGTATAAGCTTTCTTAAAACATGAGATAAGGAGCATGCATAATGCAAACTCCCTAAAGAATATATAACAGTATTTGTCAGATATACCATAGGAGGCATGAAGGTACCTTTAACTATACCACCAAATTCTTGAGGTTTCAATGAGACTGAAGTAAATTATTTTTATATGAAATGATAGTTTCCCTCAGGTTTATTTACTTTTTACTTTTTTGTGACCCAAGGGGTAGGGGGAGTGGGGATACGTTAAGGGTGCGTGAAGGCATGACGACGTACCTCCAACAGCTTCTCCTCATGTAAAAGATGCTCGTACCTAGGTAACAAGAGAGGATATATTTAAAAGGATGAATAGCATGTCTTGTCTATAAAAATAGAGAATTTTGACGAATGAAAGAAAAAAATTGTCCAGAAGGATAGGATAGAGTAGATAGAGCCTAACATAGTTAAGTCAAGATGAATTCTATAAGTACTATATTGTCCAGAGATGTCACTTCAAGCAACTGAAACGCTTTGCATCCTAATGATTGAGAATGAGGATAGAGTCATATTGACCAGTATTTACTTTTTTCCACTTTTTATACCTAGTTTTTATCAAGAAAGGGAAAATAAATGAAAACGAACATAGGTCTCTAATGATCATGACCGTGAGATCTAAACTAAAAGATAATTAGTAACTAATAAATGGATACAGCAATTCCTAAATGAAAGCTCAAGAGATAATACAACAGCTAATACTATTACGCCTCAATCCTAAGCAAGCTAAATATACAATGAAAGTTGAAAATACTTTTCAGTAGAAAACTCACAATTATCACTGTGTATACTCATTGAACTATAAACGCATCAATTAAATCTAGCTAATATATCCTAAAGCTTCTATGACCAATGTCCAAGCCAAAACAAATTTCTAAAGAACGGTGAGAAGCGAAGTCCACTACACAAGATTGAGTCTTGCAGATATTCTCTTATTCATTCAGGAGTAAAAGCCAAAGCATAACTAATCACAATTATGTTAACATCCCCATTAATGATGTTGAAGACCTTGAAATGACATTGCTTAGTAACTTCGAAAGAAATATTGAACATAAAACAAATTTGATTGCAGGGTTGGTAGTCAATACAGCTTCCAGAGTAGAATTTCTAGACGTTTTTTGACACTTTTTAAATTATACACAACTAAATCAATTATGTAGAAGATTAAGCATAAGACATTAAAATGGCACAGCTTAGTAACTTTGCAAAATAAACTGATAAATAGTACAGTTTCTGATAAATCCGATATTACTAACTAGAATTTTAGATTCCCAAATTTTTTATTGTTAATAGAACTGTAAATTCCCTTTTATCGCTTGAGACATTCAATTTACACAAAACTATACACAGAACCGAAGAAAGCATATACACTAGCTCAAATGACATTGCTTAGTAACTTTTTTTTTTTTTAAAAGAACATATAGGAAACAACAATTTAACAACAAGCTTGATACTAGTACAGCTTCCGATCCATAAATAAATTAAATTCTAAATTTCAATTCATCTCAAATTTCGACGCTTAGATGAATTATACACGCAAACGAAAGCAATTTCGTAGAATGTAGGAAGAGACAAAGAAAAATGAAAGAGAGACTTCACTGTGTGACTTCGGAGGGGGAAAGGACATTGGAAGGGCGGAGGCTGGAGCAAAGCCAATCAAGGACTGGTCGAGCGTCGTCGTACTGGAAAGGCCACTCGAAACTATCAGGATCAAGTGATCCGTGACCTTCATATCCCAATTCCCCAAGCAATGCGCATAATCGCGCACCGCTCATACTTCACTGCTGCTGTGTAGATGTTTAGATCGGAGTTGTCGATTGATTAAGAACGCCGCCCACCGGGAGATGCCTTTTGCCGCCGGCACTGACCTAATTTGGGAGATTTTCCCTGACGATAGAAATTTGAATGTTACTCACACTACCAGTTAACTCGTGCCTCAACATTTCTCGATTAGATATGATGTTTCAAATATAATTTTTTTCTTTTTCCCTCTTCTCCTCCTTTTTATAGTTTTATTTCATAAATAAAAATAAAAACAAATTTTTAAAAAGTGGGAAAATATTGAAGAGGATGATAAAATATAAGTTCCCATTTGATCATAAATTTTTTTTAAAAATATTTTTAAAATATTATTAATTATAAAAAATAATTAATTTTTGAATAGACTAGTTTTTTCAGTTTTCAAAATTTTCTACTCACGAAACTTCAACCTAACATGCATGCTCAAATATAATTACAATTTTTAAAAGAATATTTTTTATCTTTTTTTTTTTAAAAAAAAAAATCAACTAATCTATATTCAAATGCAAGCTAAGATGTGAACAAGTTTGTGACTCTACGCTTAACTGAAACAGGTGAGAGTAACACTTATTACGTTGTATCTTCAATTTTATTTTATTTATTTTTTCAACATTTGTAAACTCCAATTCATGCAATTGTATTTTGATTATAGTTCTATTTATAATTTCACTTGCCGTATTTATTTATTTATTTATTTATGTTTTCCACATTTTAAAAGGCCACCGAATTACCCACAACAATAAAAATTTGATAATCTGATAATTAGACATTATTATGATGATTGATGAAAAATGAAAATTGTCTAACTGACCTTAGTAAAAATTTCTTTGATTAAGGTAACCGATTCGAGTCATCAAAAAATGCAAAAATATAAAGCTAAATGTGGAGCGCAAATCGTTTCTTTTTTATATACTCTTTTCTTTTCTTCCTCCGATGTCCTCAGGTATTCTGGGCAAAAATCCACTTTTCAGTTCTATATTATTAACATTCCAATAAATCGAAACTTCAATTCGAGTTAAAAAAAAAATAGATATTAGATGATGCTGGCAGACATATTCCATCGAGTACTTGCTATCTCCACGGACACAAGTAAGGGTTAATTATGATCACCAGCACGGACAAGCGTATTGACATTGTTGCAACTATCGAACACTCCTATCGTTTTACAAGGTTTGCAAACCAAAATGCTACATCTTTTTATTTTTATAACATTGGTATGCGGACCAGCTTTTGAACACAGGCATAGATATCAGAAAACCATGCCCAAAAGCCCAGCAAGGTTTGAGGCATAACGTTTTTTGTCTCCACGGGAATTTGAAGTTGATACCTCGTGATTCATCCTACTTTTCATGATCACTTCAAATTAAATAATGTCTGAGCAGCATAATCATAGAGGCTGTGTTGCAGTAGTGGCTCATTATTAGTGAAATATCCTATGTAAAAGGGCATTGAATGGGACAGTTCTTTACTTAACCAAATCATCATCAGCTCTCTAAGAGCATGTTTTCTGTACCTATAAACAGGTACCAAGTATTTCAAAACCACCAAAGGCATAAAGCACAGAGAGTGTAATGGAACTTTTATACTATCAAGACACTTAAAAAGCCATTTACAAGTAAGTTCCTAACTTCCTATAGCAAAGCTTAGATTGGTAACATGCATCAAGGGATGATAAAGTACCTACAACAACTGGCAAAAATACATTAATAATATAAAAATCTTTTGCAATTTTAACTAAAATTAGTTAAAACCTTGCCACTAATATAACACATCAACAAGACAATAACCATCAACATTTTGAGAACATCAGCACATGTGACAATCCACAATTGAGGGTGCTGATAAGTCATAGATGATAAAAAGTGAAAAAGATTTGTAAAGGTTTGTATTCAAGGAAGGTGTGTGAGGATCACCAGTTACATTTTTCACTACCAACTGCAAAAAGAATATGTCACCGTCTTGCAGGATAACTGAGTTGAATATAGGGCATTAACCACAACAGTGGCATACTTGAAAGTGAAAGTGCATCAAAGAGTAATAACAGAAAGAAAGTCACTCTCGCACAATTCACGTGACTCATGGTAACCATGCTTTGATTAGTATGATACTATCTGTGCCAACTTTCCAATCAAGCCAACCCAATGTCAGGGAATGTGATGTGCTAAGTTGTTGCAGATCATACTATGATAATGCCCTCAACCAATAACACAAAGATCCAATTGGCTTATGGAAAAACAAAGGGGCAGAGAATAAGCCTAATTTTCCTCATGCATTCTATATACTGTTTCAAGTTTACTAATAGAAATCTATTTCCATGCTACAGAGCAATCTCAGTTCGAAAGCTGGAAATACAAGGCAACAAAGACACTATAATAGGATAATGTAGATGAAATTGGAAGAGTTTGTCAAAGGTTAGCACAAAAGTCATATATAAAATAGCATGGCTCTCAAGTTCATTTCTAATTGACACAGACTCTGAAAAAATGGACATCTTCTGAAATGAGATCATAGACGATTTCTTGAACCACACTTCCGACCATGAAAACTTGGCTAACATTCAGTTTATTCAACTGACATTGGCATTTAAACTTTAGCACCCATAGTAGTACACAAAATCAGATTGCAAGAACAGGATCACTTTTCTTACTAAGCCAATGTAGTAGAAAAGTTAACAGTGGCAAACAGCCACTATATTCTCAACCCATTAACTAGCTATTCATTCAAGTATAGCTCCAGATAAATAAAATTAGAGTTTACCAAAATTTCTGAAATCAACATTACCACTACAATACAATTGAACGCTTAAACTCTAACACACACATTAAGAGATCAACATAAAAAGGAAGTATTTTTTAAAGCATCATTGGTCCTTACTCCATAAAATCTCATAGAATAATGATCATCTGTCATCAATTGCCTCAGTATGCTCCCCTGCTGCTATTAAGAATTGAGCCAAGTGTACCCAACACTGCAAAAGCCAAAAGGGGACTCACATCCAAAGTGTCGAAAATTGGGGGAATTATGTTCCTGAAGAGATTCAAATAAGGATCACAAAGGTCCCTAATAGCTGATAATGGCTGCCTGTCCCATGGTATATTAGGAAACCAACTGAGCAAAACCCGAACCATCAAAACCCCACTGTATATATCAAGCCATTTCGCCATTCCAGCTGCAACCACAGTGAAAGGGGTATTCAAACCTCCAGTTGTAGGCTGATTCTTAAGGGCCGCGAAAAACATTGGCCCCGCAGAGTACGCCAGAGATTGCCCCAATCCATTAAAGCTCAATTTTTGGAAGACCAACTTTGAGACAGCTAAAGTAACTGCAACAAGGGTTGTAATTGTGCGCGTAGATCGAGTGATTAAAGGGTCAGCTGTAATTGACGGCTTTGTGGATAAATTCGAAGATTGGTTTTCGAGAACAGTCGAGGATGATGCTGAAACTGTGAATTTCTTGGATTTAAGAATATGCAGAGAAGGAGGTGCGAGTGAATTTGGCCGTGCGAACAGTGAAATAATTCTGGGTTTCGGGTAGAAGAGGGTTGAAGGTGGGGAGAGGATAGAAGTCGTGGGAAGATTTGGGTTTTGTAGAATTAGGGTTTGAGAAGCCATTGGAGTTTCTCGAGTTTTTTCTCAAAACTGATTTTGAGGTATAGAACGCTTTCTTTGAAAGACCCGCTAAGATTTGGTAGGTGCAAAAGAGCATGTTATAAGGGCCCGTTTAATTACGAACCGGGTTGAATGGGCTTACTTCAGACGATTTTAAGTCGAAAGAAGTTTTTGAATCCATGATTCTTATTTTGAGATGATTTTTAATTTTTAGTTTGAGAATATTTATTTTAACCTAAGTTTTATAAGGTAAGATCTTTATAGAACTTTTGCTTTGCTCATAATATTTGTCATTGAACTTATATCTTGTGGCATAATTTATATCACTAAACTTATGTTTCGATATAAATTGTGTCACTGAACTTATGTCTTATGGCATAATTTGTGCTACTAAACTTATGTTTGGGGCATAACTCGTGCTACTAAACTTTCTGATTGCAGAAGAGTCATTCGCACGAATGCCCCCAAAATGGGAGTGAACTTTAATTTTTGCATCTCACGTTGATGATCTTTATTTTTTGTTCTTCAGCACTTTAAGTAATAAAAAAGTTATTAAAAAGATACCTATGATATCAAAACAATAAAAATAAATTTGTAAGACACAAATTATGTCTTACAATGCAAAAATAAAAAATAGAAAAAATCACAACAAACAAGTTATGTCTTATAAGATACGAGTTCAGTCTCAAAACCCACAAAATTAACTTATTACTGCAGAACTTTTATCATACAAGGCAAATTAGATATTACATCACTTATGTCGGATAAGATAAAAGTTCTCTAAACTTATGCGTTGTGAAATAAAATACTACACCAACTTTTGCCTTGCGAAATTTGTGGAGTTGTCATGCTCCACAAATACCACTAACCATCTTAGACAAATTTATAGGATAATTTAGTGTCAAGTGAATTCATGGTCTCTCCATCAAATTAGATAACTTGTCTACATATTTTATAAAAGTAATTTAATATTATCTATTGACAGTCATACTTTAAAAAGTATATATATGTATAAATGATATACTTGGTTTAAAGTTAAGTTGCTTATCTAATGAAAAATTATCAAATATACCCCAAAACTATTCAAAATAGATCAACCTTACTTCTTGTTACGATTTTAGATCAAAATGACCTCGTCATTATATTTCTAGCTCAAAACTATTCTCTATCTAGCAAAATAGCTTAAAATTACCGTTTTACAAATGATTATTCCGACCTAGAACTTAAACATCTCACTTTTCAATTAAATTATCTCAATTATAAGTGAAAAAATCAAAATTTTGAGCAAGTTCTAGGAATTCTACGATTCAGGGGCGGATCTTCGTGGAGGTCAAGGGGGTCACCCGAACCTCTTTCATCAGAAAGTTACAAACTATATAAGGTTAAATTCAAATTTTATGAGCATATATTCTAAAATGAACCCCTTTAAAACAATTGAAAAGTTCAATTTAGTGGTTAAGCGGTTCAAACTTTTTGAAGGATTGTCGGTTCAATTCTCGTTCACGACATTTTTCCCCTCTTTTATTGCTTTTGATTTTCCCATAGAAAAGGTGGCGGATTGGGTTTAGCTTTTGAGCTCAAAATCAAAATTCAATTAAAAAAACCTCATTGTTTTTAGGCTAATCGGCAGTTTTATTCTTTTTTTTCCCTGTCTTTTCTATTATATTTTTCCATCTTAGCCTTTATACGTATTTATTAAGTACATTCCTTTTTTATTTTTGCATTTTATTGTTCTTATCTCTTTTACTCATTTTATTTCTACGTAACTCTCTTTTCATGTACTAACTCGAAGAAACTCTTTAAGAAAACGATGAATTACTATTAAACTTGAAATTGAGATAGAATTGTTTTTTTTTTAAAAAATAAGGTAAATTAAATTTAATCGAATTAAGAAGTTTAAAAGTTGTGAAGATCCTTTTAATGATATCTATTTAATTGAATTTATTTTCTTTGATTTCATGATATATCTTTCCTATTTTTTTCAATTGTATTCTCGAGAGAGGAAAACTGAACTGACAAAACTTATTGGATTTGTTTATTACTTTCTATTTTTTTTCTCAAATGAATAATCTAGTAGATTGAATTAAATGAACTCAAAATCAGAAATGTCATTTATTTATCAAATATGCGTTATAATATTAATAACTCAATCCTTATATCTTTTTAAAGATTTTTGTCGATTTTTAAAATAATATATTATTGTATGGATACTAATTCGAAAATTTTAAAAAAAATTAATAAAGTAAAACACTGCAAAGTAAAAGTTAAAAAAAATACACGAAATTTAAAAAGACTCAATGGAGCAGGAATAAAGTAAGAAGAAAGCTAAAAAGAGCATGACAAATTAAGTTAAATTTAGTTGGTTAAGATTAGTCTTTCTCTTTTCCACCTAACTCCATTTTTGTCCTGTAATTTTTGCATATTTTCTTGTTCATACTTTAAATTTCCTTAATAAAAATACTGACTCCGTCACTGCTGTTACGTGTGATATATGATATACTTAGTCTGTTAGTAATTAAAGCTGCAATTATTACTCATTACTTGCAGAAATACTAAGAAGAATAGATTGCAAATATCTTTTTATGCAAAACCATAGAGATCGATTTTGATAATCCTGAGTTACCTTTTAGATTAGAGTAGAATATATGATGGAAGTTTTATTAATTAATGGAAAGAGATAAGTGCACACAAGTACAAATCAGGCACATACAATATTACAATCAAGTGGAGGCAAAAATCTTGGTCTCACATAATACCCTTATGTTGGGATATCTTCTAATTTTTGTCTTTGAATTCTTTAAATGATACAAAAGTGATAAAAAATATCTTGATTAAAAAAAAATTAAAACATAAGTTTTGATCCAATTTATGTATTAAGGCATAAATTCACATAGGTTATGCCTCTAATCATAAGTTAGGAGGTATAAACTTATGTCAGGTCGGCATAAATTTATGTTATTAAACTTACGTCTGAGATAGAAGTAACATGAATTTATGTCTAGTAGGCATAAATTCATGTTATTGAACTTTTCCAAATAGAGGCAGTCGGCGCAAGAATCTGATATATTACTTTGTAAGGTTGTAGCCCCAATTAAATGACAAGCATGGCGTAGATCAGACAACACAAGATAGAATAGCTAGCATTTTGGTGGACTTTTATCAAGAACTACTGGGGAATAAAGGTAGGCACAGAAAAGAAATATCCACCAGCTTACTGCACAATGGGTATATTCTCTCCATTGGAGATCAAATGCAGCTAGTGAAATCTTACACTAGGAAGGAAGTCTAGACTGCTATGTTTAGTATTGCAAAGAACAAAAGTCCAACTCTAGATGGGCATGGTAGTGATTTTTTTAAAGAAGCTTGGAAGATAGTTGGACAAAATGTCACTGAGACAATATTAGAATTTTTCAGGAATGGGAAGCTCCTCCAACAAATCAACTCAACAGTGATTATACTGATTCCAAAGGTTGTTATGCCACAGGAGGCCAGCCAGTTCAGACCTATCTCTTGTTGTAATGTCATATATAAGTGCATATCCAAGGTCATATGTATAAGAGTCAAACAGGTTCTGCAACTGCTGATAAGTGAAAATCAAACTGCTTTTGTTGAGGGAAAATCATTAATACACAACATACTTATATACCATGACTTGTTGAGGCATTATACAAAGAAAACCCCCTAAGATGTATGATGAAGATCGATCTGAGGAAAGTTTATGACATGGTAAGATGAGAGTTTCTGTAGGAAGCTCTAACTGGTTTTGAGTTTCCTAGATCCTTTAATACTTTAGTCATGACTTGTGTTACATCCATAAAGTTTACTGTAAAGGTTAATGGTGAAGAGCATGGGTAATTTGAAGGGAACAGAGGGCTGAGACAAGGGGATCCTATATCACTCTTGCTTTTTGTCCTAGTAATGGAGTATTTAACCAGAACTCTAAGGAAGATGAGTGAGCTTACTGATTTTCGATATCAACCTATGTGCAAAGCAACCAAACTCATTCACCTAATATTTGCGGATGACCTCATGATATTCTGTAAGGGCACCCTGATTCTGTAAATAGAGTAATGGAAGCTTTGCGGCATTTCAGTGATATAATTGGCCTGACTGAAAATTTGGATAAGTCAAATATTTTCATAGCTAGAGTAAAGGAGGAAGGAAAACATGAAATCCTAAGAATTGGTTTCTCCATTGGAACATTGCCTATAATATATTCGGGGCTCCCATTATCTTCAAAGAAGTGGAGCAAAATGGAGTGTCACCAATTGGTGGAAAAGATCACACATAGGATTACTCAAGCTTACTCGGGCTAAGAATGAAGAAGAAATTGAAGTTATATATAAAGCTGGTTAAACCAAGTAACAAGATAAAATATAGACTAATTTTGATAAAATTATTGTACCAGCAGATAGAGAGAGTAATCAATCATGTGTTTAAATATGAAAAATGTCTAAATATGTGCTTAAAGCATTCGAAAATCATGAAAAAGTATGTCCTTTTATAATAGTTTAGCTCACATATGTCCTAACCGTTCAATAATCAATTGGAAAGTATTAATTTAACGAAATAGCCAATTAACCTAATTAGATTATTATTAATAAATAAAAACAGTTGTTGGTGCACTATCCAACATTGTTTATATCTTTATGCTATAACATAATATTGAGCCATAACAACAACATAAATTTTCATTACAAGTTTGATATATTACTGAAAACAAATAAGTGACATATTATAACAAATTAAATTACTCAAATTTTTGACTCTTCCAACACCTGGCAAACTTGAGTAAGTGACTGGCACAGCTTTCCATCAGGAGCAATGTAATATTTCTTAGTGATACTAACAGTCCATTTTGAGTTTAAATTTTCAACCCAAATGTAAGATATGCTTCTTAAATTCCTTTGTCGAGGAAATAAATGACATTAAGTTAGTAATTGCTTCTAGGCAAGAGTCAGGTTCACCAGACAGTGTCATCCTGCGACACTTAGAATTCTCCAAAGTCGGTAGGCCACTCTTGGTACTGGACAAAATACCAGTAATGTCATCACTTGGCGTAGATGACATGTACTTGGCACTTGCTTCTAGGCAAGAGTCAGATTCACTGACCAGGGTCTGCCCCTCAAATTTTTTCTTCTTTGTAGGAGGTCTCCCCCGGCGAGGCTTTGAATTCGCCAAAAGACGGTGGGTCACTCTTGGTACTGGATAAAATACCAGTGTCATCAACAACAGGCGGAGGTATAACAGAGAAATCATGTGGTGATACAGATGATTCTTCATTTTGTCTAGGAGGAATTAACTTGCAATCACCACTACCACACAATTGATCATCCTTTGTGCCAGGTGCAGAAAAAAAACTATTTTCAACAGGTTGAAGATTGAAAAAATTCTGATCAATAGGCAGCGTGGCCGCACTATCAGTAAAGGGAGCATTCAAGTTATCAAAATATGTTTCAAGGTTTAGTTTATCTTCAAGGGTAACTATTGAAAATTCGGGAAATTGGCTTCCCTGTGAGGTTGAGGAGTTCAATTCAGAAAAAAATTGCTTGATGGTTACCTTGGTATTATCAAGCACAACTTCCTTCACCAATTTCCTCCAAATATCTGTAGAAGAAAACGTCCAATGCTTGAGATTTTTACTATCATCCTTCAGCTGCACTTCATACCAAATTTATTTTACTGAGATTAAGAGCGGGTATAGTTGCTCAATCTCCTCAATCACTTCAAGGAAAATCCAGGAACTGCAAGGCTCCCATTCTTCTGTAACCTTATTCCAATCCTGAAATACACGCAGCTTGTCCACTTGACCCTTCATTTCATCACCCATGTCTGGAAAGTAAATTCTTTGCTCCTCATCACCTTCTTCACGATCAAATATCACACCTTCCCCACCAGACATCATTATAAAACATATCTACACACTGTCCATAAGGTAAAGGCAATCGCGCAAATTCATGCGGAGGTGGCAAAAGCCTAATCATATTCATACCAAGATGATGAATTAACTTTTCATCAGCAGGAGTTACCCCATCAACTATAGGAGAAACACTTACAAATTCTACCAAGTTGTCAGAACCATGATCTGACAAAATGTGATCATATTTAACTTGACAAAATGAATCATTACAACCAATCACAGTACCCAAGTGCCATGAACCCAAAAACCCATCTTTAATATTCTTCACCTGCATAAATCACAACCTCTTAAACTCTCCATAACTAAAAAGGGGGGAAATGGTATAAAGGGATGAAAACAATCTTTACCCATGGCATACATACACTTTTTATAGCCTTCAAAACACCCAAAACAAATTATGACATTGAATTAAAATTGAAAGGTAAATTGAGCTTTATATGCACAATGAACTCCAAAAATCTGAACACCTTGAGTACACCCACTTACTAGTTCTATCAAATAATTTCAGTTTCCTTCAATTCATGAGCATTAAACAAATAAACAACTTGCAAATCTATGAGTTTACAAATTTATAGAAATAAAAGGTAGATAATTCAATGTGGGTAAATCAGCTTAAAGATTTTTTAATTTTTTAAAAACGTTACAACCAATGAAACCTAAAGATCAATGAAATTCAGAAGCATTCTTTTCAGTGATTAATCTGTATATATAAATCGGTTTCCAAATTTGAGATGTTTCTCTCCTCACACACATGTTTAGAATCAAATGAAAAAAGAAAAAAAGAATCAAACAAATCTCAAAACACAACATTTTAATTACCTCAACTTTCTGATTGATACCCAATTTCCAATGGGTTCCTCCGTCTACTTTGGGCTTTCTTTTCTTCACAACTTGCTCACTTTTGGCTGCCATTGAAGAGCGAAAGTTCTTTTTGCAAGGAATCAAAGGGGTTGCAGTTACACTATGAGCTCTCCACGTTTACAAGTTTATATATACTAACAAAAAAAATCAACGTGGACGGTGAGGTTAAACCAAAGTAAGAAAGACAACTAGGGATGTCAATGTGGTGCATGCGGTTATAGGGAAAACCTATATAAACCTAGATGTTAATTTATCCCGCATCGCGCCGCTCTGCCCTGCCTTGTATAGTATAATTTGATATTTTCAATCCGTTCTGTCCAGCCCCACATAAATCCGTATCGCATAATTTGCTATTTAAAAATAATTAATTTATATTATAAAAAAAATCAATCATGCATAATTTCTACTAACATAATATTTTTTTTAATAAATAATTTAAGTTCACTCTCCATACTTTTAAATTCTAGGGTGAGTTTGGTGTGAAGGAAAATTTTTCCATGAAAAACATTTTCTAGGAAAATAAATTTTTTCTTACATATTTTCTTGTGTTCGGTATGCAAGTAGAAAATATTTATACATAGAATCTAAGACAAAACTATGAGGATGGGATAAGTTGGATGGTTGTGAGAGTGTGAAGAAGATAATGTGACATATTTTTTCTATTTTTATCGGGGAAGTCATTTTACTTATTTTCAAGAAACTTGTTTTCCTAAACAAAATATTTTTCAAAACTTTTGATCAACCGAGCACACCTTAATGTCAAATCATAAATTAAAAACAATTAATTTATCCTTAATGATATTAAGGTGTGCTCGGTTGATAAAAAATTTTGAAAAATATTTTGTTTAGGAAAACAAGTTTCTTGAAAATAAGTAAAATGACTTCCCCGATAAAAATAAAAAAAACATGTCATATTATCTTCTTCCCACTCTCACAACCATCCAACTTATCCCATCCTCATAGTTTTGTCTTAGATTCTATATATAAATATTTTCTACTTGCATACCGAACACAAGAAAATAAGTAAGAAAAAATTTATTTTCCTAGAAAATATTTTTCATGAAAAATTTTCCTTCACACCAAACTCACCCTAGAATTTAAAAGTATGGAGAGTGAATTTAAATTATTTATTAATAAAAATATTATATTAGTAGAAATTATGCATGATTGATTTTTTTTATAATATAAATTATTTATTTTTGAATAGCAAATTATGCGATACGGATTTATGTGGGACTGGACAGAACGGATTGAAAATATCAAATTATACTATATAAGGCAGAGCAGAGCGGCACAGTGCAGGATGAATTAAAATCTAGGTGTATACACGTTTGCCCTATAATCGCATGCGCCACATTGACATCCCTAGTTGTCTTTCTAACTATGTTTAACCTCAGTACCTCACCATCCACATTTAGTTTTTTTGTTAGTATAT
Source organism: Datura wrightii (assembly GCA_035772735.1). Lineage (NCBI taxonomy): Eukaryota > Viridiplantae > Streptophyta > Magnoliopsida > Solanales > Solanaceae > Datura > Datura wrightii. The sequence goes on from JASDFA010000011.1 coordinate 4,176,216, forward strand.
ATAGACTTGTAAATGCGGAGAGCTCATAGTGTAATTGCAACCCCTTTGATTCCTTGCAAAAAGAACTTTCACTCTTCAATGGCGGCCAAAAGTGAGCGAGTTGTGAAGAAAATAAATCCCAAAGTAGACGAGGAACCCATCGAAAATTCGGTATCGATCAGAAAGTCGAGGTAATTAAAATGCTCTGTTTTGAGATTTGTTTGATTCTTTTTTTCTTTTTTCTTTTAATTCTAAACATGTGTGTGAGGAGAGAAATATCTCAAATTTGGAAACCGTTTTATATATACAGACTAATCACTGAAAAGAATGCTTCTGAATTTCATTGATCTTTAGGTTTCATTGGTTGTAACGTTTTTAAAAAATTAAAAAAATTGCTTCTTTAAGTTGATTTACCCACATTGAATTATATACCTTTTGTTTCTATACATTTGTATAATCATAGATTTGCAAGTTCTTTATTTGTTTAATGTTCATGTATTGAAGGAAACTGAAATTATTTGATAGAACTAGTAAGTGGGTGTACTCAAGGTGTTCAGATTTTCGGGGTTCATTGTGCATATAAAACTCAATTTACCTTTCAATTTTAGTTCAATGCCATAATTTTATTTTTTGGTGTTTTGAAGGCTATAAAAAGTGTATGTATGCCATGGGTCAAGATTGTTTTCATCCCTTTATACCATTTTCCCCCTTTTTAGTTATGGAGAGTTTAAGAGGTTGTGATTTGTGCAGGTGAGGAGTGTTAAAGATGGATTTTTGGGTTCATGGCACTTGGGTACTGTGATTGGTTGTGATGATTTGTTTTGTCAAGTTAAATATGATCACATTTTATCAAATCATGGTTCTGACAACTTGGTAGAATTTGTAAGTGTTTCTCCTATAGTTGATGGGGTAACTCCTGCTGATGAAAAGACAGTTCATCATCTTGGTATGAATATGATTAGGCCTTTGCCACCTCCGCGTGAATTTGCGCGATTGCCTTTACCTTATGGACAGTGTGTAGATATGTTTTATAATGATGCCTGGTGGGAAGGTGTGATATTTGATCGTGAAGAAGGTGATGAGGAGCGAAGAATTTACTTTCCAGACATGGGTGATGAAATGAAGGGTCGAGTGGACAAGCTGCGTGTATCTCAGGATTGGAATGAGGTTACAGAATAACGGGAGCCTCGAGGTTCCTGGATTTTCCTTGAAGTGATTGAGGATATTGAGCATCTATACCCGCTCTTAATCTCAGTAAAATAAATTTGGTATGAAGTGCAGCTGAAGTATGACAGTAAAAATCTCAAGCATTGGACGTCTTCTTCTACAGATATTTGGAGGAAATTGGTGAAGGAAGTTGTTCTTGATAATACCAAGTTAACCATCAAGCAATTTTTTTCTGAACTGAACTCCTCAATCTCACAGGGAAGCCAATTTTTTGAATTTTCAGTAGTTGCCCTTGAAGATATACTGAACTTTGAAACATATTTTGATATGTTGAATGCTCCCTTTACTGATAGTGCGGCCACACTGCCTATTGATCAGAATTTTTTCAATCTTCAACCTGTTGAAAAGCGATTTGTTTCTGCACCTGGCACAAAGGATGATCAATTGTGTGGTAGTGGTGATTGCAGGTCAATTCCTCCTAGACAAAATATAGAATCATCTGTATCACCACATGATTTCTTTGTTATACCTTCGCCTGTTGTTGATGACACTGATATTCTGTCCAGTACCAAGAGTGACCACCGACTTTGGCGAATTCAAAGCCTCACCGGGGGAGACCTCCTACAATGAGGAAAAAATTTGAGGGGGCAGACCCTGGTGAGTGAACCTGACTCTTGCCTAGAAGCAAGTGCCAAGTACATGTCATCTATGCCAAGTGATGACATTACTCGTATTTTGTCCAGTACCAAGAGTGGTCTACCGACTTTGGCGAATTCTAAGTGTCCCAGGATGACACTGCCTAGTGAACCTGACTCTTTCCTAGAAGCAATTACTAAGTTAATGCCATTTATTTCCTTGACAAAGGAATTTAAGAAGCATATCTTACATTTGGGCTGGAAATTTCAACTCAAAATGGACCGCGGTATCATTAAGAAATATTACATTGCTCCTGATTGAAAGATATGCCAGTCACTTATTCAAGTTTGCCAGGTGTTGGAAGATCCACAAATAATTTAAATTCAATTTCTTAATAAAAAATTTGAGTAATTTGATTCATTATAATATGTCACTTATTTGTTTTCAGTAATATATCAAACTTATAATGAAGATTTATGTTGTCGTTATGGATCAATATTATGTTACAGCGTAAAGATATAAATAATGTTGGAAAGTACACCAACGACTGTTTTTATTTATTAATATAATCTAATTAGGTTAATTGGCTATTTCGTTAAATTAAGGATACATTCGGATTGATTATCTAACGGTTAGGACATATGTGAGCTAAACTATTTTAAAAGGACATACTTTTTCATGATTTTCTAATGCTTTAAGCACACATTTAGACATTTTTCAAATTCAAACACATAATTGATTACTCTGTCTATCTACTGGTACAATAATTCTATCAAAACTAGTCTATATTTTATCTTCTTACTTGATTTAACCAGCTTTATATAATTTCAAATTATTTTTCATTCTTAGCCCAAGATATATTATATCGGGGCTACAACTTTTTTTTTGAATATATTACCTGAACAAACAAATGATAATTAGAAAGTATATGAGAGGCTCGACCTAATTCCATTAGCCCTTGGACCTCCCAAAAGCAAATAGTAAAAGAAAACACATTGCCTAACACCTAGCTATAATTGTGTGTCTTTAAATAATTTGAGAACTTGTTTTGTTTTGGATAATTAAATCCCAATGGGTTTATTTAGTTTAGTGGGTCGGGTTCAAATTTAAAGAAAAAATGGGTAAAAAATTGGGTATTTTAAGTCAATTTGGGGGATTCCATCCAATTGAAAGGCAATTTTATTTACTTTGTTAATGGCAGGAGTATATTTAGCCCTATAGTATAACCGGGGCTAAATATAATGTATTTGTTTTACAATATACCCTTCTAACTTTCTTACAAGGGCTCAAGTTGTATTATAATTCTATAGGAAATAACTTGCCGAAGAAATTCGCCTTAACATACTTCGATTGTCATTTTCCAAATAACCGACGAGTTTCAACTGTAACTTTAATACTGTAAGAATGGGTGTAATTTCAATACTAAATTCACCAAAAAGGTAAATTTTGATACTAATAGCTACTATAATTCAACTTCATAAAATACAATCAAAAACCTATAATTTCCCGGGTGTTCAGAAGGGATAAATGCTTACCTAAAGCCTGTGGTCGATTAGGAATCAATTTTGAGCAATTCTGACAACTTCTACTCGGTGGAGTTTCGATTTGCCGAGCGTATTTTTGGGAAATAACTCCCTAGTTGTAACACTCCAGAAGTCCTAGAGATCAGACATCGGAGTTAGAAGAATCTCAGTAGAAAAGTCTCATGTGTGTGACCCCTTTCAACAGGAACGAGGCCAACTCCGCGCACTCAACCCCATTCACCCCCATGACTTGGGTGATCTTCACAATATCATTTATGAACTCATGCGAGTCCTCATCTACTTTTGACCTGAGGAACTTTTGTGGGTTCATTCTCAAGAAATCCCTGACTCGACCTGCCACTGCATTTCCATTTTGTGGAACATGTCCAACTGCCTGCTGATTCACCTGAGCAGTCAAGGCCTATGCGAGCATCTAAATAGCTGTCCAACTCATGGTATGACCCGTAAGTCGATTCCACGAGTCGTAGGAAAGATCATACTGTTACTTGTGGACTTGACCCTTTTCAGATTCTTTGTATGAGTGCTAGGTACAGTTCATAGCAGTAAACCACGAGCCGTACTAAGATCCATACCTCGTGATTATTACAAATTTTGCTTGGGACAGTCCCAATGAGCCATTCCAAGAGTTATAGTATGAAACCACGAGTCGTAGGAAGGCTTGTGAAACCTGTCCCTACCTTATTTTTGGTTCAGTTTGTAGGAGATTTCAATTTAGTGTTGGGTACTCAGAATTCCCCAAGTCCAGGCATGCATTTAACATGTTTTACAGTTAGCCATTCCTCCCATTTTTAATCACAACCCGTAACTCAATTTTAACAGTTCAATGCGCAATTTTTACAAGTTCAATCCCCTACCCAGTCGCACACACTTTGTTCACATCCCTTGTCATTATCCTTTTCTAATTTTTCAAGCATCGAGAGGACTCTCAGGGATTAAGCAGGTTTGCGTCAAGCACAAAAGTCATATTTATCAAATTCAAAGAAATACACTTACTTGAAAATTGCTTACTTTGACTGGTAATCTGAAACTTAGGGTTGGAACTTGGGATTCTCGGTGTTAATAGAGCAAGAACATGCTCAATCGATCTTTTATTTCGAGTTAGGGGTGTGAGGGAGTCATGGGGTATGGTCATGACTTCGGTTTTTAGTGCGTGGGAGAAGGGTAATTTGTTTCAATTTAAATAGGTTATAGGGAATATTTGAAATTCTTGGTCGAGTCGGGTGTTTTTAAAATTTTTGACCCATCATGACTCGTACGACGAGTCATAGGAAGGCCTTACGACTCGTCCCTTGGACCCATAACCAGGGCTAAATATATTGGTTATACTATAGGGCTAAATATACTTTTGCCATTAACAAAGTAAATAAAATTGTCCTTCAATTGGATGGAATCCCCCAAATTGACTTAAAATACACAATTTCAATTAAATTATCCATTTTTTCTTTAAATTTAAACCCGACCCACTAAACTAAATAAACTCGTTGGGATTTAATTAATCCAAAACAAAACAAGTTCTCAAATTATTCAAAGACACACAATTATAGCTAGGTGTTAGGCGATGTGTTTTCTTTTACTATTTACTTTTGGGAGGTCCAAGGGCTAATGGAATTAGGTCGAACCTCTCATATACTTTCTAAATATCATTTGTTTGTTCTAGTACTATATTCTCACACAAAAAAAAGTTGTAGCCCCAAATAATATATCTTGGGCTAAGAATGAAAAAGAATTTGAAGTTATATATAAAGCTGGTTAAATCAAGTAAGAAGATAAAATATAGACTAATTTTGATAGAATTATTGTACCAGTAGATAGAGAGAGAAATAAATTATGTGTTTGAATATGAAAAATGTCTAAATATGTGCTTAAAGCATTAGAAAATCATGAAAAGGTATGTCCTTTTATAATAGTTTAGCTCACATATGTCCTAACCGTTCAATAATCAATCCGAATGTATCCTTAATTTAATGAAATAGCCAATTAACCTAATTAGATTATTATTAATAAATAAAAACAATCGTTGGTGTACTGTTCAACATTTTTTATATCTTTACGCTGTAACATAATATTGATCCATAACAACAACATAAATCTTCATTACAAGTTTGATATATTACTGAAAACAAATAAGTGACATATTATAACGAATCAAATTACTCAAATTTTTTATTAAGAAATTTAATTTAAATTATTTGTGGATCTTCCAACTCCTGGCAAACTTGAATAAGTAACTGGCATACCTTTCCATCAGGAGCAATGTAATATTTGTTAATGATACCGCAGTCCATTTTGAGTTGAACTTTCCAGCCCAAATGTAAGATATGCTTCTTAAATTCCTTTGTCGAGAAATAAACGGCATTAACTTGGTAATTTCTTCTAGGCAAGAGTCAGGTTCACCAGGCAGTGTCATCCTGCGACACTTAGAATTCGCCAAAGTCGGTAGGCCACTCTTGGTACTGGACAAAATACGAGTAATGTCATCACTTGGCATAGATGACATGTACTTGGCACTTGCTTCTAGGCAAGAGTCAAGTTCACTGACCAGGGTCTGCCCCTCAATTTTTTTTCTTCTTTGTAGGAGGTCTCCCCCGGCGAGGCTTTGAATTTGCCAAAGCCGGTGGGTCACTCTTGGTACTGGATAAAATACCAGTGTCATCAACAACAGGCGGAGGTATAACAGAGAAATCATGTTATGATACAGATGATTCTTCATTTTGTCTAGGAGGAATTGACCGGCAATCACCACTACCACACAATTGATCATCCTTTGTGCCAGGTGCAGAAACGAATCGCTTTTCAACAGGTTGAAGATTGAAAAAATTCTGATCAATGGGCAGCGTGGCCACACTATCAGTAAAGGGAGCATTCAAGTTATCAAAATATGTTTCAAAGTTCAGTTTATCTTCAAGGACAACTACTGTAAATTCGAAAAATTGGCTTCCCTGTGAGGTTGAGGAGTTCAGTTCAGAAAAAAATTGCTTGATGGTTAACTTGGTATTATCAAGCACAACTTCCTTCACCAATTTCCTCCAAATATCTGTAGAAGAAAACGTCCAATGCTTGAGATTTTTACTATCATCCTTCAGCTGCACTTCATACCAAATTTGTTTCACTGAGATTAAGAGCGGGTATAGCTGCTCAATCTCCTCAATCACTTCAAGGAAAATCCAGGAACCGCGAGACTCCCATTCTTCTGTAACCTCATTCCAATCCTGAGATACACGCAGCTTGTCCACTCGACCCTTCATTTCATCACCAATGTCTGGAAAGTAAATTCTTCGCTCCTCATCACCTTCTTCACGATCAAATATCAAACCTTCCCACCAGGAATCATTATAAAACATATCTACACATTGTCCATAAGGTAAAGGCAATCGCGCAAATTCACGCGGAGGTGGCAAAGGCCTAATCATATTCATACCAAGATGATGACTTGACTTTTCATCAGCAGGAGTTACCCCATCAACTATAGGAGAAACCCTTAAAAATTCTACCAAGTTGTCAGAACCATGATCTGACAAAATGTGATCATATTTAACTTGACAAAATGAATCATTACAACCAATCACAGTACCCAAGTGCCATGAACCCAAAAACCCATCTTCAATATTCTTCACCTGCATAAATCACAGCCTCTTAAACTCTCCATAACTAAAAAGGGGAAAATGGTATAAAGGGATGAAAACAACCTTTACCCATGGCATACATACACTTTTTATAGCCTTCAAAACACCCGAAACAAATTATGGCATTGAACTAAAATTGAAAGGTAAATTGAGGTTTATATGCACAATGAACTCCAAAAATCTGAACTCCTTGAGTACACCCACTTACTAGTTCTATCAAATAATTTCAGTTTTCTTCAATTCATGAGCATTAAACAAATAAACAACTTGCAAATCTATGAGTATACAAATGTATAGAAACAAAAGGTAGATAATTCAATGTGGGTAAATCAGCTTAAAGAAGCAATTTTTTTAATTTTTTAAAAACGTTACAACCAATAAAACCTAAAGATCAATGAAATTCAGAAGCATTCTTTTCGGTGATTAGTCTGTATATATAAATCGATTTCCAAATATGAGATGTTTCGCTCCCCACACACATGTTTAGAATCAAATGGAAAAAGAAAAAAAGAATCAAACAAATCTCAAAACAGAGAATTTTAATTACCTCGACTTTCTGTCGATACCCAATTTCCGATGGGTTCCTCCGTCTACTTTGGGCTTTCTTTTCTTCACAACTCGCTCACTTTTCGCCGCCATTGAAGAGTGAAAGTTCTTTTTGCAAGGAATCAAAGGGGTTGCAGTTACACTATGAGCTCTCCACGTTTACAAGTCTATATATACTAACAAAAAAACTAAACGTGGACGGTAAGGTTAACCATAGTTAGAAAGACAACTAGGGATACCAATGCGGCGCATGCGGTTATAGGGCAAACCTATATAAACCTAGATTTTAATTCATCCCGCGCCGCGCTGCTCTGCCCTGCCTTGTATAGTATAATTTGATATTTTCAACCCGTTCTGTCCAGCCCCACATAAATTCGTATCGCATAATTTGCTATTAAAAATAAATAATTTATATTATAAAAAAATCAATCATGCTTAATTTCTACTAATATAATATTTTTATTAATAAATAATTTAAATTCACTCTCCATACTTTTAAATTCTAGGGTGAGTTTGGTGTGAAGGAAAATTTTTCATGAAAAACATTTTCTAGAAAAATAAATTTTTTCTTACTTATTTTCTTGTATTTGATATGCAAGTATAAAATATTTATATATAGAATCTAAAACAAAACTATGAGGATGGGATAAGTTGGATGGTTGTGAGAGTGAGAAGAAGATAATGTGACATGTTTTTTCTATTTTTGTCGGGGAAGTCATTTTACTTATTTTCAAGAAACTTGTTTTCCTAAACAAAATATTTTTCAAAACTTTTGATCAACCGAGCACACCTTAATGTCAAACCATAAATAAAAAAAAATAACAATTTAGACGAAAAAATTAGAGAAATAAATTCTAAGAGATTGATAATCAAATAAAATATATTTTCGAACTAAGAGCTCTATTGTGTCAAGAACAAAATTTATTTTTAAAAAAGATTACTATTAAACTCGCATACACCCGCATAAACCTGCAAGCCGCCCCGCATCAATATTTTAATCAATTATTTCAACCCGCTCCACTTCCGTATAACCTAAAACCTACTCCGCGCCGCATAGCATAAAATCCGTCCCTCCTCATTGTCATCCATAACGACAACTGGATTCACAATTAGGGGATGTGAGATGAACTCATGATTTGAATCATGATAATAGTTGGCAAAGATTGTTTACATTTATTAAACGGCTGGTTGTTAAATACAGTTTGTATATATATAAAATGGTGAGTTTTTTTTTTTTTTTTACAAAATATAAACTTGTGATTAAATTTTGCATTTGAAAAATCTCATCTCATAATTTGAAATTTCAAATCAAGTTTTCTGGACAATTTGGGATTTAATCTCAATTTGAGAATATTATTAGAAAGGAAAAATCTATTCGAGCACAATAATTTAGCCACAATGGTTACAATTACCTATTCACACTGTAAACTGATTTTTTTCTGCACTTTTACTCTTTTTTCTCAAATTTAATTTCCTCATCAATTTAAGACTAATTAGGATTAATGACAATCATTCTTTGATAATAATAATGTTCCTAATTTTTAGGAATTTATAAAAGGAACTAAGGAAGCATTCAAGTTTGTTTGCTACAAAAAGATTTTTTTATTTATGATTTAATTCATATAAATCAATATTTCTTCCGTTTCAAGTTATATGTCATAATTTTTAAAAAGAGTTATCTCGAATTAATTTTTATTTTAGAAGTTCAAAACAAATGTAATATTTTTTTTCATTTTAGAACTAATAATAATTGCTCTTGAAAATTAATATTTAATGATAATAGATTATATCTCACGACATAAATGATGGTAAACTAGTAATAAGAAAAACTTCCCAATTAATATTTATTTAATAATGAGTGTGTAAAAGAGAATCACATAAAGTAATTTAAAATAAAGATAACAATAAAAAGAATAATTATAGAGCGTTGAACATGCTTTAGCAAATTATTACCTTATTTTCTGACTTATTAATTTCATATTTATGTTGTACTATTATTTTTCCAACTAATTTTTTTAATTTATTCTAAAATAAGTAATTTTTTCAAGAAACCAAAAAGGCAATATTAGTTTATTTATTTTCAAAATTACTCTTTTCTAAAAGATGTTGAATAAATTTTTAATTTTTTTTTTAAACTTCTTTATATTTTTCTATGTGTATATTAAAGACATATTTTAATAAAATAATTTATTAAATTAGAGTTATTAAGTGATTTTTTTTAAAGGGTGTGTTAAATTTTTAAAAATTACTTTAAAAATATAAAAATTACATATAATTATTTTTTAAATGATCTAGTACAATAATAAATACACATATGCACACATTCGTAGAGTGTGTCTAGTATAGCGAAAGTAGTTTCTAGAAATTTTTTTTTCATATTTGGTTTGATAATACATTTTAGAAGTATTTTTCTTAAAAAAACAAGTTTCCTAAAATGAAAAAAAAAAATTCTAATGAAAGTAGGAAAAATAAGTTTCATAAGAATTATTTCAAGTTCATTATCTCCTTCCATTCATACAATACCCCCACATGCCAACTCGAACCCCCGACTTCCTTCTTCATCCCATTCCACACTCATATTATTTTACCGAAAAATATTTTTTATCATAATGACCTAATATGATGGCAGTACCTATTTCCTCAATAAATAAATTTTTTTGGGAGCATTTTAACTCCTTTCTCCAAATTCAAATTCCCTGATCTATTTATATTTATTAGTTATTTTTAATACATGAGAGAAAGTTTTTTAATACATGGAGAATAAATAAATTTATAGCGAATCCAATATCTACAAATAAGGTTAATAGAAGTATCCTAATATCCCTGTATGTATATTTTTCATATATATATAGAGAGAGAGAGAGCAAATCACACATCTACAAATATGATTATAGAATTTTTTCAATATTTTTGTAGGTGTACGTTATTTTTTATAATCCTGCATTACGCTGATTTGATAAATTGTGAATCATTACTTCTATTTGTTATTAAAATAACCTCAGTTAAGTAATTTTATTAATTATTATGTTTAAGTAAATTTAAACTACATGTTTAAATAATTCTTTTAATATAGCTTGAAATGTTTTAATAACGACAGTCAGAACTCAAACGCTTTAGCCATGGTAGATATCAACACATTATAAAAATTATAAAAGTTATATAATTCAAAAGTGTCGACCCTAGTTAACAGCAACCTAAGATAGTTACACATAAATGTTGTAGTATTGCACCATTATGTTACACAGATTTGATAACTTGTGAATCATTACTTATTTTGTTATTAAAATGACCTCTAATTAAATAACTTTATTAATTATTATGTTTAAATACATTTAAACTACATATTAAATACTTTTAAAAATATAATTTGAAAATATTTCACGGCTATCAAAACTTTAAGTAGACATGATAGACATCATTATATTACAAAAATCATAAAAGTCATATAGTTTATGAGTAGCGATCCTAGTTGACAGCAACTCAAGAGTCATGTATTAATATTGTAGTCTTGCCGTCCTATTTATAAATTTTATTATGTGTGAGACATGTCAAGTCATATTTGTATGAAAGCATTCGTTTATTGACAAAAGGGTTGGAGTAAATCTCACTTCTCATGCAATAAAAAATTTAAGCTCTTTTTTCTCGGTTAGTTTCCCTTGTCATATATTTTCTCTTTAACTATTATGGAATTGAGTCAGTATTTTTTTATGAGTAATCAATCCCTATCTTAACATTACTTTTTTTTTTTTTTTTATTAATTTGAAGAAAAAAAAAATGTAGCTAAATTGAAAGAATTGTAAAACTTCGATAATGAAATTAAAAAATATTTAGATAAATTTTACTAGTGATCATCCAACTCTGAGTTTATCACACAAAAAATTACTTTCTTATTTTTTATTTGTTACATAAAAGTCATCTTAATTTAACATTTACTACACAAAAATTATTTTTATTTTATTTTTTATCACATTAACGTATTTTAGCTTTAAAGTTTATCACAAAATTATTTTATTTATTTTTTAAAAAGTATTTATGAAATTTATTGTACAAATGAGCATATTAGTAAGAAAAAAACAGTCAAATCATATTTTATTTAATATTAATGATGGTGTGTTAAAATTATTATAAAAAATCAAACTAAGAAAAATAAATGTAATATTGTACACCTCCAACGAGTTTTGTGTTATGAAGAGAAATATTCAGGGATATTTCTAAAATTATCCTGAATGTAATTAACTTATTTTGGAGCATTATGTCATATTTTTTTATATAAATATTAAAATTCAAATGAAATATATTTTTACTTAACTAGGACAAAATTGAACCTTTTAAGTAAGAAAAAATAAAAAATTAACTTTTGTGTGATAAATTTTAAAGTTAGAATGATTTTTTAGGGAAAAATTTTGTCTGAATAATTTTAGAATTGAATAGCTTTTATATAATAAAATAAATTTTATTTGTATGATGAACTTAAATGATGTGATAAATTCACATTATAATTTTTATATGATAAATTCAAAAAAGCTTTTTTTAAGAGGTACAAATAGAAATTTCCCTTTATTTGATTTGTTAAGAAATCGACCATTAAACCATGAACTTTATTCAAACATATTTTAAGGAATAATGATCCATGTATAATAAAATTATGTTTAAAACTTATAGTATATTAGCTAACTTTGTCCTTGATGTTAGGCAATGTGTTTTCTTTTACTATTTGGTTTTGGGAGGTCCAAGGGCTAATAGAATTAGGTCGAGACTCTCATATACTTTCTAAATACCATTTGTTTGTTCTGGTAATATATTCACACACAAAAAAAATTGTAGCCCCAAAATAATATATCTCGGGCTAAGAATGAAAAAGAATTTGAAGTTATATATAAAGCTGGTTAAATCAAGTAAGAAGATAAAATATAGACTAATTTTGATAGAATTATTGTACCAGTAAATAGAGAGAGTAATCAATTATGTGTTTGAATATTAAAAATATCCAAATATGTGCTTAAAACATTAGAAAATCATGAAAAAGTATGTCCTTTTATAATAGTTTAGCTCACGTATGTCCTAACCGTTCAATAATCAATCCGAATGTATCCTTAATTTAACGAAATAGCCAATTAACCTAATTAGATTATTATTAATAAATAAAAACACTAGTTGGTGTACTGTCCAACATTGTTCATATCTTTACGTTGTAACATAATATTCATCCATAACAACAACATAAATCTTCATTACAAGTTTGATATATTACTGAAAACAAATAAGTGACATATTATAACAAATCAAATTACTCAATTTTTTTATTCTTCCAACATCTGGCAAACTTGAATAAGTGACTGGCATACCTTTCCATCAGGAGCAATGTAACATTTATTAATGATACCGCACTCCATTTTGAGTTGAACTTTCCAGCCCAAATGTAAGATATGCTTCGTAAATTCCTTTGTCGAAGAAATAAATGGCATTAACTTAGTAATTGCTTCTAGGCAAGAGTCAGGTTCACCAGGCAGTGTCATCCTTCGACACTTAGAATTTGCCAAAGTAGGTAGGCCACTCTTGGTACTGGACAAAATACCAGTAATGTCATCACTTGGCATAGATGACATGTACTTGGCACTTGCTTCTAGGCAAGAGTCAGGTTCACTGACCAGGGTCTGCCCCTCAAATTTTTTCTTCTTTGTAGGAGGTCTCCCCCGGCGAGGCTTTGAATTCGCCAAAGCCGGTGGGTCACTCTTGGTACTGGACAAAATACCAGTGTCATCAACAACAGGTGGAGGTATAACAACGAAATCATGTGGTGATACAAATGATTCTTCATTTTGTCTAGGAGGAATTGACCTGCAATCACCACCACCACACAATTGATCATCCTTTGTGCCAGGTGCAGAAACAAATCGCTTTTCAACAGGTTGAAGATTGAAAAAATTCTGATCAATAGGCAGCGTGGCCGCACTATCAGCAAAGGAAGCATTCAAGTTATCAAAATATGTTTCAAAGTTCAGTTTATCTTCAAGGTCAACTACTGAAAATTCGGAAAATTGGCTTCCCTGTGAGGTTGAGGAGTTTAGTTCAGAAAAAAATTGCTTGATGGTTAATTTGGTATTATCAAGCACAACTTCCTTCACCAATTTCCTCCAAATATCTGTAGAAGAAAATGTCCAATGCTTGAGATTTTTACTCTCATCCTTCAGCTGCACTTCATACCAAATTTGTTTCACTGAGATTAAGAGCGGGTATAGCTGCTCAATCTCCTCAATCACTTCAAGAAAAATCCAGGAACCGCGAGGCTCCCATTCTTCTGTAACCTCATTCCAATCCTGAGATACACGCAGCTTGTCCACTCGACCCTTCATTTCATCACCCATGTCTGGAAAGTAAATTCTTCGCTCCTCATCACCTTCTTCACGATCAAATATCACACCTTCCCACCAGGCATCATGATAAAACATATCTACACACTGTCCATAAGGTAAAGGCAATTGCGCAAATTCACGCGGAGGTGGCAAAGGCCTAATCATATTCGTACCAAGATGATGAACTGTCTTTTCATCAGCAGGAGTTACTCCATCAACTATAGGAGAAACACTTACAAATTCTACCAAGTTGTCAGAACCATGATCTGACAGAACGTGATCATATTTAACTTGAAAAAATAAATCATCACAACCAATCACAGTACCCAAGTGCCATGAACCCAAAAACCCATCTTCAACACTCTTCACCTGCGTAAATCACAGCCTCTTAAACTCTCCATAACTTAAAAGGGGGAAAATGCTATAAAGGGATGAATCAATCTTGACCCATAGAATACACACACTTTTTATAGCCTTCAAAACACCCAAAATAAATTATGGCATTGAACTAAAATTGAAAGGTAAATTGAGCTTTATATGCACAATGAACTCCAAAAATCTGAACTCCTTGAGTACACCCACTTACTAGTTCTATCAAATAATTTCAGTTTCCTTTGATTCATGAGCATTAAACAAATAAACCAACTTACAAATCTATGAGTATACAAATGTATAGAAACAAAAGGTAGATAATTCAATGTGGGTAAATCAGCTTAAAGAAGCAACTTTTTTAATTTTTTAAAAACGTTACAACCAATGAAACCTAAAGATCAATGAAATTCAGAAGCATTCTTTTCAGTGATTAGTTTGTATATATAAATCGATTTTCAAATTTGAGATGTTTCACTCCTCACACACATGTTTAGAATCAAATGGAAAAAGAAAAAAAGAATCAAACAAATCTCAAAACAGAGCATTTTAATTACCTCGACTTTCTGATCAATATCCAATTTCCAATGGGTTCCTCCGTCTACTTTGGGCTTTCTTTTCTTCACAACTCGCTCACTTTTGGCCGCCATTGAAGAGTGAAAGTTCTTTTTGCAAGGAATCAAAGGGGTTGCAGTTACACTATGAGCTCTCCATGTTTACAAGTCTATATATACTAACAAAAAAGCTAAACGTGGGCGGTGAGGTTAACCATAGTTAGAAAGACAACTAGGGATGCCAATGCGGCGCATGCGGTTATAGGGCAAACCTGTATAACCTAGATTTTAATTCATCCCGCGCCGCGCCGCTCTGCCCTGCCTTATATAGTATAATTTGATATTTTCAATCCGTTCTGTCCAGCCCCACATAAATTCGTATCGCATAATTTGCTATTAAAAATAAATAATTTATATTATAAAGAAATTAATCATGCATAATTTCTACTAATATAATATTTTTATTAATAAATAATTTAAATTCACTCTCCATACTTTTTAATTCTAGGGTGAGTTTGGTGTGAAGGAAAATTTTTCATGAAAAATATTTTCTAGAAAAATAAATTTTTTCTTACTTATTTTCTTGTGTTCGATATGCAAGTAGAAAATATTTATATATAGAATCTAAGACAAAACTATAAGGATGGGATAAGTTGGATGGTTGTGAGAGTGGGAAGAAGATAATGTGACATGTTTTTTCTATTTTTATCCGGGAAGTCGTTTTACTTATTTTCAAGAAACTTGTTTTCCTAAACAAAATATTTTTCAAAACTTTTGATCAACCGAGCACACCTTAATGTCAAACCATTAATAAAAAATAATAATAATTTAGACGAAAAAAATTAGAGAAATAAATTCTAAGAGATTGGTAATCAAATAAAATATATTTTCGAACTAAGCGCTCTATTGTGTCAAAAACAAAATTTATTTTTAAAAATGATTACTATTAAACTCGCATACACCCACATAAACCCGCAAGCCGCCCCACATCAATATTTTAACAAATTATTTTAACCCGCCCCACATCCGCATAACCTAAAACCTACTCCGCACCGCATAGCATAAAATCCGCCCCTCCTCATTGTCATCCATAAGGACAACTGGATTCACAATTAGGGGATGAGAGATGAACTCATGATTTGAATCATGATAATAGTTGGCAAAGATTGTTTACATTTATTAAACGGCTAGTTGTTAAATACAGTTTGTATATATATAAAATGGTGAGGTTTTTTCTTTTTACAAAATATAAACTTGTGGTTAAATTTTGCATTTGAAAAATCTCATCTCATAATTTGAAATTTCAAATCAAGTTTTCTGGACAATTTGAGATTTAATCTCAGTTTGAGAATATTATTAGAAAGGAAAAATCTATTCGAGCACAATAATTTTAGCCACAATGGTTACAATTACCCATTCACACTGTAAAATGATTTTTTTCTGCACTTTTACTCTTTTTTCTCAAATTTAATTTCCTCGTCAATTTAAGACTAATTAGGTTTAATGCCAATCTTTCTTTGATAATTATAATAATAATATTCCTAATTTTTAGGAATTTATAAAAGGAACTAAGGAAGCATTCAAGTTTGTTTGCTACAAAAAGATTTTTTTATTTTTGATTTAATTCATATAAATCAATACTTCTTCCGTTTCAAGTTGTATGTCATAATTTTTAAAAAGAGTTATCTCAAATTAATTTTATTTTAGAAGTTCAAGGCAAATGTAATATTTTTTTTCCATTTCACAATTAATAGTAATTATTCTTGAAAATTAATATTTAATGAGAATAGATTATATCGTACGACATAAATGAGGGTAAACTAGTAACAAGAAAAACCTCCCAATTAATATTTTTTTAATAATGGGTATGTAAAAGAGAAACTCGTAAAGTAATTTGAAAATGAAGATAACAATTTTTTTAAGAAAATAATTATAGTGTGTTGCACATGATTTAGCAAATTATTACCTTATTTTCTGACTTATTAATTTCATATTTATGTTATACAATTATTTTTTCCATCTAATTTTTTTAATTTATTCTAAAATAAGTAATTTTTTCAAGAAACCAAAAAAGTAATATTAATTAATTTATTTTCAAAATTACTCTTGTCTAAAAGATGTTGAACAATTTTTTTTTAAAAAATCTTTTAAAACTTCTTTATATTTTTCTATGTGCATATTAAAGAAATATTTTAATAAAATAATTTATTAAATTAAAGCTATTAAGTGAATTTTTTAAGGGTGTGTTAAATTTTTAAAAATTACTTTAAAAATAAAAAATTATAAGGTATTAGGTTGAGTTTGAGAATATTATTGGAAGGAAAAATTTATTTGAGCACAATAATTTTGGCCATAACGGTCACAATTGCCCATTCACATTATAAACTGGTTCTTTTTTTGCACTTTTACTTTTTTTTCTCAAATTTAATTTCCTCATCAATTTAAGACTAAATAGGATTAATGATAATCATTCCTAGGTAATTGCAATAATAATATTTCTAATTTTTAGAAATTTATAAAAGGAACCAAGGAAGCATTCAAGTTTGTTTGCTATAAAGAAATTTTTTTATTTTTAATTTAATTCATATAAATCGATACTTCTTCCGTCTCAAGTTATCTGTCGTAATTTTTATTTTAGAAGTTCAAAATAAATGTAATATTTTTCATTTTAGAACTAATAATAATTGTTCTTGAAAATTAATATTTAATGAGAATAGATTATATCTCACGACATAAATGATGGTAAACTAGTAATAAGAAAAACTTCCCAATTAATATTTATTTAATAATGGGTGTGTAAAAGAGAATCACATAAAGTAATTTAAAATGAAGATAACAATAAAAAAAATAATTATAGTGTGTTGAACATGCTTTAGCAAATATTACCTTATTTTCTGACTTATTAATTTCATATTTATGTTGTACTATTATTTTTCCATCTAATTTTTTTAATTTATTCTAAAATAAGTAATTTTTTGAAGAAACCAAAAGGGCAATATTAGTTTATTTATTTTCAAAATTACTCTTGTCTAAAAGATGTTGAATAAATTTTTAAATTTTATTTTTAAAACTTCTTTATATTTTTCTATGTGTATATTAAATATATATTTTAATAAAATAATTTATTAAATTAGAGTTATTAAGTGATTTTTTTTAAAGGGTGTGTTAAATTTTAAAAAATTACTTTAAAAATATAAAAATTACATATAATTATTTTTTAAATGATCTAGTACAATAATAAATACACATATGCACACATTCGTAGAGTGTGTCTAGTATAGCGAAAGTAGCTTCTAGAATTTTTTTTTTCATATTTAGTTTGATAATATATTTTAGAAGTATTTTTCTTAAAAAAACAATTTTCCTAAAATGAAAAAAAATAATAATTTTTCTAATGAAAGTAGGAAAAATAAGTTTCATAAGAATTATTTCAAGTTCATTATCTCCTCCCATTCATACAATACCCCCACCTGCCAACTCGAACCCCTGACTTCCTTCTTCATCCCATTCCACACTCATATTATTTTACCAAAAAATATTTTTGACCATAATGACCTAATATGATGGCATTACCTATTCCCTCAATAAATAAATTTTTTTGGGAGCATTTTTACCCCTTTCTCCAAATTCAAATTCCCTGATCTATTTATATTTATTAGTTATTTTTAATACATGAGAAATTTTTTTAATACATGGAGAATAAATAAATTTATAGCGAATCCAATATCTACAAATAAGGTTAATAGAAGTATCCTAATATCCCTGTACGTATATTTTTCATATATATATATATAGAGAGAGAGAGAGAGAGAGCAAATCACGCATCTACAAATATGATTATAGAATTTTTTCAATATTTTTGTATGTGTACATTTTTTTTATAATTCTGCATTACGCTGATTTGATAAATTGTGAATCATTACTTCTATTTGTTATTAAAATAACCTCAGTTAAGTAATTTTATTAATTATTATGTTTGAGTAAATTTAAACTACATGTTTAAATAATTCTTCTAATATAGCTTGAAATGTTTTAATAACGACAGTCAGAACTCAAACGCTTTAACCATGGTAGACATCAACACATTATAAAAATTATAAAAGTTAATAATTCAAAAGTGTCGGCCTTAGTTAACAGCAACCTAAGATAGTTACACATAAATGTTGTAGTATTGCACCATTATATTACACCGATTTGATAACTTGTGAATCATTACTTATTTTGTTATTAAAATGACCTCTAATTAAATAACTTTATTAATTATTATGTTTAAATACATTTAAACTACATATATAATTTGAAAATATTTCATGGCTATCAAAACTTTAAGTAGACATAATAGACATCATTATATTGAAAAAATCATAAAAGTCATATAGTTTATGAGTTGCGATCCTAGTTGACAGCAACTCAAGAGTCATATATTAATATTGTAGTCTTGCCGTCCTATTTATAAATTTTATTATGTGTGAGACATGCCAAGTCATATTTTTCTCTGAAAGCATTCGTTTATTGACAAAAGGGTTGGTGTAAATCTCACTTCTCATGCAATAAAAAATTTAAGCTTTTTTTTCTCGATTAGTTTCCCTTGTCATATATTTTCTCTTTAACTATTATGGAATTGAGTCAGTATTTTTTTATGAGTAATCAATCGTTATCTTATCATTACTTTTTTTTATTTAATTTTTTATTTTTATTAATTTGAAGAAAAAAAATGTAGGTAAATTGAAAGAATTGTAAAACTTCGATAATGAAATTAAAGAATATTTGGATAAATTTTATCGGTGACCATCCAACTCTGAGTTTATCATACAAAAAATTACTTTCTTATCTTTTTATTTGTTACATAAAAGCCATCTTAGTTTAAAATTTATTATACAAAATTTATTTTTATTTTATTTTTTATTACATTAAAGTATTCTAACTTTAAAGTTTATCACACAAAAATTATTTTATTTATTTTTTAAAAAGTATTTATGAAATTTATTATACAAATGAACATATTAGTAAGAAAAAAACAGTCAAATCATATTTTATTTAATATTAGTGATGGTGTGTTAAATTTATTATAAAAAATCAAACTAAGAAAAATAAATGTAATATTGTACACCTCCAACGAATTTTGTGTTATGAAGAGAAATATTCAGGGATATTTCTAAAATTATCCTGAATGTAATTAACTTATTTTGGAGCATTATGTCATATTTTTTATATATACAATAAAATTAAAATGAAATATATTTTTACTTAACTTGGTCAAAATTGAACCAATTTTTAAGTAAGAAAAAATAAAAAATTAATTATTGTCTGATAAATTTTAAAGTTGAATGATTTTTTAAGTAAAAAATTTGTGTGAAAAATTTTAGCATTGAATAACTTTTATATAATAAAATAAATTTTATTATATGATGAACTTAAATGATGTGATAAATTCACATTATAATTTTTATATGATAAATTCAAAAAAGCTTTTTTTACGAGGTACAAATAGAAATTTCACTTTATTTGATTTGTTAAGAAATCAACCATTAAACCATGAACTTTATTCAAACATATTTTAAGGAATAATGATCCATGTATAATAAAATTATGTTTAAAACTTATAGTATATTAGCTAACTTTGCCGCTGATGTTAGGCAATGTGTTTTCTTTTACTATTTGATTTTGGGAGGTCCAAGGGCTAATTGGAATTAGGTCGAGACTCTCATATACTTTCTAAATATCATTTGTTTGTTCTGGTAATATATTCACACACAAAAAAAATTGTAGCCCCAAAATAATATATCTCGGGCTAAGAATGAAAAAGAATTTGAAGTTATATATAAAGCTGGTTAAATCAAGTAAGAAAATAAAATATAGACTAATTTTGATAGAATTATTGTACCAGCAGATAGAGAGAGTAATCAATTATGTGTTTGAATATTAAAAATATCCAAATATGTGCTTAAAACATTAGAAAATCATGAAAAAGTATGTCCTTTTATAATAGTTTAGCTCACATATGTCCTAACCGTTCAATAATCAATCTGAATGTATCCTTAATTTAACGAAATAGCCAATTAACCTAATTAGATTATTATTAATAAATAAAAACACTAGTTGGTGTACTGTCCAACATTGTTCATATCTTTACGCTGTAACATAATATTGATCCATAACAACAACATAAATCTTCATTACAAGTTTGATATATTACTGAAAACAAATAAGTGACATATTATAACAAATCAAATTACTCAATTTTTTTATTCTTCCAACATCTGGCAAACTTGAATAAGTGACTGGCATACCTTTCCATCAGGAGCAATGTAACATTTATTAATGATACCGCACTCCATTTTGAGTTGAACTTTCCAGCCCAAATGTAAGATATGCTTCGTAAATTCCTTTGTCGAAGAAATAAATGGCATTAACTTAGTAATTGCTTCTAGGCAAGAGTCAGGTTCACCAGGCAGTGTCATCCTTCGACACTTAGAATTTGCCAAAGTCGGTAGGCCACTCTTGGTACTGGACAAAATACCAGTAATGTCATCACTTGGCATAGATGACATGTACTTGGCACTTGCTTCTAGGCAAGAGTCAGGTTCACTGACCAGGGTCTGCCCCTCAAATTTTTTCTTCTTTGTAGGAGGTCTCCCCCGGCGAGGCTTTGAATTCGCCAAAGCCGGTGGGTCACTCTTGGTACTGGACAAAATACCAGTGTCATCAATAACAGGTGGAGGTATAACAACGAAATCATGTGGTGATACAAATGATTCTTCATTTTGTCTAGGAGGAATTGACCTGCAATCACCACCACCACACAATTGATCATCCTTTGTGCCAGGTGCAGAAACAAATCGCTTTTCAACAGGTTGAAGATTGAAAAAATTCTGATCAATAGGCAGCGTGGCCGCACTATCAGCAAAGGAAGCATTCAAGTTATCAAAATATGTTTCAAAGTTCAGTTTATCTTCAAGGTCAACTACTGAAAATTCGGAAAATTGGCTTCCCTGTGAGGTTGAGGAGTTTAGTTCAGAAAAAAATTGCTTGATGGTTAATTTGGTATTATCAAGCACAACTTCCTTCACCAATTTCCTCCAAATATCTGTAGAAGAAAACGTCCAATGCTTGAGATTTTTACTCTCATCCTTCAGCTGCACTTCATACCAAATTTGTTTCACTGAGATTAAGAGCGGGTATAGCTGCTCAATCTCCTCAATCACTTCAAGAAAAATCCAGGAACCGCGAGGCTCCCATTCTTCTGTAACCTCATTCCAATCCTGAGATACACGCAGCTTGTCCACTCGACCCTTCATTTCATCACCCATGTCTGGAAAGTAAATTCTTCGCTCCTCATCACCTTCTTCACGATCAAATATCACACCTTCCCACCAGGCATCATGATAAAACATATCTACACACTGTCCATAAGGTAAAGGCAATCGCGCAAATTCACGCGGAGGTGGCAAAGGCCTAATCATATTCATACCAAGATGATGAACTGTCTTTTCATCAGCAGGAGTTACTCCATCAACTATAGGAGAAACACTTACAAATTCTACCAAGTTGTCAGAACCATGATCTGACAGAACGTGATCATATTTAACTTGAAAAAATAAATCATCACAACCAATCACAGTACCCAAGTGCCATGAACCCAAAAACCCATCTTCAACACTCTTCACCTGCGTAAATCACAGCCTCTTAAACTCTCCATAACTTAAAAGGGGGAAAATGCTATAAAGGGATGAATCAATCTTGACCCATAGAATACACACACTTTTTATAGCCTTCAAAACACCCAAAATAAATTATGGCATTGAACTAAAATTGAAAGGTAAATTGAGCTTTATATGCACAATGAACTCCAAAAATCTGAACTCCTTGAGTACACCCACTTACTAGTTCTATCAAATAATTTCAGTTTCCTTTGATTCATGAGCATTAAACAAATAAACCAACTTACAAATCTATGAGTATACAAATGTATAGAAACAAACGGTAGATAATTCAATGTGGGTAAATCAGCTTAAAGAAGCAATTTTTTTAATTTTTTTAAAAACGTTACAACCAATGAAACCTAAAGATCAATGAAATTTAGAAGCATTCTTTTCAGTGATTAGTTTGTATATATAAATCGATTTTCAAATTTGAGATGTTTCACTCCTCACACACATGTTTAGAATCAAATGGAAAAAGAAAAAAAGAATCAAACAAATCTCAAAACAGAGCATTTTAATTACCTCGACTTTCTGATCGATACCCAATTTCCGATGGGTTCCTCCATCTACTTTGGGCTTTCTTTTCTTCACAACTCGCTCACTTTTGGCCGCCATTGAAGAGTGAAAGTTCTTTTTGCAAGGAATCAAAGGGGTTGCAGTTACACTATGAGCTCTCCATGTTTACAAGTCTATATATACTAACAAAAAAGCTAAACGTGGGCGGTGAGGTTAACCATAGTTAGAAAGACAATTAGGGATGCCAATGCGGCGCATGCGGTTATAGGGCAAACCTGTATAAACCTAGATTTTAACTCATCCCGCGCCGCGCCGCTCTGCCCTGCCTTGTATAGTATAATTTGATATTTTCAATCCGTTCTGTCCAGCCCCACAATAAATTCGTATCGCATAATTTGCTATTAAAAATAAATAATTTATATTATAAAGAAATTAATCATGCATAATTTCTACTAATATAATATTTTTATTAATAAATAATTTAAATTCACTCTCCATACTTTTTAATTCTAGGGTGAGTTTGGTGTGAAGGAAAATTTTTTATGAAAAATATTTTCTAGAGAAATAAATTTTTTCTTACTTATTTTCTTGTGTTCGATATGCAAGTAGAAAATATTTATATATAGAATCTAAGACAAAACTATAAGGATGGGATAAGTTGGATGGTTGTGAGAGTGGGAAGAAGATAATGTGACATGTTTTTTCTATTTTTATCCGGGAAGTCGTTTTACTTATTTTCAAGAAACTTGTTTTCCTAAACAAAATATTTTTCAAAACTTTTGATCAACCGAGCACACCTTAATGTCAAACCATTAATAAAAAATAATAATAATTTAGACAAAAAAAATTAGAGAAATAAATTCTAAGAGATTGATAATCAAATAAAATATATTTTCGAAATAAGAGCTCTATTGTGTCAAGAACAAATTTTATTTTTAAAAAAGATTACTATTAAACCCGCATACACCCGCATAAACCCGCAAGCCGCCCTACATCAATTTTTTAACAAATTATTTCAACCCGCCCCACATCCGCATGACCTAAAACCTACTCCGTGCCGCATAGCATAAAATCCGCTCCTCCTCATTGTCATCCATAACGACAACTTGATTCACAATTAAGGGTCGTTTGGCTATGCGAGATGAACTCATGATTTGAATCATGATAATATTTGGAAAAGATTGTTTACATTTATTAAATAGCTGTTAAATATAGTTGATATATATATAAAATAGTGAGATTTTTTTTTTACAAAATATAAACTTGTGGTTAAATTTTGTATTTGAAAAATCTCATCTCATAATTTGAAATCTCAAATCAAGCTTTCTGGAGAATTTGAAATTTAATCTCATGATTTGAAATTATGAGGTGAAATTGCATGTTCAAATGCTGCTAGTTTCATTTCATAATTTCAAATACCGATATGAAATCGTATATCCAAACGCCTACTTAGAATGAGAAGTGAATTCAAAATTTAATCTTTATAAGGTGCAATCTTAAGAATTCTTAATAATAAATTTATTATATTTTTTGAAATTATAATTTTAGAAAGATTATTTATTTTAGTGAATTAATATTTTTAGTTATAAAGTATTATGTTGAGTTTGAGAATATTATTGGAAAGGAAAAATCTATTTGAGCACAATAATTTTGGCCATAACGGTCACAATTGCCCATTCACATTATAAAATAGATTCTTTTTTTGCACTTTTACTCTTTTTTTTCTCAAATTTAATTTCCTCATCAATTTAAGACTAATTAGGATGAATGATAATCATTCCTGAGTAATTACAATAATAATATTCCTAACTTTAGAAATTTATAAAAGGAACCAAGGAAGCATTCAAGTTTGTTTGCTATAAAGAAATTTTTTTATTTTTGATTTAATTCATATAAATCGATACTTTTTCTGTCTCAAGTTATCTGTCGTAATTTTTAAAAATAGTTATCTCAAATTAATTTTATTTTGAATTTCAAAACAAATGTAATTTTTTTTTCCATTTTAGAACTAATAATAATTGTTTTTGAAAATTGATATTTAATGAGAATCGATTATATCTCACGACATAAATGCGGGTAAACTAGTAATAAGAAAAACTTCCCAATTAATATTTTTTTAATAATGGGTGTGTAAAAGAGAATCACATAAAGTAATTTAAAATGAAGATAACAATAAAAAGAATAACTATAATGTGTTGAACATGCTTTAGCAAATTATTACCTTATTTTCTGACTTATTAATTTCATATTTATGTTGTACTATTATTTTTCCATCTAATTTTTTTAATTTATTCTAAAATAAGTAATTTTTTCAAGAAACCAAAAAGGTAGTATTAATTAATTTATTTTCAAAATTACTCTTGTCTAAAAGATGTTGAATAAATTTTTAATTTTTTTTTTAAAACTTCTTTATATTTTTCTATGTGTATATTAAAGACATATTTTAATAAATAATCTATTAAATTAGAGCTATTAAGTGACTTTTTTTAAAGGGTGTGTTAAATTTTTAAAAATTACTTTAAAAATAAAAAAATTATATATAATTATTTTTTAAATAATCTAGGATTGTAATAAATACACATATACAGACATTCGTAGAGTGTCTCTAGTATAGCGAAAGTAGTTTTTAGAATTTTTTTTTTCATATTTGGTTTGATAATATATTTTAGAAGTATTTTTCTTAAAAAAATAAGTTTCCTAAAATGAAAAAAAATAATTTTTATTTTATTATACAAAAATTATAAAACTTTAAAGTTTTATAACGAAACGAAATTAAAACTTCGATAACAAAATTAAAGAATATTTAGATAAATTTTACTGGTGATCATCCAACTCTGAGTTTATCACACAAAAAATTACTTTCTTATTTTTTATTTGTTACATAAAAGTCATCTTAGTTTAAAATTTACTATACAAAAATTATTTTTATTTTATTTTTTTATTACATTAAAGTATTCTAACTTTAAAGTTTATCACACAAAAGTTATTTTATTTATTTTTAAAAAAAATTATTAAATTTATTATACAAATGAGTATATTAGTAAGAAAAAAAAGTCAAATCATATTTTATTTAATATTAATGATGGTGTGTTAAAATTATTGTAAAAAATCAAACTAATAAAAATAAATATAATATTGTACACCTTCAACGAGTTTTGTGTTATGAAGAAAAATATTCAGGGATATTTCTAGAATTTTCTTGAATGTAATTAACTTATTTTGAAGCATTATGTCATCTTTTTTATATAAATATTAAAATTCAAATGAAATTTATTTTTTACTTAGCTTGATCAAAGTTGAACAACTTCTAAGTAAGAAAAAATAAAAATTTAATTTTTTTGAGATAAATTTTAAAGTCGAATGATTTTTTAGGTAAAAAATTTGTGTGAATAATTATAGAATTGAATGACTTTTATATAATAAAAACTTAAATGGTGTTATAAATTCACATTATAAATTTTATATGATAAATTCAAAATTAAATCATGAATTTTATTCAAACACATTTTAAGGAATAATGATCCATGTATAATAAAATTAGGTTTAAAACTTTTGGAAAAAAACAAGAGAAATCAAGATAAAAAAAAATGAATTGGAAAGAATGATAAAAAATTAAAGTAAAATGATACGGTAGTTCTCATTATAAAGTCAAAATTAAATAATTTGATTACATAATTAAGAATAGTTGTATCTCATCCAACATAACAATTATAGTTACATTAAATTTTAAAATTTTAAAAATAATAAAAACTTAATTTTATTTTTTTTAAAATTAATATAATTTTTTTAACTTTTATAATTATATTTAAATAATAAAATTATAACCATTTAACAGCACGCGATTAAAATATTGGGAAAAGAAAGAATTTGGTCTTTTAAAACATGTTTAGAGCTGGAAGGTACTGTCCAACTGTCAAGTGAGTGTCATCATTGGGGAAAGATGACTCTTTTTCTCTTAAATAAATAAAAAATTAAAATTCTAAATACGATCTTAAATTATATAAAATTGAGCAGATATAATCTTCGTTAGTAGTTTAGCTTACATATGTCTTTAATAGTTAATTCGAAAATATTTTTTATTTAACTGAATCGCCAAATTAATCTAATTTGATGATTAAAAAGCGAAAAAACAGCAAAATGCTAAAGAATTTAAAATTGAGTTTATGTCTTTTCGTTAATAGTTTAGCTCATATTGATTGAAAAATATTTTTCATTTAGATAGATCACCAAATTAATCTAATTAGATGATTACCACGTCAAAAAATGTCACATATACTTGTGGTGCACCGGACAATGTAGATATATCGTTACACTATATAACATAATATTGACCCATAACAACACGTAAATCTTCGTAACAAGTTTGATATATTACTGAAAATAAATCGACAATATGTTATAATTAGCATAAGGGAAATATTTGCGAACGGAAAAAGGGCAAAGACAAGTAATAAGCCTCTATTGATCCCATTTGAATAATTAATTTCTTCAACATCCGAAAATGACCCGCCATGAACCGCCAGTACACCACCGCCGGACGGCATCCGAGACCGAATCTCCGGCGTTTGCCTAGCCGAATGCTGCTTCCTTTCCGCTTCCTTATGTGTCGGCGCCGCCTGCACCACCGCCGCATCACGGTGGAGTTGGACCATAAGGAGATTTCTACACCACCGTTCTTAAGCATATTAATTATATGAGTAATTTGTAACTATAGAGGAGCATAGTTTTCTTAGATATATATATATACACACTACACAGTGTGTGGTCCTAGCTAGGAACGTGGTTATTATTATTATTAATAATAATAATAATACTCCCTTCGTTACATTTTAATTGTTAGTCTATTAAAAATAGTTGTATTAAAATATTTATTAGTTTCAAAATTCAAGAGATAATTGATCGTGTTTTTTCAATTCTACCCTTAGTGCTTAAAGTCATTATAAAATGTAAAAGGAATTATTATTGTATGTTTTCAAAAATTTAATAGAGTTATAGTAGTTAAATTAATTATCATATATATTAATTTTTTCTTAATGAGTGTGCAAATTTTTTGCTATCAATTAAAATGAAACAGAAAATGTAACAATCAATAGGTTATGTACTATAATATTGATGTTCGAGCACAAGTAAAATTAAAAGCGGATTCAGAATTTAATCATTATACTGAAATTCAATATTAAGGAATTTCTTCGTATAAATTTATTATATTATATAAATTTTAAAAAAAATTATTTATTTAAATAAATTTATCATTAAATATATTGAATTCGGTTAAATTCGATATTACAATACTATATCGACCCCTATAATTAGAATGTTATTGGGAAAAAAGGGGTCTTTTGAAACATACTTAGAGCCAGAGGTACGTACTGTCAAGTGAGTGTAATCATTAGAGGAAGATGGCTTTCTTTTTTTAAAAAAAAATAAAAATTAATAAATTGAAGTACTAATGAGATTTCATGGATAGAGTTGCGGATTTTAGGGAATATTAATTAATTAACTAATTAATTATAATTAGTTCTCTTTCTGCTTCATTACTTATTAAGCAAAGTAATGGTAATATTTTAAGATTTGGGCGGTGGCGAACCGGAATATTTCTTTTTAAAAGCAGCATGTAAATCATGCAAAGCAATCGATATGTATCGCTGCGAGGTGATTGAAATTTTTTTATCTTTTAATTAAATATTTTTAAAAAAAATTATTAAAAATATTATTTTTAAAAATAAAATTTTGTAATAATATAATATATAAAGTTAAATTTAATTAAATTTTAATATAAATATTAAATATTAATTTTTTAAAATGATTAATAAAAAAAATGAAAGTGTTTTCTCGACTCGTGAGCTATATGTTATGATAGCTCTATATAAAGTAGCAATTAATTCGTCATACATCACATTAATAATAATTACAATGATTTCAAGTCAATAAACAAAATAATAATAATAATAATAGTAATAATAGTAATTTGATTTGGTCATATTTAATTAATTTGTCTGGCTTCTAACATTCGTGCTAAACAGTTCTAATGTTGGATTTTTGCTAAATATCCATTTTAGAGAACATCATTAATAAATTAAATAACTGGGGGAACTTAATTAGGATTCGAATCCACAAATAATAATAGCATAATTGTTAATCACCTTAATCAATGTGTGGACCTCCCTATTTAGAAACTAGAATAATATATATATCTGGCAAATCTATTTAATTATTTTTTAAAAGAGATTTGAATCATACTATATATTTCACAACATTATAACTAAAAGAAATTGCTTACATTAGCGCTGTAATTTAATATATCTTAATACTGTAATTTAAGCAGTGTTTTAAAAGGCAGGGAGGCGAGGCGTTTTACATAGCACGGGATGAGGCGTAAGTTTCAAAATATGGGGCGTAAGTCTCGAAATACGGGCGTAAGTTTCATGAATTTACGGGGCGTATATCTCATGTATTTTTAATTTTATAATTTTATTATTAATAAAATAAGTAAAAATAATTTTTTTAATAATTTTGTAAATAAATTCAAATAAATCCCAATATTATAATTATTATTGAAAAAGATAACAGAAAATAAAAAATGATAATAGCCAAGATAATGGATCTCCTATAATTCTTCTAACTCTGAATTAATATTTACATTGATTATTGTTTATATATATATTTCAAAGAAGGATAAGAATAAATATTGTAAAAAGCTATATAAAAATATAGATAAGTTTGTTATGACCATAAGACTATGAAATCTCTAACCTATCATTTTTAGGCATAATCATTAACAAAAAAATTATTTATAACGTCATTTTCTACGAGAGTTGTTTTAATTATTGATATATTTTAGAAAAAATGACAAAATATGAAAATATGATAGCATAAAGTATAAATATCATTACACCAGTAATAAAAATATCATTTATTAAAAAAATACTTTTAAAATAATAAAAAATAAATTTAACAGTCGAAACTTTTGCTTTTACGCTCGGGACTTACACCCCAAATTATAGGGCGTACGCTTTAATGATCTACGCCTTTTATTTACGCCCCGGTGCGTTTTTGATACTTCCCGCCCCGAAACTCGCTCCGAAAACGCCTTTGAAAATACTGAATTTAAGACAATACAGTTATATGATTAAGTAATTTAATGAAATATAATATATATTAATTAATTATGATTAAGTAAAAAAAATATATTCAAATACATGACATACATGAATGAAATCCAATGTGGGTAAGCTTTTACCTGTAACTGTGAGGTCAAAAAATCCTTAAATTCAAGTAATCAATTTTACACCTTCCACTATAATTATTTTCTCCAATAATAACAGTGAACGATGAAAAATATATCTAAAAATATTATTATTTTTTGTGGTTTTTATTGAACTATCAGGTGTTTATTTTTTATACTTGAACTATTATCAAATATTTATTAAAAATATACTTCAAGTATCGATTGCTCACATTTCTTATATGAAATATCACCATCATTCAAGTAGAAAAACAGAACAACTGACAGTTTTAGTGTGTTTCGATAAATATTTGATGATAACTCAAATATAAAAAACAATGAACATCTAATAATTCATATAAAAAACTTAAAAAATCATAATATTTTAAATGTGTTTTTCATCCGTTACTTCTACTAATATGTATTAATGTGGCAGGACGTAAAATTCTTGTGGCAGAAAAGTCATCTCAATTATTATCCCTTTCTCTTCCCTGTAATTAATGGTAATTAATGTCCTTTTCCTTCCATGTAATTAATGGTTATTAGCTATTAATGTAGCACTAATTGAAATTCTTGCACTCAATAAAATCCTAGAGGCTTGCTGCAAAAATAAAATAAAATAAATACTCCATTCGTTTCAAAATAAGTGGTGTTTTTAGTTTGGACATACCTCTTAAAAAATTACCCACTTCTAGAAAGAAAAATGCAATTTTACTAACTTACACTTAATAAATACCTTGAAAATGACGTAACTCTTTAATAGTTTATAAATCTTTCTTCATTTAAATAAGGATAAAATTGAAAAAATATCATTAATATTTTCTTGATAATGTGAAACACCACTTATTTTGAAACAAAATAAAAAGGCTAAAACACTACTTATTTTGAAACGGGAGAGTAATACTCCATCCGTTTCAAAGTAAGTAGTGCTTTCAGCTTGAGTACACCCCTGGACAAAACTACTCATTCTTAGATAGAAAAATGTAATTTTACCCACTTACCTCTAATAAATATTTTGAAAAAGATGTAACTCTTTAATATTGTAAAACTTTCTCTACTTAAATAAGGGTAAAATTGAAAGAACATCATTAATGCCTTCTGAATTTTGTAAAACACCATTTATTTTGAAACGGAGAGAGTAATATCATAGTAGATTAGATGGTAGGTAATTAGTTTTATTTAATTTTAATATTTAGACAATTTAATTGCTTCTCTTCTTTAGAAGTTTATTTTATTAATTGGTATTTTTATAATTTTGAATGTTGATCTGTTATGAAAATAGAATTTTGAACCTTAGTTGAAGAGAATTTGATATTACAAAAATAAGAAAAGATTGAGGAAGAAGTTTAATGTGATCATTGCTTAGAAATTTAATTGAAAATTTGTTTATATAAAACAAAATATTTGTAATAATGAGTGAATGATTCATGTTTCTAAGCTCTAATTCTAATAAGTTTTTTTAAATTTAATCTATATATAGAATTATATTTTGCACACACATATATGTAAAGAATTACTTTTTTTATATCAATTAAATATTTTATTTTTTTATAAATTATATGATATTTTTTAAGACCATATATTTCAGTAGTGAACTAATAACATAAAGATTTTTAGAATGTCCATGGATATGAAATCTATATTATATTCATATAAGGACAGTCAAATTTAATATTAAGTTAAATGGCATATTAAGAATAAGTTCTTGATGCTATTAGAAAATTTATTTATTGGATTATATCTGTACTATTAATTGAGGTTCATATATTAACATATTGAGAAATAATATTATATGACAACTCTTTGCTTAAATGGAAATTAGAATATTTGAAATTTAAATATCTTTTTTCATCGAAAACGAAGAAGACCGAGGATGGCCTACGGTGTGTCTT
This sequence comes from Datura wrightii, assembly GCA_035772735.1. Classification (NCBI taxonomy): domain Eukaryota; kingdom Viridiplantae; phylum Streptophyta; class Magnoliopsida; order Solanales; family Solanaceae; genus Datura; species Datura wrightii. The sequence goes on from JASDFA010000011.1 coordinate 4,208,323, forward strand.
ATCTGAAGGGAACACGCTCTAATCTATCGCTTTACGCTCCTCTCTCTTCTATTTGAAATAACCTCCTATTTTCGAAATATTCGTGAAGCAAGAAGGTAGGTTTTTCTTTAATTTAATAAAACTCAATCATAATTTAATATAATTAATATAAAGTTGATGAATCAAAAGTAGGAAAAACTTTTACCAGAATAGAGAAAGCACATTGAATGGATAGGCAAAAAAAGGATATGAATATTTCAACTTTTCAACTGCCAAAATTAATGCCAAAGATCTTCAATGGGTAGTACAAAATGTCCAATTGTATCTGTTAAAGTCTCCCCTATTTCTCTCAAACCCTTATGATGCCTAATTTATCGTATACTCACTCCGTTTCAAAATAAGTGATATTTTAGCTTTTTAATTTTATTTCAAAATAAGTAGTGTTTTACATAATTAAAAAGATATTAAAGATGTTATTCAAAGTTTACCCTTATTTAAGTGGAGAGAGTTTTACATAATCAAGAAAATAATAAAGAATTATAGTTTTTTCAAGATATTTATTAGGGGTAAGTGGGTAAAAAATATATTTTTCTGTCTAGGAATGAGTAGTTTTCTTAAGGGTGTACCCAAGCTAAAAGCATCACTTATTTTGAAACAAAGGGAGTACTATGTAACTCGTAACGGGAAAAATGATTTTCTAATTTTTTATGATAATTTTTTTTATAAGAAATTTTTATTTTTACCCATAAAGATTTGAAAAGGACATTCTTTTTTACTCAAATTATAAAAGTGGCAAGAAATCTCATTTCCTCCCCTATAATATAAAAAGCAATTTACTCCTTCCTTAATAAGAGGTCTCGAGCTTTGAAATGAAAAAATTTTGCCTTGAATTTTGAAAGGAAAAAAGTTCATCTCGAGCTTAAACTTTGAAAAGAAAATCCAAAACTATGCAAATATGAATTTATAGACTAGAAAGTTTCGAATATCAATTAGTTATACCTTAAAAAAAAGTAAAAGGGAGAATAGCACTTTTGATCCATCATTTAAGACTAAATTCAAATTTTGGTCCCTATGATATACAAATCAATACGCGTGTTTGGTGCCTTCACGCGCGAAATACGTTATATTAAGATTATTTTTTAAAACTACATTGTCGTTAATTATGGAGTAACGCTGTTAAATTTACCATAACAAAAAGATAATTAACCGTAACAAAAAATTAATAATTCTGAAAATTTGTGAATATTCATAAGCAAACTAATTAACTGAAAAATTAAATATACTTAATCAAATATCACATGTACTAAAACTAAAATCCATCAATAACAGAGATACCAAAAATAATACTAGTATTATCATTGTCTGTGTTTGTACGCATCTCGACTAGTTAGTTATCAACTTGCTGTTCTTCATTGGATTTGTGAACTGGGTATTTAAGTGCATTAAGTTGCACTTTACGAAGAGCAGCTTTGCCAAGATCAATCCCACAGATATCAGAAAGCCTAACAAGGTATAGCAAAACATCAGAAAGTTCTTCACCAAGATGTATTTTCTCATTTTCTTTCCAATCTGGTAAACCTTTTGGTACTTCTCCTTTCCACTGAAATATTTCTGACAATTCTCCAACTTCCCCTACCTGTTTTAGTAAATTAAAAAAAATAATATCAATTTAAAGAAAATGGATTTTAATCAATTGATAATATGAATTCATGGTTTCAGAAATAAGTTAGATGAGAACACAAAGTTAAAATCAAAATTTAAGTTTAGACTATCAAAAAGCAAGAATTCGCGAACAACAGTAAACAGATAAATAGATATTAAATATCATTTTTTAGTATATAATCCATATTTTGATTCGTGGACTGACCTCATCATCTACATAGATGGTTTCACAAATAGTTAGATGAGAACACAAGTTAAAATCAAAATTTAAGTTGAGACTATCAAAAAACAAGAATTCATGAAAATTAGCAAACAGATAAATAGAGATATCACATAAAATTGGAACGATGCGGAGAAAATTAACATGACTCTTTCACAACATGAACAACAAGTATATATAACACGCACAAATCGAAAAACGATTCATAAATACCAGAGCCAATAGAAGGTTTCTGGGGCTATGAAATTTCTCCCAGTCTCTTTCTTTAGCAAAATCATCCATTTTCTTCTTAAGGAGATCAAGTGTTACAGTACTGATCTCTTCCTCCTTTGCAACACCCCCTGTCATTCCTCTAACAATTGAACACTGACACAAAAGACAAAAGACAAAAACAAAACAGAGAGAATTGCTTTGTGTGTGTGAATTGTGATTGTCCTGTTGGCTTTACTATTTATTAACGTGAGCAGAGTCGACAGACCAAAAAACAGAACAAATCTTTTCTTGTTTTGGGCCACACCGGAAACCGGCTATTCCCTGTTTCTACCCCTCTAAGTTAGGTAAGTTTTCGCGGAGTCTTGACTAATCCAGATTTACGTAATTTTAATTGATAAATTTTGATCTTATCTAATTCCTCATGGTAAGATATATGTTATATTTACATAATTTTTAAAAATGCGTATTAAGGTTTGAAAAAACAATTAATAAATATATTTTTTTTGTTTTAAAATAAGTGATATTTTTAGTTTTAGCATAATTTTAAGAAAATTATTTATTTTTAAAAAATAAAAATATATATTTATCAACTTATTATTAATAGATACCTTGAAAAAGATATAACTTTTTAGTATTTTCTTGGTTATATAAAATTCTTTTCATTTAAATAAAGGTGAGATTGGAATCATTAGTTTTTTCTTAATTATGTAAAATGCCACTTATTTTGAAATAAAATCAAAAGCAAAAATACCACTTATTTTAAAACGGAGGAAGAAATAATTTTGTAAATTATTCAACATAAAACGGATTAAAGGTACATATTTTCAATTAATTAAAAATTAAATGTGATTAATTATATATTTTTGAAAAATTAAAAAATATTAATATTAACTCACTAATAATTAGTTGTATAACATAAAGACTAAAAGTAAAATTTATCAACAGTTAAAAATTTAAAAAATTAAAAAATATTATTCGCTCACCAATAATTAATCAAATATTACAAGAATTAAACTAAAATTTATGATATTGGTAATCACATAAAATAATAACATTTTCAATATACTCTGTGTAAGTAGATTTTATTCCAAACTTTAAAGGGAAATTGTTTTTTTATACTCATCAATAATGGTAATTATGTATTTTTAAAATTTGAATAATTTATTTTAAATTGAGAAACAAGGATTGTGAGCAAGAAACTTGGGAATACTCGTGTGTATTGGGGTCCATGATGTTTATTATATTTACAATATTTTATGCTTATTGTCGGTCTAAATGTGCGTGACCCAAACAAAGCCAATTTAACTATTTTCGGCGAATCATCTTCCCAGTCAACAATATCCCAACTTTTTGACTCTTTTTAGTTCCTTCTCACAGTTATTACCCACCATAACTCTCTATCTTAAGTATATTTCACCTAATTTTTTTAGTTTATTATTTTTTTTTTGAGGGGGGGGATATTATAGATAAATTATTTAATGAATTACTATATACTAAGTATTTCATTCATACCTTTTTACTTTATAACATATGTTAAAAATATTTATTTTAAGATAGTTATTAGTTTTAAAATTTAAAAAATAATTAATTTTTTTTTAATTCTATCATTTTTATTATTTAAGTCACTTTAATTGTATGTTTCTAAAAAGCACCCATTAAGATTATATTAGTTATATTGTAACTCTTATTAATATTTACTTAAAGAATATGTAAATATTATCTTAGCAAGTAAAAAGGAACGAAAGGAGTAGTTGTTAATGTAAAAAATTAAAGAAATAAGTGATTACTCCCTCTGATTCAAAATAAGCGATGCTTTAGCCTTTTGATTTTATTTCAAAATAAGTGGTGTTTTACGTAATCAAGAAGAAATTCTAATTTTATCCTTAATTAAATGGGCGAGCTTTACATAATCAAGAAAATACTTACAGGTAAGTGACAAAAATATATTTTTTTTCTAAAAATAAATATTTTGTTAAAAGATATGTCCAAGCTAAAAACAACGCTTATTTTGAAAGGAATGAAGTATTTCTTTTATATCTACCCTTACAAGAGGCGGATGTAATGTATACGGCATGGGTTCAATTGAATCCATAATTTTTGATGCAGAGTATAAATTTATATGTACAATTTATTAAAATTATAATAAATAATAGACATGAATCCATAAATTTAAAAATATATTCGGTTTCATCCTAAAATATTAAAAGATTGAACCCATAAATTTTAAATTTTGAATCCGCCTCTAACCCTTACTAGATAAATCACTCTAAAATATGAAAAGAATAATTGTCCTATGTTTTCAAAAATTACCTGTAAATTTCTTGGATTTAAGAATGTGGAGAGAAGGAGGTGCGAGTGAATTTGGCCGTGGGAACAGTGAAATAGTTCTGGGTTTCGAGTAGAAGAGGGTTGAAGGTGGGGAGAGCATAGAAGTCGTGGGAAGATTTGGGTTTCGGAGAATTAGGGTTTGAGAAGCCATTGGAGTTTCTCGAGCTTTTTTCTCAAAACTGATTTTAAGGTACAGAGCGCTTTCTTTGAAGAAAGACCCGCTAAGATTTGGCAGGTGCCGAAGAGCATGTCATATGGGCCCGTTTAATTATGAACCGGGTTGAATGGGCTTTATCCAAGCGATTTTAAGTCGAAATAGGTTTTTTGCATTCACAATTTTTATTTTGAGATGATTTTTAATTTTTATCTTTATAATTTATTTAATAAAAAAGTTATAGGTTAAATTATTTTTAATTATGATTTAATTTTGTGAGATTAATTTTTTTAAATAATATTTATTTCGAAGCATAAGTTTTATAGTATCTGATTTGTAAGGTAATTGGGCATAAATCATGCCATTGAACTTATATTTTGTGGTATAATTTATATCACTATACTTATATTTGTGAATAATTTGTGTCACCGAACTTATGTCTTATGGCATAACTTGTGTTACTAAACTTATGTCTTGGACATAATTTCTTTTTCTTTGAGACACAACTTGTGTAACTAAACTTATGTTCTGAGACGTAATTTGTGTTATTTGACTTGTATCTGGCATAACTTTATCTGTACTTATGTCTTGCGATTTTTGCGAATTTTTATTTTTATTTTATTTTCAGGGGCAATTTTGACTATTTTTTTGTTACATAAAATTAAAGATCAATAATTTTGAGGGGCAAAAATTAAAGGTCACTCCAAAAAAAGGGATATTTGTGTGAATGACCCAAGTCAAAATAATTTGTAAGCAGTTTTATAATTTTAGATGAAATATAGAAGTACGTTTTAACACTTGTTTTCAAACTAAAATCTATCTAAACTATATTAAAAGTGTGAATGTCCTTGAAAATATTGATTGAACTTTTTGTCTTTCGTTAAAAGATTTTACAATAGATAAAATTGTACTTTACTATTTTCCTCATAATTATTATTTAATTATCATCCTAACATTTAGTACTTTAAAATTAATTAAAGTTATTGCTATTAAATCTTTATTTATTTATAAAAGGTATGAACTCCTAATATTTAGTATTTTAAAATTGATTAAAATTTTGCTTCTTAACTTTTTCCTTATTTAAACTATATTAAAAGTCCTAACATTTTTAATCTTTAAAATCAATTACGCTTATGTTACTTATATCAATTATTTTTCTATTAAACTAATTAATTATCTATCACAATTTTTTAACTCATGGTATGAGAAAATAATTTAAAAAATGTAATCTTATTATGCATTAATAGATTGTGATCCTTCTTCTTTTTTAAAAAATAAATAGATGTACAATTGAAAAAAAAAAATTATAGGTAACACAACATACTTGAAGTTGCTTTAATTAATCGAGTATTCTTGTATTCATTCTCTTTAGTTAAATCTGAACTATCGGTTTCATTTCAATTTATGTGAAAGCGTTTGACTAGACACATAGATTAAGAGATATACAGAAATTGACCCGGAGTCATCTTATAAAGAGTGAAATAAAAAATTTAAAATTAAGTTATTACTAAATATTTAAACTACGAAGTCTTATATCAAAATATTATTTGCCTTTTTACTCTTTTAAAAATAGAGTTCATTTTTAATAAAATAATAATTTTAAAATTAACTAAATTTTATGCGTATAAATAAATATTTTTATGTATAAAATTAAGAAAATTATAAAATTAAAAAAATCGTAAAAAGCTACAAAACTTTCTTCTTTTTAATTTTTTTATTTTGAAAAAAAGTCATCAACTAAGTAAATTAGTCAAGCAGGCATTTGATGAACTTTTTGTCTACAACTTTCAACACTAAGCTTTTCTGCATTCAATGGATGGAGATTTATTTTGGCCATGCAAGCATCCCTCATTTTCATGTGACTAGAAACTTTTTTTTTTGGTTTCAAAAGAGAGAGATTACTGCATCATATAATCTTTCCGTTTTAATTTATATGGCACAATTAGAATTTTAAAAATTAATTTTTTTAATTAAAATTTCATTATATTATTTTTAAATATTTTAAGTTAATTATTATGATTCATAATATTTTTTATGTTATCTTTAAATATATAAATTATATTTTCAAAAACTTAAAGCTTGCTATATAATATTCGAATTCACATTCAAATTTGAAAATTTAAATCTTAAAATTTCAAAATAGAACTAGAGAATTATTCAAAGCATCCATATTACTCCCTCCGTATTTTTTTTTTTTTGGTTTAACATACCCCTTAAAAAATATTAATTATGAAAATTCTTTAATTACTTTAATCTTATTTATATTTAATTTATAATCTTTCTTAATTTTACTCAATTTATATATTATTTCTACTAATAAATATTCAATTGCCAAAGTTATTTTGTCAACACATCAATAGGAAGGAAATAGCAGATAATCTAAATAAACACTTAAAAATAAATTAAATTAATAACTTTAAAAAATAATAAAACTTCATAATTAAAGATTTTATATTCTTCAAAAAAAATTATATCGTGAATAAAATTAAAAAATTAATTAATTATACATTTAACTTTTAAAATAATAAATAATTTAAGACAATGAAAATAGCTATTCGTCGAAAAAGCTAAGTAAAAGTGACGCTTAATCCATTAAAATATCACAGCATGGACGGAAAGTTGTTTGTTCTTATCCGAATTCTCGAATATTAATCCACAAAATTCAACATTAATGATTTTTTGTCAGTTTTGATTAATTAATAAGTCTTAAGCCTAATTAGGTGATCTAATTTAATAGCTAGTATAGAGCTAATGTACAGGTGCTTATGCTGCTAATTAATTATTAGTAGGTCATAGGATAATAATTTTCTTGGTCTAGTGATCATAGGATAATGAGTACTCAAGTGAATGTAAAATCATGGCATGGTGTTATATTATTCGTTTTGAATTAATTGTACGTATTTTTTCTCTTGAAAAAAGCTCAGATCTTTAAGAGTATCTATAAATTTTATATTTCGCTTTCTCTTCTTCTTTTCTTTTTCTTTTTTCAACTATCGATGCTGGATTTTATTTGTGCACATAATAATTTTTCTCTTAAATTAAGTTTCACGTAATTTCTTACCTTCTAAATTCATGTGAAGATTTACTGGGTGTAACTCAATATGCATTAACCGAGTGTTTATGGCCATCAAAAGCCATCGGCTTCATTCATTTTATGTATGCATCTTCAAAGTTATAAGTAAATGTAAGTATTAGTCCATAAGTGGGGGAAAGAAATACTAAGCCGGATCTCATGCCACATCACTCTGCTGTTTTCATAATTGTATTGTCGAATAATTAGCGTTTGATATCAATTGTTGGGCTAAAGTTGTCAGAAATACTTTTAACATGACATGATATTGTCTGCTTTGGACCAAACATGTATGATTTTTTCAAAATACATCACACCATTAAGAATATCACTACAACTTATATATATCTTTCTTTCTTTTTTCAGCTACGTACTAAGGTGAAACTTTATTCACATATATACTCGATAATTTTGTGATATGATCTTATTGGCTTATTGACTTCTTGATGGATCGAGATCATTCATATTGAGATTATAAGTAAATTATGAAAAGACTTCTAGTTTTGTAAATTATATTAGTCTTAATTTTAATTTAAGCACCAATTCCTTATTTCATGACTTTTATTTGAGCTGCATACATCAGGGGAAGATCTAGGACATAGGTTGTTGATTCGCAGAAATTTCGTACTTTTTATACAGATTTTGTGTTTGTATTGAAAAATCTACGAAGTACATAACAATGATTATTTGGATACCAATTTAAAAAGTAGGTTGTTGATTCAACGGTTGAAACTGATTTGAACTTGCTTAAGTCCTCGTGAATGATATTCTTGATTGGGGTTCGACTCCCTGAAAGCACTCTATTAATACACACTTTATTTTATCTCTCTTTTACTTTTTAAATTGAGATAATTAGAAATATAAAGACTTTAAATTTTGAATCCGTCTGGTAAACACCACCCTAGAAACGGAGATACCCACATTTGCCATCCGTATGTGCGTGGCACGCTTTGCCTGGCCTTAAATATAGTGTAGCATATAAAAAATGATGGTGCAATTTAGATGGCTTTGGTTGACAATTGGTTAATAGTTAAGGAAAGAAAAAGGGAATCAAATTGTGTCCTCTTAGTGGTTAACATGATTGGAAAAGATTGGTTTCATCAAATTGATAGTATGATCGAGGGACTAATTAAGCCAATATTATGTGAATTGGGGCTTTAATTTGCTTGTTACATTTACAAGCATGTAAAAATTACTAATGTAGAGTTCAATCAGAGCTAAAGCAGATTCTTTTGCTATTATTCAAGTACAAAATGAACATATTCTGATTAGATTACTCATACGTGATCTGTGTTTTTGCCTTTGAATTTCCAATTCTCATTTGCCACTTGCTCAATTACTTCCTTTCTTTTCAATTGTTTCTTCTAGAACCTTATAAGGTTCCTTTCCCACTCGCCCCAAAACCCCTAAAATACCATCTCTTCCGATCAAGATCAGGTGTCGTTCTACATTTAAAAGTTACAGGTCCTGCGAAACTATAAGTAACTGCAGTTCAGATCCTATCAAAGCAAAATTTAAAAACTTGAATTCCTTCATGTTCAAGATATAATTAAACTTGATCAAGTTTAGACGATTCAGGAAAAAAAAATGATTCACATTATCCAAATACAAAAATTGATAGTGATTACACTATGAAAATCGTCAGAGTTTGTAGTGATAAGGGCTGTTCATAGGGTCATTTCCCTCAAAGGAACTTGCTCTGCTCTACACTTGTAGTTGCAGCTTTGGTGCCACTGATTCTATCATCAATCTTCTTGAATCCCCATTTACCCATCCTTTGTCTCCACCACCCTATTAAGTTCAACGATGGAATCTGAATTTTTTTAAAGATGATTTAGAATATAAAGAACTAAACACACGAAAAAGTCAAGGAAATTTTGTACTCCAAAAGCTAGCTTATGAGGAGAGGATTGCTCAAATCTATATAAGTAGACCACCAATCTATTTCCTAACCAATGTGTGATTCTAATACCCCGTCATGGTCAGACCCAACTAAAATATGGACCGGAAGAGCAAAGATGAACGAATATGAATTTGACACCACTAAAAAAATGAATATTAGGCCTAACATCTGTGACTGCCCCACCACATTGAACACCACCATCCCCCCGAATTGGGTTGCAAGCCCAAGTTACTGAACTAGTTTTAAAGTTAAGATAGACCCAAAATTCATTTCTTTACAAATTCAACATCTGTTATATATGCATACAAAAAAAAAAGTTTAATGTTATATATATAAAATATAATTTTTCTGATTCAGAAAAATCCCTCCCACCTCTCCTAGCTCCGCCCTTGATTGTGTCTAGTCATGAATTGGGAAGAAACAAAAGATAAATGAAGGAAAGCCGTCTTAGATGTTAGTCTTAAGCATGACAAACACGCTTATACTATAAAATTAGCATTGCCATCAAGTGTGAAATAAGAAGTTTAGACCTAAATTAAAGTATTTTTTAAATATAAAAGACGTCATTTTATTTTTAAACTGAATAAAAAGAAATTATAGAGCAGTATATAAAATTGAATAGGCGGAGTATACACACATAATAACACCTGTTGTTCCTACCTTTTGTATTAATTCTTCCTGAGGTGCAATAAAACCATAGGCACTTCGATGACGAAGAAGCATCATGACTTGAGTTCTTGACCCTACAGTAACAGAAACTATATTATTAAACAGTTCAAATGTTGAAACTCAATGAACATATATATATGCGCGTGCGTGCTAGTTTGTGTGACATTGTAAAATTGCAGATGAAGAAAGTAAATAAACAAAGAAGAGTAAATTTCAGGTCATGATAATATTACAAGAATATATTTTCTTGGGGGAAACTAAAATAATGAAAACAAATATTCAGTCCTGTGTAAGTACGAAGAGTAGCGTGCCTTCCATCCTTTAGTGTGTCTACGCGGTACAAATTCAAATTAATTGGATCATCGTATAAAAGTTTGCTAGAATATTGGTTACCAACACGTGAAGTGTCAAATGGATATCAGAATAGCAGGTAGCTTTACGAGAGTTTGATACTTTTTAACTTTTATCAGGCTTGTACTTAATTCTGCTATTCAATAATGGAAGCTATAGAGCAAAGTTAATTCAAAGAAAAATTGTGACAAATGATCAATTTGAGCCTTTTTTTTAAAATTATAATCGATAAATATTTTGTACTTTTTTTTTATATAGTCTATTGTTAATCTTATTTGTGGATATAAATTGATTAATCGAACTACATTAAATTTAAGTTTTCTTTTGATATATTTCTCTTTTATTGTCTGATTTATCATTTCTTAAAGTTTTATTTCGTTAGCTTCTGCATGAGATATAATTATAACAATTACAACTCAACCAAAAATGTTACTCCATCCGTTTCATTTTAATTGTTAGATATACTAAAAATAGCTATTTTAAAATACTCGCTAGTTTCAAAATTCGAGAGATAATTGACCGTGTTTTTCCAATTCTACTCTTAGTACTTAAAGTCATTCTAAAATGTGAAAAGAATTATTATTGTATATTTCCAAAAAATTAGTAGGGTTATATTAGTCAAATTACCATCCCTATTAATTTATTCATAATGAGGGTTATATCCGTTATCTCCCACCAATATAGATATCAAGTAACTTTATACGTCAGGTCTTATATATACAAGAAGAAATCGCCTAATGTTTTTGCTTCTGTGGACATTTGAACCTGAGATCTCATATAGTTCTCAACTTACTTCATTGACCACTACATCACACCCTTGAATTTGAATTTTTTTCTATATATTGACGACAATAAATTGTAAATAATATAGGAAGAAAAATGTGCTAGCGATATTTAAAGTACTCTTAATCATAATAATGTTATTTTCTGAACAATTCACTTAGAGGGGACAAATAATAGGCGTATTAAATTTAATTTTGAACGAGTCAAAATATGTCAAAACAGTCAAATTAGTAACTGAGAACGAGTGCAAATAGTTATATTTATAAAGTTAATAATCCGCGAGACTGAAATTGAATATTGCATGACTGAAATTTCAACATTCAGATATACGAATTTGAAGTTGGAGACTGTCAAATTTAACTTAGGACCCAAACAACTGAAGTTGGTATATTGCAGGTAGACAGTTAGAATTTTATATGTGTAGCTAACATGTTTGGAAAATCTATAATAGGAAAACAACGAATTAATACACATACTCTGTACTCAACACTTGAAATGGGGCAGACCCAAATTTAAGAATTTCATTATGGGCAAATACAAATGAGATTATCTTTAATAATTATTTGCATTTAATTAAATTAAAATTTTATTCTAAATTTGATAAAATTTTGATGTCTATCGGGACAATTTCCTAATTGATGCAGACACAACACTAAAGAAGACAGACACAAATTCTAGCATTTCATTATGGCCCAAAAAGATTTACCCAAATATTGCATAATCTTTACCACAAGTATGGTTGATATTATAAGATTTTTATAACTACCTACCTTTTAAGGATATCTTCATTAAATAGGTAAATTGCTTTACTTTAAATATACAAAATTAAAATGGAAAGGAAAGATAGAAATATTTTTCCAATATATTCACGGTGTCTCGACTAACAGGATATTAGCTACCTAACACTAGTAACATGTATTAAGTAATCATGTTTATCAAGATTAGGAATTTAAAATTGATAAGAAGAAATGACCTAATATTTTTTATTTTTGCTAAGATTTGAATATGAGATTAATATATATATATATTATCTTGTATGAATGTCTCATGAAACTTTAAGAAATTGAAAAATCCACCTTTCTGTTTATTTATATAAGGTATTGAAAATTTTATGAATCACTTTGAATTTTTTATATAATAATTTCACATAAATTGAGATGTGAAAAGTACAAATTAAAACATTACTTAATTTATTCGCTAAGTTACAAAAATAGAACTCCAAGAACCATAATGGAAACATAAAAACTAGCATTATTCCTCCAAATTCTTGAACATCCACCGGTTTTATTTTCACTCTGTCCATTACCATCGGCCCCAACAGGGGCAGTGGCATTTTTTCCATGGCCACCGGAAGAAGTAACAAAATTTAAAGTGCCTTTAGATTTCAAATTGTCGGGATCAAACTTATGCACCAATGGCGTACCGTCTTTCACCGCCGATCCTACTTGCCACACCTGATTCACCTATCACGACAAGTGATCGAAATAATGAGATGTCATATGAAAACTAATAAATCTTTCGAGACAATAAGAAAAAATATGCACCAAAGTAAACAAATATAAAACTTTGATATAATAATAAAATTCACCCTAACCGGTGACGCTATCACTTGTGTCTCAGCTAAATTTTGTCCCCGGATGCTTTTTTTATTTTTAATTTATATGATATAATTTGAATCGAAATATAATTTAAGAGAAAAAATATGTAATAAGAAAATCAAGACAAAGCGTCTAATATTTACCGTGGTCGTATTTGACGGAAGTACCAAAGTGGCCAAAATTTTCATGATCCCATTTGAATACTCTGCTTTAGAACTCAACACAGTGAAGGAAAGTTTATCAGATTGTGTAATGGATTTATACGAAGTAAGATTGTAAGTTTTAACAACAATCGATCCATTTGGAGCTTTGAATGCAATAAGCGACTGAGTTCCGATCATGGCGGGGGCAATTGGGTTAATTCCCCACGAAATCCAGCCATTAGAAGAGGGCAGAGGAGCAGTGAAAGCAATTAAAAGTGTGGAATTTGTTGAAATGTAAGTCCAGTAGAGAGACGATTTGAGAAAAGGGAGATCGGTGCAGTTGGCGAAGTGGTTGTTGCCGGAAACTGGTGCCGGAGACGACGAGCAATTGTCTGACATTGCAGGGGAAATTTGGAGAAATGCCACGAGGAAGATGAAGAGGAGATGGAGAAGAGAGGCCATCTCTTTTTTTCTTTTTTTTTTGGGGGGAATTTTGGGATTTGATATTATATAAGGGAAGGTAATCGCTCACTTTATATAATATTTCTTTCGATTTTCGCCTGATATCTAATATTTATTTTGGAGTTAGACTAATTTGAATTCATATTCACAAATTCACACATTTGGGATAAAGTGTCCGCTGCCAAAGATAATTTCATATCATAGTATGAATATGAAACCTATGATTAAGAATCGCAGAGTTACTTATCACTCTACCACAATTGTTAATGGTAAAATTATTATATACATACGTTACACATACACATATATATCTTTAAATTGGTAATAATAGGTTTAGTTGCTATGTTTATCAAATTATCAATTAATACTCATATTAAAGATTATTTGAACTATTAATAAATTTGATTGCATAAATATTTTTTGCATGATTAGATATGGAAAAGAATAATCTCAGAGAATAGCTTGGAATATTGAATTCATGCGAAGACAAAATCATGAAATACTATGTAATGTATGGTGATTAGGAGCGAATTTATGTATACATTTTGGAGCACGTGAATTTGTGGTCTTTTTATAAAATAAGATATTTTATTATGGCACTCATGCTATAAGAAAATTAAATGATGCACCTGGTTATAAGTTGGATAATTAGTTTCGAGTATTTGAGATCAATTTTCACTTAATATAATCCTCATTTTAAAATTTTTAAATTAAATTAAGCTTTTCGGAGAAATTCTAAATTTCTTAATAATTGTATAAAATTAAAATTAGTTTATCTTATAAAAAATGGTTAAAGGTGTTTCGATACCGACCTTAGAAAGGAAGATGGGCCGTGGGCCTATAGTTAATAGTCTGAGTTGACACGAGTGCACATCTTGTAAGTTTCCACTGAAATGTAAAGTAGATGGAGGTATGACTTCCAATTCATAATTCCTAATTTCGTATAGTGTAATATTGTAAGGACAAGGATGGGCATGATACGGTATTAAAAAAATTTATTTGGTAATTTTAATTTATAAATTTTAAAAATATTAAATATATTAATTTGGTAGAGTTTAATATTTTAAAGTTTGATTTCAGCGTGTTACTATATATTAATTTGGTAATTATGGTTTGTTCAACTTCGATATATATACTATACACACACTCAAGACAATTATGACTTTGAATTTAATTATTTTATACTTACACTATATACATGTAGAAGTACTCAAAAGAAAATAGAAACAATTTCCTTATTTAGTCAATCACACAAAAATAATATTTCAATCAAAATAGAGTAATTAGTTTTAACTTTTAATAATTAATTTTATATTAATATTATTTTATATATTTACTAATATTAATTTTTTAAAAAAAGTCAAAATACATAACAAATATTATAATATCAAAAAATTTAATTTTCAATATATATCATATCATACCATACCGTATCGTGCCCAACTAATGGCTCATTTATTTTTATTAAGATTAACACGTCTGAATATTAATGCGCATCTAAATGATTAAAATTTTGTCTCTAAATCTGAATAATGAATGATTAAGATGGTTTGTTTTTCAACTTCGGAATGTGTATATTTTATTTATTTGTAAATATATTAAACATATACAATTCAAATAAAAAAGCTATTAAACGTTGAAAAAAATATCGATTTAATAAAATAAATTTTTATCTGATAAAGAAATAAAATATTTATCTTCACTAGTGATGGTGGAGATGGTTTATATATAGTGGTGGTTGATGTTAGTATCTAGTAATTGTGACGGTGAAGTTGCTAATATGGTGGTGGTGATAGTTGTGAAGATGGAGGTGGCTGAAGAATGTGCGGGAGTTGACGATATGTTGATGGTAGTTTGACGTCGGTGCTAGTTGATTGTGAAGATGGTTGGTAGTAGGGATTGTCGCAGTGGTGGTAGTGAATGATAGTGGTGATAAAGGTGACACCGATGGTAGTGGCGGCGGCGACGACAGTGGCAATAGATAATTATAATGATAGAGGTGGTATATTTGGTAATGACTGAGAGCAGTGTGGTTATTAGTGGTTGACAATTATGTCAAAGGTGGTTGGTAATAGTGCTAGTTAGTAATGATAACGCTGACGGTGATTGTGACAATAAAAGTGGTTAATTGTGATGGAGGAAAATTATTCTCCTGAATTTGTAACATAAATTAGAAGGATAAAGGATAAAAAGAATGGAAAATGGTCAAAATTGACCCTGGACTATGTAAAATAGACCATATATACCATCTGTTGCATTTTGGTATAAAAAATACCTCTACCATTCAAATATAAGACTACAAATACCTCTAAAGTTAACAGCTTTTTATTTTAACCGACGTGGCAAGCCACGTGAGACTTATTCATCCACCTAAGCAAGCCAGCTAGAACTAATAACTTTTAAACTTATTGCTAATCTAGTTATAATACTCGTGACCAGACTATCTACTAATACCATTTTATATTATTAGTAAACAGTAATAATATAAAACTCGAGGGGTGGAGTCGGTGGGGAAGGGTAGGGGTAGGGGGAGATAGGATTTTGTGTAAATAATAAAATTTAAGTGTTTTTAAAATTAGTGTCATTATCACTAATCTTAAAATTATCACCTCTTTCTCAATAATTAAGACTTGTGATATCCCACTAAATTAGTTATCCCACCATATATATAAAATAACTTATCCCACTATTATAATATAAATAATGAAATAAATAATTACGAAACTAATTAATATTTTTTTCTAAACACAGAATTAAAACACCCATTACATTTTATTCAGAAATTATTGTCTCCTTGTCTCACGTCCCAAAAACTTAAATGTCCAAACAGTTAGCCACTTGTTAATTGAGGAAAAATAAGAGCGCCCAATCACACACATTTTGGCGCACCATCGTAATCGTATACGTGACGACGCTTCCATTTTTCTGCTCCTTCCGCACATTTGCTCTTGAAGTTTCCCAGACGGACCCTTCTCCCGCCCGCCGCTCTACTTTTTCAATTTTCCGACCCTGTAACGGAATTCATGTTTATATATATATATATATAGCTTTGGTGGAGAAAGACAGGGTAACAATTGTGTATAGAGATTGCTAGAAGACGAGGTGATTTCAAGATCGTTGAGAAAAGAAAAAACAAAGGAGGAGAAATGGCACCAATCTTGGCCTCGAAGCAAGCGGAACAACTGAAGCAAGATGGGAACACTTACTTTCAGAAGAATCGACTTGGGGCTGCCATAGATGCTTATACTGAGGTCTTTTTTGTTTGTGTTAGGTCAAAAGGGATAATTTTTCTTCTTTCATTTTTTTCTTAATTTTTTTGTATATCTGCCGCTACTGAGTTTTTTTTCTTCTAGGCAATTGCTTTGTGCCCTAATGTTCCGGTATATTGGACAAATCGTGCTCTGTGCTATCGGAGGCGGAAGTATGTGTACCCCCTTCCCTTTCTTTTTTTGTTCGGTTTGATGATATATTTGTAGTTGTTTATGCATCATCGTGGTTGTTGATTTATAGTGACTGGCATAGAGTGGAGGAAGATTGCAGGAAGGCTATTCAGCTCGATCACAGTTCTGTAAAGGTGCGAAACATTGTGATATTTAGCATGAATATTCCTTTTCCCAATGTGGGGTTTTCATATAAGTGCTCTATCTATGTTGATAAGTTTCTTTGTTCTTTGGCTGGACTAGGCGTGTTTTGGCATTCCACTAAATTTAGTTTGTTCTTCTCATGGATGATAAAAATTCCAAATGGTCATAACTAGTTTGAAGAGAGGAAAATGGAAAACTGAAATCTTAAATGTTCTACTGGAGAAATAGCTTGCTGAGACAGTAGTTACCTTAGTAGGATCACTACAAAAATAACATGAATATGGTATTCTTGCTAGTTGCACAGAATTAATGCAAAGATACTCTGCGGAAGTTTTAATGATGTAAAGTGTGATGATTGTTAATTTGTTTACTATTATTGATAAATTCAAAGTTTTAGGAGAATAATTTAGCTTGTTGGATCATCCACATAATCACGTATGGCACTAAGTCTAATAATTTTACAGAATCTCTGGTTCTTATCTGCTGAATATATGGTCTTTCTAAGATTGTGTAGCTGGAAATTGTTTGTTCCCTACAAATAATAACGTTAGAGTGATTTCTGGGTAAACAGGCCCACTATTATCTTGGTCTTGCATTGCTACAAAAGGAACAGTATGCTGAAGGTGTGAGAGAATTGGAAAAGGTATAAACATCGCTCTTACAGATGTCTAAATATTTGTCTTGCAAGTGTCCATACATCGCATTGGTACTCAACACTTTTGTGGCTGTGGCGCTCTCTGGTGTCTAATCTATATCCAAACAGCCTCTGTCTGTTTGAAGGTTTAGGCTGCAGCCCTAATTGTTTATGAAAATGATGACGTGACAAGATAGGTCTTTTTTCCCTTATAATTTGGTCTGTCATTATGCATTCTTACTTTTGCTATAATAATTTCCTCTTTTGTGCTCATACTAAATTAATACAAATGCAAATCTGTAATTAAGGACGTATTGTGGCTTCTATTGTTCCCTGCTCATTTCTTGATATTTTTAACATATGAAAGTTAGCAGGCTTGATTGTCGGAAAACAAGTTTCTGAACCTTTTATCATTTAGTTTGTTTATTTTCTGAGTCTGCATTTTCCATAAAAGTGCATTAGGTTCAAACCTTATCTAAAACTGATTCAATTTTACCTTTATGCTTTGAGCTAAGTAGTCATGCACAGTAATTCCAATGTGCTGTTGCTAGCTTGCTTTTGACAAACATCTTGGCCTTAACCATGTATACTTCTTTGTTCTTTCAATAAAATTTCTTTTTTAACCAGAAAAGAAGCTTATTGTAAACCTCCGGGTTTAGTGCCAAACAACAATCACAACAACATACCTGGTGGAATCCCACAAGTATGGCATGGGGAGGGTGGTATGTATGCAGCCTTACTTACCCCTACCCTATGAAGGTAAAGTGGTTGTTTCCATTAGTCTTTTGGCTCAAGTAAAGCATATCAAAATAGTTATAAGAGAAATACACTAGGGAAGAAGCAATATTGATAATATGGAGTAAATGATAGTAGCAATAATAGATAATACGACAACTAAAGCAAAAGAAGCAACAGTTAATAATAAAATCGAAGAATATGAAAGTAGGAGAATATAATGGTAATACTGATAAACAAAACTAGATGACGCATGACTACCTACTAACCTTTTACCCTAATCCTTGATTTCCATATCTTACTATCTGGGGTCATGTCCTTGGTAAGATGCAAGTGTGTCATGCTTGTCTAATCACCTCTCCGTAATACTTCTCGGGTCTACCTCTGCCTTTTCTCAGACTCGCCATGGTCAAACTCTCAAACCTACTTACTGGGGCCTCTGTGCATCTCCTCTTAACATGCTCGAACCATCTTAGCATTGCTTACCTCATCTTACCCACCACGGAGGCCTCTCCTATCTTATTTGAATATCCTCGTTCCTAATCCTATGTCTCCTTGTAGTCCCACATATCTATCTCAGTATCCTCATTTCCATCATCTTCTGGACATGAGTTTTTACATGTCAACATTCTGCCTCATACAAATAGTTGATCTAACAACCACTTTATTAGCGCCAAAAAAGGTTATTAGAAACTAACACTAGCATCTTTCATATGTGTAATATGGATCATCTAAGCGGTGAAGTATTCTAAAAGTGGTTCTTTGAGGTTTTAGGAAAGTAGATGTCAGTTGAGATGCAAAAGATAAATGAACAGGTATTTATTCTAGAGTGATTGGTTTAATGTTCTTTTGTTTTAATAATGATGGTGTCCAGGCCAGCTTGTGCACACCTAGACTATTCCACTGGACACCTGCTGCCTCCTGCTAGCACATACACCAAGTAACTCTGCCCACCAAGGTTTAAGCATATGAAAAGAAATCGTCCAGTGATTTTGTTTGTGTTGTATTTACGTTTGTTTTTAACTTTGATAGTTCTCTGGATGACATATTTTGGAATTCACATATTATGAAAATCCATTGTCAAAGTGTAAATCTTTTTGTTCAGTGGAGGAGAGGTGAGCTTACTGGGAAAATGCTCGACTCGGTCCGCTTTTCTTTTTCAAGGGTGACATTATTACCGCAGCTTGAAGAAGTGTTGATATTAAGGATTAGTTTATATTCCTAGTTGATGACAAGTAAAGCTAGTGAATTTATTCCTATTACCTACTCTGAATGAATGGATTCCTCAAGAAGCATTGTGAGATAATCGTTTTGTAACCGTTGTTGTTGTTTGTTGTAGCAAATCTCTATGCTCGTTGTTGGTTTCTCTTACTAGTAGTAACTGGAAAGAGTAGTTTAACCTGGAGATATAGTAAATAAAATTTCAAGCTACCACTTTGTTTAAGGGGTTTTTTGAGTTCAATCCACCAATTGTAAACCGTAAGTTGCAAGTGTTCCTAAGGAACAAGTTAAATCTGTGAAACAACTGAACCTCCTGCAGACTAATGCTTCCAGGCTTGCAGTTTGGCTTTGACTTCAATAATTACACACTTACCTACTTGAAGCTCAAATTACAAGAATGTATGTTATAACATGTTGCGTACTACCATCATTGTGTTGAATCAAATCTTGGCACTGGAAGCCCAACCATAATTCATGGACTATTCATGGCCACTGGTGTGCTGGCAAAATGATATCTTAGTCTCTATTCTTAAGATGTCAGGTGACATGATATATTTCGCAAAAGAGTTTTGAATGAATTTTCTTCTTTTTAGCATGTACAAGTTCTGCAAACAAGTTTTGGATAATATCAACAATCATTTGTTCTTTTGATGAGCTAGTTGAAACTATGCTTTCGGGGAAGTTTGTTTTGCTGAATTATGATAGTTGAAATGATGATTTTAGGGAAGTTTGCTCTGCTGAATTATGATACAGCTGTCTTCTATGTATCCTGTCAGGCATTAGACCTTGGAAGAGGTGCGAATCCAGGAAGATACCTTGTTGAAGAGATCTGGGAAGAGCTTGCGAAAGCAAAATACATGGAGTGGGAGCATGAATCTACAAGGCGCTCCTGGGAGCTTCAGAACTTGAAGTAATGACTCTTTTTATGTCGCTTATATATTTCCGTTACTTTTGTTGGATTGTTATACCAATGTAGTCGTCTCCCCATTACTTTTATTGTGTATGTGCCTCAGAGAATCCTGTGAGTCAGCTCTCAAGGAGAAACATGTGCTTGATAGTTCTCGGACAGAAGGGCTCAAAGTTGAAAACTCAACATCTCTTTTGAAGCAGCTGGAAGCTGTAGGTGAGATTTTCATGAAAGCTGCAGCAGATGATACTCCAACCGAGGTGAGCATTCGAGCATTATCATCTTAGTCATTTCTCCCTTTCATAAGCAAGTATGTCGTATTAACCTTTGACACTATTAAAATTCCCAGGTTCCTGATTACCTGTGTTGTAAAATCACTCTCGAAATTTTTCGTGACCCTGTAATCACTCCGAGTGGGTTTACATATGAGCGGGCTGTGATCCTTGACCATTTGGAAAAGGTAAATTTGTATCTCCTCTCCTCATTTCATCTTTGTTTTCCATTTGATTTGTTTATTATATTCTTGATCCTGAGCATGGCATTTAGGTGGGCAAATTTGATCCAATCACACGAGAACCACTTCATCCGTTCCAGTTGGTGCCAAATTTGGCCATAAAAGAGGCTGTGCGGGCATTTTTGGATAGACATGGCTGGGCATACAGGATAGAGTAAATTTCACATTGGTATGATCGATATCGATCTGATGCATGTTGTTGGTGGTGCTAGTGAAACCAAGAACAGAGCCAGGGTGGCAGGAGGACGCGTCTTTTGGTGGTAGTCATCTGGCTAACAGCTTCCAATAAGATTCAACATTTACATGGTTTCCCGTGTAATTCATGTTAATCACAGTTGTACAGTTGTAGTGCTTTTGTAATTGGCTCGTTGGTCTTCATTAATTGTACAGCAAATCATCACCAGCTTTTTGTAAGATGTTATAGTGATACTGTTGATCAAATGAAACACGTTTTCTGTGTGAAGGGGAGAGCTAAAGCCGCACTTTTCCCAACAACCGAGGGTGTGATTTAGTGGTCAATGTAGTGGGTTGAGAACTGTAAGGTCTCTTATTCATATCCCAGTGGATGCAAAAGCACTAAGTGATTTCTTCTCATATGTCTAAATCTTAGTGGATAGAATTGTACTTGTGTTGGTGGATGATAGTAGGTACCCATTGAAATTAGTGTAAGAAAAAAACTACTCTTGGCATTTCCACTTCTACTAAGGGAGGTTTTTGTAAGGAAGGTTTATTAACAGCTCAACTTCTCAACTTGTAAGCATAAACTAATATGCCACAATAATAAATAAAATTAAAGAAACAACACATTTAAAAACTATCCACAACAAGGAGACAAGTGCCACTTTTATTCTACTTCTTGCAAACATGCAAGGAAATAGCCACAAAATACAACATTTATATCTATTAACGAACAAATACAACTATCTCATACAAATAGTGAAAGGGTAAAAACTTACATCTCGTAAAAATAAAAAAGACTAGGACACCCCCTTCTTTTCTTTCAATTGATGTATAATGTGTTTATATTAAATCAATAATCACTTTATATTTTAATTATTTATGATTAAGTAAACAAATTTTATATATATTGATTTAATATAAATACTTGATCAAACGAAATTTTTACGGAATAAAAGTGCCACTTGTAAATAAACAAAAATTAAATCGTCATAAAGACGTTGGATTTTGACCCTTTTGCGTAACCCAACCCCTCAAAGAGAGGCTATCAGAACTTTAGTAAGGGCACTTTGAGCTTCTACAAATACCCTAAAGTCAAGCCCTCTTGAAAGGGCAACAAAAATATTTAAATAAATATTTGCCTTATCGGATCTCTTGAAAAACACATTATCCATTCAAGCCCCCATTTTTTAAATATATATTTTTTCCATTTTAAATATTACCTCCAGCTCAGAACACAGGCCACTTGTCCTCAATCCTCTCTGTATATTTTACTACTCTCCGTTTCAAAATAAGTAATGTTTTAGTTTTTATATTTTTTTTTAAAATAATTGGTGTTTCACATTATCAAGAAGATATTAATAATATTTTTTTTAATTTTACTCTTATTTAAATGAAGAGAGATTTATAAACTACTAAAGAGTTACTTCTTTTTCAAATTATTTATTAAAGGTAAGTTAGTAAAAATGCATTTTACTTTTTAGAAGTGAGTTATTTCTTAAGAGGTGTGTCCAAACTAAAAATATCACTTATTTTAAAATGGAGAGAGTAACTTCTTTTTATTTTTTATAATCATTTAATGTGCAAATGTCTAAACTTACTTATTTGATAATTTAGATTTCTCAGGTTAACGAAACTCTCCTTTATTAATGAAATTGATATATTTAAATTTTTAATGAGATTGAAAACACGTAATATAAATTAATTTATAAATTTGATATTATTATAATAAGATAACTAAGATAATATATATATATAATATATAGAATATTTCTTTCATAGCAATACTTTTTAAAGACGAGAGTTATAATATCAAACCCTGATAAAGTATTCGATGTCTTTAGATTATGATTGTTCGAAACCTATGTTCTTTACGAGCGAAAGAGAGCACAAAAGAGTAGAAACTAATAAAGTGAGTCGTATTCATTATGTCACGAACTGCTCTTTTACAAGCAAATACTGTACCTATTTATCCATATTGACCAGTAAATGACTTCACCTAGCCCTACAGTACATAGACAAATAAAAGTTACTATGTTTGAATTAGACCGTTATAAATGCATACTATTAATTTGTCGCTATTGAAATATTCTTTTTACGACTTTATCTAGGTGCCATTGTCCCATTCAGTATGCCTTCAATCCCAAGTTATTGATACTGGCTGAACCCGAATTTGCCATCCTCTACCTTTGATTCCTTCTCGGCGATTCTTGTAACATCCTTTCCCCACATCCAAATGGAACTTTGGATGATTATGCACTAATCCATTGAGACCTCATTTATTTTTTCTTTAACTGACTTGTCATATTCTCATTATCAACATCTCGATAACACGTAACATTATTTAACCTTCGCTATATATTCGAAGTAATATGCACCCCATACAGCTCTTGCTGTCGAAGACGGCTATATGAAATAATCTCAGTAAAATAGTTCAAGAAATTATAAAACTATATATAACGACAGAAACGTATAATTTGGTCCAATGAATACTGCCTCGTCAACCCGTCGATATATTATTTTTATCAGCCGTCCGATTTTGACACTGGATTTTCCATGCTGTCAACGACTCTCAGCTGCTCTGACCACTGAATTAAAAATTCTAAAAATCCTACTAGGCCATATCTAACGGCACGTGAAATCTTAGCTAGACTATGCACACGATGTGCATTTGTCGCGTTACACATTGTAAATAAACAATTAAAAATTAATAATAATAATAATAACAACGATATATCTAATATAATTTCATACTAAATGTTAATCAAGATACATATCTAATTAAATTCAAGTACTGTAATATGAATGAAACAGAAAACAAATAGATAAATAAATGGATCTATTACTTTATTCCAAAATTTGATTAATTGTAGTTTGCCGCAATCTCTTGTCTATCATCTAGTACGGGTTGTCGCAGGAAACAACAGACAGCCGTTCACGGTGGTAGAGTGAAACCCGACGGTCCGGCACTTCACCACATTCGTCTGCTTTGACGGTGACAACCACGCCGATGGCATGATGTTGGTTGTTCTTTTGTACGAACCGAACCATTTGTTCTGCATGAAACGGTGTTTCCTCCATGGAGGAAACGTGAGGCCTCTGCTTTTCAACGACCGTCTCGCGGCGTCGCTCATTACTCTCACTATCTGCTTTAGCTCTTCGCTTTTGCCAACGAAAACATTCGGCAGTGACTGCAATAACCGTTCATACTGATTCGTAGGCCTCGCGATCTCAAACCCTGCTGCAAAATCGAGATCGACGAAGTAACGAGTAGTGATCCGACTAGCGGAATCCGACTTGACAATGTCAATAAATTCATAATTTCCGGCAGCAAGTCCACCGGAACTCTCCCATTTCGTCTTGCATACCGCCGCATTGTAACCGAAATTCCTAAGACATGCCATTACATTCCTCTGGAACATCGATTTATTCAATTTAAAGCAGGAGAACACTTCCAATGCCTTAGCAACACAAGATACAATCAGATTCCGATACAAATCGAGTTCGCTGCGGAAAACAGGGATCGGCATTTCCTCAGTCCTTTCAGTTGAGTCACATATTGATACATCAGGCTCAGAATCTGAATCATTCTTCGGAAACTCGTCTAAACCATTGCTATCATTGCAGCCGAAAACGAGATCGGAGAAACTCGGAGAAGCAACATCATCATCATCGGCGTGAGCACTGTGTTCGCTTCCGCTGCTGAAGTAATCGAGTTCTCGTTGTTTCTCAGCACGGCCAATGATCCGAGCCTTCACTTTATCGTCTAACGGGTCAGTAACTCTCTTCATTCTGCTAAAACCAGACATTCTTTTTTTTTTTTTTTTGCGCCCCTTCAATTTTTAGTAAAGCACAATTAATTCGTTGGGGCTTATTAAAAAAGGCTAGCTATTGAATTATTGAAATGAGAATATTCGAATAAAACTGGAATTAGTAACATGAAAAAAAAAATGAGGAGTGAATAATGCTTGTAAGTCTTTGGATTTTGCAATTGTTTAAAGAACAGGGGAATAATAAGTCATGGGAAAAAAAAGGATATACTGGGGAAAATTCTGGTAGAAAAAAAAAAGGACATCTGCAAAAGGCATTGTGAAGTTAATTGAATGCTTATTTATAGATAGATAAGGATAGGGGCATAGGGGGTACATATGACTCTTCGAAAAATCGAAAAGGTAAAGACCAAAAGAATAATTGGGACTAAGATGGAAAAACGTGTTTTTATTTCCGAGAATAACTATCAAGATTATAGGTGTAAATTACCATAAACAATGTGGACGAAATCATAAGGAAATTTTCAAATAAGCTGAGAGTTCAAAGTTAGAATTGGGAAAACATTTGAGGAATAGTGATATGTAATGGTGTATATATGACTTGTTTAATTTATATTGAAGGGTATATAGTTGTTATGACTTGGGTTTCAAGAAACTGAGCTACAGAAAATCTTGAGCTAATCTGGAAATATATTTGCCCTTTTCTTTTTTCTTGGAATATTAAACTACGGACTGACACTCTGGATACACATTGGTTTGTGCAATAAAGGGACCATGGATTTGAAACTCGATACCAAACTTTGCGCCCAAGCAAGGGTGTATAGTTGCCACATAAGCGTTAGTTCATGTTTACTGGCTTAGTGCTCCCTCCGTTTGTTTTACTCCACCCGTGCCGTTTGGATGGCCATATTAATTAAAATAATTTTTAATTTAAAATTTTTAAGTCAATATATTATTTGATTAATTAATTAAATTTAATTATATTTATAAATTATAGGGTGTATTATTTTATATTAAAAAAATTAAAGAATTATTAATTCATGTATTAACAATACAAGGATAAGACCCCTAAATAATTAGACTACACCTCAAATCTTTTATTTAAATTTCTTTGTATAAAAATTCAAGAGTATAATTGTTAAGAAGATTCTTTTGTATAGTTTTAAACCAAATACAATTCATGATATATTTAGTTTTTTAACACAATTAACCAAACAATTGAGAAAAAGTAATCCGAATATTACAATCCTTATATTAGCAATCCCTGCATTACTAATCCTTACATTACTTGTCTTCATACCAAACGACCCCTTATAGTATAGAGTGTCAATCGATAATATTATATTAATATGTCTGTGTATATATATAATATTTAATTTTACGGAAAGATCGCGAATGTATGTGCCTCATTTTTAACATATAAATTTGTTGTTGTTTGGTACATATCTTAATGAGCAATAAATAAAATAATAATTCCACTATATTACTGTTTGTATATAATAAATTTAATGTTTTAAAAGATATATTGGAAAATGATTATATTTAATATTATGAATAAATTAGGAACTAAGTGATGAATTATCTCTTGATTTTCTAAAATAAATAAATAAAAGTAGACATTTATTTTTAATATAATGAATAACTAAAAGTAAATCGAGAATGCTTTAAAAAATTATAATGAAATAGTAAGTACTCTTTTATCCTAATTGCATTTGAACTTGAATGTGCGATCATTTTTGTTAGATAGTGTTTTACTCTTACTATAATTTTTTTAATGTAAATTTGAATTTAATTAAACCCAATAAATACTTATAGGAAATTTTTTTTAAAAAAAGTGTTAATACAGGTGTTGGCTTCCATTCAAAATTGGTTCGGGGCTAATACGATTCGGCAAAGTTGTCTTTTGAAATGGAGATTTTACTTTTAGATTGATAATTATGTTTTTACTCAAAATAAATATATTTTTCTGTTGGCTTGTTTGAGTTCATCACAAGTCAAGAATAATGTTCTTTGACTGGTCCCATAGTTAAGAAGAAAAGGTAAATAACATAAGATATTTACGTGAAAATTTTTTTGTCCAAAAAAGTAAAATCATGATCTACTTTAGTAGAATTTTCAAACTCCACTAACAACCATATAATATTTTAGATTACACGTCTTGCAATCTAGGCATTACACTCTTAATCCCTTCCCCTCTTACAATAACTCTATTGTAAATCCTTTGTAATAACTCTATACTCCATTAATCTCTATACTAATATATGAGGGACAAAGACCTGGAACTAATCCCATTGGATAAGTACAGTGGAACAGCTGCAACTTCATCAACCACTGCAGAGAAAGTACACTTTACAGCTATACGCTTTGATTAGTGGATTTGATAAGAAAACAACCAACATGTGAACTTGGTTGCCTTATTGATTTGTTAATCATCAAAATCAAAAGTGTAACAATTTTTTTCCTTTTTGATGTTGGCAGACACATGACCACAGTCTCCCTGCGAGCCAGATCCCCATCTGGTTCCTTCTAAACACAAGTTGTAGCTTTTCATTTTCCTCTTACGCACAATCCATAAAGTTCAATGTTCCCGCTTACATCCAGACACCTAAACTGTTCATCCTTGTACCCCCTGCAAACTAGTATATATCTGGTTCTTTAACAGGTTTGTCAAATCATTAAAACAAGGTCCAGTGCCCGCTTCATCACTTTCCGTTTCAAATTCTTTGTTTCAGTTAATATTTGAATAGTCAAACTATATTTTCTTTGATCATAATTTTTTCAAATATCTTTTAAATATCTTGAATTGTTAAGTATTATAATTTTTTATGTACTTTCTAAATATGTAAATTTTACTTTAAAAATTAAAGATTTTATATATTCGATTTCACACGAAATATTAATTAATTGGTCATACATAAATAACGTTCAACTTAAAACCAATAAATTAAAATTCCCCAATTTATTACTTTTTAACTTATTTTAAACATCTTTTTAAACTTAATATAAATAATTTTTCAACTTGTCAAATACTTTAAAAAGCTTAAAAGAGCTCAAAAGCCGAATCTAAACACCCTCGAGGACTGGCCCATATAACTAGCTATCAGGTAACATGAATTCATTTGTTTCTAGAACTTGACCCTTAACTGCTCTTTATATTTACAAAATAATAATAATAATAATAATAATAATAATAATAGTAATAATTTTACACGATGAGATCTAGAGAAAATAGAATGTGCATAGATCTTTATTTCTTTCTCATAGAAGTAAAAAGATTTTCTTTTTAAAGGACCCCGATTTAGATAACGTATATCATAAAATATACAAAAATAAAAATAAAATAGAACAAGTACTATAGAAAGCATCACATAGCATATTGTAAAAAAAGAAAAGTAAAATAACGTGATAATCAAAGCACAATTGGTAACAACATAAAATGCAGGATAAAAAAAACTACGCAAAACTGCTTATACTATTGAGTTCGACACCTAAACAATAATTAAAAGGATCAAATATACTAAAAGGGTATATGGAAAATCGAGCGTACCAAAAGGGTAAATTCGCCCTGACACGACGAACATTGCCCGGTTGGGCTGAAGTGCATCTGTGTAATGTCCTAATACGGCATATTACTATTATTATAATTCTTTCACGAAACATAGTTTGCTCGTATTAGGATGAATTTTTCCTTTTGGTACGCTCGATTTTCTATATATCTTTTGATATATTTAATCTTTTTAAATATTGTTTAGGTGCTAGACTCTATACTATTAATATAAAAGAGAAATAAATACGGGACACTGAACTACCACCAAATCTAACTCGCAGGATGTGAGAACATAAAGTAAGCTGCATCAGCCAACATGAACAGTCAATGATAGTATAAAATTGCACATTCTGTCCTTTAATTGATTGATTTTTATTTTTTGTCATTTAACAATTGAACTTATGCTTAAAGTGCGTAAGTTCTTAAAATTTAAAGTCAAGTGGGGATATAACTTAATTTATGATATAAAAATATAAATTTATATTCTGTAAAAAAAATACTTCTCATAAGAGACGTATTAAAGACCAATACAAAATAATGACAAAAGTGTAAATGACCCATTGCTTGGCCACCTGGGCCGTTGGGGCCGAAACTATTCTCAACTCCACTGGCCTTATGCTAACTTTCTGTTTCACTCGAAGCCCATTAAGGAGGTTGCATAATTCTGAGCTACCAATATGGCCCTACATTGATTAGTTTGCTTACTAAATGGCAAAAAAGAGTTTACAAAATTGACACCTGAAGTTCATATTTATGTTCCAAATTACAAATTTATTTTATAATCTAAAAAATATCTAAAATGCCAAAAAATTTAAAAATAAAAATCAAGTTACTATTTCGGTAACACGGGATGTTAAATATTTATACATTTTTTTATTTAAAAAATATATGATTATTAAAAAAATGACATATAAATTGAGACAAAGAAAATATTAATTTCTAACAACACGATATAAAGCAACCAACTAATTTGTTCGCAGTAGTATTTAAAAAACACACTCTCCACCAACATGACTACTTAAAAGTTATGAATCTTGTCATAACTAAAAATAAAAAGCTTAATTTTGCTTGCTTTGTGCTGTGCACGTACATGACAAGGTATACACCCATGACCCAACATTTTATGACACACACATATATTATTTATTGATAAATAAGGTTGTGTGTATATGTCACTGTACAGACCATCAAAGAATATTGTCTAATTTTTTACTTATGATTTCTGCTTCTTTTGCTGGTAGACAATGGCTACACTTGATTTAATTCCACATTATTTTTTTTATTTGCTTTTCAATCAACACCTCTTCTTTTTTATGTGTGTTTCTTTTATTTGGATATATAATATTGGTGTAGCAATTAGGTTTCTTAAACTGGAAAAAATATTTTTTAGCCCATTATAATTTTTTTTTAAAAGTTTTATGGATTTTTTATAAGAGATTTTCATTTTTAAACATAGGAGATATTTATTTTTACACATAAGAAATATGAAAACGTCATTTTCTTTTATTCATATTATAAAAGAGTAAGAGATTAGAGTAAGAAATTGACATCTAATCTATCCGAAGAAATAGCTCTCATTGGTTACTTTTCGATTATATATTTGAAACATGCAGTTTCAAATTCCATATGTAGGTCTTAGAATTTCACCCGTAAAATTTGAAATTTCATAATAATGACTAGTATTTTTTCAATTACAGTAAGTTGAAAGATGGCAATTTCTGAGGTGTCTAATATGTACGTAGATGAGTTAATTGGGTATTTAAGCTGAAAAATAATGCACAAGTTGTTTGTTATAACTAAATTAAACTACAATAATAATGTAGATAATACTCTACAATTTCAGTGTATATAATAATTACTTAAAATAAATAAAAAAAAAAGTAAGACCAACTCACAAGCTAGTTGTGATGTACTATTTTGTTATACTTTAGAAATGGAAGAGAAAGAAATAAACGAGAAATCAGTAATAAATTATTGTCCTTTCAACATTGTTCTAGTCTTTCTTTTTCTTTGAAGATGTAATAAAAAAAATATTTACTTAAATAGTGATTGGTTGAAGATGTTGAATAATATTTCCAGTACAAAAATGTATAGACCGCCAAATAAATAAGAGTGGTCAAATGCTCCTATAGATAGCAAAAATATAAGTTTGTTTTCCCAACTTTTTTTTTTTTTGGCATAATACGTGAATAGACACTCAAATTTGATCTCAACTAGCAATTAAGCACTCAAATTTTGAGAGTACATATTTAGGCATCTCAACTTCGTCTCAACTAACAATTAAATACTTTAACTAGTCTCAATTGTACGTGTCCCATAGACACCCGATACTGACGTGACACATAAAT
Organism: Datura wrightii; assembly: GCA_035772735.1. Lineage (NCBI taxonomy): Eukaryota > Viridiplantae > Streptophyta > Magnoliopsida > Solanales > Solanaceae > Datura > Datura wrightii. Next base: position 4,239,295 of record JASDFA010000011.1, read on the forward strand.
TTTTAAAGTGTCTAAATAATCATTTTGTAAGATGGAGTGCTCAACTGACACGATGGATACGAGTTGAGGCGCCTACATGTGCATTCGCCAAGTTTGAATGTCTATTGATGTATTATGTCTTTTTTTTTCTCCCCAAGTTTTTATCTGGCGTTGGATATTCGCTGCAGGGCATATTACGGCGGCAACTCCCAACAGGATTTTCTCCATTCCTAGAATTAGAATCTGAAATCTCTAATTAAGAATGGAGAGACTCCAACCATCTCACCGCAATTCATATTCGCATATTTTTTCTAAATTAATTGAACTTGATTCTTTTTTATATTGTGTAATGTCTTTCTTGTTAATTGGTATCGTAGCACATTGAATTAGGGGCAGATAATGATTCGGTAGAATTCAATAACTTTGATTCAATATATTAAATATATATGCAAATTAAGCTGAACTAGTACTTTTTCCATAGCTATTAAACTGTGTGAAGTGTGAAGCAATTATCTGGTTTAATCATCACATTAATAATAAATCTCTGGTACATTACTGTAAAAACTTGGACATGAATTGTTGGCAATGAACTTGTTCTGGTCAAAGACGATGACTGAGACTATAAATGAGAAAAATAATACACGCAAGAAAAAGGCTACAAAATAGTTGAGACTAAGAGATATTCAATGCCATAAATGTCTGTGGCAAAATAGATATTTCTTCTGTTTCAAAATACCTGTCGGTTATAATTCATTTTATGTTCAATTAATTTTTTTTATATATATAAAGTATAATTTATTAAATATTTTTAAGAATTAAACACTATTAAAAAGAAATATTTTTTTAATATTCTTTGAATTACTATTGTTTGCTTTAAATTTTTAAAATGATACTTATTTGGGACGGAGGAAGTAGTCCAATATTATTAAAACTAAATGCCTAGTACTTCCTCAGTTCATTTTTACTTGTCTACTATACTAAAAATAAATATCAACTTTTTCTTAAAATATTGAAAATTTATTATGTTTAAAGAATGATATAATAAAATAGTCATTCTATTTATTATTTTTTAAATACGTAAAAATGGACGGAGGAAGTAAATACTGTAATAAAAGCTCAATTATTGACCTTAATTAGAACATCAAAGAGACTAGTAACAGTTTATATAGCGTTAGATCTTCCTACTGCATAGCCATGGAAGTTTCAACGACCAGTTAATTATTATCAGTATTAACAATTAAGTCGGTGTGATACAGTGTTTGAACATTGACCAGAAAAAAGAAGAAAAAAAAAACAGACCCCAAAAATAGGAATTTTCATTTATCCATGTTGTTTAATATTAATATGTTCTCAACTGCTGCAGTAATTATTGTCATGCAATAAATACTTTTTAAATTATTAAAATTTTATTCTCCCACAGCATTATCTAATTTGTAATTAGGTAGTATTGGGAATGAGTAGGAGTTGTAAATCTGTGACCAATTTATTGTTAAAAAAGACCCTCTTACCTAAGGGAAACTCTATTTCAAGACCTACTGATTTAATTGCAGATCATAAATCCACAAATTGAATATACTTTTTCCGTTATAAAATAGGTGGTGCTTTTTAGCTCGGACGCACTCTTTTTACCCATTTACCTCTAATAAATATCTTGAAAAAACTGTAATTCTGTAATATTTTCTTGATTATGTAAAACTTTCTCCATTTAAATAAGGGTAAAATTGGAAGAATATCGTTAATATCTTCTCGATTACGTAAAGCACCACTTATTTTGAAGCAAAATTAAAAGCCTAAAACACCACTTATTTTAAAACGGCGGGAGTAGTGCTTTAGCCTTCTAATTTTGTTCCGAAATAAGTGGTGTTTTACATAATCAAGAACATAGTAATGATTTTTTCCAATTTTACCCTTATTTAAATGGAGAGAGTTTTTACAAAATCAAGAAAATATTAAAAGAATTACAGTTTGTTCAAGATATTTATTAGGGGTAAGTGTTAAAAATATATTTTACTTTTCTAGGAATGAGTAGTTTTCTTAAGGAACGTGCATAAGCTAAAAGTATCACTTATTTTGAAACCGAGAGAGTAAAAAATAAAGAAGAGAAGAGAAATATTTATTGGCTCTGAAGAATTTAATTTGCGTCGAGTAAGTTTATTAAGGATTAATTAGAAATTTTTTCATTCATAAAGTGGGAATACGATGTCTCTAACTTTTTTTTCCCATCAAATTTGGTAGATTCAATTAAGGTAAAAAAGATTAGTCAAAATACACATTATGTGCATTCACCTAATATTCATAAATATTGACATTAATTTAATTATTATTGTATATTAATTTAAAGTTATTGTAGAAATACATAAATTTTAAATCTTAGATATGTCTTTAAACATTACCATTTTTTTTCTGAGAGATTTTTTTCAATTCAATATCTGATACTCTTATTAAAACTTGCCTAAATTCGAATTCACGTCAGGAAGTTCCCACTTCAGGAGTTTCTTCTAACAAACGCGATTTCATACCTAAAACTCGATGTACGAGATCAAAGATAAATAAGCTAAACTTTAAAAGTTATGGGTTTGAAAATCTAGTACTTTATGGGTTCTAAAATACTTAACAGATTTTTCAATAGCAAATATCGAATTTGAATTAAAGCTAGTGAATTCGATTAAATCCGAAATTGAGTAGCTAACTTCGCCCCCTATCCAAATACCAGTTCCATCGCAATGCCAATGATCTCTAAACATTACCATCATTCTCATTGTAAAACGTGGTGTTATTAATTTGTGGTTGGTATAGGAAGACAAAGTTTTTTCAATATGTATTAGTTGCATGATTGAATATCAGTTGGCAACTATGGCTGGCAAAATTTCGAAGGCATAATAGTACTGTCAATTTGTCAATCTCCCCCAAATGAGAGAGAGAGAGAGAGAGAGAGAGAGAGGGGTCTTTACAAATCTTTTTGGTTTTTTTGGACATACATATCATACTGTGACAAAATGTATTAATTCACCACGTTTCTTTAATTTATATTATATAAAGGTATTCCTCCACGACAATATAGATACATCTAATACTATATATCTAACATCCTATTCAAAGGGTCAATTTTACACACACAAAAAAATAGTTTAATTTTGATCATATATTTTGATACTACTAAAAAAAAAAAAAAATTCACTGCAAATCAATGAGAAATTTGTGTTATAAGATGTGATTTTTCCACTCATTTTTCACTGAATTTATTCACTGAAAAAATACATGGTGGAAAATATTTTTTCATGTGAAAATACTATTAACTTTTTTTTTTCCACCGATAATTGGTGGGAATAGTCACTTCATATTTTTCAATGAGAAAATCAGCGGGAAAATAATAATTTTTTAGCAGTGAATATAAAATTTTTGAAAAATAAATTTATATATTAAAAAATTACATAAAATTTTTAAAAAATACTATAAGTTATAATAATTAATAATTCGAATATTTTAAAGACATATGAAAAAAATTACAATTAAAGAATAATCTTTTTGAACCTCGAAATTCAAATATTATCACGTAAATTAAAACGAAGATTAAATATATTTTTTTATAAAAGAAATTATCTTATTTTTTAAATCAATTTAATTCATTTTTATACATATAAAAAGAACTTAAAATAACACATAAGAAATTAGTTATAATCCATTATGTCATATTAGTAAACTTAACACAAGAAATCTTTATAGGATAGTTTTCTCTATTTCAATTATATAGACATAAAAGATTATTTCATCATAAAGAAAACATGCATGTGCCTTATATTTGTTTTATTTAATTAATGGTAATTTGATATATATATATATATATATATATATATTGCATATTATCTTGGAAGCATTGCACGAATAGAATAGGAGATCCTCTCATAAGATATCCTGTCATGTTTAGTTGCAGCATTTTGGGACAATTTCAGTTGAACGAATACATGATCATATACGAAAACGTATATAAACCAAAAATATCAATAAATTGTCGAGAAGAGGCGAATTTAGAATTTTTAAAATATGGGTATACCACTAAAAAACAGAAGAAAAAGTATTTATAAAGTGAGAATTGATCGTAAGTGCTTAAAGGTAAATAACTCGACCTCTGACCTCTGTTGTTGCTGAGTGTTGCCGCACTTTGTATGGAAAAGACAAGGAGTTAACCTTCTCCTCCTCCGCTCTTCTTCTTTTAGTAATATCATTTAGTTATCGCTTAATTTTTTTATTCATCAATTGATATTACTATCTATATTGGAATTATATAACAAATCTAAAAAGCGGAGGCATAAAATGGTCAGAAATTTACCCGAATCTCCTTTAATTGAAAATTTATATATATAATACATAAAAAATTAAAATTATTACATATATATATATATATATATATATATATAATAGATGATGAGTTCTTTTAATTTTATCCGTACATTTAATTTTTTTTTATTTTAAATTTCTTAATAAAAACTTTTGATTCCGCCGCACCTGACTAGTTTAGAGTTGAGATAGAATTGGTTGATGGACACTTTCCTTAGAATATTGCACAACGTAAGCCACACTTATCGGAAATTAATTTAAGTGTCTGGTCAAACGTTTTTTCAGCAGAGATTATAGTGGAAATTTTGGGGCATAATTAGTCTTGGATATTGTCAAACTGACATCAAACGACCACTCACTTCTTGTGCAGTAAAAATTCATCCACGTCGGGTGTATATAATATATATTTAATATAATTAAGTTAATCATAAAAGATAAATTAAAATTTATTATAAATTTTATTTTAAATATATAGTAATTAACTATGATTAAATATGAATAATTATAATTAAAAAAATATCACATGTCATTTTTTTTAATTAATTGAGTGTATAGATCGGATGTGGATAAGTTTTTTCCCTTCTTACACCGTCACACATAAAATTCACTATTAACAAAATAATTACTATGTAATTATGCCAGATTGGAAAAGCGTGTAAACTACAGTTGAATTCCTCATGCTTGTCATTGCATTATTTCTAAGAAATGGAGTTGAGTAATTAGTATTATAATTAGTACATGCAAACCCTATCGACATTATCCGATTTAACATGGGAAGTTATCTGACATCTGTTGTGGTGGAATAGTTGAGATTTTTTTATTTTTAATGAGAGGTTTTAAATTTAAAATTTTTGATATTGAAAAAATTTTATCTAAGAAATGGGCCTGCAATGCACGATTCGAAATTTAGTGAAACTCCAATGCGAGATCGGAGACCGATGGAAAATTAAAGAAAGAAGAAAAGTTGGAATTTACACAACGAGTGACCTGTTCAAAACACGTTAAAATGTTTTAAGAAAATTATAATTTACCCGTAAGGGTGGCTAAATTGATGCAATAAGTGATACTCCGTGCGGGAGAATGTCTGGGAGATTAGGAATCGATTTCTCCTGCTAACACCTTCTCACACCAAATTTGCCTGGAACAATTTATATTTTCCATGTGATTTATAAATTATTGCACAAAAATAAATTTTCTTGATGCGCACTCACAGAATAACAGTTGTGATTTCCTTAAGAGTTTAAAAAAAGTATATTAAAAAAAAACTATAATATATGTGTGTGCTTTTAAGCAGCAGGTAATATAGTAAATTCGCTCGTTAACAAACAAAGGCAGAAAAATGAAAATTATTTTAAATATAAAAATGTGCTAGTATTATTTTTTAAACAAACAAAAAAAAAATGCTTTACTTAGTTCAGAGGAAAGGACATTTGATAGGATGTAATTATTATAATAAAATTAAATGGTATTTTGATACTACATTCTGCATATAGTACCGTTTAAAATATTAAGATTCAATTCTTTTAAAAAATTTTTTTATGTCAAATTAAAATCAAACAAATAAAATAAAATGTGAAATACGAATTTAATGAATAATATGTGACTTTATATTATTAATATTAATTATTAACTTAACGTAGATAAAAATACATTTTTTTTTATTCTCATTTTGTTGTGTAATCATAAATAAACTGATATAATTGGATATCTGCTTATATAAGTCTGTCTTTTTTATTTGATAAGTAAACACTTACTTATTTTAAAGCATTAAAAACAATTAAAGATATTAATATTTTTTTTCTTAATTAAATTACATACTAAAAACAAAAAGAAAGGTAATAAAAAATAAAAAAATATTTCCTAAATCAGCTATTGGAGAATGATAATAACATTATTGATCTTCTTATAATATTATTTTCTTACTTCATAATATATAATCATTAAATGTCTGTTATATAATGAAGAAAAAGATAATCTAAATAATCATCGTAAGCTTTTAAAATTTTGATCTTAAATCATTTTATTGGTGTTCTATTTTTTTTGGGAAATTTTCACAAATAGCATTACATAATAAAATAATTTCACAAAATAGTATGATTTATTAAAATTATAAAAAATGGTATGTTTTTTTATTTTCTGATACAATTTACTGTAACCATTATGACTGTATCTAAATTTCAAACCTTGCAGTCACTCCTTAATTGGTGTTGTTTGTTTTGTTTTAAGAGAAGTTGCATATTTAATGAGAGTAAATCACTTCTTTTATGATCTTGAATTTTCTTTTCCATACCTAAAATTTTAAACTAAAGTTCCACATTTATGTAATTTCTAAATCGGAGAATTTTTTTTCTTTGGGTTATCATTGTTGTAGATTTGAATTTTTTAAAAAATTTGTACTGATATGTATCAAAACTCATCTATCTAAATGAAAGTGATGTGTTTCACTAAAAATATCGATACATACTAATAAGCATAAAAAATGATACATATACAAATATAATACATAATCACATTATAACTGAAAAGTTGATACATACTGATAAGTATATAAAGAAAACAAATACACATTCAAAGATTCTATAATCTACAAATTTCTTTAAATAATAGATGTTTTATGAATAAATTGATACACTTGTCATGTGTATTCAAAATCTCGATACAAAACATGAACGGAAAAAGTCTCACTTTGTAAATAATTTAATATACTGATACATGAGCAATAAAATAAATAATTGACAAAAATTTTCTAAATTGATACACAAAGCAATATGAGTATTTTATATTCATGTATCACTAAAAATATTGATATACTAATAATAAATTGGTACAATGTATTGATTCACAAAGCAATACATCAGTAGATTACAATTCTGGAAGTATTGGGAGATTTTGGAAGATGAAACGATATTTGAATTGGAGTAAAATACGACTAATAAGATTAGAGAGAGAATGTTAAAAGTTTGATACATGATAACTTACTGTAAAAAGCTATTCGTGTAATTATTTTACTAATTTTTTTATAATTTTTTAAAAATATTGTTATATATTGTAAATATATATTAAGATTTGCTTAATTATATAATTTTTTTTAATAAGCACCCAGAAATAATATTATAGTGTGAACTCTCATTATTAAATTAGACTCTTAGTTGTTTCAGCTTTTTTTCTTCCTTTTGATAAATATTAACAGCATATGTGATTTTAATTGAATTAAATTATAGATAAAGACATTTACATGATCACGAACCACCATTAATTTATAAACATATAGACAGATTTAATTGTCTACTATGATTGCTAATATTTTGCAATTGAATATTAAACTAAACAATTAAAATTTTAGAGGAATGATCTATTTTTAATTTTAATTAAAAAACAGTGGAAACAAAAGTTTTAGAACATTGCAATTTAAATTCTCCCTAATATTGATTTTGCATACATTTTCATTTCTTTTTTCTAATGTTTTTAGCTAAGCATTTTAATTAGGGGCGGGAAACAATTAAATTTAACATTATCTTTTTTTGCTTTATGCTTAAAATAAGAAAGTATAGTACACTTATGAAAGTATTTTCTTTGTCTATTTTTTATACTAAAAATAGATGTTCACTTTTACTTGTTTAATTTTGAATATCAAAACATAATTAATCACTTACTTATAGTTTGTTAGGCCAAACTTCTCAATTCAGCTTATTTTGAGAAGTGCTTTTTTCAAAAGTACTCATCAGAAAAAATATTTTTGGTGAGAAACAGTTTGTGTTGGACTAATAGATTTAAAAAACACTTTTAAGCTGCGATTATAGTATTTGGCCAAACTTTTGAAAAATGCTTCCAAGTGTATTTTTCACAAAAGTGCTTTTCGAATAAGTGTTTTTGGGAATAAACTATTTTTTTTAGTTCGAAAGACAGTTTTGCTACTCCCTAAAAACACTTATTTTTTCTCAAAAACTTGTTCAAACACTTCATTTTTTAAAAAATAAGTATTTTTTGAAGAAAAAAACACTTTTACGCTCCCAAAAGTTTGGTCAGACAAGGTATTAGTTTCGAATTTACCCTTATAGTTATTCTTTAATAAATTTTTTAAAATATTGAATTTATTATATTCAACGGTTGATATATAAAGGTGGATCCAGGATTTTAGCTTTATGACTTCAATCTTTAAAGTTCATATCCATTATTTATTACAATTTTAATAAATTTTTACATATAAAATTATATTTCGCATAAGAAATATTGAGTTTAGATGAATTCGCTAATGATAAGTCGCATCTATTTGTGATGACATAATAAAATTATTATTCTATTTATTATTATTATTAAAGGGCGTGTTAAAGTATACATGAAGTGAGCAAGGAAAAAGTGTTAGTTACGTGGCTGACAATTTCCTTTTCTTTTCGGCTATTTAATTTCGTTTCTCCCATTTCCTTTCTTTCTCCTTCTTCTTCTTCGTCCTTCGAGTATCCACATTTATCAAACGCTTTCTTTCACTTTCTCCGACTATAACTACACATTTACAGAACCAGAAAGGGGGGAATCTGGTCTTAACTGAAGCTCATTCTTGTGAATTTTTGTGTTAATTTCTTATTTCATGGATAATGACTACTTCTCTAATGGTGGAATTTCACCACCTCTTCATTTTGAACCCAAAATTCCACTAAATTCTCTACATTCACCTCACGAACTGCTGAATTATGTTTCTGGGAGATCTTCAGATTGCTTTCTGAACACCCATTGGGAGGATAATTCTACAGATCAATACACCCATTTCGATTCAGCTTTGAGTTCCATGGTCTCATCCCCAGTACCCTCCAACTCTGTAAATTCCAATGATGCTTCATCACTCCGCGAATTGATTGGGAAATTGGGTTCAATTTATAGCTCTCCTTCACCCCCATTCACTGATTACATTGGGAATTTTGATAATAGTAGTAATATGAATAACTGTGATTCCACTAGAACTTCGTGTTATACTACACCCTTGAACTCTCCCCCAAAATTACACATGCCCATAATGAACCAAATCGGAAAAGATAAATTACCCAATTTGGGGAATTCAGTTCTTATGAATTCTCCCCCATTTTCTGCACTTTCAGCTGCTAAATTTTCTTGTTTTGGTAGCCGTACTTTCAATGGCAGAACAAGTCAAGTTGGTCTAAACAATGAAGAGTCGCGTTATGGATCTGGTACTGGGCTTGTGGGGAGAGGTAGTTTGGCTAGAGTATTGAGTAGCCCTTCTCTTGTACAAATAAAAAATTCAAGCCAAACCCAGGTGGAAATGATGTGTGAAAGATTGAATTTGGGAAGAATTTCAGGTCCTAATGCCAACAACTCCAATGAAGAGTACTCTGTTTCTGAGCAAGTCCCAAGTGGTGAAATAGGGTCAAAAACAAGAAATGTACTGAATTCTAGGAAAAGAAAAGCAGTTTCAAAAATGAAAGGAAAAAATTACATGCCAATTGTAGTTGGCAATGGAGATAATGAAGCTGAAGCTGGTACAGGGAAAAAGAGATCAAAATCAACAGAAGGTAATGAGAACAACAATGGAACTGTTAAAATGGAGGAACAAAAGGGTAGTGAAAGTGATGGAGCTGAGAAAGAAGCAAAAGAAAACCAAAAGATTACTGAGCCACCAAAGGATTATATTCATGTTAGAGCAAGAAGGGGTCAAGCCACTGATAGCCATAGTTTAGCTGAAAGAGTAAGCCTCTGAAATTCTTGACTTTTTTTTTTTCTGGTTTGTGTTGAATTACGTGACGACTCATTTAAAAGTTTAAGCCGTCAGAGAGAACACATTTTTTTAGCACGTTTTTGATAATGGGTAGTCCAGAGAATTGATCTCGAGAACCTCACATATTCTAATACCATGTTGAATTATGCGATCATCTCATCTAAAAGTTTAAATCATTAGAGAGACAAAGAGCGTACTTTATTTACTTAAATTTACATGGTCAATGTTACTTATCTAATTTATCACTTTGTTTGTCATCTGATTAGGTCCGTCGAGAGAAAATCAGCCAAAGAATGAAGCTTTTGCAAGATCTTGTACCAGGCTGTAACAAGGTTTGTCCCAAACTTTAACTCTCTTGATGATCACATGAAGGTTTAAGTTTAACTTGAATTGTAAGTCCAGTTTTAACATAAATAGACATATTTTACTAGGTGACTGGAAAAGCACTGATGCTCGACGAAATTATAAACTATGTCCAGTCACTCCAACGCCAAGTTGAGGTAATTTTCAAGATTTTGATGTAGCCATGCTGTGAAAATAGCCCATGAAATGTGTTTTGTTTTTCTTTTAGTTGATACTTGTTGCAACATTTTGTAGTTCTTGTCCATGAAGTTGGCTTCTGTGAACCCAAGAATGGATGTTCACATAGACAATCTCCTCCACAAAGAAGTAAGTGTTTGATATAACAATTCATTTTAAATTCTAATGGGAAACTCATGGAGGTTATTTTTCCCTTTGTTTCAGATATGTCAACCAAATGGCTCTTTGCACCAACCTGTGTTCCCATTAGATGGATTTAGTGAAAACCTTACTCAGGTAAATAAACCGTTCAACGACTCTGTGGATTACCATAACCAATAATTTCGAGCAAGTTGGGATCGTTTATATGGATCTAACCTTCCTTGTTTCTCCATTTAAGCGCGCGTCTCCTTCCAATATTATACAAAAGTGAAAAGTAAAAAGTTTGATATTTTCTACTGGCATTTACTGATTGAGTTAATTTATCCAGCTTCCCACAATCTGTGAGGATGACCTCCAAAGCATTGTCCAGATGGGATTTAATCAGAACTCTAACCAGGATCTGATATTGCAGTCACAAACATTCCCTGGTAAGAAAAGGGATAACAATTTTATTTATTCATTTAGGAGGGGGGACCCGAGTATTTCGATATCCATCCTAAATACGTACAAAAAACAAGTATATTTATACTATGAATTTCAGCTGATAATGAGGGGAAAAAAAACTCAACTTGTGATTAATATGTTTGTTTCTTCTAATGCAGTGCCTAATTCTGAATCTGACATGAAAATTGAGATGTAATCAGTCACCATTCATTTAAGCCCCAACAGGAGAAAAGAGCTTTGCTGTATATAGGCAGACATTTTTAGTTTAACCTGCTTCTGAAATTGCTAATGGACAAGATTAGGATTAGTATTAAGGGACTATTTTCCCACTTATTTGTAATCTATAATTGATTTGAGCTATTATTATAGTATTTTTACTTCATAATGTTAACATCACCTCATGTAAGACATATTTCTCTGTAAAGCAATGAAAGATTGAGATCTTATTACAAGCTTTAATTATTATTCAAATAATTGTCCATTAGTGTTCTTTTAGGTAAATCATATCAATTGACAAGATTATATCCCAAATCTTCTAAAAGATTTGCTTATGGCTGGTGTCAAATTAAACAGTGATTAAATCAGAAAATTACCAACCATTTATGATTAGTTAGTTAAGTATGTTGTAACCAGCTGTATGAGTGACCTTCTTAGCTCAAATAATGGTGAGCCGGTGACGGAATTAAATTTTTTACTAAGGAAATTAAAATATAAAAAAATAAAATATTATTAAGTTAAAATCTTTTGCAGGGGGCGTTAATTGATATTGTTTGAATAAAAATGACCATAGCCATTAATTCGAGTCATCTTGCGTGCACTTTTACCAAATATCACATTTAGGGGGATAATTTTCATTAGATTAACCAGAAAGAGAAGCTTCTGTTTTACAGTGCTAAAAAATCCAATTAAACAAACCAAAAAAAGTCATAAATCTTTTGTTACAAACTTTCTTAATATAAAAATATGATTATAAATTATAATGTGGGGTATATCAAAAAAATTCCAGGTTGGCAATTGGTCAGATTGTGACTAGACACAATGAACCAGAGCACTTTAATTTTTTTCCAACTAATCCAAAATAGTTAAATCAACCAGAAAAAAAAAAAGTTAAATAAAGTAGTGGAATTCAGGTATGGAAAGATACCATAGAAAAAAAGATGGATTAAAGATTAATCATTTGATAGAAGAAAGTTAAGTATTAGTAAAAATCAAGTTTATTGGGTTTAACAAAATATTTCTGCTTTGCAGCCTTATCTTATTTTAATCATAAAAAAGAAAGAAAATTAAGAAAATTTTAAATAATTTTCTTTCTCTTTTGTTTTCTATTGTTAAATTAAATTTACGGAGTAACGAGTAAAATTATTTTCATGTGATTTACGGATCACGATTCTAGACATGGAAGCGATCATTTTTATATTAAGGTAGACTGTCCATATCACACTCTTCGAAATGCATCCCTTCTTCAAGCTCTAATAACGTCAAATATTTTGTGAATCGATTATATTTTTTAAAAAACTTTTTAATTTTATATATATCAAGAATATTAAGGCCGACAAGCTTGTCCCCAGCCACACACACAAAAAAAAGAAGTTTTTTTTTTTAAAAAAAAGTTGAATTGTCAATCTAATGTTCTATTATTAGGGTTATTTGGATCTTTGTTCACACTCTTTAACTATATCAAATAATTCCAATAATATTATTTTTCAAGATTTAAATTACTATTTTAAATATAATTTTCTCGATGATTTTCCAGACAGGACTTAGATGTTTGTTCTTAGTCTAATGTAAATTATTTTGGTTGAGTAAGACAAATAACATATGTATTTTTTTTTCTCCCTTGTATTTGTCTGTTTTTCCAATTTGAAATTAATTTAGAAGATTCCTTGTTTCTTAAGAATACAACAGCAAGGACCATCAAAGAGAAGCTTTTTTCTAAACTATAGTGGCAAGTCTATTGTTGTGTTTCGGAATTAGGGTTACGATAAAGTGATAAGTATTTTTTTTATTTTTAATAAAAAATTTTAGATTAAAATTTTAAATATGGAGTTGCTTTTGAGAGATAGTATTTATCCCACCAAGTGAGATTTCTTGATATGAATTTGAATTAGTCGTACCCCAAAAAATGAATAAATAAATAAATTTAAAATTAAAAAAAAAAAGAAAAAAGAAAAGAAGTACTCTGCTCAGTGATAAAGCCAGAATTTTCGCGAAAAGGATTCGAAATAGATTCTCGAGTTACGTGAATGAGAGGAAAATTTGTTGACAATTAAAAAAGAGTCATTTTGAAGCCTAGTTTCTCTTGTAGCTCTCCAATTTCGATTTGGAACAACTGATGAATAATTAGTAAAAATTTAAAAAAAAATAGGTGAAAAAAATAATAAAAGTTAAAAATAAAGGTGTTTGATACACATACCGAAAAGTTATTAGCAAAATTAATCATTAATTACAAGTTAAAATACCATGAGTGATATGATCCCTTATTTGATTAGACATTTTGACCCCTTGAAAAAAAAAAAGTAAAAAGCAAACTCTCATAAATTATTTCATGAGGATCAAAAAGTGAAAAAAAGAACAAAGTTACTAGTTACTGTCAGTGCTTTTGTAGTTTTTCTATTGAATTCTATTAAATTCATAATTTAAATTTATTTGAACTCATACTTTTAATACGGGATAAAAAATTTATGTAAATTTTTTTAAAAAATTAAGTCTATAAAATTTAAATTTTGAATTTATCAATATTGGGACGTGACGGTGTCCATTTACAAAGTGTATTATTCCATAAAGATTAGTGGAAAAAAAAAAGATGTTTTAGAATAGAAATTCTTTGTTTGCACGTTTCTAACTTTGAACCAATTTGGCAATTGACTCTTTGTTGGTAATTCAAAACTGGGTACAGCTATTCTTGAGCAAATGCCAAAGCAAATTGCAATATGAATATGTTGCATATACATATATACATATAATATATATATATAAAAATATCAGCTATGAGCCATTCGGATTCTGCAAAATAAAACACACGAATGATTCTGAAAGATAGATGAACGCATAAAATAACTATACAATATGTGTATCATGGCGATTGAAACGAGAACATCCCTTTCACTGGAACAAACAACTCATTTATGATTAAAAGTGAATCTGGGATTTCTATAATACAAGTGCATTGTTTCAGACAATTTTAAAAAAAATTATTACGTGGAAATTGATTCATGTTCCTCTGAGTAAATAACTTACGCATTCAGTCAGTTTTGAGCATGTGGGCCAGTAGATAAGATTAAATTAATTTTTAAAAATATGTATATAAAATATATAACCTGACAGAAATCATAAATTCACGTGCACCATAATTTTCATATTAATTCCACCCCCTGTGTATTATCGGTTGACATAAAGCTTCAACATAACAAATGAAATAGATAATTTCTATTGATATCAGATCTATTTCCACGTTTCGATTATATTTGAAAATGATTAATTATCTATGTAAAGTCAACATAAAAATCAGAGGTTGCCTAATAGTAGTGTTTTTTTTCCAAAGTGCTAAGTAAAGTCCTAAATGAATGAATACCTTGTAATTCATTAGTCCTTCAATGTGCTTTTGGTTACATTGTCAAAATGATGTGCCAAACTGTGATAATGGTTTCTATACAAAGGAGAAAAAGCTTAGAGCCTCAACAAATTGGACACCAAATTAAAGTGAAAAAAAAAAAAGAAAAAGAAAAAGAAGTGAAGTCATTATCAAGAAAAGAATGTTAGAGAGATTGAGGTGAATAGACACTGATGCAAATTTGATGGCTTTTTGTAGGACACAAGTTAGTCCCCATAGTTGGGACCAAAAAACTACAAAATGAAGTCACCAAATAGTTGATCTTCCCAACTGCCATTTTGCATCCTATGAAATTCACTTGTTATTGATATTGATCTAGAATAAGAAAACTATATAGAAAAACATACTTGAATCTCAAAGTGGGAGACCACATAAAGAAGGAAAAGAGCTTGTACATAGTTAGTCGTTTTTTCAGTATTTTCTGTTTGAGTTGTTGACCGTTACTTAAGTGGTGGATGCAAAGAGATAATAACAAGTGCGGTCAAATCGACCACACTTGATATACAAACATAAATAGGATCAATTACAACAAATATAACAATTAACATATCTACTGTAATCTCATAGGTGGGGTTTGAGGAGGTTGAGTGTAACGCAGACTTTATCCCTACCTTATAGAGGCGGAGATATTGTTTTTTTTGAAATACCCTCGGTTAAGTACAACAAATCAAAGGAATTGTGAAATAAGAAAATACAGGAGTGAAGAAAACATGTCAACTACTAAGGAAATACATAGGATCAATTAATTTACTAAAAGATTGAGGGAAAGGAGGGGGTGGGGAATAATGATCAAAAATCAAAACTTAGGATCCATTGATTTTACCAACTAGGTAGCAAAGAGCAATGATAGTGTACAATTGATGAGATAGTGTAGTTGGAAGTGCATTTGGAGTGGGATGTTCTTTATATTTGATTGATTGATCATTTGTTAGGATGTCCTTGTCTATGTCAACATCCATTTTCTTCTTTTTTCACAGTTAAAGTGGTTAGTTAGCATTCCTTTATGGTCGTGTTTCCTCGTTTGATGTAGGACAAGTTATATTACTTACAAGTTTGGCAAAGAGGAGTTTGTACCAAAGTTCGTGATATTAGGCACCTTTAATTCCCACTAATTTATAAGAGTGATGGGTGAAAACACAAAGTATCACTGTATTTTTTTATTTCATATCTGAACTATCATATGTGTACGTTTTCTACCTAAAGTATCACGGTTGAGACGTGTATCAATAAATAGTTGGTGATAGTTCAAGCGATGGAAACTACCAAGCTGGAGTTCGGTAAGGGCGGAGGGAATTTTCGGTAGATCGGTGAAATGCGTAGAGATTGGAAAGAACACCAACGGCGAAAGCACTTTGCTGAGCCGACACTGATAGACCACTCAAACAACTGTGATACTTTTAGGTGTATTTTCACTCGATTTATAATGGCAAAAGATTAATACTAGTCCAAGGCCAAGGGCTAAATTTAATTCTAACTCTACTTTGATAAATTAAGTTGAATACCCTTAGCCTTACTTAAAAAGTTGAAAGGAAGTATCTCAAAGTAGGAACCTCACAAATAACAGATTGAGAAAGACACAGATTTATGAATGAAAATGAATCCTTCTCAGGGAATGCTCCTCAGAAAAATATTTCACCAAACATTAAAAAAATTACAAAAAGTAATGACATAAAAGACTTGATGTACAAACATAATAAAAGTGATGAAAAGGACAACTTTTATAGTTGAAATAACACACACAGAGTAATCCCTCCAGTGAAATCCGAAAAGAATGGTGTGCACACAGTCTAAACCTAGGTAGGTAACTTTAATAGTTGAAAATATTCCAAAATCCTTGAAACCAATAAATAGGTCTCATTAAAATACAAGCAACACTGATTCAGCCAGCACGGCCAGTGGAGTTGGTATATGGCTAGCAAAAATTCAGAATAAACTGAAACTAATGAAGGCCAATAATAATAAACGAAGTCCAGGCATCAAATGTCAACTCCATGGTAAGATTAAAGAATACTGTATTGTAGAAAAAATATCCTCACAAAACCAAGTTGATTAACAGGAAAAAAGAGAAAAAGATAAAAAAATTCTCAAAAATCGAAGAGACCCAATTAAGCAGCTCCGCCAGCTCCAGCCTTGCCCTTCTTTTTTTGTAGTTTCTTCATATAGAACTCAAGTTCTTTGCCCTCTAAGATATACCTGTCAATTGTCGAAAAGAAATATTATGACTTGAGTGGAACAGATAAAAACAGTCTCATGGGGCTAGGCCTGGGAAGCAAGGTTGTCAATGCTGAACTTACCCATCAGCTCTGCCACATTGGCCGGGGCGAGATGAGATGCAGGCCAATAGTCTACCTGAACCAAATTGTTCTTCAAGGTGAGAATCAAGTTTGCGATCTGTCTGGCGTTTCTCAATTTTTCGGAGTACATGGTTGCTCTTCTTAGTTTCCTCAGAAGCAGCAGCACCTTCTCCCTCCTGCCAATGTGTCAGCCAAAAGAAATAATCAACATATAAGGGAAAAAAGGAATACAGGATACTTCTATAAAAGTTGAAACAAGGAAGTTGCTGGAGTTGAATAGTTGTAGGTAAAGTGGGTGTTAATTAGGAAAAATAGCTTCATTTAGACATAGCAGGGATCAAACCATATGTAAGAGAAAGGGTAATAAAACTCTTTATATGCACATTCAAGGAAGCAAAAAACAAAAAACCCACTGAAGCGAATTCCCCTCTTGGAGTTGTAGCTCCTCAATCTTTGATGCATTGTTAGAGGTCAAGAGAATCCTCAATAAGACCTAAGTTTTCCTTCACTTACACATATTTCCTATCTATCTGTACTTTCTCAATCTTGGGCAAGTTATTTCTGACCATAACAGGAAATCATGTACAATCACCAAACAGTGTCCAAGCAGTCATTGATAATGGTCACCCAGTAATAATTCACATGGCACGATGAACTATGACTGGACAGTAAAATGAAAGAGCCGGGGATGCCAGATAGCAATGAATCAAGAAATACTAGTCAAATGATGTTAATCAAGTATGGAAGACATCCAAATTTGGCTACCTCAGCAGTTTCCTTCTTAGCAGTGCCCTTCTTCTTCCTACCAATGTCAACACCATAGTGCTGGAGGTACCACTGTTTAAAGGGTGCTGCATCAACCTGAACAATTGCACTCTTGACTAGAGTCTGTGTGCGGACAAGTTCGTTGTTTGAGGCATTGTAGACCACATCAAGGATACGAGTCTTACGGGTGGTTGCCTCACTACCCCATGAATAGTTTCCTGTATCCAATCTCAGTGCCCTCCATTTCACATTGCCACCACGAACACGAATTCTTCTGACTGTCTTGTTACTTGAGATCTTGGTATTAGCAGGTTGACGGCCAAGCTCATACCTTTAACCATAAGAAGAGCAGATTCACACAAAATCAGTAATGCATAATCAGTCTATCCATTACCACCTCATAGCTCATGTTCAACAGATTTTTCACATAGGCTATGCTAATGATAACTTTTTAAAGCAGTCATTTTGTTGTAAGTATTTTACATCCTTTATTCTCATTCCTATCTTAATCATCAATTAAATTTATTCAAATGTATTATCTTAGTTAATCTAATAATTATTCCTCGGGATTCAAGGTAGGTCACGCGATGGGTTCCCGAATACTCCACCATGTAGGTAGGGCTTCGATTTCCTATATTGAGTTCCCTCTCCCTTTCTCTCTTCCGTTTCTGCCCTTCATAATAAGAGTTTTGAGAAAAAACTAGTATTAACTACTGTCTCTGACCCCAACTAATTTTTGCTTGATAACCATGATGACCAAGCCAACTTGTGCATACCCAACTAGTATTGGATGAGGCGCAGTTGATTGTTTGATTGATATAGATATCTTAACTTACAAGTCTAAAATCACTATATGTTTTTTTCGGATAACCTAAAATCACTATATGTTTGCAGAAACAAAAACAAATATTGTCATTGAGGAGATGTAGAAAATTAAGATATCTATTGTGCAGAAGCTATGTAAACCATGAGCAGCAAAGCATATTATTCATTACACTGGCAAAATTACTAATAAATCGCTATTCTACATCACTAATTCCACGAGGAGAGAGTCTAAATGTTAGAAACAGCAATTACTACTATAATTACTATTTCTTCATTTAAACAAGAGTAAAGGTAGGAAAACACATCTAAAGTATAATGATTTTTTGAGTTTCATGCCTAAGCTATCATGTGTGTGAGTCTCCTGCCTAAACTATCACCAAGTGCTTATCGAAACACACCTAAACTATCAATTGTTACTTTTTCCTAATTAAACAATGGAGATTTTTTAGGTAGAAAAAATGAGCAATTGATAACTAAGGTGTGTTTTGAT
Organism: Datura wrightii; assembly: GCA_035772735.1. Taxonomy (NCBI): domain Eukaryota; kingdom Viridiplantae; phylum Streptophyta; class Magnoliopsida; order Solanales; family Solanaceae; genus Datura; species Datura wrightii. The sequence continues at coordinate 4,258,443 of JASDFA010000011.1, forward strand.
AAACGTTTGGTGATAATCAGGTAAGAAAAATAAACACCTAATAGTTCAGGTAGGAAACTCAAAAGACATGGATACTTTACATCTGGTTTAGGTGTGCTTTTGAAGCTTCATTCTTTGAACAACTAAGAATAGCAAGTTATCTGACTTCTTCCCGGAAATGGCGTCATTTTTCACCAAAATGATGAATGACTTCCCCTAACTAATGCATGGAAGTCATTCCTCTTTACTACTATCCCGACATTTACTCAATATCACTTGCTCCAACTAATACTTAGACACCATATAAATCCTTTATAATTCAAAAAGATAGTCAAAATAATATCCAATTTTTTAACATTAATATCCATCTTTAGCTAAAACTCTCCTCATTGGCTGAGCTAAGGGCATATGGAGGTTTATCCCCAAAATATTACATTGCATATAAATGGTCAAGTTTACTATTTATGTATTATAGTAGATGTTCCCTTCATTTGCGTTTTATATTTCATATCTTCTCAGTGAAAATCCTGCTCACCTACCTATAGAATACATCTTATTTCACAGAAAGACAATTTGATTTGTACCAAACATATCCTATACATATAGAGACGCAGATTAACATTGACTACTAGTTACTAGTGAGTGACCACTATGGATGTGGTCATATATGATACGTTTACATACAGTATTTTGCTATTTTTCTGTACATCTTAAAGAATAAACACTTAGTACCATAACCATGTTAAAAACACCCAATCATATGGATAAACGCAAGGATAATGAAAGATATGGAGACATATTTATGCAAAAAGAAAGAAGGCACTAGAACTAACTTTCTCTTCTTCCTCCAAGCTTTCTTCTTGCCACCAGTGGCACGTCTTTTGTGCATAGAGTCTCGTGAGATACCTTCACATCCATAAATAAATCAAGCATATTAATAAAATCGTCTGTTTTTTCTTCCAACGAATTGTACATGAAATGCCATCAGTATAGAGAAAGAGAAAGAAGGGTATAGATGGAAGCAGCAGGTTCAGATTCATACCCATGGTTACTGATAGCTAAGCCGCAAGCTAAGAGGCACTCCCTCACACCACTCTCTTCCACTTTGAACGGAGAGCGCTGAAACCCTAACATTTTGAATGGACGCGCCTAGGCCTTAACGATTTGGACTTTGGGCTGAAGTTACGTCGTGTTTGGGCTTTTCATTCTTGGGCTAGTATCTTCATTCTTGCATCTCGATTCAATACAAAAGTCTTTTATTATCATCTGTTTTGACTTTTAAATCTTAAAAGTCACTTCCATTGTAAACATTTCGGTAGATCAATTCATTGACCGTATAAATTTTTATTTTACTAGTAAGAATTCAATTTTCATAGTGTATTTCCCCTCCATTTTTGCATTTGGTCCGATATGGCTGTCTCTTGCTCTCCAATTAACGAGTAAATGAGATTTACTATCTTTTTACAATTTGAATAGAAAAAAATACCCTTTAAGATCTCTTACAATTAGCATTGTGCGCTGGAGGCGAGGGATCACATCTTCACCAACTGCTTAGTCACCCAACCTGTGTGGAGACTACTATTGACATGGATGGAAAAGCAAAGCTATACAGCTGCGACTTGGGACCATATGCTACAATGGATAACCTCCAATCTCTGGATGCACAAATTTAGGCTAGTATTTGCAGGAACTTGCTATACTATTTGGATGGAGCACAACCCAAGACTGTTTGATCAGAGATGCAAGGATCCAAGTATCATGGCAAGACAAGTGGCTGATACATGCACAGTTCGAGCCCCTAGCAGAACCCATGCCCTAATCTAGTTTGGAACTTTTGTAATAGTGATAGGCTAAGCAGTTAACTTTCAGTACCAAAGGATGATGGCTAGCTAATTGTGGTGGGAGAGGCAAGTCTAGAGAAAAGCTAAGCTGTGGTAGTTTAGCCATGCAATGAAATGTCTATTGGTGATTAATAAACTGTTAGTTACCTTTTGGCAGTAGTTTTAAAAAAAAATTTCAAATTTTTAAAAAACTAGCTCAAATCTATTTTTGAATTTTTGAGACAATTTATAACCAAAGCTTATAAAGGGTTGAACCCCTCCTGCAAATACACACCTTTTATTATACCTTCGCATCTAAAGAAGATCTACAACTAAGTCCCTGCTATTTCTCGATCAGTTACCAAACAGCCCTAATGGGGTTTAATTCTAGCTTTCACAGGTTAATCAGGTCTTCAGTCGATGCTTTATCGGAATAAAAATGCCACCTTCTTTGCATGCAAATCATAAGTCAGAGCAGTTAAAAGAACTGATTGTTTTCTGCACCAATTCAAATGACCTTTAATTAATTCCACTCAACAAGGACAAACAAAATAACCAAAAGTATGGAACACCAAAAGATGCCAGATTTCATCTAGGAAACTCTATTACAGAAGGATCCATTAATATCCAAAATACCCAATACAGAATCTGAAATTATAGTCAGGTTATTCAGCAAACACTTTTCCTAAAATCCACTATAACGACTCCATGGCAGATATGACATCTCATCAGAACCGTCAAGCAAATGAAGCTGATCCTTTTACGTCATGTCTGAGTTAAAGTTATGCCTTGCTATCTATGCTCATCGGTTCTGGTTCCTTTGGAGCAGATTTCTGCATTACACAAAAGTCATGAGTCAATAACAGAAAAAGAGGTAAGCTCGAAATGAAGGGGTTATAATATGTAACACTTACAGCTGCGTTTCCTGCGTCCTGCTTATTCAACTTCGCAAACATGTTTCCGTAGAACTTCGCATCCTTCTTATTAAATTCCTTGACTTTCTCCTTTAGAGCTTTGTACTCAAGCTTCACATCCCTTGGTATCACATAAAAGAACAATCTTCAGCATCATGACTGACAAATATGACAACTTGAATATAGTATATAATGGTCATGGTTGTATACCTGTTGTCAGGATCAATCTCAAGAGCTTTCTTAATGTCAAATTCGGCCAGATCAAGATCAGCCATGTTCATATATGCTTGAGCTCTGCGGTAAAGAGCTTTGACATTTGTACTATCCAGTTCCAACACCTACAGCTCACACAAACAATCATTGAGAAGAAAGTAAACAGGGTGAATGGTACTAAAAGGATGGGTAATTTTTCACGGAGGAAGGATTTCTAGGTTTCGAGTTCTAAACCTTGGTACACAGTTTCTCAGCCTGCTTGTAGTCTTTTAGTTTCAACTTGCAAGCTGCATTATTTAAGTTGCAGGTGATCTTCAACGCTTTAGACTGTTTCTTTTCCTCCTCACTAAAGGAAGTATCATACTCAATGAATTTAGCAGCCTGCATTTGTTAAGGATGTGTAGTCAGGCATTCTGGCACTCACAAAGTCACAATAGCTTCTCGCTCTTGCCAGACAAAAGACCCGCTAATCTAGTTCTAAACAACATGGTAAAAAGCTAAATATCTACCTTCTCATATCTCTTAGATGCCCTTGCGTATTTACCAGCCTTGAACAGTGCATTCCCTTCTTCTTTCTTTTTGCCAGCAGCCTCAATTTTCTCCTGAGTATTCATATCCCATGATTCCTTGTCCTACAGGCCACCAACAAGAGAATATGATCAAGTATAGATCCAGAGAACAGTGCCATATAGCTAAGGCTAGAAAATAAAAAGAAACAAAACATCACATACCTTGACAAAAGAAACAAGCTCAACCTCATAATGCACAGTTGAATTAGGAGGGACAACAGCTAAATCTTGCTTCGACTCAGATGAACCAAAGGCATATTCAGGGGCAATTATAAGCAGTGCCACTTCACCCTTCTTCATAGTCATGACAGCTCTATCCAGCCCATCTATTACTTGTTCTGTTCGGGGTAAATTACAGCTCGATCAATACTAGTTGAAGGATTATAGACCAGTGAAAATCACAATTCACAAGTATGATCCATGAGGTTATAACAATGTATTCGGAGTCATACCCTCATCTGTCTTAAACTCAAAAAGGTTGTCTTCATTTTCCCCATCATAGCCCTTCTTTGTGAAGACTGTGCCATCTAGCAGCTTGCCGACCAGTTTTACTGCAATATGCAAATTGAAACAACTGTCAGATATCATAATATTCACGCAACTTATGAGCACAAAGTAATGATTTTTTCACATGACCAACTAACATTTAACTACAGCTCCTTCATTGGGTTTCTCATATCCTTCCCCTTCTTTCAAGATCTTCTTTACTACTTTCTTGTCATCGGTAACATTTGAAACAGTTTTCCACGAGACCAACTCTAAGTTGATCTGTAATGTGGCATTAGGTGGAATTATTCCTCCATCGCTCGAGGCTGGTTTTCCTTTCTCTCCAAAGCCATCTGCAGCAAACAAATCAGACACGTTAACAACAGCCCTCTTATCCACAGATGACTACAAACTCACTTGTTAGCAATCATCACTTACATTGTGGCTTCACTGTCAATTGGACCTTTTCACCTTTCTTCATAGTTTTCACAGCCTTCGCAAGAGCAGGACAGAAATGACCTGTTCCATTAAGGATGTCAGAACACAACTGCATTGTCTTACCTAATAAAACATTGTGGGGCATATGAAGTCAAAGGCTACCATCTTGAACAGTGAACTCCACTCCATCTGATTTTCCCACTACTGTGCCATTTTCGAGCCGAGCTTCGTACTTGACTAAATCACAAAAGGGAAAAGAAAATGCTTAATTTATGTTCAAAACAGCTACAGCATAGTCCCATATGATCTGAAAATGATAATACATACCTAATACTTCGTCAAGATCTTTTGGGTTTTCCCATTTCTCCCCCTCTTTGAGGATCTTTTTGAAAATACCACCATCCTTGCAAATGTCTTTTACACTCACCCATGATAATAATTCAACATCAAATTGTAGAGTGGCATTTGGAGGGATGGTTGGAGGAGAACCACTCTCTCCATAAGCCAGCTCCGGAGGAATGGTGAAAATAGCATTTTCACCTTTCTTCATCGTCTTTATACCTTGATCCCATCCTTTAATTACTTGTCCTATTATGAAATATAAAAGTGTCAGTGAATCAGTTTAATCTGGAAGCAAAATCTAATTCATCTAATGCAAATGATAATTACATCGATATCAGAGACTTCCTCGTAATGAAAAATTCTGTAATTCTTGGTCTTAATATTATTTCTGACATAACTTGATTTCGAACAAAGCAATTCCCTGTTTGCAATCTTTGACAAGCATTGTCGTCTCAACTCTTAATCCCTAGGATTGAGGATAACATCTAATTTGGAACGCCAAAGACCATTAAAATCATCTTCTAAGGAAACAAGAAAAAGAAAATTTCGTACGAAACCGTCAAAGTACGAAGGTGAGCAGCTTCACCAGATCTTCAGATTCTCGTTATCATAAACGTTGTAAAATCCATACCTTCTCGACAAGCTAAAATCCAACTTTAAAAATAAAGGACAAGCTTTACGTGTTACCATATATGAACTAAGCCTTAAGGGGAACTTCAACAAAACAGACTTCAACTTCATATTATCTATACTGGGGTCCTGTTGGAGCAATCAAGCTTCATAATACATGAAATACTCAAAATAGACTAGTTTTAAAGAGTCCTTGAAGCAGAGCAACAAAAGGAACATAAAAATGTCACTTCTGGCAATGTAAATATCATCTTTTAGCAAATCACATAAGTTCATTCCATGACCATTAACCAGCAAATACTAAATGTTTTAAGGAACGTTCACTAACCTTGACCGAGGGTGAACTTGAAGGGGTCACCCCTATCGCGACTGGAATCGAACTTGGTTCCATCAAGCAGAGTTCCAGTGTAATGAACTGACAATACAAAAACCAATGTGAGCTCAAATAACACAAACAAATTCACGTGTACCGCAAAGTAGATGAAACAACCGCAATTAATTAATAAAAAACCATTGTGAGCACAAAAAAGAAAAAACACATTACCAAAAACAAAGCTCAGATTTATTGACAGTCTAAATAACAATATGCAAACTAATTACCTTCGACTTCATCACCAGGCTCAGGAGTATCCCAACCTTCACCTTCCTTAACAAGCTTCTTTTTCAATCCCTGATTTCCAATTTCCTTCTCCTCGCCGACTTTCATGATGGGACTGTCTTCCGGCAGATCCATGTCCTCGTCCATTCCCTCTACCGGTGGAATACCAAAATCCTCATCCATTTTTCCGTCAAACACAATATCTACTCACACGAAGAAGAATGATTGATAGATTGATAGAATCACGCTCAGTGAATCGAATACGGCGTTGTTGGAGATGGAGAAGATGGAGGCTTAAATGGTGTGAAAGTAAAAGGAGGTTAGGTTCTAGAGAGTTCCAAGGTTTTAGAGGAGCTTTAGCGTGACGAAGGGTCAGGATGCTTCCAGATATCTTAAATTTTGATAACGATTATATGAATTCTTTTATTTCATCAAGAATTATGGATTTATTTATTATTTAGATAATATAGGGACCACTGTTTCGAAATTCTTATTAATCTAACGGTTGATCTTTAATTAAAGTTAGGCCCACGAGTTTGGTGGCAGATGAGATGGGCCGAGTTTTGGGCGAACTGAAAATGGATCCTAAAATAATAGGGCAGTGACACATAGCCTAAGTTTTTGAGTATTTTCAAATTTAGCAATTTAAATTAATTTAAGATGGGCCGAATCTAAAGTTTAATTACATAGTTTGATTTATTAAAATTTAACTTACCAGCAAATGGATTGGAGATTCAAACTTTTGATATTTTTCGTTTGATTGGTTATTAAAGACTAATTTGTACAAATAAAAAATACATTAAATTATAGATAAATTTTAAAAAACTATAAAATGAGTACAGAAACGCATATTTATATAAATATGCTACATCTATAACATCATTATGATAACATACTTAAATCTGTAAATATGATTCCCTACTTCTTAATAATTCGAAAACTGATAATAATATAAAGTTATGCTTTGAAAACCTAAAACTAGAAAATAAATCACAAGTACACATTATAATTGAAAAAAAAATATTTTTTTATAGTTCGGAAAAATATCTAAACTAGATTGATACCACAAGAAACTCTAAAATTAAAAACTAACTTGAAAATAATAAATTAAAGAGAACAATAGAAAAATTGACGAAATAAAGCATAAAGAAGAAAGTCGCAAGCGTGAAAGGAGAGCAAACAATGAAGGCCAAAGCTCTTGCTTTGTAGTTTGCACAAGTATACTCATGTTTTCAGGGTTGAAGAGTATTATACTATTGTCATTCCCAATACCAACAGTAAGCTAATACAAGTAAACCAAAAGACAAATGGTAGATATGTCCTTGACAATGACAATAACAATGACGACAATGATGTAGCAATTCGGAGTGTGAACTTTGTCAAGAGGGATCACAGACTCTATTTTGACTGAATAAGCATCTAGCTCCTTGTGTTAAGCCTATTATCAACAACTACTATGTCTCAATCCCAGTTGACATCAGTTATATGTATACTCATTCTCCATGTCGAGCTCCTTGTGGATAAACCAGATTCCAGGCAGACGAAAAGCACTTCATGATTCAGCCAACTATCTACTGGCTTGATGGAAGCAGTAACCAAGAACCAATACCGTATTCCAACATATCAGCTGTCGCATGGACCAACCTTTCATTTGATTGTTCATTTCAGTCAGCATCATGAGATTTCTGGCTCCTTTTTCCGTGAAACTAGTCATTCCATGCCCAACACTATTTTCAGATTGAATTTATATCAAGAATTCTAATTGGCCAGACTTTGTCTTCTTTACTGTCAATCAATGTTCAGTGAAGTGTCTCTCCATTTCAGTGGCTGATTCATAGTTCCAAACAGTTCTAAATTTCCATGAATCCTGATAATCAGAAATTACTTTGCATCAGTTTCACGTCCTCTGCCAATCCTCAAACACTCGCCCTTGTTGTCAACTGAATCGACAACTTTGTAAAGCTTTCCAGCATGACCAAGTGAAATGAACCGTCTACAGAAGTCATATTTCAAAGCTAAGATTAAACAAAAGGATTTGCAAATAAAAGTGCTAATGCTACAACCGGTCCATAAATTGTTAAAGCTTCCATAAAAGCTAGACTAAGCAATAGCGTACCTCATATTTTTCCCTCTGCCTCAGGCTGTCTCGCGACACCCTCTACAGCTAATGTAGAGAAGATGCTCAGTCAACCCAGATTTCACAAACTAATGAAGCATGCCGTGTTTCACAAAGAAAGTTCACTCTGATTCCCCTGAACAAAGAACTCATATTGCAGGACCCCTCAACCAGGTAGTGGCATGATTCACCTCTGTCATTATCATGACATGCAAATTAATGGATAAGGCTTAGTAAAATTTCTTCACCTCATATGTGCTATGGTGGAAAAAGATGACTCTGAACAGCAAGACTTGCATTTCCGATTCTAATTGCTGATAGATGACTTTCCATTCATCGGGGGGGGGGGGGGGGGGGGGGGGCAAAAGATGTAGTTACAAACGACTATTGATCAATGCTGAAAACATAAACATATCAAAGTAGATACTTAGTCCTGATTAAGAAAATATAAAGTATTCAACAAAGACTTGTAAGTCTTCTCATTCATTAAGCTATCCCTCTTCTTAAATTCTTCAAGAAGTTCAAACGCATAATTTCCTCTCCCTTCCCTACTCAATTCTTCCAACACAGTTTTATAAGTAAGCTGATCAGGTGACAACGAATTATCCAACATATCAAACACCACCTCAATGGCATCCTCAAAGCGACGCTCCATAGCAAGACTGCAAACCAATATCATATAAGTAGCTCCTTTCGGAACAAAACCTTTGTTTCTCATTTCCTTAAAAAATTCAAGCCCCTGATTCACTCTTCCCTTCTCACACAACCCTTTGGCTATATAGCCATAGGTAAAAGCATTGGGCTCACATCCATACAAACCCATTTCACGAAAAACACGAATAGCCTCATCAACCTCTAGACACTTAGAGTAAGCCTTGATTATCATATTCAATGCAAATGTATCTGGAATCACACCAAAAGACTTCATTTGCTTTGCTAATGATCGAACGGAATGTAAATACACGTAACAAACATGTAACTTATTAAATTTACTCAGAAGAGCATTCAGCAACAAATTATAAGTCTCTAATGAAGGCTTAGCATCTTCACATTTTGTCATTTTCTTGTAAATATCAAATGCACGGTTAAATAAGAATTTACGACCGCAGCAAAACTTAATCATGGAATTGTACAGAGGGAGACTCGGCGGGCAAGCGCCGGCGAGGACTTCCTCGACTAGGGTCTCCGCAACGCGATAACGCTTACTTGAGACTGCAATGTTAATCATGTTTAAGTAAGTGACATGGTTGTGCTTGTAGCCCCGTTGTTGGCCCGTCCATCGAAAGATATCGAGGGCGAGGTCCGGGTCAGTTTGTGCTCTCAATGCTTCGTTGACATCAGCTGGTGTGAACCCGGGTCTGAGATTGTTGATCCATGATTCGAACTGTTTCTCCAATGGAGTTCGAGTTCGGGTCCGAGGGTTAGGGTCTGGGAGTTCATCGGAGAACGGTGGCGGAGATGTTAGGGTTTTTGGGTGGTGATCGGCGGCGGATGAGCTGGAAATAGAGCGGAGAGATAATGAAGAGAAGAGAGAGGAGATGATCGGACGGTGTACAGTTGCCCGCATTTTCGGTATCGGAGAAGAGGCAAGGGTGTGTTTGGTTGAGTTGCTGTAATTTTCGTGCTCTGGGTCATTCATAATTTGGGCGTGGGCCTAAGACAATTAGCTTGTATGAACCGTGAGGCTTGTTAGGCCCATTTTCGATTGAGCTGTCTATTTAATGGCCCAACTATCCCATATTGCAAAAAACGAGTTCCTTCAAAACACACCAATTTGGAATTTGGACAAACATATTATTTGCAAATAATGAAATAGTATTTGAATGTAAATATTTATGTTATGATTTGTCAACTATTTCAACTTCAACTTAAAAGTAGATAATTTTAAGTTGAAAAAAAGGATTTGATTACTATTTGAAGTGAAATAAAGATTTTTAATGGTAAAGGTTCTATTATTTTTCCAAATTTTCATGTCTCCATTAACTTAGTATTTCATCATTAATAAAAAGCTTTTATAGAATACAAACTGGATATATGTTCTAGCAAGTGGTTGCCAAAAAGGATGTGTTGTTGGTGAAATGGGTCTGTGAAGTCTATGTGAAAGAGCATGAAGACATATAGAGACACATGAAATCACGTGATAGTAACCGGTACCGGAGGAAGCTCAATTCCATGAAAAGTATGATCAACCCTTGGTATGAGAGAGGGGCTTATAGGATAACTGAAAATGGTATGTATTTTGTGGCCATTAGCTATATGAATCTATTGGAGACCTTAACCACAACGAGAGAGGCTTATTCAGTTTGAAGTTCTATAATGCTTCTAAAACAAAGAATGATTAGCTGGTTGGCTTATCAAAATAAGCTATTGACTAAAGAAATGCTATAAAGAATGTGTATACATACGGAGGATACAGAGTGTGCCATATGTGTGATGAAGGTGTGGATGAGACAGCACAACATCTTTTTGTTGAACGTAGGTGGATCAATGAGGCCAGAAATGCAATAATGCAGTGGTTTGGAGTTACTGTTTCATAAAAGGCATTTAAATAAAAGTTACAATGGATCAAAAGGAGACATTAGAGGCAAATCAAGAAGGAGTTGGTGGCACAATATGTGGAGCTTCAGTTTATTATACTTAGCAAGTTAGAAACTGAAAAGTACTTAGGCAAACAACGGTAAATAGTGAGGGAATAGTGGCATAAATACAAAGAGAGCTGAGGGAAAGAGTAAGCATGATGCGCAACGCAAGAAAAGTTAGTAGATGTCCAAACCCAATTCTTAGAATTTGTAATTAGGAGTACTATTATTGGTTTATTTTATGTATTTCTTGAGGTCTAGTCTCTCTTGCATGGTGGTCAGGATGACTAGATGCTCTTAGTCTGTAATAATTGTTAGTGTTATAGTAATATTTGACAGTTTATTACAAAAAAAAAATATTTTGTTTATAGCCACACAAATACAATCACATATTTAAAATCACAAGTTTCTAAAGTCCTTTAGCTACAAAAATTTATGACATAATTTAAAAACAACAAATTTTAAATATTTGGTCACCTAGATCTTCTATTTTATCGGAACTCGTTAATTGCTTTGTACGAGTTTACAATGAAAAAATTCATTTTTATTGTAAGATTACCGAAAGACTTCATTTCTTTCTTATAACTTGTTTGACCAAACTTTTGAAAGACCAAAAATGCTTATTTTTGTAAAAAGATATGGTGTTTAGCTAAACTTTTAGAAAAAAATAAGTGTTTTTCGAGAGAAGCAGAAACTATATTTTAGAAGATAAAAAAAAAAAGCTTCTCCCCAAAATTACTTATTTGAAAATTTGAGAAAAACATACTTTTAAAAAGCTTGGTCGAGCACTGATTGATGTTGAAAAATATTTTTTAAATTTATTAGTCAAACACAAACAACTTCTTTTTCAATTTTAACTTCAAATTATACTAAATTTTTATACTTCAATGTGCGGATAAATTCATATCCCTTTATTCTTGCATTTCTTTCAAATCATATTTTAAAAATTCAAAGATCTATTAAAAATAATTTTTTTTATCTTATAAAAATAAAAATAAAATTTACTTATATTTTATCATTCCTAAAAATTCTTTACAGAATTATACCGGTATGTTGTTCTAAAGTGGATAAGTTACTGTTTCCCCGAGCCAGTCCTAGCCCAAGCTTCAAGCCCAAGTCAAATTCAATGAGACTGATTCTTCTGGCCAAATCGCGTGGTCGATTGAAAGGTGAAATACCAACTGCATCCCCATCTTTTCTTGAAAATTTCAATTTGTACCTGTTACGCACAATGGCAGAGTCTGGTAATTTTACGAACCATTAGAGGGCAAAGTTGTCATAAAATTACCGACAATGGATAAGTTTGAAAATAACAAGTTGGCAGAAGGGCTTTTATGTAAACTTACTTTAAAGAGGACCACTCCTTTTCCCCACCACCAAGCATCTTTTGCAATTTTTAATTTTTTTCTTTTGATATTTGTTTTTAAAATTTCACTTGTTTATCTAAAACTATTTTAATATTTTAATTACTTTTTATTTTTCGAAATATATTTTGGTTTCTTCTGCAACGCTTCTTCATATGATGATGATTTTGTTGTTACATTATCGATCGGAACATTTATCTTCTCTCTAGAAATCTTCCTTTCTCTCTCTAGATGTTTGTAGTTTGACTGTTTCTCCAGCATTAAGCGGTGAGTTCGATTTTTTTTCCTTTCAATTCATCTGTATTTTTCTATTATATCGTGCTTATTATACGTTTTTCTAGTGGCTGGAGAATCTATTTCTGTGGTTTTGATCAGAAAATCATGAATAAATTCAATTGCATTATTCGTCTGTAGCTTCATTCAATTTTCTTCCTTTGTAGTTGTATTTTTTGGTTTATCCATTTACAATCAGGATTATAATCTGAAGTGACTTGACTTTTTTCGGTATTGATTTGAATTGGTACTAGAAGAGTTACTGGAAAATCTGCATCTGTTCTTTTTTTTTTTCAAAATTGCTGTCTGATTTATCTACTACAAACATCCAGCTCTTCTGTATTTCTTAATATTTGTGTAATACATGTTTTTCACGAGGAGTTCTGTGTTTTGATCATCGCATTGATGTGTATTCGTGTATTTAATTTACCAATTACCATGTCATACGATTTGTGCTTATGGTGGATTGTTTTTAATTTGTAGTTCTCCTTTGGAGCAATTCTCTTTGTTGACCGTTGGCACAAATATGAAGAAGATAAAACCAGAGACTTCTCAAAATAATTGAAGCTGAATCAGTTTACTATTTGGATATAGATGTCATATAGAAAATCACAGTTATGGCAAGAAAAAGGTGATGCTAATTGCTCCATATGTTCCTGGACAGGGGCGGATCCGCCAGCTTCATCTAAACCCAGTATTTTTGCTGATGGAGCATAGATTTATGTGGAAAAAGTCAATAAAATTATCATATATGCAGTAAAAATGAATCCATAACTTTAGAAATATGATGAGTTGATACTAAGAACCTTAAAAGTTGAACTCATAGAGTTTAAATTCTGGATCCACTTCTGTTCATGGATATAAAGCTACAGGAATAGATAAATGATAAAGTGAAGGGTGATGCTCTTCCATAGAATACCATCCTGCATATGCTCTTAGCTTATTTTGTGGTTTTTTTTTTAATCTCATCCCGTCTCTCCTCTCCCTGTGGTTGTTTGAGACATAACTTGGGGAGCTTTCGGCTTTTTATGTTTTTCCATTTATTATCAATCCAGATCCTTGAATTCCTTAAAGCACTGAAGGTAGGATGCGTTATTCATGTTCTACCGTTGTCTCTGACTTTTTTCTGGTACTTTTGACAGATAAAACATAACTGAAGCTCATGGAAATGAGATGTGTTCATGATTTGATATCTTGTCGGCATGGATGACATCTTACTTTATCCACGATATTGCAAGTATTTGACAGAAATCAGTAGCTGCTTTTTAGATGATAACTACTGATTGCAGCTCGTGAAGGCTGCGTTTAAGCATGTTGATAGTCTTCCAGTTGATTTTCAATTTCTTTTGTAATGAGAGGTGGATTTTTTACCATTTACCATATCGTATGCTGCACATAAAAAGTGATATATGTCAACAACCACGTGAAGAGCACTGTTTTTACAGTGTAGAAACCTCTATCAGGAGGTTAGAGGTCCATTAAGAAACTGTTGGTCCGCCAGTCATTGTAATCTAAAAATGGAAAGGTAAGTCATATTCATACCCTATTTGGATATTAAGAGGTGGTTTTCTTTTGATGATCTGAATCTTTTTTGCTTTCTTGTGTGGGACATTATAATTCCAGATATAGAATATTGAAGGAGCTTGGAGATGGAACATGTGGTAATGTATATAAGGCCATCAATACAGAAACATCTGAAATTGTAAGTGATTGTCTTTGTTTACAAATTTGTTATGTTTTATATATCCACACATGTTTTTCAGATTTCTTATTTATTAGTTGATAGTTTGATATAAAGTGTTGATCTGTGCATGTTTGATAAGTTGCACGTCATAAATTAATGAGATCTTATAATTATAACTTATAAGTATCAGAGCTAAACATGGTAATGCCTGGATTTGCTCCTTGGTTTCCTTTATATAATGGCAAGCTATTGATGCATCTCTCACAGAACAGTAATAACATGTGCACACAGAGGCAGATCCAGGATTTTGAGACTCCGGGTGCCACATTGTTTTTCTTCTTGATTTATGATGAGCTTCGGTTCAGATTATCCGTCCTTTTGATTTATATAAACAAGACAATCGAATGAAATAATTTAATAATTACGTCAATTTTGAACAAAGCATTAAAGTTCAATAATATTACTAATATCAACAAAAATATATTATGTATTTATAACTATCCTCGACAATTTTTTATATTATGGAGTTACTGATTCAAGAATAGATGTTTAGAACTAAAACTCACTGTAAATACGTCTTTAGATTCTCAAAGTAAAAAGCTTAATAAACTCTACGAACTTAAAATAGAAGAAAGAATTAATAAAAAATAAAACTAAAAAATCAATAGGAACTCATATGGAAAAAAGAGTCAACAACAAATAAAGAAAAAGAAAAGTAGAAAAAAAAAAAGAAGGAAAAGAAGACACCAAAAAAAAAAAAGAGAATAAGAAACGAAAAAAAGAAAGAAAAGAAGAAGCAAAATGGCTGTAAGCTTATTAAATGCAGAAGACAAAACAGTTCTTTGGCTGGGCTCGATCTCTTGCCCTGTGGGCAGAAAACACGGAACTTAGCCAGTGGCACCAAATGACCATTTGTTAATATGGGTGTCAATTTATATATTTATGATATTTCTTATACATATACATACATATATATACAGTTTCAATTGAGGTGTGCGGGCGTCGTGGCACCCCCACCCTCCTTAATAGATCCACCTTGTGTGCACAATTCTGGTGGAGTCCAGCTAACCAAAAGTGCCTTTTGAGAGTTGACTGGGGACATGTTGGGCTTAATCCCATACATAATAATTTGTGAGAGCCATGTTAAAGTTCCATTCCACATTAAGTTGAGACGTCAGATTAGTTTTTAATCATGCCTATGCTATTTCAAGAAATGAAGAATAATAAAATTTGACCTTTTCACTAACACCCTTTGGAGGGAGTTGGCTGGGAGGCTTATGTTGATTGCTTGTCTATGGTTGGACATCTGACAGGATGTTGATTCTTCTCTGAGATTGTAACTTATAGATTTGTTTCATTATTGCAGGTTGCAGTAAAGAAAATGAAGAGGAAGTTCTATTTTTGGGAAGAATGCATTAATCTACGTGAAATAAAGGTGTGTGGGTTTCATCTTATTTGGTCTAACATTTGACAGTCTGAAGGCAAATACTTAAACATATTTTTCAGAACAATTACTGTGCTAGAAAAGAGTTTCTTGTACATATTATACTTGGTGCAAGCTAAGCTTTTCTTTCTCTGTGCAGTCCCTCCGTAAATTGAATCATCCTAACATCATCAAACTGAAGGAGATTGTCAGGGAGAACAATGAGCTTTTCTTCATACTCGAGTACATGGTACCAGTTTAAGACCTTTCTCGTCTGTGCTATATAATCTTTCGTTCAGTTAACATAGCGTAGATTTATGTAACTCTGGCAATTAGTGCTTTTAGTTTCAGAATATTGAAATACTATGTCAAGGTGAATCTTTAAATTATCTTGTATTAAAATGTTTAGGAACGTAACTTGTACCAACTAATGAAAGAACGGCAAAGACCTTTCCTAGAGGAAGAGATTCGAGGATTGATGTCTCAGGTGTTGCAAGGACTTGCCCACATGCATAAAAGTGGTTACTTTCATCGGGACTTGAAACCTGGTATTGAAATGTCATGTTGTCTACTTACTATCTTTATGTATGGCAGTGCGAACTAAAGCTGCACTTGTTCTGCCTCAGAGAATTTACTGGTGACAAATGATGTAATTAAGATCGCTGACTTTGGGTTGGCTAGAGAAGTGTCTTCATTACCTCCTTTCACTGATTATGTTTCAACTCGTTGGTGAGTTGTCTTCTCTAGTTTGGTGCATCCTTTGTTTCCAAGTGCTAGTAAAATGTTGACTCTGATGGAAGGATGTTCTAATGTCTTTAAAAAGGTACCGAGCACCAGAAGTTTTGTTGCAATCTTCATCATACACACCTGCTATCGGTATGCACTGTCACTCTGTCAGTATGTTCTTGCAATTCCGGAAGCTTCTTGTTGTGACACACTGAATTATTTTTCATTCGACACCAATAAGTTTCAGTATGTTTAGAAGCTAGGATTTGATAAGAATTACGTAATACTGAAATTTTGTGCTTGAATCTTGATGTCTGTTGCAGCTTGTTTTCCTGTCCTAATAAACTTTTAAATCTAAGTACATAGCTGAGCAATCTGTTACGTGTTTACTGTGTATAAACAATCTTTCTTATAATGTTTTCTGTCAATTTTCACGGCAGGCACATTGTGTGACCTGCCATGTCTCTTTGAAGGTAATATAACCTTCAATGGGTTCTATGAAGGTTGTGTAAAAGAAAATAACAGAGTGCCAGGAATTTCCTTGGACCAAGTTCACCATGCCTAATACAGGTCCATCAAAGTCTTGATTTCAAAATTGCTTGCTTGATTCAATAGTAAAACTGGAATATGAGACATTTACTGATGTCCTCTTAGTAGAAACTTTGTACGTTCTTAGTTTTTTTCCATGTTTGTTTGCACTTATGATGTTAGATGTATGTACCGAAAAAACTTGGGCTAATTTTCTAGAACATTGTTGACCAGTGACTTGGCTCCTTTATCAATTCTTAAACTTGTCATATGTTTATTCACTAATTCACATGCTTGGGTTTGTTAATTTGTTTTATTTCCTTGCATTTTCTGGATTGCTTTATTTTGGAACTTTAGTGTTTGTTCTATTATCCAAAAAAGTCTTATCTATTTGACCTGGTGTTAATTAGAAGTTCTCAAAAATGTTTGTTTTGCTGGTTAAGTAATCTTTTTCTTGACTCGTGAGAATAAGGTCCACGAATAATAGAATAAACAGCCAACTATTGTTATAAATAGTTGCTTCTTTTGACTAGTATTTTTGTTATTTCATAATCTTGCATATATCCTCTTTCTCTTTATTATCAACTACTTTAACATACTTATGAATGAACACAGATATGTGGGCAGTTGGTGCGGTACTTGCTGAACTTTTCACTCTATGCCCAATTTTCCCTGGTGAAAGGTGATTTCATATCCCATATTGTCTTACATGAAGATGATGTCCTAGCTTTTTTTAGCTTGGAACCTAGACTGCTTTGACCTCAAATGTAACTGACAATTGGATGATGTAGTTAGTTCCAAGAGATTGTGGAGCATCTTATCCAGAAATTCTGTGGGAAATTGGAACTCGATTCATATCAGTCTAAAACTTGATTCAAATCATTTTGAGAACTATTTCCTTTGAGAGTAATCTTCCTTTTTCTTTGGCCAGTGAAATTGATCAGTTGTATAAGATATGCTGTGTTCTTGGACCGCCAGATTGGACTAGCTTCCCAGAACTGAGAAGTGCTTCACGGTTGTTTGATATAAGTTGTTTTGATGTAAGTCGTGCATGAACTTGTTGTTAGTTTCCTGCCAGATTCTTTTGACCTTTATCACAGACGTGAATGATTGTGTATTCATATCTTCCATTGGTTTTTTGTTTTGTTTCTCATAGATTACTCCAGCCAATCTGTCTGATGTCATTCCAAATGCTAGCTCGGAAGCTATTGATTTGATCAAGGTATTCCTTATAGCTGCTTCATTACATTGCTGGAATATTTTATGCATGAAATATGAAATTGTGCTTAGCTGATCCCTCCCTCCCTTCATGCCATAGCAACTCTGCTCATGGGACCCATTGAGGAGACCAACTGCTGACCAATGCTTACAGCACCCATTTTTTCATGTATGCTATTTTATTTGTCGTTTGCTTCAACTTATTATTGTAATTGACATCCATCCATGGAATTTGAATAACTTGCCACTTTCTACTGAATAGGTTGATATGTGGGTTCCTCGTCCTTTGGGGGATCCACTGCAGATGAATTTAAATAATATTGGTAAGAACTTGTAAAACACTTTTAGCATTCTGTCACTATCCGCTTTTTGTTCATGAAGCTATCCTGTGGTGCAGGACCTGAGCCTAATCTTGAGTTGAACCTGTGGGATTTTGGGACAGAAAAAGATGACTGCTATCTTGGTTTGACTTTGGCTGTGAACCCAAGTCCCTCTTGCTTGGGTATGAACTTTTTCAGTTTTCTATTATTTCAGGTTTATTTTCTTCCATGAGATTTATATTTATCTAAAGTGGGTTCATTAGATACATATAAATGCTTGCAATGCACAACTGTCTATGGTTCAATTTGTTGCAGCAATTGCTTTTTGAACATGTATATCCTGGCTCTTGTAACTGACATTTTTGTCCTTGTGTCTTCCTCTATCTTGTTTCTTAGAAGCAAAAGAATACCCACACTGCTGTGTCCTTAAAAAAGGAAATGTATATTCTTGATATGGTGGTAATCCAAGTTTAAGCACATCTCAAATTTGCCCCGGGAAATATATTTCTAAGACAGCACGCCTGACGCTTAAATCTTACAATATAAAACACCCTTAAAGTAAAAAACCATATTTGTCATAGTATCATTTTTTTAAAGAGCACGAGGACTGATGTCCTTCCCTAGTATATGTCTTGCTTTAATTTTTCAAAATTTTGTTTTATTGTTGTACAATCCCTTTTTCAGTTGCAGCTTCCTGAAAAAATATACCTTGACCTGATTATGCAGATTTGTTTCCTGCAAAGATGACAAGTAAAAGTCAAGGTACAGGAACGGTGAGTGTCTTAAGTTTTCTTTTCTTTTTGTAACTGGGTCACTGTTTTTCCAGGATCTTTTTTCATAAGACTCCTGATTTTAATAAACTCTTCTAAAAGGTTTTTGATTACATTAGCAGGATATGTTGTTCTGCCCTGGTTTCCAAGATCACTCGCAACAATCAGGTAGATCATATACTTTTCCTCCTAGCTGTAATATCTTGTTGTATTAACCTCTTCTGCAACTCTATATGACTTCTTTTTCTTTTTGTTCTGGGGTGGTTGGTTTACAATTGCCTTGTGTTAAGAGTTTTGAATGAAATTTAGAATGCTGAAAGATTTGTATTATGGTTCTTTCTGGGTATTTAATGTTGTGGGTTGAAATCTTCACCTTCTGTAGTATTACATAGACATTTCATGGCTGTGTTGATTGTTTCTTTTCAGTTTTCTGGTCATTGTTTCCTCCTGATCACCACCAAATTTCTACTCCAGTGGACTCTTCATTGTCGTTATCATTCAGGTCAGTATCCATTTATCAAATTTCCTTTCTGTTAATGGCAGAGGTTTTGGTGGGTTTTTGAGTAATGTATTCCCATGTGGAGAACCGAAATGGAATCTTCCTGCTACCCAGATTTTGTGGGTTGTTGAGTAATATATTCCCCTATGGAGAACAGAAATGGAATCATTCTGCTACCTCATATTAGAGATTGAACGTAACTTAGTTTTCAACTCTCCACTCCTGATGCTAAACAGGTAGCTTCAAATACATGTCCTCATGAAAACCGAAAAGACCCAATTGTAGCACTACTCGGATGTCAGTAACAGGGAATGCAAGTGCGGCATCTATCTCTATTGATCAGAAATATTTGAGTGGAACTATTAACTGAAGTTGCTTATAGGACGACGTCTTATGTTTATTATATTATTGGGCCTAATATAGCTAATTCGACTTAAAAGTTAATCAGTATCACCGCATGAAACTGAAGTTTTCCCTTTATCTTTGTCTGCAGCACAATTCCACACTCCACTATTGGAGCTCCACAATCAACTGGTTTTGGCATGACATCTTTGCAGACTAACTTCTTGGAGCGCCCGTCTCTGGCTATGTCATCTTCCTTCCAGCAGGGACGTTGCCTTTGAGCTACTGATTCAACTCTCCGGTTCGGCTAAATAAGCCATTCGTAGGATTTAGCTGTTTATCTGTAAATGTAATTGACAGCATAATTTAAAATCTATTTACTAGAACTTTTTCATTCTCAGAAGATTCTCTTCTAAAGAGTTAGGAGTGACCCACGCCCCTTTTACGCGGTATAGTTGGTGTCCTTGTGGGAACATCCCTATAGAAGATGACTGAAAGATACTATTGTAATTATTATAAACCATCATAAACGGGGAGAAAGATACAGCTTGCATTCTATTAGTTTTATCACTCTTGTATTACTTGCAGTAATTGAACTCAAGGAAATACTAAATTTGTTCATCTTTTTGTTCGAATACAATGGAGATATGTTTATCACAATGTAAAGTTTGGTAAAATTGTTAGCAGATCTTCTCAGTCGCCCTTTCTATATAGCTCCATAAACCTAGCAAGTTTTCTCTAATGTCATACCAAATCAAGACCATCTGTACAAGGAAAAAAGGAACCCGCAGCTTCCCTTTTTGAATAGCCCGGAGTGAGTTTTTCTCGGCGACATTTAGGAATTTCTGTCTTTTGCTCGTGTTGTCTCGTATGGAGATAGAGTTGGTACGGGGTTTCAACTTCTTACCTATTCACTTCTGTTTGAACCGTTTAATGAGCATTGTAACTATTCAAAGAAAAATCTTCCGGCTCATCCTCTTTAGTGGCCAAGAAGTAGATTGTGTAATGTAAAATTACAAGTTCAAATATCATTACTCTCGTAAGTGTTATCTCAATTAGATATTTCCTAATTCAGAATTCTATATATAAATTATTCACATTTAATTGATTGAATTGATGATAAATTCTGTATGTTGCTAAAAATAATCAAAAAAATCTCATTTGGGATCGTCCAATCAAGGTGAAGAATTCAATGAACATTTGAAGAACAGTTCAAAGGGTCAACTGTCGAGAAAATGACAAAAATGATTTCATAAGTTTAGGCAGTTGATAACTTCAAAATAATATCCAAAGTATGTTTTGAATCGTTATTCTTTTTAACTTTGCTAAAAGTAAATATTTTTAATCTCCGTTAAATATATAACAAATTATATCTGTCAGAATTAACATAAAGGAACAATTTTATGTATTTCTCATCCAAGTGTCCAACAACCACATTAATTTTTTCTAACTGTAACATAACCTCCTTAATTAGTGAAAGTCATAATGAAAGACACTAAAAACCAATCAACCACCGCTAAATCAGATGTACACGTGGCAGAAACCCACGATAATCGTCCGAAAAACACCGAGCACAATACTCCACACTGATTCAAAACCCTTTCATGTTTTTGCTTCTTCAGAAATTTCCAACTCTTCTTGGCTAAGTAAACTTCCCAATTCCATCATCAGCTTATTGAAGTCCACTCTTCTCTTCACCTTAAAGAGTGGACTTTCATAAAACCCAAAATCAAATATTCACTAGAGTTTGCAGGTTTACAATTATGGGTGGAGATGCTATATCCCCTAATTCAACTGGTACATTATATGAATCTTGCCATATGTATTTATTTTCTTTTCTTTTTGGACTTTTCACATTTCTTGCATAATTTTAGATATGTATGTTTGTAAAGTATGGTGTGTTTTGAGTTCAGATTAAAAAAAAAAGTGAGGTAAAGATAGTTCTGATCATATAACTCATTGGACTGATTTGGAATTGAGACATATGCAGTTGATTGATTCTTGCATAAATTTTTCTTATTAAAAAATCTAGACTTGATACACTGACAAGGCTGAAAAAAGATTGAATTTTTGGTACTTGCAGAAGAATCGTCTTTTGATCAAAACTTCCCTGAAAATATACAAGGCTCGCCTACTTTTCCAAGGTAATTTCTGTAACTGGTTCCTGATTTTTCTACAAAGATGGACTCTCCACACGCTCTGTGTGTGTGTGTGTGTAATACTAGTGTCTGTAAATTGGAATGTGTGCAGTGGTGGTGATCGTTTTGGCTCAAAAGTAGAGAATGGAGAACTTGGACTAGGTTCTATGGATTTGGAGGAATTCGTTCGAGCTTCTTCAAATATAATGGATGAGGTGAATAAAAAGAGGATAAGGAATGTATATATGGATGTCCTCAAGAGCTATGACGAACCGCACCTTCATAAGGACTATTTGAAGGAAGCCAAATATAAAATCTTGCGGTACAGTAATTTATGCTAATTCATCTTCTATTTTGTTCTTTTTCTGTGGGAGATAAGTAGATATACTAATTTTAAAATGCTCCTCAAATTTGTTCAACTTATTTATTTTGGGGTGCAGTGTGTTTCATTCATGGCCTTGTTTGATTTCTCTTCCACTGTTTCAAAGATGTTCTGATGAATGTTGCATTTTGGCTTTTATTGCTGGACAATTTGCTTAGCTCCAGAAAGTGGAAAATGACAACAGCTAGTCCCAAATTTAAGTTTTGAACTAGGTTGAAAAATAATCCAGAGCCTTTGTCCCAAGTGTTAGCAGACAATATAATACGCACAGTGAACAAGAATTAAATTCTGAAAACATAATTATGAGAGACCCTCTTGGGATCCATGCTCAGTGAGAAGATGAGCATTAAGTTTATCCTAAGCGTGCAAGCTAATTTTGCTGCCCCCCTCTCCACAGGCGCTTTGGTAGCCTCCACAGGAAGGAAGGGTGTTGTTTTTGAAGCAAGACTGGAATCTGGTGATTTCCAAAAGGAGTTCATTCCCCAGCTAGGATAGGAGAACTGAGCTAGCTTTAGATCAGTTTTGGTTCAACGGTAAACATAGTACAATTTGGTGTGTTAGGCGCGCATCACGAGCTCGAGTCATGCTGTAAACCAAGTCTAGTATTTAAGTGGAGAGAGTAACTGAGTAAGGTAGTGGGCTGGATGCATTATTCTCCGAGGTTCAAAGTCATAAACAACTGATCTCTCAGTTATCAAAAAAGAGTGTTTAAACTATTTTTATGCTGTAGATGTATAATGGTCAGATGTTTACATCAGCTTAAATGTTAATGAGATGCTTAACACAGCTCAACACACACCGATGCTGTCTGGGAGGATAGGTACTGATCGTCTTGTGTGTTCATTCACGTGACGGCCTAGAGACAGCTGAATTTGGATTAGTGCTCCGTGATGGAATATGTTACCATTTTTATTTCTTAAATTTTTACTTAGTTAAGCTAGTTTTATATTCTGCATAACCTTGTCTTATTTCATCTCAGCAGTTATTCAGTTTCTTAATTGTACACTGTAGAACACATTATAGCATATTATGAAGTCTTTTCTCTCGGGTTACTTGTAAATACTATGCATTTGTTGAGGTACATGGTAAATGAACACCTGCAGCTACACCCCTGGAGCATCGATTGAGGAGGTGGGCGGCATGAAAGCGAGTGATTACAATATACCACAAAAGATGACACTCTTGTTGATTGGTCTGAGAGGATCTGGAAAAAGCAGTCTTGTTAACAAGATTTCCAGGGTGTTTGATGATGATCCTTTTACACCAGAAAGAGCTCAAGTATCGTGTATGTTCTCTTTCTCCTTTTCTCATGCAATAAGTGAAATTCTGATAAAAGCTAATCAGAAAGAATGTGAATATCGTGTTTCCTTTGTTTGTCCTAGAAACTAATGCAATCTTATTGTTTTTTTCTTTAAATATTAGTTTTCAGATACCTAACATGTCATATCAGCTTCATTCTTCTTGAATCTGTGGGTTACCAGATTCTTCTGATGGAGATGGGACAAATTTTCTTCACGAGTACACCATACCAAGAGGTTCAAGTTCTTTATGTTTGTATGACACACGTGGTCTGTCGGATGATTTGAGTGAAAATAAGAAAATTGTGAAGCGCTGGATGACAAAGGGGGTTCGTCATGGGAAGCTAATAACGAGGTTTATATGATTACTTTTGAATTTCCTTAAACAAAAACTTACTTGGGGTACCTCGACTCTCTGAAATGCGCCTTTGGCAGGGATTCTGATGATGCACATCTGAAGTCTAAAGCTCGCCGAAATAGATACTGTGCTATTGAGAGCAATGTGGTTAATTGTGTCATATTTGTTGTCAGTGCGGTCCAAATTCTGCAATCGATGGACAGTGATGATGAAACAAAGAGGCAACAAACTCAAGCTGTTGCTACAACTTTCAACGACCCTCTCTTGTCATTCAAAGGTATTAATTCACTTTATTCTGATTTTGTTATCACTTCAATCTGTCTTTTGGCCTTTTTAGAGCAGTGTCGCTGATTAAATATTATAAGCATTTTGTGAGTACTAAAAAAAGTGTAGACACAAACAAAGTGTACTTGTTATATTAGATAATGGTTAATGTTTAATTGAACCTCCGTTGATCAGAATATGGGGTTCATTGTGGATTTACAAAATAATGTTGAAAGTAGTAAGGAAAAGAAGTGTTAGCCCATCCAAAAACAAGTTTCAGATCGATACTAAGTTTATAACATATTTCAGTATTTATCATCCCGTTTTCTCTTTCTTCTTGTCGGAGCTTATTACTGTTCTTTTAATTGAACCTCTGTTGATCAGAATATGGGGTTCATTGTGGATTTACAAAATAATGTTGAAAGTAGTAAGGAAAAGAAGTGTTAGCCCATCCAAAAACAAGTTTCAGATCGATACTAAGTTTATAACATATTTCAGTATTTATCATCCCGTTTTCTCTTTCTTCTTGTCGGAGCTTATTACTGTTCTTTTAATTTGCTTGTTCTTGCCATCTCAGATCAAAAGCCTGTTGTTGTGCTCACACATGGTGATTTACTTTCACTTTTGGATCGTACGCGCATCCGCATGTATTTGGGACAGCTGCTGGGTATTCATCCGAAGAAACAAATTTTTGACATCCCAGGTGGCAACAAGTTAGCCTGCTAGTACATGAATTTGTTTAAGTTGAATAAAACTCTAAACCCCCTCCCCACTTTATATTTCTCCTTTGATTTTGTGTTTTCAGAAAGTGATGATTTGGGAACTAGGTTGACTATACTCAACATGCTTAGTAATTGTCTTGAGCATGCTGATAAAAACCTACCCTTCAAAAAAGACCTACCTTCCAGAGGCCCGTATAGCAGCAAGGTGAGATTGTTGTTAGAGAAAATACATGGTTGGTTCTTGTTTTAGGCGGTTTCCCTTCTTTGTTAGGAACCTTTTAAAGTTCATTTGTCCTTAAAGACAGGTTAAAACTTGTATGATATACATGCCATCATCACCATGATTGCACCATCCGTTGATGGACATCTCCTAGATCAAATGGGTATTCAGTGAACACTTCAATCTTCTAGCTAGAGTCTTGGGAACAATCAATTTAGTTAAATATTGAAGCAGTACTGCATAATTATAGGTGTTGGTCATTTTTCACTTGTACGCTTTGCCTCTTGGCAAGAGTTACCTATTATGCTACTTCTACAGATCTAGGGTGTCACATATTCAGGTGATGTCGAACTTAGGCCGAGCGAAAGCGGGTTGAATAAATCAAGGGTCATGTTGCAACCAATCCAAGTTCATTGGATCAGAATGGGTTGAGGAGTGAGTCATAGTCCAATCCATCCAACTAGAAATCACTTCTACAGCTTTTTCTAAAAAAAAGTTTTTCCCCTCTCTGTAGCTTTACAGTTGAGTTGCTAAAAATCATTCACTCTGCGATGGAGTAAAACTACTATAGGCAAAAGAATTTGGCTGTCATTTTGTTTTTTCGAGTCATCTACTATCTAACGACCCCAACTTGTTTGGGATTGAGATATAGTTTATTCTTCTATGATTTGGCAAAATTCTGTAGTGGTTAGCAATATAGCAGAGTCTGTTGGATGATTGATTTGGGCTGCTCCTATCTTGCCACTTAGATGACCATCTCCTGCCTAACCTGTTGAATTGCATACAATTTATGACTCAATACTGAAACCCCTACTAAGATCCAATAGTGATATTGCTATTTCTAGTTCATCGGGATATATTTGCGTGCACAACTGATTTTAGGTGTAGCATTCAACTGGTATTATGACAGAGATGGAAAAAGTACAATGCATGTATTCATAGTTTTAGATATGATAATTGTTTACTGCATGTTGTAAACTGTAGCATGCTCTGCATCTACATGTGATCTTCAGTTTAAATTACTGCTTATTGTGCAATTTCAAATCATGTAGTACCTTTTTCTCTTTTAGATCACCATGCAGATGCTTGTATTACCTCTACTGGCATATGCAGTTGTAGCAATACTTTTGGGGATGGGGATGATGTTCATGAATAATCTCCAGGCCAAGGTTGCCTGTGTTCCCAATTCACAGGTATCGCAATCACATGTAGACATAGATTGGGATGCAACTACAGTTGATTCTGCACCCAATCAGCCTGAGGCATTGCAACCACATGTGAACGTAGATTGCCATGCAATTGGGGTTGATTCTGTTTGCGATCTTCAGCCTGAGGCCCCCCAACCAGATGTGAGCTTTGATTGGCGTACAATCCGACACTTATGGTCTGACTAGGTTTATTGATGACCGCTCTTATGTTCCGAGAATTGCATGCTCTTTTATGTGTATTAACAGCATAAGCTGCCTTACTCTTCTTGTATATTAGGAACTTTCTGCAATAATTCTCTTACCTGGATAAGAGTGACAATTCTTCAGAAAATCTTTGTGAAGTTGATCATTGCGTGTGTTCGAGTTAACTGTGGTGTTAACTACTGTCGCATAAGCGGCTTTTAAGCACACATACATGGATTGGAAGCCAAGCACATCATACTGAAATGAATTCAACCAGGACTACAATAACATTAATATCGCAGAAAAGGTTGGAAAACACCATGTATATGCTAAAATGGCACAATAGGCCAAGTATGACACTTAAATCAATGGCAAGATGGCAACTGCATTTGAAGAAAATAAATCAAGGGCAACTTTAAAAGATTGCTGGTATGGACCCTTTGCTCATACTACAGAATATAACAAGGATGGAAAAAAAATAGATAAAATTTCATCACCTCATTGATCACTATGCTGTGAAATATAAAAAGAGGACCTCCTGTTGAGCAAAGGACCTATATTTATCTAATTCAGTGCTGAATTTGCTCCTCAATTCTACCAGTTTAACTCTAAGGGCGAGTACCTAGCTTGCTGTAACCTGTATATTTCCTTTCGGAAAGGCCTGTCATTTTCCTCCAGAACAAGAGTCAGGGAGACTCTGCAGAAACTTTGCCCTCGCAGCAGGGTCAGTGGAAAATCGACCCAACACAGCAAATGTGGCTGTGTTGCTTCCAAACTTCTCGATTCCTCTAGATATCATACAGGTGTGATTTGCTTCCACAACCACTATTATGTCTTCACCTAAAAACGATGAAACAGTCTCAGCTATCTGCCTGGTAAGCCTCTCCTGTACTTGGAGTTTAAAGCCATAAAAATGTACTACTGATTGCACTAGCGGTCTTCCAACAGGGTTCACTCCATCCAAAGAGTGATAACCAATGTGCACAACGCCTTGAAAAGGGAGTAGATGATGTTCACACTGGGACCAGAACGACAAATTGAGCTCGGAGCAGATGCCATCTTTAAAATTACCAACCTGACCAGAAGGACTTCGAGTATCTATTCTACTTCGAACAAAGCCATTTAATTTCATCTCCAAATTAGAGTTTCTAAAGTTCATGAACCACTTCACAAACCGAGATGGGGTTCCTACAAGCTCTTCTCTCAATGGATCTTCGCCCAGAGACTTAAGTATTGAAAGCACTGCATTTGTCATAGCTGAATTTGCGTGTCCTGGCCTGCCACAAGATTGAGATGGGCACCATGATTGGTCAGAGGGCCTACAATGAGCATTGTCTATGCTTATACCTCTGAATTTCAGTAGACTCAAAAAATCTGTCCACACATCAGCATTCCCATCCTCAAAAACACCAGAACCTGAGGTAGCTGTTATCTTTACCCACCCTTGGGAAGTCGAGTCAAGAAATGCTGATTCAAAATTTGGAAAATGAATATGCATACACTGTAGAACCACAGCAACGCCTGTTGGCTTGATCCCATGCTGCAAAGCAATGCAAACCTCATCAGCAAGGCGCTGTGGACTTTGGAGCTGTTTTGCAAAAATATCAGCAACCCGAGAGAGCTTGCTTAGTCCTACAACCCTTTTTCCGGATGGGACATAACCTATATGACACTTAACCTGGAATGGAAGCAAGCAAGACTCACAGTATGAAAAGAGATCAAGATCTCGAACAATCACAAGCCCACCAACTCCTCCAGCCTGACCACTTCCACCTTCCAATCCAGCTTCAGGGAATAAAGCGCCATGAACAATATCATTCACGTTTTGTTTGTAACCTTCATACAACATAAAATATGAAAGAATAGAGTCAAACAGTAGTTTTATACATCAAGCCACCACCCCAGGTACAATAGAAAATATCAACATACGATAGAAAGCTACTAAAGATTTGGGATGCTTTGTTACAATGTTATCAAGTTCTTGGTGTTAAAAAAATTCACTAAAGAGAGCTCTACAAGTCCTCCCTGAGGCACAATTTTAACTTATGATACAATTATAAGTTGTTTCAACCTAGAATATAAGTCCAGCACCATGCATTTAACTGTCAAATGCAGAAAGGAACAAGGGATAAGATATACTTTTTTGTTAAACAGAGAAGATGAAATTCCTAAGTGCAGTTGAAGAAAAGTTGCTTCTGGATATGCTTCTCTTGACTGAAAACAAACCACCTGATATCAGACTTTAGCTTACACCCCCTTCCCACATTAAAAATTCAACTACAAGTCAGTAATGCATGGGCTCCATGAGCTAGATGGAAAAGTTTTATCTTTCATGTTTACTTCCTCTCACATGTATTAAAGAGACATAATCATTTGAGTTTCAATCAACCGTTCTACAAGTCAGTAATGCATGGGCTCCATGAGCTAGATGGAAAAGTTTTATCTTTCATGTTTACTTCCTCTCACATGTATTAAAGAGACATAATCATTTGAGTTTCAATCAACCGTTCTACAAGGATGAGTTTCCATATCAAGTACAACTACATTTCATGGAATTCCAAAAGCTGCTTTCAGCATTCATGAACTCCCCTTTCCCCAACTATATATAGGCTCACTTCCAATAACTTCATAATAAACACTTTCTGACAAAAATGGTTGGAGAAAATGAATAATCCAATTTGTCTACTGAAAAGTGGCTTCATTTAACAGCTCCAACCTCCACCTTGGTGGACACACCAGAATGGCCAAAAATAACCTCCACGCTGGAAAATTGAGCCACTTTCGGGGAACTTCAGAAAGTGCAGCTCTGGATCCATCTAGAAAGTATGAAATCAAGAAAGCTCATACCCAACATTCAAAGACAACTTTTTTTCCTGGAAGCTTTGTGGGCTCGTGCTTTAATAAATGCAAAGATAACTAACAGGTGTATTAGGAGATTAGTGAACCGTTTAAAGGGGACAACAGATAGCTGGAAAGCCCGTCGATCAGGAAGTTATGGCAAACCATCCAAGGCTACATTTTTGGATCATCTGGAGGGAAGGAACTTCAGATGCTTTGAGGGGTTGGAGATCACCACCCCTCACCTGAAATCCTTTTAAAAAGGCCTCAGTACTTTTAAAACTTAATTCGCTCTCTTCCCCTATTGTCCATCTGCATACTTTTTATGAAGAATATGACTATATAAAAGATGTCCTCTAACTTATATAGCTACTCCTAGAAAATGCCAAAACTCCTGTGTCTGGTTAAGCTAATTCCAGCACCCTACCTTTCTCCCTCCTTTTATAAATGGAGGGATAGAGTCCCCATGTTTGAAGAATCTACACAAAGAAAAACAAAAAAAGAACCAATTGAGTGTATTCCGGATAACCCTTGAAACTAAAGCGCTACTATTTGTTGCCAAACCTGCTTAACTCTCACCTAAAAATTGTACCTTTGGCCATTTCCCAACAAGGGCAACACAGAAACTAACAGTATGCATTCATACTATTTCAGTAGTTCTTACTAATAAGACTTTAAAGACACAAATCCACATTAACAAGCTTGAGCACATGCTCCAATTTCCCCAGATCTCATGGATACAAAAAAAGAGGAAACAGATCCATTCATGTATAACAAATAAAAAACCACTATTGTAACATCCAAAAGGGTGTAAAAAAATTTCACCTCTTGTTCCTTCTCGAAGAGCCTTAGCAACACGAAAAGGGGTTTTCTTGATTCCTTCCCTGTTGATATCTTCACCCAAACCTTGCAAGAGGACTCTTACAGCATCCTCAATAGCTAGTGTTTCAGGCTGACCCTCAAAGCCAAGTTCAAGATTCACTTTGTTCTCTATTTCTACATGATAGTGCCCCTCATCTAATGCGCCCATTGACAGACAGAAGGAAATAATATAACAGATCTTGCCACCCAACCCAACCACCTGATAATCACAGGTGATGAATAGAGGAAAAAAATACAAATCGAATATATTACTCGGAAACAAGAGAAAAATCAAGAAGATTTAAGCCAAAGATTCCAAATTTGAGACACCCAATGACCCAAATGAGGAAAATTTGACTTGAAATCAATTGAAGATGAGGAGGAATGGGAATTGTAGGGCTGCTATTGATGAACATATACTATGGGGACCTGGGAAAGAAATGCATATGCATTACTACACAAAAACTTTGCAGCATTTAAAAAAAATGTCTTTTTTAAAAAAATAAAAAAGACATAAATAAATAAATAAAAATATGAAAAAGGAAAATTGTAAGGTTGCAGTTGATATTGGAATGTGTGGAAGGCTTCACCTAATTATGTCACGGCACAAGTCAAGATCTGGTTTGGTCCAGTTATGGGAAAAAACAAACAAAAATAAATAAATATAACTAATTATTCAGTTTTGATTTTGCACACTTTTAAATATATATATTTTATTAAAATACTTGTATTAATTGATATGTAATCTTTAATCTTAAAAATTAATTTTAAAAGATAATTTTTTATAGGAGTGGAATATGTCTATTATATATAATTTATTGATATAAAATTTAATAAATTAAAATAATTAAAAGTTTAACCAATGAATTTGGCATTGGTAGATCCATTTGATATCTACAACAAAGTGGGTGGCTGGGTGGGGAATTGAGATGCCACTAACCAGTGACCACTAACTAACTCATCATTTTGTCTTCTACTTGGGAAAATCGCCATTGTACTCTTCAATTTCTAACTCACGTGGGACCAAATTTGGAACATCTTTAAAGCATAAATAGACATTTTCAAACCTTCATTGAGATTTGGTGGAATTTTGAAAATGCTTCAAACATGATTCTCTCCCTTAAATGAAAAAATTAGAGTTTATTGTCATATAAAAACGCATTTAAGGTATTGTGATTTTTTGAATTTTAAAT
Organism: Datura wrightii; assembly: GCA_035772735.1. Classification (NCBI taxonomy): domain Eukaryota; kingdom Viridiplantae; phylum Streptophyta; class Magnoliopsida; order Solanales; family Solanaceae; genus Datura; species Datura wrightii. The sequence continues at coordinate 4,289,939 of JASDFA010000011.1, forward strand.
TTAAATTATTAATTATGTAAGTTTATTATTCTTTAATTATCAATTATTTTACGTTTTTGAATGATGCATGTGGCGATATTTTAAGTAGAAAAACGGGAATAACTGATAGTTGAGTTGTGTCTTGATAAATAATTAGTGATAATTTGAGTAGAAAACTTGCATACATGATAGTGCATATATGAAATTGAAAAAATTAAAATACTTTAGATGTGTGTTTTCATCATTAACTCTAAAAAAATATATAGTTTGATTTTTATTAGTGAAGTCAATCGGTTTGGTTATAAGACCAAACATAATCAATCTTGTTGGAGTATTAAGATGTGAATGAGAAATTAGATAAGACACCCTTTGGATAATATCAAAAAAGCACCTTTTGAATTGCACCTCTCCATCTCACTCTTTTGTTCTCTATAAATTCAGAGGTTTAGCCTCAGATTTACATATTGAGATACAAAAAATACTCTTTCTTATTTTCCTCTGTTTTGCATTGCTTTTTCAAACAAATAAAGAAAGTGTCATGTGATTTTGCTCCATTTGTTGAGTTTGGTGGAGTTCTATAATTTTATATTGTCATTATTACAGAAATATTTTTTCATTCTATCTTGGCAGGAAGTAACCCGAATCCTTGGTAACAATGAGAGAGTTATAATTTCTTAAGGACACACAAGCAACTCGTGGGCTCAAAATAATTTTCTACTTCTTCTATATTTTTGTTTGATTATCTTTTTTGTTTTTTAAACTACAAATAAAAATTAGTTTATACAATTACTATTCGGAACATATATAACAAAACTAACACCAACACCAGCAAGTGTTTGTTTCTAACTTCATCAATAGGATATTTAATCAAACTTTAACAATAAAGTGAAAGTTTATGTGATCAATTAATTAAGCTATTAAAATTTTTCATAGGCTAGATACAAATATTCTTTGAAGATAGATATTTCTTCTCGATAAATAGATTATTCTATAACAATAAATTCGTAATAAAAGATACACGATAAATTATAAAGACGATCACAAACTTTACTAGAAGATGAAAGATAGAACTTTGTAACTTATAAATTATTTAGATCACGGTTTAATTTTTTTTTTTGGAGCAAATTATTGTTAATCTTATGAAAATATATTAAACTGCGATTTAAAATTTTTGTAAGTTATACAAATGTTAAACGATAATTTAATATTTTATCCGTAAGAAGTTGAGAAATATATAAACAAAACAATAAATCCAAATTTAACATTATCAGTAAGGAAAATTTTCTAAAGACGATATTAATTTGCATGATTTTTAAAAATAGAGACAAAAGCCAACTTGTGGTATTTAATAGAATTTGTATTTTTGACGGACCAACAAATTCAATAAAATTTTATAAGTTAGAATTATAAAATATAAATTTGATATCCAGTCAAACATTCCGAGTTAATTATATAAATTATTTTTTGCGTATCAATTTATGTAAGACTATTTTTTTATAATAGGCTTCACAAAAAAATTACAACTTTTACATATAAAAATATTTAATTTTAAATATTTTATTAATACTTAACAATTATTATAACACGTTTAAGATTAGAAATTTTTTAAATATATTTTTTTATTTTCTAAAATTCATGCCGAATCAAATTATAGTGACATAAATTGAAAAGAGGTAATAGGACGAATACAGCCGTACTATTCTCATGTGGGCTGAACCATTGAATGGCTGGTCTAGTCCGGATCGATACCAGGATATTTGGGCTCTATTGTGTAGCCCATCTACCAATATACGTTCACAGCCCAATAGCTTGACCCGAAATAAGAAAGAAGCGAGTACACAAGGTACAGTTCCAAGCCAACAATGGAGAAAAATTCTTCCGTCGGTGCCAAGCCATGGAGTCCTCACCCTCATCACCATCACCATCACCATCACCATCACCATCATCATAATCACTTTCATATATTACATAACTGTCCATTACACAGCTACATGTTGCAGCGCAACAACCATGTACCAACATGCCCACTTTTTACTCCTCCTCCATTGCCGCAAAACCCTGAACACATTATACCGGAGGATTTGAATATGCAGCAGTTTTCTGAACCTAATTTCAGTTTTACCGACTCAAGGTAACTTTCAGTCAATTCCTTTTTAGGTCCCCTTTTTTTGTTCTTCAATTATGAACTAATGTTTCCTTGTGCTTTGATTGAAATTTGGTTAACTTGAAGATTTTATTTTCTGCACATTTTTCTGATCGTTATTATGAAGTAGTTGTTGCTGCACATTGCACTTGGATTTTGTGATTACTGATTATATAAAAATGCCATTCGTATTTGTTGATGATAGTTTGATTTCCTGGTATTTCACCTTCTTTAAATCATGATTTTCTGAATAACAACAAGTTTAAACATCAGCAATACTGAAAATCTGATTTTTTTAAGAGGCTAGAAGTTGGTATATTCCATGGCCACCGTTTGAATGAAGAGTCTGTAAAGCGTGGAATTCATTTTTCCACACTTGGAGTTCTTTACTACTAGTGTATGGGACCTGTGGGATACCAATCTGTTGCATGTATAAGCAAACGGTGGTTCAATGATCGTGATGGTAGTGGAATAATTTATGTAGGTAACATCTATTTACCATCCAAATTTATCATGTTTCTCCTAAGTGTGTATTAGCAACTACTTATAAACAAGTTCTCGTTATCGATGGAAATTTTATTCTGGATTTGTGCATTGTATCTTCGAGCTTTTTATTTTTACTTTTTGATAAGTTAGAAGAAAGAAAAAAAAACTTCTGCTTGCTAATTTTGTAACCAACTTATGTTAGCTTGCCCATTGAGAACGCACCTCAGCCACTCAAGGTGCAGGATGTTAGCTTACAGTGGTGCATTGTCTTGTATTTTTTCCCGTCAGTATAATGACAGTTAACTTTAATTAGATGCAGCAATGGTTGGACATGTTAAACAAAATTCAGTAGTTACTTTATTCTGCTGATTGTCACTGGAATGATTATCCCTGCCCGATAGCTCTACATCCATCACTGTATCACGTGGGGTACTATTTACTTCCCTCCCATTCTTGTAACTGTCACCTGTGATCCGCATCAGTGTTTCTGCACCCCTGGGTGGACCGGAAAGAATGGATTTCCATTAGCAAATTGAGAAAAGATGTTACAAATAGTTGTCTGTCCATTTCCATCCCACATCTCTGCCTTCACACTCTCCTCCCTGTCCAATCCCCCTGGCTCCTTCCCTCCTTTTTTCCCATCAGTCCTTTTCCGTTCCCAGAGCCCATTTTTCCTGATCTCTGTTCTCTCTATCACCGCAAAATTATTCTTATGTATAACATCCCTGTGAGTCCTGCATCTTCTTACTGAATGCAACCATCTCCAAGTGATCCTAATTCTCTCAACTCCTCAACAGAACATTTAAATTCCATTTCACATTTTCAGAAGTTGTCTCAGTTTCAGAACTGGGTCTGTGCAGTGGTAATATTGTGTTTATTGGGGCTGAATTTGGGACTCAAGAAATAGGTGCAAAGTAAATACAGTTGTGATTTCTGTGCATGTTCTGTTTGTCAAAGAAAATCGAAAAGAGTAGAGAGTTTGTACTTTGTCCAACCCAAACATGGAGAAGTACTTGGTCCAACTTTTCTCGTCTTTAGTTAAACATGGAGAAGGACTTGATCCAACTTTTCTTGTCTTTTAGTTTATTCTTAGAAAAGGGGATGAAGGTTGGTTTTGGCCTCACCTCTTCCCCTTTCCTCTTCCCACAAAAAGAAAAATGAACTTTGAAGGACCGAGTGTTAGTGGCTGATAGTTGAATGGTTGATCTTGTCTATTTGTTGTAAAGCTACATTCAATTGAAATATGAAGCAGGAAATAACTATTTTGGCTTCAAATAAACTCCCAGGAATTAAATATAGATTATCTTAGAAGTTTAAGAGAGTTTCAATGGACCACGCATATAGAACACTGAGGAAAAGGATACAAAACAACGGACTTGAATTTAAAGTTTTGGGGATCAAGTAGGTGTTGTAGGCGAAATTGAACCTAGATCCTCACTGGCATGATTCCTTTTTGGTATACATGTGAAGCTGTGCGTTTGAGATGTTACCATTGTGTTAGACCTGTCAATCCTAAGGCTCTTTCATCCTGTAGATTTTAACTTTTCCTGTGTGTCTTCATCTGAAGAATGACGCAAAATGAAGATCAGGACTTAGAAGATGAAGAGGAGGAGCCAATTTTTGTCCTCACAGATGAATGGAGAGATTTCTTTGCCAAATCTGAAGCTAAAAGGAGACAAGGTATTTTCACCGTTTCCTTCTCTTTTAACTCTACAACTTTTGACTAATGTATTCGATTGGTCTGCAGCAAAAAAACATGCTAAGAAGAAAGGGAAGAGTAAGATCAAAGATGGGAACGCACCAGCATTAGAGGACTAATTGCTACGTTAAGAATGAATCTGCTATATGTCCAGAGGACAGGACCAAGATAAACCCCTTTTGATAGTTTCGACAGAACATCAAATATCTTTGATTCTATAGCTCAAAAAATGTGTCTTTGCTTAAGAAAATGCTTAATTATGACTATCACATGGAGGAGGAGCCTGAAGCTGATGTACTATGCATTTTTCAATTGTTATCATCCTTATAATCATTTACGCCTTTTAAGGAATACTTTCGTGACATCCTTGGTTGATGAATCATTTCTATGTCTTGCTAGATGTAAATGCTATTACTTTCATCCCAGAGCAATCTGCAAATTTCTGCTTAGTTTTAAAGTATCCACAACATAAAACAAAAGAGAACAAGGGAGCCAACACTTAGTTTTAGATTACCCACAACATAAAACAAAATTGAACGAGGGAGCCAACTCTTTATCAAGATTTTTTTCTTTCAGATCATATGACAAGATTATGGAGCTGAGTGCTGCTGCAAATCTTAATGCATAAATCGACTATATTGAGGAATAAGAAAAAGAACTCCCATAACATTGAGCATATTTATGCATGGGCTTGTACTTTCATGATGAGTAGGCTTGCTGTGCTTTGGCACTTTTGTGAGCGTTTATCGAGAAATGCAGGCTTGATAGGTCCAAGCCTTCATTTGTAAGACTTTGATGGTTCATGGCATTCACTCACAAGACATTCATGTAGACTTGGGTCTTTCACGAATCAAAAGCTAAGAACTTAAGTGTGGGTCTTTTGTCAAAATGGAATGACTTTTCTTTACTGGAAATGTCGTTTAAATGTCATAATGCTCAAGTATCCGGGATTTGATGTTTATGTTCCTACGACGACTTCAAATTAATATACAATAATAACTAGTTCACAGTCATATTCATAGATATATAGTGTCCGGTAGCTTTTGCCGTGTTCACATGAACTCATAAGTTACACTAAGTTGCTCTGGAAGCTGTTGCCATTCAGCAATCGTTTCACACTTGGCTCGAAAAAAGAAGAGAATATTTATCCAAGAGACAATTAAGTCGACCAAACCGGAGGCTAAGTGCCTTGGGTATCAACTATCTTCCAGCCAGCTTGCTCATAGCAGCATTCACCCTCTCATCTGTGATCGATCTATGGCTGTCAAAAAAATCTAGCATCTCCATTGCTATATTTTTCACCTGTCAATATTGAGAACATGGTTAAAAGATGATGCCGGGAAGAAACTTCATCTAAGTGTACTCAATGCTCCAGCTGTTTAAAACTCGGACAAACATGGCAGGTTGTCTGAGCAGCAATGTGATTGTTATTCTTGAATCAGTTCCATCATATTTCCCTAAACACCAGCGAAGATCATTTTGCCCAAAAGTGTGATTGATCTATTGTTTTTTTTTCAAGCATAGACAACTAGTTTCACCACCCACAACTGACACAGCAAAGCAAAGATGACATCAAGAAAATTTTAGTTCACAGAAATCCTAAATCGAAACTCCTAAGCCAGTATAGACCAAAATCGATCCTCTCTATCTACTTCACGGTGACTTAAATACATCTATACGTGACAAGGTAAATCGCGAAATACTTGGGTAAAAGATAATGTAAAGTTGCTTTTCAGAAAAAGATAAAATAAGATAAGGGATAGTCTACGATAGTCTTGTTATATTTCAAAACCATTGGTGAAGGATTGAGCTTGCATACATACCACATTCATATCAACTCGAAGCTCCTCAAACCAGGCAGTAGTTTCTTTATCTTTCAGCACACTTGCAATATAAATGCAAGCTAAAGTAATCAAATGCGGCGGATGTATGAGAATTAAGTCCATCTTATAGGTGTCATTTATAAGTCCCCTAAAAGAAAAAACAGAACTCAGATGTTATCAAGATAAAAACAAAGAATATATTTTTACAGTAATCTGACAAATTTCGCAACTAGAAGTCAAAGATATGAAAGCCTCTGAAAGTTTCTTACCAAGTCAATTGAGTAACATCATTCAGACCGGCATCCTGAAGGAACCTGCCAATTGAGTTAAGAATCAAGTTGTATACTCGGAGAAATTGATCAGCTACACAAGGAAGACCATAATTTGATCTGGAGAGGCAGACCAGATAATAGAGAGATGATAATATGGTTGCTTAAAAGGACAAGAAAATATAAAACTCTGTATTATAGCGCAAGCTCTGAAAATCATTGGAGACATTTAAGCTCTTTAGAGACTGTCCAGCAATTGAATTTTTTTTCTTTATATAACCGTGGTGTCTGGGCCAGCTTGCGTGCACCTCTAGTTTCATGGGATACCTGACACCCCCACCAGCAACAGATACCAAGTAACTCTGTCCAACAAAGATAGGACAGATGGGAAGAACACCTAGTATTTTTTAAAAATACTGGGAATGAATCTGAAACTCAATGATATTATAGGGGTATTTAACGTAATTTACCCTTACTCAAATACAGGAAATACATGAACCAATTTTAACATAATTTCTGCTGCATAGGGGTGCAAGCTGAGGCCCTGACAAAGCATATTCACTGCGGAAACCGATTACTATTATGGAAGTATGGAAACTTTCAAAGGTAGTTTGCTTAGGGAATAAGGGGAAGGAATAACAATTTTCTTCTCAAGAGTAGTGGGAATGGGGGTTATCGGGAATCATTTGGCACGGGGATGGTGATAGAATAAGCTCCCAAGCAATAAAACTTTTTCATCTTTTGAATGTTAAGAATATCGAGGAGATACTTACTGTGATAGTGAACGATATGGGTGATATATGACTAAGTAATAGTTTAGGGCTTCCAAAACTTTCATCTCCATGTCCAGTATGTCTTTTATTTCATACTTATACTTCTCATCGGAATCTGCATAAGCAAATCAGAAGAATCAACATCTTGCATTAGCAATTAACGAAATTAGGCATGTAGCAACAATAGGATATCATAAACTAAGTACTTCGTCATTGTAATCAAAGAAGTACTTACACAATTTCTTGATGTAAAATACAAGAAGTCGGGCCTGCACAGTGCTTTCTTCTGCCTTTGACGCCAAATACAAGCAAGTTGGAGCAACCAGACGAGGATCATACTCGGTCATACTTCTCCTATGGAGAAGAAAAGAGAAGAAAAAGATGATTAGACAGAACGGTAAAGTAGAACGGTTCAAGGTGAAACAATAGTAGGACAATAGTAGGCCCGTAGAACATAAGTGTGATTTTAAAAGTTTCAATTTTGAAACAGATAGGATATACAGAGTCCAAATTAGAGAACTCTCCTTTCAATTAGAATGACTTTGTACAGGATCTATTCCAAAAAATAGTTAGCACAGAATCCCAAATATAAATATGAAACTGGTCCAACAACCAGAGCTGAAGGTGCTTTTTAAGATAACAATTTTTTTGAAACATATGGAAGCATAGGACTTCATATTTGTCATTTCCGTATGCAAATGTGATTTATTGTACACATATTTCCTTTTTTTAAGAATAGCTAAAGTGGTCCATCCAATATCCTTTCTGGATCAGCTTATTTATTTTACTTAATTTGCTTCAGTGTAGCAAAGTCATTTGCTGATAAAGTGGTTCTACCAGAATATAATAAATCACAATTTGAGCAGCCATAGCTGGTGATTGCGCATATCTGCGAGGAACTCCCTGGGAGAAGTGACTCTTCAGACTCTCCCTGACTGCACAGAATTTCCCCATCCAGTTCTACATCAGAACGTTATTGCCAGTAATACCAATCTTCTTTTCTCTAAAGTTCTACATTTTGTTCACATCAGTGATAAGCTTTTCCTCTTGTATGATCCCTTTAAGCAAGCTAAAGAATTTATGCAATGTCTTTAAGAACCATTACTCCATTAGTGGATCATAATCTCATTGGCTTAAAGCAATATGGATTTATGTCTTGGTGGTGGCTTGTTGGATTAAAAGTTCTAAGTAATGTACCCTCCACACCAACAAGCTGAAGGTACATCAAATAGTGTACTTCTCTATTAGGAAAATAATTTATAATGAGTAGTGCACTGTCCGCCTAATACCAAAGATAGCATGATATACCTGACATATACACGTCTCATGTACGTAATTGCAGTAGCAACAACCCTGGAAATAAATCACATATTAGATACTAGATTTCTGGAAGTTGCAAAAACAGGTGCTTTACGAAGAAAGATAACACACACATATTGTCAGTTCCTTTCTGTGAAAGTTAAGGAGATACATTAATAAACACTCAGGTCCAAAGAGCAATCTTGAAAAGTTTGTGATGAAAAAAATAACTACGTCGATAGGTAATCCACATCGTATGATCCACATATTGAGCAGAAGACACACTTACATAGTATCAGTATTAACGTTTCTCTATCGTCAAGCAAGTCCTCTAACTATTAAAGAGCTACAGCTAGTAGATTCTTCCACCTTATTCACATCCAAGTAATAGAATAGATAAATGAACACATAAATGTCGTGCAGTATATATCTTCCTCCAGGAAAATAATAGGTCTAAACAAACATTGATCATGTCTATGGTAACAACATCTAAGCATGTATTTTTCAGACCAAATAGCTCTTCCAGTTTTTCAGCTAAAGGTTATGATCCTCACAGAAAATGTTATGCTCTTAAAGAGACATGAAAGAACATAAGAAATGCTTATTACTTATAAAAGAAGTTTTATAAGCAGATGAGGAGAGAAAACAGACCTTTGTCTCACTTTCACATTTTGAGCCAATCTTGCAACATCTGCGAGGGAGCAGAAAATTAACAAATTAAAAGAGATGGAAAACGCTATTTAAATTGTCCTGTGCAAGATGATGATTGACAATAAGAAACTGCAAGCCAGGCAATCAGTTACATACACATTAAAGGAAAAAGAGGAAAGCACAAATTCCGAGAAGTGTTAAGGCATGCAAAATATGTTCAAGAAAAGATAAGTGGCGCTCAAGAGGTATACTGAAGGTTTCAATTGTTTCAACTGTGCTAGAAAATTAAATTTAACTGCTATTACCAGTGTGTACATCAGCAAAATTGGCCATGTAAAAAGATGCATATTTTGATGTTGTCACCGAGTGCCATAAAAGTATTTTGTCCGTGCTACATACTTCAGGCAAATATTTTTGTTATGTTGGGTTTTTATTACAAATGTATCATAGTCACATTGAAATAGATAAGATGAATCAGAGATTTCCATTTCTGTTGACTAAAATTTCCAATTCCATAGCCGACAGTCTCCTTCACCAGATATAATAATATCTGGTATTCATACCCAATGGGATCAAGCACATAATGCGCACATCAGCTTTCCTAAAGTACATTTTGAGCTCTCAAATACCAGCAGTTTCCATTCTTCCAAAGTAAACCTCCAAAGCCTGAATGTAGTTTCTAAGCAGGCAATAAATCTTAAATGACAGTTCTAGTAGCTTGAGATAATCAATGAAAATTCTAAACTAAAAGGCAATGACAACATAAAAATTTCCCATTTCTGGTCTTCGGACTTGAGTAATAGCATTAATTTCTTTCAAGATAGGAAATTAGAGGATACCAATAGAAAATAGCTGAAAAGGAAAAGAAAGTCTTAATTTTAGGAAAATGGAAATTACTTACTATGCGAGCCAAGGGCTGGGTCCATAGTGCACATCAGGAGATAAGTCATGGAAAAAACTGACAAAAATTAGATAATGGGCCTGCCGATCTACCCTTGTCCACTTAATTACAAGACTTTAGTCTAGAGCAGAGTTTGAACTCATGACGTGTGAACCCACACGTCACACGCTATGCTCTCACCACTAGACCAACAACCTGGGGGCTCGGGAGATAAGACATGTATGGCTATTATTATTATTGTCGTAGAAGAAATTTTGGAATCAATATATCTAATGACAGTAAAGACAGAAAAAACAGCTCTTCATCAAATATGGTAGGAAAACATAGAGTTTCGTTGCTTGCATCTAGCAACAAAATATACTTTATATGGTAACTACTAAACAAATCAGAGTAAAGCTACCATTTTGAATAGGGGTATTTCAGGAATAGTCGGGGGCGAATTTATAGTAAAAGTTGGGGCATGTGAACCCGTGCTCTCTGTGTAAAACTAGTTATTTTATGTATATATTTTTGAAAATTACTATAATATATTAGCTGTTGGCAACCATGTTATAACAAGGCTAGATGGTGCACTTGGTTGAATGTTGAGTTATTACCTAGACCACTAGGGATCAATTCCCACTTAATACATTTTTACCTTTTTATATTTTAGTGGTGCAGCCATGTTACAGAAATCCTAGATTCGCCTCTGGAAATAGTATGAAGATTAAAAAAAGATGCAGCTAACAAGGTCACAAAAGGAAATCAAGAACGAAGTAAACACCATTAGCTGAAAACATAATGTGATATAATCTGCCAACTCCAGCAAGTGATTAATACCCTCGAAAATTCAACTTAACCTAAAAATCCCATAAGTAAAATCTACTTTGAAAAATGTAGCCTTTAGTTTTAACAATAGAATAACTTCAATTCTAAGCATCTTAAGAGTTGAACCCATTTAATTTAAATTCTCGATCGATTTCTGTCAACATAGACACGGTCACAGAGAGTTTATGGGAATTACAATTGGACATGTGCAACTTGATGAGTTTGAAATCATCGAGAGTGATGCCTCTCTCTTTATCCAGCTGATGCACAACGTCGACCTCTTCTGGGTCCAAAAGTTCTTTGCTGCAAAGAACAAGAAAACATCACAAGAAATAAAGAAACAAAAAAGAGCGATTGAAGATGAAATTAGGGTTCTATTAGACATACTACTGAGAAGAAATCCAGAAATTGGCAGCCATATGAAACACCTAGTAGAAGCAGAAATTGGCCCCCTGTTTATGAGAGACGAAAAATAGAAGGGGAAAAAAAGAGAAAAAGAAAACAATGTCAGCTCACTACTTCGTTGGGCTTAATAACTATCAGCTTTAGAAGGCCCATAAAGGAGTCGGCCCAAAACCAAAATGTCGAGTTAATGCTCTTATGATGATGGGTATATAACAAGTGTTTAGAAGCGCACAATAAAGGAAAAGTTTGGAGTGTTATTCGATTTTAATTTATATATACTTATATATAATATAGAATTATTATTTTGACATTTTAAAAAATATCTTAATTATATTATATTAATATCTTATACGTATAAAAATATTTAAAAAAACATACAAGTTATTTTGTTTATTAATTAATTATATTAAAAAAAAATATTTCAATCAAAATAGAGTAGTAAACATTTACCGGCAAATGTTTGACTGATTTTTTTACAATGTTTTGCTCCTTCCCATTCTGTATCTTGAAACAAAATTAGGGAGGAAATGACAAATGTCAATTCCAGCTTAGGAGTCACGAGCTCATTGGAGATTAGGTGAAAATTTAATTTAGGTTAACAATCAATTAATCACATCAAAAATAAGTTTTTATTTTTATAAAATAAAATTTTAAAATACTTACACATTATTTTTTCTAAATTTTATTTATAACTAAAATATACTAAATATATTATTATTATTATTATATATTAACACGTATAAGATGTGTAATCTCACTATTTTTAACTAATAATTTTGAATTTAAGTCAGTGTGAATCTCAAAGTGGATTCGGAATACCAAATCAAACAAAAAATATTAGGTGCGCAAAGGGAGACTTGGTTCAACTACAATATTATGTGTTGCTTATTAATCTCTTAGTCAAAATTGACTTTCTTGAATATATAAAAAAAAAATCAAAGAAAAAACATTTGTTTTAGACAAGTATTATTTGTAGAGTCAGCTGAAATTCTTGTGATATGATTGAGCGTGGCGGGTTAAATCAGGATATTAGATTATTTTTTAAAAATGAGTTATTTATGTTAATTTGAATTTTTCTATTAAAATGAAGTATATAGATAAAGAATTTCCTAATGGCGGGATAATATAATTCAATAGTATGATAAAAATAAATTTAGTTAATTTTCAAAAATAGATAGATAAATTGTCACGCCCCACCTTGGGGGTATGACTGGCACCTGCTGCCCTATTAAGACCTGACCTGCTGAACTGTTAAGCCTGGGCGCATCTGGCGCCTGGCTGGCTCTAGCTCAAATTTCTGGAAACAAAGGGCTATATAGCGGCTGTAAATACAGCCCCCGGCCCATTGGCCCATAGCCTTCTGTACCTGTACTACAGCTGACCAGAAACAAGGCAATTCAGGGGAACCTATGCGGGCCGACAAGGCCACCATGCTGTCTAGTTATCTGCAACTCAAGCATAACATATTGAAAAGCTACGTGACCGGCAAGGTCACCACTACTGGTAAACTATGGCCCCACACGGCCATTACAAAAGAAAGAAGTAGTAAAGGCAACTATACAACTGCACGGCCCCACACGACCGGCTCATCTGACCACAGGGAATATAAACAGACTGCAAGCCTCTAAGAAGGATAATAGAAATGATCGGGACAGGGCCTCGACCTACCCGTACTGTACAACAAAAGGAACTGAACTACACCTCTAGAAATTCAGTCTCCGGATGACAGGAGCTGAATATTCGACCGCTGATGGGGATCACATGGTATCGCCTGCGCGTCTATGGGTACCTGCAGGTAAGTAATGCAGCGCCCCACTGGGCGTCAGTACCGCTGGTACTGAGTATGTAAAGCAAACTGAATACAGCTGAATACAAGTAATATAACTAAAAATTCTGAATAGTATGAGATAACTAAATCTGTAAGAACTGAAGGGATATCTGAAATCAATCACATAACTGTCAAAACTGAAATAAGAAGGAGTAGATAACTGTCTGATAGTGTAGATCGTACCTGTTCTTAATCATACTGAAGGGAGTAGGAATCATACCTGGAGACGTATCATTCTACTACTAATCTGCTCGTATCTACTGTAATATGGTATAACATACATAACATAACATGGCATACACAACCTTACCCGGCCCCCATAAGCCGGGAGGTACAATCAACACAGAATCTATACCCCTACCCCGGTCAACCCATCTCCTACACTGGCTGTAAGCATCCTGCCGGTCCCCTGGGTATGCACTTGGGCTCGCTGAGCCCCTGACTATAACTGCATCTGAGTCCGGAGAACTCCTGAATCTGCACCCGGGCGTATCCGCTCGACTGGGGTGTGTAAGGGCCGATCAAGGCACAAGTATGGGGAAAACTGGCATCCCATCTTCGTCCCCTGGCGGGACGGCATGCCACTCCGTAGAGTGACGTATCCTCGTCCTCTGGTGGACGAGTCGATACAGCTATTAACCCTGGGCGGTCATGGATGGTAGGTGATCCAACCCCAAACAATACAATGGTCTCAACTGGTAATACTATCTGAGTATCTCGTATGCTGAGGCTAATAGGGGTAAAGTATCACCTATATTACATGCTGGCTAATAGTAGTAATCTGTACGTATTTAATACGTGCTGAGGCAGGTAAAGATGTATAAATGTGAACATAGTCTCCTGCCGGGCTGTACTGAGCAAATGCTATATAAGATAATGTTTCTGCTGAAAATTCTGCTGTTTACTAAGTTTCTGTATACATTATATGTTGGACTGATGATAGAAATAAGTACATACTTAATACATGTTGAGGCTGGAAGTACTATATATGTATGTACGAATATAATCTTTCTGCTAGACTACGCTGTATACTAACTTTCTATAGTAACAGGATTTACTAATCCTGACATGCTTTCTGAACTTCATTTAGTCTGCTATTCTATTTCTGAAGTGCTTTACGGATACTGTACTACTTCACGGGGTTTCAGCTGAACACAACAATATCTTAACATGGCATATTACATCATACACTGAATATACGGGGTAATCTCTAACGCTTGCGTTAGAATCTATTTCATACCGTTAGGTTTCATACACATTACAACCCAATGTTTCTCACATCGTACCACCATTCATAATAACGCAATACTCGACTTCTGAACATTCTACTGGTCCGTAATTTATTACGCTATACTGATATTACTTAACTTGCCGAAGGAAACTAACTTTACATACCTTATCTTCGACTATTCGTCCGTCGGACGAGGCTCGGCCGGTACTTCAACTATTTTCTCCCAACTGCATTCATAAATACATCAATCAATACTAAATACAACATTATTGTAAAGAGCGACGTTACTTTCGATTTAATTTATAGCCTAAACTTAGGCTTATCGAAAGACGGTCAAAAACTCGCTATTTTCCAGCGGCCCAGAAGGGAGAATTATTTACTTCTCAGCTAGGAACACATAGACATTAATTTAGAGCAATTCTACTTACTTTAGTTCGGCGGCTCGCCGATTCGTCGGCCGTTTTTCGCAAAACTAACTCCGTAGAAATGCTCTCTGCTGCTAAATACCTTGATATCTAGGATTAATTTGGGTTTGGGCAGCGTTTGGCAGCGTAATCGGACGAAAATATTTAATTTTCTTCGTCTTCTCTTTGTTTACAGCGTTTCTGGAATTTGGTAAGTGAGGGAAATGATTTTAACCCGAAGTGGGGGCTTTATATACTTGGGCCTGGACAAGGGCAACGTGTCACGGAGCCATCGCGGAGGGGCTCTGCCTCGGCTCCTCCAGCGATGGTTCGACAGGTTTCTCGTCCGATCCTTTTCCCGGGCCTTTCCCTAGCACGTATGGCTTTCAAATATGCTTAACCAACGTGCGAATAGGTCATCTAAGTGCCGGGAATTCTACGGGGTATAACATAAATTTGATCATTTTTTTAAAAATTAATTTTTTAAAGAATAGTTCAAAACACACACAATAACAAAAATTACTTTTGTTTCAATTTACATATATTCTTCCTTTTCTATTCATTCTTAAAAAATATATAAGTTTTATATTTAGTACTCCGTCTGTTTCTTTTTACTTGTTAGGGTAAGGTTTACATATCATTTAAGCAAAAATTAATAAGGATTGCATTTTGACTAGTACAACCTTATTAATTGATAGATACGTTTTGAAAACATACAATAACGTGACTTAAGTGCTAAGTGTAAAGTTGAAAAAAAATGATCAATTATTTTTTTAAATTTTGAAACTGACAACTATTTTGGAAGAACTATTTTTAATATATCTAACAATAAAAAATAAACGGAGGGAGTAATAATTTAATATTAAATATTTTATATTATTTTAAATCATAAATTTCTTATTTTAAAATTTCATAGTCAAACAATATGTTAACATTTATATGCAGATTTTCAGTATGAGTTTCTGAAATTAATTACCAAATAAAATTTTTTAAAAAAGGACCAGAATTTGACTTATTTACTGTTGGAAGATGACCAAAACCCACCAAATCCGTTATGGAAAGTATACTTTCCGGATACCAACTAATTAAATGTCCTAGGTAATCTGTTACACCCAAAAAAATAATTTTTAAAAAAATAATCATAATTAGGGAAAATATTTAATAATCCACGTGTTCATTTTTTATTGGATACACTACGTAGACCAGCCACCGAAACCCTCCACGGTGTGTGTTCTCTACAAAACTCCGCTATTTTCAAAGCCTTAAAAAGCTAATCAAAGAAAACGTTAAAACTCTTTCTTTCATAAAATCCTCAGAAAAAGAAAAAAAAACAAAAAACTCCGGTGATTGGAAGAGAAGAGGGTGACTGAGATGGGTCAAAAGGGGTATCAATCGCCGGCGAGGAAACTGTTGTCATGGGTTCGAAAGCAATCGAAGAAAGTGAAAATCTTTTTGGGTATCATCACAGCGATCACTCTAGTCGTGACTCTCAAGTTAGTTGTTCATGATCACAACTACTTCTTCGTTGTGGCTGAAGCTATTCATTTGATTGGGCTTTTGGTTTTGATTTACAAATTGACCACCCTCAAGACTTGCTCTGGTAATATCATTTCATACAATCTTTTTGTTTTCTGTTAATTGGAAAAATTAATTCTTTTATCTTTTCACCCATCCAGAGTTGAAACTCAGTTTTGGCTGTTTTTCCCCTTTTCATTGAGGAATAAACTAGGAATTTGGATTGTTTCGTGTTACTCTGTTACTGTTATGTTCAAAGTTTATTGCTTTTATGTGTAAAGATCCTTTTCTTAAATTGTCTGCTTTTAGAAATGTTTAGAAATTGTCTGGTTATAAATTTAGTGGAGTCATTTTCTGAGGTATTCATGTTTGCCTGTGGCAGCTCTAAAGGGTACTCCTTTTGTGTTCTTTGTTCTCCTTTTACACACAACTTAGCTAGCATTTGGCCACTGAGAGTAGGTTTTAAAAATTTATGTTCGAATGTCTGTTTGGCCTTGAAATTTAATAAGAAACAACCAGTTTTTGGGACTTTCATTCACAAAAACTTTAATTTTTTCTAAGAAATGCATGTCCAAACTCCTAACACAATTTTAAAAGCCCAAATTTTCAAGTTTCAAATTTTTAACTTTAAAATCTATGATCAAACAGGAGCTTAAATTTGGGAATTGGGATATTCTGTGGGGAGCTATTAGCTTTTTCATGTACCTCCCCTTATACCCTCTAAAAAACAGAAACTAAAAAATGGATTTTTGGGCATTTTTAATTTTTTTTGGGTCTTTCAAGGTAGCCATTTTCTGGTTGATACATAAAGTAAAATACAAAATAAATAAATAAAAATATTCAAAACAAAGTTCAAAATGAGTCAGTTGAATCTGACTAGGAGTTATTGTCATGGATTATGCTATAGCTAAATGAAAGAGGGCGTGTCAATTTTTTTTTTTTTTTAGAGAGAGGGTGTGTCAGATTTGTTTCATAAGGAACCTCTTGAATTTGATAGTAACATATTGTTCCTGTGGTCCTTTTGAAAATAAAAAAGAAAAACACATATTGTACCTGCATGGTCCTTAAGAAACATATAGTAGAACTTTTTTCTAAAAAGAAAAAAGAAAAGGAAAGAAGAAACCTATTCTAGAATACTTGTGGCAGAAGTATGTAGATAATATGGGGTCTGCTAACATGCTGTTTTAATGAAAAGATTCCAAAAGGATTTGGATAATATAGTTAAAAAAACATTTGATCATCTTAGGATAAAAAGTTTAAGTTCTTTTTTAATTGAATCATCAACTATTCCCCTTTTTTTAATGAATGTTATCCATACCAAATACAGTATCTTTTTATTGGTATTTATGTATGTAACTGAAAGTTGCTGCTATACAGGAAGTAATATGCCCAACCCCTTAAAGACAAATTGACAGGCCATTCTTTTTTTTTTTGAAGTTACTTGGTGACACAAAAAAAGACGATTCATTTTTCTCAAGGAAATATATAGCAGTTCAGGGGTGTAATTCTAATTTTAATGTTATAAGTTATAAGTTACTGTACCGATTACCGCTGGCAAGGTGTTTGTTCAATAGTCTGATGCACCTTTTTATTCCTACGGATCCTTAGATGGCAAGGTGGTATGCTCTCTGTATATTCATGTTGTATGAAATGTGCTACTTCTGGGACCATGTTATTACAGGCACGATGCGAGAAGTCTAAAATTGGTTGCTTTTACTTGTCCCACTCGTTATAGATTGTCATTCTTTTTTACTGGACCTGAAGAAAAGATCACTTTTTCACCATTTGTCTGAGGTTCTTTCTTCTCCTGCTTTATTAGGTCTTTCATTGAAGACTCAAGTGCTTACAGCTGTATTTTTGGCTGTAAGATTATACTGTAGTTTCATCATGGAAGCAGATATCCACACTGTGCTAGATCTTATCACCCTTGTGGCAACATTGTGGGTCATATATATGATGAAGTTCAAGCTAAAGGCATCCTACATGGCAGATCTGGATAACATGCCCCTTTACTATACGGTAAATACAATTTCGCCAATGGCTCTTTTCCGCTTGATTGTTGTTGAATCAAATTCTGAATTCTGCAAATTTCTTGAGTAATTAAGCTTTGTATAGAACAGTTACTTTTGTTAGAAATGTTAATTCGATGTTCCATCTACTCTGTCCATGATAAAACTTTGTTTTTTATTGTTTTCTCCTACACACGATCACTTTCCTCCATGTGAAGTTATCTAGACTTCTATTAGTTCCATAAGTTGCATGTATATGACGCATGTGTGTCCTTAGCAAGGGGAAGCAATCAAATTAGAAGGAAGAAGATCAAACATTTATTGTTCACATACTAGAAGGAAGATTATGAACCTGTTGTTGGTAGGAGGTAGCAGGTACTTCATGAAATTAATCGAGATGTGCAAGCTGGCCCGAACACCATGGTTATAAGAAAAAAATGTTCAGACAACTAAGTACGGGGCCCGAAGTCTTTATACTGGTTTTAGATCAATAGGCAGTCAACTTAACATGGTTTAACACATAACATCTTAAGTAACTTCAGTTCAGGTTCATTCTCATCTTACTAAATCTAGTTGCAGATGTCATTGTTCGTTATTCTTTATATTTTGCACCTAGTCATTGGGGTCAGTATGTTTCTGCACTCAAGTGGTTGACTGGCCAGGGATTTGAGTTCCTTTTCAGTGAATATGTAACTCCGCATTATTTGAAATGATAAATACAAGTAAATACTTTCCACTAGACAAAATCTGCAGCTGTAGTTTGAAGAGGATGGTTCTCTTACATGTTGCTTTCTGTGAGATAAATTTGTGGATGTTCTTTGAACTTCCTGGAAGTAAATAGAATTCCCGGCCTTCTAGATTGTGGTATTTCTACTAAGTTGTTATGATACAAGACAGTGACATCCTCTGCAGAGATAGTCCCTTATAAATGATTTCTTGCAAATAGAATTGCTTCCTGATATTGCCACTCCTTTGCGCAGATAGTTCCTGCCGCGGTTTTATCCTTCTTTGTCCATCCGACTACAAGTCATATTCTGATAAACCGGATGCTTTGGGCTTTTTGTGTATATCTGGAATCCGTCTCAGTGCTGCCTCAGCTTCGTTTGATGCAGAATGTTCAGGTTCATATCTCTTCTTCTCCAAAAGATTGAGAACAATATCCTGTCTGCTTGTTAAACTTGTCTTTCCTGAATAAAAAGCTAACAGCATGTTCTGTTCTTGCATTTCAGATAATTGAGCCATTTTCAGCCCATTATGTTTTTGCACTGGGTGTTGCAAGATTCTTGGGTTGTGCTCATTGGATTATTCAGGTTAGTTTTGTAGTCCTATCTTGTGCTGAACTCACTGCTCTCATCTATACATATGTGTAACAGTTTAAATTATTAAACGTATCAATATGACACATTCATTCTCAACTCGCTGATCCTAAATTTTGGATTCGCAATCTGGTCCAAAATGGCAACAATGTACACATGTCTTCATTTATTCATCTCTGGACTTGAGAGTTACAACTATTCCTATACAGGTCTATGACACTGCTGGAGCATATATTTACTTGGCTGGACGCGGTTACTTCTGGATACCTATGGTCTTTTTGGCTGAAATCGTTCAAACGTTCATATTGGCCGATTTCTGTTATTATTACGTAAAGAGGTGAGCCGTTTAGCCGGAGTAATTCAACTTGTGTTCATGTATAATCCAACTTCATTTAACAAATCTGCTTTGTCGTCTTTCTTGATTTGCAGTGTCATGAGCGGCCAATTGATCGTTCGCCTGCCAACGCCGGTGTAAATGGCTGTATAAAAGAGACTGTAACATTTTGTTAGTTGTTAAGTTATCATGTGAAATGAAACTACCAAGTTTTTTACCTATCAAATTCTCCATTCTCCCTTTTTCTTTTGTCAAAGAAGCAAAAGTTTTCGTTTTGGAGATTGGCATTTTCCCCTTAATTTGAAATTTTAAGCGTATAAGTTTCAGGAAACATCGACGGAACCGATCTTTGCTCTTCTTTCTTCCCCTTAATTTCCTTAACCTAGTGTTTTTGTCTATTGATTTGATATAAATAGTCCGCGTCAATTAAATTGGAAAAGCATAGCAGATCGTGTGGTGTTCATGCGGCTCGACAGCCTTTGAAAATCCGAAGCACCTAATTTCCTCAGTGACACGACAGCTGACATATACTTTCGCGGTGGCCCCACCACGCGTCACGTTCAGCTACCTTTTCCAGAAGGACCCACCAGAACAAGACCAGAGTGCGCCGTTATCCGCCACGTCTACATTTGAGCACACATTTTTAGGAGAAACCAAAATCTTTTTCTCCCACTTGACTTGATCGAAATGGAACTATTCATCCCTTTCTGTTCAGTCGGACACGTTTCACGAAACTATAACCTTCAGTGAAACGTGCCACCGTTAGAATCCACGTGGCAGATAAACAGCATTGCAGGTTTTGAGGTGGTGGATTAATTAAAGCTCTACTTAAACGCTGGATTTATCAAATCTTAATTACGTGTCATGAAGCTTTCACTTCATCGTCTCTTTTCATGCCACGTGGCGCTCTTCCCGCCCCCCCTTTCTCCCCTCCGGGTCTCTACATTTACTGCTTAAATAAATACTACTACTACTGTTTTTATCTTCTCTGTAAATCTTTGTTCCAAAGAAAGATTTTAAAAAAAGAACTTTTTTTTTCCTGAAGAATTAAGCAAAATGTTGAAGCTTTTGAAGGGTAATTTTGAGGAAGATGAAAATGGGATTGGATTGAGTTTAGGCTTATCAATTGGAGGAAATTATAACAATGAGAAAATGGATTACAATTCAGATGATAAGATGTTAGTACAAGAGAGGCAAAGGTCACAAAAGAGGAAAATACAAAGTGAAAGGATGGAGAATGAAGAACTAATTTCCAAAGAAACAGTTCGTAGAAAAGAGGAAATTGGTACTTTTGGCAATGAATGTTGTACCTGTGATGAAGCAGCAAAAAGTTTGAATCTTTCATTGAACCAAGATTCATATGTAAATGATCAGAATCTTGCGGTTCCTATTTGGGCACGGGATGCTGGGAAAAGGGAATTAATGAAGAAGAATTCTCGAGGTTTTAGACTTTATAACGAGAATGTCATGAGTTATAACCAATGTGGAAGTAGTGTGTCGGAGCAAAATCTGTCGGGCAAAAGCAGTTTTAAGAATTATAAAGCATTGTCTAATGGATCTACGGAGAGATGTTCTTCTTCCCCAATTTCAGAATGCCAAAGTTCGTCTCCTAAAGGTAAGCTACTTTGTTCTTTTGTTGAATTTGAAGTTCCTTGTGTTTTAATTTGCCTTTATCTGGTCTATTGGGTATTCATGTGATGATTGAAGAATGAAAAAAGTAGATGGGTGGATTTTTTATAAGTGCTTGGGAAATCCTTTAGTTTGTGGGGTTGAATTAGGCTTAAGATTTATTTTTTCATCTGGTATCAGAGCTGTAACCATCTCCCTCGATGTTAGGCGTTCAAATTAAATTATCTACATATCAAATGTCCAGTTCTGTTCTCGAATTAAATTATAGATCAAAAAAATTGAACTAGTAGTATAAGGGAAATTTAGCTGCATTTACTATTTCATGTATATTTATTGACCACATTTGATATATATTTATTGACTACATTTTATCTTGGTGACTTTGCAGGTAGAAGCAGTAGTGAAAATGCACAAGGGAATCAACCTAGTACTACAAGTAGTAATAATGCCATGCCCATCAAGTCTGATTGTGGAATTCAATTACTTTCTGGAATGCCATGTGTTTCAGCGACTGGTAATGGTCCAAATGGGAAGACGATAAATGGGTTATTGTGCAAGTACAATAACAAAACAGAGATCAGCATCGTCTGTGTTTGTCATGGAGAGTCATTTAATCCTTCTGAATTTGTGGAGCATGCTGGGGGTGTTGATGTATCCCACCCTTTGAGGCACATCACTGTAATTCTTGATGGATGGATACCCAAATGATCTTTCTACTTTATTATTATATCAAAGACTTATATCAAAGACAAGCTTAGATGGGACTGCAAATATGTTAAAAGTTTTGCTAGGTATGTGGAAATATATACTACTTATAGGAGCCTCCTTTTGTTGGATTTTGAAGCATTATTTCTTTTCAATTGGCTTATTGGCACATAAATTATACCTTCTTTGCTACAATTTATATTACACTTTCTTGTGTGGAATCATGGATATACTTCTGATTCGGTGGTTGCATAGAATTCTCAAATTTAACCCATTCTCTCTTTCAACATCCCCAACTTTACTTTCCTCCCATTTTGTTTTTAGCACATTTGGACCTACCGAAACTCTAAGATTTTCAATCACACAACTTCTGAACTATCTTTGACAATAATTCTTTTAACGAGTCATTGAATATTATTACCTGGCTACCATTGCTAAGAACCATTCCTAAGAAGAGTGCGATGACAACCTTCAAAATTTAATTATTACAGATTTAACATGAATTTGAACCGTCGATGTCAAAGTACTTATATATGTATTAACATAGATATAACTACAAGGTATCTATTGCATCGTGTGGGTGCTCCCGAGATAGGCATACATGGAGGAAGCAGTACCAAGCGGTTGACAAATTTGCAGCTTTTAGATCCATCATGGAGTACTCGTCAACTTTAACGATTTTTGCTTTACCATTTTCTTTCATGTTTGGTATACACATCTGAGGACCTTTTTGTTAATAGACTACCAACTCACGTATACACATGAGGACCCCTTTGTTAATAGACTACCAACTCACTCAAGTTACCTTTAAAAGCATTTTTTTGTATAGCGTTTTTTATCACAACTTTCTTTTGTAGCGACTTCTTAATGAGTCGTCTCGCTATTACCGTAAATAACTACTGTAATGATATTGGTCATGAGTCGTCTCGCTATTACCGTAAATAACTACTGTAATGATATTGGACCAAGCCAATCTAATATTCCTTATAATACTTCATTGTTTAGCCAAATATAAATATAAATCAATTTTATAAAGAAAAAAATCATATGAGTATTATGATACATATATTTAAAAAAGTACATCCTTTTATTTTATTTTATATAATATTATTTTACATGTTTAAAAAAGAATATCATAGTGCACTTTTTTTTAAAATTTTATATGACATTTTTTTAAAGAATTTTTTTATTTTTTATATGATATTTTTTTAAAAAAATATCTTTTTATTTACAAATAATTGATTCTATAACGATACAAACGTCATAACATACTTAAATTATAAATTTTAAAAATTATATATATATATATTAATATTTTATACTCAATCGAACATCATCTATATAAAATTGAAAGCAGCATAATTCCATAATGTGCGTAAAATGGAAGCAACAAGCAAAAATAGAAGGCTCAAAAAGAAAAAAGAATACTCTCTGTTTACTTTACTTATTTATTACATTAAGAATGAATATTTATTTATTAATTAATTTTTATATTAATTATAATTATTTTTAAAAATATTAACTTTATTATATTTAAAAAATGATGCAATAATTCTAAACAATTAATGAACGGTGTAGAATGCAAAGTACTATTGCGAACGGACGAAGTACTAAAAATTTCTGTGTCGAAGATTCTGGAAGTGGCAACTTGCAACTAACATTCAGTATTAACATTGAGCTAATAAATGCACAATGTTTAATATAGTACACTATTTTGTCCGATTTATTTTATATATTTACTATATTAAAAGAAATAATTTATTTTTAATTTTTAATTTATGTTATGATTAACTATAATTATTTTAATATATATTTTAAAAAAATTAAAAATTTATTATATTTAAAAAATAATATAATAAATTTATTATTGTTAATTAATAATGTTTAATATTATACTAAAAATGAATGTTCTTATTTACTTGTCTAATTTACTCTTATTATTTTGAAAGTCTCTCTATAAACTGACGTCGTAAACTCGTATAGAGCCTTCTTCATGAAAGAGATGTACAAAAGAGGATTGAAGAAGACGAAGAAGAAGATGACTGGGGTTTAGGTGTTTGATAGCATTTTATTGATTAGTGAATTTGACTGGGGAAGAGTTAGGTTAAATAATGTTAGGTTGAGTAAAAATATGGGTGGGTTAAATAAGTAACGTGCTTCACTTAAATATGGCAACGTGTGCAAACTGATATTAAAAGATCAGGTACTAAATATGTTAAAAAATAATGGCATGAATAATTTTTTTGTGTAAAAATAGTGGCATAAACGCGCCTAATTATTAACGGATGATATATATTAGTTTTTTTTAAAAAATCTGATAGTATATCTGAGGTTTTTGTTTAGTTATTATTTTTTATCAGGTATGCTAAAATAATAGTGGACAAGCAAAGACGAACTTAATTAACAAAAGTAACAGTATTCAGTTTAATTAATTTACTCCATTTAATGATAATTAATTAATGGAGTAACTATTATTGGTCATAAATATAAATTAAGTTTAATATCTCACGAGTCACCACATCTCGCGTATAAATTCCTCTGTGGAGCCCTTCTCTCTCCTTTTTCCCTCTCTCTCTACTCGCGCTTCTTTGAGATCCACCACTCCGTCTACAGCAAAACCCTAGAACACAAACCTTCTCCTCCTCCACATCTAGAGAGAGAGAGAGAGACGAAGAGTGAGAAGCTCAGGGACTGTACCAGCAAACTTCTCTCCTCCATTGACCTGATCCGATACAAATCCAGGTACAAATGTTTAGTCTGTACGCGAACTTTAATTATTGAACACAGTTCATTCTTTTACGTGTTTATATTCGTTTCTACATGTGATGTAGAGAGATTTGTTCGCTTAAGATCACGAGAACAGAGGATTTGAGCTTTTCCCCCACTTTTTTTGGGTTAATTTTCGGTTTAGGGTCTTAAATAGGAATCCGATCGACGATGGCGGCCGAAGCAGCGGTAGCAGTAGCAGCAGCAGCAACACCAGTTTCTGCGCAAGTTGTGCGTATATATGTCATTCTGTTTCCAGATTTTCTTTTCCTTTAGCGGATAATCATTGACTTCGATTTGATGGTTTATAGGTTGCAAATGCATTTGTTCAGCAATACTATCATATATTGCATCATTCCCCTGGACTCGTATTTAGGTTTTACCAGGATATAAGCAAGCTTGGTCGCCCTGAAGATGATGGATCCATGAGCATCACTACGACTATGCAAGTAAGTGCAAGTGAACTATGCTTCTCATATAATATGTTATTCCTTCCCCCTATATTCATTTAGTTTGAGAAACTTATGTTTTGTTCCTTTACTATTGTGTGTTCTTCAATTCTTATTGGCTGTTAGGAAAATTCTGTAAGAATCAAGGGGTCGTAATTTTCATTTCTGCAGGTAAATATCGCAGTTTTAGAAGAAATTTCGTTAATAATGATCAGTGTTAGGTGATCACATGTAAAAGACACATTTTTTCTAATTAATATCGGCAGATTTCTACGGAAAAAATGGTTATTTTTCTCTCTGTTTCAAACTAAATGTCTTAATTTGATTTTTGTACATACATTTAAAAGCTAAAAACTGGAATAACGTCTTAGTTGAGAGAGAATGTTCTATATCGACCTTTAGTTTTACATAAAATAATGTAGAGCGGAAAGTCATACTTACAGGCTTTGTTACCTGTAGAGATGTTGGGCATACTTGAATCTTTTATGCCTGTATTGGGGTTTGGAGAAGATCTGATTGCCTTTGAACGACTTTTAAACTGGTCAACATTGAGAGGTTTACCTTTAGGTAACTAGAGGGGGATCTAGGAATTTTATACTATGGGTTCATGATCTGGGTTCCAACAACTAAACCCAACACCTTGTTTAAGTTAAGGGGTTCATACTTCATATTTTCAAGATTATGGGTCTAAACTGAAAGTTATGGGTTCAATTAACCCACGTCTATAGCGCTAGATAGGGCCGTGGGTATTATAGACAGATAGATTTATCACTTTCTGCTGCTCTGTCTTGTTTTATCTTTTGAATCAACAATGCTGTAGTTGCTAATGTTCTTTTGTTATGTCAAAACACAGGCAATAAATGATAAGATACTCTCACTTAACTATGGAGACTTTAGAGCAGAGATTAAGTCTGTGGATGCCCAGGAATCCTTTAATGGCGGGGTGCATGTCCTTGTAACCGGATATTTGACTGGGAAAGACAACTTGATACGAAATTTTTGTCAAACTTTCTTCCTAGCACCGCAAGATAGAGGGTACTTTGTCTTGAATGATATGTTTCGATACGTAGAGACTGTCAGTCAGCATGATACAGTCCAGGCAGCAGTAACTGATGTTGCGGCTCCTGTCGCGCCAGAGCAAAGTAATTAAAACAATTGCTTGTTTCTTTTTACAATACCCTAATTAGCAACTCATGAAGTATTTGTTTTCTAGTTATTGCAGATCCACCTCCTGTACAGCAGAATCACATTCCTGAGCAAAGCACACCGCCAGTGGAGGAAGCTGATGCGGGAGAAGTTTACAACCCTCCTGAGAATGGTGATGTGCCTATTGTTGAAGAGGAAGTTCCTGTGTCTGAGGTTGTAGATGAAGTCCAAGATGTCTCTGAAGTGGTAGTTGAATCTGACGCCAAAACTGGGGAAGTTCCTAAGAAGTCATATGCTTCAATTGTAAGTGGGCCATGGACAACATGTGACCGGAAGCATATTTTTCCTAGTGTATACTTTCAATGGGTTGATTAGCAACATTAATACCTATTAGAGTGGGTTAGAGTCCCACATTGTTGGGGAATTGACTGGTGGTTTGCTTATATAGACTTGGCCAATCCTCCCCTCATAAGCTATCTTTTGGGGTTGAGTTAGGCCTAGGTGTTATATCTTTACAATACCTTCATACTTATATTATATGCTGCCGAGCCTTTAGAGAAATTAGAATTTGCTAGTCTAGATGTTCTGTAATGGTCTCTAGCAAAGATGATTTGAGTAACGAGAAGGTCCGTTAAAGCTTTCTTAGTTATGAAACTTTGCAATTTGTTTCAGGTCATGCATCTCAAGGAAAGTGCTGCTACCTTTTCTCCTCCTCCAGCACCTGCTCCTAGGAAGCCTGTAGCGAGGAGTGCTGAGCAAGTGAATCAACCTGCTCCAACAGCAACTGATGGCCCAGTTTCCAGCTCAGATGCTGTTGATAACATAAATGACTCTGAAGGCATGTAACTGCACAGTTTGCTGCTAGTTTTTTTTCATCCATCTAATTTTGTTTCACAATGATTTGTATGGATTCCTCATACTTGTGTTTGTTAAACTGCCTCCAGCAGCTGATGGCTACTCAATCTATATAAAGGGCTTGCCTATGAGTGCAACTGTGGCCTTACTTGCAGATGAGTTCAAGAAGTTTGGGCCAATCAAAAATGGAGGAATTCAAGTCAGAAGTAACAGGGTATGTCTGTTTTTGCTATTTTCCTGCTAATTAAAGAAAAAGCTGTATATGTGCGCATTCTTTTACTATGAGTTCCTCCTTTGCATGAATTATTTAATCAATAAACTTGGTTTATGGCAGCAACAGGGATTTTGTTTTGGATTTGTGGAATTTGAAGTGGAAAGTGCTGTGCAAAAAGCAATCGAGGTATCTCATGTTGACCCCTCATGCATGTCATTTATTATAAGCTGGAGTGCATGAAATCGAGAGGATCAGTTGCTAAGATTTCTTTCCATATGCTCTTCTTTTATTAGTTGTGTTGAGTGACCATATTGCTGACAACTCTTTTCTTTGAAGTTGAGCTTTTTGTTTTTTTTAGTTCAGCTTCACTTTAAACTCTATCTATGGAATTAATCATAGATTTTGTTTCAACGTCTCTTTTAATTTGCATTGTATTATTTGATGTTTTTAGTATCCATCTCTTTGTTAATAAAGAATTGGTAACTAATTCTAACAGTTTTATTGTTGTATAGTAGCTATATGCATCGTACTGTTTTACTCGTAATTGTGGAAGAGGAATTACTGAATCATAAAACAATTCTTTTCTAATTGATGGTAGGACAAAATGATTTCTCTGTAAATGTCTAATTGGTCCATTTATACAACTGCTAAACCCAGTGTAGGATATACTATTAATGAACCTTCTCTTAAATGTATCATTTGTCAAATTGACTCTATTTCTGAACATAATAGTGTCTCCTGTATATATTAAAGTTAAAAAACTACGGAAAAGCTTAGGGTTTATTATTTTATTCGGTTAAAATTGCTGGGAATTTATATAGCTCTTCATCCTAGTTGTTTTGCGATGTCAATAGAAATTCTTTCTATTTAGGTTTTCTCTTTAGTCTTGCTATGAAGAAGCTTTTCCTCAAGATGATGCCTACGTTCTTAAAGTAGGAAACTTGATGAGTTCAATTTGGTGCAGTTTGCTCTTACAAATTTACAGATCAGACAGTTTAAACTGTTGGAAGGTCTCACAAATAAAAGTTATAGGAAGTTTATATGGTTTGAGTGTTATTTTTATATGAGTTGTGACAGCTGTCAAATGAGTGGGTTGGATCAGATTTGGAATAGTTAAAATAGGTCGAGTCAATGAACGCGTCATGACCCAATTCCCTGATATTTGTTTGGGTTATGATGGACTTAAAAACGTGTCATAGCCTGAATGCCAATTCAAAACCGGCTTTGAATTTTTTGATATGTAGCTATACAATTGAGCTGCTACATATATGTCAAAACTTCTCCCTCCCTCTCCTGGAACAGAAGGAAACTTGACTGTAGTTTTGCTTAGTGGACTAGTCTGTCTGATTAAGTCTGATCCCTCATTTGTGGGTCAAATTTGGTAATGTCAAAGTTAACTACACGTCCCTTGCACAACCTATCGAAGTGTGGCGGCTAACACTTTTGTGAGACTATTGTGGGACCCCTTATCTTTTAGTAAGGACATGGTTAATATGTTCAATCACATTAGGCCTTCATTAACAATTCTTACTGTCACCACTTCCAGTTCTGCAAATACACTATCTCCTTTGCATTTTGTTTGGCTCTATTTTCCCTTATTTGTTATCTCTAGAAGAGATCGGCACGTCTGTATATTTAGAAACTCAATGATATACATTCCCTTTATAATTTGGCTTGAGTTGTTACAAACCCCACTAGGTAGAAAACAGACTAAGGTACAATAGTATATTTGACATGTGGCTATACTCTGCATTCCAAGTTGTTGCCTGCGAAAACTTTAAATTCCACAGTTCAAGGGGATAGAAATTACCTTAAGAAAGACTTGTGTCTTCTGTCACAAGTTCGAGCCCATCATCTGCGAGTTTCACTTTCATGTGGTTGGTATCAGAAGCAAATAGTGATTTATTGAAAATGCACTTTTGGTCATGTTGGTATGATTATCCTTTTGGCAGGATGCGTGCTAGTACTCCCTGCTTGTGTTATTCCTCATCCCGTGTGTCTCTCTGTACTTGCTCAGTTTACTTTTGGCTTCCTTTATTTCAGGCCTCTCCAGTTTTAATTGGTGGACGGCAAGCTGTGGTTGAGGAGAAGAGGTCTACTAATTCTCGAGGTAAGTTTAACCATTGTCCCTGGAAGTGATTTATGATTAGAATGACTGAGAAGCATAGCCAACGGGAAAGATCTAAATAATTGCATATTCGACATGTTAGGGTGTATTGGACATGTTTCCATGATTCTGCTTCTATTCTGATTGAGGAGAATATTATGTTACACATGTTTCCATGATTCTGCTTCTATTCTGATTGAGGAGGATATTATGTTGTTCTTTCACTTTCCTGGTAAAGCATTGTTGACACTTGACAGCTTCTCTCTACCTCCACGAAGTAGGGAAAAGGTCTGGGTACACTCTACCCTCCCTGACCGCGCCTATGGGATTACACTGGGCATTTTGTTGGTAAAGCATTGTTGAAAGGAGGAAGTTAAATGGCATTTTTAGTGGGCTGTGGATGTTTTGTGTTTCTATGCACTTGAAGTGGAAAATGATGTGATTGGATTAGATAATGGAGCGAATGAGTAGGGGCTGCTTTGATTTTCAGTATGGATCTTCAGAAATGAAATGTCTAAAATCTGGACTTCAAGAATTACTTGTAGAAAGTGTGTCAATATTATTACTTTTTCACAGTGAATCTAAATGTCTTCTCTGTTGCAGTTAACACCAGAGGTAGGTTTCAATCTGGAAGGGGTGTTGGATTCAGGAATGATGGAGGAAGAGGGCGAGGAAACTATGGAGGTGGCAGGGGCTATGGTCGAGATGATTTCAATGGAAGAAATGAGTTCAACAACAGAGGTGGCAATCGTGGGGGGTCATCAAGCCGTGGAGGCGAAGGATATCGGCGAGCTGACAATACAGGTGGCCGAATGAATCGTGGTGGTGGGGTGCCTAATGGATCAGCCAAAACCCCGGCACCACGCTATTCTGCTACAGCTTGATGAGTAGGAGCTCAGTATTATTATTTGAATTTACATTTAAAATGATTTATTGTTGAGGTGGAAAGAAATTTTGTCAGGAGCTATGATATTTCCCAAAGAGCTCTATTTGCTAATTTTTCTGGTCAATCGGATAGGTGAGGTAGGAATGGAATTGTTAGGAGATTTCTTTGTGTAGGGTACGGATCGGAGCCCCTAGGAAGTGATTATCCCGTCTTTCGTGGGCCTTTTTTTGTATTGAATTATTATTCCAGGGGCTTTGTTACTTGTGGTAATTGTGGAAATTTATTTGTATTTTAACCGTAATTTTGAATGGCTTGAGTGACCAGATGCAAAATACACTCGTCTTTACAGTTGATGACTTCTATCAGTGTCGTAACACATTGTTTATATTTTATTTTATTTTTATTTTATAAAGTTGGTGTTCGAGTAACAGCCTTTGAAACGAACACAGAAATTAGCTAGTTTTTAATCGTGGACTCGGACCCTGGTCTTTTAAGGTTTTTATCCATTGATTGCTAGGCCACATATTAAGCAGGCAAAATTGTGATTCTATCAATCTGCCCAGCCCATTTAAGTACCAGTTCACAATGAATACAACAGGATTTTGTTGACTTACAGCAATATATTCATCTGAATCATGTACGACTTAATAAATATATGCAGGCTAAAAAGTCAATTTAAGTGGTCTCATTTGCATATGAGACTAACACGCTTAGTGATCGATGACGTAATAAGCAGAAGACACTTAGCCACTTGTGTTTGTGTCGTTTGATTGGAAAATAAATTATTCTATGATTAGTTATCTGAAAATTGTTATCACACCTTAATTATGATATAAAAAATAAAACTATAATCCTGTAAAACTAATTTCAGGAGATTTTTTCCCAATCAAATGTGATAAACTCATTTAAAAATTAATCCCGAGACTATTTATCCTTATCAGTCGTACCAAACGAGCCCTTAGTGGTCATTTGGTTTTGAAAATAAGTTGCGCATTCCATGTTCACAAGGAAATCGCAACTGAGAGTGACGAAATTAAATACCAGAAAATATGTTGCTGAAATCTGAAATACATTGCTACCCACAAAATTGCCAATATCTATAAACTCTGACAGTAGCCTTATAAATTAATAGAAGTTGATAAATTATTTTAACTTCTGGTCCATAAAGATGGTAAACATCGTATAGACAATTGAAAACTAAAGCTGAACTACCTGCTGGAGAAAATAACGAGGACTTGGATAGATAAAATACCACCTACGGCAAAGAAAATGAGCAGTAATTATCCGTGTGAGAGCAGCAACAAGTCATATAAAGGGATGCTTGCAGGAATAGCTTGTTAACCCAATCAAGCAACTTTCTACCTGACCTCATATACTCAATCAAAGACCGAAATTACATCCCTGCACGTACTCATTTTCATAATCCACATACTTTGTCCAAAGATGCCGAAATTGGTTCATTGCAATATCAAGCCATGGCTTCATATTCCCGTTAAAGTGGACAACTGCAGCATTATTGATTTCTTCCATGCTGATACTTGGATTATAGCCAAGCCCTAAAACATGCCAAGATTTGTCCAGTGGCTTTGTTGTGGAGTAAAATGTGATTAAACCTGGAGGCAGCGTACCCAATTTCCACAAGGTCCGGTTTTCATTCTGTAAAGATTAGAAGCTCCATTAGTCAAAATAATATAAACTTGTTATGCAAACTGTACAAAATCTGACTAATTAAAATGCAGTGCAGCATGACACTTTAGAATCTGGAAAAACTGCTTTAATGGAAACAGCTGCAAAAGCTAGCATAAACTACTAAGTTAATCTACTAGAAGCAGGACGCCATACTTAATAACCTCTTCAGATCGCAGCTATAACTACTAGACAGTTTGTATATTAACAATAACATACCCAGTGTAATAACACAAGTAGGGTCTAGGGAGGGTAGAATGCCGAGGGTCTATTGGAAATAACCTCTCCACCTCCCAAGGTCAAGATATAAAGAAAAAGTAGATAAAAAGATACTTAAAACATATTCATATGTACACCTGCAAGCATGCACGCGAGTGTGCAGAGAGAGAGAGAAAGGGGGGGGGGGGGGGGGGCTACATTCTTAGTTGTAGATCTAAAAGGAAGATCCGTGCTTAATAGGAACCACTGCGTTACACAATGGGCGTGCTCAGTATAAAGGAAAAATCTCTTCTTCTTTTTTTTCTGAAAAATAATTTCCTGAAAAATACTTGGTTTTCGTACATATTTTCTTGTATTTGGTACATAGATAAAATATTACTCCTTCTGTCCGATATTACTTGTCCACTTTCCCCTTTACACGCTCCTTAGAAAAATCATAAATAAGAAGAATTTACCCTTTAATTTTTTTTAATACACTCTATTTGTGTATCTTATCCAAAAGATTTATAATGGGGGAACTTTGTTGGAATTTTACAATATTTATACTTTCAAAAAAATTAATTTTAAAGCCAAAGTGGGAAAAATTAATAAATTCTATCTTGGTTTTGTAAATTGTCAAGTATTTTCAGATTTATATTTTTAGTAATGTGGACAAATAATATGAGATAGAGGGAGTATCCCCAAATATTTGTGTGTAATCTAGACAAACACTATTTGAGTTGGAGATGAGGGTAGGGTGTGGAGTAGTGGGGATGGAGGCTACGGAGGTGGAGTGTGTTGAAGAGTAGAGGAGGAGATAATCAATGTGGAATGCGAGCAGTGGAGCTTGTTTCCCTACTTCTATTAGGAAAGTCATTTTCTTCATCTTTAATTAACTTATTTTCTTTGAGAAAATATTCTCTAAAAATTTTGACCAACCAAACATAAAGAAATCAAAAAACACTTTTTCCGGAAATTTTTTTCCCTCCATTCCCAACACACCCAAGAACTACCATGTAAAGTAGTAAACAAACATTTTTGGAAAATAACTATTAAGGTTCCATTTAATATGACACACTTTTTTCTCTATAGTCTGTTTTGAAAAGAATGGCACCTTTACATAATTTGAAACGATTGAATTTTGAACTTTCCATTTTACTCTTAATGATATGTTTTTATAGCCACATGAATCTTATGAAAGGAATTAAGACCACAAATTTAAAAGACTTCCTTTCTTTCTTGAAATTCATACCCATTCAAAACTTGCTACATAAAATGAAATGGAGGGAGTATATCTTACCAGAGTCTGCCAATAATGGTATTCCTCGGTAAGCTTCTCCCTTCTCCAAGCATCCAAGTCAAAGAAGTTCATTCCATAAGCCCATGCACACGCTTTAGGGTTGAACTTCTGCTTGATCAAAGGATGCGAGAAATTCATGTATTGTGCATAACGATGAAATGAACCAAAACATGTCTCCACAGCTCCATTCACCTTACCATCCATATCTATCTTCCATAGACCTGTCAAATCCTTCTGAACAACTATATCATCGTCCAAGAACAATATCCTGTGCAACTTGGGGTACAATTCTGGTAAATAGAATCTAATGTGGTTCAATATTGAGAGATACTTCGGGTTCCTGAATTTCATATTAGTTGTATCTTTTGTTGCATTCTCGAGCTTATTCTCAAAATAAAACTGCTGAAGCTTTGCAGATTCAAGCTGTTTAAGTACTGGAACATAAGAAGAATTCAGGAACTTATAATCCTCGACTGCCTTCACTTCGATAAAAGCCCCGTTATATTCTTTCATCTTGAACATAACTTGCATAGCCCCAAGATTCATTTTATCAGTCACCACGTGAAACACATGCTTCGATGGGTCTTTCGAGTTTTTAACAGCTGAATTCACCACAACTGAAGCAGCAAGCACATTGTCAGAGAAAATTGCATAATGATAAAGGTTAGGATCCTCAAATTCTGGCGGAGTAGGCTTCCCAACATCTTCATACTTTTCAGGATGTGCTATTCGCTCCTCCATTAACCTCAGTGCCAAACAATGCACGCTCTTCGGGATAGACTTGGCAGCAATCAAGCTCGAGAAAGCACCTTGCTTCTTCGCCTTCGTTAGCTGCTCATTGACAGCAAATATTGTATCTTTCAGCTTCTGAATCTTTAATTGATTATCAAATGATTCTTTCGACTCAGCAACAACTTGTCGCGTGACTTTAATCCTTTCCTTCACCTCCTTCTCAAACTGCCTAAGCACCAACTCATTCATAGAGTTACCATCTGAGTCAAACAGTGCGCGGTATGAAGGTTTTGAAATCAGATCCGTAAAGTTCCTAGATAACTCAGCAAAAACTCGAACGAGCTTCGAGTTCTCGAGCTTCAGCTTCCGAGCATAGGAAGCATAAGCCAGAGCCAATGTGCGGTGATCATCTGCTTGCTTCTTAATCTGATCTAGCCGCGGCTTCAATGGATCAGATTTCAGAGCCAAAACCGACCTTCCTACTGATCTAACTCCACTTAAATCATGTGCATTTCCCTATTCAACCACATTTGACACTGTCAATACAAAACTACTTAAGGGATAAAGAAAGATCCAAGAAATATTATGCAGTTAAGGCATATAAAACACAGAAATCATAATGACCTCGTGGAATCACACAAGCTGAACAACAAATCTAGAATCACTAGGCACGGACCAGTATTCGAAGTTCATGAGAATTGAGATTATAATAACCAATCAAATCTTTCTAGACTAAGATCTTAGGAACTAGAGAATATATGCATACATAATAAGAAGAAAAAATCACAAAACATAGAATAAAATAGTTTGACAATCAGCGCTTCCAGATTGAGATCCTAATGACTTGAGAAAATGTGCATATTTAGTGCAAAAAAAAATTACAAAAGTATTCAGTAAAGAGTTTTTCACACACACAAAAAAAAAATATTAATCACAATCAAATGTTTCCAGATTTAGATCTCAGTAACTTGATAAAATGCGCATACTTAATAAGAAGAAAAAAAGTAAAGTATCAAGAGATCACAATAAAAAAAATTCCCAGATCGAGATATTAGTGACTAGAGAAAATGTGAAAACTCAACAAGGAGAAACAAAACACAGATTCGTAAATATATCAACGCATATAGATAAAGTGAGAACGGAGTACTTACGGCGTGGAGATCGGAGGGATCTGAAGAGGAAGTGAAGAGAAAGGATAGAGATAATAAAAGGAAAACAGCGACAGTGAGAAAAGACGCGAAGAGTTTGAACGTTAGCCGAATTCCGGTGCCAGTGACGGCACTGTTCCGATCGGAAAATGAAGTACCGGACCTCCGAAGATCCATTTTGTGGTCGGAGTTGAGCAAGTCTCCGAGAAGGCTATGTATTGCTTTCGCTTTTTCTGTTGGGAGTATTTATTTACTTCTATTTATCAGTGTGATTATTTCACACTATAGAGAGGAAATGGAGAAATTGGAGAGAGTGAAGAACGAACGCGGATTTGACGGTGGAGTTGGTTGTGGGTCCCACTCTTCAATCTACTTATGATGAGTGCAGTGTATTTATTAATCACCCTTTAATTTAATTACATGCCGTATTTGTTTGTAATTATTGGCATTTTTTCTTTTTTATGATTTATAATTTGTTAGGCGTACAACCGTCACCCGCACAAATGTATATTTGCTGTTAATAGATCTTTAATTTAGTTCTTATCCTTTAAAATTTTAAGTAATAAAAAAAGAATTAAAAATATTTCTAATAATTAAAAAGTAAAACAAAATATTTTATAAGGCATAGATTTAATTAGAATTATATCTATGACATAAATTTAGTTACCCAAATTAACTTCGAAACAAAAGAAATTATGCTCAGGAGAAAAGTTATGCACGAAGGTAAAAGAATTTGAACTCAACAAACTAAGTATACCCAAAACATAAGTTCAATGACATAAGTTATGTCCCAAGACAAAAATTTTCTAAGAATTTATTTGAAAAGTCACTTGATAATTGAACTGGGCGAATTATCAAGGTATTAATTATACGACTTACTAATTGCATAGTATAGTAATTACCGTGACCTATTTTTTTATTATTAGAGGTATTTTTTATTATTATCTTTTTACTTAAAGAGCCGAAGAACACAATTTAAAAATAAAAATTAAATACCATTTTAAAATAAGATATCTATGTGAATGACTCAACAATAATGAAACTAATTAGGGTTAATTGAGAAGTACTCGCAAGGTCCAATTTCTTCGTAGCCCAACCCATAAAGTTGGGGCTTAAATAGAGCGATTTGCACAGTGTATCCAATTTCTAATCCATTATTATTTAACTTATAGTCAAATTTTTTAGGGTAATTTATAAGAATGGTTTTGTAGGGATGATTTTTGAACTTTTAACCTTTATTTATCCTACAAGCAAAACTTTAAACTTAATAAATTTTGACTTTTAATGTTTTAAACACCAATTTTTACAACTTTAATCACACGTATGATAAAATTTACAAAACCTTATGAAAAGGTTCCAAAAGTATCTATTTGCTTAATATATCACTGGAGTAATTTGGTTGATATATATAAGAGTCCTTAATTAGAGTGTAAGTGTAAACAAAATATTGAATTTTTTTAGTAAATATCATCTTACTAGCCCTCTTGTCATAACTCTCACGGTAATAATAAATATATAGAGAATATTATAAATATTTAAATTCTATGTCAAGTGTAAAAAAAGGGAGTCCAGTCGGTTAGGTTCGATTCGATTTTTAAGGTTACTGGTTTAATTTATCAGTTATTGATTTGTAGACATGCTAAACTGTTAAAGAATCGTTAAGATATTGGTTAATCGTTATTGATCGTAATCGATTTGGTTATCGGGTTAACCGTTAAGATCTCACACGAAAATTTTCATAAGTCATAAGTATGTTTAGCTAGAAAAAAAAAAGTAAGTGAAAAGAGAAAGAGCATATATAATTAGCCCAACTAAAGCAATCAATTTCAATTTAGATTTGAATAACATCACCTTCACTTATGATTGATATTCAATTCACCTTCTTGTTAGAATACTTTTTATATTGAAGGCTAAAATTATAATTTAATAAATTATTATCGGATTATCGATCATCCATTAAAAAAATAGTCAAATCGATAACCGAACCAATAACCTAATAACTTGAAACAGTAAACCGATAATCAAACCATTACATCAATCCAAATTATTAATCCAATAACTTAATTATCAGTTCGAATTATTAATTTAACCATTAATTTGCACAACCCTAATTCGGTGTACTAAAACTCCTGCTATGCGCAGTCAAGAAAAGGACCGGACCAAAGACTCTATTGTACACAGCCAACTGTATTAAAAATAAAAAAAATATGTAGCAGCTGTGTTTTATGACTTAATTCCAAATTTAGAATTAATCACTAACTGATTCCTAGAAATAAGCAACTATAATCAGTGGGATGTACTAAGCTTCTGATTACATGATAATAATTTTACCAATTATATCAAAATTACTATTCATGCCATCATTAAAAAATTAATTTTGAACTGTTGTTATTCTGCCATCATTGAAAAATTAATTTCTAACCCATATTAGAACAAACTACAGTATTCAATATTCAATTCCAGAATACAACATTTAGCTCTAAAACTACAATACTTAATTCAAAATTCTAATATTCAAACTTATTAATATCCGATTCAAGAATACTATATTTAATTATAAACTACAATATTCGATATTCAAACTTATAACATTCTATTAAAAATATAATATTCAACATTAAAATATTAACTTCAGTATCATATAAAAAACAAGAGTATTCAATGAGTTAAAAAATAAAATTAGGTACTTTTTTCTTAACCAACTAGTGCAAAGTTAGTTACTTTTTTTTTTTTTCAATAACCAACTGCTACAAAGTTAGTTAATTACTCACTTATAAATAGTTCAAAAAGTTTAAAGTCCCATTTCCCTCTTTTTTTCATTCTTGCTCTCTCTGCTTCTACATTTCTTATTGTAACTTCACTTGTTTCATCAACATGTCTGAAGATGAACGCAGAAATGGCCATAATATGAAAGAAAAGATGAAGTCTGGAGAAGAACAAGTACCCGAAGTGCTGGAAGACATATTATCTCAGATGGACGCGGAGGCCGCGATCACAAGAAATCCCAGGACCCCTAGATTCCCGGTATTAACTTAATTCTGCTTTTCAAAATTTTTTTCATTTAACATTCTGCAGAGAAAACTTTTAGTTGTATTCTGTTCTGTGGTTTTAATGGATTAATAAGTAAGTTGAAAAATGAACTTTTTCTTGATTTAGATTAGAGTTGAATCGGCTGATCAAAGCACAGATCTTCTTCCGCTCGAGCAAGGGTACATTTCTTTCAAGAATTAGTAGTGATATTGCAGGATTAAAATGTCCTTAATTATGTTTTAACACGAGTTCTTGGATTCTGGTTTGGCACAGTGAAGCAGGAACAAATTTATTAGCAGGTTCAACCAGCAGAGGAATTCCCTCGTCTGCAGCTGTGCAGGGGTATATTTCTTCCTAGAATTAGTAGTGCCTTTGGATTCAGGAATTATAATGAAGCAATAAGTGATATTGCAGGATTAAAAAATGTCCTTAAATTTCAAACTGTTGTTTTTTGCACAGTGAAGCAGGAACAAATTTATTGGCAGGTTCAACCAGCAGAGGAATTCCCTCGTCTGCAGCTGGGCAAGGGTACATTTCTTTCAAGAATTATACACTTATCTTCTTCTTTTTTCATTATCTTGGTATTCAAATGCCTAAAGAATTACTAGTACCTTTTAGTTCAGTAATTATAATGAAGCAATAAGTGATGTTGCAGGAATTAAATGTCTTTAGTTTTGTCTACTTTTTTCAAAATTTTGTTTTGACACGAGTTATTGGATTCTGTTCAATCAGTGCAGAAGTTCCATCACCTGAAAATGTGCAGAATCAGAACAGTAATGATGAAGAAGCCGAAGGAAGCAAGAAAAAGCGAATATTGCCAAAAAGGAACACTAGCAGGCTTAATTTTGCTGATTTGGAAGTATTGCCAAAAGGGTCAATCGTGGATAGTGAAAACGATCCTACTACTGATGACGATACTGATGAGTCTGATAGTGATTACCTACCTGTCTCGAACTGAAGTCTGAAGATGCTAGAAAGGTAAATGCAATTCTGATATGGATATTGATAAATAGATTTGTACAGATAAGGGGACAGGTTACGAAGTTTCTTTGATTTCCATTAGCAAGACAGTTTTACTTTTGTAATGTCATGGACTAATATTGCTAAATGAATAGCAGCAAGATAATGTTGTTTGGTTAAGGAAGGAATAATGACCTTTACTGTTTTTTTTAACAATATTGTTTATCTTGTTTTAGGCCTAATTGCCAAAATCTGCATTGCATCAGTGTTTCTTCATTATACTAGCTAATCTGCAGATTCTTGCCCTAGCTCCTTTATGTGTAACTATATTGTGGGGTCCTGATATTTTCCAAATATATCTTAACCTTTAGATTTCTAGAATTCCTCTGCATTTTACTGCTGTGCAAGTAGGCAAAATAGAGCCAGACAGCAAAATAACCTTTGATCAAACAGCACTACTTGACTACTGTTGAAATTTGAAATCTCATTTTACTTAACATAGAGCTAGATATGGATTAATCTGACTGTGTGAGCCTGTTCATATTGCTGTTTCCAAGCTTTAGATATAGGAAGAGGGTTGCCGTAGGTTGACAACTAGTGTAGAACTAGTCAATTTATGATGAATTCTTATAATACGAAATAGAAACGACCTTAAATTGAGAGGCATGGTTAGAAGGAAGTTATATAGCCAACCTCAACTTGCTTGGGATACAGAAATAGTTGTTACGGATAAAACGTTTAGTTCTTGTCATGTAGCTACAATATATGACAAATACAAGGAATTCACTGCAGAAGTTACCTGGAGAGATACATATATTATACTACTACAAATAATTTCTTTAGCTGCTAGTTTTATTCATAGAAAGTACAACTCTAGAATCTATCTCCACAATGCACCTTCTTGTTATTCTTGCTCACATGTTGAATCCATTTAAACCCTTTAATTGCCTTAGAAATCCTCACAAGATTAGCCCTTCCCATTCCCAAATTCATTTTCCCAGCTGAGAACTTAAGTGCCTGTAAGCAACACAACTGCTCAATGTGCTCATTTATCTTTTCTTCTTTTACATAGCTCTTCAGCTTTCCTTTTCTCTTCATCTTCTTCTTTGTATCACTATTATTATTATTATCTGTTTTTACATTCTTCATTATAGAGTCCATTTCATACTTTTCCCACAACAAATCCATTCCTTCACCAGTAGTGCTATCACTAGCATTGTGCCTTTCCTCGTAAAATTTGCATGCCAATGTCCTTTTCCAATCTTTGGCTTTATCTACCTTTGTGCCCTTTGGCTCAATTTTCTTCTCTTCAACAGTATCACCCCATGTCAGATTTTCAAACACATCAAGTTCTTTCAAGAAGTCTTCCAGTATCCTCTTCTTCATTATGCCCCTGGTACTCCCCGTTTCAGCTGAATTTTCTCCCAATTTATCTCTTAGATACTGATAATGATCACATATGGCTGTGATAGAGCCATTATCATAACATGTAGACTCAAGATTTGGACTTTCACTTCCCTTAGCTGATTCACAGTCACAGAATTCAACTGGGGTCTCTACAAGATTTGGACTTTCACTTCCCTCAACTGATTTACAGTCCCAGAACTCAACTGGGATCCCTTCAAGAATTGGACTTTCACTTCCTCAGCTCATTTACAGTCAAAGAATTCAAAAGGGTGTCCTAAAAACACCATTTTGAAGAATTTAAAATCTCCGGAACACCAAAAATCCTCAGTTTCATTATCACTCTGCAACCATAATCTTTGGGGATGGAGTTAAAGCAAAGGATGAGGGGAGAGAAAAGATATGATTTTTACAAGTTGAAGAAAGAAGAGAATGGAGAAGGAGAAGCAAAGAAGGGTGAGAGAGAATGAAGGAAGTCAGAGATAGAAAAGAGTAGAAAACTGAGGATTTGTAGAACTGATAGATAAGAACAGCTCAGGCATTTTTATTCCTGAGGGCTAGTGGAGAACAAGGGGGGAATTGAAAAATTGGAACATGGAGGAGAAATGGAGAAAAAGAAGTAAAAAAAGAAAAGAATCTTGTGCTCTGGCTTATTTAGGGAAGAAATATGTATAATAATAATGGTAAATGCGGCGTGAATAAAGGAAATAACTGACTAATTATTTTAAACAATATTGTTAAAATAATATTATTTATCTGAATAATTTTTTTTATGTGAAATGTGAAAATATAAGATATAACATCACATGAAAAATAATTTTTTTAAAATGAGGTTGACTGCTATAAAAAATATTATTTCAAAAAATAATTGTTATACATTCATCATATTAACTAAGAAGCTTAATTAATATACATTAACACAAGAAAGTTATAGTATTTTAACTTACTTTATTTATTATGTTTTCACAATTACATACTTGCATATCTTGTTACCTTCAACCTCAATTTATGTGCAAAAATAGAGTTTAATTTATATAGATTGGTAGGATAAAAAAGATATTACATAATCAAGTAACTTATTGTGAAATTTTTAATAAATGCCAATTGACAATTTGATAAAAT
This sequence comes from Datura wrightii, assembly GCA_035772735.1. Taxonomy (NCBI): domain Eukaryota; kingdom Viridiplantae; phylum Streptophyta; class Magnoliopsida; order Solanales; family Solanaceae; genus Datura; species Datura wrightii. The sequence goes on from JASDFA010000011.1 coordinate 4,332,148, forward strand.
TAGTAATCTACTTGTTGTCGCAAATTTCACTAATAATGTGAGAAAAAATTAATATTATCATTGATCCACAAAATAAAATAAAGAAAAGCCACCTTAAAAAAGAAACAGAAAAGGGGCATCCTCATTCTCCTTAGGAATTTTAATTTTGTCTTCTTTACCAAAATTTGCCATTTCCGTCAAAAGTTACCTAACACCACGTTTGGATCTTTATGATTGCCCTTTTATTACTCATCCCAGTTAGGTGAATTTGATGTAAATTTGCTCTGGTTATAATCTGCTGACCAATTTACTCCTTTGGACTTCTCATAGTCCATTCTAAATAGACCCGCACTTAAATTTGTTACTAAATTTCATTTTGACATTCAATTACGATTTATTTTAACTGAATAATTAAACATATGATAAAATATTCTTATAAGAAATATTCAATTGAAATTATTGTTGTTGTGCTCGTAAGTGTTTAGACACTTAACTGCATAAAATATTATGTCAATCTCAACATGCCTAAAACTTAATGATATTCCCTCCGTTTCTTTTTAAACGTCATGTATACTAAAAATAGTTGTTTCAAAATATTTGCAAGTTTTAAAATTCAAAAGATAATTGACCAATATTTTTTTAATTACCCTTAGTACTTAAAGTCATTCTAAAATATAAAAAAATTATTATTATACGTTTTCAAAAAATTAATAGGGTTATATTAATCAAATCACCATCCCTATTAATTTTTTCTTAATGAATGTGCAAATTTTATCCTAGCAATTAAAATGAAACCGAAGGAATATATTTCAAACAATAACATATTCTAAGTATTTAGCGTAACAAATACTTTTCCCCTTGTAGAGCTCTGTCACGGAGATGCTCTTTCTAGCATCCCATAATGATTTGTTAAACCAAACAGCTTGAGAAAGCAAAATTGCTACCTTTTGCTAAAAACAATTCCCTATAATGATTTGTACCTTGATATGATGTCAATGGACAAACCATATTCCATACCTCAATAGTTCCCCATTAGTAAGTTTCTCAAGTTCTAAAACCACTTTGTCAAACTGGTCATTTATACAGTTCCAAATGATTTATTTCGAGTCACTTGAAGCCAGCGAGGCGATTCGATTGAAATTGCAACAGCCTCTCGGCTGTTGTCCCAAAATCAAAAGCTTGGATAGGAAATTAAAATCAAATATCTTACAAGATATATGATCTATTCAAATGTCAAATGCAGCACATGATCAAACATCTTCCAAAAGAGTTGTTTAACAACATTGCAGATATTATAAAGTAAGTTTACATCTGGCAGATTTCACTCATTCATAACAGGCTTGTTTTCACTTGCTTTCGGCCTCTGTTCCTTAGGCTTTTGCTCTTCGGTTTTCCTAGATAATAAAACAAAAAGGTTATGAGGGGCTGCCGGTGTATTAAACATCAAAATGAAGTTTACATGTGTAAAGATGTGCAAAATAGACACACAAGTATATCCATCATGGAGAGACCAGCTTGAGCATGAAGAGAAGATCCAAAACATAAGGAAACAACTACAACGGACTCATAAAATGCCTTGCAACAAAATGAAAAAGCTTCGACTACTACATTGTGGTCAGGAAGGAACTGGACCACACCAAGTTGACACGAAAACTATATTAGCTAAAGATGGGAATGTTCTCAATAATTATCTTATTGCGTTTAAAACCTATGTTGCTCGGATCCTACAAAAACTATTTGGAGTATATGACACACACCCGGCGGTATTTCTGAAGAGAGCAATGTAGCTTAAAACCAAATAACAAGTACTTAAGCCATCTTAGACACACTATCTGAATGTTTCGTTGATTGAAGAGCTGATTGCCACAAGCAGCTGCTTCAAAAAGAAAAGACCACTTAAGAAAGCTCTGAATGTTGCACTTAAAACCCATTGGAAGCACTATTACCTTAGACAGTCTATGTGATGATTTTGATAATTGAAGAGCTGACTTGACACAAGCAGCAGCTTCTTAACAAGAATCTCTACAGATTGTCATTTAGACAAGATCACATCAAAAACAATTTTAGGCAAGATAGCTTATCCTGCCAGGCAACAGGAGATGCTACGTGTTCAGATACATAACATTTAGTAGGAAAATCTCTCATCATTTTGACTGAGATTGCTTTACCTTCTTAAAGGTTAGAATAAGCTGAAATCAAACATGTTTTCTTATCTTGTTATTTCTTATCTTGACAAAGCATGAAAATTATATCCAGGGCTTAATATAGTTCTGGACACAAAAACATTCAAACAAGTGCCTGTCAACATATTTTCTACTGGTCAAAGACATGTTTGCAATAGAACATAACTAATTAAGATATTTACATATAAATTTATACAAAGATTCACATAGGACACCCAAAAAGAAAATGAACAAAGGAACGGGCATGCAATATAGCATAGATAACGTGAAAAGAAACCTGACAGACTTGTAATTTGGAATCTTTATTTTCAAGTAAATATACACCATCTCAAAATTGATGTTCATAGAACAACGGTGAAAGCAGGCAAAAACCACCTCAGAAGCTATTTTATTTTACCGTTTCAGACTTTTCCGGTTATAGGTTAGGCTAACAATTTGAAAAATGTAAGCCTAATAACGTTTGAGCTACAGCATAAAACCTCCATGAACATAAAATCGGAAAACATTGCATAAAAACATTGCGCAACGATGAATTTAGAGTTGAACGAATGAATTGTATGTACCTCTTGTCGGAGGCGCCTCCCTTCTGGCTGAGGAAGGATCGGAAAAGAGGCGAATTCACGTCGTAGATCATCGTCGTTGGTCGGCAACAAATAGTCAGATACACAAAACCCTAATCTCCGCTTTGCTCACTGTCAGTTTCTGTTTGTTAATTCACTATTCAAAAGCTTTATATAAGTTGGGTAATTGGTAATGGGCCGACAATTGAGACCATATGGGCTAAAGTTAATTGGGAATACTGAACATAGCCCAGACGTTTATTAGTTTTTTACATAATTGAGAAGATGTTAATTTTTTAACAAATTTATCTTTATTTAGATAAAAATGTCTATATAATTAAAAAGTCATATTAAATAGATATATGTACACAAATAGTCAATTAGATTTATTTTTTATTTTTTCTAGTCGTAATACATGAACTATACACTAATTATAATTACACATGTTTATATGATTAAGTGAACAATTATTCGGGTTAATTCTTCTATTAAATAGGTGTTATTTAATTAAGAAAAATTTAGTGAAACTTATCTTTCTTTATAAGGGTAAGCTGATTTTCTAGGAGTGCGTATAATATAAAAACATCATATAATTGCTTGAAATTTCTAAATCAATAACATAAACTTCGTTTCTCTTTTTTTTTTCTTTCTTTCTATTGACTTAATAAAGCTAAATCATATGTAAAGCCTATATGAATAGTGAAAATTTATATAATTGCTATTACGGTATCCCAATAATCTGACAATTACAACAAACTAGTATAATTTCATAGGTGAAGTTTAGAGAGAATATAGTATACACAAACCTTACTTCTACCTTAAGAAGATAGAGAGAAAGTTTCTGATAAATCCTCAGCTGAACAAACTATATCTCAATAATATTCCGTACAAACTAAAGAAAGGTCATGAACTATTGCGGTAAAGTCGACCTTCCAAAAAAGTTTTCTGATAAATCCTCAGCTGAACAAACTATATCTCAATAATATTCCGTACAAACTAAAGAAAGGTCATGAACTTTTGAGGTAAAGTCGACCTTCCAAAAAAGTTTTAACATTCAAATTTGCAACTGACCTTATATTATTAATATACTAATAAATAGATGAATCCTTCAATTTGTTTTGCTTGTTTTTGAATGTTTTTACAAAGTTTGAAAAATGGTTTGGAGGGAAAAGAAATTACTAAGCAATTTTGGCTCAGAGATAATATCATCTTTAAAATGGCGGTGTTCACCTAGCTTGTGCGCACCTCCATTATTTTATAAGGTATCTGCTGCCCACACTAGCAAAACTACAAGTAATTCTGGCCGCATAGTTCTGGCCCCATGTTTGACACCACTGGCTTGAAGCTAAATTAAAGCTATAAGGTAAACGTCTAAAAACTGTCAACAAGTTCTCATGGAAGTAGTGAGACAAGACAAACCAACTCCAAAGTTGCTCGTCCCTTGGATCGGGTATTGATGACAAAATGCTCGGGATACTTCCTTAACAGCACCAGCAATCCATACCATGGCTTCGATTTGGCTTCCGGGTTGGGATAATCCTCCGATGTTAGGTACCTCCTCACTCGACTATGGTGCCAGGTATCACCATAGTGTTCAACCAACTGCAGTAACATAAGCTGACTATCAGCCAAAAAGTCCAATTCTCAAACAAAATACAAAAGTTTATGTGCCTACGACCCAAAAATGGGGAGGGAATTATCCAATTATTACCATGATGATGAAGCAGTAAATGGTATGTTATATGCTAATGGAATGATAAATCAGTATTGTTTTGGATCGATTTTAGATCATGAGACAAAGCTATGTCAATATTATATTTGTCATTGAGAACTGCCTCTTCACATGACATGAAGATGAGTTCTTCCAGACCCACCACCCGAGCCCCTTCATAAAGAACTATTGAACTAGCATAAAACAAGAAGGAAAGCATATAACCACACATTTCTTTTCTTTCACCCATTGATAGCTGAAAATGATCTACCGTTTAAACTGGCCTGCAAATAAAAAGTAGACAGTTCCGAAGTGCAGGCTCAACAAGCAAACTGACAGAGAGATAATATGTGCAACATGGAACCCTCGCCTATGGGTATTCAGGTATTAGGAATCAGGTCTCAGGAATTAATAAGAACTATAATTGAAGAAAATTTAACTCTCGCCTATGGATACCTAAAAGATGTCAAATCTCTGGAAAAATTTCAGATCTGAGTCTTTATCTTTAGTGGATAAATTAATTTCAGATATAGGCCTTGCTGTCAAGGCCAGTGATATCAAGAGAAAGATGATCAGGGAGCAGCAGAGAGAAAACAGAAAAGATAATAAAAGAAATAGCTACATGAAATTTAAGTGGATGATAGGAAAATCAACAGAAAAGATAATAGCCACTTGAATTTCAAGAGGAAAATGAGCAACAGAAAATGAAAAATCAAAGTTCAGAAAGGGGGAAAGTGGCCGGTTATGCCTTAAATAGTGTACTTGAAAGACCGAAATTTAACTTCACATTCTGAGAATTCAGGGGAATAAAATGGAGGGAGGAAATAATACAGCAATAGTTTCTCCCGTTTGTTAGTCTAGTCTTTTCTTGAAAAATAAAAGTGTCTCGTATGACATATATAAATCTAGCTTTAAAATTACCTCAGCGTGAAGCTTCTCCATTGGCATCCATTCTCCTGGACTACAAAGATCAGAAAGCACATTAGCTACAGATGACACAACATCCTTTTCTTCTAACTGCAGGAGCTGCTGATTGTCGGCATCTCGGTCGGCACGCAATCTTCCATCCATCTTCTTATCTGCAAGAAGTTTTCAGCCAAATAACTTTCATACTCAGATATCAAGCTCTAACTTATTTCGGACTGATTAAAACAGGTTCCACAAGATGTTGAGATAAAGATCCTTGACAGTTACATTTTTCGCTATACTTTGTAAATCATATACGCAAGAATAATGCTGCAGTAGCAGTGGAGTACAAATGTACAAGGATACAAAGGTAAAAAAATGAAATCCTGCATTCATATCATGTTATAAATGTATGTACGGATTTTCTTACATATGCCAAAAAAATTTAAGGACTTCTATTGTTTTCCTAGTGACATCATTAGAATAGTACAGGTCTGACCACATCTAAGATTAATTTACTAATCTGCAGCAAATATCTTTGCAATGCATATTTAGGGGTGAAACAATGCTTTAAGTACCTCTAGAAGGCCAATAACTGCCAATCAATCAGCTACACTTCAATTCCAAATTAATACGACCAATAAGTCTAAGACCAATTAATTTGTTATCTATTCAGAGATGCCGCAAATTAACAACATCACCATTTATCATTCAAATTCTTGATAATTATGCTTCTTTTTTATACACAACCACTTGGCCACTTGCTACTCAGGAACACTTGTCAAAGTATCTTCCCCTAAGGAGTACAGGCCTCTCTACAGAAACAAATTTCTAATATTTGTGGATGAAACATATTTTGCAATGAACTTTTAGTTTTTTTTCTCCTTTCTGATCTTCTTTTTGAGAAAAAGGAAATCACAAAGAGATAAATGACGTCAACTCTAAGCAGAAATAAATGAAGTCATCCCACTTGCAATGTAGACATTTGATATTTAAATTGATGATTTAGCTGCTTTGGTCTTTAGATGTTTTCCAATAGCTTCAAACAATACAAAATTGAAGTGAAAACGACTGAAAACAGCCAGATAGTTCTCTTTCGTATCTCTCAGAATCAGGATGCTACCATCTCAGATTGCTGGTCAGAACAGGGCTGGAACTTGAATCTTAGGCCAGCCATCAAAGATTGGGAGCTGGATAGTGTCACGTTTTTGCTTCGCCAGTTGCAAAGTCACACTCTGCTACAACCCAAAGCTGACTCTTTACTGTGGAAAGGAGATTCAGAGGAAGATTCTCTGTTAAAGGACGTTACCAGTTCTTAAGGAACTCTACTGCCATCCTTCCAAACCCCCAATTGGCCATGGAAATGTGTTTGGAGAAACAAGGCATCATTGAAAGTGGAGTGCTTCTCATGGCTGGTGGGTCACGAACAGTGCTTAACTCAAGATAACCTTTGGACAAGAGGAGTGATCATTTGTAGTAGATGTGCACTGTGTCAGAGACTGAGAGGCACAATGAGGAGGCCAATCATCTTTTTAATCACTGCACATTCACTAGATAGATCTGGGACTTTGTTCTGAACACCAAGAGGGTTAACTAGACAATGCCAAGGACGACAAAAGAATTGCTCCAACGCTGATACTCAAAAGGTCTGGGTAAGAGAAAGATGAAAACATGGAATACTCTCCCTTCGGTAGTACGATGAACCATTTGGAAGGAAAGGAATGCAAGGATTTTGGAAAGCAGATCAGAATCTGTAGTTAGTACTAAGTAAAGATGTTTATCCCAACTGTTATTTTGGTATAACATAGCAATTGTTTTTTGAGCTCATTACACAATATGTACAGCTACCCTTTGTAAATTCCCCACAACACTTTCTGGTTGTTGAACATTTAATATAATACATTTTTAACGATAAAAAAAAGTAGTTCTATAGTTGGGTGAACAAGTGCAAATTTAGTTGAAACATCTAGGAGCTATAATTTTGTGCAGACTCAATATAGCTACAATGACAATATACCTAGTGTAATTCCACAAGTTGGGTCTGGAGAGGACAGAGTGTACGCAGACCTTGCCCCAAAACATTGTGCAGACTTGATGTAGTTAGAAAAGCATAGAGAAAATATTCCAACTTTCCCATCAAAATTGATCCTATATGACTAGAAATGCCATTTGTTGAGTATCCTAGATAATCAAGAAGAGAAAAAATTGATGAACATGAGCCTCAATATATAGCCTGGTGATGACTTCCACCGGAAAAAAAAAATAAACACCATTTCTTAAAAATGGTAAAATGCAGTTAAATGTTCTCAGATCAGCAAGCTTTTGATGGTCTTTTCCTTGGTTGATCATTTTATCTCTCCTCATTTCCAAAGATTTAAAGGATCCCTCATTAACTGGCAATTCAAATCCAACTTTGACTACTGGATAGTTTGCAGGAACAAAGTACCTTGAGGAGGTGCAACAACAACATACCCAGTGTAGTCCCACAAAGTGGGGTTTGGAAGGTAAAGTGTACGAAGATCTTACTCCTACCTTGGAGGTAGAGAGGTTGTTTCGATAGACCCTCGACTCCAAGAAAAATAGTCCAAGCAGTCCCGAAAAAGAAGTAAAGGAAGTACGAGAAACAACAAAAACACAGATAGTAACATAACAGAAACAACACCACAACAATACGATAACCGATGTACAAGGAACAACAAACAGTAACATAAACCGAATGACAAGAAATTACATGAGCAATACTACGACTACTAATAAGGACGGAAAGCAAGACAATACGCTGCTACCTACTAACCTTCTGCCCTAATTCGTGTCCTCAATACCCTCTTATATATCTAAGGTCAAGTCCTCAGTAAGCTGAAACTGTGTCATGTTCTATCTAATCACCTCTCCTCAATACTTTTTCGGTTTACCTCTACCTCTACTGAAACCATCCATAGTCAACCTCTCATATCTCCGCATTGGGGCAGCCATGCATCTCCTCTTCACAAGCCCGAACCATCTCAGTCTTGCCTTGCCGCATCTTATCCTCTACCGAAATCACCCAGATCTTGTTCTGAATATCCTCATTTCTATTTCTATCTCTATCTCTCCCAGTATGCACATACATCCACCGTAACATCCTCATATACGCAACTTTCATTTTCTAAACGTGAGAGTTCTTTACTGGCCAACGTTTCGCCCATACAACAAAATCTGTCTAACCACCACTCCGTAGAACTTGCTTTTAAGTTTTGTTGGCACCTTTTTATCACAAAAGACTCCGGACATGAGATTCCATTTCATCCATCCTCAACAATACGGTGAGGCGACATCCTCGTTGATCTCCCCGTTACCTTGGATAATAGACCAAAGTACCTTGAGGAGGTATATCATTTATTTAATTTCTTTTTTTGATAACCACATAATTGGAACCTTGAGGAGGTATATCTTTTTTTTTTTTGATAACCAACAAATTGGAACTTTGAGGAGGTATAATCATGTTTTTTGCCAACAAGTAAAAGGCCAATACAAAAAGGTACATGGTGGTGTCATTATTCAGAAAAGAGAAACAACAGACAACCAAAACCAATTATCAAAGGGGCTCTAGGAAAGAGAAGGCAAAAGGAAAAAAATAAAAATAAAAACTATTTGTTATAAACATATTTGTATTATAGTGAATGTCTATAAAGGTATTTGTATTATAGTGGATACATGTATTTATATTATAGTGAAAGTCTATCTTTTGGAGAAAAGTTAGGAGAAATTATCCCTATAAATAGAGGGGTTCTCCTTCATTGTAGATCATCCCATCAAGAGAAATAAGAACTTCTCTCTTCTCCCTTTCTCTATAATATTTCATAACACTATTATTATTACATGATCAAAAATGAAGTTTCCATCCCTGAAGCTTGAAGATTGTAAGACAATATGAATTTGCAAATTCCAGGAGGAGTATGCACCAAATAATCAACGCATATCAACATTAGAGGTTACAAAGTTGCTTGCCATCACAGCAAGCCACTTTTATGCTTTGGTAATTTCATAAACTAGTCTACCGAAAGGTCGAGCAAATTTATGACTTGTAGCTCTCATGGGGCAGCAATTTTGAAATACTAATGCAAGCATAAAACTCTGTCCGAAGCAAAAGCTGAAAATCTTTTTGTCCATCTCCAGATGCTGTAGCAAGGGTCTACAACAAAAATCTTAATCTATACATATTTTAAGCATCTATTGACAGGAGCTAAAGCCATGGAGCTAATCACCCCTGTTTAAGGTATTGCATTTTCAGGATGGTCTAAAGAAGAAAACACAGTGCGCCATTGTCAATAGGGTAATTTTACAGAACAAAAGCACCACCATCCACAACGTTGTTCAGGGAAACACCGGTATGAAAATGTCAATAACTCCTTACATTAAAAAGAATGTGAAATTTTTTCCTATTTATACTTCACGAGTATAATAAAACCTTCACAATCCTCAGTTATCATCCCACGAACAGAAGTTAAGATGGAGGCTAATTCAATGGAGCTCAATTGAAATACAAAATCCTAATACAAAGTATCCCTGTATAAATACGGTTTTATACAAAAAGAGAACAAATTCTCGCGAAAATGGACAAGTTAGAACCTCATGGTTAACCAAGATTAAAGTTTTCCTGAACAAATACCAGAAAAGAGATATAAAACTTACTGACCTAGTTGCCCAGAAATCGAAGCCTTCCCACTTGAACCACACGAACCATACCCATAGCCGCCACCCTCAACGCCTTCACCCCTCCTCATCTTCTTACCCACAGAACCACCACCACCACCATCATCATCATCATCTTCCTTTTCGTAATACTCTCTCCCTCTGAACAGGTCCCTTTTTCCTGCCCCACCATACCCCACAATTACATTTGCCGCTGGAGACGGTGACAAAAGCTGCTGCTGGTGATGATGAGCCACGGCTGCAGGACCGGCCACCGGATAATTCACATTGACATGTTGTCTAGGCCCACCAAGGATGCTACGAACAGGAAGGAGGAAATAGAACTCTTTATCTCCGATCTGAAGAAGGTCTTGAGAATCTAGCTTGATGGGTGGATTACCGGGAAGGTGAAGGACACCTTCAACTGAGCACCCGTTTTTGCCGAGTATTTCGAGGGCAAAACGGCGTCGCTGGAAGTCGTAGAAGATGCGAGCATGGTGGCGGGAGATATTCATGCCGCCGCCGAGAGATGATAAATCGACGTCCACCGTTGATTTTTTGGAATTCCGGCCGAGGATTATGGAGTAAGTTTGCATGTAATACTCGAAATCTTCACCTTGTAGCTTCGCAAATCCCGCTTCTACATCGCTCCCACTGCTGCTTCCCATCTCAACGGACCTTTCTCCGGCGAAGAATCTCCGACGAGAAAACGAGCGCTTTGTGAAGGGAATATACAATTGAGTCTCAACGAAGCAGAGGCTGCCAGTAGGGATTTCACAACTTATTCTAAAAACCAAAAACAACCAGATTTTGGTATTTAGCAAATATTTTTTTGATATTTGTGAAAAAATATTTACCAATATCCCATAATGTATATATATTGAACTTTTTGGCCTCTGTTAAAAGAATTTAAGTAAAATTATCATTTATTATTTAAAAATTATTAATTTAATATATAAAATTTTGAAATTAATTAAATTTATAATCATTACTAGCTTGTTTGGTCAACTTTTGAAAGGTAAAAAATATTTATTTTTTTTAAAAAAAATATTTATTTTAGAAAAAGAGGTGTTTAATCAGGCTTTTGGGGGAAAATAAGTATTTTTAGAGAGTAGCAGAAGTTATTTTATAAGCTAAAAAAAATTTTTTTTTTAAAAACACTTTTGAGAAAAATACACTTTGAAACATTTTTCAAAAGTTTTGCCAAACGCTAATTGCTGCTGGAAAGTTCTTTTAAAATTTATTGATCAAACATAAAATTATTTCTCACTAAAAGTACTTTTTTGATAAACACTTTTAAAAAAATCACTTCTCAAAATAAACCGATTTTAGAAATTTGTCCAAACAGGCTATATATCTTTATTTATTTGTAAAAGATAAAAACTCCTAATACTTGATATTTTAAAATTGACTAAAAGTTTGCTTGTTAAATTTTTCTTTATTTGAACTATATTAAAAGTCCTACTGGCTTCATTCCTTTTTACTTGATAGGTATACTAAAAATATTTGTTCAAAAATAGTTGTTAATGTAAAAACTCAAGAAATAATTGACCTTTTTTTTTTCTTCAATTCTACCCTTAGTACTTAAGTCACTTAAAAATGTGAAAAGAATAATTATTATATATTTTCAAAATATACTGGTCAATCAATAGGTTATATTGGTCAAATTTCAATTCTTAGAAAATGATGTGTAAATCTTATCCTATCAAGTAACAGGGAATTGAAAGAATAACATTTTAAACTTTAAAATTAATTAAAATTCTGTTAATTAATGGCTTGGTTGGTTTTCTACCTGAACTAACTTTCACCTTGTTGGTGATAGTTCAGTTCCCCTCCCCTATTACCCATGCCCCAATTTATTTTATTTTTTAAAAAAGACTATACACATAGATTAACAGAGAGGAAAAGAAAAAATTAAACTGAAATCATCTCATAAAAAAATAAAATAAGTTTAAAAATTAAGCTATTGTTGAATATTTAAAGTGCAAAGGCTCGTAGACAAATATCATTCGTCTTTTTACCCTTTCAAAAATAAAGTTCACACTTAATAAAATAGTTATTTAATTAATTTTATTTTACATGTTGAATCCTTCCTTTTTTAAAATATATTAAAAATACTAATATTTAAAAATTTAAAATCGATTAATATTTTATCTTTTAAGAAACAGTTATATGTTGAATAAAATTATACTTATAATGCAGAACAATCTTATGTTTAGAATTTTTGAAAATACAATTTAAAAAATGGAAGCTCGATGCATAAAGTATCCCGCGTTAACGGAGTCCGGAGGAGGATCGCACCCAAAGGAGTGTGATATGAATAGTCTACCATAATACAAACCTCAATGGATGTTTTCACTAATTTTGATGAGTATTTCTTAGTTTGGACGACCAATTACAAATAAATAAATGAATTTGTGATGTGATATCAATTTATTAATATCAAAACAAGTCAGTAGTAACTCCTAATACAATTTCGTAAATGATAATCGTTAAACGAATATACTATATATTTTATTCAACCATACAATTTTGTATTACAATGCATCTCGTAATGCTAATATTTACATTTAGTGTCAATTTGTTGTTCATATTTAATGTCAATCTATTAAAAGCGTGTCAACACAAATTTTGTAGTAATCGACATGAAATATATATTATATAATACAGGCATTCAAGTGTCTATGTAAAAGTGAACGATTTTTTATATTTCAATCAAACACTATCTTTACAAGTTCTTATTTGTTGAAACAAATATTAGAACAAATTGAAGAAAGAACTCTCACACTGGATCAAACTCTTAAATATAATTATTCATCAATTTGAAATTTATAATTTTCTCTGTAAATTCTTATATTGTTATATAAACACGCATTCTAAATATTATTTATACTATTTTTAAATATTTATTTTTATTAATATGAGTAATGCGAGCGTGAGTCACGTATGCTGAGACTAGTGTTATCCCTGTTTCATATAAGAAATATAAATTAAAACATCAAAAATTTGAAGCATGCCAATCGTGTTGGCTACTCTAACCTTCCTGACCACAAATTTTTCTTTTTTTTTCCTTTTTAGGTGTTTTACTGCACGTTTTTTTAATGAACCAACGATAAATATATATACAAGGAGTTGTGGATTTTTTCTATCAATTGGGACTCTTCCTTCACCATCCTTGTAGGGGATGGTCTACAAAATTCATAACCTTTTAAATAAAGACTAAAAAGGCACTCATTCGTCAACTCGACCCCGTTCCTATTTTACTTTACCGCCTATTAAGAGAATAGTTCCCAAAAAAGAGGCCCGCCTTTCATCATCTTTACCAGCTGCCATGCAAGAACCAATAGATTTTTAGTGTTATTTAGAAAATCGGGAAAAAAAAAAAGAAGTTGCGGGTCGGACCCGGATCCATATCAAGGTAGGCATGTCTCTGAAAGCCCAGGCCCATTTAATTGCTATATATGGACTGAAATTTCTTATGAAGGGACATTGCTGCTGCTTACAACTTCGAAACCTCAAGCTAGGGTTTTTGTTTTGAAAGATGATCATTCCAGTGCGCTGTTTCACTTGTGGGAAGGTAATTTTTGTTGATAAGTCCTATTAATTCTTCATTATTGCGGAAAAACGAGGGCATAAATTAATTGTTCTTGATTTATTTTCCGAAGAACGGAAGCTGATTTTCACTTGATTGTTTTCGAGCGATTACTTCTGTGGAACTGATTTTATGCGTAAATTGATTTATATATTTAGGTCATTGGCAACAAATGGGATGAATATCTTGATCTTCTCCAAGCTGATTACGCCGAAGGGTGAGAATCCTTATATACCCTGACCCCGTCAACCCCCCAATTTTAAAAAAAGGTTGTGTCTGCCGCTAGCTATTTCAGTGGCTTTTTGAATTGGAGCCCTATTATGGAACAAATAATTATGAAAGATGAAACTTTTGATAACCCAGCTGAAAATAGGCAGCTAGTGCCTGACATCCCAATGAGTTCCCTAGAAAGTTGATAATTTGACTATATTTTACATTGTTAGTCAATTTATCTGGGCTTGAGACATAGAATGCTAAGCTTAAATAGGACTTGAAGCTCACATAGCTGAAGTTATCCAAAACCATTCACCAAGTATTTGCTTCAAAACAAAACTGGCAGAAAGGGCCCTATGAAATTCTTTGACTTCAGTGATATTCGCGTGGATCTTTTGACATGTATAATTTCATTGTGCAGAGATGCACTTGATGCGCTGAATTTGGTTCGATATTGCTGTCGTAGAATGCTGATGACGCATGTTGACCTCATTGAGAAGCTTCTGAACTACAACAGTACGTTTTTCCTCTCTCCCTCCTTAAGTATATATGATGTTATGAACAAGTATTCTGTATTTTGATGAAAAAACATTTTTTATGGAAAAGGTAAATGTTATCTTGAACAAGTATTATTAACGTTGTAGTATGCTTGAACAACTTATAGAACTTGCCAATTTTAAGTCTTTCGTCCACACCTAGGCATTGGCTTTGCAAGTCTTTTAATACAATATTGGTGCATAAATATTTGTGCTTAGCCTATTTTGCAGTGACAAGGCTATATTTATTTTAGTACTAATGTAATATATCCTTGTCAATCTTCTAATCTTGTAATCTTATAAGGATAATTAAGGGGGTGCCATTAAAGGCATTAGAATTGGGTAAAGATATCGTACACTGTCATAGGGATAGCTTTCACAATAATTACTTGTAAAATACTCAAGCGACCATCACTCAACTCTTTTATCTTTTGCATTAAGATGAAAAAAATCTATATTCTAAATTAAAAGATTGGAAGTTTAAGTGTATGATGAGTAAGGGTAGTGTGTTTTTATACAATGGGATGATAAAATGGTTGTTGAGGGGAGAGAAAAATATTTATATTATAAATGAAAATTTTTGGAAGTTTTAGTGTATACTGAGTAAGGCACATGGTGAGTTTATATAGTAGGATAAAATGATGAGATGCATCGGTTTAATTAATGATAAATAGATGCTCGTTTCAATTAAAAAATATTTTAAAAAACGCGTCTTTTTATTTCAATTTGTTTAGTTGAAACTAGCTTCTTCGTTTTTAAAAAAAAAGAATAGCTTATAGGTTATAAACAAATAAAGAAGAGGTTGAAACAAGTATTAAAATAAATAAATAAATAAATAATTTTAATCCGTACAAATACAATTATTTAGAATAAAAATGAAATACGTACAACAACATATCCAGTGTAGTCCCACAAAGTTGGGTCTAGGGAGGTTAGAGTATACGCAAACCTTGTCCCTACCTTAGAGGTAGAGAGTTTGTTTTTAATATACTCTTGGCTTAAGAAAATACAAATCAAAGCAATCCAGTAAAAGAAGTAACAAATGTGAAAATTAAAAAAGGATGTTGAATAGTAACTAAAGCAAACTAATACGATAATCAAAGTACAAGAAACAACAAATAGTAACAAAAATCCAAGGACAAGATACTAGAAGAGGAATACTACGACTACTTGTATGGGAGCGATTAGCCAGACAATGCTCTACTACTTGCTAACCTACTACCCTAATCCGAATCCTTCACAACCTCCTATCTAAGCCATGTGCATCATTTCATGTTTAATCACTCCCAATACCTCTTCGACCTACCTTTACCTCTATTAGAACCATCCATCGCCAACCTCTCACACCTCTGCATTAGGGCGTCCGAGCATCTTTACATGTCTGAACCATCTAACCCCGTTTTCAACATTTTGTTCTCCATTGAAGCCACTCCCACTTTGTCCCATATATCATCATTTCTAATCTTATCTCTCCTTTTATGTCCACACATCTATCGCAACATCCTCGTTTTTGCAATTTTCATCTACTGAACATGGGATTTCTTGACCGGCTAACACTCCGCCTCACCACTTTGTAGAACTTGCCTTTAAGTTTTGTGGGCACCTTCTTATCATACAAGAGTAATATTCACTCTGCACTAATACAATGAGTGATATCCTTGTCAAGGAAAAAAGTAGTTTGGAACAAATTGAAACCATTCAAAATAAACTAAATAATAAGTATTAATTATTCATGTCATGCAAGGGTGTTACTTCAAATAGGTCTAGGTATAAGATTCTTGTTAAGATTTGGTAGGCATAATTGCCAAGATAAACTGCCAATTTGACTGAATTTATGTATTGAAATTGTGTTTTAGTACTTGTACATTATTAAGAAAGTTTTTCATTTTATCATAAAGACTCCATCGTCTCGGTGGATGCATCGCAGTGTGGCAGGTGATACATTAGGGTTGATGAGGTGGGAAGGTTGAAGAACTTTTATGGCATTGTTAAGCAGCAAATAATGAAATTGAACAGTGAATTAAGTTTCCAAAAACTTAAATTGGATAGATATATTTTTCTCTTCTGATGGAAGCCAACTTAGCACAATAAGTGTATGCATCTCCTGCCACACTGCGGTGCATCCACTGAGGAAATGGAGTCTTTATGATGAAGTGAAAAACTTTCTTGGTAATGTGCAAGTACTGACACATGTGATTTCAGAGTATAAATTCAGTCAAATTAGCGGAATATCTTTGCAATTATGCATTAAAAGGATCCTAGACTTGTTGGAAGTGACACGAATAATTGTACTAATGTTTAGTTCATTTTGAATTGTTCCAAATTATATTTTTCGTTATTTCCCAAAATATGGATTAAAATTATTTTATTTTATACATGTTTCAACCTTACTTATTTATAACAATTAACTATTTATTTTTTAAAAACAAAGCTAGTTTCAAACTAAACAAATTTAAATAACATGATGCTTATTTTAATATCTTTTTATTGAAATGAGGCATTTGTTTATCACTAATTAAATCGATGCATCTCATCATTTTGTTCCTCTATGTAAACACACCCTATGCCTTAATAGACATTTAAACTTCCAATCTTCTGATTTATAATATACTAAGTACTTGATTTGTATTCTTCTCCTGTCTTAGTTGTGTATTCAGCTGATAGAACCTTCTTCTTAGAAAAGCTAGCTGCCCTCTGCATACTGACTTAGAACCTGTATATATTCCTCGTAAATATTGCTATGTAGAGGTTATTCGTTATTGTGCTAGTGTAGCTCCAGGGAAGGAGACACTGCCGCACTAGTCCCCTTCGTTCACCAAACCAATCACCATGAAATACCCGGCTGGCACTTCCATTAGGCTGTCCCATGGGCGGATCTATGTGTACGGGTGGTGGTGCTACGGTACCTGGACGTCTCGGTTGAAATTATATATGTATGAGAAATTGTATAGATATTGATCCCACCCCCCACAGCAACAACAAGCTTAAGGTATCAGTGGAGAGGAGTCATCTTTTATTTCCTTAGCATGCGAGTTTGAAACCCTTCCCAAACACTTTTTAAAGTTATTATTTTAGCATACACATTTAGGTATTAGATTTTTAATTAGGACGCACACTAATTTGGTTGAAACTGCTTCCTGACACGTTGGTTAGCATCATATATTTGCATATAGTGGTCAGAGGTTCGAACCCGATCTTGGACAATCTTTGGAAAATATATAACCGAGTCTTTATTGTTAAAAAATGTGATCAACGTAGAATAGAACCCATTACCTTTCTTAACTTAGTACTCAAATTAACCAACAAGCCAAGGCTCTTCTTTGTTCACAAATCTGATGATAAATATTTCTTATTGCTTTTTCTATGTAAATATTGACCCCTTTTACTAAAATGTTGGTACTTTACTATTTAAAATAGTGTGGCACCCGGAACTTCTAGATTCTGGTTCTGCCTCTGGGCTGTCCTCTTGACTGGACCTTTGGAAATTGTTCTACCCCTGTTTTCTTAGTCAAGCAATCAATATCACCTCACTGAAGGAGAGGTGATGATGCTACTTAAGACTTAGCCAATATAGAAATGACAATCTACGTGGTTTAACTGTGAACTCATCAAAAGAACAGTTAGGGAAAACTGTACTCAAGACATTCTGCGGAGAGATTCGTACTTTGAAAACCCAGAAAATGCTATTAGTTAGTATTTTTTCTTTAATGTTTCCACTGTGATCAATGACAAACTCGATTGAACTATGAGATCTTTCTTTTTTGGTTGGGGAATTATTGTTCATCTGTAACTAAATCTAGCTGCTGTAATTTATTACTCCCATCTTCCATGGCGCTGTATTTGGTTATCACTTCTCATTACTTGCTGAGTTGCTGTTAAAAGATGCTGGCTTTGGTACTAACATGGTAATCTTTTGTCTCTCTTTTTTACCTATTTCTTTGGCAGCACTGGAGAAATCCGAGGGCAGTTGAAGCAATTTCCTGAACAAATGTTTATATCTAGAATGCTTACTTTTAGCTGTAATTCTCTTTCTAGTTGTAAGGAGGTGGTAAGTTGTTCCCATGTGAAGTGTGAGCCTTTTGAATTGTGCAAACCACTAAACGGTGTTGGTTATTACTCTTGATTTTGTTGGTTCTGAATCTTCTGGTTGCCTGTTCACAATGTATGTGCTGGTTTGCTGAAATTCAAAACTTTAAAGCTTGGACCTTACTACAACTTTTGCTTTACATCTTTAGTGCAATACCTCTTGCTTTATTGCGCGTAGTTATTCAGATCCGCGCTATATCTTTATATAACACTGCTTCCGTTTTATTTTATTTGGCTCTCGTATTAAAAATAGATTATTTTATTTTACGTCGGGCAGTTGACCACTTGACCTCTGCATTCTTTGTGAATCGAATCGAGTAATTAGTACTAGTAGTATTAGAAAAGAACAAATAGAAAATAGGGGAAGGAAAATTGCTTCAAGCCATGCATGTGAAAGATGGTGGAATTGAGCTGTTGCTATTTTTCAATTTGAATTGAATTGTTGGCAGTTAGAGAGCTCGTACATGTGATATGTTAATGGTTAGTCTTTATCATATTTATTACTACTTGAAAGGAAAGTAGACAGAGATTTCATGACACGTGGATGATATTTTAGGCTGAATTTGGAAATACTGTTACATGCGACTTTGTCCGGATAAAAGGAAGGAGCGAGATATCTTTGTCTTTTTATAATTTAAATAGAAGGAAGTTATTTTTTAAATATTTTATATAAAATAATTTTTTTATAAGTTTATAGTTGACAACTCTTTTTTATATAATAGTTCGATCTATTACTTTATATTTTTCATCATTATACTAAAATGATTAAAATAAAAAGGATCGAACTATCTATTGAGGTAAATCATAGAACATCAAAAGTTGTGGTATCTTATGGTGATCTAACAGAGGTCACATACCTTACTGACATATCTTCTTCTTTGGAGCAAAAATGGACGTGGCTAAAACATACAAATATTGTCGTAATTGCTCATAAGAACATATTTATCCGTATAGAGGATAGGTCAATTTATAGATAGATCTCTCCACGTATAGATGGGTACCTCCGTGAATAGAAACAAAGATAGAGAATTATTTAGATTTTGATTCACTATTTTCTAATTTGTTTCTTTTTTCTGATAGATTGCCTTTTTTTTTTGACAGGTTATAAAACTTTATTTTTTTGTTATTATTATTTTTTATAAAAAGCTAACAAATTATTTTCTCTGGAAAAATGATATAATGTAAATATGCAGTTTACGTGCCAAAATATCTTTAAAACATGTTCATATACTACTAAGTGGGTCTAGTTGGAGCACATTCACCTCTTATGAAATTACCTTATAGAATTACTCATTATTTGAAATTGAGAAAATAAAATATCGCAAATAAAAATTAACTCTTCGGTAAAAAATTAAGTTCGCAGAGATGAAATAAAACAATTCTGGTTCTCCCCCTTTTGGGAATTTATTCTCATTATTTTATTTTTTTCTAAAGATAAAGAATATTTTTAAATTTTATAATTTGAAGTAAAAATATATAGCATTGTCACGTGAAAAATTGAAATAAAAAATTATATAATATGTTTCTAAAATAAATAAAATAAAAATAACATAAACGAATTGAAAAACCAATGAATTTGTATTGTTATATTACCATTACTTATGTTTCACTTCTTGATTAAACTAATCCAATCTTTTTTATTATGTTAATCTTTTCCATATTGTCCCTAATTACTTTTCTTATTCTATAATTTTGACCAGAAGAAATATTAAAAATATTCAACTATATAATACTTACCATTTCTGCTGTTTCCTGCCTCCTGCTCATCCCTGTAAAATCTCTGACAGGAGATTTTACATTTTTCCCTATTATATTCGGATTTGAAAAAAACCCATTTTTTAAGCATATTTTGAGCGACTTGTCCCCCATTTCTCTGCAATACGTTGTCTTTCTATAATCCTTTTGCATCATATTCAATGATAGTCACCACACCCCTTATAGACTGGTGTGAAACTACCTGGCAGATGTCACAAACTGGCATTTTGAGCTAAAATGCAATTTCACCTTCAATTCTGGATCTAAATTTACACACTTTCTTGATTTGAAAGACGCACCCCATTTGAGTTATAGCTATAACAATGGTGGGTTTGGTGGATTCTTGGTGTTTCTGTAATGGGGGTGGCAAGTCTGAGAAAATGAAAGCTGCCATTTTTTCAGGCAAAGGTCCTGCCATGGCTCATATAGCTGTGAGTGGCACTGGTTTCTTGATCCACCGGAATCTACTGCTCACTACCCATGTAAATCTTCCTTCTGTGGCTGCTGCTGAAGCTGCTGAGATCCGTCTACGAAACGGTGCCGTCGCTTGCCTTTTCCCCCATAGGTTAGCTTTTCTTCTTATTGACTTTTATCTTTGTATTCAGTGTTTGCTTTATAGAGTGGAAAGTGATACATATGATTCATATGGTTGACTCCGACTAATTTGAGATTGGGTTGTATTTTGCTGCTGTTTTATTGTAATGTCTCTGTTCAGACTCCAAACTCCAAAGGGTGAAAAAACTTTCCTCTATTCTGCTTGTCTTGGTCTATTGAACACCTAATATATAGACTTAAGATTCCGTTAGTTTGTTCGACTATTTTTGCTGAAATGTTTACTCTTTGTAATCTCAAAGCGGATCTTCTATAATTTCCCACGTGAGGGGTTATTTCTTGGTTTCGTCCGGTCATTAATAACTTGTAATTTTTTAGATAATAGTAGATAGAAACAAAATAACTAACGGGAGCTTTGAAGTAACCGGTAAAGTTGCCTCCATGTGACCAGGAGGTCACGAGTTCAAGCCATGAATGAAAACAGCCTCTTGCAGATATGCATGATTAGGCTGCGTACAATATAGACCCTCATGATCTGGCCCTTCCCCACAAACCGGGTTCAGACCGTGGAAACAGCCTCCTGCAGAGATGCAAGGTAAGCTGCGTACAATAGACCCTCGTGGGCCGACCCTTTCCGGAACCCCGCGCATAGCTGGAGCTTTAGTGTACCGGGCTGCCCTTTTTTTAGATAGAAACAACGCCTCATGCATCAAATCATTGGTCTTCCATCATCAGCAATGTATAAGAATCTGTCGGACCCGTCAACAGACCTTCTCTTTATGTGGCATTGACATCCTTGCAAGCTCCAATATTTATTATTTAGTCTTCTGAAGCTATACATAATATTTATATGGCTACAGGAAAGAATAGTATTTAGTAATTAGTAGTCAAAACAGTTCTTTCTCAAACCGCTATTTCCCATGCACCTTCTTGATCTACCAGACTGCCACCATCACTGTATGTTGTCACAATTATTGAATAGATTGTAGTAGTCCTGCCAAAGAAGCTTGAAAGGTGTATGTCAGGATTCAGCTTTTGCAAATATTCTTGTTAGTGAACTCTGTAATGTCATTCACAAGATTGATTTTAGTGAAGCGGATGGTGGTGTTGGGACAATCCTCAAACTAACCTTTCCACCACGCACTCTGTTGTTCACCTCCTACGTGGGAAATGACTGTTGATGATAAGAAGCACATCAAACTAGATCTGGTGGTGGTAGGTGGGCTTATTGATCTTGGATCACTCCATGCATCGGATCTTGAAGTCATACAAAAGGTAGAGGTGCATACATCACCATATGTGCAGTTTGAGTATGAGGACAAGGAAGAAGCAGCTGCTATTGTTTCATTTGTTAGTATCCAATCATTTGTGTCCATAATGCAGGTTGTTTCCCTGCGAAGACTGCACTGTTCTGCCTGATGCTTATGTCTATTAATATTGTTTAGGGTGTTTATTAGCTGAATTGCTTAAAAATCACACTACTTGTAGAAGCCAGAATCTTATAAGTACTTTGTACGTATTGAATTGAGTTATACGATTTCCCTCCCAGAAAGGGAAAATAGTAACTCAAAGAACCTCATAAACACTCCCAAGTTAAAGAAGGGAATACTAGGATTACGGGGTAGTAATAATTTGTCTGTTTCCCCGTAGATTAAAACATACTAGAGTTACATGAAGGGCTAGTCGGATCGCCTAGTCAAGTGAGTTCTACTGCTTCTGAAATTTGTTTTGCTCGATCCTTTATTCCCACGGGTCACAAATTTTGCAGTGAATGTATATGTTGAAAGGTATTTAAGAATTCAATCATAAGATTAGGACTGATGGAATAGCCCAAATAGGGTGGAATATATAGAGGATTCAATTGTTGATCCCTAACTAGTTTGAGTTGAGGTGTAGTTGATGATAATCAATCACATAGCAATGGTTCAGATTGGAGTCATTAATTGTTTGGTTAAAGCAACTTAAGAATGATTACTGTGCATGGATATCACACTTGGCCTTCCGAAACAAAAGTAGAGATATGTGGCATATCAATTCCTGCATTTCCCTGATATGATGTATATAACAAGAGAGCAGGAGAACGTCTGGATAAGATGCAACGAGGATTACATCTTCTAAGCTCCCCACTACAAGTTTGATGTTTCACAGAAGATGAGGCAGGTCTTTGGGCATTCAATCTATGTAAGAACTTGGATTTTGAGCTATAAAAAATCCATCTCTAGTCGCTGATGGCATTTGTGGCTTTAGATAGTGCATAATAAATTAAAATGCATGTATGTGTGCATGCATGTTGATGTATATGTAAGTCATTTCCTTCTTGTGTTGGTGTTCAGGAGCTCAAGGTGAATTGATTTTAATTATAATCAGGTTTGAATTTGTTTGACAGGCTGCCAATAAATACTTGTAGGTTATAAAAGATGCAACATTGATCTGTAAACTGTCATTTAGCTAACATCTTTCTGATCATGAGAAGAAAAGGAGTAGAACTTCTCATGTAATCATGTTAGCAGGCCAAGTATGAATGCTTTATTACTTTCATCAGATTAGCTTTTGGATTATGAAGTTGAAGGTTCTATGTCAGCTTGTGTTGATCAAATTACTTGTTCAGCATCTGAGTATTGTTATATGTTGCGTTCTTATGGAGGTAAACTGTACTGGGTACACTGCAATCGTTATAAATGGCTCTTGAACTGAAAATACATCAGATATCACTGTGCTAGAGAAATGGGAGATAAAGGAAGGGAAGATGGATGCGGAGGTTGGGGAGGAAAACCAGGAAAGAGATTAAGAATTATTGGTTAACTGTTGTTACCTGGTTCACCTCATTAAAGTACGTTCTCCTCTTTTCTTCTCTATTTTTTGGTTGAGGGGGAAAATTCTAGAAGTTGACTGCTATTAGGCACTAGATCTCCTCATTTTTGTCAGATTGAATGCTTAACTTTGTTTTTCTTTCTGACTAGCGAATGCTTCTGAAATGCATAATACTTGTGTATATTTGTGTACCTGGTCAAACAAATTTTTTCCTTTTAATCTCATTTTTATGTTTAGCACATGGTCATTTACTTCTCATTACAGGTTCTTTATTACCAGCTCCGTACTAGATCTGACTATAGTGGGCCTTGACGTCATGGATGGAGACACAAATGCACATGTTCAGCAACCTCACTACCTGAAAACTTGTTCTAAACCTAATCTTGAGCTGGGTAATGTCATTTACCTGTTAGGTTATAGCGAGAAAAAGGAGTTGACAGTTGGTGAAGGAAAAGTGGTAATAGCCACTGACAACCTTATAAAGCTGTCAACTGATGGAATAACTTGGAGGCCGGGTTCTGCTGGTTTTGATGTTCATGGCAATCTAGCCTTTATGGTGTGTGATCCTATGAAGCTAGCAACATCTCCCAACTCAAAATCCTCATCAACTTCCCCATCCCAATTATCAGCATGGAAAGACTGTCCCATGCAATTTGGTATACCCATCCCTATCATATGCGACTGGTTGAACCAACACTGGGAAGGAAGCCTTGATGACCTCAACAAACCCAAGTTACCGCTGATTCGGCTGATGTCTGCTGGTCAAAGAAGTGAGCATTCTTGTGCATCCTTCACAATGCGGCGTGTTTTTAAGTCAACTGAAGCTGAAAATGACGGGACACCATCATCTTCAAACCAATTGCCCCGACCTAGGGAAGATCCTGGACCAAGCTGTTCTGCTGTTGCCACTAATTTGGAAGAGGAAGCAGTAATTACTCCGCATGCTATCACTCATGTCCAGGGAATTCCAACTCCTGAAATTTTTGAGTCACGGAAGTTAACTTCAACACCAGTTGGGAAGAATGGGAGTACTCAAATCCAGCTTTTGGATATTAACTTTCCACCAAGGATAATCAAAACAGCTGGGTCACCACAGCATGTCAGAAAGACCATATCCAACTCTGATGATAATTGTATCAACAAAGCAAGAGAAGAAGATTCTAGTGACATTGGCCAGCCAAGCCCTGTGCCAGATGCTGAAGTTGCCTCTACTGGATCTGTTAATGGGGCCCATAGTGAGGTTGAATCAAGTTGCTGTCTCACAGAGGTATTGGAAGCTCAAAACGAATACAGCAGTGATGGAGAAACGACAATGTACTCTGCAGAAACTGCTGAAAGCAGAAACTATCCAAGTCCTAAAGGGGGAAGGTTTCAGCAAGTAGGAAGAAGCCAAAGTTGTGTTAACTACAATAGATGGGGGCCGGTTTCAAAAAATTCAGCAGCTCGTAGGGCAATGCAAGAACCGAAGAGGAGCATTATGCAAGGGAGAAAGGTTTACTCCCAAGGGGCAACTTCGCAAAGGAGTAACGACTATTACAGCCCGACTGTATCTTCAATAATGAAAAAACGGAACAACTTGGAGCCACAAACCAGACCACCTCGTTTAAGTGCCGGAAATTCATCACCAAGATGGATGTTCTGATTGATAAATTCTGAAAAACTCATTCTTTATATCACTCTTCTTTTTTGGGCTTATACTGTAAGTATATGTTGAGACTACATTGCGAAGGAATTAAGAAAGCTGGAGAAAACTCAAGCAAATGCAGCTTACTGATTTTCAGCTGCATATTTGCAGAGACTACGAGACTTCAATGACATTCTGTGGACTTTATGTTGGAGAAAAGATCCCTGAGGCATCTTCAACAGTCCCAACATTTTCACCAGTTAAGGATTGACTAGCAACTGCTGCTTATCATTCTGTTCATTTGACAGAGCAAAATAGAAGAATTCAAGTGTGACGGGAAGTGAAACCAAAGCAAATGTTCGATACTGTGCTCTCTGAGGTAAACAACACTCCGGAAAAGTGACTTGCTTTTTCTGAAGACTAAATTGACGACCTCATTTTGATGCAATTCTTTATTATGTATATTTTATACTCTGAGCAAACCAATAAAATTGGTTTCATTTTCATTTTCATGTCTCAGTAAGCTTGATTAGTATGGAATCAGAATCAGAAATACTGTATTTTGTCCTCTTTGAAAGGTTAGTATGCAAGAAGTACTTGACCAAATGTCATTGATACAAAATATGGTGAGGGCCAATTTGAATCTCAAAGCTAGTCCAGTAGAAACAGACACCATCACAGTATAATCCCTTGGTGTGAAATCTCATTTGCTCAATCAAAACTTCCAAGAAAACAAACCAAACATGAAAAAGGATAGTACAAAGTTATAAGATCACATGATCAAATCCAATACCTATGAATAGACAAAATTATCCCATATCTGTGTTGCGGTGAGAGATACTAAGTATCTTATGCACGCAAATTGATCCATACATCACGGTTACAAAAAAGTAATGAGCCTGTATGTGCACATTGTACCAGCATGGACCATATAATTCTGAGCCGCAATAGTTTAAGTCAATGAGAAAAAATCACCTCACCACAATTTAGAGCAGATGAAAAAAATATCAAACTAGCTAGATAAATTGTGGCAGTGAGTGCTCCACCACACGTTATGACCAAACACAATAAGTGCATCTACTTGATTTGCTACTCAATAGTAAATATCTTGGCTGCAATATAGCCCAAGGCCATACCATATTCTATCAAGCTATTAAAACATCTACTGTTCTGGATCTATCAACCAATTGCTGAAATCAAAGTAAATTTGGAAAAGGAACTCAACATTTATGTGACAACCACGCAAAAATTGGTGAAAGCTAGGATTTTCTTCGGTCCCTTTTACTTGATATTAAAAAATAATTAATTTTTTTTTAATTCTATCATTAGTAATTAAGTGATTTTAGAATGTGAAAAGAAGAATTATTGTATGTTTTCAAAAAATATCTATCAATTAATAGGGTTATATTAATCAAATTGCAACCCCTACTAATTTTTTTTAGAGGATGTGCAAACCTTATCCTAACAATTAAAAAAGAAAGGAGGAAGTAATTAATACTCCTTCCGTTTTAATTATGTGTGGCTTTTTTGCTTTACACGTCCCTTAAGAAATATTTCCTCTATTTTATTTTAGTTGTCTTGATAAAGTTTGCACAAATTTTGTTTGAAAGATTACTTAGGAGTGTAATTTGATTAATATATTTTTTATTAATTCCTTAATCTTTATTTATTTATGTGCATCATAATTTTAGAATAATTAATGTTAAGAATAAATGACGTTACTCCCTCCGTTTCAAAATAAGTTGTATTTTAGCCTTTTGATTTTGTTTCAAAATAAGTGGTATTTTACATAATTAAAAAGACATTAATGAAGGGATATAGTTTTACATAATTAAGAAAATATTAAAGAGTTACATTTTCTTCAAAAATATTTATTAAGCGCAAGTGGGTAAAAGTACATTCTTTTTCCTAAAAATGAGTAGTTTTCTTAAGGGGTATGCCAAAACTAAAAACACCATATATTTTGAAATGGAGTAAGTGTAACTAAAAGGTAACAAAAAGAGTATTAATTAGAAAAATCTTTTTTACTACTTTAATCTTATTTATATATAAGTTATACTCCCTCCGTTCCATTGTAATTGCTAGGTATACTAAAATTAGTTGTTTCAAAATACTTGTTAGTTTCAAAATTCAAGAAATAACTAATCATGTTTTTTTCTATTCTACCTTTAGTACTTAAAGTTATTTTACAATGTGAAAAAAATTATTATTGTATGTTTTCAAGAAATTAATAAAATTATATTAGTCAAATTACCACCTCTAATAATTTTTTCTTAATGAATATATAAATTTTATCTTAATAATTAAAATAAAATAAAATAATAATTTTTTAATTAAATATTTACTCAATAATCAGAGAGTTTGTATTTGCTCCCATACCTGTCGCCACCCGGCCCAAGGAGCTATTTGGTGAGTTGTCCCAAAGACATTTATGGTTCTTAATGGATCGGGTCGGGTAGGTAAAATTTGGCAGGAAACAAGTGGCAATATTAATTTCTCTGTACGTGTTTTTCTCCCTCTCGCCTCGTCTAGCTTCATGAAGAGCTTCAACTTCACCTCGATCCCATCGACCAAAAAATCAACCCACTGAATAACCTTAGACCACATCCACACTCTTAATCTTTCACGTATGAAACAAAACCCAATTCACCCATAACTCTCCCCTTCTCTCTTCTAACCCTCTCTGTTTTGTGGTGTCAGCAAATCTTTGCTGCTGAATTAGAAGAAAAGATCCATTCATTTGATTTGGGTCAAACAATGTTGTGTCGGGGGACGTTTCAGGCTTGCAATGCCGTCATTGGGGATCACAATCAGTGCTCCAAGCGATTATTCAATTCGAATTCGATTTCAATTGGGTGTAGAAAATCCTTTATTACTTCGTCTTCTTCTTCTTCTTCGGTGGGGGCTCGGTCCGGTCCCGTTCTGGCTGTAGCTACCAACGAGACCAAGAGCAAGCAGGTTGCATATGAACCCAGTCTTGCGGATCGCTTGAGGTTGGGGACCATGTCGGAGGATGGAATGTCGTACAAGGAGAAGTTCATTGTTAGGTGCTACGAGGTCGGAATTAACAAAACTGTAACTGTTGAAACCATCGCCAATCTCTTGCAGGTCTGCTTGTTTTTTGTCAAGATTGATTCTTTTATGGCTTTTTTTTTTTGTGAGTGTGTTAATAGCTGAATATCAGCTCTTGATTTGTCATGCATGTCTATTTCTCGAAATCATCGCCAATCTTTAGCTGGTCTACTGTTATGACGAGATTGATGTATTTTTGTTTCTTGTGTTAATCAACTCTTTCACTGAATATATGAGCTCTTGATTTGTCAATGCATGTCTATTTCTTGAAAGCATCGCCAATCTATTGCAGGTCCAGCTTTATGACAAGATTGATTCTTTTGTGTTAATCAACTCTTTCACTGAATATGAGCTCTTGGTCTGTCAATGCATGTCTTTTTTTGTTCTTTTTTAAAATTAAAAAAAAAACTTTTCTTCGAGATGGAATGGTGGGAATATAAACTTTTGGGGGATTATCTTCTGCTTGCCTTACTCTATCAGTGGTCCAATAATTGTTTTTGGCTAAACATGTATGCTTAAATGGGCATAAATATACCTAAACTCTGTTATGCAGGAGGTTGGATGCAATCATGCTCAAAGTGTTGGATTTTCAACTGATGGATTTGCAACCACCCATACCATGAGAAAATTGCATCTCATATGGGTTACTGCTCGCCTGTACATTGAGATCTATAAATATCCTGCTTGGTAATCCTTTTGATACCTTTGTGAGTATTCACTATTAAGTTTATTCAAGTTGCAGCCACGGTTAATGTTGCCTGTGATATGGAACAGGAGTGATGTTGTTGAAATAGAGACTTGGTGCCAAAGTGAAGGCAGGATTGGGACTAGACGTGATTGGATTCTCAAAGACTGCGCTACTGGTGAAGTCATTGGAAGAGCAACCAGGTGCAGAATTTAAGTATAAACTCTGTATATACACCTAACAGAAAGAATATAGATAGCACTAAAAGAGATAATTTTCTTGTTTAATGCACATCTGCAAGTGTCCCGTCTACAAGTGGACATGTATACTTCTGGACATGCAGTTTTCAGGGCTTAAGAATATTTCTTGCAAATATTTAAGTACTTCACCTTGTTGATACATATTGTTTTCCTGTGAATTCCTCACCTTTTACGTATCTCCTCCCTCACAAGTGTAGTCTAGTATTTTCCATGCCACTTGGTTATTAAATAGATTTCATGCAAAAACAGCTTTTGGAACGAATGAGTTCTAAGTTACTGCTTAAACGCTGAAAGGTCCTTCATGGAGTGTTGTGCTTCTAAATCAACCTGAGTCAATATATTTACTTTTTGAAGAAGTCTGTAATTTGGCAGTGTTAATGACTTTTACTCTCTAGTATCAAGGTCACAGATCCCACTTTTGGACAATCTATAAATCCTTTCTTTTCCTATATTGCTTGTCATGTTATTCTATGAAACTTAAACTAGGATGTTATGATATCTGATTGCAGCAAGTGGCTCATGATGAACCAGGACACAAGACGGCTTCAAAAGGTCACTGATGAAGTTCGTGATGAGTTATCGAACTATTTTCCAAAAGAATTGAGGTAAACTTAAGTTCCTCTTTTTCATTTCTCTTCTTTCCCTTCCTTTTTTCTGGAACTTGTAATTTCCTTAGTGAGCAAAGTATTGTTGTAATGTATTACTGAAATGAGAAGCTCTTCATTGAACTTCTTGAAATTATGTACACCGGTAGGAGTGGTGTTAACTCCGTATGTGCTTCTTGCTACTGGTAGATGAAAATGTAGCTGTTAATACTATCATAAGTTGCACTTATATTTAACACTCAAATGATTTGGATCTTGAAGACATCTATTTCTTGGTATTTGATGAGTATTTTTGAATCTTAGACTGATTGATGAAACGGAAGATTATAACGCTTACGTTGGTGTAGAAAGTGGGACCCCTCCCCCAGAAAATAAAAAAGATAACTACGCAGATCCTTGAAAAATTATTGAGTAGATATATGAATTGCAGGAACAAAATATTCCTTCATACCATTATCATAAAGATCATCAACAAATACGTATCTTCTAACTATCATAATTTACACTAGAGCCTAAAACCATTTGTTCTCCCAAAAACTTTTTTTGGCTTTCCATAAAACAGAAGGTTGTTTCTCAAAGAAACTTCTTCCAACATATGCAAAACCAAATCCAAACGCGCACGCGCGCACACATGGTTTTGCAACCAAAAAAAAAAACAATCTGTTTCCCAATCCAAATGCCACCTTAAGGTCTCCAGTTTCTTTCAACTCTGGTAATATTGTTTCCCAAACTTATATTCAGTGTAGTTAGACAATCACACAGTCATATGTGTGTCTTCTCTATCAAGCCAACTCCAATCATCATTTTATATCTCATTGAAGTATTACACTTAAGTCCATCTGACCTCTTTTTCTCTTTACTCACTACGTTAAAATCAAGTAGACTGAGGGTGGCTAGTGAGAGAGGAATTGGACAAAGGGATGAAATGGCCGTCTTTTACTTCCACATTGGCCAAAAAACACGAGGGTAAGGGGAATTACTTCCATGAGAGGTCTGCCACCAAGCTAAATTTGGACTGAAAGGAGTAAATAAATATTGGACTTTCACCTCCCTTCCATCTTTACCAACTTAGGGATCTGAAGAGTACTTCAGTCTGGGGAAGCAAAAAATTATCTACTCCTCCCCTCCAACCAAACATATTTTAAATTGTATATACTTCAAAATGACACCAGCCATAATTGTGTGTTATGTGTAACTTGTTACCCTGTCTACTCTGATGCATATGCTGTGCAATGTCACTGCCCATGGCTTTGTCACGTGTAAGATTCAGTGTTATATTTTATTGGGAGCAATGTTATTGATAAGGGGCACTCTATTTTTGTTTGACTGTTCACAATTCCAGGTTAGCTTTTC
Organism: Datura wrightii; assembly: GCA_035772735.1. Taxonomy (NCBI): domain Eukaryota; kingdom Viridiplantae; phylum Streptophyta; class Magnoliopsida; order Solanales; family Solanaceae; genus Datura; species Datura wrightii. The sequence goes on from JASDFA010000011.1 coordinate 4,363,302, forward strand.
CTGAGGAGAATAATGGCAGCCTAAAGAAAATAGCAAAACTTGAAGATCCCGCTGAGTATTCGAAGCTAGGACTGGTGGTAGGTATCATTTTAAAATCCTGAATTCAATGACATTCTTTTTCAAGCACTCAGGATATTCGGTGTTTGTTGGCAGCCACGAAGAGCTGATCTGGACATGAATCAACATGTAAACAATGTCACTTACATTGGATGGGTTCTTGAGGTTTGTAGCTGTTTCCTATCTTCTTGTAACTAAAACTGTTCTCTCGCTGAAACTTCTTTTCTGCCGTTATGGTGGCAAATTTAACATTTGTGCTGAGATTTTTTAGGGTCTTTTGATGTCTTGTTGATAGAACTGTTGTTGCTCTTCATTGTGATAAATAGTTAGACTAGTCATGGGAAGTCATTAGAAGTAAGTTCTAAAATAAGGGAAGAGTTAAGTTTTACATCTATGACTACTTTCTCTATTTTGCTGACCAAAAACTTTTCTGCTGGCAGAGTATGCCTCAGGAAATCATTGATACACATGAACTCGAAACAATTACAATAGATTATAGGCGTGAATGCCAGCATGATGATGTTGTTGATTCCCTTACAAGCGTTGAACCTATTGAGGAAGCTGATGCTTTAGAGATTCAAGGGGCTAATGGATCTTCTACTGCTTCAAAGGATGTAAACCAGAGCTTCTTGCATTTGTTGAGATTATCAAGCGATGGACTTGAAATAAATAGGTGCCGAACTGAATGGAGAAAGAAGCCTGCAAGGATATAAGTTTCAAAGTGTTCTATTGTTCATTGTAGCTCAAGTACTCGGCGGAGAAGCTCTTTTTTCCTTTTTTCACCTTTCTGTGTCTGTCTCTTTCTGTCCCTTTTCTAGTCTTTCTGCAGTTTTTCATTGTTTTCCCTTTTTTTTACCTGGAGCTCTGGATAGATTTTGGTTGAGGTGAGGCTTCATTGGCTTGTACTAATGTTTTAGTATTTGGGAGTCGCGATTATTTTTATCATGTAATTTATGGCATGTGTCTCCTGCTGAAAGCTTCATTTATCATGTATTTTTACACTAACCATGGCATTCTCTACCTGCTTAATTTACTTGTTTGCTAATTATATAACCTTTTTAAACTCAAAGCTAGTTGTCAAAACAACTGTTTATTAAAGATATCTTCAAATTTAATGTTTTATCATAGAGATTTAGCATGCTTCATTTATATTTCATGAATTTAGCCCTTTTTCTCAGTAGAAGAACACAAAAGGGAAGGATAATTAAACATTTAGGAACAAACAATACATGATTCAAACAATAAGTAGACAATACAATTGCAAAATTCAGCTCAAAGCATAACAAATACAAGAAACCACTAGCCCAAACTTATTGCTACAAGAAGTCTCTTAACATAGGAACGATTGGCGTGGCGCGGTAGTTTGTTGATCTATTTACACATCCAATATAGCTTCAGATCACCAGAAAAACAAGGCCCTCATTTTCACCACAAAGGAAAGCAGCAGCTCTGCAGAATACAGGGGAAAGGATAAGAACAAGGGTGAAACAAATGGATCATAGCAAAGCGCAACTGATTACTACTACTACAGCAACATACCCAATCTAAGTCCCACAAAGTAGGGTCTGGAGTGAGTAGAGTGTACACAGACCTTACCCCTACCTTATAGGTAGAGAGGTGGTTTTTGATAGATCATCGGCTCAAGAAAAAACAAATCAAAGCAATCCAGAAAAAAAAAAGGTAACGAATGTGAAACTGTGAAAGCATAACAAAGCATGTTGAGGAGTAACTAAAGCAAACTAATATGATACTCAAAGTACAAGAAAGAACGGATAGTACCAAAAAAAATCTAGGGACAAAAACACTACAAGAGTAATACTATGACTACTAGTATCAAAGGATTAACTAGACAATGCTCTACTACCTGCTAACCTACTAACCTAATCCGTGTCCACCACAACCTCCTATGTAAGGTCATGCCCTCATTAAACTGAAACAGCGACGCAAGTGATTAATATAATTACATAACTAAAAGTATGCTCGCTCTATCTGCTTAAACTTAACTTTAGATGAGAAGGCCACACAATTAAATATAGCACCATAGCAAATAAGAGTTCCTGGTTTCGAATCTCATTCTCACCCGACCACACATGAGCGGGCTTGTTGAGACATAACACAGTCATTATGTGTGTTCTTGAAAACAGTTCAAACTTTAAGATGAGAAGGTCACACGATTCAATAATTACAATACCTTTTGCTTTTCATTTTGTTGATGCCTTTGTGTGCTGTAAGATGTTTTACCAACTGCGCCTGGCATATTTCCAGAATCTACATGCCTTTGATGTCGCACCTTGTTAAAAACCTCTGTGTAATTTTCTGCAGCCTGAGGATCGTTGTCATCCCATCCGCCAAATTTTGGAACTACAGCTCCTCTATCAGGCTGCTAGAACATGAAGAAGACACATCTAATGAGATCAATTGACATTTTCATGCAGATTTTTTTATTTTTTAATAATCATGGTATCCGGACCAACTTACGCGCAACTCGACTAATTCCATAGATACCTGTTATCTCCCACCACTAACAGGTACCGGGCAACTTTATCCATCAAAGCTAGAACATATGAAAAAAGATCACCGTGCAGATTTAGCTTCAGCATAATCACCTTGACCTCAAAAATCAAATGCATCATTCACTTTGCGGTATTCGTTAAATAATAGGTTGCATGTGATGTGATCCAAGGGATACAATGTGAGAGCCATTAGCTACTATTAAACCAAAAGTATCGATAATTTAATTTATATACACTGACAGTATAAAAATTTTACATTATTAGTACATGTTGATCTGTATTTTCCGGGTAACTAATTTCACGTCTTTAGTTATCTTTTAGGTTATTTGATAGTGCGAAATCTTTTTATACAGTTAGTGTATACAAGTTAAACTCTAAAATATCAAATGCAGTTCCTATCATGACCAGCATATCTTACACTTATCTCTGTCAAATAGGATAGACAAGGCATGCAATCACAAGCTGAAAGTCTAATCTTCTAAATTATGCAAGATGAAATAGAACAGGAAAAAAAACGTACACTTTCGTGCTTCATTTGGTGCCTCCCAGGAGTAGCATGAGCACTTTCAAATGATCTTCCAGGAGTACCATGGCTACTATCATATGAATTCTTCCCTTCCCAAACAGGAGATGCAGCTACTCGTCCAGATATCTTTGCCTGGGAATACGGGTGAAGTGGTGATTTCGCGATACTGTGATCGGACCCTGCACTTTGTCTAACAGGTCGACCAGAATTTGATCCACGACCTCCATTGCGTGCTGGAGAATTAGCACGAAAATCACCATCTTCTCTACTCACACGACGCTTGTTTGTTTGCCTAGTTGCTTCCATCCCCATTGGTTCCTCTGTCTGAGTTTTAGGCCTGGAGGGAGGAACAACATTCTGAAACAGGTCCGGATTCTCTTGAGGATCATTCGGATTTATCATCTTTCCGCCACGATTTTTCCTTGCATTGTCAAAACAGGCAGTATAGGGAGTGTTGTCTTCACTTTCCCAATTGCCAAACTTGGGCACATTTGAACGCTGCAGTAACAGTTAAAAGGAAATTCAATATATTATGAGTGTGTCTGGTACGCCGGAAGTTATTTCCTCCAGAAAAATATCCTCATTTATGATCGTATTACATTCTAATTAGGTAGTAAAAAACAAAAAAAGAAATTTATATCGATAACCTACTTTTGTTGAATATATATATATGTTCAATATCTATTCAGGAATTTATTGAATCTGAGCTAACTAATTAAAATAGATCCAGATATACAACTACAACAACAACAACAAAAGCTACTTATTAATCTGGAATATGTTTGGGGTCAGCTCAGGTGCGGATCTAGAAAGTTGATTAGGGGAATCCTATTAAGAAATTCGCTAAATATTTATAAATATTTGATGGTGTAGTCAATTATTATTATAGTAATAACTTGAAATCAAGTATGAATCAATAAATCATAATTATCCATGTTGCTCCATTTAAACTCATCCTACTCCCATATTATGGTAATTAGTTTTCTCAGCACTAAAAGTCTCTACCATTTCCACCTCCAAACAATAGAGGTGGAGCCGGAATTTGAAGTTTACGGGTTCAAAATTTGCCACAAAACCCGTAGCTCGTGTTAGTTAGTGGATTTTAATGGATTTACGAATACAAAACACAGGATTAGCTTTAACCCTGCTCGCAAACACTGGACCCAAAATAAGAAAACTTAATCCAGATATAACACAAAGAACACAAGTAATTAGTCAGGAAACGCGAAAAAGAGGCAAACAACTCCTGTTTGTAAATAAGAAATTAATGAAGAAAACTTACAGCCATTGCACTTCACACAGTTTCCTCGATCAAAGCTTCAGACTAGTCGAGGAAAAAATTCTCTGCAAGAAAACCCAATAGAGAAAAAGAAGGTGCAGAGGGAGAACAGTTGAAGATAGAATATATATATATATATATATATATGAGGAGAATTTTCAAAGCATTGACTCTGTCACAGCACGTATTGGTTGACTATTCGCCTCTCCTTCTCTCACACCCTGTAAAAATGCTCTGTTTTTAAGTCTTCGCCTCCTCGTCTTTCTCAAAGTCTTCTCTCTTCAATTTTATCCTCCAATACAACACAGCCTGGACTATATTTGCAGTAAATTTTACTCTACTTGCTACGTACCGTCGGAAATTCTCTTCTTCTCAAGATTTAAACAGAAGGTAGTTGTTGCTGTTACTGTACTAAGTTTAAAGACTGAAGATATAATTTTTTCATAATTTTTAAATTTACACCTATTAACAAAAAAATTAATAGTAACAATAATTTAACTAATATAATCCTATTAATTTTTCGGACAAAAAATAACTTTAAGTATTGAATATAAATATAAAAAAATACGATCAATTATTTTTTGAATTTAAAATTAGCAAAATTTTAAAACAACTAGAATACATTAAGTACTAATTATTTTAATTTATTTTCCAACAAGTGACATGAATTATAATAATTAGATAGTAAAATTATAGTACTATTCTCTAACCGTCATTGTACTGTTAAAAGAAAATTATAATAGTGAAATTAAAAGAAAATTAGAAATAATATGATATAATTTTAAAACTTTTCAATATTGTAAACAGAACTGTGACAATTAATTACAACAAGGTAGGTGGTTTTATTTCTTTAGAGGAAAAAAAAAAAGTGAAAGTGAAAGCACAGGTTCATAGCACACCAAGTTGGACCATTCAAAATTATGGTGGAATTTTTAAGATTTCCTTTTCTTAATTAAATATTTCGAGTACTCTGAGGCCTTACAATAGAAAATCTTTCAATAGCTAGGAAGCTATATAATCTTCAAAATTTATTTTTGGCAAAGCCTTCGGCTCGTGAAGAAAAAATAATTTAAAATAGTACGAAAAAAGAAACAACGTAAGTTAAAAAAAAAATAGTCATGGTAAAATATTATAGAAAATATGACAAATTATTTTGAACAGTAATTATAATAAAATAATATGATAATTAAAGTATAAGAAAATAGAAAAAAAAAAGTCGAAGGACCAGAAATTACATAAATTAGGCTAGGAGTACTAATATGGAAAGATAAGCGAGACAATGTCCTACTACCTACTAACCTTCTACATTTGATCTACTCTAATTTATGTCCTCCACAATCTCCTATCTACGATCGTGTCTTCAAAACACATGTCTAAGCATATCTCCCCAAATACTTCTTCGGCCTACCTCTATGACTCTATCCCTCCTAAAACCACAATATAAATCCAATCTCTTACACCTTCATATTGTGGCATATGCACATCTTCTCTTCGTATGTCCAAATCATCTCAATCTCATTTTCCGCATCTTGTCCGACACTTGAACCACTCCCACATTGTCCTGAATACCTTAATTTCCATTCTTATCAGCTTATCCCTCCTAATATTCCAATATATCCATCGCAACATCCTTAATTTTGCAACTTTCATCTTCTAAATGAAAGAGATCTTGAGTGACCAACACTCAACCCCACACACATTGTTGGTCTAACCACCACTCTATAAAACTTGCTTTTAAGTTTTGGTGGCGGCTTCTTATTATACAAGACTCTTGATGTGAGCTTCTATTTCATCCAGTGTGCACCAGTAAGGTGTGTGACATCATTATCAATATCCCCATTTATTTGGATAATAGACTTATGATACCTGAAACTTCCTCTTGTTATATAATATTACACATCAATAATCTAGTGGATAAACCTAAAGAAAAGTAAGATATGAGACAGTTATTATGAAAAAAGACAAGGTCAACAGTGGCTAAGTCAAAATTTTCGTTAAGGGTGTTCAATATTTAATAAATATGTATGAAAAAAATTGATCTATATATTTAACATAATTTTTCATATACATAATATAATTTTTTGACGAAGTGTATTCGAGTGGTGACCCTGGAGTATATATGGCAACACCACCGGAGGTAAATGATTAAAAACAAAGTAAAGGCAAAATGAGAAATCAAAAATAAGATAATGATGTAATCACATCAAATTAATCTTTACATTAAATAAATTTTTTATCGTCATGTAATGATAAATTTAATAATATGATATGATAAAATAATAATTAGAACAAACATTATATTACTCAACAAAATATTATTGATAACAAACCATCCAAACAAGCTGTTAGTGGACTAATATATTTAGAATAAAAATAAAATAAAGAAAAAAATCGAGTCAGAATCTGGTAAGGCTGGAAACATATCTGCTTGACTTTTTTGTTCAACCATTAATATTCCAAAAGGAAAAAAAATTATTCCAAAAGAAAAAAAAATTATTTCTGTTTGTGTGAGCCACCATCCCCCCAATTATTACCCATTAAATATTTGCAAATTTCCATTGGGTGAATTGGCCCCTTTTCTTCTCATAATAAATTGCAATTATGGCTGAGTTTGATTGGTAGATTAGTTACTTTTGAAAAAATAAAATTTTTAAAGTGAGAAAATGACTTTTAAAAAATAATTTCATAAGTGAACTTTTAAATTCATGGTCTCCTCCTCATTCCGAACGCCTCCCAACCCCAACCCTCGACTCCCATCACCATTACTATCATAAACTTTCACTCCCAAAGATAAATGTTTTATCTACATATTTTTTTATTTACATATAGACACTAAAGTAAAAATTCACTAAATTTTCAAGAAATTATTGTACTTCCTACCAAACACATTCTATGTGTGTATTTTTATCATAACTTGCTATAAAGGATATTCATAAATCATTTTAAGTATATTGGCTTTATAAAGTTTATCCAAACTCGTATTTAATATTGTAATGCTGACCTTGTTATATTTTTTCAAATAATTAATTTTTAACTTTATTTTTACTCATGAATTTGCTAATTCGGGTATTTTAATTGAAATGTACCAATCTAAACAATTTTCAACCGCTCTTTAAAGCAAAAATAAATTAAAAATCTTTAGCACAAATAATATATTATATATTAGAAATATAGTTCATAAATTCATTTTGTGGATTTCATGTATATGTCCACTTAAATATAAATACATATGATTCATAATTCTATTTAATTTGTGAAATATATAACTAATCATCATGGAGAGCACATTCTGGGAATCTAGCTCTATTTTTCACACAATAATCATAAATCAGATATTTATGTCTGAAATTCCTGATAAGCTGCAACTGATATGGGTCTAATTTGGGCCTGGTCCATGGGTTCAAATCTGGGGACACCATGCAATTACTGCCATAAGGGCAGCCAGATATGTTGAAGTCTTGAAAACTAGCAATGAATGGTGCTTCGGCCCAATTAACAATTCCAGCCCAAGCCTCACTTTGTGAATACCATAGGCTTGCTTCTATCCACATTGGCCTTGTTGGGTAGTTGATACCTTTCATTGTGTTGTTCTTGAATGTCCTTATTGGTATGTTGTCAACAAAAAAACTACAAATATCAAAGAAATCAAGTACATGTATATGTTATAATGTAATGAGATTTCAAGGAAGTCAATGTTGCAAGTAGGGGCAGAGCCAGAAATTCTAGTAAGAAATTCAAAAAATAAAAGAGTGTGACATTTATCACTACTTTTTCAACGAAAGAGATTCAACTTAATACTCATCAAGCTTTTATCGAAATAGGATTTACACGAAAAAAAAAATAGGCATGCTCGTGAAAACATCAACAAAAATAAAATACTTCCTCCCACTTTATGTGGATAGTTGGGGGATCATCTAATGGTCAAATTACTTAAATCTCGGTGTGAATCAAACATCTATGCCCATTCAACACTTCAATGTGTAGCTAATAAGGTAAATTCACTAGATATCAATCTAAAAGATACTAGATTAGGCACGAGAGGAAGAGATGCTGCTATTGATGGATCGATATTATCTCTAGATTTGAACCAAGAAACTGTTTATTTACAAAGCATTATTTTAGGACAAACAACTTGCTTCTATGGCTCATATATGAACAACAAAACTCGCATTTTTTTATAATTATGATATCCGAGTCAGCTCGCGCTCAAATTTTAAGTTTTATGTGCTGATATAAAAGTCTAACACAATCAGATACCGTTAATTATTATAACAACAATTAGTAGTTTCTAACCTAATATAATAAAGCTAATTAACATACTAAAAAGAAAGTGAATGTGAGAAGTTATTGCTTACACTATGCGCTGTGGAGTATAAAGAATTTGATAAGTATGATAATCCCCAGAAGGATCAAAAGGGAGTTGAAAAACTTCTTCTCTGCCACCCATATCATTAGCAAACAAATTTGTCTGCAATTTCCCTTCAGTCCCTACAAATTCAAAGTCTATTTCATCATGTCTGACTCCTTCTGCTTGATCATCTGAAATTAGCTGCAAAAATTTTATCATCATCCAATTTTCAGTACAAGATTATATATATATATACACACACACACACAGAAAAATAAAGTTAGCGTACATAGAAAGTTGTGATGACTCCGTTGGTCTTCTTGTTTGGTATCTTAATCCTCATAGTAAATAATCCAGATTGATATTGTAATTTGGATCGAAATCCAGCTCCTGCATAATTAACCATTTAATAAAAGTCGTAAATAAATGTCCACACATATGTACAAAAATTAAAACAATGTTCAAATTAGTATACTTAATTCAAGTGTAATTTCAGAATCTATCCAACTTTAAATTCTAATATCACTAGAAATAAAAAGAGGATACAATTTTTGAGCTATACCTGAGGTTCTGTCTAAAAGTAGTTGCACTTCAGTATTTTGGTTAAGAAAAGTTATATGATTTTGACCCCATAATGGATTATAATTTTGATTAAAATCAACCAATGCATTAATTGGTGACAAAATAAGAAAAAGAAAAAGACAAATTATAATACTCAACCTAAAAGAAGCCATGGAGAAAGAAATAAAACTTGTAATCAAACTAATGAAAATTTTACTGACTGCTAATTATGTTTTAATTTTCCTGCTTTCAAACTCCTTATATTTATAATGCTAAGTAAAATAATTATCTAAGCAAATGTTAATTTTGATTTACTTTTACGATAAGTAAATCATAAAACTGTTGAACTCATCGAAAAGAAACAATTAACTTGAATCTTTTGGCCTTTTTTCTTCTTCTTAATTGGATGTATATGATCAAAATTAAATTAATTAATACTCAGTTACTTGCCTAATTAGATGTATAATCAAAGATTATGATTAAGTTCCTTGAATACTTGCTTATGTTAAAATATACCTTTCACTTTTTAAAAATAATTTCGACTCATGCATGAAGATGAAGTATTAATTAGTTTCTCCTTCTCTTAATTAAGTAAAATGTTTAACTTATCACTCCATACATAGTCCATTAAGAATCTAGTTACACCCTTTTGGCGTGAAAGTCGTATGCTCGATCAATTGTCAGAGATATTTAAAAGATTAGTTTTGATCAAATACAAATATCTATATAAAATTTAGTGAAAATTAAAAGATTAGTTTTTATCAAAAATAGGTTATTTGAATATTTTCTATGTCCTAAATTTAAATTCAATAATTTTTTTAATTATTATTTTATGCTAATTAATATATGATGATAAGTTCTTAGTGAACAAGGATATATCTGTTTCATTTAGTTAAGGATAAATATATTTTTGTGCTAAAAATAAATAATTAGCATAATTGATCTATTTTCAATAGTTAATGCATATTCATTCCACTTAAACTTACTTAATAGTAAGAGTATTTTATTTTAAAAATAAATATATTAAATATATAATTGCTATATTTTCAGTAATTGCGGACGTTTTTGTCCCTTTTTATTACAACTTTTGGCTACCTGACTGATGTATATTTATGGGCTACAATGTCAATTTTTTTTTAAATTTTAATTTTGTATATTTGGTTTCAGATATGTTGTATTTGAATCGGGTGTCTATCGTAAGCAGTTTATCTATCTTTACAAGATAGGAATAAGGATGCGTATACACCACTCCTTTTAAATTCTACTTATTGATTATATTGGATGTATCGTTATTGTTGTTGTTGTTATGTTTCATAATTGAGGTGTGTATATACAATTGCTACTAAATGGTTGTTTGGTTGAGAAACAAGTTATTCCGTGATAAATTATTTTGAAATTTTTATCCCACCCTCAATGTGGAATAAAAATGACGCTATAATTTTGGAATAACTAACTCCAGGATAAGTTATTACGAGATTTTATTCTAAACAAATGGAGGATAACTTCATCCAAAAACTAATCCTAGGTCTATTTATCCCTTATTTCTGATATCAAACGAGCTCAAGGATTAAAAAAAAGAAAATTTTTAAATTTCTAAAACAATAAATATTTTGAAACAAGTAAATTTTAATAAATATAATAAATATTTTGAGATTGAGAGAGCACAAAATTATCTTATTTCTGGAACAAGAAAAAATAGCAATTAACGAAAAAAGGCACAATTTTTAAATTTTCTTCTTATAAACTAAATCTACTCATACTGTGATTTGTTTTAGGGAAGTGCAAAAGATTTACATTTTTGCTCTTTGATTTCATAAACAAATTGCTACTTTCATTTACAAAATACATATTCCTTCCATTCATTTTTACATATCATACTTTATTTTTCAAAAATCAAATTATATAAATTTTGATCGACAATTTAAAATAAATTTTTTCATCATATTAGTATTAGAAGAATTTATAATTTATAATATTTTTTATATAATTTTCAAGATCTAAATTAATTTTTTTTTTAAACTATCAATACAATTTAACTTGCAATGAAGGATTACACTTGTAAGAGAAAAGGAACAAGATTTAGGATAGGAAGGAAAAGTTTTCCATGAAAAATATTTTGTTCTTTGCCACGTTGGGCCTTTAGATTTTATTATATAAGGACCCGTGAGCTCTGACCCTTTTATTATTTTTTTTTGTGTTCGATATGCAAGTAAAAATTATTATTCTGAAAACATTTATAGATATCTAAAACAAAACTACGAGAATGTGATATGACTGTGGGAGTATGGTGATGGCCGACGGGTATTGTGGGTGGGGGAGGATGAAGGGCTAGGGGTTGTGGTAGGTGTGGGACGAGGGTGGGGGGTGGGGGTGGAGGGGCAATATAATTTGTATTTCTTATTTTTATTGAAAAATCATTTTTCTTATTTTTCAAGGATCTTGTTGCTCTAAATTTTTGATCAACCGATGGAGAAAATAGAAAAACATTGTCAAGAATTTTTTTTCCTCCATATTGAACACAACTCATAGATCATCTTAATTAGCTGGTTATAATCAAGTAAATATATTGAACGAATTTCCTAATAAGCTAACCATAATCTACAAAATTTCATCCGAACTCGTATCTAATATTGAAGTTCTGCTCCAGTTACTTGGCTTGTTTTCGCAAATCATCAAATTTAACTTTATTTTCTCCAACACCTTGCTATTTCAGATGTTTTTGCTAAAATACACGAATCTAAAATATTACTATCTGCTTATCGGCCTTACTTAATAAAAATAAATTGAAAATCTTTAACACGAATAATATATCATACGTTGAAAATATAGTGCATAAATTCATTTTGTGGATTTCATGCATATGTCCACTAAAATAGAAATACATGTGATTCATAATTCTAATTAACTTTGTGAAATTAAATAACTAATCATTATGAGGAGCACACTCTGGGAACCTAGCTGTATTTCTCCTACAATAATCATAAATAAGATATTTATGTCTGAAATTCCTGATAAGCTGCAATTGATATGGGGCTAATTTGGGCCTGGTCCATGGGTTAAAAGATGGGGACACCATGCAATTACTACCCAAAGGGCAGCCAGATATGTTGAAGTCTTGAAAACTAGCTATGAATGGTGCTTCGGCCCAATTAACATTTCCGGCCCAATTCTCACTTTGTGAATACCATAGGCTTGCTTCTATCCACAATGGCCTTGTTAGGTAGTTGATACCTTTCATTGTGTTGTTCTTGAATGTCCTTATTGGCATGTTGTCCACAAAAAACCTATAAAAATCAAGAAACCAAGTACATGTATATGTTATAACATAATGAGGTTTCAAAGAAGTCAATAATGTTGTAAGGAAGAGGTGGAGCCAGAAATTTTAATAGAATGCGACATTTATTACTTGTCACAAGAATTCAATAACGTATAGATACACAAAGTATAAATAATATTTAGTTGCACGAAAAAAAATGACATTGTATACTTTTTCAACGAACGAGATTCAATTGAATATATCAACTGAATTCACCCAAAAGAAACAGGCACACTCATGAAAACATCAACAATAATAAAATACTTCTTCCCACTTTATGTCGGCGGTATACTTTTTCGACGAAGGAGATTCTGTTGAACACTCATCAAATGTTGTATATGAAAAAATTAACAAAAATAAAATACTCGTACCTACTTTATTTTATTTTATTTTTTTAAAAAAAAATTGAAATGTGAGAAGTTATTGCTTACACTATGCGTTGTGGAGTGTAAAGAATTTGATAATCATGATAATCCTCAGAAGGATCAAAAGGGAGTTGAAAAACTTCTTCTCTGCCACCCATATCATTAGCAAACAAATTTGTCTGCAATTTCCCTTCAGTGCCTACAAATTCAAAGTCTATTTCATCATGTCTGACTCTTCCTGCTTGATCATCTGAAATTAGCTGCAAAAATTTAATCATCATCCAAATTTCAATACAAGATTATATATATATTGGTATACCTATATACATCAACGAAAAAATATTAAAAAAATTAGCGTACGTAGAAAGCTGTGATAACTCCGTCGGTCTTCTTGTTTGGTATCTTCATCCTCATAGTAAATAATCCAGATTCATATTGTAATTTGGATCGAAATCCAGCTCCTGCATCATTAATCATTTAATAAAAATCGTAGATAAATATCCACACATATATTTTTGAAAAAATGTTCAAAGCTAGAAACAAAAAAGGAGGACATAATTTTTGAATTATACCTGATGATCTGTCCAAAAGTAGTTGCACTTCAGTACTTTGGTTAAGAAAAGTTATATGATTTTGACCCCATAATGGAATATAATTTTGATTAAAATCAACCAATGCATCAATTGGTGACAGAGTAAGAAACAAAAAAAGATAAATTGTTATACTCAGCCTAAAAGAAGCCATCCCAGAGAGAGATAAAACTTGTAATCAAACTAATGACAATTTTACTGACTGCTAATTATGTTTTAATTTTTCTGTGTTCTAAACTCCTTATATGTTGATGGCAAGTTCTTTTATGGTAAAATACTTAATTATCTAAGCAAATGTTGATTTTTAATTACTTTTATGGTAAGTAAATCATAAAATTGTTGAACTAACCAAAAGGAAATAATTCATTTGAGTCTTTTAGTCTTTTTTTCTTTTTTCTTTTTTCTTTTTGATTAGATGTATATAATCAGAATTAAATTAATTAGTGTTCCTAATTAGATCTGTTTGATCAGAAATAATAAATTAATTAATACTAAGTTACTTGCCTAATTGAATGTATAATCTAAGATTATGATTAAGTTCTCGTGTGAAAATCATATGTCCGGTCAACAATTAGAGATCTTTAAAAGATTAGTTTGGATTAAATTTATATTTTGATAAAATTCATTTAAAATTAAAAAATTAGTTTTGACCAAAAATAGGCTATTTTATCATTTTTTATAACCTAAATTTAAATTCAACAAATTTTTTTATTATTATTATTTTATGCTAATTAATATGTGATGAGAAGTCGGACAGAGGCATATCTGCTCTATTTAGCTAACGATAAATATATTTTTACGTCCAAAAACAAATTAATGATAAAATTGCTCTATTTTTAATAATTGACATTTTTGTCCATTTTGCCAACAACTTTTGGCTACCGATTGAAGTATTTTTCTGGGCTACAATGTCATAATGTGTTCTTTTTTTGTCTAAATGTTATTTTTTATTTATACGTCTTTTCAAAAGATATTAATTAAGAAGGAAATTTAATTATTTTATTTCTTATTTATGTCTTATAATACAATATTTTTTCATTAAGTATTTACTTTATTTATATACTTAATTTTTGATATGTGGTATTTGAGCGGAGAGTCTATTGAAAATATCCTCTTTACCTTAACAAAATAGAGGATAAGACTGAGTATGCATTATTCTTTCCAAAATTTATTTCTGGAATTATATTAGATATGTTACAGTTGTTATTATCTGTCAAAATTGAAGTGTTTTTAAATTTTAAAAATAATTATGATTAAGAATAAAATGAATTAATTTTATTTTAAACTTCTAAAATAATAAATACTCTAAATAAGAATGATAAATATTTTAAGACAATAAAAATACCTAAAAAAGCAGAAAATTAACTTATATCCAAAAGAAAAAAGAGTAGCAATTAACGAAAAAAAGGCGCAGTTTTTAAGTTTTTAAAATAAATCTGTTCATACTGTTGATTTGTTTTAGGGAAGTGCAAAAGATTTGATTTTTCGGAAACCAAACATTATTGCTCTTAACAACTGTTTATTTCACACAATGCTACTTTCATTTATAAGAAGAAAAATTCAGCAAATGTATTTCTTAATTTTGTGATTTTGAGTTGATATGTCTTTTATTAAAAAAATTAATATTTTTATTTTTTAATAAATGATGCATATATATCTTCGTCATTTAATAAATAATGTATATTTATCTTTTTTATTAATTAACCTATATTTATTAAATTAAAAAAATTCTAAAATTTATTTTTAAATTTTAAAAATGTCACGTGACTTTAAAAAATTACGTCACTTCTTTTTTACACCTCTAGACCTGACCCAAATGAAAAAAAACGTCTGTCTCTTTTCTACTCAGTCATAAAATGTGTTTGGAACGAATCTAAATAAAAGAGGAATTTGATTATTTTTAGTTGGAACGAGTCTGGAGGGGTAAAAAATGAGTGAGGTAACTTTTCGAAGTCATGTGGTATTTTTAAAATTAAAAAAGTGTTATAATTTTTTTTTTAAATTCAGTCTATTAACGAAAAATGGTAAATACATGTCATTTGTTAGACGATGAGGGTATATATATACCACTTTTTTAATGAGGGTTTATATTCGCTCTAAATCGCAAAGTTAATGGTAATATTTACCCCTTTTCCCTTTATAAAATATAAACTCTTTTGGTTCATTTTTACTTATTATGTTCTACTTTTCAATAATTAAATTGCATGAATTTTAATTAATATTTTAAATATATATATAAATATTTTTATTATATTAATATGAAAAAAATTATAATTTATAGTATGTCTGATATAATTTTTAAATATTTATTTAAAATTTTAAATTAATCTAATTCAATTTAATTTTAAAAATTAAGTAAATTAACTTTTTTAAAATAAAAACATAACAAATAAATAAATAAAAAATTAAACATATAATTTTACGTCAAAAATAACTTATAAGATTGTATACACATCACCAGTTACATATTCATACTTAAAATTACACTAATTATTATTTTCGTTATCGATGAGTTGCAAAATTCACAAGTTACATGCTTGCCTGCTAACTCATGTTTTATATACTAGTGCGTTATGCCAGAGTATCAACTCATTACATTAATATAATATAAGAGTATTATATTAATTAATAATTAGATAAGACAAACAAATGATAATACCTCGTCAGAAGCAGAAAGAATTATCTTACACACAGTCTAAAATATATGGAGAAAAATATGTTTTTAGTTTTTTATAATTTTTTATTATGTAATATTTTTTATAAGAAATTTATATTTAAAAAATCCGTAAAAAAATATTAGTTTTTATTAAATTATAAAAGAGCAAGATATTTCATTACCTTCTATTTTATCTGCCGTGCGACTTATAATCTTGATGCTCTTCGATCTCATGTAATAATTTCAAGAAAGATTGCTCAATTTTTATTTTATTATATTAAAATTATTAATTTTTTATAAAAATAAGTTGTTTAATTTTATATAAGTATCATGAAAAGTTATTGAATTGTTTTTATAATATACAAGTATTTAAATTATTTAAATATTATATAAATCACTTCAACATTATCTTATCCTTCGATTATAGGTCATTATTATCATCCATAACCATTTTGACAATGTATTTCCACCATTATTACCGCCTAATAATTATAACTATCTTCACCATTATCGTTGATGTTAATCATCTCCACAATCACCAACTACAACCACTATCAAGCACCCTCATTATCACCAATCATCAATCATCGCCATATTCATTATCACCAACCGCCTTCAATATTTCAACTATCTATTCATCATTATTACTACTTATATCACATAATCAGTCTCGCTGTCTTATAACATAATATTTTAATATTTGAACAAAGAAAGAAACTTTAATAATTATTTTAAGTTTGAATATTCATATTCAAGAATAAAACAAACTGTCGATAAGAAGTGGTTAGAATTTTTAAACAAATTATAGGATTAAAATGTTTTAATAATAATAATAATAATAATATAATAATAATAAATTAATGAGAAGGAATATAAATGTATCCCAAAAACTTAAAGGACCACCTTATTAAATAAACTCACGCGAAACAAAAGGGAAAAACAAAGGGAGAAATGTTGGAGACAGAGAGTGATGGCCCCAGCAAAATAACGGACTTTGAGGGCCACTATATACTCTCTGTAATCTGTAGTGGACGCATCCTTTGGAAAAATATTTATACAGAAGACTGGCGAGAGAGACAATTACTCCCAACATATATATATATATATATATAAATCTAGTAATAAATTGCTTCACCCACTCAAAACTGTACGCCAACGGGAACAGAGAAAGCATATTTTTGTGGTTATCTGAGACAGACCAGTCCCTGGTCGGCACTTTCTTCCATATAGCACCCATCATTCTCACATTTACTCTTTACCCTTTTCGTTTTCTTCTCTCGGACGGCCATTTTTAAGTTGAGGGGTTCACCGAGATGACTGATCTACCCATGGATTTCGATGCTAACAGGTATCTTTTTGTTAAATTTCATGCGTTTTCGTTAAGCCCCAAGATTATTATAGTTGGGTTATTGCTTAAATACAGCAATAACATGGTCAGTGATGATTCAAATGGTTGACCCCCAACTTGCTTGGGATTGAGCATTATTGTTGTAGTAACTATGGAAATATTTGATTATATGGTTCAGTTCTGTATTTCAACTTTGTCAGTCGTGAAAATGCTGAAATTGAATTGTCTTTTTTGTTTCCCCAAGTGCCTCATCATATTTATTTTTAAAAATTCACGTGTTTCTTTATAGCCCCGGATGAATATATTGGGTTATTCTTAAATAGTGCAACACGGTCTATGATGATTCATGTAGTTGACCACAATTTGGTTGGGATTGAGGCGGTGTTGTTGTTGTTGTTGTATGGATAATGTGTTATTGTTTTGTTCATCTTTGCTTAGTTTGATGGTTCAGTTCTGTAGTTGATGCGTTTTCTTTGAGCCCCAAATGAATATGTTGGGCTATTACTTAAATTGAGCAACATGGTCAGTGATGATTCGTATAGTTGACCCTTACTTGCTTGAGATTGAGGCATTGTTGTTATCGTATGACTATATTGGGTTATTGTTTTCACTCATCTTTGCTTAGTTTGATGGTTCAGTTCTGTAGTTCAACAACTTTGCAGTCCTGAAAATGCTGGAAATTGAATTGCGGGGCTTTGTTTTTATCACTTCTATTATACTGGTCAAATCAGTATTCAGCATAGGCGGGTGTTGTATGAAGGAAGTGCTTGGGTTAAACTACACACGTAATTTTTTCGAAGGAAAAGTTATGTTAAGTTTTACTGATATAAAATCTTGGTTGTACTTTGCGGCCTTCCGTTATTGATTTTCTCTATTCTATTAGTTAATGTCCTCCTTAGTATTTTTTGTATAACGTGTCTTCATTGGATGATTGATGATAGATAGAAATGGTCTGCTATCATTTTTCCTTAAATTTTATTGTAGTTGTAAACTGTCTATATTCTGTATATGACATGAGTGATTATGCCTCCTCGTTTCCTGCATTTATGTTTCCCACTTTACGGATCAAAAAGCATATGTAGACTTCAAACACTGGTAATCATTTAAATATTAATGCTTCTTTTATCAAGAATGAGATTTGCTTGAGTGTTTTATTTATATGTTGAGAGGTAGTCCTAACGTGTATATTGATTATAAATAACTAGTCTAGAATTGAACGGCTTCATTGTTTTCAATTGATGAAACTGTAGCACCGAGATATGGGATTGGCAATGCGGGGAAACTTTTCTTGAAGATGGTGAGAACTTTGGTAAGTGTAGCTGCTTTCCCTAGTAATTTTAAGTGATAAAACATAGTTGAGTGAAGTCATCCATGTTAAACAGGGCTGCAGCCTCTAACAGATGTATCAGGATGTCTATGGACTGGTGTAACTGAAAATAAGGAAGATATTTCCTACATGTTTGATGATGATACAACCCCGGTAAAGGACTGTGGTGACTTGACTTTCAATGTCAAGGGTAAAGGATCCAAATATAACAATTATGTTTCTTCTAGTACTCAGCATAGTTAAAGCATCTTATCCTGATTTAAGTGGTTTGATCCAGATGTTACAAGCAAGAAATTGGAGCAGTGCAGAGAACCTGCTAAAGCGCCAAAAAGACGCCGAATGCTACAATTTGATGCTGAGATCCTTGATGCTTCTGGTCCAAATGAAGAGCTTGCGTTAACTTTCTTAAAATCAAAGGTTACTACTACCTTTTGCCATGTGCTTCGAGACGTCTAGTAAAACACACTTCTAATCATACTTTAGCATTAATAATGTGTGCTGTTTTCTACATGTGAAACCAAGTTAAGAGTGCTGTTAAGCCAACAAATCAGTAGTGGAATTTGGTCTGTCAGGAAACCTCATGTGAAATGCACCTTTTTAGTTCTGTGTCATTTTACATGTTTATGTTACTAGGTAACACGGGAAAAGTATCTGAGGTAGAAACGATTTTTATATACAATTAATTTACATGGAAGTTGGATAATGCAGGATAGGAATGCATATTTTGAAGAAGCTATATGCGAGGTGTCAAACTGGTTATCCGAATGTGCAGGTTAATCTGCGCAACAATTTTCTAAAGTTATATCTGCTTAAAATTATCGAATTTACATTTTGACGGAATATGTTTTTCTAGATGGTGCAACATCTTCGGCTCATGAAGGCTTGGATGAGTCATCTGAAGAATGGCTTACTGATTGCTTTAATGATCCTGAGTTGCAGATTGGTTCCGACAATATGTAACTTTTCATCCTTAGCATTCCATACTCGTAATGATTTTTAATACTCTCAGTGTGCTCTGTTCTAACACATATTTACTTTAATAGGAATATATCTGGATTATCTGATGTTCAAGCGGATACAATGGGTAGAGAATCTCTCTTTCCCTTGAATGTTCACTTTCTCTTCTTCTTTTCTTTCTGATCTCTGTCTCTTCTATATTCCCATATGCTGATGTTCTTGTCTTCCTCTTCATGTTATTCTTGTTTTAATAATTGATTGATGTCAGCTTATCTGTTGTAGAGGTTGTCAATTCCCCGCCAGATTGCGAGATAACTATGGTTAAAAGCAGTCCTGTTTCTACTTTTGGAAATATTGTTTTCAAAGGTTAGTACTTTATCTATGATTACACTTGGTACTTTATTCATGGTTACACTTACTGAATCATTGAGTCTGAAATAGCCATGAATTCATTACATTTTGGAAACACCCATTGTTATAATATTGTGTCAATAGCGTGGGCTGCTCAGTGATTTTTTTCCGCTTCATTATATTGCATGAGACACATGCAAACTGGCTTGCTACTGAGCTCCTATTCTTACTGGCTATGCATGCACTCAGGTAGGAGTTCATACATACAGACTCCCGGAAAAGGTGCATCTTCTGTAGTGTACCCGTTTGGATTTATCAAACCCTGCAGCGTTCGAGGAGATGTGACTTTAAACGAGATTAACAAAAGGATACACACTCCGCCACCATCTAAATCAAAGCAAAGCAATCAAGATCCTCCTCCTTATCCGACATCAGCTTTTTCCGGGAAACCTGTCATTGGCAAGACAAAAATCCACACAGAAGGCGGAAGAGGCAGCATTACAATCATGAGAACTAAAGGGTAATCTTGAAATGGTTTTTTTCTTGGACAAACTTTAGCATGCTATTGCTCCAAATTCCCTTGACAGAGCAGTTTCATGGTACTGTTTTTAGGTCTTCAGCACATAAGTTGAGTTGTGAATCAGTCTTTATTAGGGGAGAAAATGGGGAGACATTGCTAGTGGATCAGTCTCTCATTATGTTGGAATCTCCATGTATATTGGTTTATTAGATTAATCTATTTTGATAAGTTAGCAAATTCTTAATGCTCGATCACCTTAATTAGGCCAATGTATTTTTTGGGGTACTTAACCGTCAGGCAATATAAGCATATCAAAGGATTCTGCACATGCAATGTAACTTATGTAAGTCATTATCTACAACTTGTCAACAGATTTTGTTAACAATATGACTGCTATTGTTACGTCTGTTCTTTATCTTGAAATTTGGCTGAATTTGTGCAAGTACAGTCAGAAGCGGATTTAAATTTAATGGGTTCAACTTTGCATCATTACATTATAGGTTCGAATATATCGCAAGGATAAGAAATGAGCTGATCTTCTGATAACTGCATTGCCTGATCTTTTCGAGTAAAAATAACTAAAAGTACTTTCTTCATTCACTTTTATTTGTTTACTAGTGTTAGTGTACGCGTTTCGCGCGTGTCTTTCGTATTAATAATAATAAATATTTAAAAATAGCATAAATAATATTTAAAAGATGTGTTTGATTATGTTTAAAAGTTTGATCTAATCTAGTAGTTCTTTCTTCAGTTTGTTCCAATATTTGTTTTAATGAATAAAAATATCATCGAGATAGTGATTGATTGAAAGGTAATATCACTACAAAGTAGAAACTCAACGAGAAATTCAAAAGGAAAAATCGAACATTCACTCGTCGAAATAAAAAATTAAAATAATTCCAAGAGAGTAACTCAGGTCAATGTGTGAAGTCCAATCAGAGATAGGAAAGATTTGAAAGCGTTTAAAGGATAGATTAGTTGATGAAATATAAAGAAATTACCAAAGGTTGTTCCATCGGAAGATTGAGATTGCATCTTCAAACGAAATAAAATTATTTGAAAAAATAACAGTAGAAAAGTGACTGTTATATTCCTGAACCATAGTACTGTCATTGAACCCAACCCCAATCTTCTTGTTTACTGATAGAAAATTAGGATAACATCATTAATTTGTCTGTTTATGATGTAACAATTTTTGTTGTAAATATTTTTTTCACTTATCAATATAATTATTGAAAAATATAGCATTAATTTTTGTTCCTTGTAAAAAAATTAAACTATAATAGTTAAAAAACATAAATAACATATAGTAAGAATAAATAAAAACTCAAAGATATATGTAAAAATATAAAATATAAATATAGAATATAATACAAAAATAAATTATTAACACTTCGTCAACTAATGTTATAGTTCGAGTGTATTTCTTTGTTTCCTTTTTGTAGTTTTTACTAATCCAACTCCAATTATTAAGACTTTTATTATCCAATGAGAATTGTATCACGTTAACTTATTAACTGGCACAATTCGTTCAAGAAATTCTTTTCAGATTTCAATACAAGATTATCTAAAATAAATTATACAATTGTAATAATTACAATAATTCATAATTTTATTAAAAAAATTTGTTTTATCAGATAAGAGATTATTTACTTCAATAGTAGAAACTTGTGAATGCATGAGTAGATGAAGAATTTCAATTACAAATAACATAAAATTTAAATCACATAATATCAATATAAGACTCAATTAAAGTAGATAACATAATATCAATATTAGATACAACTAAAGGAGACAATATAAGTTAAATTATCTTGAATATAAACAACTTGAACTGGCATAACAATTACTATTGTTTTATTCAAATTCTAAACAGTAACATGAAAAAAGAAGAAGATATATTTAAAAACCCAAAAAAAAATAAAAATATACAAAGTTGAAGATTTAATCAAAATTGTTGACGTAAAAGAATTGATGAAATAAATTATGTAATTATAAATCTTATTATACGAATGGAACACAACTACAAAAAGGAAAAAGAAAAAAAAATAGGAAAAATTTGTTACCACCAAAAAGGAAAAGAAATTCTTTTTGTTCAAAATCTTTATGGAAATTTTTCAGAATAAAAAATGATCTGAACTAATGATACGAAGGAAATTTCTTTTACAATATAAAAGAAAAAAAAATTGGTAGAAATTCTTTTATTGCAGTGTGCATGAAAACTTAAACTAATGATTTACCCTTTATGTATAAGCTTTCACGGCTGAAAATGTTTTTACGATATAAAAGGAATAAAAATTTCGGTAGTGGGTATGGAAACTTCAAAATAACTTAAAATGGAAACTTTTATGAAAATTTTCCGTTAAGAGTTTAATCCAAATAGAAAATTTAAAGTGGTGAAAATCTTTTTAGGAAAAATAGAAAATTTAATTGTAAAATGACAATTTTAAATAATAATTTTTTTTAAAAAAATAGTAAATAACGATTTTGTCTATTGAGAGTTTTTTAATGAAGGGCAAAAAGTTCAATCAACATTTCTAAGTGTCTTCACATTTTTAATTTAATATAGATTATACGAAAAAATATCAATATTCATTTTGAACTTGTTTGGTTTAGAAAATCAAGAGATAATTTATCATTTAGTTTCCAAAATAGTTGTTAGTTTCAAAATTCAATAGATAATTCATCATATTATTTCAACTGTATCCTTTTAGTATTTAAGTCACTTTAGAATGCGAAAAAAATAATTATTGTATGTTTTCAAAAAATATCTTTCAATTAATAGAATTATATTAGTCAAATTACAATTCTTATTAATTCTTTTTTATATCCTAGCAAGTCAAAAGTAACGGAGGACGTACTTGATACCGGAGAGTAATAACTTTTGGTATATTATTGGCAATACGATCAGTCATTAACTAATTATGTCATGCATATCTTCTTCAGTGGAAATTTTTTAGCAGGAATTACGATTAATCTGTTCTTACCATATGATATTAATTTACCATATTGTGTAAAATT
Source organism: Datura wrightii (assembly GCA_035772735.1). Lineage (NCBI taxonomy): Eukaryota > Viridiplantae > Streptophyta > Magnoliopsida > Solanales > Solanaceae > Datura > Datura wrightii. Next base: position 4,387,037 of record JASDFA010000011.1, read on the forward strand.
AGGATAATATAAAAGGGGTAGCCATGAAACAACTCTTTCATTAAAAAAAAAAAAAAAAAAGCAAGAAAATAAGTTCTAACATCATAAACTTCAAAGTCTTCAACTGTGGCTGTCTCAAAAAGATCCCAAGCATTTTTGCATCTCTTGTTGGTTGCCACATTGTGTCTCATCGAAGTTTCTCTCGTGAGTGAATACTTCTATTACAATATTATGTTTTTAAGTATTTTTTTTTCACATCTGATATTTAAATTTTACTAACTCAACTAATTAGGCACGTCAAGGTTTTGATACTTCTCTTTTAGCAAAACCTCCCGTCGGTCCAACTGCTTGCCCCGTTTCGACGGATCGTAAGTACTTTTTTAAAATTTCGAATTAATGAACTACACTTCAAATAGTTAATTAAATGACATTTTTATCCTCTATTTTTGTAGAATGTTTATATGCGTGTGATCAACGATGTTCAGCAACTTCTCACAAGAATAATTGTTTATTGTTCTGTAACAAATGTTGTAATTGGTGCCAATGTGTTCCACCGGGTATTCATGGACAAAAAGATTGTTGTTCATGCTATAGAGATTGGAAGACACAAGAAGGAGGACCAAAATGCCCTTGATAATTTTAGACTCTTGAGTTTAGACATTACTATTTTAATATGTTTTTTTTTAATTTTCTTCCTTGTTAAATAAATGTTTTTTTATTAATAAAAATTTAACTCTTTATGATGTATAATATTATGTATTTGAGTTTTCATGATTAATTTTTGATTTTTTATCATTATTTATATTTAGTAGTCATGAATAAGGTGTAAAACAGATAAAATAATAGAATGTGATTGTAAATATTTAATATTAAAAAATAATATAAGTTATATGCACGTCTTATTTTTATGTCCGTGAGATAGAAAAATTATTTTCAATAAATTTTTGACTTCAAGTAATTATCTCGACATGCAATATATATTATAATTATCACAAAGGAGAAGGTGCATGTATAACTTCTCATTGTACAAATGATGCATATATATTCTTTCCATTTAATAATTGATGTATATTTATTTATTTTATTAATAAATTAAATTTGAACTTCTTTTTATAAAATTGGTTTTTAATTTCAAAATTATCATGTACTTTTAAAATTACCTCATTCATGTGATATTTTAAAATTAAAATACTGTAGAATACTTAATTAATATTGAGAATAAGATAAGAAAAAAAGAATTACTCATTCTCAATTTGTACATTGTTTTTTCTTTCACATACCCTTAAGAAAATATTAATTAGGGAAGTTTTTAACTATTTTATCCTTATTTATGTCTTCAGAATAATTCCTTCATTAAATATTTATTTATTTTTTTAGAATAATTACTATTAGTAATAAAATTAAAAAATAGTTAATTTTATATTAAAATTTTAAAATGAAAAATAATTTGATATAATTTTTTTAGAAACCATAATAGATACTAATCTAAACGGCTAAATATATCTTTCTCTTAATATATAAAAATAACAAAAAAAGATGTTTTTAATAGAGCTGAGAATTAAAAGTAAAAAAGAGATGGAATAAGCCTTGTTAGTAGAAGTTTCTAGATATTTCTCTTTTTCTCGTGATCCTCACAATTATACACTCGGTGGAAGAAGAAAAAACAAAGTCCACCTCTTCTCGATTCTTCTGAACTTCATATAAAAGATCCCCTTCTGCCCAGAACCATTCACTTCTCCCCTTCAATAACCAGATTATTAAAGCTTGTGCTCAATATTCAGTTTCGATCTTAAGCCAACAAATTCCTGTTATAGTTCGATCAGGTAAGTGCCCTTTTATCTTTGATGAATAATTTGATTGCCCTTTTTTATCTTTCAAAATTTGGGTTTTGTTTGGGGGAGTAATTCTAATGGTGGTTTATCTAAATTTCCTCTTTTTTTTTTCTTTTTTGGGTTTTGGTTCCAGGATTTTTGTTTAGATCTACTTGTCCTTAGATCTTTGCTTGGCTTTTGGAGAATCGAGAATGTCTCATATCCTTCTGATATGTTTCTTTCTTTTCTCGGATTTACATCATGCTAGTCTTCATCATTCTTCATTTTTGTTACTTATTCATGAACAAGTTTCTGTATCCAACAAGGTTCTGTTTGATTGATTAAAAATTGGGGAGGGGAGACAGGGAATTGGTTATGCTTTCACTAAATCTGGTAATACTATGTTAGGAAATTATAAATTTCAAATTTTGGAGATGATGCAGTTTAAGAAATTGACAAGAAATTATAACTAAGAACAAAGCTAGGCTAAAGAGATCTAAGATATATTTTGCTCCAAATGAGCTTGAAGTAGCAACAAATATACTCTGAAAAGAGGCGAAGACTAAACTGAAAATATAAAACTTAACATTTGGGGATAAATAGATAAATAAATGGAGTGCCTGGCTGGGATGAGACGTACATATAACCAACAATGAATGCATATATATGTCCTTTTCAAATGATATAATCTTACTTTCATGGGCTATTGAGTTAAATGTGGCAAGAAAGTTTTAAAATTAGAGAAACGTGACATAGGTCTTAACTATTGAATAGAGCTATTGAGTAAAAGTAATAATTTTAAGATTAGTGTTGTTAAATACGCTAATTTTAAAATTTTAAAATTTCGTTATTTTACACAAGTTCCTATATTTTCCTACCTCTAGACACCCCTCCACCTCCCTTGTTGTCATCACTTTCCTTCTCCGGCACTACTTCCTCCATTGCTACATTCTTTACCACTATCACTATCCCTTTCACTGCTACTATTGCCACCTGCTCCTCCTCCACCGCCTCCTACTCCTCAGCCGCCGCCACTGGCACTTCCTCTGCTGCCATCACCACCACCTCTTTTTTTCACTTTATTTTTCTTAGTTTCTATTTTTTACCTTCTGTCAGAAAATTAAACAACTATCTAAATTGTTTGCAAAAATTCTTTTTGTTGCAGCAATAAAGCTGTAGTTGTTGCAACAACTACAATTGTTGCAACAAATCAAACAGTTGTTTGAGTTGTTGCAACAATATTAATATTAACCGTTGTTGCATCAACTTTGACAATTGTTTGAGTTGTTGTAACAGATTGAACAATTGTTGTTGTTATAATAATTATAACAATTATCGTAACAGTTACGCTCAACAACTATGATAGTTGCAACAATTTTAACATAGTAGTTGCAATAATTTTAGAAGTTGTTTGATTTTCTGCAATTTTTTTTAATGGCTAGAAAAAAAATCTCAAGCTTACGGCTAAAGCAAAAAAAGAACTCTTAAAAATAAGAGTAAAAGTGAGAAAAAAATAATGCAATAAAAAGGATGAACATAACGGCCGCGGTGATGGCGGCAGCGGTAATGATGGCTGAAAGAAGAAGAAAAGGAAGAAGAAAAGATGATGAGAGAAATTTGGAGAGTGAATAGAAAGAGGAAGAAAAAAGCAATATGAAAACATAAACAAAAGAGGGGAAATTTAAATTGAAAATTTAGGAGGGAATTTTTTTAAAAAGTTTTAAAATTTTTAATTTATATCTTAATTTATTTTTTAATTTATTTTTTAATTAATATCAATTAATTAAATTAATGTCATCTTTTTTAATTTCACGACTTATCTGCTCATTTTTCTCTACTTTCATCAAGTTAAAAAGTCACTAGTAGATGTAAAGATTTAGCATGGAGCCAAAAGAGTTCACATTCTATTTTATGTGAGACCAAAATAAATTCACCAACTCTAAGACGCGAATTCTGAGAAGTAGACAAATTTATCCTTTAGCAACCTCAACAACAAGCAAATTTCCAAGATACCATTCTTAAGATTTGTAGAAGTCTGGACTAATGTCAAATCATCAGCAGAATATCTTTACTTTTTGCTCGTTGAACGTCCACAAAACTACCAGTGTAAACCCCATGTAGTGCATTTGTGCTGTTTCCAGTACAGCTACAACTACTACTTTGAAGATGTAAAGCTCTCATGTAATAGGGGAACAACCAACACCTTTACCAAAGTCGAAATAACTAACAGTAACCTCCTGATGTCCATTGTAGTTCTTTAAGATGTGCTACTTGTACTAATTGATTGTTAGTAATCTTGTGATCACCGAGCCAGCTTCTCTCAAGTCCTTCATAGGCTCAAACAGAGGAATCACATGCAGCATTCCACCAGGACAAGACCTGCCTATCACTCCATGGACAATAAGGTGTGCATCCTTTTGGAAAGCTCTACATCTAAGACATCATAGGCATTTGAAATGAAGGAAATAATATAATTTCCAAGTGAATAATTTCCTAATCCAGTTGCTACTTTGAAAGCATCCAAGAATTCTTTGATGAAGGCATGATCTTTATAGAAGGAAGAACCAAAGGTCTTCCTAAGACCTTTGCCTTTTGAGTTCTTTAGTTAGAAGCTCCAGCGTTTCTTTTTTCGTCCCATTTAGCTAGAAGATCCAGTGTTGGTTCTTCATCCCATTCACTACACTTTACTCAATTATTTCGTGATTACATCAAGCGCCTCGAAGTGTCTTTGAGTAGGACACCTAGACATTTGAATATAAACAAGTGATTCATTGCTAAAAATAACTGGAGTAAGAGCAACATGAAAATTGTCTTTCAGACTCTCAAACTCCAATCAAATATCTCCCAATTGAATCTGAAAGCTCACTAATTGCCTCATTTAGTGAATAAAAACCCACACCAGCCTCTGAAGTTTCCCACAAGTGCTGATAACAGAAACTATTAAGCACAATTGCTTCAGCCTTCAAGTTGTTCGGAGTTCATGCTCAATTCAGAAAAAACTTCAAAGTATTGTTCATTAACAACAATTATCCCTGGGTCAACGTGATACCACAATAAGTTTCTCTGGATTGCTTCACTAACAAAATTTTTTTATGGACACGTTGGTGTATGGAGATGGTGGACGGGGGGACTTGGTGTCTTCTCAGTGAAATCTTGTTATGAGAACTCTTATCTAGGGGGGAATCGACTTTTCCACACAGTTCGATATAAATCCCAAGGGTCCCTTGAAAAGTTTGTGTCCTCACTTGGTTAGCTGTGAGCGGGGTTATCTTCATGGCGGAAAAACTTGTGCCTGTTGCTGTTTCGTGTGTAAAGAAATTCGAGAAGTCATAACTCACTTTCTATTACATTGTCAGTTTGCATTCTTTTTGTGAGAGAATATTTCGAGATGGTTTGGAGTTGAGTGGGTAAGATCTGTCACTGTGAAAGACTCAATAGTTTGTCGGGCCTTTAGAGACGGAAGAGAAAAAGTAAAGAATGGGATATTGCTCCCTTGGCACTCGTGTGGATCTTATGGAGAGAGGGAATAGAACCTCTTTCGAGGGTGTAGAGAATAGATTTTGTTTATTTGAGAAATAGTCTCTTTGTTTTTTTCTTCCTTTTTTTTTTCCCGGGGTGCACCCATAAGGTTACTATAGGTATAGAGGCCTGGATGACTTTTGTAGAAAATCATATTTTGCCGCGAGGTTTCTCCTTTTTGGCATACTTCCTGTATACGGGCACTTTTTACTCTGTATGTATGTGAAAATTATTACTTGATCAGGACCTCAGGACCTCTTCCTGTAACTTTGAAACCACCTTCTTGTTATCTTCTATGGACTTGCTAATTATGTCAGCTGCTCCACTAGTAACACCATTAGTAGCATGAAAGTCTTGTGCTTGCGAAATTACAGTTGTATTTGATAGAGAGTCTGATCATTGACACCAAAGCCAAAGCTGCAAGCACGGTCATTCTGCATACTAAGTTGATCAGGTTGATTCACTATTGGCTTCAGCAATGTTAAAAGAGCAGGACGCTCCCCTACTTTCAGAGGTTCAACTTCAAATCAGATGTCTTTCCCTTTGGCAAACATCTGGCTTAGCAACATGGTTTGAGCCCTGCCATTCTTTTGCTCTAACTGTCCATTTTCTATTTACTTTCACCATGACAGGAGCTAATTCTTCACTCGACTCCGCCTCACCAGCTAGCAATTCGTCAAACACCTTCTGTGCATACACTATGGGGGGTGAAAGTGACAAAAGCCCTTTGGCTGAATCTGATTAAGCCTCCTACAACTCCCTAAGGGTGGAACCAGTGCTGACACCCCGTTATGAATCTATTCTCTTCAATAGCAAGGTTGTCTGTTGCCGAAAATTGCCCCATTTCTTTTACGCCATTCATCACAAGGGTTTTCCTTCCCCTGTTGAATAATCAAAACTGCTAAATCTAACTCCATAGAGCTTATATCTTCGTCGCATGCAACAATATCAAATATAGAGTTTTAAGGAGTACGGACTTCATGAGAAATCAGTTTCAAATTTGAAGATGCAATATTGAGTCAGTCAAGTGGGAGATAAGAGAAGAAGAGATAGGGCAATCGTGATGAGCTTTAAAAACATGGAAAATGATGATTCGAGCTCATTATCGGAGTACCCAACACTTGGTCAGTGAAGGGAAAGCTGGCGAACATAGGTGGTAGTTGTTGTGGAGGCATTTGAGTAGTGGCAGACTTTTGTTGAACGTATGCTTCAACTTTTTTCCAAAACAGAGGACCCACAAGCTGCTTCAGTTGAAGGAAAAAGGACTTTGTAGGGCTCACGTGAAGGAACAACATTGGTATTGTTAGCAATACTAGGGCTCAACTTGTAGCCAGTGTTTGGAGATGGACTATGGTTGTTATGTGGCCTCACATTGGCGTCATGGCTATAAAAACTGCTTGTACAACTTCCGGTGTACAGAAATTAGAGAATGCTGAAGGCTGGTAGGCAAGTGAGGATCTGTTTGACTTATTTTGATACCCACTATAATAACCCTATATCCTGTATTGCTACACCCATAAGGATTTCCTCCATAGCCACTGAACGGGTAAGCATTAGAGACGCAAAGAGGATTTTGGAATACCATTAATCAATACCCACATAGCGAGGATGATGGCTCTAATACCATTGATGCAATCTAATGAATTGAGAAGAAATTATAAGTCTAATACCATTGATTCAATCTAATGAATTGAGAAGAAATTATAACTAAGAATGAGGCCACGGAGAACAAAGATATTTATATTTTCATGGGTAAGCTCCAAATGAGCTGAACGTAGCTACAAAATATCCTATGAAAAGAGAAGACAAAGCTGAATAGAGAATTACATTTGTGGATAATATGTAAAGGACCAAAGTAGTTACTAAAACTATAATTATCTAGTTGTAGTTTCCAAAAAGTATTGACAAACTCCTGTGCAACCTTCTGAAGCAACTCAATTTCAGGCCATTACCATGTTACATCAGAGGATGAAAACTTGAAGCTTGTTATAGTGTAATCTCTCATATTATATATTTAACCTTCTTTCGTAGTCTTGCTTATCCATGAACAAGATTCTTTCTTCCTTGTTTGGTTGCCTAGAACTTGGGTTGAAAGTCTAGAAATCTATTGGAACCAACAAAATAAAAACATTTCAAATCAAATGGGGAAACAACATTATGTCGTTAATGGAGATACATAATATTTTCTAAGCTGCCACTGTTCTCTCTCGGTAGGCCTTAGAAGAATATATTGCAAAAAAGAAGATGAAACAAAGAACCTTATGATTTTGTTGCTAGGGGAAAGGGAAGAGGGGATTCCGCACTGGGTCTTTAAAGTAATCGGAAGCCCTCCACTTGTCTATTTTAGTGTTGGGTTGGTTCAATTAACGGATGGGAGGCATACTTGAATATATATGAAGAATATTTGGATGTATATGTGTAAGTCTATCCCGTTCTATAGTTTAAATTGTGGATCTTGTCTTCAGCTCTGGTGTTCAAAAATAGTATCTTTTTCAATTTTTATGTTAGATGTTGCCATACTTCAGTTTGATTCCTGCCTGCTTTGGACTTAACTTTAGCTAACGCGGGAACCAAAGAGATAGAGATCGTGAAAGGGCACAAGCCAGGGGAAACCACAAGCCCAAGACGCCTAAAAATGATGGATTAACCCCTGAACAACGACGGGAAAGGTTCACATTTACTCCTTATCTGCCAAAACAATTCTGGAGTTTTAGTATTTGCTTAATTCATGTTCCTAACATGGATGTTGTGTTTAATATTTCGACAGGGATGCTAATGCACTTCAAGAGAAGGCGAAAAAGAAAGCAGCACAGGCTGCGGGTGGAGTGAACATCGACAAATCAGAAAGTCAGAGGATCAAGAAGAAATAGTTAGGGAAGTAGTTTAAGTAGATTAAGTAAAGGGTTGTGGGTTCTTGAGGTCATTTGTTCTTCATGTCATTTCATGTGTCTGAAACTTTTTATTCTCAGTAATTTTGTTTGGCATGTATGTTTGGCTTTTGTACCTTTGATCTGCAATGAAATTCCCTGTTGTGATCAATAAGACTCGTATCTTCTGAGTTGCCATTGTAGTTGTGGCCTATTTCATTATTTCATTTAACATTAATAAATTTTTTTTTCAAAAATAAAATAAAATTGAGGGGTTGATTGGCTCAATTAGCAGCCCCTCGTTATGATATGAGTGGACAGTTCAAATTTCATTAGTAATATTCTGTTGTTTTTTCATTTCACTCTCCTAAAAAAGAATCATTCATACATAATAATTATACCGTAAAGCTATTAGAACAATAATATTATGAAAAAATAAAATTTTAATATAAACACAATCATTATATTAATGCATATTTTTTTTATTTCATTTTAATTTTTAGGTATATTAATATTTGCTAGATATATGTTTTAAAAAATTAATTAATGAATGCGTAAATATTATTTAATAGCGTAATATTTGACTATAATATGGGTGCAAGAATTATTTTAATTGAGACATGATGATTAACAATATATCTAATTAAAATATTGATGTGGTTAATATGTTGATTTCTACTGTTATTGCACATTATAGGAATTTTTTAAACAGAAATATAATTCAATTTAAGTGACTTTGTTAAGTAATGTTGTAGTTTAAATCAGCGAAAGTCTACTACATTTTAAAACGAATCCAATATTGGACCCCCAGAAAAATTATAATATAATATATTAGTGTTATAAATGAGTAAGATGTAATTTATTCGGTCAAATAAATTAAATAGAAAAATATCGAATCTCAACATATCATATTGTAAATTTTAGTTAAAACAAATAGTTAAAGTGCGGTAAAATGATCGAAGACAATTATAATAATAATTGAAGATATATTACGTATTATAAATTAAAATAGTTTAAATCATTAAAAGTTTACTATCATTTAATGTAAATTCAAAATTAAAAAATATAATATAATATATTAGTGTTATGAATAAGTAGACGTAATTTATTCGATCAAATAAATTAAAATAAAAAATTTCAATAAATCAGATTATAAATTTTAATTAAATAAATAGTTAAAGTGCGGATAAAACGATATAATAGCAGTAAAAGATATATTACCTATTATAAATGAAATGAAATGAAATGGTACTATGCAATACCCCCAAAAATTTTAAAGGAGGAACAGGAGAATAGTTACTGTAGAAGGACATAATTCATATAAATTTAGGGAGGCAAAAGAACAGGGCCCAAATTGACCCGAAATTGAATGCCCAGCCCAGTACTCTGCGAGGACGAATAGTTTACGCAGAAGAGGAAAGAAGAAAAACGAACGAGAACACGATCCAGGGAGCATTTTCAATGATCACATACGTATTCATGTGTTTATATGCAACTATATTGCGTTTATAGAGGATAAGGACCTTGTAGCAGAGTTTAATTTCTTCCATGGCTTCTCAATTTCTAGGGCAAATGTGTCCCGCTTTGAATTGAGGTACCTTGAATCAAAGAAAAACCCTAGAAATTGGGGAAAGTATTTGGGGCGATCCATTGCCAGCCCCATCTGCAATTCGGGTATAACTATTTGCAATTCAGGTATTGCTTTTTGTTCACAAGCATTGCAAACCCTAGAATTTGGGCTCTGTTCATTTTCGTGCAAACCCTAGAATTCCTACAAGAGTTGTTTTTTTAATTTTATTTTTGGAGTTGTGCATTTTGTTTTCCATCTGTAGTGGTGCATTTTGCTTCAATTGTTCAGAAGTTTGCATGTTCAGTGCTTTCCATACACAGGTTCTTAGTTAGAGCTTAATTTAATGTGAGAATTTATTGTTGATGTGCATGTTAGAAAGTGATACCTTGTTTTCCATGAGCTCTCTTTCTCGTGGGACTTTATCCAATATATTGAAGCTGCTGATCACAAAGAGAGTGTGCTTGCAGAAAATGAATTAAGATATGAATAGTAGCAATTAGTGCACGAAAGATGCTCCCATATCCTGTCTTAAAAGTTACGATTGTAAAGTTGCTGCTTTACTGTTCAATCATGCAGCAGAATGAGCTTTTTTCTAATAGCTGCACTTGAGAATTTGAGATATGGCTGTTTTGTAGAATAAATAGTTACTGATATCTATAGACTGCAACTTTAACCAATCAAATCTGTGTCTATGGACTGCAACTATAACCAATCAAATCTATGTAAATGCACCTCCACCCAAACGCGGAGGATATCTCTTTTATCATGTTTATAGAAAGTGTAAAAAGGAAAACGGTTCAAGTATATGTACATTTAGGATCTAATTTTATGTTTTGTTTTATTTCTCCTTCAGTTTTAGGTGATCTGTTATTTCTTCTCCTCCTTCCATATGTCTAGCTGTCCAGCATAAACTGCTCTGCTTTGTGTAGTAGTAACCACAAAGATCTGTTTCCCAAGTCTATTGTCTCTTGCTTGCATGTGGTCATGTGCTACTTTCCCCCTCCCCCCTCCCAACACCACCAAAAGAGAGCATATTTCGCTGTGGATACTCCGTAGGAGTTTATTTTGTTATTATATATTTGACTGAGGAAGTATTATGTCATAAACGTTTGCCATAAATCTGTTATAATTGTGATTCCTTCTGAAACATATTATTAGGTTTTTATCCCTCCTTTGAAAACGTGGTATTTTGGGATGGTAACCATACGCGGATTACTCATAAGAATTCAACCGGCTGTCCAGATCTACATAGTGGAGTTAAGAACATGCTCTTTTTTAGCTTAAATAAGTACTTCTGTGACACATTCATTTATTCTGGGATTAAAAACTGAATGTGTTAGATATGATGTTTAGGGATTTACTGCTTATGCCAGTCTGCACCTGAGAGCAATTGTTTGACCAGCTAATAAATTCTATGATTCCAGTGTTTGAGCAATTCTTTGGAAATCTATTAACAAATTAAAGTAATTTATCAGAAGTTTGGTGTCATTACTTTTCTTGGTACATTCAAAGGGTTTGTCAATCTCATGTGTGAGAAAATTGCTGTTATTGGCCTAACAACTTGTTAATAAAGCAAGTGAGATGTAAAGGAAAAAGCAGCACTGTGATTATATGTCCTAGGATATGCATCGGCCCATGCTTATGTATTTTTGTAATACACACTCTTAACTGCAAACATTTTTTAAATCAAGTCTTTTCCCTTATGATACCCAAAGAAGGCATACAATTTTGGTATGCACTGATATGAGTGTTACTTCCGTTGGTGTTATTGTAATTCATGGATGGTATCTTAAGTATTCTCTTGCTTGTAGGTGTTTGATTGAGGATTATGTTATTGGAGGGCAACACCCTGCAGCTTTAAGGAGGGAATGCATGGATGTAGTCTTGAATCTGATCTTGTAGTCAATGCTGGGGTTGATTCCATGGGAGGATTTGTTGAAGGCGGAGTGGGTATTGATACCAAAACTTCTCCGCGCACAACAGCAATAGAGAAGGCTCAAGCAAAGCTAAAGTAATCCTAGCATACTCTGCTTCTTCAACCTTCTAGGTGTAGTTTTAGGATTATAAAGTACTCCATTCATATTTATGGTGAGATTTCTTCTTGTTAACAGGCAGGAGTGTGATGGCCTACTTGAAAGGAGAAGAGAGTTAGAATTTCTGCAGGAAGTATGAAGGCAGTTTAATTCTCGTTATATGTTTGGATATTCTTTACTTGTGTCTTTGACATGATTTGATACTTCAAATTGCAGGGTGGCAATCCCCTGGAATTCACAATTGAGGATGCTGCTTCACTTAGTGTTCAGTCCACCTCACTGACAGATAAACATCCAGATCAGTTTGTGACCAGGTAATCTCTCAGGCGCTGTATTTTCTCTTATCTGTGTTTGTTACAGTCTAATTATTTTCTTTCGCATTGCAGTGAAATAAAAGGTAGTTTTGCTATTACCACCTCAGCTCATGGAGACTCAGTTGAAAGTAGTGGTCGACCTGGGGCTCCTCAACTTTGTGAACCCAACAGTGCTGACAATCTCATGCTGTTTGATGGGGAAAATAAGTTTGTCGGTAGTGATAGGGGCTATAGACATCCCATTAGGAGCAATGTTACTCCATCAGGGCAGTCCTCTAAGTTCGAGGAAAGTCAAAATGCAAAAGATTTAGGTAAGTCCACTGCTTTTGGCATCCCTAAAAAAGCATACAAGCGAAGATACAGGTCCCGGCCAAATCGTGATAGTGCTAGATCAAGTTCATCTGATATAGCTCGTGGTGGTCATGGCCCATCGTTGCCTTCACAACATTTTCCCAAAGATGTAAAAAGACTTGTTTCTGATTTAGATAAGGATCAGAACTCGTCTTTGAACATTGCACAGACTCCTAGTCCAAATGGTGGTATGGCTCTCAAGACTATGCCTTCTGATAATCAGCTGGACTTAGAAGTAGATGGTGTTAAAGCTGCAGAGTCAACAACTGACTTTAAGAAAGATGATATGCTGGATACTGTTCCTGATGCCAGTGCTTCTAGAGGTTTGCTTGATGATCAGCATGATCAGAACTCACTCACATGTCTCAAGAAAATGCCTATTCAGGAAGCTCCTGAAAAGCCTCAATTGTCACTGGTAAAGGAAAGGATAGGTTCTGCTGGTCTTGATAGTCAGCCAGATACCGCTGAAAGAGAGGTTGAAAATAGTTTCAGCCTAATGAATGGGTTTGATAGTCGAAAAGACTATAAGAAAAGCTTCGCAAATGAAGCTGAAAATAGTGGTGCGGCATTGGGCGCAAAGGGTTTAGATTCAGAGTCTTCTTGCACCCAAACTAGTCTAAGTCTAGATGGACACAATGATAGTGAAATGTGTACCAACCTGACTATTTTGGATTCCAACGGCAACTTAAACGGACAACTGGTAGTGCCAGATGGGATGCCAGTCATTGGAAGTGATGTTAAAGTAAACAATGAGATTAAAGCTGACATGAATAGTGGTTTGAATAATGAGAATCTTGATTCTGGTCACGGCAATCACCAAAGTAATGGTTGTGTACACAAGTCACCAGAAGAGCTTGTTAGTACCGTATCTAAGTTACAATCTGAGATAAAAGATAAACTTATCACGGAAAGAATGGAAGAAGCAGGCCTATCTGAATGTATTGTGCTTAAAAGTGAAGATTCCAACCCCCAAAATGTTAGCAATATTGGAATTCAGGGTATGATTGATACCTGTATACTAGATCACTCTGAGTGTGTGTCACAGACTAGAGTTTTGAACCTAGCTCCCGAGGGGCAAGCACCTAGGAGCCAGGGTGATGAAGACTCAATCTTGAAAGAGGCACAGATTATAGAGGTTGTTCTTTTGGACTTTGAAATAATTCACATCCACATTTACTTTACAGAAATATTGCTATGGCTTTGTTATCTGACCTTGTAGATCTAATGTAATGTAACAAACAGGCAAAGCGTAAAAGAATTGCAGAATTGTCTGCTGTAACCTGTCCACTAGAGAATGGTCGAAAATCTCACTGGGATTATGTACTTGAAGAAATGGTTTGGATGGCAAATGATTTTGCTCAGGTGTGAGCTTAGAAGATCCTTGCCTTTTAATGTCTCTTTCCCCTTTCTGCTTTTCTAGCTTCTATTTAACTGCAAAGTCTTGAATCATTGAGACATGATTTAGTTTCTTTTGATTCAAAAATAGTATTTTCAATATGTCTTTCTAGATTTTAGCACTTACCTAATTTAGAATATCTTTTCATGTAGGAACGTCTCTGGAAGATTACTGCTGCTGGTCAAATATGCCACCAAGTTGCTTTTAGCTCACGGTTGAGATTCCAAGAACGAAATCATAGTTGGGAGCAAAAAATGGTAGCTCACAACGTGGCCAAATCTGTCATGGATTTTTGGCATTCTATCAAGGTATACAGAGTAATTCAACAAAATCCTAATATGTTCTGTTTTCTTTCCATCGGGGTCTCTGTGTTTTCTAAGGAAGACCATTCACTATGGAGGTGAAAGCACATGGGTGGTCTTTGTTATCTCGTGGTTAATTGTTTATGTCCGTTGGATTAATCCTCCTATTTGTTTATATGGAGAATTATAGCTCTCTTCATTTCGGAATGCAGATTTACTCTTTTTAAATCTCTCTGCTGTAAGCACATTTAGGTTAAATTGTATTCGTGGAATCTCTTGACGTCCAATTATGTATGCTTTTCATGTACGTCCATAAAATTAAATTGTGATGATAGGATCCACAGGAATGTTTCCTTGCCTTTTTAAATGATGAGATCTGGTTTAAGTATGCTATAAGTAGGATTTCACCAAGGATTCTAAATTTTGTGGTTTACTTACCATGTAAATCTTAAGTAAAGTTCATTCATTTTATAGGGAGAACTAACTTTGGGTTTGTATATTAAAAGTTGTTTGGCTAGAAGAGAAGATATGATCTGATTTAAAGGCCAATGAAATTTGTATTAGTTGGGAAAGGCTTTTGGTTTGTTCCTCCACACTCTCAGCTGTTCATCTTGTCTAAACCAAAATTAGAGTAAATGTTAAACTTCTAGATGTTCCTTTGTGGTTTTTTCTTCCAGTTGAAGAGAGGTTATGCTTATTTCATATTTTGTGGCAGGGAAAAAGCCAAAAAGTGGAGCTTGCAAGACCTAAAAAGGATTACACTATTGCTATTAGGGAATATGCTATGAGATTTCTGAAGTACAATGACGCAGATGTTCCAAAAATTCAAGCTGAGGCTCCATCGACTCCAGAGAGGATATCTGACTGGGGAATTATGGACACATCATCGGAGGACCATTTGACAGAGGTTTAAACGTGTTTACATATTAATCTTGAACCTGCCCTCTTTTATTGTGCTCTTCGGATCTCTTTAAATCTTGTTTTGTCGTGACATGAAAATATTATTAACATTTTTGTAAGGCTTCAATCAGTTCCTTCTTGGGGTTGTATTTATTGCTCCTTGTTTTATTCGCTTGTCCTTCTAATGGATTTTCACAATCTTTTTTTTTGTTATTTATGAAGTAAGAGAATTTCATTAAAAGGCATCAAGAAGATGCTGAAAAAAATTGCAAGGAATAAAAGGAGTTACTCTATAACTAAAGAGCAAACTCCATCCAAAGCCTGTTCACAACTAGATACAGGAGCCTGCTTTAGCCAACTAAATAAATTCATTAAGCATTTGGCTTTTAGTTTATGAACTGGAGTTGAGATCCCATCAAAACACCCTAGGGTTCCTTTCATTCCAGAGATACCAAAAAATTGATCTTCACAATCTTTCACGCAGGAGAACCTCTTCTATCCTGTTCTGCTTGGAGCGATGGATGCTTACAGAAAATCTATAGAATCTCATGTTCAACTTTGTGAGGTAAGCATATAGACCATCATAATTTTGCCAGCTATACTTTTACATTTTCTGTGTAGTTGACTAACAACTTATGCTTTCCAACCATAAACAGTTGGTTGACCTTTGTGTATATATAAATATGAGTGGAACATAATCAGTTATCCAACTTTATTTTATCGAAGGCATTTCCATGCAGGGAAATCAGCTGAAGTCACCCACATTTTTGTTGTAAGCCCTAATTGGTATTGGATGGAGTCATCCTACATGCTAGTGTTGTGTGATTAACCATATTTATGGATGAGTTTTTCCATATGCTAATACCTAAAGTAATGAGTGGACAGAGCGTGAAAATGTAATGTACTTGCTTTGTTTGATCATTTGATGTGCCACACTTCTTAAAATGGAACCTGTTGACAAACGAAATGGGGTTTGCTAAATAAGGTAGTTTATGTATTGGAGAAAAATTGGTCTTTGGAGTACCCCAAGTTAGATCTGTATTCTTGAGTTGGCTGTGTTTTGTGGTCTTGCATTTACTGTATATACTTCTCATTGCAGGAAGTTAATATAATAGCTTTGGCTAAAGTTAGTTTTTGATAATTTAGAGTTGGCATAATACCACGGCACGGTTGTGAAAAATATGCACTGTGAAGTACCTTGAACTGGCAATTGGCTAATAGCATCCACAGGAGGAAATGTGATCTCTTGCTCTGGCTGTATTTTTCAAAGATAACTATTCCTTGTTTACGATGTATCAAATAAGAAAAATACTCCTAGTTTACTTTTATTGTCTTTTAGGTTTGTGGTCAAGAGCTTGGTTTAGATCTTTTGAAATTTCTTGAGGCCTCATAATTCCAGTTTGATCATAAGGTCAGTATTATCAAGGGAAAACAAAAAAGATAAGATCAGCTTAATCCAGCCAGCTTTGATGGTTGATTTTTCTGCACTTAGTCTATCAATTGTGAGACAGGTAGTTCCAAGCTGCCTTTCTTGCTTCACCTTGACTTTCTGATGAATTGCAAAATGTTCAGCATCTTAGACATTTCATTTACTTAAAAACTACATGTACTTTCGGACATGGCCAACGTGTGTTTAGTTATAAGGACAAACTTGGTAAGCTTCTTCCACTGCATGCATTGAATATGCATTTGTTATTCTGGTGGTAATATCTGTTCTTGAGACTGCTACTCTGAGGTTGCCACATCTTACATGAATGAGTTAGTACAAGCACTGCCATGCCAGCAACTGTGAGCTTTTAGAGATAAAATTGGAAGAGTTGCAAGTTTACTGTATACAATTAAACCTGACAATACCCATCAATACAAGCACCGCCATGCCAGCAACTGTGAGCTGTTAGAGATAAAATTGGAAGAGTTGCAAGTTTACTGTATACAATTAAACCTTGTAACCTGGAAGGATATGCTGGCTTTAGTTACATGCTTATATTTCTTTTACTTGTTGATGCTGGTGTTTATGATACAACCTTGTACACTTAGAAGGATTTTGGTTTCTGTAGCTGTATGCTTATATGTTTATCGCACTTGTTGATGCTGGTGTATTTTTTGAAATTCCAGAAGACACGTAATGGTATGCAAGAGGAGGTGGAGACCTCTGCATGTGATGCAGTTACAGGTGTCTTTCTTTATTTTTAGTTTTTGTATTTTTGGTGGTTGTCTCCTGGTTTTCTAGTTGATCACATCTCTTGACCAATCTGTTTGTGTATGCATACTTTGGACCTCAAGATTT
This sequence comes from Datura wrightii, assembly GCA_035772735.1. Classification (NCBI taxonomy): domain Eukaryota; kingdom Viridiplantae; phylum Streptophyta; class Magnoliopsida; order Solanales; family Solanaceae; genus Datura; species Datura wrightii. The sequence continues at coordinate 4,404,366 of JASDFA010000011.1, forward strand.
AGCATATGAAGTGGATGGAGGAGAAACAAGTGCATATGATCGTTCAGTTCCCTTAGAAGGTAACAAATCGTCAAGATTTCCCCAGAAGACACGGAAGATCCACCTGAAAGGTTACAGTGGCAGACCATATGATGTTGGTGCTGATACACAATTTACACAGTGCATGGAAAATAGAGTTGGCAGTCATCAATCTGTGCTGCTGGGGAAACGGCCGGCTAGCACTCTTAATGTGTCTATTCCAACCAAGCGTGTGCGTACTGCTTCGAGGCAGAGAGTTGTTAGTCCCTTCGGTGCAACAACAGCTGGATGTGTTCAGTTGCCAATCAAAACAGATGCTTCAAGTGGTGATACTGGTTCTTTTCAGGATGATCAGAGTACACTGCATGGTGGATCATTTATGAATAGCTTGGAAGTTGAATCCGTGGGTGACTATGAAAAGCAGTTACTATTCGACTCTGCTGAAGTATCAAAACCTAAAAAGAAGAAAAAAGCAAAGCTTTTGGTACTTGACAAATTGCTATGCCTCTGAAGATAATTTAAGGAATTTGAATGATATCATGCACACTTTCTAAGCCTGAGCTTTTGTTTGCATTCTCTTTGGTGCAGGGTTCTGCATATGGGCAGAGATGGCAGGTTGACCCAAATAATCAAACCAACCAGGTGATTTTCTTTCCTTTTTCCACATTGTCGCTCAGTGATGTGCTGGAATGTGATGATATTGAACTTGCTAGTTAGACCTCCATTAGGAAATGATCCACTAATATTGCAACAACATTATAATTGAGTCTTTTTCTTTTAACATAGTGCTCTGATCCTTTTCTTCCTTTTATGCAGTTTTTTCCTGTTAATACTGTGAAGTATTGCTTAACCTTTTTGTCATCACTTTTTCAATCTTGGTTCTCTTTTTCCTAAGTTTCTGCGCAACTTTGAACCAGCTATCTTTTTTCCCGAATCTGTTGTGTAGATGTATCACTATGCGTCTTCTTGTTCCTCTTTTAGGGTTTTGGGAGGGGCATTGTAGTTTCATGATGTTCGTGCCTCATCTTATCTTTTCTTGATTAGTTTTTTTCCACTTACTCTTAAGGGGTTTGAATGAGCTATTGGCTTGCATTATCATACCTGGATTCTCCAGACAAAGCAAGGTTAGCCGTTAGCATGAAGGCCAGGCCTTTGCAATTGGCTGGGAACCATATATTTTGTATTGATATCTCTGGATATTGGTTTTTTTCCCTCTCTTTTACCATGGAAGCCTTGTTGGAGGGCCATATGATTTCTAGTCATTCAGATCAGTCAGAAGTTATTCATAAGTAACCAGATTCATTTTTGTGTATTTACTCGATGGTCTATATGTATTTGATGTAACATTTAATCCATGTTGTTCGGATCCTCCATAAATGCCACCATGCTGCCGCACCCATGTTGGATCCTCCAAAAATAATGCATTTTAAAAGGATCGACACGGGTACAGCGGCTTCTTTGGGAGGATCTGAGCAATATAGCGTTTAATGTTATACTTATTGAATTTATAATGAATTATTTGGTTTCAGAAGGATCATTCCAGAAAGAGATTCGAGAGCCATCAACTTGAATCATACGGTAGCAGCGGTATAGCTTATTCTAACTTGCATTGGCTTTAGAGATTGAGATGGAGTGTGTTTCTTGTCATATTAAGGAATGTCTTTATTTTGAAGGTTTATTCGGTCAACATAATGCAAAGAAGCCAAAGATGCTGAGGCAATCACTTGAAAATTCTTTTGAGAATAATGCTCCTATTGGTGGATCTATTCCATCTCCAGTTGCTTCCCAGATGAGTAACATGTCCAACCCAAATAAACTCATTAGGATGCTTAGTGGAAGGGACAGGAATAGGAAAGCCAAAACTTTGAAGGTACTTAAGTTTATCTCAGCTAAAATCCCTTTCCTTCGTTTACTTTGCCGTTTTGTTTGTATGAATGCTAGTTTGATGATTTAACTGATTAAAAAAATGAATTTTATCATATCTAAAAAACAGAATTTGATCTTCTATTAATCTCATACAGATGCCTGCTGGACAGCCAGGTTCAGGAAGTCCATGGTCGCTATTTGAGGACCAGGTTGGTTTCTTATGCCATACAATATGGACCTTCTTCTGCTTCTTCTCTGCCATTCTTTTGGCTAGCATGCATTTAAACGGTATTGACTTCAAATTAGGCACTTGTTGTCCTTGTGCATGACATGGGTCCAAATTGGGAGCTTGTTAGCGATGCCATCAACAGTACCTTGCAATTCAAGGTGAGGGGTAGTTGTGCGTTTTCATACTATCTTTTAGCTAGACCTCACAGAATTCACTTTTATCCGAGTTTGATGCTCTTTATTGTGTTAATCTTTCTTGTTATCGTAGCTTGTTTATTATCCTTTTCACTGTTTTTAACCAGTCATGTTCAATATATGCAGTGTATATATCGCAAACCTAATGAATGCAAGGAACGCCATAAAGTACTTATGGACAGAACTACTGGTGATGGCGCTGATAGTGCTGAAGATTCAGGATCTTCTCAACCATATCCTTCAACATTACCGGGAATTCCAAAGGTTCAACTTTTGTTTGCTTCCATTGTTTCTTTGAGCTCAAGTTTTTTAATCAAGTAAATCAGTATAATTTGATAAACACCTGCAGGGAACTGCCAGACAGCTGTTTCAGCGTTTGCAGGGACCAATGGAAGAGGATACACTCAAATCTCATTTTGAGAAGATCATCTTAATTGGAAAGAAATATCTTTTAAGGAAGACTCAGGTATGCTCTTCACTGGCATTTATCCATAAACTGTGTCTTGCTTGGTTGTCGTGTTGGGTAAGTTAACACTTCTAGTCTGCCAGTTTAGCCTTTTTAGCAATCATTGCTTGGCATCATGGGGTTACAGAAGGTGATTCGTTATAAGTCAATTCTCTGCCATAGTGTAGGTCTTTAATGTCCCAAATATGCACAATGTGTTCTTCTGGTCTTTCAGAAGTCTAGAAAGTTGAGCTCCTACTTTTAATTTTGTTATGAAGGTTGAGTTGTTTATCATTTTAGGAATCTAAAAAATGAGGTGTTAGCACAATTGACTTTGGTCTGGAGAACTTGCATAAGATTTTACAACATGCGAACTGACCTAAGATTCATAACATGCAAATTGGCCTACAATTGTATATCCATTGTGAAGGTACTTGGGATATTCGTCCTTGTTATTTTATACGCTTTCAATTGTTTTACTAAGAGTCGCCTCATCAATGAAGGAAAAGGCATAGTGTCTTTCATATAGCATGTGAACTCCTGCCTTGGGTGCAGACTTTGATGAAATCTTCGTTGTGCTACAGAAAAGGAAGCACCAAATATCTTAAAACAACAACAACAACAACAACCACCTAGTGTAATTCCCCAATGTCTAGATGTGTCACAATTTTTAGAATTTTTAATTACAAAATACTGGAGTTAAAGGTGGTCTTTGTTTTAGTTTTTGTAAGAACTTTTCTGCAAACGGTTTTTTGAAATTCAAGAAGTTATTTTTGGGGATTTTTGCGAAACAAAATTCTTCTTCCACTCACAAAGTACTCGCAAATCTTCAGAAAAGGAACTACAATTACAAATCTTCCCATAAGGTCTTTACTGTTATTCTAGATGCCGTCAGGAGTTTTTAAAACCTTTGATTACGAATGGTTGAAATTAAATCGTGATCTGATGCTTTTCAGTTTGACATTTTATATAGAACTGCGCAAGTCTTACATTTAATGATTTTTAAAAGAGAATCATCTTTATGTCCAAGTGAACTCTATCCTACAAAATAGGCCAGATATGGTTATATACTAAAAATAAATCATAAATGGAGAAACTATTATAGTTATTTCATCATCATGATATTTGTCTGTGGATCAGTGCATGGGTATTCTCAATTTTCTGTGGAAGTTACTCCTCATCTAGGTTTGATATATGTTTACTAGTTGTTGAGTTGAATGGAATTGGATTTTCCGGGTTTGTTGGTTGCTTACTGAAGGACTATCTGATTCGATTCAAGCAGAAACATTTGTTTTGGCAAATGAATATTTGAATTAAAAGAGAACTGATAAGTGGAAAGAGATATCAATCATTTTATCTGCTCTTCATATAATATTGGTATGACCTGCCTAAGTTTATTATATGAACCTTAAGGCACTGCTGATATTTAATTTGAGATGAAGGTTGTACATGCTAATTTGAAGCATGTGCCATTTGATTAAATAATTTGGTAATATTAATCATAGTGCAGAGTCACTCCAATTGATTAGACATTTTACCAGATCAGGTTAAGAGATGAATAATTCTGCCTTATCATGAGGAACGGGTACACAGATCTAAGTTTTAGTAATGTTAAATATCTAGTTTTCTTTCCTTTGTTCGTACACCCAGGCTGGTGGGGGTTTTGGTTAATCAATCTGTTCAAGTGCCGGAAAATTTTACATTCTGACAAAGACATGAATGTTCTTCAATTATGGTGGCATCTGAGCCAACTTGTGTGTACCTAGGCTAATTCATCGGCTCCTTGCTACTATTCACATGCATAGGTACCGGCCAAGTATGTCTGCTGAGGCTTAAGTAGATGGGAAGACTTCAACTAGTGCCGCTTTCGCTGGGTTTCGAACCTTGGTAGACATGTCATGTTTAGTTTTAAAAATTTATTAAGGAAATATCAAAATTGTTGTGAAGAAATCAGCGTATTATGATTGTGGATTACTCTCTACCAGTTCCACATATCGTATTTTGCTTCTGCGAATTGGGTATAGTTGCACAAGAATAAATATTTGCCGTTTTAGGGGAAGAGAATATTGGATTCATTTATTTCAAATATCTTTAGTGTACGGACGGTCAGTAAACCTCTTGTTCTCTTTATGTTTGCTTTGTATACTTGTGAGTTCCAAGTGGTTATAATGTTTAGTTTCTTTTTGGTGAAGGGTGAAAACTATGATCTAAAACAACTTCAGCAACCACACGATTCTCAGATGCATGCGCTTTCCCAACATTGTCCGAGTAATCTGAATGGAGGACCTATTCTTACGTAAGTTTATCTCGAGTACATGTCTGAGGTTGACCTTTTCCCAATAGGCCAAACCGAAGCTTCGATTTTAACTTTCTTTTTCTTCCTTCTGGTCCATTGAAGACCTCTGGATCTGTGTGATGCACCTTCATCTAGTCCAGACTTTCTTCCTGTTGGATTCGAAGGCCCACACTCAAGTGGATTATCTATCTCAAGTCAGGGTGGAGGATCAGTGCTTCCTGCATCTGGTGCAAATTCTGGATTGCAAACACCCTCCAATATGATTCTTGGAAGCAATTTTCCGTCATCATCAAGTCCACTAAATGCATCTGTCAGGTAATGAATGTTTGAGCTTAAAACCATGTATTGGCTCTTGGGATTTCCTCATCAAGTGTTGATTGTCATGCTTTCTGGGATGGTAGATATGCTGTTCCGAGATCTGTATCTTTTCCAGTTGATGAGCAGCAGAGATCCCAGCAATATAGTCAAATGATATCAGGGGGAAATATGCAGTCCAATAAATCTGCTCCTGGAGCCCTTGCAGGCAATGACAGTGGCGGTGCTCGTACACATCCCAGTGGCAACAGTGTGGGAACATTGTCTGGGTTTAATAGAGGTATGCCAATTGCAAGGCCTGGGTTTCAGGGAATTGCATCATCATCTATGCTGAATTCTGGGAGCATGCTTTCTTCTGGTATGGTAGCAATGCCAAACACTGTGAATATGCAATCTGGAGTGAGCTCGAATCAGGGGAATTCAATGCCAAGACCTCGTGATGTTTTGCACATGATACGGGTAAGTCGCTTCTGAATACAAATTGCTCTTTTCTTGTTGTTAACATCTGTCTTATTGGACCTTTGGTAAAGCAATAGTTAGTTGTGCTTTCTTGACCTTCCGCTCTCATTCATATATGACAACTTCGAGCTTGTAGAACTTCATTATGAAATGGTAGGTGAAGACACGTTCTCCTTTCTGCAAGAAATTTCCCTAGCTAATTTTTAGTTTCACTTCACTTTCTTAACAAGTGAACCCTGACTTTAGGTATCTACCCTGAAAAGTTCTGAAATGAGTGTCTTTGACCGGATTTGTTACATTTGGTTGATATTTAGTATAATGTTATAAGGCAACACTTCTGTGCATTCAGTGTGCTCTTTGGGCTGCTTACTTAACTAGCAAGTATACCAGTGTTACCATGTGACACATGGTTTCAGCTGGTCAATGCACTCTTGAATCAGGATAGCTGGGTCAAATTCATCTCATGTTGAAGAACATGTGAATCTAAGAAGTTCAACTAGACCAGCATGAAAATTTCAACGCAAAAAGAATGTCCTCCAATATGAATTGGTGGTTGATTAGGTTCATTTACTAATGACAAAATAATGCCCATCACACTACTAAAAAACCGTCAACAACTGACAGAAAAAAACCAACGGACTCTGCGGTTTTTCAGTGATTTTTTTAAAAGAAAACAAATGACTTCAAAACCGCCGGACGTCTGTTGGTTATTTTTCGCGCAAAAATGCGCAGAAAATATAAACAAGTTCATTTTCTTAAGAGAACCGGCTCTCCTTTGGTTTTTGAATTGCAAAACTGCATTTGAAGAGTGTAAATAAAAACAACGGAAGTATTTCATCAAAGAGCATGTGTGGTCTAATTGTAGAAATGTTCAATGTCATCGCAAATACTTGGATTTGATTCCAAGCCGCTACATTTTTATAAAATACTTCTGAAAAACAAACGGAGTCCCATCGTTTTTTTTCAAATTTTTGTATCGGTTTTTAATTTAAGGAAACCATGCCGAGGGAGTCCGTCAGTTTTCTTACACCGACCCACCATTTTCCAAGTAGTCGAGTCCGTCGGTTTTAGGCAAATAAACGAGGCCATCCGTTGGATTTGTCCTCGGTTTTCAACCTGTTTTTTGAAGTGTCAAAAAGTGTTCTTGGGTTCTTGGGGAGAGCAAGGACTAGGATGTGCTGTTGGAAAAACCACCAGTGTTGCCACATCAGTACATGGAGAAGGTGAAAACAGTGAGCTTTGGATGAGTTCCATTGAGAATTTAAGATTTCATGACTTCCATTGAGGAGTAGATCTACCTTTATATACTGAAGAGTTGTAGTTTTAGTGTCTTCTGACATACTTTGCTCTTCAATAATTTTCATATTGTTGCTTCACATGAGTTTTCTGTATTTTGGCTCTTTTTATGGTGTAGTTCATTTATCTGATTTAGGAACTGCAGTCTGATGCATTCCTTGCTTGTATACTTCAACTCTCACTTCCTCGGTATTTTGAGTTCAATGACAGTGTATATATCCTGCTTTTGCAGCCCTCACAGAATCAGGAAGTTCAGAGGCAAATGATTGTTCCCGAGCTTCAGATAAAGGTCTCTCAAGGAAGCAGCCAAGGAGTCCCTCCGTTTGGTGGGTCAAGTTCCTCTCTCCCTAACCAGTCTGCCTCCTCACCTGTTTCTTCGCACCCCCTTCATCATCAGCAACCACATTTTATATCTTCACAGCAGCCACTTGTGCATAGCCCTCGTCATCCTCATCTTCAAGGGGCCAGTCATGCCACCAACCCACAGCATCAAGCTTATGCCATTCGCTTAGCTAGAGAGAGGCACCTGCAGCAGCGGCTTTTACAACAGCAACAACTCTCACATACGCAGCCCCGTCCTCCTATATCATCCTCATTGCAGAATAGTCCTCAGATCACTGCACAGACTTCTTCTCCGCTAGTGTCACTTTCTCCTTCGGCATCCCCTTCCTCAATGTCTCCAATGCCGCAGCATCAACTAAAACATCCATTTCCAGCTCATGGGCTTGGACGAACTGCACAAACTGGGGGTAGTAGTTTAATTACTCAAATGAGCAAGCAAAGGCCACATCAGATAGGGCAGCAGCAGCTTCAAAATGCTAGCAGGCACCATCCTCCACAGCGCCAGCAGTCAGAATCTCAAAAACAAGCTAAAGTTTTGAAGGGAGTGGGGAGAGGGAAATCGATGATACACCAGAACATGCAGATTGATCCGTCTTTATCAGATGGCCTTCCTACAGATCAAGTGAATCAATCTGCAGAGAAAGGTGAGCAAGCCACACAGTTAGTGCAAGGTCAGGGAGCGTACACAGGGCCAGGATGCAGCCTGGCCCAGCCTGCAAAGCAAAAGGTGAATCAGCCGCAGCATCCATACTCTAAGATTTATCCTGGCCAAGTGCCTCTATCCAAAAAGCAGCAAATTCCCGCTAATTCTGACGGTACCAATCAAGGTCTTGCCTCATCGAGTGTATTGGGTCCTAATTTGCCCCACCAATCCGTTCCAACCTCAGTTATAGGTTCTTCCAACCACCAGGTGTTGATGCATCCACAGCAGCAGGTGCCATTGCGGCCAAAGTTGATGACTCAAAGTCAAGCAGCTCTTCAAGGGGTGCTGCAACGGAAACGTTCACTGAATTCTGAACCACCAAACAAGTTGCAAGCTGGTGAACCTCAAAGTGAACAGCGCAGTATTTGCAACACTTCACAGATAGGTAAAACACCGATGCGGGAATCCAACAATTTAACTAATGCCACAGAGGTTTCTGCCCCCGGTGCTACTCAAATGAAGGCTGCAGTTCCATCATTAGATTCAAATGAAATCCCACCAACAAATTCTGCTGGCAGCGAGACAGTGCCAGAAGTCAAGCAAGGGGTTAGCCAAATGCAATCCTCTGGCAAGTTGTCTCCTATTGGGCGTGATGCTAGTGTTCAATGGAAGCAGAAGTCTTCGGAGTTGAATCCTCCCTCGCCAGTGAGCCAGCCCCAGTCGCACCAGCAACAGCAGCGGTCACCGTTGCAACATCCAAATCAGGCTCAGGTTCTGCAAGCAGGAAATAGAAGTTTGTTAGCTAGACCCAGCGAATCTAGACTGGATTGAGGCACACTCAAAACATCAAGGATTACTCCTTCGCAGCTTGTCATTTCCTTCAGCATGCCTGTGAAACAACAGCTTACAGGTAAAAGAAAAATCTCAATAGCTGGCCTTAGTATCTCAAGGTTAAAAAATGCTTGAATTCTTCCATGGGATCACAACTTTCTACTCACACCACCATAATTAATGTCAACTGCTATAATACACCTGCTATTTTGTGTATGATCAGATCCCAGTAAGACAAGTCAAAATTACTGACATACTAATACAGGGCTTTTGATTTAATACTATCCTTAGTTCTTGGTAGAGATAATTTAGGCTCTTGATTGATCATATCTTCAACATGGCATAATATATGGTATAAGTTGTTGATTCTTGCTTATTTTGTTATTCAGACAAAGCTCATTACACCGAAGGGCATCACATTGGGACGAGAAGGTGAACTTCAAGGTTCTGGAAACGTAGAGGATCATCAGCTTAAATTTTGTGTTTTGTATAGTATTCTTGCCCTAGAGCCTCAGGAAGGTAGGGACAGATGTAGAGGTAGGTGTACAGGGTCTCTTTCTTCTCTTTTTCCCCCTTTGCCCCCTTCAATGACCTCACGCTTTTCTTAATGCCCCTTTTCCGCGTGCTCACAAAGAGGGGGGCCTATTTGATTTTGTCCCGGTAGGCATCCCATGTATTATAGCCCTTTTTGTATTCAATGGGATAGCTATCATTTTTATGGCCAAAGGCTGTGGAAAATCTCTTGTAAATATTAGAGGCATGTGTATACTCCACATTTGTCAATAGTCATCATTCATGACTGCCCACCCCTCTTGCAAGCTTGTGCAATTCTTGTAAATTGTTCCTTTTTGCATTTCGATCTCATCACGCAAATAGACAGCTCCTTTTGAAGAACAAACTCGAAATCGCAATGGGTTGTTCTTCTTTAGTTGTAACGAAGATGGTCTACTTGGAATGGTTTGTCAGTGACACAAATATGACAACCACAGCAATAAGTAAATAAATAGAAAAAAGAAGTCATGCATGCTAATATCAAGATATCAGAGCCAAGAAAGTTGATGTTAGGCAAGTTCTCTTGTATTGTTCGTGTTCCTAAATCCTGTAATAAAAGAATTTGCTGGTTTATATACTGCATCAACAAGCCTTTTTATCTTTCAATTCTCTCTCTCTGGCATTCCGTTTTCCTCCTCTTTATCCTCGAAGGATCTTTTGGACAACTATTCATTTTAGCACCATCTGATTTTGTAAATTTATGAGGCAGCTCCTTACCCTCTGAATCCATTTGGGTGGAGAAAACATTTACTGCTAAAACAAATAGATAGAAACTCAAAAAAGACGTCTGAATAGAGTGTGTGTCAGGGGTTTAAAGATTACTGTGTATGTTTTATCATTAGATAACTGCAAAACTCTGACTAATCAGGTCAAAGACACGTTTGTATTCCAACTCATTGAAATCTGGTGAATGCTGACACCAATTTAGAATTTTTAGACCATGGAAAATTGTAAAAAAGTGGGATTTGAATCCAAGTGGTCCAGATTAATAACTCAACCTTTAACCAAGTGCACCATTTAGCATTCTTGTATCATGGGTGCCAGCATATATTATTATACAAATTTTAAAAAACATATACATAAAATATCTAATTTTACGAAAAGACCACAGGTTCACGTGCCCCGTAATTTATATATAAATTCGCCACTGGGTGTATGCTCCATCCTGCATAACTTGACAAGATAGCACATTTGTTCATTTATTCTTTTTCGCGTAGTCTTGAAACGTCGAATATAATCTAAAGCATCACCCAAAGATGTTAAACAAGAGGTACTAAAACAGTGTAGGATATGCTTCCCAAGAAAGCACCATGCCAAACAGCAGATAATCAAAATCACCTAATACCATATTAAGGATATGAAAATGAGTGCCTGCAGATTTGGCAGTAAGAACAACAATGAATGCAGGAGCAAGCAAATTCTCATCGAGGTACCAACAGAAGAAACAGCCTGCAACAGTTCTACCAAACTATCAATCAATCCCTTCGTGTAAAGTTATGGGGAACTGGATTTTATAAATAGAAATGACTACAACAGAGGTATTTGGTTGCAATCATCTCACTGTAGGGTACCAAGAACCAAACATTTAAAAAGCATAAACTGTTGCTGTCCCCAATTTTAAGATCCCACCATCATATATACAGAATAGATTTCACTTACAGCTTGAGCTTGGCTGTGGGCAACAGAAACAAGTTTAAAATTTTGCAGCAGATGCCAACTGAAAACGCGATGTATTAGTAAATGAGAAGGAAGAAAGCTGCCATAAGTTTACAACTGAGAAGGGATGTATCTTATTGCATTGTTGATGTTGAACAACCAACCAAGAGTACTCTGAATTTGTTTGGTTAGCTCAAATCCAGCACAGAACAAATTTACATTTCTACTAATAGAAGTGACAGAAATGCTAATTATTCGTAACAATAATTAAGAAATAAATGTTAGAAGAAGGAAAATGGCCCGTGCTTAACACATGAAAATCCAAGCAATTTTCTTGGAAACAAATTTGAAAAGGTGTAAACTTGATGAAATCTAGTGTTCTTTTGACATCAACCACTTCTTTCCAATCCAAGAAATGTTGCAAAACGAGCTCAAAATTCATGAGCTACCTTCACTTTCTTATGTGATCCAACGACGCTATTAATAGTATCAATTAGATTCCTTTGTGTCTCAAGAATCATTTCCATTCTCCTTTTCTCCATCTCCATCCTATACCTCTCTGTCTCCTTCATCATCTCAATCTTCTTATTTTCCATTCTTATAAACCTCTCGGCAAAACCCCTTATCTCTGCAGCTAATTCACTCCCTCCAACACTTCCTTCTCCGTCTTCTTCGTCTTCCTCTTCATCCACTTCCTCCTCAACATCATCATCGTCTTCATTAACACCTACATTCTCAAAATACCCTTTCCTTTTCTCATTCATTGAATTCCTCATCCCCCTCATAACGTCAAAGTTTTGATCTTTCACCATCCTATTCACATTTCTATTATGAGCAACATTCACACCCATCATATCCATTTCACCACGAACAATATGATTAATACTTTTAGACTTATTCTTCCTCAAATCCATATAACTAACACCTACTTCATCACTATCAGTATCATAATACCTCTGATCAGTAGTAGAATTCGAATTCTGACATTTCACCATGGCAACAGGATGTGCCGCGATGGGAAAAGGCCCACGTTCCATACGGTCCATTAGGTCAAAATACTGCCAGGAATTCGGGTAGGGCTTGAGTCTCTCGGCCCGATAACGTTTCCGAAGCTTCTCGATCTTGTGACGGCATTGGGTGGCGGATTTCGACGGCTCATCAAAGCCGCAACGAGCTGCGACTGTAATGGCGACTTCTTCCCATTGGCTGGCTTTGAGCTGACCTTTTTTGAGAGAGTACCATTTCTCCTGATAGGCTTGGATTAAATTGAAAGTTTCTTGATGGGTCCATGGGATGGGTTGGGCTTTCTTCTGGGGTGATGGGATTGTGGGATTTGGGGAGATTTCGGGTTCGTTTGATTCTGGGGGTGGGAGGAGGAGGGGTGGGGAAGAAGAAGGGGTAGCCATGGATACTAAATTTTTGCGAATTGTGGATGTTTGTGTTATTTATTTGTTTTGGGTGTTGGGAAAATTAGGTTTTTGGATGGTGGCGAGGTGGTGGATTTATGTGGTGGGCGGTGGCAGAGGTGATGGCGGTGGTGGAGTGGAGGTGGTGGGTGGTGCAGCCATATATATGGGCTATGGCCATGGATAGTGGATGGCCGAGGAACTATTGGACAACTTCGAATGGACCGGAAGCCCAAAGCCCACAATAGAGTTTCTCAGTATAAACTTGGTGCTTCCGGCCCATAGTACTATGGCCTGGGGTATGAAAGGGGAAGAACAAATTTCCCAATCAATCTTGCAAGCAACTATAACAAATTTAAATTATTATTTGAACAGTGAGTTACATCTATGTATTTTCAAATTTTTTTAAACAGAAAAAAAAATCTAAAATTCATAGTGTCATTATCCTTGTATAATACTCATGAATTTATATTTCTATTTTCTTGCTTTGTACTTTAACTCTTTGACAAAATTAGTAGAAAAAGATATCATTTCACAAGAAGTCAATATACAATTATATATATTGATGTAGAAAACAATATACCTATAACAATATAAAAAGTGGAAAGTTCATAAAATAAGTTACTAACGAGTTGGTGAACTTAAATTTTTAGGTAAAACTTATGTGCTTCAAATATCACCTCACTCAACAACCACATCAAAATTTTCTAAATTGTGTTTGATTGACGATTATATAATGAATTATAATGCAAAGTTAATATTGTTTTGTAGTGATTATACATGAATTATTAACTTTAAATGGGGATGTTTGTTTTTGAATTATTTAAACCCCACGTGGTTAATATACATTCCTTTTATTTCACAATCTATTTCTATCTTTGCTTAAATTAATACATAAATTTTCGCATAATTTAATTCATATATTATTTAATGTCATCAACTAAATAAGACTTATCACTCACACCACAGTAAAGACAAGTGTTTTCCAAACATATGTTTTCACTTAATTATACTTCATCTGTTTCAAAACAAGTGATGTTTTACACAGTCAAGAAGATATTAATGATATTCTTTCAATTTTATCCTTTTTAAAATAGAGAGAATTTTACATAATCAAAAAGATATTAAAGAGTTACATCTTTTTCAAGAAATTTATTAGGAGTAAATGGATAAAAATATATTTTTCTGTTTAGAAATGAGTAGTTTTCTTAAGGAGTATGTCCAGACTAAAAACACCACTTATTTTGAAACGAAAAGTAGTTAAATACGCAATACTTTAATTTTTAAATACCAAAGTAAAATGGTTCAATTTGATAGAGGATGAAAGAAACAAAAAATGAAAAATTTAACCAATATTGTAGCCATCCACCTAACTTTCCATCATGTTTGGTTTGACATGTGATGGCCCAACTATACATCATCCATCATCAAGATGTCACCAAACCCCTATTGGATCCCTCCTCTTTATTTTATTTAACCCAACAACCCACCCCATCACTCTCACCACAGTACAAAGATCAACACTTTCCCTCTCTTTTCCCTCGCTCTTCAAGCCTTTCTAGAGGGTCTTGAAGAGCTAAAAATCAAGAATCTGATTAATCTTTCTATTTACTAAAAGAATTTTGTTTGTAAATGGGTAAGGTCTACAATTTAGCTGAGGTCTCCAAGCACAACAATGCCAAGGATTGTTGGCTCATCATTAGTGGCAAGGTATAATGTCATCTTATCACCTTTGTAATAAAGCTTTCTTCTTTTGATGTTATTTTTAGTGGGTTGCTGCATTTTATGCTTTTCGTTATTAGATCTGTTAAAAGATTCAATCTTTATCACTTACTTCTGCTCTCCTACTTCCCCCTGCACTTGTTTTTTTTTATGTATGTGGGGCTGTGGGGTGGGGTGGCTTGTATGGTGTTATCTTCTTATTTTGTTGATTCAATATTTCTGGATGAGAAATTGTATCTTTAAAATTTAGTGAGTCTATAATTTAGCAGCCATGTTGCTGGTACTCTCCACAAATTGTTGCAGCACTCCAGTTTCGATTCTCCTAAAATGCATTACTTTTGAAGGGTCGGAGCCCACCTAAAATAGTCACATCCACCATTTGCCTATAAAAAATAACAAACAAACAACATTTCAGTATTTGAAAATAAACTGCTCTATAAAAAGTGACAAAAAAACTTACTTTCGAACGTTTTACAATCCCAAACTTTACAATCTGGGTTTCCAGGGGTCTTTGATGTCTTCAACCTACAATATTATCCACACAAACATTGGGTTCTATAGATAATATTGAGTTTTCGAATGCTCGAGACATGAGTAATCTTTCAATAAAGAGTGGAAGAAGAGTGAAAGATGAAGGAGATGAAATGAAGATGGGCAGACTAGCCCTAGATTTATTGACCCACATAGCGCAGGAATTTCCTGCACTATATGAACCAAAGAGATTTATCAACATAGAGAAGGAATTTCCTGTGCTATATGAGCCAAGGAAATGGGCAACGGCCGTTAGGCCTGACCCTTTTCTTATATTTTGTATGGAAAATGTCAACTTTGTTTTTGACTATTTTAGCTCGTTTGGTCTTTTTTCCTATCATTTAGATTTTGAAGACTGGGAAAACTAGTAGAGGGAGTGAGTGTGGGTTGGGAAAAAAGGGACAAAATTCCTCTTGGAAGTGTATGCCAAGAAGGATTGCATACAATTTCATCACCTCCTTGTAATTTAGAAAACCGTAGGGATTTTCCCCTTGGAGCTAGCTCAGGCTAATGCTTTAGATTAGAAAAATGGTTCCTTTACTAGTTTAGAACCTTGGCAACTAATTCCAAGGAAAAGATTTTCTTATAATTCCTCTTAATTGAAAAAGCCTTGTATGCTAATTAAGTAGTTGTCGACTTGGATAGACGCCTCCATTCCCTTTTTGGTTTAGTTTTGGAATTGATTTCAGGAGCTTGCTTTTTGGCAATGTACTTATTTTGTTGTTGATGAATGGCCTGAAAAGAGTAACGAAAGTGTTGAATTGTTGGCAGCAAATGTATCAAATCCTACCTCCGTTGTCTTAACTTTTTCATATGCTGCGTTTTATTTGATTATCAGGTGTATGATGTGACAAAATTCTTGGACGATCACCCAGGTGGTGATGAGGTTTTATTGGCTGCAACAGGTATAATAGTAGCTCTGTAATTTCGGTATTCAATTTTTAGTATTCTTAAATATGCACCAATATGTGTTTGTGTGTAAAGTTCAGTAGAACATCATTGAAGTCCAGAGGATCCATCTCTGAAATGCTAGACAACTTAAATACAAAGTTATATACAAAAAACTATGCAATTTTGTAGCAGACACTGGTTTATGAGACCTTGATACTTTGTCACATTCAACTTTTTCTGATCTTAAATATGCACCAGTGTGTGTGTGTGTATGTGTAAATTTCAGTCGAACTTTGCTGACTGCCAGATTGTGCCATCTCTGAAGTGCTAGACAAATTCGATGCAAAATCTATGTAATCCTGTAGAAGAGTGAAGACACTGGTTCATGGTCTCGTGATTGTTCTTTCTGCAGGAAAGGATGCAACCGATGATTTTGAGGATGTCGGGCACAGCAGTAGTGCTCGAGCCATGTTGAGTGAGTATTATGTTGGTGATATCGATTCTGCAACCATACCAACAAAGGTCAAGTACACTCCTCCAAAACAGCCTCATTACAACCAGGACAAAACAATAGAGTTCATCATCAAGATCCTCCAGTTCGTGGTTCCTCTCATTCTTTTGGGCGTGGCTTTAGGCGTCCACTTCTACACCAAACAGTCAGCTTGAACATTGATCATGATCTCGTAGCAAGAATCGAAATCAAGCGAGATTTTATAAGAGCGAAAAGATTAAAAAAAAAAAAGAAGAGCTTTTTCAGGCCAAACTTTGGTTAAATTCTGGGAACAGTTATGATATTTTGATTTCTTTGGTTGCGAGGATGCCTTTGCTTTTTCTTTGTTCCCATTTTAGCAGTCTCTTTTTATTTTTATTTTTAAATATATCAATCTGCGTCTCGCGGACTTGGTTTCTTGGCTATTAGCATTTGCTTTATTAGGACCTCGCGAGAAAATGAGATTTCTTCAACTTCTTATCGAATTAAATGAAAAAAAATGATCTTTTTAGGTCTTTTATCTTTTCGTTTTGCATGAAAGAACGAAAGGAGAAATCAACCCTCTCTAATTGACATATATCGCGCACCAATCGAACACCCAAAAATTATTTTCCAAAAACAGAAAAAGAACAGAGGGAAAAAAAAAAAACTAATCCAAGCTAAGATATATTAGGAGTCCTTTTATAATGTTAGGACCTTCATGAAAAATCATGTTACATAAACAACAAACAGAACAACCAAATTAACTTTTTTATTCTATAAAAGACCGAGGTTACAATTTGTGTGGCATCTTTAGAATTTCGACTGTAATTCCTTCATATGCTTTATATATAAAGTTTTTGAATAATCAACTACATAATATACTCTCGAAATTTACAAAGTGCCACATAAATTAAGACGTATGGTGAGAGTATTATTGTAGTTTAACTAACACTTGTAAAACTCCATGACCCAACAAAAATATGTTCGAGCAACAATTTTGAAAACAGTAAATCCAGCTTGTTTAGCCAAGGCTTGAAATTGTTGCATTGTTCTTTCTTTGCCTCCACCAAACATAGTCATCATTAACATGTCCATAGTAAATGAATGCTTAGAGAGAAGATTAGTCTCTGGATATTCTGGCTGTATTTGTTCTATTACTACTACTTTACCATCTTTTGCTGGCAATCCTCTCCAACAATTCTTCAATATTTTCACGCAATATTCATCATCCCAATCATGAAGTACTGCCTACATTTTTTTTAATTATTGTCAAGTCAGAGATTACTAGACGTAATTACAAAGTGTCCTTGTACACTATTTTTTTTTTTAAAAAAAAAAAGTGAAATAACAATAGAGTTACCATCGGAAATGTCTCCGACGTAAATCTTGTTGGAAAGGGATCAAAAATACACTTTTTTTTTTATTGATTATATTGAAAGTTAAATATGTTGGATCATATAGATATTCAGAATGTATTAATAACTGAAGGACCAAAAGTGATATTCTCTCTATTTTTAATAAGAAAAATGTTTTTGTAACAAATTATATATAGAAATGGTTAATTGTATAAAATAGAAAACATTTAAAATGTGTCTCACGCAACTAACACTTCTTTTCATGAGACAAAAAAGCGGACTCAAAAATATAAGATGTGAGTCCTTTTTTTGTCTCACAAAAAGAAGTTTATATATATATAAATAAATAAAAGAATACTGACCTTCAGAATGATTACCTCCCCCTTAGGGACACTCTTAAACATGTCTCCTCCAACATGCTCTATGCCTAATATAACAAACAAGAGTGGAAGCTTATTTTGATCTTTCAATATCAATTAAGTGTGTGTGTGTGTGTGTGTATATAATTGGTATTAGGGACTAACACAAGAATATATATAATTGTTATTCAAATAATATGCTTGGTACTGAAGGGAAAAAAGTGCAAAATATAATTAGGGTTTTGGTAGTTACCTTCATAAGTAGGGGCATCTTTGATGATATGAGGTAGATCAAAATTAATACCCTTGATATTAGGATACTTGGAAATTATAGAAGCTAATGATATTCCAAGTCCACCTCCCACATCTATTACCTCTTTTACTCCTTGGAAGCCATTGTAACACTCAAGAACTCTCTTCATTTCAATGCAAGTGAGGTTTTGCATGGCTTTGTTGAACACCACATTGAATCTACTATCTTTTCCATGGTATTCAAATGCATGCACCCCATGGGCCTTCTTGAATGGTATCTCTCCCTCTAGTATTGCATCTTTCAAATGAAACCTAATTAACAAAAAGAAAGTCACAATATCAATCAGATCTCACGTAACAACTATCCTTTATAATAATATTTCACTATATATAATGACAAATTTCTCTTTGGAATACAAATGACAAATGAAACAAGGGTTTAACTTATATGGTAGTACTCCATTGACATGAGCATAAATTATTTCTACACTCTTAAGTGTATTTTAACTTATTATAGGAGTTTAATTTACATAAATATTCTTTTTTAGGTCATCATTTAGATTTTGTTCCTATTTTTAAAAGATGTGCTAGATTTTCGATCGCCGTTTAATGTTTTTCATAAAAAATTTTATTTTGTGAAAATAAATCCTTAGATCATGATTTAAAAGATCTATAAATTGTAAGAGAAATAAAAAGAGGGTCATTAACTAAACAATTCTCCCAACAAGGGACAACAAGCAAAAATACTACATTATAATCGGTAACCTGCCTTATTTTTTGGGTTACTAATTACTTTCACTATTCATAGGTGGTCACGTGCAATCATCTTTTAGGTGGCTTGATCGATAGTGTAAAAATTGCATGTTTTTTGGGTGAATTGATAGTGTAAAATTTTTGTACATAATTTAAACTTAATAAAATTACAAGCAAGGGGGGAGGCAGAGGGATGCAAGAGGATCTAACTGAACCCCTTTGTCGTTTAAATATTGTATTATGGAAATAGGGAAAAAATAATCTTTTTTCTTTTGCATATATATATATATATATATATATATATATATATATATATATATATATATATATGTAAATTTTTTAATCCCCATGACATAAAAAAATAATTCATTTTTAAATCCCATTTGTTTGAATTCTTGACTCCGCCACTGATCACAGGTATGAAAAAACATGAAATCTTACCAAGAATTAACACCAACTGGATCAGAAATCAGTAGTAAAAAAGGAGCAATTGATGATCCATGTTTATCTGAGATTAAACATTGGCTTAATGGAGTCAAATTATATGATGTGTGAATATTTAATCCATCATCATCCTTTGTAATGTTGCATGTGAGAAAAGATTGACTTGCAAGAAACCTTAGAATCCTTTCGAGAACAAGTGGGGCATTAGGGTTTTTTGTGGGAATTTGAGATGCAATTTCATAGGAAGATAGTTGTTGAGTACTTGATTTTGCTATAATCTCAAATAAGCCAAGTTCAATGGCAGCTTTTAAAACCATGTTAAGAAATAAACCAGAAGGAAGATGCATAGCTTTCATCAAAGCATTTTCATCTTCATTGGATATAACAATATTATCCATCGATAAAGCCATGTCCATTTCTTGAAATTATAACAATAACTCGAAGGAGTTCGATCTTCTTTTTTTTTGTAAAGAGAGAGAATTAAAGTTTAGCTTATGAATTTTAAGACATGCTTCATATATACAATATATATATATATATAGCTAGTGTGTGAAAGTAATTACTACAATTTGATTGGGTGAAGATTTAGTTGACAATTCAATTAATGAAGGTGTTAGTTAAGTGTTTGTTAGGCAGAAGATACTTTTTCTAGCTCTACATTTTAGAGTCTTGAAACAAAGATACATACAAATTAACATAGAGGTGTTTGGTGGCTTCTTCTTCTTTTTTTATACTTTTAAAAATTAGGGGAAGGGATGGAGATTATAACTTATAAGGTGGGAAATTAAATCTTCATCGATAAGGTGAAAATTTAGATAACCAACCAACTAAGTTGATAAGATTCTCCATTATAAAAATATTGTTATCTTCCGTAAAGCCTTAAAGCCTTCTTTCTTTGGGCTATTTGCAAAAAGAATTAGATCATTTCTTATCGCTATTTAATTTTATTTTATCTTCACTTAAAGAATTTATGCAAAAAAAACACTAACTAATAATAGGTGTTAGGTTGCAAACATATGGAGTGTAAAAGTAAGTGAATAAATATTAATCAAGGATTTTATTTTTTCGTAAATTTTTATTTAATAAATTGTGAAAACACATCTTAATTAGTTAATATTAAATAAATCAAGTTTGTATAAATTTAGAAGTAAAGTTATTGCTCGCACACCTAGCTTTTACTCTAGATACCAAAAGAGTGCATTGCTAATAAAATGTGGTGAGAATACATATAGTTAAGATTATGTTTTAAAATCTATTCTCTTGTTCCGTTTAGTTATCAAAATAAGATTTTGTATAATCTTTAATTAAAAATATAATTTAACAAATGTATTTTTTATTATCTTTTAATATTTATTAATTTTAAAATACTTAATACTAAAAATAAAAATGAAAAAGAAATTAATTTTCTTTTAATTTTTAAATTTAAGATCTTTAATGATGGATTTTTTTTTTTAACTCAAAATATCTGATTAGGTGAACGACGAAAAAAGTATTACTACATACAATATATCTTTTCTTAAGCGACGCCCGCCGACCCTAGCCCTATATTTTTCTTGCCAAACCCTCAGGTCGAGTAAGAGTAACCTCTACCAACACTAATATTCTTTTTATTTAGATGTGTTTTTCCTTCACATCTCTGATATGCAACTTAACAAACTTATTATATAGTCATATTTTAGTATTAGTTACACGACTAGCATGAGCCACGTCATATGTGGAGTATTTTTATTGTTTCTATAATAAATTTTAGAATAATGTGGAAGTTACATATACTTGAATTGATATATAGCTCTCCCGAGAACTTGGCAACCTAGCGAACCCAACTATAGAAATGGCGATAGAGACGAAACCAACTTGATACATAGCCGCATAAGCCTCCAACTATTAGAGCAAAACAAAACTATATTCTAGCCTAACACTTATCTCAGATTATACTATACACTAATCTCGTAACTTCATCATCACAATCACCATTATCAATCGTTATCATTACGTTAGTAATTACAACATCAACCATCTCCATCATCATAACTATCACCACAACAATTACTAGCCACTTACACCAAGCATTACAACAATCCATCACTATAAACCATCTCCACCATCACTAGCAAACATAATTTTTTTTTATCAGATAATAAATTTATTTTTAAATTAGTATTGTTCTCTAATATTAATTACTTTTTTATTGAATTGTATATTTAATATATTTACAGATAAATAAAGTATGCATATTTAAATTTTGAAAAAATAAATAGTTTTGTCATTCAGTGTTCACATCTAGTGATAATATCTTATACATTCAGATTCAAACGTCTTAATCTTAATGAAAAACAAATGAGGCCGGAGAGTAACCTATTCCGCCCCTACCCCTATATTTTTCTTGCCAAACCCCCAAGTCGAGTAAGAGCAACCTTTAGTCCCTATATTTTTCTTGCCAAACCCTCAATCGAGTAAGAGTAACCTCTACTAACATTAATATTCTTTAATTTAGATGTGAGTTCTCCTTCACATCTCTGATACAACTTACAGAACTTATTATATAGTCATATTTTAGTATTAGTTACACGACTAGCATGAGCCATGTCATATGTTGACTATTCGTGTTGTCTCTATAATGAATTTTGGAATAATGTGGAAATTTAACACAAACCTGAATTGATATATAGCTCAATAGAGAACTTGACAACCTAGCGAAACCAACTATAGAAATAGTGATGGAGACGAGAGAGAGGTCCGAAGGAATACTGTCGATGAATAAATATTAGAGGGTACCTGCTGAATACAATGGCTTCTTTAGTTTGGTGTTGGTTTCATTAGTTTTGATTAGGAAGAGATCAAAATCGGTCTCGTTAGGAAACTCGGATTGCCGTACAGCCGAAATAAGCTGAAATTTATATGATGCTATTATTAGTTGTTAAATCACCAAGAACAGTTGCAGAAGTTGTTACGCTTCCTCTGCTACTACCGAACCATTGCTCAGTATGCTCAACTTGCTTTAAGCAAACCAAACTCTAATGTGACTAACAAGCAGAAAATTGATATTTCTGATAACAATACACTACAACATAGACTCAAGACTCTTTTTCCCTAACGCCTGAAGCGGAAGCAAACGTGCACTTATCCCGACATTGAATCCTCTTCTCGTTTATTTCCACAACTTCACAGAACTGTCGTGGCTTGCAGAAGCAACCATTCCTGTCACTGGTGACTGTGCTAGAGCAGCGATAATATTTTCATGTGCTGGAATTGTCATGCTTTTATTCTCAACCATGTTCCACAGCTCCAAAGACTGTCGCATGGATTCACAAAACAAGAATTCAGTAAATTTGTGGATTTCGATTCCCAAGCATAGATGACAAGATTTATAAGTCTATGCATTTGGATAAATTTTCAACAGTTGTACTGAATGAACATGAGATACATCCTGCTAACCAAATAACATCTAACAGGAATGATAGAAATAGAGTTGGCAAATGAGAACAATAATTTACCCTCATTCCTCCAATCACCAAAAGGGCTGAATAGCTAGGATGAAAAACACAAGAGTGGAACTGATTTCCATTGGCACTTAGTTCGTGGATGCAATCGCCGGTGTTCAATGACCAAACTTTGACAGACTCCTCACTTACTGATGCCAGTAGATCACCATTGAGATCCCAACAAAGGTAGTTCACCACTCCAGTGTGTCCCTGTAAACACAATTATTTTGGGAAGCGAGGAATTATCGCTGGAACATACAGAAAATACAAAAAGTGCCAGAAACATAAATAGTTTTGAGTAACAGTTGATGTAATCCACCACAAAATGGAAGTTGAAAACAAACCTGGAAAGACTGCAGTTGCCTGTCATTTTCGACGTCAAAGATTGACACCACCTTATCTGATGCAGCTGCCAGCAACTGACCAGTTATGGGCTGGAATCTCACCTGTGCACTGCCTCCTTGCTACAAATAGAGAGAGGAGACAAATTGAAGATAATTCAAAGGAAAATTACCACTACAAATAAATAAAAGAACATAATGAATACTAAAGGGCAAACCTTTGACACTCGAGTACATGAGAATGGACTAATACTCCAGTAGCGGATCTCATTGTTGCTATCGCAGAAACAAAATAGATCATTCTTTTTCGGATGGAAATCCAGCGACATAACATGAGAAGTGTGCCCGGTGTATGAATTCAAACAGTAGCTAGGCTGCAAAAAATAAATTTGACAAAGGGGTTATTTGAGTGATGAATGTGTGGTAAAAGATATAGATTGTTCTGTTGAACAATACATGACACTGAGATTATTTAAAGCATGGACTTAGCATCAAGTGTCATGTCGTAAGCAACTAGAGGTAAGGCCTGCTTCAACATGTTGATTAGATATTATTCAGCAGAAAATGTCTAAACAAATTACATTAGCAGCATCCCACAATCTCACAGACTTGTCAAATGAAGCAGTTGCAAGCTGAGTTGAATTAGGCCTGAACCGGACATCTGTAATCAAGTATTGATGTTCTTCAGGGGTGGTCTCCGTTTGCAAAGTATCCATGTTCCACAGAACAGCCTGATAAATACACAGGAGGAAAGAACTCATAAGGACAATTGATTTAATGAAAACAAAAGTGCAGAAGAAAAAATGTTCAGTCACTTGAGAAATATAAAGGAGATTTAACCACTGAATAGCACATCCATTTGTTGATGAAGTAAAAGGAATTTCACTAAGAGGCGTCCAATTATCTCCATATGCTAAAGATGTTAGATTTTATGGAAGTGCATTCTACCTTCTTGTCATGTCCGGCACTAGCGAGCAGCTTCCCATCTGATGAGAAATGGCAGCAAGTCACTTTATTCCTTGTGCGTATACAACCAACTTCACCGAAGGAGAACCCTGAGATATTTATCCTCTTAGTAAATTTGCAACAAAAACAACAAAAAAGGCATATATACAAGTCACAATTGCATTATCACCTTTGGAAGACTCAGGTTTGTGATCAGTAAGAGTTTGTTTCAGAGTTCCATAGATATTTCCATCTCCCCCATCATGTGACAAAAATGACTCCACGTTATCTTCCAGGGAACCAATGTCTCCAAACGTCTCCAAGTCATCCTGTACAATAGATACAGGCATATTGGAGATGCTATATTTTGAATGTAACTTCAAAATGCATAAAAAACTTATAGACTTTAAGTTCTTATTCATCAAAGATACTGGAAGCTATATGATAACTAAGTACTTTTTTATATAACATGTTCAGAAGAGTAATACACAAAAAATGCGGGTGAAAGACTATAAGTTCTACCAGCTGATTTGTAGAGGATGCTATACCACCAGTTCCATCTCCACCATACATCATCATACTTTTTGACACACTGCCGACATGCTGCAGACTACTGGCACTAGTCATCCCATCACCAGGTGTGTGAGTTGATGCTGGTGAGCTTGGTGAAGGGCCAACCGTATTTCCAGTGCCAGTACTATTGGCAGGTCCAGATGACGAATGTTGCTTCCTTTTTCTGCCGTTCTGAATCACAGGAGGAACAAAGGTAAACTCCTCTTCCATTGGCTCTGATAAGTTAGGTAACTTAAATTTTCTAAAAACTAAATAAAAAATTAGAAACAAGAGAAGGAGAAAAGAGAGGGGCCACATGCAAGATAAATAATTATATCATTAGAAGTACTTCCGAGGACATGGTTGTTGGTAGATATCAACAAAGCTAAAATCAGATGTGAAATCTATCTGGTTAAGCCAACCTGTGGCAATTGCTGCTGCTGCTGCAACTGGTCCTGTTGTTGAGAGGAGGATTGTTGCATTTGGGTCATTTTCATCTGTTAAAGACAAGTAATTAGTACACAAACAGTATAGAGTAGAACATTCTAGCTGTTGCAACTAAAATGCAAGAGCCTCTTTGAATCTACAGAAAGATACATCACTGTTTAAAAACCATACATATCATCACACAATAAGCCGGTGACGAACAATTTAAGAAGCGCTCTCAAGGACAGCTGCAAGGCTAAGGCATGTCAAGTTGTCAACTGCTCGAGACAGCTGTAATGATGGCAATTATTCTGAAAGATGTACAATCCATTAGTAAAGCAAGTGCAAATACCTAGCCAAAAGCTAAGGCTTCGTTGCATTTCGGTTGAGAGGCCTCAATTTTCTAATAATTAGTTTTCACTTGGTTTCAATTCCATCACCCTTATGATATATAATCCTTGGCACTTCAGCGGCTAAGAACCAAGAAACGTTGATTTGCAGAATCCCTTAGCCACAAACTCCCCTTAGTCTGCAATGTTTGTTCTTGCATCATAACATGGAAAAGGTTTATCCAAAACGGCAAAGGTGAAGGCTTGGTGAACTAAATACTAGTTCAAAGTTTAAGAATCTGGGGGCAGTGAAGCACAGCCTGCTACTCATTGTTGAATGGGTATCCGTCACAGTTTAGGGGCTAGTTGTTTTTGGGGGGTGGCAGGGGTGTTTCGACTAGCTTGTTCTCCAAAGGTAGGTTGAAGTAAAAAAGGGAAGTAAAAACTGTTAACGTGAACCTGCCTTGCTCTAGAGAACTTACTCTATATCGTGGAAGCAAAGTAATCACAGGTTCCAACTAACACTCTATGGCTTCCCAGTAGCACATTCCTAATATCCTCACGGAGAAGTGGTTCCTCAAAATTCACTCTAAGTGAAGATATCACAGTTTCCCTACTAACATGATTCAGCTTAAGTTACTCTATTTCCTCGTCATTGGAATTAATTGGCACTAGCGACCTCACTATTTTGTATGGATTGCCTTCAACAACAAGCTTCAATTGCATTATGTCTCTTCTTTTTAACTCTAAAAGAAAAAACTACAAGCATCTTGAGGAAAACGCAGTTGAATATGATCTTTTCACTAAACAATGCATTAAAATTTGGAATCTAAAAAGAAAACAACCCGTGCGCTCTGGATGTGAGAAATAGCTTTTAAGATTGCATAATGGACAATACAAAACATAACTAGCCAATGCAGGTACTGTTCTTCATTCTTCATTCTAGGAAAGTAGACCTAACCTTTGGTGAATTTGATTGTACTGGAGAGCATATGGATCCATCATTTCTCGGTGGTTGACCATCTTTTGCATTGAAGTTACCTCTTGGTAATCCACCATATCCATAGTTAGGGGAATTCAGGTTACCTTGTGCTTGAGCCTGTGCAAGAGCCTGCTGTTGTTGTGATGCCAAAAGAAATTGATTTTGGGTCTGTATATTGGGCTTTTGTACTTGCAAACCAATACTTGGCCTCAAATGGTCTATTCCCTGTCAATATCAACGGGCAAAGAAGCCAGCCATTAGTATGAAATTGTAGAAATTCAACTTACAAGAAGAAAAAAAAACAATTAGTAACTTACAGTTAATGGCCAGCCTTTCAATGGTAAGCCAGTAACACCTTGATTCAAGCCTAAGAACCAGAAGAAACGGAAGGACAAATTACCAAAGTGGCTGCCAATAGAATCCTCGACAAAATTGAGATAGACCAACCAACAAATAGCGCCCCCCCCCCCCCCAAATCACCACCACACACACAACAAAAAAAGGAACAAAGAGCAAGACCTTATTTCACATCAAATGAAAAAATGGAAAAGAGAAGACCTTTTCAAGATTGAAATCCACTAAACAGAGCAATGAAAAGATAAAAAGCAGAGAAAAGGACTTATTACTGATGCCCATAAAGAACATCACTCAAAAATGAAAAGTCTACCTGAACCCACACCAACTGTTGCTGCTAAACACAGATGCTTGAGATGCAGACAACTTACCTAAAGGTGAAACTAAAAAGTAAAAAAAAAAAAAACATATATCCATGTCCACGTGCATTTGACAATGTCATTGGAGGAAGTCAAGAGATCAGTAAGACATAACAGCAGCATTCTAAAACATTCCAACAGTGATTACTAGATTTACGTCCACAAAGAATGCTAAAGAATCAGAAGTAAAACACGAGAATAAACAAAAGACATTATGAAAAATATGCATGATGTCAGTTGAAGGAGCACGACCAGAAATTGACTCCCAAAATCTACATAACACTAACATGGATATCATGGACAATCATCTATGCCAAAATGGGAAGCAACAAGGCAAAAATGTAGGTACCAGGTATTGTATCAGTTGTGTTATGCATATATGATTGAACTTATAACAGATTGAAGATGGAAAGAATCATTTTTTATTTTTGAAGTCCTGACCCAATCCTCTAAAAGTGGAAGTTTTAAACTTCTAGAACTTACAGTACAGGAAAGAGAGAGAGCAATGTCATGCATGAAAGTTATCATAGAAGAGAGGAATATCCACTTGTCTGATAGCCAACAAATGGAAGATTTGAAAGAGTTCAGACTACGGCAAAGAAATGCCATTCATGATATGGGAAAATATATGGAAAAATCCACACTTCATAAGGATGTCTGAGTTGCAAAAATATGAATTGAAAAGAGTTCATTAAGAGAACTCTGTGCTTCCTTTCAAGGATAAAATAAGATAATATGCCAAACTCATTCCATGTAAAAACAAATGTTCTCGACTAGAGATCATTAGTTGAGTAGGTGGACAAAGGGTGCTAAGCAACCAAGGCGACAGTACCTCCACCAACAAGTCCAGACTTCGACTGTAGAATAGCTTGCCCATAAATTGATGAAGGATCCATGGGCAAAGATTTCTGAGTACCACTCAAGTTCACTTCCGTTTTAATATCCTACATATTTTCCAAGGATATTAGGCTGAGCTTGGTCCAAGATCACAAAATAAAATCAATAAATAAATAGATATTGTCTGCTGAGATAAGAGTTCAACTAGTTACCGCTGCCATCTGAGGGCGCCCTTGCATTTGCTGCAATGCTGCAGACATGCTCCCCGAATTACCTTGTACCAACTGGCTGAATCAACAGAGAAGAAATGCAGGTAGAAGTTCAGACAAAGCATGCAGCAAATCAATATAGGCTACCTAAAGTAATGCAAAAAAGCAGGAGACGTGGCAAGGAAATCTTGCACCACTCATACCGTTGATGATTAGACGCAGACTTGAGAAGTGCCATCCTATTGGGATCAATAAGAGATGAAGAGGTCTCTGAGTCCAAGGAATGAGGGTGCTTCATTTGTTCCTCATACATTTTCATGGCCAAAACACTAGCAGATGGTTGCCCCATCATGCCTTCAGAGTTTATAGCATTTATAGGACCACCAAGGGACGGATTTTGATCCCTTCGCTGTAACTGGGCATTTCGTTGTTGCATTAGTTGTAACTGCTGCATCTGTAGCTGTTGTTGATGCTCCCTTGCTTTCATCTGCTGTGTCTAGAGTTCAGACCAAACAAAACAAGGTGCTTCAGCCTGGTTAAAAGTAAAATACCACAGAGCTTCTTCTAATGTTATTTAGGGTGAGGAATGCCACATCCGGTAAGTTCAACAAACCTCTATGTACGCTGCTGCTGCTTCAGAATGTTTTTCGTTTGTCCGGGCAATGAAAATGTCCCAAAACACGGACCACCATTCAAAAAGAAACCCTCCAGGTGCATCAATGGCTACAAAAGGACAAATCAAATTATGAAAAAGGAGAATACGCATGAACTATTCTGCAGATTGACTAGCAAAACAGCCAGAGATAAGATGATATACATAGAAATAAAAACACGTAGAGAATGTGTTAACATCATTACCTACGGGATCTGTAGCAACCTTCCCTTCCGTCATGAAAGCTTTTGCAGAATTATGCAGCTTTCTTTTCAACAAATAGTCATGAATGTAAACATCAAGCCTAGAAAGTGGAAAGACAACAAAAATCAAGAGAGGTGAAAATCAATAACGTCATAGCTGTAAACAACTAGTACTCTTTATTAGGGAGGAATTTTACTTTCCCCCCTCGACTAGCAACTTGAAAGATTGGGTACTTTTGTTTGTTCTTTTGACTATTTTTGAGTATTTGGCACTAAATCATCAGTCTTTTAATCTTTGGTAGTGAAACATGGATGCTGAACGTTTTTAACTAGTTCCTCTTCCAGCCTTAACAAAGAAACTGAAAATCTGCAGTGAGCTGACTAGCAGGAGTAAGTTTCATACATCTTATCAGCTTCCCAATTACTCTGCGCCATGACTTCACTGGATCACTTCCTGCAGGAAATTCCACGCAACCAACTACCGGTATCCACAGCAATCACAGAGCTACACATAATAACGTAAGAACAGTTGAACAAAATTATCAATTAAAAGACAGGGAAAAAAGGAACTGATTCACATCAAATAGATACTTTACCAATTACGAATATCAAATCCAGCATTGCTGATTCAACAAAAATCTCCGTGAAAAAAGGGAACCCTAATTCAAACAAAATCAGCCGTAAAAACAAGAGAATTAAACAAAATCCATGCAATAAAAGGTACGATCTTCATCGATAAGTAATACTCAGCTTCAGAAATCACAAAGTAAACCAGCACAGATACGAATTCAAAAATTCACAAATCAGTTCACAAGCTCAAGAAGCTGAAACACAAGTAAAACAAAAAATAAAATCTCCAGCCAAAAATTACCTCAAAGAAACAGTAATCCAAGTAGAACAGCTCCAATTGAAGTCAGATATCAGGTTTTCTCACTCCCGATCAAAACCTCCGATAAATTACACTTTGTCCGAACATTAATTAAGACAAAAATCAACGATTACAACATAAACTTAGAAGCTTATCGCGAAGAATTCAACGCTTCCTTCGAGAAAAATCATCATTGATAGCTCGTAAAAGACTCTCCGTAAGAAGAAGAAGAAGAAGAAGAAGAAGAGCTTCACCTCCGAGAATGAAAGTGAGAAAAAGGAATACTAACAAACAGGGAGTATCAAAGTGAAGGAAAGCCGAAAATAGCAAAACAGGCTGTCAAGTAAGGTACCGAACGTAAGGTTCGGAATAGCTTTTTCTTTGTCTTTGACTGGGACGGGGATTAGGTTCGGAAGGTTTGGAAGAGTTGGTTCGGTGATTCGGTTCGAGAAAAGGGTTAAAGAAGTGGGGGAACAAGTTTTACGTAAGCAAAAAGCGGTGTTTAGAGTGTAACGCGCGTAGAAAGCGCAAGTGAAGGTATAATTACGTGTGTGTGAAAGAGGTAAGGTCATTATCGGGAACTAGTTGCAAGTAATTCCAAACTTTAAATAGATACACAGCCCTCTTTATTATTTCTCGTCTCAAATTATTTATTATTTATTATATTTATATATTAATTATTTAATTTTATTAATATTTAAATTATAATTATTTTTATTAATATTTATTTAAAAATTAAATTTTTTATAATATTTTAAAATAATAAATAATTTAAAACGAAGGAAGTAATTAGTATTCCTATTTTGGAACCAAAAAATAACAAAAATAGTCTGTATTGATTCTTTTAAGTTTGTCCATCTGAAAAATATTTAATAAATTATTTTTATTAAATTTGACGAGAAAATTAAGAGTTCAGCAAGAACTATATCTTTGAAGGGGTAGTTTTATAGTCTCCAGTGTATTTATTTTTAAAGTCTGATATAATATTTTAGATGCAACTTTTACTATTTTTTATGTTTAGTGTAATATTTTGTGTTATCGTTATTAAAATTTTGATAGAGTTTTTTGGTGTTTCTAATTTTTTTTAAAAAAATTACTTTTCATCAAATTTAAGAAATAGAGTTTTTAAAATTATTTGATGGAAATTAAACATTCTTAATTTTTGACAATAAAGGATCACAACTAAGATATACTACATGTTTAAAATTATAAACTTTTTTAAAGAAAAAAAAATTATATATCGAATCATTTACGTCACATAGTCAGTACTTAGTATTACTATTTTTGGATAAAAATATATATTAATTTCAACGCGCTATGATTAAAAAAATGATAAATATATCTTTTATGTTAGAAGGTAAGTGTAAAATAATCTCTTAAGTATACATTGAATAATTTTAATTCTTTACGTTTGTCAAAAATTAATATTTTTAATTTTCGTCAAATATTTAACAAAATATTTGTGTTAAATTTGATGAAAAAAGGGATGGAGTTAACTTTAAACACCAAAAAATTAAAGTCTCGTCAAATTTTTAAAAATACAACACAAAAACTACCCTAGACATCAAAAGGACATACTCCATGTGTCTCAATTTATGTGGTGCTTTTTTAAAATTACACGAAAAGACACAAGGATTTTTTCTCTCTCTAGGAAATTAATTTTTTTTTGTCTTTTTATAATTTAAATTAAAAAAATAGCTTTTTTAAAAAATATATATAAAAATAAAATTTCTTATAAAAAAATTATAAAATTAAAAATATTTTATAAAAAAATTTTAAAATTAATTTACTAACACGTAGTTGTTAGTAAAATAAAAAAAAGAGAGAATACATAAAATTCTCTCTAAACTTGTACCTTATTTTTAAGAAGACACTTCAACTTTGCGGGGTTCTTTACCCCCTAAACCAATTCAAAGTAAAACTAATACAACCTTTTAAGCTCAATATCAATCTTAAAGAAGAGTGTATACAACACAAACCAATTGTAAATTGACACGTCATTTTTCATTTTTTAAAATTATTTTTATATTTCTTTTTGTTTTCCTTATTTATATTTCGTTGTTTTTATTTTTTTCCCTCTTTTCTCTTTATCCCCATTTCTTGAAAATTCCAGGGACTTCAATTCTTCACTTGTCCCACATAATCTTTTCTTTTCTTTTATTTTTTTTTATAGTCAAACTAATTGTTGGGTTTGGTAAATAAAGAGAGAAATGAGTAGCATGTGATTTTTTTTATTGCCGGAAAAAAAAAAAGCAGGCTTTCACCATTTTTTCCGGCGAAATGGGTATTTTTTTTAACACATTAATCTAAACACTTCCGGTCCTTTTCTTTGTAAACTCAAACTCAATCTCTAATAGAAGAGACTGAAAATATCATATCTTTAATAAAATATTGACTACCAATAAACTTTTTTTCACCGGATATTTTTTCCGTTGCTGGCGAAGAATAGCCAAAAAAAAGATTAGGCAAAATTTGATATTTTTTGGATAGTAATAAGTAAGAAAAAGTCAAAATATAATATATAAGGAAGAAATCAAAAGTGAATCTCCAAATCTATAGCTCAAAGCTTCTAGATAATAATGGATATTGAGGTTCAATAAAGAGGAGGAAGAAGAAGAAAAAAAACAAACAAGAAAAGAACAAAATAAGAAGAGAAAATATGAAACAATAAGAAAATATAATTAATAAAAGAAAATATTATAAAAATGAAGTTTTAATAACGTTTTCTGTTCCTCACTCTCTTAAATCACACATTTCATACCAAGAAGGCTAAAAGGGGCTATTAATTTCACGTTAAATTAGTTTAGAGGGTAATAGGACTGTTGTAAAATTAAAGTGTCTTCTTTAAAATTAGGTTCAAATTAGAAAAGACTTTATGTATTCTCTCTTAAAAAAAAGAAAAAAGAAAAAGGAAAAGGTCGTTGGCATGACATGGCATGTGTTACATAAAACGGTTTGTACATGCGAGCAAACAATTGTCACTTTCGCAACGTATTTCCTGGATTCCATTTTAATATAATTTTGATGTGCCCATTATTGCAAGTTTTCACTATCAAATTTATTTTAGTCATATATTTTGGTAAAATATTTTATTTTATAGTATAATTATATGTGTTCTCTAAAAAAAAATGTAATATTTATAAGATAGGTGATACATTCTTCTAGCATGAGATTTTTTTTTTAAAAAAAAGTGATATTATGATTTATTGAGATTTTAAAAATATAAAAACGAGTTTAATAAAAAATTGATGAATAATATATAAAGAGATTTAAAATCAATAAATATGTGGAAGAGATGGTGATGGAGGTGAGGGAGACATTAATTGGCTATGGTAACAGCATTGCACCATATATCATGTTATTTGTGTAGCATTGCACACTATATCATGTTATTTGTGTTCAATGAATACAGTTTAATTCGAGTTTAAATACTTAATAAATATAATTTGTTAGGTATTTTAACGAAAAAGTATTGACAAGTTTAAGGGACCGCTATATATTTAGCCTAATTGTTAAGTTTTGATTATGATATACTTATTTCATGCATTTTTTTTTTCTCACTCATAAAATGAAGAATATAGGGATATATCTAAAATTGAATTATATTATATTATATTATAATTATTAGTTATAATATTGAAGTATTAGTTAATTTCTAAATTATTTTATTGCACTATTTATATTAAAATGATGGTATTATTATCCCATATGAAAGACAAAATAAAATAGTCCCATGGGATATCCAACCTGTGTGATACACCTGCTTATCCCATTGCTTGCACCAAATGACCACTTAAGGTTAACCTTTTTTTTTCTGATCTACACACGATATATTTATATATTTTTCTGAATTTATCCAGTATTCAGTGTAATTCGAGATCTGAAAAAAAATAAAGTGTATACATCACTCTTCGTAGAGATAGAGAGCTCGAGAGGATATGTGAAGGAAAAAAGTTTATGAAGATTATGCGGGATTATCTCGTATTTATGCAAACGTAGTCTTAAAACTTACTCTCTTCATCCCTAAATAATATGTAGGTGTTTGACTGAGAGTGAAAATAATAAAGAAAGTAAGAATTTTGAAATTCGTAATTTAATATAATTAATCTAAAGTTAAATTATTTTTAAATAAGAAGCATAATATTCTTTGCGAGACAAATCATAAAAAAAGATAAAACATGTCACTTAAAATTGTGATAGTAGAAGTACATCTATTGATCTAATCCTTTTCTATTCATTTTTAAATGATGATTTGTTGTAACTTTTCCTCCAAAAAGTTATGGTTTTGTGAACGTTCTCAATATTTGCAATTTGGCAAAGTCGAATTTTATGTGTTTCAACTAGGTATGGATGATTAAATAGACAATTCTTCCCTTTTTTTCTAAATTTTATTTTTATTTATGTTGGTGGAGCAAGTTTAGCTGTATACTTTATCCTTCATATTGAAGCCAGATGGTAGGTGAATATTGAAAGCTATTGAACTGTTTTGTTCTCTGTTGTTTTAACTGCGTGGGGATATTTGTTTCAGAAAGTCAATACGACAAACACTGAAGAATAGAACCTCTCACTTGTTGTTAGAAGTTAAGTTGTTCGGAATCTTTGAAAATGTTGCGGGGCCTATGTGGGATCCTCCAAAGTAGTGTATTTTTGAAGGATCCTACGTGGGTGCAGAAACATTTTCAGAGAGTCCGAGCAAAGCATAGTTTAGAAGTAACTTGTGAGGGCAAATTTAGTTCAAGAAATCTAATGCTCTTACTCTAGACATCTACTGTATTCTATCATCTTCGATCAGTGCCTTAACAGGGGCGGATATTGGGGGTCAGGAGGGTGTTCGCTCGAACCCTTTCGATAAGGTAAAATTTTAAATTTTTATTAGAGGTTGGCTTAATGGTTTAGGGGGTTCAAAATAGCACGCCATTTTTATTTCTTGAACCTACATAATGAAAATCCTAAATCTGCCAGTGTCTATATTCAACATGCAGGGTAACCAGCCTAGAAATGTAAAGAGTGAGGACACCGAGAGTGATAAACTAAGCTCAGAAGTTGAACCTGTCAATCAAGGAGAGCAGAAGATAAAGATTGATAATCCATATACAGATACAACTGCGCGTAGATCCGCTTGGAGCAATGTACAAGAGGAAATCACCCGTGAACAGGGCGGACCCACCTTATAGTAAGGGGATTCAGTTGAACCCGCTTCATTGAAAAAAATATTTAAACATAAAATTCGTTAATAACAAAGGACTGAACACACAAGCAAGGGCTGCATACCAGTGGTTAAGAGGGTTCAAATACAGCATGGTTTGTAAATTTGAGCATCTAAAGAATTTTTTGAATGACAATTTTTAACTGAACCCACTTGTATTAAATTCTGGGTCAGCCACTACTCGCGAATAAGGATTCTGAATCATGATATGGGGTTAAGAGGATGTAACGTTATTGAATGCTAAAAAGAAGTAAGCATTATGGATATGATAAAAAGTGATAAAAATTGACATTAAAACATAGAATGTGTGTTCTGAAGTTTAATCTTCAGTATAGTATCGCTTGTCTTACACATTATAAACACTCAAAATGAGCAAATTCTAACATGTTGATAAGATAATAAAGACTTTTATTCATATGATGGTTTCAACTGGGAACATGGAGCTAATTATACCATTTCATACAAAAACGAACTTAATTAATAGCCAGGCTGTTGGAAGCCATAGACAGTGCATCCTCCGTCAACTGCTATAACCTGGCCAGTGACATAGGAAGCAGCAGGAAGACAGAGATAAGCGACGAGAGATGAAACTTCTTCCACTTCTCCTGAACGCCCTAGCGGAGTTCTTGATATTAAGGCATCCGAAAATGCTTTATCCTTGAGCAACTGTGAATACAGACAGAGCCATCAAATTTATCAATGATTCAGTAGTATTAATCTCTAGTGATATGTTAGATGCAGGTAACATTTGTTAAAGAAAAAATTTGTGTATTTGTATTCTAGTTAGAATTGTGACATGCACCAATTAGCTCCCCTGCTTCGCTGCTTGGATGTGGAGTAGCACTCTCTTAGCAAAATCAAAGTATATTTGACTCACATAGATGTGTATACGAGATTTAAAGTCAGTGAGTTTAGAACAAGTGTGACCCCTATATGTAGACATCAATTTCAATTTAAAATGAGCTGCGTAGATCATAATCTGATACAGAAGCAACAGGAGGAGAGTATAACATTACATGTTTCACGAGCGGTGTGTTTGTGTACCATGGTGCAACTGCATTAACCCGTATACCATCTTTACCCCATTCACAAGCCAGATTTCGTGTAAGCTGAATCATTCCCGCTGCCATCAGTTAATTTTATTAATAATTAAGAAGAAAGAGCTAATCTTTGATTCAAAAAAAGATGCATAGTATGAGTACTGGGTAAAAACTTACTCGCACCTTATATTTAAACCTAAAACATGAGTAGTAGTGTACCTTTTGTTGCTCCGTAAATTGAAGTACCGGAGACGTGGACAAGACCAGCAACAGAGGAAGTGAAAACAATACTTCCAGCTCCAGATGATTTGAGAAGAGGATAGGCAAGCTGACTGAAATGGAATGAGGATTCTAAATTGGTAGCCATCATAAATGCATAATCTTCGGCAGTATAATCGATAGAGTGCTTCCAAATGTTTGTTCCAACATTGTTTATCTACATCAACAACATAAGACAATAGTAAATTGGTCAAAGAAACTTTTAAAAAAATGTACTGTCTGGAAATTAAATGTTGATCTCTGTGAAGCAGAGGAAATATGCCAGTGTGGGATCTCTTAATTTCACATTGGAGCAGCTCTTTCAACTCCGGTTAGTCTGATTGGTTATATAAATCCTCACTGACAGAGCGGATCAAGTGCTTCCGCTCTACTTGAGACTTATATTTGAAAACTTACTAAAATTTCAACAAATAGTAGATCTGCCCGCGCAGAAGAGCAACTTGGATTTGGTTGATATAGCATCTATCTACCATGTCTTAATCCAAGCAAGTTAGGCCAATTTAACTATATGAATCCTCACTAACATGGATGGATCTAGTCCTATGGCTTGATTCAAGTATAAAAATTATATTTGAAAGCCTACCACAATTTCACCAAATTCTAGATCTGACCCCCTAGAAGAGTAACTCCGATATTTTAAAATTACATTTTGACTATTAAATCACTCTAAGAATATATCATATACAAGCTACTTGACTGATCAGCTATATGAATCCTTACTGGCAGGGCCACATGGAAGGATCCAGTGCTTCGGCTCGATTTATGTATAGTTAAAAGGGATTTATGGTACTCACAAGAATGTTGAGTTTTCCATCGAATGCAGAGGAAACCTTATCCATGAGTTGAGCTCTTTGGTGCCTACAAGTTACATCACATACTGAGCCTTCCACTTGAATGCCTCTGTCTGCCCAGTCTTTCATGGGCTCATTAAGCTCCGATTCGGTCTTCGAGCATGTGTACAATTTCGCACCAAGTCCAGCAAGTTCC
Source organism: Datura wrightii (assembly GCA_035772735.1). Lineage (NCBI taxonomy): Eukaryota > Viridiplantae > Streptophyta > Magnoliopsida > Solanales > Solanaceae > Datura > Datura wrightii. Next base: position 4,441,744 of record JASDFA010000011.1, read on the forward strand.
TCTACAATTGCATGCCTAAATAAAAATCAAAGTTTTAAGTGTAACGAATTTTTACACCGTATCGTGGTGAAATTAGACATATTTAAATTTAAAATGTTCAATAACCCAATTCCAGAAGTGCCGCCAGTGACAAGAGCAGCCAAACCATTAAGTGACCATCTGGAACTCTTTGCAATCGCTGCAACTTTCGCCATTTGAGTTCTACTTACTTCTTGTGTGATTGTTTCGAAGATACAGTACAATATGTTACTTTGTTAGTGGCTTTAACTTTTTTAAAGCGTTATAAAGTAGTAGTACTACTAATATACTGTTACTTCTTATTTCCTAGACCTTACAAAATTCCACGTGCGCAGATTTTCGAATATTGGGTAGGTCATAGGTGTAGCTAAAAACCATATGGAAGGTGACAATATAATATAAATATATCCATAGTGTCTTGGATGATTTTTGTCTTTTAAACGTTTAATGTTTAAAATTCATTTCTTATGATTGGTTATGATTGATGAGTGATCTTTTGCAGTGATTTGTTATTCAAAATATCAATTAATAAGGATTCGCGCCGCATAAGGCTTATTTTAAATAAAACTATGTTCGTAAAATTTTTTTTTATATTCAAAACTCGAATTCAAAATTTCTTATTAAAATTGAAAAAAGTTCTATTCATCTTATTACAATTTTTGTTATGACGGTGATTTGTCATGTTCTATATCAACACTCCCTTTCAAAGAGATAGCAAAATTCGTAATCATGTCGACTTCAAACATATCAATTTAAACCAAACAACTCATGGTGGGCAGCAAAAATTAGTGGCTTCCTAGCTACCTAGTATATTGTAGGGAGAAAAGGTTATGGTTGTCGATCCGCTCGAGTTAGTTGATTAAAATTACATAATAAATATTTAATTAAATTAAAAGACGGGACAAATGACGAAAAATAGAATAAATAAAAAAAATTAAATGTTATGTTTTAGGAATAGTATTTTGAAGATTATGAAAAATATTAGAAATAAAATCGTAAAAAGAAGATAGTTAATTTCAAAGTGCTTATAAATTGTAAAATCATAAATTAATATAGTGATGGAGTAAAATACCGAAGTGAGTTTATCAAAAGTAAGGGTGTCAATGGGACCGGCTTGAATTGACCCGCCCCACTAAAGTGTTTCCTTGCCTGTGAGGGCGGGGACGACCACATTTTAGTTATGACCGTTTAAAGTTTCTATCATTTACAAATTACAAATAGTTTTTCCTGTTGATAATTTACTTTTTTTTCTTTGTACGTCTATTTGACTTATGATTTAAAATATTAAATTGGATTTTACTAAACTAATATTTGTAAGAGTATTATAAAGAAATATCAAATAAATTAATATAGCCAGGTCTGGTCGATGCACTGGTGGGCGGGGCGGGGCACCTTATGGGCCGGTCTACCGGGCTCAAGACCTCGTCCGACCTAGCTCCCTATCCGGTCCCCCTGCAGCGCTGCCCCCCCCCCCCCTCCCTGTTGGTCCGTGCCGGGTGGGTTTCTTAACGGGTTAAATGGGCTATGTTCGGGCCGATTCGATTCAATTGACAGGTTTAATTCGAACTCATAAATTTTTTTTTATGTATATATAGTAAATGTTCAATCTCCTTTGATGTGACCAACTCACGACTTATTTTAGTTTATAAACATTTTAATTTATATACACTTTTTTAAATATACATTTAAATAATTTTAATCTTTTAAGTTTGTCAAATATAAACACACGCTTCGATATTTTAAATTATGTTTAATGACTAGCTCTTATAATTATATATAAATGTTTGTGACATGTCTCACATGATCACATGAGAAACACACAACATGAGCAAATTAATACAAACACTACAAAGGTACTAGGTAGAAATTAACTCTGCCACACCATTTTCAAACAAGAACTATATATTTAATTAATAGCCAGGCTGTTGGAAGCCATAGACAGTGAATCCTCCATCAACTGCTATAACCTGACCAGTAACATAGGAAGCAGCAGGAAGACAAAGATAAGCCACCATTGATGAAACTTCTTCAACTTCTGCTAGACGCCTAAGAGGAGTTCTTGATACTAAATCATCCGAAAATGTTTTATCCGCCAGCAACTGTGTGAATAATATCAAGTCAAAGTATGTTCTACTTATAAGTGATGCGAATTCAGAATTTAGAGTCAATGAATTTAAAGTGAGCGGACACGTATGAGTATATATAGACATTGATTATAATTTTCTTTTATGAAATGTACAAGTATATATACATAGTTCGAACAGAATGTAATGAAGCAACAGGGGGAGAATATTACATGTTTCACGAATGGTGTTTTTGTGAACCATGGTGCAACAGCATTAACCTGAATACCATCCTTTCCCCATTCGCAAGCCAAATTTATCGCAAGCTGATTCAGCCCCGCTGCCATCAGTGACATGGTACGAGTACAGAGTAAAAACAGAGTAAGTAAGAAGAAAGAGTTATCTTTTTAGCATGTTATAATGTCAAAAACTTATGCCCACTATGTGTTTACATCAAATTAAGAAAAAGAAGTTTTTATAAATAGTTATAGTTTGAATAATAATTATTATTAGTAGCTATAGTTTGGTACTATTTGTAGCAGCTATTTGAGGTCTCCTAGTTTCTCTCCCTCTCTCGCCCTATGTCTCTCTCTCTTTACCTCTCCGTCTCAGGCAACTATATTGGTTGTATTCCTAGGAACACAGTCTGTATCGATGAAATACTTTTCAGGTGTATACAAAGATATAAGCTATAAAAGAAATACAAGAATTGTATTAATTCACACTTGTATCACTCGTATTCATTAGCTCTAATTTCGTTTGTATTCATTCGTTCTATTGTATCAACTGTCATTAGTTTGTATCACTTGTATTCACTCGCTCGATTGGTTTTATCGACACATACAATCTTGACGAATACAGTCACGATAGGTTGTATGTATTCACTTAATGGATGAATGCAGTCTGGGTGTATACAAGGATACAAACGATAGAAAATACAGGGTACTGTATTCATTTGCTCTAATGTCATTTGTATGCATTCGCTTTTGTATCACTTGTATCTACAAAAAAGTCTCAAAGGTGCAAAATCAAGGCGAAAACATAGAAATATAGAAATTTGCCAAAAAATTCCTCCTTTAAAATACAGAAAATACATGTCGAAAAATAAAAAAATTCAGATAGAAGGAGAGCGAGACAGAGAGAGGTGAAGACATAGAAATATTGTTTTCCATTTTTGCTATAAAATACAAAGTATAGCTATAAATAATAATTATTTTAAACATAAACCACGCTTATGGTTAATACATAGTAGAGTACCTTTTGTTGCTGCATAAATAGAAGTACCAGAGACGTAGACAAGACCAGCAACAGAGGAAATGAAAACAATACTTCCAGCTCCAGATGATTTGAGAAGAGGATCAGCAAGCTGACTGAAATGGAATGAGGGACTTTCGCTTTCATTAGAACTTTCGCTTGTAGTTAAATCACTGCCCTTTGTGCGAGTTCATCCACTGAAATCCTCTTCGACTTTCACCCCCAAAAGGCCCTATAAATGTAACTGTCACCGGAATTCTCACTATCACTTATAATGGAAGTATCTATACAGATTTGAGACTGAAGATAATTCTCAATGCAACTATTAATGTGATTATTCCAGTGCTGAGTGATCGCTCGCTATCTGGCTGGAAAAGATGGTCCGGAAGCTTTCTCTCCCGGCGAGCAAGACGAGATCACCACTTCTCTCTAAATTGGTAGCCATCAGAAATGCATCGGCAGTATATTCCACAGAGGGCTTCCGAATGTTTGTTCCAACATTGTTTACCTACATAAACAAGATTAGGCAAGAACATGGTCAAAATTAGAAGAAGAAAAACTTATAATGTCTGAAAATGAAATGTTGCTTTCCGAAGAAAAGTAAAAATTCCGGTGTTGGATCTCTTAAAAGACGTTAATATATGTTTAAAGAAAATGAATCTTAAACTTAACTCCTATAAAATATATGTTTAAAAAAATGAACCTTGAACTTAACTCCTACAAAATCTAGCTCAAGTCCATAATTTCCTCATTCCACCAATGTGAAACTTAACAAGGTAGCAGGTAATTTATAGAATTAATCAAGATACACGATAGCTGATCTGAACATCACAGCTATAAAAAGGAAAAAAAAGAAGATGGAATTGTGGTACTCACAAGAATGTTGAGTTTTCCATCAAAGGCAGAGGAAACCTTGTCAATGAGCTGAACTCTTTGGTGTCTACAAGTTACATCACATGCTGAGCCTTTCACTTGAATGCCTCTGTCTGCCCAGTCTTTCATTGGCTCATTAAGCTCCGATTCTGTCTTCGAGCATGTGTACGCACCAAGTCCAGCAAACAATTGCATGCCTAAATAAAAATTAAAAAATCTAATTCATATACACGATCAAACAAAACACCTAAGTGATATAACGAATTTTTATACCATCATTATAACATGAAATTAAAAAATTTTTAAATCTTTAGTACCCAATTCCATAAGTGCCGCCAGTGACAAGAGCTGCCAAACCATTAAGAGACCATCTGGAACTCTTTGCAAACGCTGCAACTTTCGCCATTTGATCAGTTCTACTTTTCATAATTGGCGTGCGATTGTTTGTTTTGTACATTGTGTCCTTAATAAAATCGTACTCCACTTAATTGAGTACGCACTACTTTCTTGTTTGCCACTAAAGTTTTTAAACGTCATTTTCTTCGTGTCAATTTATGTGGTGTTATTTGACTTGACACAAAAAAAAAAATTAAAAAAAATTAAATTAAATTTATTGTCTAAAACAAAGCTTATATATTTGTGTGGCTATAAAGAGTGAATGGTAAAAAATCCACCTAAAGTACCTAGATTTTGAGTTTCCTACCTAAATTATGAGATGTTTACTTTTTCTATCTAAACTATCACCAAATCTTTATCAAAACACAACTCAACTATCAGAGTTGCTCATTTTCCCAACATGAAAAATCACCATTGTTTAGGTAGGAAAAGGGAACAACTGATAATTTATGTGTGTTTCGATAAATATTTGTGGCAGTTCAGGTAGGAAACTTGCACACCTATTAATTCGGGTATGAAACTAAAAAAACCGTGATACTTTAGGTGCGTTTTTTATTCTTCACTCGGTTATTTAGTAACTAAAACAACTACTGTACTCCCGTCATTCTTATTTAGTTATCAGGATAAAATGTTGCATATCTTTTAAAAAAATTAATTAACAGTGTAATTTAACTAATATATTTTTGCTATTTATAGTATTGAGTTAGGTATGATTTTTTGAATTTTTTAAAAGTTGAGCTTTCCGTTTGAAAAAAGTGACTTTTATCCGTGTTTCAAGTAAATATTTTTTCACCCATAATTTTTTTCTAAGTTAAATGCACAATCAAACGTAACTTTAATTTCAAAATATCATTTTTTTCATTTTTTTTCAATGTCCAAACACCTACTTAAACTCATTTTATGGTTGATCTCATGTTCTACATCATCATAGCCTTTGACACATTAACTGCATTCACATGAGTCCAATTTTAGTATCAGTCAAATATTTAACGGAAAAAGGCTAAAAATATTCTTAACGCATGAAAAACTATTCATAAGTATTCTTTATTCATTTATTGATCTAAAAGTATTTTTAAAATTTTTTTTTTGATTCAAGAATACCCCTCAAACTAATACCTTAAATTTGATGAATTTTTTCAATTTAAAAATTAACCCACCCATTTTAAAATTCAAACCGGCTAATTTATTTTTACTTAACAAAGGATTTGAATATCGATACAAAAAATTTAACATTATTCGTATAACCATATTTGGTTACAAAAGATTGAAATTTGATTACATGCAACAAATTAAATTCACGCAACTCCATTAAAAACTTATATTATTCTATACTATGAAAATTTTATATTTATATTTCATATGATATATATTCATAATTAAATATTTTAAAAAAATAAATTAAAACTATAAATAAGAATATTTTTATCAAAAGTTACTTTTATGAGGGGTATAAAGGTGATTTCCACCCTAAGCATTAGAAACATTTGGTAACGTGCTTGATTTACCAAAATTTAGGTGACTTTTGCAGCTGTTTGGGGTATATTTTCAGTTGATCAGAGGTATGTTTTAACTTATTATTATTTACTTTGTTACTGAAGCAATTACTGAAAAAAATCAAAAAGATATAAGCTAAAAAATAAAATAAATATATCATATCTCTCTAAATAAATTATATCTCCAATAGAATTAAAGTAGTAGGATTAGGGTAAAATCACATAGACTAAAAGGATGGTTTTAATAATTAAGCATAACTTTTGCAATTTTAATTTTATGCTGTCTAATATTTTGATTTATTAAGAAAACAAATAAAATTGAACTTACAAATAATGCTGAAAGATATGTTGTAAAGTAAAAAAAAGGGGGACACAATAATTTTAAAATCTTTAAGTTATAAATTTTAATTTATCGGCCTTATGATATGTATCACTATTATATATATTTTTTTAAAATAAATTATGTCTAATCAAACACTACAACATATAAAATGAAGCAGGAGAATATTTAATACAATGTGATCACAACTTTTATTCATGAAAGTTTCAACTGGAAAACATTTGAGAAACACAGAACATGAGCAAATTAATACAACAATATCACAATAAAGTACTGAGTAGCTAGAAATTATGCTACCATTTTCAAATAAGTCCCCTGTTTTGACCTAAGAAACAACGTCACTCGATCGTTATTAAACTGAATGAAACTTTTTATCTTTCTCACCAATAGAAGTATTTAATTAATAGCCAGGGTGTTGAAAGCCATAGACAGTGATGTTGTTTTTTGGCTCAAAGTCCCACATTGGAAGATGAGTAGAAATAGGGAGGCAACCTTAGACTATAAAAGGAAGCCTCCCCCTTTTGGTTTTATCACACCAAACTTGAAGCCTTCTAACTCTTCTAGAGGCTTAGTTTATTTTCTCTCTTGTAATCTTCTCGGAGAAATATATTTGTAGTGGTGTCCGGGGACTTAGGCATAATTGGCCGAACCTCGTCAAATCTTGGTATTCTCTTTATTTTCTTTTCTGCTTCTTATTTATCATTGTTAGCCATTATTAGTGTTGCTATTGGTGGAAAATAGCTCAAATTTCCACAACAATTGGTATCAGAGCTTTTGGTTGCGATTTCTCTTGAAATTTTAGTATGCTCTGTGGTTGCGGTTTTAACTGATCCTCCACATCAGAAAAAATTTCTTGAGATTATTTTTTTGTAAATTTGTGTTAAAATTGCTAAGTAATATATTGACTAATTAAGTGCATGTCTAGGGAAGTTCTGTCTAAGGAAACTGGTTTTTAAGTGGGACCGTGTGACCCCTCCAGTTTTTCCTGGGAATTTTCCTGGTGCATTTTTTTGGCTAAATTATTACTGGTAATTTTTCACTTTAGAGCAAAAATGGCTGATAATAATGAGCAGACTTCGAGAGCCACAGTTTCCACTACATCAACTTCGGCAGCATCTTCGTCGTCAATTTTGACGAGATTTGCTGTGCCAAATGCAAGATTTGCGGTGGAGATTTTTGACGGTACGGGTCATTTCGGGATGTGGCAAGGTGAAGTTCTAGACGCGCTTTTCCAGCAAGGTCTAGACATTGCTATTGAAGAAGAGAAACCAGAAGAAATTGAAGAAAAAGAATGGAAGACCATCAATCGGTTGGCGTGTGGTACTATTCGCTCATGCCTTTCAAGAGAGCAGAAATATTCATTCTCAAAGGAAACTTCTGCAAGTAAGCTATGGAAGGCATTGGAGGAGAAATTCTTGAAGAAGAGCGGTCACAATAAGCACTTCATGAAGAAGAAGTTATTCCGGTTTAGTTATCAACCGGGTACCACCATGAATGATCATATTACTGCTTTTAATAAGGCAGTAGCTGATTTGAGGAACGTTGATGAAACTTTCAAAGATGGAGATCTGGCATTGATGTTGCTGTTTTCACTTCCTGAAGAGTATGAATTTATAGAAACTATGTTACTTCATGGGAAAGATCAAGTTTCCCTCAGTGAAGTATGTAGTACTCTATATAGTTATGAATTGAGGAAAAAAGACAGGGAGGAAAGCAAGCATGCAGAGGTGGTTGCAGAAGCACTGGTAGCAAGAGGCAGACCACAAAACCAGAAGAAAGGAAGAAGAGGGAAATCTCAGTCAAGAAGCAGACCGAGTAAAGATGAATGTGCCTTTTGTAGAGAGAAGGGGCACTGGAAGAAAGATTGCCCGAAATTGAAAAATAAGGGCAAAGTTGAAAAATGCAAAGCTGTTGCAGAGTCATGTGCTGCTGAATACAGTGATGAAGATTCAGATCTTTCACTGGTTGTTACAACCTCCACAAGGCGATCTGACAAGTGGTTGTTTGACTCAGCATGCAACCAACATATTTGTCATATCCGGGAGTGGTTCTTTGAGTTTAAAGAGATAGACAGTGGAGTTGTCTATATGGGCAACGACACATTTTGTGAAACAATAGGAATTGGTTCAGTCAACTTAAAGAATCATGATGGATCAACTAGAGTTTTGACAGAGGTCAGGTATGTACCTGACATGAAGAAGAATCTCATCTCTTTGGAAGTCCTAGAATCCAAAGGATTGACGGTGACAATGCGAGATGGAGTCTTGAAAATAGTCTCTGGAGCTCTGGTGATGTTTAAAGGCACCCGGAAGAATAATTTGTATTACTATGATGGTAATACAATTGTTGGGACAGCTGCAGTTGCAACTATTGATGATGAAGGGTCAGATGCAACTAGGTTGTGAGCAGGTATATGCATGATCCTGGTAAAGGACATTGGCAAGCTGTCAAATGGATTCTACGGTATATTCGGAACACCGTGGATGTTGGGTTATTATTTGAGCAGGATAAAAAGATTGGTCAATATGTAGTTGGATATTGTGATTCCGACTATGCCGGTGATTTGGACAAACGAAGATCAACTACCGGTTATGTGTTTACACTTACAAAGGCACCGGTTAGTTGGAAGTCTACTTTGCAGTCAACAGTCGCTTTGTCTACTACAGAGGCAGAGTATATGGCTGTTACCGAAGCTGTTAAGGAGGCTATTTGGCTTCAAGGGTTGCTGAAGGATTTGGGAGTTGGTCAAAAGCACGTCAAGGTGCATTGTGACAGTCAGAGTGCTATTTGTTTAGCAAAGAACCAAGTCTATCACGCACGAACGAAGCATATAGATGTTCGATATCACTTTGTAAGGGAGATTCTGGAAGAAGGTGAAATACTACTTCAGAAGATCCAGACAGCTGAAAATCCTGCAGATATGATGACCAAGATAGTGACATCGATCAAATTTCAACATTGTATGAATTTGATCAATATTGTGAAGATTGCACATGGGTAGCACCATAGGTGCATTTGAAGACACTACTAAAGATAGTTGTGAGAGAAGATTTTGTAACTTTTGGGACTTTTTGCCAAGGTGGAGATTTGTTGTTTTTTGGCTCAAAGTCCCACATTGGAAGATGAGTAGAAATAGGGAGGCAACCTTAGACTATAAAAGGAAGCCTCCCCCTTTTGGTTTTATCACACCAAACTTGAAGCCTTCTAACTCTTCTAGAGGCTTAGTTTATTTTCTCTCTTGTAATCTTCTCGGAGAAATATATTTGTAGTGGTGTCCGGGGACTTAGGCATAATTGGCCGAACCTCGTCAAATCTTGGTATTCTCTTTATTTTCTTTTCTGCTTCTTATTTATCATTGTTAGCCATTATTAGTGTTGCTATTGGTGGAAAATAGCTCAAATTTCCACAACAAGTGAATCCTCCATCAACTGCAATAACCTGACCAGTAACATAGGAAGCAGCAGGAAGACAAAGATAAGCAACAAGTGATGAAACTTCTTCAACTTCTCCAGGACGCCCAAGAGGAGTTCTCGATATTACCCCTTCCATAAATGCTTTATCTCCTCGCAACTGTGATTAATACAGAGTCATTAAAAGGATTAAATTTATTCTCTGTTATATTACTATAAAAATATTTCGGATATTGTTACGTACCCAAGTAGCTTCTGTTGTTGTCATGTGTTCAAATATGTAAAACAAAGAAAATGAATAATATCCGAGTCCACAGAATTCACTGTGTGTCCTTTAAGAATTTAATCCCCTTACTGTAATCGAGGTTTTGGATTACTTCCTCCCAGGATAAAACGGATATATCTGTTAATGGTGTAGCAGTACCTCAAACACCAATAACTTCGTCGAACTCTAAGAGCAGTAACAAATCACACAACAGGCTCGATTTTATTTGTTTGAAAATATGCAGAATGTTCGAAAATTTTCTATCCATAAATAAAGGCATTTTGCCTTTATTTATAGCCAAATATCTGAAAGAAACTTTTCAACTTTCTCTTCCCTCCAATTTATTTTTCACTATTTCCCAATATCGGAAAGAAACTTTTCAACTTTCTCTTCCCTCCAATTTATTTCTCACTATTTCCCAATTCACACCCAACACTTAACTCCAACAGTTTCTGACATATATAACCCCTCCTTTTTTAGAGCTATATATTCAAGGTGAACGCTTAACATAATATTGATATTTTGACGAGGTGAATATCCTGTATAGCATGCTACCTTAATACTATCCCAACCCATTTTAACGCTCCCACCACCCTCCACTTATTCTTCCACCAAAAATTCTACTAATAAGGAGGTTTAAAAAATTACAAGAATACCACACTTGCCATTGAGACGGCCTGTAACACCTTAAGCAAATTATGAGACATTTTTTGTACAGGCGAATTTAAGATTTTAACTTTATATGTTTGAGTAGAGATTTTATCATAACTTATTTTAAGTTACTGAATTCGAAATCAATTATTTATATTTATCTAGTAAATTTTATAACACACTGAGCCAAAATTACTGAGGTCTCTACACTTGATATTAGTAAAGATAATTCAATAATTTATATGTACTCAAAAATTTGATGAGAGAAATCTTACATGTTGGGTGAGGGGAGTGTTAATGTACCAGGGTGCAACCCCATTAACACGTATTCCATCCTTTGCCCATTCACAAGCCAAATTTCTTGTAAGTTGATTCATTGCCTCTGTCATCATTATTTAAATATAAGAGTCTTATTCGGATGAGCTGATGGTAAATAGCTGACAAGTTTTAAGTGTTGAAATTGCTTTACTAAATAAATAGTTATTTCTTTGAATAGAAGTGTTGTAATTTTTATTAGAATGATTAAAGTATCCTTAATTTTCTTTCATAAAAGAAATTATTAATTTGAAATTAAGTACTCCTGCAAAGAGAAAAGGAGAAACAGGAATATAAGGTGAAGAGGAAGTTAGAAATTTTGTTTTGAATTTTCTTTTGTAAATAATAAAATATTTGATTAAATCAAAAATGTGCGTAAGCTGATCAAAAGTCATAAGTTGGAGATGGTTAATCACTTTTCGCTGAGTTGCACTTATAAGCACTTTAATGTTATACCAAACACATGAATAAAATTAAAAATATTTATAAGACAGTTTGATCGGTTTATAAACATACTATTTTCCTTAATTTGTTCAATGTTTAATAAAGGATAGATATATGGGATATGAATATAAAAATAAGTACCTTTAGTTGCTGCATAAATAGAAGTACCAGACACGTGGACAAGACCAGCAACAGAGGATATGAAAACAATACTTCCAGCTCCACATAATTTAAGAAGAGGATGAGCAAGTTGACACATATGAAATGAAGATTCCAAATTTGTAGCCATCATATGGCCATAATCCTCAGCAGTATATTCAACAGTTTGCTTCCAAATGATTGTCCCAACATTGTTTATCTACAACAACAACAACATAATAAGGTAGCGAGCCTCCGTCTCAACACAAGTGTATGTCTTATTTTCTTTTTTAATTTGTTTAATTTCTAAATTTAATATTTTACCGGAGATCAATAAAAGTATATATAGGATTATAGTTCTTACAAGAATATCGAGTTTTCCATCAAATGCCAGGGAAACATTTTCCATGAGTTGTACTCTCTGCTCTCCAGAAGATACATCACATACACAACCTTTAACTTGGAGTCCTTTGGCAGTCCACTCTTTCAAACATTCATTAAGCTTTGATTCATTCCTCGAACATGTGTACACTTTTGCACCTAGTTCCCCAAGCTCCTCCACTATTGCATGTCTAAGGAAAAAAAGAAAGAAAAAAGCTATTCCCATGGTTACTTTGTAAGTTGAAATATAGAAAAAGTTGAATTTAATTAGCTTATATTCCCTTAATTAGTTGTTAGTTGTAATTACCAAATAATATTGACTTAGAAATTTATTTTATATGACCTAATAATATAAAAACAGTCAGTATATAGAAATTAAATTGAGAAAAAGGTTATAGAAAGGTTCACCCAATGCCATAAGTGCCGCCAGTGACGAGAGCCACCAAACCAGTAAGTGACCATCTGGATCCTCCAACCTTTGCCATTGTCTATACTTTCTTCCTGCTAACTGATTATTCAATAAATTTTTTTGTAGTATACAATTGTTTTATAAAAAGAAAAAGATGCCATATGTGGCCTATAAATACTAAAGAAAATTACTCAAATTACTCATCAAAAGTCAAAATATTTGTCCAAATTTACGCATATTTAAATTATTTATCAAAGATAAATACCAAAAACATGAGTTAACACCCAATCGTCAAAGATAAATACCAAAAACGGCAATTATTGATAACTTTCTTCGGACTTTTATAAAAATAAAATGCAATTTTCACTACTTTCTTCTTTAAACTTTGATAAGCACGACCCATGTTTTTTTGAATTTCCACGAAACATAATTGACATATAGCTATTTGTGTACGCGCATTGCGCGTGTATTCTGTATCAAATATAAATATAAAAATTTATTAAATCATATAAATATTATGAGTATTAAATTTGTGTTCAAGTTGGCAATTTAATTTTTTTTGTTTGAAGACCAAAAATAGAGTTGTTCATTGACTTAGCAAAAACAAAATAGTATATATATGTGCTTGAATAAAATAAACGCAAATTAGATTTATAAAAGAAACAGATGAAAAGTTGTCGACCTTACTGAATTCCTCAAAAAATAATTCTAAAAAATATACGGTTTGTAAATCTCAAAGTTTTAATTTTTGGCATCGCCGCCATTCATTCAATTGACTTTTTTTCATATGCTGACTCTTTCTTGACATGTATTTCTGTCTTCGTACCCTGGACGTAGATATATTAAAATGTAAATTATAGAACATAATAAGCTAATAAAAATATATTAATCATGGAACAAATATTTTTCAATAAAAGTGATTGTTTTAGTAGCGATAAAACAAACATGATGTAACAGGTAAATATTGTTTAGCAAATAAATAAAGACAATTGAGAAATAATTAAATAAAAAAAGTAATTAAAACACAGCTTAGAAGACTTCACATGCTTTAGATCAATGACTTGATTATATCACAACATTAACAGACCTTCATTAATCATCTAAACAAAATGTCACCAATTAAAATAACGAAAGAGAAGACTAACCATCACCAACAAGGACACATTTTGAACACGAAAATATGTCATTGAGCTTTTTCTTTAAATAATGAATGAATTAATATACTTTTCATTAGGAAGTTGAAAGATTAAGGAACTAAATATTGAATAGATATATTAAAGATTGATATTAACGGACATTTATAATAGATAGGGAAGATTAAAATAATTCTAAAATTGATTACAATAAGTGACATTAATTGTAGAAACACGAACCATCTTCATATTATTCATCTTTTACATTTATTATGTACAGTCACTTTATTATCTTTTGAAATGTAAATTACATTTTAGTAGATGAATATGTTTGAAGTAAAGGGTAAATATGTTCGTTCAATTTTTTATGGATATTTTGGTCTTTTAATTTTAGACTTAGGCACTTCCCACTTTTAGTATAATCATATTATTATATAAGTGGAAAGCCAAAAAGTGAAAAATTAGATTAACCCTCCATGACCAACCCCAGGGTTATTATTTGTGTTGACGCCCGCCAGGCGCGATATGACGTCACCCCAGAAAGAGTGGTCTGCCGTCCGTGAGGGACGAAGATGGGGTCCTAGGTCCTCATAGAGTCCATTCCATGGCTGGACTATTGTACATACGCCGTATCGGCACCACACCTCCGACGAGCTTGGTGCCGGAGGTGCAGATATCAGGAGTCCACTGGACTCAGACACAGCAACAGTCAGGAACTGAGCGAACTCAGTTGCAGACCCAGGGGACCGGTAGGACGGCTATAGTTACCAGTTGACCCATTGTGACCCTGATAGGGGTATATAAGTTGATGTGTACTCACCATAGCTTATGGGAACCCAAGGTGGGTTGTTTTGTGTTGGTTGTACCTTCCGGCTTATGGGGGCCAGGTAAGGTTCTTGTTTGCTTTAGTTATTGATAGACTAGATAATAGAGAATCCAGTTACTCAGATATGACTTCTATCCCTTTTCTTTCAGTCATTTTCAGTTCTATCTTTTTATATTCAGTTATTTACAGTTATTGCCTTACATACTCGGTACGTGTTGTACTGACGCCCTTTTGGTGCACTACACTACTTACCTGCAGGTATGAATAGACGAGGTGCAAATCCCTCTTAGCTTCCAGCCAGGATTAACAGAAGAGTCGTCTCCTTTCCTCCGGAGCTTATAAATAGAAGGTTTACTCCCTTTGATTATATAGTTCATGGGTAGGTTGGGGTCCTGTCCCGACCATCATATTACTCTTAGAGGCTTGCAGATTATTTCTATTTCCCTGTGGTTAGCTGTTGTTGGCCGTGTGGGGCCCGTATGTGTTTTATCTTGTATGTTAGCCGCGCGGATCCCTGTTTAGCTGATAGTTAGCGGCCTTGTCGGCTATAGCTGGGTTTAGCATTGGATTTAAGTTTCAATCACAACTAGACATTATGGTGGCCTTGTCGGCCCGCATAGGATCCCTGTTGCTATGTGTTTCTGGTTAGCTGTTTTCTTGTGATAGGTGGCTATAAGGCCTTGTCGGTCGAAACTGTGTTTACAGCCAAGATATAGCACGTTATTTTCTTGATTTCAGAGTTAGTATTACCCCTGCACCAGGAGTGTTTAGGCTCAGTCAGATCCCAGTAGGGCACCAGGTGTCAGTCATGCCTCCTAAGGTGGGGCGTGACATTAATTTAGTGAAGGGACAAGATGGTAATCTAACTTTTCAGTTTTTGTCTTCCCACTTATATAATAATATGATATGATGATGATTTTTACATATTATATTTATTTTTATTCTATTTATTTATTTTATTTAGTGGAATGTTAAATTGGTAATGCAACTTTGAAGTTCGAAATTTTTCACTTTTATTATATTTTAATTTAATTTATTTTTGTTGTTATTTATTTAATGGAGCTTGTTTAATGACATAACATTAAATGACATTAATTAAATAAATGAAACAAAAAAAAATTAAAATAGAAAAAATTTAAAAAAATATATAAGAATGAAGACCTTAGAGGTATGCCACATCGAGTTTCACCCTTTGATAGATCAAAACAACAAACAAATTACCTTGATCATAATAATTATATCAAGAAGAGTATAAGTACATTTAATGATCTAGAACATTTATTTTATTAAGTCAGATAAAATACTTATCTCTAATTAATCCGTTCAATACATACAAAATGTACTAGCACAAGAAGTTGGAATTATACTTTTAATCTTGTACTACAATCGTACCAATGAATTTGTCCAATTTTCATCTTAGATTGTGAATATATATAAACTTTATACGTATAAGAACCGACGATTTAATCTTCTGTATATAAGCTAAACTCTATACACTAAATCATCTACTATATAAGTAAAGGACATACCGACTAATATATAATCTATTTGAACCTTTATTAAAATTGAATAAACAATTGTTCTATAATAAATATTATATCTAAATACATGGTTAACTGTACATAACCCATGATTAATAGTATATATCCCAACAGTTTTAACTATAAAAACAATCAAAGTGAACTAAACCAACCCGACATTATAGGCTATATAATAACTCATAAATATAAATCACACTAAGTAAATTCAATACGATAAATTTAATTGAAAAAATATTAATACAAAAGATAATCGCAAATTTTTTTTAATAAACAATCAGTTATTATATCAATTCAATTATTCTTATGAGTATTAAACTTATGAGGAATAATTGAGTTTGAAATAGTCAAATGTACAGTAAGGAAATTAAAATAGACCGAAGTTGAATGAATCAAATCTATTTAATCAAATTATATACATATAATATCGACTGATTTGGTTCGCTTTGATTTTTTTAGATAAAAACAAATCAAATTAATTATAATTAAATTTTTTTCTCAATACCAAACCATTAATCAAGGTTTTCTTTTTTCAATTTAACTCAAATTATCGAATTGGTACTACTTGTTAATTTTCTAATTGCTACTTTCAAATCTATCGCCAAATAATACCTATATGTCAATTATGTTTCGTGGAAATTCAAAAGAAACATGGGTCGTGCTTATCAATGTTTAAAGAAGAAAGTAGTGAAAATTGCTTTTTATTTTTATAAAAGTCCAAAGAAAGTTATCATTAATTGCTGTTTTTGGTATTTATCTTTGACAATTGGGTGTAAACTCATGTTTTTGGTATTTATCTTTGACAATTGGGTGTAAACTCATGTTTTTGGTATTTATTTTTGATAAATAATTTGAATATGAGTAAATTTGGATAAATATTTTGACTTTTGATGAGTAATTTGTGTAATTTTCTTTAGTATTTATAGGCCACATATGACTTCTTTTTTTTCTTTTTAGAAAAACAATTATATACTACAAAAAAGAATTCTTGAATAACCAATTTGCAGGAAGAAAGTATAGACAATGGGCAAAGGTTGGAGGATGGAGATGGTCACTTACTGGTTTGGTGACACTTATGGAATTGGTTGAACCTTTCTATAACTTTTTTCTCAATATACGGACTGTTTTTATATTATTAAATCATATAAAATAAATTTCAAGTCAAAATTATTTGCTAATTAGGACTAACATGTTAACATATACCGATAATTAAATGTCTAGATACCATGAAATAACGTAAGCAAGAAAAATAAACAAAATGGATCAGTATCTTGGCCTTCCAACGACGTCGAATAGTCAGTTTAGAACTCGAAAAAATTATTGAAGAATGAAGAAAGTCCTGCGTCGATAATTAAAGAAATGAGTGAACTCTTTATATGAATTTAGATAATCCTCCCCTCACAATCTAATTTTTGAAATTGAATTAGACTCATAATCCATTTTTTAAAATCTTTAGTACCCAATTGCAGAAGTGCCGCCAGGGACAAGAGCCGCCAAACCATTAAGTGACCATCTGGAACTCTTTGCAAATCCTGCAACTTTCGCCATGTGATCAGTTCTACTTTTCTCGGGGTGCGATTGTTTGTTTTGTACAATGGTACTCCATTTATTTCAGTACGTACTACTTTCTTGTTTTATTTCCCGTGACATAATTTAACTTGACATAAAAAAAAATTTAAATTATTTTTTTAAAAGAAATTAAGATCTAAAATAAATCTTATATATTTATATGATTATAAATAATTTCATTAAAAATAAAAAGTTACTTTTAATTAAAAAGGCACTATTTTTCTTAAAATTAAAAAGAAAAACGTGACACCTAAATGAACAGGAGTATAAAGGCCTGTTTAGCCATGCGAGATAGAATCATGATTTGATATTATGTGACATGAAGTTTGAAATTTTATTTGGATATGCAATTTGTGATTTTTTTTAAAGTTGTATTTTTTCCTCATAAACATAAGAAACTCATAAGTTGTAAAAACTATTTAAATTACCAAAATTCTTATACAATCTTACCAAATAAATAAAATTTTGTAATAAAATATAATACACTATCACAAAATCATTCAAAAAAAAATACAACTTAAGAATCGAACTTTAGTTCAACAAAAAGTAAAATTAAACATAAGTTGTAGTGTATTGCTCTTTAATATAATCCTCCCACATAGTACCGAAAAAGGTTGATAAACTATTTATGTCAAATATTATAGTTGCCAAAGGTTGTTTACATTTATTAAATAAATGGTTGGTAAATATAGTTGGTATATATAAAATAGTGGACTTTTTTTTTTTACAAAATATAAACTTGTGGATTAAATTTTACATTTGAAAAATCTCATATCATGATTTGAAATTATGAGATGAAATCACATGTTCAAATGATGATTTCATCTCATAATTTCAAATCACAACGCGAAATCGCATGTCCAAACGGCTACTAAGAATGATTGCCGGATACTGTATCCCAATTCAGACCAAAGAAAGAGGAATAGAAGCAAGAATCTGAAAAGTGACTTTTATCTAAAAATATATGATAAATATTTAGTGATAGTTCTGACTATAAACTTAAATAATTATGTTACTTTATGTCTGTTTTTCACCCTTCACGTATTCTTTAAAAAAAATTGATTTTTATCCGTGTTTCAATTAAATATTTTTTCACTCATAAAATTTTCTATTTTTTTCTTTTTCAAGTTAAATGCACAATCAAACATGTAGAACTTCAACTTTAAGATAGATTTTTTAAATTTTTCTTCAAATATTACTTTTTTTTTTCCTTTCAAATATTATATATTTTTCATGTACAAACAACACCAAGCTAAATTCATTTTATGGGTGATCTAATGTTAAATATCAACATTGTCTTTGAGACCTTAAATTACATTCACACGAGTATAGTTTTAATATCCGTTAAATATTTAATAAACTCTAATTATTATATTTAATAAGAATTATGGAAAAAGATTATAACCATTGAAATTTTGTTTTGCATAGAAATCTTTTATTGGTTCATTTCTAGTAAAAGTATTTTTCACTGAGAGTAATGTAGTAAATGGTAAACTGATAGGTTCAAATTAAAAGATTCACTTGCTTCTATGCTTTAAAATCTCTAAATTCTAAATTTTAATTTAATTTATCGGCCTTGTGATATATACCAACATGATTTTTTAAAAAAAAAACAAATAAATTATGCCTAATAAAATATTACCACACATAAAATAAAGCGGAAGAATTAATATTTAATACTATGTCGACGTGATCACACAACTTTTATTCATGAAAGTTTCAACTGAACACACTTGAGAAACACAAAACATGAGCAAATTAATACAACAATATCACAAAGGAATTCGAAGTACTAGGTAGTTAGAAATTATGCCACCATTTTCAAACAAGTGTTCGACTCGAGCCGAATAAATAATGTCACTCGATCAGTATTAAATTGAATGAAATTTTTTATCTGTCCCATCAACAGCATTATTTAATTAACAACCAGGCTGTTGGAAGCCATAGACAGTGAATCCTCCATCAACTGCTATAACTTGACCAGTGACATAGGAAGCAGCAGGAAGACAAAGATAAGCCACCATTGATGAAACTTCTCCAGGACGCTTAAGAGGAGTTCTCGATATTACCCCTTCCATAAATGCTTTATCTTCCAGCACCTGCGATTATATAATACAGAGCCGCATCATTAAAAAAATCAAATTTATTCTCCATCATATTATTATAAAAAAAAAATGCGATCTTACGTACCCAAGGGGTTTATATATATACTAGTATAGATAGTATGGGCGTTGCTCGTACGCAACATGAATAAAGTTACATTATAGTAAAGTAGAAAAATTTATTTATCATTTGATTTTTAAATTTTAAGTTTTAAAAACAAATAAGTGCAGAAAGTATTAATCGGGTTGAGCGCCTCAATATGCAAAAGACTGAAGACAAATTTATAAAGAGCATCTATGAGAAAGAGAAAGGTCATTTTTAGTTACAAGAATGATAAAAAAATGTGTAATGAGTCCACCATCTTAAAGATCTATTCAAGATCTATAGATCTATTCAAGGTGAACCCCTAACATTACGCTGACAATGCCACATTAATTAATGTCCCAACCCGTTTTACTCCCTCCCCTCCACTTATTCTTCCAACATTACTAGCACCACCTTAGCGCCACCGACAAAACTGGTAAAGCCAAACCATTGAAATGACCTGTAGCCTAAAGCAGGTTTTGAGACACTTTTAGGGTGTGTTCAGAATGAAGGAAAATGTGTTTCGAGTTAAGTATTGGGCGTGAATATTCAGAAATAAATTGGAGGGAAGAGAAAATTTAAAAGTTTTTTTTTCTAATGGTGGTCATCGAACAGACACCATCTGAACAGGTGTATTCACATTCCTTTACTTCAGATCTTTGACTATAAATAAAGGCATTTTGCCTTCATTTTTGGATAGAGAATTTTCGAAAATTTTGTATATTTTCAGACAAACAAAATCGAGTCTGTTGTGTGATTTGTTACTGCTCTTAGAGTTCGACAAAGTTATTGGTGTTTGAGGTACTGCTACACTATTAACAGGTATATCCGTTTTATCCTGGGAAGAAGTAATCCAAAACCTCGAGTACATTGAGGGATTAAATTCCTTAAGGACACACAGTGAATTCTGTGGACTCGGATATTATTCATTTTCTTTTCTTTGCATATTTGAACACAGAATAACAACAAAATGTTTTTCATTATAGGAAAATAAGTTTTTTTTTTTTTTTTCATATTTAGTATGCAAGTAAAAAATATTATCCTAAAATTATTTGTATATATCTAAAATAAATCTATGAAAATGAGCATGGGGTGGGGAGAAAGAGGAGATCGAGAAGAGGGGTTGGTTGAGTGGGGAGGGTGGGGTCAGGGGTAAGGTGGGGGGGGGATGGTTGGGCCGGAGAATGGGGTGGGGTAGGGAGGTTAGGCAAAGGGTGGGTGGAGTGGATAGGTGTGAAGAGACGATTTTTTTCTCTATTTTTATTAGGGAAGTTATTTTTCTTATTACGAAGAATCATGTTTTCTTTTAAAAAAAAATTAAATTTTTGACAAACTAAATACCGAAAAATAAAAAAATATTTTCTACGGAACATTTTCCTCCATGCGAAACACGCCTTTAGTGTAGAGACGACTTCAAGATTTTAACTTTACAAGTTTGAGTTAGAGATTTTATCATAACTTATTTGAAGTTACTAAATTTAAAATCACTTATTTATATTTATTTAGTGAATTTTTTAACACTATCAGAGTCAAAACTATTGAATTCTCTCCGCTTAATATATCCACCTCTACATTTGTCCCTATGCTAAAAATTGTCCTTAGATTAGTAAGATGATTGAAACCTTACCTGTTGGACGAGGGGAGTGTTAATGTACCAGGGTGCAACTCCATTAACACGAATTCCATCTTTTGCCCATTCACATGCCAAATTTCTTGTAAGCTGATTCATTGCCCCTGTCATCATTAGTTAATTATAAGAGTCTTGTTTGGATGAACTGATAGTAAATAACTGATAAGTTTTAAGTGTCAGAAAAAATATTTTAGTTGTTAAAATTATTTTAATAAATAAATAGTTACTATTGTTTGAATAGAAACACTAAAATTGTTAATAAGTAAATGATGTATTTGATTACAATATTATTGATAAGATGTTCTTCCGTTAGAATGACTAATGTATCCTTAAATTTTTTGTAAAAGAAATTATTAGTTTGAAATTATCCATGCAAAGAAAAGGAGAAACAGGGATATAAAGTGAAAAGGGGTTAGAAATTTTGTTTTTGAATTTTTTTTTGAGAATAAGAAAATAGTAATATATTTGATCAAACCAAAAGTGTGTATAAGTTGATCAAAAGTCATAAGTTGCACATGATTAGCTATTTTTCGCTGATCTACACTTATAAGCATTTAAATGTTTACCAAACGCATAAGTAAAATTAAGAGTACTTATAAGCCAGTCTGATCTATTTATAAACATACTATTTTGCTTAATTTGTTCAATGTTGTATAAAGGATAGATATATGAGAGTCCGACATTGAAACAAATAAAAAAAATTTAAAAATTCCAAAACAAATTTAAGAAGAGGAACTTTACCAAAAGGGACACTTGGTTATTCCTGAGGAACAACAAAAATTTTAAAAAATAAATAGATATTATTGAACCTCGTTGGGCTTACAATGAGGTTCTATATAATTTTTTTCCTCACTAACTTGTAATTGAAAAAATAAAATAAAATTTAAATTAGAGAAATCTCGTCGGACATCCAACAAAAAGTTTTATTTAAATTGTTCTCACTGACTTATAATTAATAAAATATCATTAAATATCCAGCAAGGTTTTATTTAATATATATAGTTTTTATATATTCTTCGTTGGCAGCCCAACGTGGATAGATTTAACTTCTTTCTTTTTCACTTTGTGGTTGTTATTTGATTAGTGGGACCCCTCCGTCCTATCTCAATCTTTGACCCTTAAATATATGCAAATTCCAACTACCCCCTGTCCAAGAACCACCCACGTTCTTTTGTCTCTTTTCTCTGTTTTTTTTTTTTTTTAATGTATAGGTAGTTTTTAAAATTATAATAATATTTTATTCAAATTATACAAATTACGAAATATTTTAATTTGAGAATTTGAATATATGATACTGTAACATATTGCAATTTAAAATTTAGAAATTTTTATTTATTTGTAATCTCAAGTATTTATTATACAGTCATATAAAATATATCATTTTTTTAAATTTTAAATGAGAGATGCTTGAGATTTTACAGTTCATTGATGCTAATGTATATAATTAAAAGAAATGATAAATTTTAAATGGTTAATTTATCTATGTAATAAATATTTGAAACCAAACAAACTTTTTTAAAATTTTAGTCGAAAGTGTCTTTAAAAAAAAATTATTTTATTTTAGGTATTTAGTCAAATTGATCATAACTTGAATACCTAAATAAATTTTATTGATAAATTCAAGTAGCTATCAGCCTTCTTCTTTTTATATAATTAAAATAATGAACTTATCTATATAATAAATATTTGAAAACACGCGCAATTTGCATTTATTAGTTTCTTTTTATATCATGTATTAGTTTTCTTTTTTGGGGTATGTAAATTTTGTTTCTCTTGTGAAATTTATTTTCGAATTTACGTTCTCTAATGTCTTAAAAACTATTTGCTTGTATCAATCTAAAGTTTATATTGAAATATGTTACAAAAATATAGTGTCATATATTCAAATTTTCAATTAAAATATTTCATAATTTAAATATTTAAGTAAAATACGATAATAAATATTAAAAATTATAGATACAATTTTTTTGAAAAAAAAAGTAAATGAGAAAAGAGAAAAAAGAAGGTGGGTGGAATTTGCATATTTAAGAAAGGGTCAAAGATCGAGAATAGGATGGAGGGAGTACCACTAAATGAATAACTGACAATAAGTTGAAGATGACAAAGTAAAAAAAGTTAGAAGGTTAAATCTATCCTCGTTGGGCTGAAAGTATAAAAATAAAAAATAAAATAATTTAAATAGAATCTACGTTCAATGAGGTTTTCTTAATTATTTTTTCAAAAAGTATTTTTTGTTGTTCCTCATTCCTTGGATAACGAGGTATTCCAAAATTTTTATAATTTTTTTATTCATTTTAATGTCGAACTCGATATATAATAATGAGTATAACAATACCTTTAGTTGCTCCATAAATAGAAGTACCAGAGACGTGGACAAGACCAGCAACAGAGGATATGAAAACAATAGTTCCAGCTCCACATGATTTAAGAAGAGGATGAGCAAGTTGACACATGTGGTATGAAGATTCCAAATTTGTAGCCATCATATGTCCGTATTCTTCAGCAGTGTATTCAACACTGGGCTTCCAAATGTTTGTCCCAACATTATTTATCTACAACAAGTCAACAACAACATAATAAGTTAACTATCTTCCGGTCTCAGCACAGGTGTATGTCTTGCAAAAATTACTCTCGTTATATATTTGATAACTTTCTAATTATAATATTTTACCGGAGATGAATAAAAGGATATATAGAATTATAGTTCTTACAAGAATGTTGAGTTTTCCATCAAATGCCAGGGAAACATTTTCCATGAGTTGTACTCTCTGCTCTCTAGAAGATACATCACATACACAACCATTAACTTGGAGGCCTTTGGCAGACCACTCTTTCAAACATTCATTAAGCTTTGATTCATTCCTCGAACATGTGTACACTTTTGCACCAAGTTCAGCAAGCTCCTCCACTATTGCACGCCTACAAAAAATAGAAAAAAACAAGAAGCTATTCACATGGTCACCTTATAAGTTGAAACATAGAAAAAGTCGGATTTAACTTATATACAGTGACATGTTATTTTATTTTTTTAACATTATTCGAATTCGTTTTAGTTGTACGAGTTCTAAACCGGCTATTCGACGTCCGATAGAGGCCCCTGAAGGAACTGTTTTCGGTCTGTCTCTCGGCCGACAGGGATGGACATGGTATGGTAATATATCAAATACCATATCAACATTGAAATTTTTAATACTGCGGACAGATATTATGACTAAAAGTACCGAACCATACCGAACTAATTTGATATGATAATGATATAGAATTCTTAAATACCGAAACCGAAGTCACTTAACCAAAGTTTTCAATACCGTACCATATTCCTACCGGTCCGGCAAGCGGCAGCTTGCTCTCACCATGAGAATCGCTCGAGGAGTCCACCAACAACCACCTCCCACCCTCAATCAAAGCCAATCCTTTGATTTTTCAAAAGATACGGATCCATTTTGTTTGATTTTCTCGCTTACATTGTTTCATCGACCAGAATCTTGAAAACCTAATTGCGTTCTCCAAGATATAAATTATTTTTGTGTGTGTTAACATGGTATCTAGACATTTAATTATCAACATAAGTTAACATGAACATGTTAGTTGTAATTAGCAAATCACTTGACTTGGAGTTTATTCTATATGACCTAATTATCAAATATATAGAAGTTATCAAACTAAGAAAAAGTTATAGTAGAAAGGTTTACCCAATTCCATAAGTGCCACCAGTGACAAGAGCCACCAAACCAGTAAGTGACCATCTGGATCCTCCAACCTTTGCCATCGTCTATACTTTCTTCTGCTATTCTAAGAAATTTTATCATTGTTTTCAAAAAAGAAATGCTATATGTGGCCTATAAATACTGCTACAGGCTATATGTGATGTAGTTTAATTAATACCGAATTTAAAAATTATGGAAAGACTTTTAAAATTTATGATCTAAAATAAATTATTCATATTTTTGTAGCTATAAATTATCTCAACTCACTATTAAAAAAACACTATTTTTCTATTAAAATTTTCCAACGAAAAATATTAAGTGACTATTTCCACTGATATCGTGAAATAAAAAATAGTATTTTCACATAGAAAAATCATGAAGTTTCCCACTACTTCAGTGAGAATCTTTTTTCTCACTATGCGTTTTCTCTGTGAATTGGTTCATTAGAAAATGAGTGGAAAAATCATGTTTTACAACAAAAAATTTTCACTAATTTGCGGTGGAAATTTTTTATTTCTAATAGCGTTTAAAGAATTATTTTAAAATTAAATTATTATTAAATACGGAGATATATTATTTTTTCGAGAATGATTAAAAAAATACATGTGATGGGACAGAGGAAGTATTATTATCTTGTCATTTCTTTCGGTTTAAGAAGTATGAGTTTACAGCCAATTGTTTTTCTCAAAGATGAATACCAAAAACAGCTAATTTTTATTGTAACCGCCCTGTTGGCAGAGTTGTTGGTTGGAACTGGGGGTGTTGTCAACTAGTTGTGTAGTTGGAGTTAAGCATTTTATATATGATGCGTGGCTTGTGTGGTGCAATTATCCATCACTTGGTGGCAACCATCATCAATGATACTGTATCCCTATATAATATATACCACGTGATTAATTTGTTTTTTTGAAAATTATTCAATAAAATTTAAAATTTTGTGATTATATTTACAAACTGAATGAAACTTTTTATCTGTCTCACCAATAGAAGTATTTAATTAATAGCCAAGGTGTTGAAAGCCATCCATCAACTGCAATAACCTGACCAGTGACATAGGAAGCAGCAGGAAGACAAAGATAAGCCACCATTGATGAAACTTCTTCAACTTCTCCAGGACGCCCAAGAGGAGTTCTCGATATTTCCCCTTCCATAAATGCTTTATCTTCCGACACGCATCATTAAAAAGATCAAATTTACCCTCTATTATATTACTATAGAAATATATTCCCGATGTTACGTACCCAAGTGGTTTATATATATACTAGTATAGATAATACGGGCGTTGCTCGGACCCAACATGAATAAAGTAGAGAAATTTGTTTATTGAGCAAGTTGACACATATGGTATTATAATAGTGATTGTTCTCAAAAAGAAGATACTATACGTGACCTATAAAATACTACTACTATACTATCTTGTTGGGCGCCTCTAATTATTTAGAACTTTCAAATTTGAACATGATAAGCATGGGGTATATATTCTAGTGAAGATCGATATACGTATTGGGAATATCAATATATTGATTCTCTTCTGTTGTTATATGGATTTATTAGGTGTACCCAAACAATTAAACTATTTGTACAATTTAATATAATATATAACATGTTGCCTACCATTTGCTCTAGGTTATTGAACAATGCTATTAATTAGAATTACGTTTCATTATCGTTTTGTGATTTGATTATATATATATATAAACAATGCAAAGGGTTTATTTATATAAAAACCAATAGTGATTTATTATACTAATCCATTTATATAATACCAAATTGAGGGAGTATTAGTTTAATTTAACATATTATATATGACATGTTTACTTACTATTTACTTTACGTTATTAATTGATGCTATTAAATTTAGAGTTACTTGTAATTATGTTACGTATCATTTAATGCTATTAATTAGAGTTACTTATACTTATTTTTTTAAGTGATCAAGTATAATTATACAAATATTTTTACACGGTTAATTTATATTATATTAAAACTTAAAAGAATGTAAGTTCTCTAAAATATTAATTAATTCTTTTGCCTTTTATTGAAAATATGCATGAAATACTAAATTGTTGTTTTTTCTTTTTGTAATGTTATGATAAAAAAAATTTCTTATAATTATTTCAATCTTCTCATTGAATCATATGTGTTGATTAGTATAATCTCAAATTAATATTTATACCATATTTGTACGAAATTAATCTCCTTCGGTCCGCAATCTGTATAGTTTCGTTTCAATTTATGTATCATATTTTTCTTACTTAGAAATAATCTAATATTTTTGTCATATATTCTTATATAGGAATACTTTTAACTTTAAATTTTTTATCTTTATAATGAGATAATATCATGACATGCAAATATCTATGACATGCTTAATCATAAATTTTAAAAGTTTTTCTTTCTTAAACTTCATCTTCAATCAAACACCGCTACATAAACAAAGCAGGGAAACTGATATTTGTATTCAACAAACAGACCGTTTGAGAATAATAGAAATAAATATATCAATTTTGAGATATGAAGGAATTAAAGCCGTAAGACCTCTCTATATAGTCTTAAGACTCAAACTCACTTATAAGCCGAATAATTATGACATTAAATCGATAGTAACTGTTAATTTTGCCCAAAATTTTACGTACGCCACTCCAGGAAGATTATGGCAATCTTTCATTTTGGGTTCGTGAATTTGAACCCCATTCTATGGCTTCTGCAACTGCTCTTTCTCGTTCTTTCGTAGATATAATTTTTTCTTCTTCGTCGTCTTCTTCATGACTTTCTTCATTATCGGTCGATGAAACGGGCATTTTGGGGAAAATTGGCGACCCAAAGCCCGTTTCCGACTCAGCCCAAAGGTAAGTGAGTGCGGTGACCACATCACTGATCGATGGACGAACGGTTGGATCTTCTTGCAGGCACATAGCAGCAATAGCAACCGCTTGATTGAAACTTCGTTTTGGAAAATCTCCTTTAAATAGTGGATCTGCCAGTTCTGCATATCTATTTGTGTCTTTGAAAATTGGTTCCGCCTGTGGAAAAAAAAATAGTAATGAGTTTAAGTTTTATACGCCAACGATATATCTATTGATGGCGTAAATTTTTTATTTTTATTTTATAATCGTGGTGTCTAAGTCAGCTTACGCGCATCTCGACTAATTCCACGAGATATCGTGGCTAGCAACAGAGATCTCATTATTCTCATCTACTTCAAGGCCACATCCTTGGGTGCTATTTTTTTAATTTAAACTTTTACAGATAGATACTATATTGAAGTAAAAAAATTGTTCACCCTATCAAATGATGAAGCTATGTAGAGCTAAGGGGTTCAATTAAATCCCTTTCATTTAAAATTATACCGTGCAAATAAGGTAAAAATGAATTATATTTTTCCCCTGTTATATGTAAGCAGGGCTCAATATTTGCTATAGATCACAGGTTCAAGTTATCAAACATGACATTTTAGTACTTTCTTGAATTTTATGCATAAATTTCTGGTTCCGCCACTGAAGACGGCTAATCATGAAAAACTACAAAAACATAGAGAACACAAGGGAATGTCTGACTTACCCAGGCAACTAAAATCTGGTCATGTCCATCTTTAGTGGGATCAACAGCTCTCTTTCCGGTAATAAGCTCCAACAAAACAACACCAAAGCTATAAACATCAGACTTGATAGAAAGTTGTCCTGTTCTTTGATACTCTGGAGCACAATAACCATAAGTTCCCATAACTCTGGAAGACACATGGGAATTATCACCCATTGGTCCTAGTTTTGCTAATCCAAAATCTGATAGTTTTGCATTGTATTCTTTATCCAGCAAAATATTTGAGGACTTCAAGTCTCTGTATATGACTGGTGGATTTGCTTTGTGGTGTAGATATTCTAGACCCTTTGCTGCATTTGATGCTATTTTCATCCTTGTGAACCAATCTAGTGGAGTTCGATCTGGTGCAACATCTAAAAGAATAAAATAATTTCAACATTAGCTTAATATATTTTCATCTTGTGGTGGAGTAATCTACGTTGCTCAGGACTCTTTGAAAATGTCCGACCGATGCGTGTTGGATTATTCAAAAATCAGTGCATTTTCGGAGAATTTTACACAGGTGCGGCGACATTTTTGAAGAGTTCGAACAATATAGGCGGAGTTAGCATTTTTAATGAAGAAGTTTAAAATATAAAGAAATAAAGATACAAAGATATCAATGGTACCAATATGTACTATATATATACATTAAAAATGATCTTGCTCTTGTATACATAGGGTACCGCGAGGGGTTCATCAGAAGTCTCTTCATCGAAAAGTTACATTCTATGTATAAGGTCAAAATTACTCTTTTATGAACTTATGAACCCTATTGTATGGTGCAGATAACATGTTACTACTTATTTTTATTATGAGTGAATGGTTAAAAATATACTTAAAGTCCAACTTTTCTGAATTTTCTATCCGAACTATTAGGTATTTACTTTTCCTGCTTGAACTACTACCAAATATTTATTAAAACACACCTCAACTATTAGTTGTTTACTTTTCCTACTTGAAATATCACCACTGTTCAGGTAGAAAAAGTGATCAACTGATAGTTGAGGTGTGTTTGATAAACATTTAGTGATATTTCAGGTTGAAAACTCATTCATCTAATAATTCAGATATGAAACTCAAAAATCGTGATACTTTAAATTTATTTCTCACCCTTTACTCTTTTATTATTATTCTCAGGTTAACAATAAATACTTTCAAACTTAAAACTCATACCAAACAGATGATCCTCCAAGGCTCCCAAAGGCATATACTCATAAACCAGAAGTCTCTGATCTCCATCAGCACAATAACCAATGAGGTTAACAAGATTATTGTGGTGTAGAAGGCTCAACATCAACACCTCTACAAGAAATTCTCTGTTTCCTTGTAATCCATTACGGTCAAGCTGCTTCACTGCTATAACCTGAAGAACAAAAATGAAAGAAATGATGCTGCAATTTCATTATACAGGGCTTCAAGGCAGAGTCATGTGGTTGGAACCGAGGGCGAATTCAAGATTTTGAATTTATGGTTCTCAAATTTAAGGATCGGATTGTAATTAGGTTTGGGATTATAAATTATGGTTAGAGACCTCAATTCTTCTCCACTGAGTCATTTGAACACTCCGACTTACAACATGATCCTCTATACACCTCTAAAATTTATGTATAACGTCAACATTGGGTGTCTTCTAGATACGATGAAGACAAGTTAGAGTGTTTAGTTGTCAGTTGAGATCAAATTGAGGTGTTTAAATGTACATTCTCAAAGTTAGAATGCTTATTTGTTAGCCAAAGACATAAAAATATGTCCCGCCAACTTTGGATGGGTTAATGATCCGTCTATTTATTAACTCAATCGTTACTTAGCCGATTTGACCCAACCCATCTCATGCCAACTAACATTTCAGCTCATTTTTGATCCGTCTAAATTCAATCCAGACCGCTCATTTCTCATCATTAATTGTGGTAGTAATAGGCCGGGCTAGCCAGTTGTCAGCCATGTATGTAACTGAAAAATCACCACTGTCACGGAGTTTCAAATTCCATAAATAAAACACCATATGATAATAATATCTCGAAACGTTGTGAAATTCAAAACTCCAAGACAGTGACTATTTTGATGTTATAAGAATGAAGTACCTGGCCAGTTCTATCAAGGTGACCTTTGTAAACTCGTCCAAATCCACCTTCACCAATCAGACATTCTTGGCGGAAATTCTTGGTAGCTGTTGCCAGTTCTCTAAAAGTGAAAGTTTGAGCTGCAATATTCTTGTTTCCTTGATCATCCTTCTTAAAATTAGCACCAGCCTTGTTGTTTCTGGTTTCTGCTGCAACATTTATTATGTTCTCTGATAATTGAACAAAAAAAGTCATGTCCCATATTGAAGATTTACCAAAACAATCAACTAATTTGAAACTAAGGTTGCGTTCGGTACGGAGAAAAATAAGTGGTACGGGAATAAAAAAATATTATTCTAAAAGTATCTGTATATAGTCTATACAAATATAACGGGGATTGGGGACTGAGGTAGGGGATGGGATCATGAGTATGGGGGCTAGGGGTGGGGATAGGTGTATTGGAGGCAAGAGGCGGATCCAAGATATAAAATTTATGAGTTCAATTTTAAAATTTTAGAATTGAACCTTTATATTTTTAAAGTTATGGGTTCATATCTATTATTTATTATAATTTTAATAGATTTTTACACATAAATTTATACTCCGCGTCGAAAGTTATGGGTTCAATTGAACCCATGAGTTCAATGTTACATCCGCCTCTGATTAGAGGACAGTGAGGATACAATCAACATGAAATGTCACCTGTGAAACTTATTTTCCCTACTTTTAATTTTCTCATTTTTAAGAAAATTATTTTTCTAAAAAAAATATTTTTCAAAATATTTAATCACTCAGACACGAAAAAACTAGAAACTATTTTCTTCCTTACCGAACATACCCCAAGGCGCAGTTGATTGATCCATCCATGGAAGCAAATAATATTTTGTCCGATTTAAAAGATCATGCAAGTCTAATGAAGGCAATATTCTAACACATATAATGGGATCGTCTATATAGGGGTCGTCTGAATTCATCTGAACTCAATATTTTTCATATAATATATATATGTGGGTGTGTGAATTCATTAAGATTTCATCAAATGATAAACTTTAAACCCGTAATTCCAAAATTACAATTGGCCGGTGATAAAAACATAGATGAAAAGAAAAAAAAGGTGATAAGAACATACAAATAGAACATCAAATTTCCAATAAATATTAAATTTTAAACCCATAATTTCGAATTTACAATAAGTCAATAATAAAATCAGATGAAAAAACGATTTGACAAAAACATATAGATCAAATATTAAATTCTGAATCCATCTCTGTGCATACCTGGTTGTGTTCGTTGCGGCGGGTGAGAATGTGGCTTATGGTGCGTCTTAGTCTTGGACAATGGTTGTGCTTGTTCTGGGGAGAGGTTTTCTCTATGAGGATGAACAGAATTTGATTGTTCTTTCCTTTTATTACATCTCCTTTTATTAGATGTTTTATTCTCATGAGATGAAAAACACGAAAAACAATTCATGTTTTTGCACAACAATTTCTCAAATCTTGATCCTTATTTGTTGTTATTTTTTTTTTGTTCCTAAAAGAAAAAAAAGGTTGCTTGCTATAAAAGACTCATTTTTACAGCATCGAACCTTAATGTTTTTTTTATCAAGAAAATGTGAAAGGGAAAAAAAAAAAAAAAAAAAGGGTCTTGTCTTGTTAATGAATAAGGAGAGACCCAAGAATGCAATTAATGGAGAATGGTGTCTATAAATATGTAGTTAAGTATATAATTAGCAATCTGTCTGGCTAATTAATTAAAATTTGAATGAATTTTTTTTCTTTTTTGTTTTTCTGAATGAGCCATGTTTGTTTAGCTGGAGACAGAGAGTGGATAGGGTGATGGAAGCATGTCTTTTTTTTTTTTTTCTTTTATGAAATTCTCCGTAGAAAATGGAGATATAATGGAGCGGAGGATTTGGAGGAATGTTTGGTAGAAATGTGTGTGTGTTTGTGTGAGAGAGAGACGTGAGAAGTGGAAACGCGTTTGAAGAATTTTGTATAAACGGTGTAGACTATGGTGAAAGTCGCTCAATAAGATTAGTGGTTTCAAGTTAAATTTTAATGTGGAGACTATATTTTTTTAAGAAAAAAAGTATTTTATATATATATATATATATATATATATTCTTTTTTTTTGTTTAATCATTTTCTTTTTTTAGCTTTTTGAGATATAAAGTTGTTAATAATTGTTTTATAAATAATTTAATCTCTCTTGAGATATTGTTGATCTTAGTTAATAAAATCTAATTTCAAAAGTTGATAACTTGATAGTTCAAATTATTTTTTTGATGTTTCAGTATACTTGTTGCAATGTTTGAAATCTGAGGAGAAAAAC
This sequence comes from Datura wrightii, assembly GCA_035772735.1. Classification (NCBI taxonomy): domain Eukaryota; kingdom Viridiplantae; phylum Streptophyta; class Magnoliopsida; order Solanales; family Solanaceae; genus Datura; species Datura wrightii. The sequence goes on from JASDFA010000011.1 coordinate 4,474,757, forward strand.
AAGTAAAAAAGAATATGCTTAACTAGAGATCTTGAGTTTGAGTTTTAGAATGAAAAAAGAAAAAATTTTACTAGGAAATATTTTCCTTTTTAATCGGCTTTGTGTGGCGCGAATTTGAATTAACTAGCAAATTCAATACATATATTGAACACCGATTAAAAAAATGTGACCCGAAAAATATTGGTGCCTAAAGCCTTTGCTTTAGAGGCTTGACTCTCTGGCTCGGCCCTAACAATTGTAACAACCGCGACATATCAAATATTCAGTGTAATCTCATAAGGATCTCGAGGGAATAGTATGTGTACCCAGATCTTACCCTTACTTTGAAAGGTAGAGGTGTTGTTTTTGATAAACCCTCGACTCAAGAAAAAAGCATACCAAAGCAGTTCGGAAAAAGAAATATAATGTTCCCTTCATCTTAATTTAAATGACATAGTTCAAATTTCGAGAGTCAATCTTCCTCTTTATTTTGACCATACAATCTTTAAAGTTTTTGAATTATAATTTACATATTTAGAAACTATATAAAAATTACTATAAAGTCACAAGAATATAATTAACAATTTAAAATATTAATAGGAAATATGAATAAATTGCAATCAAAGATTTTCATGTTTGATTCACAAAATTCGAACTATATCATATAAATTGGGACAGAGAAAATAATAAAAGTGAAGACACCCCAATAATAATACTAAAAACAACATAACAAAACATTCTTAAAAAAAAAAAAAAAGACAGTAACTACAATAAAATTATACTATAATCAAAATATAAAAAACAACAAATAGAAATATTATTTGTTTGTTTGCAGGATTTTGTAGAAATAGTCCTTGATTGATAGGCAATGACATTCGAAGAATTTTGTACGAATAACATTTGGCTATTGAATTGTGGAAATTCAATTTGTAAATGAGATAGATTATATTTAGGACCCTTTTAGTTTTGTTTTACTTTTTATCCTAAATTGATATTTGCTTGTATTATTTGCAAGTATTATCGACCTATTATATATGAACATATATTTATTTTTAAAAATTATTTTAGTCTTACATATATAAAATTTGCGAGAAGACACCTAGTGTTAGGTGGTGCATATTTCCATTAATTCCGTGCTCCAAAAGAATGTTAAAATCGAAATAACAGGTTAATTTTTTTCTAATAATTTTTTTTTCGTGTGAATTCGAACGATCAATTTTCTAATGAGTGATACTGTTGTAGGTTTTACCTAGATTAGCTGAAATCTTACGAGTATCGGTTACGAGTAGGGCTATATAAATTAATAGTTAAATTAATAATTTAAATTGATAATTAGATTCTTGAATAAATAATTTGAGTTATTGGTTTAACGGTGTGATTAGCGGTTACTGTCTCAAGATATTGAGTTATTGGTTCAATTATCGATTTGATCACTTTTTTTTAACCGGTGAACCGATATATAACCCGATAATAATTTCATTAAATTATAATTTTAGCCTTTAATATATAAAGTATTCTAGCGAGAAGATGAATTGGGTGTCATGACAAGTGAAGGTGATGTTATTCAAATCTAAATTAAAATTGATTGCTTTAGTTAGGCTAATAATTTTATATGTTCTTTCTCTTTTCACCCACCTTTTTCTAGCTAAACATACTTGTGGCTATACATACTTGTGACTTATGAAAATTTTCGTGTGAGATCTTAATGGTTAACCCAATAATCGAATCGATAACGACCAATAACTGATTAACCGATATTTCAACGGTGCTTTAACGATTTAGCATGTCTACAAACCGATAGCCAATAAGCTAAACCGATAACCTTCAAAACCGAAACGAACTGACCGATAGACAACCTAATTATGAGTTTGATAGTAGTTTTTTTAATTTAAATTTGATATATTTTTTAAATATATATATATATATATAGTCAAAATTACATGAACTGGTATTTTTGAAAGAGGGTTTTTCTAGTATATACTGAGAGGTGCTCGGCACGTTTATAGTACAACATATACGCATACCTATAGGGGAATATCCAAGATACATAGAGTCAAGTTATTTTTATACTTAATTGCAGGTACATGCCGATTTAAAATTTATATGATATGAGTTTAATCTTTAAAGTTTTTAATATTAAACACATTATATTTTTAAGCATATGAATTTAAATTTATTATTTATTATAATTTTAATAAAATTTTACGTATAAATTTATATTACACATCAAAAATATTAAATTTATATAAATCTCGCGCCATAACTCTACGTCTGCCCCTAATTATGGGAGATCAGACGCGAGGATATGCTGCCAAATAAAGAAAAAGGACTCAAAAATTCTAACAAAAGAATTCAATAAAATTAGACATATTTGAGATGGGATTCTAATTACAAAAATTCTTTATTTATAGTAGAGTAAAAGTCTAAAAACACATCTGAATTATATTGCTTTTGCGAGTTTAGTATCTGAATTATGTCTAGTTTGCTTTAGGTATCCAAATTATCACCCTAGGGTTATAGAAGCACACCTGAATTATTAGAGCAATTCCGTGTGATACACTCATCACTTTATTTTTAAAAATGGTCATGTGGCTATCCACTTATAATATTATTTCCACGTAGGCAAATTATAATTAATTTTACTCTTTACTCCTCTCTACTCTTTCTTTACTCTTTCTCTTTCTCCGCACAACTTATCGGAAATTATAATAGTGACGGTGACTTTCATTCTCGTCGGTGAGTCTAGACTACCTCTCATCTAGGTTAGTTACTAATTTATCAAAAAGAAAAGTTAGGATTGTTTTATTTTGTGATTTTTGTGATGACGATTTTGTTAATTATATTAGGGTTTTTGGGATTTTTATCATCTAATCAAAAGATTTGAAAGGCCTAATTTTGGAGAAATGTAGAGGATGAGATGAAGAAGAAGAAGGGATGAAGAAAAAGAAAAATAGATATGTTTAAGGCTTACGGTTGAGTTTTTACAAAATAAATAGTAAATAGAAGAAGACTGAAAAAAAGAAGAGGATTTTAGAGGGAGAGAAATCCGAAATTCTACAGAAAAGATGAAGAAGAAAGCGTAAGAAATGAAGAAGAAGGTATTTAATTTAAAGGTGAAAAAAATTAATGAAAAATGCCTACTCAATAAATTGTAGCTGTTGGAATGCCATTTAGGCGTTTTTTAATGTCTCAAACATTACTCACGTGCGCGAGAGTGTTTGAAATCACGATTTCGATTCAATCAGCACTCAAGTGTGTTTCTATAACCTGAGAGTGGTAGTTTAGGTACCTAACGCAAACTAGGCATAGTTCAAATATTAAACTCACAAAAGCAATATAGTTTAGGTGTGTTTTTAGACCTTTACTCTTTATAGTACTTTCTTTGTCTCAAATTATCTATCATGTTTCTCTTTTATACGCCCTTTAAGAAAATATTAATTAAGAGGAAGTTTTCATTGTTTTACTCTCATTTATATTTCAAGATATAATTTCTTTCTTCATTAAATTTTTACTCTACTATAATATTTGTAATCTTCAAGAACAATTACTACTAAGAATAAATAGAAAAAAAATAATTAATTTTGTCTTGAACATCTAAAATACTCTCTCCGTCCATCTCTACTTGTCCAGTATTAATTTGGCACACCCCTTAAAAAGCAATAAATAGAATAATAATTTTACTATATTACCCTTTGAATATAATAACTTCAATGCTTCGAAAAAATGTATTGAAAAATGACTATAAGAATAAATTAGGAATTAAGTAATAAAATATGTCTTGATTTTATAAAATGGACATCTATTTTTAATATAACGAATAGGTAAAAGTGAACAAAGAAAATATTCCTCCGTTCAGAAAACTCTCCCTCCGTTTCTTTTTACTTGATAGGTACACTAAAAATACTTGTTCAAAAATAGTTGTCAATGTAAAAACTTAAAAAATAATTGATTATTTTTTTTAACTATATCCTTAATACTTAAATCACTCTAGAATGTGAAAAGAATAATTATTATATGTTTTCAAAAGGTACTTATCACTTAATAAGGTTATATTAATTAAATTTAATCTTTATTAATTTTTTCTTAAAGAATATGTAAATTTTATTTTATTAAATAGAAACAAATTAAAAAATAAATAAATAATTTAAAATAATTAATTTTTAACTAAGAAATTGAGGGTCCTATCACCTATGTAGACAATAATTAGATAGTGTTTCCATAGTACCCCGAAATTGATGCAGCAATTTACGTTGGAAGGCTGTTGTTAGTGCTTTAATATTCAGCAGTCAAAAGCATTACAACACGTAGTGGACGACCAGAAATCAATAACAGAATTTGTCAGTACATACTAATAGCATTTTTTTTTTTTGGTATACTTTTTATATTTAATTTGAACTCAATTAATTTGAATTTTTTCCGTATAATATTCATTTCAAAAATAAATTTTATATAAAAATATTTCTCATTTCTAAAATCTGAATTCAAAACTCATGCTATAGTATTGATTTTGAAATCCGTATATTTTATCAACAAATTGTTGCACTTGTTACGCTTCGCTTTATTAGATTGAATTAATTTAATATTTTAAATTTTAATTTTAAATATTTAAAAATTATATGAAGAATACTATAAGTTGTAATTTTTATTATATTAACATAATAAAAAAATATATCTTTAAAACATTGATCAAAATTTATTCGTACAACTTATCTCTCGAAAAGTAAAATATGACAAGTACAAAATAACGAGGCGGTATTATATTGGATTGGAATTAGAATAAGAAAACTAATGAAGTTTTTTTATGATTATCAAATGATAGGCTCATGATGCTTTTTGGATCAGCTTTTTTGGGATTTGTGCGTAAAAGAAGACAAAAAAGAAAAGTCCAAAGCAACACAAATCATACTTCATTCAAAAAACAAGTGTCCTCCTCTTCTTCTCCTCCTCCTATTAACCCACAATTCCAGATCTGTACTAATGATCTCTGACAAGAACTTCCCGCACTTCATTATAGATTGATACATGCATATTTACATGAATAGTATAAATTTATCTTGCTGCCCCCCCCCCCCCCCCCGAGATAGGAGTATGATCAACATACATCCTACCCTTCTTATACCCCATTTGACGGATTACAATACTGGATATGTTATTGTAATAAAAATTTATCCTCCTATACAAGTCCAAGGAAAAAAAAAGAAATAAGGACAACACAAATTGGTTATTGGACGGTGAAAATAGTAACAGGTGTCCCTGATGCTATTCCTGTAAATAGGATCAATTAGACGTTAAAAATTTATTAGTGCCTGATGCGGGAAGGGTTTCTTGTCCCATGAGTGGATTCTCAATTTTTTTAATGAATCCTAACTATTACCATTTTCTGTGTGTGTAGAAAAAAGAGTATATTGATAAAGAAAGTTTTTTCCGACGTCAAAAGAGCGATTAGGTTGAAAAAATAAAGGATTTCTAACCATCTTATTATCCTATAACACTATAACATACCTGATCTCTACATTCATAGCTTGAAAAAGCAAAAGAGGGTCACCACTTTTAGTCGAACTATTGCCTGGAAGCACTAGTGTGGGACAATCTACTTTGACTCATTTTTATAATTTGCCTACTTCAGTAAAGAGAACGTAAGTTCAAAAGGCTAACACCAATGGTTGTGGTGAGATGGTTGAGTCCCTCCACTCTTAACCAACGGTCTCGGGTTCGGACCCTAAAAATGAGCACTGCAGACGCAATCTAAATCAGTCGAGCTTCAGTATAGGGATATAGGACACCGAATGGAAAACCAAAAATAAAGTTCAAAAAGCTAGCTAACAATAGTGACGATAACAATTAACAAAGCAAATGTAGTGACAAACTTTCTCATCGGTGATCAAGAAAACACACAACTCACAAGTAGCACTAATGGCTTCCAGAATTGGTACATGAAACAACAATTAAATAATGGCTTCCTTTTGCTAACTATCTTCTCCGTCCCTACGTAGAGGCGGATCTAGCTACTACGTGCGTTCAACTGAACTTATTGTTTTCGACTTTGAACTATGTATGCTATATATGCAAATGGGAAGGGAAAAAAAAAAGTATAATACAAAATGTATACATATAATAGTATTACATTTAATTTATTCTGAAACTGTTGATTCTAGATCTTGGAAGCGGAATGAAACTGCTGACTCTAGATCCTGAAAACGCCGAGAACATACTAACTTACCTGTTTGATGATGGATTTGGCCCGCTAGGAACTGCATGCTCACTAGCTTCAAACTGTCTACGAGTATCACGAGAAGAAGAAGAAGATGATGATGATGATGTACGAGAATTTCTAGGGATCTTTCTCGAGTTCATGTTGATTGTAGTTGTAGATGAAGAGGAATATTGATCTGAATTATTATCATCTTTAGAAGAAGAAGTAGAAGACTGAACAACGAGGAAGAGGAAGAAGAAAAGGGTCAAGAAGAAAATGAAAGAGTGAGAGTTAAAAGTGGAGATTTTTGATTTTCTCAATGTTGCCATGCAATACTAATTCAATTAAGAAAACCACCCCCTTTAGCTATAGAGATCAATAAAGAAAGACCAGGCAAAAAGACTGAAATTAAGAAGAGATCTCTTGGAGAATTTCAGATTGGAGAAATATTATACTTTTAAGTGGATGAAAGCTAGAAAAAAGAGGTGGCAGATATTTTGTAGAATTAATCGAAGTGTGCGCAAGTTAGTTCGGAAGTTAGTTCGGATACCACGGTTATAAAAATAAATAAATAAATAAATAAAACTAGAAAAAGGACAGATTTTGAAATTTGGATACACATTTGCTCAAAGAATTGAAAGAACAAAAGAACCAACTCAACATGGGAGTATAAATGAAAGATGCCAGATCAGGCCAAGATTGACTTTGGTGTCCCAGTTTTTACTTTAATGGGCACATTTATACATTTTATTAACCAAAGTGATCATTATATCAGCTATTAAATTCTTTGTAATTTGCTATAACAAATTAAAATACATTAGTAGTGGGAAAAAAAAAATTCAATCAATATAATTTAACTTATTATAACAGGTTACTTGACTTAGCGGTTGCTAATCTTGCTTATTATAGATGATTTTATTCGTAATTATATACTTTTTAGAAGCAAAATAATGTAAGAGCCCCAGTGAAAGACGAGTCTTGTCACTATTGTTGAGTTATCCCACCTCAGAAGAATGTGAAATATTTGATTTTTTTAAATATGATTTTAGACAATTTTTATCGAACTAACTTTATAATTGTATTAGGTCCAATTTTATTTTTTTTATTTTGATATCAGAGTCTTGATATTGAGACTCCCATATTATATTATCTACACTTCAGTTGGTAAATCTGAACAGGAAGGTGTTGAGTAGTTCCACATAGGTGGGATGTGAAATTTGAGTCATTCTTAATTCATTGATTAAGTTTTAAAATTGAGTTAGATCAAATGAGCACCTCTTATTATCTATAGATATTTCATGCTTCGATCCTCTTAATTTAGGTATTAAATTATTTAGTGTCTGCCTAGAATTTTCTATATTAAAACATCTAGAGAAAAATCTTTAACATAGAGAGGGGTGTTCGGTATAACAGGAAAAATATTTTTCACAAAAATAAGTGAATTTTAAAAGTATTTGTATATAATTAAAACAAAATATATGGAAGGAGAAAGTGGGATAAGGATGTGAGGTGATGAGGGATGGAGATGGAGAGTTACGAGGGTGGGATAAAGATGAGGTGTGTCGGAGTGGGATGAAAAAAATGCGGCCAACATGAAATGTCACTTGTGGGACTTGTTCTCTACTTCTACCATGGAATTCATTTTACTCATTCTTAAGTAACTTATTTTTCTAGTGAAAAATATTTTTCAAAAATTTCGATAACCAAACATAAAAAAGATATTTTTCTTCAAAATATTTTTCTTCGTATTGAACATACCCAGTGTGTTTTGAACATGTTGATTTTCCATTAGTACAAATTTTGGCCAGCATGAGAAAACAAATAAAAATAGAAAAGAGGGAGGAGAAGAAAAAGAAAATAAGCAAAACCAAACAGCTGTAGATGTGCTGTTCAAATATTGACAATTAGAGCCTAAAATAGGGAAAAGAAATTAAACAAACCCATCATGTTTTCCATGACAAGGATTTCAGGACCCCAGAAGTCAGAAGATAAGACCATTGACAAGACTATTAAAATAGGAGGATAGTTAAGACGCACTAAAAAAATCAAGAATTATTATCAACACTATTTACACAAAGCGTCTCATCTAATCTGTAGATATACAATGTTAATCTGGATATTACTGGCATTATTTTAATATCATGACCCACCCCACCCCTTATCTCTCTAAATCCCTTACATATTTTTGATTAGTAGATGTTTAATTACCATAGATAAGTTATTTAATAAGGTGAAAATACATATTGTTTTTTCACAGTTAAGTGAGTAAATCGTACGTATAAACACGTCATACGTCTAATCTTGGTGCCAAGGTTACTTACTTATAAATTAAAACATGAAAAAATAAATTGCAACGCCTAGGGGTGGTGGGGTTGCAGGAGGCAAGTCTTAAATCTAGTTTGGGGAGCAGGTACAGGTGATAAAAAGAACATCTTGGTACTATATTTAGGGCCTTTGCATGAAACCATAAAGCAGAATAATAATGGTACCTATTGGATCAATATAAAGCTTGAGCACCTAGCTTTTGCTTTTTTCTTTGTGGTGGTGGGGGGGGCTAGAGAGGGGCATGGGGCCAATAATGCAGAAATGAATCTATACATTGGTTCCTATTTCTTCCTCCTCCTTTTTTCAACTACTCATTTGGTATCTGATGATCTACTTTCTGACTCTTGACTAATTCGAATTAGCGTTGGATAGGCCTACTATGAGGGACGTGGTAAAGCTCTCCCTACTGAAAGAAAGATTTTCCATTCTCGTGGCTTGAAGCCAAGATCTTTGGTTAAGGATAGAGGAATTCCAACCATCCTAACAGACTGTTTTTTTTTTCTGGATTTGTTGGAGCATCTTGATTCACTTAAGTTTCTTTCTCCTTTAGTTTCAACCTTAAAAGGTGAAAAATGAAGCAACAAACATCTCAGGAGGAACTGATAAAAGTAACATCTACCTTTTCTCTTTTGTACTGACAACTCTTGCATGCCTGTAAGACTAATAAGTACAGCTTTTCCTTTCATGGACGAGCTGAGCTAATTAACAAACAAAGCATGCATCATAAAGTTCCATCAGCCTTCGTCTTCCATTCAAAGGCAGAAGATTATCTTGTGGTCCTTCATTCCACAAAAATTGAGATCTTTTATCTTGAGCAATCGATGGACGGAGGGAGAGTCCTCTAACTCAAGCATGAAATTTATGTTGAGCCAACAATTATCGGAAGGGGTACCACCACGCGAGATCGAGACCAGCCCTTGAATAGGTATAGGGTTCCAAACTTGCACTTCTTCAAGAGAGAAAGATTAGGAATGAAGGTATTCAGGACAAAGGTAGGAGCGACTCCCGTAGAAGAAAAGAGGCAGGAAATGAGGCTGAGATAATTCGGGTATACAAAGAGGAGGTGCCGCGGTTAGGAGGGGTGAGAGGTTGATCGTTTAAAGAGGGTAGAGGTAGGCTAAAAAGTATTGGGGTGGGTCTTCTGCTCACCAAAGACATTTTCCTTCAATGGAAGGTGTCAAGAGGTCAAGGATTAGAATAGAAGGTTAGTAGTCAGGCATATTTCGTTCCCTTCCCCAGAGCTTAGTATATTATTTTTCTTTCCGATGTTTGGATTTCTATCACTATTTGTTGTTTCAGTATCTTATTGTTTCTATTTGCCTCTTTTTCACTATTTGCCCAGTCGAGTGTTTTTTGAAAACAGTCTCTCTACCTTCTCATGGGTTGAGATTTGCATACACTTTACCCTCCCCAGACTCCACTTATAAAAATACACTGAGTTTGTAGTTGTTGTTGTTGTTGTTCAAAGCTTGACTAACAAGCGAGAAAGTTGAGAAAGAAAAGGGGCGCCTAATATTGCTCAATGATTAGTCTCTAATTTCAAGAAAAAGCAAAAACAAAGACCAACTGCTATCCCCATTAGGGACAATCTGTAACTAATTATTTTACCACCCCACCTGTTCTAAACTATATAACCCTAATAATTAGGTCCCCTACGAAAGTGAAAGTTCAAAGTGGAAAATGTTTGCTTTATGCAAAGTGAAACACAATAAAAATACTTTGAATTAATTAGCTTAAAGAAGTTTCTTAGACACTTGTCCTGTAAAGGTAGGTTATCCTCTGAGATTACTTTTGCTTTTCTACCCACTCTTATTACCTACCATCGTCCTGTCCTTGTCTCCAGTCTTAATTCGCACCCATTAGTTTCCAGAATACGTCAGTGATTTGTGCAAAGTTGCAAACGTGCTAACAATTTGTCAAGCCAAGATTTCATATACAGAGTGTAACTTCGAGCTTGACAAATATTGTATACCACAAACACATCCATTATTTGTCATACTCATTATCTATGAAAAAAAATAGAGTAAAATTTGACACAAAGCGGAAAATTAGTAACCAGAGATTCTGCTGAAATCAACAAAACGATAAGACTTCAATTTTATACAGCAGAAGTGTACAAACTATTACGTAAAAGTGTGGTCAAATGGAAAAACTTTTTCCTAGTAGCTTGACTCACTCGTTAAGAAAAGAACACATAAAAAGATAAAGACAATAGTGCTTTCCTGAACACTGAGGTTACGGAATTCCAAAAGCGATTTTTAATTTTTTATATATAAGGGCTCTAAGACGACTAAATAAGTAGGTGTAAATTAATCTTGAATGATTATAAAAGTAAGTCTGCTGATGAGAGATAGAACAATACCTTTAGAACTTCCCTTCAACTATTAGTTTAAACTATTGAAAACAAAACTGAAGAACCCTAGCTACAAGTCTAATTCCAAATGCTTCAGATAGGCCTAAAAAGAATTTGACAATGTTAAGGAATATTGTATTCTTTGTCAATACATGTTAAAGATAACGCAGAAAAAAGTTGGAATTATTTTTTGTAGCAAACACCAAAAGGAGACTGGCCAGTGTCTAGTTCTTCCACCGCAGTGATTGTCTTATCCCAGTGTAAATAAGCCCCAAAGATCTCCCTATCAAAGAAACCAGAAAGAATGAGATTGCATCACTCACCTTAGCGGTAACAGTTCTCAGCATTGGCATTGCAATATCAGCCAATTCAAGGAAAAGACTGTAGTAGTATCTCCTGTAAAGGTTAAGGAAAACACAGTTGGTAAGTTTATTTCGGTAAGTTTATTTGGCCTTTCTAATGCCTGCACAGGCAAAGAAATGTGGACCTACAGAGAATTGGAACATATTCAGAAACGTAACAAGATGACAAGACAAATAGTAACTAGGTTCTGATTTTAAATAAAAAATAAAAACAGTTTTCCCAAGTATTCCAGTAACAAGACTTAAGACTACAAACTGCGATTAAACTTTCAATAAGTTACATATGCCAATCTACAGCATATGAAACTTCAATACCAACTAAAAGGACAGCATGACAACCTAGATATCTGAAATAAAACATCTCCTGATTCAACGTTGTAGCCTTAGCACTAAGTTTGCTATGTTATTTGAACTGTATTTCACATTAAAAACCCACTAACTAATAATGTTGCCAACCACGAAATTTCATAATTTCCTCAATCAACAAAAGCATTATTCTGGACTCCATTTCTTCGTTTGTACACCGATCCGCATTTTTGTCAATAATTTCGTAATTGGTCAAAGAGGAATGCAAGAGACTCGAACTCTTAAGGTATTATCAAGTCCCTGGTTTAGAACCTTACATCTTCCCTTGAATGTCTAGAATTGCAAAATGCAACTCAAGAGTACAGCAATTATGAATTTCCTCTTCCTACTGCCGAAATAATCAGTATGGTTTGATTATTGAAGATTACTGAGCCAAGTACCAAAACAAAAGCTTAATTCTTCTAACAGTATAACTTTTATTCTATTAAATGTTAAAAGTAAATGTTTTCTTCTAGCACCTAATCTCAAATAGCATGAGTAATGAACTAGAATACCATAAAACGTAATCACTAAGAATCTTCTAAACAGCCTATGCAGATCCAGCGAGCTTCACAGTGGAATAAAAAGAAGAAAAGCAAGCAATGCATGATATGCAGGAGATATGAGCGGTGAAGGCCTCTGCTTACCACCCAGTCAAAGCCCTTAGTTCCTTGATCCTCTTAACAGGCACAGATATTTGGTCGATCACAACAACATTCAAATGACGTGACACTGGTCTAGAACTTATTACACTAAGCTTCTTCCACCAATTAATTGTTTGATCCTTGTTCTTGCTAGATACCTCAACAAGTTGGCATTGAATTGTGCACAAGTCAAACCGATCTTCATACATGGATACAACTGCTTCCATATTCTGATGCAACCACTGATTGAGAGCAGCCTGTTAAAATATTTAAAAATGTGACATTAATCTCAGCATCTGTATAGCACAAATAGTAAAAACATGTTCCTTCATCCACTGCTGGTGGCTTATAGTTTTAAACTCCAATCCATTAGTGATTCTTACAAAGCAGTGGTTTTAAAAAGCAAAAAGAGCAAAGAAGTAATAAGGTCCATGCAACTTGAAGCAAAAAGTGAGAAGTGAAATGCACAATTGTAGAAAATATAAAATGAATTTAGGACAACAATAATCAAATTATAATTAAAATACTGTAACCTATTTTAATATCCAGTAAAGAGTAATGTCGCTATTATTCCAACTCCTCAAAGTTGAGATTCAAAAAGCCAACTGGTTTTCATTTGGATCACTTCGCGAGTCATTGTTTGAAGTGCACACTTCGTTGAAGCGCATGGCTTCACCCATAAAGCGATAACCCCTTGCACTTTGCATCTCTTTATCACTTTAAGCCAAGAAGCGATGACTTTTAATAACACTGTTGCAAAAAATATTCTTTTGAAATCTAATTGCTTTTATCTACTTTCATCCAACATCAGTTACATAAATTGTCTTCCACATATAATAAGAGATTTCTGGCTCAATTTACTGATTACTAGAAAAATTGGAACTCTTGTCGAGTCAAGCAGCATTTACTGAATTGAGAGAATATCTCCTGCAGAATGCAACCATTTCCATACTCCAGCAAAGATCATTCTCCAACTGTTTCAGCAAACTAAAAGTAGGCTTATTCATATTCCAGAATTACACAGGAATATCTTTATGTAATACTTGAGTGCAATTGAGCAAAAAGCTGCACGAAATGAGTATTCTCCCAGATCAACTGGAAGTCCATGACATCCATTCACAGAGGAAAGACAGTTGACCAGAGAGAAAGGTAGCTATCTCATTCTTCCAGCTAACAAGACCCCTATGGATGCCCAACTGAACTCTCAAGGTAGGGCGGCAAGAACAGATGGACATGACTTCTCACATTTACCATTGAACTTATTCTGACCCCTAATACCCATCTATTTATGAGTGATCTTGTGCACAACGAGGGAAATGCAGCTCAACATGTAATTTTGAAGTTTACTTCTCATTCTAAGAAATCTCAAAGTGTAGTTTCTTATGCATACCTTCACTTTTTTTTTTCAGATTCTAGAAGATGTGTATTCCAGCATACCACCCTTGTTGACAAAATAGTGCAACTTCAACTTACATACACAAGCATGAAAAATAAATGCCGAAAAACACAAATGCCTGTAAATATCTACTTGCCAGCTCATTAAAACAATGTTAGGCAAGAATATCTCAAAAAAGAGCAAATGTGACTGTGTGAAGACATATTGACATATTCTGTATTATGCAGGAGAATCAGTCCCACAGGATGAAGTATTAACTTACAGATGAATACACTTATAACCAAATATATGGTGCCCCAAATAATAGTTAATACCTCATTGCGTAACTTTTGGAGTGCTCGCGTTGACATTGTACACAAACTCAAATCAAGGTTGTTCATTTCATTTGACATACTACTATCAACAGAAATAAGGCCCAAATACATACTTGCCATCCCATCTGCCAACATAATCACAAAATCCTCCAGTATAGAGACGCCATGCTCCATAAACAAGCTGTTATCATAAAGGCCATCCTTCCTGTCATATTCAGCATTAAAGCACATTAAGGCATCTTTTTGCACTAACTTTTTTTCTTAGTCGGGATTGGCTCAAAATTCTGAAGGGGCATCTAACCAAACCAATTAAGAAAAAAATGTAACATAGTAATAGATCAGAAGTTTAAGTTATGTTTCTATGGAGCTATAGTTTACTGCCATTAAGAAGATGTCCGCTTGAGAAACAACTCAAAGTCTGCACATAGTACAATCAGTGTAGTTAAGGGGCGCGTAAATCCTATAGTATAGTGCAAGATAGGCACTTCCCTTTCCAATACAGACACAAGATGTGAAGCACCGGCAGACTCCATCTTGAAGAAGATGGCACAAAACAAAAAATAGTTGACAAACTGATATATTTAATTGTTACAAAAATGTTAGCAACAAGTATGTTCATGATAAGGAATTGAAATCACAAATCTAGAACAAAAGACTAGCCATGAAACTTGAATTAAAACTTAATCTAGATATTTGCATCTGAATCAAAAATTTGAACTAGCCCCAAAGTTTTACTTTTATTCACATGACTAGAGAAGTGATATTACCTGACAAAACCAAATCTAAGAACACATATCAGTTCTGCATACAGATCCTCCTTCCCTGACTTTTTGATATTCATCAGGACATTACCATGTCCATCTAACTTATCAATCACTAAGGAGAGACATTCCTGACAATATAATTGGAAGAAGAGATACCAAAATAAGTCACAGGCATGTAGCGGCATGTTTTCTTTCTCTACTTAACAGTTAACAAGAACAAGATATATATTTCAAGGTATACCTTGTTGGTTTGGTCATTTTTCAGAAGCAATTCCTCTTCCAGCCAAGTTACACATAAAGGCCGACACAAGTTCTTAATGACATCATTATAAATGGCCAAGAAATTTTCCTTGCTTAAGGTAGCAGCATTTGCAGAAATACAATCAACCTGTAGAAGTTGCAAAACCATAAGTTAGGACAATGAAACCACCTGTTTGTGTAGACAGAAAAAAATGGAAAGTTGTAAAAGTGAATAATCATGAGTGCTAATCCCCGCTCAGAATAAAAAGTACACACACACACACACACACACACACTATCCAATTTATGTGACACTCTTTTCTTTTTACTCTAAGGAATGATACGTTTCTATATTTAGAAACAAATTAACTTTAAACTTCCCATTTTCTCTTAGCAACATATAGCCTCAGAGGTGTCATAACATGTTTAAGACATAAAGCTTCAAGAGTCTTTCTTTTTTAAATTCTATGCCCAGTCAAAACACCTTCCCATAAAATGTCATAGGGGGAGCAAAAGATAACTTTGAGATGAAATATCATGTATCAGTGTCTCCATTACCACACCAAAATCAGTATTTGCCACCGAAAAACCTGACTTAAATATATTGCTTTAGAAAAGGCTAATTCCTGACCACAACCTTATTAGAATGCAAAGATATGGGCCAAATGCATCAATGAAATGGTAGTTAACATTCCTTTATCCTCTATAAGTTTCATTAGCAATTACATTTAAACAGCCCTAATTACCTAAGGTGTGATCAAACAGAGAAGTCCGTCATTTTAAAAAATCACCAAGTTGTTCTATTCAAATTCACAAGGCAATGATAGAGACAGTGCCTGCCTCTTTCTTGAGTAACTGAAAAGATGCCCAAAGTAACCTCAACCTTGGACCCTGGGCAAGAGCACATAAGTTTGAAGGCAGTCTTCCATAGTTTTGTTCAAATTCAATAGGTATAGCACCAAAGTCCAATTCTTCTTTTGTAGAAGACAGAGAACTCAGGAGCTTTCCTTTCACTACATCCCAGGCAAATTTTGTATTATTGTAATTTTCGTTTCTCCTAGCACTGCAATTAAACGAAAAGTAATTCAGCAATAAAAAATGATATGTGAATCAAACCAAGTCAAAGACTGCAAGACACCTAAAGTAAGCTAATATACTACTTGCATCAGTAAAAGGTCCCATCTAATACCATTCTTACCTACCAGAAAAGGAAGTCCCATCAGTGTCCATGTTTTTGCTTTGGATCTTTACTCTAACATTTGAAGGTATTACACCAGCTAGATATGTTAGAAATATACTAGTCATTAGAAGCATTTGATCAATGGCAGGAATCAATTCAGAAGTTATTGATGCATCAGCATCAACAAGAGAAGCAACTGGAAAAACCCTATTGCAACTCTGCATGTTTTGTCTTCTTTCCAGTTTTTTTAAGTAAGGAGTAATGAGCTTCGAAATATTTGATGATGGCGATCCGGATACTCTATAACTTCCAAAGCAATATCCCCTGAATCAAACATTGCAAGTATCAGACTACCAAATAAGTAAATTTTTGCATAATGATGGCAGTTGAACAACAAAAGAGGAGAGCCTATTAAATCAAGAACAATTAAACAATGAAAAGGGCATAGAAGCACCTACATTAAGCAATCACATCGAATCTAACAACCAGAATGCTAAAAGGATAACACAAACTTCAGGCTTATACAACTACACATCAGTCAAATAAAACCAGAGTTATTCAAGGAGGATATGCGACCTGTGTATCAACATAGCTGAGCTTTTAGACACAAAGAGCTGCTCTGAGAAACTTCCATTGACCGGCAGCTTAGAACTTGATGGGAAGGCCACCTGTCCTGTCATCTAGAGTTTGCGGTCTTCCCAGTCAGAAGATCCTATTGCTGGTTCGCATCCTACAAAAGGTCAAACCCCTCTCGGCTTCCAAGGAACAACTACATAAATGACAATCATAATAAATTTAGTTCATTTGCCCCAATACAGTCTGGTCACATCAAAACAGTGGTGTTAAGGGGCAGCAGATTTTTAGTTATCAGTTAAGAATATAAGAACAATATGCTTACCTACAATGCAAGAACAAAACCCCGATAATAAATATATTCCACAACAAAAAACATGTTTCTGTTCTCTCGTAAGTAAACATTTGCCCTTTTTCTTATATAGTGTTAATACAGGGTAACAGGGATGATTGGACTTTAACATACTGTTTACAATCTTTGTGCTAAGAAAGGCACCAAGGGTCACTCCTGCTCCCCTGTTCTAATTCTCTCCTTTTGAAGAGGAAGGCAGCTAGCTAGGTCACTCACTAATCTCAACGTCATGCATCAGATATGACCTGCGGAACTTTATATATGTAACCAGTTCAGAACTCTAGAACTAACTGTTGAACCCTTCAAAGAAATTACAGTCTGCCCTTATCAGCAGGACACCAAAGTATGATATAAGATAAGCATAATGTGCCTCGATTCTGTGCCAAAGAAAATATGACAGTTCAATTCCCATTGGCAAGCTGTTTGTACTGATCCCCGAGTGTTTACACTAGCAATTCACAGTTTTCACTCACTGCATTTTGCTCGAATTATATAAACATTTCTTTTAAGAGAATGTAAATACATATTTACACACATATTTCGAAGTATAGACTCCTATTTAATCGGAAAGTTGCAGAACACAATAAGCTACGGTTAATTTTTCGCCTCATATCAACATACAGATACACTTACAAAGAAACGTTCCGTACTTAGATTATTTTGAGAAACTGAAACAGAGAGCGGATAGTAAAAATGCATTACCTAGAAGCGTAAAGCCATAATTGAACTTAGAGCTCAAAACGACGACCAGACCGTATATACATAGTTCCAGTAGTAGGAAAAAGTAGCATCAATGGAGGAGTCAAAGGAGAAAATGATGAGCAAATGCAGAATCAAGGCAATGGCAAGTGGCGAGGATTGAGAATTTGTGGATCAGAAATATGCGTACCTTGATTGGAGGATGGCCCTTTCGAATCAGAGAACCCAAATAA
The DNA here is from genome assembly GCA_035772735.1 of Datura wrightii. NCBI lineage: Eukaryota > Viridiplantae > Streptophyta > Magnoliopsida > Solanales > Solanaceae > Datura > Datura wrightii. Next base: position 4,492,709 of record JASDFA010000011.1, read on the forward strand.
CCCTTTATTTTCCTCTCTTTCTAGGTATACTAGAGATGACCAACACAATAACCCGACGAAAAAACACGGTCGAGATGAGCTGGTTTTTCCCATTTGTAATATTAAATTACAGCTAGGGGGTACAACATCTGGGGTGGTGGCGCAGTTGGCTAGCGCGTAGGTCTCATAGCTTTACGAGTTATCCTGAGGTCGAGAGTTCGAGCCTCTCTCACCCCATTCTTTTTTCCTTAGCGGTTTCGGATATCAGATAACATATAGATATGCATTTTTAAAAAATTGATATTCAAAAAGATATTTGTATTATAAGAAGAATACTGAAATATCGAATACCACCACGAAGTATATAATTACATATATATTATTATAATACTAGCAAATGTATAAAATAATATTAGTATAGTTTAGACGTTGGAATTTTGACTACCATATCTTGATTGAAATGTCATTTTTGTATAATTGATTAACGAAAAAAATGGCATGTTTGTATTGTAGTTTGAATATTTCTACATGCACAATGTGTTAATTGATATAATTGGGACATTTCTTGAAAAGTCAAAGTCATAATTCTATATTATATTAGTATATGTAAGTCGAAATAATGAAACCAAACAAATTATGGTTATCGATTTACTGTGCCACAAAATATCAATACCAAATTAACTTAATATGATAATGGTACAATATTTTAAAAAACCAAAATCTAAAATTATTCAACCAAAATTTTCAATATCATACTATCTACCCTGCCTTCTTCTTGTTGTTAATTAAATAGACGGAAATAGAAAATTTAGTAGCTTAGTTTATTAACTATCTGAACTTTCATTTTATTGGTAAGAGTTTCATTTTTCACCCGCAATCCCATTCTCATTTTTCCTTCTCCTATGCATTTGTTAGATTATTATATTCAAACTGGCTTTAATTGTAGTCGATGTGGGCAAACTTCATACAAAACATTGTGTTGCCTCCTTCACCTTCTCCCAATCCTCCTCCTCAAGTGAAAATACACAAGAGCTATTTGTTGAATGTAATGACATCAAAATTCTTGGTGTGCTTTCATCCATATTTGGTTTAGCAGCAAGATTTCAGTAGACTTAACAAATTATTCCATTCAACTGTTATAATTTTTGTTAGTGTGCATATTATAATAAACCATTAAAATATAAAGTATATATGCTAAGTTGGTTATTAATTTGTGATATTGATTGTTTTTTTCCATAGATTTAACAAGAATCCTCTTCGGCCCATAAAATTGATCATGGTTGGCAACAATTTGAGTTGTTGACATATTACTTGAAGAGGCGAAGTAAGCCTAGAGTAGCAACCTATTACGGTTTTTCAGACCCCTTTGATATCTTATTAGTCTAGCGCTAGTGCCCCTGTAGAGTAAGTCTTTTTTATTATCAATGAAACCGAAAGAAAGAAAAAAATCGATCAAGACAATTTCCGTGAAATTCTTTCATTTCATAGAAGTTCATTCTTATTCTTACGAAGCAAATAACATTTTCTATTGATTTGTCTCCTGGACTGTACCTATTCTGATTCTGAATTATCCGTAGCTACGCTGTTCCCAAGGACTAGCAAAATCGAAATAGCGAAATTCTTGGGTCATCTCAATGGGTTCAGAAACCACACGCTTCTCTGGATCATTACAGTGTACTTCTACATATCCACTCAGAGGAAGGTTTTTTCGTAATGAATGACCCTCGAAACCATAATTTGTTGATATACGAGATAGATTCGGATGATTGATGGAAGAAACACCAAACATACCCCAAACTCCTCGCTCCCACCGGCCGACTAATGGAAATAGACTGACTACCCGAGATATTCATGTTACTTCATCTGCACTGGTTTGTACACGAATGCGTGAGTTATACATAATACTCAATAAATTATAGACCACTTCAAATCTTTGTTTTCTAGAGGGATAATTACCTCCGCAAATATCGATGAAACTTGAACCCTTGTATAGATATGTAATTTCAAAAAAAAGCACAACAATTAAAATAGATAATCCGTATTGATATCTCATCTATTCCCATGTCCCGATCTTTTCATTTATTATTGTTATAGTAACATCTCACGCTAGGTTGTAGACCATTAATCTATCTTGTTCAATTACGTATTTCCGAGTGGCTAAAAACAAAATTTATAAACGCCGGCTATTCCTTAAATAGTGTCCTAAAATAGGGATATGTGCACTTCCTATTTTATCCGCGTATAACAGAACCGAACCTTCAGATAGGTCTCCTTCCAAAACCCTACCCCTAACTTCTAAACCCTAAATCAATTTCACATTTCTTCCCCGAAACACTACAGGTCTTTCGCAGGAAATAAAGATGGTGAAGAAAAGCAAGAGTAAGCAATTACTACTCTATTCTATTAACGTTTCTTCAGATTTTCTTTTGATTTTTTGTGTTGATTTTTTTTTTTTCAATTGGGGGCTGTTGCAGAGAGTAAGAGCAAGAGGGTATCACTGAAGCAGAAGCACAAGATTATAAGGAAGGTAAAAGAGCATCACAAGAAAAAGGCCAAGGAGGCCAAGAAGCTGGGCCTTAACAAAAAGACTAAGGTGGAGAAGGACCCAGGAATCCCCAATGATTGGCCCTTCAAGGAGCAAGAGCTTAAGGCCCTTGAGGCTCGTCGTGCTCGTGCTCTTGAGGAATTGGAGCAGAAGAAAGCTGCCCGAAAAGAGAGGGTAATTAGTTTTTTTTTTTAATTCCAAATTGAGCAGAATGTATATTGAGGATTCATATATTCAGACGAAACTAGTTTAGGTATAATCATTGTTATTGTTTTAAGATGTTTTTGATGCTTTGCTTGACCAGATATTTACATGGAAGTTAATCTCACAATTGAGAGACAGTGCAATGGGGTCTACATTGACTTGACTATTATTAAAAAAAGTGATCTTTTTGCTATGTTTGATTGTTTCATGTGATGCTTCTTGATTCGTCAGGATTCAATTGAAATGTTGAATTGACAATATGGAAATCATACCATGGTCGTATAATTCATTAGTGCTCACAGGTTATCTGGCAAGAATAAATTGATTTAAGGATGTTTTAATCCATTGGAATGGTATCCTTGAAGAGTCTTTGAGATCCAAACCCAATTTCTAGTTGGGAAAAATTCTCTTTTGGTGGATAAGGTTCTCTTGCATGTTACAGTTCTGTCCTTCAACAGTCTTTTCCTCATGGTATTTGGGCAGTTGTTTAACTATCATAACATTGGTTTCCAGGCTAAGAAAAGAAAGCTAGGGCTGGTCGAGGATGATGACACCAATAAACTTGCAGACATGGCTTCGGGAGAACAGAATTTTATGGAGGACAAGGGAAACAACGATTCAACTGCTTTTGTAAAAATCCGTGGTATGTCAAATTCTATTCTTTGTTTTTATCATGGATTGGTTGTGGGAAGAGGTGGTAGTGGTTTTGCTTCTTTACCTCTTTTTCTCCGTTTGGTATTTTACACTTGCTTATCCATGCAGATAACTCGGAAAGGGCTTTCTACAAGGAGTTAGTCAAAGTCATTGACGCTTCTGATGTCATTTTAGAAGTGCTTGATGCTCGAGACCCTCTTGGTACACGCTGTCTTGACATGGAAAAGATGGTGATGAGATCAGGACCTGGAAAGCATCTTGTGTTGCTCCTCAATAAAATTGGTATCCCCTTTCTCATTTTATTTATAGCATTATCCTGTATCTACCTTCACTCTCACTTTATGGTTAAATGGATCACAGATAGCTCATTTTCTAATACCCACATGTCTGTGCTATTCTAAGTAAAAGATTATCATCAGGTGGAGTTCTTATTTGACCAGAGTGAGTGACAGTGACTTATAGAAGCACAAAAGAAGTGGAATTATTTTTTTCATGATAAAGTATATGTGTGGCTATATCTGTATATATTCGTTACTCCACTTCTTTTTGGTATAGATCAAAAACATCCAAACTGCTAATTTATATACACTACCTTATATGAAAGTTTGGCGTGTTACTTTTTAGGTGTTCATAGGGATGTCATTATTTACTTTTTGACTTTGTATTCAGATCTTGTTCCTCGGGAAGCCGCAGAAAAGTGGTTAAAGTATCTGCGAGAGGAATTACCAGCAGTTGCTTTCAAGTGTAGCACCCAAGAACAGAAGTCAAACTTGGGCTGGAAGTCTTCCTCAAAGGCTGGAAAGACTACAAATCTTTTGCAGACAAGTGATTGTCTTGGAGCTGAGAATTTGATAAAATTGCTTAAGAATTATTCACGAAGTCATGAGGTACTTCTAGGATCAATTTCTTTATTGGGTTCTCACCTATTTATCTTGCTGCTCAGTTCTGGAGTAAGCATTGGAACTTCAGCTGTTATCTTTTGTGCACAAGCTGTCTTATCATGCTTCAAATTTGGCTGCATGCGCAAGTTCATTGATTCTAATCTGGGTTTCAGTGTCAATCAAGTTCATTGTTCAATTCCATTCTAGAGGATTCATGATATTAAGACTTGTTTTACTTTGACTGTCAACCTAAAACAGCCCCCATTTATATGTGGAATTAAGATCACATAGTTTACATTGATGGGATTCATATTGTTGGTGTTGTTACACTTGCATTAGGTTGGGTTTGCAACAACTTGTATGTCGATGTAGGAATAAGTATGAAATGTGGAGAACCCTATTTTTCTTGAAAGACAGTTGTAGCAACATTGGAAGAACTTGGGCCCCGAATAGAGCAAAATGGATACAGAGGATTATATAGTTGACCCAACTTATTTGGAATTGAAGCATAGTTGATTGATTGATTTTCAATATCCACTAGCTGCTTGTGATGATAAAGTTCCATACAGACATCATATGCTCCGTGATTCCAGTAGTCAGTAGATAAAGATGGGTAGAATTTAAAATCCACAGAAAAGCTTCAACTCTTAAACCGTCTCTCCATCCTCTCCTTCACTCTAACCAGACTGAGTCTCTTGTCTCTCAGTTGCCTTATCTGGGTGGATCATGAACAGTAATTTGCTTCTAGGTTGCTATCTCACATGCAGTTTCCATAGCTTTTCAACGTCGAAGATCCCCATGATGTGCACCACCTGAAGATTCACATAGTTAGGTACCACCTAATAGCTGTCTTAACTCTTACCACACTACTTTTAGTAATTTTTCCGTTATAGGGGTGGCATTCTTTTTCTCCATAACTTTCTTGGCTTATCCAGGTGTCTGGTGAAAATGGACAGGTGAAATTAACATAAGAAAATTTAGCGTACTCCGGAGGACTTTGGTGTATGGGCAATGAATTACCTACCTGTCTCTAGTAAATATTGATGTCATTTTATTGCCTTTTTTGCTTTAGATATGCTGGTTCCATGCTAATGCTTGTTACTTGTTGCAGATCAAAAAATCAATCACCGTTGGTGTCATTGGTCTGCCAAATGTTGGTAAAAGTAGCCTTATTAATAGCTTGAAGAGATCTCACGTAGTCAATGTTGGTGCTACACCTGGATTAACAAGATCCATGCAAGAAGTCCAGTTAGATAAGAATGTAAAGTTGTTGGACTGCCCTGGGATTGTGATGCTTAGGTCATCAGCAGAGAATGATGCAGCTATTGCTCTTCGAAATTGCAAGAGGATAGAGAAGTTAGATGACCCAGTTGGTCCTGGTAACTAGATTTGGTTTAGCATCTTTTGCATTACTCTTATGTGCTATTTCAATGGTAGATTGATGTGGTTGACTTGAGCTTGTACTGTGGGTTGTGCAGTAAAGGAGATACTCAAACTGTGTCCGTCCAGGTTGTTAGTAACTATATACAAGGTTCCTAGCTTTGATTCAGTCGATGACTTCCTTCAGAAAGTTGCTACTGTTAGGGGTAGGCTAAAAAAGGGTGGAATTGTTGACATTGACGCTGCTGCAAGGATTGTTCTGCATGACTGGAATGAAGGTATGTGTGGTAACTGTTAAGATTCCTCGAGGGTAGAGTTGAATTTGAAAAGGACGAGTATTTCTATGTTCATACTAGTAGTTTGATATCTGTTCGACACATCTCAGGGAAAATACCATACTACACCATGCCTCCGTCTAGGAACGTAGGGGAGCATTCAGAGGTGAAGATAGTTTCAGAACTTGGAAAAGAATTCAATGTGGATGAAGTTTATGGAAGTGAATCCTCAATTATTGGAAGCCTCAAATCAGTCGATGATTTTCACCCAGTTGAAGTTCCGTCAAATTGCCCTGTTAACTTTGACGAGACCATGCTAGAGGTAACTGATTTGCTTTTGGACTTTCTTATTTTTCTGATCAATCTTTTTCAACATTTTTCTTGAAGTTTGCTCTGCAAATCGAAGTGTTTCTATTTCCACCAGCGCATCACGTACAAATAGTAGTGTATCATTGCTAATTCTTAACCTTACACATTCACAAATTAAATTTTGATTGGAAGAAGCACAAGTAGAGTTTATGAAACTTCTTTTCATGGATAGTTATATTGCAGGGTTCTGTTTTTAATAACTGAGCTCTCTGATCAAAACTTATTTCTCTTTGGAAAAGTTTTTCAGCATAAGAGCACCTAAAAAGAAAACAGAACATGAGCTCTTGAATTTGCAGCGTTATCCTCTACATCGCCCTTGTCTGAACAAGTTGTGGCATCTATCGACGAAGTGTTCTTTTTTAACTGCAGGACAATTTGGAGCAACCGGTGACTCAGAGTGGTAATGCAACGGACAACCTTGTTAGTGATGACGGAGATGAGGCAATGGATGCAGGAGAAGATGAGACAGGTCGCACAAGTGGCAAGAGCGCTAGCAGCAGACAAAATGAGAAGTTATATACTGAGGAAGGCATGCTAAATACCAAACTTAGAAAAGCTGAGAAGAAAAGGAGGAAGAAAGACAGAGCCTCTACTACCAGTGATATGATGGATGGTGATTATGACTTTAAGGTAGATTATTTCAAGAAGGAATCCATCATGGATGATGCTGAGGATGATATTACAACTGATGAAAGCAAGAAAAACAGATTTGAGCTACCATCTGGGAATGAGTTGGATAATGAATGAAGAGACGTCACAAGGAATTAACTTTTTTGACGGTGGATCGAGTCACTCGGTAGCTGTACTAGAACAAGCATGCACCCATGGTATGGAAGCTAGCTCGAACTCCACCGCATTATCAAGAAAAGGAATTATATTTTTTGATTGGATCTTATAGTTAGAGTATTCATTTGCCTTGTAAATCTTTTGATTTGAAATTAAAATTTTCCTTTCAACTACACTGCAAGTTCAATATCTTGCTTTTGCTGCTAAAAAAAAAAAAGTTGTTGAGATTTATGTAGTCTAAGTTCCAACATAAAAATTAAATACAAGTTTTATTTTTTTCCTATTTCCACACTGTTCTGTACCATCCAACATTGGATCTGACGGATGAAAGAGATGTTCTGGACCAGCTGTTGCAGGTAGGCAGTATCTAGTTAGCCCATCATTATCACATATCAAACATGTCATTCTAGATTTCTAGTATATTAAATGGCTTTAAAATGAAGTCATTTTTGGTTGGCTCCAGCAGTTAGTTGGGATCCAAAATAAGTTGTTACTTCAATTCCATTTTGGTTGCACCTGCTAGCTCAACATCAACTTTCCCCAACCCTCCACTACCATTAGTCATCCCATCAATTACTCGTAGATTAAAAAAATGAGTAAATTCAGCTAATCCTCTTATCCCATCAAAATCACATTGATATCAATTTCACGCATTGTCATCAAATAACAAAGTAGATTTTACCCCCAAAGCCCTCAACAATCCGGGGTACCTTTTAGGAGAGGCAGGTCAAGAGCAAGTTCAAAATTCAGTCTCAATTCAGATACATAAAATGGGGTCTGAGTCTCAATTTGAATATCAAATTACTTTTTCTTAATGTCAAAGGAAGTTTAAAAATTAATCAAAGACGTATTGTCTGAATGTATAAAATGTACATTTATATTACACATTGATATAGGTTTAATTGTTTACTTGGAATGACATTATCAGCACACTTATAAAAATAATATAATTAACAATTTCTGAAGTTCCGCGTAAAACAATATTCGTATTAATTTTCAAAGTCAACTAATTGTGCCCATCCACTCTGAAATGAGAAGGTAATATACCAAAAAGGATTTGGTATTAGGAAATAATCTTTATATGTCTCCTTATAATTTAAATCTTTATGTTATTTTTATAGAATTTCGATGTTATTTTTTAGATTGAAGAGTCAAAATATATTTAAAATATTCAAATTTAAGTTTTTTATTTAAATTATGTGTCTATTTTGTCTACATGAATTATTATTAATTTTTTGTCAAAACATATATTAACTATCAATTATTCCCTTTTCTTATTCAGGTAGGAAAAGAACAACTGATAGTTGAGATATGTTTCAATAAATATTTGATGATAGTTCAAATAGAACACTCGTATACTTGATAGTTTAGATGGAAAAAATTAAAAAATCACAATACCTGATAATTCATTTTTTTTCATTTACTTCATTGTTTATTTATTATATAAAAATTAAAATCAAAATGAATAGGCTTTTAACAATTATAATTATTGTCTATGCATATGTACATAACTTACGAAGACGGAAATTTCCGTTTCAAAATGTGCGGAGAAATAAAAACCAGTGAAGGCTCCCGTACGTTATTTCCGATGACCCACATGGGCAGTAGTTTAACAACTAAGCCACTTTTGGTAGGTGTTTGGACATGCAATTTCATAACGCAGTTTGAAATTTTGAGATAAAATTAGCGTTTGGATATGAGATTTCATCTCATAATTTTAAATCATGAGATGAAATCACAAATTCTTCAAAAAGTTTAATTTGAAATTTCAAATCATGAGATGAGATTTTTCAAATGCAAAATTTAATCCATAAGTTCATATTTTGTAAAAAAAAATTCATTTTATATATACCAACAATATTTACCAATCATTTATGTAACAAATATAAACAATCTTTGCCAACTATTATATTGTCCATGGGGAGATTGTCCGTACTATTAAAAAGTAGTACACTACATCTCATGTTTAATTTTACTTTTTATTGAACTAAAGTTCTATTGTTAAGTTGTAATTTTTTAAATAAAAAGAATAACTTTGTGATAATGTATTATATTTTATTATGAACTTTTACCTTATTTGGTTAGATTGTATAAGAATTTTGAGCAATTTAAATAGTTTTTACAACTTATGAGGTTCGTATATTCATAAAAAAAATACAACTTAAAAAACTCAAATTGCATATCCAAACAAAACTTCAAACTTCATCTCATATGATTTCATATCATGATTTCAAATTGTGATTTCATCTCGCATGACCAAACGAGCTCTTAGTGTATGAATTGTGTATAAAATATGAAAATTTTAATTAATTTAGGCGTATTTTTATTTTTTGGGTCTGAAATTTATATAAATATTGATATACCTTCTGTCACTTTTAGTTGTTTATCAAGTTATATTATATGTTAATAGATACACATAAAAAGGGTATAAAATCTGATTTTTAATAAAGTTTCTAGAAAGTTTTGTGTCAACTGTGTATGAAAAGTTAATTACTAAATTCGTTATTTCCTAAGAAAAGAAATTATGGATGAAACTATAAAAATCATATCAACTTTATGTATTAAACATGGTTTTTCAATAGAACTTGTATTGAAGAGAAACAAGGAAGAGGAAAATATACGTGTATGAAAATGTTAAAGGAGAGAAGGTGAATTTTATGGTAATAAAACAATCGGAGAGAATTTTTGGGGATTTAAAGAAAAGAAATATATTGTATGAAAAAGTCGAGGAGAGAATGAATTTCAATAATCTGAGAGAAATTTATAGAAAGATAATAATCTGGGAGAATTTTGTGAAAGTAATATCAAGAAAATGTATTTAAGGGGATGAATATATTTCAGCAGTTGCTGCATATGTTTTAAGCAGTTGGTGAATCTGTTGTTACAAAATTGAAATCCTAATTAAGCGGCGATGACGAAGACAAATAAACGGATGAGGAGTTGGTGGAGGTGGTGACAATAGAAAAAGAAGAGTAGCGATAATAATGGAAGAGGATGTGATGGTGGAGGAAAGGGAGGTAATGATAGCGGAGGAGGGGGGAGAGGGGGAGGATGAGGCGGGGGAGAGGGAGAGGAGGAGTGGATTGGGATGGGTTGGGAGGGGGTGAATAGAGATAGAGGGGAGATAAGAGTTTTGTGTAAAATTATAAAACTTAAAAATTTTTAAAATTAATATCAATAACACTAATTTTAAAATTATTAACTCTACTCAATAATTAAAACTCGTATAACTTTTTTTAAATTTTGAAACTCTTTTTATCACGTTTAATGGACTAGCCCACGCTTCTCTCTTTGCTTGTATGTACACATAAATATAGGCACATACTTTTTTCGGTGTTTTCTCAGTTTCATTTTTATTTTTCGCTCTCTGCAAATCGAAATAGCTAGGGTTTTTGTTGCTTCTCCTCTGTGAGAAGAGAGAGAAAAATGGGGCAACAATCGTTGATCTACAGCTTCGTTGCTCGAGGAACGGTGATTCTTGCCGAATATACTGAGTTCACCGGGAATTTCACCAGTATCGCATCGCAGTGCCTCCAGAAACTTCCTGCTTCCAACAATAAGTTCACCTACAACTGTGATGGCCATACTTTTAACTACCTCGTTGATGACGGCTTCAGTGAGTTCTTTTCTTTTCATTTTCTCTCTCTCTGTGTTTGTTTGTCTGATCTGTAAGTCGACTGGTTTTTTTCTGATCTGTTGTACGTGATTATCTGTTTGTTTGATCTGACTATGCGTCCAGTTCAAATTTAACGATCAGTTCCATTTTCATTTGAATCACTATTACTTTCCAGGTGCGCCTGTGCTTTGTTCTCTTCTGCTTCTCTGTCTCGGCTCCTCTATATATGATGTTGACTGTGTTAGATCTTAGTCAAACACTGAGAAGTGATCAATTTCCCGGCGTTGAGTTCGAATTGAAGCAGAATTTTGGTTTAGATCTCTTTCATTTTGTGAACTGTTTGCGATAATCAGGATATGAGAAAGTCGTTTAATCAGAAAACTAGAGGATATGGATTTGTATGGAAGATTCTCCAATTATACGCTGTGCCTGTGTTCGGTTGAATCACTTTTTGAGATTTGGTCAGTTTGATGTTCTTTATAAGAATCTACAGACATTTGCTGTTTCTTCTTTTGCCTTAGCAGCGAAGATGACAATGCATCTTTGATTCATTATGTTGATATCGGATGCTTGACTTTCTACATGGTCTCAAGATAGATACTTAGCACCTTTTTAACTCAAGATAGAAACTAGCACCCTTTTAATTTTAAGATTACCTTTAGTTAATCGTGGACTGTGAGCAGATATTGAGCAGATACCCAGGCATGATTGCTTGTCTGATTTGTGCTCGTCTTGTAACTGATTCACGAAATACAAATTTGCAAATCTTGCATAGCCCTCCTAAATTTAGCATGTCGGATCACCAACTTTTATGGAGGTTAAATAGTATGTATTTCACTTGTTGCATCTGGAAGAATTTTTAACTATCTGAATATCATGTTGGATATGCATATTATTGAAAGGTGACATAAGAAAAAAATTCTGATGCAACTTTGCAAAGTATTTATTTTCTTAGGATACTGGTGTGCATTTACCTCTGTACTTAGAATCATGACTGCTGTCTGAGAATCTGATATTTAATGCTCCATTGTCATGCTGTTGTTTGCTTTTTGACATTTGTAACACTAATGGGCTTTATTTTGTACAACCAGCATACTGTGTTGTAGCTGTAGAATCTGTAGGCAGACAGGTCCCAGTTGCATTTCTGGAGAGAGTTAAGGATGATTTTACTAAGAAATATGGTGGAGGCAAAGCTGCTACAGCTGTTGCTAACAGCTTGAACAAGGAGTTTGGGTATTTTGGTTTTTCCCTTTTCATTCTCTGCTTCTCTCCTTTTTTAGTATTGAGTGCTGATATCCCAAGATCATGATTATAACTACAGGCCCAAAATGAAGGAGCAGATGCAGTACTGTGTTGATCATCCAGAGGAAATCAGCAAGCTTGCAAAGGTGAAGGCTCAGGTTTCAGAAGTGAAAGGTGTGATGATGGAAAACATTGAGAAGGTAGAGCGTATTCCCTCTGTACTACAGTATTGTTTTAAAAGATTTGATGTCCTGATGTGGGACTAGAAAGCATTTGAGAGTTCAAGAAACTATTACAGTTTGTTAATTAGAATTATGGCCTTGCAGGTCCTGGATCGTGGGGAGAAAATTGAACTTTTGGTGGATAAAACTGAGAATCTTCGCTCACAGGTTTGAATGCTGTGGAATTCTTTGTCTTTTTGGTGGATACATTATTCCATTTCCTGATTCTAAAAAATTGCTATCTTGAAGTGTTGACGACAAAGCCCTATTGCCAGTTATATGAATAAGAGCTGCTATCATATTTCATTTTTTTTTAAAATAAAAATTTGGTAGCACATACGGGGTGCCTGCTAGCTTTAGCAAATTGGAAGTGGTCTAGAAATATCCAGTTCCTTACTTAATTTGATGTGGTAATGATGCATCTGCAATTCATCCGGTGGTAACTTTTGATATGCAATGTTGAACAACAATTTGTGTTCGTTGTTCAACATTCTTATGTTTTGCTAATAATCACTTTGTCTAAACTGTTATAAATTCCGTAGGTCAAAATTAAAATGCTAGGACTTCTCCTTGAATTTCAGTAGCAAAGTGTAGGTAAACGAGTTAATTTGCACCTGCAGTTGGAATTTGGAACCCCTGAATTGGTGCATCAGCACAACTTAAGTTATATCCTTTTTCCCTTTTTGTCACTTACTTGTATCTGCTTTGTGTTATTGTTACTCGTCTGCTTTCATTTGAACAATATTGATGGGGGTCTCTGAAAGCGTATTATATTGCAGGCACAAGATTTCAAGACACAAGGAACAAAAGTGAGGAGGAAGATGTGGTTGCAGAACATGAAGATAAAGCTTATCGTCCTCGGCATCATTATTGCCTTGATTCTGATCATAGTTCTTTCAATATGTCATGGCTTCAAATGCCATTAGTTGTGGGGGTTCTTTTTCTTACTGTGCTTGTTATTGAACTATAATTCTTAATATTTCTAGCAGTAGCATGCCCTGTTCCTTGTAATTCTTTTTTTGGGTCTTGTTTTTTTACTCTATGCTGTGGAGGTATGATGAACAGTGCATGTTGTATAGCTTATTATGATGCTGCGAAGTGAGAATTGACTATACTGCTGAAAGTTTCTCCTTGGGAGGTCATTAGGTTCATGTGATTCTTCACGTGAATTAAACAGTACATGTTTTCCATCTTTTGTCCTCGCTTAGAGTGCTCTATTTTCAGCCTGCCATTTACGAGACAATATCATCCTTTTTGGGTGTTGGGGAGGCTGTCTCTCTCTCTCTCTCTCTCTCTTTTATCTATTCTTTTTTTAGGATTGAGATATCTGCCTAGAACCAAACTTTTAGGACCAACAATAGTCGCGAGGTTGTTTTTGGGTGCTTTTTTTCTCTTTTAATGCTGAAAACTTTCTTTTTCAAATAATAGATGAATTTGGACGTCTTTTATTGGAGTCTGTAACCAAACAGGTAATAAAATAATATTAAAATTTTAAATTGGACGCTTTAAATTGAGGTTAATCAAATAGGACATCTTGTTTGAACAGGTCTTAAAATCTGTTAACCAAAATAAAATATATAAATTGATGTACCTTGCTTGGCTTTCAATAAGGTCCTATGTTATTTTTGAAGTTTTTTTTATATCGTTGATCTTTGAATGAGGTCCTATTATTTAGCTTTCCATTTGAAGACTCTTTTGAATATTTTCTCTCAAATTGTTGAACAGATTTTTGTGTTTGACAATTAGGAAAATGTCAAAGAATTTACTATCTTTTTCTTCTAGTGTGTTTCTATCTTCCTTCTAGGTCTTGCTATTTGAGGAAGTTCCCATCCATTTGATATCATGAAAGTCCCTTTTTCATGAAAAATTCTTAGGAGTATTAATAGTCGTTTGTTTCATACTCCTAAAAATTTTATGAAACAACTTGGGAGAATTTTCGGGAATTTAAAGGAAAGGAGAATGTTGTATGAAAAAGTTGAGGAGAGAATATAGATTTCAACAATCCGAGAGAAATTTATGGAAAGATAATAATTTGGGAGAATTTTGTGAAAGCAATATTAAGAAAACGCTATTTAAGGGTGGGTCTCGTTAAATAAAATAATTTAATTAAGGGAAAAGGCACAAATATATCCCTCTACTTTAATTTAATAACTAATTTTATCCTCCGTCATAATATAGGATCAAATATACCCCTGTTATTATCAAAATATTCAAAAATATCACTCATTTGGATGTAATTCCCAAATAAGGGGTATTTTAAATGTGATTTGGAATATGACACTTAAAATCGAGTTTGAAGGACTTATGTTAATCGAAGTGTGTCAGATTGACCAATACGGTTTGGCAAAGAAACGCATAATATATTTGTTAAAAAGTTAACTTTTTGAAGTTGTGTTTTTTTAAAAATATATTATAGGAAAAAAATATGAAATTTATGAGTGGAAATTTTTAAAATTCAAAAATTTATTTGATATAATTTTTCAAAATTTAAAAGTTAAATTTTTATTATTTAAATATTTAAAGGTAAATTTTTAAAATTTATTTTTAAAAAATGGACCTCATAAAATTGAATTTTTATATCAAAGGTTGAATTTTAATTTACCAAGATAAATTTATTAAATTACCTATAAATATTTATTTAATAATATAAAAACTTAACTTTTAAATATTTTAAATTTTCAAAAATTATATCAAATCAATTTCTAAAATTTTCACTCATAAAATTTTAAAATCTGCACACCACATTGGTCAATATAACACAGTTCGATTAATATAAGTCCTTCAAACTTTATTTTAAGTGTCATATTCTAGATTTCATTTAAAATACCCTTTGTTTGGTGATTCCATCCAAATAAGAGGTATTTTTGAATACTTTGATAACAACAGGGGTATATTTGACCTTATAGTATGACGAAGGGTAAAATTAATGATTAAATTAAAGTAAAAAGGTATATTTGACCCTTTTTCCTTTAATGAAAATGTTTTTTATCGTATTTTGATTTTTTGTTATATTTAGAAAAAATTTGAGTGAAATGTTTGTAAAGTGAACACTCCTGTTATATTTTGTAATATTGACTTTTATATATTATAGAGATACATTATTTTTTCTAAATTTACTTGCAATGAATTTTTTAAATTAAAATAGAAGTAAAAGATGAGAAATGATTTTCTAGTCCTTTAAAAATATTTTTTAAATTTATAAATATTTTTTTATTAAGAGATTTTTATTTTTACATATAATAAATTATTATTTTTATACATTACAAATGATATATACATTTCATTCAAAGTGTAAAAAATAAAAAATCTCATTTTCTCGAAGGGGGCGCAAAAGGGGTAGGGGTATCTTATTTTATGTAAATAGAGTACGCTTATATATATATATGTATTGAAATTTTCTTATTTGAATTCTTAGTTCTGATATTTATTTCTCTTTTTTTTCACCTTCAACATTAGGTACTTTTACTAAATCATTTCGTAAGACCTAACGCTTTATATCAATTAATGTATATATTGCAGTAATACTCATATTAATTTTAACTTTTAAGAGGCGTGCAAAATATAAAATAAATTAAAAAACTATAAATTCTTTTAATCAAAATTTTATATTATATTATTATTTTTTTATAATGATTTTAAATTATAACAATAAAAAATATTATAAATATCTGATATAAATAAATAATTTTATAGAAAAAAAGGAACAATACAGGAAATATTGCGTAAAAAATAGCTGGACAATTTGTTCTCTCTATGTGTATTCGGTGGGGTCTTCCCAAAATCAAATCGAAATTCATCGTCGCAGCATATTCACGCTTCTCTCTGCTTGTATGTATAGACACATACTTTTTTCGGTGTTTTTCTCAATTTCATTTTTATTTTTCGCTCTCTGCAATTCGAAATAGCTAGGGTTTTTGTTGCTTCTCCTCTGTGAGAAGAGAGAGAAAAATGGGGCAACAATCGTTGATCTACAGCTTCGTTGCTCGAGGAACGGTGATTCTCGCCGAATATACTGAGTTCACCGGGAATTTCACCAGTATCGCATCGCAGTGCCTCCAGAAACTTCCTGCTTCCAACAATAAGTTCACCTACAACTGTGATGGCCATACTTTTAACTACCTCGTTGATGACGGCTTCAGTGAGTTTTTTTCTTTTCATTTTCTCTCTCTCTGTGTTTGTCGTTTGTTTGTTCTGATCTGTAAGTCGACTGGTTTTTTTCTGATCTGTTGTACGTGATTATCTGTTTGTTTGATCTGACTATGCGTCCAGTTCAAATTTAACGATCAGTTCCGTTTTCATTTGAATCACTATTACTTTCCGGGTGTGCCTGTGCTTTGTTCTGTTCTGCTTCTCTGTCTCGGCTCCTCTATATATGATGTTGACTGTGTTAGATCTTAGTCAAACACTGAGAAGTGATCAATTTCCCGGCGTTGAGTTCGAATTGAAGCAGAATTTTGGTTTAGATCTCTTTCGTTTTGTGAACTGTTTGCGATAATCAGGATATGAGAAAGTCGTTTAATCAGAAAACTAGAGGATATGGATTTGTATGGAAGATTCTCCAATTATACGCTGTGCCTGTGTTTGCTTGAATCACTTTTTGAGATTTGGTCAGTTTGATGTTCATTATAAGAATCTAGAGATATTTGCTGTTTCTTCTTTTGCCTTAGCAGCGAAGATGACAATGCATCTTTGATTCATTATGTTGATATCGGATGCTTGACTTTCTACATGGTCTCAAGATAGATACTTAGCACCTTTTTAACTCAAGATAGAACTTACTAGCACCCTTTTAATTTTAAGATCACCTTTAGTTAATCGTGGACTGTGAGCAGATGCCCGGGCATGATTGCTTGTCTGATTTTTGCTCTTCCTGTAACTGATTCACGATACAAAATTGCAAATCTTGCATAACCCTCCTAAATTTAGCATGTCAGATCACCAACTTTTATGGAGGTTAAATAGTATGTATTTCACTTGTTGCATCTGGAAGAATTTTGAACTATCCGAGTATTATGTTGGATATGCATTTTATTGAAAGGTGATATAAGAAAAAAATTCTGATGCAGCTTTGTAAAGTGTTTATTCTCTTAGGATACTGGTGTGCATTTACCTCTGTACTTAGAATCATGACTTCTGTCTGAGCATCTGATATGTAATGTGCCATTGTGATGCCATTGTTTGCTTTTTGGCATTTGTAACACTAATAGGCTTTATTTTGTACAACCAGCATACTGTGTTGTAGCTGTGGAATCTGTTGGCAGACAGGTCCCAGTTGCATTTCTGGAGAGAGTTAAGGATGATTTTACCAAGAAATATGGCGGAGGCAAAGCTGCTACAGCTGTTGCTAACAGCTTGAACAAGGAATTTGGGTATTTTGGCTTCTCCCTTTTCATTCTCTACTTCTCCCCTTTTTTATTGTGAATGCTGATCTCCCAAGACCATGACAGGCCCAAAATGAAGGAGCAGATGCAGTACTGTGTTGATCATCCAGAGGAAATCAGCAAGCTTGCAAAGGTGAAGGCTCAGGTTTCAGAAGTAAAAGGTGTGATGATGGAAAACATTGAGAAGGTAGAGCGTATTCCCCCTGTACTATAGTATTGTTTTAAAAGATCTGATGTCTTGATGTAGGTCTAGAAAGCATTTGAGAGTTCAAGAAACTGTTGCAGTTTGTTAATGAGAATTGTGGCCTTGCAGGTCCTGGATCGTGGGGAGAAGATTGAACTTTTGGTGGATAAAACTGAGAATCTTCACTCACAGGTTTGAATGCTTTGGAATTCTTTGTCTTTTGGTGGATACATTATTCAATTACCTGATTCTAAAAAATTGCTACCTTGAGTGTTGATGACAAAGCTCTATAGCCAGTTATATGAATAAGAGCTGCTATTTATAATAAAATAAAATTGATAGCACATCCCGGTTGCCTACTAGTTTACCAAATTGGAAGTGATCTAGAAATATCCAGTTCCTTAGTTAATTTGATGTACTGATGCATCTGCAATTCATCCGGTGGTAACTTTTGATATACAATGTTGAACTACAATTTGTGTTTGTTGTTCAACATTCTTATGTTTTGCTAATAATCACTTTGTCTAAGCTGTTATGAAATCCGTAGGTCAAAATTAAAATGCTAGGACTTCTTGAATTTCAGTAGCAGACTATTGGTTAACAAGTTAATTTGCACCTGCAGTTGGAATTTGGAACCCCTGAATTGGTGCTTCAGCTTACCTTGAGTGCTTTTTTTGTCACCTGACTTATATCTGCTTTGTATTATTGTTACTCATCTGCTTTCATTCGAACAAGAATGATGGGGGTTTCTGATAGCGTATCATATTGCAGGCACAAGATTTCAGGACACAAGGAACAAAAGTGAGGAGGAAGATGTGGTTGCAAAACATGAAGATAAAGCTTATAGTCCTCGGCATCATTATTGCCTTGATTCTGGTCATAGTTCTTTCAATATGTCATGGCTTCAGATGCCATTAGTTGGGGGTTCTTTTTCTTACTATGCTTGTTATTGAACTGTAATTCTTAATATTTCTAGCAGTAGCATGCCCGTTCCTTGTAATTCTTTTTTTTAAAAAAAATTATTTGGTCTTGTTTCTTACTCTATGCTGTGGAGGTATGATGAACAGTGCATGTTGTATAGCTTATTATGATGCTGCGAAGTGAGAACTGACTATACTGCTGAAAGTTTCTCCGTGGGAGCTCATTAGGTTCATGTGATTCTTCACGTGAATTAAACAGTACATGTTTTGCATCTTTTGTCCTCTCTTGAAGTGCTCTATTTTCTGCCTGCCATTTTCTAGACAATGTCATCCTTTTTGGGTGTTGTGGAGGTTGTTTCTCTCTTCTTTTTTTTTTTTAAATAATGATCGAGAAATCTGTCTAGAATCAACTTTTACGAGCAGCTATAGTTGAGAGGTTGTTTCTTGGTTCAATTTTTTTGCTCTTTTGAATGGTGAAAACTTTCTTTTCCGAATAATAGATGAATTTGGAAGTCTCTTATTTGAGTCTGTCACTAAAAAAATTTCAAGTTGGACTCTTTAAATTGATGTTAATCAAATAGGATACCTCGTTTAAAGTTGGACGAAATGTTAAAATCTGTTAACCAGAAAAAAAATACATAAATTAATGAACCTTGTTTGACTTTCAACAAGGTTCCTATATTATTTTTGAATTTCTTTTTATTATTTAATCTTTCAATGAGGTCCTATTATTTGGCTTTCCATTTGAAGACTCTTTTGAATAGCAAGTTTTATATATCGCATATTTTCACTCAAATTGTTTGATAGATTTTTGTGTTTGAAAATTAGGAAAATGCCAAAGAATTTACTTTTGTTTTCTTCTAGGTTGTTTCTACCTTACTTCTAGGTCTTGCTATTTGAGGAAGTTTTCATCCATTTGATATAATAAGAGTCCTTTTTTCATGAAAAATTCTTAGGAGTACTAATAGTTGTTTGTTTTATACTGCTAAGAATTTTTCTTGAAAAAGGACTTTTGTTATACGAAATGGATGGAAACTTCCTCAAATAGCAAGACCTAGAAGAAAGATGGAAACGTACTAGAAGAAAAAGAAAGTAAAATCTTTGACATTTTCCTAATATTCAAACACAGAAACTTATCAAGCAATTTGAGAGAGAAAATGTGATGTATAAAACTTCTTATTCAAAAGAGTTTTCAATGGAAAGCCTGTGGCAATTAATCATAAAAGAGGAAGCATAGTGTATGAGGACAATTTGACAAATAATTAGACCTCGTTGATCTTTCAACTTGGTTACATTTATTTATTTATAAAAAAGGACCTGGAAGTCAAACGAGGTACATCAATTTATATACTTTTTCTTTACACAAATGGTGGTTAACAGATTTTAACACCTCGTTCATTGATTAACCTCGATTTAAAATTTTAATATTAGCCGAGCTCTCTTTTATTGACCTCTTGTTTCCGTTTTTCTAGTAAGCTCCACACACTTGAGTTTCATGCGTGTTAACAGTGGTACCTCTCTTTGTTTGTATTGCATCATATGTTTTACTAGTAATATATAGAGCCAAAGCTTTTGGGAAGTTATAAATATTTTTTTTAAAATGCTTATTTGAAGTGGCAGATAAAATATTCTCATCGAGGCTATACAAATTGAACATTCCAGAAGCTTCTGGATACCGGCGCCTGTGTACGGCAATTTAGAAAGTTGAGGTGTTTTTGATCAAATTTTCAAGAAAAACAAGTGTTTTGAACGGCAGTAGAAACAGTTTTTCAGAAGTTAGGAAAAATAGTTTTATCAAATAAGCTAGTGACCTTTTTTTTTCTTTTTTAAGTTTCACAATGAATCTCTACCAAAGAACTAATGGACACCAATGCTCCACACCATTTGTCAGCCTTTTGCCTTATGCGGAAGAGTAAAATAAAAGGCTTTTTGATGCTTTAAGGTTTTTTTTTTTTTTTTTGTATCAAGGACTCCCTTGAAATGTTGCAAATAACACTCTTAAGGAACTACCTAAACCTTAAATAAATCAATTCATTATAAAAAAGTAAAATAAAAAGATTTGAACCGGGGAACGTCGATGATTGTTTCATTTCTTTCAGTTGAACCTAATCTCTATTGAAGCCAATATGTAGTAGACACCAGCACAATTTGGGTAAATATTCTTGTTTTACCAACAAAGAATAATGAACCTGGGATACTACTATAGGAGGGTCTATTTAACTTTGATTTGAGACATGGTTGTTAAGGAAGACGTGATCTTGAAATCCGAACGCTAGGTGTTCAACAAAGAGATTGCCAAAACATGAAACGAAAACCAAAAGTGAAATGACAAGAGGGGTTGCTCGGATGGTAACCACCCTCCAACTCCACCTCCAAACCTTGAGGTTGTGAATTCAAGTCAGGAGCAAAAGAGGGGTGGGACCTCCCTATGGGTAAAAAAAAAATAATCAAAAGTGAAACGAAAGAAATGATTAGACATCTTCAGATAAACAAAAGAATATGTTCTAACTGAATAAATACTACTACTACTACTACTACTACTTGAACTTGGGATATATATGCCTAGCCCACATATCATGATGCTGAAAGAAACAAGACAAGCGCACTGCACGAACAACCCATTGATGCAACAAGCCACAATTTCATCCTTTTTTAGACAGACAGAAAACAACCATTATACCAAGGCAAGCGTTTTTAGGTGTAACAAAACTAGAGATTCAATCCATGATTATGCCTGGTTGTTGCTTCCACCCCTTGGACGGTTGCCCATCCGTCCACGGCCACGACCATAACCATAACCTCTGCCACCTCCACCCCTGCCTCTTCCATATCCAGAGCCTGATACCACACAACATACAAATATTCAGAACCAAAAATACACAAGGCAGGAAAAAAAAAACAGATGAGGTATCCATACTATGCATGCTTACCACGATATCCCCAGCCACCACGACCTCCACCTCGTCCCCAGTTTGAGTACCCACCGTTTTCTATAAAAATGAAAATGTAGCACATGCATTGAATATACATCAATGCCAGTAATTGTTAGCCCAACCAGCAAGAATTCTTAAGGTAAGGAAGAATACCTTGATAATTATTATATCCATCTTGTCCTTGGTAATTTGTATATCCACCTCTGCTCCAACCACGTCCCCTCCCTCTACCACGGCCTCGTCCTCGCCCATATGAATCTAAATCAAGTTATGGTAATTCTAGAGGATGTAGTGAAATTTCGCGTGAATCAATGTCACAAAATTATTCTGTTAGCAGGTCATTACCTTCATTACCAGCATTGTAGACTGCTTGTGCCTGTCTAGGTGGTGGTTGCTGCTGTCGAGGCTGGTAATTATAACGTGGGGCGTAGTTGTTATTGTTGTTGTTGTAGTAAGTAGTCTGCTGAATCTCAGACGGTGCTTGATACCTATGAACATGAACTTACATAAGATGTTTTATAAATCAAGCAACCACAGAGAAACTAATAAGGCTTACAGCAAATGATTTCAGCCAGAAGACTCGAAAAGATAAAAGAATGATCACAATACGCATGACTCGGTAAAGTATCTTAAATTTGTTCTCAAAGTGAGCATGTTAAGATCTGAAAGAACATCCTAATAAAAATGAATATACAAAAGACTTACCCTGGAGAGTTCTTGTTCAGTTCCGATGTTGACAAGGTGATTGCAATCATCGAGACATGCCGAGTCTGCTCCACACTTTTACAAAGAAAACCAACATTGAAGAATCAGAACCACAACTACATAATTTGTGCTCAATTGGAGAATAGAAGGTGTAAACCTTAGACTTATCCAACATGATAGGCAGTTAGGCACCTTACACCTACATCCTCTGAAAAACAAACAAATTTGAGAAAGCTAGCAGGACTTCAAACTTACGGCAAAAGGCCCTCTTCAATAGGTTCCCATACATCTGTGATGCTCACTGAGCTGATACCAGTGTCTTGATGCAGACGAGGAATTCTTCTCTGAACAATTAGTTACATCTGAATATGGTAATATAGAAAGTGTACTGGAAAAAAAAGAAAAACAAAGCAGGCAACCTACCTTAATGATCTCTGCAATAGCTACAGTCTTGCTTATTGCCTGACCCATTGCTTTCAAAACGATCTCTTTCCCACTCCTCTCCTGAATAGCCGTAAGTCATAAAACTTTCTATCAGCCACTTCTTATAAGATTCTGGTTATAGTTTACATCAGATCTCCCACCAAAAATAATGAGAAAGATATAATCTGCAATGCAGCTTTGACCCTTAACCTTAGGGGTGGAATATGAAAAAGCAGAAAATCATACCGCTACAAGCCTAAAAGTATTTCTTGCTTGAAGTAATGCAACAGCAAAGCAATTCAAGATAGGATACACATAAGAAAAACGCTCAGAGACGAGAACAGACCAGAAGTATTCTAATCGGCATCTTCAAAGAATACTTACTAACAATTACAGAAACTCTCTCCTTTTCACCTTTCATCTGCTGAACCACAGGGAATCAACTCCCAGCTATTATACGTAGAAAGCAGAATTATTTAGTTCAGCTACTACTCAATTATCAGTTATTGTACTCCATTTAATATACTCAGCTTAGGATTCATCTTACTTATTCTTGTCAGACTGCAGATACAGCACCAGATTTGATTTCCTAGCTTCATATTTCACTGGTTGGATCATGTTTCTCTGTATAGAAGTTTTGGATAAATAGTTTCAGGGAAATCTAACTGTTTTGCAGAGCTGTTAAGATGTAACTTCTACAATTTTTTGAAGAATCATTTTTCTAATAAATTGCATTGAAGAATCATTTTAACCACCAGTTTCCTCTGCCTGGGCAAATTCTTGAAATCATCCCTCCACCATGTATTATGCAGCAACAAAAATAAACTCCCAATCACAGAGACAATATGTAAGTATGATCATCAATTCTTCTAGGCACAGCTCATGAATATGCTTGAATGATTGTCATGTAAAAGTAATAAACATAAGCCTGCATACTGACAGAAAAAGATATATACACATGTTTACTCTGCTATAATGGACCGGCTTAGTGCAAATATACTTTAACACGCACGACCAGGAGAACTCCAAAGTTACGACAATGAGACGCACAACTAGCTAGATTGACATGCTGCCAATCTTTCATTGACAAGGATGTATATATAAGCAACCATTGCAAGCCCCCCTATTGTTATTCCTTTCGGGCTTGGGGCAAAATCAATTTCATTCAATTAAGTAGTTTATAGTATCATCCTAGAAACACAGAGCAGTGATCGCACTCACATAGACCACACTATGTCATTGCCGAAGAATAACAATCTCAATCCACATTATATTATCAACAAATGCACACGAAATACAAATGCCTGCAATCATACAAACCATAATAAGACCTCAAATGACAATGTCTGCAAAGATTCTACGAAAATCCCAATCTACTGCAAAAGTAATAGAACCCACGAATCCAATCAAACAACGACACAACCCCAATTCATCGGGCCCCCGTTCTAGCCCATGAATTCATTAGAGCAGCAAACAAAAGAAACTGAAAAAGCAAACAGCTTCACTTTCCGGAATGCCCCGTAAACAGCCAATGGAAACCCATATATACATGCATAATTATTATACCAAAAACACAGTGAAAACTGCAACCAAAAAACACAAAAAACACCCAAAATGTGAATGAAAAGAAAAAGTAAAAAGAAAAAAAAAACACGAGCAAGTATACCTGGAGAAGACTAGTAGCATAGCTGATGTAGTTTCTAACAAGTCCCTGTGAAGTGATTCGGATCTCATTCTCATTTATGGGTAATTCGGGTTTTGGTTTCTCTACTTTTTGGTACCTATCCATTGTTGCTCCTCTGACAACCCTAAAACCCTCTTCTTCTTTTGGTAGTGTGAGAAACGGAGAGAGAGAGGGAACTGTAAACCCTTAACAGAAACAGCGGCAGCAGCGAATTGTTTGTTATCACATAGATATGGATCATATATTTAAATTGGAATAGTTGGGCTTATTTTGAGGCCCGATTCTTACAGGCCACGAGGTTCTAGAAAGGTCTGATTTACACAAATGACCCCTTTTTAGGTATCTTTGAAAACTGAAAAAATTACATAATTAACCAAATCTTACTATATAATTATATTATATAACAATATTTTTTAAAAATTGTAAAAAATAGCACAATACTGACAAAATAGTGAATTATCATTTTTTTTAAAAATAATTACTATTATATCAAATTTTTATATATTCTTTTTTCAATTTACTATGTTCTTTCTCCAATTAATTTCTTTTTTCTCTCATTGTAACTGTTCAAAAATTTCTTTCCCAAATCTCTCAAAATAGTATCCCAAGAATTATTTTCCATGGAACTTGTTGTTTCTTTTTCTTACAAAATCTCTCCTCCAAGATTCTTGAAAATTTAAACTCGAACTAATACACAATTGATATAGGTTTTGTTTTCATATTAATGATACGTACAATCGATAACAGACTGATAAGAATGATATAGACAATGTTCATTTTGTATCTGAGTTATAACATTCTATGATATAATTTTTTTTTTTAATGATACAATATATCAGTCTCTTCTTTTCTTTTTTTGGGAGGGGGGGGGGTGGGGGGCGGGGGGGGGGGGGGGGAGGGGGAGATACAACCAACTACTTGAACAATATCACTTCATATTAATGATATAATACTAAATGTATCAATCGATAATAGATTGATATACAAAGAACTGTTTTAATTTATTTTTGATACATGTATACATTGAACACATTATAATAGCATTGTTTTATATTAATTTAAAAAATGGCAGTTGGTGTTTTTACTATGATATATGTGAAACATACCCCAGTAATTATCTTTCAATATTTTTTGATACATGCATAAGTATCAATTTAATTTTTATAATACAAAAATGATGCACATTGACATGTTTGTATATTGTTGTAAATCCATAAAAAAGGATATACTTTTCAAACGATAGTGACGATGATACACCAAGAAAAAAGTTTTACCAAACCCGCAACGACGATACACCAAAAAAAAATTCTTCTCAATATCTGCGATTTTTCGAAGATGATAATTTTTTCATATATGAATTAATTGTTTCAACTTTTTTATAAATAGCGATGATACATCAAAAAATAAAATAATTTCTCCCCAAGATCTGTGTCTTTTTTAAAGAGATATGGATTAATTGTTTCAAACTTTTTAGATATGATAAAAAAAAAGGCCGAAATCAATTGGAGAATCATTAATTCCCCAAAATCACACTTAATTACTTAATAATTAGCACAATTATAGGAAGTTAGTTAGAGTTCAAATTTTAGATACATTAATCATGCTTTTCTCTATCAAAAAGAAAAAAAATTACTATTTTATATTAATAAGATAAATCATGCTATTTTCTGTAATTATTTTACTAGTGCTAAATATGAAAATTGTTCTTGAAAATTATCCTTCTAGATAACATTATTTTTGAATCTAATATTTGTCCATATATTTTTGAATCTTATGTCACACCCCCACCTTGGGGGGTATGACGGGCACCTGGTGCCTGCTAGACTCTAGACTACTAAATGGTCCAGCCTGAGCACATCTGGTGCTTTGGCTGGCTTTTGGCCCTATTTCAAGAAACAAATCGGCTATATAACGGCTGTAAATACAGCCTCCGGCCAACTGGCCTGTAGCCATCTGTACCTGCAACAACAGCTAACCAGAAACAGGCTTATAACAAGGAACCTATATGGGCCGACAAGGCCACCTTGCTGTCTAGTTATCTGTAACTCAACACAAGACTGCTAATAACTACGTGACCGGTAAGGTCACCACTACTATCAAATTAAGGCCCCACACGGCCAACATAAACTGAAATACTAAACAGCTACAGCAGACCGCACGGCCTCACACGACCGGCTTAACTAGCCACAGGGAATATATATACAGACTGCAAGCCTCTACGAATACCGTAAGAAACTAATAGAAATGATCGGACAGGGCCCCGACCTACCCATACTGCACAACAAAAGAAAGGAGCTACACCTCTGGGAATCAGACTCCGGATGACAGGAGCTGATGACTCACTGGCTGGCTGGAATCACGAGGGATCGGCTCCTCGTCCGTGAGTACCTGTAGGCAAGCAATACAGCGCCCCGCTGGGCGTCAGTACCACAGGTACTGAGCATGTAAAGCAAACTGAAATATGCAACTAAAACGAATAGCACAATAACATGACAGTTAAGCAAGAAGTAGCTGAGTCTATCTAGCTGAGGATAACTGGGGAGAGTTATACATTCTGTAACTAACTGAGCGTACCTGAAGACGTGTCGTCCTTCTGTCTATCAGTATCTACTAGCACATATCAATATACATAATAATACACACAATACCTGACCGACCCCCATAAGCCGGAAGGTGCCAACCAAGCAAGCAATCTATTTACCCCTACCCGGGTCTAAACCAACCAAAAATAAGTCACTCCACTCATCTTATAACTGTGAGCTCCTCCTACCGGCCCCCTTGGGTACGTAGCTCAGGCCTTGGCCTCTGGTAATAAACTGTGTCTGAGTCCGAAGACTCCTGCCTCTGGGCACAGGTGTGCACACCGAGTGGTCTGTCCCTGTAAACAGGGTGTGCTAGCTCTGCGCAGAGTAAACTGAACTACCCCTGCAAGCAGGGTGGTCTGGACCGTATTATCATGGTGGTCGGCCATCATCGTCCTTTAGTCGGACGGCATCGCCCAGCTGGTGGCGGTATCTGAATCTGGTATCGACACAGCTATAACCCAGGGGCGGTGGGGATGCTAAAGGGTGCCCACATGCCACAACAAGTCTCAACATACAAAACACATACACAGCAAGCATGCTTAAATGAAAAATACTAATCATATTCTCTTCTTGTATCTCAAGGCCAGTTTGTAATAAATAACTGAAACTATATTTTGTCTTACACTATTCCTGATTGCTGGCTAACTGCTGCCTGGCCTTTATCTGTCTATCTGATTATATCTGAGTATAACTCAATAACATAGAACATGCCATCTACTACTGGGTACAATCTCAACAAATGTAATACGTATTACCTGACTATCTATTATTCTGATTATAGCATGATACGTAATGTTATACTAGCATGCTTGCTGGAAATTGTACTAAAATCGTTCCTGTACACTGGGTATCGGTTAATAGCCTTTATTCTATTTACTTTCTAAGCTGTACTTCCTGGCTTGCCGAAAGAATAGCTTTACATACCTAGTTTCTGAGTACCCGACTGACCGATGTGATTTCCGTCGGTATTTCTGTTGTTTCTCCCAACTACATTCATATACACGTCAATTAGAACTAAATACATTAATATTCGGGAGAAATTATCACTTTTTATATATATATTTATCCCAACTTCAACCTTTCGGAAAACGATCAAAAACTCGTTATTTCTCGATAGTCCAGAAGGGATAAATGCTCACTGCAACGTTAGGAACACATTGGTACTAATTTAAAGAAATTCTATTGACTTTACCTCGGTAGCACGACGTTTCGACGGCCAAATTTCACGAAACCAACTCCGTAGGATTGCTCCCTGCAGCTTTATACGCCTGTACCTAAGCCGGAACGAAGTTTAGACCGCGTTTCGTCGCGTAATTGGAAGGAAATTATATATGTTTGTCGTGGGTTTGCCTAAGAATGGCTACCCTCTGTTTCTTGCTGGAAATCATCTTATATGAAGATGAAAACCGACCTTTATTTAATTATTATTTTATGTTTTTTTTTTTTTTTTTTTTTTTTTTTTTTTTTTTTTTTTTTTTTTTTGCTTTCTAAATTCCTTAACCCACACGACATTAGGCTATTTATTTATTTAAAATTTACGGGGTGTAACATCCTCCCCCTCTTAAGAACATTCGTCCTCGAATGATATTCTGTCTAGAGGACTGCTCAACTTACTCAACTTGTTTCTAAAAAAAACTTTGGCAGAGTTTCCCTTGTATTCTGGACTATCTCATAATTCCTGAAAAGCAGAAAAGCCCAAGACAGGTACTCTACACGATATAGTAACATTCATGTATAAAACTGGCTATAATCAACCGCCTGCTTTCATATATGAAGTATAAGCATTAATAGGGAAAATAGTTCTAATATACCTCTTGTTTGCCTATGCTTGGAATAAGTGGGGATATCTGGCTTTCATGTCCTCCTCAGCTTCCCAGGTCATTTCTTCTCGGTTCCTGTTACGCCACAATACTTTGACAGATGCAATATCTTTAGTTCTCAATCTACGGATCTGCCTGTCTAAGATAGCTACTGGAACCTCTTCATATGCTAACTCTTCGGTGACCTGGACATCCTGAACTGGAACAACTGTGGAAGGGTCTCCTACAAATTTCCTCAACATAGATACATGGAATACTGGGTGAACAGATGCTAACTCCGGAGGCAAGTTCAATTCATATGCAACTCGGCCTATTCTCCGCCGAATCTGATATGGCCCAATGAATCTCGGGCTAAGCTTGCCTTTCTTGCCAAATCTCATTACCCCTTTCATCGGAGACACCTTCAGGTATACCCAGTCATTTACCGCAAATTCTAAATTTCTACGCCGCATATCTGCATACGACTTCTGGCGGCTCTGAGCAGTCAACAGGCGTTCTCTGATAAGTTTTACCTTCTCCTCTGACTGTTGAATGATGTCTGGCCCAATCAACGCTGATTCTCCCACTTCAAACCAGCCCACCGGCGATCTACATTTTCGCCCATATAATGCCTCAAAGGGCGCCATCTGGATAGCTGAATGATAACTGTTATTATAGGCAAATTCAATCAACGACAGATGTTCATCCCAGCTACCCCCAAAATCTAGTACACACGCTCGTAGCATATCTTCGAGCGTTTGGATAGTCCGCTCAGCCTGTCCATCTGTCTGAGGGTGGAATGCTGTGCTCAAATTAATCTGCGTTCCCAAACCCCTCTGGAACGACTGCCAGAATCTTGCTGTAAATTGTGCTCCCCTATCTGAAATAACGGATACCGGCACTCCATGTAGCCTAACTATTTCTCTGATATATAACTCGGCATAATCCTCGGCAGAGAAGGTAACTTTCACGGGCAGGAAATGAGCTGATTTTGTCAGCCTGTCAACTATTACCCAAATGGAATCATTTCTGCGTCTGGTACGGGGTAAACCTGTTACAAAATCCATATTTATCGCTTCCCATTTCCACATAGGTACAGCTATATCCTGCGTCAGACCTCCCGGTTTCTGGTGCTCCGCTTTCACCTGCTGGCAGTTAGGACATCTAGATACAAATTCAGCTATTTCAGATTTCATACCCGGCCACCAGTAGATGTCTCTGATGTCGTGGTACATTTTTGTTGCTCCTGGGTGGAGGGAATAACGAGCGTAATGTACCTCATGCATGATTTGCTGGCGAAGCCCTGAAACATTCGGGACACATAAACGACCCCCATAACGTAGTACTTCATTTTCAGTCACTTGGAAATCTGACTCTTTACCCTCCTGAATTCTATCTCTGAGCTGGACTAAGTCAGGGTCCTCGTACT
Organism: Datura wrightii; assembly: GCA_035772735.1. Classification (NCBI taxonomy): domain Eukaryota; kingdom Viridiplantae; phylum Streptophyta; class Magnoliopsida; order Solanales; family Solanaceae; genus Datura; species Datura wrightii. Next base: position 4,522,904 of record JASDFA010000011.1, read on the forward strand.
GCCTTTCTTTTACCTCTGTAACTAGTGATGACTCGGCAGAATTCTGAATCACCGCTCTGTTATTTTCTGTCTCCACTACTCGAACAGCTAAACCAGCTAGTTGATGAATTTCCTTGGCTAATTCCCGCTTCTCGGGCCGCAAATACGCCAAACTCCCCATTGACTTACGGCTCAGGGCATCTGCTACTACATTAGCTTTTCCTGGGTGATAGAGAATATTTACATCATAGTCTTTCAACAATTCTAGCCAGCGGCGCTGCCGCAGATTTAACTCCCTCTGTGTGAAAATGTATTGCAAACTTTTATGATCTGTGAAAATGTCTACATGGACGCCATACAGATAATGCCTCCAAATTTTCAGAGCGTGGATCACTGCGGCCAGTTCCAGGTCATGGGTCGGATAGTTCTTTTCGTGTTTCCTCAGCTGTCTAGAAGCATAAGCAATCACCTTACCATGCTGCATCAACACACAACCCAGTCCCAAACCTGAAGCATCGCAATACACCGCATACCCATCTGTTCCCTCTGGCAATGCTAGTACTGGGGCGGAGGTCAATCGGTTTTTCAACTCTTGAAAACTCTGCTCACATGCCTCCGTCCACTGAAATTTTGCTGCTTTCTGTGTCAGCTTTGTCAGAGGTGCTGCTATAGTGGAGAATCCTTCAACAAATCTCCGATAATATCCTGCTAAACCCAAGAAACTGCGGACCTCGGTCGGAGTGGTAGGTCTGGGCCATGTCTTGACCGCCTCTATTTTTTGTGTGTCTACCTGTATACCAGCATCCGACACGATGTGCCCCAAAAAGGCAACTGAGTTCAGCCAGAACTCACACTTAGAAAACTTGGCGTACAACTGACGTTCTCTAAGGATCTGGAGTACTGTTCGTAAATGGTTCCGGTGATCTGTCTCTGAACGAGAATATACCAGAATATCATCGATAAATACTATCACGAACAGATCCAAATACGGTCTAAATATGCTATTCATCAGGTCCATAAACACTGCGGGAGCATTCGTCAGTCCAAACGACATAACTAGAAATTCAAAGTGACCATACCTGGTCCTGAAAGCAGTCTTTGGAATGTCCCTCTCCCGAACCCGGACCTGGTGATATCCGGACCTTAGATCTATCTTAGAGAAACATTTGGCCCCCTGCAACTGGTCAAACAAATCATCTATTCTCGGGAGCGGGTATTTGTTTTTAACTGTTACCTTATTCAGCTGCCGGTAGTCCACACACATTCGGAGTGAGCCATCTTTCTTTCTTACAAACAGAACTGGCGCACCCCACGGGGAAGTACTAGGCCTAATAAAACCTTTGTCGAGCAAATCTTTTAACTGCTCTTTCAACTCTCTAAGCTCAGCTGGTGCCATGCGATACGGGGGAATGGATATAGGTTGAGTCCTTGGCAACAAGTCAATCGCAAAATCTATCTCCCTTTCGGGAGGGATACCAGGCAACTCATCTGGAAATACGTCAGGGAATTCATTAACTACTGGAACAGACTGAAGAGTCGGGGGTTCCACCTGAACGTCCTGGACTCTAACTAGGTGGCAAATACATCCCTTTGCTATTAATTTTCTTGCCTTAAGGTAGGAAATAAACCTACCTTTCGGCGTAGGTGTACTCCCTTTCCACTCTCGCATTGCTTCCCCCGGAAAGTGAAATCGGACCGTCTTGGTCCAGCATTCTAAGTTAGCATAGCATGGCACTAACCAGTCCATACCCATAATGGCATCGAAGTCGACCATCTCAAGTTCTATTAAGTCTACTGTGGTCTGACGATCAGCAACCTCTACCGTACACCCCCGGTAAACTCTTTTAGCTGTAATCGAGTCACCGACTGGTGTAAGCACTGAAAAGGGCTGCTGAAGCAATTCTGGTTCGATACCCAACTTTCGGGCCACAAATGGTGTGATATATGACAATGTAGACCCTGGATCAATCAATACATAAACAGGATACGAACAGATAATCAATGTACCTGTGACCACGTCGGGAGATGCCTCTGAATCCTGCCTCCCCGGTAATGCATAGGTACGGCTGGGGCCTGCACCTGAGCCAGAGGCTCCTGGTCTACCTCGGCCCCTATTCCCTGAACTTGAGGGTCTGCGCCCTGCTGAGGCTGCTGGAACTCGTGGCCCTGCTGACGCTCTGTCCAGATCATCCTGACTACCCTGTCCCCTGGCTGGACAATCTCTCATTAAATGCCCTTCCTGGCCGCAGTAATAACACCCTGGGAAGCCCTGCCTGCAGGCTCCAGAATGTAGTCGGTGACATATAGGACAAGGGGTGGATGTAAATCTACTCTGTTCTACCCTCCGCTGCTGAGGTGAGGCTACTGTCCGTGAACTGCTACCGGACTCCGACTGACTCCGGCGAATGAACCTGCCCCTCTGCTGTTGTACCGGTGGTAGAGATCTGGGTGGCCTATCTGAAAACCGTGGTCTCGGCCCCCTAGGAATTTCCCTCTGAATCTCAGCGGGTCTGCTCCTACGGCGCTGCTCTGAAGTCGCCTGTTTGTCACCCCGCTGTCGCTGCCTCAGGCCCTCAATTGTCTGTGCGAAGGCCTGCACCCTGGCTATGTCCATATCCTCTCTCAAAGTAGCTGTCATGCACGTCTCTATGTATTCTGGATTCAGGCCCATAATAAAGCGGTGGACTCTGGACGACATGGTGTCCACAAATGCTGGAGCATAGCGGGCTAAGGAGTCGAATTGTAAGGAATATTCACGAACGCTCCTAGCCCCCTGCTCTAAATGTAAGAACTGGTCCATCCGAGCCTGTCTGACCTCCCGGGGTAAGTAGTGGTCCAGGAAGGCCCCTGAAAAGCAAGACCAAGTAGGAGGGGCTGCATCTCTTCCCCGAGACCTCTCCCAACTTTCGTACCACAAAACAGCAATATCCCGTAACCGGAACACTGCTAACTCAACTGATTCTGCTGGAGTTACGTGCATGACTCTAAAGATCCTCTGTATCTGGTCCAGAAAGTCCTGAGGGTCCTCCGCTGAATCCGATCCAGTAAATTGAGGGGGTCCCAACGCTAAGAATTCTCTGACCCTGGAACTACCTTGCCCCCCTGGGGATTCTGCTGCTGTAGGTGGTGCTGGCTGACGCTGAGCAGCTAGCATCTGAGTCAACATAACCACCGCACTACGCAGCTCCTGATCAGATGAAGTGGGTGCAGGAGCTGTGGAAGGCGGTGCTGCCTCAAATGGTATCTGGCGAGGCGGAGACTGCTGGGAGGGTCGAGATGACACCTCCGTATTGCTCTCAGACCGGGCGGAATCTGGCTGTAACTGAGGCATCCTGCTGGTGCCTTCGCCCGCTGCTGTATCTAATCTTCTACCTGTAGCTGGGTGCCACTGGTCTGCCATAATAACTGTAAGCAAAGAGGGTGGTGAGTTTCAAAGACCAACTCTATACTGTACCGTTCTATGACACGACTGAGCAAGAAAGAAGAGTAACAATCCTAACATGCCTCGCAGTCTCCTGCCTATAGTATGTGGTGCACAACACATCCATAGACAAGACTCTGCTTAGCACGGCTTGCAGACTCCCTGGGACACGAACTGCTCTGATACCAAGTTTGTCACACCCCACCTTGGGGGGTATGACGGGCACCTGGTGCCTGCTAGACTCTAGACTACTAAATGGTCCAGCCTGAGCACATCTGGTGCTTTGGCTGGCTTTGGCCCTATTTCAAGAAACAAATCGGCTATATAACGGCTGTAAATACAGCCTCCGGCCAACTGGCCTGTAGCCATCTGTACCTGCAACAACAGCTAACCAGAAACAGGCTTATAACAAGGAACCTATATGGGCCGACAAGGCCACCTTGCTGTCTAGTTATCTGTAACTCAACACAAGACTGCTAATAACTACGTGACCGGTAAGGTCACCACTACTATCAAATTAAGGCCCCACACGGCCAACATAAACTGAAATACTAAACAGCTACAGCAGACCGCACGGCCTCACACGACCGGCTTAACTAGCCACAGGGAATATATATACAGACTGCAAGCCTCTACGAATACCGTAAGAAACTAATAGAAATGATCGGGACAGGGCCCCGACCTACCCATACTGCACAACAAAAGAAAAGGAGCTACACCTCTGGGAATCAGACTCCGGATGACAGGAGCTGATGACTCACTGGCTGGCTGGAATCACGAGGGATCGGCTCCTCGTCCGTGAGTACCTGTAGGCAAGCAATACAGCGCCCCGCTGGGCGTCAGTACCACAGGTACTGAGCATGTAAAGCAAACTGAAATATGCAACTAAAACGAATAGCACAATAACATGACAGTTAAGCAAGAAGTAGCTGAGTCTATCTAGCTGAGGATAACTGGGGAGAGTTATACATTCTGTAACTAACTGAGCGTACCTGAAGACGTGTCGTCCTTCTGTCTATCAGTATCTACTAGCACATATCAATATACATAATAATACACACAATACCTGACCGACCCCCATAAGCCGGAAGGTGCCAACCAAGCAAGCAATCTATTTACCCCTACCCGGGTCTAAACCAACCAAAAATAAGTCACTCCACTCATCTTATAACTGTGAGCTCCTCCTACCGGCCCCCTTGGGTACGTAGCTCAGGCCTTGGCCTCTGGCAATAAACTGTGTCTGAGTCCGAAGACTCCTGCCTCTGGGCACAGGTGTGCACACCGAGTGGTCTGTCCCTGTAAACAGGGTGTGCTAGCTCTGCGCAGAGTAAACTGAACTACCCCTGCAAGCAGGGTGGTCTGGACCGTATTATCATGGTGGTCGGCCATCATCGTCCTTTAGTCGGACGGCATCGCCCAGCTGGTGGCGGTATCTGAATCTGGTATCGACACAGCTATAACCCAGGGGCGGTGGGGATGCTAAAGGGTGCCCACATGCCACAACAAGTCTCAACATACAAAACACATACACAGCAAGCATGCTTAAATGAAAAATACTAATCATATTCTCTTCTTGTATCTCAAGGCCAGTTTGTAATAAATAACTGAAACTATATTTTGTCTTACACTATTCCTGATTGCTGGCTAACTGCTGCCTGGCCTTTATCTGTCTATCTGATTATATCTGAGTATAACTCAATAACATAGAACATGCCATCTACTACTGGGTACAATCTCAACAAATGTAATACGTATTACCTGACTATCTATTATTCTGATTATAGCATGATACGTAATGTTATACTAGCATGCTTGCTGGAAATTGTACTAAAATCGTTCCTGTACACTGGGTATCGGTTAATAGCCTTTATTCTATTTACTTTCTAAGCTGTACTTCCTGGCTTGCCGAAAGAATAGCTTTACATACCTAGTTTCTGAGTACCCGACTGACCGATGTGATTTCCGTCGGTATTTCTGTTGTTTCTCCCAACTACATTCATATACACGTCAATTAGAACTAAATACATTAATATTCGGGAGAAATTATCACTTTTTATATATATATTTATCCCAACTTCAACCTTTCGGAAAACGATCAAAAACTCGTTATTTCTCGATAGTCCAGAAGGGATAAATGCTCACTGCAACGTTAGGAACACATTGGTACTAATTTAAAGAAATTCTATTGACTTTACCTCGGTAGCACGACGTTTCGACGGCCAAATTTCACGAAACCAACTCCGTAGGATTGCTCCCTGCAGCTTTATACGCCTGTACCTAAGCCGGAACGAAGTTTAGACCGCGTTTCGTCGCGTAATTGGAAGGAAATTATATATGTTTGTCGTGGGTTTGCCTAAGAATGGCTACCCTCTGTTTCTTGCTGGAAATCATCTTATATGAAGATGAAAACCGACCTTTATTTAATTATTATTTTATGTTTTTTTTTTTTATTTTTTTTTTTTTTTTTTTTTTTTTTTTTTTTTTTTGCTTTCTAAATTCCTTAACCCACACGACATTAGGCTATTTATTTATTTAAAATTTACGGGGTGTAACACTTATAGATAAAAAATTATCACACTTCTAATATTTGCTTATATAATTTTTAATTGCTCAAAAGAAATTTAGATTCGATTCAAAAAGTTCATTAGTTAAAAGAAAAAAAGAAAAGAAAAGAAAATGAGTCATTTTATTAAAAAATGAGTGAATGATAAAAAAAACATATCAAAGTATCATGATTTTTTAAAAACAGACCACATGGTATGAAATATTTAGTAAAATACATCTCAATTATTAATTGCTCATTTTTTTTATATGAATGATAGTGATATTTTAGATAAGAAAAGTGAGCAACTGATAATTAAAACTTAGGTTATTAGTATTCAAAATTATTAATAAACAGAATTGCAAATTTTTATACACTAAAAATATATCTTAAATATGATTTTATCAAAATTAAGTATTTGTGCACTTCGATCCACTATTCATTTTCCCCACATTTTACTTTTTAACTTTTTTGCCCAAAACTAAGCAAATTGTACTAGTAATTTCACTTGTAACAATTTAGTATGATAGTATGAATAGATCACAATCCGAACAAAGTAAACAATAGTTATTTAGTTGATTTGGAAAATCAGAGAATAGGAAGGTTCTAGTTTTCTTTTTTGTTATTTTTCCTTTTATTTAATTTTTGTGTCTGTTGATGTAATTTTTTAATCACCCGTATTAGTTTTTATATGAACAATAATAAATATCTTTAATCACACGTGTCAGATTTAGATAGATAATGATAAACATCATCAAAAGTTACGTTTGTTGAGTAGAAAAATAAAAACAACTATGAAGGTACTTTCGTTGTTAACTTTCGACATAGGGTAAAATTGAGCAATTTTAGATAATTTGGAGATAAATTTGACTTTTTTCCTTTTAAAAATTGATATTTAAACTCACAAAAATAAAAAATAAAAATAAAAAATAAAAACTGGATAACATGTTCACCACAACTTAGCACTACCACACAACCAATGGTCAATGGGTTATCTTTAATTGCATATGATTCTGGAAACAAGAATAAGTATATTATGAAAGGGAAGTAGTAGAGATGATCACTTTGTAAAACTTAATTTTTTCTTTTTTTCGTTTAACCTTTTGATAATCCGAATTTGCGTTGCGTAAGACCCCTGTTTCCTTTAATTAATGAAGCAGAATCTCATCCATCGCACCATATTACTTGCTTATGAAATTTCAAATATTCTAAGCTCACAAATCTAAATTCACACTAAATGACGCCCTTCATTTCCAAAGCTTAAGCCTGAAACGTCTTATTAAGGATGAAGAATCTCATCTATCCCGGCACAATGCTTGCCCCCGGAGAAACTTCAAATTCTTGCACCCATAAGAGTGTCATCAAGGGAAACAGTTGAGCAAAAGCTGACCATTCTATGAAACTTATTAGCAGGTGCTGGCAAATTAGGCAACTTCCTCCAACTAAACTTCCCAAATTCATTGTTAAATTCACAAACACAAGCAGGGTAGTTCTTATGATGCTCTTCATTGTACACATAGATGAGATTCCCTAATCCAACACATTTCAGATTAGCAAATTTATCATCCTCATCACTATCAAACAAACAATACATCAGTTCATGAGGCATTATAGCAATTTCACTGAACTCCATTGTTTTCTCATCATCAACCTTCCACAGTATAAAATTTGTTCCATTTGGTGAACTGCATAATCCAGCTAAAACTAAACAATCTTGACAAGATACCAAGAATGAGAACAAAATCCCAGGTGGTCTGAGTGTCTGAACCTCACTCCACAAATGTTCATCCAAATTGAAGCATGTAACAAAACAAGAATATATCCCAAAAACATAGAATTTCCCTTTCAACAAAGCTGAACAGAGCCACTGTGATGAATTCCCTGACCTAAAATCTGCTGGCAAAGGTGGACAAAGTTCCCAAGAATCCAAATTTGGATTATAAATCTCCACAGCCAAACGGTCCTCAACATCAACTAATCCACCAACAAATCTAACACCACCAACAACAATGAATCTTGGCTGTTGATTTGACCCATCATGGTACACACCCACAAGAGGATTACACCTGGAGAACCTCAAAGGGCTTGTTTGGACCCAAGTGCCATTCAGAATTGGCTTAAAGCTGAAATTTTCATAAGTTGTGGCAAAGAAAAAACCATTTGAACCAATAAAGAAATCCTGGGACAAAAGGGTCGAAGTGGGAAGTGTAATCCATTCATTGGCATCTGGGTCGAAGGCAAATGCTTGGTTATTATTGGAAAAAATGCTGTTTTGGCCACAGAGGAAAAGCCATGGTTTTTTTGTAGCAGAGACTCTGGTGGTGAAAGAAGAAGAAGTGATTATACAATTCCAGATCTTGCATACAGAGGAAGCAACAACTATAGAACGAATTGGGAGGTAAGAGAGGATTTTCTCTGTAAGGTCTGAAGAAAGAAAATCCCAATTCTTCAACATTTGGTCATTTTGAGAACTGGGTTTTTGAATACAAATTGGTTCTTCCATTTTTCTTCAAGAAAAAGAGTTTTTGATAAGAAGGGGTTTCGAAAGTGCAGATTTTCTTTTTTCTTCCTAAAATTAGATTATGCTGACAGAATATATAGAAAGAAATGGAGGAGAAAAAGGGAAGGAGAATATGCGAGGAGAAGTTTGTTCTCCTTCGTTGTTGGATAGCAACAGAGAAAACATAAAGGACAAGAAAATTGAATGCCTGTCACCTAAAAATGAAATCACATGAGATTAAGTTAAAATTTTTATTTGAATACGTAATTTAAAAATTTTAAATTAAATTATTTTAAAATAAAAAAGATAATAAGAAGAAAAATATGAAGAATATTTTTCAAGTCACTTATAGAGTAATTAAAGTTAAATTAGATACAATGAATGGAAGAGATATTTAATTTAGAATTGGTCCCATCAAACATTTATGAGTTTGAATGTTGGTTAGAACGTTTCGATTATCATATCATTTATTAGCATTGTAAATTTTTTTTATATTTATCACAATAAATTTTAGTTGAGCTAAAAATTACTAAACTTAATTTTCTTTTTACTTTGAAAAAATAAGAGTAAAAACAATTACATAAACATCACTCTTCATATTTTCTACTTATGAAATTTCACTGAAATATATTATTATCGGTGTTTGAACGTTGGTTAGGATATAAAATTGACACATAAAGGGAATGTCATGTGCGTTAAAAAGATAGAGAGCAACGTTACATCAAAGTAGCAAAGTTGATGAACAAATTACTAAAATCCACGTGGCACGAGAGACCACCTATCTTCTTCATAGCTCTAGCACCACAACTGTTGAAATTAAAAAAAAAAAAAAGGCATATTCATTATTCAGATTGATGGAAAAAATCTAGTTTGGAAATTAAAATATAAAAAAAGAGAGGTTAATTTCACGTATAATTGAATTAAGAATTTATTGCAGTGTAATTATAAAACTACATTTTGTAACAAAAAGAAATTAAATACGACTATTCTTATGCTTTTGTATAGAATGAAAATCATCGAAAATTTATTAAATAGGTGCGGAAAATTATAGGGAAAATGTTTAAATATGTCATTGAATATTAGAAAAAAATTTATTTATGTTATTCGTTAATAGTTAGGCTCATTTATGGTACTGTCGTTACTCAAAAGGGTCATCTATGTCATTATTTTTTATCAAACCCAATAGTACTTGATTTTTCAATATCATACACGTGACATTATTTAAGTATACCACGTCCTTTAAAAAATTCACTTATTAAACTATCCATACAGCCTAAAATTATCGGACTCATGCTCAGAAAAATTCACCCACATTTTAACCCGATCCGTCATTATTTAATTTAACCCTTCCCCTGCCAATTTCACTACCCCGATAAAACACCACCAAAAACCTAAACCCCAGCCATCTTCTTCTTCGTCTTCTTCAGTCCTCTTCTGTACATCCCTTTCACGAAGAAGGGGGAAAAGGCTGCGTGTTTTTCTTAATCTTTTTTAACTTCACCACTTTATCTGCTTAAAAACATGTTATGAGCACGGTTTGATGTGCTGACCCTTCCATGAAAAGGATCAAATAAACCATCCAACATAGGATCGATTTACATAAAGATTGGGACGATACATAACTTAAAAGCATCTAATCAAACGAGATTATTCAAGCAAACTTAAAACCATAACTTTATAGAAATACTCATTCTCCTCTACAATTTCTAGGAGGGCCTGCTATTTGCTTCCATTTCTTTTGTAATTTCTCTTACTATTTTTAACTCTTTTTCTCTTAATTTCAAGTTGGAATTTCTCGAAAACATCCATTATATTAGGTAGTGAAATTGAATGAGGAAGGGTTAAATTAAATAATAACGAATCGGGTTAAAATGCAGGTGGTTTTTTTTTTGGGCATGGGTCGGGTAGCTTAAAGCTGTATGAATGGTTTAATAGGTGGATTTTTTAAGTGACGTGGTTCACTTAAATATTGTCACGTGTACAATCTGGTATTGAAAATCAGGTATTTTGGTCTGTTTAAAAATAATGACATAGATGACCCATTTGAGTAACGACAATTGCATAAATAAGCCTAATTATTAACGGATGACATAAATAAATCTTTTTCTAAAATTCAATCGCATATCTGAATTTAATTTTATGGCTTTACTGTAATAGACCTTAGTTCAATGACCTTTCGTGAAGATCAAATAAAAAGGGATACTCACATTCAGAGTCTGTGGTGACCCAATTTCCTTCTTTAGCTGATGCGGGACACTGATCTATAGTTGAGGTTAAAGGAGAATTGTTGATAGATAGGTCATTTTTTGTCGAAAAAGTGGTGGAGCAACTTTCAACATCCCATCTGAAACTGATCTTGGGAGAGTCATAACACAATTGTTTATCATCATCGTCATTTCGTGGTTCTGCTTTTAAGACCGATCTATCGCGTAAGCATAGAACCTGCATATTATCAGATCACCTAAAAAATAAGTACAAAATAATGATCCACAAAAGTTTATTTTTATAGCACCAGCGTATGTAAATTAAATCTTTCATGAAATAATCGAGGAAATGAACTATTTTGCTTTTTTATAATTTGAATAGGAAAAAAAAATCTTTTCAAATATCTTATGCGTAAAAATAAAAACTCCTTATATGTGAAAATAAAAATCTCTTATAAAAAAGATCAAAAAACTAAAAAATATTTATAAAGCACTCGAAAATTATTTCTTCCTAAATAATATAAGCTTTTTTATCTTTTAAAAAAACTTTTGAATGTTTCAAGTCAGCCTATATTTGTTTGGGAAGAATAAAAGCTGTATTTTCATAAGATAAGAAAAAAAAAATGATGGAATATAATTCATTTACATATTACTCTGTTGTGACGTGGCAACATGTTCGTCAGAAGGTATATAGACAACTCAAATAACACTAAAGAATATCTTTTGATTCTTTTGTATCGTTTCAATTTTGTCGGGTATCCTCGAAGGAACAATATGATGGTTTGATCAGTTATATCTAAATTCTAAAAAAAGTAATTTTACAAAAAATTTATGTGTTATAAAAAACAATTCAAGGTCAGTTGTCTTTTCTTGAGTTTTACTTATATCACGAATGAAGAAATTTTAACTCTTAGATCAAAATGATCTCTGGGTTTCGAACAATTATAGTGGCTGAAGCTATGAGTCATAAAATCGATATCCCTCAGAATTCTCCCACAAGTTCATGTTACAACAAAAATAATAACAACTCAATCACAAGCTGATTACATATAAATCAACTGGAAAAAAAAGGCTCCTAAAAAAACTGTCGATTTCATGTAGCTACACCAATATATCAAGTGTTTATCTTAAATAATTGGTATCACCCAATGACGGAGGCAGGATTTTTACTAAGGCGATTCGAAATAGATTCTCAAACTGTGTCAAAGGTATTCAATATGCAGTATATACACATAAATATCAGATTTGACCTTACATATACAGTTTATTTTTTCGACGAAGGGGTTCAAATGAACCCCTTTTTGCCACCGTGCTCCGCCTCCGGAACTATCACCTATATGAATGTTTTACTTCTATTATGTTCTGATTTCTGGTCTGCATCGATTTCTAATACTATAGATCTTTTAAAATAACTTCCTTTAACAAATGTTGATGAGTGATTGTTGTTACGAGGGATATCTATCAGATTAGATCTTATATATATCGACAATATAAAAGAATTTTAACATTATTAGATTGCCTAATCGACTATTACAAGTAACTATCAAAATAAGTTAAACTACGATCGAGCAACTTGCTAAAACAGTTACACTAGATGCGTACTTATCAGCGTGTATAAGTTAAATTCTAACAGAAATCGCACCTTTTGACCAAAGTATTTTCGTCCCTTTTGAGACTTAGCAGCAGTAGCCCATCTTATTAGCTCCTTCATCTTTGAAGTAGTCTTTGTTTTATCCTTTTCCTTCTTCTCTCCACTAAAACTTTGCTCCTTATCACCATTTCTGGGTGCTGGTGTTGTTCCTACAGCATCAGTAACAGGCAAAACTTTGGCGTTGACAGAATCTGCCTTTCGACGAAAGCTTAATCCACGAGTAAGACTCTGTTTTTTCATCTTCATGCAATGTACAAATCGCTGTCTTCTTCGCGAACTTCCCAATCTCTTCAGATGAATCGTGCTGTAGAAGTAATCTGCGGCGATTTCTTTCCTACGTGATGCGTTGAATAAATTGAAGATCTTGCAGCTCGATCTTGATCGATTTCTCTTTTTCTGAGAAATCCCAAACAGGACAATGTCTTGGGATTTCACCTCCTCAGCTGAGATAATAGAGGAATCAACAGAGTTTTATTAAGTGTTTAAGTTTTGTACGCTGACAATATATAAACTTTTTACATCATAAGGATAAAATTGACCTATGAAACAGGTAACTTTTCATATCACACTGTCTTAATGTTATATCCGATATGGATATGTTAAATTGCAGGAATAGTATAAAATTTTTTGAATAGGTAACTTTTCATATCAGACTATCTTCGTATTAAGTCTGATATAGTAATTGTGAAAAATAGAGTGATTACATGCTATAATCAGTTAAATTACACTGATAATGTAAACTTCTTTGAACTGTAATAAGTGCAGGAAACTTAAATTCAATATGGAATACTAACAAGATAGTGAAAAAAAGTATGTTTTTGAGAGGTTTTGTTTTACTCACCATTAAGAATTTCCCTCTTGCTAGAAGTGGTGTTAGAGTTGATCTCATTTGCATTCTTGAAAAGCCACTGAAGGATCTGTTTATATATATGTATAAGAATATATGCTCAAACTTAGATGTGAACTTGACATTGAATAATAAAACAAAAATTAGAAAGCTGACTCACCTGCATGTTAGAGGAAAATATATTTAAAAAGACACTAGATTCTTTAGACTGTACAAGTGTGACAAATTTTTTGGTCAAATGGACAACATATAGAAGGATTTATGTGTGTTGTGTCTGTAATTAGCCAAAATTTGTTGTCTTTGGCCTTTGGAGAAAGATGAAGACAATAATGTGGTAAGTAGTAGATTTGAGGGGGGAATCTAGTTGTGCTTGTGATTCTTATGGCAATAAGGATTTTTTTATATGTAATAATAAGGTTGATCATGTGGTGGGTACTAAGCAAATCTTGGATCCAAGGGACACTAATGAAGAGAATAACAAATAAATAAATGAATTTACTTCATTCATCCATGGTGGAAACTCTGTTCACCATACAATATGTAGGGCCTTTTGGTGGTGTCTGATTTATGGCCATCTCTTGGGCATGTTTCAAGATTTATAGTCTGTTTGGCCAAATTTTTGGGAGGTCAAAAGTATTTATTTTTTTTAAAAAAAGTGAGGTGTTTGATCAAGCTTTTGGAAGAAAATAAGTACTTTTAGAAAGTAGCAAAAACTGTTTTTCAGAAGCTAAAAAAAGTAGCTTCTCCCAAAAAATACTTATTTGAAAAACACTTTTCTGAAAAATCACTTAGAAGCAGTTTTCAAAAATTTGGCCAAACACTAATTGCTACTAAAAAGTGTTTTTTAAATTTATTGGTCAAACACAAACTGTTTCTCACAAAAAGTACTTTTTTGATAAACACTTTTAAAAAAAGCACTTCTCAAAATAAGCTGATTTGAGAAGCTTGACGAAACAGGTTATTACTAAATGAAGGGCTTTGAAATACTTCCTCCATTTCATTTTAATTACTAGGTATACTAAAAATAGTTGTTTCAAATACTTGCTAGTCTCAAAATTTAAGAGATAATTGATTATGTTTTTCCAATTCTACTCTTAGTACTTAAAGTCATACTAAAATGTGAAAAGAATTCTTATTGCATGTTTTCAAATAAATTAATTGGGTTATATTAGTCAAATTACCATCCAAATTAATTTTTTCTTAATAAATATGTAAATCTTATCCTAACAATTAAAATGGAACAGAGGGAGTACTATTCACCCAACAGGGCAATAATATGATAACTAGATACATTATTTAGGGTATGATCAGATAATGTCAGAGCCGCCTGTGATCGGGTAATAAATTAATCATGACGAAATTTTCCGACAGTTATCTTGTATACGTTCACTTGAGATAGCTGTAATTTTTTCTGCCAAATTAGGTAGAGTAAGAGAAGATTAGAGTTATTTTCATTTTGAATCTAGCACTCGATAATCCATAATATTCCTCTTAATCATTTTTCCTTTTGAAAGTTGACACTACCTTAATATATAAGTCAACCTTTCAGTAGGATTGTTTTATCCCTTTTGTAGGTTTATGCGACACAAATTTGAATTAAGAAGAATCAGTGAATACTACTTAATTGAGTAGAAAAAGCCTGGCTGAGGAAGAGTTACGGGGCGTAAAACAAAAAAATACGTCGAGCGGACATACTAGCTGTAATGATATGCAAACCTAAGAATCAGACAAGCCGGAAACAGGCTGAGATTTTACGATTTAAAGATCAAGTAGAAATGCCAACTTAAGAGCAAGGCAAGCCGGAAACACGTTGAAATTTTATGATTCAAAAATCAAGTCAGAGACTATTAAAATACAGAACAAACCGACAAAACGAAGATGTGGGTGGATAAGATATTTTTTCTTTTGTTTTATGGGACATTTAAAACATTTGATAAGCAAGTGGACACAAACAAATGGTGCAATACAAGGACTGCAATGGGTACCTACAAACAACATATGGGGCTAAGAAGATCACCTCAAAAATCAAAAATTGCATAGTGTGTATGCTTTAATTATCAAAATTCATCACACATCATATGTTTGGGAGTTGGGGTGATTAAAATATCTGGTTGTTGTTTAATTAAATAGGAGTACTATACTTTTGTTTTTGTAAGTCTATGCTTCTCCAACCTTTCATTTTCAGTTTAAGTAACTGGTTCTCAGAGTTTCATTAAGTCATAATCCAGCTAAAACGAATATTGAGATGCAGGTTTTGTTTCTTGTCTCTTTCCCATTTAATGTTGTTTCTGACATAAAATAGTGACTCCTGACTCCTAAGTCCTAATTAAGGCTAGCACTAATGGGTTATACTTAGATGGCAAAATTAGCACATTTATAATATGATTCGTTGAATCGGTTTGTTTGTTAACTTATTTTAAATTGATATGCATAATTTAGTCTGTTTAAAAGTTGGATTAATTTTGAGCACGTCTCGATGCTTATCACTTATAGAGGAGGATTTGCGGTCATCACTATCTTTTATATAAATATGTTAATTTTTTTTCTTTAAATAATATAGAAATTATAATTATTTACTATAAAATTATATATCTTAAACACTATTTAAGATATATACACACACACTGTTTTGAAGATTAACCGATGTCTTAGCCCCCTCTACCCTAAGGGTAGGTCTGTCTCTAATAACTCACCAATGCTTTTGCAGCATGCTCGGCCCCTTCTAGCAATATGGTGTAAGTGGTGCAGCACCTATACTCTTTGATGGCTATATTCTTGTGATAGCAAAAACGTGGTTCATCTCTTAGAGAGTAGATAAAAAGTTTGGATAAAATTTCTTCGCGAGGCAGCCCGATGGCTCTATAAGCACAAGTGGACACTAACAAAAGAATCGATCCAAATAGAGTCATACTTTTTTTAAATTTAATACCCCAACACACCCTAACATACAAAGATTAAATTTAGAGATTGAGAATTATGAAAAAAGTAATCTAAACATAATTTTGAAAAGAGTTTAAATGTCACATATTTCTATATAAAAGGATCACAAATACATATATTAATTAATTAAAGGTAAGAATCAAAATTAACCAATAATTGAGGTACCTAAAGTACAATTATCCCCGTAAAAATGTGTTCCCGCAATATATTTACTGTAAATTGTACTCCCCGGCGAAGCCCATCATCCGTATGCAAATATAGAGTTTTTTCCGGTACCGTTTCGCCGTAATTTGAAGATGGAGTACATATTGAGGACGCTGACGAAGAAGGAAGAAGTAGATTCCATAATAAGGGACACAATCGACAAAGTACTCGTCCTCCGTTTCGGCCGATCCTCTGATGCTCTTTCTCTCCAGCTCGACGACATCGTACGTTTTCCTTCCACTTTCCTAATCCAATTTTCCCCCCCTCTTTCCTGTGAGGAATCACGATTTGAAGTTTATTGGTTAGGGATTTAGTCCTTTGTTTCTAAATTAATAATTTGTATATATTCAATTAGTTTATTCTAAAGACGATACGGTCTTATAACCAAAATTATTGGGTTCTTCTAGCTCCCCCCTGCCTGTGAAGAAGAGTCCCACTAATCAATTTACAGAATTCCATTGAATTTCTATGGAACAAATCGTTACCTTTTTCTTAGGGAACTTTATTTAGGTCAATCAATAAGCCAGTAGGGCCAGTTTCCACCTCCACCTATTACTTTTTTTTTTTGTGCTTTTATGAAATCGAATTAGTATAAGACTGGAAGTATGAATATTATTTACACCATTAGTAGCAGGTTAGTTACCATTTTTTTTAGAAATTAATGACTTATCATTGAGATTTGCCTATTAAGTACCATATATATGACCTAATTGTTAGAACTTTAACTCTAATATATGTGCTCCAGGATGAACTCATCAAATGTCTAGTGCTAAAAGATACAATTTTTATAGTTAAAAGATGGTGTATTCAATATCCAAAGATAGTTAACACTTAAACTCTAATATATGTGCTCTAGTTGAAGCTATAGGTATCGGTGGAGAAGGTGGATTCACCCCTTATTTATTAGATACTCGAAGTGTGTATGCCTTTGCACTGTTAATTTGAAATTGCATATGTTTTATCTTTTCTGGAGTGGTTCTGTTACTTTATTGCTTCTTGTTGGCTGCAGCTGTATAAATCTGTGAGAGAGGTGTCCAAGTTTGCAACTGTAGCTTTAGTGGATGTTGATTCAGAGGATGTTCAAGTTTACATCAAGTATTTTGATATAACCTTAATACCATCGACCATTTTCTTCTTCAATGCTCATCATATGAAGATGGATTCCGGGTATGCTTTCTCACTGTTCTATTTTTCTAAGTGTCGTGCTATAGACATGTTGTTTATGTTGTAGATGTAATTCAAATTAGTTGAAGAAAGAGTTTTCCATGGTCTTATACCCCTTTGCATGTCTGTCGAGCGTCAGGAGAACAACATATTTTTAGTCCTTATAAGACTTTAAGCAATACCCTTGACTATATATCTGATACATTTTGTTGGCAAATTAAACTAATTCAATGCTGGAAGTTTTCCACAACAATTTGGATAGCTAGTTCTTTGGTCCTTCAATCAAGGGAAATTGAAATGACATTGACCCGATTCAAGCAGCTCCTTGCAAGAGGCAAATCTCTGTTTTGTTTTTAGTCGAGTAGAGGGGGAAGAGAGAATTGTGAAGGCATAACATGGTTAGAGGAAGAAATAGGAAGGAGAGGCTATTTAGAAAAGACTTTATTTATAAACATTTATCTTATTAAAAAAAAAAAGAAGTAAGAAGAAGAAAATAATGTGTTTCTATTAGCCATGTAATTTTTTTTTTGGGTGAGGTTTCTATAACCTTCTTGTTGCCACCTCTTCCCACTTGCCTCCTAAGTGGAGGATATGTGATATTGGGACATGCTCAAGGCAAGTTCGCAAGTTGTTTGCTTCACTACGTCTCACGTGAAAACCTTAATGTTAAAATTTTATCTCTCAATCTAATATCTAAAAAAAAAGGGTTTATTTCTCAGTCTGTTGATTGTATAATAATACTGCAAGAATTATTTTAGTAAATTTGATTAGGACTCTGCAACAATTATTAAGTATATACATGTAAACTCAGTTATGCATATGCTCAAGGACAGCTCGATGTTGTAATTCCATTCCCGTAATATTATTTTATCTTATTGACCTCTGCTGAGTCTGAAGCTCTTACTTCTCTGTGATGGATGTTCTCCAGGAGTGCAGATCACACCAAGTGGATTGGAGCATTTCAGAGAAAACAAGACTTCATTGATGTTGTAGAGGTATGGGATAATCTCACTACTTTCTTTCTGACCTTAGTATTTTCCTTATGATCCGTATAAATATCCATCAAGTGTAAAATTATTTGCTCTTTGGTGCGTAGTGCAGCTTTTCAATAATTGTGACTTCCTCATTCAACTGTAAATAAACTTCAGGTAGCACTTTCTAAACAGGTGTTTATGTCTCTATGGGTTCTAGTGGTGCCAAAGCCTCGGAAGGTGTTTGGTTAACGAGTGAAATATGACTGTACCATAACAACCAGCAATAGTGAGTGACTAGTATGTCGCAAGTACTTGCATGGAGTTGATCCATTAATGCCCTGAATTTTCTTTGATGGAATATAAAAGCCAGAAAGAAGAGAAATTTGGCAGATAAATATCATATATATGAGATCGTAATCTCATGGTTGTGGGCTTGTGGCTTTAAATTGAAGTGATGTACTTTGGCTTTTGGAGAATGGCTGAGATATCACAACCTTCTATTTTCTAGACTCAAACTTCTGGTATATGTATGGAGAGCTGTCCAACATTAGCTTATTACCCTAGCAGATTTGTTTCTGCATGTCGCCAGACATGAAGTTTGAACAACAGGGAACTTTAATTGTGGAAGGGAGAAGATGCTGGTTATTAGTTAAAGCTTAAGTTTGAATTTACTAAAGCTGGTGACATGTGGTGTGTGGTTAGGTTGGCGAAGGGTAGAGAGGTGGACCCATAATCTCCTGAGTTTCGAACTGTGTGCCATTGGGCTTTGGGAATTTCTCAGTTATTAAATAATATTGATAGTTTGAGATCCATTTTCCATAAGTTAAGAACTTATTTCTTTTTCAAGGAGGATGTTCCTCTAAGAAACATAAAAAGTTATGCATCAAATTTGTATGCATAGAAATTGTTATCTTGTCTTAATAGTTGCATAGAGGCAAATATAATATGTCATGACACAAGTTTTCATATATGTCATCCTCAAATTTGGGATTCTCGGATTTTTGAATAGATTTTTACCACCATTGAGGCATCAGGTATCGAATAAAGCTCGGCAAGTTTGGTTGAATCTATCTGTGTCTCCAGGTTGTAAAGATTTCTAACTTTTCGAGATCTGGAAAGGGGATCTCCTAATTTGCTAAGAGTTGCTTGTGAGTCTAGCAATTATTTCATGTATCAACTTAAACAATTAGAGAACGAGTTCAGGTTTAGATAGATTTGGTAGCGTGTTGGACTTTGCTCAGTTGGTTCACAATTTATAAAACACCTGAGCAGTTTGGGTGCATAAGCTTGTGTTCTAGTTGGCTTTTTATTGAGGAGCTAGTATACTAAAGTTCTTGGTGCCTTTCTTTGAATCTGCTGAGATGATACTTTGCTCCGATGATTAATCCTTTTTTACAAGTCATGAATGTGGAGTCAGTTCTAAGTGCTCGGCCGTCCCTGTTCATAAGCAGGCAATATTTAGAGGGGCCATGAAAGGCAAGCTCATAGTGACTTGCCCCCTTCCTCCAGAGAGAATACCAAAGTTTCAGTTGCTATACAAAGATGTTTAAGCAGGTATGTTTGTTTGTAATTTTAGGTTGATTAGTTCCTAATTTGACACGTTTTCTAGCTTGATGAGCAACCCTTTTTCTTCATTATTTCATGTGCTAGTTTCTCTTAATTATTATTGTCCTATTTTAGTGAATTATCCCATATTGTTTGTCATTGAAATATTCCTGTGATGTGGTCTGTTTTATATTTTGATGCGCTTAATTAATACAATGTGTTTAGTCTAAATTGTAAAAAGTTAAAATTGTAACAAGTCTTTGGTATGACCCAAAAATATATTTCACGATATAATCATTTTCTGGTATCTGGTTACTAGAAAATCTTTTCCACGAAAACGTTTTCTACGAAGAGGGGAAAAATTGATCTCTCCCTCTTGTTGGCGAAAGTCATTTTTCTTTACAAATATTACAACTCTTGCACTATATCACTTTCGCCAACCAATTAAATTGTCGTGGATAACAGGTTCTGGGAAAACATCTTTGCAGTAAAGACAGTGTCGAGAACATGCTATGCTTTACTCGATATAGAAAGAGTTGTTGAAATAAGAAGATTGCTCATAATGACTTTGGTCGGGTTTGAGCCCCGAGAATGAAAAAAATCCTGGTAGGGAGTGCATTCCCCCTTTAATGGGTATTATGCAGTGCGAATCCGAATTAATCAAGGCCTCAAAGTGGATACAGTATTTGTTTTTAGAAATGATTTTACTTGGAAAAACGTCGAAAATTTGTGAGTGAATACCGTTATTTTACTTGAAATGCTCCTAAACAAAAAATTGAATCTCACCAGTATTTCAAATGCTGAAGTTTATAAGCCTTGTACTCCTCAAACTGAGATGGCTTGCAAGTCTCTCATTGCTCCTATTCCATTCTTTAGCAAAGGGGAAAAGAAAAAGAAACTCAGTCGAAAATCAAGTTATTCTTGGTGTGAATATTTTTCTCCTTTATTATTAACATGGTAGAGAATACATTATACATTGTTAGCATAAAAAAATTTCTACATTCTGTGTAGTATTAATGATAGAAAATGTGCTACAGAACCTAGTCTTTATTTACTCTTTAAACATATTATTATTCACACTCTTACTCCAAAATAAGTGTCATTTTATTTTTTTAAAAAAAAAATTATTTCAAAATAAGTGTTATTTTAGATAAAAAATAGTAATTGTTTTCAATTATATTCATATATTAAAGAATTATTTCTTTTCAAATCTCAAGACAGACAACTTGATAAAAATACTACAGCTAAAGCAACACTTATTTTGAAACGAGGGAGTAAATGATTGTGGAGAAAGCAACACTTATTTTGAAACGAGGGAGTAAATGATTGTGGAGAAAGGAAGGACAGGAAGAAACATGGATTCAATGTGTCACATGGAGGTTTGCAATTATATATGCCAGATAGTTTTTATAAGGAAGAACCCCATATGTGGGCTTACATTAATTTTAAATCAGTTTATGGATGAAGTCATCTTTTTTACTACTCAAAAAAAGGAAAATAATAATAGACATATCATGCTAATCATAGAGACCAAGAAGCACATAATTGTAATCTATTTTTCTGGAATTTTCAGCATAATTAATCTTTTATTTATTTATTTATTCATTCATCTTTTTTTTACTTGAATTTGAACTTTAATATTTTAATATCATAATTCATAAATCATAATTTGTTTGCACTAGACAGCTTGAGTTGTACAAAGTGGATATGACAAAGTGTGAAGTCATAAATATACTTGTTAGCTTTCCTAAATTTAGTTGGGGTGGTGAATTCAATGTCTTTTGCAATTTTATTAAATAGTGGGCACTTATTTTGAATAGGAGGAAGTAGTATAATTTTCAAATATTGTAACTTAACGGATAATAATTAAAGTGAGAATACATATCATTTAATCATAATTAAGTCGTAAATATGTGTGGGAAACATATTTTTCATTTATTGATTTAGTGTAAATTAGATGTGAGTATATTTTTGCATGCTTTCGAAACCAACAATTGTGTATTGAGTTCATTAATAGTAAACATTATTATGGACCCAAGGGTGTGACCTAGTGATCAATGAGGTTTTAGGTTTAAACCTAAACGAAAAACACTAGGTGATTTTTTCTCATCTGTCTTAGTTTGGGTGGACAGAGTTACCTGATACCTGGTGTACATAAGTTGGTCTGAACATCACGATTATTAAAAAAAATTGTTATCCGACTAGCTAAAATTGTTAAGATCCCTTTATATGGCTATTCTCTCACGAAAACTTTCAAGAATCATTTTTCTCATTCAGATTTTAACTTCTAGATCATGGAAGTCTTTTTTTTTTTTGAAAAAAAAAATGCCACTAATTCAAAAGTCTGACTAGTGGGACAATTAAAAAGTGGAAAGTCAAATAAGGAATAGTAATTCATTAAAGAGATGATGTTGACTTTGGTCTGATATTGGAACATATTTGCAGTTTATCTGAAAAAGTACTTGACCTTTGTTTTACATACTTGGTAAATTTTTAGAGACCGTAAATCCACTCCATGATTGGGAAAAAAAAAGTTTTTATCAATGTGTAGTTTTGAGTTTCACATTTAAAACTTTGTTTACTGCGTTAAATTTCATTTATTATGAAAACTACTTTTTATCATAATTAACTTTTTAGACACACATAATAAATGATGAACCTCTCGGTAAAAATTCTGCCTCTACTGTTACATATTCACAAAATTCCGCCTCTACTATTGCTTATTCACTACTCTATTAAGTCGTCATTACATGTGATTTTGAACCATATTGTAAACCATCCTTCTTAAATTCAACATTTGCTACAAGTATTACATTGTAAATAAATATTTCGTTAATTTATATTTGTCCAATATTGACGTAACACATTCTTTAAGAAATAATAAATAGAATGATACTTTCTCCGTTATAAAGTAAGTGGTGTTTTTTGATTTTGTTTCTAAATAAGTGATGTTTTACATAATCAAGAAGACATTAAGACATTAATGATGTTTTTTCAATTTTACCCTTATTCAAATGGAGAGAGTTTTACATAATCAAGAAAATATTAAAGATATTTATTAGGGGTAAGTGGGTGAAATTATATTTTTTTTTCTAGAAATGAGTAGTTTTCTCAAGGGGCGTGTTCAAGCTAAAAGCATAACTTATTTTGAAACGGAGAGAGTAATTTTATCATATGCTCACCTTTTGAATATAATAAATTTAATGTTCTGCAAAATGCATAAAAATGTATATAGTAATAATAAGAATAAATTAAAAATCAAATGATAAATTATCTGTTGCATTTTTACGTAACATAAATAAAAAAAGATTTGATTTTTAATATTGTATATAAATAAAAGTTGCCAGAAAAAGTAGTAGCTTTTAGAATGATATTGATGTAATTAATAAAAACGACTTTCCCAATAATGGATCATATTGTCCGTACAATCTTTAACATTTAACTATATTGTACATACGTGCACAATAATTCAAGTGGTGCTTGATATCTTTTTAACTTTTGACTGCGTTAATAATGAAGTCATATTCAGCTGGTAAATAATTTAGGATTTAAGCACCAGATATAATAGCACTTTGGATATCTAAGTTATTGGTAAATTTTATTTTTGATTCCAGTGAAATATGACCCTTTAACATACTAATTTGATCTCTAATTAATTAAAAGATATATTTTTAATTTTTTCATGTAGAAATTATCTTATAGCTGACTATATATAAAACTATACTATAACTACATTGTGAGAAGGAGTCTTGGAGCAACAATAAAATTGTTTCTGTGTGAGTTAAAGACACAGGTTCAAGTTGTGAAAACAGTCATTAATATTTACATTAGATTATGCTATATTGAGTAACATTCTACACTAATAGATATAATTGATCTTGATATAGCAGATTTTTTGCCATTTATCTCAAGCTATTGATAAAACCCTACTTTATATAACTATTTGAAGTTACTTTTTGAGTTGATTGTATAAATATTTTACCACCTTAAATTTGTAGAAAACATATAGTCACTAATTTATTTATTTTTTAAATTATGTTGAGATAGAAAAAGAACAAAAAAGAAAAACAATTATAAAATGAGAAATTGAATCGTCTTTAATATAGTAAAAATTTAAATAATTAATCAACTAAATTATCGTGGTCGAAATTCAATAATATTTTAAGTAAAATGTGAATTCTCCATTTTTTGGAAGGTGGGGTAGGGTGAAGTAGGAGGGGGTCCCACTTTCTTTAGTACCGTGCTAACCCATATTGCAAAGTATGGTAAAAAAATTAAATGTTGCTCGTTAGATGATTTTCCGAAAATAATGTTTTTTTCCTTTCCAAAAGTATTGCCTCGTAGGTTCGTCGGTGACATTTACTATGGAAAATGTTTTAAAGAGACAATTATTTAATATTGTATATTTCAATTCTCCTCTTTTAAGTATTTATCGAACTCGACTTATTTAATATCGTGGTTCTATAATAAAATAATTGATGACTTGAGAATATTCATGTACACACCCACGTTATATATATTTTATATATGTAATATATATGACTAGATAGTTAATTCAATCTTTTGTTCTTCTTTTATTTTGAATTCAATATAGATCTTATTACATTTTTATAATATTTTATACGTTAAAATATTCTTTGAAGTCCTCTTTATACTACCGTCACCGATCGGCCAATGTAAGATTGGCGGAGGAGTCCCATAAATATTTATTCTCACAAAGTATTTTATTAAATTAAATTAATATTATAATTAAATAATTTAATACGTATTTTTTAGTTTAATGTATATGGCATTATTTAAATATACACAATAAAAACAAATGTAAAGTATTAGTATCGAGTTAATTAAATTGAACATTTAGCGAAACATAAATGTATGTGTAAAATTCACAAAAATTGCAACAAGGAGACATGATTTTATAATTTAAATAAATAATGGGTTCAATGAAAAAAGTATTAAATATTAAGCTCATAAATTTAAATTTTCAATGCCTACAAAATTTATGAATAAATAATTAAATATTTTTCGTAAGAAAATTACATGATGTGTATATATTAAATATTACTTAATATATATATATATATAAAACATGTACATCCTTTGATACAACAGAGAGCAGTATCTCAGTGATAAGCTTTTGCGCAAAGCCGTCGGATGTTCTAAGTTTGATTCCACATTCACATATTTATTATATTATTTTGTGGTCAGTTTTTCTTTTTTTTAAATTAGGGCCTAAATTGCCTTTTTAATTAATTATTACGGGGTTTGATTTTAATTTTTTTTATGCATCTAATCATTAAAATAAAATATTATTTATTATCTAAAAATTTAAATTTCTTCCGTTAAATTTCTGACTATATCTTTGATTATAAACATTTGATGCGAATAAGTTATTACCGAATGCCGAGGTCTGAGCTAAATAAATAGCTGAGGTGGAAGACGTGGTGGTCCCCACAAGCTGATTGCGGTGATGTGGTGGAATTTAATTTGTCAGACAAGCTCTCGAGGCAGAGACGTGGTAACTGTTTAACATTTGCAGTGTCCCGGCACGTGAGTGACCGACGCATTGACACGTGAGAGAAGGACTAATAAATGAGTTATTTAAGTCAGTTTCTGACAGTTAGTTAGGTACTTAGTTATAAGCTAAATATTGCTAATCACAAACTTTAATTGAAAACTACTAAACAAACATAGAGTTTAACTTTAACTATATATAGAATTATGTTAAAGTAGTTTACATTATCATATATAGTATGTCTACACTAAGTATAGGTCATTGATATTAGTAACGAAATCAAAAATTGATATTTTTTTTTAAAAATTATTTACAATATAATTTTTCTATAAAGAATTGAACCCCTTAATATTAATTAGTTCCACCACGGATTGATGTGGAGCTGCGGCTACATGTCGGAGTTGCTTATGTTAATAAATTTAATTAATTAACCTAATCTCATAAATGTCATTTGTAGATGTTAATTAAGACCGGACATATAAACATTCCCCGCTCACTCCGACTCTGACCCAAAATATAGTCGGGTTGGCAAATCGATTTTGTCTCAAAATATTTAACGTAATATACGGTTTGTTACTTTTTAAAACAGATTTATTTTGTGTGTTAATTAGGTGAAACGATTTTAGAAGATACAAAAGGTTATTTAAACAAATATTCTTGTGATTTATGTCATTCAATTATTTAGAAAGAGATGTGCGAAGATTTTGAGGAAATGAGATTTTGTCCTTTTATAATTTGAACGGGAAAAATAGCCTTTATAAATTTTTGATGTGTAAAAATGATGATCTGTTGTGTGAAAATGTGGATCTCCTATAAAAAATTTCATAAAACGATGGATAAGGGGTCAAAAACACACCTAAAGTATTCAGTTTTTTTTCAGTTTTCTATCCAAATTATGAAGTGTTTACCTTTCGCACCTGAACTATGCCAAACGTTCATCAAAAAAATACCTCAACTATCATTTGCTCACATTTCCTACCTGAAATATCACCCATTTCAGGCAGTTTCGATAAATATTTAGTGATAGTTCAAGTAGGAAGGTAGTTTCGATAAACATTTGGTGATAGTTCTAGTAGAAAACTCATACACGTGATAGTTTAGATACGAAACTCAAAAAAATATAATACTTTAGATATATTTGACATCTTTCACTCTAAAACTAAAAAATATTTTTATAAACTGTTAAGAAAACCATTTCTCCCGAAAATCTTTATAGGAGGGATGATATCGACAGGAGAGCGTAATAAATTGCATTGAAATGGATAAAACTTAACTTAACTAATATAGCTGCAATGATAACAAATGGATTAAGTTAAATTGAACGTGTAAATAATGATAAAGCTAGTTGAAAGTTAGCCTATCTTTCCAATAATGAACAATATCAAAAAGTTGGACAACTAATGAATGGTACCTCTGTCTCTCACTTGCAGCCCTATAAAACGTTTCTTCCATTGAAGCTTTTTCTTTGACTCATTTTGCTCCACATTCATTCATTTGGCAATAAAATCAGCCACATTGTATCACATTCTCCTTTGCCACAAAACAGGGAGGAGAAACTCGGCGAATTCTACATCCATGGCTGCTTCTCTGAGATCATCATGTCTGTATTTTCTTCTTCCACTGCTCATTGTGATGATGCTATTCATCAATTCTACGGCTGATAATAGGTAATTAAGGCCTTCTTCACTGTTATAGTAGCTCATTTTCTGCACATTAACAATGTGAAAGCAAATTAGTTCGATTAGTTCCTCACTTGATGAGATTCCTCTTGCTTAATTTATGCATTTGATCAGCGATGTAGTTTAGTCCGACTCCGCTTTTCTGGAATTTGCGCTATTCTTATCTTCTCTGATTCTGTTTTTTCGATTAATTTGACTATGGAATTTAAATAGTTCTACTCCTCTTGTTTGATTCTGTTATCTTTGAGCTACGATTAAGTTAGTTCAACTCCAGATTTTCTGGAATGTTCTCCGTTCTTATCGACTCTGTTTCTGTTTTCGATTAATTCTACTTTGGATTTTAAATAATTCTATTCCTCAGTAGTTCATGAAATTCATCTTGGTTAATTTTGAGAGTACATTTGAGCTGCGATGAAGTTAGTTAAATTCCAGAATCCAGATTTTCTGGAATGTTCTTCATTCTTATCGACTCTGTTTCTGTTTTTCGATTAATTCTACTTTGGATTTTAAATAATTCTATTTCTCAGTACATGAAATTCATCTTGGTTTAATTTTGATATTTGAGCAGCGATGAAGTAGTTAAACTCCAGAATCCAGATTTTCTGGAATGTTCTTCATTCTTATAGATTCTGTTTATGTTTTCCGATTCGACGATGGAGCTACTTTTTCACTTCCTGTTTTACTCATTGGATTTGTAAATTTTTATTGTCAGTATTGAAGAAGCAAAGAAATTTCAGAGCTTAAGGAACTCGACTATGACGAACAGGTTAACTTCATTTTTGTTTTCCCGCATTATCACTATCATTTCTTCGATTGATTGGATCTGAAAATATCTGGTTTCTTTAACTCTGGCGTTGGCGATCCAATTTTCCTTTTGAATTATAAATGATTTAAGTTTTGCAGGTTAAGTGAAAACGATGAATTCAGGCATGAAGACGCTGTAGATGATCCAGAAGCCATCGCTTCCATGGTGGATATGTGAGTTAAATTCTGTTCTTTCGCTATCACAAACAAAGATGCTAATAGTATTTAATTAATGCAAAAAATTCCTCATACCCACCTCCCCTTTTCAGCACTCATGTGTTTTCAGCAAGTGATCTACTCCATTAAAAGGCTTATTTAATTGTTCATAATTAAAGGATGTCGAATATTATTGCATCACTACTCTTTTGTGAAAACAAGTACGAGCTTAAAGTATTTTAGGAGAAAATTAATCGTTACTTATATTAAAATTAATTATTTGAATAATTATTAATTTTAAAATTTTAAAAATAATTTATTATTTTTTATCAACTTTACCTTGATACATAAATTACTTTAAAATGTGAAGAGAATAATTATTATATATTTTAAAAAAATATATAAATTAATAAAATTATATTAATGAAATTGAAAAACTTATTCTATCGACTAAAATTAAGCCTGAGGAATATTCAAAATATAGCTCGAATAGAGAGACAAGTGGTACCCCACACCCAGTGACGGTGCTATGTCAATAAAAGAGTTTCAACTAAATCTCCTTTTTCAAAAAATCATGTCAGGCAAGTTTAAAAAAAGAAATTTGTTCATATATATTAAAGAATTTCTTAACATAAGAATATTACATCTACTCCATTCTAATTTAGTTATTTTTTCTGTTTTAATTTATTTATCTAATTTTAATTTAATATAAAGTTTAGAATTTGTAAAGACGGCTATTGAATTTTATTATTTTAAATTAAAAATTCATAGAATATACTAATATATTCTTTAATCTTGTGATTTAATACATGTTATATGAAAATTTAAAATTAAAAAATTGTTTAAAATGAAAAAGACATTCTTTTTAAAATACATTTAAAAAAAGTGAAAAATAAATTAAAATAGAGAAAATATCTGGTATCTAAAATTTATTAATCTAATTAATTTATATTTGTACTGCATAAAATTTATTAAAAGGATTAAGTTAATAAAAAGTTTCAATTGAATTTTATTCGTAAAACCGTATGATTTTCAAATAGGGAAAACATTTTTCTTTTCCTTAATGCAGAACTATCGAATCTCCATAATATAACTTTTTTTTATAATAATAATGGCAAACGCGGGTCAAATTTAACCCGTAGTGAAAAATATAGATCTGCTCCTTTTTAATTTAGATATTTGACGATTAAAATTTACTAACTCAATTAATTTAAAATTGCGACGGAAAAATACCCCAATCAAAAATTTTGTTTATAAAAATTCAAAACTAAAATTTCTGATTCGTGAAGAAACACTCACATGATCTACACATCATCCACAAAATTAAAAGAAACAATGTCACAGTTCTCTTTAATGTCCCACCTACCAAACCCTTCCCATACAATTCCCGGTGCTTCCGTTCTTATGTGATTCCCTTTCCAAATTCATCTCCCGCTGACAGTCAAAAGAAGTTACTGATTATCATGAGACTGCCTTTAATTTGAGGAATATCGCACATGCAAATGCCACAGGCTCTCTAGCCATGTCAGCTTTTGTAAGTGCCAGTAATTAATGTATTTAGTTAATACCATTATTAAATTAACTCATCAATCCTGTGAAATTTATCCTTTTGTATTATGTGTTGTAAAATCGACTATAGACATGGTTGAGTTTCACATTGACTCCGGGATGAGATAATTTTTTTATACGATTTTGAATAATATCTCATGCGTGAGTTATGTTTTGAAGTTGAATTCGCCCTAATATCAATTTCTTTAGCTGACGTCCGTTCTTGATTTACTTGATGTTGAACTCCACATCATATTATGCAACTCTCCGGTTGGCAGGCTTAAGCGTGCGAGGGAAGGTTTTGAGTCCTATATTGGCTCTTCTAAGGATGAGAATAGTCTTGATTTTATTACGAGCTAGCTTTCGGGATTAAGTTAGATTAATGTGCATTTCTTTAATTATCAAACATCCAATCTGGTATGCTAATGTTGTAAACAATATATTGGTCCAAAACTCCAAGTGCCATTTTCGGTTAATGTTAATCATCATAATTAGAAAGGCCATGTTAGCATAAGCTGCAGTCCATTATTCCCCTAATCCATTTGGTCTTCACATGCCCCTGTTCGGAGATTCGCTCATCAACGTACACGCACATTAGAACCTATGTTGAGTCTTTTTCGTTCAATGTGTATCCATGTTTCTCGTAGAGGCTGAAGGTGGCTTTACATGCCGGTGCACATTATAATGTTTGTTCTATTTTGGGTTTGCTTATCCAGTATCATGTTACTTTCCTCATTATAGTTTCTTAAAGAGCTTAGGTTTTATACCGGTAAATAATTTTTGCAGCATATTCAGGGTAATTATAGACCTTCACTTCACAATTACCCTAATTTTAGAGTACCAGCCAAGAGAGTCTTTTTTGTTAGAGATTTATATGCTACTATGGAGAAAATTTCTAGTTCTCAAAACTTAATTTTATTATATCAGACTCAGACAGATTTATACGGAGCAATATAGACAATGAAAATTCATATGTCAGGCTTTTTTATAATAATTGTTATTTATAATAATGATTTCACTATAATGGCTGAGTTTTTTTTTTTTGGGAACAATTTTTTTTATTTGATGTTATATTATATGTTCTCTAATCTCTATAACATTATTTTGTTGTAGCAACTCAAAAATATCTTAAGTGAAATCCATTGTTATAGAGAGGTTTCATTATTGTCGATTCTAATTTATCTAAAAATGAAATATAATTATTGTTGTTATAGTTTGTAGAATATGAAGGAGAGTTTTGGAGCAATGGTACACTAGTCTTTGTGTGATCTATAGGTCATAAGTTCGGATCGTTGAAATCAGCCACTAATACTTATGTGATAGTAAGTTGAATACATCACATCCTTGATGATACGATTCTTTTCCGGATCCTGCATGAACACTGGATGTTTCTTAGACCGGAATGCCCTTTTTGTTGTTTATAGAATACAATCTCTTGAAAACATGTATGCATAAGAGGAGCCACGTACAATGATCTTGGCCAATATACATCCCCACTTATCTTTAGGCCACATAATATTTTCGATGACTCTGTCCTTGTCCCCTCGTCCCAGCCTGGCAAATGGCATAAGAAGTTAGTACAGTAGGAAGAAGAGATCAGATCTGGGCTCTTCAGGGATGCAGCAGCTGGCTGTACTGACAAGCCCATCACCATATATTAAATGACTTTTTGGCTAATCAATAAATAGTTTCTCCTACCGACACATCATGCATTTATCTGCCCACCCTTATTAGTTTGGTGCATTTATTTTAGATATTTTTTTATTATTACATGGAATGATGGAAGTAAGTACTATTTCCGTATTGACCGTATTCCTTTTATCAACTGTTTATTTATCAGATTACATTAATTAACTTTTCCCTAAAAGACATTTTTGAGTGGATCAACTTGCTCCCTCAAATAGTCTTATTTTACTATACATCAAAGTAGTCACACGTGAACCTTAAGTTTGTTTGTTTCTATCACATCAAAATATCTTACACTAAACCAGTTGTTCCACTGCCTGGTAAATATTGATCGATACAATTGAACACTTGAAATTAAAGTAATTAATTTGAATCAGATCTGAAGCAGTTGGAGAGAAGTTATATAATCCTTCTATTTCATTTTACTTGGTTCTGGTTGATTTGACATTCTCTTTGAGATTATTACTACAGGTTTATTTTATTAAATTACCATACTAATTGAAAAAGAAAATAAAATCTCTTTTAATTTGTTAAAATGAACTAATCACTTAATATAAGAGTCAAGTAAAACAAGTCGGAAGGAGTAATCAATTTGAATATTAGGTATTGTTTACTTTTTCTTGTTCACTGTATTAAAAATATAATTTTATTTTTATTTGTCAAGCATATTATTTTTCATATTTTATCTTCATCATTAGTTACTTATTCCTCAAATCATTTTTCAAGGTCTAATACTAAACATTAATTTATATGAGTCTTGTGTTAAACTAGTCATGTTAATTACTCTCTCCGCTCCAATTTATGTGACACAGTTTCCTTTTTAATCAGTTCCAAAAAGAATGAAACATTTCTATATTTAGTAACAATTTATTTATTTCACCCTTAATGAGATTATTTATAGTTACATAAACATCTATGGATTAATTTCAGACTACCAAGTTTCAAAAGTCATTCCATATTTATTAAACTTATGTGTCCAGTCAAAGTACATCATATAAATTGAGACGAAGAAGACCATAAGTTTTAAAACTCATCTCATATTTCTTAGACTATGTGCCTAGTCAAAGTACATCACATAAATTGAGACGAATAGAAGACGAATAGAGTACTGTTTTTTAAGGATCATGTAAAGTCAAAGTGAATGGAGGTAGTAATTTATCTTTCTTGTATTGTTATTCAGGAGCATTAGGAATAGCACAGAGAGGAGGAAACTGGGTTACTTCTCATGTACGACGGGAAATCCTATTGATGATTGTTGGCGGTGCGATCGCAATTGGGTACGTAATCGCAGACGCTTAGCTGACTGTTCAATTGGCTTTGGACGCAATGCCATTGGTGGCCGAGATGGCAGGTATTTTTCAGAGGCAAATGTAAAACGAGTTCAACTGAAATCTATTGCTTTCATATTTATAAAAAATTTAAAAATTTTGAATCTACCTCTGCGCCGTGCAGGTATTATGTTGTGACTGACTCAGGTGATGACGACCCAGTAAATCCCCGACCCGGAACACTTCGTCATGCTGTAATTCAAGATGCACCATTGTGGATAGTGTTTAAACGTAATATGGTCATCACCCTTAAGCAAGAACTGATCATGAACAGTTTCAAGACGATTGATGCTCGTGGTGTGAACGTGCATATCGCGTATGGGGCTTGTATTACTATCCAATTTGTTACTAATATTATCATTCATGGTCTCCATATTCATGATTGTAAACCAACTGGTAATGCCATGGTTCGAAGCTCACCATCACATTATGGTTGGAGGACTATGGCTGATGGTGATGCCATTTCCATTTTTGGTTCGAGCCATATTTGGATCGATCACAACTCTCTTTCTAATTGTGCTGATGGTCTCATTGATGCTATCATGGGTTCAACTGCAATTACTATTTCAAACAATTACTTCACCCATCACAATGAGGTCAATTTTCAACTAAGCCTTCTAATAAGTGACACTTCTGAATTCTTATTTTTAGTCTCTTTACTGCATTCTAGTGTGTGACACTTTAGTTCAAGGACTAATTATTCATTAATCCAACTTATGTACTGCAGGTGATTTTATTAGGGCACAGTGACTCCTATGTCAGAGATAAGATTATGCAGGTGACTATTGCCTTCAATCATTTTGGCGAGGGTCTCATCCAGAGAATGCCAAGGTATCAATGTGGAAATATTACTCCCTGCGGCCCAATTTAAGTGACACACTTTGCTTTTTAGTCAGGCAAAAAAGAATGACACATATCTGTATTTAGTAATAATTTAACTTTAAAAATACTCATTTCACCCTTTATGAAATGATTTGTAGCTCCACAAATATATATATGTTGGTTTAGACCACCACTTTCAAAAGTCTTTCCATATTTCTTAAACTCTATGTCCAGTCAAAGTACATCACATGTATTGAGACAGAGGAAGTAGTCTTTTTTCAAGTCATTTTATTCTTGCTGAGATATGCTTGAATAGAGCGAAATAGATAGTGAAAATTCATATAGCTGACTTTAATTTGCTTGGAATTGAAACGGAATTGAAACGTAATCATTGTTGTTGTAGTATCTGGTCTTTCTCATGTTATCTTGGACTAACAATCGACATAATTAATATGCAGATGTAGGCATGGTTATTTCCACGTGGTGAACAATGACTACACGCACTGGGAGATGTATGCCATTGGTGGCAGTGCTGCTCCTACAATTAACAGCCAAGGCAACAGATACCTTGCCCCAGTGAACCCTTTTGCTAAAGAGGTTAGTTCAAAACTAAGCATACTTGGACTGATTATCTTTGTTTGTCTATTTGTAAATAAACCACCCAGGCACCTCACAACACAGTACAAGTAAGGAAAGCCAAGCCTAACCTTAACAAATTATTGAAATTTATGGAATTGGGGTCAACAGGTGACGAAAAGAGTGGAACCATGGGAAGGATCATGGAGGCACTGGAACTGGAGATCAGAGGGAGACCTTATGTTGAATGGAGCATATTTTACTGCATCTGGACGTGCCGCACCAGCCAGCTATGCAAGAGCCTCAAGCTTAGCTGCTAAGTCCTCTTCCATGGTGGGAACTATTACCTCGAATGCTGGTGCACTTTCTTGTCGCTTAGGTTCCCGATGTTGATTTCAAGCACATCGACACATCTAGATCACAAACCACACCATCAGATCACCTTTACATGTCCATTGAATTCAACAATCTAGCCAATTTTCTCCAATTATCTTTCTTCTCTTAGTTTGTGTCCACCCCAAATCACCTCTTGAGCAGGAGCGGACACATAATATTAAGGATGGGTTCAATTTAACCCGCCATTTTCAGCATAAAGCCTTATTAATATATATGTGAGACATCCTAAAATGTTGTATAAATATTAAATTCTGAACTCAGATTTCAAAGAACGCACAATCTTGAATCCGCCTCTACTCTTGGACATAAGGTTCTTGGATCACTACATACATTGATTTGGCACCCCTTTTTCCATTGTTCCACTTGTCTTAATGTACCCCGTGCTCAACCTCCCCGATTCTACTGGAAATATAATTCAGACCGTGTCTCTGGAGAAGTTTCTGAGATGTTGTCTTCTTTATCTTGTCCATATCCTACACACCATTTCATCAGTTTAAGAATCTTGTTCACCAAAATCATGTATCTCAGAGGGATCCAGATATGCATATATTTTCCCTCTCCTCTCCATATGTTTAAATTCAGATATGCATGGTGTCAGAAAGATTGTGAAAATAAAGGACTAAAGATATGGAAGTCAATATTTTAGGTTGCTTTCTTGTTATAGATGTTCAGCTTCAAGATATATTATTGTAATTGTTATCCTTTCATATATATTATATATATATATATAATTACTATCAATTCTACTTCAAATTTATATTTATCGCAGCCCATTTTCCCTTGTATTTTCTGCATTTTACTGTATGATGGTAATTAAAACCTTTCGATTCACTGTCCCTGTTTAAATTGCTGGATTTTGTATTTCAACCCTGTTGAGGAGAGTTGGCATCTCATTAATCCAATAAAATGAAAAGCCAAGCCAAAGGGTCATGTCCTCTTAACAGACAATTTAATATAAAAAGTGAAATTTCATCCAATAAAAGAATCAAAATGCAACAATCGAAAATACTGGAAATACGAGTATGTGCTACTATTACTGGGATTTTAAATACTCCCTTTCTCTTTGCCATTTTAGCCATAACAGAATTATTCCAAAATATATGCCATCTTTTTTTTGTCATCTTTGAAAATAAAGAAGGAACTATATATATACATATTTGGTTTTAATTATCTGCTCACTACTGTAAATAGACATATGATCATTAATTACTCATATAAAAAAAATAATAAAAAGATAAAAATAATTTAGTCATATACATTACAATGCTCAATATGCAAAAGAAATGACCACGAGAGAAATACATGGATTACTGCGAGTTGAAAAGAAAATGAATGAACAAAAGCCACAGTGAAGTTTCTTGGTAACATGAGGTGTTCATAGGTACTAGCTAAAGCTGAAATAAGATATCAAAATGTAATTTTCTGCCAAGTTTAAAGGGCCTACTATCTATGTATTTTGGCCTAAATTGCCTACCGTTACATCTCTGTTCCTGCAGATAATATCCAACGACTCCAACAATGGTCGATAAGAGTGGTCAACATACACTGTTCAACTAAAAAGAGCTTACATCTCGTGTACTGATAGGGTAAAAAAGACTTTACTCTATCAAGAGTAGCAGCCAGGTGTGCACTATTGCAGACAGTCTTACCTTGCATTTCTGCAGGAGGCTATTTTCCACAGCTCAAATCCGTGACCTCCAGGTCACATGAAGTCAACTTTACCAGTTACTCTTGAGCTCCCCTTAAACACCTTCAGATTACCACTTACTTATATATCTACATAAGACAGTAGCCTCGACTAACAATTACGAACCCCTTAAAACATGTCGTTTGCATGAGTCAGGGTCATCCACAGAGAATTCTAGTTACACAAATACTCTGTTACTAATTTGTAAAACAAAAGGATGA
Organism: Datura wrightii; assembly: GCA_035772735.1. Lineage (NCBI taxonomy): Eukaryota > Viridiplantae > Streptophyta > Magnoliopsida > Solanales > Solanaceae > Datura > Datura wrightii. Next base: position 4,559,293 of record JASDFA010000011.1, read on the forward strand.
CAGCAACTTCTCACTTGTTTGAGATGTTAGTTTCTCTTTTGCTGGACTATCTAACTGCTTGTGCAACTGGAGATGAGGTAACAGCAGCTGTTTTACAGAGGGGTTTCTTTGCTGGTTGCTTGCCGTCTGATTTTGGTCCATTCTGTCTCACTTTTACTCCTCGTATCAACTGTTGTATATATATTTCAACAATTTTAACTCAAATGACGAGATAATTACACGCTTAAAGTGATAACAGAACAAAAACACTGTAATATAAATATGGACTTACATATTTGCCGCACTTTATGTCAGCATATATTACAATGAAATCACCTTCTTGAAGTCCATTAGCTTGAACAAAATCGCCTGGAAGAATCGGGAAAATAAGATGCCATCAAAAATTACTTGGTATGTTTTAATGAATTATGCAAAGCAAGAGCTGGGTCGATTGTGTCCACACCTGTGTTTTCAAGAAGGTACATCCTGCTTTTGTTATTTGGCCAAAATCTGAAAAGAAAAAACACAAAAAAACAATAACTATAAGAACAAAGACTATAAAACAAAAGGAAAACAATTGAATCGAGCAATGTAACAAAAAATAGCTTGACCATGCATGTTTATTTGAGTTCGCGTACCTATATTTCATGTTCCAAACACGAGAAGTTCCAATATCTTCCATGGCAATTGAAATTCCATCTCTTGATTCAAGTTGTGGGAGATGACTTTCTGCTTCTCTCTGCTTATAAACAAAATTTTCAATAATCCACTTATTCATACTTTAATTACCAAATGGGAATAGATCACAATTCATGTCGACGTTAACTAAAGTACCTTTGGCAACACAATTCTTCCTAGATTGCCAACATCGCTTTGCTTCAGCACTTTTTGCAGGAGAAATTTTAGATTCTTCTCTGTTCTGCAAGCCTATTGAAGAACATCCACATGAAATTTGAAGAACAGTCAGACAAATTTGAAGAATTAATCTAAACGGCTGCTCACCCAACCGCTTAAATGTATAATATATTATAATCCATGTATAATGTGTGTGTTACTGTGTATAATTTATGTATATGGGAGGAAAAGTAAAAAGTGAATCCAACCGGCTAATTGTGAAAAAATCCCCAAATTTAAAGCAACACATGTATATAGACACTCTTTATAAATATAAGACGATTGATTACCGTAACCATTAGGATTACCGTAACCATTAGGAAAAGAATTTAATATACATGCAGAGGTGAATCTAGGATTTCTAGAATATGGGTGCATTATTTAAAAAAGAAAAAGAAAAAAAGGTATCAAGTGGGAATTGATCCGAAGTACTCAAGGTAAATAACTTCACCTTCGACCAAGTGCACCAATTTGACTTCTTATACAATGGGTGCCAGCATATAATATTATATTAATTTTAAAAAATATACATAAAATACCTAGTTTTACGAAAAGACCACGAGTTCACGTGCCCCGAAAATAATACATAAATTCGTCACTATATACATGACATGTGAAGGGCGAGCCTCGCTTCATACAATGGATCTTTTCTCGCCTATATCCTATTTCCCTTCTAGTTGGCGAGTTCTCTCTTGTATTGATTTTGTAAAGAATTGTTACCTATTATAGCAAATTCTCTCTTGAATCAATGTCCTAAAGAACTTTTATATGTTGTAGCAGTTAATATGTCTTATTTGCAAATGATTAATTTCATTTTCTTAATGGACTACTAGTAGTTACATTTTAGATGATTAATCTCATAAAAGATTAACTCGAAAAGGATTTTGGGCTGGAAATGCAGAAACCAACCTGTCTTTTGCCTGTCGAGCCATGTTTCTGATGGTTTTGTGACTGCAGAGCTCGCCTCTCCGTGGAATGTGATTGTGGAGCATCAGCCTGTGGTGGAACCATCACCACTGGTGAAGTAGCAGCAGCAGCACAAGGCCAATATATCCAATTGCCTGGATTATTAACTTGAGACATTGCACAGTTATTAATCTCTCCACCCATCATTACACTTTGCTCATTACTAATTTGTCTTTGATTCTGAGTCTGATGGCGATAATGGTGCAACGTTAATCGTCTCTGCCTAGCCATTCTGTTCTTCCTAGCCTCTTTAGTAGCACAAGAACCCAACCTCGCCAATCTCTCACCATTCCCACCAAAAAGTTGGTACGGGTTAGTCACATCAGTAGCACTGCTGACATTATCAGTAAATTGGTAGGGATTGTAGTGAGACGCAGACGCCATTGTGAATTGCGACGGAGGCCAGGACTGAGAACTGTCCATTGGTAGATATTCTGGTGCTGAAGCCGCTGAATTTGCACTTCCACTCATTGTTTGAGGCGTAAATAAGGATCCGTTAGTGTAAGGATCGCCAATGTACCCCTGTATTGCCCCTGCCATTACAGTACTGGTGTTATTATAAGCTGGAGTACTTGCCATCCAAGGAGAGGGATTAAAACACACATTTGGATCAGATCCAACAGGACTAGTATAAGGGGCAGAGTTTTGAAGACTCTGTTGATTAATGTCCTCTGCTTCTTTCATTTGTTTCTTTTGCAATCTGTGCTGTTCAACCCAATCAAGAATGAGTCTCAACAACTGTTTCTTCCCTTCTTTTGTACTTCCCAATCGTTTCGAAGCGCTTTCAATGGTGGAACGTTTGAGCTTAATACTCCTCATGTCTTCAGCAGAAATGTAGTCTCTGTTTTGCTTTAGCCATTCCAAGAACATAAGTGCAAGTTCACTATCCCCCTGAAAAATAGATACCTGCTCTTCTTCTTTTTGTTGTTGATTCACTTGTGGGTTTTCACTATGGAAAAAAGAGATCATGGGGTCAAGAAATTCATTATCCCCATCCATTAAATCCATGTATCCAAGATTTTCCATCACATTTGGACATTCTTGGCCGCCAATTTTCTTGTCGAAATCTTGTTCAGCATCAGATTTTAGAACAACACCAGATGATGGATCAGATTCAGTAGGAAGGGAATTGGAAGTTGAGGATGAAGAGGACATGCATGGAAAATATTGAAAATCAGTGGAGAAATTCCCATTCAGCCAAATATCTGTATCATCCATAGGATCAAAATCAGTAGGCTGCTGCTGCTGCTGCATCATTTGAATATCATCTTCCACTGATGACACCATATTAATATTCTCCAATCCATGCACATCTTCATAATAAACCTCATTTAACTCTCTCTTCATTCTTGATTTTGACCCCACAGATCTTTTTTTTTTCTAGCAAGCTTCAGTTTGCATGTAGAGTAAAAGAAGAACACAAATTTAGAGAAGCAATGGGCTATTTACCTGACTAAGGAAGCAAGCTAAGTTAAAAGGAGAAAAGGGTTCCTCTTTATTAGCTCTTCAAAGTTGTTTTTGCAAACATAAACCATTTAAGGTTTTGAATTTTTTTTTAGTACTAATATAGTACCAAATCTCTAAAGAAAGCGACTCTTGCTTTGTTTTTGATAAGTAACTTTAACTAATACAAGTAATAAGTACAATAAAATTACTTTCGAATCAAACAAACAACTATAATAGCAAGTGAACTATGTATCCTTCTCTTTTTAGAAGACAAAAAAACACTAACAAAACTTCAACAACCCAAAACAAACAACTATGGTCTCAGCTTTAAGAAGTTGTTTCAACACTCTTGAAGAAAAATTTAAAAGAGAGATGATCAGAGATATAATATATATATATATATATATAGCAGTTTTAAATGAGAGAAAAATTGAGAATAGAAAAGCAAAAACCACCAAAGGGAAAACTTGTTGCCAATAGTTTCTCCGCCAAATATGGCCCCTATCTACTCTCACCTGAATGGTGCAATCCAGCGGTGGTCACTTTGCAGTGCTAGCATAAAAGCATCTCCGATACATTAAAATTTTCGCTATATATAAAATTTAAAATAAAATAAAATTATTAAAAATTTATTATGAAAAATCTTATCTTATATTTTTATAAAAAACTAATTTTACGATTTAAATTCATACCTTTTCAAACACGTAACAATAACTTTACTTGTTATATAAAAAAAAAATAAAAATTCACTGCTGAAATAAAAATAAACAATTAACACAGATTTAATAGCTAAATGTCAAAATTCGTTGAATTATTAGAATTATAGCTAAGAGAATTTGAAAAATAATATGACATTACAATTTTCGAGGCTTAGCTCAGACGCTATGACGAATTATCAAATATGTTATGAGTAAACGATAGAATTAGGAACTAAAATTTTAGTTTATCTTAAACTTTTTTTTATTTATTTTAATTTTGTAGTGTTTTATACCACTAAAAGAAAAAGAAAAAAAAGAAGAGACCAGTTACAAAGTATTATCCATTGATGACAGAAGCAAGCAGCTCAATTCTCTTTCATATAACATTGGCTAAACATGAAAAATTGGGCCGACTTTGATATTTCTGTATATGTGAAAATTTGATGGTTATCTATGTAGATAATTCGAGTTTGATTTTTTTAAATATTTTTTAAATTAAATTTATCAAATAAAATTTATTTAATTAATAGAGTTTATATTACCTGTGTGATTTGTAAGCTATTATATATTTTAAAAAATTTATTCAATGCGAAATATTGAAAGATTGTGATAAAAATTATAAATTATTTCGCAGTTAAAAAAAAAAAAAAGAAACACACACATATTTCTCTTTGCTGTGCTCATAGTGGAGTTTGTCTCCATTCGTGGGCGTAACGGCGGATTTCTTCTCTTGCTGACACGTGTCTTTTCCCTTCTTAACCAATCTTAATTTTTTCTTTTTAAAAAAAATAACAATTCTCGACCAATCTAAATAACCTTAACAAAATATTTAAGTTAATTTAACTTTTATTCCGAGCACACACAATATAAAACTGTGAATAATCAAGTTGAGTTTAATCCCAATTTTATCAAATTATAAAGGTATTATATATAAATAGATATTAAAATTTGATCTTAATTAATAATTAAATATTTAAATTTTAATAGTGCATATTTAGGCCACTTAATTATATCTACTATGTCAGTTGAATATTCCAACTTATAAAATAATTATCTATATACTTTCAAAATTTATGTGTCATGTCAGCATCGAATATCAATGAGACATAGCAGGGATTAGTTGAAATTTTTAATTATCAGTTAAGATTAAGTTAAAGTGTCTTGCACTTTCAAAGTTTAAATAATTAATTATTAATTAATACTAAATTTATATATTTATTTATGTATTATGTCAATTACGATTTATGTAACAGGTATTGTAAAAATTGTCTTATGTTAGTGATCATATTCAATGTGTTTATCTTGTGTAATAGTTTTTACACGAAGCATATAAAAGTTTAAATTGAATTCATATTCAAGTTATTTAAAGCTTACTAATTTTTTATAAGGTAAATATTTGAGTTTACGATAAAAATATATTTAAATTATTATTTTTAAAATATTTTATTTATATAATTCAGTTATCAATTCTTTTATATTAAAATAAAACGTATTTTAATATTAAATTGATCAAATATTTAAAATCAATTGATAACATGTGTGTAAAAATTAAAAATATTAAGTCCACATAACATCTATAATAACTAATTGAGTTGATTAATTTTTTTTATTCTTTTTAAATCCTTCTCTTCTTTCTCCTTCCATCAATATTGCTCAAATTTTCTTGTCTTTTCTTCTTTTTAATTTCTCTGATTTTGTTCCTTATTTTTCTTTTTTATTTCTTAGATTTTTCCCCTTTCTCCTTCTTCATTAATTTCTCCATGATTCCTAAAAGGAAAAAGTTTATCCGCATGAGTGTATATGTTCAATCAATTAAAAAAAAAATATGTGTTATTTTTTAATTATAATTATTTATATTTAATTATAATTAATTATTATATATTTAAAATAAGATTCATAATAAATATTTATATATCTTTTATGATTATATTAAACGTATATATTCGATATTGATAAGTTTTACATCCCTAAATTTAATACAATTCCACAACAGACTCTAAATTTTACATAACACTACGATTTTATATGACTTTAAGTTTTTTTAAACCAAAATTAAAAATTAAATGATAATTCACACTGAAATAAAAGGTTAATAGAGAAAAATAAAGACTTTTCACCATTTAATTCTAATTTAATTAATTTAATTCTATTAATTTTTTGAAAATATATAATAATAATTTTTTTATTTTTTAAAATAACTTTAAATATTAAAAATAATATAAAAAAACATATTTAATTATTTTTTAAAAATTAATAAATATTATAAAATAATTATTTATAATTTAGTAATTAAAATAAAAAAAAGGAGGGAGTACATATTTTAAAAGGAGGGAAGTAGCGTGGTGAGAAGGGAAGAGACAAGCATCAAGAAAAGAAGTGAACCGTTTCAGGGACGAATGGAGACAAAAGGCCAATGAGCAGAGCAAAGAGAAATGAGCTGCTTTCTGGTTTTCTTTTCACATTACAATTTCCAAGTCGGTCCAATCTTCTTCTTCTTATTATTTGCAACAAGTATATGTATATTTAGAAGGGGAGAATTGAGGTGCCTGTGTCATCAATGGAGAATTAATTGAAAACATTACATTACTCCTCTTGTTTTTTGCATAAAAAGTAATGGACCGCTGAATTGCACCATTGAGGTGAGTTCACGTATGGCGTATAATCCGGGAATGAATTTTTGTAACTATCCGCACCCAGTTTTTCATCTCTTCTGGTTTCTTCTTTATCTCTTTTTTTCCAAAATCATATATAAAACCGCTCCCTCTCTTTCAGAGGCCTCGTTTGCTCGCTCCTTTGAGTTAACCTTGTTATTACTAGTACTAGTAACGTCATATTCTTATTTATTTTTAGTTTTCTTATTTTATATAAAATAATATCTATATTTTTAATTTATCAAATAAAAATAAATTTTGTTTATTTTAACTTTTCAATTGGGATATTTAAAGACAACAAAATTAAATATTTTGATACATTTTATGTATCTTTTAAATTAAGATAACAAAATTCATCACTCTTTTTTATTTACTTAAATTCCGTATCAATTCAGAATTAGATTGGTTAAAAGTTTAAAAAAATAAGAAAAATAAGTTATATGTCTCTCCCTCGTCTTCACAATATTCATCGCCCTATTCTCATTTTATCTTTATATTTTTGTATCATGCTCAACCTAAAATACAATCGTAAAACTGAAAGTATTAAAAATTCCTAAAGATATACCATTAAGAAAACTTTCTTGACCGATCGGGTAGATCAAAAAAACTGGGATAACAACTGCAATAGGAGCTGAATATATAATTAAATATAAATAAATATTATTATTTTAAAAATATTTTTCAAAATAAAACAAAATTATAAAAAAATTTAATACACGAATAAACCATCTCCTCACCGGCAACCAAACGACCTCTCAAAGTTTTTTCTGTCTTTACTTAGGTTCAAAACCTCTGTGTATCCGACAATTTTAGTTTGGTACTGTTTTTTGTCTTCTAAAATGAGTAGGATAGCATACTTCTTTGCTCACACTTTCACTTCTTTTGCCTCCTTCAAATTTCCACTTTCAATTCTCTACTATTCCTGCAAAATGCTCCTGTAAGTGTGATGCTTTTTGACATGGTTTACTTCTTTGGTGGATGGTAAACTGATTCCAGAAGAGTCACTTTCTTCAGATTTTTGTACTGCACTTTCTTCTTTTTCCCTTTTTTTTTTTGGGTTACATAAATTCCAAAACTTCAGATGGTTTATGTTGCAAAAACCACTCGAAAGAGAAATAAGAAGACCCCCTTCTCTCCTTTTTAACTTACCTTGCTTTCCTTAATCAGGTACATTGCCCATCTTTCTCTTTAAACTTTTTTGTTTATTTTTGGTCTAGCTTTGTAAATAACGAAAGCCCTGCAAATAAAGGAAGGATTTTTATCCTGCAAAATTGGTACTATTTTTTGCAGATGGTTTATGTATATGCAAATTGAGGCTTGTTAGGCACAAGTTGACAAGTCAAAAATCAAGAAAACCAGAAATGGAAACAGAGCTACATGAGCTTCATGGCAGTAATAATCAAGATATGGTGGCATCAGTGGATGATGATATTCAAATGCTGCACCAGCCGCCTACTGATTTTGATGCTATGGATGATACAGATATTTGGCTCAATGAAAATTTCTCTACTGATTTTCCTCCTCTTCAAGATTTTCCATGCATGTCCTCTTCATCCTCAACTTCCTATTCCCCTCCTGCTGAATCTGATCCATCTTCTGGGGTGGTTCTAAAATCTGATGCTGAGCCAGATTTCGACAAGAAAATTGACACAATTGCCGACCAAGAATGTCTAGATGTCATGGAGAATCTTGGATACATTGATATAAATGAATTTCTTGACCCTATGATGTCTTTTCTCCATAGTGAAAATCCCCAAGAGCAGCAGCAACAACAACAACAACAACAAGGGAAAGTGCAGTCTGAAGATGATCAGCAGATGTCTATTTTTCAGGGGGATAGCGAGCTTGCACTTATGTTCTTCGAATGGCTAAAGCAAAACAGAGACTACATTTCTGCTGAAGACATGAGGAGCATTAAGCTCAAACGTTCCACCATTGAAAGCGCTTCGAGACGATTGGGAAGTACAAAAGAAGGGAAAAAACAGTTGTTGAGACTCATTCTTGATTGGGTTGAACATCACCGATTACAAAAGAAACAAATGAAAGAAGCAGAGGACATTAATCAACAGAGTCTACAAAACTCTGCCCCTTGTAACTTTAATTATAATAGTCCTGTTGGAACTGATCCAAATGCCTGTTTTTATCCCTCTCCGTGGATTGCAAGTACTCCTGCTGCTTATAACGCCCCTTTCCCTGATTCAACCGGTACTGTAATGGCAGGGGCGATACCGGGGTACATTGGTGATCCTTACTCTAATGGATCTTTATTTGTGCCTCCTTTTAATCAAACAATGAGTGGAAGTGCAAATTCACCGGCTTCAGCGCCGGAATATCAACCCATGGACACTTCTCAATCCTGGTCTACGTCGCAATTTACAATGGCGGTAGCTTCTCAATACAATCATCCATTTCCTGATAATGCTACTAATGTTATTACGGCTGATCAGTCTCAATCTTTATTGAGTACTCAATGTGATCCGTACCAACTTTTTGATGGGAGTGGTGAGAGATTGCCAAGGTTGGGCTCTAGTGCTACTAAAGAGGCTAGGAAGAACAGAATGGCTAGGCAGAGACGAGTACGGTCTCACAATTATCGCCACCAAACTCGGAATCAAAGACAAATTAGTAATGATCAAAGTGTAATGATGGGTGGAGAGATCAATAATTGTGCAATATCTCAAGCTAACAATCCAGAAAATTGGGTATGTTGGCCTTCTGCTGCTACTTCTCCACCAATGGTGATGGTTCCACAGTCACATGCTATGGAGAGGCCGGAACTGCAATCACAGAACCATCAGAAGCACAGCTCGACAGATAAAAAACAGGTTAGTTTCTTTAGTTTCAGCCCTAAATCCGAGTTTTGAACTTTTATACACGAAACAGTGTAAATGATCAGTCATCTAAAATATAACTACAGGCCATCCATTGAGAAGTGGAATTAATAACTTAGGAAAATAATGTGGAAGTCGATGTAACACAGCGAATCCACCTGCTAGAGGAGAAATAGGATATAGGTGAGCTCGAGAAATATTAATGTGGAAAAAATATCCATTGTAAGAAGCTCTTGGCTAACCCTTCACACTAAGAGCTAACCCTTCACACTCATATCGTGAATACGAGTTAAATCCATTTCCTAATGGCTAATGTTATAGTTTGTTATATATTTATAACGATTAACGATTATGTGAATGTCTGTCGTGTGAATGTTCTGTTCTTCAATAGGCTCTTAAAACAGAGAAGAATCTGAAATTTCTCCTGCAAAAAGTGCTGAAGCAAAGCGATGTTGGCAGTCTAGGCAGAATTGTGTTGCCGAAGGTACTTTAATTTTACATTGTCATGAATGGTGATCTATATCCATTTGGTAATTGAAGTGTGATTAAGTGGATTATTGAAAATTTTGTTTATAAGCAGAAAGAAGCAGAAAAACATCTGCCACAACTTGAATCAAGAGATGGAATTTCAATTGCCATGGAAGATATTGGAACTTCTCGTGTTTGGAACATGAAATATAGGTACATGCACTCGAAATGTTAATCCATTGTCAAGTTATTTATAATTACGTACATTGCTCGCTTCAATGTTTAAAATTGTTGGTTTTTGTGTTCTGTTTCTCAGATTTTGGCCAAATAACAAAAGCAGGATGTACCTTCTTGAGAACACAGGTGTGGATACAATCGACCCTACTCTTGTGTTGCTGCGCTTTGCATAATTCATTAAATATGTTAGTAAGTAATTTTTGTTTGCGTCTTTTTTCCAACTTTTGAAGGTGATTTTGTCCGAGCTAATGAACTTCAAGAAGGCGATTTCATTGTACTATACGCTGACATAAAGTGTGGCAAATATGTAAGTCAATACTTATATTATCGTGGTTTAGTTTTGTTATCACTTTAAGCACGTCATTGTTTCATCATTTGAGTTAAAACTTGTTCGATTGTGTATATATCAGTTGATACGAGGAGTAAAAGTGAGGCAGAATGGACCAAAATCCGAGGGCAAAAAACAAGCAAAGAAAAATCTCCGTAAGTTGTCATCTACAGCTGCTATTAGCTCATCTCCAGTTGCTCAAGCAGTTAGATAGTTGATGGGCGCATAAAGAGAAACTATAGTAAACTAAAGTTCTCTGTATATGTTGGATTTTTGGCCAAGTGCTGTAAGAACATGTTTAAGGGGTTGGTTGGTAATTTTGTCAGGGCTACTGTCTAATGTGTGTATATAACTATATATGTGTAAGTTGGTTGTAATCTAAACGTATTGTATGTATGTTCTCTAAGTTTAGACAAATGTAATATTATATATACATTATCTTTTATAGCCTCTTGGACTCTTCAGCCTTGCCCCTTCACTGTGTCTTTCCTTTTCCATCTCCCACTTCTTTTGTCTTGTGGATCGCCTTCCAAACACACAATTACATTGGTCATATGTTCATGAGCTTGGTTTTACTTTACCGTCGGGAAAGGGAAGAAATTTTCATCTTCAAAAGTTTAACTCAAACGTAGCTGCCTTCTTCTTTTTGGGATATAGAGAATCGAAGTTTTATACACCGATATTCTTAAAATAAAATTAATTTATAGTTGCATCATTGAAATTGCAATTCGGATAGCTAGGTATAACAAGTATCGACTGGTTGATTGAATTGCGAAACATACGGTAAGTAATAGTACTATGTTATAACAGGTTAAATTGCAGTGAGAACACCTACATGATTTTGAAACATACCATAGGTAATAGTATTATGCTATAACAGGAACTATTATATGATTTGTATATCGTAACTTGCTTAATCACGGTGAACAAAAAAAAAATAATAGATATATAATTGAAACAAAACAAGTTAAATAAATAAAATGAACTTAGAATCCGATGCCGATAGTTGCAGTATCATTGGATATATATTATTTTTTTAAAAAAATTTATCACATAAATTGAAATCGAAATATATATGTATATGTATTGGCTTCTGTAGATAAGAACGTTTTCCGTTAAGTAGAAAGCGAAAAACCACCAAAGGGAAAACATGGTGCCGATGGATAGTTCTTTCCAGAAATTTTAATCCACGCGTTCTCATGTCAATGGTTCAACCTATCGGTCCCTAACCAAAACAAAAGAAGAAGAAAGAAGATAAAGTGTAGTATTCTCCATTGATGACAAAAGCAGAAGCAGCTCAATTCTCTTTCATAATAAACATTATATTGGACTCACAGCCAAATTCTTGTAAATGTTCGAATTAAAAGTAAATCCTTTTTTGGATCTCCATTCGTGAGATCATGAACCCCACATTTTCTTCTTTTGTCCATGCGTCTCTCACCAATCTTACTAGATAACTCCTATCACAAAATCGCTAATTTTCAATATTTTTCGTCAAAATTTAATTTTTTTCGTAATACTTTTTACAATCTTTTTTTTATTGAAATTCTTGAATTTAATTAGTTAAATAAATAAAATATTATTATTCTTTTTATGGACTCAAAAGATATAATTAATATAAATAAATTGAAGTCGTATAATAGATAATGTAAAATGTATAACTATATTATTATTAAAGAATCTTGAAATTCAATTTGGAATAGAATTGAAATGTTCATTGACGACTTGCTGCCATAGCTAATGAGATACCTATTTAAAATTGGATTAAAATATATAGAGGAAGTCCATATTGGACTAGTACACGGCAGTCATGCCCAATGCCAAAAAGTTGAAGTCAAGTTTTTTTATGGTTGAATTTTTTCTGTTTCAAAGTTTAATTATGAAGTTAAATTTCTATTCAAGTAATTCATCATTTTATTTAAATATGATTTTTTTAAATAGAATATGCTATATATTTGTAATAAAAATTGTCATAGTAAATTTATGAACAAAAAGTTCATAAAGAAAATATTTTATCGAAAATTTGTGAGCATTATATCAAATCAAGAGAAAAATCATCGATAAGAAAATTATCTTCTTATTTTGTTTATTGTGAGTTAAGATTTGTGAAAAAGAATTCAAGCATCACACTTTTAAATTAATTTATTCATGAGTTTCGTTGATCAATGAATGATATGGATACACATAGAGTCTTCATATTTTCGAAAAAGTTTGAATTACTACTCCCATAACTAAAATATGTTTTAAAACCTACTCCCTTTGCTTCTTTTTAATTTTTAGGTATACTAATATAGTTATTTCAAAATTGAAAAAATAATTAATCATTTTTTTAATTTCACTCTTATTATTTACGTTATTTTAAAATATAAAAAAAATAATTATTATATATTTTAAAAAAATAACTATCAATTAATAAAAATTATATCAGTCAAATTATAATCTCTATTAATTTTTAATTAATCAGAGTGTAAATTGTATCCTAATAACTAAAAAAACAACGGAAGGAATACTTTTTTATATATAAATAAATTTCAAATACTCACTGTTTATTATGAATACTGTGCAATCCTATATCTGCCCCCTTTTTTAAAAAAATAAAATGAAACACAATATTTTGGGTTTATCTGTTTTAACTATGGGGTAATGGCGGGCGAATTGAGCCAATGAAAAATATTGACAAAAAAGGACATAGTGATTGTACAAACTTACAAAGTATAAAGCAACCAATTATGAAAGCTATTTTAATTTTCCTCTGTGCATGCGACACAAACCGCCTTCCCAACCTTTTCGTCTTTTTTTTTTCCCCTCTTTTGAACAAAGCACATTTAATTTCCTTCTCCAAGTAAACAAGTCATCCTCAGCAATTTGAAGTCTTTTTAAGAAACCATTGCATAATTAATTCGTCATTGCCAAAGAAAGTAAAGAGGTCCCATCCCTTTGCTATTATCTCTAATTAATCTTTTCTAAAAGAAAATTTATTTAAATTGAGGTTTATAAGTCTAATTCGAGTTATTTTATGTAAAAAAAAATATTAAAAATAATGATTATGAAATAAGTTTTAATATTAATCACTAAATATAGTAGTTGTATTTTATGATTACGATTCGATTTAAAGATACAATTTAAAGGAGCGTTATGAAAAAAGAAATAAAATTGGGAATAGTGATTACTGAATAAGTGCAAGTATCTATACGCAATATTTAACTCATTTAGCGTTAAATTTCTAATATTAAAATTTCTAGTCACCAAGTATAAAAATTGCATCTATCGTGAAAATGTCCAAACACATATTGCTACTCAAAATCGATGGCATGACTTTATCCAAATTTAAAGTGGTAATGTTTAAGTAAATTTAAATATTATTAATTTTTGATATATAGTTATTTGATATATGTTTAACTAATTAAAATTGCGTACAAATATAAATGAAGATGTTAAGTAAGACAACTTTATCAACAGATTCAAATGTATTTGATGTTGTATTTGATCTTGAATATATTATAGTTATTATAAAATTATGCACTTTCGTGTAATCATATGTTAGAAATATTAATAAATTATCACGTCTAAATGTAGATTTGACAAGAAATTTTTTATAGAGTTTGGATGAACATCCTCGCGGCGTCAATTAAGCGGTCCAATCTTATACCAGTATATATCTTAGAAAGAAAATTGAATTGAGCTGCCTGTGTCATCCATGGAGAATTCTATACCATTTTTATTTTTTAATGGACCGCTGGATTGCACCATTGAGGTGATTTCACGTATGGCGTACAATCCGGGAATGATTTTGGAACTTATCGGCACCAAGTTTTTCTCTGGTGGTTTCTTCTTTATCTCTTCTTTCTCATCTTTATTTCTTTTTTTTTTTAAAAAGAAAAAACTGCTATTAGTTATCTCTTTCTCTCTTTCAAAGTTTTTTCTGTCTTTTCCTTTGGTTTCAAACCTCTGTGTATCCGACAATTTTAGTTTGGTACTGTTTTTTGTCTTCTAAAATTGAGTTGGATAGCATAGCATACTTCTTTGCCCACACTTTCACTTCTTTAAAAGAGAGTGATGCTATTTTCCATGCTTAACTTCTTTGGTTGATGGTAAAGTTTTATGGTTTTTAATTAGTTTAAAAAATAAAAATTCTAGAACAGTCGCTTTCTTCAGATTTGCTGCCTTTGTTTTTTTTTTTTTGGATGTATATTCCCAAACATCAGATGGTTTATGTTGCAAAAACCACTTGAACACTGAGAGAAATAAGAACCTTTTTAACTTTAAGTTTGCTTCCTTAATCAGGTACATTACCGATCTCTCTGTAAAATTCTCTACTTTAATTGCTCTAGCCCTGAAAATAAAGCAAGTTTTTTTTTTCTCTGAAGAAACTTTTACATGCAAACTGAGGATTGTTAGAGCAAGTTGGGCAAGTCAAAATCAAGAAAACAGAAATGGAAAGAGAGTTACATGGTAGTTGTAATCAAGAGGTGCATGGATTTGAGAATGCTAATATGGTGCCATCAGTGGATGATGATATTCAAAGGCGGCAGCACCACCAGCAGCAGCAGCCTACTGATTTCGATCCTATGGATGATGCAGATATTTGGCTCAATGGAAATGACATTTCCATTAATTTCTCCACTGATTTTCAAGATTTTCCTTGCATGTCCTCTTCATCCTCAACTTCCTATTCCCCTCCTGCTGAATCTGATCCATCTTCTCGGGCACCTCTAAAATCTGATGCAGAAGAAGATTTCGACAGAATTGGCAACCAAGAATGTCTAGATGTCATGGAGAATCTTGGATACATTGATATAAATGAATTTCTTGACCCTATGATGTCTTTTCTCCATAGTGAAAATCCCCAAGAGCAAAAACAACAACAACAACAACAACAACAAGGGAAAGTGCAGTCTGAAGATGATCAGCAGGTGTCCATTTTTCAGGGGGATAGTGAGCTTGCACTTATGTTCTTGGAATGGCTAAAGCAAAACAGAGATTACATTTCTGCTGAAGACATGAGGAGTATTAAGCTCAAACGTTCCACCATTGAAAGCGCTTCGAAACGATTGGGAAGTACAAAAGAAGGGAAAAAACAGTTGTTGAGACTCATTCTTGATTGGGTTGAACAACACAGATTGCAAAAGAAACAAATGAAAGAAGCAGAGGACATTAATCAACAGAGTCTTCAAAACTCTGCCCCTTATAATAGTACTGTTGGATCTGACCCAAATGCTTGCTTCTATCCCTCACCCTGGATAGCAACTCCTACTGCTTATAACCCCCTGTTCCCCGATTCAACCACTGTAATGGCAGCAGGGCCGGTACAGGGGTGCATTGGCGATCCTTACACTAACGGATCCTTATTTACGCCTCAAACAATGAGTGGAAGTGCAAATTCACCGGCTTCAGCTGAATATCTACCCATGGACAGTTCTCAGTCCTGGTTTCCATCACAATTTACAATGGCGGCTGCTTCTCTATACAATCAATTTCCTGACAATGATAGTACTAATAATGTTGCTACGGCTGATAATCCGTACCAACTTTTTGATGGGAAGGGTGAGAGATTGGTCAGGTTGGGCTCTTGTGCCACTAAAGAGGCCAGGAAGAACAGAATGGCTAGGCAGAGACGAGTACGGCCACACAATTACCGCCATAAAACTCAGAATCAACGACAAATTAGTAATGAGCAAAGTGTAATGATGGGTAGAGAGATTAATAATTGTGCAATATCTCAAGCTAACAATCCAGGAAATTGGGTATATTGGCCTTCTGCTGCTGCTCCACCAATCGCCATGGTTCCTTCGGCTGATACTCCGCAATCACTTCCTATGGAGAGGCCAGCCCTGCAACCACAGAACCATCAGAAACATGCTTCGGCAGACAAAAGACAGGTTGGTTTCATTTGTTTTAGCCCAAAATCTTTGTCGAGTTTAACTTATATACACTTCAGTCATTTGAAATATAGCTATATGTAGTTCGATAAAAAGGGAAATTAATAACTTGGACTCATCAGGATTAGAAATTGCTTTTGCTGTGTGTGGGATTGCCGAGAAACCCCCGATTTGGGTCATCCTGTGTTGCCTGGTTCCGAACCTTGGTTGTATTCGCCAACCAACTATTGTTAATAGCTTGAGCCATGGCTGGATTAACCGCATTTTATATGTTTCGGATCCCTGCTGTGTACAAAATAAATTTTGTAGCTGAGTGCAGAGTAATCTTCCTTCCCACATGGCTTGAAGTAGATAAACAGGAACTAATTCAAACTCTCACATGATGTAACAAAGTAAAAGGTCCCAAGATAAAAATGATCCAATTTGACCACAATACATCTCTAACACGAGAGAATGGAATAATAGAGAATCTGGAGTAATTGGCTCATGAATTTTTCAAGTGGATGAAATCCACTAGTGGTTCATCTTTCCTTTGCTTGGTGTTGGTCAACTCCATCATACTCACTATACGACGAGTGCTATAAAAACGGTTAAGGAGCCGAGCGGTCTCAGTAGTGTCAAGGTCGTGGAATGGGGCGGCCATAACATAGGCTATTACTTTCACACCTCATATGATCTCCTTCTATAGATAGATTAAAAGATCAAACAGAGTTCCTTCTGTAGCACTTCGCCTTCTTTCTATTTATTCTTTTATTTTTTTTCTGATACTGGTCCAAAAATAAAAAATATTCGAGTTAGTTATAAATTATAAACTATAATGAACTAGTCCTTTTATTGGTTATTGGAACTTTAACACTTGCTAAAAGAGTTTCCCTTTAGTCCATGAATGGGAAGGATAGAAGCGAGTCAGTATGCTAATTCCTCATCCGCAAATCAGTCCTTCCCCCAGGTTTTATTCATTTGAAATCAATAAAAGAGAGAAGATCTAACTATAAGAGAAACAAGATATAGGTGTACCCGGGGAATATTGTTGGAAAAAAACCCGTTGTAGGTTCCTGGCTCACCCTTCACATACTGCATATCATGAATATAAGTTGTGGATCATTTCCCTAATTGGCTAATGTAATAAATTGTTTAATATTTATGAAGATAGTTTATATATGTGTGTGTCTTGTGAATGTTCTTCAATAGGCTTGCAGAACAGAGAAGAATCTAAAGTTTCTTCTGCAAAAAGTGCTGAAGCAAAGCGATGTTGGCAATCTAGGCAGAATTGTGTTGCCCAAGGTACTTTAGCTACGTCGTTATAAATTGTGATCTATTTTCATTTGGTAATCAAAGTATGATTTAGTGGATTCTTGAAAATTTTGTTTATAAGCAGAAAGAAGCAGAAAGTCATCTCCCACAACTTCAATCTAGAGATGGTATCTCAATTTCCATGGAAGACATAGGAACTTCTCGTGTTTGGAACATGAAATATAGGTACGCCGACTCAAAATGATCATCCATGGCCAAGTTGGCCAAGTTATTCTTAATTATATTTCTCAATTCAATTGTTTTCCTTTTTCAGTCATCTTGCTTTAATAGCTATTGGCTTTTGTGTTCTGTTTTTCCAGATTTTGGCCAAATAATAAAAGCAGGATGTACCTTCTTGAGAACACAGGTGTGGACACAATCGACCCTGCTCTTGCGTTGCGTTTTGCATAAATTCATTAAAAATATAGTAAGTAATACAGTATCTGATCTCATCTCTTTTTCCAAATCCTGAAGGCGATTTTGTTCGAGCTAATGGACTTCAAGAAGGCGATTTCATTGTAATATACGCTGACTTAAAGGGTGGCAAATATGTAAGTTATTTTTATTATAGTGCTTCATTTTTTTGTTAATGTGTGTAACTATCTCGTCAACTGAGCTAAAATTGTTGATTATATCAGTTGATACGAGGTATAAAAGTGAGGCAGAATGGACCAAAGTCGGAGGGCAAAAAACCGGCAAAGAAAAACCTTCGTAAGTTGTCATCTCCGGCTGCTATTAGCTCATCTCCAGTTGCACAAGCAGTTAGATAGTTGTTAATCAGAGCTACTGTCTAATGTAGATAAATATGCAAGTTGTAATCTGAATGTGTTGTTTGTCTGTTGTCTAAGTCAGGCAATGTAATGACCATCATTTTAAATCTAGTTTAAGTTACATGTACGGACGGTACAAAGAATTTTTGTACTTTTTTTTATAGCAGCTTAATACTCTTTTTTAAATCAAGGTCGAGATAGTATTGGTCAATCAATTAATGTAGCTTGTGAGGTAAAAGGGTTGTAGCTATGAGTGCCTATAAGTGTTCTGGTCGAGGGAGCGACTCTGGGATGAGCTTTTAACGTGCTCGGAGAGTCTGTTGATAATTTAAGGCCGGTAGATACTAGTACAACGTCTCCTATTCATAGATTGGTCGCCTTTATACAGTTGGATACAAAATTTCCTATTTTTGAAATGGGAATTTTTAAAAAAAAAACTTGGAGTGTGGTGTTCAAACTATCGGTCCGATAGCAGATGTAGCCTTTCCAGGCAAGATGCCGAATATTTATGTCCAAATCATCGATACGGTACTAGAAATAGCCTTTTCCGATTAAGATGCCGAATATTTATGTTGACATCATTGATCCCATATTAAAAGTACAGATGCCGAATATTTGTAACGCTCTAATATTATATCAGACTTGACACGAAGTACTTTTGTGCATCCATCTATGACTAGTTAGCAGTGGAAGATGCAAGTACATTTGTCCTGCGAGTTCAATTGAACTCACTAACTCATCAAATTTAAATTCTAGAAATTTATTGAAGTCATATTACCAATTATAGTAATACATACATCAAACTCGCAAAACTTCTGTCTGCGGTTTCAGCAAAACTAAAAATGAAAAAACCAAATCTTAAATTCTTTCAAACATAGGAAAAAAGAAGTGAAAAAATTAGGAAGAAAGAGATGATGTCTCTGTGTATTTGAAATATATAGAGTTGAAATTCACTTCTTGGTGTTCATGCTCTTATTGACATTTTCTCTTATAGCCTCTTTAGACTCTTCAGCTTTGCCCTTCACAGTATCTTTCATTTTCTGGGTAGTTTCCTTAACTGATTCCCAAGTTTGTTGTGCTGTCTGTTTTGCTTTGCCAGCCATGTCTTGTGCTGTGTCCGCTACCTTATCCCCCATTGCTTTCGTCTTGCGTATCGCCTTCCAAAATTCACATTATATTAGCAATATCTATAGTCAATTAGATGTAACACATTAAGTAATACTATGATATAGACTCATTTATGCCACTGCCGTTACTCAAAGGGTCATCTGTGCCATTATTTTTTAATAGACTTAATATCTGATTTTTCAATACCAGATTATACACGTAGCAATATTTAAGTGGATCACATCACTTAAAAAATTCACCTATTAAACTACCCATCCAACACCCGTGACCATTAAAACCCATCAACTTTCCCTTCCTCATCTAATTTCACAGCCCGTTAAAACTTCTCCAAAGACCTAACCCCCATCCATCTTCTTCTTCTTTTTCGGTACAAAGACCTGAGCAACCATACCCTTATTTGTCAGTGTGGCTAGCGCATCCAAGACCTCGGCTCCCCCAGCTCAACTGGAGAGTCGAGCCGGTCTAAGAAGTGCTAAATTGACCTTCATGACCCCATTCCTCGGAGAGAAAAATAAAAGTTGGCTCCACAGAAAGAAAAGAGCGAGATGATAGTTTTATTATGGATATCGAATGACATACTACCAAGAGATATATAGAGTCAAAATTGAAGTAACTCCTTGTAATTCGATTTTTCAGCCTACTATTCCTTTTTCGAGAATAAGCTTTGAGAGGTTAAATAGCACGCGCAGTGACATTTGGAGAAGAGGAATCAAATCCCGATTGAAATCCCACTTGTTTTTCATGAAAAATATTTTTCTTCCCGTCGAACATGTACATACTATATATGTTAGATGATAATTAGAAAGTAGAGATGAACACCTCATCAGCAGCAGAGACAGTCTCTTTTTTAACTTCATGGCTGGCTCTCTTGGCAGCATCAGCACCATGTTTCATTGCATCTGCACCCTTTTGTACTGTGTTCTGAGCCTCATCTCTAAACGCCGTCGCTAGCTGTCGATTTGTTACCTGCTGTACAAATAAAATACGTATTTGACGTAATTTTAGTAACCACCTTATAACTCCTTCCCCTGCTCTCGACGTAATAATTTTTTTTTCAAAAGAAAAATCTTAAATAAAGAAAGACGCATACAAATTGAATTATCACAACAGAACATGGCTGACATAAAATCTTGCGTACGCTGCTGAACAATAACAATGATTATGAGAAGCCTACGCAGTAGCGGAGCCATATTTATTAACAAATATTGTCACAAATTATACCATATATATATAATAAAATATTTTAACTATATAAATTAAGAATTAGTTCTTATACATATATATAAATCTTGAATATTCTCAACGAAAATCCTGATATCATTACTCTGAGAAGGATTCAATCACTAGACAGAATTCCAACATTATCAAGAACTTTATGAACTTTATTAAATTTTGTGATTTTAAATTCAACAAGTGTTAAATATATTAAAATGCTTTTTTATGCCAGGTAAAATAAGAACTAAAAAATTACAAAATAAAATTCTTTTTGAAACAGATTGAAAGGTTAAAAAAGAAAGCAATAAATCACCTTGAAAGGTCTGAATGCTCCACTAACAAAAACTCTATTGAAAGTACATGTAAATCCCAGGCTTGCCATATCTGATTCTTCTTATTTGAGTTTTATTTTATTTTACTTTCTTGAAATTGATTTGCTTTTTGTTGTTTTTAGCAAGTATAATTTTAGTATTGGGTTATAAATAGGGGGAAATTTTGCCAATTTTTTCTCTGTTTTAATGGCTAGCAGAAATTCCCTTAAGATTTGAGGTAATTTCATTAACTAATTACAAAGTTTAAGCTAACCATCACTAATTAAGAACTTAAAAAGAGTAATACACGGATCACTCTCTACTTTCAAAGCCACTAATCTTTTCATTGGAAAATTAAAAGAATGAACTTAATACCATAAATAAATAAATAAAATAAAATAAAATAAAAGATTTTGTTTTGTTTTCATTTATTAATGATCGAGTTAATTTGTGCTAAATTGGCCATAACTTGACCAATTCCAACTCAATCATTATTCGTTTGTTCTTTTATAATTTATCTAATTACCTAATCAAATTAGTAAGAGTTCTTAGATCGATTGACTTGGACTACAACGATATATTCAATATAATTTCACAAGTCAGATCCGACGTTGAACTAACTTGGATTATGCATAAAATAAACCTCAACAAATATATACAGAGACCAACTATCCAACTATCGAGTTCATCATCACAATAAACCACAGTAGACAAAAAAAATTGAACTCATAGAAGATAAAGATTTTGTTGTTAATTAACCAACCATACTGAATTTTATTGATTTAAAATAACATCCAAAAAGTGTGGACAGTACACAACCTATTGATGAAACAAATAGTAAAAATAAAAAAGACTAAGAATCAGCACAGTAACAACCTAAAATGCCAGCACCAATTTGAGTACAACGACCATTCTGATATCCCAGCTTAATACAAGCTGCATTACAATCTGGGAACCGATCACATGGTCCTAAAAGGACTGCATCAGCTGCTTCACTTAATGATGCTGATGAAATCAAAACAACAGCCAAACACAAAAATCCAATTACTATAATAGATTTGTTAATAGCCATTTTCTCAAATCAAATCAAAGGCTTTTTTTTTTTTTTGTGGCTCTTTGTTTGACTCTTTGTATACAAAAATGTGTGTCTTGGAATATCTATTTATAGTAAAAATATTGTTCTTTTTTTGGGGACTCTCCATAAATTAAGGTAGATTTTGAAAATCAAATGAATTGACCTTCTATGGTAATTGTATACGACATTATGATATTTCTATATAAGGAGTTGAATGTTATGGTAAGTTGTTAATGTTACCAAAGGCTCCTCCTGATGATATGTCTGGCTGTCACGTTAAGTATGTAAGTCATGGAATGTCCATTTATCAAAGATTTGTGTCCTTTTTTGAAATTTATATATTTACTTACTATGATACTATGATTTTTCTATATATGAATATGATCTTCATTTGGTCAATTGAGAGGTTGTTATGGTAACAAAATAATGTGCCAAAGTTGTGCACGGGCCATGAAAATGCTATACTTAATACAACATCAAGTATTAGTAACGTAGAATTTTATTTTATTTTTTCTCTAATTGAATCTTAATCTACCTGAGCTTCTTTTTATTTCAACTAATTTTACTGTACGCGTCTAACGTGTATTCTCAGATTAATAAGAATAAATTTTTAAAAGTGGCATAAATAATATTTAAAAGATGTGTCTGTATAATAATATATGAATTTGAAAAGAAAATTATAAATTTCAAATTGAAAAACGATTATGTTTAAGAGTTTGATTCAATCTAGTAGTTCTTTTTATTATTTGTTCTAATACTTGTTTCAATGAACAAAAATTTCGTCGAAATAACATTTGATTGAAAAGTAAAGAAATAGCATTTGATTGAAAAGTAAAAAAGTCGTTTGCTTTTACATGAGTACTTAAATGCATGCATTATATGTATATTTCATGTTAATTATTACAAAACTCCTATTCCTAATTGACAGATTAATATTTAATATAAATATTAGCATTACGAAGACACATTGTAATACAAAGTTATATCGTAAAATAAAATATTTAATATAAGTTATTCGCTTAAACAATTAGCACTTATGAAATCGTATTGTGAGTTATTACTGACTTGTTGACACCAATAAACTGAATCATATCACAAATACATTTATTTATTTGCAATTGATAGTCCAAACTAAGAAAGATTCATCAAATTAGTAAAAACAACTACTTGTGCCTGCATTTGGATACACCGTCTATATCACACTCCATGAATGCGATCCTTTTTCCGAACCCTGTTAAATTTCTAAATATTAATATTTTTTTATATTTCACTAAAGAAGAATTTAATACATAAAACTTAATTAATTTAAAATCCTAAATATTTAGAAAATAATTTAATGTGAACTCTAATAACCAAAATTTAAGGATAAACTTATGCTAATCTTGTACTTGTAGAATCTATACTAAATTTGAAAATGAATATTTCCAAGAATTATTTGCTCTTTCAATGTGCACACTGTATGGCGGCATCATGGACAAATTACTTGGAAATCTAATTTGCTCCAATGTTAAGGTTTTAGCATTGTGTTGCACTATCTTTTTAGGATCTTGACGATAAGTGGTTAACCATACACAAAAATGAGTGACTTGAGGTACTATGCAACATTGCCAGAAGCCAAACTGAAGGAAGCAACTGAAATACCCGGATACAGCTATCGGCATTTACAGGCAGTGGAACCAACCAGATGACAAAAACAGATTCAACACACAAACGAAGTGGCTGATGCAAAGCGTCATAAGTTAAATGTGAAAAATAGATTAAGCGCAAAACAAAAAGCTGACAACCAACCGCGGAAGTTCTCAATATAATATCTTGTTTTCGCCAGGAGGCCAAACACATCAACATAAAATTAAGAGAACTAAAAGTTTTAACTGAAAATAGAGTAAGCAAGTCTAGCATAAAGATGGACAGGAAGTGATACATTATGATTGATTACATGTAAAGTCCTTCTGGAACTCCCTCTTTCTTCTTGAACATGACCTTGTCTTTGGCCTTCTTGAAATCTGCATGAGTTACCTATAGAAATAGAATATTTTAGTTAACATCTATAGCACCAGGTAAACTAATCACTCCACAAGTTACAGTAATCAAGATAACATGAATAAAATCATGAAATAATTATTAATATCAGGTATGAATATAGTTTGCCACCAAAAGAACAGTGCAGAAGTTAAATACAGATAGATATTAGAAGCCCATTTCTTATCACCTAATAGTTTTCTAGACTGGGCATTCATTCAACAAACTTATGTCAAAGAAAACTAAAACTACGAATTAGGCAAGTTTCAAAAAACTCAAATATACTCCCATTTTCAGCATCCTGAGCATATTAAAGAATCAATTACAATCTAAAATCTATGTTTCCTTGTCCAATTAATCTCATATACTCAGAATCTTTTCAGGCGATCTTTAGATTTCTGCAGAGTCTAACTGCATGAGTACAATAAGATGGAGAATGCACTTATTGGGCAACATAAGATAGAATAATATGGAGGATGCATCTATTTAGGGGTAAATAAGATAAAATTCCAACTCCCCACTCCACAAAAACTTTAGATAATTTTTAAGATCACAGCCCTTCATCATTCGAGAATTACCTGCCTACGTCCAATAAACATTAACAATGAAGTCATCCAGAGAAAAATAAAAATCAAACATGCAACGCCTACTCCCCCAGGCCTTTTCTCAGACATGCTTCAAGAGTATGCCTGGACATCATGAAAAACATAAATCAAAATAGCCTCCCCATTTTTAAGTCTCACCTTCATACGGCGCTCTCTTAAAGCAAGCAATCCAGCTTCAGTACATATTGCCTTGATATCAGCACCCGAAAATTCATCCTTAGTCATAACAAATTCTTCTAAATTGACATCATCAGCCAAAGTCATCCTTGCTGTGTGTATCTGCATACCACATATATGATGGTTCGTGAAACAAGTGTAAAACAGACGCATCCGGTATCACACATAGTAATTTCATAATGTAATAATACAATGCACAAACCTGGAAAATGCGCCTCCTTGTTTTAATATCAGGAAGAGGGAACTCAATTTTCCTGTCTATCCTACCGGGCCGAAGCAGGGCTGGGTCCAGACTCTCAATTTTATTTGTTGCAAGAATCACCTTTACATCTCCTCTGGAATCAAAACCATCTAACTGGTTAAGCAGTTCCAACATTGTCCTCTGAATTTCTCGTTCACCACCCGAGTGTGCATCATACCTGAGGATGAACATATTAATTAACACACATCAACAAATTCCAACCTCAAGAACAGATCCCAGATATATACCTTTTTGTACCGACTGCATCAATTTCATCAATAAAGACAATTGAAGGTGAGAGATCATCAGCAACTCTGAAGAGCTCCCTCACCAATTTAGGCCCATCTCCCAAATACTTCTGGATCAATTCACTTCCCACAACGCGTAGGAAAGTTGCTGAAGTGGAGTTTGCAACTGCCTGAACAAAAAGGTTTAATAAAGCTTTTGAGTATTATCTTATTAGGGCTTAGAGAGAAATTATGTTCTGAAAGCAGATGAAAAGCACTGAATAACTGGTTGATTACAACCGTCTGCACATATATACACAAGGACAAACAAATCACTTGGATGGCATTAGTCAAGATGCATTCGAGCACAGAATGTATCGGAAACCATTTCGGCAAGACGTCAAAACTGTAAAGTGCCCAACCACCTTACTAAAATCGAACTTGGCCATACATTTACACCATAAAGTCACTGATAGCCTCTTAAGAAGTAGGCATCCTTTGACTCATTTACTGCTTTTTAAAACAGAATTTACTTATTTTTTGTGGAGAATGGTAACTATTTTATAGCTGCAGCACAAAGACTGTGCAAACTATACTTCAAAAGACTCGGTTTACTTACATTATAGACTTGTTTCCACCTAGGGAAGTCAAAATGAAAATCAACCTAATTCTACGCTCAGCATATACAAAGGGAAATTTCACAAACCTTAGCAAGTAAGGTTTTGCCGGTACCAGGCTCTCCATACAGAATGACCCCTTTAGGAGGTTTAATACCAATGTCTTCATATAACTCAGGGTGAGTCAAAGGAAGCTCAACTGCTTCTTTAATCTCCTGAATCTGGGCATCTAATCCACCAATGTCAGCATATGATTCCAAGGGAGCTTTCTCAACCTTCATGACAGACACCATTGGATCAACATCATCTTGTAGAAGCCCAACAACAGATAGAACCTGAATGAGGAAATCATATTGTCAAAATGACCAACTCTCAAACTTACACACTTTCACCACTACTTCAAAGGAATAAAAGGAAGAGATTTGCAGATATATCTACCAAACAAACAAGATTACAGTCCAAAATAAATGGCCGAAAACAATATTATGGAAGGCAAAATTTTAGAAAGGAAAATACAATGAGGTAAATTAGCCATTAAACGAGTTTACAACTAGTCAAAACCTTGGACGATCAAACTTGGTGAAAACTTAGAAGCTCTCTTGTGTAGATATCCTCAAAAGCAACAAAATCAGTACCCAAGCAATCTTAACAAAAAATTCAATATCATATAAAAACACCAAATATTTCATTATTAATCCTTGGCATATTCTTAGTTGGTTGGACCTATATGTTAAAAAGAGGCAAAATAGATCTGCGGCACATGGAGAAAAGGAAACTAGCAAGCGGGTGGAGAGAGGGGGAATCAACAGAACAGTGTCTTCCTCGTAATTTATTGGCAATTGCTTTATGTAAGCTGTATGAACATGCAGTTTACTGGCACCAAAAGTACAGGATCTAACCTTTGAAAACAGTAGAGGGGTGATATATGGCACTACCTCTTGCATTATATGGTCTGTTTTAGGAAAGGGAGGAGGGGATGAGAGACAGACATAGAAAGGTGCAGAAACGAAAGGTTAAACACGGCTTGCTACAACACTAGAACTTATCTAATCACTGTCAGTAATATTGTCCAAAATCAAATCATGAATCTCACAAAATATCAACAGCTGTGTATCAATCAAATTGTGGTTCTGCCAAGTGGTTATCACAACATCCATTGAAGCAATTTCAAGGCTGCTAAGCCAAAGTGTGATTCTGCCTCAACAAGTGAAGTTGTCCCGTATTTGCAAATATGAGAATCTGGTTTCCATAAGCGGTGTCAAATCCACTGGTTATAGGATAATGTCTTTCGATTTAACAAATACAATCTCCACCATAACTTTATTTCTTTTCTTCTGCTTCTTGTGTGGCTATTTTATTGTTTTAATCTTTTCAATTCATTTCTGACGTATTCAGATGACCATCACCCTAGCACTTTGAAGCTTTCAAACTTCAGATGAAGAAAATGATAGAGTGCAACCTGTCATTCCATGTAGATTTAAGCCTTAAAATTTGTGCTACTTTCATGTTGATTTCTGCTATATTCTAACAGCCATCCCTAGTTCCTGCTATGTAAAAAGCACATTATCCAAAGGGAAAAAAAAGAATCTCTGGGCATATCCTTAACATACAATGCAAATCATATTGGTGAGGAAGTCCCTCAAAGCGCTGATAGGACTACCAACCAGCTATGAAGTACTGAGCTGCCTCGACATAACTGAGGGATTATTGTTACCAACTACAAAGAACATTTGCCAATGAACTAAATACATAGCATAGACTCTTAATCTATCACACACCAAAAAGCTCCCAATTAAAAGATCATTCTTTTAGCATTATAAATAATCCGCCACCTAAATTACTACATTCCAAGCATAATTCCAGTGACTTCCTTTTTCATACTACTTCCACAATCCAAAATTGCTAAGTTACTAAAATCTTAACAATTAAAACCACAATTTGATAAATGGAACCATAGTCCTACCTAATTTTTGAATTCAAATGCAAACGAATCTCAAAGTTACCAAGGATTAGGTCTAAATTGTGGTTATGAGGGAAAACCTAGGTCTTATTGAAACCCTAAAAACTAAAAGGCTATCAACTATTTCAAAAACTACAAACTAACAAAGTTCAATACCTTGTTATGCATCAAAATAGCACATCCAGGTTCAAGTTGATCTTTATCAACAAACGATAAGATTCCAACATAATACTCCGGTCCCACAGACGACGAAACAATAGCATGATTCTCATCAATAAGCTCCTCCAAATTCCCCACACTCATCGGAGATCCACGGAGATCATCAACTTTAGATCGATCCTCCTCAGTTTTCTCTTCCTGAGGTTTCAACCTTTCCTGATTAGCCACAAATTCTTCTTCCATTAACAAATAATCCTTAATTCTCTCAAGCTTTAGAAGCCGAAGCTTGCACTTCGTCAACGGCGTAACGGTTGGTAGCCGAGCTGCCGCTTCGGGACCTTTCTGTTTGCGCTGTTTCCGACCAACGCGTGCGGGAGGAGCAGCTGGTTCAAACTTTTTCTCCTTCTTGTCTCCGTCGTTTTTCCGGTCGCCGGGCAATTGCCGGTTAAGTCCGCCGGGCGTTCCCTGACCCATGACTTTTAGCTGTGACTGAGAAGAGAGTGGAGGAAGAGGGCTTTGGAAATAGGTTTCAGATTTTTGGGTTATGCCTTTCTTCCTTTCCAAGATATACAATTAGCAAAATTGTTTACCCAATCAATTTCACCTTAAAAATATAACTAATTACATGAACAATAAAATAAACAACATGATATAACAAATTAAATTTCATTTGTAACACAAAATTTATTTAAATTATCATACTTTATTTTAACAACTAAGTACTTTTTCTATTTCATTTTAATTATTAAGATAAAATTTATACACTCATTAAGAAAAAGTTAATAGAAATGATAATTTGACTAATATAATCTTATTAATTTTTTAAAAATATATAATAATAATTATTTTCATATTTTATTATGACTTTAAGTAATAAGGGTAGAATTGAAAAAACATAATAAATTATCTCTTAATTTTTAAAACTAACAAATATTTTAAAATAACTATTTTTAAAAATAACTAGCAATTAAAAGGAACGGAGGGAATATCATTTAACACCCCATTAGAAGAAATATACCTTACTAAAAAAACTACTTCATGCTTGTTTAAAATTTCTAGGCATGGATTAGCTCAAGATAGATGGACAAACTAGGAGCGATTTATTAAAGTAAAATTATTTACTCCATTCGTTTTAAAATAATTAATATTTTTAGATTTAACATACCCCTTAAGAAAACTACTTATTACTCACTTGCCCCTAATAAATATCTTGAAAAAGATGTAACCTTTTAATATTTTCTTGATTATGTAAAACTCTCTTCACTTAAATAAAGGGTAAAATTGGAAAAACATCATTAATGTCTTCTTGATTATATAAAGCACAGCTTTTATATTGAAACAAAATCAAAAAATCAAAACTCCACTTATTTTGAGATGAAGGAAGTATTAATTAACTATTCTTTTTTTAATTTCAATTTATACGACACACTTTTAACCAGTCTAATAAAAAATGACAAATTTTTAATTTTAGTAATAATTTAACTTCAAAATATTAATTTCATAGTTAATGAGATGATTTATACCAATATAAACATCTATTACTTGTTTTAAACCACAAATTTCTGATCAAAATACATCTCATAATTGAAACGAAGGAAGTATCTAATAAAAGTTGTACATATTTAAATACATGCCATGCATTTATTAATTAGGTTTAAATACCCGTTGCATATAAAATTTTATCGATAACCTAGGACAGTGTTGATTTGTTTGATATTCTTCTTCTTTTAAAAATATAAAACCAGTTCAAGCAAATACTTATTTGAAAAACTTAAATATTATTAAGTATTGTGTTTATTCTTTAAGTTCAAACGAATGATTCATACATTTTGCAATTGAAGTCGGGGTTAAATAGATAGACTATCCACTTCTTTTTTTTAATTCATTTAAACATAATTCTATGAAACTGTCGACCAATTATATATAGAGATGATTGAGTATCAGATTGCGTGAGTAAACATTTTCAAAATAAAAGTTTAAAAAAATTGATGAATTGTTACCTTCTTGTCACTGATCATTAATGTGTGGAATATATTTAAAGCCAATTGAAACAGAACTTGTAAAGACAAACCGATGCAATGTCAGAGTGCTGAAAATGACTTTAAGAAAACAAGTTAATTGTATTTCAATTACAACATCAGCGCTAGTTTAAAAATGTCTACATGGTGTGTGTATTCACTTTTATATTAAAATGAAATTAACAAGAATTTAAGATGAAATAATCTCATTGCCAGCATCTTGACTTGAAAGCTTATTTCAATTAAAACTTCATACGACATGAAAATGCACTTATCTAAAAGAAAAATTTAAGCACCATCAGGAAGTTTTAATGTAAAATTGAGGATTGATTACACTAAACACCACCTGTGATATGGTTCAATTGTAGGTACATGGAAATCCTACACAAAATTGTTTACACAGAACACAGTTGCTGAATCATTTTAGTGCTGGAGATAACTATTTTTTTCTCAAAAGAACCAATTAAGACTTATCTTTCCAAGCCAAAAGAGAAGTGGGAACTGAGCTAGGGCGATGAAGAGGAGGAGGTAATGATGCCGGCTTGAATCATAAGTCCTTACCTCTGCGAAAAGAACTCTCTTCATTGTCTTCACTAAGAATATTCCCATGCATAAGCTTGTCCATGGCATCAAGAAGTAGTAAGAATGGCTCCATATAATTGTTCCAAGAAGAGCTATGGACAATCCTGTAAAAGCATATCCGGCATATGACACGATATCAAGGAGAGGAGCCTCTCCACTGCCCAGTGAGAACAATGTCATCTTCAGCAAAGAAACCTCTAAAAACCAACCAACTAACCCCTTGATGAACAGCCAATTTAGAGCTTCTGGGGTAAACCTGGCAACAAAAAAGAAGATTCAGAATCAAGACAAACCAAAAGGAAGAGGATGTTATGCCATACTTCAATAGTATTGCAACTTACAGAACAGCATGCAGAAAACAAAAGAAAAGAAGGGGAGAGGGGGGATTAGATGGGTATAGACATGCATAGAAGTCAAGGTAAGTTACCAACTGTATCCCACTACTACAGCAAAATTTGCCTTATGTTCAATTTGAATTCACGTTTATTTTAAATACAATAAATTTAATTGGTAACTCAACAGCCATGCCTAGCAAAACTAGGATATCTAAATTTAAGAGGACAAGGTAACTCAAACGAATGAATATTAGGAGGGCGCGGGGGAATGCCATTTAGCAGACAGCTACACAAAAAGGTACTTATGCTAACAATTCTATTAAGTTCAATTTAAGCAGCAGTTTGCTCTTCTGTATGAGCGTGTGTACATTTCTTGGCACTTACAAAAATGAGGTAAGCAACCACTAACCAAAGTCCACACGGAAATTTGACAGTACAGAATCAAAGAACTTCTCATTATTGAGCACCAAGAGACCAAAGTTAAGAAATCTTGAGAAAACACTAAGCTTACCTTCCGTGGAGACCCAACGATAAACCAGCAAGAACAACATAGGTACCAAATGCCATGAATGGAATGTATAAATCTGGAGCATTTATATCATAGATAGGAGGCTTATAGGATAGCCTGCCACCTACCGGCTCTGTGATTCTTGTCCAATGACCCTACAGACAAATGAAAAGGTAACAAATCATAACAATCAAAAATACATATATCAAGATCGTAATGCAACAATGAGAGAGATAAAGGGTTTCATGAGCTTACTCTGTGTAGAAATGGGAAAAGCACAACTTTCAATTTGTTTCTCACGTACTGGTCATTCACTTGGAAGTAGTACTGTGGATCGGAAAAATACCTACTTATCTGTTCAATTGAAAATTTGTCAACTAGAATTTTATTTCCATCAGAAAAGCTAGACCACTTTATCAATATCATCCAGCAACAAAAATATCCACAGACAGAATGGAAATGATTTGGACAATAATGTTAGGTCATGTAAAGCTTCAGAGCAACATTTAGGAAACTCTAACAAAGAGGTAAATGCTACACCATATCAAAAGAGGACGGAGGCAAGCAGAGGTGAATCTAGAATTTTTAGAACACGGGTACACCACAAAAAAAAAAAATGTATCTAGTGGAAGTTGAACTCAAGTACTCAAGGTAAATAACTTAACCTTCAACCATGTGCACCACTCAAAATTCTTGTACCACGGGTGCCAGCATATAATATTATACCAATTGTAGAAAATATATACATAAAACATCAAATTTTACGGAGAGACCACCGGTTTACATGCCCCAAAAATTACACATAAATTTGCCACTGGAGGCAAGGCAATCCGGCTTAATTTTTTTTTAAGGGCGGTTTTTCTGGCTACCCATGGCATAATCATTTATATAGCCACATAGCTTTTCCATGTAACCATAACATTTTTTTTATAAGTACGTAACTGTAATTCCATGCCTCATTATGAATGGCTAATTGTTCTTTTTATATAACAAGAGTTAATTTGAACTTCTTTTTGTGTGGAAGGTTTTCAACACAATTGACACATAAGGGCAAGGCTTTTGTTTTTAAAAACAATATAGTACCAGGAACCAAAGATAAACTAAAAGAGACTAATCATTTGTGTAGTCACCACACATTCAATACCTGAGATACTAGTGCTCCCCTCAAACCTGCTAATGAACCAACAACCTCCAAGAGTTATGATTGGAGGTTGGTCATTACCACTCCAATAAATTAGTTTAGCTAGACTTCACCAGATTGCGTCAAAACCACTATTATAATTCCTTTCTAGCTTTCTCCCAGGTCTTGCTCCTACTGAGCATCACACTGTGCCACCCCATGCCCCATCTCTACTCAATGTCTCCTTCCAAGCTCAGCCAACATGAGAGTTCCTATTTCAACATACAGTTCTACATAAACTGCTGCAAACACACCTGAGAAAATAGGCTAATTTCATGGTAATAGAGCAGAATCAGATGACGTTCCAAAAATTTTCCTGTTCTAAAGCATACTTTTCTACATTCGACCTCCATTTCCCTCTTCTTGTTTGGGGTAGACAGGGGTTGACATCAGCCATCCCAGGCTTCTCCAGAATATTCTGTCTATCTGACTCAATTTTCCAACAGAATACTCTACTACTACCACCAAATATCAATATTTATTGATCTAAATTGGTTTTCTGTCTCCTCTGAAAAATTCTTTTTCCTGTTCATGTTAAGGTTTGTGTTTTGAGTTTACTGCTCAGTGAAGAGATGACCAAATAAGGGCATGGGATGTTATCATGCAGCAAGGAATGAGGAAAAGGACATAATGAGGACAAATTTGTAAATTGAAAAAATGAATAATGTGATAAACAATTGGAGAATGTAAATAACTTCACCTAGCTTCAATTGCTATTATGAATCAATGCCAGTTTGATGATGTTGTCAAAGTGAACACAAAATCGTAAATGTCATTTAAAATTTATTGATTTTAAAAGTAGTAGAACTAACCTACTTAGAAAACAAAATGAAAAAAAAAGAAGATACTATTTACTTGCTGATTATATGTCATAATGCACTTTCACGAACCAAAAAACCTCAGGAATGATCTTTAGGAAAATACTTCTTTTGGTAAGTGGCAAAATGTACAAAATATGAGCAGTCCATGAAGCAACTTACATTGCTTTGAACATATTCAGAACTGGAGCCGAGGATTTTTTCTCCATAAGCCCCTAGTCCACTTCTGATGAACCCTGAGCTACCACCAGAAAAGGCATTTCCAAAAGGATTTGCCTGTGTATTAACAGGCGGTCTTGGCACCCCAGACTGTGCTCCCAGGTTATCATACATTTCTGCAGGAAGATCTTTCTTAATCAAGACAACTGTTAGTAACTCAACATAAACATAATTCATTTTTCTGACTGCTTGATTGAGTTTAGGATTATAAGCCAGCGAGTGCCTAGGTATCCAAAGGAAAAAGAAATAGCATTCTAAGATATAAACTACCGAACAGGGACAACCCAATTTTCTAACATCATGAACAATGTTAGCAGGCAGCCCACTTATTCCAGGTATCTCATCTTGCTATATGCCAAAGATAATTGTCCAGCTCAATTCAGAAACTTCACTTATCCCACCCAACTTTATTTAGCCGATTTTATCAGTAAATGCTACTATTCGGAGAAAGAACAAGCATAGATTTAGTAGTCAAAAAAGTTTCTGTAGAGCCAGAAAATGACTCCATCACTTTGTTTAAATCAGATCACACTTAGATTTATCTTTTTATCATATCTAGTTTAGACTGCCTTTAGATTTCCATGCAAATTTATCCCCTTACAATTACTTCCATTAACTAATTTTTCTGCCGGATAAGTGATAATTCATCACTTAATTGAAATCCCAGCACCAAAAGTAGGAGAATTCCTCAGGTTACACATACCTTTTGCAACTCCTTAACAAAAAGAGAGAGATTTTCGGATTTAAAAATGCAGTTCATCATGAAAGAAGATCATGCGGCCTAGGGAAAACATAGACGGCTTTTTTCCTGGAAACACCCATCAATCAACAATTCCAATTCACAAATCACTACGATTTACACAGTAAGCAACTACCGATGCAATAGACTGAGAAGGAAGTGTATCCAAACAGAAAAAGAAAATCAAGTGACAAATCGAAGATTAAAAACAATAGCTTAGATTACCAGGAGAAAAAAAAAGTGCGACGAAATATAGATCTTCTGGTGTGTTGACTGTTGACGAAAAAGGAGAAGTAGAGCATAAGAACTAAGAAACAATAATGGAGATCTGTAAATGCTACTACAAGAAAAATTCTCTAAGGAAAAGGAACTGAAGGAAAAAAATCAAACACTTACGGATTGGAACTCTGACTGAGGAACAGATGGATGTAAGTTTGCAGAAGAATTTCAAGAGACCTGCGTTTACAGTTAACTCTATTAACTCCAGATTTCAGAGTTTCCGAAGGAATGTCGGGTCGGGTCAGGTCCTAACTTCACTTCAGACAGATCCGTATATTACAACCCGACCCACTGTTTCTTTTTTTTTTTTTTTTAATCTTTTACTTTTTCCTTCCGTTCCAATTTATGACAAATATTTGATTAAGCACCAATATAAAAAAAAAATTAGGGTGTTGTTCTCCTAAGGTTGTATTAATGGTATTAAAATCAGTCACCGCTCTCTGTGTCGATCGTGCCTTGAGATGATGACGCCGGTATAACATTGTTCGTCCAAGACTAGTAATGTCTAGCACACAATCTGGGCTAGTAATGTCTAGCACACAACCGTCGATGATATTATTGCAACTCGCAAAAAATGAAACTTGAGTCTCACATCGATTATGTGAGGCTTATATGGCATTAGATTCTCCCATCTTAATTGCAAGCTTTTGAAGTATGATTCTCCTAAAATTATATTATCTCATTGAAAATAAAATAAATATTTTAAAGTTAAATTATTTTATTGCTAAATATTAAAAAAAAATCATTGGTTTTAAAACTAAGTAAAGAAAATAGTATAAGTGTAACATAAATTTTGATAGAACAGGCTCGTCCCTCCACCCTTCCCCACTTAAATACCAGAATCAAGACTTGAATCCAAACTCTGTGACATACACCTAATCTGAACAAAAAATTAACACGTTAAAATCTGAAAAAATTTACATATCGCGATACTTGTAAGAGAACTTTTCCCAAAACATAATTTGATTTGTTGGGGTTAAAACTTGGAGCTTAAGTATAACCAGCTCAACTGTTTTAAGGGGAAAAAAATGAACATGGAGAGGCTAATCACATCTTTAAATGAGATTTCTGTTTGGATTAGATCTTTTGGGAAGCTTTTGGACCTAGAGAAAAGGGCTCCAAGCATTCACACAAGCAAGTGCGAGAGAAGCAGAGCGCGAAAAGGGCTCCAAGCATTCACACAAGCAAGTGCGAGAGAAGCAGAGCACAATGTTACCGCTTCCGTCCGCCTTTCTCCTCCTCCACTTGGATACCAAACATGATCAGAAACCCATGAAAATGAGCCTAACCGCACTTTGCCTCTGAACCAATGGGGCATGCTCGAAACTTTCATCTGACAGCTGAAGCAACTAAGGATCATCATCATAAGGTTCATTTGAAGTTGATGAAGAAGAGAGTTCCAAAATAGAAAATCCATTGGTTTGAAACTCAGCCAGCTCAGATAAATCAATTTGTTGTTCACATATGATATTTCCCCTCAAGTCCAAATGCTCCAGTTTACCTGACCAATAGCAAAGAAAAAGGTCAATGAATTCCACAATTAAGTGAACTTCTTCTCTCACTAAG
This sequence comes from Datura wrightii, assembly GCA_035772735.1. Taxonomy (NCBI): domain Eukaryota; kingdom Viridiplantae; phylum Streptophyta; class Magnoliopsida; order Solanales; family Solanaceae; genus Datura; species Datura wrightii. The sequence goes on from JASDFA010000011.1 coordinate 4,595,711, forward strand.
TCCAGCTTGGCCATGCATATTTGTGTGTTATAGCGAATACTAAAAGAACCTCTAAATCGGGAATTTTTTCATATGGGAGAAATAGCCTGTGGCCCAACTTTGTTAGCCCGAGCACACTTCATAAGGGAACAGCAGGTTCCAAACTCTGGGGGTATGGGCTTGCTCCTCTACCTCCTCCGAACTTAAAACACCAAAGTTTTGTCCACGGCATGATTCAAACCGCTGACATGCGCGTATCAACACTTCATGTGTTGCGTCCTTACCGAAAAAGAAAGATACTTTAAATGAAAAACAACTGATACAAACAATATGAAACAAAAGAACACAATTCACATACTTTAAATCTTCTTTTATGCATCAATTTACTTGTTGATCTTATGAATGAGATGAATAGTTCAAAAGATGTTTTAAAATCTTACCTTAAGGAAAGGTTTAAAAGATTATGTTTCTTCTAATACTGCATAGTAATCCAATCATGAGCTCATTTGTCATGAATTTTAACAGTTCTTACAGGATAAGTGCATGAGGGCTTGAAATAGATGACTTAATCATATTACTTGTGAACTCAACTAAAAAAAATTTCCAAAATTCTTGAACTAGTTGGTTCAACTAAAATGGACAGATCCGGGCAAGATATGCACCTCTTCAGGAATGAAAAAAATCGATCTCCTTTCATTTGGTATTTTATCATGGCGGCAGTTCAGAAAAATCACCATTTGCGAAAACAACAAGCTTGTAACTTGTAGAAACAAAAGTCCGGGGTGTCTTTGAAGTTTCCTTAGACCATTTAAGGAGTGAGACATCGAGCGTAAAACATAAAAGGCAGGCAAAAAGACAGTAAGGTCACATTTATTAGAGCAACTGTGACTGGGATCCAGCAGAAAAAAGGGTAGATACTAGCTGGGGTTCAGTCTACCATCAGTTTATTTTGCCCTTATATAGATTATTTTGTAAATGGTGCAGTTAGTCTGGTGGTGATTTGGTGGTCTAACAGTGGTTTGGGTTTAGTGGCGTATGGTGAGAAGTATAATACACTTTACATGCCACCTGGAATCTCAAGGGGGGTTTCTTATGTTTTTTCCCTTAATAAATCCATTACAGAATATTTTAGATACTGTATTCCTAGTTGGACAATGGACATAACAAACTCAAACATTTTTTTACCAGTAAGGTCATAATAAACTCATGACCAAGAGCTGTCATAACCAATTGGACGAAGGAGCTGAGTACTCGGTGTTAAGTTTTTCATTTTGTTCCTGAAAACTTCTCTTTTCAATTGTCGTCATTTGTTCAGTTTCTCCGCTCTTGGTCATCACAGGGGCATTGTTTTTATTTCCAAATAATTTCAACATTGAAAAATATTTTAGTTCCTACTTCTTATTGAATAGGAAAAAATATTCTTCTTCAGTATTTCTATCTATTTTTTTTAATCTAATAGGCAATTCGTTAGCAATACTAGCTCCATCTCCATTATGGAATAACTTTCTTTTGTTGGGAAAATGAAAGATCTTGATATTATTATATAATAGTACATTTTACTCTTCAATTTCACATGCTTGATATTTTATGTATTTCTTGTCAGGTTCTTGTAGATGGGTTGCACTCATCTTTTAGTGCTATTTCCTGATAAAATTTTACCTTCACCTAACCAAAAGAATCAGCAAAAGAGATACATCACATGCTAAATAGAAGGTTGCAACTTGTTTTCACAATTTATCGATCCATTATTAGCAACTGACAAAAGGAAGATATAAGATAGATATGATCGCAACGCTTAAATTGTCAATTTATATTGGTCACCCATTGTCAATACTATTTTGACAATTTAAACTTTGGCAACAGAGAGAAACTAAAACCTCACTCGATAATTTCACAAGCACAATTACCGCTTTTTATAGGACCAAAAATTCTTTTACAAAATAATCCATCTTTTTCCGGCTGACAAAAGAAACAGAGCATTAGGAAGTTGTACCTTTTGCAGCTTTTACTGCAGAGCTAAGGATTGACAAAGATTCTTTGGGCATAAAGTTGTATTTTGCATTTACTGTTGAAAGATCTGGGGCGTGAGAGAAAAGCTTCGACAAAAATCTTGCAGTTTCAATTCCACCTTGATTCTTGCTGCATAAGTTTAATGAAAATGTTACTCTCAGTTCAAAATCCAAAAGCAGAATTTCAATGAAAATTCCCTTTAACCTTATGTTGATGGAGTGGAGCTTTGATTCCTTGACCAACTCTTTGCCTGCTCTCATGAAGCCAGAAGAACCTAATCCAATGTCTTCAATATCAAGAGCTTGAATACCTCCACATAGAAACTTCCCTAGTGGTGTTCCTATCTCACTACAAAAAGTAGGGCAATGAGAATATCAAAAAAACTGTTCCCATGGAAAAGGTTGGAAGTGTCAAATGAGGATAAGAAAGGCAATATGGCACAGACGCTTCTGCACTGTAAATAGTGTAACGAGACTATATTTTGCTGCAATGGTGATGACGTAATTTAGCAAAGATTAAAAGGAGATCTGATGTCTTAAAGTCAGCAAGATATCAAATGCAACAGGTTCTCAGATTTTGGTGATCTGATTAGAGAGTTAACTTCACAGCAAAGGGAAAACTATCAAAGCACCAAATAATGGAATGACCTGATATACAACTCCCAGGACAAAAAGAAAAGATCAGATTTGCAGCAAATTCTCAATGACAGCATTCACCTTGTCAGTCCAAGCAGTTTAACATGGCATCAATATAACCCAGAACAAGGCTTAAGATGTCTCCCAACTTTAGTTGATAAGGTGGAACAGTAGACTTACAAACTTAAAGCACAAAGAAAGCATGTGCAGACCAACCGATAAACTAACTCTCCAGGTCATATGTGGTTTTCCCTCGGAAAACATCATCTACTTAGGATAAAAATCACGAAAGTTGAATATAGTTTTGTATTGTACCTATTTTACCAACCTGCCAAGAGAATTGCCTCCAATCGAGAGAAAATTCAGTGGTTTTCTCAAAGCTGAAAGAGCTTCTAGAAGTTCACAAACTCCAAAGCATGTAAGGTCACAACTTTCCAACTTCAATTTGACAAGGGGGGAATATCTATGGGACATCTCTTTGAAGTATGGAAATAGACACCTGAAGGAAAAACGCACTTGTGAGACCTTAGCAAGTTGGTCACTGCACACAGATGGCTAAATTCAACAAACCTGATTCCAGAAATCTCAATAGGATTTTCACTGAGATCAAGTTGCTCCAGATTAGGTATGTGGACTAGAGCATATCTGAGACAATCCACATCGTCCCTCTGTAGATTGCAGTTCCTGAAGTTGGAGAACCAAGTAAACTTTGTATTGCAGCAAAGATGACAATAGAAATACACCTTTCGTGAAGACTCATTAAGTCAGATGTGATTTCTAAGGCAGTTTGGTATGAGAGGAGACTTCTTTGAGGCAAGAATAGAAAAGTCAAAACATACCTCAAATTAAGCTCCTTTAATGACTTCAATGAATTGTATGTCCCAGATGGCTCTGTGATACTTCTATACTTCCATTTAAAATGAGAAAGCCATCCCGTGATCTGCAGTGTGAAATTTTCTATAGGTCGATTGATGACTACATCAGTATAATAGAATAAGAGCAGAGCAAATACCGTTACTCACATTGTTTTCTGAAAGGTCCAGAACGGTAATACTAGATGAAGCATCAATGAGGGTATCAAAAACTATCGTTGCAAGATGTCGAGGAAGATGGTTGTCTGATAAGCATAATGAAGACAAGGACCTAACAGAAACACGATACACAAGTGTAAGTCTATGGAATCATTTAGTGGGTTAAAGTAGATGGTGTGTACCATGACGCACAGAATGAACAAGGAACTGCAATACATAGTACTCAAATCATAACTATCACATAACTGTCTCCGGATCTCTAAGATGAGCATCCATTACAGGCTTAAAGAGAATTTTCTCCCATTTAGGAACTAAATTGACAGGCATGAAATTTGTCTCCAACCGAAGAGAAACTATGATCCAAGTGTGAACTCTCTGAACTGTTACTAAATCCCAAATTGTTACCAAATTCCGCTTGAAAGAAATGAGCTTATTGCATATATAGTTTTAAAATATTAACTGAATTTCGCAGAACCACCCAGGAAAACATATTGAAAAATGAAAAAGTATAAAAAATAATTTAAGGAAAAATTATATAGACAGATCTTCAGTCCACAAAAACACTGTCATTGTTTGCACTTGTAAGATTGAGCATTTTAACTAATTTTCTATTTCTCCCAACCAGGAAATTCCCAGAAATATCACTATCTGGAGATTACTGTCACTAGTACCATTGCAGTTTAAAAGTAAGCAGACAGATAAACAAGCAGCAATATTGCCATAAGAGGGAATTCTACCTATGAACTCACATGACATCCTTGGTTTTATGATAGCATGAATATGAAGATCACATTAAACAATTTGATTGTTTAAATATTGGTTTTATGATAGCATGAATATGAAGATCACATTAAACAACTTGATTGTTAAAATACTTTGAAGTGGATAACTGCCATTTATGAGTATAAAGCATAGAACAGTTAAATAAAGGAGCTGATGGAAGCTGCAGTGAAATCCGCTATACCTCCCTGATGATAGCAAAGATATAAGTCCAGCAGGCAAGAAAGGAAAGTTGTTCTCTAGGAAGCTTGATGTCTTGATTGAGAAATGTTGCATTCCAAGAGCTTGAGGACAATGCATGCATAGCAAGTCACAAATTGCATTAAGAGAAGCAACCGTAAATTTGCAATGCATGAATTTAATCGACTTTAGGGATCGATAATTCTGGCTGATGAGTTTGCATAACCCCTCGACCTGTAAGGTTGAAAGCCACAGGAAAAGAAGCAGTGTAATAGTTAACTCTTCAGCATAACAAGTTCTACTCCAGAAGATATATAGGATTTAAAACAAAGAAATGTTTGCAATTTTCCTTTGTACTACAGGTTTTTTTACAGAAAATGCACAAGCACTTGAGATAGAATGGCATAGTATATTATGGAACAAAAACAACTCTATCATGAATCTGATAGTATTGTCAAAGATCAATCCTGATGGGGAGAACAGTTTCACAAAGCTTAAGGACTGATCATTTATTAAGGATCCACTTCTTTTTAAAACTCAATATAGTAAAGCAAAATAAGAAAAAGAAGTTGCAAGAGACGCCAAAATGTTCCTCTACTATCAGAATGCTGATTTATATCATTCAGAGCATAGTCAAAAATAATATCAGATCTAAACAAGCATGTTTCACACACTTATTTCTGACTTGAATTCCATATATAAATGTGTGTCAATGTATATATTGGGATCTGATGTCAGTGGGATGTCTTGAATCTCATTTCAAACAGTTACTTAGGGGTTAATCTTTCCTCTTCTTAGGTTTGTTACTTGTGCATTTTGCTTTTCTAGAAAGCTATGATGTACAGCACATATATAAAAGAACTAAACTTACATGCTGATCAGACTTAATCCACTGTAATTCCAAACTCTCCAACCTTGCATTCCTAAGTAAAAGCTGCAACAAAGAAATATAAGGTGTTATATAGATTAACTAAAGGAAGCCTTATAGGTCATTAAATCAATTATTTTCTTCTCTGCATATTTAATGTAATGCCTGAATATTCGTTAAACCAGCATTTTCTAACTTATTTTTTACGTTGTTCTCTTTCTATCTGACGACAAAATTAGAAAACGAAATTTCACACAAGTATTATCAATTGGAAGCTTCTTTTTATCTGCATCAAGTAGTCAAACATTTATATGTGATTTTCAATTTAAAATATATTGCTTGATACTACAACAACAACAACAACAACATACCTAGTATTTGTGGTACACTATACCCTCCCCAAACCCCACTTTTGTGGGATTACACTATACTGGGTATGCTATTGTTGTTGTTGTATACCCAGTATGTACAACACTACAACTTACACAGGTTTCTGCCACACACAGAACATTTGGCAATCTCAGGTGTCTGCAATCAAAGCAAATGAAATTCAAAATGAGCTATGCTTGAGAACATCAAGAACAGTAGTTGAAACACATATGCAGCATGATGCACAAATCATATGCAATAATGAAGGATCTAGATGCACATAACGGCTCCAAACTTATACTTTTAACATTCAAAAACAATCATTTATTCTGCACACCCCAGTATCAAGGAGGAAAAAAGAAAAAAAGAAAGTAGAAAGATGCAGAGGAGAGAACCCCAGTTCCAATCTTCAATGATACTTCACAAATTCAGTGTTCAAGACAATGAATCGTAATACTAGGAACATTTTTTTGTATATGGCATCTAAAAATATTTCTGTGCTCATTGTCCTCTGAATAGCTAACACCTGCAGATCTTAAGAAAAAAAGGTAAAATACACCTGGCATAAGATCCAAATTGTTGGCAATGATAAGCGAACTTGGAATAGTCACAGGTGAATCTACTGACGTGTCCCCTATGATCGATATAGTTTAGAATTGATTCTGCACAAACAAAAGAAGCCTGTATCAATTAAATCTTACGTGGCTAGTTCAGGGCATTTTTCTAGAACTTTCTTGAGCTATAATTTTTCCAAAACAGGAAAAGACTTTTGCATATAAATACTACTTGTGATACAAAATACAGACAAAATAAAGGCATCTGAAAAGATTCAACCTCCTTCAAAATCCTCTTTAAACCCTTTGTCCAAAACTTAGCTTTCGCATAGAGTGTGTAAGCTACACCTTACCCAAATAGATAAGAGGAAAGGAAGAAAGAAAAGTTAACACTACAAGGGGATTTGAATGTTTAGTAGAAAATTTTGATTTTAACCCCAGACATGCTAAAAGAGGATGCATAAAGAAGGAACTGCGCATGGCTTGATTGGCTTCCATAAATTGACTTGCCAGAAATTGGTGCAATTGTTGATAAGAGACGTCAATCAACATTATTCTCTTACCTGGAACTTCTATTTCACTAATCCGACCATGAAAAGATGGGAATAAAGCTATCTCTGCTGTTGAATCCAGGCAACTGTTCCTTAGAAAAGGTGGAATTTTAAAATGACAGGTGAAATGAATCCATATAAAATAGTGGTAACCACCAATAAGTAGATCATTTGATGTTCGTACTTCTGCAAATGTGCTTCCCAGTACATCTGGTGCCAGTCATTTGCGGATTCACACTCTACTTCTTTTCCTTTTGCTGATCTGGCAAATGACTTACTCTCGAAAATCTTACTCCTCCTACCAAAAGAAGGCCACCGAGCTTCATAGAGATTTTTCCACTCTTCCTCAAAATTCAGATATCTGCAGAAACATATTCCAAGTTACATTCAAAACAAAATCATCTGCGATCATGTATATCCGAGTAACCTCTCTCTCTAGAAATATTACCCGTGATGTAATATACTCTTTATTTATGACCAGGAAACTGAAGAAAACTCACTCAATTTCCTACATGAAACTACAAATCCAGACCTTTTACGCTTTCTCTGATTATCAGCAGCATCAGTTAAAAGCTCATAATCATCAAAGATATCAGATTTCCTGCAACACAAGATTTTCTGGTTAAAGTTCAGGCACTATTATGCACCGCGCTGCAACATAAAAGTCCATGTGAAAAAACCTAAATAACATCAACCAACTATATCAGTTATACATTTGACTCAGCTAAAATGTTGATCAATTCACAGTTAACTAGCTTCATCACTCTTAATTCCAAATCACTTTCTCAAACAGTTAATGCACCAAAAGTTCCAAACCATACACCATTATTCATGTCCTTTTAGTTTAGCGATCGTTACAAATGAACTTTCAGTAGATTAAAAGAGATAATAGATTTTGAGAACAGAAGGGGAAGCAAGATGCAAATGACAAATACTACTGATAAGCAGATAAATCTTTTCCTTCTGCGACTTAATCAAGATGATGAGAATGGTTCTAGCCTTCGAAATAAATATGGCCAGATTTTTATTTATTTATTTTATCAGTAAAAGATAGTTATGTTATGTACCAGCAATAAGAGTATGCTGGGCAGTATGTACTGGAAAGCTATTACATATTGTGTAAAGAGCTTAAAAAGTCTATCATGGCTTTTAAATCATTAAATGAAGCCGTGTTGCACCAAAAAAGAAGTAAGAAATTCTTGTATCTCTTTCTTTCCAAGTGCACCACCAATTAGCTGTTGGTATTGAATTCCAGATAAAGCATGGCCAGATCTTTAAGGTGGAAGAAACTATATAACAAGAGTGATGCTTGTATTTTGATAGTGACAAACTACTAGTCGTATTAGCAGGAAGTTATCTCTGACAATGTTGCGATAAGTAATTATATTCATGCTTTTGAATGTACAACCGTGGATAATTAAGTCACGGCTGTTATAAATAATAAAGCTTTACAATGTGGCCCAGCAGTAAGAATTCTCAATATCCATTCAGCTCCATTGGAACCAGTTCCAATCCAATACTCAATTATTTCTCATTAAAAACAAACAAGGGGTTCTCCAAATATAGGGACTCTCAAAGTTCCTATAGTTTAATGAAATGAAGTGAGCAGAGGTAAAAAAACACTAGGTGATTTCTTCTGTATATTCATGCCTTGGTGGACAGATATTCCGGTTGATATAGGGATTCTCTACTAAACTCCGGCATTGCCAATTTGACATCCAGTGTAAGCTCACACTGCTGTTTCAGTGATAAACGATGACGGTCGGGGCAAATTGACCCCCCAGCAAAAAATGAGAAGACAATACGATAAAAAATGTTTACCAAAGACATATATATATAATCAAAAATAGAGTGTTGAGCTAAAAACCGTTGCTGTAATTTCTGCAAGGCCAATGGAGGCAGCTGCAGCAGCAACTGGTCGAACAACTCCGTGGGAAGTCGATACAATACTGATGAAAGATCAGGATCATCAACTGAAAACAAAAACAAGAATGCTAAAATATTGGTGTTACTAATTCGATATCACCAAGAATTGTGATTTCCCATCCATAAACAAGAAAGAAAACAGTCACCTTGAATAAGTTCATCTCTGATTGAGTATATGCATAAGGTGATTAATGATGGAACTTCAACTTCCCGCCGCATGTTTTCACAACCCCAAGATTAATAGTACTCCATAGAGCTGCGACTTTTTTTACAATTGGGATACAAATGCGAAAATGCAACAAATAATTTTAAAAATTTATAGCAAGAATTTAACAGCAAAATGAAAAAGGGGTTTATGATTACAAGGAGACAAACAAGATAGGACTTTCTATTTCAACAGGAGATGACTTCGGGCTGCTTCTCTCTGTGGAGTCTTTCACCATCTTCAAGTTTTGACATCTTCTTTTCTAGGTTTGGTTGACCCTTCTAGTGGCAATATTCACTTCTAACACTTGCCCAAAAGAAGAATTTTGCTAAAATCATCCCTTATTTAAGCTAGAAGGTTTATTTTGATCCTTTAAATATAATACGGATCATTTTTAAGATAAAAATGAGTTAAGCGTGTCAAATATGTCTTTAAATTAATAATGATGTTATTAAAATGAATTTAAAAACTGATAATGACCATGAAAAGATACAGTAAAAATTGATCGTCTTTTGAACTTGAAGAGTTCTCGATCGATTTGATCTTATTTTTCAAAATAAAAAAGTAAAATCGATTGAATTCGCTTATTGTTTATTCAAAAAATAAAATAAATTAAAAAGAAATTGACTGAGTTAAGTTGATTTTTTAGAATTTTAAAATAAAATTGATCCTCCATCTGATTATAAATTAAAGATAATTTTACAAAATATTTAAACGATCGGACTTAATCTATTTTTTATTCTCTCAATTTTTGACACAAAAACAACTAAAGTCGGTTGATTTAAAATTATAAAAAAAAAATGGGGATCAACTGGATCGAGTCAATCATTTTTGATGTGTGTTTGAATCATATCTTTTGGTGATCATTATTAGTAGGGCTGTGTATCGGTCGATTCAGTACGTTTTTTAAAGTTATCGGTTTTATTTATCGGTTATCGGTTTGTTGATATGCTAAATCGTTAAAGAATCATTAAAATATCGGTTAATCGGTTATTGGGTAATCAGTTATTGATCATTATCGGTTAAGTTAGTTATCGGGTTAACCGATAAGATCTTACATAAAAAATCTCATAAGTCATAAGTATGTTTAGCTAGAAAAAAGTGGGTGAAAAGAGAAAAAATATATAGAACTAGCTCAACTAAAACAATCAACTTTAATTTAAATTTAAATATCATCCCCTTCACTTTTTATCAACACCCATTTCATCTTCTTATTTGGATACTTCATATATTGAAGGCTAAAATTATAATTTAATAAATTATCATCGGGTTATCGGTTAACCCGTTAAAAGAAGTGATCAAACCGATAACCGAACCAATAACCCAATAACTTGGGATAGTAAACCGATAATCAAACCGTTAAACCAATAACCCAAATCATTAATCCAATAACTCAATTATCAGATCGAATTATTGGTTTAACCATTAATTTGCAAACCCCTAATTATTAGTTTTCAAGTCTATTTTATTAGTTGAATCAAAAAATTTACTTTAAAAAATTTAAGAGATTAAAATGCCCAAAATTATATTGGAAGGGTCACAATACATCTAATTCCCTAGATAATAGATAATTATTTAATATTGTCTATTGCCTGTATTTTAATACTAGATGGATTAAATAGACCCAAAAATTGAAAAAATATAAAGGATTGATAATTAGTTTGGTATTTCAACACAAATTGATAATAACAAGAAGTTAAAAACAATTCTTTTATGCAAATGAGTTCCTTTTCTTATTATTCAGTTCGATTTCAATAAGTTCTTTTTTTTCTTTTAGTTGATTGAATTTGAATTCATTTTGATAACTTTCAATTTCATAATGTATTTAAGTATATAAGTTTTTATTCTTAGGTGGACTGAATTAATCTATATAGCTATATAATTTATCGTCGCTAAAATAACATCAATTTTCATAATAAAAAAAATCATATCCCAAAAATTAAATTGTTAAAATGCGATAATAATAAGATTAACTATACTTACACCTTCTTTCTGATTGAAGCAGCTTGATAACTTAGCTGAATAATTCAAAAGTTAGGCGGATTGTGTTAAATTTGAGTGGTTTAAAATGTGATGAGTGACTTGCTCAAAAGTTATTTGGGCCGAAATGGCAAAAAAATAAATTATAGTCCAACTGAAGCAAAATAAAAAGCTTAACAATCATAAATACTCATTTGAGGAAAAAAAAAAAGTAATGCTGATCATGAAAATGTAATTGGTACTGCTCACTAGGCCTTATATGTTCAGCGCGATCAATATATTTAATATAATCGTCTTTTGAGAAGAAGAAGAAGTAGTTATGTTTTTTTTTTTTTTTTTTAAATTTTCTGTTTACTTCCTTTGAGTAGTGAGAAATACTCTTATTATTTTTAATAAAATGCCTCGATAATTGCTTCTTTCAAAGTGCCCTTTTCAAGTTTATGAATATATATAATTATATGACAACTAAATAATTATATATATATTAGAGGAAAAACATTTCATTTCCCTCATCACTTAGGCCTTAGCATATATATAACAAAATTACAGTAATAATTAGATACAGTAGTAATAAAGTTGCATTAAGCTAGCAACTTTAAAACATCGATAGTAGGGATTAATATTTTTGCTGTTACAGAATCTCATACTACGAAATGAATTTAGTCACCATCCGATTTAGCCGAGGAGCATTTTGGATCTTAGAGAGAGTCAATAGCCATAATGGTGCTCAAGTTCATTGGGGTCATGTACTTGTCAGAACCAGTAAAAATAGTTTGGACAATGATTTTGTTGGCACGTTCAGTGGGATGGAAAGGATCCCAAAATGCATATAAATCTCTGTTGGGGCATAGATTTGAAGCAGCTGTGCAAATCCCAACTCCATTGTATGGCCCTTGTCCACAACATGCTATCTTTGATGTCACAAAACCTGTTCAATATATATTCCTACTTACTCCATCATCAACTTAAAAACAATTTAACCTTCTAATTAGAATTGAAAAGCAAATTTAAAAGAAGTGGATACCAAAAGCTTGGGGATTTTTTATGAAGTCATTCTGCATATCCACAGCATTTGCAGCAACAAAGATATCAAAGCCAAGTTCTTGATTGAGGCCTTTAATCATTTGGATTAGGAGAGGGTTGAAAATTGCAGAGGCCCTCTGAGGCTCCTCTGCACATTCCCCATTGGTGCTCCTTGAGGCCAAACTAGATGGGACACATCCTAATGGACCTGATCCTGTCACCAGTACTCTTCTAGCCCCCAATTCATAAAGCCTCTGCAGATATCTCCATGTTAATAGACATATAACTTAAAAGAGTGAAGGGTGAAAAAACATATTTAAAGTATTTTAATTTTTCGGAGTTTAACATTAGAATTATCAAGTGTGCGAGTTTCCTACCCGAATTATCACCAAACGTTTATCGAAACACATCTCAACTATCAGTTGTCCTATTTTTCCTACCTAAACGACGGTGATATTTCAGGTAGGAAAAAGGAACAACTCAATCGGTAGGAAGACTCTCAACTCAATTTTGTGCTAGAGGTTCCTTATGACCTTAATTCGTATCTAATGCACTTCCCACACTTAAGAATTAATCTTAACAACTAGTTTGGATAAAAATTCATCAGGTTTGGGTCTATCTACATACCTAGAACGATTTTAAACTTAGCCTGAAAGGTTAGTTATAATGCAGATGGCTATACTCACCCCATTCGTGCCAGAAGCATCTCATTGTTCAATCACAAAAGAACCTAGTGTCATCATAATTCAACACTAGAGCAAATTTTGAAAGTTGATCAAAATGTGCAATGACCTCTATTTCCCGAACTATATATGGTCTGATTTCTCGTGAAACTCAAGATATGTAGGCAGCTTAAAAGCTAGAGTCCGGCTGTAATCCCTCCAAAATCATGTCATTTTTGCTCAAAAAGAATATGTTGGTAGTCGGTCAAAATTGAAACGTGTGTGTTATATTTACCGTATAGTACTAGCTACATATCCAAATTATTGAGATAGATTAGATAGTATTAAGGTTCATCAATAGTTACGTACCATCAAGATCTTGCGGTACTCAGAGATGATATAAACAGAGAAATCTTGAAGGTTGTACTGAAGTCTTCTTGCAGAAACTGGTGTGAAAAAATAGTTGTTGACATAGTCATTGCCTCCTAAAGTGATGAGGACGAGTGCTCCATTCACTAGCCGCTCTGTTTGCTCTTCCCCTATAAGGGCGCTCACCCGCGCCTGGTACTGTTCGAAATTCTGTAGCTGCCTCGATATTCTTATTATGTTTGCCTACCACAACAGCAAGCTAATTAGTATAATGGAAAATCTCAGTAACTCAGTTACGGTGAGGATCTCCTATGTAAAAAGGTTGCCCATATGAATTTTTATTCAATCAAGTAACTACTCCAATTAACTTGACAAGAAAGTGTATTACTTCTTTTTATGTTGCATGGTTCGTCTTCAAAAGAGGTAGTGAACAAAAATAGACATATTTAATAAAGTTACTCCATTTGTCCTAATTTAGGTGACATATTTTTCTTTTTAGTTCATTCCAAAACAAATAACATATATTCTTATTTGACAAATGTTTAATAACAATCAACAGTTTATCTATGTTAGGTCTCATTTATTTGGCCAAAAATACACAAAGGTTTACTTTTTTATCTAAAAATTCATTTATCTTGAGCTAGAGTAGCTAATTTGAAACATTGCAAAATCTTCCTATATTTTTTAAATTTCGTATCAAGTCAAACTGCATAACATAAATTGAGACAAAAGAAGTATACACACTAATAGTATAAAACTTTTTACGCTATACTTTTAGTTTCATTAAGGGAAAATTAACACTTTTGGTCTTTTAAGTTAATAATAGATTCTTCTTTTGGTTCTTATGATATATAATTAATCAACATTTCAATTAATTAAAATGTATGTTTTTGGTCATTTCAAGTAAAAATATGTTATATTTGAACTATTTATAGAACTATATTGTCGTCAAATATAAAGTAACAATACAACTTAACATAATACATAAGTAATTAAGTAGTGAAATGGTTAAAAATTATGGTAAATTTGTTAATATTCACGAGCAAATCAAAAGATCAAACGTGCACAATTTAACTAATTGAAGATTTAATATACTTAGTCAGATATCATAAGGACTACGATTGGAATTTACCAATAATTGCGGGACCAAAAAGGTTATTCACACTATACACACAGTCACTTTTTTAGTGATCTAAAATTTTACAAATATCTTGTATACCGTCAATATATACCATAATTATTTACCATAGACATAACATATACTAAATTGATTCTCCTAGTTTTTCTTTTACAGAGAGTTTATCAGAAGGTGTATATTTAAATAATTGGACTTACAAACTGAATTCCAGTATCGTTAAGAATCCCAATTCCAGCAGAAGCAAAATTTGCTCCAACAAGCAATTTATCTCCAGTAAGCTCAGGGTCCAAGTATGGCAATGTTGGCTCACCACCAAGCTCTTGGCCTATCCATACACATTTTCATAATTAACAAGAAATTATAAGGTCCACTTTTGCAACAAAATGATTTTAATTAGTTACTTTAAACCAAGTTCATCTGTTTTTGAGCCGAGACTGTATTGAAAACAACTTTCTTAAAGTAACGGTAAGATATGCGTACACACTACCCTCTCCAAACCCCACTTATAAAATTATATTGGGTTTGTTGTTCTACTTAAAACTAAGTTCAAAACAAATTTAGGATTTATAATTAGTGGATTCGAAGTCACGACATTAAAATACGAAACAATGTTAATCTACTACAATCATATTAGTTCAGGAAAACCCTTTACATAATAAAGTTTAAGTTATATAGACTGTCTTATTTTTATACTATCTAGTCATATTTGGTACTCTCTTATTTTTATGATTACAAAATCTCACATTGTAAAGAGATTTACCTGTAGATCAATATCGTTTAGATGACCTAATATAGTATTAGAAAAAAGTTCCACATCGATACTGTATACATATATATATATAAATGTATTATACAAATATACACACACAAATATAATTGTTTTTAGTTATATACTTATGAATCGAGACGAAAATAATATTATTCAGATGAACTATTGAACCTGGTCTAGATTCACGTCCGATATTCGGAGAGTGACAAGAGTTAGGAAATCTTACTTATAAGATCAGGTATATTGAATCCGTTGGAAAAACGGCCAGTAGGACGATGAGTAGGATAATCAATTCCATAAGGTGGAGAATCAGCCCTTGCTGTAGTTAGTAAATAATTATTATTGCCATTGTCAACAAGGGAATCACCAAACACAAAGAAAGCACGAGGAGCTGCACCCTCACTGCAACTTACAAATGTTGTTGCAATAAACACTACTAGGAAAATACTAGTAGGACTAAGCATATTGAAATACTGGCTAGTAATATTATATAACTAGTACTAGCTAGGAACTAAAAGGTACTACTGGTCTTTTCTCTTCTTCTTCTTCTTTTTTTTTTTTTTTTTTTTGGTTTTAGTATAAATGGTAAAGTAATAGAGGCATTTATTAATATAGGAAAAATTATTAAAGGGGATCGACGAATATGGATTATTTGTTCTTGGTTGGTTGGAATGTATTAAATGGACGGCTTTCAATAAGCATGAAAGTGAGTAAAAATGGGGGCCAACTTATAGCAACAGGACTAGATTTTTCTTTAACTAGTTTGCCTTTAAAAAGGATCAGGTTTGAACTTCGACTATTATATTATACGTGATTCAAATTAATTAAGCCGTTTACTTGTAGTGTTATAGAGCCAAATTTTGAACGGGTTCAATAAATGAGTCGATCAATTGAATTTGATCGTTAAAGTATAACTTAAGTGATTTTTTTTTTATATGCATGCAACGCCTAGCTTGATCGAGATCTTGGTAAGCCTTGATCAAGAACTTAATGAGTAACAATCAGTCCGTGGCAGAATGTTTATGTCAAGGGAATTTTTTTGATGAAAGTAATTCAACGGAACCCCGTTCCTCAAGAGTCGAATACTAGTTATGGACAATGTTATCACTTAGGGGTCGTTTGGATGGAAAACAAATTATTTCGAGCTAATTAATATTCAGTTTAATTATCGTGGGATTGTCATCAATCCTCAACGAGAAACAAGGAATAAATAGTTATGGGATTAACTTTTGAATGAATTTATCTCATATTTGATTGCAATAAAATCTCGGGATAACTTATAGTGTTATTTTTATTCCATCTTCAACGTGGGATAATTAATCCCAACTACCCTAATATTTTATCCCAACCAAACATGATTCCCCATTCCTCATTAAGAGTGCACTAACAATCTCGGGATTAATTATCCGGAATAACTAACTTGTTTCCCAACCAAACGACTCTTAATCCAATTTAGTGATTATACTGCAAATTTGAGAATTTGGATTTAGATAAATGTTCATCCACTTTTCTGGCGATATGCTATAGTCTTGAATGTGTTCCAGCGAGTAAACAGCTAAGTGGTAGACAGCTTCTGACAGGAGAGTACAGATAGAGAAGAGGGGCCTGTAACTGTGATTTAGGTGAGTGTAGAAAAGTTGATATATATAGCAGATTAGGGGGACACTTGCAGAAACAGTTGATTAATGTGACTATTGAAATTAATATATAGCCTATTCTTCCTGTCACTTTTTAGCAGTTGAGGCTCATGTGGCCTCACTCAATTCACAATTAAGAGTTAAAGATATATATATATGTGTGTGTGTGTGTGACTATTGAACTTTTGTTGCTACAAAGGTGTAATTTAGTGATCGAATGATAATCTCTTAGGGTTTAAAGTTTAGTGATTATTTTTATTTTATATAGTTAGGTTACTCACTACATCGTACATGTCCTGATAGAAGGTACGTAGTAGGTTTTTGATAAAATAGTGGAGATATGCGTCCAAGATAGCCGGACACTACCGTCGTAGAAAAGACTTAAATTTAATTATCAACAATAATATATCCAGTTTAATCTCATATATAAGTGGGGTATGAGGAGGACAGAGTATACGCAGATCTTACCGGATCCTTACCTCGTAGGGATAGAGAGATTGTTTTTGAAAGATCATCAATGCAAGTAACGCACATCAAATCAGTTTGAAAAAAAAACGAAAATAAAGAGGACGTATCAAATAATAGGAACAATATTATATAACATTCAAAAAATAAGAAACAGTAACAATAGTTAAAATAATGCGATAATAGAAGCACAAGAAATGAGAGAAAGTAACAGAAACTGTAGAACAAGAAACTATGAGAAAAACAAATTCTGTGCACCAAACTACAATCAAGCCTCTCCTCAATATTGTATCAATTAACAATTTATACAAAATATTGAGTTGAAAAATGGGAAAGGTTATTGCAAAAAAACTACACAAACAAATAATTCACAATGTTTTTGCAAATTATGGAAGAATTATTGAGTTGAATTCTCACTTTCTTAATTTGTTCTTTTAGGCAAAATTAGCCAATTAGTTTCAGCAAATGAGGTAATTAAGAGACCTGCCCTACATGACACAAATGCCTTAGTGGACAAACAAAATTTCATTGGCTCTTTTTGGGAAATGATACCAAGAGGTGACACTAATCTACTTAATGGCCAATCATTAATTAGAAATGAATGATAGCTAGCTGCCTCCTAATTATGCATCGAATTTACTTGAAAATAATGTGCAAATAGTAATTTAGGGACAAAAATGAAGCCTCATAACCTCTACAACTCCAGATCAAAACTGAAGGAATATGACAACACTGTTTATATGGTATATGTACGCAATTTTTGAGCTCGATAAAAATATATTTCTTAGATCAAAATTGATAATACGTGTCGTAAACTTAGAGACCTGAAATATTAAAGTCATATAAGTGTTGGGCAAATGTACTAGCATTTGCCTGCAACTGAAAAGTACTGTAAGCCCCACAAAGTAACAGGTTAGTTGATCTGCATTTCACATTCATTTATTCAGCGTTTGCTTTTGCGGCCATTTAATTCCCTTTAGTTCTCTTTTATTTTGAATCATTTGTTTGATTTTAACTTTGCATGGAGTTAAGGAATATTAAGAATTTTTTTTGAATTTTGCGGATTTTTACGGTATTAAAAATAAAAAAAATTTTATCACAAATTAATAAAAAATTTGTGTTATAAAATATGATTTTTCCATTTATTTTTCACTGAATCAGTTCATTGGAAAAACGCATGATCGGAAACAGATTTTCGTTGAAGTAGTTGAAAACTTCATGATTTTTTTCATGTGAAATATTCGAAAATCCAGGATATGAATTGATGTCCTCTCATTGATTCCTCCTAAATTGCATTGATTTATCCTAAAGATTTCATTGCAATTGGAATTTGGTTATTCACCATGTACGAGGATCCCCGCTAAACATCCATAGCTGAATGGTTAAAGCGCCCAACTATTATTTTTTTTTTCCCACCGATATCAGTGGGAATAGCCACTTAATATTTTTCGGTGGGAAATTTCAATGGAAAAATAGTGATTTTTCAGTAGTGTTAATTAAAAATATGTAAAATGTATTAAAAATACTCTTTAATCTTGTGATTTTATACATGACACATGTAAAGTTAGAATTAAGAAGTTACTTTAAAAAAAAAGAATAAGATAAACAAATTGAAACGAAAGAGTACTATATTTGTTATCACTAAGGTACTGACTATAGTATTGTAACATTTTACTCGATAACGCAATTAATTAATGGAATAATACGTTGCAATTATATTCTAATACTCGACGACTATAATATAATTAAGGGGATAAAATGTCACAATCAGATCATGTGCATTTGATTAATGTAATATCTATGTAGATTTTTCCATAAACTTTCTTTGTGGTCACACCCCCATAATTACTTTAATGAATAGATGCTAACTTTCCCTTTACACCCTGTACACGAAAATATCTTTCATTAACTTTGGTTTAAAAAAAGAAAAGTTGTTTATATAGCTAATCTCCAACCTCTGTATTTTGGGGCCAAAGACAGACCTTTGTCCACTAGGATAAGGTCCAACAATCAGCAGGCCCAGTTATATCACTAGGACGGCCCAAACTAGGCTCACATTTTTTTCAAACCAAACACACTCTATTGTCCCAGCCTGGTCTCATATCATGCACTCCGCCATGTTCTCTTTTAAGTTTTACGAGATGGAAAATCGAATTCTAATAATATTCAAGTAGTTAATCAACTGATCTAATAAGATTTCTCATAAATATAATGTTCCGATTGTACGTGTTTAAACTAATCCGACGAGGAAATGTTATCTTTCATTAGAACATGTATCAAGCTAAATTATTCGCCAAGAACTAGGCAAATTAAAAAAATTGCACTCTTTAAATTAACTTAAAATAATAGATAACTCTATATACAAAGTACGATATAATTATACAATAGAAATAAGTGTATTTACACTGCTATAACTGGTTAAATTGTATCTATAAAGTATAAAAGTTTATATGTTTTATACTTCATGTGTTTCAAAATAAATTGTGTTTTAGTCTTTTGATTTTGTTTCTAAATAAGTGGTGTTTTCCATAATCAAGAAGACATTAATAATTTTCTTTAAGTTTTACCCTTATTTAAATGGAGAGAATTCTACATAGTCAAGAAAATATTAAAAAATTACATCTTTTTCACGATATTTGTTAAGAGTAAACGGGTAAAAATATATTTTTTTTTATAAAAATAAATAATTTTCTTAAGAAGTATTGTCAAAATTTAAAAACACCACTTATTCTTAAAACGGAGGAAAAAGTATATACCTTGTCTTGTAATTTCTATGACCCAATCACCCAGATATGCTTGTGCTATATAGCATTTGTTGCACCTATTCACAAGGTTAAATGCTTTGCACATAAATATTGGGATGTTGAATAACTTAATTTTAATTTAATTAGGTAGCTAGTGTGGCAAACTTTGGGATGTATTGTACCAGCAGAGTCAGCAATTAGGTGTGATTGAACAAGCCAATATTGAACAATACACCCATAAAAACATGTGCAATTAATGCCCTTGTGGGCTGTGTCCCTACTTTTGGCATGCAAATGAAGTGAGTGGTCCAACAATTAAGTTTATGCCCTTTTGCCTTGTTTTCTTCTTTTTCTTTTTGGTTTTCACATAGTAATAAATTAGGTTTCTCCATATTTTTATGGGGTTAAAATTATGTATTTACCTTCGCGGTGTTCACATCAAATCGATAAATGAAAAATATATATCAGTTAACTATCCACAACAAATTAGGTTTCCTCATATATTGAAGAGATTTAAAAAGGTATGTTCTTATTTTGTGTTTACATTAACTTGATGAATGAAAGGTATATATTTTGTATATATTTATCATATATGTACCCTAACTTTAGTTTGTAACTTTGTACTTACTCATGCTAGCAGTAATGAAGACAAAATTTTTCATCAATAGAGTTCGTCATCTATTATACATAAATAAAAATGGTACTAATTTAACCTTGCATATATAGTATGATTTTATAGTTCGGCTGAAACCCTTTCTCCTCTAACTCTATCCATGCGTACTTAGTGCATGCATCAAACCGATAAATAATGCATGACATATATTTTTTTCCATAAGGTTATATAACTTTAACAATGGTCAGGTAATGCATTATTACTTCAATTTATCGTACAATCGCGATAGATTAACATGATTTGGTGTATACATCGAGTCCAAATAAGTCTTTTTCCTCATTATAAATATACAGACTCAATCAAATTCTATCAATAGTAAAATGAAGTATATGTAATTCATTTGGGAATGTTGCAGCAAACAATTTCAGAAAGGGACGTAATGCTAGTGAGTGATTTTTTCCAAAGGACAAATCAGCCTCCTGTTGTAGCACTTTCAGCGGGGGCTTTTCTTTTACCGTTAAGATCCCTAGTGCGAAAAAATCTTATTCTGACCTGGCGTTTACACCAAATCAATTAACAATATAACTTTTAATGCATGTCCCATATTAAAATTGAGTAATATAAGTATCATTTTACTATGGTGAATTGATAAAAAATGTATATGCAATTTTTTAATTTGACGGGAATATCAAGTACAGGCAGAGGCGGAGATAGAATAGAAAGTACTAGGTTCGGCAAAACTCAAAATCTTTGGTCCAAATCCCATATTTGTCTGTTTAAATTTATTTAATATATATACAAATTATGATAGAATAGAAAGTACTAGGTTCGGCAAAACTCAAAATCTTTGGTCCAAATCCCATATTTGTCTGTTTAAATTTATTTAATATATATACAAATTATTAGCTAGAATCCGCCGTGTGTCTTTTTAGAAACAACTTCTCACCTCCAAGAGGTAGAGGTAAAATCTAAATACGTTCTATCCTTTCTGGACCTCACATGTGAGATTACATGAGTGTATTACTGTTGTTATGATTAGCTAGAATCCAGAACTCATAAATTTCATGTCCTGAATTTTCCTCTAGTACTGAATACGGCTTTTTTCCCGTATTTTGGAGAATGGTCGGCATGTGAATCTTTTGGCTTTGCTTGCACAGTGACATTTTCATTTTATTAGCTGTACAGCCCATGAAAATCAATGGGTAGATATTATCTTGTCGTCATTGTAGATTTTTTGCTCTCACTCTCTAGTTTAGGTAGCTCGAAGAAGAATAAATAAATGCATGGGATATTCAAAGAGTTGCCCTACCTCTCACGAGATTTCTCCTTCTCTAATTCTATCTATGGTCCAGTAAAAAGTATCCTACTGACTTGGCACTTCCACCTAAGAATGACTTCTTCAATGAACTACTAATGGCTATTGGTAACTTTTGGGCAGACAGGACAAATGAGCTCTTAAATAAGTCACATAGTTTGGGGATGACACGTGCTTGTGATCACATTGGCTACCCGAAAAATGGGGGGAAAAAGAAGAAGAAAAAGAACATATCACACCAAGCTTAAAAACGATAAAATAACAAAAGTTATTTATGGGATAAACTTATGCGCACCTTGACTATTTAATCTTGAATGAAATGTGAACTCTTGATCTCTGTAAGTTTTCGCTTGCGTCATTGACCATTAAGCCACACTTTGAAATGCATAGTGACTTGTGGAGGTTCATATTGTCGGTGGCTGAAGAGTCAAAAAGGTCAATAGGCAAGTGTTAAAAACTGCACTGCTGTCAGTTTACATAGTTAGGCTGTACAAATGACAACTCAAGAGTCAAAGGATAGAATGCAAAACAATTCCAGGTTTGCAATATAAACAATGTTTGCAGCATTGTTGGCAAACACAATAATACAGGAGATAATGTTGTAATACAAGTTATTTGAGACAAGAATACCAAGGATTACAAAAATTAAGTGGAAAAGCCTTATCACATACTACCTGTCAATTCAATGACAGATTCATGCAAAAGCTCTTCCAGCAACACCCTTTCAATTTCCCTTCCTACATTGTCTAACTCTAATCTCAAATATTGAAGCCACCCCTTCCCCACCACCTCCTTCCTCACCATTCCATCCACCACCAGGCTGTTTACGTCACCATCATCACCAGAGAGACATTTCACCTCACTGGAAAACCATTCCTTTATTCGGGTCCACACCTGGTCCCTCAATATCAATTTAGCTTCTTCTGGGAGATTATTACTGACCCCACTATGAGGTATGGCCCTTTGGCAAGTATCTGGCCCATGTCCTGAAATTTCCATCAGTGCTGCATTTACACAATCAAAGACTAGTTTTCGGGTTGATCTCCTTTGTCTTTGTCTGGCATCGTGTAGTTTATCCTTCTCGTTCAGATCAACATATTTTTCTCTTAGCGATGGATCCAGAGGGCTTTCAGGTGAATGCCACTTCAATAAGAATGCATCAGATTGCACTTCATCAAGGCCAGCGACCATTAATAATGTTTGAACAAAAGAGAACCATTCTTTTTCTTCTTCCTCTGTTTGCCAAGTGGACAAGGATGGTCTTAAAAGAACTGAACTGGCCGTATCTATGCAGGAATCATTCCATGACAGAGTACGAGCAATTGATCCTATTGGAGGAGATTTGCCAATGAGATTGCACCTTATAGAGTCGACAGACAACTCACCACCTGTTAGATTCGATCCACACACACAAAAAAGGTCAAACTAGAAGTTGCAAATATAGCACATATATCAAAGGGAAAAGGGAAAAATAGAGATTTAGGTGTTACTAGTTACATGATTTACCATGATGATCTGGCTTCGTCCTGCCAGAGGATATACATGCTGGATGTTCATCCTCTTCAAATGTTGAATCCAAAACGGATATTGGACTTGGTTGGTCCTGGCTCTCACATTGGTTTTCCAAGGGCAAAGATTTCGATACAAATAAACCAACCTGCTAAAAGTACAACATAAATAAGCTTTGAATTTCTTTGTAAGCAATCAATTTGTGAAATAGTCATATCAATCCTATTACAGTTGGTGCAATAGATTGTCCCTATACATCGACAAAACCTCTTTAGCATAAATCACACAAGAAATTAAAAGAAAAGGTATGTACAAGGAGACGAATTAAAGGGTGAGAGAACTCCTGATGCTTACTTTTCGGAGAACACAGCTGATAACCATCAAATAAAAGAATGAAAAAGTGGAAATGAACTGATTTTTGTTATGATAACCATCAAATTAAACGAATGAGAAAAATTGAACTGAACTGATCTCCCGTAATTTGGCCCATAAAACCACACTAAGGTATCACCTGGAAAGTGTTTTTTGGAAAGAGGCAAGTTCATTACCTCAGGAGAAATTACGCCTTGGGAGCAAAACAAATACTGTGAAACTAGTTTGCCAGGTGATTTTTGAAGATCGGCCGACGATAACTCACGCCCCGGATCAACTTTTGCAGGATAATGTGAAGACTTAACGCCAGACTGCACCCCATTGTTGGATTGCAGATGGCCCCCGCTATCTTTGCTTGGTTTTTTGTTCCTTGAGAACAACAGATTTTTCAGTGACAATTTTGTGCTTCTTGGCTTTGTTGTCTCTTCGGTAAGGTGGGGTTTTCTTGACTCAGGACCTCGAACATCTATATTCAACAGCGTACCGAATTCAGTCGAAGATACAGGAACAGATTTAGACCTCAAGAGGTTCCTTGGTGACTCATCAATGCCTTCATCACAATTGGATTTACTCATCAAGTTGGAAGTTGAAGTTCCGGGCTCTTCTTTGCTAATCTCCTGCTCGATTCCTCCAGCATTCTTTGTGTCAGAAAGAGCAAGCATCTCACCTAATGTACTGGACCTTCTTCGCAGATGTCTTTGTTCCGGACAACTTCCATTGGATGCCACCATTGCCCATCTCTCCGAAAGTCGTTTCTTGGCTTCTCTGGAAACTGAAGATTCTGGGGAATAAGATGCACGGCTCAAGGAGGAGCAAGAATAAGGCTCGACAAATCTATTAATGTAATCCCAGGAGTGCCTAGAAACTGGTGATATAACTTCTGAATCACTGAGATTTCCTGCTACATACTCATTTTCAGACTTGTTAAATGAACTTTCATCACCAATGTAGCCATTGGAAGACACAGAAGAAAGCAAGGTTTCATCCCTTCTGTGTCCACCAAGGTTTTCTCGCATCTTCTGTGTTATGCCCATGGCCATTTCTCCTGCATCCAGAGCTGCATTATCCTCTATGTTTACATACTTCATTTCAGCTTCTGATGCTCTTGGTGATGCTGAAGGTGGAGAACTTGCAGCCCTGCAGTTGTGCGTCTTGCTAAGGGCTGGTTTCAACACCACTATCCTCGTTGGCTGAGCGGGATTTTCATCAATATTCCAACCTGGTGCAGGAGGGGAAATCGCAGAATGGCTTTTGTCTACCCCGTTTCCCTGATCCACCGGGGTGGCTCTCTTCATCTCTTTTTCATTTTTGTTAACTGATCCACCAAATCTACTATTATCCACCATCTTTGTAGGTCTAAGAACAGTTATTCGTTTTGTCTCGGGAGGAGGAGGTACAGACTTCAACTTTTGTAACTGCTGCGAAAACATTGGATTGGGTTCTTGCAGAAACTTGAGAAATAGATCTGTGTTGGAACTTAAAACGTCTAATGCTTCTTGGAATTCCTTAGACTGGCGAAGATTTCCATCTATAGATAGGCATTTAGCTTCAATGAACTTCTGACGAACAAAAGCTACCTTCTTGTCAATACTGGTTTCATCGTGTCTGGCCATTTGGGCAGAATTGCTTCTCACACAGTTTATCTTTGTGGGTTGCTTCCAAACTTCATAGACATCTTTATATTCATTTTGTTCTGGACATTGATGAAATTCCTGATGCATTTCTTCCATCAAGGATCCATCTTCGTGCTGGCAATAACTGAAAGAGGAATCAGTATGACATCGAGAATGACCTCCAAATTGACTTCGTGTAGCTGAAACAGATCTCCCAGTTGGAAAAGCATCAAGGCCCATCAACTTGGCAACAACACTAGGTGGATTCTGACAAGATTCTATTTCCTTGGACATTTCTTGGGCTATAAGCATCTTCATTGGTGTTCCATTTGATTTCCTGTTTGAAGTGTTTCTCTTCAAATCTGAAACAATCTGCATGCACCATATCTGAGCATTAGTATTGAAGCCAAATTCTGCAAAAACCAGCTCATCTTGCTTCCTTAATTAATATCATCTAGAGATAGTCTGAAGATGTACCATTTTTTCCTCTATTTGATCCCCAGAAGGATACATCCTGACAACATCTGATTGGCTCCTCGAAAGAGAGCCTGCAGTAAGATGGACCAAGTCAACACAAATATTCAGTTTCACGGTTAGAGGAATCAAAAACAATAGAACAAAATACTCAAATATCATCCATATGAATTCAAACTAGATCCAGCCATTCTTGCAGGAGATCTTTGTTTTATGCACAATGAAAAAAGCTCCAGATGATGGCAGTCACATTTCATACACAGCTCAACCATACATCCAAAATATCTTTTTTGAACTTAGTAGGCGACTAGTGATCTGCAGACAATACTATTTATGCACCATTCACAAGTTTGAAGAGTCAACTCCACAAAAATGTTCTAATAGCCACTCATAATCACAAAAAGGAAAAAGAAGAAGAAGGTCCCACTGGAACAACGGTGATGTTTTTACCTACAAAACTATCATTAACCCAGAGTGTCTTGTTTATGTGGTTCTCAATAAAGAATTCAAAAATCAAAGATGGAACACTAGAGAAAAATATATAGCAAAGAAGTTCATTATCACCATGTGGTTTATCTGTAAGAAGCTTGTTTCCTGCCACCCCAGAATTTAAATCGAAAAGGTTCACCATTCGTCCCAAGCATCCTGGAAAAGGTTTATCAAGATTGCGATTTTTACCATTCTGAAACCCATTCATCTCACCACCTGAGACACACAATTAACCATGTAAGTCCACAGTGCTGCATCAGTCCTTGTTTCATGAAACATTAATATCCAAAGAGTAGAGAATCAAATCCCAAATAATTTCAATTTTCCATATGCCAAAGAAATAGGCATGTGTTCGAGTGAGCAAACATAATACAACCATACAACATTGAAGCCATGAGTAGCAGGTACCCCGAACAAATTTGGAGAGAACCAGAACTTAAAAGGACCAGCTTATAGGTGTCATTCAGAAAACCAGAGATTACAGGTGTATATGATGATTGTATAAAGATGTTATCTACAAACTATAGCTGTAAATTCATAGAGAAAATCCAATATCAGACAATTTGCCCCCTCATTCTGCTACCTCTAAAAGGTGACATAGATCTTCATACTTCAGATATTCATGCCAAGGATCCTGATGTGTGAGTACAAAAGATGCATTTTCTCAAACAACAGCTTCACAGCAAACTGAGGAAGGAGAATTATTAAAACCATTAAATAGGAACATGGAAAAGTAGCTCCCCGGTAAGGAACTACTCCTGTATGATGCTGAAATGACCTTATTGCTGTATTTCTATCGATTATTTTGGAGATATATAATTTTTCCTTTTTAATAGATGGAATTTCAATGAATTGACCAAAATAAACCAATGACAAAAAAAATAGTTTATACAACAATTTGTTGCATATATTACACTGATCAGGCCTAGATTATGCAGCGAGAAAATACACAAAAGTCCACATGAAACTTCAGATCAACCAGTCAAGCAAAAACCAAAACAAACTCAGAGAAAAAATAAAAAAGGATTTTATCTTTTTACGAAAATAACTAACAAACCAAATAGAGGAATTACAAGTAGTGAATCCTAAAAGAAGGATGCAGACAGAAAATGGTGGATATAAACAACAAAATCTTAAAAATCTGAAATCGGAAAAAGAAAAGAAGAGAAAACGAAATTATGAGAAAGAGAAAAAACAAAGAGAATCTGATTCCAATTACCTTAGAAAAGCGAGATCGGAAGAGAGGATAAAAAAGGCAACTGAAAAAGAAAACACTGCCACTTCTGCTAAAAAAACTTCAATCAACAAAATGCAGGACCACTTGACAATGCCACCGCCGCAGGTTTCACACAGTAGGTGAATATGTGTGTGAAAAATAACTTAGAAAAGCTCAAAACGTGGACATAGATAAAGGTCCCGTGTGTAAGCTACCGGTGATTTTCACGGAACAGAGGTCGCCGGAGACTGGAGATTAGTATTCCGGTGAAGAACTCGCCGCAGAGCCTTCATCTGCTCACCGATCACCTTGATAGAGAGAGAGAAAGTGAAGTGAAAAATTAGTGGATTAATAAGAACACAAAATTAAAAAAGGTATACTTCAGTAGTAAATACCATAAATTGACCTGACAAGGAAAGATCCTTATGGTTTCGGATAATTGTATTTTGACCCCACTTCCTATTTATTTCATCGAAATTGCCCCCACATAAAACGCGGCTTTGTTTAGAGCCAGCCGTGATTTCTCTAATCAAATTACTCTCCCTTTGTTTAATTTTACTTGTTATATTTTTCAAAATTAATAATATAATATAAATATTTTTATTTTAATATTTATATTTAATTTATATATTAAAAATAATTAATTAGATCTAATAATTATTTATTTTTCGTGATGTGCTAAAAGGGAAAATGAATATAAACTGAGAGGAGTATTAAAATAACAGGTGCACCGTCGAAGGATTGTTGAATTTTGTAAATTGCACTTATTGCATTGTCAATTTTCATATTTTGAATTTATTGCTGTGACCAATTTGCTAACATCAACATTTAGGTTTTAGGTAAGTGAATCCATCAATTTAATATTTATTCCGTTTATCTTTATTTATTTATTATATTAAAAATAAATATTTATTTTTATTTATTTAATTTAAAAAATTAAAACATAATTTATTATTTAATTCTTAATTTATTTTTATAGTTATTTCTCAATATAATTTTTAGAATATTAAATTTATTAAATTTAAATAGTGATATAATAAAATTATCATTTTATTTATTACTTCTTAAATGGTGTGTCAAATCAATATTGAACAAATAAAAATGGACGAAAAGAGTAACTTAGGTGTATACTCGCGTTTGTTTTTGCACTTTAGGAATTTTAGTTGAAGTTCAAAATTAAACTTCCTTCGTCTTGAAATACTTGTCATATTTTAGTTTACGAGAGTTAAACTATATGAGCTCTAGTTAATATTCTGAGATATATTTTCTTGTCATATTAATATGAAAAATTTATTACTTATAGTACTTTTTATATAATTTTTAAATATTAAAATAATTTATTTTAAATATTATGAAACATGACAATTAATACGAATGGAAGGGAGTACTCCCTCTGGTGCAAAATAATTGACGACTTAGTCTTTAAAATTTGGTTCAAAATTTTAATTGATGTTTCACGAAACCAACAAAGTATTTAATTCTTTTTTTTTATATATATATTTACCCTTGACACATTTCTAATTCAATGTGCAAATTTAATGATAATGATATATACCTAAAAAAGAAAAAAAAATATTACAACCAACAGTAAAATGATCAATGACATATTAAGTATTAATGGTTTTATAATATATTGACTCGTTAAGCAATACTTTCTCCGTTGTAAAGCAGGTGGTGCTTTTAGTTTGGACATACCTTTTAAGAAAATTACTTATAAATAGAAAAATATATTTTTATCCACTTACTCTTAATAAATAATTTGAAAAAGATGTAACTTTTTATTATTTTCTTGATTATGTAAAATTTTCTCCACTTAAATAAGAATAAAATTGGAAGAATATCGTTAATATCTTATTGATTATGTAAACACTACTTACTTTGAAACGGAGAGAGTAATATTTCATTTCAATTTTGAGATTGTAAGGGGATGGTTTATGCACATTTCAAGATTGCACAAATCTTCATCATGAAATCATGATCAATCTTTCTAAAAATGAAAAATATGAAATTATTCAAGATTTTGTCTCCTCTTTTTTTTTCTTCTCCCAGTGTGTTAGTTTTTTTCAATTAACATTTTTTTTGGTTTTCCATCTGATTTTTAATATTCGGAAGTCCGATAATTCAAATTATGCATTATAAAATTTATTATGATAATAATATTTTCAATAAAATTTTCTCCATATTTAAAATTTAAATTTAAAATCTTTAAACTAAAAATTTAAAATAAAATTCAATCATCTGACCACAACCAATATATTGATCAATAACAATCTCTATCTTCCCCAAACTTTATTTTTAAAGAAAAGAAGATGAGGGTGTGTACATTTATTTATTTATTCAACAATCAAGAGAATCTTTAACACAAAAGAACAAAAAGATCTCCAATGCAAAGGTGAGGGATCAATAGTTGTACTATAATTATAAAATAGTGAAATATTAAAGGCATATTATAAAATAATGAAATGCATTTTCTTATGATTAGTTCCATAATAATGAAGGTTTTGGCTCATTTGTCGTTTGACTTTGACAACTCGATTGCAAAATCTTACATTTACTATTATTCATGACAGCTTTTTTCAAGCATTATTATTATACCAATTAAAGAGAAAAAGACATTTTTCTCTAGAAAAATCAACTAAATAAAGTGGATTTTTAGGCTAATTTCCAAAATGAATGGTAGCTTTACTTGTAGGTCCAGACAGATGAGGACCATATATAATATATAAATCTCCAAAGGAGGACTTATGGTTCACATACAACTAAAGGGACCCCTGTCCAACCATTTGTGACAATTCCTTTCTAAGCTCCGTAATACTATTTCCTCCGTTTTAATTTAATTAATTATAAAAAATTTAAAAAAAAATTAATTTTGAATTTTGTACTTTTAGATTGAAGACATATATAATTCTTTATGTTTCGTGATCTTAAACTTATTGTGTATGATGTTAAAATTAAAAACTTAATGAATATAAGAAAAAATACTCTCTTTGCAATAGACTTTAATAAGAACAAAAAGAATAATATGAAATCGATCGGCCAAAAATTTCATCTTGTCTTAGTCGTGATAGTATATAATCATCGTTAATATATATTCAATGTGCAGTAATATCATTAATGTACATACTAATTATCCATTGATTATGAACTACATACCAACTAAAATTTGTAAATAAAAAAAAAAAAATCTGAAGTAATTTTTTGTTGGGGGCTCTATGATAAAACTTTCTTTGCACCAAATATTTTATCTCAACTCAATAAATATATCACATGTGTTTAAATACACAACTATCATTTAATCATGATTGATTAGTGTATATTTTCACTTCACTAAATAACTTTTTTTTTAAACTCCCTCTGCCCTTCAGGTGAGCATTTTATGCGTAATAGGTAAATCCCCCTCTGTGTAATAGCCTGCAAAGGGAATGTAAATCGCACGAGGCAAGCCCTGTGTGATAGGTTCGACCCAGAAGGCATTGAGGGGATCGAACCGGGTCATCCGTATGGACAACCACCCTCTAAACCAACTGAGCCACACTCTTGGGTGCAAACTTCACTAAATAACTTAACCATGTTAACTTGAATTGATTTGATGTAAACCCGATACCAGTAAGTATCTAAAAGTCCCCATTCGTTTTAATCCATTTCAAAAGAAAACATCTTTTTTTTTCTTTTGACGACTCTTTAGTTTTAACTTTTCATGGGACGTATCTAAGATCACAAGATTAAAAATACATTTTTATATATTTTATATATCTTTAGTTTAAGACCATAAAATTTAATTTTTTTAAACTCCATATCAAATTAAAATTAGATTAAAAAATTAAAACTGGAAAAAAAATATAATACAATATAATTCTAATTAATATACCACTGTTATTATTTAAAGAGTCAATATTAATTGAAACATAGAAATTGGGAATTATAGTTTTCTGTTTCTGTACCTTTTAAATATATATATATATTTCCCAACTTTGTTATCATTAACTCATCAAGTAACACTTTATACTTTTAAGTTTGATCACGGACCCTTTATAATGTAAGAAGGGGTCATAAATAAAAGCATCGACGACTTCTAATCACAATGGCTTGACTGGACCAGCAATGATGTAAAAGAGGGAAAAAAAAATTAAATTATTGCGTAAACATTTTTTATCATAGTTTTTAAAAGTAGCTTTTCTCCGATTTTGAGCATTTTCTAAAATTCTAGCTAAACATTAAAAATTCATTTGATCATAAAAAATATTTATTTATTTTTAAAATATTCTTTTTATTTTATCTGAAGTTGTAAATTAAATTTTAAAAATAATTTATAATCTGTTTTTCAACGCACTTTTCACTTTTGCATATTCAAACATGAAAATTATATTAAATATTTTTTGCACAAATATAACTAAATAACAATTTCATCTTCAACTCCAACTCCATAAATTTCAAATAAAGTAAAAAATATTTGAAATCCATGGCCAAATGTCAATTAATTGTTGTTTAAAAATGTGTCTTTCAAATTGCTTAGTTAAACATAAATTGCTTCTCACAAAAAGTAATTTTTTTAAAAAGAGAAACTTACATATGGTATTCATTAACCTAGAAAAAGCTTATGACAGAGTCTAAGGCAGGGGTTTCTATGGTGACCCTTGGAGGCTAGAAGTATACCCGTAGCTTACATTAGGGCAATTAAGGACATATATGATGGAATCAAAACACGACTGAGAATATTGGGGAGGAGACACAGAACATTTTTTAATCGTGATGGGGTTGCATTAAGGATCAACTCTTAGCCAGTTTCTATTTGTCTTGGTGATGAATGTACTGACACGACATATCTAGGGAGAGGTACCATGATGTCTGCTATTTCCAGATGACATAATTCTGATCGATAAGCCAGGTGATGGAGCTAATGATAGGCTGGAGGTTGAAGATAAATCATAGAGTCTAAAGGGTTTAGGTTGAGTAGGACTAAGAAAGAGTACTTGGAGTACTGCAGGTTCGGTGAGATTACTCATATGACGGATGTGAAAGTGCGGATTGATACACAAGCCATCCTCATAAGAGGAAGTGTTAAATATCTGAGGTTAATAATCTAAAAAAATGGAGAGATTGGCGAGAATATTACATATTGTATTGGATTAGATCTGATATATTATATGATAAGAATGTGTCACCATCCTTAAGAGTAAGTTTTATAAAGTGATGATCAAACTGACTATGTTGTATGGAGTGGAGTGTTGGTCAGTCAAGGATTCACACATCCAGAAGATGAAAGTAGCGAAAATGAGGATGTTGAAATGGATGTGTGGGCATACTATAATTGATATTATTAGGAACGAAGATATCTGAGATAAGGTGGGAGTGACCTCTATGGTGGATAAGATGAGAGAGGCGAGACTAAGACTATTTGGGTATAAAGAGAAGATATAGGACGCTCCAGTGAGGAGGTGTGAGAGGTTGGTCATATATATATACTAGGTATGAGGAGAGATAGAGGTAGGTCGAAGAAGTATTAGAGAGAAGTAATTAGATAGAACATGGCACATGACTTGCAGCTTACCAAGGACATGACCCTAAATAGGAAGATTTGGAGATCAACTATTAGGATAGAATGTTAATTTATAGTCGAGCATTGCCTAGTTCCGTATCAATATTGTTTTATTACTCTCCCTTTATCTTATACTTCGATTTTATTGTCTCAATTTTAATTATCATAGTATTTGTTTGTTGTTACTATTATTCTCCTTTATTTCAGTATTATACTTGTATTACATACTTAATTTTTGTATTGCTTTACTTGAGACACGGGTCTATTAGAAACAATGTCTCTACCTTCTCAAGATAGGAGTAAAGTTGCACACACACCACCCTCCTCAAACCTCACTTGTAAGATTACACCGAATATTTTAGTATTGTGCTCATTAAAAAAAAATACTTTTTAAAATAAACTGATTTCAGAAGTTCTATCAAATTAAGTGGCTATAATTCAATAAACAAGGTAATCAATAAGCTCAAAAGAACTATAACAGATCAATTATGCTTCAATAAGTAAGTTGGTTGGTTTATCATAATACTAATAAATACGTGCCTAATAAGTTAAAAAGGTGATTATAACTTATTTAGGTCATCAAGTGATTTATTCAACCATATATGGATATAAAATATATTCATGCTATGATATTGAGGATTAATTTCTTAGCTCCACTTAGCTGACTTTTGCCTTTTATGTTTATTTAATTCGTACCACCATTGCGCATGTTTTGTCCATGATAAGGAGCCGAGTGTTCCCAATGCGATATAATAAAATATTGGTAAATGTATTTCCAATTCAAGTTATATAAAACATGTGGTATAAGGAATTTTTATTTCATTAATGTAATTTAACCTATTATGATATAGTACTTTTCATTTAACTAGGTTCCCATCAATTCATATTAGGTATAGTAGCTATCTATAATTACTTTTTAAAGCGATCTGAAAATATAAATATATTTACGTCAAAAAAGTTATCTAACACTATCTAAATGCAAATTATAATTTTTGTTTGTTTGACCCTCGATTATGATCAGGGATCGAATTTTCAATATACTTTGAATTGGGGGTTTATCAAAAATAATTTTGCTATTTAAGGTCGACACACATCTTATCCTATCTAAACTCCATTTATAAGATTACATTAGGTATGTTATTATGATTTGTTCAACTAACTGATTCGAATCAGTTGTGCTTCGTCTCAGATAGTGTTTAGTCATAACTTAGTTATGCAAATTATGGAGATATACATATACATATATATAAATATACACATATATATATAATGACTTATTAACCCCTATATTTTACCCTAGGTAGTCGAGTGCCTACTGACTATAGAACACATGTGCAAGTGAAAACGATTGCATTACTGTCTTTTCTGCTAGCTAAGTTGAACAAGTGATTAATAATTTGCCTATATTTTTCAGAATTAATATTTTAATTTTATATTTAATCACCTCTTATCTTTTGTGCAAAATTAAGGCCAAAGGTTTTCTAAGTCGAACTAAATAAGGAACCTGTCCCTTTCTCACGGATTTGCCGTGACTTTTTCCAAATGCAAATTAACAATACGTATTTTCATATTAATACGTATTGCCGCGTGCAACTAATGACGTTAGATATTCCTAAAATAGATATGTCGTGTTAGCTGATGCGACAAATGTAGTATTTTACTTGCGTTGAAAAAGAATTAGAGCTTTTTGGTCCCATTTGGGCCATTTTCTAATTTTTATACACAAATCAGTTTGGTTCAAATGGTTCGTAAAGAGATAGTGTGCGAATGAGTCAATAATAAAGTGTGGGAGGTTGATCATAACCGGAGTTAGAGAGGTAGAGGTAGATAAAAATAAAAAAAATAAAAAATTAGAATGAGATGGTTAGACAGAATATGAAACAATTTTAGCTTAATGAGAAAATGACCCTAATTACAAAAGTATAGAGGTTAAAAATTAGGATAGAAGAATAGTAGATAGCTAAGTATTGTAGCCTTTTGTGAGCGAGACGGAGGATGCTAGCCTCCTACTTCTCCGGTTCTCGGGATCAATAATATTATTTAGTAATCACGTATTCTCTTATTCTTTCATGTATATTACTATCTGTTGCTTTGTTTCTTGCTCTTTTGCTGCCATAATTTTCTTATAAATCTGCTTCAAAAACTTATTGTAAGCCAAAGATTTATCGAAAATAGTTTCTCTAACCCTATAAAGATACCTATATACTTCACCTGTGAAATTACAATGAGTATGTTACTTCTGTTGGTACATCAGTTTGGCTCAGTCAATTTTGACACACAAGCTTTTTGAAGAACTAATTAACATTAGATAATCAAACAGCAAAAAGAGCCAACAGGCACAAGGATCTTGATGCTATCCAAGTGGGAAAGAATCTTAGAGGTGACAATAATGACCAAATATATCTTCTCACGGGTCTAAACAACAAGAACATACTCCAATTTATAGAAAGAGCTGTTGAATCTTATTTGAATTGCAAAAATAATTGACCCACCCAATTTGATTTTACATGGACCCGTATCTTCTAAGCTACATCTACAGTAAAAATATGATTGTATCATAAATAACTGTATCTTCTGAGGGCATCTTCAACCCATCTCCCTAAATAACTGTACCAAAAAATGGAGTTTTCCCCTTCAACCCCACTTCATTTTCACTCCAAAATTGGAGTTGATGTCTGAATATTATATTATTATTTATAATAACTAACACTTTTAATTTAATAACATAATATAAATGGTAACATCATTAATGTGTCTTTAATATTCGTAATTATTTTTTTATGTAATATTTTTATTATAATAAATTTAAATTTAAATTAATGTATAGTTTTTATAAATTAATTTCCAAATATAATATTTTTATTTTAAAGATATAAATTATATAGAGTGATTATGTAGAAAAAAGAAGCAAATATTTTATGAATTAAGAAAATATAATAAATGAAATAAAAATAATAATACAATATTGAAGAGAAGGAAGAATAAAAGAAGAATATTTTTTTTTTTAGTAAAATTTGAAGTAGTGGGTTGGAATTGGTTTGCTCCAAATTTGTGCAACTCCATCTTAGTTTGAAGCCAAAAATGAAGTTATGGATTGGAGATGGTCTAAGCTACATCTACAGTAACATGATTGTACCATAAATAATTGATGAATTTATGCAGAAGCTACATCTACAGTAAAAACATGATTGTACCATAAATAATTGATGAATTTATGCAGAGATCAAAGCGACATTCAAGGTTTGAAATTTACGAGTTCCTACAAGATTTGAGCAAAAATTATTGAATTTACATAGACTGATATTTTCTAAGTTAGATTTGTCCATAATGGTGAAAATGATCTCTTATAAATTAAATGTCCCTATAAAGATTTCATGTAGATCTCATGTTTTATTTTTTATTGATCTCTTATTAAGAAAAAAAGTAATTTTATTAAAATAATATTTATAATGAACTATAAAACCAAAACTCCCGAGCTTAAAGCTTTCTTTCTTCCAAGGACGAAAACGAAAGACACAAAAGACACGCCTAATTTTTTTTTTTTAAAAAATACTGTACAATTTTAAGGTCAAAAAATAGCAAAGCTAAAAACACCTTTTGATGCACTGCTAGAAACTGAATAAAAGTTCGAATAAAAGAGATCATCGTTAAGAATAGTACGTAAAAAGGTCGGCTTGTTCGCATGCTTTAAACGAGTCAATAGGATTGATAATACTGACTAAAGAAATGTTTAGGCACAGTGATAGGAGACATTTTGAGAAAGATTATTTAGATGCCAAGAACCAAAATGAATAAGAGCTGTTGTGTTCGACAAAAGGGATTGACAGACAGGGTAAAGGGGGACCACAGTGAGATTCGACAGATGTTACTTACACATCTTTTTTGTCTGTATTCTCCACACAGCTGCTCGTTTTAGTACATCTTTTTTTTTTTTTGTATGTTTATTCTATATTCCTTGTAGTAATTGACGTTTCACTGTTGAACTCCAGCTTTTGAGAAGGAAAACGAACAAAAAGCACACTGCAGGATAATCTTGAGAACTGAAAGGTTACACAAATTTATGAAAGGTTTATAATCAAATTGGAAGGCTTCTAACCACTTTTTAGTGGTGTTCGAGTCAGTTTTTGTGCACATCCATTAGTTCTACAGGATACTTATTACCTCCATCAACACCCTAATTAATTCTACAAGATATCTCTACCTCCCACCAGAACATATAACTAGTCACTCTGTCCACTGAACAGATCACAAATAGTGATTTTGCCTTATTAGAATTTGAACCTGAGAGGTAACCTTTTACTTGATTAAAAAAAAAAAAAATTTGAACTTGAGACCTCATTATTCCAACAAACTTTATTGACCATTAGGTCACAATCTAAGACACCTATACAAATTTTTTGAGAAGGAAAACAAACAAAAAATACACTACAAGATAATATCACACAATTAACTATTCTTTTGCTATATACAAGCTAGTAAACCATAAGGAGTCGGCGACAAGAATTTCAAGCAAAGACAAAAAGGGCTTTGAGAACTGAAAGGTAACACTAATTTATGAAATGGTGTATAATCCAACTGGAAGGCTTAAAGAGAGGTCTCGGATTCGAATTCGTGGCATGAAGTTGTGTTTGATAGGTAACACTCTATCCCCAAAGGGAAACTTTTTGATGCAAATACAGCAATGTCGGGTTCCAAAGCGGGCAAGACTTCTAATCATTTTCCTATATAAAATTATTATTAGGAACCTCCAAACTGGATAACACTACTCATAACTTTCGCCACCCTTGCATGATAATTCAAGATATATGACTATTCTATTGCTAGATACTAGTACCACACTACGGAAATCAGGAATAAGAATTTCAAACAAAGACAAAAATGGTTTTGAGAACTGAAAGAGTACAACTAATTGTATGAAATGGTATAGGACCAAATTTGAAGGCTCCTAACAGCTTCCCTATACGACCAGGTTGTCCTGTTATGAGAAATCACCAACCCTCTAAATTTGGATATAATTACTTGTAGCTTTCGCTATCCTTGCATTTTCCCAGCTAAATATGGTATGCGGTGTCACATTTTATGTTAAAAGAAAACTAATGGGGACAATGTTGTTCAGAAAGTGCCATCAGTAAATACTATATGTATATACTGGATAACTTTTTTCAAATAATCGAAAAATCCCCCAGGTTAGTACTGCAGGTTACAAGACTTGGTGGATAACGGGCCTGCCCCTCTATCCCTTTCCACTAAAATACTAGACTTTTGTCTGTGGAAGGTTTCAAACCCGTGATATGCGCCTTGCCCACACATCACCCATTGCGTTTTTATCTCTAGGCCGATATCCTGGGGGTGAATGTATAGATACCTATGAGAGATTTGTTTACTTAGTGAATGAAAATTGAAACCTAGGATAGCAAAATACCAGAACTACTAAATTTTTCTATTTGCAACGTCAAAAAACAATGTACTACTACAGGCCCTACTACATACCTTAATTTGGGGAATTGCCTGTTCCCAAGCTAAGCAAGTCATTTGTCACGATAAGCACTGTGTATCTGGTGTTGAATGCTTCCAGAAAATGGTGGCTCACACATAGTAGATTAATGTCATGCTAGTGCAAGAAACCCCCCAAAATTAACAATGTTTTCCTTGGTGGAATTCCATTCTGTTGGAAAAAAAGAAATTCTATTTGGTTTTGAACTAAATGTATTTACATGGTCCTAATCTCAAGCACAACATAAGTACACCAGGGACACAAGAAGGATGATCATGGAGAAAGAACATACCTTTAGTGGGATAGGGGGCAACCCTGCTATTCCATCATATGATTATTTAATATAACTATAGGACCCGCAGAAATATATGAGATTCTTCAGCTCCATGGCCATTCATCAGAATGATCAGGGGAAATTTCTTCAACATATGTAACCCAGCTTGCATTATCAAGTAATAGAGATCTACCACTTGCTTTGTCACAAGATACTTCAGAGTTGCAGAACCAGATGTCAGAGTTGAATCCATGTTCAACTGATTGAGGAGCAATTTCTCTTGGGTTTAAACCATAAGAGCTGTTTTTGATCTCCTCTTGTGTTGTACCAATTGTATCTTCTCTATGAGGCAGTCTTAGAGCATGATAAGTAGATAAACCTCTCTGCAATGGGGAACTGGTTGCTGACAAGAACTTCCAGCCGAAAGTATCCAAGGCCATTGGCAAGAGGGCATCAGAATCACAATAATTCTTCTCATGATGACTTAGATATGGGACGATAACATTGCCTCTTTCGAATGGATTCTCAGGATTACGATCTTCCAAAGGATCCTGCCCCTCTGAATTACATAGCAAGGGTTGATCAAACCGGTCCATTCTTGCAACTGCATATTCCTCATGTTCAAGAAATGTTCTGAAATCCTTGAAGCAGACATCAGTTGGTAAGAGTTTCTGCTGAAATCTTGTTGAACAAAAATATGGCAGTGCATCAGAGTATCCAGAGTTTGTAAATAAAGAGGATGAACACAATGCCAGAGCATCAAGCTTCTTTTCTGTACTCTGCTGGTAATCAACATGCCGTGACATGGCTATTGGTGAACACAATTTATTCCCTCTGATAGTAGTAATAGCTACTAGAGGATCATTTTTCTCCTCATTGAAATCCCAATCTAAGAATAAGTTTTGTGCTCCTCTACCTACAGGTACATTTGCACTATGAAGTCTATCTGGTAGGAGATGAATAGCAGCACCGTGACGGTCAAAAGATAATGAAGGAAATGAATCACTTTGATCCCACGAACTTATAGTTATTTTGTTGTTTGAAATTTGACTACTATCTGCATCTTCATAGTGCAAACCAGCTTCCACGTCAAAGTCAATGAGATGATAGGCAGAAGTGAAGTTATCTAACTCTAGGGGAATTCTCTCCTTTGACCTACCAAAGAAATTACTGGGACACCAATCACTCCGGCTCATCCTATATTCTGGTATTGTAACATTTTCTATGTGCCTTGAATGAGGTAGCGCCTTTGCATGATCTGGCTTAGCATATGCAAGTGAGCTAGTACTTGCATTTTCCACTTTCCTGACCTGTGAATCCCAGAAGTCCTGAAATTTCAAGTAACAAAAGTCAAGAAAAAGAAAAGAACTTAACTTATATAGTTGCTAAAAAAGCTAAGAGATCATACTTCATCCTCTTTCCTTCCTGGGAACAGCCGGCTGAGAAGTGCAGAAACCAAATCAAACCTGGAAAACTAAGTCAACTTGAGATGGAACTTATCAAGATACAAAAGCAACTGAAAACGTTCATCTGGGTGACCTTTCAGAATTGAGTTTTTTGACATCAGGAAACAGTTTATTTGTCTGCTGACAAAGTTTCTGCCTCTTTGCTGCAAAAATCCCGTTACCAGAGTACTGGCTCCCTGAGAATGATAAGGAAGATGTAAATGTCTCCAAACAAAGGTTTGTGTTTATGTCTAAGTCTAATCATAGGCCCTGTTAACTGCGAAAAAGCAAGCACCATAACCAGTTGACTGAGTTTAATAAAACCAGCCAGTTAACACAACAACAGAACACAGATAAAACAAGATAAAGATATGTCTCCCCACCTAATTAAAAAAATTGAACACATATTCAAACAGACAAGGTTCTCATTCTTGTTTCATCATGGCTAAAAAAGCCTCCTCTTGAGGCCTTGCTAGTGTGCAAAAAACTATGGCCATAAGACTGCTAAAATAAGGAAACACTTGGGAGATTAACCTTAATCTAGCTCAAACGACTTAATGATTATGTTGAAACTTTTATCAGACATTAGCTTTCAGAGTTTTCTCCAAGCACAGACACCAAGCCCTTCCTGAACTCCTAAAAGAAAAAAGAGACAAAATTGGGAAGAAAGCATGTAATGCTGATACAATGTACAAGTTGTGGTGCTGCTGCATCTACTATTATAGAGGATGCACAACATTGATATTTGTTTTAAACCCTAAAATAACTTCACTGTAAAGAGCAATCATAATTGCAACACTAAGATTAAGAAAGAATAACAGCAAGCTTCTGTCTTAGTGTGAAGGATCCGGTAATATCATTCCCTAATCCCTAGTGCTTCGTTTTTCCTTCTTTTCTTGGATGAATATAAATGCTCACTAATGAAGCATCCATTCTAGTTCTTCCCATATCCACCTCAGAAGGCAATATATATCCATGGAGAGGGAGAGGTGAGGGATGATAGCATTATTATGCATTCATTACCTAAGTGAAGAATCATTATTTCAGAGAGAATTGAATATAACCTGAATTATTTGATGAACCTGCAAGGGGTGACAGCCGCAAATTTGAATCTACAGGAGTCACTGCAGTTGGGAGTGAAAAGAACTTAAGTTTTGCCTCCTCAGATATGCCTGCATTTTGGTGTACCGCGAAGATCATCAAAATTAAAATTGACCAAACAGAGTCAAGAAGCTTATATTACTCGTGCACGGTATAATCTGCTTACTACCTATGACACCATCAACAGGTGAAAAGGACTGGCATTCATTAGTCTGATATTCCTTTTCTACTTGAATTGGGATTTTAAGGTCCTTATTTGGGCACTTCAGCACATTGTATGTGCTTGTTGTGTCTGCATATTAGGCATAATTAGTTAAAACCTTCAAATAAGAGGTGGTTTCTAAGTAAAATAAAGCAAGCTGAATTTGCTTAAAGCTTTTAGGAACCAGAACGTTTACTAGTAAAATTGAAACGCAACCCACCTGAGATACAATTACTAGGTTGAGTGATCTTTGATAGTTTACTCCCTCTATTGAGAAGATCTGAATTGCTATGGTCAATGTTCTTTTTCAACTTCTTGAAGAAAGCATACTCTGAAGTTTTGGGTGTATCAGCTGCACTAACAATACTATTGCTTCTTATAAATTTAGAGGAATATAGATGAAGCAGTTAACATCTTCTGAAATAATAAACTGATCGGGACATAGGTAATAAAAAAGGGAGTAGTCAAGAAAAGAATAATCTTACAGTTGGGGTTGCGAGCTGTCCGATATTTTCTGGATAATACAACTCTTCCAGCATTTGGAAGAGGATCTGCTTCGTTATCTGGGGATGTGACCATTTTTGCCTTGATCACATCTAACAGTTAAAAATACTACAAATCTTATGTACAGCAGGGGGTTACAAAGGGTGGGTACAGGTCAAATATCAAGCACAAAATTGCCACAACAGGAAGAAATGGCCAAAAAAATCAAATCAAAATGCAAGAAACGAACAAAACCATACAATATCTTATATAAAGATAATGAATTAATGATATATCCATGGTAGGTCCAGCTCTCTCCATTTAGTGCAAAAGCAAAACTCATATGTGGTTGCTGAGTACAGATACTTGCCACTTGCCAGGATCTCAAATGATTCAGGTTCATACCATCTTTACTGCTAGTAAAATGACGTGGACATAAAAAATGGGAAACAAGAGACTTCATGAATAAGGAAGAGGTTTTATAACACCTCCTTTGCTTACATCTGGACTTTGATCATTTGAGGTTAAGCAGAGAAATTTTATTGTAATCACCCTACAAATCAGTTCTATTCAATATTTATCTGGTTTGGCAGCGGAAATAAGCTACTTTGTTCTTAGGAAGCTTATGAATGAAATGAGCTTCAAGACGCATTTTTACTGCTATAAAGAGTAAGATACTGAAGCTTAAATGATGCCACATGGACCCCAACTTGCTTGGAATTAAGGCGTAGTTGCTATTGTTGTTGCAATTAATAAGGTTCCGAAACAAACAATAACACAAAAAAAAAAAATGAAACAAAAAAATCCAACAAATAGGTGAAGCTATACAAGCAATCTGACATACACGTACCAATACAAAATTGTTGAACAACTATGACCAATAAATATCCAAAAGAAAAAACATACGATACTGAAAGAGGGGATAATGGTGCTGACATGCACAAAGGATCTCAAATTGTTCACATTGCAGCTGATACAACGCCTATCAATTATGAAAATGTGAAAATGCAAGCAAAATACAGCACAAATAAGGAAGAAGGTAGAATTGCAGACCTTCTTCATACATGGTTGGACTACCGTCGTTTGAGGTAGCCTTGAGTTAAACAGGTAAAACTGAAAACTTCAATGTGACTCATCCAAAG
This sequence comes from Datura wrightii, assembly GCA_035772735.1. Classification (NCBI taxonomy): domain Eukaryota; kingdom Viridiplantae; phylum Streptophyta; class Magnoliopsida; order Solanales; family Solanaceae; genus Datura; species Datura wrightii. The sequence continues at coordinate 4,638,864 of JASDFA010000011.1, forward strand.
TCATTTCTGTTCAATATATATAAGCTACTTTGTGATTGGAAATATCCAAAAATTAACTAAATCCACAATAATCTGCCTCTCTTAAGTCATTATGATTGCAATTCATGCACAGAGATAGGTTCAGGATTTCAAAAGGTTGAATGCAGAACACCAGAAGACTTGTCACCTTTTTTGGGAAAAAAGTTCCGACTTAGTATAAATTACTAATTATAATGTTCGATTCAAGGCAACAGGTTCATCCGTCCACATTTCTGCAGTAGCAGATCATACGCGTACTATTTTAAGATAAATCACGCCAATATCTATAACGTGGATCAACATATTATAAACCGGTAGCTGAAAAAAAAAACTCTAGAAGAACCAAAACGAGAAACATAGATTCAAAAAAACTGGAAGATCGATCGGCCGGAAATGAAAAATTAAGTTCCAACGTAATTGTCAGTACCAAATCGGTCATCGTTGAGGCGCTGATGTTGAGTGTCGCCTCCAGCTGAAGAATTTAGGGTTTTTGATGGATGATTAACAGCGGGTTTGAATCTACGCCTCATTACGTTTGAATTTCGGGAAACCTAAGTTCAGTGATCGACGAAGCTTTTCAAATTTGAACCCCTTTGATTTATGAAGATGACGAGAAGGAATTTTAAGCGCCAAAGCGGTTCAATTTGCGCGGTTGGGCTTGTGGATTGGACTTGGATCATATATTTATTCAGGCCCAATTATTGCTTTCTAAAGTGAAATTGGAACTCTTATCACAATTTTGTTTTTGTTTTTTTTTCTTTTGGTACAATGAAAAATACTAAAAAAAACTATGATAGTTCATAAACTACCCTACTTAACTTTTCTAGGAACAAAAACTTCATTTCTTGATTGCCTTATCCCATATAAGGAAATATTTTGTGTGTTTATGATCTTTATTTCCCAAAAAGTCTGACACATTTGTTTGTCTCTTTCCAAATGTGAATAATAGTCATGTTGTTGACTTTCAACGGGTTATATGCAATCTTCAACAATTACTCTTGTAGGATGAAGTTGTATGCCGTCTTGTTTAGTAAGCTTGACGGAAAGTAGATAGTTCGATTTTATTTCTAATTTTTTATATCCCATTATTTGTGCTAATTAGTCTTTGTTTGATGCTCCATAACTCTACAACGAGGCTTGAGGTAACTCTCATCTTACCTGAAAACGGAAAAGGACCAAAAATACTCCTAAACTATTCAAAACATGTCAATATTACCTCTCATCAAATTTTCGGGTAAAAAATGCCCTCGAGGTTACATTTTTGGCTCAAAAATATTTTTCAACTGTCTAGATAGATCAAAAATATTCTTCCCTCTAACGGTTATTTTAAACTCCACTTGTGGAAAGTGTGTTGTTATTGACAATCACCCAAACTTATTAGTACATAGACTTATAAAATATTTCCCAAAAAAAGAGTGCAAAAATATATCGACAACAAAAAGAGCAATAAAGACAAAAGAGAAAGTGATGACATTATCCAAAAGAAGGGGATAATGGTAATTACGTGGCAGCTTCCTAGTGGCTGGAGCAATAGCTGCAGGCCACAAGTTCACTCGTCGTCCAGGAAAAAGATATCCCCCCCAATTAACTCTGTTTTCTACTCTGTTTTTTTCTTGCATTTTTCATCATCAAATCATCAAACACCCCCAAAAAAATTCTCAGAAACAAAATAGTAAGAAAAATCAAACCATATGGCAAGTTGTAACATGGCTTCTGCTGCATCAAGTTTTTTGGTTGCAACTCCTAATGTTGCCTCCAACAACAATAACACAACTACTTCTCGTACCAATATGTTATTTTTCTCCTCCAACAAGATCACCAACACCACCCCGAGACTCGTCGTAAGGGCGGCCGCGGAAGAGGCTACCCCACCAGCCGCGGCCGCCGCAGCAACTGCTGAACCAGCTGTTGAAACCAAAGCTGCTAAGCCACCTCCTATTGGACCCAAGAGAGGAACCAAGGTAAGCCCATTTATTTGGACCGAATTTGCATTTCTCAACTTTTTTAAAAAAGAACAGTTGAATTATTTTATTTTATTTTTTTCGTTATAAAATTAGTTTTAATATAATTGCCTCGATATATCGTCTTGCCTCCTTATACCTAAAGATATCCTATTAAGTTTTATATTAGATTATAAATAGAGAGAAATTATTTGTCATGTTAGTGCGTTTATTTTAGATCTTATTCTGTAATAAAGTCTTTAATCCTATTAGATAGTTTTTTTCAAGCATAAGCTTAGAGAATTTTACGGTTTTTTAAAATAATAATATTAGTTTGAGATGAATTTAAATGGAGCAATTTCACTGTATCCATCCTTGATATCTCATAGTCATATAACTTTCAATATGAAAATTATCTTATAGATATCGTCGATATCCACGCATGTTCAAGATGTTGTCGTGATATTTACGTCGTTTGACTCATTTAGATCGAAGATCGAGTTTGAGGGTGTTTTTGATATTGAAGGAAAATATTTTTCACGAAAAAATGGTTAATATATGCTACTGATGTAATATTTGACAGGTGAGAATTCTTAGGAAGGAATCTTACTGGTACAAGGGCACTGGTTCAGTTGTAGCTGTTGATCAGGTAAAAACAGAAACAGAATCTATGTCTAGATAAAATTTTATTAATGATGTTTAACTTTTAATGATTTCGATTTTGTTGTTAATGTCTCAGGATCCAAAAACACGTTACCCAGTTGTTGTAAGATTTAACAAAGTGAATTATGCTAATGTTTCAACCAACAACTATGCATTGGATGAAATTGAAGAAGTGAAATGAGAATGTGTGCATTTAGTAAAAATTGTAGAATGAAAGGCCCTTTGGTTTCCATGTTTATTCTCTAGTTATATATACTGGCTTTGAATGTGAGTGAGTGTCTTATTATAGTTTGTGGCAATTAGCAAGTCCCCTCCTTTTTGTATTTTTATATTGTTAACATTGCTCAAATTCTATTCTTTCTAAGCAAAAATGCTGAGACGAATTCAAAATTTGATGTCAGTGATCGAACATTTTATTATGAAAGAGCTATAAAAATGATCGAAACAAAAATTATCAATTTGAAGTATTCGAGTTAACATTATGGCTTCAAACTAACTCAATACTTAAACAGCAATAACGTATTTTGCTCTTCTACCAAGATATAAAAAAAAAAACATCTCGCTGCACAAAGCATTAATATGAATCAAGGAAAAGGCCGCACCTCAAGATGGTGTAATGTAGGCAACTCACCATAACGTAAACATCAATGGCCGATTCCACGGCTCTTCCATAGACATATGTTCTAGGTAAAATTTACTCATTTTTTATCAAAAGAAAAGGTGCATCAATACATTATCTTTTTTTGAAGAATAAGAAAAGGCCTAAAAGTAAGTCGAGTTTTAATTTTCATTTCAACACGAACAATGAAAATAAAGGAACACTAGTGACTACAACAATGTGAAGAAATTCCAGTTTTTCCACCCAATTACTGATCCAACATTGAGACATTTTCAAAGAATTCAACATGAGCTTTAGTAGTTATTGATTTATGAATGTTAGAGAACCTATCTTTAAAAAGCTATTGATGAACACAAGTCATCATAAGTTTAGGTAGTAATCCATAAAACTGAATTGCCCACAAATGACTAGCTAGTGAATTTGACACAAATTCATATCAGAGTACTTCTATCAACTGCCTACCTCTTTTTCATACTTGAAGTAGGAAATCCGAGAAACTATGCAATACTTCTCCAATAAATCCTAGCTTAGCAGATTTCTTTGTTATTGAACATCACTATAACAAGGGGTCGAGGCTTGAGAACGAGCTATCAGATTGGACTTCCCGACTCTAGAAGAGAAAGCTCTAACGGAATTCATGTGTACCACCTAAGTTGATGTTGGCAGTCAATTCATTACAGACAGGAGAAATGAATGCTTGCAGGGCTCTTGACCTCCAGCAAAGGTAACTACCATCTCAAGACCCATAAAGACTGATAAGGCTGATTAATTAGAAATACACACGTGATACCAACTTACAAACATATATAGGGTTGTCACAACAGAAAGGAGGGAGATTGATGGACACAACAACAAATCAGCCACATGGCAGGTATAGAGACACAAGGATAGGTGCACACGACAAGGAATGGCATTCACAATGGCTATACTTATCAACGAGGCAATACACCCTAAGGTAGAGGAATGACCATACTCATAGATGAGGCTCGTGAAACTTCCTTGTTTACAGTCCATGCCCAAAAATAAGTGCTTATACTCTTCTACTTTTATTTTACGAACACTACTAACTTGAGGATAGAAGGTCTTTGACTCCTTTTTTTTTTTTTTGGGGTTTTGGGTCTGTAATTCACATTTAAAGCACTGTTTCAAGAGCAAGCTTTAAAGGCAGAAGAACATCCACCTCTGTACAGGTATGCAGTAATCTACACCTGATCTTTTCAGGCAAACCAAGATAAGTTCAGCCTGAACCTGTTCTGGTAGCAGCTTGAATTCATCCCGGGACATAACTTAAACTAACGTTGTTTATTTGGAATGAAACAAAAAGCCATCGACACCTCTCTGGATATGTTTCAGTTTCCATATCCTCATTGTGATTGCAGCAAGGAACATAAGATAAATAGCATCAGTGGTACAGCGCTTCCACCAGCAGCAAACAAAGAAGTCGGTACTCCCCCATCTCAAGATCAAGTTGGCGACAAAAGAAGGCTGGAATCTTCAGGATGTCCCAAGGAATGTCTTATGCACCACAAAAGTACAACCATGCAGCGACTCTTCCTTATAAGTTTAGTAACTTTTGCAGTCTTCTCTTTTATTCAAACTGAAATTATTGAATAGATCCCTCTCGCTGGAAAAGGCCAATGGCAGAAATCATATGCATCTTGGATCTGGTCCAATGTTTAATAAGTAACTTCACCTCAAACAAATTCAATCAATGAACTTCAGCATGCATGACACATTTATACACATCTCTGCTCAGGCCCAATGTTTAAAAAGTAATTTTACTGTGAACAAAATTAAATCAATCAACTTCAGTACGCATGATGCATCTTTACAAGATTGTCTCATGGAAGACACTGGGTTTGGGGTGTGGTGGGGGTGGGTTGGGTTGGTTGACTACCCATCGGAAAATGAAAGCCGGCAATATTAAGCAAGCTTGTCATATTTGAAGTTTCAAATAAGAATATTTGACACACAAACACCAAATTATTGTTTAGTTTTCAATTGATATGGTTTCTCATAAATGAGAGAAGTGTAAGTGCTGGTCAAAATTGCAAAGTACAAAACTAGTCTTTGAGGAAGGAAGAAAATTCAGTTATAAACTCGTGAATGAAGTTATATCAACATAGATTCCTGCTTCAACAATGAGTTTACAATCAGAAGCAAGATATACTTGTAAAGGAACAACATAATGAAATATGAATACGTCAAAGAGATCTGGAAGAATAGCATACAAGGAGAGCATGAGATAGGATCGGTTTGGCATGGATTGCTCAAGAGGGCCTAGCTCTCTGTTTTTCCAGCATTAGCTTCCGATAGCAAAGATTCAAGTTCTCCCTTCCGGTAAAGCTTAATAGTATCTGCACCAAAAAAGATGGATTAATCCAACTCATTAGACAAGTTTTTCATATTCCAACAATTATGATATACTATTCAATCATTCAACAGTAGTAATCACAGATTGCAAGGAATGTCTACAAACTTACACTAAAAAAGTACTCTAGTGTTTATCAACTATAATGCCTTCTCTTCATTAATTCGGCACAATTTTTGTTGGTAGGACATAAACAGACAACCACTCATTTTTAAAGTAATCCACAAGAGCCTGTTGCTAAAACCCTACAAACAGTCTGGGGAAGGTACTTAATAACTATAGTTCTTAAACAAGGACCACAATGTTGTACTAATAGGTTATAAAGTAGGGAATCAAGTCAAATAATTATCTTCAAGGAAAAACACAGAATAGCAATACTTTGTCTCTGCAAATCAATGATGAAAGCATAAGACTGATCAGAGAATGTACCTGTACAACCACCAATGTGTTTGGCCCCTGGTCATAAAGAAAAACTAATTTATTAGAAGTCCTTCACATAAACAAGAAAATAAAAATCAACAGCAAATGCCAACCGAATTTGAAAATGGGCAACTCTCTTCATTAAGAGCCAGTATGCTTACTGTCAAACTATGCAAACAGATTTTTTTTCTTTTTTGATAGGCCAAGCATTGTTTTCTATTTTTAGGCCTATAAACTGTCTTTCCATATATATTGTCTCTAAAAGATGAAATATCTCCAAATACTTATGGTGCTCTTCACGAAGACATCTATTACTTCTGAAAATTTTGCATATAAATAAGTTTTTGATCATCATCCTCGAGTTTGGAAAGTTGCAGTTGGCCCAAACGGTTGCCTCTAGACGGATTTTTTTTTATTTTTTTTTAATGAAGGTTGGTTCTAGATAGATTTCTCGGTCCAAAATTATCTGCTTATTATGTATAGAATATATACTCAGGAAGTTCCGGAAGAAAAATAGATAAGCTCCAACGATCTGATGTCATATTCCAAGCACTTGTAGAGATCAACAACTCTACAATACCACAATTCTTACCAATGAATACATTGGGAACCGTATGCTGTCCAGTAAGCCTTTCCAGCACTTTCTGCAGCTGTGGTCCTTGGGGACCTGAAACAAGTTAGAGATTACATCAACCAATCGGTAAAAAGTATACACTTTTATATGACTAGAGCACGAAATGCCACAGTTGCAACTTGGATAACCTTTGTTAATGGGAAATAATTCAAAGGCAGATAATCAAAATGAACTAATAAGACTTCTTGCGAACTGTGCACACACTTTACACAAATCTTTTAGATTTCCTTTTATATTTATCTCCCTTCTTCTTTTGGGTAGTCTGTGGTAGTAGAAGAATATACAAAGGCCTGCATGCACTTACGGTTCACCAACAATATAAGAAAACAACACAATTTCAGAACTTTCCTCTTTGTTCAATGACAGTTCTACTTGCAAGACAAGGTTGCATGTTGCTACCCTCATCTGTGGATAGCAATTTAGTACCATTAATAACATTAGAATTTAGGGCCACCATCGGCTGGTGCTGTAAGACATGGTGAAAGGAGCCATGCAATCAGTCTCTCTACCTTGACAAGGTAGGAGGGTAAGCCTGCGTACACACCACCATTCTCAGACCCCACTTGTGAAAGGAGTCATGCACTAAAAGATAGATATTTATGTAAATTACGTACAACCACTTCCAACTGAACTTTGTCAAATTCCTCAAACAGAGTCGTAGCCTATTACTTGCATTTGGTTTTCTGAAGAGTTGCACGCTTCACAATCAAAACTGAAGGGAAGCTGATAACAAGGGAACTTCAAGCTTTCATTATTAACCATCATCAAGCCAACATGACGGACATCGGAAAAAAATTATGATTGATATACTCTCGAGGTTCTAAGCACAAGCTACCACTTTTTTCCTTCATACTATGACTAGGATTCAACTCCCAAGGGTGAAGTCCCTTTACTTCTCTCCAAAGTAGGCACCAGAACCTAATTAAACAGCAAATGCAGACTCAGCTCCCATCTACTTAAAGACCATTATCCACCAACATTTCTCATTCATGAAGTCAAAACAATAATATGAGCTAGCCTTACTACATTAAGCATCTAATTCCCTAATAAGACTTGTCATCTAACTCAAGATCCCAAAGAATTGTTTCAAATACCCAGAAATACCTACTAACTCGACCAACAAGCACTTTGGCCAAAACCTTGTTGCCCGATGGAAATTCTTGTCTGCACCCACCATTCCACTTGTTTAACAACATTGATTTTGCAAAAGATTAGCAATCTACCTATTTAATATCTTTTTTATCAGGAACTTGAACTTGAGTACTCAACTGTATGTATCCAGCTAATTAAGCATCTTAAATTCAAAGTCATATCTGCATATAAGTCTTAGCTTTAGATTCACAAAAATCATACTAAATTTGTCTACACAGTACACAAGACATTTATAAAGATCACCTTCTCAATTCACGTTAAGCAAAAATATGTAGATATGATTCCTGCATATAAGCCTTAGCTTTAGATTCACAAAGTACAAACTTTTTTTCTGAGTCAATTTGTGAAAACATGAAGCTCAAAAAGAAGATGTCCTAAAGCAAAGTAAAAGTTCTCGACTTTGGAAAAACTCACCCATTTCGTCCAATTCGATAACCAATGGATCTACCCCAAGTCTCTTGAACAAAACTTTCACCTCGGTTGAGTAACTTAACAACAAAAACAAAGAACCCCACTTCAAAATCCAAAAAATAAAAGAACCCCACACTACAAAATTCACTCACAGAAAGTGAACAATTAGACAAAGAATTCCATTTTCAACTAAATATTACACGAGACACTAATTCTACAACTTACGAACACCAACTTTTGGAGTAGACAACAACTGGGTTTTCAGTAATAGTCTTCTTCACACTCTCCTCCAAACGTGACCCAAATGAACCCGACATCGCCCGAATCTGGACCCGACCCACTTTCCGGGTTCCATTGTTCTCGATTCTAGACCCAAATCTGTGGAATCTGATACTTGGAACGCTACTGTTGTAAACGGGAATGGGCTGGAAATGCGAGATAATTTGAGTTCGAGTTCGAGGGGGAATGGAATGAGAGATAGAGAAAGTGCTGAAGTTTTTTGTCAAATTCGAAGTGCCAGCCATTTTTGAGGAAATTTTGGTCAGTTCAGTTCCCTTTCTTGCGATTTCCTTCTTCTTTCTATAGTTGCAAAATTCACAAGAGATCAGTTTTATAATGACCTTTTTCTGCTAAATTAAGCTAAAGATTTAATTTAATCTCTATATATTCTGGATCTAATCTGATACTCCCTCCGTCTCCTATGTTCTCAAAGAAAACACAATCTCCAATTATTTATTATTTTAAAAATTCTAGATAAAATTATATTTTTAATTTTATTTTCGGCGATAATTATTTATAAATATTATAAATATCTACTAAGAATAAGCATATAATTAAAAAATATTCTTAAAGTATAACAATATGATTTATTTGGACTGTGAATCTATCAAAAATTATTAAAATTTTCTTATAATTGATTTTTAATAAATTATGTAAAAAGAAAAATAGCATATATAATTTAAAACAAAAGGAGTAATAATTTTTTTTCCAAGTACATGGATTATATGTTTTTGTAGATAAATAAATTGTGTGCCTTTTCATGGGAAATTACATATTAATCTTTTAGTAGTTTAGTTTGAATTGCGCATTTAAAATTATAATAAATTTTTTGAATTATGGTGAATGAAACTTTAAACTCTAATATCGTGTGCTAAAATTTTTTCATATTGTTATCGGGAGTATAACTTTAAACTCTAATATCTTGTGCTAAAGTTTTTTCATATTGTAATCGGGAGTATTTTTATCCTAAATTTTATTTTTATTTTTATTTTAACAAGTGATTATTTGTTAATTATATTTCATACGATGTATAAATATTAACAAGGGGTGAAAAAAAAGAAAGTTGGTCGTCTGGGCTAGTTTTACTTCACAAACTTAATCCTGTATGTTTTCCAAATTGAATAGACACACTTTTCAGTTCAATGATCAAAGATTTTCAAACCGTGACTAAATATTAACAAGCGATTAAAAAATTAGCTATTCAGGCAAATTCTTACTTCAAAAAGCTCGACGATAAAGATTCAAAGAGTATTTTTTTTTATATATCATCATTTAATTCGTATCATTTTTAAAAAAAAAATTTATATAAATATCCGTTTTGAAATAACTTAAGATATTTGGCTTTTGGAGTTAGGCTCTGTCAAGCATAATTTAGACAAATATATTTGAAATTACACATTATTAACATTCAGACATTTTTACTTGATATCCAAATAAAAATAATTGAACTTCATCTGTATATGTGTCTCAAATTTAAACAAAAATTAAATAACTTTGGCCATACATACTTTAAGCTTCAACCATGTAAAATTTTAAATATTTTATCTAAAATTATTCTAAAATAGATAGAGTTGCAAATTTATACTTTCCTGATCCAAAAATTGAATATTTGCACAGTTCCACCTTTATCTTTTCGAAACTTAATGAGCATACATTTCGGCCCAAAGATCAGAAGTCAGTGGGCTGAGGTGAACCATGGAGGCCACATGTATATGGGCCTCAGGCAGGCCAGCTGCTGTTGAATAAGATTACAAGAATGTATTGTAAGATTTGTGAAAAATTCACAGGGCAACTCTTTTTTATAGCACCATTTAATCTGTATCTATTTTTCTTTAAAAAAAATAATAAAATCACAGACACCTACTTTTGGATTTGTCGCTTCTGAAGTTATATATCAGTGAATTGTTCATGTATTTTTATTTAGAGTTTAGATAAAAATTCTCCGACTTCAATTGTTTTTGTTTAGGCTTCAGTCAATTTCACTTGAACTTCAATCATACGTGCATGAACTTCAGACTAAAATGATTGAACTTCAGCCACATATAGCTAAAGTTCAGGAAAAAAATGCTGGACTTCAGTCATTTATAATTAAAGTTCATACTTCAGTCATTTTTAGAGTCTATTTGGAGTGGATTAAAAGTTGTTCAAATCAACTTTTGATCTCCTTTTTTTTATAGCCTTTTTAAGTGTTTGCTTTTTTTACTTTTAAGCGTTTTTACTTAAAAGTTATTTTTTTAAGCTATAATCCAAATGGGCTCTTACTTGAACTTCAACCTTTATATGCATACACTTCGAACAGAAATGAATGAATTTCAGTCATATATAACTAAAATTCAAATAAAAAATAATTAAAATCAAATAAAAATAATTAAACTTCATCCATATATCACACACGAACGTCTAACTAAAATTACTAAAAGAATGTTATAGAAACTTCTTGCTCTAGGTGTAAAAAATGGACCACTGAGATGGGAATTCCCAACCACTCTTCATTGATAAATGATAACAACGTTTATGGTGTTACGTTGTTGACATTCTTACATAGGCTAGTTTTCGTCTGTGGATGAGAAGCATTTTCAAAAGGTCCTTCCAGAGATCAACCTTGTAATTTATTTGGCCAAATTTTTCGAGAGATTAAAAGTATTTATTTTTTAAAAAAAAGTATTTAGTTTAAAAAAATAAAGTGTTTGGCCAAGTTTTTAAGAGAAAATAAGTGTTTTTAGGAAGTAGCGGGAATTATTTTTAAGAAGTGTTTTTAGGAAGTAGCGGAAACTGAAGCTAAAAAATATAGTTTCTCCCAGAAATATTTTTGAGAAAAATACACTTAGAAGAACTTTTAAAAAGTTTGATCAAACACTAATTGCTGCTAAAAAGTGATTTTTAAGTTTATCGGCCAAACAAGCTATTAATTTTGAAAAGGACAAGCTAAAAAGATCAATCTCCTATATTTAATAATTAGTTCATTTCATTTTGAGAAAGACAAACTTCATTCATCCCTACCAACTATGTGATTTGATTTTCTTACATATGTCGGCATAAGCCAAAGCTCGATCATCCTTCTAACAAAATAAGATTATTTCATTCTATTTTTAGTAAAATAAGGAGGAATATTTCATTAGTGATAATTAAAAAAAGGATAAAGGGGTTATGGTATAATGCAATATAAGAGGTCGAAATCTGATTATTTCTGATGATGAAAAAAAAATTTATCCGAAATATTTGAGTATATATTTCTTATACTCATGTAAAAAGTCGGGGCCGATTGACCTGTAGATCTAATTTGATCCAGCTATAGGTTTGACCGAATATCGTTCGATAACAAACAAAAATAAAGTAGATTTTTAGTGGTAGTTCTAATAAGTACTTCAACACTAGTATATTCTGAATATTAGATATGATCTTATCGACTATGTGAGACGGTGATGAATAAGTTTTGTTGTCAAGACAAAAAAGCTGAATCATCTTAACACTGTGAAAAAATAAAAATATCTTCACGCTCAATATTTACACAAGACCAAGCAAATCAATGTAATTATAAATTAAATAAATAATATATTAATCATGATTAATAAACAAAAACTCACATTTTTTTTTATATAAAGACAGCCTCATGGGCTTTTTATTAAAAACAAAAAAGATATAAGATGCATGTTCATTAATTTAATCAAAATATCAAGTTTAGGCAAGCTTTTCTAACATATTTTTTTCATATAATTAAAAAAACCTAGAATAATGTACAAATTGGTGTCGTGGTGTAGTTGGTTATCACGTCAGTCTAACACACTGAAGGTCTCCGGTTCGAGTCCGGGCGACGCCACTTCTAATCTATTTTATCTGTTTTTCTAATAGATTTATTCTGACCCTTTCGTTTATTAGTAATATTGATTATTAAGTAATTTTGTTTTAAATACAGTTTATCGAGTATTAAATATATGTTTTTAGAACTAATTTTTTCCCTTTTTTTTGACAGTGTGTACATAATCTTATTTTTATTTTCTTGAGAAGATAGAAATACTATTTTCAATAAATTCTTAATTCATAAATTGGTGTTTGGTTAAAAAAAAATTATATAACTGTAAGACTTTTCATCAGGATCCATGTGCTGGACAACAATGAGTTGATGTCATTTTTTTATGCATATTATGATTAGAGCTGATGGTCAAACTCTAATATAATCAGATTATAATCACAAGAAGTAGAGCAATGTGTATATCTTTTTGTTCTAGAATCATATGAAAAGGAATAACAGTTACAATAATGAGTGAGATAGTATGAAAAATTTAAATATTTATTGAAAGTCAGTAAGACTACTGTTAAATATATTTGGCGAAAAGCGAATGAATATATGTAAATTTATTGAGAACTTAAGATTATTAGCTCAATTTATTCAAATTAGCATCGAATTAGCATATCATCAAAATCTCGAGTTAGCGGCATCGCTGGAAAAAAAGTCAATTGGTTCGGTTTTCTCTAAATCAACGAGTGACTTGAAATTATAGATCCATTTTGTGATTCAAACGACTCACACAAGAATCCTATCTCTTACCCACCTAGTGCTGTTCTGATTGAATTTCAAAGATCTCGCTAGCTGTCAAAGCGCATTTTGTGAAGTGTTCTCCTGCCCCTGTCACCTTAGATAAAGTCAACTAAAAAACCGTAATCGGAGTCGTGATTTGAAAATTCATCCGACATGTAAATCCACTAACAAGGTAAAATTCTCCCTATTAAGAAATTCTTGATTCCAAAGTCTCGAACTCAAGTGGTATAATAAAAAGATAAAGTGATTTCAACCAATAAACATGTTATAGTATTCTATCTACCACTTATTATTTCATTTAGACATAACATGATCTCGGTAGAATTGATCCCGGAGATAAATCAAATATAAAAAATAAAGGCATGAAACTTCATAAGGCATAAGATCATATAATAATAATATATCTCGTATATTTTCATAAGTGAGCTGAAAAAATAAAATATATGAAAACTTTATCCTTATTTATAAAAATAAAAAAAATATTTTTAATAGATGAAACCTGTCATAGGAGCATGATAATAAGAATTAAGCCAGGGACCAATTTACATAGAAGTAACAATTTTGAATTCATCAGCTCAATGTGTCATGATTTATTTCTTTTTTGGGTACCTAAACCAATAATGTGTATGCTAGGGTGTTGAAATAATGATGATTGGTTGCTATCACAACTCTCTTATGACTGTATTGAATATGACTTGAAAAGAACTTTAGAAATATATAGAGTACATTCCTTTTGCAGTGCGGCGAGAATTGATTTTATAGGTCACTTATAATTTATTTTTAATTTTTATGACTATTTCATAAGAGTATTTCATTATATACATAAAAAAAATTCAATTTTTTTAATTTTATTTTTATAGGTGATCAAGAAATTTCATTTTCTCTCGCAATACTACGTGTTTTCATTGTGTTTCTAAATAAAGTACACAAAAAAATCCAAAAAATTCATTTTCGTTAATTAGGAAACCAGTATTTTCTAGAAAAGGGCTTCAATTGAATCTCTTTTCACCAGAAAATATAATGTGCAAATATGATAAACCACTTTTTACCACTTTTCTTGTACATTAAATTGTTGAAAAAATTGCTTTAGTTCCTAGATTCAAATGTTAAATGTAAATAAAAAAACCCTTCTTAGAACTTTTGGATCCACGCCAATATTGATAGTATTTAAAGCTCATTTTATAGAATTACACGAAATATATTATTGTTATTGCTGCATGTGTCTGTAGCACCTATTTGCAGGCTTTATTAGATTCTCCATGTCTTTTTGTGGTCAACACTCAACATCAGTACTTAAATTTGTCATGAATGATCAACAGGAAACTTAGAACAATTTTATGAAAAGAGTACCAATAACTTTAAAGGACAAATCTTTGTCATTTGTAATAAATAATCAATAATAATTGTACAACTTTGTATATAATGGCAAGTCAATACAAACACAAAAAAAAAAAAAAGACAAAGTTTAAAAATCTGTGGATGAAAAAAGAGAAACGCCTCTTCATCCTTTGGTAAAAAGTGCCCAAACTGTAGCAAAAACTTGAGCTTTTTTTTCCTTTTTGGGAGAGGGCTGATCTCTGTATATGCTATCTTCTGCTGTTTGTATATATATATTTTTTATACATCTCTTTTCTTTGATTCCCCTGTTAAAAAAGAATGGAATTTCTGTTTTTTTTTTAAAAAAAAAATTATGATTCAGATGAATTAAAAAGTTGAGATGCATCTTCTATGTGTTGGAACTTTTTGCTTCTTCTGTTTGAGATCTTCTTTGTAAACTTTGCCAATATCTTGTGAAATTTTTATAGCATCAGCAGAAGCACCAGCTAGTCCTCTCCTTGTAAATCCAATTGCATATAGCCCAGATTTTCCTTTCCAGTTATTTGGGAATTGTGCTTTTGGAAAGCCATTCTTGGAGAAAAATTCACTTTCCTGTGTCACATAACAAAAACAACATTAGCCCACTTTTCAAGAACCTTCTACAACAGTTCCTTTTTCTTTTGTCCTTTTTTTTTTTTTTCTCGTTGCTCGGACTCTTCAAAAATCTGATACGAGTAAAACATTATTTTTGAAAAATCTTGAAAAAACACGACGAGTGAAAAGAGTTTTATGTTTCATTTAAAAATTATAAGAAACTTCCAAAACTGTCAATGTTATTAAAAGAAGTTCCAGAAGGGTTGTGACGTTGTCTCACCTGTAGCCAGTAAGGAACATTGCTGCAGTAACCAGTAGCCAGAACAACAGAATCAATTTCTAGTTTTTCACCATTGACAAGTTCAACAGTGCCACATGAAAACTTCTTGATTCCTGGGACAACCTTCACTTTTCCAGATCTAATTTTTTCCAAGGCACCAATGTCCAGAACTGGTGTTTTCCCTTGTTTGTTCTTGAGTTCCAATGGTCCAATTGATGGCCTTTTTAGTCCATAATTCTCAATGTTTCCCAATATAAACCATGCAAGAACAAGTAGAATCTTGTCAACTAGCCAAAGAGGCAACCATTTCATCATAAACATGGCTAGCTCAAATGTTGATTTTCCAAAGATTTCTCTTGGCAAAACATGAACCTGAAGAAGTAAAAACAGATCAAAACTACATTAGTCTCCAACTAAGAGTAAACCGAGGAAATTCAAGATTTAGAGCCAGTGAGTTCTACTTTTTAAATGCGTCAATCTTTTTCCTTACATGTATATATCCCGAGCTAGCTAGACACAGTAAGTTCTGTCGACCCCATTGTGTCTAAGCTAGTATCGGATATAGCATATATAATTAACGAGTTCAACTTAAATCATTAATATATTGAACTTGGAACCCGTTATTTTTGAAAACATAATGGATTCAACTGTAAGTTTAAACATCAAATTTAAATTTTGAATTCGTCTCTCTAGTGCTTACCGAGCTACGGCAGACCATTGATGGCTGAGCACCATGATTTGAAAGATCAAGAGAGACTTCCATGCCAGAATTCCCACACCCCACAACAACAACTTTCTTCCCCTGATATTTTTCCCCTGACTTATAATCACAAGCATGAATCACTTCACCTCCAAAATCTTTCAATCCTTCAATATCAGGCACAACTCTCTCAGCATTTTCACCAGTAGCAACAACAAGCCACTGGCAAATGTACTCGACTTCAGAGCCGTTGGGCGAACCAGTTTTCACCCTCCACACTCTGCAAGTTTCGTCGTACTTAGCTGATTGAACACACTCGTTGAACTGCGGGTTAATGTCAAAGTTTTTGGCATACAGTTCGAGGTATTCTATGAATTGTCTCTTTGTTGGGTACTCAGGGTAGTGATTTGGGAATGGGAATTTGGGTAATTGGCAGAATTTTTTGGGGAGATGGAGCTTTAAACGATCATAAGTTCGTTTTTGCCATAAAGATGCAATACAGTCAGATCTTTCTATAATAACAAACGGAACTCCTTGTTCTCTCAAGCAAGCTCCTACAGCTAGTCCTGATGGACCTGCACCAACAATTACAGGGCCATTTACCCAAACACATCTGCGAGAAATGGAATCTTGTTCTGATGAGAAGGTAAACATGGTTGTTGTTTTTTTTTCTTTTGTTTTTAAAACGAATTGGAGCGACAAAAGACTGAACTTAAAACTTTGTGAAAAGAGAATAGAAGACTGATAGAAAGTTGTTTGTTGATGAGAGAAGGGGGTATAGAAGGGCCTTATATAGAAGTTTTTAAATTTTTATTCTGTCCAGTGGCATATGATAGGGACATGTGACAGATGATGGAAAGTTAATGCTTTTGAATCATAAGCTATTATCTGCCTATTAATTATTTCATTTCATACCATTAATTAAATAATGTTAGTAAAATATTGAATTCCATTTTTTTTTAAATATTGCTTTGAGAGTTGGTATGGTTTTATTGAAGTGTACACAAAAAATAGTAGCAGTAAATAGAAGGTGTTATTTAGGTATATATTCTGATAACTTTTTTTGCGGTAAGCACCCTCTAAAAAAAACAGTTCGGTGCACTATAGCTTTCGCTATATGCGGAGTGCAAAAAAGGATCGAACCACAAGGGTCAATTGTACGCAATCTTAGCTTATATTTCTGTAAGAGGCTATTTTCACGACTTGAACCCAACATAGTAGCAGTAAATACAAGGGTAATTTATGTGTATATTCAGATAATTTTTTTTCCGATAGACACCCTCTATTCAATTATATTAGGGGACTACAAGTCCCAGATCCATCGCTACGATTATGGACGGAGTTAAGATATTGCAAGGGTTCATTCAAACTTTTTTGATTGAAAAAAATTACATTTTATGTATATTCATACAGAACGTTCGTGTTAGTGAGCTTATTCTTTTTCACGTTCCTTTCAGTTACATATTATGAGTTACTCTCTTCGTTCATTTTTATTTGTTCATTGTATTAAAAATACATCCTCATTTTTACTAGTCACTTTTAGCATATCAAGAAAAAAATATTTCTATTTTACGTTTTAACATCAACATTAATTACTTGTTTTGTAAATTATTTTTTCAAGACGTAAGACTAAATATCAATTAATATACATATTATGGTAAAATATTCATGTCAATTATTATTTTTTAAAAAGATGTTAAACTGAATGAGCAAAAGTATACGGAGGGAGTAGTAATACAATGTTCCATATGATGGTAATTAGGTGACATAAACTTAATGCTAGACATAGTACTCTTCCCGTTTACTTTTACTTGCTCGCTATATTAAGAATACATTTTTATTTTTATTTGTCAATTTTAGCATATCAAGAGAAAACTATATATATTTTCATGTTTTGCCCTCAACACTAATTACTTATTTTGAGTTTGTTTCATAGTTTTCAACTGAGCGGTAGACCTGGCGTGACTGACAGATAAGCCGACGTTAATAGCAGGTCTAATGCAAAGATAAAAGAACTCTGTTTCCAAACAGATTTGTCCATCAGTAATGGGGATCACATTGGTGGGAATATATGCCGATGCATCTCTAGCTTGTGTTTCAATGACGGGTAAGGCGGTCAAGTTACTTGTGCCTGTACAAAACTTAAAAATAAATAATAATTAATATGATATTGTGATAAAATGCATATATCAATTATTATTTTTTTAAAAACGTATAAAGTTTAAATTGAATAAGTAAAAATAATCGAAGAAAATAGTAATTGGTGAGTGTACACAATTTAATGATGGT
The DNA here is from genome assembly GCA_035772735.1 of Datura wrightii. Classification (NCBI taxonomy): domain Eukaryota; kingdom Viridiplantae; phylum Streptophyta; class Magnoliopsida; order Solanales; family Solanaceae; genus Datura; species Datura wrightii. Next base: position 4,657,088 of record JASDFA010000011.1, read on the forward strand.
TAGTGTATATAGTACAGTAAACAGCTAGCTCCCTTGCTTCCTACCAAGGGGAAATGCATAATTTTTGTCGTACTGAAAATAACTAAACATGCTTCTTCCAACTAAGAAATTTATTAGCTAGAGAATAAATGATTAGACTGGGTCCTACTAAAGATTACACAAAAATCTTTAAAAGCTTACGTGGCAATTAGTAAGCTGACTAGGATCAACCACAGGGATGCCCACGTGGATAGGGTGTTGAACAGTTGATTTATCTTCACACGGTCACACCCCAAATCTCTATCTCTAAAATGGACCCTCTCTGGTCCCAAGGATAGAAGAAGTAGGCTCCCATAAGCCCATCTAGTGTTGTGACTATTTGGACCCGGAAAAAAAAAAAAGGGAAGCCCATACCTTGCCAGCTGAAAAACATTTGGTGGTTCCATGCCACGCTGGTGCCATATATTGACCCCTCTTTTATTTCGATGTCGATAATTTCAAAAAGACGGAATAAAAATTTAAAGTTTTTATGAAAATTGAATTCGCCGTCATGTCATAGCTTGTTTTAAATATTAAAGTTTGTATTAAAATATTTATGTATATTTAAGGTATTTAATTTTTTAATATAAATACAGAATTAGCAATTATTACATGTATGCACCAATTATAAGGGTACGTTTGGTTATGCGGATCATGATATGACATCATATGAAATGAAGTTTGAAGTTTTGTTTGGACATGCAATTTGAGATTTTAAGTTGTATTTTTTTACTCATGAACATAAAAATCCTATAAGTTGTAAAAACTATTCAAATTGCCCAAATTCTTATACAATCTTACCAAATAAATAAAAGTTCATAATAAAATATAATACACTATCACAAAGTCATTCTAAGAAAAATACAACTTAAAAATTGAACTTAGTTCAATAAAAAGTAAAATTAAACATGAGTTGTATTGTACTACTCTTTAATAAATTTAGTTGGTAAAGGTTGGTGGGAGTAAGTGGTAAATGTTATGTACAATATAATAGTTGGCAAATGTTGTTTATATTTATTAAATAAATAGTTGATAAATAAGTTGGTATATATAAAATGGTGGACTTTTTTTTTTTTTTACAAAATATAAATTTTTGGGTTAAATTTTGTATTTAAAAATTTTCATCTCATGATTTGAAATTTCAAATCAAACTTTTTGGAGAATTTGAGATTTTATCTCATGAGATGAAATCACATGTCCAAACGCTGATTTCATATCAAAATTTCAAATTGCATGTCCAAACGCCTACTAAGAAAAGATCTCATGATAGTCAATATGGGGCCTCAACACCCATTAATGCGCGGTGTTCTTTGACTCATTGAATAAGATAAAAATAGAATAACTGTCAATTTTGTGCACGTAATGGTATACATTATACGGTCAAATCTATTTCTTTTTAAATGAATTTCTATTCTAATAGAGGGGTGGGTATTTGTTGTTTTGTGGTATGAAATCTTAGTTTGTATAATTAGAATTATGATTTAAGAGTATCCATTAACTATAATTTAAAAGATATAGACCATCAATCAATTGATTTGTTCTAATTCATTGAATTATTTCGTTAAAAGAATATCAGAAAAAAAAAAACGTTATTTCTGCATACATAAATTTTATATTTTTAACAATTTTGAAATATGAAATTAAGATTGGTTAGTCTTACGGGTGCTTTATTCCCCAAAATGTCCATAAAATTTATATCATATTAAATTCAATATAAAATAACTTAGAATTACGATATAAAATTATATAAATATTATTTTTACGTAAAGCTAAATATTAATCAAACACAATATAAAATGATGCAATTATATGTCTGTATTGTTTTATAATCCCGATTACCAAATCATCCCTAGTTCTCTTCGACTTGTAAAGAGCATTATAATTGAAATTTGAAACAACGAGTTCAACTTAACATCAACTTTTTGCCTCTTTTGAGATACTACTATTTAAAATAATATTTAAGAATCATGATAAAAGATTTTTGATTCCCCTAATATATCAAACAAGTTGGGATGTAGTAGGTATTATCATCAACTCTGCTTGGTCACTGAGATGAGTTGCGATGAAATAGTTGAGATCCCTTTATTTTTAATAAGAGATTTTCGAATTGAGTTTCTGATAATAAAAAAAATCTTGGTGGAAATGCTACACTCAAAAATAGGCCGTACAGTGCGCAAATCTCAATTTAGTTGGATTCCAATTTGAATATCAGACATCGCGTGAAAAAATACTTAAAAAATATTCTACTTCGTCACCTTTAAATCTAGATCAAACATGAAAATACCTTGCCCATTCTTTGTAATTAATTAAGTTTATCCCAAGAATTAGAGAGAATCAGAATTATATGCCTCGATATTCCAGATTTTGTTTCATCAAACAGATCACACTCAAGATATATATATATATATATATATATATATATATATATATATATATATATTTGTTTATCTCAAGAAATTAGCTCTATTAATCATGTTCAACATATATATGTAGCATGTATTTAAATGAAATATTTACGGTCTAAGCCCTATAATGCTCTTAGCACTTACCTACATGCTTCCGTTGGTTACTTAATAGTTTTGAGTAGGCGTGGTAAAATTAGCCTGTGAAATATGATCTGCTTAACCTGTTCAAATTTGAGCAGGAATTAACTCATTTATTTGTTAATTCATCGATTTTAGTCCTAATTGCAGCAATTCATATGCATGAAGCTGAAATCGTCAGTAATTTCTTATCAATCATATGACGTTGATTTAATTTGACTATTTAAATTTATTTCAACTCGCTTATTTAACACCCTAATTTTGCATTGTTTTAAACAGGGCCAAAAACACATTGAATCAGGAGATATCAGTTGAGATTTACATGTCAAAATTTTAAAATAATGTATATAACATGTAAATAATATATGTATATTCAAAAATATGGATGGTGAACGACCATGCTTGAAAAATAATACAAGTGAAACATCACCACAAGTAAATCAACACTACTTTAATTTAAACAAAACCCTACTTAAATACAACGCGTTGTTTTAAACTCAACGAGGGGAGAACCAACAATTTTCATAAAAAAAATTATATTATATAAATTTATATTAAATAAGTGTGTATACATATAAAAAATTAAATAAATTAAATTCACAACCTCGACATTAGAGAGAGTTGATTGAGAAATTCATCGGAGAGAAGAGGGATGCATGTGAATGAGGCCTTGGTTTTGTGAAGTTACTCTGCTTTTCATAAAAGGATTTAGAAGCTAGGCCATGGTTTTGGCATTTCTTAGGTTAAACATTATATTATAAATTTATACTATAGTATAAATTATATAAATATAATACTCCATGTTGCAGAAAGGAACAATAAATTAAAATGGCTTTGGAATGAGCAGTACCATCATTCTTCCAACTCAGCTCTGGTCAGTGGCCAAATCTCAAAAAGCCAAAATGATAGTAGCTAGTAAATAATAAAAACAAAGCCCCCCTCCCAACCCTCCCCCTCTACATATAAAAGGATAGTGCATGTACTAAGCTTTCGTTATGTATGAGATTTGAAGAATATTTTTATACGTAATTTTATTTTATATGTTTGCTAGAGATTATTTTTATAATTTAAATTTATAATCTTCTAATTACATAAAATAATTTTACCAATTATGTCCGAACTCTTTTTATATATTCAAGGAATTATAAAACATTGGAAAGAAGATAATAGAGATAAAATTATAGTGATAGGATATGTATGTGTAAATACAGTAATATATTATTCCGATTTTCCCCACCAGCTTTGGCCACTTTGTGAGCTGATGAACTGGAGGCCTACTACTTTTTGGAATATAACATTTTATTTTTGTTAAAAAAAATAAAGAAAAAAAAATATTTGATTATTTATTTCCCGTGTTAATTTCTCCATTTGTTTAGTGATCCATAACATCCATAATTTTTAAACTATATATATATAGCAATGAAGCTTTTAAAAATAAATTATTTTATACAGTAATCTTTCTGTAATTGTAGAGTTTATCTCAAAATTTTATGGTTGTTGTAGTGATGTGTTATTATTTGTATACTTATATTTGACGTTTAGATCTTATTTAACTGTTATAAACAAAAGTACGCAAATATCTAGTTTAATGATTTTGTGTATCATGAATAAGAAATATATTTGTTAATTATTTTAACCAAAAAATATAAATAGAAAGAGTACAAATGTAGAAAAATCAAAGTCTTTCATCATGAAATTACGACCATAACTGGTAGATACTATTTTAATATAATATTTTCCTTTTACATATTTGTACTTGAAATTTACTATGTGCATGACATTAATGATAATTATTATAAATATTTTAATATTTATTTACACAAAATATATTTGTTATAGAATATTATTGTATAATATTTGAGAATGGTTGTTATAGAGATACCGCTATAATGAAGCCACTATTATTATAGGTAAAATTTGTTATAAAAAAGTAAAATATAACATAAAAAATTAATTTTGGAGAAAATCAAATCATTATAATAAAATACTATAATATCAAATAACTGTTACAGAGAGATTTGGCGGCGGTAAAAACGGCTTGAAACGAAAATTTTCTAGTCACTATTGCCTTTTAAGAATCAGAATCAAATTTTAAAGGTACTTTCCACTAATCTTATTCTTCTTTTGGTGGGGTTAGAATAATATTTCAATTAAAAATATAACTAACTAAATAAATAAAATTATCTTTTCTTAATAATTTAAATTTTTAAATAAGAATATCACGTAATTAAACACGATATAAGAAACAAATAATGGTCCTGGATTTGAATATCATTACCACTCGTAATAACAAAGAATTTGAGATAAAACTCATGATTAGCAGATAGTATATCACTGGCAAAGTACGGGGCTTAGTGGCTTTTCTTTTTTCTACTATTATAAGTATTTATAATTTAGTACACAAGCTTATTAATTATCACTTCTTTTTCGGTTGTTATTGGTGTTTGATATTTATATTAGGGTTTGAACAAAATTTAAATTTATATAAAAAAAAATTGTTTGAGATAAAATGCTCTTTAATAAAAAAGATTTCGTACCTAGAGTATGAACCTAAAACCTCTGATTAAAATTAAAAAATACTTTGCGATAACTTTTATCGATCCGGGTTAGGGATAGCAATAGGGGCAGGCCCGTGTAGGACAGGGTAGGGCAAAAGCTAAACGGGGCAGAGAAGGACAAAAGCTAAACAGGGTAGAGAACAGCGATGCATAAACAGGGCGGGAAAGGATGGAGGAGGTTAAAATTTTTATTTTTTAAAAATTAAATGAGACAAGGCAGATGGTAGGGCGATTTAAGTTTAAACTTCTTTAGTTATTTTGTTCTACAATGATCAAGATGTAATTTTCTTCAAAAAAAAACTGCTCTATTTAAATATTTGAAAATGAAATAATTGAACAATATAATTTTATGCTACTTTAAATTATGAGATAAAATTAAACAAAAAGACGTTTTATAAAATAATCCATGTGAGAATAGTTACAAAATCAAAATATAGTAATATTATAAACTTATCATTACGAAATAATCAACAACTAATAAATCAAAAAATTATTAAATAAAATTTAAAAAAATTAAAGATAATTTTAAAATAATTAAATAAAAAAACGTTAAATTTGAATAAACAAAATAAAAAAATATATAAATAGAGATTAATAAAACGAGAATAAAACTAAATGATATAGGATAGAGCAAAATTTTAAGTCCCGCTCCATTATTATCCCTAGATCCTGGAAGCTAATTAGCTGCCAGCTCTCTGATTCTTCATTTTCGGCAGAAAGTTTAATGACATTTTGGTACTAACATATTCCTCTAGCTAAGAAACAGAGATTTTTATTGCAATATGCCACTTGATTATAGTACTAATTAAAGTATTGTACTTTTAATAATTTATGAATCAATTTAAAATAAAAGGCAGTGATTTGTAATTTTGCACAAAATACATTTTCCTTTCCCTAGACTACATCATATTAATCATATAATAATATCCTCTTTGTATTTGAAGGTTCCACGTAAAAGCTACACCTTGGTTATGTAGATAAGAATGTGGCTAAAGTACTTACTTAGATAAACTAATTAATTTATTTATTTAATGGTACTTTAATTTGTACATCTGGCTTCTTTGTATGTATACTGATACTTTCAGAAAAATTATAATTAACAACTAATGTATTTTTGTTGTCATCATTGATACATGCTTTTTAATACTATTATTTAGTAGTAGCGTAATTTCTTATTTTTCAATATGCATTGCTATATATTAGTTACTTTATATTTGCTTATTAATTTATTGTCAATTGTTATTTTTTTTTTTGTAATTCTACTTTAAAAATATTTCTTTTAAATTGATGATTTATTAAAAACTTATTCTATTTTCAGAAATCATTTTTAGAATTATGCTGAATTTGTGTTGTTGTTATTATTTGTACACCCCGGGAAGTAGTTTAAAAATATATCAAGTGCATTCAAACCAATAAAGAATTTAACTTCAAAAAGAAAAATTATATACACTAATCGTGTAAATATATTTTATAAAATTAATATAGTTTAATTTGTAATAATATGTTGATCATCACGAACCCATAACAATTAGAAAAAGATATCTGAAAAGACGCATTTCATCCTTCAAACAGGAGCCCTCCTTCCACAGTGGGGCGATTTAAGTTTAAGAGATACTTTTATCTGTAATGATTTTGAATTAATAATATAATAATAATTAAATTTATTACAGTTAAAACTTATAAATATTTAATGATTTTTTAGATACAGTCGTAGAGATTTCTACAAGGCTGTAATTATATTTGCTAAGAGAAGACACCTAATAGATAATTATACATAATTATTTATAGTAAGTAAATTAGTAATCAAAAGATAATGTAAATTATCTGCCATAATAGATTAAAATTGTTCTAAATTATAATTATCGTCTCAACATCATCATCAATTAAGTAATACTACAAATTAAGGTTCTTCTTAATCTAAGCATGATTATATTATTAATTAATTAATCTCTCTCTCTCCTTACTTCACCGTAATTTCATTATTTTGGCAACTGATTTATTCTGCAAATCCTTCTCATCATTACAAAAATCAATATTTCCAGAATAATTTAGCGCCGAAAACTCATTATATTTACTAATGTCAATTATATTAGGTATTTCAATCATTTGGGGAATAAAGAATAAATTAAATATTGTTTTTATTATGTGTATGAATAAGTGAATACTTTTAGAACTTGCCAAAATCGTGACAACTACTTTAGGCATGATATTGCAACAAAAAAACTTTTATTTTTATTTTAATACAAAATAACCAATTTTATTTAATTCGCTGTCAATATAACAGTTATGAGATGAAAATCTTAGAGTAATTCTTTTAAAAAAGTACTATATGTTAGCATTTAGTATTCTGGCTACAAATTATATTTCAAAAATATGATTTATAAATTGTATTCAGAAATACGTTGCCACCAAAAAACTCTAAAATCGTAACCTTTGTAGCAACTACATCAATCGCCTCAAAAAATGATTTATTTTTCGGTTTTAAAACCATATTCTTGTTGTATATATATACGTAAATATGCAAAAACTCAACTTAATACCGATACAAATAATTAACAAAAATTGGTGTATGTGATAAATATGAAATACTGCTTGAAGAATTTAAATTATAGAAATTTCTGTTAAGATTTGCCCAAAATTTTTTATCTTACTTGAAATTCTATATCAAAATTATGTTTTTCTTCAAAAAAATTCATGGTAGAAACTGTTTTTTTTTTTTTGGAAAAGGACTTTATCATAGCTATATTTTTTTTTTGGAGGAGAAGATTTAGACTTCTATAAATAGAGATTTATTCTTCTCATTCACAACACAATAACATTCACAATATAGTCTTTAAAGTGTCTTGTTTAGGGAAAATTATTCTCTCAATAGCTTTATGTTTTTTATATTAGTTTTTCAATATGTAGATCACTTGATAACCATATCCTATTAAATATTATATTTATTTTAATATAATTTTATTTGTCATCTAATTTATCGCTGATAAAATTTTACAATCATTAACTTCCACGTAACGCACAACTATTTCGATCCCAATAATTTCTTCAAATTATAGAAATATACAATAGATAATCTAATAGACATATTATTATACACTATGTTATTTGGTCATTAGAATTGAGTAGTGGAAATGGAATAGTCAGCAGAGAGAGTGATGAAGGAATATTAAGATTCACTTTCTTCATTTAAAATCGTATTAGTTTCCAAGTAAAAAGTGGATCACATGGCACCATGATAATTGAGAACCTTTTGAACAATAAGGGAAAATCAAATTAAAACCCAATTGATAATTTAAAATAACCACGAAATGATAAATATTTTTTTTATTTTTAATTAGAGGCGTTTTTTTTAAGGAACGCTTTTAATTTTGCTACGAGACTTTCCGATGTAAATTTGAATTTAGCTGAAGCTCAATACAAATATCAAATATTGAGTGAAAAATAAAAATTAAAGAAAATCTAGATGGGCACATCATGCAGTGATAAATTATAAAAAATTATATTAGCTATGTTCTATTTAGGGATAGAGTAATGACGAATGGATTACATTTCCCTGAAGAAAACTTCATTGCTAAATTCATTTTACGAATGATTGTAAATGCATTTTGTAAATCGTGTTTAGGAAATATGTTTTGTAAATTATGTTCATCAAATGCATTTATAAATCATGTTTTTCATATTTGTCAATTGTTATTTACACTATATTTTTTAGATCGTAAATTCAAATTTAATCAAAGTCCAATGCGAATACTAAATATTAAATGAAAAGAAGAAAAAAAATTTCAAAATATACAATACCATATAAATTTTATACAATCTTATATCTTAGGAAAAGTATTATATATAATGTATCAATCATATATATAAATATATAATAATATATAAAAAATATTTATATATAAATATAAATTAAATCAAATAACAAACTCAAAATATAAACTAAAAACTTATAAATATTCCTTCCCACAAAGAGTATAATTTTCCCAAATAAAAATGGAAAAAAATCTAGATGGGAACATTATAAGTTTGAAAGATTCAGAGAATCCACATTTATTGTGGCATGATCTAGTGTGACTCACTAAATCCTTCATCAATGATTTTATTAATATTATATGATGGAATATTTGCTTGCATGTGTTTGGATTTTTGAGAATATGATCTGTCAAATATCTCAGTAGCAAAAATTTTATCGAGAATTCAATTTTTAAAGTGATAAATAATTTAAAATAATTAATTTAAAAAATTATGAAAGATAATTTGAAAAAGTGAAGAGTATTATTTCTGTTTATGACGATCAATTTAGGACATTCAAACAGAAAAAAATAATGTCATCCAGGAAAATGTTATTATTATTTAATTATTTATTATTATTATTATTATTATTATTATTATTATTATTATGTTTTTATATTTTACATTTTTCCCTCGTCTAGTTGGTATGACTAAATTAATTAGCACAATCATACTAATATTAACCCTCCTTTAGTAATGATAGACCTTCAAGTCTAGATATAATTCATCAAAAATATTTTGGGTGGTGTATTTTCTTTTTAATATTTCTGAAAAACAAATATAATATTACTTAATAATGACCTAAATAGATACTAAAATTAGCAACGAATAACTTAATGTTATTAAAAAAAAATTATTATTTATTCTATTTAACGATAAATTAGTGATGAATTATAATTTCATTAGTCACCGATTATTTGATGATAAATTAACGTATAAAATTTATAACTAATTTCTTATTTTCGTGTACTGATATATGATAATGATGACATATTTTTGAAGATCCCAGTTGTTTGGTGAATCACATGGTAGAGAACGTGAATTACTCAATAAATTAATGATTACGATGATATAAGGAGTGGGTAATTAATTAATTTGGAGTACTATTTCCTTTGGTTAGATCATTAAAGTAGGTTCAACAATAAAATTAATGGAGGGGAGAGTAGTATTAATTAATTCATATAAGTGGAATGTGGGGAGCCCTCATTTAATTTCAATCCTTCATTTACTATAGATAATTATCTATAATTATACTATAAATGACGTGATAGTATAAAATTTCTTATAATATTTCTGTTAGAAGTTAATAATACTTTTCCGTTTCAATTATTTATCGTGATTTTCTTTTATATGCATCATAAAAAATATTAATTAAAAAAATTTAATAATTTTAATTTTCATTGATATTTGAATAACTATAACATCACTTTATAATTAATTGTAGTCTTTAAAAATAATTATTACTAAAAATTAAATAAGAAAAAATAATTAATTTTAGTTTGAATTTTTAAAAATAATAAGTAATTTGAGATAATTATTTTTTAAAATTACAAAAAAATAAAAAAGTATTTCCCGTTGTTGAAATGGTAAAACAGTTAGGATGAAGTCTCTTCATCGAGTTATCTCTTTCTTAAGTTTGATTAACAAATAACTAATTGTTGATTAGTCATCTAAAATACCATGTCTCAAAGCAATACTGCAACATGGCAGAATCCTAGCCTTACAGATAGCACTAATTTAATGTTTATTAAACTACATTTTAATCAATGTAATACTATTTTTTAATGTGTAATTAGGTGGTCGATCAACCAACTACCTCTTTAATTACCAAGCATTCTCTTTAACCTAGGTGCCACGTCCCCTATTTAAAATTTCTCGAAGACTATTCAATATGGATAGAAAGTAACAAAAATATCATACATCAATTGCTCAATGGTACAAATATATATTACGGAAAATACCATTTACGGAGATTTGAATCGAGATACCTGAACAAGGCATTAGTTCATTCTCGAGTTCTTGAATCGAGTGTAGTGGAATGATGAATTTATTTCTTCACCTTTTTGACAATAAATCAGAATTTTCGTGAAGAATAGGCGAATATACGAGAAGCCTTTATCATCAAGCGTGAGATCTTGCTTTCGTGAAATTAGGAAAATAAAACGAATTTCTTCTTGTCTTATATATATATATATATATATATATATATGTGTGTGTGTGTGTGTGTGTGTGAATTTCTTTATTTTTTTTAATGTTAAATTACTTTTTTAATAAATTTCTGATTTCGTTACTATACGAGATATTACATACGATTACTATCATTCTTCGCCTCCCCCCTTCCCCTCCCCACCCCTCAAGTGAAACAACACAAAATCCCAAAATGTTAGGTTGATGTTAGTGATTTATCGAGCAGATATAAATTCGTATATGGAGAAATGAGAATTAATTAGGGTTTAGATCAAGTCAGTTTACTTGCTGACCACATGGCATACAGTGGCCGGTCACAACGTTACGTTGCTCATATTATAATTGTTTTTTATTATAATACAATTGATCATGTTCTTTCTTTGCTTAATTGTGATTAATATTTGGACCGTCCATAAGTTTTTATTTATAGTATGATTCTTTATTTTGATTTTTTAAGAAACTAAGAAATAAGTCAAACTCATACTCAAAATTATAGATATGTGTTGTTGATGTATGTCATGTATTTATTCATGTTACATAGGTTCGATTAATGACAAAAAAAATATTTAAAGTATTTATTGACTTAAGTTAAAATGTTCAAATAAAATTTCGTAAAAATAGGACTAGAGAAAATAAATCGATATAAGTACGAGTTCTAAGTCGATTATTCGACTAATAAGTCAGAATTAAGTTGCATCAACTTACTTAAAGGGGAAATTTGTTCCTGTGTTTAGGAATTAATTAAGCGTAATTAGAATAGTTAAAAAAAGATACTTAAACCGACTACAAAGATCTTCATAGGTTCCAAAATCTCCATTTGATTTGACCAGTTTTTTTTTTAATTAATTAATTTGCTTTTTAAAAGACAAGAGATACCAAAATGTAGTTTAAAATCTTTGCTTGATCCGTTATATAGGATAAGAAGCAAGTTTTTATTTATATAATAATAAAATAAATATACTAACTACCTCATAATCACGTTTGCTTCTATGTATTATTTCACAATAAGTGGATTAGAAGTCGTTAAACACAGTCAAAACTCCATCAATTAGCAGCATTAATTTGTTTTGTTAGTTAGCAAATGGGGATAGCTAATCTTTCACTTTAATAATAGTGAGGGATTCAAACTTATAATATACATTTGATTCGGATAGATTTAAAAATTTTAAGTCTATGGATTAATTTGAAGATTCTCGATAAATTATTTATGCATAATCATTGGTTCACAAATATAAGGTTTTGATTAAAGTTATATACTAAGTTCTGTCAAATTCGTAACTAGAACTTTAGCTCCAGTACTTCTGCATATTAACGGCACACTGTCAGTGTACTTTAACATGTTGTAGCTAGTGTGTTACTTAATTTCGGTCAACTAATTAATTTCACTTATTATGAATAATTATTTGTAGTTATCTTTAAAATAATTTAATTAATTTTCTTCTATATAATTAGTATAGAAAGATTAACTTCTTAACTTCACAATAATTAATGAGGACAAAAAACATTTGGAACATGAAGGGAAGTGTATGACCAAAGATTATATTAAGAAAGAAAGAACTATTAATTAAGAATTTAAAGATAAAAAGAAAGAATTAGGAAATACCACATGAGCCCACATGGAGATGAATTTTAGAAACAAGAGAGAATATTTAGACTTCACTAAGACCATTGGCATGAAATTAGTCAAAGTAATTAATGGTTTTTGAATGATCTTAGTATATGAATTAATCATCTAATTATTAATTACTCCATAACTAGTTGCTTCTCTATTCAAACTTGTAAATCATGTTCTCTTGACCAACCTCTGTCCATTAATTCTTTTTTTTTTTTTTTGTAAATTTAATCATCATGGAATAATAGGGAACTTAATTATATAATTATCTATATTCTCTTCCTATAGTTAATTAAGTTGTTAATGACAAATTTATTATATTAATTTGTTCTTAATCCTGATTTTGACCAAAAAGTGTTGTTTGGACCGTTGCACCGAATTGGATGCTTATAACTATAATTCTAATTTATAATACTAATCATGAGTTACTGGAATTAATTAATTCTCCCTTATAATTCCATTTTTTAGAGTTGTTGCCAACCACACCTACTCATAATTTAACACAAATTTGAAGAACTTAAAAAGAAGATTATATAATGAAAAGGAATTAATTAACAAGTTGGATCTCATCATAATTAATTTATGATTAGTTGTGTATTTAGAAATCAATTTATGAACAACTAAATTAACTAATAAATAAATACACACCTATATATTAAAGAGAGTTTTCGAAATTGTGAAATACTGAATACCAACTTATTTTTTAAAAAACTATATAGCTACTCATATACTCCAATTCTCTCGATTTGTTTGACACTTGCCGATTATTATCAATTTCTGAAAAAACTAACTAAACTAATAAATACACACACACACACCAGTATTTCAGTCATAAATACTGAAAAGATTATGATGATTCATTCAGATTTACGGTCAAATCTTGACGATTATCATAACTTGTCATTAAGAAAAGTCTTTAGTTAATATCTCGGAAGGTAACTCAACTAAGAATGATTCACTCAAAAAGTCACTTTTCTTTGCTTTATAGCTCAAAAGTCACTCAACTATTGAAACACCAATAGTTGAGTGACTTTTGAGGTATAAAGCAAAGAAAAATGACTTTCTGAGTGAATCATCCTTGGTTGAGTAACACCAATAGTTGAGTGACTTTTGAGTTATAAAGCAAAGAAAAATGACTTTCTGAGTGAATAACTCTTAGTTGAGTGACCATCTGAGAAATTAACTCGAAAAGTCTTCAACAATATCAAGTAAGAAGCTATAATAGTGACTCACCAGAATTTTACACCCGATTCTAATAGAAAATTTTATTTTTGTGCAACTTTTTTAACTAGATCAAAATTTAAAGAATAACACTGAAAAGTCTGTATTTATATAAATCACTCTATTTTTAAAGAGAAAAAAATTGCAACTTAGTTCCACACGAGTGATATAAATTTGTACTTATGTAATGATCAAGATAGGTCGATTTTGTTCATTTTCTACAACAATTTAGATTTATTTAGCAATGAAATTGACTATACCCTTGGCTTCTTGTACAAAAGTCTTAAAGAGTCATTTTCATCCCTCAGCCATCAACCAAAAATTTCTTAGTCATACAACATTGTTGCAGAAGTAGTGACAAAAATATATGTATAATTAACATATAATTTATATATATGTATATTAAATTGTAATTATTTTTTACGAGAGGCCAAAATAAATCTAATTAATTGTTTTGTCCACAAGCTCATTTTAATAAGTTTGGATGGACTACAAACTCTTAAGAAGCCCATTTTAACAATTAACACCCCAAGCCCATTCTACAGTAGAAAGAAAATGAATAATTACATGGTATCGCAAACATATATAGTATAATAAATTACTATTAGTAGCTATAGTTTAAAATAATTATTATTTATAATTATATTTTAAAAATAATTACTATTTGTAATATCTCTCTTTCTCTCCCGGTCTCGCTTGCATCTCTTTCTCTCTCTCTCCCCTCTCTCTCTTTTTCTATTTCTTTTTCTTTCTCTCTCTCAACCTCTCTTTCACGCTCACTTTTCTTCTTCTTTTTCTCTCTTTCTCTTTCTCGCTTTCTCTCTCTCCCTCTCTCTCTCTCTCTCTCTCTCTCTCTCTCTCTCTCTCTCTCGTTCTCTTTCTCTTTCTCTCGCGCGCCGCTCCCTCACACCAATCACCCCAATTAATAACATCAAGTTATTGTAGATCTGAATTTATAGTGATTTTTCTGGGTAATAATACAAGTGTATGTCACAAAATAAAAGAGATAGATACAACGATACAACCTACAAATGAATGTTGTATCTGAACTTTTTTTTGGATTGTATTAGTGTGTCAAATAAATTTGAGAAAGTGTATGTGAGATACAAGTGTATCCAATAGTGCACATGAATGCAACAAGTGATACAAGAACGAATGAATACATTCTTTTGTAATTTTAGCTGTTTGTATCTTTGTATACATGCTAACTGTATTTATTGATAACGTAAATGTGTACATGAATACAAGTAGAATGAATGAATACAAGAAGAGCAGTTGAATACGATGTCTTGTAATTTTAGTTGTTTGTATCTTTGTATACACGGAGACTGTATTCATTGGTACAATATAAATGTGGACATGAATATAAGTAGAATGTATGAATATAAGTGATACAAGAGCGAATGAATAAAAATGCAGTTAGAGCTTTGTTGTTTTCTATCTTTGTGTACACGTAAACTGTATTCGTCGATACAGTCTGTATTCATCGATACAACAGGTATTCGTCGATACAACTAAATGCACTTATAAATACAATATGAATACAACAAAACTTGTTTGATACCCTCCAAAAAATTATAGAAATATAGAAAGGGGAAGGATGCTATTAAAATACAATATACAAAGAGGGAGAGAAAGAAATAGAGAAAGAGAGAGAGAGAGAGAGAGAGATATAGAGAAATAGCGAGAGAGGAGATTAGGCAAGAGAGAAAAAGAGAAAGAGGAAGAGCCATCGAGAGAGGAGAGAGAGTTTTTTTTTTTTGCCCTAATTTTTTTTTCTATAAATTGCATTATGAAAACTATAGCTAATAATGATAATTATATTTCAAATGATTATTATTTATGAAATTTTCTCGAAAAAAAATCCAAATTACCTTCCAGGTCCATACATGGAATTCTTCAAAACAACACCGGGAAAACCACCAAGACGGATAATTTTGTTCCTCATGCATAACTTATTCAACCGTTTAAATTTTGTGCGCCAATAATATATAATATCTTTACGTTATAAATGATAAAAATTATTTATAATATCATGTAATTATTTTTAACAAATCAAAATGATAACTTGAAAAATAAAGTAGATACTTCCTACTTTTTAAAATAAGTGGTGTTTTAGCTTTTAGATTTTGTTTCAAAGTAAGTGGTGTTTTTACATAATCAAGAAGATATTAATGATGCCTTCAATTTTTACCCTTATTTAAATTGAGAGAATTTTACATAATCAAGAAAATATTAAAGAGTTAAATTTTTTCAAGATATTTATTTGGGGTAAGTGAGAAAAAAATACATTTTTCTTTCTAAGAATGAGTAGTTTTCTTAAGGGGTGTATCCAAGCTAAATAAAAATAAAAAAAATAAAAATTTTTATTTCTTCATTTTTATTTCTTCATTTTTATTTCTTGCTTATAACTAAGTGAAGCATCATTTATTTTAAAACGCACTAAATAATTAATAGAGCTCATAATATAAATCAACAATTGTGAAAGAGATGGAAATATTAACTTGAAAAAAGATTGAGGGTGTGAAACATTGACTCAATATTATCCACGTGATTTACTGTCACATAGCATAAGGAAGAATCCAAAGGGTTTGAATATAAATAGAGTGAATAGAGTGGGGGACCTATTTTGCAAATAAAAAAGCAGGACCAGTTAACAGGTGAAATTCACAAGCCTAGCCTATTTCTTGTTCATGAACAAATTCAAATATGGTCCCTCAATTTATCCCATTTGGCACTATGTATCTGTCTTAACAAAATTAATTATAATCCCTTTTTGGATTGAGACTAATTTGTTCTACTTACTACAATTTTCTTTCTTTGACTAGAGTTCGTGATAAGAATTGGATTACTTTAAAAAAAATTAATGTAGAAGCAAAAATACAAAGATTATAGATAAAAAATTAAAAATAGACGAACCTTGAGAATAAAATCTATTCATTTCGAAAGCAAGTGTTAAGAATCGTAATTGATCTTAATATTCAAAATTAGAGAATTAAGGCTAATTATGATACTAATGGAGCTAATTCAAAACTTTAGAATCAAAAGGTGATCCTTGAATGGATCTACTTCTCCTCTGATCGATTTTCATTAAGAGGGTCAACCCAAGCTATTGCTCATAAGTAATCTCTTCCCAATCAATTGATTGAGATGATCCGAATCATAAAACTCTTAATTCAAAGAAATTAGAGATAACAATTAGTATAACACTAATTACCTTATTTAATTTATCAATAAAAATCAAAGATATCAAGTTAAAAATTAATTTTAAGTCTAAAGAATTTTTCTTATAAGGTTATAATATAAATCCCAAGTAGCCGCACACAAAAATATAAAAAAGATAAACCTCTCAAATAATGTTAATCTCGTCTAATAAAAATAACAAAATTTATTCCTCGTAGAGAAAACCTATCCCAAACAATATAAAATTTAAATTCTACTTTTATGAAAATAATAAATATTCAAACATAATTAGAAAACTTTTAAATTAAAAAATTTTAAACTAGAAAAATAAATAAAAATTAATATTGTACTTCTTCCCAAAACCACCTGAGAGAAAAGGAAACAAGTGTAAAAATTTGACACCAAATCTCACGGAAAAAAATGACCTTATATGTACCGTAAACATTTAATTATCATAAAATGGCCATAACTTTATTTATTAGCATAAAAAGTTCTTTTAATATTTATTGAATCGGTAAAAGTAACAATAAATGAATCAAAAATTGAGTAAAAAGGGGAAAATTTTAAGTTTGTTTTATTTAATTTTACATGACTTTTGATTAAAAAAGTGGAGTAAAACTAAAAATATTTTTAGGTGTCTTTATTTCACGTTATTTTTTCATTCTTTATCCTTTTTTTCTTTGCTAGAAATATTTTCTTTTTTTTCTTGTTCCCTTAAATATCACCATTAGAACTCCATTAGAACTTTGAGATTTCATTTTAGGTAAATATACAGTAATTTTTTTATGTATATTAAAAATATATATACACAACATATATTATGTATACGTACCCTAACACAAATAATATATATTTAGAATCAAATTATAACAATATATATCATCTAAATATATATATTAATTATGTATACATTTTCTTCATGTATATATATATGTATTTATTCATGATGCAAGACTTTTTGTAATTGCAGTTACGATTAAAATTATAGAGAAATTGTTTTGTGGTATTACACGTAATTCTTTCATTTTCCGAGGAGTTAAAAGATTACGGTTAAAATTCTTATATATACAATTTAAATTAGGGGTTGAAATCTTAAATCCTAAATTGTCGCCTAAGAAAAAACTGTAATGCGTAGTAATTTTTATGTATACTAAAAATATATACATATTGCTAATTTATGAGTGTATACATTTACTAGAATAGATACGCAGTAATTTTTATATATACTTTACAAAAATATATACAGAAAATATTTAGCAATAATTATTGTGCATTTTCTTTTCATGTATGTATACATAAATCGATTGTGTCAATCTGTTATGTATTTATAATCGCATGTATACATTATATATAGATACATTAAATTAATGTGTAATTTTAACTTTTTAATAATTTCTTATGTTTGTATAATCATATTTATAGTATCAAGAGTGTTTATTACTATGGGTATTTCAATCTGTTGTACACATATTTATATATACATTAAATTAATGTATACATTTTAATTTTTTAATTTTGTTTCTTCCCAATATATATATATATATATATATATATCTTTATAATCTTACATCGGTATACATTGGTTCGTATTCATGTATATATTTATTTGTAGTGACATTCGTTATTCCATATTCACCTAATAAATTAGTATGTATTTGTATTTGTATACATTGATTTGTATTTATTTAATAAAGTGGTATGCATTTATTTGCATTCATATCTTTTTTATAGTAAATATTAGTTCATATTTACGTAACAAATTTGTATATATAAATATAAAAATAAAATAATCAAATAATTATAATTTCACTTGAAATAAGAAACGAAAAATTAATTAGAATACTTTAACTAATAGTTACTCAAAATAAAATAGGACAACTTTAATAACTAGATCCCTAGTTGTAGGGATATCCAATAACAAAATAAGAGAGAAAAAAATTAAAATTTTAATTTTCGGGATAAAAAGATTAACTAGAGTATTTTAACTAATAATTACTTAAGATAATATGGGACAACTTTAATAACTAGATAAAAAAAATTGAATTTCTAGTTTTAGACGTAATATATATAGTAAATTTCTAGAATATATGAAAATTGATTTTATAATTGAAATACATTAAAGTGAAAAATTATAAAAACAACTCTTCCTTTTTTCAATGAATAAAAAGATTACAGTTAAATTTTTTTTTTACAATTTAACAAAAATTATTTTACTGCCTTTTGATTATAACTTAACAATAGTTAGAGATTAAAATTTTATTAGCATTTATTAAGTTATAAAAATGCTTATTATATTTAACAATTGCATTTTGTGTGAATTCCTCAATCTCACGCCTATGCAGTCTCTTCTCGGACATCAATTTGCGGCCATTATTGGCATGAATTGCACGTCCATTTCAGCCTCCTTTTGGGGCATGAATTGCAGCCCGTTTGGGCTTTATTCTCAGCCCACTTAGGCTGAAATTTCGGCTCCTCCTTGAGCTTTATGTGGCTCATTCTCTTGGGCGTCATGTGAATCCAATCTTTCTCTTATTGGATTTAGATTTGGATCATGAAATATGTGCAATATTTAGTTCACTCATCATATTATTTTAAAGTTTATTTTTGGGCTTTTTTTTATGATAAAATCTAAATAGCAGGTCGACAAAAATTACAATTTGCATCTTTAAATTCAATTGTTTTTATTTTTATTGTCATTTGAAATGTCGAATCATAAAATATTATATAAATCAATTTAATAGAAAAAATAACTATCAAGATCTTAACAATTCAAAATAATGATAATGTTTTTTCAAGATCAATGCAAAATATTTGCTAGTTTCATATTTCAATTTTTTCAATTTTACCTTTAGAATCTAAAACCATGCTAAAATGTGAAAATATTTATTGTTGTATGTTTCCAAAAAAATATATGGTTTAAAGTTATAATGCAAACTAATTCAATTAATACACTTAAGATTTCATCTCTTATTATACTTCATAAAATCAGTTTTAAAAGAACCATTATCATGAATATATTTCTATAAACATGGACATCAAAACTCAAGCTAAGGTTTCAACAAATGTTAAAGTAAACTACTCCTTCATTAAAGTTGAAGATCAAATGAAGAAAATTATATCCTCAAATAAAATAGTTGGTGATGATCTCGACTTGAATGTTGTGGATTGTGGATTTGACTTGAACAAGTTTCCATATGAAGGAGAAGAAGCATTTGAGAATGAAGAACTACAACAAACATTCTGGACAATGTATATTTTTTCTCAAATTTTATTAAGATTAGTTACTCTTCATAATTGATGGACTCAAGAAAGAGTACCTTGAAGGTGTGTTAGGCATTTAAAAATTTATGAGTTTGCTTTTGTCAATTTATGCAAAGGTGTATGAATAAGTAATGTTTGAAGATGTTTACGGTGATTGTTAAGTGTACATTTTTTTCATTTTATGTTTGATCAATCATTTACATTAAGTATTTACATTAGATATTTCTTCGCACAAACTACAATTTTCTATTCACGTTCGTCAATCACCACCATTCAATGAACATTATCATATAAACACATGAATTCACTGCTCAATTGTAGATCTGATTAACAATTTGTTACCATTATCCATAAACTAAAAACTAAATTTCCTCTAAATGATTGAGTACTCCATGTACCAACTCAAAACTACATTTCAGTTGAGTAGGAAATCAATCCTCTTTTTCTAACATAACTTTCTTAATACGTGGAATTTTATAATTATAGAAACCTCTTGTTCGCATAATTTTAACCCTGCGTGATTGTAATGTTAGAAAAATACTATTCGACATCGCTAGCGAAAAATCTTCATATGCCTTCACAACAACATTGATAAGTTGTTAGGCCGTTTTTTCCTTTTACAATTCCGCGCGTCCTTCTCATATTTTATAACTAATTTTTAATCCTTTGGGTGGTTACTCCAGCTCAACTTCCACGTGACCTTTTTTAAAATTACCTTTTTACCCAAGGAAAAATAATGCTCTACACCCTCTCTTCTAGGGTCTTCTGGTAACCATCAGCCCTATATTCCCTTTTCCGATATATATATATATATATAATTTAGTCTCTGTTCAGTCAATTATTTACTCCAACTTCTCTCAAAATCACAATTAAATCTATAGAAATGGCTTCGACTTCTCTTTTTGCCGTAGAAATAGACAAAGAAATTTTCAGTTTCTGCATGAAATGCAAAGTCTACCATCTCATCTGAATGAGCATGTTAATGAAGATGTCGAAGTTATTCGTGAAATCAAGAGAATGTGTGAATTGACTGCAAAAAGTATGCAGAAGCTATTTCAAGGAAATTATGAAGAATATGAAAAATTCAATCAAATGCACGCTGCTCAAATTATATCCGGGTATTTTGAAATATATTGGCAATCGGTGCGGGAGATTCAAAGTGAAAGTAGCTTTGCATTCCTTATGGAGGAAATCGATCTTATCAAGAAAAAGAAGATGAAGATGTTTGATTACTGTAAGTATCTCTTGAAAAATAAATTCGATAAATTCTTTGAGTGCACTGAAACATTTATTAGACAAGTATGTACTTACTATGCTATGGTAGCTTTTAATGTCTTGAACGATTATCAGAAGATTTGCCCCTACTATATTGTTGATTGTGATGAGAAGGCAAATAAATTACTTGATGCCAAATATATTGAGATAGCTCATTTGATGTCCCAACACATAGACGAGGAGAGGAACGCATTCATAACGCTAAATCCGAGGATATACGATCTGAAATTTGGGACAACAAACATGTTTTAATGGATGCCCTCTGGAAAGGGGAAACTCGTGTATTTGTGAATGAATATGGAGGTTTCAACATCGAGCACTTAACAGGTTATGATGGGATATTTTGGTAAATGCGTTGGAGGACTAGCTATTGTCCGTTGTGGTGAAGCGGTTCGCCGAGTATATAATTATGCGTTTATTATGGAGAATGATAAAAGAGGCTAATGATTTTGAAGGAGATATGTATACCCATATCAGTACGAAGTTGGTTCCTGAGGGACGAGTTGCACCGCCGGTATTCTGTAAACAACGACTGAGACTCCAAGAAAGTCTAGAGACCCTTCGTGCCAGCAAAAGTTAGGTTAATGTTTTTTTACCGTGATACTAGTGCTAAATCAGTATGGTTTCAATGTAGTCTAATTTTCAATGTTTCAGTCTTCTATCCTTTGAGTTCTTTACTGTGGGTTATTTTAAAGAAATAATAGTTTCTTTATCCTTTGTAAATATCTCACCGATTAGATTTAAAATGATGAGATGAAATGAACATTTGAATATACAATTTTATCTCGTAATTTCAAATCATGAGATGAAGTTTCAAATTTTTCAAAAAACTTGATTTGAAATTTCAAATAATGAAATGAGATTTTTTAAATACAAAATTTAATCCACAAACTTATATTTGTAAAAAAAAATTCACTATTTTATATATACCAAGGGAAGATTATATCAAAATTACATTTCACTAGGGAAATATTACAAAGAGAGAGACCAAGAGAAGATTAGAGGCTTTTGTTTTTGGGATGGTTTAACAAATGAAAGGTGAGGGCATTTATAGGCCTTCATTTCTTCAATGGACGATGTGGATCAATTCCACCTACTCCAATCTAACGAATCCTAATTCTCCTCCACCTACCCCCACCTACTCCTACTTGGGTTGGGCTTGTAAGTCCATTACACATTAGCCCAAAAAACAACAATCAAGATGAGCCCAAAACAATAATAAAAAATGAGCCCAAAAACCAATAATGTATACCCATATCAGTCCGAAGTTGGTTCCCGAGGGACGCGTTGTACTGCCGGTATTCTGTAAACAACGACTGAGACTCCAAGAAAGTCTAGAGGCCCTTCGTGCCAGCAAAAGATAGGTTAATGTTTTTTAACCGTAACTTGTGGTTTGACTAGAATGCAAATAATTGCCACAGAGATACTAGTGTCAAATTCATTATGATTTTAATGTAGTCTAATTTTCAATGTTTCGGTCTTCTATCCTTTGAGTTCTTTACTGCTCCTCTTGGGGAAATTCTAAAGAAATAATAGTTTCTTTATCCTTTGTAAAGATCACACCAATTTTATTTTCTGATTTAAAATTATGAGATGAAATGAACATTTGAACATGTAATTTCATCTCGTAATTTCAAATCATGAGATGAAATCTCAAATTCTTCAAAAAACTTGATTTAAAATTTTAAATCACGAGATGAGATTTTTTAATTTGATCCACAAGCTTATATTTGTAAAAAAGAGTCCACCATTTTATATATACCAACTATATTTACCAACTATTTATTTAATCAATGTAAACAACATTTGCCAACTATTATATTGGACATAATAGTTTGTCAACCATTTACTACGTGAGAGGATTATATTAAAGAGTAATACACTACAACTCATATTTAATTTTACTTTTTATTGAACTAAAATTCGATTCTTAAGTTGTATTTTTTTTAGAATGACTTTGTGATAGTGTATTATATTTTATTATGATTTTTTACTTATTTGGTAAGATTGTATAAGAATTTGGGCAATTTAAATAGTTTTTACAACTTATGGGGTTCTTATGTTCATTAGAAAAAAATACAACTTAAAAATCTCAAATTACATGTCCAAACAAAACTTCAAAACTTCATCTCATTATAATTTCATATCATGATTTCATCTCGCATAGCTAAATAGTTGTTAACACCCTATTTTGGCTCTTCACATTTTTGATTAATTATTTTAAGTTTTTGAAAATTTTAAATGAAATAAAAATATTAATTTTTTTTAAAAAAAATTATTTTAGATGCTATATTGACATTTTCATCAAAATATGTATATGTATACGCGCGCGCACACATATATATGTTATTTCTTACGATTTTTAAATATTAAAAGAATTTTTTTTTAAAGAGAAAAAGAAGAAAAGGTCAATACATACATACATACATACATACATACATATATATATGTTATTATATTTTCCATGTAAAAATAATATTTTATTTAAGTATGTATTTTAGATTATTAATTTTAGGTCGATTAGGATTTAAATTTTAATTTGACCCATTTTTGCGAATAAATATTTTATTTTATTTAAATTTGAAAGTTTAATTAAATTAATTGATAATAATTTTATCTTGAATTTTATTTTTACAAGCATGAAATGATTTATAATTTAATTGACGTTAAATTTTATAGTTTATATTATATTATTAAAAAAGTGACTTTGATTGAAATGAATTTAATTTTATTTTAAATTATAATTCTACCCACAATTTAATCGAAAATCTGCATAATTTCTCAATTCCTGTCAATATTTTTCAGCCAATCAATGTACGCCACTTAGACAATCACATGAATTGTGCTTCTTGCTCTTTAATTCTAGCCATCCAATTTGATCCAACAGTTTTCATTTTCCAATGTATATGACATATTTTTATTTATTTATTTTTTAAATAAGATTTGTATATTTGTTATATATTTATTTATTTCTTACTTTAATTCCTGATCGTTGATCCTTTGATCGCACGGTCTAAATTGATCTACCCGACCCGTACCCATTAACCCGACCCATACCGGCATAGCACCACCCAAAATCCCTACCCTCTCACACCCCATCCAAACACGATCTCCCCCACCACCCACCACCCTCGCTGTTCTCCTTTCTCTTCCAAACCCACCGCACAACCTTCTCTCCGCCACAGACCGCCGCCGCCCAGCCGTCTCCATCCCACACCGCCGGGACCACCGACCACACCTCCCAGCGACCCCCATCTCGCAAATCAGCCCCAGACCCGCGACCCCTCACCCCCGTTGAGCCAGACCCCACTCGAACCCGTCACTTCTCCTTGTTGGGACAACGGAATAACAACAATAAACACACACACACAAATTAACTGCGAGAAAATAGAGAAAAACGGAACACAAACGACACACAAGAATTTACGTGGTTCGGTCTCACGACCTAGTCCACAACTGCAATTAGGAGGAATTTTATTACTCTCTCTCTTGTGGTGTATAGATTACAAGTACAAGCTATCTATTTATAGAAATAGATTAGGGTTATTAGGGTTTCTAACGAGCCTAATTAATCAGGCCTCCACAAGCCCAACAATCTCCCACTTGGAGGCATGATAATCTTCAACTGCCATCCACTGTGAGCACTTGTACGTCTAGTAATCTCCTCCTCATCTTCCTGGTTGCAGCGGCCTTTTCATCAGTTAACCTGAAGGCCCGTTGAAGCTTCCCCAAGCTCCAACATCAGTCACGGCTAAAACTGCCCCTGACTCGTCCTCTGTCCCTACCGACTCCCACTTGCACGAACTGCCAAATCCTGGGATACTCTGAGAACAAACAACACTCTCCATAGTTAGCAGGTAATCATCCGGAGAGACTTTGACAGCTGGAACACTGGTTCTCTTAACCCACTGTCTGGTAACTCTGGCTGAAGTTTTAACTGGCTGACTGCCGATGCTCCCACTGCCACGAGAACCCCTGACTGGTTTACCTGAACCTTTCCAAGCACGTTCAACCTGAATCTGACCTGTGGCTCTGGGTTTATCTCCTGCAAAACGAACCTTCTTATGCCCACGAGACTCTGTGAACCTGATTTTGTTTCTCTTCTGATCTGGAACAGTCACTCCCTCAGATGGTAAATAGACCATATACAGCGAAGTCCGTTTCTTTCCTCGAGCTATGACCAAGTTCTCCTTCATCACCTTCCACTGCCCGTTTCCGAACTTAACATCGTGTCCCTCATCATCCAACTGCCCAACAGAAATCAACCGTTTCTTCAAGCTTGGAATCACTCGGACATCCTTTAAAGTCCACGAACCGACTGAAGTTTTCAGAATCATGTCACCCATGCCCGTTACATCAAGAACTTTATTGTTTGCTAGTCTTACCTTTCCAAAATCCCCTTCTTTCAGATTCTGCAATGCTTCACTGCTGTGGGTAGCATGAAATGAAGCACCAGAATCCATGACCCAGGAATCCACACTGCTCTCCATGCTACATATCAAGAGATCATTATGAGCATAGTCTCCTGCAATGTTAACTTGTTTATTATTCGGGCATTGATTCCTGAAATGCCCCACCTCCTTGCACGTCCAACACGTTACATCTGAGCGATCCTGAGTCTTCGACTGACTCCTTCTTCTGTTCCTGCTCCCACTACCTCTGCTATTTCTCCTTCCTCTGCTGACATTTAGCAATTCACTCGATGATTCCCCAGAACTCCTTCTTCTGACATCCTCGCCTAGAATGAGATCACGAATCTTCTCAAAAGTGAATCCATCGGGTCCCGCTGAACTGGTAACTGCTGTAACCGTTCCGGACCAACTGTCAGGTAATGACGATAGCAGTAGTAAGGCTTGAACTTCATCATCGAACTTAATGCCCACTGACGTAAGTCTGGCTAAGATTGAATTCATTGTATTTATGTGCTCGGTAACTAAACTGCCTTCCTTCATTTTTGTGTTCACCAATTCTCTAATCAGAAAGACCTTGTTTGTTGCAGATGGCTTCTCGTACATGTTAGACAGCGCTTCCATGACACCTTTCGCTGTCTTCTCCTTCAGAATGTTAAACACAACATTCTTGGTCAACGAGAGTCGGATAACCGCCATGGCTTTCCGATCCAAACCTGCCCACTCTGCATCAGACATCTTTTCTGGCTTGTCATCCAATACCATGTCTAACTCCTTCTGAACCAGCAAATCCTCAATTTGCATTTTCCACCAACTGAAATCTGCACCATCAAACTTTTCAACTCGATACTTCCCATCTTCTGCCATCTCAAACGACTAGATGAGGTACCCGGTACAACTGATCTCAGATCTTGGTAACTGCCGGTAAAAAAAATTTCTCCGGCGACTCGACCTCCTGCTCGACCTGTTGTTGCTCGCTCCGCTTCTCCGGTTGGCTGCACAGCAGGTAGCTGCTGCTTTCGGTTCTTCTCCAAGCGTCGGCTGCCCCTTTTTTTTTGTTTTTTTCTTTTTCCGGCGTCGGCTGGTCGCGGTGGCAGCAGCTCGCGATTGAGGCAGCGGCGACTGCTTTCTCTCTCTGGATCGGGGGCGGCGCTGCTGCTGCTCCGGTCGGCAGTTTTTAGTTCTTTTCCAAAAATTTTAGGTGATTCTCGCTAATTTTTTTTTTCGTGTGTATAACCTCGCTCTGATACCAATTGTTAGGACAACGGAATAACAACAATAAACACACACACACAAATTAACTGCGAGAAAATAGAGAAAAACGGAACACAAACGACACACAAGAATTTACGTGGTTCGGTCTCACGACCTAGTCCACAACTGCAATTAGGAGGAATTTTATTATTCTCTCTCTTGTGGTGTATAGATTACAAGTACAAGCTACCTATTTATAGAAATAGATTAGGGTTATTAGGGTTTCTAACGGGCCTAATTAATCAGGCCTCCACAAGCCCAACACTCCTGACCCCCCGAAGACCCCGAATTTTCGCTGACCATCTGTAGTAGGTAAGTAACCCCTTTTGTCAAACTTGTTTCAGATTTCTTCTCTCTTTTCTCACGCAATTGTTCCATCGAAGATTCAAAATTTGAATTCCCCATAGTCTTCTTAATTCCGAACCCCCCATCTTCTCCTATAAAAGGAGAACGCAGTGAGGGGAAAATATCATCCGAGACCTAGAGCAACACATACACACGCACTAAGCGGCACACAGCCACACACGCAGCCAAACACTCTATTAATCTTTTCTTTATTTTTCATATTTTTGGTGTTCCGATTCTTGGCCACAACTTACCCCTCTACTATCCTCTGTTGTTTGCTCGCCTTCGGAGTCGGAGAAGTTGGCCAAGGACGCAACGACTCACCGCTTCAATCGCTGACAACATCCGGTAATACTCCTTCTGCTATTTAATTTTTACAGCATTTCTTATTTGTTTTCAGCTAGTTCCATTTGTTTGGAATGAGTAGTAGCTGTCTTGATCGACTGGTTGTGAGAAAAAGTGTAAAGCAGAGCAGTTTTGGTCATTTTCGTTACACTTACATCTGATCATATATTCGTAGTGTACTTATAATTTGTGATTTAGCATGGAACAAGTTCTGGGTGGTTTTGAGCCTTTAAGTATTATCAATTGTCTGTTATGATGATCTTCGCAATATTTTGCTTGAATATTTGAACATAGCATGTAGCTGTTTGATATTAGTTGTGCACTTAAATGGAACTTCACCTCCTAACTTAGCATGAAAGACTTTATAAGTTTTAACTTTAAAGTACACTCAACTATATACATTGAGATCCTTACTGTGTTGTGTTCTGTTTGAACACAACAGCAGCATTTAAGAATGACTTGAACTGAATTTTCGAGTGTGACTTAAACAAGCATGAAATTGCCCTAAGTTAAACATTAGTTGGCAGATTTCTCACATGGTTAAGAGTTGTCTAAATTCGGTTTATTTATCATAATTAGCCAAGGAATAGTGGAAGTCGAATTTTCTTCTTTTTTTTTTGAATGACTGGTAATTATCTTCTTCATCGGTTTATCTTCTTCTTTTTTTTTTGGCGCAAACAATCCTAACTAGGTGAAATTAAAAAAAAAAAGAAAAGAAAATAAAGACGATGCAATGTGGTGGTGTCTTTCTTGAAGCTTCGGGAAGATCAAAACTGTTTAAATGTTTCTTTACGTCCCAATTTGGTAAAGGTGTCTTTATGTTTGGGATCTTGGATTTGATTTTTTACTCTCCCTTCGTTATTTTTCTTTACATGGCATCAATTTTGGAGCTGGAGTTCCTAATTTGAAACTCAATTTTGTCCCTCGGGCCAGCACCTAATACGATTTTTCCGCGGCTATTGAAGTGAAAAATTAGGGGTTAGAGCTCTGCTCAAGAGCCCTTTCCCCAACCATTAAAGTAAAGGCTCGACGAAGGGAGGGAGGTGCGGCGGGGGAAGGAAAACGCTTTCGGAGATCGAGATTTTTTTTTCATCGAAAACGAAACGAAGAATGCCGAGGATCGCCTACCTGAACTTGCTTATGCTCCCCTTTGATCGAGTGCTATTTCTATAAATAAGATTGAGTAAAAAAAAAAAGCTAAAATCAAAAAGAAAAAAGAGAAATTGAGCCATCTTTCCCGAGAGAGGCTGCCAACACTTCTAATTTCCTTCCTCACTACTTCCTTTATATGTTATTGATGATATTATTTGCTTACTCTCTGCATGTTTTATGTTTGTATGATGTTGAATGACCTCTTTGTTGGAGGTTTTTTTGTAAGCATGTTTCAAAACACTTTTTTTTTTAACTATTATATTTTCATTTAAAAATATTTTTCGGAAAGGGTGTGTGTATATATATATATATATATGCGGTATTCTTTTTTTTTTTTGTCAAGGCTAAATAACCGTTTAATATCCATTTTATACATATCCTTTAAATAAGTAGCTTGTTTTAGGTGAATTAGAATAAAAGAAGTAACAAATGATTTTTCTATTAAGGTCCAATAGTTAAATCCATCACCAGGCCTAAGTAGGTAAAAATCTGCCAAATGTTTGTTGAAAGTGGGCTGCTGGCCCAATTTTATATATATCTATTTGCTGATTTTTTACGAGAAAATTTCAGAAATGGCAATAATTTGGAAGAAATTAGGTTTAAGTGGTACAATTTAATTATTTATTTAAAATGACAATATTTTATGTGTTATGTATTATATTTAGAATGAGTAAACCTAACAAAATACAAATACAGAGAATTTGAGTGATTTTAGAGATTCAGTTACTATAAATCACGCAAGTGATAATTATTATGTTTCATTAATAATAAGATTCTAATAAAGGACAAAAATTTTATTTACCATAACTACTTATGAATATTTTTAAAAAAATATGTATTTCTATTAATATAAATTGTATCTATTTTTAAGTACATAATTATTCAGAATAAGATGTGCCTAGTAAGATGTATTTTTCTAAAAAAATACATTTGTATTTATATGTACTATTACTAAGACGTATTTTTTTTAAATTTAATATTTTTTATTGATAAATATATAACCATCAAATACAACACAATTTTATATATTTGAAAAATAATATGTATATGTAAAATATATACAGTGCTATGTATTTGAATGTACGCTATTGATGAGGCTTTGAATATTCAAAATATAAAATCTTAAAATTTTAAAAATGTACACGGTTATAAAAATAAATATCTAAATACATATAAAAAATAAATTATAAAGTATACAAATATGATTTTCAAAAACAAAAAATAAATCAACATGAGATTTCAAAATATCTTACAGATTTGGATTAAAAAAATAAATAAATATTTGCATGGATTAAAGAAAGATTTATTTTGAAATACAAAAAAATATATATTTAAAATTAAAAAAAGTTGAAATCAGGAATGGACTTACTTGGTTTTGCAAAGATTGCGTAACAATGACAGCGGAATTTGCGAGATTTGATGATGGTTAAAGGACGAAAAATAGGGGAAGAAGATGAAGACGTTGGAGAGACAAGAGAAGAAATGGGTTGGGTGGGAAGTTACTTGAGTAAATTAAGGAACACAGTTAAAAGTAAAAATATAAAGAAAAAAATAAAAAATGGCACATTAAATGAAATAAAGTCATTATATGTAATTTTTTTAAAGTATGATCATTATATGTAAATAATTTCTTAAATATGCTATGATACCTAATTTTTCCATTTTAGTCCCATTTGTCAGGTCCATTTCAGCACTTTTTCAAGCTCAAATATGAGGTATATTACTTTACACATATCATCTTGCAAACGCATTATGCATATGTAGTATTTTACAAATATACTTTACGTATTATTATAGAGTAAATATATAAAATTCCCCCAAACTTGTTCACAAAATTCACTTTAACTATTTAACTTTACGGGAATTTAAATACCTCCCTTAACAACTTTAAATTGAATTTTAATCAATCCTACCTTGCCCACACCAAGTCGCGTGTTATAATAACATCACTGGGGGCGTTATATCTTTATTTTCATAATTAAATTCACCAGGTTCATACCTATTTACATACATCGAATACGACGTGTTACATAAATCATGTTTTTCAATCATCTCAATCAGCTTGTCCTTGAATCGTGTCTATAGATTTAACTGTATCATTTTAAAGATGAACAATTTGACATCCATCGTGGGAATTGGACAATTGTGAAATTATTTTAACCCTTTTTACCTTACTATTTGCTAACTTGTCAAGGTTTGTTTTACGGTCATGACCATCCATAACAAATAATTCAAAGTTAACTAAGGCAACGACAATTTTCCCCTTAACAACGACCAGGCATCTTTTGCCCCTCAAAGGGAGCAAACTCTTCATACTGAAGGAAGTGAAAATCCCTCTGAATAGTACCATCAGCGGACTGCAAGGAGCCGAACTCCCAGTGAAATGGATCATTATGAGAATGATGGACAAAGGAATGGGGCGAACAATGGTCGTAGAAATAACGAGAGTATGGAGGAAAAGGCGGGGATTCTAACGACCTAACAAGTCAATATTATGGGGCACCTTTTGTGACAAGACCAATTGATGAATGAAGTTCCACAAGCAATGACAACATTCTCGAACAATGCAAATCCAATACTAGTAAATAGAGCTTCGATATAAAGGACTCTAGCTGTCACTCAAAATGAGTTGGTGGGGGTGGGGGGGATCCGATCAGGGAATGACATAGCCGGTGGTTTCGAGAGTGGGAACGGACCGGTGGATCTCTTCAAGGTTGAGTTGTTGAAATATGTGAAAGAGATTCACACCAGGATGGATCAAATCCTGGGAGCACCACTGGTCCTCAAAGGTCTGAATTCAATGAAGTACACCTAGCTACCATATAAGTCAAGTGTCGCACTAGCATAGATTCCAAAAAGGTTCAAAATATTGGATATTCCTAAGTATGAGGGAACCGCAAAACCACATGGGCACATAATGGCATATACAACCATTGTCAAAAGAAATGATTTAGCACCAAATCAGATCGAGTCAGCCTTAATAAAGAAATTTTGCAAAGCGCTCAACAAAAGGAGCCTTGACATGTTATTCCTATTTATAAGAACATTTTTATTGATTCTTTTGTTATGCTTGCAGACGCCTTCATTAAAGCCCCATAGCGGAGCCCGAAAGGCGCAAACTGAAAAGCGTATCTTCAA
Source organism: Datura wrightii (assembly GCA_035772735.1). Lineage (NCBI taxonomy): Eukaryota > Viridiplantae > Streptophyta > Magnoliopsida > Solanales > Solanaceae > Datura > Datura wrightii. The sequence goes on from JASDFA010000011.1 coordinate 4,689,381, forward strand.
GATGAAGCAGGACACTATGAAGCTGCTCAAAAAGTATATAATCTGATTCTAAAGGGAAAGGAAGATGCTACCATCGATACCCGATGGGTGGGCAGTAGAGGCCTTCGCCATGGCTCTCAACTCGTGAAGTTCAAATGTCTCACGGAATTGAAAGAAAGTCTATTAGAGTTTTCGGCGGTGAAATGGGAGATGTCCACAACCGGTATACATAAAAAAAAAATATACCTAGAGGATAATTAAATAAATCTATCAACGTTTTTCGCAATAAAAAATTGAGGTCGATCGGACTTCAATCGAAGACCTTCCAAGAGCCTGTTTGAACCTTACCCATTATCTTTAGGACCACAAACTTACTGATAAGGTAAGTTAGGGAAGGACTCGTGTCCCGAAGATAGAACAAAAGGACATATATGTCAGCTATATCTACATGTGGCTTTGTAGTTTGCTACACAAACTACACAGAGAAATATTCGCTAGAGTGCATAACGATATTTTTATATGGGGGCAATTGTATTGGACATCACATTTTAGGACTCGAATGGAGCTTTTCTGTTGGCCAGTGTATTATCTTTATTGCCTATAAATAATATCTAAACATACTTGTAAGAAGTTGGATCCTTAACAATACAAAAGCAATACATTCATATTCTTGCGTTTCAAGTTTTCTATATTTTATTAAGTTTTAGCTCTCGAGTGTTTCCATATCAACTTATCTTTAAATTTGAGACCGGTTACACTTTAGCATCACTGAATCCAGCTCAATCATCACGTAGCTAAGCTTTACTATTCCATTCGATCCAATTATTTTTCATCTGTCATTACAAAATTCATTTATAACATATATAACTACTAAAATACTAATCAAACAAGTTAAAATCGAGACGCATGTTCTTGACTCCATAATAATTCAATTGTACTATTTTCCCAGTAAACAAAGACTTAGTTGAGCTCGTCGACACTTGCAAATCAAGATTGTGCTTGGACGCACTTAAGGAGAAGAATGCCACTTATAAATGATGCCAAGCTTTTAATGAACAACCTAACCCAAAGTGAACAAACTACAATTTACTACTCCGTATATACAATCAATAAACCCAAGTACCAAACCGAAATTCTTAAAAATCAAACCAAACTACTGAATGTCCACCGCGGCAGGGCAATGACTTCCCAATTCCAACATAAGCTCTGTCCTTTTAGCTAATGACTGGCCAAAGGCTGCTTTTCAGCAATCAAAATTGCTTATTTTCTCAATATCAGTGACCAACAGAAAGGAAGAAAATGGAACTAAAGTAAAAATGAAAAAAATGAGACATCAGCCAATACTTATGAGATCATCAATACCATTCAGTGTTCTTACAATTGTTTGGATTCACATAGTACGTCAATGTTACAGCACAGAAACACAATGGCTCAAATGCAAGAAATAAAGTCAGTCAACTGAGCATGCTGCATACAAATTTTCCATCGGACATCACTAGCTTCTCCCCTTTAATGACTGTATCTAGTGGAAGCGGACTAAAACTCCGAGATGGGCCATAAAAATGAGGAAAGACATTTGTGTCATCGACAGCTTCATAAACCAACCCATTTCCAAGCTGCAACAAAATAAACCTATCATAACAGGAAAACTTCTCATCTGTTGATCAAACATACATATTTAGAAGATTAGAAAACTCAAATAAATCTTGATTGTATTATCAAATATGATGATCAACACACACGAGGAAAAAAAATTGGTTCTCATAAATGGTGAAGTCGGGAAGGCAATATGACTAGCCTTTTTAGCATCGATTTGCAGCAAGTACAAATCATCCTTAACATTCAGGAAAAAGTTCATCAAAGTTGGTTGAACCTGCAAGTTCACAATTTTCAAGTCAGAGTGATGACAAACAGACTCAACTAGATGCAATCTAAAGATAAAATATTTAAATGTTCTCATGAAAATGCAAAGTTACAACTTCAATTTTAAATTAGATCATTTTTTCCGCAACACATTAAGCTATATAGAACACAAATTGAACTATTGATTTCTTACATGCTTTAACGATCTCTAACTAATTGTGGAAATACTTCATTTTAAACATGTATAAGTTCCTGAAGATAGCCTACTTTTCTTCTTTTCCCTGTAAGGACTTCTGATTTTTGGGTGATAGTTGAGACCACAAATGCTAAATCATGAAAATACTCTCTACCTTCTTTAACTTGCATGTCATAATGAATTTACATGCTTCAAGATTATCTATTTACACATGGAATTTTATTAATTAGGAGTTCAAAACATAAAGTGCTCTATAACAGGTGATTTCCAAAGCAAGGAAATAGATAACTGAGCAACTGAGGCAATAAGAACTTGAAAATTATATCATGTGCGAGGTATAGTCTCATGTTAGCTGATTATTAATTAACAAACAAGTACCTCGAGCCTAATTAAAAGTTCTTCTATCTAGGGTCATGTCCTAAGTAAGCTGAGATATGCCATGTCTTGTCCAATCACCTCCCCAATTCTTCTTCGACCTATCTCCACCTCTCTAAAAATAGCTATAGTCAGTCTCTTACACCCGCTTACTGGTGCATCCGCGCACCTCCTCTTTACATCTTCAAACCATCTCAGTCTTGCTTCTCATCTTGTCCGTCCCGAAGGCCACCATCACCTTGTCTTGTATAACTTCGTTACTAATCCTATCTCTTCTAATATGTCGACACATCCAGTTGAGCATCCTTATCTCCGCTACGTTCATCTTCTGAACATGTGTGTTCTTGAATGGCGAGAAAAAAAGACTATTAAAGCAAATGAAAAAAAATTGCTTCTAGAATTACTATTGTACTACTAGCTACTATTTTACAACTTAAGCTTCCAAAGTCCTTATTTCTTGTCAAGCTAATCCATGCCAAATCATCAACTATAAATCAATTTTGTAACCTGAAATATGATTTTCGATATGGTTTGCTAAATATCTGCTAAATGGTATATCAGATAATGGTCACAGAGATACAGTTTTGCACAACCACTTCTTGACATTAGAAAGCGGCTACACATCAAAACCGGTGAAGTTAATATTGTTAGACCGTTCGCTGTACAAGATTCAGATGTCTCTATCAGCAGTTTTGTCTCCTCTGTACGCACTATGCTTTATGGAATAGGAAAAGTAGACGAAATGGGTGGGCGGCTAGACATTCCGACTTAGTTCTTATCAAAGGCAAGATGAAAACTGCTAACTATAACTCCAACCAGAATGATCTAACTGAATGTGCAATAATGAGCAAAAAAAAAAAAGAATCCAAGAGAATAGGGAAAGATAGACAAGCAGCAATTAACCTGGTCGAGCTTACTGAGATGAATGAAGCCGGTGGTTCGGTCAAGGTCCCCGCCAAAAGTGCTACCTGTTTTCTGCAGCAATTCCCACTCCTCCATCGTACTGATGCGGTAGACGAAATCTTCACTTCCATCCGCTCCCTTTCTCCCAGTCATCCCTCGAGTACTTAGAAGCGTCTGGAACGTTGAAACCCCCAACATTCACCAAGTTCGTTTATAACCTAGGCGGTCCCTTTTGGTGCTCTCTAGAGACAATTTAACTGAGGCCCGTTTGGAATCATTTAATTTGAGTGCAATGGAATATCTTATCCACTTTAATTTATTTGTTATCAAGTAATTGTAATTTTTTATTTGATCAATTAATTATACAGTTAGCATAAAATATTGAGAGGGGGAAGAGAATTGCTGTTAACTATATAATTACGAGATTAAAAAAATATTATAATTAATTAAATTAAAATATTATTAAATTAAAATATAAATATCAATTATTTTTATCAAGAGATAATATGTATCTTAAATACGTAATTGTCATTTATAAATATACTTATTTGTCAAATATTAACTTTTAATTTTTGATAATTAATTTTTGTTATAAAAATTTAATCTAACTGTGTACTTATAATTGTACAACCAAACATTACGCTCAAAATCACACTATAATTATATTACGATAAACAAACAGATCGTCATAATTACTATATTGTGTAATTACTAACCTAATAATATACCAATTTCTATATGATAAGTAATATATTTCACCTGAATATGGAGTATTAACATCTAATCAAGGTATTTTCATTTTTTCCTTTTCAACTTTTAACCGAACACAATAATTGAGATTCAAATATTGCAAAAAGAAAAAAGTTAATGCTACTCATGAATTTTTATAAGAAAGATTTCTTGAAAAATCAAGGCTTGGGCAGTTCTTTCGCTGAGCAGAGTAGAATGAAGAGAAATTTGTATTAGATGAATCAATGAGTTATCAAAATTTTCTTTAGTGCGGTTCGTTCGAGAAATTCCTATATCGCTATGTATCTCTAAGATGTTTAAAGTTTTCAAAACTCCCAGAGAAATCTTTAGAATTCCCATTACTTAACTTTCAATTCGCCTCTGATTATTTGTACTAATTATTGTTTATATATTTCAAAGAAGAAGAAGGATAAATAGTGTAAGAGCAGTACAAAAATATAGATATAGTTATCTCGGAAACATAATGGTATGAATCCCCATCCTATCAAAATATAGAAGCAGTTGCAGCACGAATGCAGTGGTCCCAAACGAAAGGACGTCAGTTCGAATAAATATGTATTAATATATAAGGCTGAAAAAAGTAATAGTAGTAAAACAATAACCACAGAGATAACCGAAGTAAGAGATGAGAATATAGGAGGACAGAGATAAATTGAAACTCTAAAACTTAAAACCAACTGTATCTCACCTCTATATGTCAATGCAACCATATATATGCATATGATTGTTATGCCTTCCCAACTGGCACGTCTTTCGGTCGTGGGTGCCTCTGCGTGACCAATAATACCAATAAGTGATGATCATATAATATCTGCCCAACCGATATACTAGTCGATGATAATCGGGTAGTATCATGACCCGTAGGCCTGCCGACCGAGAATGTCAATGCATAATGCAATCAACTGAGCCCATGTTGTAAATGTATAAATCATAACATACAATAGTACCTTAACTCAATAACTGCCCCTTAGATTACTCATAGAATAGTCTGTACTGACTCTCTAACATGAATTAGATTTATTCGTAAGTTGTGAAGAGATATGAAATGTAGGTACGTGGCATAAACATACCTCTGAGATTTCTATAGCGTAAGGAGTCTATTGGCCTTATGATTCTTCAATAGAGTGTTTCATATAATATTGAACTCATCGTTCTCACAAGCTCAACGAACGGAGACAGTCAATCAACGACCCTCGATGCCCAGCAAGCGATAATGTATGTAAAAGAAAACACCTACGCTTATCCTTATGCTGTAGAGACAATGTTAGTAATCAGTGGTGGTAGTACTGGCCTAGCATGGTCACTTGCCGTAGTGGTGTCGGTTATGGTGGGCTGTTAGTACCAGTTTTTAAATTAAAATTGTTAATCAAATTGAGAAAAAATATTAAATGACTGTGATAGAGGCATCTTTTAAGAAAATTGACTCCACCAAACCGTCTAGCGACAGTTTGTCCTGATAGATCTTGAAAAAATACACAAATAAAAAAAATGGGTAAAACGGATATACCGACCTAAAATTATGATCATTAAATTAATGTGCCACTAATGAACTCTTTTTCCGGCAAATATATTATAGTTTTAACAACATCATGTAAGATCTCATCAAAACACTTGCATCTCGGCAGTTCCTATTTTGTGATTCATGGACCAACACACACTGAAAAGCTTGAAAATCATAAATTCTCATTTATGTTAAAAATAATGATGCCGACCAAAAAAATTGATAGAGCGCTTGTCACCAGTCTTTGTAGGCTGGGCACAACCAATATTTTGGACCGAACGGAAATGGTCAATCTAATCTCGAGAAATTCTATGGGCTAACACACATCGAAAATTCTCATTTATGCAAAAAATAGTCATGCCGGTCAAAAAAGTTGATTGAACGCTCGTCACCAGGCCTTGTAGGCTGAAATTTGGGACCGAAGAGAGATGGTCAATCAAATCTTGAGAAATCCATGGGCAAACACACACCAAAAATTTTAAAAATCGTAAATTCTCATTTATGCAAAAAATAGTGATGCCGACCAAAAAATTAATTGAGCTCTTGTTAGCAGGTCTTGTAGGCTGGGCACAACCAAAATTTGAGGCGGAACGGAGACAGTCAATCAAATCTCGAGAAATCCATGGGCTAACACACACCGAAAATCTTAAAAATCATAAATTTTTATTTATGCAAAAATAATGATGCCGACCAATAAAATTAATTGAGCGTTTGTCACCAGGCTTTGTAGGTTGGGCACGACAAAAATTTGGGGCGAAACAGCAAATCTCGAGAAATTCATGAAATAACACACACCGAAAAGTTTAAAAGTCAGCAACATAGGTGCACTAGGCCAATGATGTCAGACCGATCGACACCGGGTGACACATATTGACTTATACCGAGGCCCAATGACCCTCGATTGATGCCCAGCGAGCGACAATGTGAAAGGAAACACCTCTTACGCCATAGAGACAATGCTAGTGATTGGTGGTGGTAGTACTGGCCTACCATGGTCGTTTGCCGTGGTGGTGTCGGTTGTTGTGGGTCTTTAGTACCAGTTTTAAAATTAAAATTGTAATTTAAATTGGGAAAAAATATTGAATAACTGTGATAGAGGCATATTTTAAGAAAATTGACTCCACCAACCTAGCAACAGTTTGTCCTCATGGATCTCGAAAAAGTACACAAAATGAAAAAAATCGGGTAAAATAGATATACCAGCCTAAAGTTATGATCATTAAATTCATGTTCCACTAATGAACTCTTTTTCTTAAAATTATATTATAGTTTTAACAACATTATATAAGATCCCATCAAAACTCTTGCATCTCGGCAGTTTCTATTTTATGATCCATGGACCAACACACACAAAAAATCTTGAAAATGGTAAATTCTCATTTATGCAAAAAATAGTGATGCCGGCCAAAAAAATTGATTGAGCTCTCATCACTAGACTTTGTTGGCTGGGAATAGCCAAAATTTGGGGCCGAACAGAGACGGTCAATCAAATCTCGAGAAATCCATGACCAAAACACACATAAAAAATCTTGAAAATGGTAAATTCTCATTTATGTAAAATATAGTGATGTCGGCCAAGAAAATTGATAGAGCACTCGTTATCAGGCCTTGTAGGCTAGGCACAACCATAATTTGTGGTCGAACGGAGACAGTCAATCAAATCTCGAGAAATCCATGGGCTAACACAACCCGAAAATCTTAAAAAATGTAAATTTTCATATATGAAAAAAATAGTTATGCCATCCAAATAAAATGATCGAGAGCTCGTCACCAGGCCTTGTAGGCTTCTCACAACTAAAATTTGAGGCCAAACGGGCAAGGTCAATCAATTCTCGAGAAATCAGTGGGCTAACACACATCGAAAATCTGAAAAATCGTAAATTCACATTTATAAAAAAAATAGTAATGCCGTCCAAATAAAGTGATATAGAGCTCGTCACAGGCCTTGTAGGCTTCACACAACCAAAATTTGGAGTCAAACGGAGACAGTCAATTAAATCACGAGAAATTCGTGTGCTAACACACTCCGAAAATCTCAAAAATTAAAAATTCTCATTTATGCGAAAATAGTGATGTCGTTCAAATAATGTGATATAGGGCTCGTCAACAGGCCTTGTAGATTGCGCACAATTAAAATTTGGGGCTGAACGGAGACGTCAATCAAATCTCGAGAAATCCGTGTGCAACACACACCGAAAATCTCAAAAATCGTAAATTCTCATTTATGCAAAAAATAGTAAAGTTGTCCAAATAAATTGATAGATTGCTCATCACCAGGCTTTGTAGGCTGCGCACAACCAAAATTTGGGTCAAACGGAGACGGTCAATCAAATTTAGAGAAATCTGTGGGCTAACACACACCGAAAATCTCAAAAATCATAAATTCATATATATGGGAAAATAGTGATGCCATCCAAATAAAGTGATATAACGCTCGTCAACGGGCCTTGTAGTCTCTGCACAGCCAAAATTTGCGGCCGAACGGAGACGGTCAATCCAATCTCGAGAAATCCGCGTGCTAACACACATCGAAAATCTCAAAAATCGTAAATTCTCATATATGAAAGAAAAAGTGATGCCATCCAAATAAATTGATTGAGAGCTCGTTACCAGGCCTTGTAGGCTTCGCACAGCTAAAATTTGAGGCTGAACGGAGACGGTCAATCAATTCTCGAGAAATTCATGGGCTAACATACACCAAAAATTTCAAAAATAAAAAATTCACATTTATGCGAAAAAATAGTGATGCCGTCTAAATAAAGTGATAGAGCGCTCGTCAACAGGCCTTGTAGGCTGCGCACATCCAAAATTTATGGTCGAACGGAGATAGTCAATCAAATCACGAGAAATTCGTGTGCTAACACACACCGAAAATTCTCAAAAATCGAAAATTCTCATTTATGCAAAAAATAGTGATGCCGTTCAAATAAAGTGATATAACGCTCTTCAACAGGCCTTGTAGGCTTCGCACATCCAAAATTTGGGGTCGAACGGAGACGGTCAATCAAATCTCGAGAAATCAATGAGCAATTACACACCAAAAATCTATAAAATCATAAATTCTCGTTTATGCAAAAAATAGTAATGCCGTCAAATAAATTGATAGAGTGCTCTTCACCAGGATTTGTAGGCTGAACACAATTAAAATTTGGGTCGAACGTAGACGGTCTATTAAATCTCGAGAAATTCGTGTGCTAAAAAACACCGAAATTATCAAAAATCGTAAATTCAGATATATGAAAAAAATAGTGATGCCATCCAAATAAAGTGATATAGCGCTCGTCAACAGGCCTTGTAGGCTGGGCACAACCAAAATTTTGGGTAGAACGGAGACGGTCAATCAAATCTCGAGAAATTTGTGTGCTAACACACCGAAAATTTCAAAAATCGTAAATTCTCATTTATGCGAAAATAGTGATGATGATCAAATAAAGTGATAGAGCGCTCGTCAGCAGGCCTTGTAGGCAGTGCATAACCAAAATTTGGGGCAGAATCGAGACGGTCAATCAAATCTTGATAACTCCGTAGGCTAACACATATCGAAAATTTCAAAAATCATAAATTATCATTTATGTGAAAAAACGTGATGCCGACCAAATAAAGTGATAGAGTGCTCGTCACTAGGCCTTGTAGGCTGCGCACAACCAAAATTTTGGGTTGAACGGAGACGGTCAAACAAATCTCAAGAAATTCGTGGGCTAACACACACCGAAAATCTTGAAAATCGTAAATTCACATTTATGCAAAAAATAGTGATGTAGACCAAATAAAGTGATAGAGCTCTCGTCACCAAGCCTTGTAAGCTGCGCACAACCAAAATTTGGGATCGATCGGAGACAGTCAATCAAATCTCGAGAAATCTACGAGATAATACACACCGAAAATTTTGAAAATCATAAATTCTCATTTATGCGAAAAATAGTGATGCCTATCAAAAAAATTGATAAACCACTCCTTACAGGACTAGTAGGCTGCGCACAACCAAAATTTGGAGTCGAACGGAGACGTTCAATCAAATCTCGAGAAATCTGTGGGCTAACATACACCGAAAATCTTGAAAATTGTAAATACTCATTTATGCGAAAAATAGGGATGCTGACCAAACAAAGTGATAGAGCGCTCGTCATCAGGCCTTGTAGGCTACGGACATCTAAAATTTAAGGCCGAATGGAGACGGTCAATCAAATCTTGAAAAATCTGTGGGCAAACACACACCGAAAATCTTGAAAATCGTAAATTCTTATCTATGCGAAAAATAGTGATGCCGACCAAATAAAATGATAGAGCCCTCGTCACCGGGACTTGTAGGCTTCACATAGCCAATATTTGAAGCTGAACGGAGACATTCAATTAGATCTCGAGAAATCCATGGGCTAACATACACCGAAAATCTTGAAAATCAAAAATTTTCAGTCATGTGAAAAATAATGATGCCGATCAAATAAAGTGATAGAGCACTCGTCACCAGGGCTTGTAAGTTGCGCACAACCAAAATTTTGGGCCCAACGGAGACGGTCAATCAAATCTCAAGAAATATGCAGGCTAACACACACTGAAAAGCTTAAAAATCGTATATTCTCATTTATGCAAAAATAAGTGATTCCGGCCAAACAATTGATATAGCGCTTGTCACCAGGCCTTGTAGGCTGCACACAGACAAAATTTAGGGCCGAACGGAGATAGTCAATCAAACCTTGAGAAATCCAAGGGCTAACACACACAGAAATTTTGAAAATCGTAAATTTTCATTTATTCGAAAAATAGTGATGCCGACTAAAAAAATTAATAGAGCTAACACACCGAAAAACTTGAAGTTGATAGAACGCTCGTCACCAAGCTTTGTAGCCTACGCACAGCCAAAATTTGGGGTTGAACAGCGACGGTCAAATCTCGAGAAATTCGTGGCCTAACACACCGAAAAACATACACCAAAAATTTGGGGCCAAACGGAGACGGATGATCAAATCTCGAGAAACCCCGTGAGCTAACATACACCAAAAATCGCGACAATCATAAATTCTCATTTGTGCGAAAAATAGTAATGCAGATCAACTATTGCGATAGGGTGCTCATCATCAGGCCTTGTAGGCTTCGCACAGCTAAAATTTCAGGCCGAACGGAGACGGTCGCTCAAATCTCAAGAAATTCGTGGGCTAACACACACCGAAAATCGTGAAAATCATTAAATTCTCATTTATGCGAAAAATGATGATGCCGATCAAATAAAGTGATAGGTAGCTCATCAGCAGGCCTTGTAAGCTGCGCACAGCCAAAATTTGAGATCCAACGGAGACTGGCGATCAAATCTCGAGAAAATCCGTGGGCTGACAGACACCGAAAATCGCCAAAATCGTAAATTCTTATTTATGCGAAAAATAGTGATGCCGATTTATGAATCGCGCTCAGAAAATGCGTCTTACAAATCGCATTCATTGTACGCAATTTGTGAACAACATTCACTCTAAGCGATTTATAAATCGCATTCAGCAAACGCGATTTATAAGTGACATTGAGTAAATCGCATACACCGAATACGATTTATAAGTCGCATAGAATTAATGCGACTTATAAATCGCGTACACTGAATTTGATTTATAAATCGCATACGGAGAATGCGTTTTACAGTTATATTCCTCCCACACGATGAAACTATCCATCATTTTTTATGGTGCGTATAAATTGTGTTCTATCAAAGATTTGTAATCTTGTTTCGCCAACGTGTATATAAATTATGTTTGTCGATGTGATTTATAATTTGTTTAAGGTGAATTTCTTTTAATAGTTTTAAAATATTAAAACTTCTTATCCAGAAAAACACGTTTTGTTCAAATTAAGAATTATTTAAGAAGAAAAGTTTTAGTGAATTTTAAATTACTAAATATTATGAGTTCTTACAATTTACAAATAACTAAGGAATCAACAGTTACAAATTTAATTAATTTTAAAGTTTTAAATATCAGAATAATAATTAATTAGTAAAAATAGTAAATGCCAAGTTTGTCTGTCGTATAGTCTTTTAATGAGATTATTTCAGCTCAAATTTGGGGTCGAACGGAGGCGGTCAGTGAAATCTGGAGAAATTCATGGGCTAACACACGCCGAATATATTGAAAATCATAAATTCTCATTTAAGCAAAAGGTGGTGACACCTGCCAAAAAAAGTGATAGAGCGGTCGTCACCAGGCCTTATAGGCTGGGCAAGGTCAAAACTTGGGGTCGAATGGAGACGATCAATCAATTCTCGAGAAATCCATGGAGTAAAACACGCCAAAAAGTTTAAAAATCAATAACATAGGCGCACTAGGCCAGTAACGACAGACCGGCCGACATCGGCCGACACGTGCTGACCCAGCCGAGGCCGAACGACCCTCGATCGATGCACGGAGAGTGACAGTGTGAAAGAAAACACCTATGATTATCCTTATGCGATAGAGACAACGCTAGAGATTGGTGGGGGTAGTGCTGACGAACAATGGTCGCTTGCCATGGTGGTATCGGTTGTGGTGGGTCATTACGACCAGTTTTTAAATTAAAACTGTTAACTAAATTGGAATAAATATTGAATGACTGTGATAGAGGCATATTTTGATAAAATTGACTCCGCCAAACCGCCTTGCGGCAATTTGTCCATATAGATCTCGAAAAAATACACAGAATAATTTTTTTTTGGGTAAAACAGATAATCCAGCGCAAAGTTATGATCATTAAAATAATGTGCCACTAATGAACTTCTTTTCTAGCGATTATATTACAGTTTTAACAACATTATATAAGATCTCATCAAAAGACTCGCATCTCGGCAGTTCTTATTTTGTGATTAAAGGGCTAACACACACCGAAAATCGCGAAGATCATAAATTCCAATTTATGAAAAATGGTGATGTCGATCAAATAAAGTGATAGGGAGCTCGTCACCAGGCCTTGTAGGCTGTGCGCACAGTCAAAATTTGGGGCCGAACGGAGACGGTCGATCAAATCTCGAAAAATCTATGGGCTAACATACACCGAAAATCGCAAAAATCGTAAATTCTCATTTATGCGAAAAATGGTGATGCCGATCAAATAAATGATGGGTAGTTTGTCACCAAGACTTTTAGGCTACGCACAACCAAAATTTGGGGCCAGACGAAGACGGCCGATCAAATCTCGAGAAATTCGTGGGCTAATATACACCGAAAATCGCCAAAATCGTAAATTCTCATTTATGCGAAAAATGATTATGTCGATCAAATGAGATGATAGGGCGCTTGTCATCAAGGTTCATACACTTGCGCACAACCAAAATTTGGGACCGAACGGAGACGACCGATCAAATCTCGAGAAATTCGTGTGCTAACATACACCGAAAATCGCCAAAATCATAAATTCTCATTTATGCAAAAAATGGTGATGCCGATCAACTAAAGCGATAGGGCGCTCGTCACCAGGACTTGTAGGTTGCGCATAGCTAAAATTTGAGGCCGAACGGAGACGGCCGATCAAATCTCGAGAAATCCGTGGGCTGACACACACCGAAAATCGTCAAAATCGTAAATTCTCATTTATGCTAAAAATGGTGATGCCGATCAAATAAAGCAACATGGAGCTCGTCACCAGGCCTTGTAGGCTGCGCACAGCTAAAATTTGGGACCGAAAGGAGACGACTGATCAAATCTCGAGAAATCCGTGGGCTAACATACACCGAAAATCGCGAAAATCACAAATTCTCATTTATGCGAAAAATGATTATGCCGATCAAATAAAGTGATGGGTAGCTCGTCACCAGGCCTTGTAGGCTACGCACAGCCAAAATTTGGGACCGAACGGAGACGCTCGATCAAATTTCGAGAAATCCGTGGGCTAACATACACCGAGAATCGCTAAAATCGTAAATTCTCATTTATGTAAAAAATGGTGATGCCGATCAACTAAAGTGATAGAGCGTTCATCATCTGACCTTGTAGACTACGCACAACTAAAATTTGGGCCCGAACGGAGAGGACCGATCAAATATCGAGAAATCTGTGGGCTAACACACACCGAAAATTATGAAAATCATGAATTCTCATTTATGCGAAAAATGATTATGCCGATAAAATAAAGTGATAATGAGCTCGTCACTAGGCCTAGTAGGCTGCGCACAACTAAAATTTGGGGCAAAACAGAGACGACCGATGAAATCTCGAGAAATTCGTGAGCTATCATACACCGAAAATCGCAAAAATGTAAATTCTCATTTATGCGAAAAATGGTGATGCCATCAACTAAAGTGATAGGGCGTTCGTCAGCAGGCCATGCAGGCTGCCCACAGCCAAAATTTGAGGCCAAACGGAGACAACTGATCAAATCTCGAGAAATCCGATGGCTAACATACCCCGAAAAATGCGAAAATTGTAAATTCGCATTTATGCGAAAAATGGTGATGCCGATCAAACGAAACGATAGGGCGCTCGTCACCAGGCTTTGTAGGATGCGCACAGCCAAAATTTGGGGTCAAACGGAGACAGTCAATCAAATCTCAAAAATCTGTGGGCTAACAAACACCGAAAATCGTGAAAATCAAAAATTCTCATTTATGCGAAAAGTGATTATGCCGATCAAATAAAGTGATAGGTAGCTCATTACCAGGCCTTGTAGGCTGCGCACAGCCAAAATTAAGGACTGAACGGAGACGACCGATCAAATCTCGAGAAATCCGTGGGCTAAACTACACCGAAAATCGCGAAAATTATAAATTCTCATTTATGAGAAAAATAGTTATGCCGATCAAATAAAGTGATAGGGCGCCCGTCACCAGGCCTTGTAGGCTGCACACAGCCAATATTTAGGGCCAAACGGAGGCGGACAACCAAAACTCAAAAAATCCGTGGGCTAATATACACCAAAAATCGTGAAAATCGTGAATTCTCATTTATGCGAAAAATAGTGCTGCCGATCAAACGAAATGATAGGGCTCTCGTCATCAGGCCTTGTAGGCTGCGCACAGCCAAAATTTGAGGCCAAACGGAGACGGTTAATCAAATCTCGAGAAATCCTTGGGCTAATATACACCGAAAATCGCGAAAATCGTAAATTGACATTTATGAGAAAAATAGTTGTGCCGATCAAATAAAGTGATAGGGCGCCCGTCACCAGGCCTTGTAGGCTGTGCACAGCCAAAATTTGGGGCCAAACGGAGACGGTCGATCAAATCTCGAGAAATTTGTGGGCTAACATACACCGAAAATCGCGAAAATCATAAATTCTCGTGTATACAAAAAATAGTGATGCCGATCAAATAAAATGATAGGGCGCCCGTCAGCAGGCCCCGCAAGCTGCGCAATGCAAAAATTTAGGGCCGAACGGAGGCGGTCAATCAAATCTCGAGAAATTCGTGGGCTAACATTCACCGAAAATTGCAAAAATCATAAATTCTCATTTATGCGAAAAATAGTAATTCCGATCAAACGAAATTATAGAGCGCTTGTCACCAGGCCTTGTAGGCTGCGCACAGCCAATATTTGGGGCCAAACGAAGACGGTCAATCAAATCTCGAGAAATCCGTGGGCTAACATACACTGAAAATCGCAAAAATCGTAAATTCTCATTTATGAGAAAAATAGTTATGCCGATCAAATAAAGTGATAGGGAGCCCGTCACTAGGCCCCCCAGGATGCGCAAAGCCAAAATTTGGGCCGAACAGAGGCGGTCAATCAAATCTCGAGAAATCTGTGGGCTAACATACACCGAAAATTGCGAAAATCATAAATTCTCATTTATGTGAAAAATAGTGATGCCGATCAAATAAAATGATAGGGCGCCCGTCACCAGGTCCCCCAGGCTGCGCAAAGCCAAAATTTGGGGCCGAACGGAGGCGGTCAATCAAATCTCGAGAAATCCGTGGGCTAACATACATCGAAAATCGCAAAAATCGAAAATTTTTATTATGCAAAAAATAGTGATTACGATCAAACAAAATGATAGGGCTCTCGTCAGTAGGCCTTGTAGGCTGCGCACAGCCAAAATTTGGGTCCAAACGAAGACGGTCAATCAAATCTCGAGAAATTCGTGCGCTAACATACACGAAAATCGCAAAAAACGTAAATTCTAATTTATGCAAAAAATAGTGATGCCGATCAAACGAAATGATAGGGCGATCGTCACCAGGCCTTGTAGGCGGCAAACAGCCAAAATTTGGGGCCAAACGGAGACAGTCAAACAAATCTCGAGAAATCCGTGGGCTAACACACACATAAAACCGCGACAATCGTAAATTCTCATTTATGAAAAAAATAGTTATGCCGATAAAATAAAGTGATAGTGCGCCCATCACCAGGCCTTGTAGGCTGCGTACAGCCAAAATTTGGGGCCAAACGAGGACGGTCGATAAAATCTTCAGAAATTCGTGAGCTAATATACACCGAAAATCGCGAAAATCGTAAATTTTCATGTATGCAAAAAATAGTGATGCCGATCAAACGAAATGATAGGGCACCCGTCACCAGGCCTTGTAGGCTTTGCACAACCAAAATTTGGGGCCAAACGGAGGCGGTCAATCAAATCTCGAGAAATTCGTGGGCTAACATACACCGAAAATCGTAAATTCTTCTTTATTCAAAAAATAGTTATGCCGATCAAATAAAGTGATAGGGCGCCCGTCATCAGGCGTTGTAGGCTACCCACAGCAAAAATTTGAGCCAAACGGAGACGGTCAATCAAATCTCAAGAAATCCATGGGCTAACATACACCGAAAATCGCGAAAATCGTAAATTATCATGTATGCGAAAAATAGTGATGCTGATCAACCGAAATGATAGGGCGCCCGTCACAAGGCCTTGTAGGCAGCGCACAACCGAAATTTGGGGCAAAACGGAAACGGTCAATCAAATCTCGAGAAATCCGTGGGTTAACGTACACCGAAAATTGCGAAAATCGTAAATTCCTATTTATTCAAAAAATAGTTATGTCGATCAATCGAAATGATAGAGCGCTCGTCAGCAGGCCTTGTAGGCTATGCGCGGTAAAAATTTGGGGCCAAACAGAGACGGTTGATCAAATCTCCAGAAATCCGTGGGATAACATACACTAAAAAGCGCGAAAATCGTAAATTCTCATTTATGCTAAAAATAGTGACGCCGGTCGAATAAAATGATACGACGCCCATCACCAGGCCCCGCAGGCTGTGAAAAGCCAAAATTTGAGGCCAAACGGAGGCGGTCAATAAAATCTCGAGAAATCCGTGGACTCTAATACACTGAAAATTGAAAAAATTATAAATTTTTATTTATGCAAAAAATAGTGATTCCGATCAAACGAAATGATAGGGCTTTCGTCACCAGGCCTTGTAGGTTGTGCACAGCAAAAATTTGGGGCCAAACGGAGTCGGCCAATCAAATCTCGAGAAATCCGTGGGCTAACATACACCGAAAATCGTAAATTCTTCTTTATTCAAAAAATAGTTATGCCGATCAAATAAAGTGATAGGGCGCCCGTCACCAGGCGTTGTAGGCTACCCACAGCAAAAATTTGGGGCCAAACAGAATCGGTCAATCAAATCTCGAGAAATCCATGGGCTAACATACACCGAAAATCGCGAAAATCGTAAATTCTCATGTATGCGAAAAATAGTGATGCTGATCAAACGAAATGATAGGGCGCCCGTCACAAGGCCTTGTAGGAAGCGCACAGCCAAAATTTGGGGCCAAACAGAAACGATCAATCAAATCTCGAGAAAATCCGTGGGCTAACATACACCGAAAATCGCGTAAATCGTAAATTCTCATTTATAAGAAAAATAGTTATGCCGATCAAATAAAGTGATAGGGCGCCCATCACCAGGCCTTGTAGGCTGTCCACAATAAAAATTTGGGGCCAAACGGAGACGGTCGATCAAATCTTCAGGAATCCGTGGGCTAACATACACCGAAAATTGCAAAAATCATAAATTTTTATTTATGCAAAAGATAGTGATTCCGATCAAACGAAATGATAGGGCTTTTGTCACCAGGCCTTGAAGGCTGTGTACAGAAAAAATTTGGGGCAAAACGGAGACGGTCAATCAAATCTCTAGAAATCTGTGGGCTAACATACACCGAAAATCGTAAATTCTCATTTGTGCGAAAAATAGTAATGCCGATCAAACGAAATGATAGGGCACTCGTCACCAGGCCTTGTAGACTGCGCACAGCCAAAATTTAGGGCCAAACGGAGACGGTCAATCAAATCTCGAGAAATCTGAGGGCTAATCTACACCGAAAATCGCGAAAATCGTAAATTCGCATTTATGAGAAAAATAGTTATGCCGATCAAATAAAGTGATAGGGCGCCCCTCACCAGGACTTGTAGGATGTGCACAACCAAAATTTGGGCCAAACGGAGACGGTCGATCAAATCTCAAGAAATCCGTGGGCTAACATACACCAAAAATCGCAAAAATCATAAATTCTCATGTATGCGAAAAATAGTGATGCAGATAAAACAAAATGATAGGGCGCCCCCAACCAGGCCTTGTAGGTTGCGCGCAGCCCAAATTTGGGGCCAAAGGAGGCGGTCAATAAAATCTCGAGAAATCTGTGGGCTAACATACACCGAAAATTGCGAAAATCGTAAATTCTTATTTATTCAAAAAATAGTTATACCGATCAAATAAAGTGATAGTGCGCCCCTCACCAGGCCTTGTAGGCTGCCCACAGCAAAAATTTGGAGCCAAACGGAGACGGTCAATCAAATCTCGAGAAATCCGTGGGCTAACATACACCGAAAATCGTAAATTCTAATTTATGCGAAAAATAGTGATGCCGATCAAACGAAATGATAGGGCGATCGTCAGCAGGCCTTGTAGGCTACGCAAATCCAAAATTTGGGGCCAAATGGAGACGGTCAATCAAATCTTGATAAATCCGTGGGCTAACATACATCGAAAATCGCGAAAATCATAAATTCTCATTTATGAGAAAAATAGTTATGCCGATAAATTAAAGTGATACGGCGCCCGTCACCAGGCCTTGTAGGCTGCGCACAGCCAAAATTTGGGGCCAAACGGAGACGGTCGATAAAATCTCCAGAAACCCGTGGACTAACATACACCGAAAATCGCAAAAATCGTAAATTCTCATGTATGTGAAAAATAGTGATGCCGATCAAACGAAATGATAGGGCACCCGTCACCAGGCCTTGTAGGCTGCGCACAGCCAAAATTTGGGGCCAAACGGAGGCGGTCAATCAAATCTCGAGAAATTCCGTGGGCTAACATACACCGAAAATCGCGAAAATCGTAAATTCTTCTTTATTCAAAAAATAGTTATGCCGATCAAATAAATTGATAGGGCGCCCGTCACCAGGCCTTGTAGGCTGCGTACAGTAAAAATTTAGGGCCAAACGGAGACGGTCGATCAAATCTCCAGAAATCCGTGGGCTAACTTACACCGAAAATCGCGAAAATCATAAATTCTCATGTATGCGAAAAATAGTGATGCCGATCAAACGAAATGATAGGGCGCCCGTCAGCACGTCTTGTAAGCTGCGCGCAGATAAAATTTTAGGTCAAACAGAGACGGTCAATCAAATTTCGAGAAATCCGTGGGCTAACATACACTGAAAATCGCGAAAATCATAAATTCTCATCTATGCAAAAAATAGTGATGCTGATCAAGCGAAATGATAGGGCGCTCATCACCAGGCCTTGTAGGCTGTGCACAATAAATATTTGGGGCCAAACGGAGACGGTCAATCAAATCTCGAGAAATCCATGGGCTAACATAAACCGAAATCGCGAAAATCGTAAATTCTCTTTTAGGCGAAAAATAGTGATGTCGATCAAACGAAATGATAGGGCGATCGTCATCAGGCCTTGTAGGCTGTGCACAACAAAAATTTGGGCCAAACGGAGATGGTCAATCAAATCTCAAGAAATCCGTGAACTAACATACACCGAAAATCGCGAAAATCGTAAATTCTTCTTTATTCAAAAAATAGTTATGCCGATCTAATAAAGTGATAGAGCGCCCGTCACCAGGCGTTTTAGGCTGCCCACATCAAAAAATTGGGCCAAACGGAGACGGTTAATCAAATCTCGAGAAATCCAGGGGTTAACATACACCGAGTATCGCGAAAATCGTAAATTCTCATTTATGCGAAAAATAGTTATGCCAATCAAACAAAATGATAGGGCGCTCGTCACAAGGCCTTGTAGGCTGCTCACAACAAAAATTTGGGGCCAAACGGAGACAGTCAATCAAATCTCGAGAAATCCGTGGGCTAACATACACCGAAAATGGCGAAAATCGTAAATTATCGTTTCTGAGAAAAATAGTTATGCAGATCAAATAAAGTGATAGGACGCCCATCACAAGGCCTTGTAGGCTGCGCACAAAAAAAATTGGGGCCAAGCGGAGACGGTCGATCAAATCTCCAGAAATTCGTAGAGTAACATACACCGAAAATCGCGAAAATTATAAATTCTTATTTATGCGAAAAATAGTAATGCCGATCAAATAAAATGATAGGGCGCTCGTCACCAGGCTCCGCAGGCTTTGCAAATCTAAAATTTGGGGCCAAACGGAGGCGGTCAATCAAATCTCGAGAAATCCGTGGGCGAACATACACCGAAAATCGCAAAAATCATAAATTTTTATTTATACGAAAAATAGTGATTCCGATCAAACAAAAATATAGGGCTCTCGTCACCAGGCCTTGTAGGCTGTGCACAGAAAAAATTTGAGGCAAAATGGAGACGGTCAATAAAATCTCGAGAAATCCGTGGGGTAACATACACCGAAAATCACAAAAATCATAAATTTTCATTTATGAGAAAAATAGTTATGCCGATCAAATAAAGTGATAGGGCGCCCGTCACCAGGCCTTGTAGGCTGCGCACAGCAAAAATTTTGGGCCAAACGGAGACGGTCGATCAAATCTTCAAAAATCCGTGGGCTAACATGCATCGAAAATCGCAAAAATCGTAAATTCTCATGTATGCGAAAAATAGTGATGCCGATCAAACGAAATGATAGGACGCCCGTCACCACGTCTTGTAGGCTGCGCGCAGATAAAATTTTAGGTGAAACGGAGGCGGTCAATCAAATCTCGAGAAATCCATGGGCTAACATACACTGAAAATCGCGAAAATCGTAAATTCTCATTTATGCGAAAAATAGTGATGCCGATCAAGCGAAATTATAGGGAGCTCATCACCAGTCCTTGTAGGCTGTGCACAACAAATATTTGGGGCCAAACGGAGACGGTCAATCAAATCTCGAGAAATCCGTGGGCTAACATAAACCGAAATCGCGAAAATCGTAAATTCTCATTTATGCGAAAAATAGTGATGTCGATCAAACGAAATGATAGGATGCTCGTCACCAGGCCTTGTAGGCTGTGCACAACAAAAATTTGGGGCCAAACGGAGACGGTCAATCAAATCTCAAGAAATCCGTGTGCTAACATACACCGAAAATCGGAAAAATCGTAAATTCTTCTTTATTCAAAAAATAGTTATGCCGATCTAATAAAGTGATGGGGTGCCCGTCACCAGGCGTTGTAGGCTGCCCACATAAAAAATTTGGGTCAAACGGAGACAGTCAATCAAATCTCGAGAAATCCAGGGGCTAACATACACCGAGTATCTTGAAAATTGTAAATTCTCATTTATGTGAGAAATAGTTATGCAAATCAATCGAAATGATAGGGCACTCGTCACCAGGTCTTGTAGGCTTCGCACAGCAAAAATTTGGGGCCAAACGGAAACGATCAATCAAATCTCGAGAAATTCGTGGGCTAACGTACACCGAAAATCGCGTAAATCGTAAATTCTCATTTATAAGAAAAATAGTTATGCCGATCAAATAAAGTGATAGGGCGCCCATCAACAGGCCTTGTAGGCTGCGCACAATAAAAATTTGGGGCCAAACGGAGACGGTCGATCAAATCTGCAGGAATCCGTGGGTTAACATACATCGTAAATCGCGAAAATTGTAAATTCTCATTTATGTCAAAAATAGTGATGCCGATCAAATAAAATGATAGGGCACCCATCACCAGGCCCCGCAGGCTGTTCAAATCCAAAATTTGGGGACGAACGGAGGCGGTCAATAAAATTTCAAGAAATCTGTGGGCTAACATACACTGAAAATCGCAAAAATCGTAAATTTTTATTTATGCAAAAAATAGTGATTCCGATCAAACGAAATGATAGGACTCTCGTAATCAGGCCTTGTAGGCTGTGCACAGAAAAAATTTGGGGTAAAACGGAGACGGTCAATCAGATCTCGAGAAATCTGTGGGTTAACATACACCGAAAATCGTAAATTATCATTTATGCGAAAAATAGTGATGCCGATGTCACGCCCCGCCTTGGGGGTATGACTGGCACCTGGTGCCCTACTAGGACCTGAACTACTGGACTGCTAAGCCTAGGCGCATCTGGTACCTGCCTGGCTCTGATTCACATTTCTGGAAACAAAGGGCTATATAACGGCTGTAAACACAGCCTCCGGCCCATTGGCCTATAGCCTCCTGTACCTGTAATAACAGCTGACCAGAACAAGCAACTATAGGGAAGCCTATGCGGGCCGACAAGGCCACCATGCTGTCTAGTTATCTGCATTCAGCGATAAAATACTAGAAGGCTACGTGACCGGCAAGGTCACCACTACTGTCAAACTTATGGCCCCACACGGCCAACATAAAAGAAGCAAGAGTACTAACAGCTAACACTGCACGGCCTCACACGACCGGCTCAACTGACCACAGGGAAATATGCAGACTGCAAGCCTCTAGGAATAGCAATAGAAATGATCGGGACAGGGCCCCGACCTACCCATACTATATAACAACAGAAACTGAAGTACACCTCTGGAATTCAGTCTCCGGATAACAGGAGCTGAATGCTCAACGCTGACAGGAATCACGTGGTGTCACCTGCTCGTCTATGAGTACCTGCAGGCAAGTAATGCAGTGCCCCACCGGGCGTCAGTACCGCTGGTACTGAGTATGTAAAGCAATAACTGACAACAAAATCTGAAAGCAATAATGTAACTGATAAAACTGAAGTAGAAGGAATAACTTAACTGTCTGATAATGTAAACCTTACCTTCTCTCAATCTTTACTGGAAGGGATGAGAGTCATACCTGGAAACGTATCGTGCTACTGCTGATCTACTTGTATCTAACATAACATGGCATAACATGAAATAACATAACATAGCAGACACAAACCTTACCCGGCCCCCATAAGCCGGGAGGTACAACCAGCACAGAATCTATACCCCTACCCCGGTCATCCCATCTCCTATACTGGCTGTAAGCATCCTGTCGGTCCCCTGGGTATGCACTTGGGCTCGCTGAGCCCCTGAATATAACTGCATCTGAGTCCGGGGGACTCCTGAATCTGCACCCGGGCGTATCCGCTCGACTGGGGTGTGTAAGGGCCGATCAAGGCACAAGTATGGGGAAAACTGGCATCCCATCTTCGTCCCCTGGCGGGACGGCATGCCACTCCGTAGAGTGACGTATCCTCGTCCTCTGGCGGACGAGTCGATGCAGCTATTAACCCATGGCGGTCATGGATGCTAGGTGATCCAACCCCAAACAATACAACGGTCTCAACTGGTAATACTGTCTGGGTATCTCACATGCTGAGGCTAATAGGGATAAAGTATCATATATATTACATGTTGGGCTACTGATAGTAATCTGTACGTATTTAATACGTGCTGAGGAAAGTAAAGATGTATAAATATGAATATAGTCTCCTGCCGGGTTGTACTGGGCAAATGCTATATAAGATAATGTTTCTGCTGAAAACTCTGCTGTTTGCTAAGTTTCTGTATACACTATATGCTGGACTAGTGATAGAAATATGTACACACTTGATACATGCTGAGGTTGGAAGTACTATATATATATGTACGAATATAGTCTTTCTGCTGAACTATGTTGTATACTGATTTTCTATAGTAACCTGATTTACTATTCCTGACATGCTTTCTGAACTTCATTTTAGCCTGCTATTCTATTTCTGAAGTGCTTTACGGATACTGTCCTACTCCGCGGGGTTTCAGCTGAACACAACAATATCTTAACATGGCATACTACATCACACATTGAATATACTGGGCAACCTCTAACGCTTGCGTTAGAATCTATATCATACTGATAGGTTTCATACACATTACAACCCAATGTTTCTCACATCGTACCAACATTCATAATAACGCAACATTTGACTTCTGAACATTCTACTGGTCCGTAATTTGTTACACTACACTGATATTACTTAACTTGCCGAAGGAAACTAACTTTACATACCTTATCTTCGACTATTCGTCCGTCGGACGAGGCTCGACCGGTACTTCAACTATTTTCTCCCAACTGCATTCATAAATACGTCAATCAATACTAAATGCAGCTTTATTGTAAAGAGCAACGTTACTTTCGATATAGTTTGTAGCCTAAACTTAGGCTTATCGAAAGACGGTCGAAAACTCGCTATTTTCCAGCGGCCCAGAAGGGAGAAGTATTCACTTCTCAGCTAGGAACACATAGACATTAATTTAGAGCAATTCTACTTACTTTAGTTCGGTGGCTCGCCGATTCGTCGGCCATATTTCGCGAAACTAATTCAGTAGAAATGCTCTCTGCTGCTAAATACTCGGGTATCTGGGATTAATTTGAGTTTGGGCAGCGTTTGGCAGCGTAATCAGACGAAAATATTTAATTTTCTTCGTCTTCCTCGGCTTCACTGCGTTTCTCTGGAAATTTATAAGTATGAAATGATTTTAAACCGAAGTGGGGGCTTATATACTTGAGCCTGAACTTGGGCAACGTGTCACGGAGCCATCGCGGAGGCCTCACCTCCGTGACACGCTGCCATCGCGGAGAGCTCTGCCTCGGCTCCTCCCGCGATGGTTCGACGGGCTTCTCGTCCGATCTTTTCCCGGGCCTTTCTCCAACACGTATGGCCTTCAAATATGCTTAACCAACGTGGGAATAGGTCATCTGAGTGCCGGGAATTCTACGGGGTGTAATAGACGATCAAACGAAATGATAGGGCGCTCGTCACCAGGCCTTGTAGACCGCGCACAGCCAAAATTTGGGGCCAAATGGAGACGGTCAATTAAATCTCGAGATATATGTGGGCTAACATACACCGAAAATCGCGAAAATCATAAATTCGCATTTATGAGAAAAATAGTTATTCCGATCAAATAAAGTGATAGGGCGCCCATCACCAGGCCTTGTAGGCTGCGCACAGCCAAAATTTGGGGCCAAACATAGACGGTCAATCAAATATCGATAAATCTATGGGCTAACATACATCGAAAATTGTGAAAATCATAAATTCTCATTTATGAGAAAAATAGTTATGTCGATAAAATAAAGTGATACGGCGCCCGTCACCAGGCCTTGTAGGCTGCGCACAGCCAAAATTTGAGGCCAAACGGAGACGGTCGATATAATCCCCAGAAACCCGTGGGCTAACATACACCGAAAATCGCAAAAATCGTAAATTCTATTATATGCGAAAAATAGTGATGCCGATCAAACAAATGATCGGGCACCCGTCACCAGGCCTTATAGGCTACACACAGCCAAAATTTGGGCCAAACGGAGGCGGTCAATCAAATCTCGAGAAATCCGTGGGCTAACATACACCGAAAATCGCGAAAATCGTAAATTCTACTTTATTCAAAAAATAGTTATGCCGATCAAATAAAGTGATAGGGCGACCATCACCAGACCTTGTAGGTTGGCCACAGCAAAAATTTGGGGCCAAACGGAGACGGTCAATCAAATCTCGAGAAATCCATGGGTAATATACACCGAAATCGTGAAAATAGTAAATTCTCATTTATGCGAAAAATAGTTATGCCAATCAAACGAAATGATAGGGCGCTCGTCACAAGGCCTTGTAGGCTGCGCACAACAAAAATTTAGGGCCAAACGGAGACGGTCAATCAAATCTCGAGAAATCTGTGGGCTAACATACACCGAAAATGGTGAAAATCGTAAATTCTCATTTATGTAAAAAATAGTTATGCTGATCAAATAAAGTGATAGGGCGCCCGTCACTAGGCCTTGTAGGTTGCGCACAACAAAAATTTGGGGCCAATCGGAGACGGTCGATCAAATCTCCAGAAATTCGTGGGATAACATACACCGAAAATCGCAAAAATTAAAAATTCTTATTTATGCAAAAAATAGTAATGCCGATCAAATAATATGTAACTAGGCTTCGTAGGCTTTGCAAAGCTAAAATTTTGGGCCGAACGAAGGCGGTCAATCAAATCTCGATAAATCCGTGGGCTAACATACACCGAAAATCGCAAAAATCGTAAATTTTTATTTATGAGAAAAATAGTTATGCCGATTGATCTTAGGCTAAAATAGCATGCCGGAATGATGCTTTATACCTTAATGTAGTCTTGTTTATCTAATGTATTTTATACATTTTCATGTAATTTTATATAAATGTGAATATATGTGCTAACCAACATGATTAGTCCTTGTTTTGTAGGTTTCAATGATTTGGAGGAACTAATTTATAAGTTAGTGAAAGAAAGGAATGTAGTTGGAAGCAATCGGCGAAAGTCGGTAAGGCCTAGGCATGGCAAGCGAGCAGATGCGGCAGCAGGCAGTGCTCCAGCGCGCCAGCAACGTGCCACGGCAGGCCATCCCCGCGCCAAAGGAGTGTCAACGCGCTGCCCAAGCAGCGTGACACGCTGCAAACGCGTCAAGAAGGCTGCCTAGGGTCGATTTTGGGTGATTTCCAGAGAGCCTTCGCGTTACCTCCGTGTCACGGAGGCAGTGCTCCGCGATACACTCTGTGACACGGAGTCGTTCCACGACAAGCTAAATTGGGCACGTTTCTCATTTATTATAAATAGGTCCCTTAGCTCCTAATTCCATTTGGTCACTATTTTATTCTGGAAAACTACCTAGGAGTGAAGGGAGAAGTGGGAGAACTCATCTAGGGTTTGTCATATTCCCTTCTCATCTACCAAATTCATGTAAGTATGTTAGTTGTAGTTTTACGAATATGAATGGCAAGAACCCTTCCTCTAGGGTTGAAGCCATGAATTATGATTGTGATTTTACGAAATTGTTTTGAAATTAAGTTATTGATTGTTGTTTTCGTCTTGCATTCTGGATTGTTGGTTGTTTTTATGATTGATCACCATGAAAACATATACGTTAGCTTGGGCAATTGCTTGAGAAAGAATTACCTAGGTCAGGACATGAGAATGTAAGGAGCATGTTTGTATCTCACGATATAATTTCGTGTTAGGATAGAAATATACCTAACACCTTGCTTGGTTGATAAAACGGGGGTTATTAAGAGACCAACTTAGGATTATCACATCACCACTCGAAGAAGTAGTTGTGAGGGTAAGTTGAGTTAAATGGTTAGACACACGAAAGTCCCTAATTGTTTCCCCGTAAACCACAACATAATTAATTGCCCGCGAACTAGAAATTAGCATCCTCGCTCACAATGATGCAGTGAGGCTAGTTTGCCGTGTTTAGAGGCTCGAAAGACCATGAACATGCAATTCTAATTATGTGAAATAATAATCGATAGTTTCATACTTAACCCATTGCAAATCGTAGCATCGCATGATTATCTGGTTTTAACTCTATGTTGCTCCTAGAGTGCATTCAGAATATTTCGTTGTCCAAATTTAGACTTAATTAAAAATCTCCCTCGAAAACTTCTATAACCAACATATTTTGGTATTTAAGATCACACTTGTAATGGATAGTTAGAGGAATGGGTCCAGTCCCTGTGGGTTCGACATTCCGGTTCTTAAAAAGAGCCACTACATTACTTGCACGACCCGTACACTTGCGGGCACGCCACCGATCAAATAAAATGATAAGACGCTCGTCACCAGGCCTTGTAGGCTGCACAAAATCAAAATTTGGTGTCGAACGGAGGCGGTCAAACAAATCTCGAGAAATCCGTGGGCTATAACATACACCGAAAATCGCCAAAATCGTAAATTTTTATTTATACGAAAAATAGTGATTCCAATCAAACAAAATGATAGGGTTCTCGTCACCAAGCCTTGTAGGCTGCGCACAGCCAAAATTTAGGGCCAAACGGAGACGGTCAATCAAATCTCGATAAATATTTGGGCTAACAGACACGAAAATCGCGAAAATCGTAAATTATCATTTATGCGAAAAATAGTGACGTTGATCAAATGAATGATAGGGTGCACGTCATCAAGGTTCATAGGCTACACACAACCAAAATTTGGGGTCGAACGGAGACGGTCAATCAAATCTCGTGAAATCAGTGGACTAACACACACCAAAAATCGCGAAAATCGTAAATTCTCATTTATGAAGTGATGGGGCACTCCTCACCAGGGTTTGTAGGCTGCGCACGGCCAAAATTTGGGGCCGAAAGGAGACGATTAGTCAAATCTCAAGAAATTCGTGGGCTAACACGCACTGAAAAATTTTAAAGTTAGCAGCAGAGGCGCACTATGCCATTGTAGACAGACCGGCCGACATCGGATGACACATGCTGACCTATGCCGAGACCCAACGCCCATCGAACAATGCCCAGCGAGCGAAAATTTAAACGGAAACACCTATGCTTATCCTTATGCTATAAAGACAATGCTAGAGATTGGTGGTGGTAGTGCTGGCCTACCATGGTCGCTTGTCATGGTGATGTCGGTTGTGGTGAGTCGTTAGGACCAGTTTTTAAATTAAAATTGTCAACCATAATGGGAAATATGTTTAATGACTGCGATAGAAGCATATTTTGAGAAAAAAAGACACAAAATAGATCTCGAAAAAATACACAAAATGAAAAAAAATCATGTAAAACGGATAATCCAGCCGAAAGTTATGATCATTAAGAAAATGTGCCACTAATGAACTCTTTTTCCGTCGATTAAATTACAGTTTTAACAACATTATGTAAGATCTAATCAAAATATCTCATCTCGGCAGTTCTTATTTTGTGAATAAAGAGCTAACACACACCGAAAATTACGAAAATCGTAAATTCTTATTTATGCGAAAAATGGTTATGCCGATCAAATGAAATGATAGGGTGCTCGTCACCAGGCGTTGTATGCTGTGCACAGCTAAACTTTTAGGTCAAACGGAGACGGTCAATCAAATCTCGAGAAATCTGTGGGCTAACATACACCGAAAATCGCGAAAATTGTAAATTCTGATTTATGCGAAAAATACTGATGTCGATCAAACAAAATGATAGGGCACTCGTCATCAGGCCTTGTAGGCTGTGCACAGCAAAAATTTGGGGCCAAACATCTGTGGCCTAACGCACACCGAAAATTCTGAAAATCGTAAATTCTCATTTATGCGAAAAATAGTGATGCCAATCAAACGAAATGATAGGGCGCTCGTCACCAGGTCTTGTAGGCTGTGCGCAGCCAAAATTTTGGGGCCAAATGAAGACGGTCAATCAAATCTCAAGAAATCTTTGGGCTAACATACACCGAAAATTGCAAAAATCGTAAATTCTCATTTATACGAAAAATTGTGATGCCGATCAAACGAAATGATAGGGCGCTCCTCACCAGGCCTTGTAGGCTGTACACAGCAAAAATTTAAGGCGAAATAGAGACGGTCAATCAAATCTCGAGAAATCCGTGGGCTAACATACACCGAAAATCGTGAAAATCGTAAATTCTCATTTCTGCGAAAAATAGTGATGCTGATCAAATGAAATGATAGGGCGCTCATAACCAAGCCTTGTAGGCTGTGCACAGTAAAAATTTGGGGCCAAATGGAGATGGTCAATCAAATCTCCAGAAATCCGTGGTCTAACATACACCGAAAATCGCAAAAATCATAAATTTTTATTTATGCAAAAATAGTGATGCCGATCAAATGAAATGATAAGGCGCTCGTCACCAGGTCTTGTAAGCTGCGTACAGCCAAAATTTGGGGCCAAACAGAGACGATTAATCAAATCTCGAGAAATTCGTGGGGTAAAATACACCAAAAATCGCTAAAATCATAAATTCTTATTTATTCGAAAAATAGTTATGCCGATCAAATGAAGTGATAGGGCGCCCATCCCCAGGCCTTGTAGGCTGCGCAATGCCAAAATTTGGGGCCAAACGGACACGGTCAATCAAATTTCCAGAAATTCGTGGGCTAACATATACCGAAAATCGCAAAAATCGTAAATTCTCATGTATGCGAAAAATAGTGATGCCAACAAAACTAAATGATAGGGCGCCCGTCACCAGGCCTTGTAGGCTCTGCACAGCCAAAATTTGGGGCCAAACGGAGGTGGTCAATTAAATCTCGAGAAATCCGTGGGCTAACATACACCGAAAATCGCGAAAATCGTAAATTCTTATTTATTCAAAAAATAGTTATGATGATCAAATAAACTGATACGGCGCCCATCTGCAGGCTTGTAGGCTGCACACAGTCGAACTTTGGGGCTAAACGGAGACGGTCAATCAAATCTCGAGAAATCAATAGGCTATAACATACACCGAAAATCGCAAAAATCATAAATTCTTATTTATGCAAAAAATAGTGATGCCGATCAAACGAAATGATAGGTCGATCGTCATCAGGACTTGTAGGTTGCGCACAGCCAAAATTTGGGGCCAAACGGAGACGGTTAATCAAATCTCGAGAAATCCGTGGGCTAACATACACTGAAAATCGCAAAAATCGTAAATTCTCATTTATGGGAAAAATAGTTATGCCGATCAAACGAAATGATAGGGCGCTCGTCACCAGGCCTTGTAGGCTGCGCACAGCCAAAATTAGGGGCCAAACGGAGACGGTCAATCAAATCTCCAAAAATCCGTGGGCTAACATACACCAAAAATAGCGAAATGCGTAAATTCTCATTTATGAGAAAAATAGTTATGCTGATCAAATAAAGTGATAGGGCGCCCGTCACCAGGCCTTGTAGGCTGCGCACAACCAAAATATGAGGCCAAATGGAGACGGTCAATCAAATCTCGATAAATCTGTGGGCTAACATACATCGAAAATCGCGAAAATCATAAATTCTCATTTATGAGAAAAATAGTTATGCCAATAAAATAAAGTGATACAGCGCCCGTCAGCAGGCTTTATAAGCTTCCCACAGCAAAAATTTGGGGCCAAACGGAGACGGTCAATCAAATCTCGAGAAATCCGTGGGCTAACATACACCAAAAATCGCAAAAATCGTAAATTTTTATTTACGCGAAAAATAGTGATTTCGATCAAATGAAATAATAGGGCTATCGTCATCAGGCCTTGTAGGCTGCGCACAGCCAAAATTTGGGGTCAAACGGTGACGGTTAATCAAATCTTGAGAAATTCGTGGGCTAACACACACGAAAATCGCGAAAATCATAAATTCTCATTTATGCGAAAAAAAGTGATGCTGATCAAATGAAATGATAGGGTGCACGTCATCAAGGTTCATAGACTGCGCAATCCCAAAATTTGGGGCCGAACGGAGACAGTCAATAAAATCTCGTGAAATCAGTGGGCTAACACACACCGAAAATCGCGAAAATAGTAAATTTTTATTTATCCAAAAAATAGTGATTCCGATCAAACGAAATGATAGGGCGCTCGTCACCAGGCCTTGTAGGCTGTGCACAGCAAAATATTGTTGCCAAATGGAAACGGTCAATCAAATCTCGACAAATCCGTGAGCTAACATACACCGAAAATGGTGAAAATCGTAAATTCTCATTTATGCGAAAAATAGTGATGCCGATCAAATAAAATGATAGGGCGCTCATCCACAGGCCTTGTAAGCTGCGCACAGCCAAAATTTGGGGCCAAACGGAGACGGTCAATCAAATCTCGAGAAATCCGTGTGGTAACATATACCGAAAATCGTGAAAATCATAAATTCTCATTTATGAGAAAAATAGTTATGCCGATCAAATAAAGTGATAGAGCGCCCGTCACCATGCCTTGTAGACTGCGCGCAGCCAAAATTTGGGGCCCAACGGAGACGGTCGATAAATTTCCAGAAATCCGTGGGCTAACATACACCGAAAATCGCGAAAATCATAAATTCTCATATATGCGAAGAATAGTGATGCCGACCAAACTAAATGATAGGGCGCCCATCACCAGGCCTCGTAGGCTGCGCACAACCAAAATTTGGGGCCAAACGGAGGCGGTCAACCAAATCTCGAGAAATCCGTGGGCTAACATACACCGAAAATCACAAAAATCGTAACTTCTCATTTATACGAAAAATAGTGATGCTGATCAAACGAAATGATAGGGCGCTCCTCACCAGGCCTTGTAGGCTGCACACAGCCAAAATTTGGGGCCAAACAGAGACGGTCAATCAAATCTCGAGAAATCCGTGGGTTAACATACACCGAAAATCGCGAAAATCATAAATTCGCATTTATGAGAAAAATAGTTATGCCGATCAAATAAAGTGATTGGGCGCCCGTCACCAGGCCTTGTAGGCTGCGCACAGTCAAAATTTGGGGCCAAAAGGAGACGATCAATCAAATCTCGAGAAATCCGTGGGCTAACATACACCGAAAAATCAAGAAATCGTAAATTCTCATGTATGCTAAAAACAGTGATGCCGACCAAACGAAATGATAGGGTGCCCGTCACCAAGCTTTGTAGGCTGCGCACAGCCGAAATTTGGGGCCAAATGGAGGCGGTCAATCAAATCTCGAGAAATCCGTGGGCTAACATACATCGAAAATCTCGAAAATCGTAAATTCTTATTTATTCGAAAAATAGTTATGTCGATCAAATGAAGTGATAGGACGCCCGTCATTAGACCTTATAGCTGCCCACAGCAAAAATTTGGGGCCAAACGGTGACGGTCGATCTAATATCGAGAAATCTGTGGCCTAACATACACCGAAAATCGTGAAAATCATAAATTCTCATTTATGCGAAGAATAGTGATGCCGATCAAACGAAATGATAGAGCGCTCGTCACCAGGCCTTGTAGGCTGTGCACAGCAAAAATTTGGGGCCAAACGGAGACGGTCAATCAAATCTCGAGAAATCCGTGGGCTAATATAAATCGAAATCGCGAAAATCGTAAATTCTCATTTATGCGAAAAATAGTGATGCCGATCAAACGAAATGATAGGGCGCTCCTCACCAGGCCTTGTAGGCTGCGCACAGCCAAAATTAGGGGCCAATCGGAGACGGTCAATCAAATCTCGAGAAATCTGTGGGCTAACATACACCGAAAATCGTGAAATGCGTAAATTCTCATTTATGAGAAAAATAGTTATGCTGATCAAATAAAGTGATCGGGCGCCCGTCACCAAGCGTTGTAGGTTGCGCACAGCCAAAATTTGAGGTCAAATGGAGACGGTCAATCAAATCTCAATAAATCCGTGGGCTAACATACATCGAAAATCGCGAAAATCATAAATTCTCATTTATGAGAAAAATAGTTATGCCGATAAAATAAAGTGATACGGGCCCGTCACCAGGCCTTGTAGGCTGCGCATAGCCAAAAATTTGGGGCCAAACGGAGACGGTCATTCAAATGTCGAGAAATCCGTGGGCTAACATACACCAAAAATCGCAAAAATTGTAAATTCTCATTTATGAGAAAACTAGTTATGCCGATAAAATAAAGTGATACGGCGCCCGTCACCAGGACTTGTAGGTTGCGCACAACCAAAATTTGGGGCCCAACGGAGACGGTCGATAAAATCTCCATAAACCCGTGGGCTAACATACACTGAAAATCAGTGGGCTAACATACACCGAAAATTGCAAAAATCGTATATTTTTATTTTTTCGAAAAATAGTGATTCCGATCAAACGAAATGATAGGGCTCTCGTCAGCAGGCCTTGTACGCTGCGCATAGCCAAATTTTGGGGCCAAATGGAGAGGGTAAATCAAATCTCGAGAAATTCGTGGGCTAATATACACGAAAATCGCAAAAATCGTAAATTCTCATTTATGCGAAAAATAGTGATGCTGATCAAATGAAATGATAGGGTGCACGTCATCAAGGTTCATAGGCTGCGCATAGAAAAAATTTAGGGCCGAACGGAGATAGTCAATAAAATCTCGTGAAATCAGTGGGCTAACACACACCGAAAATCGCGAAAATCATAAATTTTTATTGATGCAAAAAATAGTGATTCCGATCAAACGAAATGATAGACCGCTCGTCACCAGGCGTTGTAGGCCGCGCACAACTGAAATTTGGGGCCAAACGGAGACGGTCAATAAAATCTCGAGAAATCCGTGGGCTAACATACACCGAAAATGACGAAAATCGTAAATTCTCATTTATGCGAAAAATAGTGATGCCGATCAAATGAAATGATAGAGGGATCGTCCCCAGGTCTTGTAAGCTGCGCACAACTAAAATTTGGGGCAAAACGGAGACGGTCAATCAAATCTCGAGAAATTCGTGGGGTAACATACACCGAAAATCGCAACAATTGTAAATTTGCATTTGTGAGAAAAATAGTTATGCCGATCAAATAAAGTGATAGGGCGCCCATCACCAGGCCTTGTAAGCTGCGCACAGCTAAAATTTGGGGCAAAACGGAGACGGTCAATCAAATCTCGAGAAATCCGTGGGCTATAACATACACCAAAAATCGCAAAAATAGTAAATTTTTATTTATTTGAAAAATAGTGATTCCGATCAAATAAAATGATAGGGCGCCCGTCACCAGGCCCCGCAGGCTACGCAAAGCCAAAATTTGAGGCCGAACGGAGGCGGTCAATCAAATCTAGAGATATCCGTGGGCTAACATACACCGAAAATTGCAAAAATTATAAATTTTTATTTATGCGAAAAATAGTGATTCCGATCAAACGAAATGATAGGGCTCTCGTCACCAGGCCTTGTAGGCTGCGCACAGCCAAAATATGGGGCCAAACGGAGACGGTCAATTAAATCTGGAGAAATTCGTGGGCTAACATACACCGAAAATGGCGAAAAAAGTAAATTCTCATTTATGCGAAAAATAGTGATGTCGATCAAATGAAATGATAGGGCGCTTGTCCCCAGGCCTTGTAAGCTGCGCACATCCAAATTTTGAGGCCAAACGGAGACGGTCAATCAAATTTCGAGAGATCCGTGGGGTAACATACACCAAAAATCGCGAAAATTGAAAATTCACATTTATGAGAAAAATAGTTATGCCGATCAAATAAAGTGATAGGGCACCATCACCAGGCCTTGTAGGCTGTGCACAACCAAAATTTGGTGCCAAACGGAGACGGTCGATCAAATCTCCAGAAATCTGTGGGCTAACATACACCGAAAATCGCGAAAATCGTAAATTATCATGTATGCAAAAAATAGTGATGCCGACTAAACTAAATGATAGGGCACCCGTCACCAGGCCTTGTAGGCTGCGCACATCCAAAATTTGGGGCCAAACGGAGGCAGTAAATCAAATCTCGAGAAATCCGTGGGCTAACATACACCGAAAATCGTGAAAATTACAAATTCTGATTTTTGCAAAAAATAGTGATGCCGATCAAATGAAATGATAGGGCGCTCGTCACCTGGCCTTGCAGGATGCGCGCAGCTAAAATTTTAGGGCCAAATGAAGACGGTCAATCAAATCTTGAAAAATCCGTGGGAATCGCGAGAATCGTAAATTCTCATTTATGTGAAAAATAGTGATGCCGATCAAATGAAATGTTAGGGCGCTCGTCACCAGGTCTTGCAGGCTGTAAGCAGCTAAAATTTTGAGGTCAAACGGAGACGGTCAATCAACTCTCAAAAAATCTGTGGGCTAACATACAACGAAAATCGCAAAAATCGTAAAAATCGTAAATTCTCATTTATGCGAAAAATAGTGATGCTAATCAAACGAAATGATAGGGCGCTCGTCACCAGGCCTTGTAGGCTGTGCACAGCAAAAATTTGGGGCCAAACGGAGACGGTCAATCAAATCTCGAGAAATCCGTGGGCTAACATACACCGAAAATCGCGAAAATTATAAATTCTCATTTATGGAAAAAATAGTGATGCCGATCAAACGAAATGATAGGGCGCTCATAACCAGGCCTTGTAGGCTGTGCACAGCAAAAATTTGGGGCCAAACGGAGATGGTCAATCAAATCTCAAAAAATCTGTGGACTGTTAATACACAAAAAATCGCGAAAATTATAAATTCTTATTAATGTGAAAAATAGTGACGCCGATCAAACGAAATGATAGGCGCTCGTCACCAGGCCTTGTAGGCTGCGCACAACAAAAATTTGGGGCCAGACGGAGACGGTCAATCAAATCTCGAGAAATCCGTGGGATCACATACATCGAAAATTGCAAAAATCGTAAATTCACATTTATGAAAAAAAATAGTTATGACGATCAAATAAAGTGATAGGGCGCCCGTCAGCAGGCCTTGTAGGCTGCCCACAGTAAAAATTTGAGGCCAAACGGAGACGGTCATTTAAATCTCGAGAAATCCGTTGGCTAACATACATCGAAAATCGCAAAAATCGTAAATTTTTATTTATGCGAAAAATAGTGATTCCGATCAAACGAAATAATAGGGCTCTCGTCACCGGGCCTTGTAGGCTGCGCACAGCCAAAATTTGCGGTCAAACGGAGACGGTAAATCAAATCTCGAGAAATTCGTGGGCTAACATACACCGAAAATGGCAAAAATTGTAAATTCTCATTTATGCAAAAAATAGTGATGCCGATCAAAAGAAATGATAGGGCGCTCGTCACCAGGCCTTGTAAGCTGCGCACAGCCAAACTTTGGGGCCAAACGGAGACGGGCAATCAAATCTCGAGAAATCCGTGGGGTAACATACACCGAAAATAGCCAAAATCGTAAATTCTTATTTATTCAAAAAATAGTTATGCCGATCAAATAAAGTGATAGGGCGCCCATCACCAGGCCTTGTAGGCTGCGCACAGCCAAAATTTGGGGCCAAACGGAGGCGGTCAATTAGATCTCAAGAAATCTGTGGGCTAACATACACCGAAAATTGCGAAAATCTTAAAATTCTTATTCATGAGAAAAATAGTGGTGCCGATCAATCTAAATGATAGAGCGCTCATCAGCAGGCCTTGTAGGCTGTGCACAGCAAAAATTTGGGGCCAAACGGAGACGGTCAATCAAATCTCAAGAAATCCGTGGGCTAACATACACCGAAAATCGCGAAAATCGTAAATTCTCATTTATGAGAAAAAATGTTATGTCGACAAATAAAGTGATAGGGAGCCCGTCACCAGGCCTTGTAGGCTGCGCACAGCAAAAATTTGAGGCTAAACGGAGACGGTCGTTCAAATCTCCAGAAATCTGTGGGCTAACATACACCGAAAATCGCGAAAATCATAAATTCTCATTTATGCTAAAAATAGTGATGTTGATCAAATGAAATGATAGGGCGCCCGTCACCAGACCCCGCAGGCTGCGCACAGCAAAAGTTTTAGGCTAAACGGAGGCGGTCAATCAAATTTCGAGAAATCAGTGGTCTAACATACACCGAAAATCGGAAAAATCGTAAATTCTTATTTATTCAAAAAATAGTTATGCCGATCAATCGAAACGATAGAGAGCTCGTCACCAGGCCTTGTAGGCTGGGCACAGCAAAAATTTTGGGCCAAACGGAGACGGTCGATCAAATCTCCAGAAATCCGTGGGCTAAAATACACCGAAAATCGCGAAAGTTGTAAATTCATATTTATGCGAAAAATAGTGATGCCAATCAAATAAAGTGATAGGGCGCCCGTCACCAGGCCTTGTAGGCTGCGCACAACCAAAATTTGGGGCCAAACGGAGACGGTCGATCAAATCTCGAGAAATCTGTGGGCTAACATACACCGAAAATCGCAAAAATCGTAAATTCTTATTTATTCGAAAAATAGTGATTCCGATCAAATAAAGTGATAGAGCGCCCGTCGTCAGACCTTTTAGAATGCGTACAACCAAAATTTGGGGCCAAACGGAGACGGTCGATGAAATCTCGAGAAATCCGTGGGCGTTAACCTACACCGAAAATCGCGAAAATCATAAATTCTCATGTATGCAAAAAATAGTGATGCTGATCAAATGAAATGATAGGGCGCCCGTCACAAGGCCTTGTAGGCAGCACACAGCCAAAATTTGGTACCAAACGGAGGCGGTCAATCAAATCTCGAGAAATCAGTGGGCTAACATAAATCGAAAATCGCGAAAAACGTAAATTTTCATTAATGCGAAAAATAGTTATGCCGATCAAATGAAGTGATAGAGCGATCGTTACCAGGCCTTGTAGGCTGTGCACAGCAAAAATTTGGGGTCAAATGGAGACGGTCAATTAAATCTCGAGAAATTCGTGGGCTAACATACATCGAAAATTGCGAAAATCATAAATTCTCATTTTTGCGAAAAATAGTGATGCCGATCAAACAAAATGATAGGGCGCTCGTCACCAGGCCTTGTAGGTTGCGCACAGCCAAAATTTGGGGCCAAACGGAGACGGTCGATCAAATCTCGAGAAATCTGTGGGCTAACATACACAGAAAATCGCGAAAATCGTAAATTCTCATGTATGCGAAAAATAGTGATGCCGCTCAAATAAAATGATAGGGCGCCCGTCACCAGGCCCCGCAAGCTGCGCAATACAAAAATTTAGTGCCAAACGGAGGCGGTGAATCAAATCTCGAAAATCCGTGGGCTAACATACACCGAAAATCGCAAAAATCGTAAATTCTTATTTATTCGAAAAATAGTTATGACGATCAAATAAAGTGATAGGGCGCCCGTCACCAGGCCTTGTAGGCTGCCCACTGCAAAAATTTATAGCCAAACGGAGACGGTCAATCAAATCTCGAGAAATCTGTGGGCTAACATGCGCCGAAAATCTACAAAATCGTAAATTCTTATTTATGCGAAAAATAGAGATGCCGATCAAACGAAATGATGGGGCGCTCGTCATCAGGCCTTGTAGGCTGCGCACAGCCAAAATTTGGCGCCAAACGGAGACGGTCAATCAAATCTCGAGAAATCCATGGGCTAACATACACCGAAAATTGCGAAAATCATAAATTCTCATTTATGAGAAAAATAGTTGTGCCGATCAAATAAAGTGATAGGGCGCCCGTCACCAAGCCTTGTAGGTTGCGCACAACCAAAATTTGTGGCCAAACGGAGACGGTCGATCAAATCTCGAGAAATCCGTGGGCTAACACACACCGAAAATCGCGAAAATCGTAAATTCTCATGTATGCGAAAAATAGTGATGCCGATCAAATAAAATGATAAGGCGCCCGTCACCAGGCCTTGTAGGCTTCACAGCCAAAATTTGGGGCCAAATGGAGACGGTCAATCAAATCTCGAGAAATTCGTGGGCTAACATACACTGAAAATCGCAAAAATCGTAAATTCTCATTTATGCGAAAAATAGTAATGCCGATCAAATGAAATGATAGGGCGCTCGTCACCAGGCCTCGCAGGCCGCGCACAGCCAAAATTTGGGGCCGAACGGAGCGGTCAATCAAATCTCGAAAAATCAGTGGGCTAACATACACCGAAAATCGCTAAAATCGTATATTTTTATTTATCTGAAAAATAGTGATTTCGATCAAACGAAATGATAGGTTCTCGTCAGTAGGCCTTGTGGGCTGCACACAATAAAAATTTGGGGCCAAATGAAGACGGTAAATCAAATCTCGAGAAATCCGTGGGCTAACGTACATCAAAAATCGAAAAAATCGTAAATTCTCATTTATGAGAAAATAGTTATGCCGATCAAATAAACTAATAGGGCTCTCGTCACCAGGCCTTGTAGGCTACGCACAGCCAAAATTTGAGGCCAAACAGAGACGGTCGATCAAATCTACAAAAATTCATGGGCTAACATACACCGAAAATTGCGAAAATCGTAAATTCTAATTTATGCGAAAAATAATTATGCCGATCAATTAAAATGATAGAGAGCTCGTCACCAGGCCTCTTAGGCTGCACGCAACTAAAATTTTAGGTCAAACGGAGATGGTCAACCAAATTTCAAAAAATCTGTGGGCTAACATACACCAAAAATTGCGAAAATCATAAATTTCTCGTTTATGCGAAAAATAGTGATGTCGATCAATCAAAATGATAGAGCGCTCGTCACCAGGCCTTGTAGGCTGTGCACAGCAAAAATTTGGGGCCAAACGGAGACGGTCGATCAAATCTCCAGAAATCTGTGGGCTAACATACACCGAAAATTGCAAAAATTGTAAATTCTAATTTATGCGAAAAATGATTATGCCGATCAAATGAAATGATAGGGCGCTCGTCACCAGGCCTTGTAGGTTGCGCGCAGCTAAAAGTTTAGGTCAAACGGAGACGGTCAATCAAATCTCGAGAAATCCGTGGACTAACATACACCGAAAATTGCGAAAATCGTAAATTCTCATTTATGCGAAAAATAGTGATGCCGATCAATTGAAATGATAAAGCGCTCCTCACCAGGCCTTGTAGGCTGTGTACAGCAAAAATTTGGGGCCAAACGGAGATGATCGATCAAATCTCCAGAAATTCGTGGGCTAACATACACCGAATATCGCGAAAATTGTAAATTCTCATGTATGCAAAAAATGGTGATGCCGATCAAACAAAATGATAGGGCGCTCGTCACCAAGCCATGTAGGCTGCGCACAACCAAAATTTGAGTCCAAATGGAGGCGGTCAACCAAATCTCGAGAAATCCGTGGGCTAACATACTCGAAAAATTGCGAAAATCATAAATTTCCGTTGACGGCCGATCAAATGTCGAGAAATCCGTGGGCTAACATACACCGAAAATTGCCAAAATTGTAAATTCTCATTTATGCGAAAAATGGTGATGCCGATCAACTAAAGCGATATGAAGCTCGTCACTAGGCCTTGTAGGCTGCGCACAGCTAAAACTTTGGGCCGAACGGAGATGGTCACTCAAATCTCGAGAAATCCATGGGCTAACACACACCGAAAATCGTAAAAATCATAAATTCTCATTTATGCGAAAAATGATTATGCCGATCAAATAAAAGTGATAGGTAGCTCGTCACCGGGCCTTGTAGGCTGCGCACGGCCAAAATTTGGGACCGAACGGAGACGGCCGATCAAATCTCGAGAAATCTGTGGGCTAACATACACCAAAAATTGTGAAAATCATAAATTCTCATTTATGCGAAAAATGGTGATGTCGATTTATGAATCGCGCTCAGAAAATGTGTCTTATAAATCGCATTCACTGTACGCAATTTGTAAATAGCATTCACTCTAAGCGCTTTATAAATCGCATATGGGAAATGAGTTTTACAGTTATATTCCCCGCACACGATGAAACTATTCATAATTTTTTATGGTGCGTATAAATCGTGTTCTATCAATAATCTTGTTTC
The DNA here is from genome assembly GCA_035772735.1 of Datura wrightii. NCBI lineage: Eukaryota > Viridiplantae > Streptophyta > Magnoliopsida > Solanales > Solanaceae > Datura > Datura wrightii. The sequence goes on from JASDFA010000011.1 coordinate 4,730,219, forward strand.
GCCAACGTGTATACAAATTGTGTTTGCCATTGTGATTTATAAGTTTGTTTAAGGTGAATTTCCTTTAATAAATTTAAAATATTAAAACTTCTTATCCAGAAAAACACGTTTTGTTCAAATTAAGAATTATTTAAGAAGAAAAGTTTGAGCGGAGACGGCCGATCAAATCTCGAGAAATTCGTGGGCTAACATACACCGAAATCGCGAAAATAGTAAATTCTCATTTATGCCGAAAATGATTATGCCGATCAAATAAAGTGATGGGTAGCTCATAACTAGGCCTTTTAAACTGCGCACAACCAAAATTTGGGACCGAACGAAGACGGCCGATCAAATCTTGAGAAATTCGTGCGCTAACATACATCGAAAATCGCGAAAATCGTAAATTATCATTTATGAGAAAAATAGTTATGCCGATCAAATAAAGTGAAAGGGCGCCCGTCACCGGGCCTTGTAGGCTGCGCATAGCAAAAATTTGGGGCTAAACAGAGACGGTCGATCAAATCTCCAGAAATCCGTGGGCTAACATAAACCGAAAATCGCGAAAATTGTAAACTCTCATGTATGCGGAAAATAGTGATGCCGATCAAACGAAATGATAGGGCGCCCATCACCAGGCCCCTCAGGTTGTGCAAAGCAAAAATTTGGAGCTGAACGGAGGCGGTCAATCAAATCTAGAGAAATCCGTAGGCTAACATACACCGAAAATCACAAAAATCGTAAATTTTTATTTATGCGAAAAATAGTGATTCCAATCAAACGGAATGACAGGGCGCCCGTCACCAGGACTTGTAGGCTGCACACAGCCAAAATTTGGCGCCAAACGGAGGCGGTCAACCAAATCTCGAGAAATCCGTGGGCTAACATACACCTAAAATCGAGAAAATCGTAAATTCTTATTTATTCGAAAAATAGTTATGCCGATCAAATAAAGTGATAGGGCGTCCGTCACCAGGCCTTGTAGGCTTGCCCACATCAAAAATTTGGGACCAAACGGAGACGGTCAATCAAATCTCGAGAAATCCGTAAAATACACCGAAAATCGCGAAAATTGTAAATTCTCATTTATGCGTAAAATAGTGATGCCGATCAAACAAAATGATAGGGCTCTCGTCACAAGGCCTTGTAGGCTACGCACAGCTAAAATTTGGTGCAAAACGGAGACGGTCAATCAAATCTCGAGAAATTTGTGGGCTAACATACACCAAAAATCGCGAAAATCGTAAATTCTCATTTATGAGAAAAATAGTTATGCCGATCAAATAAAGTGATAGGGCGCCCGTCACCAGGCCTTGTAGGCTGTGCACAGCAAAAATTTGGTGCAAAACGGAGACGGTCAATCAAATCTCGAGAAATCTGTGGGTTAACATACACCGAAAATCGTAAATTCTCATTTATGCGAAAAATAGTGATGCCGATCAAACAAATGATAGAGCGCTCGTCACCAGGCCTTGTAGGCTGCGCGCAGCTAAAATTTTAGGTCAAACGGAGACGGTCAATCAAATCTCGAGAAATCCGTGGGCTAACATACACCGAAAATCGCGAAAATTGTAAATTCTCATTTTTGCGAAAAATAGTGATGCTGATCAATCGAAATGATAGAGCTCTCGTCACCAGGCCTTATAGGCTTCACGCAGCTAAAATTTTAGGTCAAACGGAGACGGTCAATCAAATCTCGAGAAATCCGTGGGCTAACATACACCGAAAATCGCGAAAATTGTAAATTCTCATTTTTGCGAAAAATAGTGATGCTGATCAATCGAAATGATAGAGCTCTCGTCACCAGGCCTTATAGGCTTCACGCAGCTAAAATTTTAGGTCAAACGGAGACGGTCAATCAAATCTCGAGAAATCCGTGGGCTAACATACACCGAAAATCGCAAAAATCATAAGTTTTCATTTGTGCAAAAAATAGTGATGCCGATCAAATGAAATGATAGGACGCTCATCACCAGGACTTGTAGGCTGTGCAGAGCCAAAATTTGGGGCCAAACTGAGACGGTCGATCAAATCTCCAGAAATCCGTGGGCTAACATACACCGAAAATTGCAAAAATCGTAAATTCTCATTTATGCGAAAAATGGTTATGCCGATCAAATGAAATGATAGGGTGCTCGTCACCAGGCCTTGTAGGATCCGCACATTGAAAATTTAGGAAAAAACGTAGACGGTCAATCAAATCTCGAGAAATCTGTGGGCTAACATACATCGAAGATCGCGAAAATCTTAAATTCTCGTTTATGAGAAAAATAGTTATGCCGATCAAATAAAGTATAGGGCGCCCGTCACCAGGCCTTCTAGGCTGCGCACAACAAAACTTTGGGGCCAAACGGAGACGGTCGATCAAATCTCCAAAAATCTGTGGGCTAACAAACATCGAAAATTACGAAAATCGTAAATTCTCATTTATGCAAAAAATGGTTATGCCGATCAAATGTAATGATAGGGCGCTCGTCACCAGGCCTTGTAGGCTGCACGGAGCTAAAATTTTAGGTCAAACGGAGACGGTCAACCAAATCTCGAGAAATGCGTGGATTAACATACACCGAAAATCGCGAAAATCGTAAAATCTCATTTATGCGAAAAATAGTGATGCCGATCGATCGAAATGATAGAGCGCTCTTCACCAAGTCTTGTAGTCTATGCACAGCAAAAATTTGGGGCCAAACGGAGACGGTCAATCAAATCTCGAGAAATCAGTGTGCTAACATACACCGAAAATCGCGAAAATCGTAAATTCTCATTTATGCGAAAAATAGTGATGCCGATCAAATGAAATGATAGGGCACCCGACACCAAGCCCCGCAGCTGCGCACAGCAAAAATTTGGTGCCGAACGGAGACGGTCAATCAAATCTCGAGAAATCTGTGGGCTAACATACACCGAATATCACGAAAATCATAAATTCTTATTTATGAGAAAATTAGTTATGCCGATCAAATAAAGTGATAGGACCCCAATCACCAGGCCTTGTAGGCTGCGCACAACCAAAATTTAGGACCAAACGGAGACGATCGATCAAATCTCCAGAAATCTGTGGGCTAACATACACTGAAAATCGTGAAAAATTATAAATTCTCATTTATGCGAAAAATAGTGATGCCGATCAATCGAAATGATAGAGCGCTCGTCACCAGGCCTTGGAGGCTGTGCACAAAAAAAAATTGGGGCCAGACGGAGACGGTCAATCAAATCTCGAGAAATCCGTGGGCTAACATACACCGAAAATTGCGAAAATCGTAAATTTTCATTTATGCGAAAAATAGTGATTTCGATCAAACAAAATGATAGGGCACTCATCACCAAGCTTTGTAGGCTGCGCACAGCCAAAATTTGGGGCCAAACGGAGACGGTCAATCAAATCTGGAGAAATCCGTAGGCTAACATACACCGAAAATCGCAAAAATCATAAATTCTCATTTATGCGAAAAATAGTGATCCGATCAAATGAAATGATAGGGCGCTCATCACCAGGACTTTTAGGCTGCGCACAACCAAATTTTGAGATCAAACAGAGACAGTCAATCAAATCTTGAGAAATCCGTGGGCTAACATACACCGAAAATCGCAAAAATCATAAATTCTCATTTATAAGAAAAATAGTTATGCCGATCAAATTAAGTGATAGGGCACCCGTCACCAGGCCTTGTAGGCTACGCACAGCAAAAATTTCAGGCCAAACGGAGACGGTCGATCAAATCTCCAGAAATCAGTGGGCTAACATAGACGAAAATCGTGAAAATTTTAAATTCTCATTTATGCGAAAAATAGTGATGTTGATCAAATGAAATGATAGGGTGCACGTCATTAAGGTTTATAAGCTGCGCAAAGCAAAAATTTGGGGCCGAACGGAGACGATCAATCAAATCTCGTGAAATCAGTGGGCTAACACACACTGAAAATTGCGAAAATCGTAAATTCTCATTTATGAAGTGATGGGGCGCTCATCACCAGGTTTTGTAGGCTGCGCATGGCAACAATTTTAGGGTCGAACGGAGATGGTCAATCAAATCTCGAGAAATTCGTGGGCTAACACGCACTGAAAAGTTTGAAAGTTAGCAACATAGGCGCACTATGCCAGTGTCAACAGACCAGCCGACATCGGATGACACATGCCGACCTATGCCGAGACCCAACGCCCATCGATCAATGCCCAGTGAGCGAAAATTTGAAAGGAAACACCTATGCTTATTCTTATGCTATAAAGACAATGCTAGAGATTGGTGGTGGTAGTGCTGGCCTACCATGGTCGCTTGCCATGGTGGTGTCGGGTTGGTGGGTCGTTAGGACCAGTTTTTAAATTAAAATTATCAATCATATTTGGAAATATGTTGAATGACTGCGATATAGGCATATTTTGAGAAAATTGGCTCCACCAAACCACCTTACAGCAGTTTGTCCAGATAGATCTCGAAAAAATACACAAAATGAAAAAAAAATCATGCAAAACGGATAATCGAGCCCAAAGTTATGATCATTAAGATAATGTGCCACTAATGAACTCTTTTTCCGTCGATTATATTAGAGTTTTAACAACATTATGTAAGATCTCATCAAAAGACTTTCATCTCGGCAGTTCTTATTTTGTGAATAAAGAGCTAACACACATCGAAAATTGCAAAAATCGTAAATTCTCATTTATGCGAAAAATGGTTATGCCGATCAAACGAAATAATAGGGCGCTCGTCACCAGGCCTTGTAGGCTGCGCGCACCCAAAATTTTAGGTCAAACGGAGACGGTCAACCAAATCTCAAGAAATCCGTGGCTAACATACACCGAAAATCGCAAAAATTGTAAATTCTCATTTTTGCGAAAAATAGTGATGTCGATCAATCGAAATGATAGAGCGTTCGTCACCAGGCGTTGGAGGTTGTCCACATCAAAAATTTGGATCCAAACGGAGACGGTCAATCAAATCTCGAGAAATCCGTGGGCTAATATGCACCGAATATCGCAAAAATCGTAAATTCTCATGTATGCGAAAAATAGTGATTTCGATCAAATGAAATGATAGGGCGCTCGTCACCAAGCCTTGTACGCTGCACACAACCAAAATTTGGGGCCAAACGGAGACGGTCAATAAAAGCTCGAAAAATTTGTGGGCTACATACATCAAAAATCGCGGAAATCGTAAATTCTCATTTATTCGAAAAATAGTTATGCCAATCAAATTAAGTGATAGGGCGCCCGTCACCAGGCCTTGTAGGCTGCGCACAACAAAAATTTGAAGCCAAACAAAGACGGTCGATCAAATATCCAGAAATCTGTGGGTTAACATACACCGAAAATTGCGAAAATTGTAAATTCTCATTTATGCGAAAAATAATGATGCCGTCAAATGAAATGATAGGGCGCTCGTCACCAGGTCCCGCAAGCTGCGCACAGCCAAAATTTGGGGCCGAACGGAGGCGGTCAATCAAATCTCGAGAAATCTATGGGCTAACATACACCGAAAATCGCGAAAATTGTAAATTCTCATTTATGCGAAAAGTAGTGATGCTGATCAAACGAAATGATAGGGCTATCATCACTAGGCCTTGTAGGCTGCGCACAACCAAAATTTGGGGCCAAACAGAGACGGTCAATCAAATCTCGAGAAATTTGTGGGCTAACATACACCGAAAATCGTGAAAATTGTAAATTCTCATTTATGCAAAAAATAGTGATGTCGATCAAATTAAATGATAGGGCGCTTGTCACCAGGACCCGCAAGGTTCGCACAACAAAAATTTGGGTCGAACGGAGGCGGTCAACCAAATCTCGAGAAATCCGTGGGCTAACATACACCGAAAATCGTAAAAATCATAAATTTTTATTTATGCAAAAAATAGTGATTCCAATCAAATAAAATGATAGGGCTCTCGTCACCAGTCCTTGTAGGCTGCCCACAGCCAAAATTTGGGGCCAAACGGAGTCGGTCAATCAAATCTCGAGAAATTCGTGGGCTAACATACACGAAAATTGCAAAAATTGTAAATTCTCGTTTATGCGAAAAATAGTGATGCTGATGAAATGAAATGATAGGGTGCACGTCATCAAGATTCATAGGCTGCGCACAACCAAAATTTGGGGCCGAACAGAGACAGTCAATCAAATCTCGTGAAATCAGTGGGCTAACACACACCGAAAATCGCGAAAATCGTAAATTCTCATTTACGAAGTGATGGGGCGCTCGTCACCAGGTTTTGTAGGCTGCGCACGGTCAAAATTTGGGGCCGAACCGAGACGGTCAGTTAAATCTCGAGAAATTCGTGGGCTAACACGCTCTGAAAAGTTTGAAAGTTAGCAACATAGGCGCACTATGCCAGTGTCGACAGACCGGCCGACATCGGATGACACATGCCGACCTATGCTGAGACCCAACGCCCATCGATCAATGTCCAGCGAGCGAAAATTTGAAAGAAAACACCTATGCTTATCCTTATGCTATAAAGGCAATGCTAGAGATTGGTGGTGGTAGTGCTAGCCTACCATGGTCGCTTGCCATGGTGGTGTCGTTTTGGTGGGTCGTTAGGACCAGTTTTTAAATTAAAATTGTCAACCATACTGGGAAATATGTTGAATGACTGCGATAGAGGCATATTTTAAGAAAATTGGCTCCGCCAAACCGCCTTACGGCGGTTTGTCAAGATAGATCTCGAAAAAAATACACAAAATAAAATAAAAAATCGTGTAAAACGGATAATCCAGCACAAAGTTATGATCATTAAGATAATGTGCCACTAATGAACTCTTTTTCCATCGATTATGTTACAGTTTTAACAACATTATGTAAGATCTCATCAAAAGACTTTCATCTCGGCAGTTCTTATTTTGTGAATAAAGAGCTAACACACATCGAAAATTGCGAAAATCATAAATTCTCATTTATGCGAAAAATGGTTATGCCGATCAAATGAAATAATAGGGCGCTCGTCACCAGGCCTTGTAGGCTGCGCACAGCCAAAATTTGGGGCTAAACGGAGGCGGACAACCAAATCTCGAGAAATCTGCGGGCTAACATACACCGAAAATCGCGAAAATCCTAAATTCTCATTTATGCGAAAAATAGTGATGCCGATCAATCTAAATGATAGAGCGCCCGTTACCAGGACCCGCAGGCTGCGCAAAGCAAAAATTTTGAGCCGAACGGAGGCGGTAAATCAAATCTCGAGAAATTAGTGGGCTAACGTACACCGAAAATCGCAAAAATTATAAATTCTTATTTATGCGAAAAATAGTGATTCCGATCAAATGAAATAACAGGGCGCTCGTCACCAGGCCTTGTAGGCTGCACACAGCCAAAATTTGGGGCCAAACGGAGAAGGTCAATCAAATCTCGAGAAATCCGTGGGCTAACATACATCAAAAATCGTAAATTCTCATTTATGAGAAAAATAGTTATGCCGATCAAATAAAGTGATAGAGCGCCTGTCACCAGGCCTTGTAGGTTGTGCACAGCAAAAATTTGGGCCCAAACGGAGACGGACAATCAAATCTCGAGAAATTCGTGGGCTAACATACACCGAAAATCGCGAAAATTATAAATTCTCCGTTATGAGAAAAATAGTTATGCCGATCAAATAAAGTGATAGGGCGCCCGTCACCATGCCTTGTAGACTGCGCACAGTAAAAATTTGAAGCCGAACGGAGACGGCCGATCAAATCTCGAGAAATCTGTGGGCTAACATACACCGAAAATCGCGAAAATTATAAATTCTCATTTATGCGAAAAATAGTGATGCCGACCAAATGAAATGATAGGGCGCTCGTCACCTGGCCCCGCAGGCTGCGCACAGCAAAAATTTGGGGTCGAACGGAGGCGGTCAATTAAATCTCGAGAAATCCGTGGGCTAACATACACCGAAAATCGTAAAAATTGTAAATTCTCATTTATGCGAAAAATAGTGATGTTGATCAAACGAAATGATAGGGCTCTCGTCACCAGGCCTTGTAGGCTGCTCACAGCAAAAATTTGGGGCCAAACGGAGACGGTCAATTAAATCTCGAGAAATTCGTGGGCTAACATACACTGAAAATTGTGAAAATCGTAAATTCTCAGTTAGGCGAAAAATAGTGATGCCGATCAAATAAAATGATAGGGCTCTCGTCACTAGGCCCCGCAGGCTGCGCACAGCCAAAATTTTGGACCGAACGGAGAAGATCAATCAAATCTCGAAAAATCAGTGGGCTAACATACACCGAAAATTGCATAAATCGTATATTTTTATTTTTTCAAAAAATAGTGATTCCGATCAAACGAAATGATAGGGCTCTCATCACCAGGCCTTTTAGGCTGCTCACAACCAAAATTTGGGGCCAAACGGAGACGGTCAACCAAATCTCGATAAATTCGTGGCCTACATACACTGAAAATCGCGAAAATAGTAAATTCTTATTTATGCGAAAAATAGTGATGCCGATCAAATGAAATGATAGGGCGCTCGTCACCAGGTCCTGCAGGCTGCGCACAGCCAAAATTTGGGGCCGAACGGAGACGGTCAATCAAATCTCGAGAAATCAGTGGGCTAACATACACCGAAAATCGCAAAAATCATATATTTTATTTATTCGAAAAATAGTGATGCCGATCAAACGAAATGATAGGGCTCTCGTCAGCAGGCCTTGTAGACTGCACACAACGAAAATTTGGGGCCAAACGGAGATGGTAAATCAAATCTCGAGAAATCCGTGGGCTAAGGTATACTGAAAATCGAAAAAATCATAAATTCTCATTTATGAGAAAAATAGTTATGCCAATCAAATAAAGTAATAGGACGCCCGTCACAAGGCCTTGTAGGCTGCACACAGCCAAAATTTGGGGCCAAACGGAGACAGTCGATCAAATCTATAGAAATCTGTCGTCTAACATACACCGAAAATCATAAATTCTCATTTATGCGAAAAATGATTATGCCGATCAATTAAAATGATAGGGCGCTCGTCACCAGGCCTTATAGGCTGCGCGCAACTAAAATTTTAGGTCAAATGGAGACGGTCAACCAAATTTCAAAAAATCCGTGGGCTATATACCGAAAATCACGAAAATCGTAAATTCTCATTTATGCGAAAAATAGTGATGTCGATCAATCGAAATGATAGAGCGCTCGTCACCAGGCCTTGTAGGCTGTGCACAGCAAAAATTTGGGGCCAAACGGAGACGGTCGATCAAATCTCCAAAAATCCGTGGGCTAACATACACCGAAAATTGCAAAAATCCTAAATTCTAATTTATGCGAAAAATGGTTATGCCGATCAAATGAAATGATAGGGCGCTCGTCACCAGGCCTTGTAGGCTGCACACAGCCAAAATTTGGGGCCAAACGGAGACGGTCAATCAAACCTCGAGAAATCCGTGGCTAACATACATCGAAAATCGCGAAAATTGTAAATTCTCATTTATGAGAAAAATAGTTATGCCGATCAAATAAAGTGATAGGGCGCCCGTCACCAGGCCTTGTAGGCTGCGCACAGCAAAAATTTGGGGCTAAACGGAGACGTTCGATCAAATCTCCAGAAATTCATGGGCTAACATACACCGAGAATCGCGAAAATTATAACTACTCATTTATGCGAAAAATAGTGATGCCGATCAAATAAAATGATAGGGCGCTCGTCACCAGGCCCCGCAGGCTGCGCACAGCCAAAATTTGGGGTCGAACAGAGGCGGTCAATCAAATCTCGAGAAATCTGTGGGCTAAGGTACACTGAAAATCGAAAAAATCGTAAATTCTCATTTATGAGAAAAATAGTTATGCCAATCAAATAAAGTAATAGGACGCCCGTCACAAGGCCTTGTAGGCTGCACAGAGCTAAAATTTAGGCCAAACGGAGACAGTCGATCAAATCTACAGAAATCTGTCCGCTAACATACACCGAAAATCGTAATTTCTCATTTATGCGAAAAATGGTTATGCCGATCAAATAAAATGATAGGGCGCTCGTCACCAGGCCTTATAGGTTGCGCGTAACTAAAATTTAAAGTCAAATGGAGACGGTCAACCAAATTTCAAAAAATCCGTGGGCTATACACCGAAAATCGCGAAAATCGTAAATTCTCATTTGTACGAAAAATAGTGATGCCGATCAATCGAAATGATAGAGCGCTCGTCACCAGGCCTTGTAGGCTATGCACAACAAAAATTTGGGGCCAAACGGAGACGGTCGATCAAATCTCTAGAAATCCGTGGGCTAACATACACCGAAAATTGCGAAAATCGTAAATTTTAATTTATGCGAAAAATGGTTATGCCGATCAAATGAAATGATAGGGCGCTCGTCATCAGGCCTTGTAGGCTGCACACAACTAAAATTTGGGGCCAAACGGAGACGGTCAATCAAACCTCGAGAAATTCGTGGGCTAACATACACCGAAAATCGCGAAAATCGTAAATTCTCATTTATGAGAAAAAATAGTTATGCCGATCAAATAAAGTGATAGGGTGCCCGTCACCAGGTCTTATAGGTTGCGCACAACAAAAATTTGGGGCTAAATGGAGACGGTCGATCAAATCTCCAGAAATTCGTGGGCTAGCATACACCGAAAATCGCGAAAATTATAAATTCTTATTTATGCGAAAAATAGTGATGCCGATCAAATAAAATGATAGGGCGCTCGTAGCCAAGCCCCGCAGGCTGCGCACAGCCAAAATTTGGGGTCGAACAGAGGCGGTCAATCAAATCTTGAGAAATCCGTGGGCTAACATACACCGAAAATCGTGAAAATCGTAAATTCTCATTTATACGAAAAATAGTGATGCTGATAAAATGAAATGATAGGGCTCTCGTCACCAGGCCTTGTAGGCTGCTCACAGCCAAAATTTGGGGCCAAACGGAGACGGTCAATCAAATCTCGAGAAATCTGTGGGCTAACATACACCGAAAATCGCGAAAATCGTAAATTCTCATTTATGCGAAAACTAGTTATGCTGATCAAATAAAGTGATAGGGCGCCCTTCACCAGGCCTTGTAGGCTGCGCACAGCAAAAATTTGGGGCTAAACGGATACGGTCGATCAAATCTGATGAAATCTGTGGGCTAACATACACCGAAAATCGTGAAAATCATAAATTCTCATTTATGCGAAAAATAGTGATGCCGATCAAATGAAATGATAGGGTGCTCGTCACTAGGCCCCGCAGGCTGCGCACAGCCAAAATTTGGGATCGAACGGAGGCGGTCAATCAAATCTCGAGAAATCCGTGGGCTAACATACACCGAAAATCGTGAAAATTGTAAATTCTCATTTATGCGAAAAATAGTGATGCTGATCAAATGAAATGATAGGGCTCTCGTCACCAGGCCTTGTAGGCTGCTCACAGCCAAAATTTGGGGCCAAACGGAGACGGTCAATCAAATCTCGAGAAATTCGTGGGCTAACATACACTGAAAATCGCAAAAATCGTAAATTTTCATTTATGCGAAAAATAGTGATGCCGATCAAATGAAATGATAGGGCGCTAGTCACTAGGCCCCGCAGGCTGCGCACAGCCAAAATTTTGGGACGAACGGAGATGATCAATCAAATCTCGAAAAATACTCCTAATAATTATTGGGTAAAATATGAAGAATTGCTACAAAAACAAATTACACACTTAACAAACGTGGCAACACGACTACACTAGTCACTAGCTGGCCATCATAGCAATTAGCAAATCAATTAGATCAAATTCTTAAAGAGATTAAAAGTGTTTTTAGGAATAACATAAACTGATTTTTAAAAGTTAAAAAAAATAATTTTTTAAAAAAAAATATTTTTGAGAAAAATATATTTAAAATTATTTTAAAAAATTTGATCAAATATTAATTACTGCTTAATAATATTTTTAAAATTTAATGATCAAAAACAAACTGATTAGAAAAACATTTTAAAAAAAATTACTTTTCAAAATAATGATTTTAAAAATTAATCAAACAGAGGATAAGTTTTACGAAGTAGATCTGTGCACTTCTTATAAATATAACACAAGCACTACATCCTGTGGTTTGTTATGAAAAATTTGAGTCCCTCCTAAATATTTCATGTCGGTATCCTGTATCATACTTGTACATCTGTATCTTTCTGTCTCAGCAACCGTATGTATAATTAACCATAGCTGCACATTCTCTATCTCACAATCATCCATCGGTGACATGCCAGACACACGCCTCAATCACACTAGTGTACACACATGTTAGAGGGTCTTATACTTGCCCTTCCAGTCATGACCTGCAGGAGGCTCTAGAAATCTATGTATCATACACCCAGCTGCATGAACATTCATCGTACCTGTCTGTGTACTAAAATTCGTACACCCAGCCGCATCATACACATAGTTGTCCACATACCACGGAAATTGCCATAAGATATCATTCCTGAACCGTATAACCATATACGGTATTCCACACATATTAAAAGAGTGTGTCAACAATTAGATTTGTTCTTAATTAGAGTTTTTGAATTTGAATTTTAGAATAAAATTATTTTTGTTAGGATATGCTTTATTTCTCAAAGCAGAAACTTTCAATATAATTTCAACTTTAGTCGAATCCCAATATAATTTCAACTTTAATCGAATTCCAATATAAATATCAATCCCCCTCCTTATTTTGGAAATCAATTAAGTTTGTCATATGTCGAATATTTATGAATGCATGTTCTCTGCAAAAAACTATGTAATGATTTAGCCAGTTAAATTTTATATTGTGACGAATTTAAAATATAAACAGTAAATATAGAAACTCATTTTCTCTAGAATAATATATATGAATAAATAAATAAAATGTATATTCATAATACATCAATCTAGAAATTTGAGTAAGAATTTGAAAAAATATAAAAACTATCACATATAAGATATGAACTTATGTCAAGGAATTTAGGCGATCCAATTTTTTGTTAAAAAATATTCACCTGCAGAAAAGATAATTACACCTTCAAACATATCGGATCCATTTGGATTTATTAATTCATCATATTAAATTAATTAATGCCTTACTTTCTATTCTTTATTTTGACATTCAATTGACTAATTACATTATCATGTCAGAAATATTTTCAAAACATCAAATAAAAATTTAGTTTTAGTAAATTAGAGAAATTTATGTTTTCTCAAAAATTTTAATCATACAATAATAACTGCATGAATTTATTTCTAGAATTTTAAAGTCTAACATTGCCTCATGGGGATTTATCATTGAAGATCAAATTGATCCTCCTTTTTTTTTGCTCGTATAACTGTTTTTTCTTGAGAAATCTCATCAATATTACTTTGAAAATTTAAAAATAACAATATTAAATGTTAAATAATTGTTGGTGCATAAAAGTATTTGTAAGAAATTCCAAGATTCTAAAAAGTTTAAGGTAATTAACTTGAATTTATCCTTTTTAATCTAACACTATTGGATAATTTTTTCTTTTGAAAATTCCTATAATTTATAATATTTGTTATAAACATATTTGTATTATAGTGAATGTCTATAAAGATATTTGTATTGTAATGGATACATGTGTTTATATTATAGTGAAAGTCTATCTTTTGGAGAAAAATTAGGAGGAATTGTTTCTATAAATAGATGGGTTCTCCTTCATTGTATTTCATCCCATTAAAATAAATAAGAACTTCTCTTCTCTTTCTTTCTCTACAATAGTTTTGTTCTTTCTTTATTATTTCATAAAACGTTATCAGCATGAATCTCTGTCTTGAGCACTCACTTTGAAAGATCTGAGATAAGAAAAATTAAAATTTCTTTTTCGAAAGATGTATTACTTAACCACATGAGTGATATTCCTTTGGTGATATTGTTGCTCTACGAATCTACTGTCTCAAAGTTTGAAGCCAAGGTATTATTTCTTTCTTTCTTTTAATATGGCTAACCTTAGGAAACTTGATTTTATTGCCCTTCAAAGTTCGGGTAAGAACTACCTTTCATGGGTATTGGATGCTGAAATCCATATGGATGCAATGGGTCTTGGTGACACTATTAAAAGTGAAAACAAAGCATCAAATTAAGATCGTGCTAAGGCTATGATATTCTTGCGTGATCATCTTGATGAAATTTTTAAAATTGAATATCTCACGATTAAGGATCCACTTGTTTTGTGGAATAGCCTAAAAGAAAGGTATGACCACCTGAAGATGGTCATCCATCCAAAGACACGGTATGATTGGATCCATCAAAACTATAAGTCTGTTCATGAGTATAGCTCATCAACATTCAAAATTGTTTCTAAATTGAAACTATACGGAGAAACTATTAATGATGTTGATATGATTGAATATGTGGTAGTACACAAAATTAATTGAGAGCTCCGGAAGAGCTAATGTATTACTACTTGAAGGAATGAAATTATTGTAGTAAGTCTCAAAAGGAAACCTATAAGTTTCAAGGACATTTAAAAAAAATTGAGACTATAAATTATGGGAACATCTAATATCTTCATGCTACTACAATTGAAGCGGGTTATAAATATTTATGTAAAAGATTATCCGTCGTTTTTTTATTTGTAGTACATAAATATGGGTATGATGATGAAATCACATACGAAAGTAAACTAGAAGTTTACTGAAATAAGTTGACATAACTGGTTGGCCATCCGGTTCAAATGTGATGCAAAAATAATTGAGAATTCACGTGGCTATATGTTAAAGAAATAAAAGATTCTTCAAGAATTCTCTTGTGTTGCTTGTTCTTGTGATAGAATGATCTTGATCGGCTAAGATTGGAATTATATTCTTTGAAATTTTGAAACTTATAAAAGGGTGAATATGGGCCTGTTACCTACCATGTGAACCGTTTACTAATAGATGCATCTATGGTATGGTCACATGTGTTTTGATATCAACTTGCAATTGGTTTTTGTAAGGTTGTTGCTCGAATTATTAAATTAAGAGTTCCAAATTATAAAATCATGTTGATAATGTTGATTCATATCTATGTTGGTTCAACAAATATCGTATGCCTCCAATTATAGCTAAATCATTAGTTATGAGAATAAAGCTCCCCAATAAAATTTGGTATGAGATATGTTTGTTTAACATACAACACTTGAATGCATCAAGCCAACAAGGTTTCCCCTATCACAATTGGTTCAGGGTCAGGAACCAAATAATTCCATCTAAAAATTTGAATGTGCGATATATGGTTCAATTGCTCCACCAAAACGCACAAAGATGGGTCCTCAAATGAGCTTGGGGGGTAAATGTTAGTTTTTCTAACATTAAGGGGAAAAGTGATTAACAACTGAAAATTGAGTGTGGATGAATTATCTAGATCCTCAGAAAAAAAAAGTGAACTTAAAGTTCAATGGATAATTCACTTGCAAAATATTATAAATCAATTGCCAGATATATTTGCTAACTCTGTTTTACAATTCAGTTGCAAATGCTCCAATGAAAGGTACTTGAAGGACAGGGTCTATGAGACGCCTGAAACGTGATAGACCAAACGGTTCCAAATATAGAACTTCTTGAAGAAGGAGAGGAGCAAATGATTAAGATGTTCATAATGACGACGCAAGTGCTTTAAGAAAGCACCACGACATAACACTTCATAAAACCTTGGCAAAGGTTCAGGTACCTGAAAATGATAAAAAATTAAGAGATCTCAATAAGTTATGTCGCATTGGAACTGATATCAAAATGATCGTCGACGATACCTTTGATATAATGTAGCGCTTGATATTATAAATGTTAACGAGTATCTTGAATTCAAATCTGTCAAAAAGTATGGACAGATAAATGATTGGTCAATTAAAAATATGCAATTCAAGTATAATGCCAGTAGATATAAATGGATTCTTGTGACATAAAGATTTTTCGTAAATTCTGACATTATTATATAGGAAGGTCCTCTTGTGGTGGATGCAATTATTTTGAGGTTCCTCATAAGTCTGGCAATATATGAAAAACTTGATATGCGCATAATGAAATTATTTTCATGCCTAGAGAGACTAAAGGATATACGAAAATCCTTGAAGGATTTAAAAGAACGAGAAAATTCTTGGTCCTGAAGATATAGTCTGCTCCCACTATAAGACATTGGAATGGGATCAAACACATAATGCAGTATCTAAAAGGGACTACCGATATGAGCTTATATTATTCTAACAATTGCAGTCCCGATCTTGTTGGTTATGCTGATACTGGTATTTATCTGACCCACACAAAGCTCGATCTCAAACTGCTATGTGTTCATATGTGGAGGTACTGCCATATCTTGGAGATCTACAAAGCAGTCTCTCGTAGTTATTTCATCAAATCATGTTGAGATAATAACTATTCATGAAGCAAACCGAGAATGTATGTGGTTGAGGTCTATGATACATCTCATTAGAGAAAGATGTGGTTTGAAATATGGCAAAGTATCCACAATTTTGTATGAAGATAATGCGACATGCATAACACAACTAAAGGGAGGATTCATAACAGGAGATAGAACGAAGCACATCTCGCCAAAGTTTTTCTACACATATGAGCTCCAAAAGAATGGTGATATCAATGTGCAACAGATTCGTTCAAGTGACAATGTGACTGATTTATTCACCAAATCTCTACCAACTGCAACTTTCAAGAAGATGGTGCAAAAGATCGGATGCAAAGATTCAAGGATGTTCTCATTAAATGGAGTTAATACGCGCTGTACTCTTTTTTCACTTACAAGATTTTGTCCTACTGGGTTTTCCTTGTAAGGTTTTTAATGAGGCAGCCAAAATGCATATTATTAGATATGTGTACTCTTTTTCCTTCACTAGATTTTTTCGCAGTGGGTTTTTTCTAGTAAGGTTTTAACGAGACACATTATCTATCAAATAGACATTCAAGGGGAGTGTTATAAACATATTTGTATTATAGTGAATGTCTATAAAAGTATTTGTATTGTAGTGGATACATGTGTTTATATTATAATGAAAGTCCATCTTTTGGAGAAAAGTTAGGAGGAATTATCCCTATAAATAGATGAGTTCTCCTTCATTATATTTCATCCCATTAAAAGAAATAATAACTTCTCTCCTATTTTTTTCTCTACAATATTCTTATTCTTTATTTATTATTTCGTAACAATATTAAAATTGTTCTTTTTTTTATCATTTAAATCCATGCAGTAACAATCTTAATTGGTCGTTTAACTTATGAATGAAGGAGGTTATGTTCACTTTCTCTCTTTTGGAATTTATGAAGAATATCAAGATTAAAACTGAAAATAAATCATAAATTATTTAATTTCTACATTATATTAATTTTTTTAATTTTTTTTTATTTTTTTCAGTTCTAATTTTTACCCTTCATATTTAAAATTATAAAATTAAATAATATTTTAATATTTTTCTATACATGATCATTTTAACACTACGAAATCGAAAAATTTCTTTTACTGTCAAAATTTACCATGGTAAAAATTAGTGGTCAGGAATTTGTAGAAGACTTTCCCGTCAAACAGTGAATAATAACGGTGATCTTCAAAATGAGAAACAATGCTCATTCTGCATGCTCCTCCCACCGCTATTCTCGGCAACTTTCTCCCTTTTCTCTGCTCTCTCCACCGTACTCCGGCGACGGCTAGAACCGTCCTCCGCTCCACACCGGCACGAAGCAGATAATCCGGTGACCTCGTGAACCACATCGTACAAATGCAAAACCAACCGAATCAAATTTTTTCTTTATGGGTAATTAAAAATCACATTTTTTCTCTCTCTCTCTTCCGACATGTTTTCCATAACCCAAGATTCTAGCACTAATTTATTATGATTCAGCCCTTTTCAGACGTACTTTGGGTTTTCTTCTTCTTCTTATTTTTTATATTTTTGTATTCGGTCGCCTTTCGGGTTTTCGCCCACGTTGTATCTAATTTGGGTGTTTCTCAGATTTTCTATTCCATGGAGTGTCTGTTGTTTTGTGAGAAAACAAAAGAATGATTTTTGCTGCAGCAATTCGGAGTCAAAATTACATATATATGCTATTCTGATTTTCTTCTCTTTATTCTCCCTATTCTGTATTGCAGGGTGCTTCACAGTTTGCTTAAAGTTGCAAGAACCAGTTTTTCGGGTCATATGGTAATGTTCTGTGAATAAAGGTTCAAAATTTCTTCAAATTGAGGAAAGATTTTTGATGGGTCTCGTTTAGTTTGACTTCTCAAGTATGCGTTGAAACTCTCTATGAAATTGTGTGACAGAAGAAGGTTATCATCATGGTCTTGAATAATAAGGAACGGAATAAGAGAGTCTGAAAAAAAAAAGAAGAAATGTAAATTGACTCAAATTGTTGAGTTGTTATAAAGTAATATGAAAGAAGGCAACGGGCCAGAGGAATCGCCATCATCACCATACAGGGTGTTGCAGCAAATCTCTGAGGAAGCAGTGAGAGTTGCTGGTGAGGCACTGCAAAATGTTTACTCTAGCAGTAGTTCAAAATTTTCCTCAACTGCGGTTGGGCATAGAAGAAGTCGTAGTGAAATAGTGACTTCTTCTGCTAATAGAGGTGGCGGTAACTTCGCGAAATGGAAGTCTAAAATGCAAAAGGCTTTGCGGAATTGGGGTTCTACTTCACAGGAAGACAGCTCGTATTTATCCTTTAATCCTGAGGTTTTGGCTAATCAAAAGCGACAGTGGTATCAGCTTCATTCCAAAACCTCGGTATGCTGCCTTCATTTTGAAATCTGTACTGCTTGTAGTTCTGTGTATGGCGTTTGTTGACAAGAATATTCTGAAATGAATTATATTTCCAGCTTTTTTTTCTTGCTTGTGATTTAGCTTTCCAGACATCCTTTTTATTTATTTATTTGTTTACTTAAAATTTTTTATTCCTTTTCTCAACTTCTTTTGGACTTTAGTTGCTTTTTTATTGAACAAACTTTTTGAGGCAACTTGGAGAATAATTCTATATTCCTTTTTTTCCCTGTAATTCCTCTTTCGGATATAAAATTCATACTGTACTAATTGACAAAACTAGTGAGGGGGTCAATAAAAAACTTGAACTATGGAGAAACATTTTATTGTGTAAGGATGTTAACATAAAGAGACGTAAGGCTGAGTCTACACACTTCAAGTTAAGACACCACAGTTACAATGAAGTTGAAATGAGATTTTATGTGATTTCAATGCCTAAATATAAATAAATCAGATATGTGTGCTCAATGTTTTAGGAGAATAGTATGATATCGCTGAACTAAAATAAGATGGTTGTAATGGAAGAGTTATACAGGAGTATTATGTGATATGAAGATATCAATTCAAATTCCAGTCGAGTCCAACAGGTAGGTGATCTCTTTCCATATGCGCCTCTTTCTAAGTTTGGTTCAGGTAGCCAGCTGAGTAGTCGAGATGCCCCAAGTTGACTAGAAAATTACCGTTATTGGAATAAAGTTCTATACAATGGTCGTAAAATCAATATTGTTACAATATGAGAGTGCATGTTGGGCCTTTGAGGTCAAATATCCACAGAAGTGTAGAAATGCAAATATTGAGATAGATGTATAATCTTAGACGATTAGACAAGATCAGAAATGATTGGAAAGTGAAGTAGCACATATAGAGGGTAAAATGAGAGAATGTTGTTTGAGATGATCTGCACATGTTGGTGCGCTACATTAGCCCAACTATTTGTTAGGACTAGTTTATTTAGAGATTTATAGACATCAGAAAATTTAGAAAACCTTAAATTATTAAGTATTGGAAGGAAATGGGTCTAAATGGAGTGAGATGGACATTGAGATATTCGACACCAACTACCTGACCTAAGCAGCTTGGAATTGAGGCATGTTTGTTGTAGTTGGATCTGTACTTCAAGGCATATTTTTCTCTTTTGATATGAGTTTTCTTAACTATGTGCTCCAATACTTCCAATTTTATTAGTTTAAGCTGTTGGACATGCATTTAAAGAAGTAAGAAAAGTTAACATGAATAACTGGGATAAAGTTTTCGAATTCCTAGTAGGGGATATTGCATGAATGACTCGTACAGATGCACAAGCATCCACGACAAACAAAATTGTATATTTTGATGCACAAGTATGAAGTACCTATGACAAGCTTAAATACTCTGCATATATCACTTATGGACATCCCCCTCTAGGGAGTAGTAATAGTTGAATTGAAACTAGCCTTCAGCTTTGACATATTAGATTGTTGATGAAATTCGGAGAATTATATTTTACAAACAAACAAACAAAAATTCTGTGCAGGATTATAAGAAATATAAGGAGCCGGACTCACTTTTTGAGCACTTTGTTATCGTCGGTCTTCATCCAGATGCTAATCTTGAGGATGTCGAGGATGCATTTGCCAGGAGAAAGAAATGGGAAGTACAACTAGAAACATCTGACATGGTGGATTTCAGAATGCTTTCAAATTGTGGTCCTTCAGTTCCATCTCTAGAACCTCAGGTTTGCGTACTTGTATAATTTTGCATATGGTTTAGAAGTCAGATTCCGCTTATTAAACGTGGGGCAGTTATGTGACCAGGGATAGCGTTGTGGTAAGGACCCTCAACCTTCAACCATAAGGCTGGGGATTCAAGTCATTATGGGAGCAAAGTAAGAGAGAGTCACTTTTGGGCTCTTGGTTTTGGGTTGACTTTTTCTTGTGGGTGGGGGGTGCGGGGTTGCTAGTATGCGGAGAGATGCACCTATGATTAAAATGTTCGGAAATAGATAACTTTCTCATGATTAATAAAATAATTCAAATCCAACTTTGTTTCATATCCCAAATAATTCATTATATACACATTGGTGCTGTCCTTCGGCACGCTAGTCATAGAGAAAGCATTGACTTGATGCTTTTTTCGCTCAAAACATCGTCAAACCTACTTTGTGGTACTAGTCTATTTTAGATATGATTTGAGGTTATTACCGAGCAAAAATGTACACACCTATTGATTCTCCTTTTATCAAGCTTCTATTTTTGAGTTCCAATTCATATTTTATATTTATTACCTTTCTCAAAAATTCATATTTTATAATACTATAAGTTGGTATTTTGCGTAATAGTTTTACATCATTGGCTTGAGCATTAATATTCCAGTTGTATTTTTTATTTTCTCAAATATTATATTGAAGATTAGATTTTGTTCCTCTCTTTAAGTTGGCAAAATGCTCCTTTTTCCTTCCATTATATTAGGTTAACAGTTGATGCTGTTGCTCTGGTAAAAGGGACATACTTCTCCTATGTGATTAACTACTACTTTTTGTTTCCAAGTGCACTATCTTCTTATATCCAATTAGTGTCCATTGTATTTTCTTTTTATTATCCTTTTCTTCCTCTTAGCTGTGGTATGTAACTCTCAAGTTGTTGTGTGTTCTTGACCAAGACTGCATGAGTTCCATCATGATGTATGGTGGATGATATTGATTGGTTGTACTTTGTCACTGTGTGTGTATATGTAAATATCCATTTTTGGCTCCTATAATTTACTTATATCTAAGTTATATGATATGATACATTTTCTTGCATTGGTATTATCCTTCTTTTTCTTTCCTCTCTCCCAGGTACTCTTTAAGTATCCTCCTGGGAAGAAGCTAGCTATGCGTTTGAAGGATTTGGCAGCATTTTGCTTTCCTGGAGGTGTTAAGGTGTAGTTTTTGCTGGTCTATACTTTTCATCATCAGTGTATAACTTAAGGCATTCTACTTTTCAACATTATTCCTTATAGTCAAATTAGTTTTCTCTTTTGCATGCATGTTCTCTTGTTTTCTTATATCAAATGTATCAGGCAGTAATATTGTGACGATAATAGAAAATGCCTTGAGCTAGGATGACAACTAACTATAAGAAAGCAAGGAGTGCAGGTGTGTTGTGCAAATGGATCAGATTTTGCATCCCTTCAGTGAAGTATTCAGTGTTAGTGAACGATCGAACGGTAATCCTACAGTTTTTTGGGAGTTCGAGGGGTTTGAGACAAGGGGATTCTTTTTCTCCGAGTTTGTTCATTTTAGTTATGGAAGCTTTGAGCAGGATGATAAACAGAGTTGTCGTGGGAGGTTACCTAAAGGGCTTTAATGCAACGATCGGTGATTAGGGGGGCAATATCGGTCTCTCGCTAGTTGTTCGCGGATGATACTTCAGTTTTTTGTTATGCAGATGTGACCCAACTGGATTATCTAGGGGAAGTGAGTGGTATCAGGCCTCAAAATCAATTTGAGGAAGTGAGATTATACCAGTTGGGGAGGTGGACAACATTGCAATGCTCACTCAAGGTTTTGAATTGCGGGTTGGGGATCTTCCGAATACCTATCTAGGATTACCATTAGGCGCTTTGAACAAGGATTGAAGAATGTGGAATTCGGTTCTTCAGAGGGTTGAGAAGAGATTAGCGGGCTGGTAGAAAGGATATTTGTCCAAAGAGGGAAGGAAGTGTTTATTAAGAGCACCTTATCGAGTATTTCCACTTATTTCATGTCTTTGTTTAGTACTCCAACTTTAGGCCCAGATAAGCTGGCAAAGATTCAAAGGAACTTTCTTTGGGATGCTGCAGATGGGGCTAAGAAGTTTCACTCAGTGAGATGGAAAGTTGTCAGATCTCCTAAAAATATGGAGGTCTCGGCATTAGAGACATATCAGTTCTCAACAAAGCTTTGTTGCGCAAATGACTTTGGAGATTTGGGATGGAGGTACAAGATTTATGGAGGGGCGATAGTTGATAAATATGGAGTAATGGAAGGGGAATGGAGAACCAGGGATGTGAATATGCCTACTGGCTGTGGTTTGTGGAGGAATATATTGAAGGGATGGGATGATTTTAATGGTAACATTTCATTCATGATAGGAGACGGGGGGTACAAAAGATGGTTCGGGGAGGTGAATGATTTTCAGAGGTTGTTGGCCCTACTTCATAGACAAGTTACTCCAGTTGATAATCCTGAGTTTTCTATGTTAAATGGAGTTTGGGGATCAATGGAGTTTTCTATGTTAAATCCTTTTATGATAAACTTTTGATTAGGGAGGAGGTTGAGTTTTCATGTAATGCAGTATGGACTCCACATGTGTCAAGGAAGGTGTGTTTTTTCACTTGGCTAGCTGCTAAAGGGGTGATCTTGACAGTGGAAAATCTTAGAAAGCTGTGCAAGGAAGCGGGCGATGACGTCGATCATCTTTTTTTACATTGTGATTTCCCCGTGAAATTATGGTGGGATATGTTTAGGTGGTTTAGAACTTCTTGGGTATTGCCAAAAACGGTGAAAGCTTTGCTGTTTTGTTGGAGGAGCAGGAGGAGGAGGACAAGATATAGGGCATGGAATGTGGTTCCTCTTGCATTGTTGGGAGAGTGAGAAATAGGTTTGCTTTTGAGGGGGTAGATTTGAGTTTTACTAAGCTTAGGAGTAGTCTCCAGTCATTTATTTTCTTTTGGTGCACCCATAAAGTTCCTTGTTGTTTGGAAGAATGAGTGGAATTTGTAGAGAACCATGCATTTTTGTAGATTCTTTACTTTTTGGTATACCCTTTGTGTATGGTCATATTTTTGACCTTGTTTATAAATGAAATACGTTTACCTGATTCAATAAAAGTATGCAGGGAATCTTAACATTACATCAATAAAATTCTTATCCAAAAGTAGGGTGATAACCAATTTATGGACAATTGCTAGTATGACAAGGAATGGTATGTAGAGGGGCCTTTAGATAGTACAAATGTACAAGGAAGGAAATTTCTATATTTGGAGATGAGAACATTAAATGAAGCCTGAGGGTACCTATCTACTGAGACTGCGTTACAAATTCTAGTGGAGAAGTATATTGAGTCCAGGACTAAGTTGTTATTTCAGTGTAATGGTATGTATGGTGACAATTCAGCATTTACTTCACCTATATTTTATGAATTCTACACTGTTTAAGTTCAAAAAGAAAAAGGAGTTCTCTCTCATCACGTGTTTTCTTTGTAATCCAGGCACATGTGATGGAAAGGACACCGTCATTTAGTGAATTAAATGAACTGGTCTATGGGCAGGTACAGTACAATAATTTTTTTTAGGATCCTACCTGAAATTATAATGCTTTTTGCACCATATTATTTAATTAAGCAGTAAGCATAGAATTTACTTCTTCATAGAAATAACTTATTTTTTCCTAAATCTTCAGGAGCATTTAGGCAGAGATGACTCGTCGTTCATATTTTCTCTTAAGGTAAGCCCAAAGAATTTTCTAAATACTTGACCTTTGATTTGGGATTAACACTTGGTTGATTGATTGAGAACTTTGGTGTTGTGCTCTTCGGTGCTTTATAAGTTGATACAATTAATTCTTCATTTTCTTTCCAAGTGACAATTTTATACTTTTGGCAGTGTCTTTATTGAGTACCTGACATATATTTTTTTCTGTGCTGTTCAATTTTTACTTAGATCACTGTGGAACTTCTACTATTGGGGTTTTCAATCTATGCAAACATTCATAGAAATCCACTATTGCCATTTCTAACTCCTCGTCACCCTCAATGACTACCCCGTCCATTTCCAATGACACTATTAAGTTTCTCCCCCAATTAGCCACTGCTATCAGATGAAAGAATTAAGATTTCAAGAAGAAAAGGCTTCTTGATGATTTTTACCTCCCAAGAGAATGAGTACTTGTACAATAAGTCCTATGCTAAACAACGAAAAAAAATATTACATAGTCAATTACAATCGATATTATATCCATGTATATCAATTTACTCCTGTAATTAAGCTAGGGATTCAATCAATCAACACTTCCTTGCAGTTGGTGCAAAGATGTCACACATGCCCAACTTGCAAGTTAGTGTATGGAAAGTCCGTTTGTTGAGGCCTTTGGTAAACACATTAGCTAGTTGCTCTTCTGATGATACACAGAACAAACTCAAGACAATGATACATGGAACAAACTTAAGACACCGGTCATAACTTTTTCTTTGATGTGTCCGATCAATTTCAACATGCTTTGTTCGGTCATGCTGGACTGGGTTATGAGCTATACTGATTGAAGCCTTGTTGTCACAATACAAGGAAAGTTTTCCTTTTTCAGACAATCTCAATTCCTTTAGTAGCTTTTTTTTGAATAAGGTAACAATGTATTTTCAACAAGAAAGCTGCACCAATAGTGCACTTTCAGAAGTAATTACAAGCAGTAGTTAAGTAAGCAAAACCTACCACCTAGCCCCTCATATATGATCTAGTACCCTAGTTATATCATCTGTGTCTTGGGGCAATACACGTAGACACCAAAATAAAACAACACAATGCAATTCATTTTCATTCTCTGAAAGGTGGCACTCCTGTCTTCAAAGCATCTCCAATTTCTTTCCTTTCATATTGTCCACCATATACATGCTGGGACAATCTTCCATCTCTCTCTATGTCCTGATGAGTTTCCATCTCTGTTCCAACTGGCTAGGGCTGCAGCTATGCTTCTGGGTGAAACCCAGTTGATCCCACTCAAGTTGATAAAGAAGTGCCATAGTTGTTCTGTTACTCTACAGTGTAGGAAGAGATGGTTTGTTGTCTCGGCTTCAGATTCACAAAAGAAGCATCTTGAACATAAGGGCATCCCCTTTTTCATTAAATTATCTTGTGTTAGCACTGCATTCCTATCTACCAGCCATACAAAGCAAGCCACCTTGTTTGGAACCTTAGTTTTCCAGATCATTCTCCAAGGCCACTGTCCAACCTGGTGGTTGATATTGTTCTAGTCTTCGTATGCTGCCTTTACGGAGAACCTTCCTTGTTTGTCACTCAACCAGATTAGCTTGTCTTCCACAATGGAGAACTCCTTGAATTGGTCTAGTGTGTTATATAATTGCACCAGCCTTTCCCTTCCCAGTCATTGAATCTTCTTTTAAAGCTGAGGTTCCATCCTTGGTTATCTCTGACTTCAGAGATTGTTGCATTCTGTTGCTGGTTCAAAATAAATAGATCAGGAAACTTGTCTCTCAAAGAATGTCACCCAATCCAAACCTCATCCCAGAAAGATGTCTTGCCTCCATTGCCTGCTTGTATCTTTGTTTTCTGCCAGAATGTTAACCAGTGGTTTCTGATTGATCTCCATAGTCCAATCCCATATGGATTGATTCCTTATTTGGTTATCCAGTGATTTCCAGGACATATCTAGACAAGATGATTTCTTTCCAGAGGATTTGTTCCCTAGAGGCACATCTCCAGAGCTATTTCAGCAGCAAGCTTTTGTTCTGTGCCTTCAGTTTCCTTATACCCCATACCCTTTCTGTTTACTGCTAGTGACTGTCCAATTGACCAGGTGATACTTCTTGGATTCACTGTTGCCTTGCCATAAAAAGTTACTTATCATTGTGTCCAACTTATTAATGACCTTTGTTGGCATGGGAAACAAAGACATCATATAGATAGGTAAGGCATCAAACACACTATTGATAAGAGTTAATCTACCTCCAAGTGATAGATACTGACTCTTCCAATTTGCTAGTTTCTTCTCACGTTTCTCCAAAACTGCATTCCAGATACCAGTGGACTTACTTTTTGCTCCCAAAGGCATGCCTAAATATGTGGTGGGTAAGTCTCATACCTTGCCACTTAGGATGTTGGCCAGCAATCTGATCTCTGGGACTTCATTAATTGGATAGACATAGCTTTTCCCCCAATTTATATGAAGGGCTGTTACTGCTTCAAACAGTATGAATATGATTCTGAGGTGTTTCACTTGATCACTTACAGCATCACAAAATACCAGTGTATCATCAGCATATTGCAGATGAGAAATTGGTGGTCTGTGGCTGCTATCAGAACTCACCCTGAAGCCCCTGAATCTGCTATTCTCTTGAGCTGTTTTCAGCATGTCACTAACCCCCCCCCCCCCCCCCCCCCCCTCCAAAAAAAAAAAATTGCCAAGATATAGAGGAAAGGGATAAGGGATCTCCTCGCCTCAGTCCTCTCTCTGATGTAAAAAAACCAGAAGGAGTTCCATTGATCAACATAGAGAATTTTACAGAAGTGACGCAGAACTTTATCCACTTCATCCACCTGCTCCCAAACTCCATCCTCTCGATTGTCTTCCACATAAACTCCCAATTGAGGTGATCATATGTTTTCTCAATATCTAGTTTACATAAAATACCAGGAACTTTGGAAATCTTCCTCACATCCACAAATTCATTGGCTATCAAAATGACATCCATAATCTGTCTCCTCCCCTGATGAAGGCCATCTGATGGTCATTCACTAATTTATGCATTACTTTCTTCAGTCTTTCAGTCAGGAGCTTAGAAATGATCTTGTAAAAGCTCCCTATCAAGCTGATGGGTCTAAAGTCCTTCAACTCTTTGACCCCCATCTTATTGGGGATCAAAGCTATGAAGGTAGCATTGTAGCTTTTCTCAAAGAAACCCTTATCATAGAAATTCTGAATAGCAGCTGTTACCTCCTTGTTGATGATGTCCCAGCAATGAATGAAAAATGCCATGGAAAAGCCATCAGGGCCAGGAGCTTTATCTCCCGCACATGACATAATGACCTCTTTTATCTCTTGTTCTTCAAATCTGCCCTGTAGCAACTGATTATCTTCTTCAATGATCATAGGTTGGTCTCTGTAGACGAGTTGTGTCTTCCATAACTCTGTCTCTGTATATAGGTTCTGGTAGAAACTGGTGATCTTCCCTGTGATATCTGCTGGTTCAGACACTAACGCCCCATTGATCATCAAGCTGTCAATGTTGTTATATCTCCTGTGGCAGTTTGCAGTTTTGTGGAAGAACTTGATGTTTCTGTCTCCTTCTTTCAGCCATAGAGCCCTGGATCTTTGTCTCCAAGCCACTTCTTCCCCTTTAGTAGCTTTTGTAACTGCAAAGTTTCACAAACACCTCGGACCATTACTCTATTTGGAGATGAGCATGTCTGGAAAAAAATAGACCTTTCCTAGAGCTGACTTTAGATACCGCAAAATGTGAAAACAACTTGCATATGAGGATCTTGGGATCATGCATGAACTGACACACCAGGCTGATTGAATAAGCTATGTCTGGTCTAGTGTGTGAGAGATAAACGAGTCTCCCAACTAGCCTCTGATATCTTTCCTTATCAACTAACTCTCCGATTTCGCTTTGTAGTTTGTGATTGTTTTCAATGAGCGATTCTACTGCTTTATAACCTGTCATACCGGTTTCTTTCAAGAGGTCCAAAATATATTTTGTTTGAGAAATAAAGATTTCTCTTTTTGATCTGGCAACCTTAATTCCCAAAAAGTACTGCACTTTTTCAAGATCATTGATATCAAATTCTTGTGGCAACAACTTCTTCAATTAGGCCATCTCCTCCGTGTCAGCTCCTGTCATTACTATATCATCAACATAAACTATGAGAAGAGTGAGTTTACCTTTTAATGTCTTATGAAGATGGTGTGATCAACATTGTTTTGTTGGTAACCGAAGGAGATCATTACTTTGCAAAATCTGTCAAACCAAGGTCTAAGAGATTGCTTCAGTCCATACAAGGCTTTCTTCGGTCTGCATATCTTTCCTTGACTTTGTTCATTACCAAAATCAGGTGGTTTCTCCATGTGCACCTCTTTTTCTAAGTCTCCATGAAGAGATGCATTCTTCACATCAAACTGTTGTAAGTCCCGATAAAAAATTAGCTGTATAAGACAACAGAATTCTAATAGTGTTCATTTTTTGCAATTGGAGCAAATGTCTCCTAATAATCCACTCCATAAGTCTGAGTGAATCCCTCAATGGGCTTTTTCGAGAATGTTGGGAGACACTCAGATTAGATGTAATGCAAACCATACAAAACTTCCATCTAAATGAGTTCTTCGAGAAATATTTCAGTGCTGCTTTCATTGCTCTGATTTCAAAGAAGAATGATGCAGATGAGTTAGGATTTCATACCAATAAGTTTAGTAGGTGGAGTATACAGGATTATATCCGAACTCATGACAGAGAGAATGAAACAATAATGGGAAACTTGGTGGATGCACATCAAATGGCCTTTTTGAGGGGAAGACAAATTATGAAAGTTGTTTTGTTGGCAAATGAGATGGTGGACTCTAGAACTAAATCTGATAGACCAGGGATCCTATGTTATTTGAATATTGGAAAAGCTTATGACCATGTCAATTGGGGTTTTCTTTTGAAAATCCTTAAGGATATGACACATGGTGATAAATCGCTTAAATGGATAAAGTTCTGCATTTCTAATGTCAAATTCTGTGTCTTGGTTAATGGCAATCCTGAAGATTTCTTCCGATCTCAAAGGGGGCTAAGTCACGGTGATCCAATGCCACCTTTCCTTTTCCCGCTAGATGTGGAGGGTCTTAAACATATTAAGACAACAAATCTAATAGATGGATTAGAGGCATTGGAGCTTTAACAGAAGTTGGTGTTGGAGGAGAAATATCTCATTTATTGTATGCAGATGATTCTCTTGTTTTTTGTGAAATTGAGGTAAATCAGATCAGACATCTTAGAGTGTTCTTGTCCATTTTGAAGCTATTCCTGTTTACATGTTAACTAGAATAAGAGCTCTTTAATTCAAGTCAACTAAGATACAAACTTACAAGAGTCTTGCAAGAAACTTAGGCTGTCGGGGAGGACCCTCCCAACAAAGTACTTGGGGATGCCTTTGGGGGCTAATAGTAAATCAGTGGAGATCTGGAAAGAGGTCATTGGAGATGTGAGAAGAAGCTGACAAGGTGAAAAACTCAAATTTATTCTTAGGAGGAAGATTGACACTAATTAACTCAGTGCTGTATGCGCTCTTCTCAATTACATGATGACTGCCTTTCCAATTCCTAGAGGGGTAGAAAAGAAGTTAGATAGATTAAGAAGAGATTTTCTTTGGCAAGGTAACAAGGGAAATAGAAGTCTTAACTTGGTGAAATGGGAGATCCTAAACCCTAAGCAAGAAGCAAGGTGGCATGGGCATAAAGAAGTTGGGAATACACAATAGAAGCCTTCTACAAAAGTGCCTATAGAGGTTTAACAAAGAAGATATGGTATTATGGAGAAACTTCATCACACAGAAGTATGGAATGGTCAATTAGTGATTACTAATGAAGTTTGAAGCCCCTATGGTTGTAGTGTTTGAAAAACCATCCGGAATCAGTGGCATGAATTTTGGGGAGATGTGGAGATCACAGTGGGCAATGGGAAAAAAACTGAATTTTGGGAGGACTACTGAATTGGACTTAATAATAGCTTAAAAGTCCACCTTCCATGATCTATACTCTATTAGCCTCCAAAATCGTGCTAAGATAAACCAAATTTGGAGTCAACAAGGTTGGGATTTGATTTTCAGAAGAGCTTTAAATGATTGGGAAATTGAGAGGTTTACCTCTATGCTTCAACAACTGGCCATTTTCAATGGAACTACTGAGCATGCAGACAAGCTCAAATGCAGGTTGAAGACATATCCTTATGTAAAGGGACTTAAGAATTAGCACTGTTTGACTACTCTAAGTGAAGGGCACGTTGACCTGGTTTCCTCTACTGTTGGCATTTCTTGCTCATCTTGTTGATTTGGAGTTCTCTTGGAGATGACTTTCTCTATTTGTTGTATGTGGTGTACCCAATGTTATTTGCTAGCTTTTGATTTTTGCCTTTTTTTTTTCCTTCTATTTTATGTTCGGTTATCTGCCTGCCTGTGAATTCATATTAGTCCCTGTAAGATGTTGAAGTTACTCTATGTGCTTTTCATCAGGTGGCAGACAATGCTACCCTTTATGGTGTATGTTTACATGTACCAGAAATTGTTCAGAGACCACCAGCTATCTATGTTTCTTCATCACCCATTTCCCAATCATCAATTGGTCGCAGTCGGTTTTTGGTTTCTGCACCTCGCTGTTATTGTCTTTTGACGAGAGTTCCTTTATTTGGATTGCACTACGAGATGTTGAACAGGTTAGCGCTGAATTTCTTTTCATCAGCTGTTCACTAGTATGGATAAAGATGGATATTGAATATTTATGCCATTGACAATTTATATTCATTTGAATGCAGTGTAGTTGCACAAGAGCGCCTGAATAGGATAACTCATTTTGTTAGTGAAATAAATCTCACTGATTTTATCCCCTCATCGAAAATGAATGATGCATCAAATGCAAGCGTTGATTCCTCTTACAGGGATGAGGCGGATTGGACAGCTTCTGCAATACCAGTTGACAGTGCCATTACTCTTACTGCTGCTGCAGCTGGGATAATCTCAGACGATGAGGTTCCCTCAGCATCATCAAAGTGGGAAGTTTCTTCACCTGTAAGTGTCACTGCCAGTGAGGCATCAGATCATAGTCAAACAAGAGGATTTGGTAAGGATGGGGGAAGGAACGTTCATTATGTTGATGATTGTGTATCTGAAGCTTCAGAAATTCGATCTGATAGTACTGAAAGGGTTTATGGAATTCAAGACAATTACCGAACCCCTGAGAGTGGGCCTTTTGTCTTCTCAAAAGTCCATTCATTGGAGCGTCTTGGAAGCTTTGAATCCTTATTTAGGTGGTCAAACTTTTGAATTTCGTATTCTTTCTTCTATTACAAGGATAGTAGAGTCGACTAAATTTCTGGTACTAGGTGTCCCTTATTTCTTGCCTGAATCGAGTCAGATGTTTTATTTTTTTCCTTTCTTGTTGAATGGAGCATTATTGTATTCTTATTGTATCATCTTTTTCTGTTATCCAGCATATCTGAACCATAAACATTTCTCCTCATGTTGTACCACTCAATTTAAATTAGTCAATAAGCTGTTTTCTTTTGGCAGTTCAGCAAGAAGTATTGCATCCGAGGAGGAAGAGGATGACTTACTTTTCAGCAATGACAAGGATGTCGGGTGTGAGATGATAATGGAGTGGGCTAGAGTCTGTAGTCTTCTTTTCCACCCACAGAAATTCATGTAGTGTTTGACTCACCTATGAGTTTCCACCTCCTCTAATTACTTAATTGGTCTCTTTTGTAGGAGAATAAGAATGATTTGCTGCAAATAGTTTGTAGTTATCATTCCTTGCCCCTTCCACCACGAGGAAGTAAGATCATTTTTCACCCGCTCGAACATCTGCAGGCTATTGAATACGAGAGAATTTCAGTTTGTGAACTTGGAATTAGTGAGAAACATCTGGGTACAAGTATGAATGATCCAGATGATATTGCAAAGGTTAGATCATTCCTAATTCGTTTCTTGGAATTGGAATTCTTTTCTTTCTAAATGATGGCAGTTATTATTTTCTTAGGTAAATTTTCAATTAGCCGCTGCTGAGGAAGCTGTTGGACTATCTACATGGACAACTGCAACAATATGTCGTTCACTTTCAATTGAGACTGTAAGATTTTCCTGGCTCAATAGTTCTCAACTGTTGACTACTTGGCTTACCAATTTCCAACGCACTCCCAGTACTATCTTCAAGCAAAGTGTTTCTATTTCTTTGAACTTATTCAACCTGGGTGGTTAAACAGGAATTGGTTCAACCCTATTTTAAGCTATCTGACACGTCATTTACTAGGCAACCTATTTTTGCTTCCGTCAATTAACTTTAATCATCGAAAATGGGTAAAATGGCAGAGGAAAGTGGCAATCCGTTACATGCTCACCATGAGGATTTTCATTTAATTATATGTAATCAGTTATGAAGCATCACAATCAGGTTTATTTATGATTTCATTGAACTATTATTATTCCTAGGAGTGGATGGCTGAAAGTAAGTTCTTAGTGTCAAGTATCTTTTAAGTTTTAACAAGTGGTATATTTTTTTTTTCTATAGTTTAGTTACATTAGATATTATAAGTATCATATCATGTTTTCAGTTGCAGTTGACTCAGCTTAATGACCTTTGAGGCGCGACTCAATCTTCTTTTCAATTTATTATCAGTCCCTTTTTTGCATTAGTAACCAATACAAACAAGTTTTCGTTGACCATGTAGATCTGTTAGTTGTTATTCGGTGAATATATCCCTGAGAAAGATTAAATGGAGTAATGGGTCCTGTTGTAGTTTCAAAGCGTTGTTAATGAAAACATGAGTGTTCTCTGGGTCAAAATGTGAGTAGATACGTCCCTAAAAAATTGTTTACATGAAATACACACTTTAATAAACTGCACCTGTATACATAAAACTAAATGTGTACATACAATCACACTATGTATTCATCTATTCATACTGATATTATGTGTGTAGATAGGTTTTTGTGTATTATGTTATATACACATGGCTTCCCATCTTCAATGTATGCAAAAGTATACACAAGCACGTTTCGTTTTCTTGAGGGCAGACCCTTTGGAAACTTTCAACTTGGATCTGCAACTGCAATTACGAGAAAAAAGCACAAAGAAGAAAAGGGGAAATAGGAGTTGCCTCTTTTAACATCTCCATCTTTGAATAAAGAATTCCGTATCGTATAAACAGTTGGGCTAATGAGATGGAGGACTGTGGTTGAGCCAGTTTGATATTTTCTACATGTTCCTGGATACCATCTCAGTGTAATATCAATTAAAATTTATCAAAACAGAAGTTCCATCTTTTGACAAGCTTGAGACACGATTAGGACAAGATCTGGTCACATAACCGCCTGACCCTTGTGTGTTCTCTATATGCCCGGTGTGGATGCTTGGTCTTTTAGAAGTGTATGCACTTCGTAAATTTCATCGCATGTGATTTTGAACTTCAAATGGATTCATTATTCTGTTTGACAAGTAATTCTTCTTTCAGGTATTGGCCTTAATCACTGGTGTGCTTCTCGAAAAACAAGTGGTTATTGTGTGCCCCAATTTGGTAATTTGTGATTTATCTTGGAATCCATATGCTTTTGGTATTCCTTGAGTTTCCTGAACATTGCAAAATCTGTCATACGTCAGAGCCTTGATTCATTTTCTTTTTTTGCAACAAGTACAGGGTGTTCTATCTGCTGTGGTGCTGTCTCTGATTCCCATTATTCGTCCATTTCAATGGCAGAGTTTATTCTTACCTGTACGTTCTGTAACATAGCTATTAGTTCCCAGCCTCGTATTTAATTTCTGTAATCTTTGTTGATATTTACTGTGCTGTACCACCATTGAATCTTATTTTAAGTGTTCAATGTGTTAATGGGTGTTTGAATGAGTACCTGTCCTTATCATTTACTTTTCACTCTGCACGGGAATGTTGCTTGTTCACAACTAATTGTCTTCCCCTTGGTGATACTGAATGCTTGATTCCATTTTTTTTCCCTTACACTATGGGATTTCTAGCTGAATAAACTCTTAAATTTTATGTGTATAAATAATCTGTCCGGACTTGTTGACAAGATTATGAGTTGCGTTTCTTATTATGGGATCCTACGAAGTATAAATGAATAAGGTAGTTGGGCAGGAAGTGCAGACTTTAGGATGTGAAATATGAATTTTGATAGACTACCTTTTAGAGAGGGAGCACTGTAGTCTGTCTTGTGAACTGTTAAGCTAATCATTCATGAAGTTATAGTAACCCTTGCAATACAATGAGAAATTCATCCTCATAATACATCAATTTTTATTTCTTCATAACATTATTCTGCTTTGTATCGTACGTACGCTTTATCTATTATTTGCTATGTGTTGTTTACCTCTGTATTTTCTTTTTTCAAACTGCCTTGTTATGTGTTACTTGAGCCGAGGGTTTTTTGGAAACAACCTCTCTATATCCACGAGGCAGGGGTAAGGTCTGCGTACACTCTACCCTTCCCAGACCCCACCTGTGGGAATACACTGGGAATGTTGTTGATGTTGTTTTATTATTGGAAGTGGAATTAAGTTATGAATTCAAGGGGTAGGGTGAAGAACCTGAAATGACCGAGAACTTAGGTACAAATCTGAACTTTCTTTGATAGGAAAGTGAATTTTTATCGATAAGGAGTACAAAGAAAAGAAGATGAGTCATTGCCAAAATAAAAGTGGGAACACTGTAATAAATGAAGCCTCCAACCCTGTTTCTTATTTGTTAATGAGAGATGATCTCCCAAAGTTCAACAACACATTAAAGATGGGAAGACAACTATATCCCTTAACCTTCAATCACAGAGTTGTCAGTTCCTCTTGTTTCTTATTCGTTAGAGCCTTTTACGAAGTTAAAATCTACTCTTAGATCATTAATGATCACGGAAGGAAAAGAGTTGTCTACCTCTGTTTAGTCATAAAGTAGCGTATTTTCACAAGCCTCTTTTTCTTTCATGGATGATGCCTTTTGTGTATGTTTGCTCCAGCTCTATGCTTTCATGAAAAGATTTTACTGTCTTAAATCTGGAGAAGAAAATATCAAATTCAAAGTCTTTGTATGAAACAAAGGGCAAGTTTCCAAATTCTATGAAGGTAGTAGGTTTCAGCCACTCCATATGCTTGATCGTACCAGCGTAAATCTACTAAAATTTTATTCAAATATTAGTATTCAAAAGAAAACCTCTTAAAGTATGTTATTATCAGGTAAGGTAATTACTAATATTGGAATCATTAAGACTTTGCTGCCACTTCTGATCATTGGAGAAAATTATATATACATGTCTCTGTGTGGGTGTGCGTGTGTCTTTACAAACCTGTACTCATTTTCATTAGGCAAGAAATGAATCTTGGATCTAACTCAACCCAAAAGCTAGCTCATGAGAGGGGGATTGTCCAAGACCATAAAAGGAGACCAAATTTCTCTAAGCTCACTGATGCGGGACTCAACATCCCCCACACGCCTAGAAGTGGACATTTGGAGCGTGGACAATATAAGACGGGGGCCCAACATCGGGTGAAACAATGAATTGGGCTGGTGTGGTCTGATACCATGATAAAGAAATGGATTTTGGACCTAACTCAACCCCAAAAGCTAGCTCATGATGGGAGGATTGTCCAAGACTATATAAGGAAACCAAATTTCCCTAAGTCCACCAATTTGGGACTCAACACATTACTAGGCACTCAAATGTGCAATGTTCATATTTGTAGATGTATTAGAATATTTTAAATCTAATAGATCAAGTACATAATATCACCAACAACTAATGGATGAGGAGAAGTTACCCGTTGAATTTCGCACGGCCCTTCAATGATGTGAGCACAATAACTTTGGTGCAAAACTTGCATTGAACCGTAACCTTTAATTCTTGTGCCTTTCAATCATTTGTGATATAGAATGCAGTTCACGGTACATAGAATGCAGTTCATGGTACCTTGGTACTGAATTACACAAGAACTTAACTATGCAGCAATTTGTGTGTTTAGCTATACTCCTTTGTGATTTTAATGGTCATAATACTGAATGTAGTACTCTCCCTATTTCTTCTTCTCCTCAAGTTACAATCATCAATTCATTTTATTTTTAAATTTCAGATTTTGCCTGGGAAGATGCTTGATTTCCTTGATGCTCCTGTACCTTTCATTGTGAGTTTGTTTCTTTTTTTCTCATCCTTCTACTCTGTGAAGTTTTGCTACAGTTTTCTTGCAATCTTAAGATTGTCAAACTATAACTTATGCTATATATTTAGTTGGTGAATTGTGCCTTCTATTGTACTAGAGGGATCAATTAAGTGCCTGAATTGGTCAAATGAATACGCCTGCTCTTTCCTATTCTGATTTTAGGATCTGTTTGACATTTCTTTCATATTTACGTGTTCACAAAGCACTGGATGTTAATTGGCAGTTCCAGTGGGGCTGCATAAAGTGGGAAGTTTTGGAATAGTTCCTGTTCCCTGCCTACTATCCATGTAAGATAATGTGAAATCTTTTAATTTTTAGGTGGACTAGCTGATATCTCCTTCCAAACCAATGCTCATTTAGGGAAGTGGTTCAATGCTCTATCGATATGTTTTTGTATCTAGGAGCTTTCCCTAATTTCCTTGTACTGTTTTCAGCATCTTCTTGATGCCAATCAATAGAACAATTACTTCATACCAACTTTATACCAGATTTCTTTTATTATTGTGTGCAATACTTTACCAGTCTCAAAGAAAACTATGTTAGATTAACTAGGTGATTTTTTCCTTATCTGCCTAAGCCTTGGTGAGTAGAATTACCCAGTACATGTGCTAGTGGGATGTAGCAGCTACGGGTGGAATATTCGAGGTATAAATGAATAAAAAGTTCTCTGGAGAACACTTTCTCATCCCTCGTCAGTTCTTTCTTGCTTGCTTTCTTCAACATGAGCCGGACTCCCCATGGATCGTTAGCTAAGAGCGTCGGCTACCGCATTAGCCTTCCCCGGATGGTATAAAATATCACCATCATCCCCAACCTTTTCAGTGTAACAGGATAAATGAAGTCCACTTTAGGTAATCCATGGAATGTGTCAAGACTAGTGAAACACTGCATCACTGAAGAGCTATAGTTTTCACATTGTTAAGAAAAAGGACCTTGAGCCTAACTCAAGCCTAAAAGCTACTCATGAGATTAGGATTGCTCAAGGCCATATAAAGAAAATATAACTCACCCTCAACCATTATGGGACACTTTTAACACACATAACTGCACAAACTCATTGTATTCTCCTAGCAGGAGCTAGTTTGATGTGGTTTGCTTTAAAACTGAGCGATTCAGCAAGTTCAATAGCCTTGAAGCAGGTCCGGCACAACCGCCAACCGTTGAGTTTTGTGGTATCTGAGAGTACACCCTTATCCGTCTTTTTTGTGTTTCCATTTGTCTATTTTCATAAGTAACATATTGGTGTCAATAAATTCAGTCTTAGGATTCTGTTTTGTACTCGGAGGAGAAACTGCAAATCATATTCTCAATTTCATTGTCTTCTTTGTGACCAATGATTGACAGGTTGGCCTGCAGCACAAACCAACTGATTTGAAGATGAAAAGTGCTAATCTTGTCCGTGTCAATGTAACCAAAGATCAGGTTAGTTCATTGTAGTTATAGTTCATGGATGTATTTAGTTTATCTGGTAAGTGGATGCTGCAAATGTTCTCGAGAACTCTGCGCCCCACACAAAATGTTTTCTTCTTTCTCCTTTTTATTAGTCTAGACCCTTGCTGCTATTTTTTCGTCTTTAGTTTAACAATTTCTGAATGATTATATTAACTGAAGTTCATCAGTTGATCATTTCCATACTCTTGGTGTCAGATATGAAGACGCCTTGTATTTTTCTTAGCTTTGCTTTCCGAGAGCATATAAATTCTTATCAATATTTCTGGATTTTTTTTGATGTAATTCTTCTTAATATTGCTAAAACTTGGGTCTTAGCTTTCCAATTTTTCATCTTGTTGTTTTGTTGAGGATGCAGATAAAATCTTGTTACTTGCCTCTACTTCCTCGACGTAAGGAGCTTCTATCAGAACTGCGGCCAATCCATGCCAGATTGTCACGTGAAGACTCTGTTGCTCAACGGCGCCCTAAATACAGATGCAATGAAGTGCAGGTATCTGTCCTTTTACTTCTTTTAATGTAGTGCTTAGCTTGAGATTTGAATTCTCTGGAAAAAGATTTCCTGTATTGTCACTGTGAGTCGGTAACTTTTTTTTAATGGTCCAAATTTGAGTATATCTTATAGAGAATCACTTTTTCCCGTAATTTGCAGTAGATTGTTTTCATGTCCTTGATGATTATTAAGAAAGCGGTACGACCGGCTCTATATGTTGGATAAACATTCTATTGGAAACCAAACCTATCTTTTCACTAGTCCTAAAGAGTTACGGCTGTAGGAATAAGAACTAGAATGTCATTGGAGTAATGAGTTTATCCTTGATCACATTGAGTCCAGTTGTGGTATTTTAGTAAGTTTAAGCTAGTTGTTTCATTAGTACATACTGAGTCCTTTGCATTGCTCTTTTTTTTTTTAAAAAAAAAAAAAGAAAAAAAAAACAGCACAAAGTTAGTGCTGGAATTTTCTGTACAGTGAGCAAAATACCAAAATATGGCCTCTTCTAATCATAGAGAGCCTCTATGAGTTCTAACAAAGCTTCTGCCTCATTTTCATATTCCTTATTACACCAAAAGTGAAATAACATAATACACTCTAACCTGCTCACTCCTTTTTCAACTAGGTGTTAAGCAGTCTGACCTGCTAATAACCTACTGAAAGGATTCAAATGGCTTAGGAAGAGTGTTTTTTCTTCTGCCTGAATTATTCAAAAATGTAGTCAATGAAACACATGCTCTCAGACCAGTAATAGATATTTACTTATGGTTCGTGGTAGTTCTTCAAGTTCAAAATATTTTGCAGAACAGCCAAGGACTTTTTGAAAAGCTAATGCAGTTGCAAAGATTTGCAAGAGTTATCCATAAAAAAAAACATTGTTTAAATCTGCTAAAAGAAATGTCACTTAAACATTTTTAGAATTCTTATTTAGAATAAATGGAGCTTAACCAGCCAGCCACATATTTAGTTTTATCTTCCATCTTCAATTGAACCCTTACAAGCCTAACTCTGAATTAAGATGTGACAAGGATGAGGAATTTGAAAGCCATATTAAGAGTGTGGAGTCTATTTCAAGAGAGGATGAGAAGGGCAATGTAACTTTGAATTTGGAAAAATATCAATTTGAACTATATTGGAGTTTTGCATGTTGTATATCCACTATATCATGATGGTAGCTCCTTTCACTATGTACAGCCCAAATTTTTACCTTTTTCTTTGTTCAGTTAAAAGTAAAAAGTCCTTTATTCAGCCTCAAAAAATGTTTTATGATCAGGTCAAAAATATAATGAGAAAAGGTTTTATGTACAGGCTAGATAACATATTGCAGAAATGGTGCTTGTGTGATAGCTGTCTTCTCTGAATTGTTTTAATTCTTCCCTATACTTTTCTCCTTTTATGTTTTTGCAGTTAAATTATGTCTAATCTGCAGGCTGAAGTTGCTACACAATTCTTGACTGTTATGCGGCGCTATTTGGAGTCTCTTTGTTCGGGTTTGAGGTCTCATACAATAACTAGTGTACAATCAAACAGTGACCGGGTATGACGGGTTTCCAATTGACCCCACAATCTTTTGGTATGTTGATCTGGAAACAAGTAGTCGGAGTCCATTAAGCTTCTCCTACTATTTTGCAGGTTTCGATACTGCTAAAGGATAGCTTTATTGATTCTTTTCCTGGTAGGGATCAACCTTTTGTGAAGGTAAATCAACTTCTCTGTTATCTGTAAGTGGTAGTTATTTAATTGGCTTTTCATTTACACTTGGCCTGCTCAATACCACATATCACTCCTTTGAAGGCAACAGCAACAACATACACAGTCTAATCCCACAAGTGGGGTTTAAGGAGGGTAGGATGTACATGACCTTACCCTACCTTTGTGGGTAGAGAGTTTGTTTCCAATAGACCATAGCACTCCTTTTGAAGGCATTTAGATATATTGTTAAGTGGTATATTAAGCTGAATTCTGCTGAATACGCAGCCTAATATATGTGCCAGTCAAAATAGATGCGCAGCACCGTGTGCCGTGGTGTTGGATTGGGACTTTGGTTTTCTGTTTCCACTGACTAATTATTTTGAGCAAGCAATGAAATTGGAGTAATGTGTCTTATTCACAGTTAACATTTCATTTTCTCATGACTTGGGGTGTCTCCTTTTCATTTTATTGTCATTACAAATGGGATTCCTGGGTTTTCTTTAGATTATCAATATGAGCTCATTTCTGCCCCCTTTAGCTATTATGCTTCTAGAACGAGCTTCTACTCCTCAATCTTGACCAAAGACCCTGTCAAGATCCCTCAATGACGGTGTTCAAAAAGCATGACAGCAAAGCACCCAACTTTTTATATGAAGTAAAGTGCGAGTATTAAGCTATATGGAAGACTTTGGTAGGCTTAAATTTTTCCAAGAATGACCAACGTCACTTCAGTTGGGTGTATTATCTAAGCTAGTCCTATTCTGTAATCCTATTCTGTAATCGAACTAGGTTCAGAAAGATAAGAATATTGTTCTAGAGAAGATAACTTGGATTAGATGCCAGCGATCTCGGTGTAAAAAGAAGCATATATTTTTTTCCCATGCCTTGCATATCAAATTCCATACACGAGGAGTGACCTAAGCTAATTTCATTTTGGTCCATATATATGATGCTTTTTATTCGTAAGGCCATTTTGTTCTGTTAGTGTTGCATAGATCTTGAATAATCCTCCTCTTCCCTAGCAAGTCCTCTTTTGGGTCCAGATTACTAGTCCATCAATGCGATGTTGCTGATGCGCTGTAGTTATCTATCCTTTTCTGCTCATCGACTCCTAACATTTCTTT
Source organism: Datura wrightii (assembly GCA_035772735.1). Taxonomy (NCBI): domain Eukaryota; kingdom Viridiplantae; phylum Streptophyta; class Magnoliopsida; order Solanales; family Solanaceae; genus Datura; species Datura wrightii. The sequence continues at coordinate 4,771,232 of JASDFA010000011.1, forward strand.
CCTTTGCTCCTGCAAGGGTCCGTGGCAGTAGTTACTTTAACAGATCTATCACTTCGGCAATATGTAGAATAATTCCAATACTCATCAGTTTTACATTCTTGTGATAAAATTGAACCTTCTCTTTGATACATAGCTCATATACTTTCGAGTAAGGCTGATGTATGATCTCATTGATTTATTCTCTTCCTTGTTATGCAGCTTTTTGTGGATACACAACTTTTTACTGTTTTGTCAGATGCTCGTCTTTCAAGCTACGAGAACGAGTAGTACATTTAGAAGAAAATACATGCTTGAACTATTCGTGTTGTTTCAGACAAGAAGCGCAAGAGGACAGGGGCACATTACTGGACTAACTTTTGCCTGTTGTATGTTATGGTATAACAATGTTGTAGCACAGGAAGGCACTGTGCACGGGCTGCAAGGAGCAACTTTATTCAGGCATGATTATGATAACATTGACTGTTCTTTCCTCCAAATTTTGAATGTACCAATAGATACTATCATAGGAAAAGAACTGGTGGTCTGAATTGATCGACGAAATGGATTCTTCAATAACATGATTGGAAAAGTGAGAAAAATAGCCTAGAAAAAGATCATCATCCCCACCTTTTTTGTGGGATTGACAGTCTTAAGGGCTGATAACTTATATGACTTGAATGTGCAAAATTGTAATTAGTGTCCTGATTTTAGTATGAGCTGCTACTCTATACAAAATTCCTATGTTATATTCTTCTACTTGGTTATTCGTTCATCTTGACATTTAGGTCCTACTTCTATGTGATCGTGTTTAGCACTATTTGTTATTCAACTCAGATTCCTCTAATAATCTACTAGTAGCACCTCACTTACTTTTCAATGTGATTCGAACTATTGAAACTCAATGATTCTCACTCACCCTTTGTTTATCTAGTCCCTCATTTTCTGGAAAAGATAGCATAATTTGAGTTGATTTATGAGCTTTTTTTTTCCCATGATCGACGAAACTAGCAAAGAACCACCTAAATGACAAACATAATAGAATAATTGTAGATATGTGTTGTATTTAATTGGAGAAGGATAGAAAGAGAAGGGGTCCATCATTCTCGAGTTCCAAAGGCTACGGTTGTCTCAAAAAGTTAAAGATTTAGTTAGCTACACGCTTGACAGTGTAAATAATTTTTATGTTATCAGTACGATTTATCTATTACAGAAGATTATTGTTCTATTTTCTAAGTTTATCATAATCATGTTTGCTACGATGAGTTACATGTTTTTACTTGTTTATCATAATCATGTTTGCTCAGAGACAGAGAACTTAAATTCAAAGGGGAAATTAACTTTATCGGTGTATTTTAACATGTGATGGTTGATTATTCTGTCTCGTACTTTAGGTTTGTTAACTATATATCATATAGTTATCTAGCGTCATTTTTTTTTTTGGCGTAGCATAGTAGGTGCATACACAAAAGGCGCCTCAAAAAGCCTGTGCCAATATCTTACGAAGAAGCTGGGCGGGGCGGGGCGTGGCGTGGCGTGACTCAATTCAATGCTCAAATATTGCAGTAAAAACTTAAAAGAAGCAACGGCCAAGTGGAGCGTGTGCCTATAAATAAAATTCACTTGTATTTAATTTCGTAAAGAGTGAATGGGTTAAAAATATGATTTTTTTAGTTTCATAACTAAATTATCATATGTATGAAGTATTGCCAATTATTTAATAAAATATATTTTAACTATTAATTGTTTTTTGCTACCTGTACGATAAATATTTCAAGTCGAAAAAGAGATAACTGATAGATGAGGTATTTTTTAATAAATAGTCGGTGATAATTTGAATAGAAAACTCATACACCAGATATGAAACTTAAAACACCAAACTACTTAGATATGTTTTTGACCTTTTTAACTCTTTCGTAAACAATATACCAATTATTTAATAAAATATATTTTAACTATTAATTGTTTTTTTTTGCTACCTGTACGATAAATATTTCAAGTCGAAAAAGAGATAACTGATAGATGAGGTATTTTTTAATAAATAGTCGGTGATAATTTGAATAGAAAACTCATACACCAGATATAAACTTAAAACACCAAACTACTTAGATATGTTTTTGACCTTTTTAACTCTTTCGTAAACAATATATTGCATTAAATGAACAAAATCTTCACGTTCTAAGAATTTCTTTCCGCTACACTTCAGGGTAAACAAAAGGTTAAAAAACAATTTTTTTTTTTTAAAAACAACCTAAAATCGCAAGTCTATCCTCGGTAACAAGAATAAATTCAAGACCAACAAATATTTTGTGATGGGCGGGAGGGTAAGAACTCCTTCATTTTGATCAGAGTTTTCGAATTTGAATTTTTGGCTATGATTTTGAATTCTTTACCTCGTATGTTGTATAAATCCGAATTTAGTCGGAACTCAATGCGGGACACGGACGCCAAGTCGGAAACCATTAAAATTAAAAAAAAAAGAGCTTGAGAATGTTTCTGGACTTTTTGAAATCTTGATCAGCACCTCGTGAAGAGGAGCTCTAAAATTTCACGAGTTTCTTCTTTTGTTTCACAAACATGTCTCCCAATTCCAATTTTGAATTCTCTTCAACTCCTTTAAATACCCCCACAAAATCTTCCAACAAACATGCATTATTCCACTCCAGTTACTACAACTCCATGGAACTCAATTTCCCTCTCTGCTTTCTCTGTTCCCTACTATGTTTTATTCCCCTGCTACAAGCTCAAGATTTGCAAACTTACATAATACAGCTGCATCCACATGCATCAACAAGAACCCCTTTTAGTTCTAAGCTTCAATGGCACCTTTCATTTCTTGAAAACTTTATTTCCTCTGGCGAGGACTCGAGTTCTCGCCTTTTGTACTCTTACCATTCTGCATTTGAAGGTTTTGCAGCTCTTCTATCTGAAAATGAGCTAAAGGCACTGAGAACATCGAACAATGTTTTGTCTATATATCCAGAGAGGAAGCTTGAGATTCAGACAACTTACTCTTACAAGTTCTTAGGACTTAGTCCTACAAGGGAAGGTACATTAGATAGTTTGTCAATCTAAAAACTTGGTGTTTTCCTGTATTTTATTTATAACTTAAATTTAGATTTAAATATAAATACGAAATGGAAGTCTTAAATTTAGAAGGATGTGTTTATTCATGAGATAAGACGACTATTCAGAATAACCTTCTTTCAACTCTATAGATACAGGCCTTCTATCAGAACTGGCTAAGTCTATTTGCAGTAACATTGACTTTGTTATTTGTTAAGTCCCACATTCACTGAGGGACTGGATTGTGATCTTCTTATATGGTCTTGAGCAGTCCTCCTTTTATGAGCTAACTTTTAGGGACGAGTCATCCCAAGGGTTATATCTGCATGTGGTATTTGAATCAGACCCATCAATCTATGTTCTTGTGTTTGTCAATGTTGGGCCCCATAATTCACGTCATAGTTGAGTCCTGACCGTGTGAGGGAGAGTTACGTCACACATTGGCTGAGGGAATGACTGGTGGTTTTTTTATATGGTCTTGAGCAATTCTCCGTCATGTGTTAGCTTTTGAGGTTTGAGTTATGCCTTGAGCCATATCTTCACATTATTGCATCCTAATCCACGCCTATTATGGGAACATTATACAGACAATGTTTTGTTTTTATATGGACTTGTCTGTTTTCATGCTCCAAACACTTTTTCTTACTTTTGCTAATTATCTTTTATATTATTTCCCTAACAAGGTACTTGGTTAAAGTCTGGATTTGGTCGAGGCGCGATCATTGGAGTTCTTGATACTGGAGTCTGGCCAGAAAGTCCAAGTTTTGTTGATCATGGGATGCCTCCTATTCCAAAGAAATGGAAAGGTACCTGCCAAGAAGGACAAGACTTCAATTCTTCGAGTTGTAACCGCAAGCTTATTGGTGCAAGGTTCTTCCACATAGGACACATGGTGGCACCAAAGGCATCAAAATCAATAGATTTTATGGAGGAATATTTATCGCCTCGAGATTCTCAAGGCCATGGTACCCACACAGCATCTACTGCAGGGGGAGCTCCTGTTCCAATGGCGAGTGTGCTTGGAAACGGCGCAGGGGAGGCTCGAGGGATGGCCCCGGGTGCTCATATCGCAATATACAAAGTTTGCTGGTCCGGTGGTTGTTATAGTTCTGATATACTTGCAGCTATGGATGTAGCTATTAGAGATGGAGTAGACATATTGTCGCTTTCACTTGGTGGTTTCCCTGTTCCTCTTTATGAGGATACTATTGCTATTGGCAGTTTTCGAGCTATGGAGAATGGAATTTCAGTTATATGTGCTGCAGGAAATAATGGTCCAATGCAAAGTTCAGTAGCAAATGAGGCTCCATGGATTGCTACTATTGGTGCTAGCACACTTGACAGGAAATTTCCAGCAATAATTCAGCTAGGTAATGTTACATTTTTTGTTTATATATAAAATGAGAAGTTGTTTCTTAAAATGATATTTCCTTTAGAAAAGAGTTATTTAGTGTGTTTCAAGCCTAAATTATTTGTGTCCCTCATTCATATTTTCCAACAGGTAATGACAAATATGTGTATGGAGAATCGTTGTACCCGGGGAAACAAGTTCATAATTCTCAGAAAGTTCTTGAGCTTGTTTATCTCAAAGATGGAGATAATGGAAGTGAATTTTGCTTAAGAGGGTCTCTACCAAGAGCAAAAGTCCATGGAAAAATAGTTATATGTGATCGCGGAGTTAATGGTAGAGCAGAGAAAGGTCAAGTTGTTAAAGAATCAGGTGGTGTTGCCATGATCCTAGCAAATACAGCAGTAAATTTGGAGGAAGATTCTGTCGATGTTCATGTCCTTCCAGCAACATTGATTGGTTTCGATGAATCAATTCAGTTGCAGAGCTATATGAACTCAACGCGAAAACCAACAGCTCGAATCCTATTTGGAGGGACAGTTATTGGAAAATCCAGTGCACCTGCTGTAGCACAATTTTCTTCAAGAGGTCCAAGTTTTACTGATCCTTCAATTCTCAAACCTGATTTGATTGCTCCAGGTCAGTTTCTATTGAACCTACAATTCTTTATTTAGATTGGATAGCCTTGGAGCAACGTAAAGCTATCTAAGCTATCTCTGTGTGACTTATAAGTCACGGGTTCAAGCTGTGTAAATTAGTCACTAGAGTGGCCCTTCCCATGACCTGCGTGAATGCAAAAATGCTATATATATGTGAAAAACTCTAATAATTAGTGTGATATCGTGTTTTAACCTCTATCTTCACAGAACTCAGAATCTTGAATCCTCCCCTGCTCCAGGTGTCAACATTATAGCTGCTTGGCCGCAAAATCTAGGCCCCAGTGGCCTGCCTGAGGATTCAAGAAGAGTAAACTTCACTGTCTTATCAGGAACTTCAATGGCTTGTCCTCATGTTAGTGGCATTGCTGCACTGCTCCATTCAATTCATCCTAAATGGACACCAGCTGCAATCAAATCCGCCCTAATGACGACTGCAGATACAACAAACCACCAAGGAAAACCAATCATGGATGGTGACACACCAGCTGGACTTTTTGCTATAGGAGCTGGACATGTAAATCCTGGAAGATCCGATGATCCCGGATTGATATATGACATTCAGGCAAATGACTATATCACTCACCTTTGCACTCTCGGGTACAAATACTCAGAAATCTTTAGCATTACTCACAAGAATGTTAGCTGCCACGACGTTTTGCAGAAAAACAGGGGTTTTAGCCTCAATTACCCTTCTATTTCCGTAATCTTTAAGGCAGGAAAAACAAGAAAGATGATCACAAGGAGACTGACAAATGTAGGGACTCCTAATTCAGTTTATTCAGTTGAAATTGTAGCACCAGAAGGAGTTAAAGTGAGAGTTAAACCGCGACGTCTGATATTTAAGCGGGTAAATCAAAGTTTAAGTTACAGAGTTTGGTTTATATCAAGGAAGAGAATTGGGAATCAAAGAAGAAGCTTTGCAGAAGGGCAATTGATGTGGATCAACTCCAGAAATAAACACCAGAAAGTTAGAAGTCCTATTTCAGTTGCATGGGCATCAAAGAAGTGAAGGCTGTGGCTGTTTTTTTTTATATAAATACAGAAAATCAGCAGGGTACTTGCAGCAACATGTTAACATATACTGACAGTGTAAAAATTCTTTATACTGTCATAGTAGAGTACGTAAGTTGAATCTATTACTATATTGTTGTAACACCAAACTTTCATTCTCTTAGTTCCAAATATTTAAGTAGGATTCTATTACTATATTGTAATAGCACTGAAGTTTCATTGTCTTAGTTCCAATCATTTAATTAAGCTCTTAAGTATTTCAATCATTTACTGATGAATTATAAATGTTATGTGAGCTTTTATCAGCCTCCATCGTTTTGTGGAAGTGTACTATGATATACTTTTCTCTTCTTTCCTTATTTATGATATTGGACTCACTCAATATAATTAACAAATTAAAATATTATTTTAATTTTTTGATAAAAAGGGTAAATAATAATCAAATAGAGTATTGAACAATGAAAGAATTTTGGATAACATGATGCAAAAAGAAAATGAAAATAGAAACTAATATTGAATGTGAGATGCATGTGCAAAATATGTACTAAGAAACTAATATTTCTTTTTTATTCTAAATTATATAACGTATTTTTGTTTTACATGTTACTCAAGAAAATATTAATTAAAAGAATAATATGATAACATTCAAAGCTGTGACCTAGTAGTCAATGGTGTAGAATTACCTCTGATACCTGTTGCTGGTAGAATATGACAGGTATCCCGTAATGCATGCAAGTTGGCTCAAACACCCGAGCTTTTTTTTAATAATAAAATAGTATCAAATAATGTAAAAAAACGTTTATATTGTTTAAAAGGAAAAAATGCAAATGACACAAATGCCACTGTGTAACTTTTTCAGACGCCCATTTTGCGGCCGCTTGTCCGATAGTTTGCTTACACTTCCATTAAGATCTATCAGACGATCGATCCTCCATTATTGTCTCTCCGATTCGTAGAATCTCTTAAACCTCGGAAAATCCCTCTTTCCTTTTTCCCCAAATTCAATACCTATTCGTACCGTCTCTCTCTCTCTCTCTGTGTAATAATTCTCCCATTTAATAAAGGAGATACGCTACTCCTCTTGTACTGTATAATAATATTATATAATATAATATAAAGTTTATCTTTTTTGTACGAATCGTAACAGTAATTTGCCTTTTTGTGAACCCTAAAGTTCTTGATCTAGGGTTTTTTTTGGATTATAGTTCCGTTGTGGACTCACTTAGGAGGGAAATAATGGCGAGCTCATACTCTGCTCCAATCGGTGCCACTCAGGTTTTTTAATGCATCGCCTTTCTGAATATATGCAGTTTAATCTGTTTTGATTGATCTTAAATGGGTGTGTTTTTTCTTCCGCGTGTGTGCAGGTGGGTTCCTACTTTGTGCAACAATACTATCAGGTTCTTCAACAGCAACCTGATTATGTTCATCAGTTTTATACTGATGCCAGCTCTATTGTTCGAGTTGATGGTGAATCCAATGAATCGGCTTCTGCCCTTATGGTCAGATTCCCTTTTCTTTTGTCCTTTTTCTTGTTTTGATTCGTTTACTTGAAGTTTTAGATTCTGGATTATATTTCCAGATATGATCTAATGTTGTTATCTATGAAAAATAAAATGACGCAAAAGTAAATACTCACTGCGTGTTTATTGAATAATTGGACTATGAAGATACTATCTTTTAGGCAAAGCGCTTTGTCCATTTATGTCAGAATTACAGACTGTCTATGAATATATGTTGGTCAAATCCTCTTTTCTTTTAAAAGATAAATTAAATATGCCTCAATTCCAAACTAGTTAGTATTGGCTATATGGATCTCTTTATCCCCAATCCTTAAAGGTAAGGTTGATGAAGGAAGGTAAGTGCTTCTGGGAAGGAGAGCACTTCCAGAGATGATAATTTTTTTCTTGAAAACGAGGGAAGGAGAACAATGGAAAGCCCTCACTTTATTGATTGGACATTCTGATCCCTTTTTCTCTCATCCTCCATCAGTTCTGCTTCAGGAAAGCATCAATGCGCAGATCTTATTTTGAATCATTGCTTGAGGTCATATAATTCCATGAGCACGACTAATAAATTATTTGTCTTTTTAAGGAAAATTAGGAGCTTTAGGAAACTAGTGGCGCTCTAAAACTCACAGAAAATAACAGACCTAAAATACGTAATCTTGTTTCCTGTTATCTCTGCATTTGCTTGATTTCTCATTTGTCATTCAATATATTCTGTAATTCTATTGATAACTTTAGTTGCATACAAGGCGAAGTGAAGAGAGAAATGCATTACGTAGATTGCCAATGATGAAATGATGCACTTCATCTGTAATCCCACCTTGATGTCTAGATCTTGATTGCTTGAAGGATTTTGTGCTTAAGTTGGTGCCTTTTTCAATTTTTGGCTTCTCACTTTTTCCATTTTACTTTTTTGAAATTTTCGGCTTTCTTGCCTTATTATATTATGGAAGTACAATGTTTGTGGATGGTATCAAGCTTTCTGCGAGTGAGTAGGCGGGTACACTGAACACCAACTTTATCTTAGTGAAAAAAGGGATAAGCAATGACAATTGTGAACTTGGATAATCTTGTGGTCCATTGCGCAAGGAACATGAACATCGTTGTGGAGAGCAGCCTCTATGTCGGCAACAATGAATGGTTCGATTCTCCACCATCGGGCCAACTAAACCTGCTTTGATCTAGTGTGTGTGTGCTCTTGTTTGGGCTCACTTAGCAGACAGCTAACTCTCATCTCCTTCTTTAGCTTGAGTCCACCAATGGACTCCTCAGTATCTTGTTCATTCGCAACATAATATTTTCTTTGTGCTTTTCTATTCTACCCCCATTCCTCAATTATTAATATATTGTTAATTTGAACTTGAGCTTGAATGTTGAATCCGCCTTTTTATTCTTTCTCTCTCCTCTCTTTACTAAAAAGTTGGAAAAAGTGAAAAGAGGGGAGTAATTATGTCCCTAGGCCCTATCTCTATAAATATAAAGGAATTGTGCCACTATTCCTGACAAATATATTGGAATAAATGGCGCGAAGTCCCCCCAAAAAAAAATTCATGATGTTGAGGGAGAGCTTTGCAGGGTTGATGAAGGTATTTAGAGAGCCAAGGAGAAGATGTCTACAATGATAAGTGTCATAGAATTTAAGTTTCTCCATCTACCTTGAGAGAAACAGAGAACAGAAGTGAATGAGAGATCTTAAGTTTCAGCATCAATTAAATAAAGTGTTTAAACATTTAGAATTTATCTGCTGATAGTCTACCTTTTATCATAGGTGGCTGCAAATGTATATACCATTTTCATGCAATGTGCAATTGAATACCTCTAGAGAGTGCCACCATCTTATGTATTGTTCACTACTGATAGTGTGATATTGTCTAAATTGATCAATCAACTATACCTAATCCTGCACTAGATGGTATCAGCTATGTAAAGCCTCTCTCCGTGACTCTTTTGGAGTCTACTCTTTCCAACACTAAGTAACTTGTCTTTTAGGGCAAATTAGGGGGGTTCTCTAGATCTGTAGACCGATATAACTCTAACCGGCATAACCGGCACAAATGTTATTGAATAATAGCCTAATAACCTATACTTCTTCAAACCAATATATTACTGCCGACAAGCTTTTCTACACTATTCCTTTGCCTCAGAAGTTGGAATGTAACTGATAGGTGGATCCCCTTTTTTTTCTAAGAATGCTTGTAGATGTTTTTACGAAGTAGTACTATTAATCATCTCTTTTGGTTGAATGCGTTCAAGGATCTGACATAATAAGCATTCTTTTCTACTTAGGGGAAATGGGTTGCACCAGACAAGTATGCGTAGCTCCTACTATATTCTAACTTACTAGAATAGTGAAGAAAGTAATGGGTCTTCTGATTCACTGATATGATGGAAGGCTGCTGTCCTTTTTAATTTTATTGTTGAAAGGACCTGATTGTTGCTCATGACTACTACTCTGTTCCGTTTCTTTCTAACCTTATTTCTTGCTTGCAATAGTACAACCTATTGCTTGCTTGCTTGCTTGTGCATGACCTGATTGTTGCACATGACTACTACTCTGTTCCGTTTCTTTCTAACCTTATTTCTTGCTTGCAATAGTACAGCCTACTAGTCTGTTCCGTTTCTTTCTTGCTTGCTGTCCTATTTAATATTATTGTTGAAAGGACCTGATTGTTGCTCATGATTACTACACTGTTCCGTTTCTTTCTAACCTTATTTCTTGCTTGCAATAGTACAACCTGTGTTTTTTACTGCTGTCTCTTATCATGCGTACGTCTTCATTGTACAGCACATTCATACGCTAATCATGTCAATGAGTTTCTCTGGAATTAAGATCAAGACGATAAATTCTCTTGAATCTTGGAATGGTGGTGTTCTTGTTGTGGTCTCTGGTTCTGTCAAGCTGAAGGATTTCAGTGGGTGGAGGAATTTTGTGCAAACATTTTTACTTGCACCCCAGGAGAAGGGTTACTTTGTTCTGAATGATGTCTTTCATTTTGTTAATGAGGAGGGGAGTGAACTAGCTCAAGCACCAGTAGTTTCACAGAACAATCTTGATGCTCAACCAACTCCCTCTAATTCTATCGCAGAGACACCAGGTATTTTTACATCTGGCTTGATCTAAACATGCCAATATTTTTCAGTAGCAACCTCGGTTCCCTATCTGTTGTTTTAATAATAGAAAATGTCAAGGATGGAAAGAGCTCCTTGCTCTCAGTAATGCCCCATTATGGTTCTGTTGCATGTCATTTGTGCATAACTTTCTCTCTCAGATATTTTGCAAGCATTCCCAAAAGCATATCTAATGCATGGAAATTTAAGCATGTGATTTATCTCATTATTACTGTTTTAGCAGCCCATGACTATGCCTTAGAGGTGGAGGAAACTGAATATGTAAATTCAGTTCATATACAAAGAAATGACGCTGTTGAAGAGTACAGTTACTCAGATCAGGATCACGAGAACCTTTCTGAGGCTGAGGCTGAGGCTGAGGCTGAGGCTGAGGCTGAGGCTGAGCATCATGAGGTAGAGGCTGAGGTTGACGTTCCTGAGGAGACCCATTTGGGGGAAGAAACTGCTCAAGTAAGGTCATTCGAGGAGGAGACTTCTTTTCCCAATAATGTGGTTGAAGTCGTGCCAGAGCCTGAGCCTGTTGCAGAAGAACTTGTTGGAGAGCCTTCAAAGCTTAGTTATGCTTCTATTGTAAGTCCATCCATATTCTGTGCACTTTGTGACTTTATCAGCATTCATCCGTTTATGCACGTATAATAGATCCTGCTATGGCCATTTAACCTTTAGTGGGGAATCCTGCTTTAATACATTATGCTGACGGCAACTTATCTATTATATGGCCTATGGATCAGTTTGAAGTAATGTGGGTTGGGCACACATCTCTAGATGAGAACTTCTTGCTGAACAATGGATGAAGAGAAGTAGATTCATCAACGTGTAGAATATACTTGCTGAAAGAAAAATGTAGTAGTGAACATCCAATGGTGTGACCTAGTGGTTAATGAAAGGAGTTGAGAACCATGAGGTCTCAGGTTTAGTTTCCATTTGAGGCAAAAGCCACTAGGTGATTTCTTCCCATTTGTTCAAGCCTTAGTGGATCGAATTACCTTGTACCTGCGCTGGTGAGATAGCAGGTACCTGGTGAAATTAGTCGAGCCAGCACAAGCTGGCCCAAAACACCATGGCTATTTAAAAAAAAGGTAGTAGTAAAGAGTAATATTAGTAGAAGTATGTTCCATCTTTTCGATTTTGTTTTGATATTTGGCCTTTGTCAGTTGCTAGAAATTACCTGTAAGCCTAGTATTATGTAGGGCGTCTCCAATGGTCTTCTGTTCTTAACTTCTATTCATAAAGAGCTTATTGGACATGGCATTTATAAGCGCACAACCCCCCCCCCCCTCCCCCCGGTTCCCCCAGAAAAAGAGAGAACCTTTGAAAGTCCCCTTACACAGAAAAAAGAAACTGACACACTGGAAAAAAACAGTTTCATAAACGAAACAAGTAAAACCATATGTTATCACATTATCTTTTCTTCACTTGGGAATTGCTGCAACGTTGACCAAGTTTGGTTTATGATTTGGAAAATAACTCGTTGCAATTGATAGTTAAGAGCTCCAAAAGGAAAACCTGCACCTCCAGTTCGTATCCAGCAATCTTACACCAAGAGTACAACACCTGTTTCGGAGTGGCAACCTCCTGTTGAGCAGTCAAACTCCATGTCCTATGCACCAGACACCAGCCTTGACCTGGCAGATGAAGGATTTTCTCAAGAAGGTAATATGAGTACGCTGCATCTTGTGGTATCATTATTTTTAATAATTAAAATATCTGAGTTCAAGTGATAGAATGTGCTTTAGCATTCTTAGCATTCAAGTTTTTTGTATTGCTGAGGTTAGATTGATTTTGACTTTCTTCTGCCTTCCCCCAGGGGAATCAAAATCTGTCTACGTGAGGAATTTGCCATCTACTATATCTTCTCTCGATATTTCACAAGAGTTTAAAAACTTTGGGAAGATCAAGCAAGATGGCGTATTCTTAAGAAACCGCAAGGTTAGTGTATTAGCTGATCTCCTTATCCTGTGTCTTGTTGTCTATGCATGTTAATGTCTGGATTTCAATGGATTAACAGGATGTTGGCATTTGCTATGCCTTTGTTGAGTTTGAAGAAGTCCAAGGTGTCCAAAATGCAATCAAGGTTTGTACCTTACTAAGTTTGAGACTGTAATTTGGTCAAATTTCTTTTTTGATAAATAATTTGGTCAAATTTCTATTTTTTTGATAAGTAATTTGGTCAAATTTTTAAATTGCTTGATATGACTTATTTAGTTTTACCTTATCACTTGATGTGACTCTTAATAATTGTTCATTTTATCTTTTATGTTGGCCTTTTGTTTAAGCATAAAATTACAGTATACTATTCATGTTTGAAATGTTTTAGGCTATCTGGATCTATAATGTTCTTGTTTTTCATTGATGTGGATCTTGCTGTGAGCCATTAGTAGATGTGGAAAATCATGTGGGAGATATTCACGTGAGATAATTGAAGCTGAAGTTTGTTTACCCAAGTTATAACATCTTCATCTCATTGCGTTTGACATACTGACTATCTGAAGAATCAAAGGAATTCTTCTTTGCCTTGGACACTTTTGTCATTTTTGCATCGATATATTGCATTAGTAATAGCCGTCTGCAACAATTAAAAGGATTGATGTTTAAATTTTGATACTAAATTGATCAGTTTCATGCTTGTACTTGGATCACATTATTCTTTCTGGGGTGGGGGTTGGTGGAGGGGTAAAAGTTTTATGACTACTGCCATAAGTTCATATTCAAGGATTGTCTTTATATGTCATGTGAACCCTCTTTATGTCTAGTAGATCATACAGTTTTTTGTTGTCTACTTGCTTAGGCATCACCAATACAGTTGGCTGGAAGGCAAGTCTACATTGAGGAGAGGAGACCAAACAGCAGTAGCATTTCTCGTGGAGGAAGTATGTGCCTCAAAACTGATTTCAATTTTAAAATGTCTTGATCTTATTCTTATGTTGATCTTGTGTGCTTCGCAAGTCCTTTTGATTAAATCAAGACTATTGTCCGTGGATATTTTGACATATTACGTTGCCTAAAGACCACCATTTGTTAGTCCATTTTTCCTGAAGTGATCCTGGTTGGACATAATGGAGTAGAATTGGCTCTGGAGTAATGTGGATAATATGTTTCAAGGGAGAAGCCTGCTCGGTGAAGAGTCAAATAGGATATACAGAAGTGGTCCCCATTGAATACTTGTTTAAACCTCCAAGTAACACAATTCTCTATGTTTCTTCAAAGTGAAAAGCACTCGCATACTTTCTTAGGACTCAGTTGAATGCAACAACATATCCAGTCTATTCCCACAAGTGGGGTCTAGCCGTCTAGGGAGGGTGGCATGTACGCAGCCTTACCCCTACTTTGTGCAGCTTGAGAGGCTTCTGATGACCTTGGCTCAAGTAAAGCATAAAAGAATCAAGTATGGAAAGGGAATACAGTAGTGAAGAAGCCACCTTGAAAATAAGGATGGAGAGGGATTCAGATGAATGCATTGGGATAAAAACCACACACTGGTTGTTCTGGGCGGTGTTACAGGTAGTGGTTAGAAAGTTTAAGATGTTAAACAAGAAGCAGCCCATTGAATGACAGATTAGGACAGAATTAGACAGAAAGGAATCCCAAATTGGCATGCCCCATTACTTTTGGATTCACTAGTAGTAGTAGTGTCTTTGGTCAAAGTCCAATGTGGGATATGGTGTATTTGGCCTGCACCAACCTCAGGTATCCCACATGCTTGGCCCTTTTTGTGTCAATACCCCTGTGCTCGGTATGAAATTTTTTTGTATGGTATATTATAGGGTGCAAATCTGTTTCTTTTTTAATGATTGGTCACTTGTTAACTGAAATTCGCCCTTCTACATCTGTCTTGGTCGGTTCATAGCTGATAAAGGAGGTGCTAACATAATTCTGTCATTTGGTTAAGAACTATGTAGTGTCTGTTGCCGTTTGTTTTTGCATATTTGACCCTCTTTTCGCTAACAGTCTTCTCTAAATGCCTTGATATCAGGATCTGGAAGGGGAAGAGGCAGAGGAGGTCGTACTGGGGGCCGAACTTTTGGTAGGGGAAACGGTCCTGATGATAGAGTGAGGAGTAATGGCTACCGTGGTATATGATGATTTTAGATTATCAAAGGCCAAACTTGCAAACTAAGTTATGATTCTGCGTATGAGGATCAATAAGAAACGTGGCGACTGGATAGCTTTTATATTTTTGGTGGTATTGTCTTCTTATGGAAGGGATTATATTGTTGCCGGTTCTCTTTTTCCGAGTGTTTTGAGAGAGATTTTCCCCATCTTTCTCCTGTAGTTAAAAAGGTGTGTTGTTATTCTGCTCTTAATTCTTTTTTGTCCTGCAATTCTAGAGGCAATGCTTGTAACTTTTGGAGTAATGCTAAAGGGTGAGAAACATTTTGAGCCTTGCTGGGTTTGCAGTGTTGTCCTCTATTTCTTCCTTTCTCTGTGTTCCAGAATTTTCATGATGTCTTTATTGGTTCGCATGATGTGAACAGTCCGTTCAAGTTCAGGAAATCCAACTTTTCCCCAGGTCAACTTGCCATAAGCTGCATGCATGTGCATGGCTGGAACTAAGTTTGGTGGTAAAGGGCTCTTTATCAAAAGATGACTTCATATTCGAGACTTGAATCCAAGATTCCTGATTAAGAAGGGAGGAGTGTTTACAGCGCCACCACGATCTTTGGTGGTAAGGTGCACTTGTTTATCAACACTCTCTATCCTTCTCTTTATCCCTACGTCCAAAATGAGCTAAACTTTTCAACGTTTATGGCTTTGAAGTTCCCTTTGAGAGAAGGGATGATACATAATAAATATTTTGATAATATTAACAAATGGTGAAGCTTCAGTATCTTCAAATATTTTTCTTTCGCAACTTCAATAAGATATTTTCCAAACGCCTCTTAATTTGACTTCCACTAGTCATCTTCCCTTACTTAGTTGTGAAGGCAAATAGCTATAAGAAAAATTATTGAGGCGAGTTTCTTTTGTGGGAAAGGAAGGAAAAGGGAAAACATAAGAGTCACCATCAACATGATGAATTAGTACCATTTCCGGGGGGGGGGGGGGGGGGGGGTTGAGGATGGTGTGTTCATAGTTTCCTGTGAAGGTAAAAAGACATAAATCTTTAATTCAAGTAAGAAAGTAAAATGCAGAAAAAAAACATTATTCCCTCCATTTCTATTTATGTCTTATTTTTCTTTTTAGTCTGAGTCAAAAAGCTTTGTTTGACAACTTTTCACGTGACATATTTAAAATTACAAGATTAAGTAATACTTTCGTATATTTTACATATCTCTAATTTAAGATCACAATGTCAAGTTAATATCAAACGAACAAATTGAAACGGGTGAGTATTAGATTTCCCCTTTAAGAGGCTGGCGGGTCAAGCCTCGAAGAACCCTAATTTTGTAATTCTTTTAATTAGTCAATTTCTATTATTTTTCAAATAGAATAATTCTATGTAGGGATCGAATCCGCAATCTTATGAAGTGACAGATAAGTAAACAAATCGACCATAGCTACTTTTCATGTTTAATTATAGTTGTAATAATAGTCTATGTTTATCACTAATGAATTATTTAGTATTATTTATGATAAACATCTCTTTTATTTTTTTATTTTTTTTTAAATGTTGAAAAAATTGTCGACAGGAGATGAACTAATATGGTTGAATTGCCTTTTATTCAAATAAAATCATCCTTTCGCCTACGAAAAATTCTGCGTCCACCACTAACAAAAGCAATTGCACTATGTTGATCCATCAACTTTTTTCACAAAGCAATTCATATGTGGATGTACATTCATATGATTTCAAGAAAAAGAAAGTAGCATTACTACAATCAATGCCTAGTTGCTTAGTCTAACAGAGACTAAAAGTTCAAAGAGAAAAAAAAGATGACCAAAACTTGGTTAAGAAGGAAAACAGTGGAAGTTGGAACAAAAACAAAGCACAAAAAGCAGATTTTCCTTTTCCTTCATCACCACACCTCCTTCTTCTTTACAGTATATATAAGGCCAATCATGAAACACTAACTTTACACTTTGTCTTTTCTACAAAGCCACCTCAAAATCTCTGCCCATTTTGTCATTCCCTTTAGCTACTGTGACCTACATATATTGCAAGATCAAGTGTTATCATCAGAAATAAACACATTAATTAAGCACATCCAAGGTTACAGTGGTCAATGAAATAGGATGAAAGTCGTGTGAAGCCCCGGGTTCAAAAAAATATATTAGGTGATTTGTTCCATCCGTCTAAGTCTTAGACTTATGTTGGTGGAAATAGCAGATAACAAATGGAAGATTCGAGGTGTGCACAATTAGTCCTAATACCACCATTATCAATAAGTAAATATATCTTTCTATTAACAAAAAACAAGAATAACTACAGTTTTCTCCCTTTTATTAATCTTTTAAGATTTTCAATCTGGACATTGAAACTAATCTTGGGAACTCAAAGAACACTTGAAAATAATCAAAAGCAGAGGAATACTAACCTTATCCTCCATACTTAGAATAACCTTTTTTCTTGAATGCTGATCTTGTAAATAACAAACAAGCAACTCCTAACCCCACACCAACCAATCCACCCAAGACTATAGCCACAGTCTTTTGAGTACTCTGTCTTGTTCCTACACCATCAAACACAGTAGATATTTCAAAGATTGGAGATTGGATCAATTCAAAAAATATCTTTACTACTACTGTGCTGAAAATGATCTCAGAAACCCACTAAAGAAAACAAATTAAATTCATGAATGATACTTGGTAGAACAAGTCTTAATCAATCCACAAAGTACTTCATGACTAATGCTGGAATAAGGGGAGATTGAACATATATGAGTCTTCCTTTTGCATTTTTCATCTACGTTGCTGGGATCCTCCAAAAGTAGTATATTCTTGGACCATAACAACATTTTTGGAGAGTCCGAGCAAAACAGATTTTCACGAACTAGTTAAAATCCACTACGTGAATCATTTATATCAATTTACCCGAAAAAATTATCTTTTAGAACGACCTTATAATATTGGTAATGTTAAAATTACCTGGTGGAGATAGTGATTTAGAGGGCACACCATTGGGATAATAAGTGTAGCTAATGTAGCACTGTTGCAGATAAATCTGTGCAGATATCGAATTCCCACATTCACTTTTGGCTCTGCCAGCACCATTTTTCACACAGTTCACGCAGTCCCCACTTCCCAAATCACCTTCACACTGACCCAAAACATACACCGACTGATACCCACCTGCATAAAACCCATTATTCCCAGTTGAAACCCCTTTGGCTATTTCTCCTAGAGCAGTATCAAGCCTATCACCAAACCCAGCTCCACTTGCCTGAGTTGACCCACAAACCTTGAACAGCAACTCAGTAGCCCCAATCGTCTGAAACCCAACCATCTCGTACCTCAAATAACACCCATGAAGCTGAATCCTAGCTGCAATAGATTGTCCACACATCTTCTGGGACATGTCGGGGATTTTTTTGACACAACGGTTACAGTCATTGCTTGAAAGATCGCCTCTGCATTGAAAGAGACCGGAAATTGCTGACTGACCACTGCCGGCGGTGGTTTTGTAGAATTTATTGGAGGAAGATTGAGAAACCAAGCTGTCGAAAAGGGTGTTTAGTGTTTGTGAGTAAACCCCAGATGGGTCTTGGAATTTCTGGTTAGCACAGCCTTTGTACACAAAGTTTGTGAGCTCAGTGGATGATCCAAGAATAGGGAATGAAGCTAGAAATAGGAAAAGGATGGAGAATGTTTTGGGAATTTGAGATGGACCCATTTTCATGATTTGAATATTGGAATAACCATGAGATGCTTTCTTGGAAGAATTTGAAGTGTGGGTGGGTGTGGGTGGATTTGGTTTTTGGTGGTTTCTAGAGCTATTTATTAGGCTAAGAACAAAGAAGAAATTGAAAATTGTGACCTTTTTTGCAATGAAAGTGAAATTTCTTATGTGGCTTTTTTCTGGTTGTGGGAGAGCTTTCCTTTCAAGTACCTTGTCTTGCCAAAATACTTAATGCAATTGAATGTTACTTAATGCAATTGAATATATCACAAGATTATTAAACTAAGCACATTTTTCACAATGGTATTGTTTTGATTAGTTTATTTGCATCTCAATTATTTTATCTGAATATTCTTAATTGTTTATTTTTAGCAGCGCGAAATTTGTATGCTCTCTCAAATTCTTATTTTTCATGGTTTACACTACTCCCATTTCACTTCCAGGCAATTATTACTATGAGAATCGTTTTTCTTTAATGCTAAAGAGTTCTTAACAATAGTTGAATTACGAAAGAGTATGAAAAAAAGAATTTTTTTGGGAAGAGAGAGTAATAGAGTCATTATAGTCATTTTTAACTCGTCCAAGCAAAAGAATGAAAATTTAATCATTTAATCACACAAGTTTGATAAAAGTTAGAAGATATACGGAATAACTTTATTTAAACATATATGACGAATTGTCTAACATTTTCTTGTGTCGATTAGAATTTAAATCTTAATCTCTTATAATTTTCACTCACTTTATTGATCATTAGTTCACACTTGCAATGCTTAAACTAAGATCATTTTTAATGGGGTGATTAATTAAGCTTTTGGTACTACTAATTGTCAATAGAATATTTTTCTCACTCACTTGACTTGACTGTCAGTATACCTCAATTCCTTTTCCTTATTCAAGATTAAACATACTTTGCAAAACTTACATTAACAGAGAAAACAAAATGTATAATAATGAAATGAATGTTATGACAAACAACTATTTAAACTAATACCAATTTTTAATTTGGAGTGTTATATAGTTTCTGGTACTGCTTAAGTGCTAGTTGGCAAATGAACAAACAAAAGAGTACATATAAAATTGTGGTGATGAGATGGGAGTACTGCCCAGGTAGGTGGAGAGTGTCTGTTAGTGAGCAATAAGGGGGAAAATGTGATTTGAAACTCTGCTGTCTGCCTTCTGTTGTAGACTTTTGGTTGTGTTGGCATTATATAAAAGTGTTTGATGTACCCAAAAAAAATAAATTATGTGTAGGTGTTTGTAATATATATAAGACTATAATAATTATTGAAGGAGAAACTCAATTCTCGTTCACAATGTTGGGTCCTTGTATTAAAATTATTTACGTCAGATATCCAGTTTTGAGTGTGAGGTGTATTGAAGAAGTTCCACAACACTCATATGGGGTGGTCTCTTCATATAGGTTCGGCAATTATTACTTTTTGAGCTAGCTTTTGCGATAAAGTTAGATTCATATTTTTTAAATTGAGTTAGGTTCAAGATCCATTTCTTAATATGACATCAGAGCAAAACTCATCTTAATTCTCATTCACTATATTGGAGCCCCGTATTAAGATTGTCCACGCTCCAAATATCTAGCCCTGAGCGTGAGGGTAATGTTGAAGAAGTCCACATCGATCAATTATGGGAAGAGTGGTCTTGGATAATCTTTACCTCTTGAGCTAGTTTTGGAATTTAATTAGATCCAAAATATAATAAATTTGATCTACATTTACAGAGAGTGAAACATGACAAGAAAATTTAGTTGAACACCTTGTTTTGATTTAAATTAATCATTGAGTTTGGAATATAAGTTGAAACAAGAGAGGTTGTATGCATGTGCTGCAAGATTTTTTTTTTCCTATAAAAAGAATGATGAAGAAGATGAATTAAATATATTTAAAGATAAAAAAATCATTATACAAGTTGAATTTATGAAAACAACTTTTATGAGTCTTTAATTCATTATTTTCTACTATAGATTTCTCCTTTTATTACTATTGGAGCTAGTGAATACAATCTAAAATATATTAAATAATAAAAATATGATAAATTAAGAGGTGAGAAAAATATCATAATTAATTACATCCCACAAATGGTGAAAGTATCACATTTAGAAACAATAGTATATCTTTCTTCTTTTTTTTTTTTAAATATCACAGTTAGATAATTAAGTAAAAATAAAATCATTTAAAATAGTCTGGCCACGATTTTTGCGAACTTTTACATGAATTTGTGGTTAGATGTCATACAATGATGACTAAATATGCTAAAAATGACAAAACAGATTTAAAAGTAAATAAAAAAAAAGTTATTTAAATAAACCTATAATATCTCGTAATCTTTATGGATTAGAAACAGTTTAATCATTAATAGTATAAAATTTTAATCTTGATTAATTCAAATTAGCATCATAAATATTTTATCACTCTACCACACTCTTCTATAATGATTAGTATGAGAATTTTCTTACAAATATTAAAAAGAAAGAAAGGAAAACGACATTTTTCAGGTCCATTTGAAAAGGGCCTAGTTCCAAGCCCAAATCCTTCTTAGTGGGCCCAAATTTATAATGCTTTCACCTTCATTCTCCCCCGATGCTCCTCTCTGCGACTGATATTGCGCTCTCTCTCTCTCTATACAGAAAACTGGTCTCATTTTCTCAATTTCTCTGAAGGAATCGAATTGTACGTTTCTCTTTTTCTCTCTCGCTGTTTCTCACCTTCTTCTTCTTCTTCTTTTCTTCTTTTAAAAAATTTCTTTCTGTGATTTGACAAAAATCCCTTCATTTTTTGCAATGATTTTTATTGGGTAAAATACGAATTATACAATGCTGTGTTTGTTAACCACTTTACGAAGAGAATTTCAACCTCGATATCATCGCTTCTTGTAATTTTTACGAGTTGACATGCGTTATTTTTAGCTTCCCATGTGAAAATGATTCGTAGTGACGGTGTACTAATTCGGGTTTAGTGTAGTAAAAAAATCAGTTTTTCTTTGGAAAATGTGAGCGATTAATGTAGAACTTTTCTTGAATCATCCAGTGGCAGGGGCCATTGGTCCAGGTGGAACCGCTACCGTAATTAGTTGTATGGCACCTGAAGTTTGTGTTAAAATCCACTTGTCAAGTTTTTTGGTGCTCATGTTTTAAATTTTTGTGGACTGAATTCGGGTCTTGCTTGAATTTAATATTGTTTTGATTAAGTGACAAGCACAGTAGTACCAGTGATCTTGGTTGATATAACAAATTTTGGACATGGAAGGAACAACCTATCTAACTACACTAGTAATAAACTTAAAATTTTGCTGAGGTTCATCTGTATGACTTGAGCTGCTGCAGTTCTTACTTTAATCATCATCTTTCTGTTCTTCAATACTCTACCTCCCCAAACCCATCGCTTCCCCCCCCCCCTCCCCCCCCCCCCCCCCCCAAAAAAAAAGTAAAGGTTGAGTCTTTAAACAAGTATGCCTCCACAAAATTGGTTTAGATTTATCATAAAAACAAACAAATAAAAAGAAACAAGCTGGTGTAGTGATATAACTATTTCTATTTGTATCCTGAATCTTGCATCTAATAGTTTTTTACTGGTTGTGCAGTATATTTGAGCAGTTTGGTTAAAGGCTTGATTGAGGTCTGCTTAAGCTCTGAAGTCAGGTACAATACAAAGTGGAGGACACATTGTTTAGGTGGCACCTTAGAACGCCAAGCGTTAAGGTGTGTATTTCAAAGAGATGACCGCATCTTGATGACGTGTTGCTACTTGGTCGAACGTTCTGGAGAAAAGGTTTTGTTTTGTTAGTCTTTCTTGCTCATGGGATTTGTCTAGTGTTATCAAAAGCGAAAAGCGCAAAAAAGTTCTAATGTTCATTGGAGCTTTAAACGCAAAGTGCAAATAAAACGGGGCTTTAATGAGAAAAGGCGCAAATGGAGAAAACATACAAATATATATATGTTTAGTCCAAGACTAATAATTACAAGTATGAATAATAAATATATGGACAATATTGAAACTTTTTTTAGGATAAAATGAAATATCAATTAATGTCGCCTCCTCAGGATACACTCATTTGCAAGGAAAGTTTGTCTTAGAGCCTTGATGATGACACTAAAGCGCACATTAAGCGAGGCGAAGCGCTCAAGGTGTTTTGAGCCTCGCTTCAGGGCTTAAGCGCACCTTTGACAACACTGAATTTGTCTTGATGAGATATAGATGTAGCTGGCAAGTGCCCATTGATTATTGCAGAGTAGTTATGGGTGAATATCTTAGTGATTAGAAATAGGACATTAAGAATCTAGTAAAAGCTAGTCAATCCAGATGAAAATTCTAAAGATCCATCTTTGCATTTGAATAAGAGATATAGTATGCTTTTTGGACTTGATTGTCATGGTTTTTACTGCATATATTTCACTTAATTGCAGTTTATCAATGTCTTGGTTTAAAATTCCTGACACTTACGAGTTGCGCCTTTTGTACGCTTTTCACATATGATAACACTCTGTTTGGATATAGTCTGGTGGCTCTATACATGATTTATTGCATTCATAGATAACAGGATTGAATGTAGTGCAATGCAATAATTTCAATTTAGCTGTGACTTAATTCTCTCCACCAGAAGTTTTTCTTGGTGGTCCCACATTCAATTCAAAGAACACTTTTTTCCATTTCCAAGTGAAATTGAACTTTGATTTCGACTTCCAGTTATTTTGATGTGGACCAGGGGAAGAAATATAGACAAAACGGAAGAATTAACTTTCCCCTGTAAAACATAATAAGTTTTTGCACCCTGGCAAGGAGAATGTGACATATGCTTGGACAAGTCAATATTCTGCTCATCTTCTTCATTCTTTAGGGTGGTCCTGACATCACTTGGAAAGGTGGAATATCCTCATTCTTATCTTAGGAAATCAGTGATCCTCCTTTATGAAGGTTGATGGCACACATAGAGACATGTTTTCTTTCTTTTAATTGGTTGCGAACTAAGGGTTCTCAGTCATCACATCAGTTGCAATGATTTGCACCTTTCTTTAGTTTTATCTTTTGTTATCATGTTTTGCCTCATGAATGCACACTTTGAATTGTTCATTTTGTGCAGTTCAAGTCGCATGTTGCATTCCATGATATAAGTTTGGGATATAAAAGCAATTTGTTCTAGATGTTCTCCTTAGATAAACAATGTTTCTTTTGTGGTAAAGCTTCTGTTATGCTCACTGTGATTCTCTCAAGTGATATATAAGCAATAAATTCAGATGTTAAAGCTTATGAGGTAAATAATTGAAGTCTAGGATTTTCCTCTTCTATTTATTTTGAGAAGAGAGGGTGGTCTTTTGTTGTTTGAGAGGCTGGTTGATGCTACAACCAGGAAGTGTGTCTATTTCCTTTTACATTGTAATCTAAATTGCAGCTTTGAGGACTCAATGAACAGGTGCAGATTCTTTCCTTCCCATTCTGTATATATTACCTCCATTTCTGTTATCCCTGTCTCTGAGTCATGTTTCCTTACGGACCTTTCAAAATAATATTCCTTTTGAGTCACCAAGGTACAGTGTTCTCGCTTAAGCCATGAAGCGAAGCTCAAAACGCGTTGAGCTCTTCGGCTCGCTTAATGTGCGCTTTAGTGTCGTCATCAATGTTCTAAGACATACTTTTCCTTTCCAATGAGCCTCTTTTGAAGAGGCGACACTAAACAATTGATATTTCACTTTATCGTAATTTTTTTTCAATTTCTTTGTTTATATATTTGTTATCATTCTTATAATCATTCTTTGTGTGTGTGTGTGTGTGTGTGTGTGTATTTTCTTGCTTTGTGCCTTTTTTCATTAAAGCCCACACTTCAATGAACCTTAGAGCTCTTCTGCGCTTTTTGCTTTTGATGACACTGCCAAGGTAAAACAGGACAATTTGGGTCTATGTAATTCAAATTCTATTGTCATGAGAAAGATAAATAAAAAACAAAAACACTATAAAGTAAGTTAAGTCCGAGCAGTTATCCTCATCTTTCTGTTTGTACAACAGCCTAGATTATGTTTTGAGTTTGAATGTCTTTGTTAGAGTTTTGTTACTGTTCCGCTCACATGTAGTCTGGTATGATGTAGGTTCACTGATTGATTTGGCAGTTGCTATTAAATCCCCCCCCCCCCCCCCCAAAAAAAAAAAAGAAAACAATGCCGAGCAATCCAAGAGTTGTGAAAGCATTTCGTGCTATGAAAGATATTGGAATCTCCCAAGAAAAGGTGAAGCCAGTCTTGAAGAGCCTTCTAAAATTGTATGACAAGAACTGGGAGCTTATTGAAGAAGAGAATTACAGAGCACTTGCAGATGCTATATTTGAGAAAGAGGAGGCAGAGGTTCAATCTATCCTTTTCTTTTCTTCTTTTCCCTTCTTTTCCTCACGCATTTCTATTGTACCCTGAAATTTCATTCCTTTTCTATACAAAGCATTTTTATTTGCTTGATATGAATTGAATTTTTTGTTATTTGCATTATTTTTGCAGGGAACAGAAAGTAAGAAGCCTGAGAATACTGAAGTACAAGTTTTATTTTGGTTCCCTATGTTTTATATATGTATTCTATATTGATGCTTATTGGTGTCTTTTCTCATTTCCCTTTACCTTATCTTGGTGGCTTGTCATGTTTCTAGCAAGAGGAGGTTTTGGAGGAAGAAACAGTGGATGACGAGCCTGAAAGACCTTTAAAGAGATTGCGATTAAGACAGCAAGAAGTTCAAGCTTCATCTTCTGCTAACAATTCTAGTTCTATTTCAGCTGGGACTTCATTTAAGAAAGTGGAGGAGCAAGCTGAACTACCTGGAACTAATTCCCAGGGTTGCTCACAAGGCCATCAGCTGAATAATAGAAGTGCAGCAGCTGAGTCCCATCCTGTCCCATATCTGACATATGTTAGAAACAAAGGAAAACAACCAGTCTCACCTAATAATGCTTACAGATTGGAAAATAATGCTAATTCTCGGCAGAATCATCTCAAAGGGAAGGAAACTCAAACACCTCAAATCACGTCCAGGGATAAAGGCTTAGTCCTTGGGAAACCTTCTCATGCATCAAACCTCAAAGAGCCGAAGATTGAGCCTGACATCGAGCTGTCCCAAAAGCAGAAGATGTTGGGTACTCGTGCTTTCATCAAGCCTAAGGATGAACCACAGTTTGAGGTTCCTATTGCTGTTATTCACCCTGGTATGTATTATCTCAAATAGCTGGAGTTTGGTCTTTATCATGGATTCATGTCATGATTTAAATTCTTCATACTAGTTAACTTTTCTGCAGCAAGTAGAGCTATTGATTTTTCTCTGTTGAGGAGCTAGGCTTAATACATGACATCTCTAGAATGGTTTACTAGTTTACTAATTGATCTTCTGGAATATTGCCATTGTATTCAGCAAGTTCTCACTCTGTCGGCTAATGTTTCAGCTCTGGAAGATCGTGTAGCTCTGTATGGGATA
The DNA here is from genome assembly GCA_035772735.1 of Datura wrightii. Classification (NCBI taxonomy): domain Eukaryota; kingdom Viridiplantae; phylum Streptophyta; class Magnoliopsida; order Solanales; family Solanaceae; genus Datura; species Datura wrightii. The sequence goes on from JASDFA010000011.1 coordinate 4,797,158, forward strand.
ACTCTCTATCCCAATTTTTTTGGCTCTGTTTCTTTCCTTTTTTTCATCAGTCTAGAAAATATCGGCACCTTTCTATATTCAAAAACTCCTAATACTTACCTTTCCAATTTGCTCGTAATGCTCGTAGATGTTGATGTGTGTGGATCCTACTACGGAGGTACTTCTTGTACTTCATACATATTAAGCTTTTGTGTCAAAGGTCCTCTATTTCTTAAACTCCATGTCAGTCAAATTGTGCCAAACAAACTGAAACAAAGGGAATATAAACTTATGTTTGTCTGTAGTGGATGTCTCTTGTTTCCTGGTAACATCATAGCTACAGTTCTCCTTTCTAAAGGTTGTCATTGTTTGGATTATGTAGAGCCATCAAACAACAAAGGTTCTTCAAATGGTAATGCCTCAAGAAAACAGCCAGAAACTTCTGAAACCTCAGCAGCAGAACTGAGAAGGAGAAGAGTAGCAGATAAGGACATTCCAACTTCTTCAAATGGAATGGCAACAAGTCATGAACTAGTAAAAGCACAGACTGGGTGTTACTATAACCTAGATATTGCCTCCTCAACTTTTGGAGAGGTTAAAGTCTCTATAGCTTATGACTCAGCTCTTGGTAGATCAGACTTCCATTTGCCTAGTCTAGAGGCTGTTCTGAAGTTGGTGGAGGATAAATGTCTTAAACCATACAAAGCCCTGGACCCTAGCTTTTCTCTGCCAAAGCTGATGAAAGACATGTGTGAGTGCTTTTTGGAACTGGGAACTCAGCACAATCATGAATTGCAAGAGACTGCAAATGTTAATGTAGAAAATGATATTGGTTATAGAAGCACGGCCTTAGTTTCTTCAAACGGATCCAAAAATTTAGAACTTGATGCTGGGGAGGCTGAACCAGAGAAACCACAGCTCCCTCCTCCTTGTAATGGTCACAACAATAGCAACCAAATTGTTCAAACAACATCCGTGGGGAATTGTAGTAGTGCTCCAGAGATTGATCAGAATATTCTTGAACATGTTACGTCTGACAGTCCAGTGGCTCTATGTGGATCTAAAAATTTAGAACTTGATGCTGGGGAGGCTGAACCAGAGAAACCACAGCTCCCTCCTCCTTGTAATGGTCACAACGACAGCACCTCAACTGATCAAATAGCATCTGTGGAGAACTGTGGTAGTGCTCCAGAGATTGATCAGAATATTCTTGAACATGTTACTTCTCAAAGTCCAGTGCCTCTATGTGAATCAACTCAAGATGAAACCGGTTCTCGTGTTGTTACAGATATAACCAACGGGCAAGAAAAGGTTATGATTTCATTGGTGAATGAAGTTAATGACAAAAGCCCGCCATCCTTTCACTACATAGCTCATAATGTGGTTTTCCAGAATGCATATCTAAACTTCTCTCTGGCTCGTATTGGAGATGACAACAGTTGTTCAACTTGCTCTGGTGATTGTTTGTCACTGTCCACACCTTGTGCATGTGCATATGAAACTGGTGGTGATTTTGCGTACACAAAAGAAGGTCTTGTTAAAGAGGAGCTTCTTAAAGAGAGTATTTCTATGAACCGTGACCCCAAGAAACACTGCCAGTTCTTTTGCAAAGAATGCCCATTGGAAAGATCGAAAAATGAGGATATTATTGAACCTTGTAAAGGTCATCTAGTGAGGAACTTCATCAAAGAGTGTTGGTGGAAATGTGGCTGTGATAAACGGTGTGGGAACCGTGTGGTACAGCGAGGTATTAGCCGCAAGTTGCAGGTAAGATTTGTGGTCGCGGTTGCAATGATCTTAATGTGCCTGATGCAGTTGTAACTCATGCATTAAATTTTGAGGCACACTTTTGCTTTATTTGCTTTCTTTTTGAGCTTCTTAGGAATCACTTTCTTTTCTTAGAGAGTGTTTCTAAAATAGTTCTTGATATCCAGCATTAACTTCATCTAGGTTCTTTGTTGGTTTTACTTATTTCAGGTGTTTATGACTCCTGATGGGAAAGGATGGGGCTTACGTACCCTTGAGGATCTTCCAAGAGGTGCTTTCATCTGCGAGTATGTTGGAGAAGTTCTTACCAACGCAGAACTCTTTGATCGCGTTTCACAAAGCCCCAATAGAGAGGAACATTCTTATCCTGTGCTGCTTGATGCTGACTGGGGTTCAGAGGGTGTCTTAAAGGATGAAGAAGCCCTTTGTTTGGATGCAACATTGTTTGGGAATGTAGCCAGGTTTATCAATCACAGGCACGTTTACATAATAAGATCTCATGTTTTAACTTTCTTTTGCTGATTTTCTCCCCAACCCCTACTTCTTTCTGGGAGTCAGTTTTGCACCAATTCTTTTATTTACTTGTACTCTTTAAATGTTGTACTTTGACTATTGGTTCAGATATCAGGTGGTACTTGTTAGGGTCGTTTTTTAACCTAAGTCTGAAATTTTTTCATAATTTGGCCTCTCTTTTTTTTAAAAAAAAAAGCCAGAGTCGCCACTTAATTTTAGGAAAATTAAGAAACCTTTTGTAAAGGGTAATTTGGAAAAAAAAACCCTTTAAAAATCCAGAGTTTTGGGTAAGGGTTCAAATTAAATTCTTAAGGTGTTAGGCACTTAAAAATTTATCCACAAATGTGGGTCCCTGACGGATTTTAAATATTTGGCTAACTTTGAAAATTCTTTCAAGTTTCTTTTTTGAGGAAATCTTAAAAAATGAGAGGAATATCTGTTAATTAGCCACTCTTTTGAATGTCTAACTTCCAAAATAATTCTAATTTCCCAATATTAGTCGAGTTAAGCTTTTGAGTTAAATAGTTAATCCAATCACTAAACGTGGATTTGGAATAAACCTTATTCAACGACTATGAAAAGATATAAAGAAATCCTTAAGTTACTCTTATAAAGCCTAATCCATAGAACAGCAGCCTTCATTGAACCCCTTCTTCCTATCCTTGCTACCTATGAAACGAGTCCCTCTTTCATTCACTAAAGAAGACGCAGCTGATAGATGGATGAATATACAGAGCTTCTTTAATAACTATGAGAGAATATGGCGAATTCTCAAGTTATTCTCGAAAAGCTCAAGTGTTGGACTATATTAAAAGCGAACCCGATAAATAAATACATACGCAGATAAAACTTTGAAAATCCATAAAATAAAAGATTCCACGGGGATCCGTACGAGTTAAATAAATGTTAGTATTCGATATCAACATTCACATCATTTGCAATGAATTCTGCTTATGTTTTCTTTTTCATTTTCCTGCATCTAGCCACCTTTAACTAATCTGTCTCTAAAGCATGCTGTACATATTTGTGTGCCTAGAAATTTGCATAATATTACCATGTCAGAATCCATTTTGTTTCCCATTCCCCTTTTGTAAAGTAAAAGAAGAAATTGAGGGAGAAATGAAAGAATGAAAGGAAACAATAGCCAAAAGAAAGCTATGCATATTTTGTGTATTTGATATATTAGATTTTTGCATCACGTGTAAATATGTTATTAACCTGTGTCAGTGCATGTGATTTATTTTATTGTTATTCCGGTCCAGATGTTTTGATTCAAATATGGTTGAAATACCAGTTGAAATAGAGACTCCAGATCACCACTACTATCATGTAAGGAACATTGTTCTTCTGAATCTTCACTTCACTCTGTCCTCAATACTCAGTATTCCTAGCTCTTCACTCTTAACGGTTTTTTGGGATATCTCATGTGTTTCTTGATGCAGCTTGCCTTTTTCACTACAAGAAAGGTCAAGGCATTGGAAGAGCTCACTTGGGTGAGTAGGCTTAATCTAGTTCACGCATGCTCATTATATTGCCCTTTATTTTTGCTTTAAGATATCTGTCTATTCAATACTATCTATATATACATTCTCTCAAAGAGAGAGAGATGCATAAAAGTGTAATTTATATGTGGATATGGTTGTTTCTGGAGAAATACTGCTGCCAATTTCATTAAAATAAAAGTGCAATCTCGTGTAAGTTCAATGGACTATTAAGTTCAGTACTCCACTGTATTGGAGTGGAGCCGGTGAAATGAAGGCTCGACTCCGGGATGCTATGCAATAAGAATGCATCTCCTAGGTTCAAAGGTAAGTTATACCGACTGGTGGTTCGACCAATATTGTTTCAAAGGTATGTTCTACAGAGTGCTAATTCGACCAATATTGTTGTATGGGGTAGAGTGCTAGCTAGTCAAGACCGCCACGTTCAAGAGATGAAGGTAGCGGAGATTTGTTTCAACGTAAAAAGAATAAAGAAAGTCCCGAAGAGTGGAATGGCCGTCGGCGAGATATGATTGGGAATAAAGTTATACGGCGCAAGGTGGGAGTGACATCAGTTGCTGAAAAAATGAGGAAAGCGAGGCTGAGATGGTCCGTACATGTGAAAAGGAGGTGCGATGATGTGCCAGTAAGGAGGTAAGAGAAGTTGGTTGTATCAGGAGTTAGGAGAGGTAGAGGTAGCCCGAAAAAAACTAGGGGAGGTGATTAGATAGGACATGACATATTTTCAATTGACAGATCACATGATCTTAGATAAGAAGGTACGAAAGTCGAGGATTATGGTAGAAGATCAGTAGGTAGAGGGGGATAGCCTACTCTCCTCTTTTCCTTTTTAGTAGTAGTATTTAGTTATTGCAGTAGTAACTTATTCTTCGATTTGTATTACTATCTGTTGCTGCATTTGTTTTGTATCTTGCTCTTTTGTTGTCTATTTTCTTACAATCCTGCGTCGGGTACCTTTCTTTCGAACCGAGGGTATATTGGAAACAACCTCTCTGCCTCACAAAAGTATTGATAAAGTATGCGTACATCCTACTCTTTCCAGACTCACTTGTGAGATTATACTGGGTACGTTATTGTGTAAGTTCAATGGATTTTCCCTACATTCTTTATGTTACCTTCATGAGCTGGGTTTGGGTGATGAGCTTCTCCATTTTGGGCAGCTTGTGTACCTAAATAAAAAGTTGTCTGGAATAGCTTGGCCTGGTTTGTAGTAGAAATAACAAAACTTGGCCAGAAGTATGCCTCCCACCCCACCCTACCCCACTCCACAAGAGAAAATAGAAAGAGAAGAATGCAAACTCATATTCTCTTATTAAGAAAAATCTTGAAAGATGGATAAATGCCTCTTAACTTTGAGTACTTCTAGTCTTATTCGTCAGACCTTGAAATACTGTATGGTGCATCTTGATAGAAAGAAAATCACCTAGAATTGAGAAAGACCGGACATCTGTCAATTAGGTATTTGGAAATTTTTAGATAAGTTATAAGGGATCTTCCTTCTTAACTTTGAAAAATATAGTTCCGTCCACTATTAGTACTACAATAGGTACCCCTCAATCCCAAACTAATTGGTGTCTACTTATGAATCTTCTATATTCATTCTGCTCGATTTGGACATATTATTCTAATACTCTACCTTCATGATTAAACTGTTAATTTGAGTGTTGGTGCCGAAAGTTGATTAACTAAGTTAGTTCTCGGATATTGTCTTTCTATATTTTAGAAAATCCTTAATTACTCAACTCTTAAACAAGTCAAGTAGTATGAAAATAGGATGGTCAATTGTGATGCTCCTAGAGAAAAAAATAAGCACTTTATATCAACATGTTCAATGATTAGACAAATTCAATGAAGTTAAACAGAGAGAAGATGGTAGTCAAGCAGCGACTCTATCAAGCTCTGCTGATGTAGGATGGTCAATTGTGATGCTCCTAGAGAAAAAAATAAGCATTTTATATCAACATGTTCAATGATTATACCAATTCAATGAAGTTAAACAGAGAGAAGATGGTAGTCAAGCGGTGACTCTATCAAGCTCTGCTGATGTAGCATGAAAGTTGAACAAGTAATGGTGTCTCAACGTTTATAACATATCTAGTCTTTGGAATGATTAGCATGCCTTGATTCCGCGTAGCTTCTTTTAGATATTTGACAGTATATTTTCTGGACAAACATGTCGGTTCTTGCAGGATTATGGTATTGATTTTGATGACCATGAACATCCAGTAAAAGCATTTAAATGCCAGTGTGGTAGCAAGTTCTGCCGAAATATTAAACGTCCAAGAAGTAAGTGTTGTTCCGGAGCACAAGGTTTATCTATCGTTCTTTTAACAGTTTGGGTTTTCAAGTCAAAGTTTCCATCTTGCTTTGCTAGTAAAAGTTGTTAACTGCTGCATGAATTTGGTCATTACTTGGCTGAATTTTCAAAAAGAACATATGCCATTATATACTACTACAATTATTGTTCTCGAGTAAAACAAGAAAAAGAGCTTTTGGCATTGAAGAGTCTTGAATAGGATATTGGTAGTCTTGGCTGGAATTGGTGTAATGACATGTCTGCAGTCATTATCAAGAAACTATTTATCTTCAATCAGCCAAAGCTATTATTTTCAGTACTGGACCAACTAAGTTGTCATGCATGATGATCCTAGCCAAGTTTCATGCTGTTAGTCACTCAAGTATTGTCATTCTACTATGCAGGATCCAGAGCAAGGAGAGGATGGTGATTTTTACCATATAACTTATGGCTGATTTCTGGCCTTGGGTGATTGAGAAAAGCGGTTATGGCTGGAGCTTTCAAGACTGATTATCTAGAATCTTTTAAGGGTTCTGCTGAACTTGCGTACACTGCAGAAGGTCTAACATATTTGTATTTGCAAATCATATGGCGAATAAGCTAAAGATCTGCTCCGTTCTTGTTGTATATTAGGATCTTTGGTACATTTAACTAATGCTAGACGTGTTGGCTTATGTTGCCTTCGCGTGGATACCATGCGTTTAGCTTGAAGACACTGAACCTTAGTTTTTACCCTCTCATTCTTATGCCTAAATAATTGCAGTTTGCCCAGTTCTTTCCATTCTCACTTTGTCCGTGTTATTTGTCTTTATAAATTGAGATTAACCATGTTGCTCCAATACAAAATGGCAATACAAGAGCTTCACTGGGGTTCATCCAACAGAAAGGACAGCATACCTCTATGTCAAAAAATCAACCTGATTCTTGAATAATCCACAGTTTTGCTATTGGAACACTTACACAAGATACTTTTTTTGTGTCAATAATTTTGATTTCACGTGTGGACAACTCCTCAATATCTTGCCAATTTGCAACAAAATACTTTCCGTATGTCAGATAAAAAAAAAATTGTATAGGGGAGGATGTTGTGTGACGACAACAAGTACACTCGAACTCTATATATACAATTGTACATGCAAAGGTGTCACGCCCTCATACAAAAAACTTGGGCTTGTGGATAGTGGAAAGGTGTCATTTCCTCGCACTAATTTAGATCCTGGATTTGCTTCTGCCTGTGTAACTCTGGATTTCAAGAAACAGAGTGTTGCACAACTTTTGTCTCCAATGATAAGGAGTCTCTATTATGAGGCTTGGAGAGCACTTCATCCTCACAACCACTAGGCATAATGGGATTAATGCCCCCTGGATTCAATGGGAACAGAATCTTGTAGTAACCTTCCATCACTTGCCCCATATTACAAGTTTCTGCAACCTTTGGTATCTGTTCGACAGTAAAACACTTCTTAAGCATACATGTGACTTGTCATCGTTAGTTCAAATGATCAAGTACTTTCTTTTTATAAATAGTTTTTTAGCTAAACAATGACAATGTTTGGGGCAGTTCACAAGCAACAATTTCAACGGGTACCTACTTCCTCTCCCCAGCATAGGTATTGAGACTGAATAACTTTGCCTACAAAGACTTAAGCTGATGATTAAAAAAAAATTGTCTTTGTTGGGACCTGAGCCTCTATTCTCCGGCCACGCCCTTGAGTTATCTGGGATTTGCTCAAGCCAAACAGTTCAAGGGATTAAGCACTTCATTAGCAAAATCACCAAACCATCTGACTATTTATCACAAACATATGGCGTTTATTAAGATAAAAATGTTTAAACTTACTATAAATAGAATTACTCAGATTTGTTCAGTCTCTTTCTTTATCCTATACTGCTAGTTGATCGAGACACTATGTTCAAAGGCCCTTTTTCCTATTGAACATACGCGAGAACAGAATTGAAGTACCTGATAAATGTCTCTGAGATATCCATGGAGGTTGGTGAACTCAATGAGCTTCTTCTTGGTGCATTTGAAGAGGACATTATAGACCACATCAAACCGAATCAAAGTAGTGAACAAACACACATCTGCAAGTGTCAAAACATCCCCACACAAATATCTTGATCCCCCCAAATGATCCTCCAACATTTCCAGTGTTCTAAACAACCCTTCTGCTGCTTTATCATATGCTTCTTGACTTTGTGCAAATCCACACCTACAAGAACGTAAGAAAGGCACACAAATTACTGTTTGTTCTTCCGAATTCGTACATCAAATTGTGAGCAATAGCCATGAGATTCCTAGTATCATGCTAAGAATAGATAGGATTTTTAGAAGAAAATGGCATTCTTTTGATAAGAAAAACTATACAGCACAGCTGAGTATACTCAACATACAATGTGAGTTAGTTCAACTTGGAAAAAAAAATAATCAAGTATATTCTTTCCTACAAAATTATACATACACACGAACAAAAAGGAATTTACCTGTAGACGCCATTGTTAACGTTTGGATAGATTATATCGTTCCACTTTCGAATCTCATCTTTCAATGCAGGTGGTGAAAGGTCCAATTCTGGATTTCCTGCAATTCCATTCAAACCTGAATTGAAAAATTCAATAATATCATAACTCTCATTACAGAGAACGTCCTTCTTCTCCACGTCCCACAACATTGGCACAGTGGATCGATCACTATAACCACCGCGTCTCAGATTATACACCTCTCTCAGGGTTTTACACCCATTAGCTTTATCCAAACAAGGAACAAGTTTATCCTTATCCGGGTCAGGGTAAACCCGGAATTCCCAGGACCCGTCAATTCCGGGAGAAGCAATTGAAACTGGAATAGAATCTTCTAGACCTTTAAGAGCTCGAACAATGAGAGTTCTGTGTGCCCATGGGCACGGAAGGCCCACGTAAAGGTGGAGGCTTTGGGGGGAGAATTTTAATTTGGGGTTAGAGTTTAAGCGAAATTGAGAAGTGGGTCGCGTGTAGGAGCCGGTTGGGTCGGAGGGAGCGAGCTGGGACATCATAATCTGCCACGTGGCGTACCAGGTTGAACGGACGGTGGAGATGAGGAGCTGTGGTGGTAGTGACTGACCCCATAGGAGCTTAGTAATGGTGTTTATGAGGTTAGTGTTTGGGTTATTGTTAAGGGACATTCTTGGAGCTGAGTTGCATAGCTTAGGATGAAGAATTTTAGAGTAACTTTGTTTGTGAGTTTTTGATTTTGATGGAGGAAAAGGAATGGTGATAAAGGAGGAGACATGATTAGAGTACATTTTTTTGTTTTCTGGTGTTGCAGAAGTTTAAGGAAATTTGGAGGGGATGAAGAGGGGTAGAGCGTTGGGCTGGGCCAAATATATATGGACCAATAACTGATCCAAACCCGACCTTGTTTGGCGCTACTTTTTTTTTTCTTCCCATCGGGTGTCCCGCGTTGCAACCCTGACTAATCTGAAAGATGGCAGCGCTTCTAATAAAATTTTCTCTATTCTTTAAGATTCAAATTCAAAACTTTTAATTAAGAATGAAGGGATGTTGGCTGCTACTTGAAACACAAGAACACCAAAAAATGTTTTTAGAATTAGGACCGGACAATATATTATTTAAATTTCATGAAAAATCATAGAATTTCAAATTTTTATTTAAATTACGAAAAATTTTAATGAAGTTTGAGTTTAGTTTTGTAAGTTTGAACTCTAAATTTTTTATTAATCTCTGTAATAGAATCTTCAATTGAATAAGGTTTACTTTAGGACACTATCTCAAATTTCATTTATAAAAAAAACAATTTAAAATATGCCTTATTGGAACTCCAAGATCATGAAATTTTAACTTCTATAAATTAAAATTTCAAAATATTGGCCCCTAGTAAATAACCAAGAAGAAGGTATTAATTTCACAAGCAATCACAATTTAAAGTATTGGATATTACATAATTAAAGAAGATTTTAATTTCTATATTGTAGTGTAAACAACACGTAGAGATATACGGTTTGTCTCCTACCATATTATTGTCAAGATAATAATAATGATCAAAATATTTTTATTTTGTTAATGTAATATTAAATGGAATGTAAATTCTCATTTTATTCAAAATACTTAAGATTTTATAAATACCAGCTTCATAGTGTTCTCTAATTATGGCTAAGAACACACATATTATAACACAAAGGGCCAAAGAAGAAAAATCAAAATGTTCCTATATTGGGCCAGATAACAAGCCCGGATTGCGAATGGGCTTAATAAGCTTGAGACAGCATTGGATCAGAGCCCAGCACTTTTGCGAATACAATCTGCATATAAAACCCTAACGCATACAGCTGCCATTCCTCTCATTGTTAGGGTTTTGGAGGAGAGAGGGAGCAACTGAGGAAGACCGGCAACAATGTCGAAGAGAGGTATCACAACAATCATTTTTCAATCATAAGCTTCATATATTCATAATTTGTTTGATTTGATTTATGTTCCTGTTTCTGAAAATGTTTCTTAAGGTCGCGGAGGTTCCGCGGGGAACAAATTCAGGATGTCGCTTGGTTTGCCGGTGGCAGCCACTGTCAACTGCGCTGATAACACCGGAGCAAAGAACTTGTACATCATTTCGGTGAAGGGTATCAAGGGAAGGCTTAACAGGTTACCATCAGCTTGTGTGGGTGACATGGTTATGGCTACCGTGAAGAAGGGTAAGCCCGATCTCAGGAAAAAGGTTATGCCCGCCGTCATTGTCCGTCAGCGCAAGCCGTGGCGTCGAAAGGACGGTGTCTTCATGTACTTTGAAGGTATAGTCGCAGTTCATTAATTGATTTTTTGTTGCCTCTAGCTATACGTTATATGTTTTACCTAGCGATGAGTCTGCCACTTGAAAAAGACAAATTTTAGCCACCGTTTAGTAACTGCTACAGTATATCATAAACTGTAATGCCAGAGTATTAGAAGGTCATCCTTCTGTTTAGGGTGTGTTTGCTATGAGCTTTTGTGGAAAATATTTTGTTAGGAGGATAATGTGTGAGTTCTATTTCTAGTTGAAGCAAAAAGATGTATAGTTCGAGTTGGTACTTTTGTAATCACCTTGCAATTCAAGGTAACAAATGAAATCATTTTGCATGAGAATATTTCCCATATCAAGCACAGTCTTGGATATGACTTATGAACCTTGGGTCGCCTGGTGGTAAATGAATCTAGTTGAGGACCACGAGGTCTCATTTTCAATTCCTAGCTAAAGCAAAAATCACTAGTTGGTCTTTTACATCTTTCCTAAGTATTTTTGGATTTAGTTGAGGTGCGCGCAAGCAGACTAAAACACCATGGTCATAAAGAAAAATAAACCTTTTATTGGATTTTTTTCTCGTGTGTATAGTACTGTGATGATTGCTTGTTATTGTTGAGAAAACTGTTGTTTTGAGTTCTTTAGCAAAGTTATGTTTTGTATTTGTTTGAGCAGCTGTTGCAAGTATCTCAGAACATTATTGAAACTTGTCTTCTGATGCTTTTCTTTTGTCTATTGCAGATAATGCTGGTGTGATTGTGAATCCCAAGGGAGAAATGAAAGGTAACTTATATTTCTCACTCAGATTGTTTTTCAGAGATGAGATGACCCTGGTTTAACTTTCTTTTTGTCTAGTCGCTTTTTTAACTTGAATGCCTTGATCTTTGTTAATGTGCTTGAGCCATTGTCTTTCACTTCCATGGGTCCTTTAGCTATCATTTTATGATTTGCTAGTTGTTGAGGTTCTGATCAGCAAGTAGGGTGTAGTGGAGACCAGATGTTATGAGTTGTTCATGTTATGCTTATCATGTTCTTTTTGTCTCGTAGGATCTGCCATCACAGGGCCAATTGGGAAAGAGTGTGCTGATCTTTGGCCTAGGATTGCAAGTGCTGCCAATGCTATCGTGTAGAAGAGTTGCCTCAGTAGTTTGAATTCTTGTTTTTGATGGTTAACTTGTGTTTTTGGATATCATATTCTTGTCTTATCAAGAGATCAGTATTTGCTGGTTTGAGAATTTTACATCTAGAATACATAGCTATTACTGTCTGCTTCTTCTAGCTGGTTTTTTTGCGGTCATTGAATTAAGAATCTGTGTCTTCCTTTGTTAACTCTTGAATTAGATCGCATCTATAATTCCATTTTAAGGATGATTTTGAGATCTTTCGAACTTGATGATTTCTCCCTCCTTCTAAGACCATCCAGTAATTCTTTTCACTTTTAATCCATTTGTTCCTTTGATTCAAATGTGAAGGGGAAAGATGTAGTCTTATTTTATTGCAACGATAGCTTAACTAAAGGGTCGTTTGGCAGGATATATTGGAAACAATAATAATTCCATTAGCTATGTGTATTCTTAATATTTTGTTTGTTATTTTTTTTTATCTATATATAACTTATTTATGTATGTTATGTGTAGCGAAAAGATACTAGTAAAATTTCATCAAATTTTAGGAATCGCAACACAAAAAACTATTCCACCATATATCAAAAAGTAAACCAAAAATAGTAGGAGTAAGCAGATTCACCTTAAAAAACTTAAAAACTGCATCAGACTCTATAAAGAGACTTAAAATAACATAAAATGCAACTCCAGATGTGAGTTCCTACTATTTTCTTTTAATGATAATTACAAATCAACTTAATTTTATAGGTGGGGTCATAGAAGGGTTGGATGTACGTGGACGTTATTCCTACCTCATGGAGATAGAGAGATCATTTTCAAAAGGCTCTCAGTCATGTAACGCATACCAAAACAATTTAAAATAGGAGGGAAACACAAGTCAAGAGGACATAGGAAATAATAGGAAAAACATCTCATGTAATGCATACCAAAACAATTAAAAATAGGGGGGAAACACAAGTCAAGAGGACATAGGAAAGCAGAAAATGCCTCGGATATTCCATTAACGGTTACCTAGCCCAGGAAAGGAAAAGAAAGGGCAATCTGCTAGAGGCACCTTCCTATTCCTTGCCGCAACGTATCCCAGGTTGGCTAATAGGAAAAACATTACATAGCATTTAGAAGACAAGGAACAATAACAATAGTAAATAATGTTATAACCCAAGAACATGAGATAATAAGTAATAACAGAAACAGTATGATAAGAAATACGACAATAATGCTATTACTATTAGTATGAATGGAGAAAGAAGTACGATGCACCAAGCTACTGCCAAACCTATCCCAGAAAAAAAAGTGATACCATGCTTAACTATCTATTAACCTTCTGTTTAATTACTTCTTCCCAATATTTCTTCGCCCTACCTCTAACTTTCCTTAACCCCACCATAATCAACCTCTCGCACCTCCTTTCTAGAACGTATGTACATCCTTCCTCACACACCCCAACCATCTCAATCTCAATCTCGCTTTTCTCATTTTGTCCACCGTAGAGGTCATTCTCACCTTATGCCAATATCTTCATTTCTAATCTTATCTCTCCTAATATGCCCACATATCCACCTCAACATCCTCATTTCTGCAGCTCTCGTCTTTTGAATATGAGAATTCTTCGCTAACCAATCCTCCGCCGCATGCAATAAAATCGACCTGATCATCACTTTGTAGAACTTACCTTTTAATTTTGGTAGTACATTCTTATCACGTAGAACTTCAGAGGGCGAGTCTCTATTTCATCCACCCCACATGATGTGTGATATTATCATTATCTCTTTTTTTTTCCTTGAATTAAAGACCTAATATACTTTAAATTTCCTATTTTGAAGATGACCTGTATATTGAGTCTTACTTCCATACCAACTTGCTACATGTTACTGAACTTGCACTTAAATTATTTAATTTACATCAAATCTAACCTACAAAGTTCACTAAATATTTGACGTAAATCAAAAGTATCAAATTTTAACAAACTAAAAGAATCAAAATTGCTCAATGGGACCATTTTTAACCTACACCCAAATACAAGGGACTATTTTTGACATTTTCTCTCCGTTTTTCTATTCTCTTTGAGATATTTACCCAGCCTCTTCATCTGTTAAACCCCGAAACACCTGCAAAAATCTCACCTTCACTCCTCTCCCTTATCCTCCCCGAACACTATCGCTATGGCGGGTACAACATCCACTGCATTCCGTGCAACCTCTCCAGCTCTCCTCGACCTCGAACCGCTCTTCTCTAGCTCAAAATTCAGACCCGCAAATCTCCGCTGTCGGACCCGGTCCACGCCTTCGACTTCGCATTCCCTCCGGGTCGTGGCTGCGAGAACGGGTCGGGTCAATACCACCAGATGTAAAGCCAACCGCTCCGCTTACTCCCCTCTTAATTCCGGGTCGAACTTCGGCGACCGCCCGCCCACTGAAATGGCTCCGCTTTTCCCTGGTTGCGATTATGAGCACTGGCTTATAGTGATGGATAAACCTGGAGGTGAAGGTGCTACTAAGCAGCAAATGATTGATTGTTATATTCAAACTTTAGCCAAAGTTGTTGGAAGGTAATTGTTGGTGCTCTTTATACGGTTTCTGTGACAGGGCGGATTCAAATTTTGAAAGCAATGCCTGCAAGTCTAATAAAAATGAGATGGAAAACTTACTCGTTAAAGCAAAGCTATAATTTCATGTCAATTATGTATTCTTACTTTAATTTGTGACTGGTTAAGCTAATCTCAAATAGGATAAGTTTTGCTTTGAAGGTTTATATGAATTATATATGTAGTCCGGGCTCACCATATATTTATGCTGGTTCCTCCTTTTGATTTTGTTTAGCCATGTTTTTCTGAAAGGAAAAAAAAGAGATACTTTCAGAGTCATGTGAAATTCTAGATTATGAATCCTCTTATGAATTGTGATGCTTAGTGAGGAAGAGGCCAAGAAGAAGATATACAATGTTTCATGTGAAAGATACTTTGGTTTCGGATGTGAGATTGACGAGGAGACATCAAATAAGCTTGAAGGTGTGTTTTCAGATAAGTTAATCTATTGTGTTAGAAAGAGGCTGAATTTGCTTTTTGCACAAAATCTTAAAGTTGTGTTGGTTGGAATCTGTTCAGGTTTGCCTGGTGTTCTTTTTGTCCTTCCAGATTCATATGTCGATCCGGAGAACAAGGATTACGGAGGTACATCTTTCCCATTTCTGACTTTCTTTTGTTAATAAGGAAAAAGATACTCCCTCTGTCCACTTTTACTTCTCCTCTGTACTAAAAATAGATGTACATTTTTACTTGTCCATCTGGAAAATCGTGTGATAATTTATAACTTAGTTCCTAGTTCTTATCATTAACTATAGTCATTTCTCAATGCATTGATTTTTTATATTTAAAGGGTAATATAATAAAATTGTCATTCTATTTATTGCTCCTTAAGGGGTATGCCAAGACAATATAGGACTAGTAAAAATGGATGGAGTGAGTAGCTTTTTTTCTAGCTCCCTGAATCTAGTTTAGTTTCTTTTGTTGTACTGGAGCTAACAATATCTTTTTTATACCTGCTTGACAGAGTTAAGTTGTATTGGGGGAATCGTTTTGTCTCAATATATTCTTGATGCCTATTGATGAAACATCTTACTTCATAAAAAAGTTTGCTTTTCTCTCTAATTTCAGATATTCAATCTTTTCTACACACATATTGACTGTTACCATTTTTTTTTAAAACGTAGACTGTTACTTTTTTTTTTTTTTTTGCTTGATTCCGTGCATCCAAATAGGCCGCCCTTTATTGCTGCCAGGTGACAAGTATTTTTCATTCAAAAAAACTCTATATGTTGCGTAATATTTGTGTCTAATGGTATATCCTCCTGAAGTAGTTCCTTGGCGATCATGGCTTCTGAAGCCAATAATAAAGCACCATATATTCCTTTTTAGAAGTATCACGGTGATTATCCTCTAGTGAGACGGTTTTTACTGGAGGGGTTTGCAATTTTTTGGAATGATGAATAGGAAAGAAGTACTCAGCCATTTTGAGATTTTATGGGTGTGGGTGCTCTTTACTTCTATGTTAGTACATTTAGCTTACTCCCTGGTTCATTCATTTCATCCCATTGCCTGCTTTTGATTTCCATTGTTGATTTGTAAACAAATAAATAAATAAAACTGACAAGAAATCAGCTTATTCTTGTGATACTGTGTTAGCTATCATGTTGGTGCACTCTGTATCTCATCATTGTATCTTTGACTTTAACCGTTTATACATCTTTAACATCTTTCTAACTTCCAGCTGAGTTGTTTGTGAATGGAGAGATAGTTCAAAGGTCACCTGAAAGACAACGAAGAGTGGAACCAGTGCCCCAGAGGGCCCAGGACAGACCCAGATATAATGACCGAACACGTTATGTGAGGCGTCGTGAGAATTCACGGTGACCACTGACCTCTGCTATAATATTCGTTTTATGCATTTTGGTTGGGTGGAAAAGCCTCTAATCACGAGAAGAGAAAGTATCTTATTGTCCTATTCTGCTTTCATGTAAGCTCTATGGCTGTGTGACATCTGTAAAATTTTACTATTATACTTTCATTTTCGCTCTTTTTGGTGTAATTTATCTTGAAGGTTTCCGTTCAACTTGCCCTTCTAGACTGAATTAGCCAGTCCCAGTATCCATATCAAGTTTCTAATGCTGTCTGTATTCAAAGGATCTAGATAGTGTTACTTGCAACTGTAGTGCCGCCGTGTTATCTATTCTGGATGATTTGGATATGCACCTGTTCTACCAGCTCGGTTACATGGAATTGCGGAGTGTTTGAAGAATGCTGTCTGCTAAAAGATTCAATAGTTAAGCTGTAATGCGCAACTTTTCACTGCCAGAAAACGAAAATTATTCGTATGTTGATTGAACTTTGTAATGAACTTCAGGTTTCATTGTAATACGTGTATTTAAGGATTCTATTGTTCACAATGTAACCTCAGGTAGGTAGTTTCATTGGTATATTCGGTTCTGTTCTTATAAAGAGACAATGAAATCGATTCACTGTGCATTTTTCTTTTCGATTGGGCAGAAAGAGTACTCCCTCTGTTTCAAACTAAGTAGTGCTTTCAGCTTAGAAAACTATTCATTCTTAGACAGAAAAATATAATTTTACCCACTTACCCCTAATAAATATTTTGAAAAAGATGTAACTCTTTAATATTTTCTTGATTATGTAAAATTCTCTCCACTTAAATAAGGCTAAAATTGGAAGAACATCATTTTGTCTTCTTGATTACGTAAAACACTACTTATTTTGAAATAAAATCAAAAGGCCAAAAAATCACTTATTTTGAAATGGAGGGAGCATATGACAAGGTCCAGTAATTCTTTGAGCAAGGCATTGACAGTATCCAGTGTCGTCTATGTATCATGAACTTATGATACTAATTTTTTTCCCTCATCTGGTCTTCGATACTCTCTTTGTAGGCTCGATTAATCTAAAATTGCAATACGTTCAAAAATTGATATGATTATCTTTTGTTTTTTAATCACAACATGTTTGGCATATTTGCTTATCAAATATAATTTTGCTATTGCAACAACAATATATCCCAGAGTAATTTGAAAGTAGATAATGTAAATTTTACCCATCTCACAAAGTGAGATTCGGAGAGTAAGTAAACTTTATTTAGAGAAATTAAATTAAATTTTTTTTTTAAAAGAGTAGTATATATTCAGAAACTAAAAATAATTTTCTCTTTCAATGCATGTCATATATTTTATAAGCCTCTCAATTCAGAAAAAACTCTTTAATATCTGAATTATTATTTTTCTCTATTGGCATAATAAAAAGAACCACTAATACTAAAGGTATTTTTAGTACATTACGTATATTTCGTTCATCTATTTTTTATGTTTAAAATAATCATATATTTTTTTAAGAAATGGTCAGTACTAATTAAATTAAATTCCATTATTGTTTGAGGAAAAAAAGAAGGTGCAGGGGAATACAAGTTGGTCAGAAAAAGTATACTGCGACTTCTTCTTTTTGTTTCAGACTTTTATTAGGGTTTCGATTATATTGTATTCCGATCGCGTAGAGGATCTGAGGAAAAATGGTGAGAGGAATGCTGCGTAAACTTGCCAATCAGTCTCTCTCAGTCGCCGGAAAATGGCAGCAGCAACAGCTCCGCCGCCTCAACATCCACGAATATCAGGTCTCCTCCTCCTATCAGTAAAAATGAGATGTTTCTGATCTATAAATCAAATCGACTCAATATCAAACTAGTTGATCCTGCTTAGTTTGTACACATCTCATTATAGTTCTGAATAATTCTGATCTTTTAGGAATTTTTTTAAAAAATATATTGGAGATGCTAAAAAGATGCCCTTTTGCAACTAAACGAAATATTGTAGGATAAAAAGAATGGAAAAATTCGTTGCATTAATGGATTTGAATCAGTGAATCTAGGGTTCTCCAGTACTTGAGGAGAGGCTTATGAAAATTTGGATCAGTGGATATCAAGTAATATTGTACTCAGTACCTTTTTTTATTGGCAGAGGTGGAAATTTTGCACAAACACAAATCCTTTTTTTATAATTGTTCAAAGGTAGAGTTTAAGCCGGCCAAGTCCACTAGAACACACCTATGTTCACCGAAGTTTCTTATTCAACTAATGCTCCAGATTTTTCATGATATGTTGTTCTGAAATTTTGCTTTTCATGATATTAGGGAGCTGAGTTGATGGGAAAATATGGAATCAATGTACCAAAAGGTGTTGCTGTTGCTTCCCTTGATGAAGTGAAAAAAGCAATTCAAGACGTGCTCCCTAACCAAAATGAGGTAGTTGGACAAAGCAGTATGCTTTGTAAAAGTCTGATCTCTTTGCTATAGCTAATGACAGTGTCAATGCTTTCTGCTTTTCTCTTTTGGTGATACAGGTGGTTGTTAAATCACAAGTCCTTGCTGGGGGACGTGGCCTTGGAACGTTCAAAAATGGATTTCAGGGTGGAGTACATATTGTCAAGGCTGATCAGGCTGAAGAGATTGCCAGTACTGCTTCTCTTCTAGACTTCTCTAAAATATTACTCCATTATTACTGGGAAGAACTATGATGTTATTTGCTTTTGTGGAAAAGATCCTTTATTGCCTATTAATTTGCTCTTGAATGGGAACAAAATGAATTCTCTTCTGTGCGAGTTGTAGTTGTATCTAGCTTGGTATTGCTTTGGAAATGAAAGTACAACTGTGCTTGACTTGATAACATTCTTTTCCTGCAAACCAGCTAGGGGATGTTGCTGTGGAGATCTTTAGAGGTTCTAACACGGGGGCCAGGGTGTAGTATTAATTTTCTTTTGGTGGCTCAATTTTATAGTTTTAAACTTTTATGGTGGCATTTGTGCTTTAGGTGTTCATCTATCCTTGCATTTGAAACTGATTTGTGCTTTGGTTAAAATGCCCATATTTAAGACATGGACCTTCAATTTATCCTAAAAGAGGGGGGAGGGGTGGGCCACTGAGGACCTTAAGGCCATGTGTTCTGTGTCTTAAAGTATTATGCTGGACCTTTTGAGATGGGCTATATGAAAATTGTTTTATAGGACCGTTAATAAGCCATAACATTCTGTTCTTACTAGAATATGCTTTTCTCGTGCCTGTTACTTTATTGTTACCACCTCAAGTTAGTTCATATCTTTCTTTATGGTTTTATATATTCTTTTGAAGAACAATGTTGTCAATGCTTTTGGTTTCAGGTAAAATGCTTGGACAGGTACTTGTTACCAAACAAACTGGAGCTCAAGGAAAAGTTGTCAGCAAGGTTGAATTTTTATTTTCATTTATGTTCTTCAAAAATACGTCAATGTCATCGTGCAATGTAGATTTATCATCCAAAAGATTTAAGATGAAGAGAAAGTTGTTTACTTCAAGTATCATGTTTCATGAGCTGTTATCCGATTTCTATATAATATGGACTTGTTGTTAAAAGCCTGCTTGAGGTGCACTCAAGTCCCGAAGCTCAATGCAGTGTAGGTTGTATGCTTCAGCTCGCTTCAGTTGTGCTTTAGTGATACCAAGGTGATAACGTGCACCTCAATGTGGCAGACAACGGTTTAAGAAGGGTAGTGTTATAGATGGAAAAACAATATATCAACTATTAAAAAATGTAATGGATGATTTGTTAGTGTGTAGGAACAGAGTTCACTAATCTGTATTAGATTAAAATTGCATCTCTGAATCTGAAGCACAAAACTTAAAATGATTTTCAAATGGTACTTTCTATTTCATGTATTTAATGTAATTGCTGCTTCTATTCTAGTTTCATGGTCTGTATAGTTTCTTTTTTTCTCGGTAACATGAATAAATTTCATTTTCTTTCCTCATTTGCACCGTTCTTCTTTAAAGCACATGCTTAATTGCTCTTTCATTCTCAAAAGAGCACATGCTTAATTTCCCTTTGCGCAAACAGTCCAACAAACACTTGGAGCTTTTATGCTCGTCTTGATTTTGGAAAAACTGGTGATAATCTGTAGTCAACATTAATAGCTAAAGCAGTTATAAGCATTTAATTAACGTCATTGGTTGATGATGATAATCACAAACTATTCATTTAATTTTTTCAGGTCAGAATTGCTAATATTGATCAAATGTAATTATACTATCAGCGTTTAGTAGGATATGCAGATTTTCTGATGCTCAGTTATCTAATTGATTGCAGGTTTACCTATGTGAAAAGATGTCCTTGGTTAATGAAATGTACTTCTCAATTATACTCGATCGTGCAACTGCTGGCCCTGTAAGTTCCACAATTTGCCTGGTCACTTAAGTGTCCACTTAAATATCGTTAATATATATTCAAAATTTATATCCCTGTCCAAGTCTCGCCAGCTTTCACATTTTACTATTATATTTTCATCACAGCTGCAAAAATCTCCATTTGATAGGGCTTCTTCCTATACCTATGAATTCCATTGGTCCCAGAAATGATACATTGGAAGAATCCGTTGGGTCTTCGAATATCAATAGGTTGATTGTTTCGCTGTATCTTCCCAAAGGAAAAAAGATCTCTGCGAGTTGTTTCCTGAATCAGTTCTCCATACGGGGGAAATGAAAGCAGAATTCGTTCGGATCCTCCCACATGTTTAATCTTTTTCTAGCGGTTTCCGCAGAGATCTTTATCATTAATGCAACCTTAGTACCTCCACGAGATTAAAGTAGAAAAGAGAGATTAGTGTGAAAAGAAGAAAATGAAGGAGTTTCTCTGTCTACCTATGTTGCTTCTTTCTTTTCGCTTTTCTTTCAAGTAGTATTCATTTGTAATTCTGATTGCATGAGTATCTCTGTCCAAATGTACTGATTAGAAAAAAACACCTGCCTCAAATGTATTAATTCTATTGAATGAAACAGAATTTAGAAACATGTGGTGCATTATGTAGCTCTTCTGTCTGAGTGGAGCAGCTCAGTGTTGCTTGAAATTGATGCATGCAGCTAAACATCAATCATGCTTGCCTCTGCTTGTGTCCCAACTTAGTACTGAATTGAATCACCTTGATGTCTCTACATGAATGAGTTTGGATCCATTGAAGGAATTCACTCTTATTTCTAATTGAGAGAACCCAAAGGCTTTCATTATTCTTTATGTCCTATGAAGGTCAGGAAAAAAGTTTAAGTACTTTGACTTCTTCAACTTTCAAGATTAATTCTAATATGGATATAAGTAATTTGAAAGTTCAGGAAACAATTTATCCAATTTGAGTTCCCTAATTAATTGAATGTTTAGGGCGTTTTGTACTTCATTAGTAATCTTGATTTAACTAGAGGATATTCATTATCACATTTTAATGTTTAGTTGATCTAATTTCTTTATTGCAGCTCATTATTGCTTGCCGAAAGGGTGGAACCAGCATTGAAGACCTCGCAGAAAAATTCCCCGACATGATTATAAAGGTTACTTTTTCTTTCAATATTCATCCAAGATTAGCAATTTCCTTTTGTAGCTATTGTTGTTAACTAATAAACATTCTCTGTATCTGTATTTTCCAGGTTCCTATTGATGTTTTCAAAGGAATCAGTGATGAAGATGCCGCAAAGGTGGTTGATGGTTTGGCACCAAAAGTAGCTGACAGAAACGATTCAATTGAACAAGTGAAAAAGTTATACAAACTTTTCTGTGAAACTGACTGCACAATGTTAGAGGTGAGCATTTTCATCATTTATTTAGAAGCACATTCTTGAGACTTGGCTCAATGTTCCCCAGATTATGAATTTGTAGCAAGCATGCCATTAGGAACATAATTTTTTCCCTATTTATACCTAATTTTAGATGTTCTCTCTGGGCAGATCAACCCTCTTGCAGAAACATCTGATAACAAGCTGGTAGCTGCAGATGCAAAGCTCAATTTTGACGATAATGCTGCTTACCGTCAAAAAGAAATCTTTTCTCTTCGTGATTCATCACAAGAGGATCCTCGTGAGGTATTCCTTATGCTTTCTTTATTTGAATGTCACTGCAGGCCTCGACTTTTCATCCTTGAGGAAACTATGTACATGTTCTCATTTATTTAGGTTTACACTGGTTAACTCCTCAGGTTGCTGCTGCGAAAGCTGATTTGAATTATATTGGCTTGGATGGAGAAATTGGTTGCATGGTTAATGGTGCTGGATTGGCAATGGCTACCATGGATATTATTAAGCTCCATGGGGGAACTCCAGCAAATTTTCTAGATGTTGGTGGAAATGCTACTGAAGGCCAGGTATATGTGGTTTCTTGGTAATGCAATGTGAATAATGTTTGTCTTGTGCTCATTTGCATGTTCTCTACTTTTGTTGTAATAACTGAACAAGAGTTTTTTTATAGTGAAGTCTATTTCTTGGCTTGTGTTAAATTTTGTTATACTGAAGCTTCTTGTGTATTAAGAACTTTAGATTCCACAAGAAGTTGAATTTCTATCTTGTACTTGGAGTAGGTTGTGGAGGCCTTCAAAATTTTGACCGCAGATGAGAAGGTGAAAGCAATTTTGGTGAACATCTTCGGAGGAATAATGAAGTGTGATGTGATAGCCAGCGGTATTGTTAATGCTGCCAAACAGGTTAGTATTATTTTTACTGTGAGCATTATCAGGGTGCGTTTGTCCAACAATCTTGTCTCTTTTGGGACCGTGCCTTTGTCCCAGTTAGCCACACGTCAATATTTAATACCTCTTCTGTTCACCTCTCTGTTCCTTTTGAGCAACAATTTTGTTCCACTTATTATTAATCCCAGAAAAGAAGTGTCAATGGTTCAACTCTGTCCTTGGGGCTGCAATTAAGCTCCGCACATAATGTGCTGATTCTTGTGCGCTTGTGGTTCAGGTTAAACTGAAAGTGCCTGTGGTTGTTCGTCTGGAAGGCACCAACGTTGAACAAGGGAAGAGAATTCTCAAGGTAAATTGTGAACCTTTGCCTTGCACTGGCAGTTGCTAATTTTGCTGTGCATACGAAAAGGCAGTTTCATGTAGTATTCACTTTCTTCCCCGATTTGACTTGTGCAGGAAAGTGGCATGACATTGATAACTGCTGAGGATTTAGATGACGCAGCTGAAAAAGCAGTCAAAGCGTTAGCTTAGTTGAAAGACCAAAACAGATAACAAAATTTGTTATAATTCTAATTTGTAAGCCTTTTGATTGGCTCCTTTTTTTGTCTGGGATGATCTGAATGTGCAATTCTTGATTTTACAATAAAACAGTGAACTACACTTTCTTGCCAACACTTGGAACTAGCTTACTGTTCATTTTAATTATTCATTTATAACAGTGGTACGATGGGTCATTTTATAACACACCTCGACTAATGCACTTGTATGAGCCTGTCTCTCATTAGCACACATGTGAAAAGAATTGACAAAAGTGTAGACTAGGGATCACACCTCATTTGAAAAAGCTTCTTGTTTATTCAGCTGTAACTTATCTTTCTGATTGATGTTTTCCTATTGTGTGGCCAACTCTTGTGTTTGTGGTTGTGAAACTGTGTATATATAAACTTCTCAGTGGGACATTGTCTAAAAATCTGGATGTTTTTAAATTTAAAAAAAAAAAAACACTAGCCACTACAAAATCTGTATAATGAACAAGGTATGTCAATGGTTAAATTTTACATAAATTCTATGAACGTAATATAAAACTTCTTGAGGTTACCAAACATGTCCATACATGTTTACTAAACTATCACACAAAAAAAAAAAGGAAAAAAGATAAAATGTATTTGAGTACATTTTTATTGTTATTTTTTCTTGTTTTTATTATCATTTTTTTTGTTATGAGGTGATGCTTTCACTGTTTCTCGAACTCTGTATTGCACCATCAGATCCTGGATCCGATGCTGGTGCTGCAGCTGTACTAGAAGAAGCGCCTTTAGACTTGGAAGATCGGGATCCGGCGACGGCACTGCCGGGGACGGATTCCTTAGACTTCTTCCGCCGTGATTTTTTGGGGATGTCCGGGAGGTCACTCGCCGGAGATTCCGAGCCGGCAGCTGAATCTGGATGGATTCTGCCGTGTTTGGAACCGTCAGCAGAGTCCTTCCTGTGGTGTCGCCGGGTACTCCGGGATTTCTTTGGAGAATCAGTCCCGCCGTTCTCTTTAGAAGAAGAATGACGCCTGGTTGACTTTGGTTGTTCCGGTTGTTCTCCGGCGGAAGAGGAATCTGCATTTCTGGGCCTTCGGTTTGAATCTGAAATGCCATTGCATTTGTTGCATGGATAGAAAATTAAAAGTAGAAGCATACAATTCTATTCATTGGAGTACTTCTCTTGTGACAATAAATTTGAAATCCGAGTAAATAATATTTTGTAAAATCGAATTGGAAGCTGCTCAAATGATCCATGCATGTTTAATTCATGATAAAAATTTACCCGCATTCGATACTATCGAAAATATTTTTAGCTTGAAATTAGGTGGTGTGATAATTTCGCATTTAAAATGGACTTTCATACCTATATACTGTAAGAATCGTTCAACGGGCTGCATTTTCCTGCTTGTCAACTTACATTTAATTTTTTAAAATTAGAAAACAAAATATTCAAGTTGGAATATTTCTTCTTATTTCAAATAGTGCAATGGGGTGAAGAAAAGTGACTAAAACAAACCTTCAGAAACCCATTTAATATCAGGATTATCTTTAGAAATATCTGCTGGAGGAGGAACCAAAGGTGCTGACTGAATTTGTCCTGGTCCATTGAATTCTTTCATCTGCACATTATCATAATAATAATACCAAACATATAGCCACAATTAGACAAAAAGATTAGTTAAGATTATAAACTTAAAAATTACATGGAGAAAGGGAAGAAAAAGAATTATATATTTACCCAGCTTGGATTATCTGTTGATGGTCCATCCCATCCTATATGGGCAACATGTTTTACATCTGTGGGAAAACCAATCTGTATTTCTTTTTCTTTCTCCTCATCTGCATCAACATACATATATATAATTAATATATAAATTTGTGTGTGTACATCAAGCTGCTTGCAAATCGAGTAGGTTCACTAAGCAATATTTTTCTAATCAATTCACCAAATTATAGTTGGGATCCTTGTATAAAAGGATCAAAATATTTTCAACAGAAAACAAAAGCAATGGGAATAAAAAAATGAAAATTGTGGCTGTATAAAAAGATCATTCCTCACCAAATATCTGAGAAATGTAACGAAAGCCTTTAATAAGGCCTTTCACCTTCGTTGTCATCTTCAGGTCTTTTAGGTCTAGATTTGAAGAAAATAAATGGAACTCATAGATTCAGAAATCAATGAAAATTAAAGGAGAATTTTTTTTGGTAATAATATTCAACTTTTTGGATACAAAACTCAAAAATACAAAAATAATTTCTAAGAAATGGATTCAAACCCTCAAAAAGTTTTAGGTTCGACTCCTCTCTAATTATCACAAAGCAAAATGCTGTTAAAGCATTCCATTCATCCATTTAATGGCAATGAATTGCTGGACATTACTAACCTGACACGTGTCCTAAATTAGGGATGGCAATTAGCTATTGTTAATTTTATTTAAGGAAACTTGTTGGCAAATAATTAAATCTGCAAATATAATCCTATTCGCTTGTAATAATAAAGCACATAGCTAAAAGGAATAAATTAACTTAAAAACGAAAATATTTTTCTTTGGGCATATAAATTGCTATTTGGTCGTTAATAGGTTGCCAAGAGACAAAATAGAACTTTCAGCTTTTTCTCATCCTTCTCTTCCAAACAAAGCATTAGATTCCATGCTCAAAGAAACTTGTATGTGCTGTAGTACTGTATGCTTGGTAGTTTGTAGAAATAATTTCAAGCATGCTATAGCATACACTTGACCACTTGGTTGAAATATTTTACCAAGTGTTTTGACAATCTTGATCAATTCTATAGTCCAATTCAAATTGTGGTAAGATTACTTACAATTTTTGGTGACATCCAAACATTGTACCTCAATTATGTCAACCTATACCTATACGAAATCACTTAGCATTGTTGTCTCTGTTAGGAGTTTAAAACCTGAATCTCCCCATGATTTTCACCCACTTGAGTAACCACTAGGGCCACCCCCTTCGCTGTTGGTCGCTTTGGTCACTTATGGGTTTGTATTTTCCAATAAACAGCTGAAAATCTTGATATGTGGAACTAGGACAGCAAACTTGTAACATAACACGAACTAATCGAATTATATAATAATATTACTTATTCATTTAAATATTTAAATTCACAAGAGGTTATCATGATCTGGAATGAAGTAAAATATTGATTCAAACATTAGTCTCCAGAATTACTTATTGCCCTCAATCCAGTCCCTTTCATTGTAAGTAACAAAACCAACTCCAACCGAGTTCCTTTCATTATAAGTTACAAACCAGTAGATAAAAAACACTCATCGCCTGCTACTACAGCTACTCATGGTACAGCAGGATAAAGTCAGGAAGCATAGTTGTTTCAGAAGTTTCTCAGTGTCGATGAATCTCAGAAGAGTTGCAAAACTTCCTGTCGGCTTAAGATGCTTTCAGTTCATCCATTCCTACGCTGGCCTGCAATGACAACAATGGTAAACACCTTTTTAGTGTCTACTGTCTATACTCCCAGAATTGAAATACAAGAAAAAAATGAAATCGCGCCAATGAAACCTCGCAACAAGCCAATAAAGTCAAGAAATGGTGTCCGAGATAACCTGGTACCAGTTTAATTAGCCATGCTGTAGAAATGAAGACTCATTTGACAAGCAAATCTCAGAACAACATCTACAAAATCAAGGTGGTGGAAAGGAAACTAGTTCTTTTTTTACTTTTGTTCTTTGGGTGGCAGTTGGACAGAACGACTACAATAGTGTAACCCCTGAAAAAATCCAAACATTTATCTGATGAATTTAAACTTATAAGGAATCTTACCAAGAACTTGTGGTTCTCTTCAAGAAGCGGTGAGAAAGTAGTACAGAATTTTTCAATGTCACTGTTAATATCACCGGTCCCACATATTACATCCATAAATTTCTTCCTATCTGGAGCGAGCTTCATTGCCACCTGTGATTACAATCCACACCAAAGGAGTTAGAGAGAGACAGAAAATTGGACTTCAAAAATAGCAATAAGCAAAAGCAAATGTCTGACTGGTTGGTCCTACTTCAGTATAAATTTTAACAAGGGAGAGCGAAAAACAACAAAACTAAAACTACACTGCAACTTTCACCTCTCAAGCAAAAACTAAGAGTACTGCTCAAGCAGACAAGAGAAGAAAGCACGTCAAAAGAAATTGAATAAGTAACACCGCATGAATATGAGACGAAAATAAAAGAGGAGGGGCGAGGACGGCATAAATTACTAGAAGGTGTATCCCCTATATATTGGTGAAGTGTAGTTCAACATTCATCTTTTAGGAGGCGAAACTGAAGCTAAACGTGCATTTGACTGTCTGAGACATTATCTCAACAGAAGGAAAGACTATACCAGCTAAGCAGATAATAAGTAACCGGAAAACCAAAACAAGCCAACAAGGATTTTCTTCTGGAAACATCAATATAGCACACACATTCCAGGACAAGAGAAACAAGGTAGGATCTCATTTTTTGCATGATGGGAAGAATGGGTAAAGATGCAACTATTCCAGATCAATAACACTACAAGCAGAATTTCAGGATATATGAAACAGTTACCGTAAAACTTGAACTCGCTAACCATCCATGCCACTTTTTCAACGTCTTACTGTAGGAATCAGAGCAAGCTTGTGACATCGCCCAGTCCCCGTGCTCCAGTAAATTTCTAAACAGCTCCACCAGGAAATCCATAGCCCTAAAGACATATTCACAGAGTCTTATAATTGTAATTCAGTTGACCAGAATTCTAATGCATCGTAGAACAACATGATTGTGCTTTGGAAAATGCATGCTGCTGAGTGATTTGTATGAGTAAGCTCGGAGCATGGGGAAAGACATAACCTACAAGATGAATGGCTACCACAAAAGAGATCAAGTAAGAAGAGATGGAGAATTATTTTCAACCTTGTCAACCAAAGAAGACCATTTGTGCAACTGGAAGAGCCTTTTGCTGTCTTCGCTTCAACCTCTTCTTGCACCATGCTGTACAGGTTTGTATATTTTGTTGGGTTCGACAAGTACTTGTCTTCTAACCTCTGGAGCATCAATATTTAATAATAGATTCAGTAAGGAAGCATCTACAAAATTTCCAAAAAATGAAACTACGACTGTGTTTCCTAGCTGTATGCAGCAACATAAGTCAAAAGAAGACATTTCCATGGTACAAGGACCGAAGTACCTAAGAATATCTAGCTCCATAACATAGGAAGTCCTCAACCAAGGTCAAGAATGGTTCAGTTGCCTGGCTGAATAAACTCAATTTTTTCAAGATAATTACTCTACAAACTGTGATAAAAGTCCATTTATTCGGATATGCTAGATTACAGGAAACAATTGCTTAAGAGGGCTTTCATGCTCATTCAGAAAAGGTAATTGGTATAAAGGACCAGAAGAGAATATTATCCTGCACCCCGAAAGTTAATAAATAATAAATTATTAATGAGGGAGAATAATATGATAAATCGAATAAATTTATGAGGACGAATGAGAGGAAGAAAAAGGACTTTACTAGAACAAATGTTGTGAAATTCCAAAATCAAAGCATTATTACTGAGTGTTTGAGTGATAGAAGGTAGAATTTAAGCAATAGAAAATAAACACACAAAAAAACCTGAAAAGTTCCAGATAAAAGGCAAAGATGGGAGACAGACCGTTATATTTCCACCAATGTCCGACTTGACCAGTGCCATGGCAGCTCCAAACTTTTCTAGATTGGGAAAACACAAAGAGATTATCAGTAAACATGCATCCAGCTTGCTTTTGAGATGTACAAGACAAAACTGACTAAGAAGTAAGAACCACTCGTCCTTTAAAAAGGATACTAAAAGGGGGGAATTCACTTAGAAGCTTTATGCAACAAATAAGTGAGAATAATTTGACAAATTACTATTACATCATTCTATAGAAAAGAGCCCTTTGCACAAAATTTCTATTCGCAAGATTAAGTAGCAACTGACATTTAAGAGTAAAAATGAAATTTCCAGTTTTCTTAAAGGTTGTTTCAAAATTCTGGAAAAACTTGTTTGCATTTCAACCATACCCCAACAAAAAAAGTTTTTCAGTATTCGTAAAAGTTGTTTTTCAAAATTCTTTTTTTTTTGGTGCAAAAGCTGAAAACCAAATCTATACTTGAACCAAACACATATAATTTAGCATTTCAGCCTCTTCTCTGAGCTTCATTTTGAAAACGAAATCTTGATAAGTACACAGCACACGTGGTAAAAAATGCAAATGCCATCATATCATACTTGCCAGGACTGAAACATCACAAGGTAGACATTGTGACTCCTAATTTATAAGAGGGTTGAAGGTTATGTTGCTCGGACTCTCAAAAAATGTTGTCGTACCTGTGTCAGATCTTACAAAAATGCATTATTTTGAAGGATCCGACACACACACGGCAATATTTTTGGAGATTCCAAGCTATGTAGGTTTTGAAGGTTCAAATTAATCAATTTCATAACTCGATTTGATTGGGAAAGTTAATATCAAGCATTAGATCGACGGAAAAAAAGGGGCTTAGCTAGAGTAATGAAATATCAGCACTACAAAGAAGCTTGAGCAAAATTCTTGACAGAAATAAAAAACCAACCTAATCTTATTTTTAAAAAGTTTTGACTATTCAAAAAGAAGCCAAAGCAAGGGGGATCCCAAGTTAAAACACAAGATATAGTACCTATAACGGGTAAGATGTGTTTGCAGACATCTAAGAAGGGTCTGGTAAGCATTACTCCTTCCTCAGACTTGACATGTTTGATTCCTTCTAAAGAAGGGGCGAAGACAGTGCCTTCCATTCTTGTGTTTTACTGCAATGTATCACATCATAAAAGTTAAAAGCTTTTGGGAAGTACATTTAAATGGCAATGATAACCTTAATCCATGAACTTAACAACACTAGTAGAAAGCGTTGACAAATGACAATAATGAAGCTCGAAGACAATGAGACAAAATTTCTCTTATTTATGAAGGTAAGGATGGGTAATATCAACATATAGTCAAAACTCAAAAGGATCTGCAAAAGTTATTACAAACTACATACTTAGGTGCCAAGCCAGCCAATTGGGAAAATGACCAAAAGTTGAGATATATAGATTTATTATGATAAAGGCAACACTGCATGAAATGAAGAATAAGTTACTGTGAAGAACAACCACAATGTACAAAAAATCAAATGCTGATGATCAACTTTTTTGTTCCAAGTCAATCAAGACTATGCTGATGTACATTTTTTAAATATAATCAACTATAGATATATAGGGTCAAGCTGAAAATAGTGGATGCACCTAAACCACTTCAAACAACAAAATGATGATACTAGCATAAATGAAGTAACAAATCAAACAAAAAAGGGCTCAGACCACTTAGATCCTTAGACCTTATTATCAACTTGACTATCCATAAAACTTAGCTTCTGTACATTGTTGATCAAATGCAATTGAACTTCGGCAGCAGTCTAGTATTAACAGATTTAAACAAAAGATAATCTGACTCTTCAACCATAATTTGCGGAAGCCATACCAATAGTCTGCAGAATCATAAGCTACGAATGTACTCCCGAAAAAAGATCAAATCACTAGTTTTTTTAGTGTTAATAGCACATACAGGCGGATCCAATGTCATAAAAGCAGTGGATGCATCTCTAAATATACAACACACACACGCGCACACATAAAAGTATGAGACAGTAGATATCTACACATGCATCCATTGCTTATACGCTGGATCGGACTTTCTACACGCAATCTAACTAAATACGTAAGAAAATTCTCATCCGATTCAATAAAAACAGCTTTTTAAGATAAAAATCAATCGAGATTTGCTCACAGAAATGCAAGATCTTCAATTTTTATGAATGATACAAGTAAATCGAAGGAATTGAAGCAAAAGATTGCGTAATAGTTGAGAATTGATACTTGATACTTAACAGAAGATACCTGGTGAATATGTTCTCTCTCTGGATTTTCGAGCTTCCGAAGAACGCTACTGCCAGTGAGGAACGAATGGAGAAGCTTTTGGTATTTATATACACGCTAAGAACCATGATCGATTCGGCGGTTGCGAAACGCAAGGCGGGGGGTCGTTTTTGCCTGAGCGTATCTACTTCTACTCGTATTTTGCAAAGTTTGGTCTTTGGAGTACTGAGAGTCAATTGTTTATTTTTCTGAATTTTAACTTTGGATATCAAACTTTTAGATTTTAAAAATATTTACTTACTTAGAGGTGTACAAAAAGATCTATAAATAATAAGTAATTCTTTATAGTTAAAATATTGAAGAATCTGATTAGAGAGAAACTTATTGTTTTTCAAATAATAAATGGCAAATTAATCGAAACAAATATTTATTTTATGAAAGAATTTTTGATAAATCGCAATTGATGATTTTGTGAAGGAAAATTTAGGTTGCGCATATAATTTAATTTTAATTTAAATATCAATTCATTTTAATTTTTTTTTATTTTATAAATCAACGTGTTAGAATGAATAAATCGAAAAATTAATAGTTTAAATAAAATAAAAAGAAAAAAAGAGAATAGCTAGAACAAAAATTTCAAGATCAAAGTCTTTTCTGAATTTTAAAGTTTCTTTTTCCTTCTAAAAATTGCTCAAATACCTTCTAGGCTCGTCATTTATTATTATCAGTTATTTTATATCAAACTATAGTCAAGATTAAATTAAATGGTTGCACACAATTTTGTGATAAGTTGCTCTCACTGGTTTAAGTCGTTTTGATAATTAAATTAGTTCAAAACCTTTAGACAGACATGAAATTATAGCTTTAATACTCAAATTAGTGAATTATTAAACAAATGTGATATTTAAAGATAATTATTTTTATAATGAAATATTTTTTTAAAAAAGTGCAAAATTATTTTTACCTCTAATCTTAATTTTTTTTATTTTCTAATTAATATTGTAACATAAAAGTCATGTATTGTTCATCTCACACAAATAGCATCTCTAACATGACCATTGTAGCCAAATGAAATATCCTCAGACTCCACAGAGGCTAGAGAAAGAATCTAAGTGATCACGAGAACTTCTAACAACATAAGTCTGTTTGTAATTTTAGTGGACATAACTACTTGATATTTAAAGTGATAAATATTTTATAAAGTTAATTAAGATGCACGTAAATTAACTTGAATATAACAGTTGTAAAAAAAAAACCTCATATTAATCTTTTAAAACTTAAAAAATTATTTATTTAAAATCGCGACATAATTTATACTAG
Source organism: Datura wrightii (assembly GCA_035772735.1). Classification (NCBI taxonomy): domain Eukaryota; kingdom Viridiplantae; phylum Streptophyta; class Magnoliopsida; order Solanales; family Solanaceae; genus Datura; species Datura wrightii. The sequence goes on from JASDFA010000011.1 coordinate 4,829,900, forward strand.
AAATGCCATGGCTTTGAGCAAAGTAAGTCTTTGTACCTCCTTCAGAAATGCCTTATAATCCTATTAATATTTATAAATAATTTATTTTATGAGATTTTTAATGGTCCGCAATGACTTGTGCAAGATAATTTTTGTTCATTCATCCAAATTTCCGGTGATCCGTAGTAACTTTATTTTACAATGGGCCAAAACTTAAATGGAAGCGCATTAATATTCCTATTTGTGCAAATGTTCCCATCTTGAACCATAGTATTAGCACATACTGGACCTAAGCCCATACAAAATTAAAGCCGCGAGTCCAGATCTAGACGAAATCCTTACACTATATCATCTCCGCGAAAACCCTAACACTCACTCGACGCCACACCAGTAGCCTTACTCTTCGTGCCTGATAGCTGCTCCCTCACATCGCTGAAGATGGTAAGTTTTCAGCATTTTACGCATTTCCGTGCTCTGAGATTTTACATTGTGATTTGAAGAAATGTGTTGGATTGTTTTCTGCAGCCGTTCAAGAGGTTCGTCGAGATCGGAAGGGTCGCCCTTGTCAACTACGGGAAAGATTACGGGAAGCTTGTCGTTATCGTCGATGTCATTGACCAAAATAGGGTACGTGCTCTTCGGTTTTTGCTTCTCCGAGCAACTTTTATATTCTACGTTTCAATTTAGATGTAAATTTTCGATTATAGGACGTTCCAATTGCTCGGCATTATTCCGCTAATAGTATCATTATACAACAACTACTACTACGCCTCAATCCAAGCTAGTTATGGTCGGATTTATGAATGTTTCCTGTTCATGTGTTCTCTCCAAATAGTATTATCTTATTGTTAAATGGTTGGTTTCATTGTTACTCTGTTGATAAGTTACTTTTCAATTTCAACTCTATTATTTTTTGATTAATCAAATTTATGTGTTGAATGTCGTGTTACTTAGTTAAACACTTTTACGTAAAATGAAGCAGCACCGCTTGGAACTGCTTGCCATGTCTTTTGGCAAGGAAAAAAAAGGATATTGTATAGTTTTGTTTTTTTTCTTAGTTTATGTAGGATGTGTTCAAGGCCTGTGATGGAACATGATAATATGCCTACATTGTCTGATCATATAACTTTGATTGAGCAACATGATCTGAGGCCTTGTTTGTAAGTATTGGTCAATAATAGCTTTCATATATTTATTATGGTAAAATTTTAAATTTTGAGCTACAAAAATCATTTGCAGATGTTAGATACTTGGTTGGTTTGGAAGGGTGTTTATCCGCTGGCCCATTTCTTTGGTTTTTAGTCAGCTAGTATTTTTGTTGATGGGTTTTATTTTTTGGCTACTGATTCCATTGGTTAATCCTCCTCTATGCTCTGTATTGAATAGAATGCATGTTTTCTTTGTAAATGCGTGAAGAATTATTTTTTCTATCTCTATGTGCCGTGGAACTAATCTGACTGTAACATTGCTTGCTTTGCTTTGTATGTGGAATATGGTGAGTGCCCGAGCCTGACTGTGAAAGATAAATTAAATTTCCTCAACTAAACTATTTTTGCTGTTGATATGGACTACATTGTTGCATCAGAAGTTACATTATGTTCTCCTGGGATTGTTTGTGCATTCTTTCAAGACCCTTAACAAATTTCTATTTCGCTTTTGTTTGGTGTCAAAGCTGAGGAAATTTCTTTGCATTTTTCTATAAATAATCCCTTAATTTTAGATTGTTAAAGGCAATTATGATGAAAAACCATACCATCAAACTATGAAAGCTCAGTCATAGGCTTATTGATTCATCTCAATCATTTCTTTCTGAGCTTGTTTATTAGTTTGACCAACTCCACATAGTTTGTTCCTTATCTGTTTCTCTCATGATGTGCGCTTGGTTGATGTACTGATTTTTTTATGATGATTCTACAAATGGCAATAAATTAGAGTCTCTGGTGCACTTTGTCGATAGTGTACCTAAGCATTTCTTCTTTATTATGGTTATATACAACATATCAAACAAAAAAATGTTTGTTATGAATATTTGGACAAGGATTCTCACCTGTTGATTTAGGCTTATATAGTGTCAAAATGGTCGGGTTAGGTGGGTAATATTTTCATGGGTTAATTTTGCTATCATTAGTATTTCCTAGTTTACTTTAGTTTAAGTTGGACAGTGGCTAGTTGTTTAATTGACTGTTAAGTTACTTGTAGAAGATGGAGGAATTATAAACTGCTTCTTTGTAAATACTTATCCATCTCTCAATCGGTAGGCTCTTGTTGATGCCCCGGACATGGTGAGAAGCCAGATGAATTTTAAGAGACTTTCACTCACAGATATCAAAATCGACATTAGTAGAATTCCAAAGAAGACGACCCTCATTGCTGCTATGGAGGCTGCTGGTGAGTATAGTGCTTAGGATATTTTCTTTTTCTTCTAGATGTAGATTAGTAATTACTTCAGCAGCTCCCTGTGCATTCTACTTGGTTGAAATTTTTATGAAGATTGACCACTCATTTGATTTTGATTTGTTTTCTCTCAGACGTGAAGAACAAATGGGAGAGCAGTTCCTGGGGAAGAAAGTTGATAGTTCAGAAGAGGAGGGCCTCGCTTAATGATTTTGACAGGTTCAAGCTTATGCTGGCTAAGATAAAGGTGTGATAATGTTTAATATTAAACTTAGCTTCCTTTTTTTTCTCGACTTATTCTACCTACTCTGTATCTCTGTACACTCTTGGGTAAGCTTAGAGCACATTGATATTTTTTACCTGAAAAAGTGGGCAAAGTTTTTTTTGTTAGATTGAGAAGGCAAAATGTTATTGCCACTCTTGTGCTATAATTTGTATTATGGACCAATTCTCCCTTCCAAACTAAGCCTTACCAGCCGTAAATAGGATTATCAAACTAATTTTGTCAGATGTAGTCAAATTACAGCACCGGGCCCTTCCTTTGGTTGCATTGAGATTTTGTTGTATTTGTCTTCTGTCAAAAGCTTATACAGAGTTATATTGATGTTGCAGAGGGCTGGAGTCGTGAGACAGGAGCTTGCAAAGCTTAAGAAAGAGACTGCTGCTTGAGAGCTCCTTTGATTACTGAAATTGGGATAATAGATAATTGGAATTTTTGTATTTGTTTAGCGTTGAGATTTTGTTGCATTAAGGGAAGCATATTTTGGTTTTTACTTCAACGTTCAGTAGTTTATCTGGTCTATAATGTTCGAACAATCTCTGGCAAGAATTACATGCTCGGTTATTTAATATAGTAGCTTAATATCTTTTTTGCTCTGTTCAAGGGATTAACTCGTTGGCTCCTCCAGGTGTTAGCTCAGATTGACAAATGTTAGAGGGATTTGTGTTTTAGATCACAGGGTTGAGCTTATGCCTATTGTTACTAAATTTTGTTATTGAAGTGGGGAAGGATAAGATGGATTGATACTCCTTGACTAAGTGAAGGCTGTGATTGGCCCAAAGGGTCCTGTCCAGATGGGTTTCTTGGCATTGGTCAAATGGTAAATCGTTCAAAGTAATGAGATGGGTTTGAACTTTTAGTTTTGACTTGAAATAGGCCAAGTCATTGTGAAGCCAATGTAAATTAGAAAAATTATTAGCAAGCATGGTGATAGGATAGCAACGGAATTAAAAGGGGAAAAATGATGCCAGAAAATTCAAAGGTTAATGTATTTTTGTCACATGAGACATGACTAGTGCATATTTTACATTACTAGCATTTCAAAGATTGATAACTTTGAGAATAGATTGACAGGCCTAGAAATTCTTGATTTAACAGTATTCCATACGTAGTTTGTCCATGTAAAAACATTATTCTATTCTAGTTTTATTTTTGCAACTGCTGCCCTATATATCAACCTTCGGTATATTCTGCATTCTTGTACACTTGTATTTATAGAGCCACCATAAGGTTGGATTCCAGATTTTAGTTTTGACTAAAGAAGACTATTATTACCATACCATTCTACTGTGCACAAGTATCCAAATTCACCCATGATGTATCGAAAAGACGATAAGGAAAATATACGTTTGTAATGTCCGGGTGTGTTCGGTATGAAAGAAAATGTTCGAGTTTCTATACCGATTTTCTTGTCTTCATTAGGTAAGGAAAAAATATTATTCTGAAGTATTTGTATATAATTTCAACAAATACTATGGAAGGTGAAGGGTGGGGAAGTTGGGGCGTGGAATGGTGCGGGTGAAGATGAAGTGTGTTGGAGGATTGTACAAACACAATTAATGTAAACTATCACTAACACTATTAGGAAAGTCATTTTTCTTATTATCAAAGAACTTGTTTTCTTAAAAAAGTATTTAACCAGTCGAACATGAAAAAATTGAAAAATATCCGAACCGCACCCTTAGTTGGATATCTTATTTCTACATGGCTTTCTTAAAAAGGGAAGCCTCAGCAAGGGCACCAGATGTCCAAGAATTCATTCACTATGCATTGCAAAATGGCATAAGATAAAAGTTAACATCAATTCGTACAACAATAATATTATTTTAAGCTATCTGTTCCATACATACATAAAACTCTCGCATTGTACTCAACATTTCTTTGGATGAGTCTAAATGCGCTATGCGATCCAGAAACTCTAAATAGAAACAAGAACAAAGGAGTATGAAAAGTTTGATAAGCTTCAATTGTCACAATATAAAAGGTACAACATTACCGATTTACAGCACCTGAGACATCTTCCGTAAAAAGGATTGGAGGTTCAATCAATCAGAAAATTCTCTTTTTTACAAGTGCATCCTCTTACTTCCTGATTGAAAGAAATTCAAAGCTCCGAAGAGGGTTATCGTGGTTGCCCTTTGTGACTGAAGTTCGGGAGAATGATGATGGTTTTGTTTCAATTCCCTGCTGAGTTCTCTGTGTAGTAGATAGACGGCCAGTGCTTGACACTAATCTGCTTGAGCGACTATCAGTGGGTTCACCAGAAGAGGTCGGTCTGCTGCTTGAAATGGCAGCCCTTTTAGAAGAGCTTCCATTTCTCGAGGTACGGCCTCTTTCTGAATCAGCTTGCTGCAAAATAGAGTGTAAGCTTTACCAGTTTAGCATACAACAGCTTTTTACCTAGTAGCTCAATGCGACGATTCAAAATTTTCCATCATAAATATACATAAACACATCTAGAATTCAGAATTTTGCATCACACAAAACAAAGAAGTATAGCTAAACAGTACATAAGAATTTTCTTATGCTACTTCTAGTTGATATACGAATAGTATAAACTGTTGATTCACTGAATATCCAGTGACTGCATTAACCAAAAGCAGGTAACTAGGTTACAGCACAAATTGTCCAAGCTGATTTTGAAAGGAATTTTGTTTGTTGCTCCGTTTTTTTAGAGAAAAAAAAAAAGGACAGATCAATACCACATCTTTGGAAGAAGGTACATCCTCTGAAGTCCTATGTCTAGAGTGTTCCCCATGCCTACCAGCTGCAGAAGTATTCCTTCTGGAAAATGCTTCAACAGCACCAGAAAATTTGTCCCGAATATCTTGCCCCACTGGATTAAAGAATTAACACAAGCGTCAACTAGTGAGAATTGTCAAAAGCTGCAACTTCACCAATAAGCAAACAGACACACATGCTGGCAGAGAAATTCGCCCTTACCACATCTGGAAATGAAAAGGTCAAGAGCGGATACTCAAGAGGGTTTTAAAGGCTCACATTTTAGAGATCATCTGATACTCAAAATAAAACTAATATATAGGACATAATTTTGACACGTCTTGCTTGAAGAAATTACTAAATGCCAAAAGAAACTAATTACCCTAGCCGAGTAATCCATAAAACGAGCTCTAAAAATAAACATCATGCCTTTTTTTGAGAATATCTATAACTTCAGTTCAACACTAATACCTGACGTCCTTCCTGGCCTTTCCGCAGATGGCCCAGCATTTTGTCCGGTATTCCCACTAGGATTCTGGAAGAAATACAATGCATATACTATTGTCATAAGAAAGATTAAGCAGCAACTTTTAATAATAATATCCAAAATAAAGTTCTCAAATACTAACTCGTCCTCTAGAACTGGCACCGATCTGAGGATACTTCAGTATTGTCCAATCAAATACATAGTCGAATTGATAACCTGCAACAATGAAAGGTTAAGATTCAAATCGTGAAATATAATCAAAGACTAAAAATGAGATAGTTAACAACTGGGAAATTTGACCGAAAAAGTAGGCCTTCAAATCAATTAAAATAAAAAGAGAAATTACCTTCACGAATAAACAAGTCTCTGAAGAGCCTCTTCAAATATGAATAGTCAGGTTTATCTTCAAATCTTAATGATCTACAGTAGTGGAAGTATGATACAAACTCAGATGGATAAGATTTGCACAGCACCTGTTATGGACAAAAAGGGAATCTTCCCGAATTATCTCATGCACTGACAAATCAGAGGCAAGATTGCCCAAACTAAGGCCAGAATATTGTATTAACCACAATGAGCTCGGTACAATTAACCAGAATAAGTACATTTGACATGATACACACTTGACTCAAACCAGGGTAGTGTTTCGTGTTACTATCATACTTCAACAAAATACTGAGACAAGGTGACTGCCTTGTCATTACATGCATCATAATTCACACACTGTGATGCAGTTGTACCAAGATATATTCATATTCGATAATAAGTACCTCTATTGGTGTTAACATCTTTTTCTCACTGATTTTATCGTATTTCTGCTTCTTAGTACCAGCTTTAAGTCCCTGCCATGGAAGGCTGAGCCAAGGAGAAACTGTCCCAAGTCAGGAAACAGGAAAAACCCCAGAATTTACAATAAGAAGAAACAGAACGATGTCAGAAATATGACTTGAAAACCCAAAAAAGGGCAAAAAATCCAACCTTCCTCTAAGAAAATACATAAGCACATAGCCAAGAGATTCCAAATCATCTCTTCTGCTTTGCTCTGCCATAAAAAAGAAAAGGACAACAATTGATCAGTTATAAACGATACTGAAGCTAACTATGCCCTTAATAGTTCAAGAATCTAAACAAGATACACCTACCAACACCAAGATGTGTGTTGACACTTGCATACCGAGCAGTTCCTGTCAGATTCTTGTTTTCCCTGGGGAAGGAAATAGAAGAGAAGACCATATAGAGGCAGTCAAGATACGAATTTCTCAAAGCTGAAAGGAAAAGGTTTAATGAATGACATAACTTGATCAGCACCCCTTTTGGGTGTACACTTTCCTTGCATTCTTTAATGCAAGATTTACATCAAAAAAGTTCGCTTTACCTATACCCCCAAAAAATTAAATGACCAGCACAGTGTAATTATCTTTTCATCCTTTTTCTCTTACAGTTCTTTCATGGATGATGATTGAAGTCATGAAGAAGGAGAAAAAGAAAAGCTATTCATTTCATATTGAAGCAGATTTTGGTGCTATAAAAGAAAAATACCAGTCATGTCAAGGAAATTGATATAATTTTTTACTAGAGGAAAAGCAAAGACCACCACAAATGGTGATCATACTTCTTTCTCTTCACTACCACACTTAATCATAGAAAAGAGATGGAACAACATTTCCAAGAGAGAGAGAAATGGCAATAACAATCTCAATAAGAAGCAATGAGATAAGGATTACGTTTGGCACTCTACTGATGTAATTGCATTTGTACAATCCTAAAAGATGATTCATTTTCCAAAGTACTTCCAGAACTAAACGTGTCTTCATCTTCCAAATGGCTTCCCTTCCTTCATCTTCCAAATGGCTTCCCTTCCTATTAAGATACTGATATCATAATTTTTCTTTGACAAGTCCAAAAAAGTTTCCTTAATAACTTATTTAAAAAAATAGCTTCACTAATAAACACCAAGCCAGTGTCTAAAAATTAAGTCAAAAATGTTTGAGTTAAACATTGTCTTCCATCAAGTTTGAACCATTTTTTTAGCCATATGGTGGCTAGGCCAACTTGTGTATCTTGACTAATTCTATGGGGTACACCGGCACAGATACCAAGTAACTCTATCCATCAAGAATTGGACAAATAGAAGAAATCACCTAGTGCTTTTGCCTCCGCTTGGGTTTGAACCTGAAGCTCATGGTTCTCAACTCATTTTATTGACCAAGGACATATTTGACCTTTCTTTTTTTCTGAGAAGGTAACAAAGCATTTGACCAATTCTCGATACAATTATGATACTGATGTCATAACATCATACTAGCAATTGAAATATTCAGTTCATTTGGAAGTGCCTTAACGAACTAAATTGAACAACTATCCTATTGAATATCATTTAGCTTCTTAAGAGTCGAACAAAATCTTCTAGGGCATCTCCATAACTACTTCGAAATGCAAAAGTATTTCATCCTGTATCTTTTTTGTAATCCATCTAATAAACTGGTCAAAAGAAATCCAATGAAAAAGAGAAATAGGACGTTTTGAAGGAGGCAAACAAGTAAAGAAAGCAGAAGCAAAGCGAAATAGTGTCAAACTACCAGTTCAATCATCTTACTTATCGCAAAAGTTCAAATGAAATGATTTCAGACTTCATTTCATACTTGATCAAATTTTTATTTTTATTACATAGAAGAGTGACAAACAAAGGGAGTATAACTTTTTGATGAAGGAACACCCTTTATTTAATGTGGCTACGCCATTGATGTTGAGTTGGCGTTTCACAAATAGGAATTTTGAACTCCGCTCTATGTTGGAGTATCACCTAAAGGAATTTTGAACTCCAACACTATATACTAGAGTTTCACTTGTAAAAGCTCGAAATCCCATCAAATTATGTTGGAGTTCCACATGTAGGGAGTTTTTGGGACTCCAGCACAGTATGTTGGAGTTTCACTTGTAAAAGTTCATACTCCATCACTTACGCAAAAGTTTCACATGTAGTGAGTTATCGGACTCCAACAGTGTACTGAAGTTTCGCTAGTAGAAGTTTTAAACTCCACCACACTTTTTTTTTGAAAACTGGTAAAGATTGTTTCCTCAGCATCCAGGGCATGCTGGCCACCTCAAAAAAAGAACTTACAGATTTCCTATAAGATCTACAACCTGGTTTGTGTCTTCTATACAAAACTGTTTACACCAAAAAAGTAAAGATATAATACAATTTCATTTTACTTTGTGAATAGAATTGGACCTATCTTTAAAGCATATATCATTTCTTTCTTTCCATACTATCCACCATATACATGGAGGTATTAACCTCCACCACCTTTTTTGTCTTTTACTTCCTCCACTCTTTATCCAACAACTAAATAGATCAGGTGTGTGCTCCAGCATGGTCCAGCTGGTGCTTGTTGTGTTTAGGAAGAATTCCCAAATTTGTGTGGTAAACTTGCAATACAACATAGAAAGCATCTGGGAAATAGTTGCATCCCTTTCCTTTGGAGTACTTCTTGAGTTAGACATGCTTTTTTGATAACTAACCAGGTAAAGCATTTCACTTTGGTTGAGGTTAGACCTTTCCAAATATAGTTCCATTGATATTGTGTTTCTCCATTCATGTTTTGTAGCCCTCTTTTATATGCATTGTTAACTGTGAATCTTCCCTCGCAATGTTTCCATAGAGCTCTGTCTGGTTTTGTTTTATCTATGATAGCACCTCAAAGTTTCTCAAGCAAGGAAGCCACCTTCTCCACCTCCCAGTCATTTAGCAATCTCTTGAATGAGAGAACCCAGCCCTGCTTTCTGTAGCAATCACACACTTGCTTCAGGATTGTAGCATATGGAAAATAAATCTAAGAAAGACTCACACAAAGGTGTTTGGTCAAGCCAGCCTTCTTTCCAGAATTGGTTTTTGCACCATTGCCCACCTTGTATTCTATGTCTGCTTCCATCAATGGCCATAAATTTCTGATTGTTTTCCGCACCCCCACCCCAAATGATTCATTGACTGGTTTAGTGCACCAGGGACTCAGCTCACCATACTTTGCTTTTATCACTTCCTTCCACAAAGCAGTCTCCTCACTGGTATACCTCCACAATCATTTCAGAAGAAGACTTTTGTTTTGTAGATTGAGGTTCCTAATACCGAAACCCCATTTATCTTTGCTAAGCAACACTGTTTCCCATTTCACCAAACTGTAGCCCTTTCCTTCCTTGCTGCCTTTCCATAGAAACTTCCTCAACCTTTCCAGTTTTTTGGTCACATTTGATGGAATTGGAAACAAAGACATCACATAAGTAGGAAGGAGTCCATAACAGAATTAATCAAGATCAATCTTCCCATTAAAGATAGATACTATGCCTTCTATTTTGCTAACTTCCTCTCTGTCTTTTCTAATATCCCATACCATATATTCGGAGCCTTGTGTTTGTTTCCTAAAGGCATGCCCAGGTAAATTGTTGGCAGCTTCTCTACTGTACAGCCTAGTATACCTGCCAAATCCTGAATCTGTGAGACCTCCTTGACTGGGAATAGGCTGCTATTGCTTCAAACAACACCAGTATCAATCTGATGTAGCTAATCTGCTCAGCATCTGGTTCACAAAAAATAATTGTGTCATCTGCATAGAGCAGGTGGCATATTTCCTTTTCTTCCCCAGCTCTATCTCTAATTTTGAAGCCCCTCATCCACCTATTCTGAGCTGCTATTCTCACCGTACTGTCAAAACCTTCCATTGCCGGAATAAATAGGAAAGGAGAGAGGGGATCCCCCTGCCTCAGACCCCTCTCTGATGCAAAGAAACCCACAGGTTTCCCATTCACTAATACAGAGAATGTCACTATTTTGATGCAATAGCTAGAGGTACTTTTGTGTAAATTTTATTTCACCAAAACTGACTATTTTTTTGTATATTTCAGTTGATGGTCAAATATTAACAATAGTTCCAAAAAGTGGACAACTCACGCCATTATTACACTGTTATCATATATTGGACCGTGCTGATTATCTAGAACAAGTATAAACATTCACCTACCACGTATTAAGTGATACACACCAAGGCACCCAGAGAGTGTAAGTATAGTTTCGATGTTTTGCCCTCTTGGCCATTTGAAGGCTTGGAAACTGTAGAATCCATTTCCAAAGTTGCTTCACTGGCTATATTATGATGTATTATGTTGTTCTTTGCCAAATATTTCCTGGCGGTTTCATTTTATAGAATAAAGCGCTCCTAGCAGTTAAAACTATCTCATACCAGAATCTCACTATTGCTTTTGACTATACCAATCCTCTAGAAGAAAATACCCAAAAGACAAATAAAAAAGGCCAAACATCAGAGATCCAACATACAAAGTTCTTGATGATGGAGATTTCCTAATGATGTGCAAAAGAATCAAAATTCTGCTCTTTTTTCCTTTAATAAATCTATTCACGAGCAGGTATATATATCAACAGCAAGAATTAGACCAAGTCAAGAGTGTTGTTACCTGTACGGTATATGCTTGTGAGTCTGGAGATCCCTATACTTTTTGGCAAGCCCAAAGTCAATTGCGTATACCTGTCATCAGAATTCAGACACCATTGCATCAGCTACCAACACTTTATTTTCCTTGAAGCTCTTACTTCAACACTGGTATTTGGTTAGCATAAACCATCCAATTACAGACCCTAGAGAACCATAATAGTAGATCGAACAGATAAGTATAACTGCTAAAGCTTAAAGAGAAAAAAAACATAAACTTCAACACCAACACCATATCAGCCAGCCCTTTGTTAAAATTCTCAAAATACTAACAGAATTGCAAGTATCTCGGAATATCAGACTCTCAATTTTAATTCATTCCTTCACCCCCTGTAAGGCTTCAATCAATCTTTTGAGCAACACTACATGAGGTAATCCTACACTTATACTGTAGAACCCATTCATGAAGAAATATGGACATAAACTGTAGACTTCATAAGCTGCAAGAAGCATCGCTGTAGGACATGATTACAGCTAATAGCATACAAGCCAGTAGTTGGGCAGTAAACCAACAATATGCAGCCTCTTAACTTGAACAAGAGTTCCATTTCCAATTCAAGCATAGAGATAGCATCCACAGTTAAAAGGAAGCAACTTGGCAAGATTTCTCAAAGAAAAAATCACACTTAAAAAATTGTTTCCACAACCAAATCTCAGTAATGGACTTTAGTCAACCTGATGTCTGGACTCTGACCAAATCTATTTTCTTTTTATACAGTAAGATAATAATGATCCCCAAACTCAAAAGGACGAAAAGAACAGACATGTTAAGCAACTATTGTTCAGAGACATGACAAAATACTTACAGGTTCAATTTGATGATGCCAAAAATAAATTTGTACAAACTAGCACTGACATGAACCTATATTTATTTTTGTCTGCATAGATAAATGAGTAAGCCATGAAATATACTCCAAGCATTCTCAAACTCTAACAGGGCATGAACACATACCTGATTTGCTTTGCGACCTAGGCCCATTAAAAAGTTGTCTGGCTTTATGTCACGGTGAAGAAATCCTCTGGAGTGCATGTATTCAACTCTATTAATCTAAGAATGGCACAGGACAAGTTATTATTACCTCAAGTACATAGGCAAACATGTAAGGAAGTTTTTCTCTGAAAAGAAATGGCATGTTGTCACTTACGAGTTGATCCGCTAGCATTAACACTGTTTTTAAAGTAAACTTCCGGTTGCAATAGTTGAAGAGGTCTTCCAAACTTGGTCCAAGAAGGTCAATGACCATTATATTGTACTCGCCTTCCACTCCAAACCATTTGAGATTAGGAATCCCGGCTTCATCAAAATAGCAAAGATAAGGAGATTAATTCACTATTCATAACAGTCCCATTGGCAAATTTACTTGCTATATAACATGAATGACAAAAACTTCAGACATGCCCATGGAGACCAAAGACATCATATTTCAATAGTTAAGAATAGATGTTTATAGAATTTTGTATTGGTGTACGAAAGCATGATCGATGCCTTGTCTCAAAATGTTGAGTTCATGGAATTATTAGGGATAAAACTGTAATGCATTTTGCAGTACTTCATTCGTAATTCTTTTAATGATAGTGGTGTTCGGACCAATATGCGTGAATCTTGATCATTCCACACCTGCTACCTCCTACCACTACCCGCACATGTACTGGGTACCTCTGTCCATCAAGGCCAAAATGAAAAAAATAACCTTGTGGTTTTCTTTTTTTTATTATTTTAAGTTTGCCTCTGTGGGTTATGAACCTAAAATCTCATGGTATCCTTCACTTTACTAACCACTATGCACACTCTAGGGTGTTACTTCCTTGGTACTTTATCAATGAATTCTACCTTAACTTATCAAAAAGAATTAAAACAAGCCCATAGGAAATAAGTTTCTTTTTTCATTAAAATAATAACTTGCAATGTAAATAAAAGTTGCATAAAAATGAATAGCAAAATCTCCAAACAATCAACTAGATAAATCCATCAATTTGAAAATCAAAACAAGAAGGGGTCAGCAAGTGCAGGGTTCTGAAAAGTGGATAATAATAGTGCTTTAGTGGCACTCCGCTGTTCTCCTCTCTTTGTTTTGTTTTAAGAGCTTTTTTTTCTTTTGATCGGTTGTTTCCATTCAACAATTATTATCCAAGAATAAAAATCACATTTGCAACATATGTTGTAAGGAGATGATATGCCATATCAGGAGGTGGAAGTGAGACTTACTTCCACCTTGGAGTAGCATATAAATTTTTGATTCATAGTGCAGTTGAGGGTGCCTTGTCTTAACAGATTCCTGAAAGTTGAAATAACAAGAGAAAAACACTGAAAATGGACCTATCACGTCAAAACATTAAGAGTCTTTAAACCCATAATGTACAGGTCATTAAAACACATACTAGCGAAATAACCAAGCCAAACATATCCAGACAACTAGCCTTGCATTCCATAAACAGCATGATACCAAAAGAATGTAGAAGCTCAGGGAATGAGAAAACATGGCTGCTTTTTTATTCAACTTCGCAATTGTTTCTTTTTTGGTTAAAGCACATTAAAATAATCAACCAACAACATTAGCACCTTTTTCTAACTAGAGCGCAGAGCTCTACATAGATTATAACCACTTCAAGAAAACATAGTTATACAATATATTAGATGCTACTTTGTAATATCTCGATGGATATACTAGCTGAGTTGATGCAACTTACAAATGCTTTTATTGGATATACACAAATGATAATTCAGCCAAAATTTTCAGAATATTCTTTTTTCCCGTAACATACAGGTGACCAAAACACAAACTTTGAAATATAACAACAACAAACCTAGTGTAATTCCATAAGTAGGGTCTGGGGAGGGTAGGTTGTATGAAGACCTTACCCCTACCTCTGTGGGGTAGAGAGGTTGTTACTTGTTACCGATAGACCCCTCGGTACAAAAGAAAGTTTTCGAAACAGAACTGCAAGAAAATATGACGGCAAATAACAAGATACAAAACAAATGAAGCAACATATAGTAATACATATTGCAAAATAAGAGACTATGTGATTACTAAATAACACAACTAATAAGGAGAAGAAAAGATGAAAGGAGGAGGCTAGCCCCCAACCTCTTTCACATAAAGTGGGACAACACTCGGCAACCTACTTCTATCCTAATCCTAGATCTCCAAAATCTTCCTATCTAGGGTCATGTCCTCAGTGAGCTGAAACTGTGTCATGTCTTATCTAATCACCTTCCGCCAATTCTTTTTCGGCTTATCTCTACTTTTCCTAACTCTTGCTACAGTCAACCTCTCACACCTCCTAACTGGCCTCATTTTTACATACCCAAACTATCTCAATCTCACTTCCATCATCTTATCCTCCACAGAGGCCACTCCAACCTTGCCCCGTATAAAATCGTTCCTACTCATATTGTTTCTAACATACTCGCATATCCATCTAAGCATCCTCATCTCCACTACCTTCATCTTCTGCACTTTGACCCCTACAACAATGTTGATCTAACCACTTTGTAGAACTTACCTCTAAGCCTTGACAACACGTTCTTGTTGCACAGTACCCTGGGGGAGAACCTCCATTTCACCCACACTCCAATACGATGTGCACATCGTTAATGTCCCCGTCTCTTTGGGTTATTGACTCAAGTTACTTGAAACTTCTTCGGTATGGCTTGTGCATCAATCTTCAGTTCCACCTTCGCCTCATGCATTACGTCATTGTACTTGCACTCCGAGTACTCTGTTTTAGTCCTGCTTAACTTAAAACCTTTAGACTCCAGGACCTATCCCTAAACCAAGCCAATTAAATCTAGAAAACTAGTCTTGGTTGCACGAGCAGTATGATGCCAAAATGATGTCGAAGCTCATGGAACCAGACACATGGATGCTTTGTAATTCATCCTCGCATTTGATATTCCTTTTTTATCAACGAGAAATCAATCTAGATCCAACTCTTTGGGCTAGCCGCAACCTTTGAAAGTCAGAAACAATGGGCCTGGCCCTCTACCCTTTGCCACATTATACTTTCTTTTTTAGGCGGTAACACTTTGATAAAAAAACAGATTTAAATTGCTTTTTTTTATATAACGGTAAATGTCCAGATTTAAATTGCTTTTTATAACTACATAGTACAGTTCTATGTACTATTGGATATACGCCTCAATTTTCAGAATAGATAATCATGCTAAAAAGAATTTCATCATTTCTTGTTCTTCAGCAGAGTAAACCAAGCAATAGATAGAAAATTCAAAACACTGCAACCACTAGAATGACTATAGTAAACAAGAATTACTTGATATCTCAATAGATTAAATAAACATGATAATGCCCCCACAACTCTTGTGATATTAAAAATATTGGTTGTATGCCATGATAAAAAGAGAACAAAGCACAATAGAAGCAATGGTCTGTATAAGCATTTGTTGCATTCAAACTAGTTACCCGTGTAGAGATAAGTGTGACATTAGAGAATTCCCTAATTTTCCTTGAAAGGTATTGGACCAAAATGGACTGAATAAAGAGGAATAGACATACAAGATTCACAGAGCTGATCCCAACTGATTTGGGATAAGGTAAACTAGATTGATTAATGTCACAATAACAATAAAATGCATTAGACATTACACAAGAAATATGAATGCTGCCACATGAACTCCCTCTATGCAGGAAAAGAAACAACAGAAACACTGATGATTGTTGGTTGTACACTGATGGCATACCAGCTTAATGGCAACTTCTTCTCCGTTCTGTATATTCACGCCTGACCCGACAAAGTAGTAAAGAACAGTAAGAATAAGATAAAAACACGAAGGTAAAAACTACTAATAACACACAGGTAGCAGATGAGGCTAATCGCAAATCATATAATATCAAACAGAATCAACAAGCAAAACCAATGGAACATACCTAAATAAAGCTCACCAAAAGACCCACTTCCAATCTTCCTTCCCAGCTTAAACTTCCCACCCACAACATGATCCATGGTGATTCAATCACCCTCTTCAAAATTACCAAGAACAGGACTTTTTACAGCGATGATCAACTTTATTACTCGGATTGTACCACAGTAAATTTAGAAAACAGAAAAAGACCCAAAATTTCAAACCCCAGAAAAGTAACCACCCTTAAGGACCGAAATCAATGGTTAAACAATACAAATTTCAATCAAAACCCCACAATGGCAAAGACCCAACAAAAAAAGAAATTCTAAAAGTTATCCACCAACAACACTCTTAATCAGCTACATCCTTCAATAAAACACAAACCCCGTCAATCTTCAAATACCCATAAAGAATAGGAACCCTAATTCACAAGTAAACTCATCGATCCCCATTGATCAATAAAATTAAAAAAAGCAATCAATGTACGAAGAACAGATAAAAGTACAAACAAAAACCGCGTATATCTTCTGTATATGATAAACTTTCGGTTTGTTTTGACAGAGGAATCAAAACAATAAGGGGTTAAAAAGGATGAGAAGAAAGGGGACAAAAAAAGCGAGGATCGAGGGGCAAGTGAGAAGAGAAAAAAAAAAAGGTCTTTCAGAAAAAGAAAGCAATTGATTTTGATGCTGTGTGCTGTGGAAAAAGCAAGGAGCGCTATGAAGAGAGAGAAAAAGCATATGATTGAATGAATATACTGCTTCTACGTGTGGGTTGGGGATTTGGGGGAAAAATCGGACAAGGACAAGAAAAATGAGGAAAAAGCTGGTGTATATGATTTTCTTTCATGCTAAACTTGTCCGACTAATAGCGCGTTTGGTCAAGTTTTTGGGAGGTCACAAGTATTTTATTTTTTTGAAAAATACATATTTTAAAAAGATAAGGTGTTTGGCTAAGTTTTTGAGAGGCCAAAAGTGTTTATTTTTTCTGAAAAGTGCTTATTTTTAAAAAAATGAGATATTTGATCAAGCTTTTAAAAGAAAATAAGTGTTTTTATAGAGTATCAAAAGTTGTTTTTCAGAAGTTAAAAAAAATAGCTTCTCCCGGAAAATACTTTTTGTTATGAAATAATAAAGAAAAAACAAGAATATTATAGAGAAAGAGGGAAGGGGAGAAGTTCTTATTTCTCTTGATGGGATTAAATACAATGAAGGAGAACCCCTCTATTTATAGGGATAATTTCTCCTAACTTTTCTCCAAAAGATAGACTTTCACAATGATATAAACACATATATCTAGTACTATACAAATACCTTTATAGACATTCACTACAACACAAATATGTTTATAACACTCCCCCTTGAATGTCTATTTGATAGATAATGTGCCTCGTTAAAACCTTACTAGAAAAAATCCAGTGGGAAAAACAGTACACATATCTAATAATACGCATTTTGGTTGCCTCGTTAAAAACCTTACAAGGAAAACCCAGTGGGACAAAACCTCGCAAGGGAAAAAGAGTACAACGCGTATTAACTCCCCCTAATGAGAACATCCTTGAATCTTTGCATCCCGATCTTTTGCACCATCTTCTTGAAAGTTGCAGTTGGTAGAGATTTGGTGAATAAATCAGTCACATTATCACTTGAACGAATCTGTTGCACATTGATATCACCATTCTTTTGGAGCTCATGTGTGTAGAAAAACTTTGGCGAGATGTGCTTCGTTCTTTCTCCTTTTATGAATCCTCCCTTTAGTTGTGCTATGCATGCAACATTATCTTCATACAAAATTGTGGGTACTTTGTCACAGTTCAAACCACATTTTTCTCTAATGAGATGTATCATGGACCTCAACCACACACATTCTCGGCTTGCTTCATGAATAGCTATTATCTTAACATGATTTGATAAAGTAGCTACCAGAGACTGCTTTATAGATCTCCAAGATATGACAGTACCTCCACATATGAACACGTAGCCAGTTTGAGATCGAGTTTTATGTATGGGTTAGATAAATACCCAACATCAGCATAACCAACAAGATCGGGACTTGCTAACAAATTAACCGAATGTTATGCCTTGTAGTATTAGCAAGATATATTAGTGCATCAATCACACTAAGATATGGTACTTCAGGACCAAGGATTTCCTCATATAAGAATTATGAAGAAGTTTAAAGAAACTTGTAAATGCTTCAGGCATTTCGAATCCTTCATGATTTTCGTATAAATTTTGTCAAGTGATTACATTAATTAGTATTTAAATGCGTGACATCTTCTAGTGTCTGGACTACAGGTCCAATAAGCTTTATGCTTATCAATACGTATCATTTCACTTGATAATTATTTCTACATCAACATGCTTTAATAGACGTAGAGTTCAGATCCTCACAATCTTTTACAATATTGCGCACTATATTGTATCAAAAATATCATCGACGATCAGTTCCAATGCGACATAACTTATTGAGATCTCTTCATTTTTCGTCATTTTTAGGTACCTGAACCTTTGCCAAGGTGTTATGTCATGGTGCTTTCTCAAAGCACTTGCCTCATCATTATGACCATCTTAATCACTTGCTCCTCTCCTTCTTCAAGAAGTTTTATATTTGGAACCGTTTGGTCTATCACGCTTCAGGCGTCTCATAGACTCTATCCTTCAAGGACTTTTCATTGGAGCATTTGCAACTAAATTATAAAGTAGAGTTAGTAAATATATCTGGCAATTGATTTGCAATATTTTGCAAGTGAATTATCTATTGAACTTTAAGTTCACTTTTTCTTTTTCCCGAGGATCTAGATAATTCATCCCACACTCAATTTTCAGTTGCTAATCACTTCTCCCCCTAATGTTAGAAAAACTAACATTTACTCCCCAAGCTCATTTGGGGACCCATCTTTGTGCGTTGTGGTGGGGCAATTGAATCATATGTCGCACATTCAAATTTTAGATGGAATTATTTGGTCCCTGACCCTGAACCAATTTTGATAGGGGAACCTTGTTGGCTTGATGCATTCAAGTGTTGCTATATGTTAAATAAGCATATCTTATACCAAATTTTATTTGAGAGTTTTATTCTCATAACCAATGATTTAGCTATAATTGGAGGCATACAATTTTTGCTAAACCAACATAGATATGAATCAGCATTATCAACATGATTTTATAATTTGGAACTATGCTCTTAATTTAATAATTCGAGCAACAACCTTACAAAAATCAATTGCAAGTTAATATCAAAACACATGTGACCATTGCATAGATGCATCTATTAGCAAACAGTTTACATGGTAGGTGAATGGGCCCATATTCACCCTTTTATAAGTTCCAAAATTCCAGGGAATATAATTTCAATCTTAGCTGATCAAGATCATTCTATCATGAGAACAAGCAACACAAGAGAATTCTTGAAGAATCTTTTATTTCTTCAACATATAGCCACGTGAATTCTCAATTATTTTTGCATCACATTTGAACCGGCATGGCCACCCGGTTATGCCAACTTATTTCAGTAAACTTCTAGTTTACTTTCGTATGTGATTTCATCATCATACCCATATTTATGTACTACAAATAAAAAATCGGCGGGTAATCTTTTACATAAATATCTATAACCCGCTTCAATTGTAGTAGCATGAAGATATTAGATCTTCCCATAATTTATAGTCTCAATTTTTTTTTTCAATGTCCTTGAAACTTATAAGTTTCCTTTTGAGACTTACTACAACAATTTCATTCCTTCAGGTAGTAATACATTAGCTCTTCCGGAGCTCTCAATTAATTTTATATACTACCACATATTCAATCATATCAAAATAGTTTCTCCACATAGTTTCAATTTTGAAACAATTTTGAATGTTGATGAGCTATACTCATGAACAGACTTATAGTCTTGATGGATCCAATCATATCGTGCCTTTGGGTGGATGACCATCTTCAGGTGGTCATACCTTTCTTTTAGGCTATTTCACAAAACAAGTGGATCGTTAATCGTGAGATATTCAATTTTAAGAATTTCGTCAAGATGATGACGCAAAAATATCATAGCCTTAGCACGATCTTATTTTGATGCTTTGTTTTCACTTTTAATGGTGTCTCCAAGACCCATTGCATCTATATGGATTTTTGATGCTTTGATTTTCCTTCAGGGACTAGATCTGTATTAGATCTATATTTGTAACATTTATCAAAGTTCTCAATTTCTCATTCTTCAGGAATGGAACATGATCATCTAAATATGCCTTAACCACATAAGGTATGATAGCTTAAAACCTCTTTTAAGATATTGCTACTTCGGGAGCAAATCGAGGTATGCATATAACATAGATGATTTCTCTTACATATTTTCACAATATTGTTCTGCTGGAACAAATATATTTTCACAATATTGTTCTTCTAGAACAAATATATTTCACAATATTGTTCTTCTGGAACAATTATGAGGCATGAATTGCCAAGTGAATTAATAAGTCGTTTCTCAAGTTCATATACAAAATCGACATTGTTATTAGTAAATACATAAATATCAAGAAATACTAACCTTCATCTTTCTAAGAAAACTTTGTTTTTTCTTACCTCAGATCTTTCAAAGTGAGTGCTCTAGGCAGAGACTCGTGCTGATAACGTGTTATGAAATAATAAAGAAAGAACAAGAATATTATAGAGAAAAAGGGAAGGGGAGAAGTTCTTATTTCTCTTGATGGGATTAAATACAATGAAGGAGAACCCCTCTATTTATAGGGATAATTTCTCCTAACTTTTCTCCAAAAGATAGACTTTCACAATGATATAAACACATATATCTAGTACAATACAAATACCTTTATAGACATTCACTACAACACAAATATGTTTATAACACTTTTGTTAAAAATATTAATTGCTACTCAAAAGTGTTTTTTAAATTTATTGGTCAAACACAAACTGTTTCTCACTAAAAGAACTTTTTTGATAAGCACTTTTCAAAATAAGCTGATTTGAGAAGTTTGGTCAAACAGGCTATAAATTTCATTTATGGTCTTTTAGCTTCATATTTATTATTTTTTATTATATTTTATAAAAAATATTTAATTTTATCTCACATTTTATAAAAATAAATTTTGATAAAATTTAATTAAAAGTTTTACTTAAAGTATGAAAGAAAATAACAGTGAAGAGAGAAAATACCTATTCTTCATTTTATTGAGCAATAATGATAAATAAAATAACTAAAAATATGAAAACTAATAAAACATTTTTATAAAATGAATTACACTAAACAGTATTAGTAGGAGGAAATAAGTCTAAACATAAAATTTTGCGCTATTGATTATTATGTTAAAGAAATTAATAAAAAGAAATAAAAATAATCAAAGTAAGTGTGTTATGAGAAGTTAATGTTAAGAAGAAAATTTTTGGAAGAAGTCTCTAAAATTATTTTAAAAGTAGCATAAATTACATCAAATCCTGTAACAAATCAAGAAAATTGAAAATTACAAAGAAAATATATCTACATGTGAGTTATACTTTTTTTTTTTACAATTCTATAAAAATTAAAAATCAAAGTTTGTTAAGTATTTGACGGAGATCGAATATACTCATATTTAGCAAGTTTGGATTACTAAAACCGCTCAAAAATATATATAAGGGATCATTTTGGACATACCTCAAACATAAGAGATTTTCAGTTATTTCTCTCACATTTTATATAGGATTTTAACTAAATTTTATCAAAATTACTTTTATAAAAAATGGGATAATATTAAATAATTTTTTATAATAAAATAAATAATAGTAAACTTTAAGCAATTAATATAAAATTGAATGATCACCCATGAAATTTACACTAAACTTTTCCTTGTTTATGACTTTAGGTTTTTGTTTTTCCCCAAAACATAAAATATGAACAAGATTTTTTAAGGAAAAATATTATTCTATTCCATTTCGATCTATGTGAACGTATTTGAGAATTTAATAAAGAAAGCTTCTTTTAATTATGATAAAAAACAAGTCACACAGGTTTCGTTGGTTATAAATTCTCTCGTTGAAGACAAACGAGAAGTTTAACGCTAAATTGTTATTAAATATTTTCTTTATTTTAATTTATTTGTCTAATTTAAATTTGATAGTGTTTAAAATAAAAAAATTAAATTTTGTGGTCTTAAATTATAAATATGTTAAATATATCAAAATATCCTTTATGTTGTGATCTTAAATATGCTACGTGAAAAGTTAGAATTAAAGAGTTGCAAAAAAAAATAAATGAACTAAAAAAAAGCAAGACAAATAAATTAAAATAAAAAAATATTAAAAATTATTTTTTTAAAAAAATTGACCGAAAAATAAGGAATGCCACCTAATAGAAAACATTACGAACAATTTTAAGGAGATTCATTTTCGTTACAGTTTGAAAAATTGCGAATATCAAGATAGGAGATCTTAACACCATGCCACTTCAACGTCACTAGATCTCTTCAAGAGATGGAAAGGAAGAAATGAACAGGTAAAGTATTATCTACCTAATTTTTTTTCATGAATAAGTGATACTACTTTTTATGAATATTTATTTCTGTTAAATTCTCGAAATAGTGGGGGTTGAGAAATAAGAAAAATATTCATCTTGAAAAATGTGATTATTGCATTTTTGAAAAGCTTTAAAAAGTGTTACAAGTGCATATATTAGTGTTGGAATAAATCACATGTTATTACGTAATTTGATGATGTTGGCTCTAACAAAAATAATTACCACATTCTCTGCTTTATGACCACTAATATGCCATGCACTTTAATATTTTTCAATAATAAAACGCTATACACCAACTGGTTATTATAAAGTTGTAGCTGAAATTTGCACTTTTAGCAAGTTACGAGTAGGAGTATAAATTTTCAGCTCAAATTTGTGCTTTTTACACTACAAAAAAAATGGCTAAATTATGACTTTTTTGTCAATTTGTGACGATTTATGACCCGCGACAAAAAAAATTATAACGGTTTTTGAAAGTGCCACAATTAGCGTAGCCACTAGTATTATTGTGGCCATTTTTTGGAACCTCCATGACGACTGCCATAATGCGCTTAGTATGAGTGGATAATTTATAAATTTTAGATGAAATATGGAGAGCATTGATATTAATTTTTCATAAAAGACAAAGTATTGATTATTTAGAGTCGATCACTGTAATTTACTAATAGAAATATCTGTCTCGTCAGGAACTGATTTAGAAGAATAAACTAAAGTGAGGTTGTGAAATTGAGTTACATTTAATAATCGAAATGCATTCACGTGTTTTTGTTTATTCAATCATGTTCATGGGGAGTAAGAATTGCCTCATATGCGTTTACTTGAGCAGAGAGTCTTTCAGAAACAACCTCTCTACCTCAACCAGATAAGAATTACACTGGAAATGTTGTTGTTGGGAACAAGAATTGCAGATTAAGGGGAATGGATCGAATATGCTGATATTGTTTGTTTTCAACTGCATGGCACTCACTAAACTTATGGATAACTGGGAATAAAGTGTATTATTGTAACAGCTTGCTGCTGGTGTTTTGCAGAGTAAAAGAGGACAATGGAAGAAGAAGAGGAAGATAGGTTTTCTATTAAGCAGTTTGGGTGTAACTTCTGGTGAATCCTGAAGATATTGAATGTGTCATCTTACGACGGGTTTGTCCTCAGGGGCGGATTTAGGAATGCTTCAAGGGGTGTCGCGTGATACTGGTTCGTCGGAAATTTTTACTAAACACGTATGTATAATTAAAAAGCAAAAGCAAACATAGAGAATATATTGTGTAAGGTGACACTCCCAGACACAAATTACTGTGTAGCTCAGCTGGTTAGGTGTTTCAAATTTTTAGTTAAGGGTGTGAGTTCTAATCTCTGGTTTCTCACCCAGCAATGTTATGCTTCTTGTCTGTGAAAGGTATTACTAAGATGCTTCAGGATGCTGTTAACACAATTAAACACTATAAATCCTGATCAAAATGTTTCCATGTGTTACTTGTTATTATACAAACAATAGCATATTCCAAGTTTTGTCAGATTGTTTTTGGATGTCATTTTTGTTGTGCATATCTCTAGATATACATTTATATTACAAAATACTGATTTGCACCCTGATTAGGGATGTTCAGCAGAGCTGTTGGCTAGAATTAGGGAAACCACGAGAAAGCTGTTAGTGATGCAAGCTCCAGCAGAAGAGGAAGATCTGTAAACAACGGGCTGCAAAGGGCGGTGGCATTCTTGAATGAAGTCTATCCAAATCAAATTAGCACTACTCAGATCAGGCTAAAGTTCATCCAGCAACTATACATATGGTACAACCAGAGTCTTTGATTCGACACATATGTAAAGGAACAAGACAGAAGACAGAAAAACTTGATTGTTTTTATTGCTGGAATGCTGATTCCGGAATTTGAAACTTGTGGGTTCCCACGTCTCTCAAATTAAAAAGAGAGAAAATAAAAGTCTTCATCATGGTGGTTAGGGGATTTGAACTCTTGACTAAGAGGACAACAAAACTTAAAAGTCTTCTTTTAAGTAATACGAGCACGTATTATCCTTACGGAAATTTTACGAAACTCAGGTCCCAGATCATTGTGAATCTTAACAATGAGTTCAGCATTTCCCAGTGTCTAGTTGGGAGTCTTTTGTGAGTCTCGCAAGTCTATAGTAAACTCTAAACATTCTGGTTGAGGACTTGTTAGCATATGCAGTGTTGTTGGATCTATGAATACTATGAGTGCGTTTTGAATGAGTTGGTCTTGATGAAACCAGAGACTAAACGCACGATTGGCACTAGAGATTGTGTCAGTTCTTATAGTGCGAGATGGAGCAGGAGTGAGCCCATCTAGATGACCATGGAGATCGTGACCTTGCATGAGCATGAAAAATTGCACCTTCCAGGTTGCAAAGTTTTGACTGCCATTTAATTTTATTGGCACTGTAAAGCCAGATTAAACTGGACGACCATTGCACCAGTGTCATTATCAACATTGACAATGCTATAAGTGGTGGCCATTTGTGGAGGGTGTATGGGAGAAAAAAAAGGTTTGTTGAGCCTATGTTCAAGAATCTTTTTAAGGGTGGTTTGTAGAGCTATATTTCCTGCATCTATCTAGCTAATTTTGTTTTACACATGAAGATAACATTCCTTTTGGAATTGCAGTATGATCAAAGGGACTCGAAACAGTGGCGGAGGCAAAATTTTTATCAAGGGAGTTTAAAATGGATTCTCACGTTATGTCAAAGGGGTTCAATATGCAATATAAACACGTAAATATTAAATTTGACCTTATATATATACAGTGTACTTTTTCAAAGAAGAGGGTTCGATTCCGCTATCTTGACTCCATGTCTTCATCATCTCAGGTCAGTTTTTCGATTGATGAAATTCAATTGTTCAATTAAGTTATGAAAAGAGTTCAAAGAACAGTTTTTTCTTGGAGTCATGTAGAGTTTTGTCTCAGTCACTCAAACCATTTACCCATCATTCAAAATAGAAAGGATCAATTATATAAATCTTTTTAATTGGATCTTAATTTTAATTAATAATCAACTTACTGTGTATTCTCTTCATTTTTACCAAGTTTGTAAAATGTAATTGGAGTGTTTTCATTGTGTCACAAAGATAATTCATCCAGTTTTTTGCTTTTCAGTATTGATAAGAAATGAAGAATTAAGGCAGTCAGATATTTATGAGTTGAAGTATCAGTTCTCTAATAAACTGTTGGTGGCAATCATTTGCTATTAACTTGCCTTGTTGAACTATATATATATATATAATAGAGGGACAAATTAATCATGGGGTCCATCATTTTTTAGAATATTACATGTCCTAAGTGACATCTGGAAATTAATAGATGTCAATTAATACCTTGGAAGGAGTAGTGGTCGTTCGATAAAGTGTATTAGAAAAAATAATGCAAACAATAGCTTTGTGTATCAAGAGTATCTTGTTTGATATATTTTTTCAATTTATATATAACTAATACAAGCATTAGTTATACACTCTATTTGATATTAAGTTATGTATATCTAATGCATTAAAAATTATAGTATTAGTAATGCAATGGTTGTTAATGCATGCATTAGCATGGTTAAAGACATAATTGTCCTTCAAAACATTTTCCACATCTTTTCTATCTTATTTGTGGAGGGTATTTTTATAAATAAATAATTTTTTAAATAAATTATTCTTTTTAACACACTAAACCAAACACTACCTAAGAAATAACCTCAGCATAACTAATATCAACATTACCAATGCAAGCATTATTAATACACCTTATTCAACATTATTTTTATACACTCTATCAAAAGACCATTAGTTTTGCAGTTATTATTGTGGTATATTTTTTTTTATATAAAAACAGTTATCTCAAACTATTTGTTATTTTAGAAGTTTAAAATAAAATTAATAATTATGTAAAATCTTTAATTATTGAATAAAGTTAATAATTTTATAAAATCTCTGATTATTAAAAAATAATAATAAAGAGATGTTATAATTTAGATATAAATAAAGTTAGTTTAGTAAAAAAATTAATTAATATTTTTTAAGAAATATGTTCTAAAAAAAATTAAGCTAAAGGAGTAACTTAGGACTAGTTTTATGAAGAATAAGGAAAAGAATGTTTCTTCACTACGTCCACCACAACCCATTTTCAGTTAATTTTGTCACACATATATCGAGGGAGAGAATTGGATTAAATAAAATGAATTAAGTTAATAATCAATAAATAATTGATTCATTTAAAAATTATTTAAATTAAATTAAAATAATTTAAAAAGTGGGTCATAATTTATTCATTTAGTTTTTACCAAGTTTTATTTTTCTTATTTCTTCTTTTTAAATTTTTTAAGCACCTAAGAATTCTGTTTTTCAATTTGCCTTGCAATTATTTTATTTTTTTTAATATTAGGGGTATTTTCGATCATGTTTTTTTACTTAAAATGCTAAAAGCAAAAAAAAAATTAAACATTATCTCAAAATAAAAATAATCGGTGCAAAAACTTAAATAAAAAAATTTATTTTCGGAAATATTTTAACAAGGTTTCAATAGATAAATTTGAATTACATATCAGCCAATCTAAAATTGAATTAATAAGTTATGCTAAAATAGATTGAGTTAATGTATGGGGGTAAACGGGATTGAGGACATGTGGCACCAACAATAAGTTTAGTGCAGCATTCCGAGAGGATAAGAGCGTAGAATCTCAAAAGGTTCTTTGTGAAATAGCAATAGCGGAGATGTTGTCTCGTACGGGTTAAGAATCAGGGAGTCGCCGCTCATAATGACATGGCAAAAAAGAAAAATAGGAGACAAGAGTGTCAGGCTGCTCAAGTGCGGGGACGAGCTCGTACAGATCTGAGTCATGCAGGAACATTAGCTAGCGTCTTCCAACCAATTAGACGCGTGGGCAAGAACATAGTGCTTAGTACTTTAGGACTTACTAGCATTTTCTTTATGGCCAAAGCCTTAACCGGTTATCCCTATAACCTACAAGTACGACTTTCCTCACTTGTAAAGGCATCCTAACTCTGATTCTTTAAAGAAAATACATTATAAATATATTGTTTTCTTGGGTTTCAAGCATTTTTTTATTTGCATATTATCTGAAATTCAAGTAACTAGTCTCGAGCTCGCTTGTGGTCACTGCAAAAACGTTAGATTTTCTCTCTTTACTTAACTCGGTTTACTTACCTAGCATTCTATTTGTTTTTCATCACTAATGATAATTAAATCGCTAATAAATTGGATGTAGAGTTTTTATTTTTAAAAAATAAAATTTATATATTTAGAAACTACATAAAAATACTATAAGTTACAATAATTAATAATTTAAAACATTTAAAACGTATTTGAGAAAAATATATTTTTTGATTTGAACAAATATATATAGTACTCTTCCTTCTTTTTACTAGTCATATTTTGCTTTATAAGAGTTGATTTGAGTAATTTTTAAAATTAATTTAATATTTTAAATTATAAATTTAAATATTTAAAATTATAGAAAAAAATTTATATTAATATTTATAAAAATATTAATTATAATTTAATTTCTAAAAAGCGAAATATAATGAGTTGAATTGAAAGTGGAGAGAGTATTATTTATTTTCGTCTCTTTAAGGAATGCCACCTCACCTAGAAAAATCTCATCTTGTGTAGCACACGTTTCATTTTCTATGGATTAACTAGTAATTAATAATCAATTAATATATCGAGAGTTTGCATGGCAAATTGCGGCCGCTACGTGTATTAACTTGCTGATCACTCTAAAGTACTTGCTTATTATAAATTTAAATTAATAAAATAATTATGTTTAAGAGTTTGATTCAATTTCGCAGTTCTTTCTTTAATTTATTCTAATACTTGGTTTATTTTTAACAAAAATAATGTTTGTTTGGAAGGTAAAAACGGTTGTTTACTTTACCACGAGTAATTAAAATGCACGCATGATATGTATATTTCATGTTAATTATTACAAAATATATATTATGACGCTATTAACAAATTAACATTAATATAAATATTAGCTATATTATGAAGACATTTTGTAATACAAAGTCGTATAATAGAATAAAGTGTATAGTCAATGTTAAAGTATTAAATATTAAAATTTCTTACATCTTATAAATAAGCAAACATTTAATAGCTATAACTTTAACTAATTTCAAAATCCTAAATATTAGGATAACAATTAAATGTAATTATTTGAAAAAAATAATAAATAATAATTTTATCTATAATAATTATTTTTGACAAAAGGGTAAAAGATTAAAGCAATATTTTTAAAAATCTTCATATTTTTAATTTCGTATAAAAAAATTTAAAATAATTGAATTTTAACGGAGACATTAATCCATATTTTTTTAAAAGAGTTTAAGCTATATGCACTTCTCATGTAAAAAAATATTTGTACAGATACATCAATTAAAAGGTAAATGCTAGTAATTCTAATCTAAAATATTAATAAGTAACACATTACAACAAAATTAAATTAGACTAATATTATAAATATTATATATATATATATATATATATATATATAATATAATATAATATAAATCTTCTTAAAGCATTCATTCAAAAGTATATATACCCCATAAGTTATAAAATCTTAATCTATTACTATATTGAAATTCACATATAATAAATAATAATTAAAATAAATTGATATTACTTATAAATTAGTATTATATACGCTCCTTCGCCATTCTCAGGACAGAGGAGGCGGGGGTCCTTTCTTTGATCAGCGTTTCCCAGATCAGAACTGAAAAAAGGTACCAGCTTCTAAAGGATTATCGGACATTCGTTCATGTCGGGAGGAAATTTCGATTGGAGGAGAAGATAAGCGGGGGTGGGGGGCTGTGAGGACGCTTTGATAGCTGGCTCATCATTAGATGAAATAGGTTTGAAAGATTAAGAAGAGCTTTCAAATATGATAATATCTTAATTCGTTCATCAATTTCTTAGAAAAAAAATCAAAAATTATGAAGTGTTTAACAATTCGGTAGATGTTCTAGAAGACAATATAATAATGCATAAATCAAATCAATTCAAGTTGTTATTATGATCGCGTACATAATCAATTCATGTTGAAATTTAAATTTTAATTTGTCGATTAATTTTTTAACAATCGTACGTGCATATAATTAATTTATATTGAAATTTAAATTGTGGGTCATGACTCTCTAATGATTTCATGATTCAATAATTCACATGAACAGAAGGGAGATTTAGATCAAGATAAATTAACAGTGCATTGCTAGCCAGCTTGTAGACGACGTTCATGCGGTTTTGACTTGATGCGACTTTTTTTTTATTTATATAATTTAAATTTAAAATAAGTTATAAATATTTATGTGATTAAAAATTATAAATATTTTAAAATTAATTTATTATTTTCTTTATTTATTTTTACTTATTCAGTATTGACTTAACGCATGCCTAATATATTAATAAATAGAATGATAATTTTATGATATATCATTCCTTGAGTATAATAAATTTAATATTTTGAAAAATGTATTCGAAAAATAATTATTAAGGTAAATTAACTGATAAATTATGTCTTGATTTTTTGAATTAAACAAATAAAAATAAACATTTATTTTTAATATACTGGATAAGTAAAAGTGAACAAAGAAAGGATAATATATAAGAAAATGTCATTGTTCTTATACTAATTAAAAAACTATATCACATAAATCAAGACCGTAAAATAACTTCATCATAACTTATCTACATGTTAATTTCAATTAAGAATTTAATATTTCCTGCGTTTCTTCTTACTTGATAGGATGAAGTTTATATATTCTTCAAGAAAAAATTAATAGAAATTGCAATTTGCCTAATATAACTCTATTAATTGATAGGTCCTCTTTGAAAATATATAATAATTATTCTTTTCACATTCTAGAATGTCCCGGGTGCTAAGGATAGAGTTAAAGAATAATAAAATTTGATTTAATAAACTAATATAATAATATTGAAATAATGACGCGCTGCTTCGATGTAACTACAACTTGTTGTTACACTTAAAATCATAAAGAAGACACTGAGAAGAAAATTTTCAATTTTTTAATGAGCAGACAATAGTAGATTTTTTAAAATGCAGAAGATTTAATCGTCCGAGGAAATTCACAAATTTCACAATAATAAGAGAATAAGAATAATGGAAGAGAATAAAAAAGATAAATACATGAATAATAGTAAATACATGTAAAATAAGAAATTATACTATAATTATCTAAAATATATTTTATATTTACTGGCGCTTCGCCATAGTTATTAAACATCTCGCCTTACGTAAGGAAATGAACACCACATGATATGTTACCACTAACCTTACTATCAGGGCCGGAGTCAGGGTGGCGAAAGAGGTTCATCCGAACCCCCTTTACCAGAAAGTATTAAGGTCAAATTTAAAATTTATGTGCATATATTACATTGAACCCCCTTAACATAATTTAAAATTTTATTTTTGAACCCCCTTTGATGAAAATTCTGGCTCCACTGCTGCTCACCACCCTCTTCATCTTTAGTTTTTTCTTCCATCTTTACCTACGTAAAGTAATCATGTTTGGTAAATAAATAAAAAAATTTAACCAAATTATAATATATTTTTTTGATTTAAAATAATTATCATATTTTATTTTTTTAAAATTAATTTAATTAATTTTAAAGCTATATTAAAAATAAATTAATTTGATATTTTTGGGAAATGTTCATGACGTATACACGAGTCATATGAATGGGATCCGAAGAGTCCCAATAAAGGTCATTACTTGTGGAAGTGAATAATGTAAATAGAAATGTGCCTCAAATTATTGGGGTGTTATTTATGCTCGAATCGTTTTGTTTTAATTGTCAGATATAAAAGAAAAATATTTATTAATTTAAATTAAATAAAAATTAATTATATTTAAAAATTTTTTAAATTATAATTATTTAAAAATTTAAAATATATAAATAAATAAAAATTTAAAAAATAATAAAAATACATATTAATACTTTTAATTAATATTTTTAAAAAAATTCTGTAAAATCTTATCCGTAACTAACGTCACTCATTCACCAATATCCCACACAAAGCCTAAAACTGGAGACCTATTAAGAATATATTTTAATTTTATTTTATTTATATAGCAAAGCCAGCCAACTAATTTCACAATAATTGTATCATTTAGTTTTGGGAATAGTCAATTGGGGTGATCGCATGAAATTACATAGTTGACACATCATGCGCTTCATGAATCATGACGTGTACACATGGATGTGACACGTCACATCCTATAAATCTTTCTCAAGGAAAAAAAAATTAAAAAAAATGCATAAAATATAATTACTAGCAATGTTTTCAAAAGCGTTTTAAAATGAGTTTTCAGGATGAAATGCGTCAAAAACTCTTGAGGACGTTAATAAAAGCAAAGATTTATAAGGCGTATATTCTAGAATTTGAGGTAAGTCCTTGGCATAAAAATATATGATCGAGGCATAAAATTTAATTTTAATTGTTTTAACAGTAGTTTTTGTTATAGATTATGTTTTATTAAAATATTATTGGCGTGATGATATTTATATTTTATGTTATCGTATTTTTATATTGTAATGATTTTTGCTATAGATTATATATTTTTTATTATTGGTGTAATGATATTTACACTTTAAGTTATCATGTTTTCATGTTGTATTGATCTTTTCAAAAATATATAAATAAAAAAAGCAACTTTCACGGGAAATGAAACTATCATAAGTAGTTTCTTTTACATGATTATGGAGATCGACGATAAAGTACATGATGATTTCATTTTAAAGTTTATCTCTCCTATTATCATTTTGTGTTGTCACCTTTTTAAAATAATAATTATCTTAATTTTTTAATATTATTAGTGATTTATTTAAATTTATTATGAAATTATTGAAATTTTATTTTTGCTTAATGGAATCATAAAACTAAAGATACATGTAAGTTACGCCTCATAGATTCATGAGACTTGCGTCCCGTGTTATGAGGCCTACGCCTTACTTTGTGAAACGTAAAACACTTCGCCTGATATCCCGTTTCTTAAAACATTAATTACAAATAAGTTCTATTTAACAGTAAATTTAATTAATAGCTTGAAAAATAAGAAGAAGAATTATCTGCTTAACATATTAAAATATTACTTTAGCCTAAATTATAATGATTAATCCTGTGATTAGATTGCTATTGCGAATACGGGGAAGATAAATCACAGTACAAACGATATTGAAAAATTGGAGTTAGAGCTAATCAAATGCTAATAAAATTAGTGTTTTAAAAAGTGCATGTGGGATATATAATTAGTTAGGTTGGATATTTAAATTTAACAATTGGTAGCAATAATTTTTTTAAAAAAAATTATTTAAAATTTGATAGTTATATTATGATTCGATAAATTTAAATTTGAATCATATAAATTTTAAAAGAAAAAATTATTTTATAACATAATTATTTTCATCCTTAAATTTTAAAATCGTAATTTCTAAATAAAAATAAAGGAATTTTATTGATGATGATTGCAATACTTATAAGAAAACAAACGATTATAAAAACAAGATCCCGCGTCCACATTATATTTAAATTTGAATCATATAATTTCTTTTTTTAAAACAATTATTTTCTAACGTAATTATTTTCATATTTAAATTTTAAATTCATGATTTTAAAATAAGAATAAAAAATTTTTTATTAGTAATAATTGCAATATTTATAAGAAAATAAAAAATCACGAAAACAAGATTCTGCGTCCCCATTATATCTATAATTTATTAGGATTTAGGGACATGGTAGAAAAGGCAAAATTAGTACTTGTATAATTACTTTTTGGACGTTTATTATTATTATTATTATTATTATTATTATTATTATTAGTATTATTATTTTATTTTTTCAAGTTGTGTACATGCATGACGCGTAGTCTGAAATTTTGAGTTATTCATAAATAATAACAGTTTAATAGGAGTAGCAGAGATCGGGGCGAATTCAGTATTTAAATATTATAAATTTAAATTTATAATTTTAAAATAGCATAAATTTAATATTAAAAATTAAATATAAATAAATTCTTTAATTAATAATGGATCAATAATGATTCTATATTTTTTTTTCCCTCTTAATCTTTCTGGCACCTGGTAGACATCAGCTGTTATAGAAGATAGAAAATTAAGATTTGAAGTCGTTTCTTCAATTGATGAGACTTTTGAAGTCATGTGTTACATCATAATGATAGATTTTTATGATAAAATGATAGATTTTCTATAATTCAATGAGTTTTTACTTAGGGTATGGATTTACTGAAAGACATTAAATTTTATGCACCAATGTTGTAATAAATATTTATATATTTAAATTATTAAATATATATAAATATAATTAATAGTTTTAAAATATATATGATTTATTATAATAGATTAAATTATAATAATGAATAAAAGCATGTGATAATTTATCCCCAACAACTTAACACTGTGGGTGCGTTTTGGGCCTCAGGAGATAATGATTTTAAAATTTATTCATGTTCAATTGATTAAAATCTAAAAATAATTTTTTTAGAAAATGGAAAAAATAATATTTTTAGTGAAAAAAAAAAAGAAAATAAGTATCACAAGTGATATTTCATATTGACTATATTTTTACAACATTTAATACGTCTCATCTTTACCGCTATCTCACACCCCCCTAATGCCCCCCCTCCCCCCCCCCTTCCCACTATCATATTTGTCTAAATTTTATATAAATACTTTAGAATAATTTTTTTTTACGTACTTACTGAACATAAAAAATAAATAAAATTAAAACTAAATCCATTTATTTTTCCAAAAAGATGTTTCCTAATCAAAAGTATTTTTCTCATTACCGAACACAGCCTTTGTAATAGTCAAAGTCATTTTTCTCCATCTTCTTTTTTTCCTATTCTTCATATATATATATATATATATATATATATATATATATATCACTCAATGCATCAACTAGTATGATTACGGCCCACTAATGCCATCTTCTAATCTTAATTAGTGTACATACAATCTTAATTTTTTTTATGATGAGGGATGAATCCATGTCATGACAATTTTATAATTTGTCGTTATTTTCGTAATTATTGATGGCTAAGCTACCTTAACCGACAAGACATTCTTTCATTTAATTAAAATATTGTTTGAGAAAATTCTTAAAAAAAAAAAAAAAACGGGGTCAATAAATAATTAAGTTTATTTCCTTGCTTTAGCAATTGCTACTAAAACATTTATCTATTTTACTTTATTTTATTATGTTATCTATATTTCACTACTAAATGTCAAAAATTGATTTGTCAGATATATTTTCAATGAATTTTTTTTTTATCGAAAATCTTATATTTTTAGTGTAATTGCATTCTAACTAAAATTGAAAATTCACACTTTTAAGTAGTGTTTACTCTTCCGTTAATCGAATTACTTTGTTATTTGTTAGTGTAAAAATAAATTATCTAAGTTCTAACTTTTTTTAAAAAAAAAAAAACTTATGTTGACGCATTATGAATTGAAAGTGTATGAGCTTTAAATAATTTTTAATTAAAAAAATAAAATAAGAATATGATCTAAATAAAAATTATTAAATTCTCGAAAATTCGTACCCGATTTTTTAAATTCCCCTGTGCTTCGCATCATTGGTGTGTAGACGCTTCAGAGGGGCCTATGTTAACATGCATGATTAGCATTTAAAATCAACATCATAGTCATGACATATATTAGAGGCGAACTTAGAGTCCGTCGGATGTATCATTATCTTAATATAAATATTAATAAAATTTTTAATGATGATCGAGGAATATCGTGTTGGACTGATCAGTAATAGTGTGAGCAGTGACAAAAATACAAATATATATAGGTTAAATATGATTATAAATTTTTTTTTAATATAAATAAAATAATTGAGAGATATAGCTTAATTATTAAAATTGTACAAAATGTACTAAAAAGATGCAGGTTCGAACCCCTGCCCGATCATTTATGAGTTTTACTCTTTCTTTTTTTTAAGTGCTAAGGCAGATGTTTTAAAATAAAAACTCTCTGTTCATCATGATGCTAGAAGGACTCAAACCCGAGTCTCAAGCACAGCACTACTACTGCGTACCAGCATACCCCACGAACTTTTAGTTTTGGGTGCACAATTTAATATCTAATAGTTTCTTAATATACACACACACATATATAATTTTTTCCGTAGTTAACAGGTGCACGTGCACCCCTAAGCTTTCATGTGGGTCCGCCTCTGACATATGTAACATATTACATGTAGGACGAATACTATATGTATGTATGTGTGTGTATATATATATATATATGTATATATATATTTCCTGATTGATTTTTATACGTCTACTCCTAAGTTTTATTACTAGATCAAATGCATTGTCTCTTCTAGAATTCTATAGAGAAAATGTCATTTCTAAACATGCGACAGAAAGCATGTGATGTGATTCCAAGAGTTGGAATTGTAATGGTAAAATTAATGAGAAGATAAAAATAATATTTGGATATGTGGTAAGAGATATTTAATAAATAATGAGCTTTTGAAGATAAAGACGTAATGAATTAATCGAGAAAGAAGTAATGAGGTTTAGTGGCTGGATCGTTCGGATCGGAAATACTTAATGGAAATTATAGAGAAGAAAATTGAAGGTAATTACGAAAAGATTACGAGATGAAGATTGAAGTTTTGGATTTGATATTCACAATTTGGGCATGAAGACATGATAAAAATGACAATAACACGTAGGCAAGGTTGTACAAAAGATCTATGAATGATGGTGTGTTAATAGATGTCATTTATGATGGCCCGGATAAAATTATGATTATCATAATGTACTATTGGTCCCTCTTGAGTCATTTGAT
Source organism: Datura wrightii (assembly GCA_035772735.1). Taxonomy (NCBI): domain Eukaryota; kingdom Viridiplantae; phylum Streptophyta; class Magnoliopsida; order Solanales; family Solanaceae; genus Datura; species Datura wrightii. Next base: position 4,866,510 of record JASDFA010000011.1, read on the forward strand.
TGGTCACAGTAATATCGTAAAAAATTATAAACAGGAACCTTCTTTACTTATAATACATAAGAATGAGCAGTGAAATATACCATGTCTACACGTTAGCTATCATCTGCTCACTTACCAGCTTTAACATTAATTTCGATTACTTGCTTAGCTCTTTAATTCAGATAATTGAGATTCTGAAGGCTTTCGAATCCAACCAGGCTCCAGAGAACGTTTATTTCTGAATATATTTATTTATCTTGTTTATTATTACTATTTAATTTCTAATCATTTTTATTTATCTCTATAAATTCAAATTTATGAGTTAGTAAATATTACGTGTCCAAAATCTCACTATAAATTTAACTTTACTAATTTTGTTAGTCAACAAGAATATAAAAATTAGCAAGCTAACCTACCTTTAATACAAAGAAATTAAGACTTTTTTGGGCTTACCATGTCCTTGGAGCAAGAGAGCTTAAATTTTTATACTTGTTAGGGTCAGTTTGGTATATTCACCGAGCATAGATAATTTTGAAATAAAAATTATTTAATATTTCTTTATTTCTTATTTGGTTACTAATTTTGAGATAACTTATCCAAAATTAATAATTAGTATCAGAATAAGTTATCTTTGTCAGCAAGTGGAATAATATATCAGGATTAGTTATTTCAAAATAAAATAATAAAAATAATAAAAATATCTTTGACGTTCTTTTTTTTTTTTACTATCATTTCAATATTAATCTCAACCTAACGAATTTCAATAAAACAAATCCTGCATGACTTGACAATAAGTTGAATTGGTGATAAGCAAGAAAGTGAGATATATTAGATAACATAAAAGGGATGTTAGTAAGTCAGTTGATCTGGCTATCGAAACTTTCACCTTATTAGTGACGTAAAAAAATCTTCAAAATTTCAATAAATATTGGATTTGAATCTATAATTAAATTTTAATAGTAAAATAAAAAATTTAAAATTTAAATTTAAATTTTGAATTTGTATCTATTAAATCGTGAAAGAAGATGATACATTTATTGGACTAATGTATACAAATATTAATCTCCATCATGTTTGGGGTCATGTGGCTAGAATATATTGTATGATTATTTCTCCAAGCAATTATCTTATCTTCTAAATCTATTTCAGAAGTGCACGAAACACTTGCAATGATAAACGATTCGATGCAGCCCTATTCTTAACTCTTAATAGGAAAAACACATAAGTTGCACCTTATAGTTGTTCGGAAAAGTTATTTATATACTTTAATTTTATTGGTACTTTTAAAAAAGAGCAGTTTAATGTACTAAAACTTTCGCTATGCGCTGGGTTCGAGTAAGGAGCCGGATCACAAAGGTCTTTACCTTGCATTTCTGTAAGAGGCTGTTTCCACGACTTGAACCCGTGACTTCCAAATCACATGACAACAACTTTACCAGTTACTCCAAGGCTCTCCTTCTTTATCAGTAATTTATCATTTTAATTTTATTTAAAATGACATTATTATCATTCTAAACTAACATATTTAGATTTTATTATGATTATACATACACAACGCATATAGACGTGAGGACACATGTTTATTTCTTTGTTTTTTTTTTTTAAATGTGAACAACCATAATTTTGCTATATTTATTTATTTATTTATTTTTTCATCTCGCCAGATACAATAATCATAATATTAAGAATAATTAATTGACAATATTCAATTAAAAGATATATGAATAATTTTATCGATTTTTAACTTTTTTCTTGTCTTTCACGCGCGTATGAAAATGTAATTACATATTCTTTGCTACATCACCTTTGAAGGCCTAAAAATAGTTTTTTTTTTTTTTTTTAAAAAAAAAACTTTAAATAAGGATAGAGACTAGTAAATCGTTCGATTAATTTGAGTGTGAATTCGATTTATTCCAATAATTTCAAAGTATATTTGATGTATTTTCATTTCTAAATATTATCAAAATTATTGGGTCCGCCACCCTAATATGATGATTGCTATGCCAAATGATTGGTCCTCTTGCTTACCTGCATTAAGTATTTTAAAAAAAAAATTAAATTATTAAATCACATAAATAATAATTTTTTCTTAATAAATAAATAATAAATGAAATTAGTAACTTCAAAAAAAATTAAAAAAAAAAATAATCTGTTTTAAATTAATAGAGTAATAAAGAAATTCATTAGACTGTTTGTGAATGGTTGAATGGTAACAGCTTGTATGAAGCTGTGAACCTCATAATTTAAACTTATTTCCATTTTTGAAAAATTTATCTTAAATTAACTTAACATCCCCACACCTCTAAATAAAAGTAGTATTAAGGAGGCAACACTACATAATTAATATTCTATCAGTTTATTTTTACTTGTATAATTTAAAAATCAAAATATAATTTATCACTTAATTCCTAATTTGTTACGGTCATTTTTCTAATGTATTTTTCAAGACATTAAACTTATTATATTCAATGGATGATATAGTAAAATTGTCATTCTATTTATTATTTTTAAAGAGATGTGTCAAATTAGTACTCTCTCCGTTTCTAAATAACTGGTGTTTTAGCCTTTTGATTTTGTTTCATAATAAGTGGTGTTTTACATAAATCAAGAAGATATTAATGATATTCTTCCAATTTTACCCTTATTTAAATAGAGAGAATTTTACATAACCAAGAAAATATTAAAGAGCTATATCTTTTTCAAGATATTTATTAAGGGTAAGTGGGTAAAAATACATTTTACTTTCTAAAAATGACTAATTTCTTAAGCAATGTGCCCAAACTAAAAGCTTTACTTATTTTGAAACGGAAGGAGTACTGAACAAATAAAGATGGACGGAGATCGTATGCATTATTAATATTATTATTATTACTTTGTTCACTTTCAGCCCACAAATAGAAGATTTCTTGTGACTTTGGTTTATCATGAAAGTTACAACAATTATTATAACACTCCCTTCTTTGTTTATAAATAAACTCCTTTCTCCCAATGAATTGATAAATTATCAAACAAAGAATTGAATACTATTTATATTCTCTCTTCTTTTTCTCCAAACTCACAAAAAAAAAAAATTTAAAATTTGTTGATCATATTTTTTCCTATTAAAAAATGGATTTAAGAGAAATTGGAGCTACACTTCCCCCTGGGTTTAGATTTTGTCCTAGTGATGAAGAATTAATTTGTCATTATCTCTATAATAAAATTGCTAATGTAGAGGGATTAGTTCCTAAAGATAGTTTAGTGGAAATTGATCTTCACACTTGTGAGCCATGGCAGCTTCCAGGTATGTTTATTAATTTTCTCCTCTTCTTCTTCTTCTTCTTAATTCTCTAATTAATTAAGTAATTACTACAGTGCTGTGCTTCGTAATCACTGCTAGAAATACAGATTTTTTCCATCGTAAGTTAATGAATTTTTTTTGTAAAATATGATTTTCTCACTCATTTTTCACCAAACCAATTCACTGGGGCAAAGCGCATGGTGAGAAACAGATTCTCACTGAAGTAATGGGAAACTTCATGATTTTTTCATACGAAAACACATTAATTTTTTTCTTCTTTCCGCCAATACCAATAGAATAGCCACTTAATATTTTTCGACGGAATATTTCAATAAAAAAACAATAACTTTTCAATAGTGAATTAATTGTTTTAATTTCATATAGTGTATACTACTAAAAAAATTATATAGAAATTTCCAATAATATATATCGAAAATTGGCTCGTCGGAAATATTTTTGACAAACTTCCTGTTGGGGGATTGAGTGGCATGTAAAATAGGTACATACTTACGGTATAAGTTAAGCTAAAAAACTTAGCAGCAATAAATTAAATTAATTTTAAAAAAAATATATGATTCTTTGCATTTTGCACTCTTAATATATGTATCATTTAATGATTTGCAAGTTGCAGCCCATTCACTTATTTGTTTTATAGTCACGAAAATATCATGAAAAATTTAATATTATAAATTTTTAAATTTATTTATTTTCATGTTCAGTCAAACATTTTCATATAAAATGAGAAATTTAGTGCTTAAATTTATTTAACATACATTTCTTATTCTTTAACCCTCGTCTACTTATTTTAATGATTTGTACTAATTGTATCTTATATTAATGAAAATGTTGTTAATTAATTAGAGGTGGCAAAGCTCAACTGTAGTGAATGGTACTTCTTCAGTTTCCGGGATCGAAAGTACGCTACGGGTTTTCGGGCGAACCGGGCCACAACTTCGGGTTATTGGAAAGCTACGGGCAAGGATCGAACAGTGTTCGATTCTCAAACCCGCAATATAGTAGGGATGAGAAAAACTTTGGTCTTTTATAAGAATAGAGCTCCTAATGGCATTAAAACTAGTTGGATCATGCATGAATTTCGACTGGATAATCCCAATATGCCCCTTAAGGTAAGAATCTAAGTTATATACACCGATAATATAAAAATTTTTAAGAATTTCTGAAACAAGTACACATTGATTAATATATTTATTGTGCAATGCACACATTTTGTATAATTTTCACAATTTGAACTATTTCGAGACATGAAAAAAGTGCTTGAAAGTTGAAAATTTCGATGAATTTGCATATTTTTCACGATTTTTAATATAAATTAAGACATGTAAAATGTTCAAATTTTAAAAGTTTGTGGAGGTCATTGCAAGAAGTTTCTTGGAAATATCCCTACTATAGAACAAGACATGAAATAATAAATAATAGGTACAAATTGGTAAAAATTTGAAGAGATTTTGACACGAACCAAAATTATTTTTATTGTGCAATACACGCGTGTTTTGTATATTCGTTTTACGATTTGAACAATTTTTGAGATGCGTATTTAGTGCTTGAAGGTTGAAAATTTCAACGAGTTTTGATTTGCATATCTTTTAAGATTTTAATATATCTAGACGAGACAATGTGTAAAATGTTTAAATTTTAAAAATTTGAGTAGATCGTTGCAAGAAGTTTCTTGAAAAATTTCATACTATAGAACAAGATAGGGCCGAGGCTCCCCTCAATGAGTTCTAATTCCAAGAAGGGGAGCGGCGCCATTAATCAATTAAAAAAATTATTGATTTGACCGAAGGAAACTAAGACAGGAAACAATAAGCAATTGGTAACAAATTGGTTAAAATTTCAAGAGATTTTGAAACATGTACAATCAAATAGTTTCTTTTTTTTTGTGTGTGTGTGTTGGGTGTATGTTTTTGCATATCTTTCATGACTTTAATAGATCTTGAGACACGTATAAAGTGTTTGAAGGTTCAAAATCCCAATGAGTTTGCATATCTTTCATGTGTGAAATTTACTTGAATGTTGAAAAATTCAAAAGTTCTTCCGAGAAATTTCTTAGAAACCTCCTTCGTTCGAATCAAGATAAGAAAAATGCAATTTATTTTAGAATAACACCAAAGAATATAATGTTGTGTTTTAACTTCTTCTTTTCTTTTTGTGATCATTGAACAGGAAGATTGGGTTTTATGTCGAGTGTTTCACAAAGATAAAGGTCAAGAGAACAACAACAACAATTGTACAAACAAACTTAGCCCACAAAACAAGTACGAGGATGTTGTCACATCTTCAAATTTGTCACAATCTCCTCTCCATTCAAACCAAAATCCATTGCATTGTGACATTAGTTACCAAAATCCACCCCATCAAATTACACAAAACTCAAACACAATCCATCATCATTTGTTTGATTTATTAGTAAAAGACCACCAAGAGGATGATCAATATGGAGGATTGTTGTACGATATGGATTTTGAAGAACCATATTGTTTTCGAGGCGAAGAAGGGATTCATTCTAGCTTCGAAGATATGAGATTTGATGATGAAAATAACAATATGATTTTCATTTGAATTATTGTTCTCGATTTGTAGTCAGATTAATTAATTAATATTGAAGAGAAAATAAATATATATGATGATGATGAATTTGTGAAGATTCATTCTAGGATTAGTTTGAGTTTGATGTCAATTGGCAATAGCAACATTCTTTCTTTTAATATTCCTACGTTTTACATAATTAAATGTGGTTTGGATTAGGGTCGCTAGCTTAATATATAAAATAAAATAAAAATATAGTATATATTAATTAATGTATAAAATAAGTGTGTGTTATATATATTATTCCAAGTTATTCTTTTAGTTTGGGCTTTTCTGACAAAAGCCCAAAATGATGCAGAAAAATGATCCACTTGGAAAACGATAAAAATTAATCTTTTTCTAGTGTGTATACTTTATAGTTGTGTGGCTTTTTCATTCCTTCAAGTTACAAATAGCTTTCTCTCGTTGTAATAGCTAGTTTTCGTTTTCGGAAATACAAGAAAAATTGACAGGGGCAACTTAATAAAATTAGTGATCTAAAGTTAATTTTTAAGTAAATTCCTTAAGTATATTGAATAAAATTAGCTATGCGTACTTGCATTCCGTGCTCTCATGTCAATAAATAATTTTTTTCTTAAAAAATCACATATATATTGATAAATATGTGTATGAGGTATATATCAAAATTAAAAATAAATAAGTGCAAACTCAATAATGAAGAATGGTCTTATTTCAACGATTTGACAGATAAACTCGAAATTAATGAACATTATTTAAATTTATATATGATCATAAATAAGAGTGCTTTGGCTTATAAATCGGATAGACTTAACTGATAAACGACTATAGATAGAGAAAAAATTGGTAAAAATTGTTTATACTAACGGATAAGAGAGAAAGGAATTTATTAGCTATTAATATATATTATAACAATAATGTAACTTTTAAAGTTTAACTTTTCGGTTAATGCTGATAAAAGGTGATAGATATTTTGTAGAATTAATTGAAGTGCATGCAAATTGGTTCGAACATTAAGTTTATAAATTTAAAAAATGACCTTCTTCTTGTTCGACAAATCTTAACAGTATTAGGAATTCAATAAAATTTCACGATTCTAACTTCTGATCTATAGTTTACACAAAAAATGACTTTATTTTTATTCCAAAATTCCAAACTTTTTTTTGATAAATTGTCTAAAAGTTTTAAATTACTGCTGTAAGATAGTACATTTGGATGAACTATCAATTTTACAATCAAAGTAAATATGCACTTTTTAACTACTTTAGTACTACCACATTATGACTCTAGCAACTATTAAGTTATATACTTGTACAAAACTGGACAAATTAATTACTCCCTCAGCCTTAATTTTAGTCAATTAAAAAAAATGCTAGTGTTTATTATTTGATAAATATTTAATTATTAATAATTTTTATTTATATTAGATCTCACTTATTTAATTAAAAAATCCACAAAAACATGCTTTTTTTAAAAAAAAATTATTTATTTTAAGAATAGTTTTACAATATTGCAAAAAAATAAAAGTCATGTTTTAAAATTTCATACCCAATTAAATTACATCATATAAATTGCAACGAAGAAAGTATAAATTCAAATGAAACAAAAAAGAATCATTATGAACAATTTTAGAGTAGTATTTAATACCACAAGAAAAAAAAGTATTATGAAGATTTGTTCCAACAATATTGGTAGGATTTTGCGTTGGAAAGTTAAGTTGAGGAAGCAGAGTTCATGTTTTGTAATTAAGAAACAAAACTAGTTAATACATTGCGCTTAAGGTTACTATTTTGAAAAAGTATATATTTAATTTAATACTTTAAAGTTGTGTTGGATGTATAAAATTTTGTGTTGTTGTCTCCTATGATGAAAAGGTTAAAACAACCAAACATAAGAAGTCGTTATGTCTAGTGTTGGTGTTGTTTTTGCTGGTTCTTCATGCAATGTATATGTAATATTTGGTCCATATACATATAAAATTATTGTTGTTCTTTCATTTATTCATTCTAGTAATGTAGTTTTTTATTTGATCGTGTAGTATTATTATTCGTTTCTTTTACTTTCGTGTGTGATGAATAATCGAACCGAAACCGGTAAAAACTAAACCGTTAAATATATATTTTAATTGATTTGATTTGATTTTAATAATTTTTTAAAATTAATTAATTTGATTTGATTTTAATTTTGATCAATAACCGAACCAAACCGACTCGTGAATCCCGTAAGTGGGAGCATTGAAGTTCCCTAAAATATCACCCACCGTTCAAAGTGGAAGGAGCCCACGAATCTCAGTGTTTTAAATGTTTACGGTCCACCTCTTTTGGGTTGGCAACTAAAAGTGGGCTTTGCTTTTGATGTGGACCGGATAATGACTCGTAAAAGTACGGTCCAATACTGAGAGCAAAGAGAGGATAGAGGAGGATTTAATTTTTTATGTTCTATTTATACTTTTGTATTTTCTCCGTCCTAATTTAAGATCATAAGATTTAAAGATCTACATATATTTTTAATTTAAAATTATAAGATTAAAAAAAAATTAAAAAGATATTTCATATTGATCAAATTAGGACACTTGAATTGAACCTTGAGGAAGTATTACCTATTTATAAAATCAATGTAAAATATAGCTTTGAGAAATCATTTGGCTGGATATCTTCGGATCACATTTAATATCTGCTTATATATTTCTCGACCTTATAAATAAAATACTAATTTAAAAAATAATTACTTATAGCTTGTTTGGCTTAGTTTTAGGACGCCAAAAATGCTTATTTTTTCTAAAAAATACTTATTTTTAAAAAAAAATGAGGTGTTTGGCCAAGCTTTTGTGAGAAATTAAGTGTTTTTAGGGACCAACAGAAGTTGTTTTTCAGAAACTCAAAAAAATAGTTTCTCTCTATAAGCACTTATTTCAAAATTATTTTTTTTGAAAAATATATTTAGAAGCACTTTTCAAAAGTTTGACCAAACATTAATTGTTGCTCAAAAGTATTTTTTTAAATTTATTGGTCAAAATAAACTGTTTCTCACCAAAAATACTTTTTTAATAAGTGCTTTAAAAAAATTACTTCTTTAAGTAAATTAATTTAAAAGATTTGACCAAACAAACTATTACTAATCAATTTTTTTCAAAAGAAAAAGTACAAGTAATCAAAATTTTATGCTTGGGAAAAAGGCATAAATATCCCTTGAACTATGACCATATTTTCAATTACACACTTTTTCTTTTAGAAGATCTTATTACCCTCTGAACTATTTTAAAATAGAATAAATACCCCTCTATGATTTGATGTGGCAAAGAGAGTGTGCTGACTCTCTTGGAGACATATGAGAGTCCAAAAATAACTTAAATTTTAATTAATACGGACACGTGTCATTTTTTAATTTGATATTTTATAATTAATTAACATTAAAACTTAAGATAATATTTTGATCTGTTTTTCATTCTTTGTTTGTAAAATATTATCAAATCTTATTGTTTTTATAATTGACGCTACTAAGACATAACAGAAATTAGATTAAATTTAGATTGCCCAAAGCGATATTAATTTATTATGAAAATTATAATTTGTAGTAGTGTTTTTATTAATATTACTATCAACACATAGATGTATTAATATTCCTATAATGACTAATTTAAATTTAAAAATTTTAAAATTTTTTATTAATATTATTATCAGTTCATAATCAAATTTATTATTATTTTTATTTTTAACGTAATTGATGTTGCTAAAGGCTAAGTCAGCAGTAATAGAATAAGTAATTTTATTTTTTATAAAATTAAAATAAAATAATTTAAATACTAAAAATAAATTGAACCCTAACATTTTTAAAAACTAATTTTTTTTCAAAAAATATCTTGTTAAAATTAATTCAACTGTTAAATTTGCTATCGGGTTTAATAAAGGATTTTATAGAAAGACAATCAACGGTAAGTCAATTACTTAAACAATAAATTAAAAAAATTAACTTTATTTCACAAAGAAGAAAAGAAAAATAATCTAAAAAATACCTGTTTAAAATTTAATATTAAATAATTATGTATATTAATTAATTATAAAGTATCAAATTAAAAAATGATATATATATATATATATATATATATATATAAAATTAAAAATATGATCATGGTTCAGGTTATACTTATCACTTTTTCCTTAAACCTTCCATGAATCATGAACTGGATTGGGTCAAGAAATATCCAAATATGGAAGGGCCCCACTACTCAACAGGAAGCGGGTACGGATTTACTGTACCCGACACGAATGACAGCCATGCACGTGGAATCATGCACCATGGAGCCCACCTTATTTTTTTGTCAAATGGAACGTCCCATCGAGTTGACCGCTGAATGCAGGATTTTCGTTACCCAGACCACCCCCACCCCCGCTCCCCCTACTCTACCTCGTTGTACAAATATTAATAGGCACGATACTATTATCTCCTAATTTTTAAATTAAAAATATACGTAATTTTTTAAATTTTTTGATCTTTAAGTTTATCACGTAAAATATTAAAATTAGAAAAAATTTATATACTTGCCGTTTCAACTTAATATACTTTATATATAGTTTATTTTTCAGACAGCTATATTTGAAGATATGATTAAAACGAAAAGTTATGAAGGTTGCAAATTAAATTAAAGTAGTAGGTAAGTAGGTAGTTGAGCATGGTATCCTTGTTCAGCTAAATGGATTATTCCTCGCATATCAAAAGTATTAACATTATTCTCGTAATTTCTAGTGCCCTCTATTAATTTTTACTACTTCATATTGTTTATTGTGTTTCAACTGTAGTTTTATTTTGTTATGGTTATTGCTTTTAATCTTTTAGTGGTTGTTTGGTAGCTGGTTAGAGTTATGTGGATATTAGTAATGCGTGAATTAGTTATGAGGGATTCTACGTCTTATTTTATACAGGAATTAGTTATTCATGTATAACTTATTCCACCTTCTATTCTGCATGAGATAATACATAATTTCCTCATACCTTATACATGTATTAGTTATATGGGTTTATAAACTGCAAACCAAATGCCGTATTAATTTTATACATGAATAATTTATTTTTTTACTAACTACCAAACATGATATTACTTATACATAATTTAATACTTACACAACTCAACTTCAAACCAACTATCAAACAACCTCTTGATGCTTCAGACCGCTTTCACTTTAAATTTTGTTTTGATACATGCTACGTACTTGAGCTAAAAGTCTTTCGAAAACAGTTTCTCTATCTTTAAAAAATAGGAATAAAATCTGCATATATTGTATTCTCTCCGAATTCCACATGTGAGGTTACACGAGATATATTTTTGTTATTGTATTGCTTATTTCTTACTTTTTTTAGTATGACGACATGAATCAAATAAACTTAAAAGAATAAGTGATAATTATTTATACAGCTAATCTCTAAGGGGTCGTTTGATAGTGTATACAAGAATAATGGTGAATGCAATGTATTAGTAATGATGGCATTAGTTATTCTAGATTATTTCTTCTGCATTTTTTGGTTTGATATATTTTTTAATAACATATATTACATAATTTGCCATGTATAATAATTATACGCGCATTAATTTTTCTAATGCATCGAACCGAATATTTGTTTGGAACTGAGATATTACTAGCTAGCTCCAAAAGGACCTCTTTTCTTTTCTTCTGTAGAAACAGTTGCAAAAATTTACAGTAAATATGAGCTTTTATTTTTCCTGTCCCTTATTGCAGAACAGTAGTACAGTGTACTATATTATTATTGTAAGATTAATGTGGTTTTGAATTTATGTGTTTCCAGTTGTCCAAACACAAACAGGTTCCTTCTTAAATATATTGTGTTAGATAGGAAATAGTACTATACATTACACAATTTTCATAATGGAATAAATGACAATTTTGTGTAAGCAATAAGCACTAACCTTTACTATATTATCTATTGCCAAATTTGTCAAGACATATTCAATGTATTGCGATTCCCTTTTGCTACTAAAAAATAATATCAAAAATCGATTCATATTTGATATTTAAATTCATATTTTTCATTATGATGAGATATATTTTTATCACTAGATTATTTAATATATTGGATAACGCTATGTTGTTTCATATATTTACTCTTTAAACTTATATCTTTATGAAAAAACAAACCGACCTCTCGAGGGTCGGTTTGCTTTTTTTTTTTAAAATTTTTTGCGCTAAAAAAACCTAACCTAACTCGTGAAGTCAATTTTTGGCAGTGTTTTAGTAATGTTTTGAAGTCCACAATGGCGGTGAATGTAACATTAAAAGATGAGGCGTACAAGTTTTATATACACGAGAGGCAGATTTAGAGGTTCAATTATGAATTCACGTTAAGTTAATGTTTTAATTTTATATATTATACGAAAAAAAAAGTGATATTATCGTAGAAATTCATATAGCCTTAAAATTTTAGATTCGTCTTTGAGTTAGTTATATTTTATTAGTAATATAAGAAAATTTTATATTTTTATTTATTATAGCAAATAATTAATCTGCCTCATTTCAAGTCCATAAATTTCATATTTAAAAAATAATTTTATTACTAGTGACTTTATATAGATTGAAAGATAGAGATTCATATGTATTCTAAGATCTAAGTTCTGAAACAAAATGATTTTAACAAGATCCCAGCAACTTCCTAATAGCAATTTAAGAATGAATATCAAAGTGAAAGGTAATTAATACATTAATTAATTTCATGAGTGATTAAGTAGGGCCTATTTGATTTAGCTTATGGTTTGTAATATATAAATTAAATGTCATAAATTCAGATTTCTAACTTATGAAATTTAATTTATTTCTGTTATTTTGACTTAAAAACGCTTAAAATAAATCAATCCAAACAGACCCGTAGTTGTACAATTGCATGCACTCCTGCTTAATTAATTTGGATTAAAGCTTATATAGGGTAATGTGAAAAGATCGTATAAGTTGAGCTATGACAGCAGTTTTATTAGAATTTCTTATTTCTTTGAAAGTGAAGAAAGAAAAACACAAATCAAACGATAGATAGTGAGTTGACTATATGAAAAATATATAGTCCCGTAAAGTAAGGTTTGAGAAAAATAAAATATATGTAAATTTTATTTTTATCTTAAAATTAAAAAAATATCTTACTGTCGATAGATCTTCGATTCAAATAAAAATAGTATATGTAAAACATATTGAGACAGAAAAAAAATTAAGAGCAATATATATTACTGTGGAGTAGTTATTTAGAATTATGATCATGACTTGTAAGAACTTTGTCATATAATAATTACTACTTTAATTATTTTAAGACCTTTAGCAGAACAATTTTATATATATATATATATATAAAATTAAATCATGCTATGATATAGTCTGATCTGGGCTCCACTAAATTCATTTAAAAGAGTAAAAAAGTGTATATCATCATGCAATATATATGCAGCATTAACAATTTCTATTTGGACTAGGCCTTTAACACCATGTACTGAGCATTTTTATCTTAAAGAACATAAAGACTTTGCAACTTTCCCTTTAAACCAAAGTAATTAGAGAAAGATCAAAGTGCTTCTAAAGTATAATGCAAATCAGATTACACATCCCTCTGTTTTAATTTAATTATCTGGTTTTGATTTGTCACAAATTTTAATAAAATAAATAAGAAGGTGTCAACAAAATTTAAAGGCAAATTTTATAGGGTGATGGTTAGACCGACTGTGTTGTATGTAGCAAATTGTTGGTCAATCAAGCTCCGACATCCAAAAGATGAAGGTTGCATTAAATGAGGATGCTACGTGGATGTGCAGGCATACTAGGAGAGATAGAATTAAAATGACGATAAAAAAGATGTGCGAGGCGAGGTTGAGGTGGTTCGGATATGTAATGAGAAGATGCATGAGTGCCCCGGTCAGTGCGAAGGTGCGAGAGGTTGGCTATGAATGATTTTAGGAGAGCTAGAGATAGATTGAAGAAGCAGTAAAGAGAGGTGATTAGACGGGATATATCATAGTTGGAGCTTAGAAGGACTTGACCTTAAATAGGAAGTTGTAGAGAACACGGATTAGAGTAGCAAGTTAATAGGTAGTAGTGTGTTGTCTTACTTTTTTTGTTCTAGTGTATTATTGTGTGTAGTGTTGATTGTTACTAATACATTTTTGGTATTATCTGTCTTTTTTTTTTAAGCCAATGGTCTATCAGAAATAACCTCTGCACTTTTGAAGTAGAAGTAAGGTCTGCATATGTTCTACTCTCCCTATACCCACTTTGTATTATTACGTTGAATTGTTGTTGATCTTAAACGGGCTATATGTGGAAAATTTAAATCTCAGACTTATAAAAAAATACAATTTTTTTAAACGGATTTTAAATAAAAGAAAAAAACTGAAAATGTAAAGTGAAACGAAAATCAGCAGACACATTTTCTCTACTTTAACGTCAGAGACGTGGATAAGTCAATTAAACATAAATTAGGATCTTGCTTTATAGATGTGGCATAGTTTCTCTTTATTGTCCAGTTTGTGACTGTAATGTAAGATTAGCTAGGAAAAAAAAAAACAGTACTCCGTTAAAAAAGAATACACTTCCCAATAATTATGCAACTTTTGCATGTCGAATTTATTAACCCGATTTTAATTTGATATGAAGTTTATAAAAAATAAAGATATTTTTGTATCTTGTAATGCTAAGCTAAAAATAAGTAGAATATATTTAATGCCCTTCAATACTATAGTCTTAAAACTTAAATATGTGATGTGAAAAGTTAAAATTAAAGAGTTCTCAAAATAGAAAAAGACATTCTTTTTTTTAAAGAGACTAAAAAAACATAAGACAAAAAAATATATATGCATGCATGTATGTAAAAGAATTACTAAAATTTTCAATAATATTAAATTTTGACCATTAACAACCAAAAAGAAACTAGCTACTCACTTCGTTTAATTAAGTTTATATGACATTATATTTTTATTAGACCCTTTCGAAAAGATGATAATGTATTTTTATATTCAGAAACCTAAAAATTTCGAAAATTATGCCATATATTATCTCTCAGTTTCATGATTGACAGAATCGTACATTTACTCCTTCTACAAGTTACACTATTACAACAACTATGTCCACTAATATATTTTGGTTATTTTACTGAAACTGAGATGAGCAATACTACAACTAACTAAAAACTCAATCCAAAACCTATGCTTTGGATCCATATGGCTGGAGGCAGAACCACACCTCACTTAACAATCGTGATCTATATTATTATAAAAAGCACGAAATTTAAAAGTGAAAATATTATTAAGAGCATATATTATAACGTTAAGCTTCATCACCTGATGGCGGTGGTGGTGGCGGCAGTAGTGAAGACGATGAGTGCTGCGGCGGTTGAAGAGGGCGTTTCCGTTTTTTCTTCTTCTCGTAACTAACACCCCTCGCTTTGGACTGCAAATCGCGAACCTCACGAAGATAAAGCCTAACAGCACGAGCACCAAAAGGGTTTGTTTCAGGCTTTCCTCCATTTTCTTCAAACGCCGCTCTGAGTCGTCCAACAAGTGCATCAAGGCTTCCCCACGCTTGCTTTAACGGACACGGACACGGTGCTGGTGGATTCGGATGCCCATAAAACGGACACATCTATTCAAAAAAAGAAAAAAATTCACAAAATCAAATATTTTATGGAGTCGCACTTGATCTGCAAGCTAAATTGAGATACAATAGATATTTTAAGAAGCTAAGTGGATCGTGTTCATACCGGAGTGTGAACTTTAGTCTTGCCGAATTGATCAAGGTAACGAAGGAATTCAAGGACGTGAGCACCACTGCATCTGGAGAGCGTGAGGGGAGGCCTGTGGTTTTTCAGGTACTGACCGAAAGTGTTCCAGTCCCTTCGCTTCTGATTTTCGTATCTGCTACTTGAGGTAGATGCAGGTGCAGACGAAGAAGCAGCACAAATCTCGTTGTTAACTGCTTGGATGTTGATTTCCTCATGATGATGATTCGAACTCTCCTCCTCTACTACTTCCCCAAAAGAATCCATAAAAGATATATTTCTATATAATATATATGCCTAATTTTACAAGTATTATCATGAGCAATCGGTCGCTTTATTAAGTGAAAAAAAAATAAAAATTGAAGAGATTGATCGGAGAAGGAGAAGACTAGTACTCCATAGAATTAAGAAGAATTTGCCTTTCCCTCTCTCAATTTCAAATGATCTATCCGTCGGTGTTGCGTTGTGTGGAGTTTTTTTTTTTTTTTCCTTTGTTTGAACAATACTAGAATTTTTTGGAAGACTGGTAGAGCAAATTTACTTTGTTTGTTTCTGAAAATGATCAATAATTGGTACCTTTTTTAGCTAAAATAGGGGAAGCAAATTAAAGTTATATTTGGTTTTTTTATTGGGCAGAGATCTAAGAGAGAGAGGCACTGTTTGTTTAGGGTTTATATGAATGAATGAATGAGAGAAAGGAAAGGGAGGTAGCTGCTAGAGAGAAAAACAATTATGTGATATTAAAAGGGAGTAGACATGGCTGTTTTTTCTTCTTCACGTACGACTGACTTTTTGAATGACAGTTGCATCACCAGTTTGACTAAAATACCCCTTCCTACACGTGAGAAATTAAATAATTTTATATATATATATTTACTTAAGATATTTTTGGTTCACAATGGCATCCATAGAGACTGCGTTTGAAATATTAATCTTGATTCATAAGTTTATATTTTATATAAAAAAAATTATTATTTTAAATTTTGTAAAAAAAAATACATGTTCCGTTTGAAGAGATTGTCTATATTAAAACACCATTTATTTTGAAGCGGAGGGAGTAATTAATTACTATTATTATTAACTAGTAGATCTTTATAAAATTATGTGTATAAATTTGAATCACAATCATTTATTTATAAAAGGAATATGGAGATATACAATTTATCAATGCGGCACCTTAGGATTATTTTGATATCTTGTTTATGAACTATTATTTGCTCATTCGGTAAGATTATATAAAAATTGAATAAATTTTGATAGTTTTTATAACTTGTGAGGATTTCACGTTTATGAGGAAAAGATATGACTTAATAAATTTAAATTGTATGTTCAAATAAAACTTTTTAATATCGTATCAATTTGATTTTATATCAAGATTTCATATCGTCTAACCAAACGGACTCTAATTCAAATACGACTATATATTGTGGTAAAATAAATTGAATCATTCTAATATTAATAAAAGGTTCCGGGTTGGAACCTTGAGAAGAAGAAAAAAACGAACTCTAGTAGGCAGTGTTATATTTTTAATGAGGCTTATGCATATGATTGAAAGTTAAATTAATCGGACCTCAAAATAATTTTTAAGTATCGATATAAAAAAAGATAAAGTGTTCTATTTTTTATTGTCAAGATTTAAAATTACTTATTTGATTAAGAAGGAAGAGATCTCAATAATCTCAATGGAGCTTTTTATATTAAACTAAAAATATTAAGTTAAAGCTTTAGAATGAAGAATCGCTTGACAGAAGTTTATCAAGCATGAATTCTAATAATTACTCCCTTTATCTCAATTTATGCGATACTATTTGATTTGACATAAAATTTGAGAAAGAAAGGAAAGACTTTAAAAATTAAATTCTATCCAACTATAAAAAGATGACATTCTTTTTTGAAGGGATTAAAAAAGAAAAATTCCATATCATTTAAAAAAAAAAAAATTCCATATCAAAAGAATTGATATTTTCTTAATTTATCTATACTATATTAAAAGCATGAAGATATTTAAAAGTATTGATTGAATTTTTTGTCCTTCACTAAAAGACTTTATAATAAACAAAATTATCATTTACTATTTTTATTAATTAATTATTATTTTAATATTTAGCACTTAAATTTAATTAAAGTTGTAAATATTAAATCTACTTGTAAATCTATAAATTGTGTTTGTGAATGTACTTTCTATAAATCACATTCTGCAAATGCAATTTATAAAATGCATTTCAGAAATACGGTATATGAATCGCATTTACCAAATGCGATATAAATGCGATATATAAATCGTATTTGTAGAATGCGATTTATAAGTTGTATTTGTAGAATGCGATTTATAAGTCGCATTTGGACAATGCGATTTATAAGTTGCATTTGCAGAATGCGAATTATCTATTCAAGGTCTTTAAAATGAATTACAAATTTTTCAACTTATAACAATTCTTTCTTTATTAAACTAACTAATTTTGATCACAATTTCTTTTTGCATTAATAAGAAATTCCATCTACTTCTTTTAAAGTTGTATAATTGAAGAAAAAAGAAAATATAGAAATACATTATACTGTAAGTTATTTCAATTAATAAGGTGTTCTTGTAATTTACTCTGTTTAGTTAAATCTACACTATTCTTCCGTTTCAATTTATGTGAAGGTGTTTTATTAGAAAATAGATTAAAAGAAAAATAATTTTTTTTTTAGCTGAAATCATCTCATAAAAGGTAAAATGAAAAGTCTAAAATTAAGTTATTACTAAATATTTAAAGTACGAAACCCATAGCAAAATGTCATTTACTTTTTTATCCTTTTAAAATAGAGTTTACAATTGACAAAATAGTCATGTAATTATTTGTTTAATATTTAAAATTTTAAAATTAATTAAATTTTATAGATTAAATCCTTCCTTATTTGAAATATATAGAAAATTTTAATATTTAGAAATTTAAAAGCAGTTAAGATTTTACCTTTTAATAAATAATTATACATTGGATAAGACTTACTTATAATACAAATCAATCTTATATTTGGACTTTTGAAAATATAATTTGAAAAAGGGCAGTCTGGTGCACAAAATATTCTGCGTTAACAGGGTCAAGGAAAGAGTAGCACCCCAAATAGTGTGATATAGGCAATTCATCCTAATTACAAGCATTAATGGTTGTTTTCACTAATTTTGATGGTTTTTTAGTTTGGTGGCATAACAATTACTTAACGATCAAATTCAAATAAATAATATTTTTGTAATATGATATCAATTTATTAGTGCTAAAAAAAGTCAGTAATAAATTAAATATGATTTTGTAAGTGCTAATTGTTTAAACCAATAACTTATAATATATGTTATAATATATTATACAACTTTGTATTCTATGCACATTCATAATAATAATATTTATATTAAATATTAATCCGTTAATAATAATGTATAGTAATACAAAATTTGTAATAATATAACGCGAAATATAAATAAATACATAGTTTTAAGTGCTCACGTAAAAACGAACGCCTTTTTTATTTGTCAATCAAACATTGATTCTATGATACTTTTGTTCAATAAAGTAAGTACTAAAATAAAATTAAATGAAAGAAGAACAACTGGATTTGATCAAAAAACTTTTAAATATGATCATTTATCAATTTGTAATTTATAATTTTTTTTCTACATTCTTATATGTTACACAAACACGTCTTTTACATATTATTTATACTATTTTAAAATTTTTTATTGTTATCAATATGAGAAACACGTGTAAAATACGTATACCCAAAACTAATATATTAAATAACATGAGAATCCTAACAAAAATACAATGAAGTTGTTTGTAAATATATACTCTATATACACCGTCAAAATTGCTCTCACTATTTTGTTAATTATTTATAATTAATTGTTGTTATCATGATTATTGAATTAATAACATTGCATGTGACCTCGTTCAAATAAATTATTCAACTAATTGACCTAATAATTAAATCTTAGATTAAACGCTCAACTACTCGTACTTTTGAATTTGTGAATTCAAATTTAGTTTTTGTTGAAATTTTAGAGTATTTTTACATATTTATACGACATGTTGAAAATATAAACTTTAAGTAAACTTAATTATTGAAAAGTTATATTCGATCAATTTACAATAACGCACTTCTCACGAGTTGGTGTTATGGGCTAGTATGAAGTACAGTAGAATCTCTCTAAATCAATATTATCGGGATCATGAAATATTGTTATTTAATCGATAAATTAATAAGAGTGACTTCGAGATTCAATGAAGGTTAATTTTGATTACATCAAAATCATTGTATCTTACTAATTTATGTATCATGATTAATGATCTCTATTACAACAATAAAATGGAAGTCAATAGCCTGTTGGATTATTCGGGTGAAAATGATAAATGTTAAAAGTCAAGAGCTCAGAAAAAATTGTAAATACAATCGGAGAAAACAATATTGATGATGAAA
The DNA here is from genome assembly GCA_035772735.1 of Datura wrightii. NCBI lineage: Eukaryota > Viridiplantae > Streptophyta > Magnoliopsida > Solanales > Solanaceae > Datura > Datura wrightii. Next base: position 4,886,542 of record JASDFA010000011.1, read on the forward strand.
TTGAATACGATACGATACCTTTGGAACCAGTTACCGTAAGGAAACACTTATCACGTCTAGAACTCTTCACTATTTTTTAGTGCAGTTCGAGAAGACAATGCCGGAACTTTTGGATATAATAAGAAAAGTTAGAGATGAGTTTCAACAAGATGTAAATTTTAATAAAAAATACTAGAATCATATTTTTCTAAATTGTCTTAAATATTTTTGTAATTTTAAAGAATTATTAAATTTATACTATTAATGGAGATATATATTTATATAGGGGGTTTTCGAATATATATTATCTTATTATTCGAAATAGGTGATCTTTTCCACTAACCCAAATCGGAAACAGAGAAAAATATTATGTTAAAGAATTTATTAATTTACCGAATATTAATTTAATTTAATATTTTAAGATTAAAATTTAATATCATATATTTACATTAAATAAATATATTTTTGTCATAGTTAATAAGATGAAAATACACAATAAGTGACTTTGATTTTTAGTGATGGAAAATGTGAAAAAAATAAAATTGTCTTGTTATTATTAGTTTGGACATTTAATATAAAAAATTGAATACATAAAAAATAAAATAAAATAATAATAATAATAATAATAAAAAAGTTATCCGTTGAAGTGACATATAAGGAAATCCAAAGTATTATGTAGTGAACAAATTAGAATGACAAAATCTCGTTAGTTCGTCGGTACATTTAATTCTTGGGAAAACGCATAAAATATCTCCTGAACTTGTTTATTAAATTTAATTTAATATTATAATTTTATGAATAATTATTTACCTTTTTATTTTTGTCCAAAGTGAAATTAATATCCTCTTAGAAATGCAGAACCAATTTTATAAAGAGCAGTGTATTACAAATACCGCCATGTCATATATCATGTCAGAATCAAAGTCTTTTTTTTTTGCTCTATTTTTTTTCTTTTCATGACCCTTTTCCACTTTTATCGTCTTCTTTCATTTTTTAAAATTTCTCTTCAATTCTCTTTACTCCCATGTACAGCCCACCATCCACTATTCTCTTTACTTCAATTAATACTCCATCACTTTCTTTGATCTCTCTCTCTCTCTCTTAAACTTTCATTACCATCATCCAAAGCCTTCATCAATGTAACTAAACCCATCACCAACACCGCACCAAAGAATCACAGTATATCATCCCAGCAAAATATCTCTTTCAGAATATCAGTAATCTTCTTAATCATAAAAAATAGGAGGAAAAAAAAAAAGAAGATAAACATACTCCACAGCACAAACTGGTTGAAATAAGCAGAACAAAGCAAATTATCTTGCCGGAAAAAATGGTGCCAACAAACGCGGATCTTTTTAGCTAATTGAGGATTTTCCCTTAACCTCTAATCTATCTCATTTCCTTTTGTTCTCCTTCTTTCTGTTAATTAGTACCAAATTGATTGATATATATATATATATATATTTTAACTGAAATATAATGTAAGAAGGAGAACAATTTTGATTAATAATTCTACCGGCCCCCAAACTTGCCTTGTCGGAAATTTCAACGAGTATGGTGAGAAAAATGTATATATATTAGTGAAGGTAGAATTAAAATTATGATATTGTAAAGAAAATGGGGAGAAGAAAGATGGGACGAAGATAAACGTGAAAAGGGGAGAAACGAAAAATGAAAAAAGAATAAGAAAATCTAAAATGAAAATTATTTTTAGAAAAATAATTACATACAATGAATTTTATATAATCCAATAGGAAGATGACAAGTGTTCAATTTTGGCAGCTTTTAATATCGTTTTCTTCTTCTCACGCGCTTTAAGGCAGTTGATACGACGTTTTCTATTAAGTCATCCGTTAAGGGGTATTAAATTCACTGGGGGGGGGGGGGGGGGATGATTTAATGTGTTTTCTCTTTATTCTTTAACTAAAATTATTGGTACTATCGAGCACCTACTGTCATGTCAAACACTAATAATAAAAGTAAAATTTAAATTTCTAATCAAATTTATCAGACAAGCATCATGTTCGATTATAACTGATTCGAATCATTCCAAAGCCATCACATTAGCCTCGCCATAGGCAAGATATTGACGTTACCTGATACCCCCCCTCTGCCACATGCAACATGCCATTCATGGAAATCGAACTCATGATCTTCGCTCTGATACCACTATTAGGACCAAGCTTTTACCATCATGTCCAAAATTATAACTGATAGTAAAGGGAGAAAATGATTAAAATATTTATATAAATATTTATTACATTATATATAACTACATTTTATTATTTATCAAAATCAACTTTTATTTATAAAAACTAGCAGATTTTATAATCAACATGCAAAAGTTAAAATAGAAAAAATAGGCTTAATTTTCAAAAGTTCATTTGTGCTTATTTTTCGATGAATATGAATAGAAAGTGAATAATCTTTCGAATCTCTTGTTTATCAAAGTAAATGAGGTGGAAATCTTATTTTACTTTTTCTTTCTTCAATCTGATCAATTCTTCACTCTTCCTTTACTCTCCTCGTTCTCCATTCCTCTTTGCTTTATTTTCGCCGTAAAATACTCGAACACTGACATTCTTGTGTTTTTTCTTTTGAACAACTGGAGATTTCACGTTATTCAGCCGTTTTGGGCATCAACACAATTTGTTGAATATAATTTTTTCTCGATTTCATTAATTTTTTTTTTTACAAACATGACTCACATCTACAGTGTGATCTCCCTTCATAAGTGCATTCAAACCTACACAATCTACATCTTCAAAATATTCAAACAAGTTCATCCAGATATTGAAGTCATTAGCAAGACCATGAGAATTATGAACAGTTTTTTCAATGATTATTTTTGAGAAACTGACTTACGAGTCTTTTGAAGAAAAATAAGATTACGGATTATGTGATAAACAATGTTAACAGAAAATTCAATTATTTTAAATCAATTTACTATTTTTTAGTAGTAGTAGAAGCTTTTCACTATAGATTATATTAGGCTTTGTTTCACGATGTATTGCATGAATAGGATATGTAATATCATATGTTCACCTTATTGTTTAACTTTTTTTCACATGTATGGAATGAGTATAGAAATTAATTCGCTAAATTTTTTTAATACCAGGTTTATATATATACAAACATGTTTTAGTGTATAAATTACATATAAAATATGATATATCTAACAGTTTAGGTGTGTTTTTATTGTAGAGGTGTGAAATTTATATAAAAACCAGCGTATCTTTATTTTTTAATGTTATTTTTACATGTTAGTACGTAAAAATTTTATACATATTTTAATGTATGAATTATGTATAAAATATAATATATTTAGCTAGTTTATGTGCATTTTCATTTTGGAGTATCTAAAGTTAGTGTAGAAACATAGTGTATTTTCATTTTTATGTTGTTTTTACATGTTTATATGAAAGAAATTTATATATGAACTGGTAATAATAATCAATTTGCGAAGTTGTTCACTGAATTTGCTATCTCCTAATAAAAACATGAAAATTTTTACACTGAATTTGCAGTTTCATTAGAAAAAAGTATTAATGAAAACATGAAAACCATATTGACTTATATATAGAACACGATTTTTCTGTGAAAATGGCATTGGAGATAAACAATGAAGATAAAAGTACGTGTATATGAAAAAATTGAGAAGAGAATATGAATTTGAAATAAAAATTCATGGTAAGAAAATAATTTAAGAGAATCTTGAGGGATTAATATCAAAGAAAGAAGAATATCTAATGTGAATTTCAACAATTTAAGAAAAATTTATAAATAAAGACAATAATTTGAGAGAATTTTGTGGGATTGATATCAAGGAAATATTGTTTAAAGAAATGAGTCCTCTTAAACAACGTCATTTAATGAAATCAGTCTTCTTAAATAACGTGATTTAATAATAAAAAATATTGTATTTAATAAAATTTAATTGCAGTATTTTGAATAGTGAAAATTATTATTATATGGCGTCACAAAATTAATAAGAATATATTAGACAAATTACTATTTTTTAAATTTTTTTTCTTAACGAATATATAAATTTTATCCTAATAATTAAAATAGAATAGGAAGAATATCAAAATTGACACAAACAATTTAATTTTCTTCTAAAACTGAGAAGGACTATTAGCATATACACATTTCTCATTCAATTACAATGAAATCTTTATTATATTCATATGAAAAAGGATGCAAATGTGGATTTTATGAGGACAAGAACAAATTATCTACTTGCATTATGCAGAGGCGAATTCTTAAAATTATAGATTCAAAATAAATTCATATTTTTCAAAATAATGTTTTGGAAAAACTACATATATTATTATATTCTACGTCGACAGTGTTGGAATCGGTTGAACTCATTGATGCGATGTTATATCATTCACTATTGCTAGTTTTAATTTACGAATTTTGTATCATATAAATTTACGGTGATAAAAAAAAATTGAGAATTTCAACGTGGCAGGTTTGAATATTTTGACAGATTAAATTAATTTGAAATTTTTTTAATTAATTAAAACGCAAGAAGTGCTACCAATAACCACTTAGGGGTTATTTGGTAGTTAGTTAGAGTTATGTGGGTATTAGTAATACATGAATTAGTTATGAGAAAATTTATATATTATTTTATGCAGGGATTGATTATACAAACCTTCCATTCTGCATAAGATAATACAGATATTCCCTCACAATTTATACATGTATTAGTTATACGGATTTCTAAATTACAAATCAAATACTGTATTAATTTTATACATGAATAACTTATCTTCTAACTAACTAACAAACGTGATATTACTTATGCAATGTTTAATATCTGCATAGCCTACCTTCAAATCAACTACCAAATGACTTCTCAGAGATATCCTATTAAGTTTTTTTTTAAAAAATAAATAAATGCAGTTGATGAATATTAAAAATAATAAAGATTTAGACATAAAAAATCAAAATAATTGAAATTTAAATAATTAAAATTCAAAATTTATTTATTCGAGTGGCTAAATAAAATATTAAATTTAAGGAGTTAATAAACCTAAACTAATTAAAATTGTAAATTTAGAGTGTCATTTTAAATGGTGTTGGATTTTTGTCTGGGTACAAAAGAAAGAAGGGTTTCGATTTTCCCTCTCATTCGTCTTTTCATACGCTTCCAATATGAAAACCCGATTCCAGCTCCGACTCCGATGCTCCATGAGTTGACATATTTTCCGAGAATGCTACCCGCCAAAATCCTCTCTCACTTCAAACCCTAAATTTTACATTTCAACAGCTAAATTCAAGTTTCAGATTCACCATTTCACTCACCAAATCACAATTCTCACTGAAGACCTAGGGTTTGCACTTCACAGCTCATACAATGCCATCACAGCCCTCACCGGGGAAAATCCACCGGCTGGAACTCGAGAATTTCAAGTCCTACAAAGGATTTCAAACAATTGGGCCATTTTACGACTTTACAGCGATTATAGGGCCAAATGGTGCAGGGAAATCTAACCTAATGGATGCAATCAGTTTTGTCCTCGGAGTTCGTACGGGTCAGCTTCGTGGTGCGCAGTTGAAGGACCTAATATATGCTTTTGATGACCGTGAAAAAGAGCAGAGAGGTCGCAGAGCTTTCGTGAGGCTAGTTTATCAGCTTGCTAATGGTACGGAAATTCAGTTTACGCGTGCTATTACTAGTGCAGGCGCTAGTGAATATCGGATTGATGGGAAAGCAGTTAATTGGGATGAGTATAATGCCAAATTGAAGTCCCTCGATATACTTGTTAAAGCGCGGAATTTTCTCGTCTTTCAGGTACTGTGGTGCTTAATGGTTTTAAGGTTTAACTTTATTGCGTTGATATTATAGCATATAGCAACTGCTATTTCTCTAAAAGATGAAGTATACAACAACAACAACTATGGGTTCATTGAAAGTATAGTATATGTCATATAATAGTCAACTACAGATAACGGTAACCCTGTATAGCAAGTGTAAAAGTGGAACCTGAAGAAGATGGGTAACTTGCTACAACTAATTTAACTGCACGATTGCATGCTAATAGTGTATGCGGACATCATGTACTATAAATCCTATTACATTGACAGTGTATTTTGGTTTGCAGCAGAGTTAATCAGCTTTAGAAAGCTAGGTCTCCTCTGCACCTCATAACTTGGGTTGACATTGGATCTTGTCAGATAGGATAAACTGAGATGACTAAATGAATGATGGTGTATATATATGGTGTAGAAGAATCATGAACTATCTTTATGGATTGTAAAAAAAAGTGATATATATTTCATCCGTTGTAATTTCAGTTCGAAACACATTCCTATCTAATTATAATAAAGTGCAAAGTGTCACTATGGAAAGTAGTAAGAATGGCTTGTATTAGCAGGGAAAAGAGGCAATTCGTTGTTGTTGCTATTAAATGAAGGTATCTTGTTAATTCTGGGTTGCTCTAGGGGTCACTTCAACAGTTGATTGTCATCAAATGAATGTGTTGCTAATTATATTCCTTAGACGTTCTGCAACTGTGGTACACATATAAGCTGTCAAAGAAATACAAGTAGAAAAAGGAAAGTTCAGAGTATGACATTTGGCTATCTATGTTTTTATCTGAAGGAGGTAAACTGAAATAGCAGTTACTTCCTTCTGCATGTGTTAATGGATGTCTCTTTTATCTATGGAGAATTGATGCAGGGTGACGTTGAGTCTATTGCGTCTAAAAATCCAAAAGAACTCTCTGCGCTCCTTGAGCAAATATCTGGATCTGAAGAGTTCAAAAGACGCTATGATGAATTGGAAGAAGAAAAAGGAAGAGCTGAAGAAAAGAAGGCACTTGCTTACCAGAAAAAGAAAACTGTAACTATGGAGCGAAAGCAGAAAAAGGAACAGAAAGAAGAAGCTGAGAAGCATCTTCGCTTACAAGATCAACTGGTATGAGTTTAGTACATTTGTTGTTGAGTGCAGCATCTTATTTATGATCTAAATGTAAGATTCAGCTGCTTTTATTTTTTAACGCATTTTATAATCATGTGCTGAAGTGTTGTTTTTGTCTATATCCTTAAATTTTTATTTTTCAGCCGTCTGCTTGAGTATTCTGTTTTTTTTCTTATTTTTTGTTCTAAAATAAATCTTTTTTTTTATAAACTAAAAGCTCCTTTTTATGTTTTCCATTAATTGTCTTTTGGATTTATCAAGTTATCATTTCATATGTGCTGCTTCAGTAGCAATATTTTTTATCCCACACTAGCTTGCCTAAAATTTATAACAAGAAATTTGATACATCTTTAATTTCCTCTTATCTGAACACGTGCCTTTATGTGTATTCATACGTATATATAAATGCAAGGCTATATTTTTCAATTCATAATTAGGTGAATTTAAATGCAATGCTATATTTTTCAATTCATCATTAGGTGAGTTTTAAACTACTCCCATTTCCTCCTCTTATTTTAGTTATCATCAGTAGTAGGGCCATGGAGCATTTGATATATAGTTTTGCAGTGATCGGGATACTTTCTACTCCACTATTGGCCTTTTCCAACAGTAGCAATTTCAGGAGAACAAATTAGTTGCTTGGTAGAGGTACACAGAAGTGTAATTCATTCCCTGTTATTGATAAAAGATTATCTACTCTGAATTTTATGGTGACCAATATGTATATGGCAACACCCTCTTAATTCTGTTCTTTTTGCCTGGCATTAATGGATGATGGTTATTTTATGTTTTATTAGTTGCTATTAACGGAAGGAGAAAATATTTTGTGCAAACAGTTGTCCGCTTGGTTTAACTTGTTTCTATTATTCCTTTATGGCTATTCCATCTGGTGAGTCCCCATCAATCGTCATCTGTCTTCATTGCAGAAATCTTTGAAGCAAGAATATTATCTTTGGCAATTATTCAACATAGAAAAGGATATTGCTAAGACCAATGAGGAACTTGATGCCGAAGAAGCAAGAGTCAAAGAAATTGTGGAGAAACTTGGAGAATACGAAAGTGAATCTAGCAAAAAGAAGAAAGAACTGAGCGGATACATGAGAGAGATTGCATTGCGCGAGAGGAAGATTGCTGATAGAAAAAACAAACTTGACAAGAATGTAATTTCCTTCTCAAATTCATTAGTCTTTCACATTTCTTTTATGAGCGATGTTATTGCTATTTTCTGTCTGCCAATGAAGTGAAGCTTTGACTCACATTTTAAAATTTTTGTGCATGATGCTCGGAGTAACTTTATTTCTTCTGAACCACATTTAGTGCTATCCCTTTCTGAGGTAAAGCCATCAGCAATTGTTATAAAGGTTTAGATAACTGAAAAGGTGACAGGACAAAACCGAATCACCTATTTCAAGATTAGCTTTTGGAGGGTAGCTTGCCCTGACAACTCTTTTTTCTTTTTGTGGGTGAGGGGCCTTCGCTTCGGGACTAGACTATTCATAATTTAATCTTGTTGTTATCTGCCACTTTAAAGCTGTTAGCTATTACAGATATGTTCTATGCTGTTGTAATATTTTTTCAGAGACGCAAGTGCTTTTTGTTGGATTCAAAAGTATGCTGTTAAATGTTTCTCTGAAGAGGAAGCCCATACACCATAGATTTCTCTCCCAGACTCTGCTCAATATTCATATGATGACTTTGTGTCAATCTCCCTGTTTTAGATTTTATTTATAGAGGCTTTCTCAGAGAAGGCTATGTTATAATCAAGGAATTGTGTAATACCCAGTCCAACCGAGTAAAAGGCAGTCACGTCGCTAGTTTCCAAGATGTGATGATTGTTGTTACTATTCTCTTTGAAAAATCTCTTTGTATTTTCTTAACCTATCTTCTGGACTGCTGCTGATGTTGGTAAGACTACCATAGACATCAGGTAGGTCTCTATATTAGGTTGGGCTTGTTTATAGATTTAGAATTTAGATGTAACTGAGTCTCTGTAATTCTCTTTGTGTACTTTGGAAGTACCTCCTTGGTACTAGCTTTAATAACATCACCTTTACTTTATAAAAAAAAGTAGAAAAAAAAAGTTCATAGAATTAACTCCATCCCTTTTACACAGTTACTTTTTGGTAAATAATAAGACGCTACCCCCTTTTACGTAATTAAGTATTCAGAATTGAATTTTGTGGATGTAGAATGAGGATAACTCCAAGATTTTTTTGGGTTCACTGTGAGAACTTAGAAACTTACAGAATATTGATTGCTGTTGGTATATGTGTTTCTAGTGGTGGTTAAAATGATTGATTGCATATAGTTTCTGCATTTGCTCGGATAAGCAGTTTTTACCTGGTTTTCCATATGGTTGGTTCCAATAATTTTGTGCATGATATTTCTTATTATTGCTCGAGGAGATTTGTCTGGCTGAATGTTTAGAAGCTTAATGAGTTTTACTTCTTGGGCAAATGTTATTGATTTCTTTCCTAAATTACTTGTTTATTCTAATAGCTGCAATGTTCTATTCAAAGGCGTGTGGATGTATTTGGATTTTTTTATTGCTATTATTAAGCTTGATGATGCGACACAATCAACTCACTCAGTTTATGTAGCGTCGCACAAGAATTTCACTTTTTTGCCATAGAACAACTTACTCAGTTTAAATAGATATACTCTTGTGTCCTTATTGCTCTGCCATCACTAGAGTTGTGAAGTGCACTTTTGTTGATTCACTATGCAGTTTATAATGTGCTCACTTAAGGATTCTTTTATCTTTCCATAGCAACCTGATCTTGTAAAGTTGAAGGAAGAGATATCTCGGATTACTTCAAAAATCAAAAATACAAGTAAAGATCTTGATAAGAAGAGAGAAGAAAAAAGAAGACATGCAGATGAGGTGAAGAAGCTTCAAAGTGACTTGATGGACATTACCAAGCAGCTGGACGACTTGCGTCAAAGAAGTCGAGATGCAGGGGGGAAACTTCAATTAGCTGACAGTCAATTGGAGACATATCACCAAATGTGAGTTCTTTTATGGTTGAGAAACTCTTTTACATGAAAAAATCCAAGTACTTAACGTTTACTGCTGGTTTATTTGTAAATAAATGGCGTCGGTTGATAATTGAGGATCAAGGCAGAAACCATTACTTTTTCCGGTGGTTAATTTGGTTGTAGACTCCTAGGCCTTGTGTACACTGTGCAGTGCTTACAGTCAGGGTTGGTGGGAATTCAAATTGCTGAGACCATATATTATATTTCTCTGAAGCTGAGACATTTAAACTTTTGCTAGCTTTCCGTTGATTATGTGTTTGTGCCTCTGACCTCAAAATAATATCCTGTGCAGGTTTTGTGTAACAGAACAGTGTGTGTTACTCAGCCCATGACTTGGATGTAGTATGTTATTAGTTACTTCTTTATCTTTTATTTTTTTGTAAGCAAGAACTTCTAAGTCTAGCTGGAAATTGCAAACGCACCATGTTATCATGGAATAGACCTTCTTTGGTGCTGATTTGATGTAAGCATCTATGATGCTCTCTACCATGTTCCTCTAAACCTTACTCTTAATACCACACTGAATTTTAGATTTTCTTCTGTGACGGTGGTGTCCGGGCCAGCTTCTGCGGACCTTGACTATTCCACCGGGTACTTGCTACCTCCCAGTAATACGGGTACCGGGTAACTCTTCCTTCTAAGGCTTAGGCAGATGGAAAAAATCACATAGTGATTTATGTATGCCCTATTTCTGTCTGTCCTTATGCCCCCAGTGTTATCAAAAGCAAAAAACACAATAAAACTCTAAGGTTTGTTGGGTCTTTAAGTGCAAAGCACAAAGAAAGCTTAGGTTTTAATGAAAAAAGACGCAAAAGGAGAAAAATACAAATATTTATGTTCAGAAAACTAATAGTTATAAACATGAATGTCAAATATATGAACAAAAAAATTGGAAAATAAATTATGATAAAGTTAAATATCTATTATTTAGTGTCGCCTCTTCATAAGAGGCTGAAGAGGCTCATTGGCAAGGGAAAGTATGTCTTAGAATCTTGATAATGACATTGAAGCGCACATTAAGCAAGATTAAGCGCTAAACACATTTTGAGCCTCGCTTCAAGGCTTAAGCACGCTTTAAGCGCGCCTTTGACAACACTATATGCCCCTGTTAAGGACGTTGGAGAAGCTGCTATCTTGTGCTGCAGAAGCTCATGTTTTTATTATCCACCATAATGTCATTAGATGGATTGTCATGGGCTCAACAACTGCTTTTACATTGTCATTTTCTCTCTCAGGCTGCCTAGACAGAGGCGAAAGGTGAAAGCATGGAAATGTTTGCATTTGACACATGATCTGCTTTTTCTATATTCTTTATGAAATAAATGTTCTAGATCTATAAATGATCAAGTGCTAGGTTTCATTTGATGAATCCTTGTGGATTTGGTTTCACAGTAAAGAGGAGGCTGGCATGAAAACTGCGAAACTAAGAGATGAGAAAGAGGTCTTGGATAGGCAGCAGCGTGCTGATATTGATGCTCAGAAGAATCTGGAAGAAAATCTTCAGCAGCTTGAAAATCGGAAGCATGAGCTTGAGTCTCAGGAGAAACAGATGCAAACGAGGTTGAAGAAAATTCTTGATGCAGTTAAGAAGCATGAAGAAGAACTTAAACGGGTGAAAGAAGAACAGCGTGAGATGAAAAATAAACTTAGACGTTCCAGGTTCGTCAGATTGAGCGATGATACACACTGCTGGATAACATGACTTATTTCCTTGTTTAATAGGCTCTGGCCATATGGAAGTGCAATAAACTGGATTTGCATTTACTTGTGGTTTATGTAAATAACTTGAAATATCTGTTCTTGACAGAGAAAAACATGACAATCTGCGGAAACGACTCGATGAAGTGGAAGACCAACTACGTGAATTGAAGGCCGAGAGACATGAAAATGAGAGAGATGCCAAATTGTCTCAAGCAGTTGAAACTCTGAAGCGTCTGTTTCCTGGTGTTCATGGTCGAATGACAGATCTCTGCAGGCCAACACAGAAGAAGTATAACCTTGCTGTAACAGTTGCAATGGGCAGATATATGGATGCAGTAGTAGTTGAGGATGAACAAACAGGAAAAGAATGCATCAAGGTGCGAAAGCAACTATTTCATAGTAATGATACTTCTTATATCAAGTAGTTAAGCGGTGCTAATATGGTTCCTCTTGCCACAGTTAATTAGGGTTACCTTATTAATATCTACCAACTTCTATCTTGGTTTGATTATTTGAAATACTGCTACTTGGTGATGCTGACCTAGAAAGAAAGTTCTTCTAGAAGTGCCTTCTGTTTGCATGGACTGTCCCTCCTTGTCCATTTCATTGTTTTCCTTCTTTTTATCTTTTAATTGTAGCATTTTAACTTTATGAAAAAAATTGATGCATTTTATATAGATGTTGCCGGTGCTTGCTTTAAAGGTTCATTTTGGAGTGGGATAGTTCCTATCATTTTGTCTTTATTATTAGGAAATAAGTTAAATAACTCTGTGCCAGTAACTTGGTTTAGCAATTTTAAAGTAGCTTCTTAAAGCAGATTGTTTAATGGGAGCCTTGATGCAATGGTTAAAAGTTTCCTCAGTGTAGCAAGGAGGTCACAGGTTCAAGCTGGTAGAAGTGCAAGGTAAGGCTGTGTACATAAGACCCAATGTGGTCCGGCCCTTCCCTGGACCTCACACATAGTGGGAGATTAGTGCACTGTGACTGCCCTTTTTACTTAAAGCAGATTATTGGGCCACGTCCGGGGAAACTCTTGAACTTCTACTGATCCATCTACATAGAGAATTGTAGTGTGGATAGCTTTGTTAACTGGAGTTTGTGTGTGATAGTCAAGTGGCACTTCATATAGCATCCACTCCGGTGCTTCATGGAAGAACTAGCATATAGAAATTATCACTTTGTTTGATCCATTTGACAGATTTAGTAGAAAGTGGTCTTAGCATTATCTGCTGACTAGTTTGAGGTTTCTAATGTTGTAAGTCTATTATTTCTTTGTCTCATGTAGGGAGAATGGATATGGTGCAAAATCTGAATTTGAAATTTCGTTTATGTGAAATCAAAAGTTCTCATGATTGGAAGACTTTAGTAAGCTTTTGAGCTTGGTAAGGTGATATTTATTAGATTTTCGTGGCTCCACTTAGTATATTGGCCAATTTGCAGGCCAAACTATCCCAGAGTTGGCCTATAGGAAGGTGAAAGATGCAGTATTTGTATGGTGAAGGGAGAACGCTCACGTGTATGATTTCAATTTTTCTGGTCCACTTTATTAGTGACGCCTTCATGTCATGCGGCATTAGTTCGTCTCATCAGATTTTGGAGTGCTTTTGCAGTTTTAGTTGCTAATTTGATGGGACATCTATGATTCGTCAAATAAAGTTGCATGATCTGATGGAAATATATGAAAAAATAAGTCATATGGCCCGTCAGTTGTCTAACTACATAAAAAGCAAGGTGCACAAGTTATATCAGCCTGTTGAGAATGTCCTGTGGAAGACATGTCTGAATAATTGGTTTAGAGTTTTGAGTTGCTCTCTGAAGGTAGGTAGTTGTATTTGATGCTTGCCAAATGATGGGTTGCCATGCATTTGGTCAAGGACGCGAGAGGAAGTTACTGGTTAGCAGGAACACCACTATGTGTTTCTACTTTCTAGTGCTGCCCTTTCGAGGTCTTTGCGGTTATACTCCTTTAGATTTTAGAAAGACTGCAATTAACATGCTACCTCTCTGGAAAAAAGTAAGTGCTGTTAAGTGATGCAATGCTCCACATCTTTGCTTTGTAGCCATGAGATGCTATCTCTTAATTTTTTTTGGCTGTAAGGCTTAAGTTTGCTCTTATGGGCAGTGATCATAATGTACACTTCCTAAAATGCGGTGTAATTTTACCCTACATATCAATTTCGTGTATGTCACTTAATGTTATCAATTTCTGCAGTCTTATATCCAATTAAATGACAATGAGGTGGATTCATAAGCTGTATATCCCTCTGCCACTCCAATATTAAATGCTGGTATTAGTGGTCCTGCTTTCAAATGATTATGTTATCTATACTACTACGAATTTCATCCCATTTGTATCACATTTGTCGATTTCTATGTGCTTTAATCAGTGTAGTATATGAAAGAACAATGGTCAATTGAAGTGTTACTATATGGGATACTTTTTAGGATGTGACATTCCCTTAAAATGCTTTCGTTTACATCTAGACTAGGGAGCATTCTGACCCTGGGACAGTGGATCCAGGAAGGCAAGCAAAGCACTTGATTCATTGCCCATAGATTGAGATTCTCTTTTTTGATGTGTTTATTGCGCCTATATTTTTCCATTGTGATAATTGTACCTCTATGTGCGTTGTTATGTGTAGTATTTGAAAGAGCAAAGACTTCCTCCTCAGACATTTATACCTCTTCAGTCGGTCCGTATAAAGCCAATAGTTGAGAGGCTGCGCACGTTGGGTGGAACTGCAAAGCTGGTTTTTGATGTCATACAGTATCCTGTGCGGTTATGTTAATTAATATTACCTAATATTTTGACTATCCATATTCCTCAACCATGCACTTCTCTGTGATGATGATAGAAAAATCTTCCAGAAGCTATGAGGTTTTATGCTTAACAGTAGCAAAGATTTGATCAAGCATTGGAGAGGGCTATTTTATTTGCTGTTCAGAATACCATTGTTTGTGATGACTTAAAAGAAGCTAAGCATCTTAGCTGGAGTGGAGAGAGACTTAAAGGTAAAATGCTGCTTTTCACTGATGAACAAGAAATTACTTCCCTTCTTACTATACAAGTTAATCTTGGTTTAACAACACACCATTGCTTGTAGTTGTGACTGTTGATGGGATTTTGTTAACAAAATCTGGTACAATGACTGGTGGTACTAGTGGTGGAATGGAAGCACGCTCTCACAAATGGGATGATAAAAAAATTGAAGGTCCGTTGAGTTTGTTATCCATATGTCTGGTTGGTTGCATAGTCCTTATTCCCTTTTCCCGGGTTTTGTAGGACTTAAGAAGAAAAAAGAAGGTCTTGAGTCAGAATTGGAGGAGCTTGGATCAATAAGGGAGATGCAGCTTAAGGAGTCTGAAGCATCTGGCAGAATCAGCGGACTTGAGAAAAAGATTCACTATGCTGAGATTGAAAAGGTTTGTGACTATCTATTCTTAAAGTTTTACAAACAGACATTGTTTTGCATCCTCTTATTAGTCCTTTGAGGTTCTTACATTGACATCAATTTTCGGTTTAAGATGCTCTTGTAGCTTCTTATTTAGCAACTTCCTTCTCGAGAAAGTTTGATATGATGAAGGGGGGAAACTACTCTCATCATTCTTCCTATCTTTCATGAAACCTTGCAATTAACTAAGGACCACCAGAATGAAGGAAGTAAGATATTACTAAGGACCACCAGCAACAGAGCTTGTTTTGTATCTTTGTGAAAAGTAGCTATTAATATATAAAAAGAAGGAAGAAAACAATTGCTTAATCAATTCCTATGACCACAAACCTTGCTATTTCGTTCTTAGGGACACTCTGAGCATATCCTCATGGTAATTGGCTCATTCAGTCTCAATCTAGTTTTTCATCAAGTTGATTTATTCATCAAGTTGATGGCACTGCAGGATTGAAAGGGTATAAAATGTTATGCTTTTATACTCTTAACTGATCTATTGATGTAAACTGTTGTAAAACTTCATTCTTTTAACTTATTTGTTGATGCACAATTTCCTAAGGAAACTCTGTCTATACTCTTCAGTTCTTCTTCGATACATTATCAACATACTCACGTTTATACTTAAAAGTGTTCAAATTCTTTGAAAAATAAACTTTATTTACACTTTGAATCTACTTGTATTTAACTCAAAAAGGTTTAAGTTTCATATTAATATCCTAATCTAATCAAAGTAGGAGAGTTGAAAGGGCACAGAGAAGTGTTTCTTGAAGTTTTCTGTAATAAAGTACAACACTTTTGCATTCTCAGAAATGGTAAAAGTTCATGGTTCAACATGCGTGTGTCTTTTGCCCCGGCTTTTCACTTCTCTCATAGCATATTAATTATGTATCCCTGTTAATTTCTTGTTGCTTATTGGCTTTTTCGTTTCTCTGTGTTCTGCATCTTGTAATGCTGCTAGTTTGAGTTGTCTTGCAGAAAAGTATTGCAGATAAACTTCAAAATTTGGAACGCGAAAAGGGGAGTATTGAAAATGAAATTGGACATATCCAGCCTGAACTTGAGCAGGTGTTTATACTTCCTATCTTAGTTTCCTTGGTTTCCATTTTATAACAACGTGGCTCTCACTGGGAGTTTCTGCAGCTGAACAGAAAAATTGATGCAAGGGCACAAGAGATCTTATCACGAGAGAAAAGGATCAATGATATTGTTGACAGAATCTATAGAAAATTTAGCGAATCTGTTGGGGTGAGGAATATTCGGGAGTATGAAGAAAATCAGCTCAAAGCTGTTCAGGAAATGTCCGAAGAGAGGCTCAACTTACATAATCAACAATCCAAGCTCAAGTCGCAGTATGTTTGCTCTCTGATTAAAATAGTAGTTGTTCCTTATAATCATTAGAATAAAGTCAGAGATAAATAGACACCTACTTAATCACTTGACATTTGAATACCTTTTCTCGTTTTCATATTCCCTGTCCTTAACCCTAGAAAGTCTGTCCTTTTTTTTATTTTTAGATTTAAACTTGCTTTTCCTTAAGAGTTTTTTACTGTACGCATCAGTAGTTTCATCTATAAAGCTAATAATAATATGAAAGCTCGTTAATGTTTTTAAAATTGCATTGTTTAAGTTTCGGCATAGTTGTGACACATGCCACTTTCTGAATTCAATCATGTTTCAGATTGGAATATGAACAGAAGCGGGATATGGATTCACGAATTGTAAAACTGGAATCAATCCTTAGTAACTTAAAAGAGAAATTAAAGGAGGTTGAGACCAAGGAGGTGGATCTGAAGTCATCCATGGAGAAAGCTACAAATGAAATAGATGATTACAAGGAAGAAGTATTAGGTATGCTTTCAGTTTCATTTTTTTTCTTTTAGAACCCTTTCACTAGCTTGTCTACCTTGTTGGACTAGATAATTTTCTGTAAGCTTTTACTTTCATGAGTAGAAGTATTACACAATATGCCTTCTCCAAACTCCGTAACAGCCTCATCAGATAAAATGCATTTTTTGATAGGGTGAAACTCTACAATGTTCTGTTTCTTTTATGATAAATCAGATTACAGCAACAACTGCCAATTTCTAACTAGTCTTGAGACAGAAAAATATCATACCATGATACTTCAAATAATTTTCTTCCCTGTTCACATTTTCGAACATGAGAAGTTGTATTGGAGCTATTGTTTTGATGTCATGCTTTCTTTTTGGTGTAAATTGGAATTAGTTGAAGATGCTGAAACCCTGTTTGTTCATAGACACTCTATATAAGTAGACAGGGTAAACAGTTCTTATGCAATTTTTGGATGTCATCACAGCACTTTCTTAATGCCTTTTTTTTCTTTTACATCAATAATACTTGCCTATTAAGAAAAAACATCTTCTGGGACTTCACAAAATGCAAAATGTGTTGCATAAATTGGTAACGAGGGAGTATCACTTCCCAATGATGGTAATTAACTAGTTATCTTCACTTCCAATTCAATTATATTTCATCTCCTCCTTTGCATGTACTTTTTCTTGTCATGTCAAGCAACTGAAGGCCCAGTATTAGTCATTCCGTTTCCTATGATCCCACTATGCAATAACCTATATGTCCTTTTCCCCGATATGTAGTTCATTATGAGAATTTTATCCCTTTCTGTTCTGCAGCATGGAGGTCCAAATCAGAAGAATGTGAAAGGCAGCTGCAGGAGTGGCAGAAAAAGATTTCTGCTGAAACAACTAGCATTAGCAAACATAACCGTCAAATTAAATCAAAGGTTTTTCCTGTTTAATGATGATTTCTTGGAGAAGTTCTTCCTTAAACTAGTCTTGGCTTCTGAGAAGCCACTCTTTTTTGCCAATTGCTTTCATATATGTTGAGAAGTCCTATTAGGAAGAAAAACAGGCGTGTATGAGTGCTTTCCTCTAAAAAAACATGAGTATATGAGTTCTCCCGTTCTTTGTTTTACAGGAGGCACAGATTGAGCAGCTGAATTCAAGAAAGCAAGAGATATTGGAGAAATGCGAACTGGAGCAAATAGAACTGCCCACCATCTCTGATCCAATGGATACTGGAGAGTCTACACCTGGCCCTGTTTTTGATTTCAGTCAGCTGAGTAGAACGTATCAGCAGATTACGAAACCAGCTGAAAGGGAGAAGCGTGAGGTGGATTTTACACAGAAAATTGCTTCTTTGGTGTCAGAGATAGAAAGAACGGCTCCAAATCTGAAGGCCCTCGATCAATACAAAGATTTACTGAAAAAGGAGGAAGATGTTAATAAAGAGTTTGAAGTGGCCAAAAATGAGGAGAAGAAAGTCACTGATGAATATAATAGAGTTAAGGGAGCCAGGTATTATTAACCTCAATGCTGCAATTCACATTTATCTCAGTATATAATTTCATCATGATATTCATAGATGTCAGAGTATAAATCAAGTGAAGTGGTTACTCTACTTGGTGGGGATGAGGTTACAGTAGTATGCTATCAGAAGAGCATGAGCATATAGAATTTTTTGATTTACCTATCTTTATTGGTGGTTTTTCAATCCTGCTTCAATTAATGCTTTACAAAAGAGGGATTTTTATTTTTCTGGCAAGGGAGAATTGCTTTAGATAAGTTTGTGAGATTCATGTGATTGCAGTTCCGTTCATTGATCTTCTATTAAATCCAATCTTTAATTCCTAGCTCTACTATGGCATGAATTCAGCTATCGTTAAATTATCCTTTGCAAGGAACTATGAGAAGAGACACATGAGCCCCCCCCCCCCCCCCCCAAAAAAAAAAAAAAAAAAAAAAAGATACAATGTGCTCCTGTTTGTAGGTCCCTTTCTTCCTTTTTTTCCCTTCTATGGTGTGGTCCTTCGGACATGCATTGCTTTCGTTAGATGTAGAATGGGATAGTCCTTATATATTCTCGTCCAGTAGAAAAAGTTGCAAATGTTGTCTACCATATCTGTTATCCCTCTTTTTACAGTGTCATGTTTTGTTGATCTGAAGTCTGCATGTTCTACTTGCAGGTATGAATTGTTTATGAAAGCTTTCAATCATATATCTGGCAAAATTGACAAGATATACAAGCAACTCACAAAGAGCAATACACATCCTCTCGGAGGGACAGCATATCTCAACTTGGATAATGAAGATGAGCCATTTTTACATGGTATTAAATATACCGCTATGCCCCCAACAAAGCGTTTTCGGGATATGGAACAACTTTCAGGAGGAGAGAAGACGGTTGCAGCACTTGCATTGCTTTTTTCTATCCACAGGTAATCTATGTGGCTATTCATGACTCATTGTGCCACCAGGAAGTAGGGAAATACTTATTTTAGATCTCAGATATTACTATGTTAATTTGGCACAATTTTCATCAACATGACATGCAAATATCAGCTAGTTTGAGCACATTGTATTTGGTGTCCTAGTGTCCATATTTCTTGAAGTTGAATAGTTGATTGTGCTTCATCTAATTTCCTTCCATTTGAAACTTCTGCAAAGATGTATCACACTTCTTGTGTAATTTTCAGTTTTAGACCTTCTCCATTCTTCATATTGGATGAAGTTGATGCTGCATTGGATAATCTGAATGTTGCCAAAGTTGCTGGATTCATCCGATCAAAGTCGTGTGGAGGTGCTAGGCTTACTCAGGATCCTGAGGAAGGATGTGGCTTCCAAAGCATTGTTATCTCTCTCAAAGACAGCTTTTATGACAAAGCTGAAGCTTTGGTTGGTGTTTACAGGGATTCGGAGAGAGGGTAAGATTCTGCAGCCTCTCTATCACCTACTTCCTTCTCTCCTTACTCGAGATGCTCTTAACGTCAAATACTGTTTTTCTCGTTCCAGTTGCTCGAGGACATTGACGTTTGATCTGACCAAGTACAGGGAATCGTGAAAGGACTACTTCTTGTTCTGAAGATGTGGTTCAGCTATGTTTAGATTGTATGTAACTCATCTTTGGTTGCCGTTGGTATAATAGTTCTAATGTAAGTGTAGATTGGTATATAAGTGATCTTTATACATGTTCCCCCAGTCCGTTTGAAAGTTTCACAATGCTGTCTCCACACGCCGGTAGTGGCTAAGTATCTAAATTTTAGCTTATGACTTGATCAAAATTTGGAGAACTGCATCTTTGCTTAAAATTTTTCCTTAACCGCTCGCGAGCTGGGTTCAGAGTGCGTGAAATACATCACTATTTCGTAAGGGCGTTGAGGCATGTTTCACTAAAGCGCGAGAAAGTGACACGTGATTGGATTAGTCTGAGAATCGTGGGTTATAGATTGAGGTATCAATAAGCATGGTGATGATAAAATAGCATCCAAACATGAGCAAGCTGTGCCCTATTTTCTTAAATCCATAGATTACAGCTTAGTACCAAACACAAAAAGCTAACAAAAGATTAACCACATGAATAATCGACAATTAATTGCAGGCTTCATTAGCTTCAGATAAGCGTTGAGCCAAAACAGCAGCAGACCTTTCAGAAACCAAAGCTTGAATGAGCATTGTCTTTACTTCCCAAGCAGTGTAGGGATAATTCTTTCTGGCATATGAATTCAACAATGCTGCCGTAGATTGCTTCACTAATCTAGCAAATACGTTGTCTCCATCGTCGTTTCGTCCCGCAGCTTCTAGCAGCGTTAGATCATACCTGTATCGCTCGTAGGCTCTCGATCCGAATATTTTGGACACTGTCGATGTCTGTGGCACCATGTTCGGCCATGACTCTCTCCTGCTGCTCCAATACCTAAACCAAACAGTATAAAATTAACAGCTTTATTAGTCAATTGGTTATTTTTAGAAACAGTAATAATGCTTGAATTTCTGACTCAGTGAAACAGGTGATTACACATTTCTCACTAAATGACAACTCACAGGGATCTCCATATGCACAACTCTGCATTTGAATTTATGAGTTTTTACATTGAACTCAAGTTCACAATTAAATATATTTATCACTATATACATAGGATCTAAACAAAAATTACTGATTCCTAGCTCAGTGTCCCGTTTTGGCTGGAAAAAAATATGTAGATTTATATGAAATTTGCTTTTTCCTCAGCCACACCACTCACCACAACAACAATCATTACACTTGGAGATGGGCTATATAAAATGTTCAACGGAGAGATTAACATATGTAGAATAAAGTTACCTCACCACTCACTCCAGATAAGAAATTGAGAGACAGAGAAAGTGTCTTACTGAGGAGTGCATCTTCCAGTGTTTCTGGTGTAGACAAATCCAGGTCTAAATCGTTGCGCACATACAGTGTAATCTCCCAAGTAGATGCAAGTAAATAACAACACTAAAACACCCAAATCATTCTTCAGCACAAGAAAATTACCCATTTTCTTCATTACTCTGGAACTAATTAAGCTTCCATAGCAGTTCACAAAAGATGCTCTCTAGGGAATTTATGTAATGTTTGGATCTGAAAAAACTCAATCCATTTGAATTTTTATGGATGGGGGAATTGGTCGTCCTCGAAAGTGGTGCAATTTTGAAGTTTCTTTTATGTAAACTCTCACTTTCACTATTTGTCAGTTTGCATTTTCTCCTTTTTTTACTTTTACTTTATTTGCAATTTTATGCTCTGCCTTCGTTTTGATATATAAAATTTATTTTATAAAGAGTATTAATTTTCTATAATTAAATGTTATTAATTTTAAAACTATCCACTAAATACTAATCCTTCATGAATAATTTACTATTATATAAATATTAAATAATGCTACAGACTGATTTGAAGGTGTTTGTGTCCAGCGAATGACAGACCCACGTGGGGGATAGCTTAACCTGCACGAATAATTTTATCCTCTTGTTTCAACTTCGAATCTGTTTTATTTCTTTCTTTATTTTTTTATAAACTTATTATGTAGTGACAATTGATCGAAAAATATCGTTTTTCTATTATTATTTATTACAACGGAACATAAATGAGGACTAATAGCAATAATTTTAATAAATAATTATTCGTGACGGTGTTAGTTGTGATGGAGAATGAATGTTGCTGAGTGGTAATGGTGACA
The DNA here is from genome assembly GCA_035772735.1 of Datura wrightii. Classification (NCBI taxonomy): domain Eukaryota; kingdom Viridiplantae; phylum Streptophyta; class Magnoliopsida; order Solanales; family Solanaceae; genus Datura; species Datura wrightii. The sequence continues at coordinate 4,908,656 of JASDFA010000011.1, forward strand.
TGTGACAATGGGTTAACAGCAAAAGCAGGTGAAATAGTGGTGAATTAACCCTCTTCAAAAGAATACTTAAATGAATATCATCATAATGATATTAAAACCATATAATAAGTCTTAATTATTTAAATCTATTTAAATTTTATAAGTGGTTATAAAAGAAAAAAATAAATAAATATACTTATTAATTGAGATTTTTAAATAATTAAAGTTTTAACCCCAAAAAATAAGCATACCTGGTGATTGTAATGTAAACAGTTAAAATTCAAACTTCTCATATCATCGTGCAAATAAATGAAGCCCTCGAAAGAGAATGAAAATGGAGTTATAGAGTATAAATGGGTGTCAAGCTTGATCAATCATGCTTATTACGAAAAAGCAAAATATTGACGAACAATAACAACCCAGTAATATTCCATCAAATGAGATCTAGAGAGGATTGAATGTACGTATACCTTATCACTACCTATCAAGTAGGATCTGAAGAGGATAGAATGTACGCATACCTTATCACTACCTTAGAGGTAAAAAAGTTGTTTCCGGAAGACCCTTGACTTTAAAAGAAACAGACCCAATAACGTAATAACAGTACAGAAGACAACATATAATAGCGACAACAACTAGTGCTCGCACCAAAACACACAACAGCAATACACTAAAAGATAAACAAGTAGCATCAAGTAGAAATAAACAACGAAAGACAGAAGCTATAAAAGCAAAATTAGGCTATTACTGAGAACAAGAAGGCCGTGCAACACACAACTCTCTACTACTCTGTACATATGAAAGTTACTTATCGTGAGAGTTAACGCCAACTCACCCGTGCAACACACAACTCCCTACTACCCTGTACATACGGAAATTACTTATCCAGAGAGTTAACGCCAACTCAACTAATCCAACACAGACGATAAAGCTTAATTTTGAGCTATGAAAGTGATGAAGACTCCAAGCTTTATATATGAACCCTCAAACCCACAAACCGTAACAAACCTAGTGTGTATTTAACAACCCGACAAATCGGAATGGATACAACACAATGATACTGCAATAACAGAGAAGTCGGATTGAAGCAAGTAATACACATATACAATCATCCAAAGTGTTCCTCACATCTAAGTCTATTATTTTCCCTGTGGGTGGTGTTCACGAGTACACTTTACAAACATTGCAACCAAACGACTAACGAACAGAACTCCGAATGAAAGACTCCTGGTGCAAATGATGGCAAGTGCCACCTAAACAGGTGCAGCTTTCCTCTTGGGCGACTTGGAATGTTTCTGCCACATTCAATCAGAACTCAGTGCAAGAAGTCCCTCATTGGATCGTCATGGAGGACCTTTTTCATTCTGTAGGCCTCCATTTCTTCAGGTGTAACCTACAAAGAGAAATGTGGTAAGAGAGCCCAGCAGAAAAGATACAGAGAAGAGTGGAAAGATAAAAGTAAAGATTTAGCTTGTACCTCATCATTGTACTTCACATTATATTTCCTTTTCCTTTCATCCCTCTCTTCTCTTCTCTTTTCATCCTCCTGCTCGGACAAGAAATACAAATTTAAGATCATGTTAGAGCATCCAGAATTACATGTGAGCTAGAGCTAACCGAGTATCCAAATTACTATTAAAACATGGATTCAGTCGGCCTATCCACCACCACCCCCACCACCCCAACCCCCCTTTTGCCACTATCATTCTTTACGCACATGAACTCTTGACCCCTCCCCCTAGAAAGAAAAAGAAATTACATTTTGTTTCCAAGAAACGATAGAGGAAACTGAGTTAATTCATCATCATCACGGTGCAAGAAGAGTGGCTTCAAAAGCACCAAGAACGGGTTAAAGGGTATACCTTTTTAAGAGCTTCAGCCAGCTTTTGCTGGTCCAGAACCAAATCGTCAGGAACTTCAGTTCCCCAAGTAGCGAGCCTCTTCTCCTCAACCGGCGCATGTGTATCTAGATTGATCACATATTGATGAACAGAAAACAAATATTAAAAATTCAAGACAGATGGATACACTGTATACAAGTATGCCTACAAATTGACGCGCAAGGAAAAAAAGCCCTTCAAATACGGGGTTTCATGCCACAGAGGGAGAATATTGCTTACACATTTGAATTAGGCTCCGCTTGAACGCGAATTGAAATCCGATTGATTTGAAGATTGAAGTTTTATTTGGACGTGCAATTAGAATTTCTTAAGTTGTATTTTTACTCATAAGCATGAAAACCCCACAAGTAGTGAAAACTATCAAAGTTTCCCCAATTCTTATACAATCTTACCAAGTGAGCAAACCATAGTTCATAAACAAAATATTAGAATATCCTAAAGCACCACACTGATAAATCTCATATCCCCATGTTCTTTTTATAAATAAATATTTACGAAAAATAAACTTTCAAATACACATAATTTTATAGAGATCCACAAGTCAACAATTAGTAACTAACTATTCTTTAATATAATTCTTTCACATAGTACGAACAATCTCTTCACGTTGAGCATGAGTCTTTTTCTGCAAAATTTAAATGATGGATCTTTTTTAAGAAAATACGAACTTATAGTTCAAGCTTAACATTTTAAAAATTTTGAAATAGCGAAACCTACATTTTGAAAATTTTGGGATATGAAATCATGATCGCAAAATGCATGTACAAACGTTGATCCCAAAACACATGTCCAAACGTTGGTTTCAAATCGCATGTCCAAACACCTACTTAAAAAACCTAGGTAATCAGACAGTTCATGGAAATTATGTCGTCATAAACACAATACCCTCCCAACAGCTTGAAGATTCATAACGAACTGAACAAAGAGGGTGGTTGAACAAAGAGAAGAAAAACAACTCTTTTGACTTATGTTAAGGTCTAATATTACATTGACCTAAGAAAAACTGTAGACAGTTGCTAATTCCAGTATAACCAAATCTTGACCAAATTCAAAGAGGAGCATGGGTGAAATTTCAGCAGTGTTTACAAAATAAAGATGCTCTGTACATCTAATTCTGAGCATAGGTTTCAAACATACACAAAACAACAACTTGTCTCCGTCCCGAACAAGTTGGGCTCGCTATATAAATCCTCACTGACAAAATAACAAATGAAAAGGAAATGAAAAATACCAGCAGTTCTCTATATTTCCTGTTGGCATAAGAATCTCTATTAGTGCTAAAAGACTCCTAGAAAGCATAAGATCTAAAGTAAACATATTAAAAATACTTCCAATCAGTTGGTGTCGCATATATAATTCTTCTTCTTCCATTTTTTCTGATTGTTCGTAAAGTCGAAGTCTGCATTAATTCCCAGAGATAGGTCTTTTGAAATATTTCTCTCACATTAGTATCAATTAGCTATTTTATTTCCTTCAGTAAGAAAACAAAGCTGCTACTTCCTCTACCCATTATAGGTTCAGCTTTCTTTTAGCTTGAAAACCAAGGAGATTAAACAGTTAGCTATATTTTAGAAAAAATAAATAAAAGTAGTGTTAGAAGAAAAAATTCACCAAATTGCTTTGAGAAAAGGACAAATTCATTCAACAATTTAGTAGTTAATTTTCTATTTTTCAATGACAAAATTCTCAAATCTTCACCCGAAGAAATCCTACTCTTCTTTTTTTTTGTTGTGAAAATTAAGAAATCCCAAAACTTATCATTAGTGCATCAATCAAAAAATTATAAAGATAATGACTTCTTTTCTTCTTATAATAACTGTGATATCCGAACCCGCTTATGCACACCTCAACTAATTCAACGGGATACCTGTCACCTCCCACCAACAACTCTATCCACCAAGACTAGAATAGATGGAAAGAGAACACCTAGTATTTGTTTATGCTGAAATTTGAACTTGAGACCTCGTGATTCTAAACCCACTTCATTGACCACTAGGCCGCTCCCTCGGGTGCAAATACATAGATATGACAAATACATCAGATTTTAAGTCCAACTCTAACCCTTGCCTTCTAAAGCAAAGGCTTTTATTAAATATGGCTTTCTTGGTAGTGGGACACTCCTGCAGACCCCACAAAACTACAGCCTTCAGTAGCATTTTCATTCTGCTGTATTTTTTTCTTCTTATAACCGTGTTGTCTGGACCAGCTTGCGCACCTCAACTAATTTAATTCCACGGGATACGTACCACCTCCCACCAGCAACAAGTACTAGGTAACTCTGTCCATCAAGGCTAGGACAAATGGGAAGAAATCACCTAGTGTATTTCGTCTCTGCTGGTTTGAACCTAAGACCTCATGGTTCTCACCCACTACATTAACCACTAGGCCACACCCTTGGGTGCACATTCTGCTGTATTTTACTGGTATGACAACAAGAATATTCTCTAAGAAGAGAGTTGATATCATTTGGTATTGCATTGAGGATGATCTAGTTCACAATGTGCTTTTTTTCTTTTTTACAGAGAAAACTAGCAGGTAACTTAAAGAAGAATTATGATGGCCTCCCATAATTTCAGGTGATATACATAAAATCTAAAAGCAAACAACAAAGAATGCTGAAAGTTCTATTATCAGGAAAAAGAATTATCGGTATGACTAATGGGCATATACTAATTTTTTACGAGAGGGAGTAACAACCTAAAGTTCAATAGAGAGAACTAACCTTCTGCAGACTCTTTGCGAGCAATATTGGCCTTCATAAGATCAGCGGAAGCTTCAGCTGCTTCAATTCCAGCAGCACCTGTACAATAGCTGTTTCTGATTGTCTGTTTGCAGCATTTGTAACCCCACTGGTGATCCTTCCACCATGAACCCCAAACTGTGGTGTGGTTATTGATGAAAACATCTTCCTCATATTTGCTCCTAGGGATAGACATCTCCTATAGCAAGCAACCCACAAGTTATGCCAAACAAACAAATGAATCTAGAAACATTTTATAGACATTATCCACTCTTATGTTCCTATTAAATGATATTTCTTGTTCTATCCTGTTTCCCCAGAAAATGGAGCAAATGTTTCTTCGCATCCCACAGACTAGTCTGACAACTTGAGTAGAATTTAGAGACGGTATCAGAAAATCGCCTCAGTTGCCACTGTCCTCATGTTTATGCAAATGAGGATAGCTCTCTAAAGTCTTGAATCTGATTTAGGTGTATGAAAGGCAGATGATAGTTTCTTCGAGGTATCAGTATACATTTGTTCTTTGATGAATAATCCTTTCGGAGAGTTCAGTAAGTAATATTTCTTAATATGTCAGGTTGTTTCAGTTTGGATGAACTTGGTTAGGATATAAATGGAAATACCTGCATTCTTCAACAAAAAAAAAGAAAAAAGATGTTGAAATGCCTTGAGGTAAACAGACCATGCGATTAAGACTGGATTGCTGGATATGATGGAAGGTGAAGATGACTCTTGAATTATTCTGTTCTCAATATTTGAAGTAGGAAATAGTGATAAAGTCATTACGTTGCTGGAACTGAAAGGCGAAGGGAACCTAAACCCAGCAGAGCTTGCATACTGATGTGGTTCCAAGAAGCCCCCAAGCAAGTGGATATTGAAAATTCAATAGTTCCCTCAATCCTATTTCATTTGCCGAGGTAAATTAATGGAATGACACAGAATGAACCCAAATGAAATCAGATACCTTTTTGCAATTGCAACAATAACTAAGCTTCAATCTTATAATGTATGCCATTCAACACCCCAGTCCCAAAACTTAAAAAATGATTCATGCATTATAATGCAGCTTTTGATGAAAGAGTTACCTGGCCCTTCACAATCCTACCAGCACAATCATATTCAACTTCTCTCTCACTCTGACCCAACAGTAGTTCTCTCGGGAGTATTTCTTCACTAGCAGCATTACCATACTTCTGCATGATATCCTCCTTTGTTTGTGACTTCAGTTTCTCCTTGTTAACCTTGTAATTTTTGTAAAGTAGTTCTGCTTGGGATGGAGCTGCTTGCATATGAACATCATGACCCTTATCAAAAGCTTCCCAAGCATGAATATTCAGCTGTTTGAACTCCAATGCTTGACCACTAACTCTATTTTGGTTATCACCCTATAAGAGGAAATATAAAGGATGACTAAGTCAAAGAAACATAAACCATGAAAACCACTACTATTTGGTGGATCAAATGTACACTTACAGCATAGAATTTTTCATTTGGATCCATATCTGGAAGAGGGTCTTCACGCATGGACCGGGTCTTGGGATCATAGTGTGCAGAATTGACGTCAAGATTAAGAAGATATTTTGCTGTATCTTCCCGGATACGTAGATTCCTGGACAATACAGATGCATCAGTAGCTTGATAAAGTAGCAGACACAACAACCACAACCCCCCCCCCCCCCCCAAAAAAAAAAAAGATGGGAGCCCAAAAGTAAAGAGGCAGGAAGGCATCAAAGAAGAAAAGATAATAAGAAAGACAGACCTAACAGTTCCTGTGCTTCCACCACCAGTGGTTCGTACACGCTTCTCAACTTTTGCAAAATCCATCTGCTTGCTTTCGTCAACCTTGGCTTCATCTACCTTCAAAGCATCTTCAAAATCTTCATCTTCGCTGTCACCTCTTTCTTCATCCTCTTTGTTATTTTTCTCCTCCAACTTTTTTAGTTGCTGCTCTTTAAGGTACTTCTTTCTTGCTTCATCCCTTGCTTCATATCGTTCAATGATATGAGCATAAGAAGCAGCATCATAACCATTCCAACGATCCCTTTTACCATCATAATCCAGCTCAAACTGTTCTATCTTCTCATCAGGAGCAATATGTTTTCCAGTCCATTTTGCTCCTAATTTGCGTGGCCTGTCCATGCATGACTTAGCATTGTGCGTCATTGCTCCGCAGCTGTGCCAGTCACATTATAGTCAGAGCATCATGTAAAAAGAGCAAATTGAGCAATAATATTTGTCTATTTCAACACCAAAGTATATAGAAGATTGGTTATTTCTTGAATCCAATAAACTCATTTGCCTTTTTCGCACTTTAGAGTTGGAATTAGATGAGTATATTAGTTTTCAATAAACTTCCCCAAGTAAAAAGAATACACCAAAAACTGAAGTTTAGCCAGGCACCTAGAGCCAAACAATGACTACAAGATTCGAATTTCCAGATCAAAGGATTCTCTTTTGATTGAAGTCCTTTTGACCATATTAAAGGTGAGAGACATGATGTATACATATACGAAGGCCACCAAAAAGAATGTGAATCAACAAGTACATCTGAAACTTCCAAGAAAAACAATACTTTACTTACTTTTCACATGCACCCTTTCTATACTTGTCAGCCTGATATATTTTTGCACCTCTGTCATACCATGATTTTGTGTAATTGGGATCTGATTTCCATTTCCTTTGATGTTTCAAACTCTATAGAGTAGCAGAAGAAGTGAATGTCAAAAGTGTCTAGTCAATCAAGAAATGCAAAATTGAAGGAAACTATAAACAAGGAGAAAACACATACTGGTCTCTCTGCATTGAGATACCAAGGAGCTGAAGACATATACTGTGGAATGTGAGGATTAATTTCTTTTCCATCCTCATCCAACTCTGCTGGTGCAAGACCAGCTTTTCGCGCCTCTTCCAATTCCAACTGTTTCCTGTGGTCCTCCCTAGACTTAAAAGCCACTGCATTTTTGAAAAAAGTATAATTGCATCAGATAAATTTAAGATTTTATTATGGAAGCAATCACCTTTTCATGCAGAAAAGCTTTAGGCAGCATGAACTTGATCCAATTAAAGCATCAAACTTCAGGCAGGGGATTGTCTCTTAAAAGAATTTTTGAAGTTGTGGAAAGATTCTTTTTTCAAAAACATGTATTAATTATTTTCAGGAAGTTCCTTCAAAAAAACTTTTAGAAGGGATAAGAGGGTATTTCTCATAGAAAAACACTTCTTCCACTAACAAAACACCCAGAAACTAAAGAAGCTAGCCGAACAGAACCTTAAACATCAATTGCAACTGAATCTAAGATAAATCTATTACTCCATATATGGGAAACAGCCTCTCTACCTTGTAAGGGTACTAGTAAGGGTAAGGTCTGCGTACCCACTACCTCCCCAGACTCCAATTACACTGGATATGATGTTGTTGTAAATAAAACTTGATCCGAGTTATACAAATATGCAGCTAGAACAACAATAACTAGCATCAATCCTAAACGCATACATCCAGTATATCTTCTTTTTTCTTTTCTCTCTATATTGTGCCCGCATAATTGAATATTCAATAATTAGACATTCAATACAAATTAAACCCCAAAAAAATTGCAGTCTCGCAAAGATTAGCTCCATTCCAACAAAGAAAATATGCGTACCTGAAGCAGTAGCCATGATTGATTATCTAAATGCAAATCCCTATCAGAAATCAGTGGAATCCAACGCCAAGCCCTACAAAGATAACTCTCCCTGTGTTCCAATTCGAACAATGAGGTGATTCTTTGATGGATTTTCGGGTTCCGGTTTTTATCCCTTTAAGGCTCGGGTTTGGTTTTATTTCATAAGACACCGACTTATGTCGTGAAAGCCCATGACAATTTCATTGGGCCTTTATCTTTGGGCTCTCAAGATATCATATAACTTGGACATATTTCGTGTCAGATACCGTACCCTTTTACATTATAAGTAGGAAAGAAAGGTGCATGATCTAGCGAACCCAAAAACCTATGCATGATCTAGCGAACCCAAAAACCTATGCATGATCTAGCGAACCCAAAAACCTATTCAACTCAATAGAAAAATAAGTGTAGTATATTAACTTACCTCTTAAATTGATACAGAATAACTTACTTTTAACTAGTTAGCACACAATGACCCATTTATACTTATTAGATCAGCGAAAGTGGCATTTAATGACCGAAAAAATTGAGTAAAAATAGAAATTTTATGGCACAATTATTTTTATTATTTTACTTTTCATATGCATTATCTCTCATAGAAATTTCTTCTCTGTCTATTTTTTTTCCTAAAATTCTCTACATTATAACTCCATTACAACAATGAATCTCCAAATTAGGTAAATAGAATCTCGCCGCATATTTATATATTCATTATGTGCGTGACCTTTTCATACTTCTTCAGATAGCAAAGATTCAACTTCTAAGGACTGATTAAAATGATTTCTCTTTTGAAGAATGCCTCAACTGGATAATTTCACTTATTTCACACAATTCTACTACCCCCCCCCCCCCCCTCCCTCCTCCTAAAAAACCTCTGACACTATTATTCATCATTAATTGAGCAAAATTCTCAACAGAGAAAGTACATAAAAAAAAGTGACGAGACTTTTTATATATATTTTGGTAGAGAAGAAAAGTTACATGTATATCATTCTAATATATTTTGTGAAATATCGTGTATATAATCTGATATATATATATATATATTTGGAAATTTATAAGTACATATTCAGGTACACATGTTGTGAATTATTAGATATACATTCAGTTATACACGATATATTACGAGTCAAACTTTTTGGATACACACATTATGACGAACTGATGTCAATACAATTATCTTCATTTATATATACAAATGATTAGAATGTATACAGTGTAGCACATACATTGAGTAGGTCGATTTTTAGATACACAATAGATATTATAAAATAAATATATGCGTTCAATTTAATATAGACAACTTTGTGATATATATATATGTACCTTATTTTTTATCCCACAAATATTTTTTAAAAAAATGATATTGATATGATAATAAGTATATGTATATATTCAATTTAATGTAGGTAATTTTGTGATATACATGTAGTTCTCACACACGCACACACATATTCATATTATAAAAGTATGATTTTAATATAACATAGACAAAATATGTTGTACTCATTTGATTCATGTGTACACTGATAATTTGATATACATTTTTTTGTATTTTATTTTGAAGAAGAATAGAGAGAGAGACAGGAAGGGGGAGAGAGAGAAAGCGCTTACCTAGTTGGCTAATTTGAGCCTATAAATAAGAAATAAAAATATTTATTGTTATATAAATTTCTATTATATAGCAGCCTCTTTATTGAATTGATTATGTTAATACTAATATTTTTAAATCTATAATTTAGTAATTTATTTTTTATTATATGGATGCCAATGTTTGTGGAAATTGTATTCGTGTGCTCTTATTCTCCCTTGTATGTGTATATGAAAGTAGGAAAAATCCAATTTGTGATAATATTTTCAATATTTTTAAGTTACTAATCTTGAGCCCGAAATACTTTTTTAAAATCCGATTACACACAAATTATTATTTTAATATTAATAAAATTGTTTTTCAACTTAATTAGTCAATGTAAATAGTTACTCTCCAAAAATATCTTTTTAAAAATATTTTCAAAAAATAAAATACTTACCCTAAATCAGGGATACTACTTTAATCAATAAAATACGGAGAAACTCTTTAGTGTAGTTTTTTATATTCTGATTAACAACTTTTTAGAACCTCTTATTAAAAATAATCGGATTTTAATAATTTCACCACATTTCTTGATGCAAGAGAATGTATACTATTGAAACTTCGAATTCATAAAATTTAAATTTCAAATCCAAATCTATCGGAAATTTGGAAAGGAGCAAATTCTATTCTTGTGGATAGAATCAAGATTCACATTTTATGAATTCTGAATTTTAAGATAACAGTTTATATACTTAGCTCTCGTTTAATTATAATTTTTGAAATCATGAACTCCTACCGAGAATGAAGTAAATTTCCAAAATGATCATGTGATTTTTTTCTTTTTAAAGTTAAATTATTTGGTATCGAATATTCGATAAAATCAGTGAAAAAAAATAATGTATTTTGTAATTTCAAATTCAAGATTTTTGACTTTCATTCATCTCACCATGTGAATAAATTCAACAATAGCAGATATGACTGGTTGAGAATTTTTGTAATATTATTCAATATAAAAATGTGTCTAATAAGAAGTGTTAGAAAAAAATTCCCTATGAATTGACATTTGACACTTTAAATCATGTTCCAATGTCATAAAAAGCGACACAAAAAAATTATAAAAACAAACAAAAAAAATATTTTATAGTCAAAATAGAAAAAAAATATTTTTTGAAATTTAAGTTATACTTATATTAGACCAAACAAAAAAGAAGAGCTCATGTCATTGTTGTTTTCTTTTCCTTTTTTTTCCTATATAGAGTGAGTTTATAAATTTAAATTTAAATAATATAAATTTTTAAAGTGAATGATTAATCATTGTATTTTTGTCTTGAAATCTCTTTGATCATTATTAAAAAGAAGAAAAAAGAAAAGAGTTGATATGTTTCTAACTTTGTGATTTAAAATTGGTATATTTTTTATTAAAGAATTGATATATATATATATATATATATATATATATATACATATATATTCTATCGTGTAACAAGTGGTGAAGGTATATATTTTTTGATGATGGACTTATATTTACTAAATTTAAAAAATCTTAAAACTACTTTACGTGATTTTAGAAAATTACCTCAATTATTCTTCTTATCCCTCCAGACCCAGCTCAAATAAAATAAAACTCAATCCCTCTTTTGCTTAGTCATAAATTTGTTCAAATTGGGTCTGAGTAAAAGAGAAACTGATTCTTTTTATAAGTTGAATCAGATTCGGAAGGGTAGAAAAAAATGATGAGAAATTCTTTTAAGGTCATAAGACATTTCTAAAATAAAAATAAAAATAAAAAACTTTTTTTCTTTAGTTCAATCTGTTAACAAAAAGAGTAAATATGAATCATTTTTAGATAATGAATATATATATATATACTTATCACATTTTTAACAATAAATATTTCCACTTTAAATTATAAAATTTTAAAAACATATTTTTCCTTTTCTTTAAAAAGAATTATATTATTAATATATTTTAATCTGTGATAACATAGTTATTATTCTTTTAAAATTACTAATTATTAACACAATATATCTATATAGCATATTAAAAAAATTTAATTTTCTGTCGAATTAAAATCATACAAATAAATTAGCGAATAAGTTAGCAGTTGGGACCCAATGTAGTTTGAAAGTACACACGTGATTAATGGCGGAACTATTCTTGTCTGTTTTCCAAATGTTTAATCACCTATCACATGAGAAAAAGACAAATTATATTATATTCTTTGTATTAATGCAAAATATATTTTTTGTCCGTTTTATTTTTAATTGATAGATATATTAAAAATAATTATTTTAAAATATTTATTAGTTTTAAAATTCAAGAGATAATTGATCATATTTTATCAATTCTACCCTTAATACTTAAAATTATTCTAAAATATAAAAGGAATTATTATTATTTATTTATAAAAAATAAATAAAATTATATTAATTAAATTACTATCTCTATTAATTTTTTCTTGACGATTAAAATAAAACAGAGAAAAATATTAAAATTTACTTTTTACTTAAAGACATAATCAAAGTTGGATTTAGACTTTTAATATTATGAGCAACTTAAACTATATATAATTGAAATTTTAACTCCCCCTTTAAAAAAAATAGCAAAGTAATTTAATGAAAACACTTTTTAGTTTTTAGAGTGACTGATTTATTAAGAGTGAGTTTAATATATAAACATAATATAATATGGACCGGAGCGGATAGTGTAAAATATAAACACATTTATTGAATACATTAATAATTTATTAAATTTATTAGTTACGTTCAGACGTTTGAATAATGACATACTTTAATTAAAATTTTATTTTATTTTAATTTTTTTTTCTCTTGCAGAGTTTGAGTTAATACATTATTGTATTTTTGTTAAATATGAAATTTTTGACCAAGTTTCTCTTAAGAGATACAAAAATATTTGTTTTCTCAATGGATATTTATAATTTAATTATATATATATATATGCAATTGTACTATTACTTTAATTGATAGTCAAATCCATCGAATATAGCCAATCTTCATTTGTTTGATTTAACTTTATTTTCACGTTTTACATGTCCAGAATTTTACAGGGAAACTCGGTTTCATTTCTTAGATGCTTTTTTTTTTTTTTTAAACATTTTAGTAGCACTTCTTCTCTTTAGTAATTATTTTTAATTTATTTTTAATGAGTGATATTATTTATAATAATTAAAAGTGATATAAGAAATTTTTAATTTTATTTATTATTTTTTAAGAGGTATGTCAAGTAAAATATGAACAAGTAAAATACTTCTATCCATTCACTTTTACTTGTTTACTATATTTAAAATAGATGTCTGTTTTTATTTGTTCAGTTTAAAAAATTAAAATTATCATTTCTAATTTATCCTTATTATCCACAATATCATTTCTCAATCTATTTCCCAAAATAATGAATTTATTACTCTCTTTATCCATGTTTACTTGTCTAGAAGCAATAAATAAGATGACTATTTTACTGTATCAACATTTGAGTATAATAAGTGTAATGTTTTAAAAAATTATATTGGTAAATGACTATAATTAATAATAAGGGTAAATAAATTAAGTGATAAATTATTTTTAAAATTTTTTAAACTGAATAATGAGCATATCTATTTTTAGTATAGCGAAAAAAATAGATGGAATATAAAGAATATTTAAATCGTAATATAATAAAATTATTATTTTCTCTATTGTTCTTCGAGAGATGTGAGATTAATATTAGATAAATAAAAATGGACGGAAAGAGTAGTATATATTTCTCAAATAATAAATGCACTACGGAGATATTTAACTGAAATTATCATGTGTGTTAACTTAAGTCGTGGTGGGATGATTGGTATTTATTAATTCTTTATTAAAGATTTCAAATTCAATTTCTTGATAATTAAAAAAATTCTGTTAAAAATGTCATCATCAAAAATAAATCTTACTATGCACAAATTTAAATTTAATGAAATCCTAATATAAATACAGAATATCCGTTAAAAAGCTATAAAAAAAAAAGTAGGCCATAAGAGGCAGCCTTTATAGAAAGAGGAGGATTCAAAAATTATTGAAGCAAAGCTATAAATAGATTGTTTAAATTAGAATCCTAAATTTTGTGATTATTATAATCATACAGTAAAATTATGTCAAATAAATTAACATGGTCATGATTCATGTGACATACAAAAATTATTACTAAAATGGGAGATTTGTTGGATTAATTTGTCTTTTATTAATTATTATTAGTACTAACAAGGAAGAAAATAGATGGAAAAAAATTCAAGAGATAAGACTTTTATATTACTGAAGTTTCTAAATTTAAATATAATTATGTATTGTTTATTGGTTCATGGAAAAAAATATTTGCTAAAAGAAAAGGAAAATTTCTTAAACTTTAAATATTTAAATTCTCTACAATGATTTGCCTGCCTTTAATTTTGTCTACCAGTTTTGAATTTTTTACATATCACTACAGTTATGATCGAATTAATTACTTCATCACATGTAAAATTAGTTTGACTTTTTAATAATTATAAAGAATGGAACATGAAGAAAAGTAAGGGAGACAAAATTATTTGATTTTGTGGAATTTGTAATTTTATAATAAAGCCTTTTCGATAATATGTTACAATTATTCATATTTAAACACTTTCTATCATGAATTTAACATCGTAAGAGTAGGAAAAGTGAGTGTTATTATTCCAACTCCATTGCATTCACATACATGATACAACTTGTTCAATAAAATCAAAAAGTAAAAATATGTTGTGCAAATTTACTCTTAAAAGAAATTCCTATGGATCAAGGCAGTGGTAAATATGAGGGAGTTCAGAAAGAATTTGATCGTAAATAGCGATTTCAATCTATACAGGGGTAAGAGTGGATATAGCCAAGTGGATCAAGGCAATGATTGTGGATTCACCCCGCGGGGGTTCAATTTCCGTCGTTCGCCCATCAATAAACGACAAATTCCTATGAAATTAGAAGAGAAATATATACGTTTTCACACTAAATGCAAAAAAAAACTTATTCACATGAGATATTTATAATATAATTCAATAAATATGCAATGTATATCGTTTTATAAACTATCATAAGCAAATTGTAGTTAATTAATAACCTTTTGATCACCTCATTTTTTTTTCACTATATTTTCTTTGATTTATAAAATTAATTCTTTTTTTTTTATCAATATATATTATCAAAAATAATTTTAATTTAAATATTTTATATACCGTGAACTACAAAAAAGTTACAAATTAGTGTATCTTGTTACCCTTCATAAAAGGGGAGAGAATCACGAGAATAGCCGTTGTCTATAAATTAAATAAAATAGTGAACACAAATTGAATTATTATTATCAACAATATTAAGATATTTAAAAAGTACAGTATCTTTTTTATCCTTTTAGATTTTTGCAAGTAATTTATATTATCGAGCTTTCAGCAATCATGCAGCAAATTCTGATTTATTGTCACTATACTGTCGGCCATTAACTATAAAAAGTTAGCCTCCAAGTATGCTAAATTTTTTTTTTCGTTATATGTTTTTTTCGGTAATTTTACGTAATAAAACTTAATAGAATTATATTTTTATTATCAAACCTTGTTATAGAGTTTTTCATTAATAATTTTCATATATTTTATAAATTTTTTAATATAAATATAAATTTTATATAAAAATTATTGAATTCTCAAAAATTCAAACCCGATACACCTTATGACCGATCATTATTGATGTTCTAAGCTAAGGAATCTTTTTCTGGTCCTACAAGAAGACCCACAGGCCACATTCTGTATTATTTCATTTGTTGTGTACTTCCCTAGGCAAATTAAAGGATTTTAGGAAATACTTTATATATAATTTTTTAAATATTCGCTCATAAAAATTTTAATTTTTTTAAAATAAAATACATATTTAAATATATTTTTTAATTTTAAAATCATAATATCATAAATTTAAAATTTTTAAATTTCTAACTTTAAAATCTATAATTAAACATGAGCTTTGCCTAAAAAAACCTCTACAATGATGTTGCCTTCCTTTAATTTTGTGGACCAGTTTTGAATTAATTACTTTTCACATGTAAAATTTATTTGACTTTTAACATTATAAATAATGAAATATGAATAAAAGTAAGGGAGAAAAGTTTCAACAGTTTAAGAATTTCTTTATTTTATAATTTATAATTATTAACTGATACCTAATTTATAATATATATACTCTATATACATAAGATATATATAATTTTATACTACTAATAGAAAATGTTATTATAAATAAAAGATTAAAATTAAGGAATTTTCTATATTAGTGATAATAAAATTAAATACATATTAAAATATATTAATTGCTTTTCTAAAAAGTTTAACATATTCAACTAGCATTTTGCTAATCCATAAACAAGTATATTACTACTTTTTTGATATATAATGTATAGTTTTTTAAGCAGATATATATATTATTGTACTTATAATTACATATATTGTATTATTATATACTATATATATAAAAGTTATTATTTATTATATATTAACTATTATAGCTTATATATAATATTAGTCTTATGTATGTTACAAAAGAAATATTATTTGTTTATATATTTCATATTTGAGAATATATTGTTGTATTCGTATATATTACTTATATTGAAAAAGTAAATATATTACTCATATATTATTTATATATGGTATTGCAATAAATTTTAAATCTAAATTTATATTGAGTTAATATTTCATGGAAGAGAGAGAAAAGAATTTAATCATAAATATATGAAATCAAGTTCCAAGAGATTGAGTGTTTATTATTAATTAACATTCCTATTTTAGTAGGATTTCATAATTAATTATGAATTTTTCTTATTTTAGTGCTTTTTGTATGAGTATTTTAATAATATAAAAAGTTAGTATATTCTATAATTAAAAATTTTAAAAATAAAATAAATTATATTATGTAATTTTAAAAAAAAGTTATATTTACGTAAGAACCTCTTTTTTCTTTTCATATAAAATGTTACTTGTCTGCTTTCATTAGTTTAGAGGATATATAAGTAATAATCTTTTTTACATGCTAATGTAAATATGATATTTGGGTTAAAATATAATTATTAAGTTTTATCCACTTCGTAATTTTGGACTCCTTCCCTACACGAAAGAGTTCTTGTGCTCTACACTAATCACTAAAAAAAAAAAGTTAAAATTTGTGAGTCAAAATATGATTTTGATTTTTTATATTAAATTAATGTAAATAGAGAGTTTTATATAATTAAAAAAATATTTAAAAGTTATATTTTTTAAAAATATTTATTAGGGGTAAGTGGGTAAAATTATATTTTTTTATCTAAAAATGAAGAGTTTTTTAAGAGGTATATTCTGAAAGCACCACTTATTTTGAAACACAAAAAACACTTTTCATATCGCCGATTCGCAAGCTTGTAGAATATATATATTAATTATTCTTATCATTTTACCTCCTTTGTTTTTTTTTTCTTTTTCTTTCTTCTGTTTCTCTCTTCTTCATTATTGCGTTGGTAGTGAACTTCATCAATGTTGCTGCTTATTTTCAGATAGAAATGAGGAGGAGATAATAAAAGGTAAAAAGAAAAATTAAAGAGGGAGATGTTCACTGTCAGGTGTCAGCCACCATTTTTTCCGATGAAAAAGTATTTTTTCGCAATAAAGAAATGGTAAAATATTGATGGTTAACTATGGTGGCTTCAGCTAATGGTGGAGTAACTAAAGGATCAAATTCTTTCTACAATTTGGAGATGAAAAAAACAAATATCAATACATATAATTTCAAGAAGAGATGTAACATAAAATGGGGAGGGAGATGTTCACTGTTAGCCACCATTTTTTCCGGCGCCAAAGAAATGACAAAATATTGATGGTTAGGTTAAGGAAAGGGAAGAAGATGGTGGGGGTTGAAAAGTCAATTTTTAAATTTATTTATAAAAAGGAGTCTTTTTTTTCTGAAAAAAATTGTAGCATTTTGACACGTGGCGTTCACGCATTGGTGTGTGAAAATCACTTCTCTTTTTAAATTGGGTATTGACCGAAAAATGAGGTAATAGTATTAATTCAGAATTGTTCAAAAGAAAACTAGAACCCCGCAAAATTAAAGTATATTCTTCAAAACAAAGTATAAGTTCAGGAAGATAACTATATATTATCTCTTTAATAAATACACAATGTATATCCAAATATAAACTGTCATAAGCAAACTGTAGTTAATTATTAACCCTTTGATCGCCTCTCTTCTTCTTTTTTTCTCACTATATTTTTCTTTGATTTATAAAAAAATAAGATTCTTTTTATTGACATGCTAATTTAGTATTGGTACGCGTTTATATATAGTAAACAATTCGAATACAAATTAATGTATCTTGTTATTTCTTCAGTCCTTTTGACATTAGCTTTCGCTATTTCAAGAGTTTGCTGAGTTTCTTGTGGATTAAAAAGAAAATTGATCTATGATTAATTTCGTAACAAATCAAATAAAAAGAAATTTCTATTTGTAACTCGTAAAAAAAAGTATATCTTGTTATCTCGTTCATAAGAGGAGAGAATCACGAGACTAGCTAATAGCCATCGTCTATTTATTTTTTTAAAATAAAATAGTGATGATAATTGGAATATGATTTTCCACAGTATTAAAATATTTGAAAAATACAAAATCTTTTTTATACTTTTAGATCTTCTGCAAGTAATTAATATTATTAAACTTTCATCAATCATTCAACTAAACGTGATTTATTATCACAAAACTGTAGGCCATTAACTTTAAAAAATTAGCCTCCAAGATCTCGATTATTGTACACCAAAAAGAGCAAATAAAGAAAAAAAAAAAACTCAGCTTTTCTTCTTTCTTTTTTTAAAATTCTTCTTTCTGGGTTCATAATTCAGGCAATTCTAGCAACAACTCACTGGATCTTGAAAAAAGATCATCCCAAAACCAATTATCATCTAAGCTTGAATTAATCTGGTAATTTTCCTCCAGTAATGACAAATTAAGATTGTTGTCATTATTACTACTGTTATCGACCGGTGCCCATAGTACCTCGGACCAAAAATCGTCATCAACTTGTTCAAGCAAATTATCCAACATTATTTGATCTCTCGACTGGGAACTCGTTGCAGTTGTGTTTGAACATGAATCTTCACTCGATGATGATGTTGACGACGATGAAAGTACGGACGAACTTGGTTGTTGCTGAATCTTGATATTTGTTTTAGGACTCGATATTTCGGAATTATCTTTAGAATTCTCGGACTCCATATGTATGTCCAAAATTTCCTCGGATTTTGATTTTTCCGTTGATGTTTCTTCTTGTATATCCGGAGTTTCTTGAGGCTGAGATTTTCCTATTTTCTTCTTCAGACGAGTATGCCAAATATTTTTTATTTCGTTGTCTGTTCTTCCTGGTAATCTCGCAGCAATCGCGGACCACCTAGGGAGGGCAACAAAATTTAGTTGGACTAATTTGTTAAGATATTCCAACAAATAATTTTTATATATTCAATAAATTTTCTAATATAAATATAAAATTTACATAAAAATTATTAAATTCTCATATATAAATTCGCACCCGATACGTTAGATCCGCCCAATTAACTCTTATTAAGAATTTTTTGTTTTAGCTCGTACATTCTTCATCACCCACATCTTCTATTATTTCATTTGTCGTGTACTAGGAAAAAATTAGGGCAAAAAAAAAAAAATTTTAATTATTAAAAAAAAAAAGAAAAAACAAACCTGTTTCCAAGAACTTGATGCAACTTGATAATGGTGTCTTCTTCTTCAGAAGTGAAGTTTCCTCTCTTAATATCAGGTCTCAAGTAATTCGTCCATCGGAGGCGACAACTCTTTCCGCACCTCAAAAGACCTGAAAATAAAGCACAATGTGGCTGTTGTAACAACCACATCTATTCATCTCTGGGTTTCGTCCCACGGACGAAATCCAGTAATAATAAATGACAACGACCTAAAATTAGTACCTGCAAGTTTGGGAAGTGCACGCCAATTTGGGTGGCCATTTTTATTAATGTAATTGATGAGTAAATCATCTTCTTCTTTGCTCCATGGACCTCTTTTCAATCCCAGTTTCTCACAACAAGGAGATCTGCCCATTTTGTTTTTTTTTTAAATCTCTCCTCTCTATAGATTTGTTCTGTTTATTTTTTTTTTGTGTTTATTTTTTCACTTGGAAACTTGAAGCTAATATATAATAGTGGGAAGATATGGCAGATTGGAAGTGATATAAAATTGTATAGTGGTATAGTAAAACAAAACAAAAAAAAAAAGCACATGATTCTTTTGTGCGTTGACGACGTACGTGACAATAGTTGTCTTCCAAATTGGTTAATTAATTAATTAAAATATTGGATTCCGCCATCTTTTTAATTATTTTAATATATTTTTGATTGTAAATATTATTACTCCATTATTAATAAGTATCAGGACGACAACAAAATCCTATTGGAACTCATATTTCAATTTATAGCTTGTTGAGAATTCGTTAAATTTAATTTTTCACTTCACATATTATAAAATTTAAAAAATATTTTATTACATTTTGTATATTTTTAATTTGAGATGACAAGATTTAAAAATTTATTTATTTTTTCAAACTCTCGTGACAAATCAAAGAGAGACAAACAAATTAAAACAGAGAATGTATTACATACCGTCAAACTTTTATATAACAATGTCATTTCGAATATTTTTTTAACTATTATGAGAACATATAACATAGCATAAATATAGAAATCTATTTCAACGAAAAATTTTGCTGTTATAGTGAAATTGTGTTGTTATATTAGAGGATGATCTTTATAAATAGGTCTGATTAGATATATCTAAGTGGAAAATTAAATTTTTATATATATATAATAGATATTGGATCACTTTAATATTTCATGTGGTTCTCGCTCATACCTGATACCCACTTTGAGGACCAGCTAATCTGAATATGCGCGACAAAAGACCAATTAAATAGAAAAAAAACGTTTTTTACCAAGATTTTTCTCTTCTCAAGTTCGAATGAAACTTTTAATTGTCAACAGAAGGATTTTATCCAATTCGCTTGTTGAAGTAGTAGCTTACTTTTATTTGATTTCCCGCTAGATGTTCGGTACATATATTAAAATCCTGGCTAATTCGAATCACATATGATAGGACTTATTATGAGAACAACACTTTCAATAAAATTTAAACTTTTAATTAAAATGAAGAAAAATATCCACTCTATTACCATTTACCACTCATGTCAATGCAATAGTAATTTATTCTCTTTTTTTTTTCAACTATTAGTTCAAAAATTATTTGTGTCTTTTGTACTATGAAATCATTAATATTCTGTATTTATTTTGAACAGTATATGAACAAAGGAAAAAGGGGATACCTTGACGTGAAACATGTAGCAGCAGACAGTAGTTGTGGTAATTATTGGGAGTAATTAAAGGGGGAGCTTATTTAACACGTGATATATGAAGTACAAAGATTTCCCATGTTTGTGGTCCCATTTTTACACATCAAAAGTTTACTGAAAAGTCCCCGTCGCATTGCCTAATGAAATTTAAGTTATATGGAAAAGGCAAGGGTATTTTGGGTATATTTTTTTTTGAATAATTATAAAATTATATTGAATATATTATTATATATTAATTATAATATTAAAAATAAAAATGTACGTGTTAGGAAATGGGAAGTCGCGACTAGTTAAGATCGTCAATAAATAAGTGGGTCCTTCACGGGCCCAAGGATCCAATGTTCGCCACGCCCTAAAGTTTCGTCTTTTTCCGTAATTAACTTATGCATCGCACACATGTTTCACATTGAAATATTTAATTTAAATATCTTCCTATAAAATGAAATTAATACATTTAATTAAAAAGAATGTATAATAAAAAACTTCATTTATTAAAATTTAAATTTATTAAATTGAGAAATTATGATGGATAATTAATTAGTGTTACACCCCATAAGTTTCTAGGGTTTAGTCGGCCTATTCGTATATTGGTTGAGAGTTTTAGGCGCATGGCGTGCCTGCAGACAGCCATACAGATTATCCCAGAAGCGAGTAGCATTAGCGTTAGGCCCTGAAGGCCAGATACACTCTCTTTATACAGATAGATTGATGTGTCAGTATAGCACCTGAGTTGGGGTTGCCCTCAGTTAGAAGCCTTCCATGACCGCCCCAAGGTTAATAGCTGTGTCGACTCGCCCGCCAGGGGCGAGGATATGTCGCTCTACGGAGCGGCATGCCGTCCGCAAGGGACGAAGATGGGGATCCAGATCCTCATATTGCCATGGTTGGCCTTATACACACCCCCGCCGAGCGTTTACGCCCGCGGTGTAGATATCAGGAGTCCTCGGAACTCAGACTCAGACACAACTACAGTTCAGGGGCCAAGCGGGCGCAGTGGTAGACCCAGGGGACCGGTAGGTTGGCTAAAGTACCAGTAGAGTTGTAGACACCTCAGTAGGGGTATATAGATTGAGATGTGCCCGCCAGAAATTATGGGGGCCTGAGCGAGTTATTATGTGCTGATTATACCTCTCGGCTTATGGGGGCCAGGTGGGGTTCTTGTATGAATTCTTGTCTACTAGTTGTAGTGTACAAATGTGTGAGTATGCAGTTTTAACTTATGTACATGTAGTGTCAGTTAGATGCAGATTACGAATCAGCAAGCGTACAGGTTACTATTTCGGCTCTTCTTTTTATTTACTTCTAGTCCTATTCAGCTTATCTATTGCCTTACATATTCGGTACATATTATACTGACGCCCTTCCCGGGGCTCTACATTACTTGCCTGCAGATATAGATAGACGAGGAGCAGGTCCCTCATAGTTTCAGTCAGCCATACAGAACCGTTAGCTCCCTTCTTCCGGGGCTGGTGTGATAGATTTTATTCCTTTTGTTTGTACAGTATGGGTAGGGTCCCGACCATCTTATTACTCCTAGAGGCTTGCAGATTATGTTACTCCCTTGTGGTTAGATGATATCGACCATGTGGAGCCCATAAGTGCTTTAGATGATGTGTGTTGGCCGTGTGGGGCCCTGTTTAGTTGTTGATTGGCGGCCTTGTCAGTCCGCATACAACTCCCTATGATTTTTTTGTCTTTGGTTAGCTGTTTATTTTCAAAAGGGCTATAGGCCTTGTCGGTCGGAGGTTGTATTTACAGCCACTATATAGCCCGTTGTTTTCTTTATTCCAGAGTTAGAGTCAGCCCTTCACCAAAGGTGCTTAGGCTTAGTCAGCTCAGCAGTTCAGGTGTTAGTAGGGTACCAGGTGCCAGTCATGCCTCCCAAGGTGGGGCGTGACAAACTTGGTATCAGAGCAGGTCGTATCCCAGGGAGTCTGCAAGCTGTGCTAAGTAGAGTCTTGTCTATGGATGTGCTGTGCATCACATACTATAGGCAGGAGGCTGCAAGGCATGATAGGATGGTTACTCTTTCTTCTTCTCAGATCGTGCTATAGAGCAAAGTTGTATAGGGTTAAGTCCCTAAGTTTTCCTTGTTATGTCTGTTTAGGGTAATGTTTAATATAAGACAGACACAAGCCAGTTGCAAGATAACTATAGCGGCAGGAGGAGGTATCGCTAAGATGCTACAGTTGGGAGATAGTCAGCCTAAGGAAGGAAGCGGACGTCCTTGATCTCCCCAATACTCTCCCGAGGTACCAGGAACCTCACACTGTGACACATCTACCAGCACCCTCCCCAGTTCATTTTTATAACTTTAGAGTAGGAAGTCAAGAGTATAGTGTATATACGAGTCGACTTATCTATTAGATATACAAGATCTGGTCAAGACGACAGTTAATATTAGATTACATGATGGATGTGAGAAAGAGAGGGAAATGTAGGATTCCCACCTTCATCCTTTCGAATGTTGTACAGTTCCATATTCCCGTTTTATTGCAGTAAGAAAGGGCTATTCCTACCTCATAGATTTGTTTCCAGTATAGCAAAGGGCGTAAGAATTGAGGCGATGTTGCCCGGAGTAAATAGTAAGCGAAGGTTGGATTTGTTGACTCCAGAAAGTGTTCGGAAAGAGTTGGGAGCCCCAATGTTTATGTAAGTTATCCAGACCTTCACGGTAATAAGTCAGAAGAGCGGGTAAGATTACCAGCTTACTCGAAGTGTGTGTAAGAAATCCATCAGTGATAAACTCCCAGTAATAGTCAAGTTCAAGTCAGAAAAAGGCTGAATCCGCCATAGCATGCTAATGACGGCAGGATATGCCTGCAAGATAATGGTTATGATCTTAGTTTGTGATATCAAAAGACAGGGAGGTCATATGAATAAAATGGGTCTGACTGCAGGCCAGAAGAAGTATAGGTCGAAACCTGTCCTGTAACTTTATTGACAGTGTAGGGAAAGTACCATGAACCCCAGAGCTCCTGAAGGAAGGTAATGGGAAAAGCACGAATACCGGATTTTGGGGAAAATTAGAATCACCACCAGGTTGGTAGAACATCGCATATTAAGGACTAAGCCTCAGGCTAACAACTAAGAGACAGTAAGGTTGTAGCCTAGAATGTTGCGGTACGCCCGCCTAAGGGGAAGGTAAGAGAGTGCCGACACGGAGACTCTAGTCTAGTGCAGCTTGGAAACAAGGCCCAACAGACAGTTACGGGCCTTCAATATAACAACAAGCAAGGTCACAAGGTCCGGATGTTGACCTCACATTCTAAGGGCGGCGAACTTCAAATAGCAGACCATAGCTAAGGTGCATGTGTTCGTTGCTCCCAAAATTTAACGAAAATGCAATGAAATGGTACGAGAGGGCAGGAGATATTATTAAATTATAGAAGCAGAGCCCCAGTGAGAGGCTAGAAAAGGTGAAATAGCAGGAACCAAGTTATCCAATATAAGAGATGGTCGTGTCTGCAAGGGAGCGGAGAGTAGTTAATATGAATACAGTCACAGGGTTATCTCACACCAGGTGTAGCCTGACCTCATTTGAGTTAGTATAATAAGACCAATGAGGTCCATTCGTGCCTCGCCAGATGAAATTATGTCGCCATTAAGACTTATGTCAGGTTAAATACCCCAGAAGTAGATGGAGTGCATGGAGCCCCAGTGTTTGATAAACTCCGACAGAGGGGCGCAATCTACGACTAAATTTTAGAAAAGGATGTTAGAACAGACGGTGACATATGTTAACTTAATCACGGTTCCTCGTACCCCAACTGGTAGCTGAGTAGAATATACAACTCAGACTCTCGAGGCCCACTATAAATGGAAGTGGAAGCTTTTGAGATGATAACTTCAGGCAGACAGAGCAAACCTGCGCATGTTAAAATGGGAAGAAGGAAAAGGTAAAGTTTATCAGGGAACGTCTGTTGACCGCTCAAAGCTGCTAGAAATCTTATGCTGATGTGCGGCGGAGAAACCTAGAGTTTAACGTGGGTGACTGGGTATTCCTGAAGGTTTCACCGATGAAGGGCGTGATGAGATTTGGTAAAAAAAAAAAGGCAAGCTCAACCCGAGGTTTATTACGCCAGATAAGTAAAAGTTCATAATAAAATATAATATACTATCACAAAGTCATTCTAAAAAAAATACAACTTAAGAATCGAACTTTAGTTCAATAAAAAGTAAAATTAAATATGATTTATAGTGTACTACTCTTTAATATAATTCTTCCACATAATATGGACAAAGGTTGACAAACTATTTATGTCCACTATAATAGTTGACAAAGATTGTTTACGTTTATTAAATAAATAGTTGATAAATATAGTTAGTAATATGCAAAATGGTGGATTTTTTTTGATAAAATATAAACTTGTCGGTTAAATTTTACATTTGAAAAATCTCATCTCATGATTTGAAATCCTAAATCAAGTTTTTTGAAAAATTTGAGATTTCATCTCGTGATTTTTGAAATTATGAGATGAATAACACGTTCAAGTGCCAATTTCATCTCATAATTTTAAATCACGACATGAAATTGCATGTCCAAATGCCTACTTAAATAAAGTTCTTTTTGAATAGAAACCTTGTTCCCGGGTAACATGAAAAGAAAGACCAATATGTTTATATATAGAAGTACTTCTTTTAACTCATAAAAAGTTGAGAAGAAAGTTTCTCTCGAATCGTTGTCATCGTTTGACTTCGCTTTTAAAATTTAAATTTGGATTCAGTCAAATTTATTTTTTATTTTCATTTTTTAAAAGTTATATATATATATATATATGATAAGTAGAACAACTTAACTATGATTGTGTATTTTGATAAGTGTATTAGTGAATGCCTTTCAGCTGTGTATGCATACCAGGAAATGCAGGGAATAATTATATTTTTTTTTGTAAAAAAAAAAAACCTGTATCTTTTGGCATCGCACAGAATTTTGCAAAATATTTTTCAACAATTATTTCAAAAAGTCAAGATCTTTTTGAATAGACATTAAATCTGTTTTAGAATAGTTTTCGCAATATTTGAACTTAAAATTTCGGCTAAAAATAGAGAGATATTACTTCTGTTCTTGTATTGAAATTTGAACAACTTTTCTCTTAAGATAAAAATTAAGCTTTGTTTAATTTGATATTGCTTTTAAGCTTGACGAAGTTGCAAGTGACTGAGGTATCATTATTTTTGAGATACGTAACGTGATCTTGGATATTTTCAATTAAAGCTTTTATTTTTCTTTATCAATCTATTTTAATTTTTTGAATTACTAGTTTAAACATAATTTACAAACAAATTTGCGTATATTCTAATTTTTTTTCAAATCTCGATTATAAAATTATATGAAGTATATTTTTATAATTATATGACGTTATTTATTTAAATAAAAATAAATTAAAAATTAAATACCTTGAATCGTTTTAATTTTATTAAACACTATTTACTTTAAAATAGAAAAAATTACCACTTTTTGATGATTTTTTTTTCTTTTTTAGTGTAAATAAAATTCTTCCGCACAAATGGCAATGTTACATTCGCATATCGTACAATTTTCTGACAAAATGTTCAGAATCTTAAAAGTATATTCCTTTCGAAACTAAAGTCACAAATTATCTTATAAAGTGATTTATATATTTTAATTTAATAAAATTATTCAAATTCATATATTTATTTTGTAAAATATTGCTATAGATTCCTTTCATAAGTGAGAAAAAAATATCCAAAATAGTCTCTTAAATTCGAAATTTGAATTAAAATGGTCCTTATTTTTTAACATAAGACACTAATAACACTTTAACTATTTTAATATATATTTTTTACAATAATTTCATAATATAGATTTTAAAAAAAATAAAAAGAATCATATTATTTTTAGAAAATTAACACTTAGAATTACTATTTTCTTTATTAAGCTTTAAACTTTGCACGCCTCTTAAATCGGACAAGATAATTAAAATGCTGGGCCAATAAATGCGACAAAGCAGATTATTGCATGTGCGTGAATTTATTGGAATCCAGTATCACCACAATAAAAAATTTATTATTTCTGTGTTTTTTTAAAAAAATTTTGTATGCCTCGTGTAGAAAAGGTACTTTATTATTTTTTTTTAATTCAATAATTCAGTAATAATAATTGAGGTAGATTTTAAAGTTGGGAGAAGTACTGATATACTGGCCATACACGTGGAAATAAATTGGAGTTTTAGAAGAACGATTTTGAGCCGTGAATATTGTGCAAGTATAGAAAAAAAAAATCTTTTTAAGATATACAACCAATTGATATAACCATTTATGAGGTGATTTTTAGTTTTTATCACGATTAAAATAATTTTTTCAGATCTTATAAAGTAATTTATAAAATTAATTCTCTGTCATTTTGCTAATAATTAAGGTTCTTGTCTTTATCAGACTTGTCTAAAATATGTGTTTTGTTTTACTGGTGAAAGCTTTCCGACGTATTATATTTTTTATAAAGGAAAAGAGTAAAGAAAATAAGAACTACGCTAGATGAGTTAGATTTACTTCTGAACTTTGTGAAGCCCCGAAGATTTTACTTATCTTAGCCATCATCAATCATCACTATCATAATTGATTCTCTTTACTTTCACCCCAACGACATTTATAGAAAAAACATACAAACATTCACCCAATTCAAGTATTCTTTCTTTCACCCTTCATCTTTATTATTTTTTCTGTCACAATTTTACTTTTGCGGAAAAATTATATATCGGCTCATATCCACTATAACTCTATCTTGACTGGTATAATATTGTTGCATTAGAGGCTAAATATTGTATCTCTAGGTTTGTGGTGCGATTCTTTGTTGATTAAGTTTTATTTGGGATGATACAAGGCTTGATCGATTAATTTGAATTTTTGAAAAATTCACACCTTTCTATTAAAGGTTTTAAATATTGAAGAAAATAATGTTGTTATAATTGTGTGACCCTCTTCTTAGAGTTTAAAGATAAATTTGAATTAGAATTTAAAAATAAATTTATTATTTTTTATTAATATTATATACGATGCATCTTAATCACAAATTAATGTTAGTAATTAAAAACGTGATAAACATTGATAAAAGTGGTCCATAATTTATAGGCATAATTGTTCCAGCTAGCTAGGGTCGAGCCATTTGTTTATTTCTTCTTTTCTGCATTGATGAAGATAATATCAAGGGGGAATTCAGGATATCGGATGCGGACTTTTGTAAAACAAGTAATTTTTATATAAATTTTATAAATTTAAAATGCTAAATTTATCTTCTTATAGCTAATCTTATTCTATGTTATTTTATTGGCTAAATATAATTCTATACATATCTCTTTTTTCAATGGTTAGTTACCTATTATGATCTTTTTAAATTAAAATCATACGTCACCTGACATTATTAGTAAGGTAAATGATACGCGCCACCACCTTACCATCAAATCTTATTTTCTAGAAATTACTATATTCAAAAACAATTTTTTATTTTTTTTCTTTCAAATTTTGTATTCAAAGGTTTTTGCCTTTCAATTAATAATATTTGATATATAAATCCCTAATCTAACTTAAAATTCTTCAAAAAGTACAATCTTTAATAAATATTAAAACCCAGCATCAAATGTAAATGAGGTGAAATATTTTAAAATAGAAAATTGATATTAAATTTATATTATTAATTAAATATTAAATTTTAATTTAAAATGTTTTATCTTATTTTATTTACAGTGCTCTTTCATAACTAATTTCATTAATTGTAGTACTATCTAGGTTCTAACCACTTGTTTTGTTGTTTTCCCTCCTTTTTATGCATATAGGAAGATAATTACTACAGTAAAATAATAAAAATAATGGAAAAGGAGAAACTCTGCAAACACATTCAAAATGTGAATCAAATACTGACATTATAGTGAATTGTTTTTTATAAAAAAAAAAGATAAATAAATATGGGTCATATTAGATTGAATTTAAATAAATATATTATATTTTAGATTTAAAAAGTAATTCAATGAGTTAAGCTCAACCCAAATGAAGGGGGTATTTTTTTATATTTAATGATGTATTAGAGAATTTTAATTTTTGCTAATGATTATGTTTAAAATGTTATTTTGTAAAGTTTAGAATATTTAAAGATGTATTTTTTAAATTAGATTTAAGATAATGTCAGTGAATCTATTAAAAAATTAAAGGCAAAAATTGGGTCAAGTTAGACGGGTTAAGTTATGATATGTTATTCGATCTATTTTAACCCAAGTCGTTTTAGCTCAAACAAATTTTGACTGGATTGAGTCTTGACCTATTTTGATCAGCCTAAATTGTCCCAACCCGTCCAATTATCACCCTTATCATGAAGTCTCTCTATAGTGACGTTGTTTGTCCGAATATTTTTTTGACTATTACAACGATATATTTTCTATACTAATGTATCGTATAAAATAACATAAAAAATTAGCATAAAAAAATTTTATTGTTATAATTAGATGTTATTATAGAGTATAACTATTATATAAAGGCTCAAAGGCCTAATTGAATGTGATTCCGACTCTTAAGATTATTAATATCAAGCTTATAATATTTCTTAAATTGTAGGTCCAACTCAAATATTTATTGTAATTTTATAAATATTAATGTTAATCACAAATTAATGTTAGTAATTAAAAACGTGATAAACATTGATAAAAGTGGTCCATAATTTATAGGCATAATTGTTCCAGCTTAGCTAGGGTCGAGCCATTTGTTTATTTCTTCTTTTCTTGATGAAGATAATATCAAGGGCGAATTCAGGATATCGGATGCGGATTTTTGTAAATCGAGTAATTTTTATATAAATTTTATAAATTTAAAAGGCTAAATTTATCTCTTTATTTTGATTTATTAGCTAATTTTATTCTTTTCTATTTTATTAGCTAAATATAACTCTATACATATCTCTTTTTTCAATGATTAGTTATCTATCATGACCTTTTAAATTAAAATCACACGTAACCTGACATTATTAGTAAAGTAAATGATACGTGCCACCACCTTACCATCAAATCTTATTTTCTAGAAATTACTATATTCAAAAACAGTTTTTAAATTTTTTTTCTTTTTCAATTAGTAATATTTGATATATAAATCCCTAATCTAACTTAAAATTCCTCAAAAAGTACAATCTTTAATAAATATTAAAACCCAGCATCAAATGTAAATGAGGTGAAATATTTTAAAATAGAAAATTGATATTAAATTTATATTATTAATTAAATATAATATAAATTAAATATTAAAGTTTATGTAACAGCCCAGGTCGCCGCTTGTAGATATTGTCCGCTTTGGGGCTCGCCCCTCACGGTTTTAAAATGCGTCTACAATGTAGAGGTATCCAAGCACTTATAAAGCACTCTTCGTTCCCCTCCACCACCGATGTGGGATTTGCCTAAGTAAACCAGGCGTTACGTATCGCCGTCCCTGGTTACCCCCCGTAGGGACTCAGCGTCCTCGCTGAGGTTTGCCCCACCACCGGCCGGCACCGGCTCTGATACCACTGTAATAGCCCAGGTCGCCGCTTGTAGATATTGTCCGCTTTGGGGCTCGCCCCTCACGGTTTTAAAACGCGTCTACAATGTAGAGGTATCCAAGCACTTATAAAGCACTCTTCGTTCCTCTCCACCACCGATGTGGGATTTGCCTAAGTAAACCAGGCGTTACGTATCGCCGTCCCTGGTAAATGTTATACCCCGTAGAATTCCCGGCACTTAGATGACCTATTCCCACGTTGGTTAAGCATATTTGAAGGCCATACGTGTTGGAGAAAGGCCCGGGAAAAGATCGGACGAGAAGCCTGTCGAACCATCGCGGAAGGAGCCGAGGCAGAGCCCCTCCGCGATGGCAGCGTGTCACGGAGGAGGAGCCTCCGCGATGGCAGCGTGTCACGGAGGAGGAGCCTCCGCGTTGGCTCCGTGACACGTTGGCCTTGTCCAGGCCCAAGTATATAAAGCCCCACTTCGGTTTTAAATGATAAAAACTTATATATATTTCCAGAGAAAGCAGCAAAACAGAGGAGGACGAAGAGGGAATATATATTATCGCTCGATTACGCTGCTAAACGCTGCCCAAACTCAAATTAACTCCAGATACGGGGGTATTTAGCGACAGAGAGCATTCCTACGGATTCAGTTTCGCGAAATACGGCCGACGAATCGTCGAGCCACCGAGCCAAGGTAAGTGGAATTACTCTAAATTAGTGTCTATGTGTTCCTAGCTGTGAAGTGAATATTTCTCCCTTCTGGGCCATTGAAAAATAGCGAGTTTCTGGCCGTCTTTCGATAAGCCTAAGTTTAGGCTATAAACTATATCGAAAGTGACGTTGCCTTTTGAAATAAAGTTGTATTTAGTGTTAATTGATATGTTTATGGATGCAGTTGGGAGAAAACAGTTGAAGTACCGGCCGAGCCCCGTCCGACAGACGAATAATTCAAGGATAAGGTAGGTAAAGTTAAGTTTCCTCGGCAAGTTGAGTGACATTGAAGCAGTGTAGTAATTTACAAACCAGTAGAAGGTTCAGAAATTGATTATTGTATTATTTTGAACATTGGTGCAATATGAGCAGTTTTGGGCCGTAACGTGTACGATACCTATCCGTATGATATAGATTCGAATATAAATGATTAAGATTGGCCGTATATTCAGTATGTGATATAATATGCCCTGCCAAGATATTGTTGTGTTTAGCTGAAACCTCGCAAGGTAGTACAACATCAGTAAAGCATTCCAGATATAGAATAGTAACTGTATATGGTTTAGAAAGCATGTTAGAAATAGGAAATCATGTTAATACAAAAACCTAGTGAACAGCATAGCCTTCAGCAGAAACACCCGCTTGTATAGCCTTTGCCCCAGTACAGTTAGACAGGGAACTATATTCATATTTATACTTACCTGTCTCAGCATGTATCAGACACCTACAGATTGCTATTATTAGCCCAGTACATGATTTATATAATACCTTACGCCTATTAGTTTTGGCTTATGAGATACACAGACAGCATGATTAGTCGAGACCATTGTATTGATTGGGGTTGGGTTACCTAGCATCCCTGACCGCCCAGGGTTAATAGCTGTATCGACTCGTCCGCCAGAGGACGAGGATACGTCACTCTACGGAGTGATATGCCGTCCCGCCAGGGGACGAAGATGGGATGCCAGTTTCCCCATATTGTGCCTTGGTCGGCCCTTATACACCCCCGTCGAGCGGGTACGCCCGGGGTGTTGATTTAGAGTCCTTCGGACTCAGGTACAGTTATAGTCAGGGGCTCAGCGAGCCCAAGTGCATACCCAGGGACCGGCAGGATGCTTACAGCCACTATAGGAGATGGGATGACCGGGGTAGGGGTATAGATTCTGTGTTGATTGTACCTCCCGGCTTATGGGGGCCGGGTAAGGTTGTGTATGCCATGTTATGTTGTGTATGTTATGCTATATTACAGTAGACACGAGCAGATTAGTAGTAGAATGATACATCTCCAGGTATGATTCCTACTCCCTTCAGTATAAGTAAGAACAGGTACGATATACACCATCAGACAGTTAAGTTATTCCTCCTACTTCAGCTTCTTCAGTCATATTATTGCTTTCAGATGTTGTTTTCAGTTATATTATTTCAGTTGCTTTACATACTCAGTACCAGCGGTACTGACGCCCGGTGGGGCGCTGCATTACTTGCCTGCAGGTACTCTTAGACGAGCAGGCGATTCTACGTGACTCCCTGTCAGCGGTTGAGTATTCAGCTCCAGTCATCCGGAGGCTGAATTCCAGAGGTGTAGTTCAGTTTCTTTTGTTGTATATAGTACGGGTAGGTCGGGGCCCTGTCCCGACCAGTTCTATTACTATTCCTAGAGGCTTGCAGTCTGTTTATATTCCTTGTGGTCAGATGAGCCGGTCGTGAGAGGCCGTGCAGTTGTATAGTTGTTAGCATTCCTTCCTTTTTTTTACTTTGGCCGTGTAGGGCCATAGTTTACCAGTAGTGGTGACCTTGCCGGTCACGTAGTTCTTTTTATGCTTTATGATTGAGTTGCAGATAACTAGACAGCATGGTGGCCTTGTCGGCCCGCATAGGTTCCCCTGAATTAGTATGTTTCTGGTCAGCTGCTAGTACAGGTACAGAAGGCTATAGACCAATGGGCCGGGGGCTGTATTTACAGTTGTTATATAGCCCTTTGTTTCCAGAAATACGAGTTAGAGCCAGCCAGGCACCAGATGTGCCCAGGCTTAACAGTCCGGCAGGTCAGGTCCTAGTAGGGCACCAGGTGCCAGTCATACCCCCCAAGGCGGGGTGTGACAAACTTGGTATCAGAGCAGGTCGTATCCGAGGGAGTCTGCAAGCCGTGCTAAGTAGAGTCTTGTCTATGGATGTGTTGTGCACCACATACTATAGGCAGGAGGCTACGAGGCATGATATGATGGTTACCTTTCCATCTCAGTCAGTCGTGCTTTAGAGCGGTACAGTATAGGGTTGAGTCCCTGAAAACTCACCGCATTCTTTGATTACAGATACAAAGGCAGATCAGCATTTCCCTACCACAGGCAGAAGATCATAGATAGCAACAGAAAAGAACCTCAGTCAATTACGTGATAATTACAGCAGCAGGAAGGGGTATCAGAGACCTCCCAGCGTGATACCTTTATTGGCATTATTCCTAGTATACGTTGATAACGTCGGAATAGGGAGTCAGAAGTATAATGTGCATATGAGTAGATTTATTTATTAGCTATACAGAATTTGATTAAGATTACAGATAAGGTCAGACCACCAGGTAAGTACGAAAACGAGCGGGAAATGCAGGAATCCCAAATACATTTCTTTTTGGGATGGTACAGTTAAATGCTTTTATTTATTGCAATAAGAAAAGGGCTATTCCCACCTCCTGATTTTGATGCCAGTATAGTAAAGGAGCATGAGACTTGAGAGGAGGTTGCCAAATCATGCAGTTAGTAAAGATGGGTTGATTGATCCTAGTAAGTAGTAGAAAATATAGAGAGCCCTTATGATTACGTAAGTTGTGCAGACCTTTATGATAACAAGTCAGTAAAGAAAGTAAGACTGTTAGCTTACCCGAAGTAGGGGTAACAGACCTGCTAGTGATGAATGCCTAATAATAGTCAAGTTTGAGTCAGAAGAAGGCCAAGCCCGCCATATACGCCAGAAGAAGTATAGGCCGGGACTTGATCAGTAATCTCATTAGTAACGAAAGGCAGGTACCTTGAACCCTAGAGTTCAGTTTAAGAAAGATGAGAGGGAGAAGCAGGAATGTCAGATCTGGTGGGGAAATTAGAACTACCCCGGACTGATAAAGCATCGTATTAAGGATTAAGCTTCGGGCTGACAGTAGGATTGCGGTTCAGAATACCGCAGTATGTCCACTATGGAAAAGTTAAGAAGTCACCGATACAACAATTCTAATCTAGTGTAGCCTAGAGATTATGATAAGGCCCAGCAGATAGTCATGGGCTCTCAGTATATGCCTAGTAAGGCTACAGGATTCGAACGTCGACCCCACATCGCAAGAGTGGCGAATTTCAAACAGCAGACAATAACTAGAATGTTTATGATGTTACTTCCAGAATGGGGTGACCATACAATGAAATGATAAGTCAGGACAGGAGATGTTATTGGGTCGTAAGAAGCAATGTGTCATGTATGCTACGAGATTTAGCAGAGCATGTCAGAAATTATGTATTACCACAGAACTCAGTACATATTGTACGTAGTTATTGATATGTATAGATATACAGATAATAGATATGTTGTGAGTGGCTGCCTATAAGGGCTACAATCACAGATGTTGATTAGTAATAGAAAGTCTATACAGATTGCATTACAGGACACCCTTTTTTTTTTTTTGCCAAAAAAAAAAAGGGAAGAAAGAAAAGAAGAAGAGAAAGGGCGGATTAAGTGTGAGTTACGTATGAAGTCATAGAAACTATCTCAGTTCTCAGTTATTAAGTTGATAGATTCATGTGTTGTTGTCGGATCTAGGCTCTAGGAGCTTACCAGAATTAATGGCCTAAAACAGATGGCTAGATAATAAGGGCGCAGTTAGATGGTCTATCGACCAACTAGCGCCTGCATTAGCAGGGAGGCATCCCTACAGATCGGTGATAGTAGTGCATGTGCCAGAACCAGGATTAGAGGCCGAATAGGCAAATTTCAGAGATTAGCAATATCAGAATTGTTCTAGCATGTTAAGTGGTCATACGTCGTTTTTCCAGCCTTATAGGCGACAGTCGGCCTTAGTCAATCTAGCAGTTGTTATATAGAACACCCCATAAGTTAGCCGGCCGTCCCGGTCAGAATACCCGTGGGTACCCCAAGGAAGGGTCCACACCAGCAGTCAGCGATAGACTAGTATTTCAGTTGGTTTTCGTAAGGTATTTAGATACAGAGCCCTAGCAGAGGGCCAGTATTTACAGAATAGCTCATAAGACCGAGAATTCCCCAGAATAGCCGTATAAATCCAAGTGGATACACAAGACGTAAGAAATTAATAGTACCCTGCTAGCACAGTGTTTATTAAGGCTAGGGGAGCAGTAAACTCCCCGTGGAGATCCAGAGATTGATCGCCTAGGAGTAAGTTGATTAAGTCCAGCCTTACAATGGTTTAAGCAAATAATAGAGCAACTAGATGCCCACGAGTTGGCGGTGATGCACAAACTATAAGTACTCAAGTAGTACAGTTAGGGCATTACTAGACTACCGTCACATTCGGGTCATTCAACCCGACTATTCAGTTATTTAAGGTGATGTAGCCAGATCATTAGAGGTCATGGTCAGTATTAGGACCCTCTGATCAGATAAAGGCACAAGGTGCGCAGACAGTCGTTCAGGTTATCCCAGCAACGAGTAGCCTTTGCATACGACCAGAAGGCCAGATAAGCTCTGTCCATACCGGTAGATTATTTGTTAGATTCTCCGGTATAATAAACCAGTATGACCGTCAGTTATATGTCAAATTTGTAAATGCGAATTTTGATTGAGTTCAGTAGCCTTTGGTCACATGGTGTCGGAGGCTGGTGTACAAATAGATACACAGGAAAATTGAAGTAGTGAAGACATAGCCTAGACCTACCACTCCGATCGAAGTACGTAGTCCCTACAGTTAGCCGGGTACTGCGGAGGGTTTGTGGAAGGATTTTCCACCTTAGCAGCACCTCTGACTAAGTTGGCACAAAAGGCAGCGAAGTTCCAGTAGACTGAGGCGTGTAAGCAGAACTTCCAGGAGTTAACAGCCAGGTTTAACCTCAGCCCCAGTGTTAGTATCGCCAGAAGGTACAGAGGGTTAGTGCAGCATGGTAAAGTGACAGTTTATGCTTTCAGGCAATTGAAGAAATGTGAAAAGAATTATCTTACCCACGACCTGGGTATCACCCAGTTAGCTGTAGTAGCTTATGCCTTACAAGAGCGGAAATTTTGTATCATCCAGGAAGGGCTAATATGGTAACAGACGCCCTTAGCCATAGATCTATGGGGAGTTGGCATACTTACCGCCTGAACAACGAGAATAGACCCGAGGATTCTACTAGTTAGCCGATCTAGCCGTTCGCATAGCAGAAATAAAGGATAACAAAACGATAATACAGAATATCGCAGCATTGCGGTTAGAGGTGGAAGTAAAGGAACGGCAATATAGAAACCCTAGCCAGGTTTAACTTGAACACAAGATTCAGTAAGGAGAGATGACATATTTTCAGATACCCGGGGATGAAGTGTGGCGATATAAAGGCCACGTTTGTACTCCAGATATTTTGGGGCATCGCCAGCAGTTTATGAGCGAGGTACATTACGCCCGATATTCCCTTCATCCCGATACGACAAAGAGGTACCATGACATTAAAAAGAACTCCTGGTAGCCCAGTGTCCTAGCTGCCAACAGTTGAAGGCAGAATATCAGAAACCAGGCAGGTTAGTTTAGAACATAGCTGTGCCTCTTGGGAAATGAGAAGCGGTGAATATGAATTTTGTAGCAAGATTACCCCGTACTAAACACAGACATGACTCTATATGAGTGATAAGTGACAGATTGACAAAAATTAGCTCATTTCTTACCAGTAAGAACTACTTTCTTGGCCGAAGGTTATGCTGAGTTGCATATCAGAAAGATAGTCAGATTACATGGAATACCAGTATCCATTATTTCAGACAGAGGAGCACACTTCACAGCTAGATTCTGGCAGTCATTTCAGAAGAGTTTGGGAGCGCATATTAATTTAAGCACAGCATTCTATCCTCAGACAGATGAGCAGGCTGAGCGCACAATTCAGACGCTCGAAAACATGTTGCAAGCGTGTGTGCTAGATTTCAGTAATAGCCAAAATGAGCATTTACCATTAATCGAATTTGCCTCCAGAATTAGAATCTTAGCTATGCTGAGGAAATGCATAGGAGACCCATCCAGTGTAGTCCCAGTCCAGAATATCCAGGTTACGAAAAAGCTGGCCTACAAAGAGATTCCAGTAGCTAGCCTATGCAGACAGATTCGCAGATGTGAGGACCAGATATCCTCACCCATTTAAAGTGACAGGTATGTCCGTATTATTACCCATGCAGTATCATATGATTATATGTGTATATATGAGGAAAATTGATACGTAGCCATCCAGTGAATCCTGCAGTATTATGTACAGTACCTGTATTGGACTTTTTTGCATTTCAGGTTTTGCTATAGTCCATGTTACAGGGGAAACTCTACCAAAATTTTTTTTTCTAAACAAGTAAGTTAAGTAGTCCTCTAGATGGCAGTATACATTCGAGGACGAATGTTCTTAAGGGGGGGAGAATGTTATACCCCGTAGAATTCCCGGCACTTAGATGACCTATTCCCACATTGGTTAAGCATATTTGAAGGCCATACGTGTTGGAGAAAGGCCCGGGAAAAGATCGGACGAGAAGCCTGTCGAACCATCGCGGAAGGAGCCGAGGCAGAGCCCCTCCGCGATGGCAGCGTGTCACGGAGGAGGAGCCTCCGCGTTGGCTCCGTGACACGTTGGCCTTGTCCAGGCCTAAGTATATAAAGCCCCACTTCGGTTTTAAATGATAAAAACTTATAAATATTTCGAGAGAAAGCAGCAAAACAGAGGAGGACGAAGAGGGAATATATATTATCGCTCGATTAAACTGCTAAACGCTGCCCAAACTCAAATTAACTCCAGATACGGGGGTATTTAGCGACAGAGAGCATTCCTACGGATTCAGTTTCACGAAATACGGCCGACGAATCGTCGAGCCACCGAGCCAAGGTAAATGGAATTGCTCTAAATTAGTGTCTATGTGTTCCTAGCTGTGAAGTGAATATTTCTCCCTTCTGGGCCATCTAAAAATAGCGAGTTTCTGGCCGTCTTTCGATAAGCCTAAGTTTAGGCTATAAACTATATCGAAAGTGACGTTGCCTTTTGAAATAAAGTTGTATTTAGTGTTAATTGATATGTTTATGGATGCAGTTGGGAGAAAACAGTTGAAGTACCGGCCGAGCCCCGTCCGACAGACGAATAATTCAAGGATAAGGTATGTAAAGTTAAGTTTCCTCGGCAAGTTGAGTGACATTGAAGCAGTGTAGTAATTTACAAACCAGTAGAAGGTTCAGAAATTGATTATTGTATTATTTTGAACATTGGTGCAATATGAGCAGTTTTGGGCCGTAACGTGTACGATACCTATCCGTATGATATAGATTCGAATATAAATGATTAAGATTGGCCGTATATTCAGTATGTGATATAATATGCCCTGCCAAGATATTGTTGTGTTTAGCTGAAACCTCGCAAGGTAGTACAACATCAGTAAAGCATTCCAGATATAGAATAGTAACTGTATATGGTTTAGAAAGCATGTTAGAAATAGGAAATCATGTTAATACAGAAACCTAGTGAACAGCATAGCCTTCAGCAGAAACACCCGCTTGTATAGCCTTTGCCCCAGTACAGTTAGACAGGGAACTATATTCATATTTATACTTACCTGTCTCAGCATGTATCAGACACCTACAGATTGTTATTATTAGCCCAGTACATGATTTATATAATACCTTACGCCTATTAGTTTTGGCTTATGAGATACACAGACAGCATGATTAGTCGAGACCATTGTATTGATTGGGGTTGGGTTACCTAGCATCCCTGACCGCCCAGGGTTAATAGCTGTATCGACTCGTCCGCCAGAGGACGAGGATACGTCACTCTACGGAGTGATATGCCGTCCCGCCAGGGGACGAAGATGGGATGCCAGTTTCCCCATATTGTGCCTTGGTCGGCCCTTATACACCCCCGTCGAGCGGGTACGCCCGGGGTGTTGATTTAGAGTCCTTCGGACTCAGGTACAGTTATAGTCAGGGGCTCAACGAGCCCAAGTGCATACCCAAGGACCGGCAGGATGCTTACAACCACTATAGGAGATGGGATGACCGGGGTAGGGGTATAGATTCTGTGTTGATTGTACCTCCCGGCTTATGGGGGCCGGGTAAGGTTGTGTATGCCATGTTATGTTGTGTATGTTATGCTATATTACAGTAGACACGAGCAGATTAGTAGTAGAATGATACATCTCCAGGTATGATTCCTACTCCCTTCAGTATAAGTAAGAACAGGTACGATATACACCATCAGACAGTTAAGTTATTCCTCCTACTTCAGCTTCTTCAGTCATATTATTGCTTTCAGATGTTGTTTTCAGTTATATTATTTCAGTTGCTTTACATACTCAGTACCAGCGGTACTGACGCCCGGTGGGGCGCTGCATTACTTGCCTGCAGGTACTCTTAGACGAGCAGGCGATTCTACGTGACTCCCTGTCAGCGGTTGAGTATTCAGCTCCAGTCATCCGGAGGCTGAATTCCAGAGGTGTAGTTCAGTTTCTTTTGTTGTATATAGTACGGGTAGGTCGGGGCCCTGTCCCGACCAGTTCTATTACTATTCCTAGAGGCTTGCAATCTGTTTATATTCCCTGTGGTCAGATGAGCCGGTCGTGAGAGGCCGTGCAGTTGTATAGTTGTTAGCATTCCTTCCTTTTTTTTACTTTGGCCGTGTGGGGCCATAGTTTACCAGTAGTGGTGACCTTGCCGGTCACGTAGTTCTTTTTATGCTTTATGATTGAGTTGCAGATAACTAGACAGCATGGTGGCCTTGTCGGCCCGCATAGGTTCCCCTGAATTAGTATGTTTCTGGTCAGCTGCTAGTACAGGTACAGAAGGCTATAGACCAATGGGCCGGGGGCTGTATTTACAGTCGTTATATAACCCTTTGTTTCCAGAAATATGAGTTAGAGCCAGCCAGGCACCAGATGTGCCCAGGCTTAACAGTCCGGCAGGTCAGGTCCTAGTAGGGCACCAGGTGCCAGTCATACCCCCCAAGGCGGGGTGTGACAGTTTACTTTAAAATATTTTATCTTATTTTATTTATAGTGCTCTTTCATAACTAATTTCAATAATTGTAGTACTATCTAGGTTCTAACCACTTGTTTTGTCGTTTTCCCCTTGTTTATGCATATATTGAATTGTTTTTATGAAAAAAAAATTAGATACGGGTCATATTAGATTGAATTTAAATAAATTTATTATATTTTAAATTTAAAAAGTAATTCAATGAGTTAAGCTTAACCCAAATGAAGGGGGTATTTTTTTTATATTTAATGATGCGTTATAGAATTTTAATTTTTGCTAATGATTATGTTTAAAATGTTATTTTGTAAAGTTTAGAATATTTAAAGATGTATTTTTTAAATTAGATTTAACTAACGTCAGTGAATCTATTAAAAATTTAAAGGCAAGAATTGGGTCAAGTTAGACTGGTTAAGTTATGATATGTTATTCGATCTATTTTAACCCAAGTCGTTTTAACTCAAACAAATTTTGACTGGATTGAGTCTTGACCTATTTTGATCAGCCTAAATTGTCCCAACCCGTCCAATTATTACCCTTATCATGAAGTCTCTCTATAGTGATGTTGTTTTTCCAAAACAATAATATATTTTCTATACTAATGTATCGTATAAAATAACATAAAAAATTAGCATAAAATTTTTTTATTGTTGTAATTAGATGTTATTATAGTGTGTAACTATTATATAAAGGCTCAAAGGCCTAATTGAATGTGATTCCGACTTTTAAGATTATTAATATCAAGCTTATAATATTTTTTAAATTGTAGGTCCAACTCAAATATTTATTGTAATTTTATATTCATTATTCAAATAAATTCGTAAAATAAAGGCTACATCCTCCCCGTTTGTGTATATGCTACCATATGTGGTCCCTGATATATTGTGACTTATAAAAATAATAATAATTGTTATAAAATAAATAATTAAGGAAAACACAAAGATAGACAGCAAGACTCCAAACACATCAAACATATGAATGATATTGATGGAATCAATTCTTACATTTTAACTATTTTTTCATTATTAAAAATACTGAATTTAAATAAATTAACAGGATAAGGGTTATATTGTTCATATCTATGTATATACTACTAATTACATTTGGTGTCTATTAAAGAGAGACAGAAGAGTTATTTACTTCTTCAATTTTAAAATAAGTAATATTTTAATTTTTTTATTTTATTTCAAAATAAGTGGTGTTTCACATTATCAAGAAAGCATTAATAATGTTCTTTTAATTTTTATCCTTATTTAAATAAAGAGTGATTTATAAACTATACATCTTTTTCAAGGTATTTATTAAAGATAGGTTAGTAAAAATACATTTTACTTTCTATAAGTGAGTAATTCCTTAAGAGGTATGCCCTAGCTAAAAACACCACTTATTTTAAAACGAAAAAAGTAACATTTTCTTAAAATTTTTTTATAAATTTCCACGAAAATGATCGTAATTCACATTTCATATATTCATTTTTGTATATTTTTAAAATTCTCAGAAAAGAAATGCAAATTATAGAATTTTTAAAATAAAATTGCATATTTTCTTGTTTACAGCTAGAGCTAATCTGACAACATTACTCTTGAATGGACAAATCAAGAGTACGTCCATTAATACCCAAATATCAAATTCGTGCTGCCGCATTTAATTTGTTTTGTCGTGTTTACATGTGTAAAAATAGAACTGACTAAACATCATTAATTACTTTAATATGTTCGGTCCTTGTATAATTATTTAACGGAAAAAAGGATCATATTTGTTTTTTATATTTTTTAAATAAATTATGTTTTATTATTTATTATTTTTTATTTAATTTTAGAGTTATATTTGTTCAAGTTTTTTTATAAATTAGTTTTAGTGGATGTATTTTATGCGTACTCTTCATATTAATAATAATATGTTTGTAAAAATAGTATAAATAATATTTAAAAGATGTGTTTGTGTAACAATGTAAGAATTTAGAAAGAAAATTTTAAATTTTAATTGAAAAAGATAAATAATTATATTTAAAAGTTTTATCCAATCGAGTTGTTTTTCCTTCTGCTTGTTCTAATACTTGCTTCACTGAACAAAAACGTTTTAGAATCAATATTTGATTGAAAAATAAAAAAGTTCGTTCATTTATACATAAGTATTTAAATTTATGCATTATATGTATGTTTCATGTTATATTATTACAGAATTTGTATTACATACTATACACTATATATTAATGGATTAATATTTAATATAAATATTATCATTATGAAGACGCATTTAATACAAAGATGTATAGTATATTAAAACATATAGTATAAGTTATTCGTTTAAACAACTAACATTTACGAAATCATATTGTAATTTATTATTGGCTTGTTTTCGTTGCAAGGCTTCATAGTTTAAATATTTAATAATAATTTAATTTTAAACTTTTCATTTTACCCTTTAGAGATGATTTCAACTCAATAAATTTTCTTTTTCTCTTAATACGTACCTAATAAAACACCTTCACTTATAAAATTGAAATGGAAGAAATAACTTAGATTTAACTATAGAGAGTAAATAACAAGAATACTCGATCAATTGAAATAACTTAAAGTATGTTGTGTTTCTATATTTCTTTCTTTCTTTGATTATACAATCTTTAAAAAAAGTAAAAGATGAAATTCAATATACTAATGCAAAATGAAGTTACACTTTAAAATTTATTTTCTCGTACTGTAAGTTAAAAAAGGACTTTTAATGTATAGATTGTAGTCCTCAAACACAGTATAACTCAGCACAAATCGCATTTGTCGGTTATGATTTATAAATCGCATTAACAAAACGCGATTTATAAATCACATTATTTAAATAAGTTATAAAATCGCCCTTCCGAAAACACGATTTATTTACTGCAAACATGATTTATAAATCGAATTTAGCCAATACAATTTATAAAGAGCATTCCTCAAATACGATTTATAAATAGTTAATATTATTCCAATAAGGAATAATGAAACAAAATTTTAGTTAATTTTAAAGTACTAAATATTAGGAGTTTTTATATTTTATAAATAAGTAAATATTAACTAACAATTAATTATAAAAAAAGCAAAATAACAGTTTTGTCTATTATAGATTCTTTTAATGAAGGGCAAAAAGTTTTATCAACATTTCTAAGGACCTTCATTTTTTTAATGTAAATATAGGTAAGTTATATATATGCCTCGACTCTTGTTCAATAATTTTTATTTATTGCACTAATTTTTTAAATCAGAAAATTTCAAACAAAAGATAATTACCTCAAATTCAAAAATCAGCGCAATAAATAAGAACTGTTGGAACAAATATTACCCTATCATAATAATATAAGTTGATTTTTAATTTGGACTAAATTTGAGTGATGAAATTGTATTCATATGGATGAACAATGATGTTGTTGAATTTTTTAGTGGGTCGAGTGGAGCAAATGGGTGGGTTAAAAAAAGATAAATGAGCTAGTAGATTTAATTGAAAAAGAAAATCTGTCTCGTAAGCGCCGCAACGAAAAAATTAAGGTGGGATATGGGACTTAACACATTAGGGATAAATGTGAGTCTTTTTTTTAGAGTATACAAGGACAAATATGAATCTAAAATTAAATGAAAAAGGTAAATATATTGAAGATATGTAAATTTAATGACATAGGGATAAATATAATTATTATGAATTTACGATCCTAAAATTGATGAAAAGAACTCATATATTAAAAAAAGTATAATAAAGAATAAATATAACTTATTTGTGAGAATACAAAAATAAATATGACTCTTTTTCGAAATGTTTGTTTTAATTTCTTGGCCTGCATAGATTTGTTTTTAAATTTTAAATCCCAAAAAGCGCTTTAAATAGTTGGTCTGAGCTCATTTTTCCAGTAAAATTGCCTGCATGGAGATCCGCATCACGTGGATTTAATGGCATATTTCTCGATAGATAATTGACGACTTGTTACTTGCCACGTGTCTTATAGAAAAAAAAATTATGTCCATATTTATACGATCAGACCTCGGTATAACGATAATATTTATTTGAAAATTTTTCGGTTACTACAG
The DNA here is from genome assembly GCA_035772735.1 of Datura wrightii. Taxonomy (NCBI): domain Eukaryota; kingdom Viridiplantae; phylum Streptophyta; class Magnoliopsida; order Solanales; family Solanaceae; genus Datura; species Datura wrightii. The sequence goes on from JASDFA010000011.1 coordinate 4,953,360, forward strand.
TTGAGTGTTGTTATATATGTATGCTTACATTTAACATTTATATTTATTTAGTTGTTATAAATAAAAATATATAAAAAAATTAATTTAATGATTTTTTGTGTCAAGAAAAATAAATGTATTTATTAACTAATTTAATTAAAGAAAATAGAAAAAATATGAATGTAAAAAAAGTAAACACGCGTAGCCTTTTCTCGCAAAGTTACGACTATAATTAGTAGATGCTATTTTAATATAACTTTTTCTTTTATATATTCGAAATGAAAATTTAATTTGTGCATTACACCAATGATGACTATCATAAATATTTTAGTATTTATTTTTATACATAATATATTTCTTATAATATATTATTGAACTGTATTTGATTATGATTGTTATAGAGGAGTAATTTTATAAAGAATGTGCCGTTATACTGAACGCCACTGCTATTATAGGTAGACTGTTGTTATAGAAAAATTAATATAACATCAAAAATCAGTTCTGAAGAAAATTAGACAGTTGCAATGGAATGTTATTTTAATAAGGTTTGATTGAGCCAGAATATTCACAATTCATCGTATTCATTTTAAGGAAGAAAGTACCTTTTTTTTTGGTATTTTGAAAGATAAATATAATCAAATATCATATTATTTAATCGCTTCATTCCTTCGTTTGGCTAGAAAATAAGTTATTTAGATATAATTAATTTTGGGTTTAGTTATTCTAAAATTAATTATCCCACATTGAGGATGAAATAAATATAACACTATATTCTCGAGATAACTTATCCCGAGATTTTATTTTAACCAAACATGAGATAACCTATATTTATTTCTTATTCTTTATTAAAAGTGCGATAATAATTTTAAAATAACTAAATCTAAAATTAATTATCCCAAAATAATTTATTTTTTAATCAAATGACCCTTAATATTGGGAAATTTCTAAGTTGGCAGCATTGAAATTGATGCCATAACACATGTTTGATTAATTGGAATCCAAGGAGGAACAACCAAATCGAGGGAAAGATGGACGTGACTAGGAGTGGGAAAAATATTTTCAATCAGTACAATTCGATCCAACTCAATTAGGTACGAATGAATTGAGTTATTACTAAAATAAATATGAGTTATATTGGCTTCAAAAAATAACACTATAGGTTAAATCCAATTAAAATAGAGAAAATATTTTTTATCTATCGATGCATTTGTGGATTTAATTTTTTCTAATGATTATGATTAAAGATTATTTTGTGAAGCTTTAAAATATTTAAAAATGTTCCTTTTAAAAATTTTATTTTAATAAATATTAATAAATCTATTGAAAATTAAAGAATGAGATCTGATCAAGTTAAACAGATTAGGTTATGATTCGTTATTTAATCCATTTTAAAACTCTAATTAAATTAGATCTTAATCCGTTTTAATCGACTCAAAATTAACCCAACTTGCCCAAATTGTCATCCTAGAAGTGACCAATAACAAATAAATCACACACTACTTTCTTTTTGCCATTTTTGCAGTGGACAAATAAATTGTATGCGTAGACTTTGTTGAACCAACAATTAACATGTCCAAATATCAGATCAGGGGAAAACAATCCTTGCTAATTTCCTCATTTGCTACTATATTTCTTTTTTGGTTTTGGAAATATTCGAGTTCACGTGTTTATTTTTTTTTTTTGTATTAAAAAAATTTCCACAAAATTTCAATGTCTTTTATAAACTTAACATATATAAATTAAATTTTCCATCTAAGTTATATTGTAAACAATACATGTCACAATAAAATTAAATTACCTAAAATATTCACCGTGTAAAAGTACTTTTTTGCAATTACAATTTTGACTAAAAAGAATCTACCACGTGAACTTGGCTGAAATAATGGCCCGTTTGGCCATGATTTGATTTGGAAATAATATGATTTAAAAATTATATTTTTTTCTTTTTAAACTAAAAATTCATAATATGTGAAAACTATCAAAACTTATTTAATTCAAATAATTTTATCAAATAAAAGAATTATACTTACCAAACAAGGTACTTTAATATTCTAAGACGCCGCAATTTCTAAATCGTATATTTTGATCATGTTCGTTTTATAAATTAATGTTTGCGTTTGTACGTTATTATAAATTTTTAAGTACATAGAACATCACAAAAATCTAGTGATTCAATAAATTAACAATAATAATAACTAACAAATTTTTTTATATAATTTTTTCAAATAATATAAATAATTTTTTCACGTCGACCATGAGTTGTTACATGACCAAATGCATATTAAATAAACAAAGTCATGAGTATTATAATGAAGCAAGCTCAAGAATTATTAGTACGAAATTATATTTACAGCAACTAAAGGCACCTTATCTTTAGTACGGCGTTTGTCTAATCAGTTAAAGAAAAAATCTCAATTATTAAAAGTTTTTGTCCTTGACAATTTTCTAATATTATTAATCTCCGTCTATTTTTATTTGTGTATTATATTAAAAATAAATATATTATTAAAATTTAAACAATTAAAAATTAATTTATTATTTAATTTTTAATTTTTTTTATTATTAATTAGTCATTTTCTCAATGCAACTGTTAAATATATTTTAACAATTACTACGTATATTTTCAGCTGTTGCTGAATTTATTATGACAGTTGCTTCATTTGTTACCGTAAAATTGAAATTCTAATTGTATAGCGGTAAATGAAGTGGAGGAGAAGATGGTAATAATAAGAAAGGAGGATTAGTGATAATAATATATATAGCAAGTTAATATGTATATTTTGTTTCAGACATATACAAGCAGCACTATAGTATGATTGAAAATAAAGCTCATCAGGTTCATTTCACCCGTGCTTAGCATTTATTACTATTATTATAACTATAAAGTAACAGAAGAGTCTAGATTAGTATGTATCTTTTTTCAGAATCGACAAAAAAAAATAATAATAAAGAATTAATGTAGGGTTCTTAATATTGGTGAAAATTATTACTACTAAATGAAACTACTACATGGAATTCTTTTTATTAATATAAAAGTACTTCTGAAAGCTATTCTCTCCGTTTTATTTTAATTTTTAGGTATATTAAAAATAGCTATTTTAAAATATTTATTAGTTTTAAATTCAAAAGATAATTAATCGTATTTTTCTAATTTTACCTTAATACTTAAAGTCATTCTAAAATGTGAAAAGAATTATTATTATATATTTTTAAAAGATTAATAAAATTATATTAGTTAAATTATTATTTTTAATAATATTTTTTAAATAAATGTACAAATCTTATCATAATAGTTAAAATAAAACGGAGCGAGTAATTGATAAAAATGAACTCTTTTGAAATTAATGCTACAATAGGGCAAGAGCAAAGACAGCCTTTCTCCACTGGCTTTATAAATTAAAATTAAGATATGATATTTATTTATTTTCTTCTTCCAATTCCTACAATTATTAGAGGCACACTTAATGGATGTCTCAAGTATTTTATTCTCGTTCCATATCATTTTTTTTTTACATGCCTTCTAAGAAATAAGAAATATTTTTTTGTGATTTTATTTATTTTAATATATTTATCTATTTTTTGATTAATATAAAATTTTTAAAAATAACTTCTTTAATAATAAAATATCTTTTAATATTATGACTTTAAACATGTCATTTAGAAAGTAAAAATTAAAGATTAATAAAAAAAAAAATTAAAAACGGACTATAAAAAAAATAAGACAAATAAATTGAAATAGAACGAGTAATTTATTTTTATCTCTTTTCAATATAATCAGGATATTTTACTTTAAAAATCAAATGAATTTTGTAAACTAATTTTATCTTAATTGAATAAAATTAACAAATATTTTAGTAATATTGACAAATAATATGGGACGGAGGAAGTATTACCCGATTTTGGTGAATATACCGTAAATTAGAGTTGAAAATAAAATAAATAAAAATAAAATAAAAATATATTCAAGCTAAGAGGTATAATCTTCATCAATCTAGCAGTAATATTCTTGACTTGTTCCTCCGGGATATAACAACTCAACAATGTCATATGATTTAAATAACTCTGAATTAGTTAAAGAGTTCAAAGCTCCACCAGAATAACACCTTGACTCAATATCAAATTGCTCAATTTTGTATGGTGAATAATTAGTTGAAGACTTAAAGTATTTTATTTATCTTAATTCTCTTTCACTACACTAACCTCACTGCACACTATTTTCACACTTCTCATCTCCCTTTATTGTACAACACAGGGAAGAAACTATCCTTTATATAGTTATAGAATTTCTTCCATAGAATAAATTAGAAAATAGTGCGATATTAAAAGAGGTGTATTGAGATATTTAATAGGATATAATGACATTAGAGATTAAATTTTGTTGAAATGAATCAATTAGTGGTAGTATATACTCCCTTCGTTCCTTTTTAGTTGCTCTACGCATCTATTAAGAAAAAAATTAATAAGGGTTGTAATTCGACTAATATAACTCTATTAATTGTTAGGTAATAGTTTATTCTAACTCTCTGTTTTAAAACCAACATGGATTGTGGTGGGATGTTTAAGGTTCCTTTATTTTTCACCAGAGGTCTTCGGTTCGAGCTTGGGATATAACGAAAGTTCTATTAAAAATATTGTCACTATAATAAATCCTGCAATGCATAATTTAAATTAATTGAATTTTAATATGAGCACGAACAAAAATATAATCTCAATAAAGTTAATTTGTTCTCATATATTCTTTTCATCAAATAATTCATGCAATATAATACTATTATTCAACGGGGATAATTTCATTCAACTCGTTTTTAACATTAATATTTTAAAATTCCTCCTTCCCAAAATTTTCAAAACTAAATATGTATATTCGTCTTTATAAGATCGCAACACATGTGGCTTGTCCCCCGTGTCAATTATTTCACTAAAAAAATATATATAAAAATGTACGTGGGACATACTATAATTAAATAATTAAAAATATAATAAATTAAGTTTTTTAAATGAGGCAAAACACAATTTTCAATATCACATTAGCAAGAAGAGGCAAAGATCTTGTGTTTAAACTTCATCCCAATTCAAAAAGTAAAAAATAATAATAAATATTTTGCTTGTTTGAATTTATGAAAAAAAAAAAATCAAACTCGCACGTAATCAGAATATATGTATACTTCAAAAATCATGAATTGAAGATCGTCTAAAAACCAAAAATAATATATGGATTGCAGGGTTTTATTATACTGTTTATTTTAAATTTATTTCAATACAATTTTAAAATACATCATAATGAAGTTTAAATCATGTTTTACAAAATAAAATAATTAAATTTAGCTATAAATTTTACTTTTAAAGTACTCAGAGCTAATAAAAATTTATAATAATTTATTACTCATTAATAAAATCAACACAAATTTTATTATTTCACTATAAAATTTATTTATCGCTAATTAATATCACGTTTTCTTAATTATATACCCCTAACATCTTTGTGGTATTTTGTCAGTGTAAGATATGCCTACTAAAACGACATGCAGACTTTTTCAACTCCTACAAAATCAGAATAATTATTCTTTCTAATCTGCTGTATTTAATTTATTTCTTCGTCGTACAATGATTAGAGACACGTTTAAGAATACTATTTTCTACTGAATGTGTCGAGTAAATGTTACATTAATTACTTTATTCAATATTCAACTCGTTTTTTAAACGTGTCGACTAAACAAGTGGCTGTCGACATCCCTATCAAATAATTCATGCAATATTACAAATTAAAAAATGATGCATATATATTTAATAAAGTATGTTGAAACGCAATATAATTAAATAGTAAAAAATATTTTTTAATATTTAACGATTTAAGTTTATAAATGAAATGATTAGGTTTCATATTTCAATGTAACATGCATGACAGTAAGAACAAATAGAAATCTTGAGTTCAAATTTTATCGCTGTTCAAAAGATTTAAGACATATTTTATGCATTTATTTTCATGAAAAAAGAATCAAGCTTATTCATGAGGAAACACGTTTATATGAAAAAAAAATATATATATATATTTATATGAAATGGTCGCACACTTCAAATATCATGAATTGCAAATCTTAACACACATTAATAATCAAGAATTTTTTCACTGAGCTAAATCATAGAGCGCGCAACTATTACGGAACTATGAAATGAAGTGTTAGTCGTAACATTAATTTCTTATCTTTAAATTACTTTAATTTTATTAGTGTAATTTCACAAATAAAATCGGAAGAGGCTATACTGTAATAGATTTGACCAACGGAACTATTGACTTGGAGATTTGAAGCTAAGAACACGCTATCATCGAGGTACCGTTAAGTATACAATTTTAAGTAGCATTAAGAGTGTGTTCGGTACGGAAAAAATATTTTTTTTGTGTTCGTTTAATAAAGAAAATTGAAAAATACTTTTTTAGGAAAAACGAATTCCTCGAAAATAAGGAAAATGACTTCCATAAGAAAATTTGAGAAAACAAATTGCATTGTTTTCTCCCCATCCCCACAGCCACCCACCTCACTCTCTCACTCCCACCACCTCCGACCCCAAACACACCCACCCCCACCCCACCCCGATCAACCCCCATCATAACACTCATCATCCTATTCCCATCTCATTCTCACCCTCTTGGTTTTGTCTTAGATACATATAAGTATTTATACGATAATATATTTTACTTACATACCGAACACAAAAACTAAGTAAGAATAAACTTATTTTCCTTCATACCGAACACACCCAAGTCAATGGCGTAGTCATATATAACTCAGGGTGGCCATCCAAACACGCTTCGTCAAAAAATTATACTATATATATAATGAAAATTATGCTAAATATATAGATCAATTTTTTTCATACACATTTATTAAATTTTGAACACCCTTAATGGAATTTCTGACTTCGCCGCTACCCAAAGTATATAGTGTTAGGTACGATTAAGTAGTATTAAGTAAGAATGTCAAATGGACAGACTGAACTGAAATTGAGAGAGTTAAGTCGGACTGATCTGATAAATGACCGAGTTAATAAATCATCCAAATTTAAAAAATTAAAATGTAATAAACTAAAATAAGCTGAAAAATGGATTGGATCATAACCCGCTCATTTTGACCCCTTATCTATAACTAGTTATGTTGTCTACCAGTTATAGAAGAATGAAAGAAGAATATTTAAGAAACATACACACACATATATATGTGTGAGTATGTATATTATCAAACGATGAGTTGAATTTTAGTAGTTCAATTGAAAGTTTAATTTTCTACCTCGTAATCTCCTTCTTTATTTTCTTTTTTCATACTCCCAATTTTTTTTTTAAAAAAAAGTATTAAGAAAAATGAATGAGATTAGTAAACATATTAAAATCTTAACATATTTTTTAGTTCTTTTCTTTTACCATTCTATGATCTGTAGCTATAAAATTTTCTAAATTGAATAAAGGAAATAAGGAACAAAAAGCAACTGCCAGTACAGCTGAGTTTGTGATAAAAATAAGGAATTTACTCTCAGTTAAACAAAAAAGAAAAATAAAGGAATTTTAAATAATGAACTTCAATATTTGCGCTAGACTATGGGATCACTTTTTATGAACTCGTTGAAAAATTATTTAAATTTAATTTATTTACTATTAAAAGCACGGACGAAAAATACGATCCTAATTTGCTTTGATTTTATCATTTTCTCCTAATATTTATTTCTTTGAGAAACTTCCCTTTTAAATTCCGCAACCAAACAAATAAAAAATGTACCCAAAAATAGGAGTGTGCAAATTAACGGTTAAATTAATAATCCAAACCAATTGAGTTATTGGATTAATGATTTGGGTTATTGGTTTAACGGTTTGATTGTTGGTTTACTATCTCAAGTTATTGGGTTATTGGTTCGGTTATTGGTTTGACCACATTTTTTAACGGGTTAACCGATAACCTGATAATAATTTGTTAAATTATAATTTTAGCTTTCAATATATGAAGTATCCAAACAAGAAGATGAAATGGGTGTCGATGAAAAGTAAAAGGGATGGTGTTTTAATTTAAATTAAAGTTGATTGTTTTAGTTGAGCTAGTTCTATATGTTTTTTTTTTCTTTTCATCCACTTTTTTCTAGCTAAACATACTTATGACTTATGAGATCTTTCATGTGAGATCTTACGGTTAACCCGATAACCGAACCGATAACGCTCAATAACCGATTAACCGATATTTTAACAGTTCTTTAATGATTTAGCATGTCTACAAATCGATAACCGATAAATAAAATCGATAACTTTCAAAATCCGGACCGGACCGACTGATGCACAGTGCTATCAAAAGGTTAACAAATGCCTACACAAATAAGAGAATTCTTCGATTCAAAAAGAAAAGTATTGTACGTCTTCTTCTTTGTTAATATTTCATATGACACACTTTTTTTTAAGCAGCTTTTTATAATTTGGAAATGCTTAACTTTAAATTTCTAATTTTGAGTTTAATGACATACTTTTATAATGATAGAGAGTACTTAATGAGATTTAGTTACTTCTTAGGGGAACATGTTGTAGATTCTAGTTAGTTTTTTCTTTCCTAATAATATGATTTAGAGATAATATCACATTTCTTCTATATTTAATACATTATTTTTATTATTATTCTCTTTTCCTCCCTTTTTTCTGTTTCCCTTTCTTTCCTTCTATTTTCTTTCTTTTCTTTGGAATCTTTATTTTATATTATTATTGTTATTATTCTGTTTGTATTTCTATAAGTCAAGAATCTGTAGGAAATAACTCCTATATCTCGATAAGGGTATGATTTGCGTTCATTCTACCCTCTTCGAACCTCACTATCGTGGAATTTCACTGGGTTGTTGTTGTTGTTCCTTTGTCTGACTCTATCAATATTTCTCAGTAAGTTATTCAAAAAATTATTTGTCTTATATCAATACAAAAAGTATTAAGTAATTTTTATATAATTCATTATACTTTTGAAATTATGAATCAACATATATTATTTACTGAGTAGAATTTTACTAATTTTTTTTAATACACAATAAAACATAATCATATACATTGTGTTGAAAATATTTTTTATTACACACAATACAATACGAACCGGGGTACGTACTACTACTACTACCCTGTGTATTTTATTCAATAAATTATATAATAACATATTTAGTATAATTTTACAAGATTCAATATACATATATATATTATACGAAAAATCCGTTAAGCTTAATTAAAGCTTGTAAAACTGAAGTACAGCTTCGAAATCACCATTTTTTGATGCATAAGTGTGCAAGAACTCCTTGTACTGGTAACCTTTGTATACTGGAAATTTTGTTGATCTTTTAACCAAATCAGCTGCAGGTTCAATGTGACAATCTGAAGAAGGAATTACAAAAGTACCCACAGAGACTCGAGCTTCTTTTGAATTTGTCACTGCTCGATGAACGACGCCTTTTAGTGTATCGTTACTGATAATCTAAAAAATAAGATAAGTTATCTGTTATAAAATATACTTGTAGTACACAAATATATTTCACGGTCATAAATATATTTAATCTGTATATAAATTTTTAAAAAATTATTTGACTTATACATGATTTTGACAAACATCAAACATGCATTGCTTGAAATTAGGCTTTTTCTGATCGATTTTCATGTCTAAAGTTATTCTAAAATGGATAAACGTGCACGGATATCGAAATACCTGTAATTGACAACCAATGAGGACTACAAATGCATTAGGAAGAGGTTCAACACCAATCCATTTTCCATCCTTGAAGATTTGAAGGCCATAAACATTGGGTTGATGTAGAATTGTGAACAAGTTTGGGTCACAATGGCTATGCATTCCAAGTGCTAAATTTGGGTCAGGGCAGGGAGGATAATAGTTCACTGATAGCATTTGAACTTTGCTTAATTCACCTCCTAAATACCCTTTTTCAAGTCCTAATCCTTCACTAATCACATCTGAAATCTTCGTGATTAGCTTCTTTGTTTCAATTGAATACGCACTAATGACTTCTCTGAAATTAGTATTTAGGAAACAAATTAATTACAATGGAAAATTAAAACCAAAAGTAAAGGGGGGAAAATAGGTTATGTTTTAAAATTAACCTATGTTATGTTTATGCATTTCGGCTATTTATATGCTTATAATAAGCAATCTCTCTCGTAACACCGAGGGTTGTGGTGGGATGGATATAGGATTCCGACCGTCTCTTTAAATAGGAGTTTTGAATTCGAGTATTGGGTATGAAAAATTTTTTGGTAGGTAGGAAATGCTTCTTCATTAAATGGTACTCCTTATGTGCGCAACACGAATCGGGATAGTTGGAGCCTCAATGCGGATACCACTACCAAGACATCGGGTGGAAAACAGAAAAAAAAAAAATAGTCTCAATATATTTTCCTTCGACATCAACGGGGCTCAAATGTAAACAGTTGAGAGCTTCAAACTCAATTGATATCTTGGGTGTGTTCGATAGGAAGGAAAATATTTTTTCAAGAAAAGAAAAATAAGTGATTTCTTACTTATATTTTTGTGTTCGGTATGCAAGTAAAAGATATTATCCTAAAATATTTGCATATATCTAAGATAAAAATATGAGTATAAGGGCCGGGAGTTGGGTGATGGGTGACGGGTGACGGGTGACGGGTGTTGTGAGTGTGGGAGGGGGTTGGACGGGGCAGGGTGGGAGGTTGTGAGAGTAGGGAGGAGACAATGCTACTTGTTTTTTCCTAATAATTTTTTCTTATTTTCAAGAAGCTTGTCATTTTAAAAAGAAATACTTTTAAATTTTTTTGACCAATACGAGAAAATAGAAACGGCGGGTAATTTTAAAGAGAAAAAAAAGGAGAGGAAGAAAGTACCGATAACGAGCTGGTTTTTGAGGCCAGAAAGGCAAGTAATCTTGTAGAGGATGACAATTATGAGTTAAATTATCCCTCCAATAATGTTTATCTTCATTGGAATAATTATAAGTACTTGTGTAGAGTCTGCATTTGCTACTTGGATCAACAGAGTAGTAGCTTGCTTTCTCTTCAGCTGGCATGTTAAAAAATTCTTTGAAAACACCTACTGTCTCTTCCAATAATGTTTCTGAAATCCCATGATTTATCACCTGTTTAATTTTCACAAAATCAACAAATATGTTATAAGTAATTTAATCAGTTGTAACAATACTAATTGTGGACGATTACTCGTACACCTGATATGAATAAAATCTTTTTGTTTTTTTTTAGGTTGTCAGTATACAAAAGTTAAACTCAGAAAGAAAACACGGAGAAGAGGGGAAAATTAGAAAACCTGAAAATACCCAAAATCCTGACAGGCTTTAATTATTTGGTGAAGTATTGCAGCTCCTCCAGCTTCAGTACTGAAGTCTATAATTGGACTGCTACCTCTTAAAGGAACAATAGTTTCTCCAGGTCTTTGATCTGGTGGGAATATGTAACTTTCAGGCAAAGATTGAACATTTTTGCACCAGCTTGACACAAGATTATTTTCCATAAGAAAATGTTGTTCTGTTTCACCCAAAGTCTATGATATTGTATGATCAATATATAGTAGTACATTGTCTAGAAAACAACCACCAACTCATATGGCTTTGATGTTAGATGGAAAGAGATGTTGGCATATTTATTCAATTAGTGGTGTTAGTTAAGTGAAATATTTAAGGAGAAAAAAAGGATTTGATGCTTGCATATTTGGATGCTTGCTGCCAAATTGCAACATTTTTATTTTAGCCTTTCGCTTTCAATCAATCAATCAAACAAAATGCAGTTGAAAGGAATCAGATTCCATAACAAGGAATGCTCTAAGAGTTTGTTTCTACTTGCCAACCCCATCTAGAAATTTCCAAGAGTCAGTGGCGTATAATTTGAAACTCTTCGCGTAGATACCAAACTTAGGTTCAAATCTGTAACATACACCTAGTACACACATCAGTTTTTGCGCTCTAAACACTAGACTAATTTGCCAAAGTTTCACGTTAAGTTGAAATGGAGAAACTCATTTCAAGCATGGGCAACATTCAATATGACAGTCCTTGGATCATCCCAGTGATGGTTCTTCAGGAAGAACATCATGACCCAAATTGGTCCAAGAAAATTGTTAAGGCTAGCCAAGAATTTGGATTCTTTCAGGTCATTTCCAATTCATGAAAATCTAGTTACTGTCTCTGAATTTGGGTGCTTTACAGAATTGATCATCTGCTACGCAAACCAAAGTGTAAAGCCAAATTGTGTTGTTGGATACTGAAACTACAACCACCACCGCTGTACCTCAAACCCAAGCAAGCTGGGATCGACTATATGAATCCCTACTAACTGAAAAAGGTAAAAGGTATCAGGATTTGATTTCCTAGAAGCAGGGTCTCGAAGTGTTATATCGTTTTCATAATTAGCTTCCTCACCGTGTCCATTTTTTTCCTTTCAAATTTGTTTGCTAATTTGCTCTTGGATCTAATAGGTGAATGCTTAGGACTTGAATCAGGGTATTTTGCAAATGAACTAAGCAAAGTTCAGATAATTGCTTTTAATCATTATCCCCCGTGCCAAGACCCCTGCTTGACTTTGGGATTACCTAGTCACTGTGATGTAAACCTTCGGTCTACAACTATGGAACGATGATGGTAAGTGGCTTGCACTTGATCCTATTCCAAATGCATTTGCCGTTAACATAGGCCATATCTTGCAGGTATCTGTGTGCTGTCTCTACCTCTGTTCTTTCTTCCTTTCTCTTGGTTGAGCTAGCTCTGACCATGACAATGGGGTTTGTATAGGTAATCAGTAACAGAAAGCTAAGGAGTGATGCCCATAGAGCTGTTACAAATGCTCATGCAGCTCGAAAAAATAGGAACTAGTGTGGACGTACCTTGCCAATAGGAAAATGCCAAAGTTAGCATATTTTGCTTGCTTAACTTCTTCTTGATTATGAAGGTTAAAAGTCCTCATGAAAAAAAAAAGAAGAAGTTTAAGGCCTCAAGCAGAGTTGAATGAGAGTCAACCACGGTTAATTCTATCGATACTGACCCAACAAACAAGCAAAAATTCATTCTGAGAGCAGAATGAAATAGAAAAACATCAATGAAAAATTGAAGTAACACTGGGGGAAGTCATTGAGATTTATTCAACTCCATAGTAAATATAACAAAGTATCCTCACACAATACATACAGAAACTATTTTATATGATGTTACGCACGCTAAAATAGTACTCTTAACTCACAGCTTAAAATGGGGAAGGGCTGAAGTACATTTTCGTACATTCTTCTGGTAATAGGCCATATATTCAAGATTTGAGACTGACTTGTATAACGGAGGATCTTTCTCCGATAAGAGATCTTTGATCGGTCCATATGGCTTTAACATACATTCAGAACTGGGGAAGAAGAAACATACTGCTGACACCCTTGATCCAACAGGTCTAGACAATACTCTATGCTCCACGCTCTTGAACTTGTCGTTAGTAATAAGCTGCAAAGTACATTTCGAAATCTTGTTAGTAATCTCTAAAATACTTGCAAATGGAAAGACGTTGCAGACTTGACAGTACTCACAGAAAATTACCTGCATAAGGTCTCCAATGTTTACTACTATAGCACCAGGTATAGGAGGCACATCAACCCAATGATTTTGATGAAGAACCTGGAGGCCACCACTAGAATCCTGAACTACCATAGTTAGAAAGGTCGAATCCGAGTGGTTGATTGTGCCTAGGGCCAGTTCTGGTTCAGGGCAAGGTGGATAGTAGAGACATGTCAAATATTCACTTTTCAGACAATCCATCTGTGCAAGGTAGTCACTGCTTAGCCCTAAGGCTTCTGAAAGTAACTCCGAGAGGATTTTTCTAACCTTGGTCATATTTTCCATGTATTCCATTATTTCCTTTCTGCAAGCAATTAGATTATACATCAAGATGATGGCCCATACAAATATATCTTCTTTTAGTTCTCCAAAATGTCATGCTAAATGCTAACTCTTAATGTTAAGAAATAAGCCATCCAAGACGGATAGTACTAATGCAACGACCAATTAGGGGAATAAAGATATCTAGAAATTCCATTTGTGATAAAAAAAAAAATCAAAGCAGATCATACTTAATAGCACTGAAAGAAAGAGCCTGATATTCATATCGTCATGAATATTCATAGCCTAGTCTACTAAAAGAGGGGCACAGCCTCTTTATGGTAATTAGATGACACTTCCAATTGCCCACCTCTAATGGATACATACACTTCTAGTTTTAGTTTTTCTTTTTGATAAGTTATTCACTTCTAGTTATATGATCAATGAGATGAGTTATAGGGCGAAGATAATTTAGGTTTGTATGTATGACAGTATCATTCCGCCATTTTAGTGTCCAGCGTCAAAAATCAAAGACAAAAAGATACTTCAATTGCAAAGCATTAAGGATCGACAACAACTATATCTCGGTCCCAAGCAAGTTTGGGCTCAGCTATATGAGTCCTCACTTATCATTTTGCTCCATTTAAGCTCATCTCAATCCAATATTTATACACAATAAAATAAGTAACAGAAGTTGTCTATTATTTTGTATTGGCATATAAATCTCTATTTATGACATGAATAAACGACTCCTAGAAGACATAACAACTGGGATATGCTATATAAATCATATATATATATATATATATATATATATATATATATATATATATATATATATATATATATATTATATATATATATATATAAGTCTATTCAATTCTATCTGTGCAAAATTCATTATATACTAGTGAATTTGATAATATTGTACCTGCAGATGAGAGGAATAGCTTCTGGATCCAATGTGCCATCAAGGAAACTACAAGCTAAGGCATCTCTCCAACTAGCCACATGGTTTTCACTGAAAGATCCATTGATAGTAAAAACCCTAACTTTATGCCTATTATCAGAAGAATACAGGTCCATTTTATCCTCCTTAGGCTGTTCATGGAAACTTCTAGTGCTTTCAAGAATTGAATCCAAAATACTAACAGGAACGCCATGATTGACAATCTGAAAAAAGCCCCAACTTTGAGCAGCCCCTTTAATCTCCTCAACAATTTCCTTTCTCCGAGCGCTGTCACTTCCAATGCCCTGCAAATCTACAACAGGGATTTTGAACTCAACTTGAGCATTCTCACAGACTGATAATGATGATGATGATGGGTAAATGAAGAATCTTGGTATCTTTGTGATACCAGAATCTACAAGCCCTTTTACACCAGCCTTTGTGGATTCAAACTCCTCTACTTCTTTAGCCCAATCATAATCCGCCATGAAGATAAATTTAGGAAGCAGGGAAGTGCAAGAATGAGTTTCTACAGCTTCTTTCCTTTGAAACGATTGTAGCTGAACAGCTGTAATTTATGAACAGAACACATGAGCCATGTGGGAGGTTGACTTGCCATTTCTGAAAATGCAGCAACCGAAACAAGTAGTAGTTGTAGAAGAAGAAGACACCTAACATATTTAGATATATTTCGGGAAATTTTAATTCTTAATTAAATTCACGACAAGTTAAATATTTATAAAATTGAATAGAAATGTAGAATAAGGATATGAAAATTATACTTTCCCTAGTCTAATATATGTAAATTGTTTTATTACTAAATTTTAAAATTATTTTTCTTTTTTTCATTACTTTTACATTCCAAATAATAACTAAATTTATTTTTTAAAAGAGTTTAAAAGGATAATATTAATAATTTATTTTTTGATTAATATTTTTAAATCCTCGATAACTCATTTATATATGACTAAAGGAGATGATACATTGGCTAAAATCACTAAATGAACAGAATAACCAATCTTTTATTTCTTAATACTAAATAATAAAAAAATAAAAACATATTTTGAATTTAATTGTTTTATACATGCTTGCATAACTTGCTCCTAAACAAAAATTCCCCAGAGTGAAAAATATATAGGAGTCGTTTAGTATGAGATGTGATAGATAAAATTACTTAAGAGATTCGTTATCTCATTGTATATATGAAATATGATTTCATCTTCGTAATATAAAGTGGAATAAATAATTGCCAAACTAACTAATATTTTAAATCGAACGCATAACAAAATAATCTTGTATTTTATTCTAATATTATTATTTCTTATCTCTTGTACCAAACTGCCAATCATATTGTCCGTACTAAGGCTTCATTTGTTTGCGTTTGTTGAAGGTCTGAATTTGAAGTTAGACCATTTATTTGCATTAAGATTTAACTATTTATTTAGTAGGAATAAATCTCAATAATTAAGATCTTGAATAAAGACTTAATATCATTAAGAAATATTATTATTTGAATACACCACCACTTTGTCCACAACCACCAGTCATTATCACTAATCAACTGTTATCATAGTTGCCGCCACTATTATCAACCACCACGACCTTTAACACCACGACCATCACTAGAAACAATCACTGACGTCAACTATTATTGTCAGTCACTATTAGACTTACCACCTCCATCATTATAATTATATTCATTGCTAACATCGACATCTCCATCACTATCAACCATTACCACTAATGCGTCTAATGTCTACTACCTAACCAATTCCACCATCACAACTAGCACCATTGTGAACTACCACCAACACCATCATCAGTCACTATACGTTCTTCAGCCATCACCGACGCTACCAACTATTAACATTAACCAATTCCACCCTCATAATCCCCACCATGAATACTAATCATCGTTGTCACGTCATTCAATACTCACTACAACACCAATCAGCCCCATCATCACAATTATTAGCATCATTAATTACTAGTTACTGGCATCAACCATCACCACCACTTCAAAATATCTTTACCATTACTAACGAATATAAATATTTTTTAATATTTAATTATTTTTAATTTAAATTATATATTATATTTAAAAATAAACAAATTATATATATTAAAATAAAATAAAAGTGAAAAAAATAAAAAAACTAGATTCGAATATTTTCCAAATTCTAAATACAAGCCAATCTTGGGAACATTTTTGATCGGCTGCCCAATTTGCCGCACCCCAGTGCAGCGTCGAAGCTCCACCGCCCATGCCCCCAAATTCTCTAAGATTTTGTATTTGTAATAATACTTATTACTTTCTCCTAGTCTTATATTGCTGCAATTTTATCCCATTTGGCGCAAAGTTCCATTCTCGAGTACTGAGTTACCTTCTTTTTCTTCATTCTTCCACTTTTGCATGAGGTGGTGCATCGAAATTGATGGCTAATCGATACGTGAAGCGTTTTCTCAACAGCATAGGTCAGTCTAACTAACCCCTTTTCTTTTTTCCTCTTGTTCCAACTTTCTTTTTCTTTGGGTTTCTGAAGTTAAGCTCTCTCGTCTTCTAAACCTAACGTCTGATGGCAGCTGCATCAATTTATGGGATTTAGGATTTATTAATTCGACTTTAGTACATAGCTCTTTCCGAAAGCATTGAGTATGAGAAGATAAAGCTTATTATTATTATTTTTTTGGTTCATTTTCTGAATTCTATTATCTTCGGTGTCTGAATGCACACAAATAGAGCTGAATGGATATAAAGGGTTCACATTGGAGGCGTAGTTTGTTCATTGGTTGATTGATTGATTGTTGTTTGGTAGATAAATTAGCTGACAGAAGAACTGGGGAAGAAAGATTGACATCTCTACGATTATGCATAAGAATAAAATGCACTGTCCCAAGCAAATATTTTGATTAGATACTGTTAGAGCACGTTAGAGTCTCACATTGATTAGGCAAGGGACTGAAAGAACAATCCTCCTATCACGAGCTAGTTAGTTTTTGGGATTGAGTTAGGTCCATCTGCTATATCTTTATGTGGTATCCGAGCAAGTTTATTCTCGTTTAGGCTCCCGATCCATGCTCCAGTTGGGCCTAGGTGCGAAGGGGTGTTAGAGTGGGTTAGAGTCCCACATTGGTTGGGTAATGGACTGACGGTTTGCTTATAGGTCAATTGATTTTTTTCTTCTTTTTTCATCCTTAGAAAAAAGAAAATGACACTTATAACTTAGTATGTCCACAGTTGAATCAGGAGACTCACGGGTAAGTGTAAAGGTTACTGAAGCAAAACTAATTATATGCGCTGGATAAATAATCTCTTGCTATTTTATTGTTTGTTCTCCTAATTTAGCATGTTTTGTCTTTTGAATCATTGTCAAGATAATTTGTTGTTCTATCTGGCAGATTTCAGCATTGGTCTATCAAGGAAACAGGAGTGCAACCAGAAATTTGTCTACAACATTCTTAGCCGGTGTCAATCAAATTGTTCAAACACAGATGGGCATAAGCCTGAAGAAAAGAGCATAAGCCATGCTCCAGGGCGCAGTAAATATGATCTGGACAATGACGATTTTCCTGATAATAAGTGGAGACTAGAGCTTGCTTGGCTCTCTAAAGCTGTTGAACCTGCAGTCCAACTCTGCAGATGGGCTTTGTCAACAGGTTTGTTTAGCCTCCATTATTACAAGGCATATCTTTCTTATAGTAGCTTCGAGAGCTTGGACCTACAGAACAATGTTATGTTGCAAAGGGCAAACCACTAATGTCATATATGTGACATTTAGAATGAACTAGGACATTCCTCAACTTGTTTGTTGCTGTGAATATTTAATTTGAAGCAATTTTTGCTGTGATTTCTACCTGTTGTTTGACCTCCTAAACATTTAGGTTATTTAGGATTCATCTGTCACTTTTAACATTGTGGTTGCAATTGTATTTATTGATCTAAAACAAATGGATTCAATCGACTTGGCATGGATACTTGATTAAAATGAATTCACATCTTGCTTTAAGTTTTGAAAACCTGTCGAAGATCTCTTCGATTCTTGAATCTGCTGATATGCAGATCCTTCATAAAAATCATTATCACACATTGGTGATTTGAGGGGGGGGGGGGAGGGGGGGGGGTGGTGAAGAAAAGTAATTTGAGATCCTTGGGATCAACTTGATAATCTGAAAGAAAGATTCAGAAGGTCAGGATAGATTTCAACTTATTGGTTTAGAGCTGTACTCTAATTCAAGTTCGGTCTCAAGTTTAAGAGGCAGTGCTTTTGCGTCTTACCAAAACTAGCTCCAGTTGTGAAGGTTGATTTAATTCTTTGCAGGAAATGGAAATGGAAATGGAGACAAACTTCCACCGACCAATAAATCTCTTGCAGAGATATTTGCCAGCATTCAACGTAGTAAATTGGGACTTCAGGATTGGAGTCTCACTGATCTTACCATAGGCCTATATCTCATATATCTTCAGCAAGCATCCACCAGACCTATTGAGGATGTTAAGGGTGAACAGATATACTCTGATTTGATAGTAAATACCAGAACCTTATATTACATGCGTTTGGATTCTGACTAAGCCGGCCTTCTCAAAATTTAACTTTCTCGCATTGCTATTCGTGACTCTAATAAGTTAAGCCTTTCTGATTAGGTTCAAGATCTCATCTACCACACTGAGCTGGCTAAAGGTGCTTATAAAGATTGCACGACAGCACTTGCAAGGAACTGTATGCTCCGGGAATGTAATATTGTCAAATTCATAAAAAATTCGAGTGTGTTGAGGCCTGGATATTATATAGGAATTGACAAGCGGAAAAAGCTTGTAATTCTTGGAATTCGTGGAACTCATACAGTATATGATCTTATAACTGACATTGTTTCTTCAAGTCATGAAGAAATAACGCTTGAGGGTTACTCCACTCACTTTGGAACTTCTGAGGCTGCTCGTTGGTTCCTTATTCACGAGATGGGCACCATAAGGAACTGCCTTGAGAAACACAAGGTGGACATCTGTTCATTCGCAATTTGTTTTCTTTACACTAACTCAACAAGGAGGAAAGAAAAACAAACAAACAAAAAACCTTGGACTGGTTTTCATGTATGTGAACCTCTTTTATATCCCCATTCCGCATGACTAATTCATCTACAGGGATTTAGGTTAAGGCTTGTTGGTCATTCCCTTGGAGGTGCAACAGCTTCGTTGCTGGCGATCATGCTTCGAAATATGTCGGCCCGAGAACTTGGTTTTAGTCCTGATATAGTTTCAGCAGCTGGATATGCTACGCCGCCTTGTGTTTCTAGAGAACTTGCCGAAAGTTGCTCTGAATATGTCACAACAGTGGTAATGCAGGTCAGTAAACGATACAGTCCATTTTGTTGTTCCTCCCACCCTCCCTCTTCTTATATTTTAATAATGAATCTATAACAGAATACTTCTCTCAGATTTTTGTTTTCATCAACTTTTACTATGTTTTCCCGCTAGGTTTTGATTGAGGTGTATATTGGTTGATTGCTGAACTTCCACTATGTTTTGTGATGCAGGATGATATAATTCCAAGGTTAAGTATCGCCTCCCTCACGAGACTTAGGAATGAAATTCTTCAAACTAACTGGTAAGCAAATATAATGTTAAGGATGGTCCTAGAATCCTCTAATTATTTTGCTGGTGTTACATTAAATCTGATATCTGTGGCCCTAGATTGCATACAAATGTGCCTGCATATCATGCAATTAATAGGTGGTTATATTTCAGTATCTAATTCCTACTGTTATTTCTTATCCTCTTTCCTTTCAGCATTGTAATTCAAAAATTCTAGAATCAATTATTTCTTGCCAGTTGCTACAATATATGAAAGTCAGAATGACTTTTTCACTAAGGACACATACGAGTAACAATTTATAGGGCTGCAAAATGGTGTTTTGCCTTTTCCCCTACCCCCACTCCCACATTGTTCATAAAATTAAGATGTAATAACAACTAATTTCTTGCATACATCTCCGCTTACATCTCCTAACACATGGAATATACAAAACTTACAAGTCGAAATGAGTCGATCAATCTTGATGCTTGTCAGTTGAAGAGGTAAGCTACATGAAGCAATCAAATGAAAATGAAAGATCTTTAGTTTCCTGACAACTTCGGTCTTCTTCGCAACTCCAGAATTTTACTCTCTTGTTCAGTGTAACCATGTTTGACTGGGCGAAGACAATGCAGATCTTCACTGACTATCTTCGGCTTCTGCTTGCTTATACCAGAAAGGCTTCAGTTTTGAATTATGATAAGCTAATCGCGTATGCTCCGTTGTTCCCTGGTTTTGTTCATGTCTTAATGTAGAACTTTATAGACTGCTGATTGTTCAATACATCTAGATATCTAGTGCACCGAGGCGTGAAATAACTTTTGTAATGCCTAATTTTTCTACTAGCACGCGTGGCTGTTGTGGTTCCTTTCAACTGTGATTATGGCATAACTTTTGTAATGCCTAATTTTTCTACTAGCACGCGTGGCTGTTGTGGTTCCTTTCAACTGTGATTATGGCATGTCTGGAACTTCAAGTACTCGAGAGAGAGCATCTAAGTTGGGAGATTAACATATATGAACGAATACTTGAAGTTCCAGCGACAGAATCAAATGTCTACAGCTGTTCCCTTTAAATCTGAAACTGAGCAGCTCAGCATGAATGACTTAAGAGTCATTAGATTGTGAGTTTGAACTCGTCATCAAAAAAAGATTGTGAGTTCGAACTTGAAATAAGCCACAGGGTGCAATAGGCCAAACTCTGTTAGAGTTGGTCTTTAAGGTCATCCAAAATCGAAGATTAAGCTAGACTGCTAATATATCTGGTCTTCCCTTTCTGATCACTTGTGGAATCAGTCTCTAACCCCATACCATAATTCTGCAGCAATGCTCTATATGTTTGCTAGTAAATTTGCTAGGTTCCTTTTTTCATCAGTTACGAGAATAAAAAAGTTTTTGGTTGGATGGTCTAATATACTTTACCAATCGTTTGGTTAAAAAACAAGTTATCCCCGGGATAACTAATCCCGGGTTTAGTTATACCAGGATTATTATCCCACCTTCATAAAGAATAAGGAATAAATATAGGTTATCTTATGTTTGGTTGAGATAAAATCTTGGGATAACTTATTCCGGGATTAGTTATCCCACATTGAGGGTGGGATAAAAATAACACTATAATCCCGGGATAAGTTATCCCGGAATTTTATTTCAACCAAACATGAGATAAACCCATAGTTATTCCTTAGTCTTTATTGAAGGTGGGATAATAATCCCGTGATAACTAATCCAGGGTTTAATTATCCTGGAATAACTTCTTTTTTAACCAAACGACCTCGTATAGAAAAAGTATACGAATTGAATAAAGCCTTGAGGCTCATGGTTATATGTTGTTTGGATTGGATTGAGTTTTGCTTATTTTGGCTGGATTGGAAACATAAGAATGAAAAATCTGCAATTGTTAATGCAGTAGCTTTTTTCTTCTTTTTCCTTTTTCCTTTAGTGCTTTGGGGTGTTAGTCAAGTAGTAGTATGTTACATGATGTTAATAGTGATTTATTATTATCCTTAATTGTGATTTATTATTATCCTTACTCTTTAGAAGTTCAAATTTGGCACAAAAATTGTTCCATTGATTCTGTTAATGCTTCTCTGTGAATTCTAGCAGCCCAAGTCAATAGGACATAAGTTGCAGATCTTTGGTTGGGTAAGGAAGTGAGGAGGCTAGGAAAAGAAGGGAGGACAATAATATTTTAACTTGAGTGTAAACTGTAGCTTGCATGGTTTCGAAAGGCACATGTGATGTTACTGGAAGTTCATGAAACCACAGGGAGGTAATGTGAATCTTATATTTTATTATAAGCTAGAGAGAGAATGACAATCGTTTGCTACAAAGAGTAAAAGGAGGGGGAAAGCACAAGGAAGAAGGGCGTAGTAATTGATGAAATGCTTCGGGGATTGTGCAGAGCGTCTTTGAGACCTAGCTTTGCTGTGTGTTGAAATCACGAGTTCTGTTTCTTCTTTTTCTTTTCCTCTTTGTTGAGTTTCATCATCTACTACCTGTAGGATTTTTGGGGGTCAAAAGTTCACAGGTCAAAAATAAGCATCTTAATGTTTGTAAATGAAGAGATATCAAAGGAAAATTTATAGAAATGAATAGAACTTGTCAATTTTTTTTTACAGAAACGAATAGATGATTCGAGTGATCACATTCCACTAACCTTTTGTTTTCCTCTTTATCTTGTATATAGGGTGAGTGTTCTTCAGAAGGAAGACTGGAGAGGTGTCGTAGACTTGTTTACAAATGCAAAGCAGGTTGTATCTTCTGTGCAAGATGTAGCTCGGAGACTTGCTGATTATGCTAAATTACGAGGCCAAACTAAGCACTCTGGTATGTTAATGAGCATCGGAAAGGCTTTTACACTTCAATTACACTCGAAAATGTAAAATGTTCATGTGATACTCACATATTTTGGTCAGTTATTTTAAGGTGTGTGATTCTAGACATCCTTTACTTCAGTATTTTCAACACACTCAGATGTTAATATCATCTGTACAGGGTCTACGGTTCCCCGTGTTCCAAATACTTCCAACTCCAAAGGCGATACATCATCTCTTGTGAGACAGGAAGGCGATGCAGAGTTGTTTGTGCCTGGAACTCTTTATATTTTGAAGAGGAATGCAAATGCGAGAAGCGAAGGTAACAGTGCGGAATGTTTCACACTTTGGAAGAGACACTCAGGGGAGCATTTCCAGAGGATACTGCTCTCAAATAACATAATTTCTGACCATAAGTGTGATAGCCATTATTATGCATTGAGGGATGTTCTTAAAGGTTTGCCTGGTTCGACCGATGAAGCTGTTTTCCGATGAATAAATTTCAAATATTTGCTCCGCTCGTGTAAAATAATGGTCTCATTAGTCCACGGCTTTTATGAGGTAGCTGAGAATAGTTGAGATACGCGCAAGCTGAATCTTATTAAAAAAAAAAAAAAGAAAGATCATCCCAATGTATGTTACTTTTTGGTCTAGTACTGCAAAGGTGCAACACCAACCAAATGATTTTTCTCCTCTAAGCTAGTCTGCTAATAATAGACAAATTTGTCTCCCTGCTGCTTTAATTCACTTTCATTAAAGTGCACTTTTGTATTTTCCCTTTTTTCTTGTTTGGTCATTATTGTAACTTTTGGTAAGAACTTTGCCTTCTTGATTTTTAACCCCCTCCCCCCCCAACCCCATCATATGCTTATTTAATTAACTAATGAGTTCAAGGGATAAATACTTTTTAAAGTTTAATTAATTGATGGAGTCTATACTAAACAAGTTTTAGAAATCCGTCTTTATCATGGTTAAACATGTTTAAGAAACTTAATTTGTTTGGTAGGAAAAACAAAACGTTAATCTTGCACGCAAGATTGGTTTTCACCTAAGAGTCAATTAAATTTGTTCGTCATTTTACAAAAGTTGCAGTCAATCAAGGGGACATTTTGTCTGAGGATTTGACTACAAAGACTTGTAATTAAGGGATATTAAAAGTTGTAAATAGTAGTATTTAATGTTAGGTAATTAGTAGTAGGACATTTGATTTAGTAGACACTTCTCAATTCCAACATGTGCTCCTCCATTACTCCGTCAGGCTTTGATCCTTTAATGAAAATTTTTCACTGCCAATCTAATAGGAGTTTGAGCCGCGCATTGATCCCCCTATGACTGATCATTATCATGAAAATTTATTCAAATATGAAATGCAAATACAAAAATATAATATTTCACATTTTTTTATCTATCCAAAGTTTTGATAAATTGTATAATTGAAAAATATGTCATCTCTTTTTATTATACACATTAATCTTAATAAGACGAGGTGACATATAATAAGCGGTTGACTTATATATATAATGGACGTTTAAAAAAAAATTGAACAAAAAATATTTAATAGAAACACTTCATAATATGTTTACATACTCAATTAAAATAGATCATTTTAATAAAATTTAGTGAAAAAATCTTTTTAATTTAGATCATATCAATTAAATAATTTTTTTAAATTTAATATTGAGTCAATCTCTCAAAACGGAAAAATGTCTACATAAATGATAATTGAGGAGTCATTGAACTAACTTGCGTGTATAACTATTTCATTAAATATCTATTATTTCTTATTAATATAACAATATTATAAGTAACTCTGTCCATTAAAAAATAAGCAGAAGAAAGACAATGTTTGAAATTCACCACAGTAACTTATTGAAGCAGGTACTTCGATTGGATTAAAGTTAATTATTCCTAAACTAGTAGCTAACTAGTATAATTAGGTTGATACAAGAATTGGTGTAGGCTTTGTATGTCTTGCATATTGAAATCATCTTGACTAAAATGATCAACAGATTCCAGTGAGCTACTTTGTGGTGATGAGTAATTGGACTTCATATTATTAATATAATTTGTAGTATTAGCTGGAAATGATGATGAAGTTGTGATCATTTGTCCACTTGAAAATGCCACATTATTATTATTGATCCATTCAGGATTATAAGCAGCATTGTTTAATCTTTGGGCTAACTGGGCTTTCACTTGCATCAGTTGGGCCTGTAAGTATGCTACCTGAAAAAAAATATATCCAAAAATAAATCAATTTCCCAAACAACCAAATAAATAAATAAATAATTACACACTAATTAGAACATTTTGTTGCAGTCATTTTTTGTTTATTTACTAGTATCATGGAGTAAAGATGTAAATAATGGTTAAAAGAAAAAATCTCTACATTGCCATGAGTGTAATTATCGATGTTTTCTGGTCAATTATAAGAATTCCCTCATTCTTATTTCTTAATCATAGAGCCATTAACAAGAATTTGGTTAATTAAATTGAATTTATCATTTGCAATTATTTGATCCATTTCATGCTTTCAAAGGTTTTAAGGAAACAACTACTACTAAAAAATTATTATTTTCCCACTGAAAAATATTGAGCGACTATTACCACTGATTATCGGTGGAAAAAGAAAAAAAATAATAGTATTTTCACATGAAAAAATCATAGAATTTCCCACTATTTCAGTGAGAAACTGTTTCCCGCCATGCATTTTCCCAGTGAACAAGTTTAATTGAAAATGAGTGGGAAAATCATGTCTTATAACACAAATTTGCCATTGATATCCGGTGAGAAAAATCTCTATCTCTAGCAGTGAACAGCAGAAACAACGGTCCAGTGTAAACCCACCAAATGGGGTCTGGAGAGGTAGAATACACGCACGATTTACCACTATCTCAGAGGTGGAGAGACTATTTTCGGTAGAACCTCAGCTTTAAGAAAGACATGCCCATCAACAAAATAGCAGGAAACATAAATGCAAATAGTAAAAAAATTACACAAACTAGTAACATAATTTTTTTTCTTTTACAGATATACGATTCAAGTAATACGTGAATTGTTGAGAGAATGAACGTTTTTCCTAACTGGATTGAAATGGTAGTATTATAAGTAGGTACCTGTTGGTGTAAAGCAAAGATGTTGGCAACACAACCATAGACAGGATCATTAATCCTAGATTGAGCTTCATAAGAAATAGTGAGAACAGCATCAGGACGATGATGAAGAGGGACATGTTGCAATAATTTAGAGACATTACTTGCTCCAAACACCTTGTGGATTGCAGCAAATTTAGAAGGGCCTTCTTCAGAGCTAAAATAAGGTGCAAATATACAATCAACACCACATTTTCTCCTTAGAAATTTGCATGCACCACATGGTGATGAACCTGTCCCTCCTCCACTGGTACTACTTGCCATACCCAAATATGATTATATTGAAAGAGAGAAAAATAAAATAAAATAAAATAAATTAAAGGGGTCTATGGGGGGTGCACGAGTACACTAGGAAATGATGGAGAAAAGACATATATATATATAAGTGTGATGTGAAAGAGGGGACATGGAAGGTCTATGTGTAGGGTTCTAAGGGGACAATTATGAATTGCTTATGCCATAGTCAACAATAATATCCATTTTTATATTCTTCCATTTCTTGTAAGTATTATATATATATATTATTAAGAAGTTACTATTTTTCATTATAATTTTATCACTGAAAATAATATTAAGCGGTTGTTTTGATAAAAAATAAATAAATAAAAATATATTTTATAACATAAGTTTTCTGTTAATTTATAACGCAAAAATTAATAGTTCTAATAGTACGTATATATATATATATATATATAATGATTTACTTTTTAAAGTTTTTAGACTAGATGAGTTAGTTCATTTCCAAATGAAAAAGAAAAGCCCTTTTTTAAATAAAAAAAATTGTTTATTTTTTAAAATTCAAACTCAAAAATTCTGTTAGACACTAAAATTATAATTATGACACTCTCAATTAGTTTTTGAAGGGAAACAATCATTCCTCCTCTATTGTTTGTTTACCAGCTTTGTTATGTACTGTCATACCTTCCTATTATTATTAAGTAATAGTCAAAATCCACAGATTAAGTTGATTTTTTAAAGAAACATCAATATCAAATTAATAAACTGTATATTATCGATTTAACTTAAATTAATTCCAAGAAAACGATTAAAATTGAGAAACAATCGATCGAATTTACTTACTTTTTAATAAATTAAAATTGATATAAATTTTTTTTAGAAATAAATCAATGAACTAAATTAATTTTATTTATATTTTTAAATTTTATATCTACTTGAATTAAAATGCATAAAATGAAACAAAATGAGTTGTAATTTTGTCATGTTGTATAATTGAACGGTTACGTTTTATTTTTTAAAAGGTAAATAAATAATTTATTCATCTTTATTTGTTTAACAATATTCCCCGCCGATCGCCGCCCCTGGGAACTGCTGCTTCTTTTTATTATTATTTTTAAATTTATCAAAAATAATTTTTTCACGTTCGTAAAAATAAAAATAAAAATACATAAATGTCACTCTTTTTAAAATTTTTATTATTAGTGCTATCATTTTATAGAAAATGACACGTGGAGTAAAACTTACAGACAGCTTTATTTGACTTTTAATATTTCCATTTGTTCATATGAGACTATAGTATTATTTTTAATCTCTTCATTCCTTCGAGAATAAGAGGAGCAATATTATATATAGTCTCCTCATTAATTAAAGAGTTTTTGATACAAAAGAGGACATTTTTGGCATTACATTAATTAAGTACTCCTACTACTTCATCAACTACTTGTACAATTAAATCATGCAATAATTTATATTTTATATAGTAGCTCAACAAAGCTTACAATAAAATTTATCTAGTATACAATGTACAATTACTTTATAGTTAGTGTGCACGTTGATTATACACTTGTTATATACTTCGTATGTTTTATTTTAATTATTAAAATAAAATTTGCATATTCATTAAAAAAAATAATAGAAATAGTAATTTAATTAATATAATCCTGTTAATTTTTTGGATACATGCAATAGTAATTATCACATTTTAGAATGATTTTAAGTACTATGGATAGAATTAAAAAAACATGATCAATTATTTCTTGATTTTTTGAACTAGCGAGTGTTTTAAAATATCTTTTTATGATAACTAGTAATTAAAATAGAACGGAGGGAGTATTAAGTAAATATTAACGACAAATACAATTATAATTACAGCTAGGGGGTGAAATTCGCCTGCCTACTAAAAAAATATGGGGTAAGTTCCGGTAAATCATAATCTTAAGATGTGGCAAGTGGGTTGGACTGATCCATGACCGGCCCATTATTCTAATAGGCTTATTGGGCTTGAACTGCTTTCCCGTCCAGTCCTAGCCTACACTTTACATGAGCCGTTTTCGTTTCAGGTGTAAAATTTGAGACCAAATGAAATCAAGCCTAAGAATGTTTACACTTGTAGCCTCATTTGCTGTTTTTTTTTTTTTTTTTTTTTTTGGTTTTGGGATTTACTATCTCACTGGGTAAGTATGGATGTTGAGTAATCATGATACGTAGACAACACAAAGAAGGTAGCCATTCCATCATGATGGTATGAGACATTCCCTGGACATCCTCAAGTCAACGAATTAGGAGCTCATACCGGGTAAAAAAAGCAGTGAATAGAAAAAAAAACTGCAATTGCTCCTGTTGAATGAGTTTTTAAGTTGGAAGAGAAGGTACTTAGTGATTTGGAAATCGATCTAGCTTCTTCTCCTAGAAATAAAAATGCGGCATAATAATAGAAACCATACTCGTCTGCTTTTTCTTACTCTAGTGCTTGATTATGGGGATAAGGCTGATTCTTTGACTCTTAATCTTCCTGCTGAGACTATATTTGCATCCAAAAAGTGGTCAAAATAGAAAGGACATGAAAAGGTTAAAATATCAACTCTATGCACCAGCCGGGAATCGAACCCGGGTCTGTACCGTGGCAGGGTACTATTCTACCACTAGACCACTGGTGCTGCTTGCCATTTCCCTCTGTTAATATTTGATGTCCACATCTCATTAATTAACTTAATTAGCAATTAGTTGTATGCTTTCATGTTTTGTATCATATAATAAGCTTTCTAAAATGATCATGGTAATTCAACTGTAAATTTTTATTCTTTAAGTAGTTGTAGATCAAAAGAAATTACCTCGTCAATCATGCTTCCAACACACACTATAAAAACGTAGATCAACAAAAGTTACCTTATTTGATCATAGCTCACCATTTTGTAATGTATACATACTAATAGTTGAATCTTCTTAGCTTCTTTAAGCATTTACTTTCATAAATTTGATTATTTTAAAGTGAAAATTCTGATTTCACTATTACATGAGACTAGGCTTCATATGGAAAGGCCTCGTAAAAATGCATTGCGTGGGTTTCTATCCAATCTTCCTCTTTAATTTTCATAAGTTATATTAACAACTTACTGGCCAATAAATTAAAATTATGCAATTAAAAAAAACAAAAATGTGTATGTATATGAAGATTGAAAGGAACATCCCATCAAGAGAACAAGCAAAATATATAGATGATCAAAATTAGCTTATAATGGTAACTTTTATTGTCATTAATCATCTGTACAATAAACAAGGAGTCCACTTTCAGAATAAAATTAGTAAGGTTCAATCGTGCATACTTTCTCATGGAAGTTACTAAATATTTGTATATATCACAATAAACAACTCAACCAAACCTCAACTCCGAGCAAGTTGGGATCACTTACATAAATATATTCTCATTGTTAATATATATATATATATCGTTCTATTTAAGCTTCTCTCAGTTTCGAAACATTATTTCAAAATAATAAACATTACTATTGTTTCAAAGGATCATGACCAAGTCGAAGTTCCAAGTCCAAATCATCTTCTTGATTCTTATTTTCTTCTATCACATCATGTGCAACTTCAGTACCAAATTGCAAGCCCCCCCAGTCCTCTCCAAATAAATTCAGGCATTGAATATTATTATTGTGATGATCATCAGGAGAGCTACTTCTATGATGAATATTCAAGAAGAATTGGCCATTTGTGGAGGTAGATGCAGATGTTGGAAAATATGTTATATGATTTGATTGTGCCTCTGCCACTTTGTAACAACTAAGATTAGCACCTGCATGCAGAGGCGGTTTACAGTGTTAGAAGGCACGTTGATTTAATTGAACTTATTATTTTTGACTTAATTAATTAGATGATCACAAATATAATTGAGGGGCGAATGCAACTTATAGAAAACGAGTTCAACTGAATCATCAGTATTTTCAGAAACATAAATATAAAAGTGAAAATTTTATGAAAATTCCAACAAATAATTAGTTTTGAACCATAATTTCAAAAGTACAAAGTGTTAATTAGTGCGTTCTAAGAACTTTTAAGATTGAATCCAATTTGCTTCTGTATATATACACATACAAAATTTGTATGAAAAACCCTAATATACACAATACAATTGAAATCTTATTAAATTTTGATTTTAAAGGCGGATCTATAGTGTTAAAAGTAGATTCAGTTGAACTCATCATTTTGTTACTTTTCACCATATAAATATATACAAGGGCGGATTCAACTGAATCAATATTTTCAAAAATATAAATATACAAGTTAAAAAATTATGGGAATTTCAACAAATATATATATATATATATATATATATATATATATATATATATATATATATATATATATATATACTTAATCATCTGAATCATAATTTGAAAAATACAATAATATGTTCAATATTAAAAACTTTTAAGGTTGAACCTCAATTTGCCTCTCTAGATATATAAACACACACACATAAAATTATATCAATTAAACACCCTTCCCTTGAAAATTATAATGTATACATAGGTAAAAAATTATATTTTTTTATACATGTATATAAAATCTTAATATACTGATTTTGTGTGTGTGTGAGAGGGGAAAAAAAACCCTAATACTGTATAAATTGAATAATACATATTTTTCAAAGAAGTAATAATTCAGAACCTGTTTAAATCTTAGATCCGACTCTGAGTACTTACCTGATGATAAGCTGTTGTGGATTTCATGCTTATTATTACTGGAGGTGAGCAAATTGTGAGTAGGAGTACTAGGTTTGTTCCTGGTGACTTTGTCTTTCCTATGAATATTCATATGACCACCTAAAGCTTGAGCTGTGTTGAAACCTCGTTTGCAAAAAACACACTCATAAAATCTGCCAACACCACCTCCCATGTAGTACTCTTGTTCTTGCTGGTCAACTTCTTGATCTATAGATGAGTTTAACAAGTAATCTTGATTAGAGGACTCCATTAAGATCAAGCTTAATTAATTATATATATATAGGGAGAGAGATAGATCATTAATTTTTTGATGATCTGATATTTACTTTGGAATATTGAGTGAAAGAAATTATATGGAAGATGGGGAGGAATATGAGTCGGAAACAACAACCTTTCTGCCCCAAAAAGATTAAGGTCTCGATAAATCTTATTCTTCCCAGACTATGGGTAATATTTGTAATAGGGATAATATTTGCTTACATCTTACCCTTTTCAGACTTTCACAAATTATATTGATCTGATCACAAATTACACTGATTATATTATCGTGGGGAGGCATATGAGAGAATTTGAGGGCTTAAAATGATTATTTTGAGGAGTGAAGTCATATTGGCTAATTAATCTGTAATTACACGCCGGCCGTTTAGTATATTAATTATATATATATACTGTACCTAATTCAAGGGGTTTAATTAACTTCTACGCAGTATAATATTATTGTAAAATAAATTAAAATTTAACTTGTATAGTAAATTGATGTGCGAATTTTATTAAATTATATTTGCTATTTGGTGCATTTTAATTTGTTACAACTAGTAATCTTCTATACTTATTAAACAGGTTACTAATTTATATGATGCAGTTAGTTAGTATCATTGATCTAATAGGGTAAATTTTTTTTACATCATCGGCGTATATAGGAAGTTAATTAGTAATAATGAGAGTAATAATCTGAAATAATATTGGTGAATATATAATAAACTATCGTTGAAAAAATGAATAAATAAATATTTAGGGCGAGGCGTGGAAAGATTCAAGTTCACTAAGGTAGAATCTATACCGGTCTAGTAGTATAACTCTTGATTAATTCTTTTCAGAATACAATAACTCGACAATGTCGTATAATTCAAGTAATTTCGGATTAGTTGAATAGTCTAAAACTCCACAAAAAAGAAAACATTCCTTCAGTATAAAATTATTTTCTTTTTATATAGTGATTAGTTGGAGACTTAGAATATTATTCTTTGTCTTAACTCTCTCTTTTACTACATTAACCTCACTATACACACTACTAAAAATTCTCTATTTTTTACAAAAAAATATTAACGGGTTATTCCCACTGATATCAGTGGAAAAGAAAAAATGATAGTGTTTTCACATGGAAAAATAATAAAGTTTCCCACTACTTCAGCGAGAATCTATTTCCCACCGTGCGTTTTTCCAGTGAGCTGGTTCTGCGAGAAACTGATGGAAAAATCATGTTTATGACAAAAATTTCCTATTGATTCGTTGTGGGAAAATTCTCTATTTCTAGTAGTGACACTATTATTTTCGTCTTCTAGTAAATTAGAGAATAGTGGAATATTAAGTAAGGTGTAGTGGGATTATTAGTAAGAAATAATGACATTAGTGGTTACTCGAATTACACCAAGAATAATTGACTACTTTCTTGTAAATTTATATCCACTAACATAAAAATAAATTATTTTAAATATTATAATTTTAATATTAAAATATACGTGCTCCAATAAATAATAATGTAAGTGATATCTAAAATTTTTATGTAGGGTCTGATGAAAACCCTAATTTAAGTTGTAGGAAGTGACAGGAAGCTTCCCCCGTGACCAGGAAACGCTGTAAAACGACTCGATCAATATTCAATTTTGCAGTCTTTTGTAGTTTCTTTTTGTCTCTTCATAGGAATTGAAGCACTTTTTTCTTTTTTTCTTTTTTAATTTTTTCTAATTTTTTTTTATATTATTATTTAAATAATTTTCTCGAGAATACATGTTGATTAACTTGGTCCTGGCTGCTTTAATTTCTGACAAACAAATATTAAAAATGGCCAAAAGTTTCGGTAATGATATGATAAAAGGCATGATCTCAGATGCATCAAAATCAAGCTCGAATATATTCTAAGGGTAGATAACGAGAGAAATAGTTCTTTTAGCTCTTTACAATTTTTTTTTTTAATTTTATGATTTTTTATAAGAAATTTTTATTTTTATATATGATAAATTTAAAAAAATTATTTTCTTCTGAATCATTTTTTTTTTAGTTTTAGTCTCTAAAATATAAAATCTCGCAGGCCAGGATTGTTTATAAATACTAATATTATTCATAATTAGCAAGTGCTCATATATTTAGCCTAAAAAGCATGCCTTCTATTTTTAGCCAATGATTATGACCTTAATTATAATCATATAATATTTCAAATCAAGGCTGCATAAGTCATAGTTAGTTTGTTGTAAAAACCTTTTAGTTGGTGATTCGAAAAATGTATCGTTTAAAAGGCACTTTAAAAGAAATTAGAATATGTTACTCCAATGGATTGAATTCTGTCGAAGCTCTTTGTTCTTATTCATCTGAATTTAAATGCTTTGTGTTGGTCCTATGTATATTGTGTCTGAATTGGATTAACATTTTATCGTATGATGTGTTTTCCTTTTGACAAAAAGAATTGTAGTAGTTGAAAAGAATGAAAAGACAATACAACAAAACAAAATGAATAAAGCTCTTGTTCTTGGTTTTTGAATGGCATTTTCTGTAAGGGATGGAAACGGTATGAGTTAAGTTTTATGAATTAGTAGCGCAGGCGATTGATCCAATAATCAGGTTATTTAAAAAATAATTGATGCATAATATATTGTAACATGTTAAATTACATGGTCGATGTAACATTTTTTACACTAACAATATAATAACTTAAATACTTTTAAGATATTATTCAAGATTGATCTTTTGACAAAGTTTAACCTAAAGTATCATGATTTTTTGAGTTTCATACCTGAACCATAAGGTATGTGAACTTCCTACCTGGGCTATTACCAAATGTTTATCAGAACACACTACCTGAACGATAGTGATATTTCAGGTAGGAAAAGTGAGCAAATAGTTGAGGTTTGTTTTGATAAACATTTGGTCATAGTTCAAGTAGGGAAAGTAAAACACCTGATAATTCAGGTAGAAAACTCAAAATAACTAAACACTTTAGATGTGTTTTAACTCTTCACTCTTTGTACAAAGGTTATTGTCAGTGCGACTGATCTTAACTGCTGCACTCTACCAAATCATCTATCACTTGGTACAAACATGAAACAACCTCCTCCCTTTTTGCTTTTCACAAGTCAGAGATAAAGGATGAGGAATGTAGTAGGCTGATAGCCACTGTAAAAAGACTAATTAAATTATGATGAATCCTCTAAACATATACAGAGGATTTATATAATTTACTTCAACTAGTTTTGGGTACAGATGTAGTTGATTGATTGTTTATTGAGCTTTTTGATTTGATTCTGCTGCAAAATTGTGCTCAGAGCGTATCTGGTCTCTTCACAGTTCGCAACTTGTAAGCTATAAACCTGAAAAAGAATTTGGTTCACAAAAAAGGATTTCTTATAAATCAAATCAAAAGCTTTCAATTAGAGAAAGGGAAAAAAAATTCAATCACAATGATGGACAATCAAATAACACCATATCTATATAACCAACATAAATTACTGAGCCACAAGATTAAGCTGGAAATTTGAAGTGTGCACTCATATAACTTAAGATAAAGGTGAAGAGAGATATTTCAGGATGTGTACCATTTCCTAGAAGAAGATTGTCGATATACTGATGCAAATCGGGCAAGGTCGCCTTCAGATATATGCTCTACTTCTGAATATTGCATTCTAATTGGTGGTGATTTGATATCTTGTAAGAGCAAGATCCAATGGAGAAGCAGAATATCAAGATATGGTTGTGGAAACTTGCTAACTCATATGGATTAAACAGTTTCTCAAGGTATTGACATTTGGTGAGATCTGTGCTATTCAACCGCTCTTCATATTGTATCGAATACGGTGTTCCAAACTAAACAAAGAAAAATCAATTCACTTCATCAGAGAGAAATATGCCCCATGAATACTGTTAGAGTATCTGCAAGTTGTAGTCTCTTCATATGGTCTTAAACAATTATTACCTCATGAGCTAGCTTTTAGAGTTGAGTTAGGTCCAAAGTCCATTTACCTTAACATGAGATTAGAGTCAAACGTATCCCAAAAGTGAGGTTACTCAATGTTGGGCTCCATATAATGTTATCACGCTCTAAATGCCTTGACGTACAGAGGGGGTGTTAAAGTTCTTCATTGATCAAGGATTATAGGTCGTACTCTCTTTATGTGATTTTGGACGATTCTCACTTCATGAGCTTCTTCTTGGGACCGAATTAGGTCCAAGGTCCATTTTTTTAAACAGAGAACTCTCACAAATTATTCTGAAGCTGATCAACATAAATATTCACAATGGTTACATAGATCCTTCGCTGGCTTTGATGAATTAGTAGAAGGGCTGTGATAAAGGTGTGGGTACTTCATGTGGATCCTTCAAATAAACTAGATATTCGAAAAACCTACCCGTTTCGAATACTTACACATACCCGTATCAGATGTGTACCCTAAACGAGCCCATGTAACTAATACTGACCAAGTCCTTACCAGTCCCTAGATTAGTTATATAGATATCAAGCTTGGTATATACATGTACGCACTAGCTTGAAGGGGAGCTTTTGATAGTTAATCATAAATAGCTAAGTGTATACAGATGTCATAAGTGTGCCCGCAAAATGTTTTAGGAGGGTAAGACAATTGTATTCACTCACTCTGTCACTCCCTCTTGTGCCACTTCTTTCTCACAAATGTTAGCCAGATATTGTGTGCCACCAAAAGTTCCTAGCAAAACAGTGTTAATCTGTCAGTAGCATGTTGGTTACCTCCCGCCTGCATGAAAGATAACTCTTATTGTTGGGAAAGGGAGGAAGACAACAGAGTAATTTCTGAAAAGGAAAAAAAATGCGACATAAAGGAGCCGAATGTACAAGTTTACGTATTATGATGATAAAAAGAGTTTATTAGAGCAGATAATGATATTGTTGTAAATATGATTGAAGGGAATAGAGATATTAATAATAATCTAAGTATTCTACAATTGTAGTTAGAGAACAAATAATCTACAAGTGCAAGAGACAATGTCAAAACAGCGTGCAATTATGAAGAGAGAAACAAGAAAATGAAAGAAAATAAATTAGTGTGGAAGAATGACAAACTTTTAGATATAGCTCTTACATTATTGGATTTCAGCATGTTCAGATAGATAGCAAGGCTCTTGGCATGTTGCCAGTGAGCATTCAAATTTCCTGATGTAGCAGATTGGCGAATGTGTTTGTAGTCTCGTTATGTATGCCTTGTCTGGATAATCTTGAAGCCAAATTCAGTCACTGAAATACATCAAATGCTTCAGATAATTTCACATCTTATGTACTCTTTTATAATTATAAAATTATATTGAACAATGTTAATATGATGAACCTAGATTCAGAATCCAAGAAGCGGAATCATCACAGCTTAGTCCATATATCTTTTTTTACTTATGATGTTAGCTGCTAATCGAATAGGAAAGCTGGATATTTGCCTTCGATCTGGCGCAGAGTATCCAGCATGCCAGCTGAATCACCCTCAATGGGATATAGATTAATTAACTCCTTGATGGGAGGATTCCATGACAGCTCTAGAAAAAAATTTACCATCAGAATTATAAGCTAAATGATAACAACCAATGTTCATACTAGGCAAATTTTACCTGCTATTCCATGGAATAGAGTAGCCAATCTGACGGCCTATTGGGTATTACCCAGCAGTACACTGGTTTCCGATGTATGCTGCATCAGAACCAACAGAATGGATGTGTCAGCTAGCCAATAGGATAATTATATCATCATTTTCTTGAGGCTTTAGTTCAGAATAACTACATTTTACAAGGAAAAGCAACCTGCTTTTATATGGGATCAGTTCTTGGACATAACAATATTTAACAACTTTAATTCCTACCTCAATAGCGTGCCAATCCATTGTATTGTGCTTTCAAAGATACTGGGTCCTCTCAACTTCAAATGACCGCCGCTGCCTAAGGAATTTGTAGATAGTGCAAGCAGGAACAGATCTGTCCTCAAAGAAGTCAAGGTGCAGTGCAATATAGTGAGATGTGCAAGTCCTGGTACTCCTGTTTTTTCCCATTAAGTAATTTTTGCGGTCTTTCCTCGATCTCTGAACTAACATTTGAATCAAGTGATGTGCTAAGCTGATCCTATTATAAATTCCAGTTCTTAGTCAACCGCTAGAACAAGTAATCAGAATACTCGAAGGACAATGCAATCTGCATGCCTTTGAATTACTACGTTACTGTTTCTGCTTCCAGTCCTCTAATAATATCACATAATGGGAAAGAGTAAGCAAGATAAAGATTCTACAGTAAAATATGGGACAATTTTGCCCCCGATTACCTGAATAATTTATCTGGAGCATCCAAACAGCATCTATTGTTCTCAGCCATTGACAGAGTCTGCTGATTCTTTTCCGAATCCTAGATTGGTCAGCTTTTCGTCAACCTATTGAAATAGGACAAATAGGTTTTCCATAACTAAATCCTGAAATATTCACTGGTCCAAGATGTCCGTTTTGTAGTTCAAGGATATAACAATAATAAACATGATTTGGGTGCATTGACAATTTTCATTGGAGAATATCCAAACTAATGGTTCAGATGAAGATGAAAACGTGGCTGCTTAAGAAGGGTGATGGATGCTGGCACCAAATACATAAAGAATTATAAAAGGATTGGTGGGTCACTTAAGATCATCAAGATTTGAAAATAATAAGTAGCCGAGAATACTTGAAAGACAATTCTGAATGGCTGAAATGGCGGCTTAAGGATGTTTTCTTTTAATGGTGAACGAGATATCTAAGGAATATAACTAAGATCATCAATAGTAGATATAGCTATAAACTTGTTTAACATCCACATTTTATTTTTAGTCTACATTTAACACCCTAGATATTGCTAACTGTACATATTGAAAGCCTCTCTCAGGGATGGACTAAGAAATTCCAGTTATTTTTCATGGGTAACAGAATCTCTGCCTACCATAAATTGACCAGTTTTTACCCCCTAAAGTTGCTGCTTCCTTCTCAAAGAGTCTGTTAAGTTGATAATGGCTGATTTCAATTAATGACGGTACAATCTGGTAAAACTTAACTTTGAGTTATGGATATGCTCTTTTTCATCTTCACACGACCATTATTAGAAGATGTGGGGGGTTTACTTATAGAGTGAAAGAAAGAAAAGCTCAAAATTTAGTAAAGCCTGATGCAGACCCATGCAGCACATTGGATACATTTAAGTTCAACCTTAACATAGTCTGTCATTATAGTTCATCAAATTTATTTTACATCCTACTTGGGTGGATGTTCTTTATTGAACTTAAACTATGCTTAAGAGTCTTGTTTTGGGTAAAAACCAAGTCTATGGACCAAAGATTTATTTCCCTACTTGATCCCAGCAGCACCTTTGTAAGACCTAATCAGAGAAGGGGACAAAGACGCAGAACAGGAAGAAAATGAGGAATATAGACAACATATAACAGCCTGCACTTAGGAGTTGGATGAAGTATGGCATTGATATCTTACAGAAGGTTTAAGAGATAAAAGATGAAAACCTGAGACAATGCTGCTTTATGGAGTGCCTGCCATTGGTACTGGTGGGGGAGGGGGAGAAGTGTCTTTCTTCAGTGAAGATTTCAGATAAAATAGAGAGAGAATAAAATTTGGAGCCATACAACCACAGGGTATTAAGAGTTTTGAATCCAAAAGGAGTGGCTCTAACTCATGAAGAGCAGCAGGCTCGCAAAACAGCTCTTGTAATCTACATTCAATTGACTATTTTACTTAAATTACCCACTTAATCGCACATAAATTCAGGACGTAGGAGAGGAGCTCATGGAAAAACTTCACTACCAGAATGAAATCTTTGTTTGAGAGTAACTGTACCTGAATGTTACTGTACAAAGCTAGTTGTTTACATCTGGTTGAGATGCCTGCTAAAAGCCAAAAAGGCTATCCATCTAGGACTAGCATCTCTGTAGTGTGTATAGAGATATAACGAATTGAAGAGCGTTTTCCATCAGAAGAAGTCATCAAATACCCCCTCCCGATCATTTTCCCAGTTTCCAGAACCTGCACAATGCAACCAACCAAGAGGAAGAAAGGATATATAATACAATTTTCTATAGCAGGTTCAGTTTACCCAAAAAGTAAAAGAAACCAAAGAATGTAGCTACAACTAAGCTATCTATGGACAAAAGGGAGGCTGCTACTAAATGGAGAAAGAATCTTATTCTTCACAATGAGAATAAGTGGAATCTAGCATCCTCGTTTTGCTCGTGGAGAACAGGTGCATGTTCCCATACTCCTTTTTTATTTTTATCTCGGTAAATGGTGCTGTATTTTAGACTATTAAAATTGCTCAAGCCAACCTAAGGGACGCTATACTGACCTGAGATTTCAGCTGCTGCCAGATCCTGAACTATAAGCTGGAAAGTACGAGGATCTGAGGAAGAAAATTGGGGTGGAGTTGAACCAGGAGCTGGAAATGTGAAGTCAGAGTTGGAAGACGTAGCATCAGCTGAAGCAGATGTAGCATCATCAGGATAACCTCTAGAAATGAGTCCTGAATCTGAACTCTGGCCGGAGGAGGGACGTAATATCATTTTCAGCTCTGAGAATTGGTCCGATATGCTGTAAATCATCCTGAGGCACACTAGATCATATCTAGTATTAGTCATATGGCACAAGAGATTCTAATGTTAAAAAGGAAGCTATACAATATAACTCCAACATATAGTAAACATTAAGAAGTCTTTCAAGGGGTTGAAAGCTTAATGACCCTACTTCACTTATCTTTAGTCCCGTTTGTCTACTACAGTATACCTTTCCTTGTTTTCATTCCGGTCTCTTTTCCAGATGCATCCTAGAAGTCACTAACTAAAAGATTTAGGTGATTATATCCCATTTCACCCAATACCTGAACATGCTTTCCTCCATACAAAAAAACATACTAGGATTCCGGTGTAATTAAACAAAAAGCAGGAACAGGATATCACTTCAAAAAAGTGGGAACTTCATAAGAAAAAGAGCTAATAGATACCAATAAGCTGGCTAAATATTTTTTTAGAGCTTAGAAAGGAAATATCTTTCCAACATAAACAGTTCTGCTTTCTTTCCTCAGCATGAGGAAGATACTAGTGGACAATGGGAGAGGAAGCCTTTTAAGACATCACCAAACTTACAAAAACACAACATATCAAAAAAGAAAAAGAGAAGAATGTAAAAGAAAAGGGAAATTTAATATGCCATAAACAGTGGAAACGGATTTTTTTATTGTCAAATCGTATGACTAAGACAGTAGATAAAAGTGAGAGGGTAACAAAGAGATCTTTTTCTATTGTCTTTTACTGGGAGGTTGCAAGAGGAAAGAAAAGGCCAGCTTGAAAGTGTCAATGATTTGAGGCCGTCTGATCCATTAAATTCTAAGATAGAGATCAATAACATCAAAGGTCATTCTGACATGAAATTCCATGGATGCCTTTGGACCAATGAATAGCTTGAAAGCTTCATATAACTCAACTAACTCAAAAAAAAATCAACATTATGGAATGCATGTGCAACTCCAGATTCAGTTTCACCACAAAGAATCAGCATACATATGTTTTAGTAAGATTGTTAATAACAATCGTCAAAGTTATATGTTGCCAATAACCAATACATAGATCCCCGACTACAGTAAGATCTAACATCTGCAGAGTTATATGATTAAAGGCAAAACTACTGAAGATGCATATATTTTTCTAGATGTATTTGGAGAGGGAAGATGCAAACTTTAGTTTCAATTATTGAAGGAAGATGCAACATATAACTTCTCAAGGGGTCACCCGTCACATTTTACTCTCACTAAGAATACTTAGATTTGGAGTTCTGGTGGGATCAAATGCATTACTGATCCTATGATCATATCCAATGATACAAACTTTCAGTGACAACAGAAGGGACAATACAAAGGAGACCCCAATTTAAGCATAGAAGGTTATAGGGGATTCCCAGCGCTGCATCCAATAAAAAAAAGACAAAAGAAAAATGCTTTATAGCAAGCTATGATACCACAATTTGAAAATTTATGGGGACGGAAGGAGATAAAGTTGGTTAATTCTTCTTCCAAAATACACCTATTCCTACGTAGGAAAACACTGTTGAAAATAAAAAAGCAAGCACGAACATAAATAAAAGATATCGTATCGCTTGACATATTTTGTTACATCGCCTTTCACTGCCAATATTGACTCAACACCATATATATGAGTGATAGCAAATGAATCATCTATAAGGCATACTTTACTAGATACATGATGCTTCAAATATGACCTAGCAGTTCACCACAAACGCTGAAGCTTATGAATCTAATGCAACAGTAGCCAGGAAAATGACAGGAGAAATAATTCTTCATGTGAATAAACATCCATTTCAAGCGTTTCCAAGATATCACCTGGATCTGGGACTTTGCAAAATTTCCAGAAGACCTACCGGGAGAACTTCACAAATTCTAGAAACTTCCCCAACATAATTGCCAATGTACCCTTTAGATAAACCCAGCCCGATCTTGCAGAACAGGAAGTTGATCACGTTTAAATTATCATTTCCATCAAGTAGTCCACAATGATTCGACCAGTTCTATATGGCCAATTCAGTTTGTTAAAAGATAATCGTCCAAGCTGAGTGGTTCAGTAATTCTTTTTTCTTTCTTTTTGTTTGATGAATCAAATAAATCATTTCATTAATATGCACCAAGGTGATGCCGAAGTTACAAGAATTTCGAAGGTGTTTGAAAAATCCATCCCATTGTCTATACATAATGGGATGTTTTCTTTACACCGACAGTATAGATACAATAAGCTCTTGATCATCCGTGTGCTTTTCGCTCCTTCAAGCATACCTTTTTCCTTTCTCTTCAATATTGACCAAAAGATGTATAGGTTGCTAACCTCCGTATTTTTCTCCTCTCTCTCCCCACTTTCATCCTCCAAGATGCTAGTTTCTGCATTAGTTCTAGGGAGCACCCAAGAGATATTGGACAAAGAATACACCATACTCCAAGGTTCTGTGGCATAGATGGAGTGAAGGAGCAAATGATTGGTGTCTTCTCAATTCTTCTTGCACATACAACACCGGTTATAATGATGCATCCCCTCTTCCTCAGGTTATGCGCCGTGAATATAGCATCCCAAGCAGCACTCCTTGTAAAAGATATCTAGAAAATATGATATTAAGACTAATTTGTTTATGTTATCTTATATGTGTATATTATAAGCCAATATAAATATATGCCAATTATTTGTCTTGGCTGAGCATTTTGCCATGATGAGCAGTTCCAATGCAAACGAAGTTAA
Source organism: Datura wrightii (assembly GCA_035772735.1). NCBI lineage: Eukaryota > Viridiplantae > Streptophyta > Magnoliopsida > Solanales > Solanaceae > Datura > Datura wrightii. The sequence continues at coordinate 4,996,170 of JASDFA010000011.1, forward strand.
GCAATCTGAAGTTACTGAACTGCTTACAGAAATCTATCAATGATTGAACTCAAATAGTGTCATGTCATTTTGAATCAAAATCAAATATTGAACTCAAATAGCATCATGTCTTTAGAATCAAACTGGTTATTAAATTTTGTCCAAAGCAGATTTTCGAAAGAGAACTGTATTTGTCCAAATTCATTGGGTTCTGATATTTTGTATATTTTTGAACGTAGGAAATTCCTACATGAGTAAAATATTCCCTAGATTTCTGTAAATTGGAACACCGCTCAAACCTTTGGATTCCTTTTTTATACACTTTGATACCAATTGATCTTTTTATGTAAAATAAAGTCAAAATGTCTATCTTCATCTTTAACAAACACATCTTTCTGAAGGGCACATATCACATTGCTTCAGAGGGACACTAACGTAAGGACCCTTTCAGGCACATTTTGAGCAATTACCATTTAATCACATGACAAAATTCATATGAGGTTTGGACAATTAAAAGCAGGACATGATGTTAGAATTTGGTAAAAGAGTCCTGATTAATTTCTGCAGTTAATTTCTGAAATCTAACTCTCACATGAAATGGATAGAAAGAAAAACCGGTAGTTTCACTCAGAAATATAACTCTCAAGTTTGGATTTCAGTTTCAGTTTTAGATGGTTCAGAAAGAAAGAGAAAAAAGGATATATCCCCCCACCCCCCACTTCCACCCCCCAAAATGATTATAGTTTAAAGAGCATTATCACAGTTTATAAGTTTTGTTGACTCAAAAGTTGGAGATCTATGTTATTAGAAGAAGAAAGGACTAAATCTGGTACCAATTATTCGAGTAAATCTACCTGTTAACTGAATCCTGAAGTTGTTGAACTTTTCTTTCGGTTTCTTCCAACTTCCGGCACTTCTCTTTACTTGATTCTTGAGCTTCAGCACATTTCCTTTCAAAATCATCAGCACGTTGCTTTTCTTTTTGATATAACACCTATCAATAGGAGTAATCATGAGAACATCGACATTCAACCATGTGTAACTGGAAAAAACATGAATGCTTTCACCTATTTTTCTCTATCTTCTCTACCCATTTTAGGGTTTTAGGGTGAAGGAATGTGAAGCTGAAAAGTTGTGCTGATCACTCTGAGAGCTGACTGTTCATACCTTTAAATTTTTAACTGCTGCAGTTAAAGATTCAATGCTTTCTTCATCCTCAACTGGAACTGGTTTCATTTCAACTATCGAAGAGTCTCCTTCAACTGCTTTTGGAGCAGCCTCGTGTTCCCTGATTGGCAGTATGTTAGTTTCACCCAGTTTGCTTTGCATGTCTCGAATTGAATTCTGCAATTTTGCTATTTCCTGATCTTTTGCCTCTTCCAAGTTCATCTGCAAGTTATTTTCCTATGTGAGATTTGCCGAATGCTTCAAATAGTTCAACTTTCTCAAAATGGAAAACTCGTAGTAAGCCACAAGCCCAAGATTGGCAAGACTGTTTAAACTTTCATGTCTTGTCTTATTTTACTAATGCTATCCAAGTAAAATCCCCAAATGTGTTATAAGTATAGTGCAGGAAAGAAGAAGACTTTATCTGCTTAGTACAAGTGTATCACCCTTAGACGTTTCTCCAACCGCAACTGCGATCTAAGTTCTTCAACCTGTTTTTCAAGCTTATCCTTCGCCTCTTTAAGTGCGCCTGTTTCTCTTGAAGCCTGAAGTATTTGAAATGTATATTAGATTTAAGGGAATATATTTGTAACATTCAACAGATTAACCTATCAAAATGCAAGCAACAGTTTTGATGCATTCTTCTGTATTTCACATGGAAAAAGCCAATCCCAATTCCCACAGCAGGAAATTTAGGGGAATCATGTCGTTGAAAATGAAACCAAAATGAAGCTGGGAAAGTATTGAGAGAATGCACTAGCTAATAACTTGCGCCTGGTTCTTTTTCAAAGGCATGCTTTACAATGTGCATAGCTGTGTTAAGGCAACGTGACCACTTACACTAATAACTACTTGCACTTAAATATCTTACAATTAGCATGTGACTTATACATTCAAAGTAACTGACACATACATATGTTCTTCCAATTGGTACAGTTGCTATATTGAGAAGATATGAGTAATTCTGATTGTTTTTAACACTCATTCATGCATTCTAACCACATGTCTACAAGGTTTACTAACAGGATTTTTCGTAGACACTTCTTACTTTCCACTAAAAGCTTCAGAGAAGTAATTAACAACCCTTTCATGTACTCACGTTATGTAAAAAATAGTAACAAACAAGTGAACCATGTACTACTTCAGTAATCAAGCCCTATCTAGCAGAGATAGATCATTCAGGTCATTCATATCATCGCCTCATTGCTATGCTAAGGAAGTCGGAAACATATGACAAAGGTTATAGAGGAGTATAGTAATCCAGAACTTACCATCTTTAGTTTGCGAAGCTCCCTCCTCGCAACAATTCCCCTCCATCTGCATTGTGTTAGAGTTGATGCCCATATGAGTTTCTTATAGTATGAAAAGGCTTTGTGACGACGCTCATAGGCCTGCCAAAATCTTATCTTGTCAAGACTTGAGAACAATCTTTGTAAGACCTCTGAATCAATACATAATACCCAATAAACTAACCTGTATAATCAGAGCTCCCCTGGTTCGTTTTTCATATCTGAACTTAGCTCGTGCAGCTGCCACTCGAATTCCAGTCTGAAGAGCAATGACTGCTAATTTAAGTTTTGTGTATGATTTTCTGGCCAAGTGTCCACGCAACTTTGTCTGAATTTTGAGAGAAGCAGCCTCTCTTTTCAAGGTAACATACAATTTGAAAGCAAACCTTGCTGAAGAATATGACAGAGTGAGCACATAAATTTATTGAAGGCAGAAACATTGAGCAGCCTATTGGAATGGTAGACTAAGCTGAAAAGCTTTTTCCAAATGTATGTTCAGTTCTAAAGGGAGAGAAAATACAGCTATTTATTTCCACGGTGCTCAGAGTGATGGTATTACTATCATATACTTCAGACAGTATGCACAGATTAACTAATTAAGCACTTGTTTTACATTCTATGCTGCCAAATTACGTTTGAAAGAGCCCTTAGACCATGGTGATGGAAGGAGATTATGGGAAATGTAATTAATGGTTAGAAACTCTGTGAAAGGAAAAAACAATAAACATTCTGAGAACAAGAAGTATCTATCCATAAAAGAAAGTCCAATTGATTATTTTATTAGGCTTGTCGAAGAATTTGATGATAGAACAGATATGAAAGCAAAATGATTTGTTTTCGTGGTCTTTTACTATCTGTAATAAGACAATCAAACATACATCAATATAATAATGGCATATTGATAATCCCTTCCTCCCTTTCCACATAAAAGAGAGAGAAAGAGAGAGAGAGAGAGATGGTCTATTTTTTTCTTGGATGTAAATCTTACAAAATGTGACCCATTATTTTCTTTAAAGTTTTAATTTCCACTTTCCCCGAAACCTATTATTTAAAAATAATACAAAAACTGCTGCTACATCTTTATCGGATACAATTCCAGCATGTACCTGGTGGTTGGTGTGAAAAGAAAGGAACCAAAGATACTTCGAAGGAAAAATAGAGAATATACAACATGAGGGAAAGGAGTCAAAGATAGTTTGAAGGAAGACCAGAGAAATACAAAACTAAGCCTCAATACTAAGCTAGACCTAGTTAAGATCGGCTATACAGATCCTCATTAACAATTTTGCGCTATTTAAATCCAACTTGTTCCAACATTCAATGAATAAGCTTCTCTAACCCTATAAGTTCTCAACATTTTATGGCATATACAAATCACCAATAAGATTAAAAAGACACCTAGCAAATACTGGACTTGACTCATAACTTTAATGCTCTCCGTTATCATTATATATCGAAATCAAGAAACTCTTGCTCCACTCATTTGGTATCCTTCCACTCGTTAGTATAGCATGAAGTAGCTCGTGAGACAGACTACTCTGACCTTTCGTAGGAACTTACCAACCATTACAGGGATATCATTTGGAAAATTGGAGCACATGCTTTTTTTCAAACCTCGAGTTTTTCATGGCATCCTTCATTTTTGTAGGCCTAATTCTACTAGGTGTAGCTAAAGTCTATCATTCACCGATGTATGGAGATATTAAAAGCTATCCTACTGATTCAAGTTGAACAATCAATAGAAATAGCATCTCCATCTCTCTTTGATCTTATTATCTTCTGTAAGATATCATCTTTAATACGCTTAAGCTGGTTTAACTTTACCCATCTTCTCCCTCATGTGAAAACAGAGAATATTACTTAGATTAAATAAAAAATGCATTCTCTTGTTAACTTTACATTGCAACCCGATCAATGTACAAGAGGAAGACTCGCTATTGGAATTCCTTTTATTTAACTCGACAGTAAAGGAATTCCTTTTTTTGAGAAAATATTTAGATGTTTTACCCATGTACTAAGTTTTGACAGTAAAGGAATTCCAATAGCGAGTCTTCCTCTTGTACATCTAAATGTTAAGGGAGCAACAACATGACTAAGCTACCAAAATGCCCACGTAAGTGGGAAAAATGAAACTTAGTACATGGGTAAAACATCTAACATTCAAAATATTTTCTCAAAAAAAAATCATCTAATATTCAAAACAAAGTCAACAATGTGAGATAGACAAGGCAAAGAGATGATGATAGACAAACCTCGACACAGGGATTGCAAGCAAATTGCAGCCTTCTGCAAAGAAACATAATATCTCCTAGAAATATGAGATCTGGTTTCCTTTTGTATTGTCTTAACTGCCGCGGTAAGCTTAATTGCTCTGTGTGCATCTAGCTCAGCCATCTGCCCTGCTCTCAGAAAAATCTTTGTTTTGCCAATCTGCATAACAATTGTAGCAACCCTATCTGAAGTATAACTTGATTCATAAATTTGGGAAGTTATTTTAAATGAAAGAAAATAATGGTCAAGCTTAAAATGCTCCTTGTAACATGTAAATGACAATATTTTGGAGAACTTTTCCAAACATCAACTTAACTACAGATATCAGCAGCGCTAGTAACACAAGAAAAGCTCTCAGTGTCTCAGATGAGCAAATTTTACTAGCGATGCTTAACTATAGTCCATATGCAACTATCTATCAGAAAAAAAAGAACATATAATGATTGCAAGTTAAAGACAAAATATCACTAGTCTAGAAATTGAGAGCAATTGAATACACATGCTCGAAGTGCAAGAGCATGATTCCTTTTTTGCAATTAAAAAAAAAAAGAGGAAAAGAAAAGGTACTTTTATTAAGAAATCTGAACTTGCTGCTTGATAGATGCAATTTGTTAATTGATGCAGGCCTTGCAAGTTAGGTAAAATTTTGATATAAGTTTTAAGGATTGGGCTACATTCATAAGATGATGGTGAAGGAAATATTATTTCCCCCTACACTGCAAAGAGGCACTGGATGAAATGGTAGACACACAAAAATGAGTACCCACAAAAGTGAATAATTTGATACTATTGATCTTGAAATTTAAGAAATAAAATTAGTTTCCCAAAATAGCAAGAGGAACATCAAATAACCTGATAACCAGCAAGCCCTGTCTTTTCTAATATCTTTTCGCACGCAACTTTTTCATCAGTCCTGCCCACAAACAAGTTAAAGAAAGATAAGTATATCAACTTCTAATGGAAAAAAAAAATTGAGGAAACCACAAAGATCCTACTCCTTTTATATATATACATATATATATATATATAATATATATATTTGGGGGGGGGGAAGAGAGGAAATGGGGAGATCAGGAATCATTCCATGACTTACTGCTCTTCCAAGACCTCTGGAGCAAGAAGACCAAATCGATTCAAAAACTCAGAAAATGTCTTATGCGTAGGATAGCCAGCACAACTAATTCTAATTGCCTCTAGAACACCCTTCAAACAACAAAATATAAGCACATGATTCAAGAATTAAAAAGAAACTTCCTTCATAAGAAACTGTGAAATTTACTCACACCACAACGTAGCTGGTGCATAATGTTAACGTTCTCAAATATTGCAGGTTTCAGAAGATTGTTAGGCTTCACACATCTGATGTAATGAGGTTCTGTAGAATTCAGAGTTTCCATCAATGATTGGAGTTGTAACTGCAACAGTGAAATTGGACCATGAGAATCTTTCACCTACTTAAAGTAAAGACTTGGAACTAGGCTGTTAGTTCTTTGAAACAAACAATTCATATATGATATACCAATTAGTTATGAGGCTCAGTTGTTGTTTTTGCACGTATATTAGGTCTTGTGTTTGTCAAGAGTCTTGTTAATATGTCTAGAGACTTGTACATCATTTACAGATAAGTGTTGAGATTTAAAGTACCCGTAGTTTTACAAAACTCTGATTTGGATTAAACTACAAATTATTAAGCATAGGATGAAACAAAATGGAACTGAAAGGATCTTGGGACTCATATAGGCGATCAAAACTGATTTTCTATTGATGCTTAGTCGATTGATTGATCACCAAAATTCACAAGTATATAAGTCAGTAACTACCTTGAAACGAGAACCAATGGATGAGAACTTGGAAGATTTGGATGAAGATTTAGTTGACTCCTCAGCAACAGGAGGAAAAAGGCCCACTATAAATGGGCATTTAGAAGCACTTAACAAATCCTGATGCTCAGGAACAACATAGTCTTTGTTCTTATCCAAAAACTGATCAGACTGGTATTGAACCTGGTGGGGGAAAAGGAAACATTTAAACAAGTAGTAATAATGCTCCATATCCACCATAGAAGTAATTGACTAGAGTTCTACGAAAAAACACATATATATTACCTCTCCAGCATAATGAGCAATGATAAAATCAGTGAGGGATAATTTTGGTTTGACAAAGCGTTTGTTGGTCTTGAATATCTGATAAAGCTTTTGTGAGAATGTTTCATGAGTTGACTTAGGGAACATACTGGAAAAGTCCATTTCAAAGAAAACATCAATTAGAACATTCGTCTTCCCCACAGAAACTCAGATGAATTGTAACATATCTTACCAGGCTTCATCAAGAAGAGCAATGATGCCTCCAGGTTTCTGTAAACAGCACCACAGACGAATTCATCATATGCCACTTTACAGATTACGGTGATTTAACAAAAGTGTTATAAAAAATTTTAAACTTTAATGTAGTATCAGTAAGGATGAACCAAGGTAATCAACTCTTGCTAACAAATGGATGGTGCTTTTGCTGAATATAAGCTCACTTGAAACTTCAGAGGTACTCCTAGGAATAAATAAGAAGATTGCAAGCCTACAGGTCCCCCCCCCCCCCCCCCCCCCCGCCTCTCTCTCTCTATACACACACACACACTTGTTTGGATTGACTTATTTTACATGTTTGTAAGCCAAAATAACAAAGGGTAACCAGCATCCCCGAACAAATCCTTTCATTCAAGCTCTTTCATGAAATGAATCACATAGTAAATGTTATATCTTGAATATTTAAACACATTTCTTTCAATCAATCAACTATATTTCAATCCCAAACTAATTGGATTGGGAGTACTTTTCTTTGATAGATAAATTAATTTATTTTATGGCAGCATTTGAGGAGATGCAAACTATAAGTAATCAAGCTGTCCCAGAAAAGAAATGTGAAACCAAAAAAGTAGCATACCCCACAATAGTAAAATGATACTTAGGCCTCATTTGTTTGCACCTATTTCATCTGAATAAATCTTAATCATTAAGATCTGCAACAGAGTCTTAATATCATTAAGAGGTATGTTTGTATGGATAATGTTCACCATTGTTGTATCCACAATCACCAGCCACCACCATTAATCACCTTTATCATCACAACCACCACCACTATTACCATCGCCAACCACAAGTCACCACTACTATCATCGCCAACCACCATTGTCAGCAACCATTATCGTCGCCAACCATCCCTGACATCATAACAACCACCGGCAACCACCACTACTGCCAACCACTCCTGTCAGTCATTACTACACATACCAAAGGGCAGGCAAAGCCCGAAGGCTGCCATCCCAATAGGAAGGGTGGAATGAGGAGAGGAGCTGAAAGCCACTTGACTCTCCATTATTATAATTATATTTACTTCCACCACCGCCGCCGCCACCGTCATCACCGTTGCTACCTCTACCACCACTATCACTCATTACTTACCACTACGACCAATCCCTACTATCAACCACCATCACCATCAACTAACACAGCCGCCAACTACTATCAACACATCGTCGACCACCACACATTCTTCAGCCACCACTATCAACATCGCCGACTCCTAACATTGACCAACTTCACCATCACTACCACCACTATCAACAATCACCATCACGTCAGCCACTACAACATCTACCACTCAATCATCATAACTATCACCATCACCATCACAATCACTAGGCACTAACACCAAGCATTACCATGACCACCACTAAAAACCATCTCCACCATCACTAGTGAACATAAATATTTTATTTTTTATCAGATAATAAATTTAATTTATTAAGTTATTTTTTAATATTTAATTACCTTTTTATGTGAATTGTATATTTAATAAATTTATAAATAAATAAAGTATGCACATTCAGATGTTGAAAAACAAACAGTCTTAATCATTCAGTGTTCAGATCTAGAGACAACATCTTAACCATTCAGATGTGCATTCAAATTCATACATCTTAATCTTAAAAACAAATGAGGCCTTAAAGTTCTACATATAAGTTAAACTATATAATAAATAATTAACTATAAGTACAAATATTGCTTAGATTTATATTTATAATTAATTCAACAACTATTTAACTAGGGATCTTTCCATTTAATTTGTTGCATGAATATTAAAAGCATAGCACAAATTTTATTCTAACATTAACCAACCACTTGGAGCACTACATATAATAGGATTACAATGAAATATTATCATATACAACTTCTAATATTGATAAATAAGAAATTTATTCTCAAGGTTAAGATTTATGAGTATTGCCTAGGCGTGTGTAATAGTATTCAGAAAGCTAGAATTCAAGAAGAATTTGACCAAACAAATATCCATGGCAACTACTAGTACTAGCATTAGTTGCACAAGTTTCATTGCTCATGCATAAATGGAATAACGTACAAATGACAACTACAATACACAGCAAGAAATATTTGTATATATGAGGAGAAAAGGATTTACCGTAAACCAAATGATATTACCTTTTCTATAAGATCTAGAACATCCTGGTTGTCCACAAATTCTATATAGCTCCAATCAATCTCTTCCTTAGTGTATTCCTCCTGCTCCATCTTGAACATGTGCTGGAAAAAGATGATTTCGCAGTGGCTGAGTTGTGCTTAGCAAAATGGACAGAACTGCTTCTACAAAATTTCAACTAGCATACCTGGTTAAAATGTTGCTGCAGCTTCTCATTAGTATAATTAATGCAGAACTGTTCAAAACTGGAAATAAAAGTCAAAAGAGTCAAATCCAAGATATCGCATTAACTAATTGTTCTGTTTGTCCACCAGTGCCTACCTATTACTTTTGAAACTTTCAAAACCATAAATGTCAAGAACACCTATTAGAGATTTTGAGTTAGGATCTTGTCCAATCGAGTTATTTATTTTGTCCACCAACCTGTAAACAGTAGAAAGTAGGTGCTGTTAGTGTCAATATAAGCAATAAGAACCACCGTAATCTGGCTGTGACAGTAGAAGCATACCAGTCGAATAAGCGAGAATATATTGTTTTAGCTAACCCATCTCTGCTTACTGCTGCAGCTTCAGGATCAAGACTTCTCTTTATAACTTCTTCAGGAGTGACCATTACACGTCTCAGTAGGGCATCCTCCAGTGCAGTAACATCACACCTGATAGAAGAATTAAATCAAATCAAAACTCATGCAAGAAAGAGCAATGGAAGAATAGTGGAATATGAAGGGCAGACCATACATCAGAAGCTCTGCAGTAGTTTGAAGATGAAACCTAGATTTGTCATCTTTCACAACCGATGAATCAATTTCATCGCCCTTTGCAAATTCTATATTACCAAGATGAAGAAGAGAGGCCACAACACTAAAAATTGCCTCCTGAAGAAGAAACGGAGTAGCTTATTCGAATCAGAAAGGAGAGTAGCAGGACACACAAAAGCAATTAGAGCATTACCTGCTCTTTCTCGCTAATTCCAACAATATCCATTGCCCTTCTTATCTCAAGATAGTCATGAGCATCATTAACACCTACTAGTTCAAAGCAATTTGATTGATTGAGATAGCGAAATAATCTGGGATCCCCCAACTTGTACCTTTTGATCTCCTGTTAAGATTGGGAATCTCAAAAGGATATGGTGACAATAAAATAACTCAGAATGATAAAAGATGTAAAAAGGAATAGCACTGAGCAAAATACCTCCTGTGGTGCTGCACATAGAAGGTAGAAGCAGTGATAGTTCCGTTCAGGGTCTGAAACTTGGCAAACTCGAGATCTTTCAAGAAGATATGTTCTAATAGCTGCACCAGATATTCTTCCATTCTTGTCAAACTGAATCTCCACAAATTTACCGAAACGGCTGTAAACAACAGATTCTAAGTAGCTTTCAGAAGCAAAAAATTTCAACCGAGTGTTGAAGCAATTATGAGTCTTATTTTTTTATTTGAAGCATGCATAGAGCAGTATATCTCACCTTGAATTGTTATTTCTAACTGTTTTGGCATTTCCAAATGCTTCAAGTACTGGATTTGACTGGAGATATAACAATCATGAGTTAAAAGTATAATATAGTGAGAAGGCTCTAAGAGAAATAGACAGACACACCTATCAGTTTGAAGCCCTGTCCACATGATTTAGACTTTTTTAGACATGAAATGGAGCCTCTAGGAAATTATTTAATTCTAATGGATGTTAAAGCCTTCAAAATACTATGAAATTTTCACATACACATTGACCCCTCTACAAACTTTAAATTAAGAGAACTATTATCAAATTCATTAAAACCAAATTTTCATCTCTTGACAAATGGTATTTCAAAAACATTACTGTATGTATTATAAATTATTTAGTTCATAAGTTTTACTTCAACTCCGCAGACTCTTTTCCAATATAATTTTTTTAAAATATTTTGTTCTGTATCACTTCTCATTGAAGTAATAGAATAGTTGAATTTACTTTGAATGTAACAGTTTTTGAACCCCACTCATTTTCTTAGGTTTAATACTATATTATTATGTGAAAATGATACTTCATTTCTTTTCCACGCATTCACATCTCCAAAAATCAATCAATCAGCCCTAATTAGTTGGTGTTAGTTGTATGAATCCTCTGTATCTATTCCACTCTAATCGGGTTCCAAAAGCCTCGAAGTTCCTAAGTACCTGTCCTTGTATTTTAAGAAGTAAAAGAGTTTAAGACAGTAATCCAAACATGTAGCTTACCTCCAGTACTTGCTGTTCCACAGTCCGCCTTTGAGTGCCTTTATGGCCGCCCAAATAGGCAAGATATCGCATAAGCATTTTAGTAGTTTCAGTCTTACCAGCACCACTTTCACCACTAACCAATATAGAATTGCTTTTACCCTCATTCATCATTGCCCTAAATTCATTTTCAAGATTTCAGTTACAAAGCATTACTTTTCATGAGAAAAATTATGTGGAGTCGAAGTGAAATACATCAGTACCTGTAAGCAGCATCAGCTATAGCAAAGACATGAGGACTTAGTTTACCGAGGGGTACTCCTCTGTATTTTTCCATCATGTGGCCATCATATAAATCAGGCAGCTTTTGGAATGGATTAATGGCTATAAGAATACTTCCAGTATAAGTCTGTCATAATGTCAGAGTATGATTAATATCATAACAAAGCCATCAGTAGCTGCAGTTTTAGTCCTTCCATTCACCAAATTGAACATAAATTAAATAAATTTTGAGCATTGGAGTATACACTTACATAGATTTCGTTGAGTTGATATCTTGTTGCCAAATTATGTAAGACTCCAGGCTCATGCAAATATGAAAGTTGAGTCATGTCATTCACTCCCCCATCAGGAGCATCGTCATCCTTGGGGTAAGTTTTTGATAAATTTGCTACAACCTAGACGAGTGAAAGAAAGATGTGTATTGGTAAAAAGCCAGGTTGAGAAGTGCATTTTGTCAAAGTGGCTTAGTAGTACACTGCAGAAAACTAGAGTTAGAAAGCAGTAAATTAGAACAGATGCAGTGAATGTTTCTTTTACTACCCAGAGCCAATATCTGTGGAAAGAAGGACAAATGAAAATACAGTTCAAATACAGAAGGAAGATAATGGATATATATGGATATGGAAGCCGCAAAAACCATACAGTTGCAAACTACATAATGTTGCATCAAACTAGACCAGGTGAGTCATATATAGATATAAATCAATAACTCAACTGAGACTAGAAAATAGATCCATTTGGATTCTAAGTATTTTGAAAGATATTCTGAACTCCATCGTCAGAATACTCTATTTCAAGTCATTTCAGAAATTTAAGCAATTAGGCTAACTGAAAAGCAGCTTTTTCAGTTAAGTTCGATTTTGGTCACACAATTGCGTCCAGAGTAAATACTAAAATGCTATTACAGAAAACAAATAAAGCAACAGTAATTCATGAATGAGTGCTATTCAATGTTAAAGAATTTGTTCTACCTTCCTCCCATCAGATGTCTCAACATGAACTTCCTGTCCATTAACCTTTGATACTTGTGCATCTATCCAAGCAACTGATGAATCCTCAACCCACACATGAGAACCTACAGTAATATTTACTGGAATGCCCTGCATAGATAATTAAGATTCTTTTTGACTGTAGGATATAATTCGCATCCTTATAAAAAAAGAATATAACATGCACGATCTATGGATATACCAAGATGAAACATCTAAACTAACATGCAGACATAAAATCAGTTTTGTAGCCCTAGAATGTTTCAATTTATGCTCCTAAGTATAAAGGAACAAGACAGCAAATTTCACAATAGGTTTTGTAAACATTCACTTGCATAACATACACACAAAAAGTCTAAGAACAGAAGAAGAATGTAAGATATGTAGTACATCCATAGGGACAATGCCACACAAAATGTCCTGCTTTAACTTCTTTAATCCAACTTAGCAAAAGACTGCGCACCTTTTCACCCTTGCTCCACATAATCCACCCAACAGAACTTCACAGGTTAAAATTCTCCATCAACTTTACAGGTTCACATTTTCTGATATAAAGCAAGTTAATATTACTCTTTCTGTAGTATAATTGTTCTGTTGATCAGTCACCACTTCGATGCTACTGCAGCATTCTAACATGATGTAACATGCCATCATTAGTTTCCTATACTAACATGGAGTATTTGAAAAAGTTCTGAATGCTTGTTCCACTTAGATTGGTTTCCTCCTCTCTCCCAAGCAGCCGCAGGATATTCACTGATTTTTGGCTCTCCCTCTATCTCTTTCTTGCGCGCGCACACACACACAGCTTTCTTTGCATTTCTGACTTTCGACCCATAAAAGTGAGAGTACAAATCAAGAACTATAATTCTTCCAACTACTTCAAATAATTGGTTTAAGTTAGTGACCACATAGAAAATCACTATAACCTGTTAGCAACAAACAACTACTGTCCCTCAATCCCAAGGTAGACAAATTATGCACTTAATCTGAACTCATATAGTGAAACTGTATTCTTTTAGGCTTTTGGATTATTTCTCAAAACATCAATACACTAATAATCAGTATATCTGTTGGATTATTAGAAAAGCAACTACTCATAGAAAATAATACATTCTCCCATGCTGAATTCAAATGAATATAATTACTACATCTTAATGGAGCTAGTGTGACTGGATCCCTAATCTCTCCTACAAAGCAGAAATTCCTTCTTTTTATTACTTTCAGACGATTTTAAAAAATCACTAATTATTTTCTCTCTAATTCTCTAATTCCGCAAATTTCCTAAGTCATTGTCCATAACAAAATAATTTATGAATTTTTAAAATAATGGTGGTATACAGAGTCATCACGAAAAGATACAGAATGGCAGTACTATTGCACAAAAATATATTTTTTTAGACAAAAAAGGGGACAATGTCACAATAGAGTTCAAGTATCGAGAGAAGACTCACCATTTATATCCGAGAAAAAGCTCGCGTACATCTAATCAAATTTTCGTCTCCATTGAGAAAAATGAAGTAGCTGGTCGCAAAAATTGTGAAAATTCCAGATACCAAAAATCGCCGGAATCGTACCGCCGTAACAGAAATATACGTATATATAAAGTGATCGGCGTCGATAGAGAAGGTAATTAGTCGATCGGCGTTACAGAGATTGATTTTGATCTCATGGAATAATTGATGAATGGATGCGACAATCATCGTGTCGAGAAACCGTACGCTGAGAAATAGGAGTTCTCGAAATCTTCGCCGATTTTCTCGTGCTTCTTGTGGCTCTCTTCCTCCTCCTTCTCCTTCCCCGTGTGTATGGGTTCCCATTATAGACGTACCGAAATCTCTCTCTCCATATCCATACTATAAAAATGATATTGTAATTTTACGATGCATAAATATTCCAATAATGAGTATATATACGTGGCACATGCAAATGCCATTATTAAGTGGCATATATGTAAATGTTGATTCGGATAAGATAGTTATATTTGTACATTTGTACGTACGAATGTGATTAATGAGTTGCAATTAACATGGATATGATACAACCAAATCGTTCATTATCTAATTTTTCTCGGAATCAATCTTTTATTTTATATTTTATTTTTTTATGTCAGTATTTTATTTATAACAGTAGTTACGTTTATTATAGAGGTATTCTCTTTGTAAAATTACTCCTCTGTAACAGTTATTCTCAAATATTATGTAATAATATTTTGTAAGAAATATATTGTGTGTAAATACATATTAAAATATTTATGATAATCATCATTAATGTTATGCACATAGTAAATTTCAAGTATAAATATCTAAAAGGAAAATATTATATTAAAATAGTATCCAACGGTCTTTTAGGAAAAATTATTGGATACTTTTTTGCTGAAAGTTTGGACAAAAATTTTCATCAATTCAAGCATTATATTATCACTAAAAGACTGGAGTTTACGAAATAACCTACAATTATAGAATTCCTACATCAAACTTGAAGGTTTTAAGTATTCAATTAAGTTTAAATGCATATGTTTCTTCATTTTAATTATTTATCAGTATGGTACAACTAATTATGAATTTATTAGTAATGTGTTGGTATTTTCAATTTTTAATTAATGAAATATGAAAAATAATTGAGCTTTTAAATTTAACAAGTATTTTGTTTTCATTTATAACATAAAAAGTACAAGAAGATATTTTTACATATTTTTACTTATAATAACTAAATGAGATCTAAACGTTAAATATCATTATACATATATATAATAGTACCTCACTATAACAGCCATGAAATTTTCAGACAAACGCTGTCAGTATAGAGAAGTTTTAACTGCATTAAACATTTGTTACTAGTAACATACATTGTTCCGGTTAGCAAAATAAAGAGGATTAAATTCAATAACCGTGTGACCGATTGATATTGTTAATCTCTATATAGTTATTGAAATTTTATTTATGACGGCGGATAACATGTATATGACAATAGGATATTGATTAGATAGTTCTGCACTAATATTAAAATTCTATTCCTGCATTTTTTTTCGTAAAAATAATTTTTTAAATCTTCATGAAATAAATAGATTAAAATACCCTTTGAACCTTAAAGAAGTAATCATATATCCAAGTTCAAGTAGTTACACTTATTGATGAGTTTTTGCTTGAAATCCTTATTGCCGATAAAGAAAGGCAAAAATAAAGCTGGCTCAAATACTTCTTAAAGATTAATAATTATTTTAACAGATTAAATAATATTTTTTTAATATTAATGATTAATAATAGTGTTTAAATGTTTGATTATAAGTCTCGATGAATCAATTTATGAGCAGAAATGTTAAAATACTTTTGAAAAATTCTTTACTCTCAAAAATAAGTTACTTGAAAATTAGAAAATTGATTTTCATAAAAAGAATAGGAAAAGCAAGTTTTATAACTGATATTTACGTCAATTATCTTCTCTTCACCCCAAAACTACAACAAGGATAGATGCAACTTTACATTATCGGATCCATCTGAACTTAATACTTTAGATGCAAATCATAAATTTATATGAAAAAATACACTAAATTGTAATGCACAGTAGGTATGAGAACTGCTTTTTTTAAAAGTACTTATAAAAAAATACTTTTGGTGAGAAACAGTTTGTGTTTGGCCAAACTTTTGAAAACTGCTTCTAAGAGTAATTTTCAGAAAAGTGCTTTTTAGAAAAGTGTTTTTGGAGAAAAACTATTTTTTTTAGCTTCTGAAAAACAGCTTTTGCTACTCCCTAAAAGCACTTATTTTCTTCTAAAAGCTTGGCCAAACACCTCATTTTTTAAAAATAAACAGTTTTCAAGAAAAATACACACTTCTGTCCTCCCAGAAGTTTGGTCAAATAAACTATTTATCCGTATTGATTTTGATATGTTGGTGAAGTGGTCTCCCTTAATAAACTGAAAAGCTAATTATAGGACTCTTGTAATCGTCTACAATGACATAAATATCTCTCCAAGACAAATGAAGGTTAATCTTTGTAAAGTGCTTATATAACAATATATTAACTTGAAAAATTAATTGTGTTACTATATATATGAATTCTAAATGTCCACCACTTGTCTATGTAGATTATATATATGTGCTTTGCATACTTAATTAATTAAACACCTTTAGATAAGTAGAAAAAAATACTTAATTTAATATTTTCTAAGAAACTTTTTTTTTTAGTGGAAAAAATTTCCTTGATATGAAACACACCATTTTTGAAAAAATAATTTCTTGTCATATACATTGAATTTCGAAGTAAATGTTTTTCCTCCGTTATAACGGGTTATGACCCGTTCAATTCTAAAACCCTGCCGTCAACAGTCAAACTTTCTTTCCATGACTCAAATACAGCTCGTCAAAATAGAAACTCAGAGTCCCTCTTACGTACCAACACTGCCAGTTTCATGCATATAAATAGCCCTTTCCATTTTGCAACAAATATATATATTCAGTCCATCATAAATTCTTTAAAACACATCTCTTGACTCAAAAAAAAAATAAAAAAATCTCCAGTATTAATCATCAAAATGAAACCCCAAATTAGTGCTATTTCCTTAATAATTAGCATGATGATGATCATTTTTGTACCACATGCAGAAGCCACTAGGGTTCTTTTAGAAAAAAGAGTTGAAGGGACAAATTACAACAAAAATATTTTGTTGTCGTCTTTGTACAATACCGTTCATACTCCTACGCCGAACCCCGGCACCGAAAGTAGCGTCACTGCCAGTAAAATGATGGTCATGGAGAAGAATTTTGCTGGTCGGAGTAGAGTTGTTCATTCTCCTCCCACTCAGACACCAACTACTCGTCCTTCTACGGACGAGTATTATTCACAGGTAGCATAAGTTGCTGAGATCATATGAACAGTGAATATTTAAATATATAGTCGATCCCAACTTACTTGAAAATATTAATGTATTCAATAATACAAGATCATTCGTTCTTTTTTGTTTTTTTTGGTCATTGTAATTTTAATGTTTAACATGTAATTCCTGATCATCCTTAATTAATGTTCCAATTTAATAAACCTAAACCTTAGAGCAACTAACTTCTCTTACTTACTTATTGTGTTTGCTGTTATATGCGAGGTCAAAAAAAGGAGGAATGGAATTTGAAATAATACTTTCTTCTTAAATCCTTGTTAATAGTTTCTTCATCTCATATTATTTGTTCATTTTAATCTACTCATTAATGTACGCGTCTTATAACAAATCAAATTTTACTTTTATTTAAATAAAAAAAATATTATATAATTAAAATTATATTTTTTTTAAAGATATTTATTGAGAGTAAGTTAGTAAAAATATATTTTATTTTTTAGGAATGAGTAGTTTTCTTAAGGAGTGTGTCCAATTTAAAAACATCACTTATTTTAAAATAGAGAAAGTATATCTCAAACTAATTAATGCACTCTTTGAAATGTGTACGTGAAAAAGATTAACGATAAAAATATTTTTTTAAAAGTTTACAATATTTATACGTATGATCAATATTATTTACACTTTAAAAAGGATTAATCTTAAAAATAAAATAAGAAAAATTTAACTAATTCTAATTTAATTTTATCAATTTAAATTTTTTTTTAATAACATGGGACGGTGGGGAATATAATTGATCATAACTACGAATGGAAGAAGCCGTTTTAAATGCTTCACCGACATTTGCATGCAAACTCAAGGGGAACACGTGATTTGTGAAGTTATTATTTTCTCAGTTCATTTTTAATATATTAAAAATAATAAATAAAAATAATAAATAAAATTATTAAAGTGAATATATTTTTATTATTTAATTATACTCCTAACATTTGGTTACGCACTCTAGAGGTTATTGAAAGTGAAAACTGAAAAAGGAGGGCTTCTTTTTCAAAGTTGCAAACAGTACTAAAAACTAAAAACAGTATGATTAGTTTATGACAAATGATCTGTTTGCTCCGAAATGGATCTGAATCAACAGAAATTTTTTAATTTATTGATCTTTTCGATATAATAAAATAGAAAACCTCAAGAGCGTTATAATTTAGAATTTTTTGTTAAATTTTTTAATTTTTCAGTTGGTCTTTTGATATATATTTTAAAATTTTACTAATTCGGACTCGCATCGAAAGTTTTACTTTATGATGGAGGCAGTGGGAGGTAAAGCACTCGATTTTATATTCCTCAAATTTGAAAAATATAATTAATAATGAAGAAATACTTAATTACAAATTACATACTTTAGCGGTGGTATACAAATTATTACTGGATGTTGTCATATATAATATATGTTAAATTCTTATTTAGTTATACACGATATTTTTTTAAAAAAATTACTCGTCATTTAATCTTGTTCCCACAGAACTGTCACTATTGTTCAGTTTTCTTTCTGTTTTTCTTCTGTTTTCGTTTTACCAAAACATCTGACCGATTCAGTTCAATTTCTCAATTTCATTCCTAAGCCCAGCAGTCAATGGTCAAATTAAAACCCTCTCCGATGAAATAATTCGAGAAAAAATCAAAGCTTAAAACACGTTATAGTATTATGTCAGTATATATAAATACGTGCATTATATTATTAGAGTTCTCATATAAAAAAATAATCATATTCATAACCAAATTCATCAAAATATAATTCCTTCATTAATTCCCACATTTTCCCAACAAAATCAAAGTAATAATTTTCCCTTTCATGTTCGTATGATAATCATACTACTACTACTACATTTTTTTCACAATTTGCATGAGCAAAACAAGTGAAAGGAACTTTACAGGTCGTAGAGAGTACTGCAACTCGTTCTCCTCCTCTTCCTTCTTCCAGTAATAACTCGCATTGATCATAGTTGTAGTTAGCGGTTGGCAGCTCATTGAAGATATAAACCATTATATATATAACAACATTGTTCTAAATTCTAATTATAGAATCTTCATTTCATTTAATTTATTTTAATTAACGTACATATAAAACGAGATGCTATTTAATACCTTATTCGTATGCATGATATGATATATATTGAGGGAAAAGTATATAGCATGTAATTATTATAATACTTTATTCGTACACGTGACAAATAATAAATTAATCTAAGAGTACTGTATTAATTAAATTTTGGGTAGTGATAACAATTTTAACGACAAATATTCCATATTAATTGAATTGATTTAAACATTCAATGTGAATAGGTTTGGCAAAATTTGTCATCGATATGCCCTCATCTTTGTTTTTTAGTGTCTACTCTCTGCTTAGTATTCACATTGGTAAGTAATTAAATGAGTCTCAAGTGAATAAACAAGTCATCATAGTCCACGATTCTGATGAAATAGTTGGAATACCTTTACCCTTTAATAAAAGTCGGATACCGAATGATTATATAAAGAGTACAATAAAAGTAGAGTGACGGTGGAATTGATT
This sequence comes from Datura wrightii, assembly GCA_035772735.1. Taxonomy (NCBI): domain Eukaryota; kingdom Viridiplantae; phylum Streptophyta; class Magnoliopsida; order Solanales; family Solanaceae; genus Datura; species Datura wrightii. The sequence continues at coordinate 5,016,226 of JASDFA010000011.1, forward strand.
CAATAAGATACTATAGTTATAAAAAAATTATAGTCAAACTAAAGAACCCCTTATTTTAAAATTATCTGAATATAATAGCATAAATTTCTCATTCTTTTAGTACTATTGAAAGTAATTTTTATTATATTGGATTAATGCGGATTTAATCAGAGCAATATGGATATATAGTACAGAGTCGACTAATCTTAATTTATTTGAGATTGAGATATAATTATAATTGTTATATGTGTTAGTACAAGGAAAAGAAGAAGGAAAAATTAACTTATTTATCGTCGCTTAATGCTAGCTCATAGTTTTTAGGTATCTTATTTGGACACCACTAATAACGTGTATCTAGTTTTTCAAAAAAAATTTGCTTGTCTATCTAACTTGGAATAATTTTAAATATGTGGTGTGTTTGAAGTTTCATACGGTTGAAATTGAGGTAAAAAATACTTGAATTTCAGTCACATGTGCATGAATTTCAAATATAAATGCATGAACTTCAGTCATATAAATATATTACCTGAAGTTAAGGTTTGTCGAGACGAACTTCAAATATTGCATGTTCAAAGTGATTTCAAGATGGGTAAACGTGTAAACATTTACAAACTTAAGGCATAGCTCAAGCAATGACACCAAAATTGAATATTCACGCACTTCAAGCCAATTTACGCATTCTTTATGTTTAGACGATTAAAAAGGCCGTGCGTGACTTTCATTTTATGATTCATTCTCCATTAAAAAAATTTAATTTCTGAGTTCACGTGTAAGCAAATACACATATTTTCTTAACATTTGTGACATTATCATCTAGTACAACATGTGCAACAACATTAACATTAGGTTTACAATAACACTACCCTTTCTACTTCTCCTTCTTCTTGTTCTTTCAAAGGTTGAAACAAATGAAGCAGCAAGAAATTTCTCATGAACTTCATCTTTTATTTCCATTTTTACAACCCAGCAATCGGCGGCCATGCTATTATAACAAGCCGAGTTACTGAAAAGAATTTTGTTGGTCGTAAAGAAATTTCTTATGCTCCTCCTCTTTTTCCTCTTGCTAAACAGAATGATGTTCTTTTTGTCGCGACCACGTTTACTATTCGTGAATAAGTATTTACTATGAATTAATATTTAGACAACACGATAACTCATTTTTGTAACAGTATTTTAATTAAAATTCTTCTCCACCATGGAAGTATATATAGTGAATTCGTCAAAATGGCATAAGTGAGTAAGGAATAATGTACCATTCTGATTTGAGAATTCTTTCAGTAGCATATATAGTAGAGAGTTTTAAATTTATAAATTCTGAATAAATTATTTATACGTATATATTCATACTTTAAAATTTTCTTAATACGAATATAGAATTTTGGCAAAATTATTGAATCCTACGAAATCTGTAGCTGGAACACAAACTATTCTATTGATAATGAAGTGTGAATTGTGTGTGCAGTTGTCAAATGGTACCATGAGGAACAGAATGTGTGTATTGTGAGTGATCCATGTGTGAAGAATGGAAATAAACGTGAAAGGTGCCAAGTGATTTTGTGTTTTTTTTTCTCGCTCGGTATTCAGTATTCTTCATTTCCAAATGCTCAAAATCGGAATATCTTATTAATGATAGAAGAATTTCAATTATCTCACTACAATTCATATTGATCAAATGATTTTGCGTTTTTTTTTCTAATTTCTCACTCGATACTAAGTATTCTTTATTTCTAAATGCTCAAAATCAAAATATCTAGATTAAAAATAAAGAAATTTCAATCATCTCACCGCCACGTTACCGTCCAAGTGATTTTGTGTTGTGGTACGTGAATAAGAAAAATTTAGTGCACTCTGTGGGGCGTGTGTCGTACTCTTTTATACTTCTTTTTGTTTTGTTTTCTTAAATATTACTGTAGCAACTAACTAGTTTTTGTATCAAGAAAGTCAAATATTTTGACTGTAATTTGAATATAATTAAGAAAAAAAATTAAAGTTATTAGATTTATTTCTAAAAATTTTAAAAAAATTATATATCTTTAATTTAAAAGAATCTTTTGAAAATGTGAATAAAATTTATATTCTAAAATATGAAAAAAAAATATTCAAATTATTATTGCAGTTTTTCAATTTTCATAAATAAAATTTACTAAAAATAAAACAAGAATCAAAATGTCAAAATTAGACCTAATTAAGAGAAATATGTAACTACTAAAACGTTGAGAAAATTAGGGAATGTCAAATAAATTACTTGTATATAATCTTAAAATTAAAATGATTGTTATAAATCAAATTAAATGATCTTTAAATTTTATAATCTTAAAAATAACATGTGAGATATTAGAATTAATAAGATTTAGTAGATACAATTGATGATGTTTTTATTATACTGACAAAAAAAATAAAATAAAACACATAAATCAAAAGTGCAAATGATTTCAACTCCATCGGAGTCAATTGAACTTGAAAACATTTGAAGATCTTTCGTGACAAAACATATATTTGATTTATATATACATATATATATTAAATTCGCTAGTAAAATCCGCCATCAAATAAATGAATGAGCGCATAATTTTTATTTTTTTTTTGTTATTAAGTAAACTATCTATATTACATTTATTGAGATGAAGCTCTTCTTTAAACTTTATTAATACGGAATATTTTATGTACCAAACTATGCTTTATTCCATTTATTTTTCTTGTTAGTAGTATCTCAAAATTGGCACGTATTACATGAGTGGCTTCAGTTGTTATTCTCCTCTCACATGAATATATATGTGACCCATTCAATTTCTCAAATTTTGTTTTTGCACAAGTCGACAACTGTCAAATAGTCATAATAAAAAATTTCAAGATTTCTAATAACATCTAAAAAGGTTTAAATCCGAGTGTTTCCTCCGTCTACTTTTACTAATTTTATTATATTAAAAATAAATATTTATTTTTACTTGTTCAGTTTAAAAAATTAAGAGATAATCTGTCATTTAGTGCCTAATTTAGCCTTATTATTAACTACAGTCATTTCTTAGTGATTTTTTGAAATATTGAATTTATTATATTTAAAAGGTGATACCATAAAACTATCATTATATCTATTGCTCCCTAAGAGGTGTGCCAAATTAATATTGGACAAGTAAAAATAAACGAAATAAATATAACAAAATTGAATTAATAAAAAACCTATAAATCCAACAAGATAAATAATGAATCCTCAAAATACCTAACACTTAATTTTTAGATTGTGCCTGTGAAAAATTAATAAGTCTATGGTTGTTATTTTTCTTCATTAGACAAATTCCAACTCCTATGTAAACAAAACAGTCAATGGTCAGAGCTTCCACCAACAACAAAATTTGCTCCTAGAACAAAGACTTAAATTGTTTGTAGAAGTCACAAAAAACTTGTTTACTTTCAAATTTTCATGTGTATAAATACACATATATTTGGTTGTTCACAAAAACACATCAATATTTCTCATCATCCTCATTTTAGTACAATTGTGCAGCAACATTAACTAACTAATAGTATCATGAAATCATTCCTCCTCTTTCTTGTTCTTCTTGTTATTTCAAGGATTGAAACAAATGAAGCTACAAGAACTCTTGATGACACTCATCTTCTATTACCATCTTTGCAAACTCGTTCTCCGGTTAAGACTCCGTCACCTAATCCAGGAATTGAAACCAGTGTGAGCATGGCAAACAAGGTAACTGAAAGGAACTTTGCTGGTCGTAAAGAAGTTTGTGTTCCTCCTCCTCCTTCTACTAATGCATACCCTCTTGATGACGAAACTCATGTTCTATTACCGACTTTAAAAACTCGTCCTCCAGTTAAGACTCCATCACCCAATCCAGGAACCGAAGTCAGTGTGAGCATGGCAAGTAATACGGTTACTGAAAGAAACTTTGTTGGTCGTAAAAAAGTTGTTTTTGCTCCTCCTCCTCCTCCTCTTGATTCTACTAATGCATACCATCTTCATGAAACTCATCTTCTATTACCATCCTTGCAAACCCGTCCTCCAATTAATACTCCAACACCCAATCCAGGAACCGAAGCCAGTGTAAGCATGACAAGTACGGTTACTGAAAGGAACTTTGTTGGTCGTAAAGAAGTTGTTTTTTCTCCACCGCCTTCTCCTTCTACAAATCCGTATCCTCTTGAAGAAACTCATCTTCTATTACCATCTTTGCAAACTCATTCTCCGGTTAAGACTCCATCACCCAATCCAGGAACTGAAGCCAGTGTGAATATGGCAAGCAGAGTTACTAAAAGGAACTTTGCTAGTCGTAAAAAAGTTGTTTTTGCTCCTCCTTCTACTAATATATACCCTATAGACGAAACTCATCTTCTACTACCATCTTTGCAAACTCGTCCTCCGGTTAAGACTCCAACACCCAATCCAGGAACCGAAGCTAGTGTGAGCATGAAAAGCAGGGTTATTGAAAGGAACTTTGCTGGTTGTAAAGAAGTTGTTTTTGCTCCTCCTGTTCCTACTACTAATGCGTACCCTCACAATAATGTCCTCTTTATTTGATGTGTCCATTGCTAGTACTGAGAAATAAGCTTAGCATGTTTGACAACAAAAACTCCTTATTTGTAATTGTATTCAATTCATTTATACACTTGACAAAGAATAAATCAAGGCTTACATTCTAATAGCACTGGTGAGAATTTCTCACACAATAGGTGTAGATTCAAATTCAATTTTTACAGTTGTTTTGTTTTTCTTGTACATGCTACCATACACCATAATGTATGTATATATGGCACAGGCCACAGCATGCTTGGACAGTTTGTTGGTATGGTGGATAAAAAGAAAAATGTTGATCAATTAATTGTCTTTGTTTTAAGATTTATTGACATGATAAAGTGTCTTTAATTTCTTCTGTCGATGCCAAACAACATAAATATCATAAGATAAGATATACGCGGATTTTATCCCTACATTGGAAGGCTATCTCCGATAGACCCTCGATACTATGAGATATCGATTCCGTGTGCTGCATATAATTATCAGATGTCATCCATTAAAATGCAAATTGAACACTAGTTTAAAGAAAGTCATATAATTTAGTTAGGGCAATCAGTCAGGCCTTGGAAGCAGTTGCAAGGGACCATAACTATCAAGTCTATTGGGCCTCTCTGGTCAAGCCCAAAACTAAGATACTCTAACCCATTGAAAATGATGTTATTGTATTTGGAAAAAGATAAATTGTGGTTGAAATCCTACTGCACCAGGTCATGCTTCAGTAAGTTGCTCATACTTTATAAAAATATCATCAAATATATACGTTGAATTTTTCAAAAATAATATATTTTTAGTATCCAACCTAAATATAATAATTTTTTGAATAATCTGAGGAGCATAAATTAAAACAAAAGGTATCCATGACACAAACTTAAATCCATATCCCAAAATTTTTACTTGAATGTGCTGAGATATGATTAATGTTGCTCAAGAGTGGAATCTCTGGACCTTCCATATGTCAAAACTGCAAATGATTTATTTAACTCCATATTTTAGAATTACAATTATTACCATACAAGATTATTTTTACGTCAATATTATCTTCTATTGCATTATGATATTTAGCTCTAGTCTGATCGTAGATTTTAAAGTTAAAATTAAAAAGTTTAAATTTTTAAAATTGTGTTTGGACATGCATTTTACTTTAAAAAAAATTAAACTTTTATAAGTGAAAATCTCAAAATTCAAAAACTGATTTGAGCACTTGAAAATATTTGAAAGTAAATCTTCTAAATCTATGGCCAAACGCTAGCTTAGTATCACAAACTAAGATCAATCTATCCGATGGAGATGGAAAAAAGAAAACAACCAAATTTTCTTGATTAAAGAACCAGAAACTAAGAGAAAGAAAGAAGAACTTGAATTTTATAAAGTTCTAATTAATAGAAAACTTTGACATTTGAATTAAATTTGGAGAATATTATTCTCAGAGGAAAGAGATTATAGTAAAGCATATCACTTGTTGTTTTACTTTTAGAAAGTTAAAAGAAGAAAATTTACCATGAATTATAGATGTGTTCCAGGTTCAAAGAGCGATCAGTTTAACATCTTTCATTAGAAAATTTATATTTATATAACTATATTTATTAAATTCATTAGTGAAATTCATCACTAAATGGATAAATAATTATATTTTTTTAAGTATTAAAATAATTATCTACGTCATATCTCTCGAGTGCGATTTTTTTTCAGACTCTACTAATACGAGATATTTGTGCATTAAATTGCCTTTTATCTGTTCATTTTTATTGTTATTTGTATCTCAAAATTCACTTATTATTCTCCTCTCACGTGAATAGATGACCAATTCAATTTCTCAATTTCCTATAGTCAAAATCCTTTAAAAGAAAAAAAAAAGTTCAAAGTCCTAATGGCATCTAAAAAGGTTCAAATCCTAATAGCATCTAAAAAGGTTCAAATCCTAGTATAACAACACTGAATTAATAACAAACCTATAAATCCAACAAAATAAAAAATGAATCCTCAAAATACCTTTCAAAAAACTTAATTTTTAGCTTGTGCGTGTGACAAATTAATAAGTCTATGGTTAATATTTTTTCTTCATTAGACAAATTCAAACTCCTATATAATCAAAACAGTCAATGGTCAGAGCTTCCACCAACAGTAAAATTTGCTCCAAGAACAAAGACTTGATTGTTTGTAGAAGTCACAAAAAGCTTGTTTACTTTCAGATTCCATGTGTATAAATAGACATATTTTATGTTGTTCACAAAAGACACATCAATATTTCTCATCATCCTCATTTTAGTACAATTGTGCGGCAACATTAACTATAGTATCATGAAGTTATTCCTCCTCTTTCTTGTTCTTCTTGTTATTTCAAGGATGGAAACAAATGAAGCTACAAGAACTCTTGATGACGCTCATCTTCTATTACCATCTTTGCAAACTCGTTCTCCGGTTAAGACTCCATCACCTAATCCAGGAACTGAAACCAGTGTGAGCATGGCAAGCAAGGTTACTGAAAGAAACTTTGCTGGTCGTAAAAAAGTTTTTGTTCCTCCTCCTCCTTCTACTAATGCATACCCTCTTGATGACGAAACTCATGTTCTATTACCGACTTTAAAAACTCGTCCTCCAGTTAAGACTCCATCACCCAAACCAGGAACCGAAGCTAGTGTGAGCATGGCAAGTAATATGGTTACTGAAAGAAACTTTGTTGGTTGTAAAGAAGTTGTTTTTGCTCCTCCTCCTCCTCCTCTTGATTCTACTAATGCATACCATCTTCATGAAACTCATCTTTTATTACCATCCTTGCAAACCCGTCCTCCAATTAATACTCCAACACCCAATCCAGGAACCGAAGCCAGTGTGAGCATGGCAAGTACGGTTACCGAAAGGAACTTTGTTGGTCATAAAAAAGTTGTTTTTTCTCCACCTCCTCCTCCTTCTACAAATCCATATCCTCTTGAAGAAACTCATCTTCTACTATCATCTTTGCAAACTCGTCCTCCAGTCAAGACTCCATCACCCAATCCAGGAACTGAAGCCAGTGTGAGTATGGCAAGCAGAGTTACTGAAAGGAACTTTGCTGGTCGTAAAGAAGTTTTTGCTCCTCCTTCTATTCCTTCTACTAATATATACCCTCTAGATGAAACTCACCTTCTACTACTATCTTTGCAAACTCGTCCTCCGGTTAAGACTCCAACATCCAATCCAGGAACCGAAGCTAGTGTGAGTATGGCAAGCAGAATTACTGAAAGGAACTGTGTTGGTCGTAAAGAAGTTGTTTTTGCTCCTCCTCTTCCTTCTACTAATGCATACCCTCACAATAATGTCCTTTTTGATGTGTCCGTTGCTACTACTCAGTAGCATGTTTGACAACAAGGACTCCTTATTTTTAATAGTATTCAATTCATTCATACACTTAACAAAGAATAAATCAAGGCTTACATTCTAATAGTACCGGTGAGAATTTCTCATACAATAGTTGTAGATTCAGATTCAATTCTTAATTGTTTTGTTTTTTTTTGTACATGCTACCATACACCATAATTTGTGTATGGTACAGGCCACAACATGCTTGGATAGTTTGTTGGTATGGTGGATAAAAAGAAAAATGTTGATCAATAAATTGTCTTTTGTAATCCAAACAACAATATATCTAGTGTAACCCTACAAGTATGATAGAATGTACACAACCTTTACCCCTATGTTTGCGGGATAAGAAGGTTGTTTCCGATAGATCCTTGCTCTATCATATGTCAATCCCAGTGCTGCATAATTATCAGATGCCATCCTTTAAAATGCAATTTGAACTCTAGTTTAACAAAAATCATATAATTTAGTTTTGGGCCAATCAGTCGAGCCTTGAAAGCAGTTGCAAGGGACCATAACTGTCAAGTCTATTGGGCCTCTCTGGTTTTAACATTGTGGTCGAGCCCAAAACTAAGATACTCCAACCCACGGAACATGATGTTATTGTATTTGGAAAAAGATAAATTCTGGTTGAGATTCTACTGCAACAGGTCATGCATAACTATAGTTTAAATGAGCAAAAGGGCTTCTGGTTTAGGAAGGGAACAACCACTCCATGCTTTGGAACTCATCAGAAATGTCACCGGTGTATCAGATCTTCCAAAAGTGGTGCATTTTGGAGGATCCAACACGGATATGGCGGCATTTTTGGATGATCCAAGCAACGTATTGCTTCATATTTATTGTAAAGATGCATGTGAAGCCTTGGATTAGCAAGACTACATGAACTAGAATGGACTGATTCCAGATTCATTCCCTCAATTGGTAAAGCAGCAAGAAGATATGATATAAACTATCAAAACATAATGCAAACTGACAAGCTAAATATTGACGTTCCTATGCAAATAATGGACGAAAGTAAAACAGTCTGACCACTCTCATAATAATCACCAGTTAACAAGATTTAACTTGCATCAACTACGAACAACATACATAGCATGATTGACCTCATTCTCTAAACACCTATATCACTTAGATAGAGCAGCTGTCAGTTTTTCCTTCAAATCCTCAGCAGCAGGACCAGGAGCTCGTATAGAGAATGTGTGTACAAGTTCGCCGTTTTCTGTTAATGAGACATTGGATTCTTGTGCCACTACTTGATGTTCCTGAAATGTCCTCAAAACTCTAGAAACAGGGTGAGCATTCAAAGGGCAGCCTACTCTTACAACTGCATCATCTTGTCTTTGATGAAAATCAATCTCCGGGATAGCCTGCTGCTTTTGCTTATCGCTTACCATCTCCTTCTCAGCATCTAAAACCCTAATTCTTGCCTGGAGATCCGTGATATAAGCAATTGCATCTCCAAGCAGCGATGCTTTATCCATCTTTGAGATATTTGGAACAACTGCTCTTAAAGCATAAAACCTCTGGTTAAGCTTCTCACGCCTTTGCCTCTCTGCTTCAACATGATTCAATGCTTCTTCCCTCCCATTGGCAGGCTTTCTGCCCCTCTTTCTTGGTTTACGTTCATCTAATTCTTCCTTGTAAAGTTTCCCTTCACCTTCATCACTTCGATACCCATTTGATGAGTTTCCATAAACTTGAGAACTACCTAGTGCTGCTTGTACTTCATAAGGATCTGAAGCAAAAGTTAGATCTTCTTCCACCTTCGGAGAAAAATTTATGCTGATGGGACCTGATTTAGCTCCCCCTAGACTGAGTTCTCGACCAAATATCTTTGGAATTGCTTTGGGCTGCGGAGGATTAGATACCACCACCGATGTTTTCACCATCTGAATCAAAGTCTGATCTTCCGGAATAGACTTTACAGAACCAAGCTCCACAACCCCTGATTTCAGGGGAACAAACACTAGTGTCTCAAATCGAGCCAACTTTGCTAGATAAGATCTTGATTGGAAATGTTCTAAGCAACCCTTTAAGTCAGAAACCCATATTGATCTAGCAGAATTAAATGATTGAGAAGGACTAGAAGGCTTATCAAATGGGAAGAGATAATACATTGATGTGAGATAAAACACCTCCACGTCTGAAACAGAATCCAACTTGGCAGCAATATTATCATCTTCTGACCCTCCAAAGCAAGTGTGTATCTTTTGAAGAACCAATTTTTTCTTGTTTCTGTCCACCATTTTCTGATGCTCGGAATCATTCCCACCTTCACTTTGTCCCATCTTTGCTTCTCTGCAATGTCCATCACCCCATATCAAAGCTGATTTTCCTGATTTCGACTTTGCAACTTGCCAATAGATTGCATAAGTCCAATCAGACCCCTCAACGATCTTGCAGAGCGCCTGTTGCACTCCCAAATCCCCCCTTGATGAAGTAAATTCTGTCAGCATGTGATTTGAAGCTGACCAAGAGAAAAATTCTACTGCTTCGCTACCTAATACCCCCTCCAGAATAACCCTATCCTCTCCCTTCAAAAAAAGTTTCTCCCCCATGTTAAGCCACTCAAAGATCCCCAATTCGAAAGCACTTGAACTGCCACTCTTTTCTTGGACCACTACTCGGAGAAAATTTATCCTTAAAAATTGGATTCCTCAATTCAAATCCAATGCTTACATCAACCCAAATCTTGATGGAATACTATGACATAGCAATTCCAGAATCATGAAATACCTCCGGCAAAGGCAAACCCTAGAAAAAACCATTCTCAAAAAGTTCAATTTTTTACCCCAATTCAAGAATTTGACTATCAATTGAACCGCAGGAGCAGACCACACAGAGAAAAACAGATAATTCTTGAACAGAAGGCCACTTTCATTAACAAAGAGAAAAAACAGAAAATCCCTGAAAAATTTGGGACTTTGGTAATCCAATAGCAAGATTCACCTCTGTAAAGTAAGCCCTTCAAAGTTTTACTTCACCAACTAATAGTCTGAAAAAAAAACCCTAAATTCGGAGCTGATTTATTTAAGTTTTTGTACCCTTCAGCTCACACAAAGACCCTAGGAAAAATCCATTCTCAAAATTTTCACCCTAAACATATCACAACTTCAAGAATTTGAAAATCAGTTGAACCAAAGGAGAAGATCCACAAAGAGAGAAACAAATAATTCTTGAACAAAAGGGCACTTTATCAGCAAATGAAATACAGAAAATCCCTTAAAAATTGGGACTTTGGTAATCAAAGAGCAAGATTCACCTCTAAATCTCTGCCCTTCAAGGCTTTAGTTCAGCAATTACAAGTCAGCAAAACAAAACCCCTGCATCCAAAGGTGAATTTATATAAGTTTTTCTACCCTTCAGCCTAAAAAGAAGAAAAATTTTGCTTCCAGAAAAAAGGAGAAATGGAGAATATATATACGAAACAAGAAGAAGAAAGCAATTTGGATATGGAAGTAAGAGTTGGCCGAAGCTGAAAATGAAGATGGCGATTGGTGCATGTATACGAAAAGATCGCTCGTTTTTCATGTGGACTTCATCGGACGCTTGTGTTCTAACTTTAGATCTGAATCACAGCAAAATATATCTATATATATATATATATATTTTTTTTTTTATTATTATTATTTATTTTATTTTTTTAAATCTCAGATAACTCGCGGCCGCTATTACTAAACTCTCACTGTATAATAGCCTGCAAATCACATAAAAAATATAAATCATACTAAACAAATAATATGGAATAAATTTAACTCAAAAAACATTGAGAAGAAATTAAACCCGAATTATCCATATGGATAACCACCCTCCAAATTAAATGAATTACGGCCTTGATGCAAAATATGTATATTACATATGAAATTCGTGTGGAGTATTTAATTAGGGTAGATAAGTCAGTACTTTTATTTTTAGGTGATAAAAGTATATTTTAGGTAATTAATTTTAAAATAGTAGATTCTTGTACATAATTTGATATTTTATGGGTAAAAAATAAGACTTTATCTTAGCGGTTTTAATTTTTTTTAAAATAGAAAAGGGTATGTCCCTGGTATAAATGTGGTATTTGTTTCCAATTTCACTTTATTGAAAAAGACAAATTTTACCCTGGGTGAGACACAAGTATAACATGACATATGAGGAGTCTGACACTCAAATGAAAAAAATATATACATATTGCAAATGAATCAAAATAATGACAATCTCTGGTCTTATTTTTTAAAATTTAAAATTTATATATATATAATTTTAATTTTTTATATATAATGTAATTTTTTATTGAAGAAATTTGGATGAATCTCTTCTTCATATTCGGAATCTGCCCATAATAATTGTACAACGCTGAAAAAATTGTTCTATGCAATTTTTTGAATTTAAATAAATTTGGGGCCAAACGGAGACGGTCGATCAAATCTCCAGAAATCCGTGGGCTAACATACACCAAAAATCGCAAAAATCGTAAATTCTCATTTATTAGAAAAATAGTTATGCCGATCAAATAAAGTGATAGGACGCCCGTCACCAGGCCTTGTAGGCTGCGCACAGCAAAAATTTGGGGCCAAGCGGAGACGGTCGATCAAATCTCCAGAAATCCGTGGGTGTTATACACCGAAAATCGCGAAAATCGTAAATTCTCATTTATGAGAAAAATAGTTATGCCGATCAAACGAAATGATAGGGCGCTCGTCACTAGGCCTTGTAGGTTGCTCATAGCCAAAATTTGGGGCCAAACGGAGACGGTCAATCAAATCTCCAGAAATCGGTGGGCTAACATACACCGAAAATCGCGAAAATCGTAAATTCTCATTTATGAGAAAAATAGTTATGCCGATCAAGTAAAGTGATAGGACGCCCGTCACCAGGCCTTGTAGGCTGCGCACAGCAAAAATTTGGGGCCAAGCGGAGACGGTCGATCAAATCTCCAGAAATCCGTGGGTGTTATACACCGAAAATCGCGAAAATCGTAAATTCTCATTTATGAGAAAAATAGTTATGCCGATCAAACGAAATGATAGGGCGCTCGTCACAAGGCCTTGTAGGTTGCGCATAGCCAAAATTTGGGGCCAAACGGAGACGGTCGACCAAATCTCGAGAAATCTGTGGGCTAACATACACCGAAAATTGCGAAAATCGTAAATTCTCATTTATGAGAAAAATAGTTATGCCGATCAAATAAAGTGATAGGGCGCCCGTCACCAGGCATTATAGGCAACCCACAGCCAAAATTTGGGCCAAACGGAGATGGTCAATCAAATCTCGAGAAATCAATGGGCTAACATACACCGAAAATGGCGAATATCGTAAATTCTCATTTATGCGAAAAATAGTGATGCCGATCAAACGAAATGATAGGGCGATCGTCACCAGACCTTATTGGCTGCACACAGCAAAAATTTGGGGCCAAACGGAGACGGTTGATCAAATCTCGAGAAATCCGTGGGCTAACATACACCGAAAATCATGAAAATCGTAAGTTCTCATTTATGAGCAAAATAGTTATGCCGATCAAATAAAGTGATAGGGCTCCCGTCACCAGGCCTTGTAGGCTGTGCACAGCAAAAATTTGGGGCCAAACGGAGACGGTCGATCAAATCTCCAGAAATCTGTGGGCTAACATACACCGAAAATCGCAAAAATCGTAAATTCTCATTTATGAGAAAAATAGTTATGCCGATCAAATGAAATGATAGGGCGCTCGTCACCAGGCCTTGTAGGCTGCGCATAGCAAAAATTTGGGGCCAAACGGAGACAGTCGATCAAATCTCGAGAAATTCATGGGCTAACAACCACCGAAAATTGCGAAAATCATAAATTCTCATTTATGAGATAAATAGTTATGTCGATCAAATAAAGTGATAGGGCGCCCGTCACCAGGCATTGTAGGCTGCCCACAGCCAAAATTTGGTCCAAATGGAGAAGGTCAATCAAATCTCGAGAAATCAATCGGCTAACATACACCGAAAATCGCAAAAATCGTAGATTCTAATTTATACGAAAAATAGTGATGCCGATCAAACGAAATGATAGGGCGCACATCATCAGGCCTTGTAGAATACGCACAGCCAAAATTTGGGCCAAACGGAGACGATAAATAAAATCTCGAGAAATTCGTGGGCTAACATACACCGAAAATCGCGAAAATCGTAAATTCTCATTTATTCAAAAAAATAGTTATGCCAATCAAATAAAGTGATAGGGCGCTCGTCACCAGGCCTTGTAGGCTGTGCACAGCAATAATTTGGGGCCAAACGGAGACGGTTGATCAAATCTCCAGAAATTTGTGGGCTAACATACACCGAAAATCGCAAAACTTTTAAATTCTCATTTATGCGTAAAATAGCGATGCCGATCAAAGGAAATGATAGGGCACCCGTCATCAGGCCCTGCAGGCTGCGCACAGCCAAAATTTGGGGCCAAACAAAGACGGTCAATCAAATCTCCAAAAATTCGTGAGCTAACATACACCGAAAATTGCGAAAATCGTAAATTCTCATTTATGAGAAAAATAGTAATGCCGATCAAACGAAATGATAGGGCGCTCGTCACCAGGCCATGTAGGCTGCGCATAGCCAAAATTTGGGGTCAAACGGAGACGGTCGATCAAATCTCGAGAAATTCGTGGGCTAACAAACACCGAAAATTGCGAAAATCGTAAATTCTTATTTATGAGAAAAATAGTTATATCGATCAAATGAAGTGATAGGACGCTCGTCACCAGGCCTTGTAGGCTGCGTACAACAAAAATTTGGGGCCAAACGGTGACGGTCAATCAAATCTCGAGAAATCCGTGGGCTAACATACACCGAAAATTGTGAAAATCGTAAGTTCTCATTTATGAGCAAAATAGTTATTCCGATCAAATAAAGTGATAGGGCGCCCGTCATAAGGCCTTGTAGGCTGCGCACAGCCAAAATTTGGGGCCAAACCGAGACGGTCGATCAAATCTCTAGAAATCTGTGGGCTAACATACACCAAAAATCGCGAAAATTGTAAATTCTCATGTATGCGAAAAATAGTGATACCGATCAAACGAAATGATAGGGCGCTCGTCACCAGGCCTTGTAGGCTGTGCACAGGAAAATTTTGGGGCCAAACGGACGCGGTCAATAAAATTTTGAGAAATTCAAATATACACCGCAAAATCGCGAAAATTGTAAATTCTCATTTATGAGAAAAATAGTTATGTCGATCAAATAAAGTGATAGGGCGCCCGTCACTAGGCTTTGTAGGCTGCGCACGGGAAAAAATTGGGGCCAAACGGAGACGATCGATCAAATCTCTAGAAATTCGTGGGCTAACATACACTGAAAATCGCAAAAATCGTAAATTCTCATGTATGCTAAAAATAGTGATGCCGATCAAACGAAATGATAGGGCGCTCGTCACCAGGCCTTGTAGGCTCCGCACAGCAAAATTTTGGGGCCAAATGGAGGCGGTCAATCAAATCTCGAGAAATCAGTGGGCTAACATACACCGAAAATCGCGAAAATCGTAAATTCTCATTAATGAGAAAAATAGTTATGCCGATCAAATAAAGTGATAGGGAGCCTATCACCAGGCCTTGTAGGCTGACCACGGCCAAAATTTTGGGCCAAATGGAGACGATCAATTAAATCTCAAGAAATTCGTGGGCTAACAAACACCGAAAATTGCGAAAATCATAAATTCTTATTTATGAGAAAAATAGTTATATCGATCAAATAAAGTGATAGGGCGCTCGTCACCAGGCCTTTTAGGCTGCACACAACAAAAATTTTAGGCCAAATGGAGACGGTCGATCAAATCTCCCAAACACCGTGGGCTAACATACACCGAAAATTGTGAAAATTGTGAATTCTCATTTATGCGAAAAATAGTGATGCCGATCAGATGAAATGATCGGGCACCTGTCACCACGCCTTGTAGGCTGCATACAACAAAAAATTGGGGCCGAACGGACACGATCAATCAAATCTCGAGAAATCTGTGGGCTAACATACACCGAAAATCGCGAAAATCATAATTTCTCATTTATGCGTAAAATAGTGATGCCAATCAAACGAAATGATAGGGCGCTCGTCACCAAGCGTTGTAGGTTTCGCATAGCCAAAATTTGGGGCCAAACGGAGACGGTCAATCAAATCTCGAGAAATCTGTGGGCTAACATACACTGAAAATCGCGAAAATTGTAAATTCTCATTTATGAGAAAAATAGTGATGCCAATCAAATAAAGTGATAGGACGCCCGTCACCAGGCCATGTAGGCTGCACACAGCCAAAATTTGAGGCCAAACGGAGACGGTCGATCAAATTTCTAGAAATTCGTGAGCTAACATACACCGAAAATCACGAAAATCGTAAATTCTCATTTATTCGAGAAATAGTTATGCCGATCAAATAAAGTGATAGGGAGCCCGTCACCAGGCCTTATAGGCTGCCCACAGCCAAAATTTGGGGCAAATGGAGACGGTAAACCAAATCTCGAGAAATTCGTGGGCTAACATATATCGAAAATTGCGAAAATCGTAAATTGTCATTTATGCGAAAAATAGTGATGCCGATCAAATAAAGTGATAGGGAGCCCGTCACCATCACCAGGCCTTGTAGGCTGCCCACAACCAAAATTTGGGGCCAAACGGAGACGGTAAATCAAATCTGCAGAAATCCGTGGGCTAACATACACCGAAAATCGCAAAAATTATAAATTCTCATGTATGCGAAAAATAGTGATGCCGATCAAACGAAATGATAGGGCGCTCGTCACCAGGCCTTGTAGGCTGCGCACAACCAAAATTTGGGGCCAAACGGAGGCGGTCAATCAAATCTCGAGAAATCTGTGGGCTAACATACACCGAAAATCGCAAAAATCATAAATTCTAACGAAATGATAGGGCGCTTGTAACCAGGCCATGTAGGCTGCGCACAGCTAAAATTTGGGGCCAAACGGAGACGGTCAATCAAATCTGGAGAAATCTGTGGGCTAACATACACTGAAAATCGCAAAAATCGCGAAAATTGTAAATTCTCATTTATGAGAAAAATAGTTATGCCGGTCAAATAAAGTGATAGGACACCCGTCACCAGACCTTGTAGGCTGCGCACAGCAAAAGTTTGAGGCCAAACAGAGACGATCGATCAAAACTCCAGAAATCCGTGGGCTAACATACACCGAAAATCGTGAAAATCATAAATTCTCATGTATGCGAAAAATAGTGATGCCGATCAAATGAAATGATAGGGCGCTCGTCACCAGGTCTTGTAGGCTGCGCACAGCCAAAATTTGGGGCCAAACGGAGGCGGTCAATCAAATCTCGAGAAATCCGTGGGCTAACATACACCGAAAATCGCGAAAATCATAAATTCTCATTTATGAGAAAAATAGTTATGCCGATCAAATAAAGTGATAGGGCTCTCGTCATCTGGCCTTGTAGACTGCGCACAACCAAAATTTGGGGCCAAGCGGAGATAGTCAATCAAATCTCGAGTAATTCGTGGGCTAACATACACCGAAAATCGGAAAAATCATAAATTATCATTTATTCAAAAAATAATGATTCCGATAAAATGAAATGATAGAGCTCTCGTCACCAGGCCTTGTAGGCTGCATACAGCCAAAATTTGAGGCCAAACGGGGATGGTCAGTCAAGTCTCAAGAAATCTATGGGCTAACATACACCGAAAATCGCGAAAATCGTAAATTCTTATTTATTCAAAAAATAGTGATGCCGATCAAACGAAATGATAGGGCGCACGTCACCAAGCCTTGTACGCTGTGCACAGCCAAAATTTGAGGCCAAATGGAGACGGTCGATCAAATCTCTAGAAATCTGTGGGCTAACATATACCAAAACTCGCGAAAATCGTAAATTCTCATGTATGCGAAAAATAGTGATGCCGATCAAACGAAATGACAGGGCGCTAGTCAACAGGCCTTGTAGGCTACGCACAAACAAAATTTGGGGCCAAGCGGAAGCGGTCAATCAAATCTCGAGAAATCCGTGGATGTATACACCAAAAATCGCGAAAATCGTAAATTCTCATTTATTCGAAAAATAGTTATGCCGATCAAATAAAGTGATAGGGCGCCCGTCACCATGCCGTGTAGGCTGCCCACAGCCAAAATTTGGGGCCAAACGGAGACGATCAATCAAATCTCGAGATATCCGTGGGCTAACATACACCGAAAATCGCGAAAATCGTAAATTTTTATTTATACAAAAAATAGTGATGCCGATCAAACAAAATGATAGGGCGCTCGTCACCAGTCTTGTAGGCTGCACACAGCCAAAATTTGGGGCCTAACGGAGACGGTCAATCAAATCCCCAGAAATCCGTGGGCTAACATACACCAAAAATCACGAAAATCGAAAATTCTCATTTATGAGAAAAATAGTTATGCCGATCAAATAAAATGATAGGCTGCCCGTCACCAGGCCTTGTAGGCTGCTCACAGCCAAAATTTGGGCCAAACGGAGGCGGTCGATCAAATCGTGAGAAATCCGTAGGCTAATATACACCGAAAATCACAAAAATCGTTAATTCTCATTTATTCTAAAAATAGTGATGCCAATCAACCGAAATGATAGGGCGCTCGTCACCAGAACTTGTAGGCTGCGCACAACGAAAATTTGGGGTCAAACGGAGGCGGTCAATCAAATCTCGAGAAATTTGGGGGCTAACATACACCGAAAATCGCGAAAATCGTAAATTCTCATGTATGCAAAAAATAGTGATGCCGATCAAACGAAATGATAGGGAGCCCGTCACTAGGCCTTGTACGCAGCGCACAACCAATATTTGGGGCCAAACGGAGGTGGTCAATCAAATCTCGAGAAATCTGTGGGCTAACATGTTATACCCCGTAGAATTCCCGGCACTTAGGTGACCTATTCGCACGTTGGTTAAGCATATTTGAAGGCCATACGTGCTAGGGAAAGGCCCGGGAAAAAGATCGGATGAGAAACCCGTCGAACCATCGCGGGAGGAGCCGAGGCAGAGCCCCTCCGCGATGGCAGCGTGTCACGGAGGTGAGGCCTCCGCGATGGCTCCGTGACACGTTGCCCAAGTCCAGGCCCAAGTATATAAAGCCCCCACTTCGGTTGGAAATCATTTAACACTTATAAAACTTCCAGAAAACGCAGTGAACAGAGGGAAAACGAAGGAAAATTATAAATTATCGTCCGATTATGCTGCCAAACGCTGCCCAAACTCAAATTAATCCTAGATACCAAGGTATTTAGCAGCAGAGAGCATTTCTACGGAATTAGTTTCGCGAAATACGGCCGACGAATCGGCGAGCCACCGAACTGAAGTAAGTAGAATTGCTCTAAATTAATGTCTATGTGTTCCTAGCTGAGAAGTGAATACTTCTCCCTTCTGGGCCGCTGGAAAATAGCGAGTTTTCGATCGTCTTTCGATAAGCCTAAGTTTAGGCTATAAACTATATCGAAAGTAACGTCGCTCTTTACAATAAAGCTATATTTAGTACTAATTGACGTATTTATGAATGCAGTTGGAAGAAAATAGTTGAAGTACAGGCCGAGCCTCGTCCGACGGACGAATAGTCGAAGATAAGGTATGTAAAGTTAAGTTTCCTCGGCAAGTTAAGTAACATTGAAGCAGTACAGTAAATTACAGACCAGTAGAATATTCAGAAATCGATTATTGTGTTATTATGAATATTGGTGCAATATGAGAAGTTTTGGGTTGTAACGTGTACGATACCTATCCGTATGATATAGATTCGGACGTAAGTGGTTAAGACTGCCCAATATATTCAGTATGTGATGTAATATGTCATGTTAAGATATTGTTGTGTTTAGATGAAACCTCGCGAAGTAGTACAGTATCCGTGAAGCATTCCAGACATAGAATAGTAACTAAATATGGTTTAGAAAGCATGTTAGAAGTAGGAAATCATGTTAATACAGAAACTCAGTAACAGTATAGTTTTCAGCAGAAATACCTTCTTATATAGCATTTGCCAAGTACAGTCCGGAAGGAGACTATATTCATATTTATACATCTTTACCTGCCTCAGCACGTATTAAATACGTACAGATCACTATCATTAGCTCAGCATGTAATATATATATGACACTTTACCCCTATTAGCCTCAGCATGTGAGATACACAGACAGCATTACTAGTTGAGACCGTTGTATTGTTTGGGGTTGGATTACCCAGCATCCATGACCGCCCCAGGGTTAATAGCTGTATCGACTCGTCCGCCAGAGGATGAGGATATGTCACTCTATGGAGTGATATGCCGTCCCGCAAGGGGACGAAGATGGGATGCCAGTTTCCCCATATTGTGCCTTGGTCGGCCCTTATACACCCCCGTCGAGCGGGTACGCCCGGGGTGTTGATTCAGGAGTCCTTCGGACTCAGGTACAGTTATAGTCAGGGGCTCAGCGAGCCCAAGTGCATACCCAGGGGACCGGCAGGATGCTTACAGCCATGGTAGGAGATGGGATGACCTGGGTAGGGGTATAGATTCTGTGCTGGTTGTACCTCCCGGCTTATGGGGGCCGGGTAAGGTTTGTGTGTGCTATGTTACGTTATTTCATGTTATGCCATGTTATGTTAGATACAAGTAGATCAGCAGTAGCACTATACGTTTCCAGGTATGATTCTTATCCTTTCCAGTAAAGATTGAGAGAAGGTATGATTACATTATCAGACAGTCAGTCTATTCTCTCTACTTCAGTTTCTTCAGTTATATTATCGTATTCAGACTTTGCTTTCAGTTATTGCTTTACATACTCAGTACCAGCGGTACTGACGCCCGGTGGGGCGCTGCATTACTTGCCTGCAGGTACTGATAGACGAGCAGGTGACACCACGTGATTCCTGTCAGCGTTGAGCATTCAGCTCCTGTCATCCGGAGACTGAATTCCAGAGGTGTACTTTAGTTTCTTTTGTTGTATATAGTACGGGTAGGTTGGGGCCCTGTCCCGGCCAGTTCTATTACTATTCCTAGAGGCTTGCAGTCTGTATGTATTCCCTGTGGTCAGATGAGCCGGTCGTGTGGGGCCGTGCAGTTGTATAGTTGCCTTTACTCTTTCTTTCTTTTGTAATGGCCGAGTGGGGCCATAGTTCACCAGTAGTGGTGACCTTGCCGGTCACGTAGCTTCTTAGTATGCTATGTTTGAGTTATAGATAACTAGACAGCATAGTGGCCTTGTCGGCCCGCATAGGTTTCCCTGAATTACTATGTTTCTGGTCAGCTGCTAGTGCAGGTACAGAAGGCTATAGGCCAATGGGCCGGGGGCTGTATTTACAGCCGTCATATAGCCCTTTGTTTCCAGAAATGTGAATCAGAGCCAGCCAGGTACCAGATGTGCCTAGGCTTAGCAGTCCAGTAGTTCAGGTCCTAGTAGGGCACCAGGTGCCAGTCATACCCCCCAAGGCGGGGCGTGACATAACATACACCAAAAATCGCGAAAATTATAAATTCTCATTTATGCGAAAAGTAGTTATGCCGATCAAATAAAGTGATGGAGCGCCCATCACCAGGCCTTGTAGGGTGCCCACAGCCAAAATTTGGGACCAAAAAGAGACGGTCCATCAAATCTCGATAAATCTGTGGGTTAACATACACCGATAATCGCGAAAATCATAATTTCACATTTATTAAAAAAATTGTTATGCCGATAAAATAAAGTGATAGGGCGCCCGTCACCAGGACTTGTAGGCTGTGCACAGAAAAAATTTTGGGCCAAACAGAGACGGTCAATCAAATCTCGAGAAATCCGTGGGCTAACATACACCGAAAATCGCATAAATCATAAATTCTCATTTATGTGGAAAATAGTGATGCCGATCAAACGAAATGATAGGGCGCTCGTCACCAGGCCTTGTAGGCTGCGCACAGCAAAAATTTAGGGCCAAACGGAGACGGTCGATCAAATCTCGAGAAATCCGTGGGCTAACATACACCGAAAATCACGAAAACTGTAAATTCTCATTTATGAGAAAAATAGTTGTGTCGATCAAATAAAGTGATAGGGCGCCCGTCACCAGGCCTTGTAGGCTGCGCACAGCCAAAATTTTGAGGCAGAACGGAGATGGTCGATCAAATCTCTAAAAATCCGTGGCCTAACATACACCAAAACTCGCGAAAATCGTAAATTCTCATATATGCGAAAAATAGTGATGCCGATCAAACGAAATGATAGGGGGCTCATCACCAGGCCTTGTAGGCTGCGCACAGCCAAAGTTTGGAGCCAAACGGAGTCAGTCAATCAAATCTCGAGAAATCCGTGGGCTAACATACACTGAAAATCGCCAAAATCGTAACTTCTCATTTATTCGAAAAATAGTTATGCCGATCAAATAAAGTGATAGGGCGCCCTCACCAGGCCGTGTAGGCTTCCCACAGCCAAAATTTGGGGCCAAACGGAGACAGTCTATCAAATCTCGAGAAATCAGTGGGCTAACATACACCAAAAATTGCGAAAATCGTAAATTCTCATTTATTCAAAAAATAGTGATGCCGATCAAACGAAATGATAGGGCGCTTGTCACCAAGCCTTGTAGGCTGCGCACAACCAAAATTTGGGGCCAAACGGAGACAGTCAATCAAATCTCGAGAAATCCATTGGCTAACATACACCGAAAATCGCGAATATCGTATATTCTCATTTATGAGAAAAATAGTTATGCCGATCAAATAAAATGATATGGCGCCCGTCATCAGGCCTTGTAGACTGCCCACAGCCAAAATTTGGGGCCAAACGGAGGCGGTCGATCAAATCTCGAGAAATCCGTGGGCTAATATACACAGAAAATTGCGAAAATCGTCAATTCTCATTTATGCGAAAAATAGTGATGCCGATCAAACGGAATGATAGGGATCTCGTCACCAGGACTTGTAGGCTGCGCATAGCAAAAATTTGGTGTCAAACGGAGGCGGTCAATCAAATCTCGAGAAATCGGTGGGCTAACATACACCGAAAATCACGAAAATCGTAAATTCTCATGTATGCAAAAAATAGTGATGCCGATCAAACGAAATGATAGGGCGCCCGTCACCAGGACTTGTAGGCAGCGCACAACCAATATTTGGTCCAAACGGAGACAGTCAATCAAATCTCGAGAAATCCATTGGCTAACATACACCGAAAATCGCGAAAATTATAAATTCGCATTTATGCAAAAAATAGTGATGCCGATCAAACGAAATGATAGAGCGCTCGTCATCAAGCCTTGTAGGCAGCGCACAGCCAAAATTTGGGGCAAAACGGAGGCAGTCAATCAAATCTCGAGAAATCTGTGGGCTGACATACATCGAAAATCGCGAAAATCGTAAATTCTTATTTATTAAAAAAATTATTATGCCAATAAAATAAAGTGATAGGGCACCCGTCACCAGGCCTTGTAGACTGTGCACATAAAAAATTTGGGCTAAAACGGAGACGGTCAATCAAATCTCGAGAAATCCGTGGGCTAACATACATCGAAAATCGTGAAAATCGTAAATTCTCATTTATGTGAAAAATAGTGATTCCGATCAAACGAAATGATAAGGCGCTCGTCACCAGGCCTTGTAGGATGCGCGCAACAAAAATTTGGGGCCAAACGGAGACGGTAATTAAAATCTCGAGAAATCTGCGGGCTAACATACACCGAAAATCGCGAAAATCATAAATTCTCATTTATGAGAAAAATAGTTATGTCGATCAAATAAAGTGATAGGGAGCCCGTCACCAGCCCTCGTAGGCTGCGCACAGCCAAAATTTGGGGTCAAGCGGAGACGGTCGATCAAATCTCGAGAAATTCATGGGCTAATATACACCGAAAATCTCGAAAATCGTTAATTCTCATTTATGAGAAAAATAGTGATGCCGATCAAAGAAAATGATAGGGCGCTCGTCACCAGGACTTGTAGGCTGCGCACAGCCAAAATTTGGGTCCAAACGGAGGCGATCAATCAAATCTCGAGAAATCTGTGGGCTAACATACACCGAAAATCGTGAAAATCATAAATTCTAATTTATTTAAAAAATAGTTATGTCGATCAAATAAAGTGATAGGGCGCCCGTCACCAGGCCTTGTAGGCTGCGCACAACAAAAATTTGGGGCCAAAGAGAGACGGTCGATCAAATCTCCAAAAATGTGAGGGCTAACATACACTGAACATCGCGAAAATCGTAAATTCTCATTTATGCAAAAAATAGTGATGTCGATCAAATGAAATAATAGGGCGCCCGTCGCAAGGCCTTATAGGCTGCCCAAAACTAAAATTTGGGGCCAAATAGAGACGGTTAATCAAATCTCGAGAAATCCGTGGGCTTATATACATCGAAAATCGCAAAAAATGTAAATTCTCATTTATGCGAAAAATAGTGATGCTGATCAAACGAAATGATAGGGCGCTCGTCACCAAGCCTTGTAGGCTGCGCTCAGCAAAAATTTAGGGTCTAACGGTGACGGTCAACCAAATCTCGAGAAATCTGTGGGCTAACATACACCGAAAATTGGGAAAATCATAAATTCTCATTTATTTGAAAAACAATTAAGCTGATCAAATAAAGTGATAGGGCGCCTGTCACCAGGCCTTGTAGGCTACGCACAACAAAAATTTGGGGCCAAACGGAGACGGTCAATCAAATCTCGAGAAATCCGTTGGCTAACATACAAAGAAAATCGCGAAAATAGTAAATTCTCATTTATGCGAAAAGTAGTGATACCGATCAAACGAAATGATAAGGCACTCGTCACCAGGCCTTGTAGGATGCGTACAACAATAATTTGGGGCCAAATGGAAATACCCCCCCACAAGGTACATCTCGCGCCTATGGGCCGCTATAACTATCCAAGAAGACACTCGAAACTGGAAGGTCGATCAAATCTCGAGAAATCTGTGGGCTAACATACACCGAAAATCGCGAAAATCATAAATTTTAATTTATTTGAAAAATAGTTATGCCGATCAAATAAAGTGATAGGGCGCCCGTCACCGGGCCTTGTAGGCTGCGCACACCCAAAATTTGGGGCCAAACGGAGACGGTCAATCAAATCTCGAGAAATCCGTGGGCTAACATACACCGAAAATCATAAATTCTCATTTATGCGAAAAATAGTTATGCCGATCAAACGAAATGATAGGACGCTCGTCACTAGGCCTTGTAGGCTGGGCTCAACCAAAATTTGGATCCAAACGGAGATGGTCAATCAAATCTCGAGAAATACGTGGCTAACATACACAGAAAATCACGAAAATCGTAAATTCTCATTTATGCGAAAAAGAGTGATGCCGATCAAATGAAATGCTAGGGTGCACGTCATCAAGGTTCATAGGCTGCGCACAACCAAAATTTGAGGCCGAACGGAGATGGTCAATCAAATCTCGTAAAATCAGTGGGCTAACATACACCGAAAATTGCAAAAATCGTAAATTCTCATTTATGAAGTGATGGGGCGCTCGTCACCGGGGTTTGTAGGCTGCGCACAGCCAAAATTTCGGGCCGAACGGAGACAGTCAGTCAAATCTCGAGAAATCTGTGGGCTAACACGCACAAAAAAGTTTGAAAGTTAGCAACATAGGCGCACTATGCCAGTGTCGACAGACAGGCCGACATCGGATGACACATGCCGACCTATGCCGAGACCCAATGCCCATCGATCAATGCCCAGCGAGCGAAAATTTAAAAGAAAACACCTATGCTTATCCTTATGCTATAAACACAATGCTAGAGATTGATGGTGGTAGTGCTCGCCTACCATGGTCGCTTTCCATGGTGGTGTCGGTTGTGGTGCGTCGTTAGGATCAGTTTTTAAATATAAATTATCAACCATATTCAAAAATATGTTGAATGACTGCAATATAGGCATATTTTAAGAAAATTGGCTCCGCCAAACCGCCTTACGACAGTTTGTCCAGATAGATCTCGAAATAATACACAAAATTAAAAAAGTTATGATCATTAAGATAATGTGCCACTAATGAACTCTTTTTCCGTCGATTATATTACAGTTTTAACAACATTATGTAAGATCTCATCAAAAGAATTGCATCTTAGCAGTTCTTATTTTGTGAATAAAGAGTTAACACACACCGAAAATTACGAAAATCGTAAATTCTCATTTATGCGCAAAAATGATTATGCTGATCAAATGAAATGATAGGGCGCTCGTCACCTGGCCTTTTAGGCTGCACAAGCTAAAATTTTAGGTCAAACGGAGATGGTCAACCGAATCTCGAGAAATCTGTGGACTAACATACACCAAAAATCGCGAAAATTGTAAATTCTCATTTATGCAAAAAATAGTGATGCCGATCAATCGAAATGATAGAGCGCTCGTCACCAGGCCTTGTAGTCTGTGCACAGAAAAAATTTGAAGCCAAACGGAGACGGTCAATCAAATCTCGAGAAATCCGTGGGCTAACATACACCGAAAATCATGAAAATCGTAAATTCTCATTTATGCGAAAAATAGTGATGCCGATCAAATGAAATGATAGGGCGCTCGTCACCAGGCCTTGTAGGCTGCGCACAGCCAAAATTTTGGGCCAAACGGAGACGGTCAATCAAATCTCTAGAAATCTGTGGGCTAACATACACCGAAAATCGCGAAAATAATAAATTCTCATTTATGAGAAAAATAGTTATGCCGATCAAATAAAGTGATAAGGCGGCCGTCACCAGGACCTTTAGGCTGCCCACAACCAAAATTTGGGGCCAAACGGAGACGGTCGATCAAATCTCCAGAAATCCATGGGCTAACATAAACCGAAAATTATAAAAATCGTAAATTCTCATTTATGCGAAAAATAGTGATGCCAATCAAACGAAATGATAGGGCTCTCGTCACCAGGCCTTGCAGGCTGTGCACGGCCAAATTTGGGGTCAAACGGAGACGATCGATCAAATCTCGTGAAATCCGTGGGCTAACAGACACAGAAAATCGCGTAAATCGTAAATTCTCATTTATGAGAAAAATAGTTATGTCGATCAAATAAAGTGATAGGGCGTCCGTCAACAGGCCTTATAGGCTGCGCACAACCAAAAATTGGGGCCAAACGGAGACGGTCGATCAAATCTCCAGAAATCCGTGGGCTAACATAAATCAAAAATTGTGAAAATCGTAAATTCTCATTTATGCGAAAAATAGTGATGCTGATCAAACGAAATGATAAGGCTCTCATCACCAAGCCTTGTAGGCTGCCCACAGCAAAAATTTTGGGCCAAACGGAGATGGTCAATCAAATCTCGAGAAATTTGTGGGCTAACATACACCGAAAATGGCGAAAATCGTAAATTCTCATTTATGAGAAAAATAGTGATGCCGATCAAACGAAATGATAGGGCGCTCGTCACCAGGCCTTGTAGGCTGAGCACAGCAAAAGTTTGGGGCCAAACACAGACGGTCGATCAAATCTTCAGAAATCTGTGGGCTATAACATACACCGAAAATTGCGAAAATCGTAAATTCTCATTTATGAGAAAAATAGTTATGACGATCAAATAAAGTGATAGGGTGCGGGTCACCAGGCCTTGTAGGCTTCGCACAACCAAAATTTGGGGCCAAACGGAGGCAGTCAATAAAATCTCGAGAAATCCGTGGGCTAACATACACCGAAAATCGCGAAAATCATAAATTCTCATTTATTCGGAAAATAGTTATGACGATTATATAAAGTGATAGGGCGCCCGTCACCAGGCCTTGTACACTGCCCACAGCCAAAATTTAGGGTCAAGCGGAGATGATCAATCAAATCTCGAGAAATTCGTGGGCTAACATACACCGAAAATCGCAAAAATTATAAATTATCATTTATTTGAAAAATAGTTATGCCGATCAAATGAAATGATAGGACGCTCGTCACAAGACCTTGTAAGCTACGCACAACCAAAATTTAGGGTAAAACGGAGACGGTCAATCAAATCTCCAGAAATTCGTGGGCTAACATACACCGAAAATCATAAAAATCATAAATTCTCATTTATTTAAAAAATAGTTATGCCGATCAAATGAAATGATAGGGCACTCGTCACCAGGCCTTGTAGGCTGCGCACAACAAAAATTTGGGGCCAAACGGAGACGGTCGATCAAATCTCGAGAAATTCGTGGGCTAACATACACCGAAAATTGTGAAAATTGTAAATTCTAATTTATGAGAAAAATAGTTATGCCGATGAAATAAAATGATAGGGCGTCCGTCACCAGGCCTTTTAGGCTGCCCACAATCAAAATTTGGGGCCAAACGGAGGCGATTGATCAAATCTCGAGAAATTTTTGGGCTAACACACACCGAAAATCGCAAAAAATCATAAATTTTCATTTATGCGGAAAATAGTGATTCCGATCAAATAAAATGATAGGGCTCTTTTCACCAGGACTTGTTGGCCGCACACAGCCAGAATTTGGGGCCAAACGGAGACGATTGATCAAATCTAAGTAAATCCGTGGGCTAACATACACCGAAAATT
The DNA here is from genome assembly GCA_035772735.1 of Datura wrightii. NCBI lineage: Eukaryota > Viridiplantae > Streptophyta > Magnoliopsida > Solanales > Solanaceae > Datura > Datura wrightii. The sequence continues at coordinate 5,044,489 of JASDFA010000011.1, forward strand.
ATGAAAATCGTAAATTCTCATGTATGAGAAAAATAGTGATGCCGATCAAACGAAATGATAGGGCACTCGTCACCAGGACTTGTGCTATAAAGACAATGCTAGAGATTGGTGGTGGTAGTGCTGGCCTACCATGGTCACTTTCCATAGTGGTGTCGGTTGTGGTGGGTCGTTAAGACGAGTTTTTAAATTAAAATTGTTAACCATATTGGGAAATATGTTGAATGACTGCGATAGAGGCATATTTTGAGAAAATTGGCTCGGCCAAACCGCCTTACGGCAGTTTGTCCAGATAGATCTCGAAATAATACACAAAATTAAAAAAAAATCATGTAAAACGGATAATCCAGCCAAAAGTTATGATCATTAAGATAATGTGCCACTAATGAACTCTTTTTCCGTCGATTATATTACAGTTTTAACAGCATTATGTAAGATCTCATCAAAATAATTGCAACTCGGCAGTTCTTATTTTGTGAATAAAGAGCTAACACACACCGAAAATTGCAAAAATTGTAAATTCTCACTTATGCGAAAAATGGTTATGCCGTTCAAATGAAATGATAGGCGCTCGTCACCATTCCTTGTAGGCTGTGCGCAGCTAAAATTTTAGGTCAAACGGAGACGGTCAACCAAATCTCAAGAAATCTATGGGCTAACATACTCCGAAAATCTCGAAAATCATAAATTCTCATTTATGCGAAAAATAGTGATGCCGATCAATCGAAATGAAAGAGCGCACGTCACCAGGCCTTGTAGGCTGCGCACAGAAAAAATTTTGGGCCACACGGAGACGGTCAATCTAATCTCGAGAAATCCGTGGGCTAACATACACCGAAAATTGCGAAAATCATAAATTCTCATTTATGAGAAAAATAGTTATGCCGATAAAATAAAGTGATAGGGAGCCCGTCACCACGACTCTTAGGCTGCGCACAGCCAAAATTTGGGGTCAAATGAAGATGGTCGATCAAATCTCCAGAAATTCGTGGGCTAATAACATACACCAAAAATCGCGAAAATCGTAAATTCTCATTTATGTGAAAAATAGTGATGCCGATCAAATAAAGTGATAGGGCACCCGTCACCAGGCCTTGTAGGCTGCCCATAGATAAAATTTGGGGCAAAACGGAGAGGGCCCATCAAATCTCGAGAAATCTGTGGGCTAACATACAGTGAAAATCATAAATTCTTATGTATGCAAAAAATAGTGATGCCGGTCAAATAAAATGATAGGGCGCTCGTCGCCAGGCCTTGTAGGCAGCGCACACCGAAAATCGCAAAAATCGTAAATTCTCATTTATGTGAAAAATAGTGATGCCGATCAAATAAAATGATAGGGAGCCCTTCACCAGGCCTTGTAGGCTGCCCACAGCAAAAATTTGGGGCCAAACAGAGACGGTCGATAAAATCTCCAGAAATTCGTAAGCTAACATACACCAAAAATCGCGAAAATCGAAAATTCTCATTTATGAGAAAAATAGTTATGCCGATCAAATAAAGTGATAGGACGCCCGTCACCAGGCCTTATAGGCTGCCCACAGCAAAAATTTTGAGCCAAACGGAGATCGTCAATCAGATCTCGAGAAATCCGTGGGCTAACATAACACCGAAAATCGCAAAAATTGTAAATTCTCGTTTATGAGAAAAATAGTTATGCCGATCAAATAAAGTCATAGGGCGCCCGTCACAAGGCCTTATAGGCTGCCCACAACCAAAATTTTGGGCCAAAAGGAGACGGTCGATCAAATCTCGAGAAATTCGTGGGCTAACATACATCAAAAATTTCAAAAATCGTAAATTCTCATTTATGAGAAAAATAGTTATGCCGATCAAATAAAGTGATAGGGAGCCCATCACCAGGCCTTGTAGGCTGCCCACAGCCAAAAATTCGGGGCCAAACGGAGACGGTCGATAAAATCTACAGAAGTTCATAGGCTAACATACAACGAAAATCGTGAAAATCGTAAATTCTTATGTATGCGAAAAATAGTGATGCCGGTCAAACGAAATGATAGGGTGCTCGTCACCAGGCCTTGTAGGTAGCGCACAGCCAAAATTTGGGGCCAAACGGAGACGGTCAATCAAATCTCCTGAAATCCGTGGGCTAACATACACCGAAAATCGCGAAAATCGTAAATTCTCATTTATGAGAAAAATAGTTATGCCGATCAAATAAAGTGATAGGGTGCCCGTCGCAAGGCCTTATAGGCTGCCCGCAGCCAATATTTTGGGCCAAGCGGAGATGGTCAATCAAATCTCGAGAAATCCGTGGGCTAACATACACCGAAAATCGCAAAAATCGTAAATTCTCATTCATTCAAAAAATATTTATGCCGATCAAATAAATTGATAGGGCGCCCGTCACTAGGCCTTGTAGGCTACCCACATCCAAAATTTTGGGCCAAGCAGAGACATTCAATCAAATCTCGAGAAATCCGTAGGCTAACATACACCGAAAATCGCAAAAATCGTAAATTCTCATTTATTTGAAAAATAGTTATGCCGATCAAATAAAATGATAGGGCGCCCATCACCAGGCCTTGTAGGCTGCTCACTGCCAAAATTTGGGGCCAAATGGAGACGGTCGATAAAATCTCCAGAAATCCGTAGGCTAACATACACCGAAAATCGCGAAAATTGAAAATTCTCATTTATGAGAAAAATAGTTATGCCGATCAAATAAAGTGATAGGGCGCCCGTCACCAGGCCTTATAGGCTGCCCACAGCAAAAATTTTGGGCCAAACGGAGATGGTCAATCAAATCTCGAGAAATCCGTGGGCTAACATACACAAAAAATCATAAAAATCGTAAATTCTCATTTATGAAAAAAATAGTTATGCCAATCAAATAAAGTGATAGGGCCCCCGTCACAAGGCCTTATAGGCTGCCCACAGCCAAAATTTTGGGCCAAACGAAGACGGTCGATCAAATCTCGAGAAATACATCGAAAATCACGAAAATCGTAAATTCTCATTTATGAGAAAAATAGTTATGCCGATCAAATAAAGTAATAGGGCGCTAGTCACCATGCCTTGTAGGCTACCCAGAGCAAAAATTTGGGCCAAACGGAGACTGTACATCAAATCTCGAGAAATCTATGGGCTAACATACACCAAAAATCGCGAAAATTGTAAATTCTCATGTATGCAAAAAATAGTAATGTCGATCAAACGAAATGATAGGGTGCTCGTCACTAGGCCTTGTTGGTTGCGCACAGGAAAAATTTGGGGCCAAACGGAGGTGGTCAATCAAATCTCGAGAAATCCGAACCTACACCGAAAATCGCGAAAATTATAAATTCTAATTTATGAGAAAAATAGTTATGCCGATCAAATAAAGTGATAGGGCGCCCGTCACCAAGCCTTGTAGGCTGCCCAGAGCAAAAATTTGGGCCAAACGGAGACGATACATTAAATCTCGAGAAATCTTTGGGCTAACATACACCGAAAATCACGAAAATTGTAAATTCTCATTTATGAGAAAAATAGTTACGCCGATCAAACGAAATGATAGGGCGCTCGTCACCAAGCCTTGTAGGCTGCACCCAGCCAAAATTTGGGGCAAAACGTTGACGGTCAATCAAATCTCGAGAAATCTATGAGCTAACATACACCGAAAATCGCAAAAATCATAAATTTTCATTTATTTGAAAAATAGTTATGCCGATCAAATAAAATGATAGGGCGCCTGTCACCAGGCCTTGTAGGCTGCCCACAACCAAAATTTAGGGCCAAACGGGGATGGTCCATCAAATCTCGAGAAATTCGTGGGCTAACATACACCGAAAATCTCGAAAATCGTAAATTCTCATTAATGTGAAAAATAGTGATGCCGATCAAACGAAATGATAGGGCGCTCGTCACCAAGCCTTGTAGGCTGCCCACAGCAAAAAATTGGGGCCAAACGGAGACGGTCGATCAAATCTCGAGAAATCCGTGGGCTAACATTCACCGAAAATCACGAAAATCGTAAATTCTCATTTATGCGAAAATTAATGATGCTTATCAAACGAAATGATAGGGCTCTCGTCACCAGGCTTTTTAGGCTGCACACAGCCAAAATTTGGGGCCAAATGGAGACGGTCAATGAAATCTCTAGAAATCTGTTGGCTAACATACACCGAAAATCGCGAAAATCGTAAATTCTCATTTATGAGAAAAATAGTTATGCCGATCAAATAAACTGATAGGGCGCCCGTCACCAGGCCTTGTAGGCTGCCCACAGCCAAAATTTGGGGCCAAACGGAGATGGTCGATAAAATCTCCAGAAATCCGTAGGAATACACCGAAAATCGCGAAAATCGTAAATTTCTCATGTATGCGAAAGATAGTGATGCCGATCAAACGAAATGATAGGGCGCTCGTCACCAGGCCTTGTAGGCAGCACACAACCAAAATTTGGGGCCAAACGGAGACGATCAATCAAATCTCCAGAAATCCGTGCGCTAACATACACCGAAAATCACGAAAATCGTAAATTCTCATTTATGAGAAAAATAGTTATGCTGATCAAATAAAGTGATAGGGCGCCCGTCAACAGGCCTTATGGGCTGCCCACAACCAAAAGTTTGGGCCAAACGGAGATGATCAATCAAATCTCGAGAAATCCGTGGGCTAACATACACCGAAAATCGCAAAAATTGTAAATTCTCATTTATGCGAAAAATAGTGATGCCGATCAAACGAAATGATAGGGCGCTCGTCACCATGCCTTGTAGGCTGGGCCCAGCAAAAATTTGGGCCAAACAGAGACGGTCGATCAAATCTCCAAAAATCCGTGGGCTAACATACACCGAAAATCGCGAAAATCGTAAATTATCATGTATGTGAAAAATAGTGATACCAATCAAATGAAATGAAAGGGCGCTCATCACCAGGCCTTGTAGGCTGCGCACAAAAAAAATTTGGGGCAAAACAGAGGCGGTCAATCAAATCTCGAGAAATCCGTGGGTTAACATACACCGAAAATCGCGAAAATCGTAAATTCTCATGTATGCGAAAAATAGTGACGCCGATAAAACGAAATGATAGGGGCTCGTCACCAAGCCTTGTAGGCTGCGCGCAGCATAAATTTGGGGCCTAACAATGACGGTCAACCAAATCTCGAGAAATCTGGGCTAACATACACCGAAAATCGCGAAAATTATAAAATCTCATTTATTTAAAAAATAGTTATGCCGATCAAATAAAGTGATAGGGCGCCCGTCACCAGGCCTTGTAAGCTGCGCACAACCAAAATTTAGGGCCAAACGGAGACGGTCAATCAAATCTCGAGAAATCCGTTGGCTAACATACACCGAAAATCGCGAAAATCGTAAATTCTCATTTGTACGAAAAATAGTGATGACGATCAAACGAAATGATAGGGCACTCGTCATCAGGCCTTGTAGGCTGCGCACAACCATAATTTCGGGCCAAACGGAGGCCGTGAATCAAAACTCTAGAAATCTGTGGGCTAACATACATCGAAAATCGCGAAAATCGTAAATTCTCATTTATGAGAAAAATAGTTATGCCGATCAAATAAAGTGATAGGACGCACGTCACCAGGCCTTGTAGGCTGCCCACAGCCAAAATTTGGGGCCAAACGGAGATGGTCAATCAAATCTCGAGAAATCCGTGGGCCTACATACACCGGAAATCACGAAAATCGTAAATTCTCATTTATATGTAAAATAGTGATGCCGATCAAACGAAATGATAGAGCGCTCGTCACCAGGCCTTGTAGGCTGCGCATAGCAAAAATTTGGGGACAAACGGAGATTGTCGATCAAATCTCGAGAAATCTGTGGGCTATAACATACGCCGAAAATCGTGAAAATTGTAAATTCTCATTTATGAGAAAAATAGTTATGCCGATCAAATAAAGTGATAGGGCGCCCGTCACCAGGCCTTGTAGGCTGCGCACAGCCAAAATTTGGGGGCCAAACGGAGAGGGTCGATCAAATCTACAGAAATCCGTGGGCTAACATACACCGAAAATCGCGAAAATCATAAATTCTCATGTATGCGAAAAATAGTGATGCCGATTAAATGAAATGATAGGGCTCTCGTCATCAGGCCTTGTAGGCTGCGCACAGCCAAAATTGGGAGCCAAACGGAGGCCGTCAATCAAATCTCGAGAAATCCGTGGGCTAACATACACCGAAAATCGCGAAAATCGTAAATTCTCATTTATTCAAAAAATATTTATGCCGATCAAATAAAGTGATAGGGCGCCCGTCACCGGGGCTTGTAGGCTGCCCACAATAAAAATTTGGGTCAATTTACTATTTTTGAGATTTTCGGTATGTGTTAGCCCATGAATTTCTCAAGATTTGATTGGCTGTTTTCGTTCGGCTCCAAATTTTAGCTTTGCGCAGCCTACAAAGCCTGATAATGAGCGCTTTATTTGATCGATATCACTATTTTTCGTAGGGGTATATAAAAATTAAAATGTTATCATTTTAGTCCAACTTTCGTAAATTAAAGGACCATTTCGATCATTTTCTCTAAGTTTGCCAGGCGTCGAACCAAATCAGCTACACACAGTTGCTTGTAGTCAAATTTTCTCCTTCTGCTGCAAAATCTGGGATTTCTAACGCTGTTCCGGTTTCTATCCTAAGTTTACTTCTTCATTATCCGAACAAGTTTCATCATGAAGCGTTTCTTGAAAAACTTCACCGTAAGTGATTCATAGACTTATAAATTTTCCAAGCTCTCATTTTTAACCCCAGAAATTGATAGTTTGGTCTCATTCTGCCTTGCAGCTTGGAGGGGTTAGGGAGTTTTCTACGCAAAATGCAAGAAATCCCAATACTCAAAGCCTCAAAATTGAAGGGATTAAAGATATTATAGCAGTTGCTTCGGGGAAAGGTGGTGTTGGCAAGTCCACTACGGCTGGTACTACTACTATTTCTCTTCACTCTGTTCTGTTACTAAAATGTAGAATAGTTTAATATTATGAAATAGACTTGAATTAAGTGGGGTGCTTATATAGAGGAACCCTATCTAATTTGGGATTGAGGGGTGGATGCAGTTATATAGATGCGGGTTTATCTAAACCCTATACTTTCGGATACGGAAGATAAATTTATGTCTATTCATTAAAATTGCAAACAAACAGTAGGTCATACAATAGGTTAAATGCTAATTTTTTATCGGTAACTTTGATCCTGGATCCGCCATTGGTGTAGATGATTGATTGATAAATTAGTTGAATCATGTCTATTTTTTGCTGCTGTTAGTGCTCTTAGTATTGTGATGCCAAAACTTTAGGAGTTGCTGATTCGACTCGAGAAGACGACAATTCAGTTAAGAATAACAGAAACTTTGAAATACTGAAGTGAAAAATGGGAAAGGATAGAAGAAGAAAAAAGACATAATGAGCTAAAACTGAATGTTCGTTCACCTCTTAGCAGTCACATTTGAGTCTATTTATACAAAGCGGAGCAATTGATAACTAACAAAAGAAGTTACCAACTAACTATCAAAAGCATGTGTTATCTCTAACAAATTGAGCTTGTTGAAAATAAAAACTAGATTTTTGTGTATTATATTGCAATCGAACCGGATGCTTGAGATATTTATGGTGGAAATGTTGATCATTCTTTTTTTTTTTCCTATGGTTTCTGATACTGCATTTAACTAGGTGTGAAGATTTTGACCATTAAATAAAGCTTCATATATATATTTTTTTGACACATCATATATATGAAGCTTTATTTTTTATATGATGCACCAATAGTATATTTAGCGTTGCATAATGATTTTAATTTGCTTCCCAGTAATTGTTTCCTGAGCGCAATGACCATGTTTTGCTTGCAGTTAATTTGGCTGTTTCACTTGCCAAAAGATGCCAACTTAAAGTTGGGTTGCTGGATGCGGATATCTATGGGCCTTCAATTCCTTTGATGATGCGTCTCCAGGGAAAGCCAGAACTGAGCAACGGTGAAGCTTTAACTACTTTCATTTTTTGTATCAACATGCCCTATCCGCTGAGATAGTAATGTTATGATGCGGTAATTGTTGTTATTCCTTTTAGTCATGCTTGCTTATCATGTTATTTGGGCAGATAGGAAGATGATTCCAATTGAAAGTTATGGAGTTAAGTGTATATCGATTGGATCTCTTGTAGATGAAAGGGAAGCAATTGTGTGGAGAGGGCCTATGGTATGCTTCTGCCTACAAATGATAACTGTTATTGTAGAATTTAGCACATTTAGGGTTATAATGAGCTAAAGATTTTAATGCTTGATGAGACACTTTGAGGAGGTAGAATTCAATTGTCTAAATCCGATTAGACCAAATGTACACTTGCAGGTAATGAAAGCCCTTGAACAGTTGACAAGGGGAGTTGATTGGGGGATCCTAGATGTTCTTGTAATAGATATGCCTCCTGGTACTGGTGATGCTCAGATATCTATTTCCCAAAGGCTACAATTATCAGGTACCTCAAGAATTTTTGGAAGTACTTCTAAAAGAATTTGAATATGGAAATAAATATGCCATGAGGATGAAGATATTGCGCCATGTTTTATTTGATGTCAAGAAGCACATACACAAAAAAAACTTACTATGCACCCATGAAGAGAAAATTGAATATATCCATCATTTCAGCCCGTAAACTAATCTATAGTGTTAAATGATTGATGGTGTAACCAGAATGATGACCCTCCACTTTCACAACCATTAAGTTTCTAAATGTTCAGTCTGGCAAAGGATTTTCAATGCTGGGTGGGCTTTCGATTGGACTGAATGAAATTTAGTCTAATGCATTATCATATTTGGTTAATTAAGATTGATTTTTAACATTTTATACAACAAAGGTCAAATGATGATTTACTTCTCTTATAGTTTCTTGTTCAAGTAAAATCCAGCTGCAAATGGCATCATGGCTTCTATCTTTTTCTTATTCTGTTTGAAAGATCATGTTTTGTGCTATTCAGCTGCCCGTTCATCCAATTTGAGAGGATTAAAAAAAAGAAAGGCTGTAATTTAACATATTCAGCTGCCTGTTCTTATGTACCCGTGCTCCTGTAATAAACATTAAACATCTCAAGTCATTATGGCATAACTGCATTGTGCTATCAAATTGATTTTGTTCTCACACATTAACTGTTTAGGATTAATTTATGGTGAATTTACTTTCGTTCTACTTTTCTGTGCATTATTATTCAAATCATTTGACTATGCTGGCAGGAGGGTTGATTGTTTCGACTCCTCAAGATGTTGCTTTACTGGATGCTCGCAGAGGGGTAAAAATGTTCTCCAAAGTTAATGTTCCGGTATGATCCTTACTGAGCTTGCTGCATACCGGCTTATGTCTTACTAGAAGTGCTACTTCGTTTTTAGAGGTTTAAATTTAACATTCTATACTTATCCACCCACATCCCCCAACCCCCAAAGGGAAAAACAACAATGAGAGAGTAGGATTAATAGAGGGGGTGGTGAAGCATGATTTGGACTCTCTTTGGGTTAGTTGTATAGTATAAATATCAAACGCCCCCCCCCCCCCACCCCCCCCACCCCCACCCCCGGGACAAAATTTAAAAGAGTATGTGCCTGATTAGATATATCCCTCACAAATAGTGAATTAGTGATTGAAAATAGCCATCGACCCCATTATGCAAAGAGACGCCCATTTCAATGTGGAAATTATTGTCAGAAATAAATTCTGTAAAATCAAGAGTTCTATATATAATATTTAGGTTCTTACTAGCATATATACTTTTAGTGCTTTACACTCCTCTTCATCTGGCTGATGCAGAATCTAATAGAGAACAAAGAAATATTACCATGATCTAGTTGATTATGACTCCTCAGATGAATGTTCAATATTATTAGAAGTCGATCTTCGTTTTTTCATGTTTCATGGAATAATCCACACACACACAAGATCTTAGGAAATGAACTTGATAACTAGATGCAGAGATACGCAATTTCATTTGTTTGGAACTCCACCTTGAGTGAAAGTGTGTTGTATAGCAAGACTGATATCATGAACCTAAACACAAGGCTTCCTTTCTTAGAAGAAAAAAAAGAACAAAAGGGCTAACATAAGGACACTAACAAAAACCAAGCACAGTCCTAACAATGTCGACACTGTTACTTCTTTGAACTGGAACAATGTTGATACTGTTACTCTTGAGACATAGTAGACTAACATTAGTAATTGAAGTTGGATTCAGAAAATGCCATTTCCTTATTCTTGTTACTGCCACCAACCTGACCTATGAATAGAAAAGATGTACATTGAGATATCGTGCAGATGATTGCTATAGCTTAATGCTTCTATAATATAGTTATAATTAAACAGTTTTACCTACCACAGATATTGGGAATTTTGGAGAATATGAGCTACTTTAAATGCCCAAAATGCAATGAATCATCCTATATCTTTGGTCAAGGAGGAGCTCGTAAAACAGCTGAGGAGATGGGTCTGAAATTTCTTGGTGAGGTATGTCCCCAATTCTCTTTTGAATACGAACACTCATGGGCCATTACTATTAGGTGCTAGGGCTGCTCCCCACGCCAACCCACCACCACTCACAGCTATTTGATTGGATGCCTAGAGAAGCATGTTGTAGGCACCTCTTGGAAATATACAATGAAAGGATCCCTAAAAATGGTCCCATCAAATTTCTCGTGCTTCTTCTTTGTTTCCCTTTTTTGTGGCCATTTCTTTTCTGCTGACACAATCTTTATTCATTTTATTGAGATACAATTAGATTGCTGATACCTTTTCTCAACTTCAATGTTTTCCACACATGCTGTTTTAATTGGTGTGCTTTCCCCTTAGCAGATACCACTTGAGGTGGAGATCAGAAGCGGTTCTGATGAAGGTGTTCCCATTGTTATGTCAAAGCCTGATTCTGTAGTATCTCAAGTATATGGCGATGTGGCTGAAAGAGTTGTCATGAGGCTTGAAGAGGTAGATAAGGAGCAACATTTCCGGCCAGATATATCTCTTTAAATGCATTGATCAAGCTTTCCGCCAACTTGAACGCAATAGTAACCATTAGAATCCACCCCCTTTTTTAACAAAATAAGAGAAAATCTAGTTGGCTCTGAATATAGAGCATGAGTGAAAGCACATTTAAACTAAAAAGAGTTCGAGGAAGTCGATTATCAGGACAAGTGGTGACCTCGTCGTGCTTACTGGGAAGGAGCAATCTTGTGGACTATCTTTCCGAGTTTTCACTCAACAATTAACACTAACTGAAAGTTGCAGGAATGACTATGTATCCCTTTTTGCGAATTGAACCCATCCTCTCAACATGAAAAGATGATATTTACATATGTTGAACATAGCTGTGGATCAAGACGGTATTAGCCATTGTCATCTTTCTAGGGAAAAAAATAAAAGAGAGAGAAATCAAAGATTTTATGTATTGAATTTTTTGTTCTGTTATCTTTTCCATATCGGATGCTGCTTGTATTTGTTAGTTGCATTGGATGGTTCAATTCAACTTGATTCCTTCTTTTTAGTCAAAAGATAAAAGAGTACATCATCTATGTATTGCTCCCTCCGTTTCAATACGAAGTGAAGTTGATAATTTAAATATCTTATATGACAAGCTTAAAATCTAATACATTAAAAACATTTTTAATGTATGACTACAAGATTCAATTATTTTTTTTTTTAAAAAAAATTGAATGTCCAATTAAATGAAGGCACTTAAAATTGGGATGGAGAAAGTAGTAATCTTTTAGCATGGGGATCACAATTTTCTTCTTTTTCTACCCCTTGTGTGTGTGTATATATATTATTTTTATTTATCATATCACAATTCTATATTTCAATCTATCTGTGGAGTTCTGATGTAATAATGTTACATCTCGTACATAATAATAGTTTCGAATCGAATTTCTTTAAAAAGATCTTTTATCTCATGGTAGTTTTCTCCGATTTTCTTACGAAATTTTCGTTACTGAATTAGCCATACATTTTGGTAGAGCAAAAGACTGAAAATCCCCATGTTACCGGTTTAAATTCACATGTGGATTGGCTCACATGTTTCTAATGATTCACATGGCATCATCAAATGATACAAGTTTTGAATAAGAATCCACAACGCATTAGAACATCTTTATTGACGATCCTTTGCTCGGACAACATCTAGGGTTCCTTGAACAATATGAAATACAATCAAATTTCGTTATACCAGTCATTCGTTGTAACATTTCACAATAAGAGCCTAATTTTCTCCAGGATCGATTTTTCATGTTATATTTTACTTCTCTATACCAGCATCCTATCTGTAATAGCAGTGACTTTTGATACAACGATACACTTTTTGTAAAATTATCCTCTATAAAGTCACACTCAAATTTATATAATAATATTTTATAAAAAATATCTTATGTATAAAAATAAATATTAAAATATTTATGATAATCATCATTAATATGACGCACATAGTAAATTTCAAATACAATATATAAAAGTAAAAATATATTAAAATAATGTCCACCGATTATAATTATTTTACGAGAAAAAACTATTAGTATTTGTCTTTTTTACATTCATGCTATATCTATTTTTTAATTAAATTAATTAATAAATATATTTCTTCTTTTTAACATACAAAATAATTAAATTAAATTTTATATACTTTTAAAATCTAAACATAACACCTCACCAAAGCGGCTATAAAATTTTGAGATAAACACGTTCATTAAACAAGGTTTAACTGTAGTTAACATTCACATGCCGACACTAACATCTCATTCAAACGCAGCCATTAAAATGTTTTTGAATATTACTAGTCGCCATGATGGCAAATTGCTCCTAAATGAAACCTAGTTTATGTCCCGCCACTTGCTTTTCCTCTCTGATTTTTGAACTTGTTCATTCATGTAAAGTACAATTGGAACCTCCAAGCTCAATCTTGCTAAAACTAAACAATATAGACAAAAGGGTCATGTTATGACCCACTGAATCTCTCTTTCCTGTTTTCTTTATGCTGTGTTTTTGGTTTTTCTTGGTATCATGTACTGGAAATGTTATGTACATGGTACTCTGTTAGAAGAATTGCTTCAAATAGAATGTTCAAAACGGTATCTTTAGCTTCATTACGAAGTCTATGTTCACAAATTGATTCTTCTGCTGATGACCCACAAAGTTCTTTTCCCTCTAGACATCGCCAGAAGGTTCCAGAAAGTGAGAATTATTGGGCGTTTTAATGATGACCCGCAAAGTTATTTCCCTCCAGAATCATCCTCACCCTGAGAACTGTACACACAACTATATCAAATTGCAGTTCTGACATTCTTGCCTTTTCTTTTTTCTTGTGGTGTGCTAAGCAGCCAAATTACTTCCATGACAGGGCCTCATTGACCTACATGGTTAGTGTTGTTTCTAGGTTGAAACAGAGGTTCAGAACAGTGAAATATATTCTTAAAGAATTGAAGGAGGTTGGTTGTGTGATAAAGCCACAAACTTTGCTGTTTTTGCTGAGAATTTACTGGTTTGGTGGAATGTATGATATGGTTTTCGAGGCGTTTGAGGAAATGCTTAACTACGGTTATACTCCAAATACTTTTTCTAGGAACATTGTCATGGATGTATTCTTCCAGATTGGGCGTGTCGATGTGGCACTTAGAGTTTTGAAGGAAACCCAGGTTCCAAATTTCTTAACCTATAGCATTGCCATATGTAACTTGTGTAAGCTCAATGATTTGGTTAATCTTCAAAATGTGCTTAAGATTATGTTGGGGAAAAGCTACTATCCTAATGATGAGACATTGTTTGTGATATTGAGCTGTTATTGTAAAGTAGGTCGGGTAGTAGAGGCAAAGCAGATCTTAGGTCTTATGATAGTTTTGGGTGTTCCCATTTCAGAGAAAGTTTGGGGCATGTTAATAGATGGATACAGTAAAGCTGGCAATATGGATGTTGCGAGTCACTTGTTTGAGAAGATGGTGTGACTTGCACATCTTTGATCAAGGGGTTTTTTGCATCCCGGATGTCAAGTGAGGCATTGGTGATCTTGGATACCATGGAATCAAAAGGATTCTTCCCTGATTTGGTTCTTCATAATGTGTTAATAGATTGTCTCTCTAAATTGGGGAGGTACGAAGATGCAATTAATGTTTTCTTCCTTTTGTGTGAACAAAGACTAATACCCGATTCTTATACTCTTTGTTCTTTGATCACAACAGTGTGTCTATCTAAGCAATTCATTCAATTACCTCTGTTCATAACTGGTTTTGAGGTCCGACCTGATTTAGTTGCATGTAACTCCTTCCTTAGCTACTTCTGCAAAGCTGGTTATCCCATTGGTGCTATTGAATTTTACAACGACATGATAGATAGAGGTTTTATTGCAGATAACTATACCTTTGCTGGATTACTGACTGGATTATGTGGGTCAGGTAGGATACGGGAAGCAGTTAAGGTGTATGATGGACTCATTAGAAGTCATGTTGGGCTTGATTCTCATATACATACTGTAATAATAAATGGGCTCATAAGATCTGGTAAACTTAACAAAGCTATTAGCTTAATGAAGAAAGCTGCTGCAGAGAAGTCCCAAGTAGATGATGTTTCTTACACTATTGCCATCGATGGACTTCTTAAGAGTGGTCGAGCAGGTGAAGCTTATGCCTTCTTTATCCAAATGAAGGAGATTGGTCTAACCCCAAGTAAACAAACCTATAATCTGATTCTCTCAAGTGTCTGTAAAACGAGTGATGTTAGCATGATTAAAGATATCTTACTTGAAATGGTTGATGCTGGTGTTGAGGTTGACCATTTTACTCTGAGGTTGGTAAAACATCTCCTGTATAAATCCCACTGTTCTGCTTCACTCGTTACTCTCACTGACCAACATTTCAAATTCCAGAATCCTTCCTAGGAAAGAATATACAGAATTGATCAACGAGCTGGTTCATCATGTAAACATCAGAGATACGCATACATACAGCAGTAATAATCTTGATGTTGCCACATCTAGCTCAGACGAATTCCAGGAGTTGGCTGTTTCAGGTGGTTGAGATACTTGATTTGGCAGTTAAATTATCAAGAAGCAGAGCTTACTTCCCCTAAAACCTAAATCATTTAGGGTTAAATCGAGCCAAAGATTTTAATGCTTGATGAGACATTTTGAGGAGGTAGAATTCAGTTGTCCAAATCCATTTTAGATGCAAATGCACACTTGCAAGAAATGAGAGCCCTTTGAACAATTGACAAGGGCATGCTGATTTGGGGATCCTAGATGTTCTTGTGATAGATATCCTCCTGGTACCGGTGATTCTCAGATATCTATTTCCCAAAGGGTTCAATTATCAGGTACCTCAAGATGTTTGGATTTTCTTTTTACTGTTTAGATTAGGGGAAATACTTACCAGCACTGGGCGTTTACATCAAACTAATGCAACTTACAATAGTTAAGTGATTTAATGAGGTGAAATATACATTAATTAACCATGGTTATGTATATTCTAACACATATCATGCATTTATTAATCTGTATTTTTACCTTAGATTACTTCTAAAAGAAACTTGGACTATGGAAATATACTATGAGGATGGAACTATTGCATCCTGTTTAATTTCATGTAAAAGATCCCCAAAAAAATTATGAGAAAAGGTAATGTGCCCTCATGTAAAGAAAGTGAAAGATATCCGTGCAGGCTAACAGGTAAATACCACTCATAATGTTAACTGCTTGATGCTGCAATCAGAACGATAATTGTCCACTTTCACAACCATTGATGTAAGACTCCAAATGTTGAGTTTGGAAATTGAGGAGTCGACTTAGGATGAAATTAGATCATATTGACTGAAATTTTAGTACTAGTTTTCTGCACGCTAAAAGTACTAGTTTTCTGCATGTAAAAGTCAAAGCACTTTTAACTTTGCTGGCAGGATGGTTGATTGTTTCGGCTACTCAAGATGTGCTTTAATGGATGCTCACAGAAGGGTTAAAATGTTCTACAAAGTTAATGTTCCGGTATGATCTTTACTGAATTTTCTGTTTATGCGCTTATATCTTGCGAGAAATGCCATTTCATTTTTATAGGTTCGAGTTTAAGATTCTATACTTATCCAGTTACATACCGGACATAAAAAAGGATTAGGAAGAAAAGAGGACCATGATAGGCACGGTTTACAATTCTTTGGTTACATTTTGAAGTATTAATTCTAAGCCTAAGACAGTATGTATCTCATTGAATATATCCTCAGACACTCTGAGTTGGTGATGTAATAGCCATCCACTGCACTCTGCAAGAACCCCAAACAATTTTTTCTTTTTGCTTTTTGTTGAAAAAGGCAAGAGCCACAAACATTTGATCATGGGTATTATATTGTCTTACATAAATTTTGTAAGACACAACCTTTATTTTGGTGATATAAATTTAGTGTTTTAGACTCTTTATCTTGCTGATGCCGAAATCTTGTTTTTCCAGGTTTCTGCTTTGAACAGATGCCTAGAGAAGCATGCTGTTGGCACTTGTAGGAAATTTTGAATAGAAGGATCATTAAAAATAGTCCCATTATCTTTCACCTGCTACCTCTTTGATTCCCTCTTTTATGGACATTTCTTTTCTGTTGGAACAATCTTTATCCATTTACTGAAATACAATTATATTACTAATACCTATCTCAACATCAATTTTCTCCACTTATATCTTTTTCTAATTGTTGTGCTTTTCCCCTATACATTTTAGGTGGTGATCAGAAGTAGTTCTGATGAAGGTTGTCATGAACCTTGGAAGAGCTACCTAAGGAGCAACATTTCTGGCCAGATATGTTTCTTTAAATCCAGTTGAGTCCAGATAAAGAGTTCAAGAGAGTTCATTTATAAGAGTAATGATATCATCTGTGTGGATCGACAGATAGCTAGTGATCAATTGTAAATGCTAGTTGTAAGCCAACAAGAGCTATTCTAATACACATTTGACTGGAAGCTAACAAATGTGCAGATAACCTGACAAATGAAGTCACTGTCTCAGACATCAAGATTTGCTAGTTTGGGGGAAATGGAATGTTTGCTCCTAGCATATTTGTACCATATTTCAGAAATTAATGGAAATTGCCAGCATACCAAAATAAATATAGAAAAGTGAAAAACCTAGAATTAGTTTCTGAATTTAATTTCCCTAGATATATTGGTCAAAGAGTATGACGTCATAAAGAAATGCGATGACTCAGTTGAAATTGAAAATGCATAAGACCAGAAATTAAACAGGACAAACAGATTACAAAAGGGCAACAAGCAATTCACATCGCAATTACTAGAGAACAAGATACAGCTAACTAAAGAGTTAAAATTTCCATGCAGCTGAAAACTCAGGTAGTTCTTGTGATAGCAGGTGTGACTTGTTTGAGCTGGATATCCTTTAATAACCGTAGCTGCCTCCATAAACAGAACCATAGTCTGCAGCTGGCGCATGACCACCGTGACCAGTGGATGAAGAGTACACAGGACCCTGAGAAGCATAAGGATTATAACCTTGGGAAGGTGGTCCAGCAGCTGTGTTCTGCATTGAGCTGGTAGCGTCGGCTATGGAATTCTGCACCATAAGAAATAAGGGTAGTCAGAATAACATGCATCTGGACATCTCAGTTGTAAAGACGGACAACATTTCAATGATAATTTAGCCTTTTGTCTCTTTAATTGTTTTCATAGCTAGATAGTGCATCGCCAAATGAGATCACACTCCGTAGAGAACCATAAACAGAAAAAAATTACAGTCATATTCCCATATAACTGCTGTATATCATCAATCCACAGACCCCTAATATCAAAATGAATGTGTTCAATGTTTTATCTGCTGCGCTACGTCCACATTAAAACATCAGGTGAATTGGCTGAGCATTTTAGGCAGGAATGTTTTTGTCGGGGAATAATTTCATTTTTTAGGCAGGAATTTTCATAGAAAATAAGGGGAAAGTTGCTGGTGATAGTTAAAGAACCTGTTCATCTGTTTGAAAATGGAAGCATGAAATTGTTTAATACTAGAGAAGCGGAAATAGGGAAGGCGACTGCACCAACAAGAACACTCCAGTTATATTGTGCTTCCATGAAGGAAAGCAGAATCCATCCGGCAAAGCAAACCTCCTTCTTTGCCCCAGGGCTTTTGGTATAGTGGAGTGGTAAGAGCACGTGTGATGTGTGGATTAAGCGCATGTCACAATGTTGAATAATGTCAGAGACAAAACCATTATCCCCTGAGTTTTGAATATTGCACCACTGAGCAACCCAAAAAAAACTCTTCCTTTTTTTTTTTTTTTTTTGGGGGGGGGGGGGGGGGGGGGGGTGAGTGCAGCAAAAGAAAATTTACAATAGAAAATGCAAAATTCCAATGCAAAAGAGCATCTAAATGATAAATCAAGGGGCAAACCACACACAATGGTATTTGCACTAATCAACTACATCAAACACGTCAGATTTTCCATGCAGAATAGTAACTTTCTACCTTACAGAGAAATAACAGTAATGGTGTGTTTGCAACTTTCTCAAAACTTCAGTGTATGGGTGTTAATCAACAGATTTCTTCAAATGAATATACTGAGAGATTGTCTACATCTATAGCATATAACCAGAAATAACAGTACAGTACAAATAGATTCAATGAAAGAGCAAGCAGAAGTGCAGTAACCAATTCGTTAATGACTACCACACATGCACGCCTAGAGTCACAAGACTAATTGTAAATGTCAATTGAAGCTCTAATAAAAAAGATCAGCAGATAATACCTGAATTAATTGCTGTGCTGTTTGGACTTGTGATGCAGACCCATTTATCTCAACAGTCATCTCACCAGGAACACCCCTTGTTTCTTGTACTGCAATAGTTGCACCACTGGTCCGACGAATATAACTAATATTTGAACCAGAAGTCCCAATAACAGCATCAGCATATGACAAAGGAATTTGTATGTTTTGTGTGACCTTAATAGAAAAAAAGTTACAAGAACAAGCAAAAGTTAGAAATTTGTTATTGGAGGAATCTACCTGAACAAAAAGAAAACAAATCATTGTAATCAACAAAAGATACTACTAAAGGGCACAAGATTCTAATAACATGCAACATATCTGAGCTGATGTTCATGCTAATCTTATGCAGCATAGTTTGTGAAATATAATATCAGCACCAGAATCCTCAACAGATTAGAGGAGGAGAAAATGCACCTTTGAAACTATGGATTGTTGTGGTTGTGCATTTCCATGAGCTCCCACTGAAGCATCTCTGCCATAGAAAGGGGGCCCCTGATGAGGTTGCTTATCTAGAGGCATGTCTGCTCGCTGAAAATAGTTGTCAAACTGGCGTGGAGGTGGCATATACTGATGGTTGGTCCCAAATCCAGACCCCCCAGCACTCATGGGAAAACTGGATGGAGGTGGACCCCAAGGTTGGGTAGGTCCAGGCGGGGGCATATTCTGATGCGCATGAGCATTTGGCATTTGCATCTGAGCAGAAGAAAAAATGAAATATGTTCTCTAAAGAAAAGTTGCATAAGATCCTAAATTCTTTAAAACCGAGATATGCTTACTAGTTTCTCAAATACTCCAATTACACTGCGATCAACTAAAAATTTCCTTAGATGAGCTGCAATCAATTCAACTGCTTTATGCACGCCTGCTGGCTCCCCTTGTATCTCAACAATACTATCATCAGGCAGGGCAAAAACAGGAAGATGCTCTGTAGAAAAAATGGCAATCAAACACCAGATTACAGTTCCAGGAGGACAAAATGCACTGCAACAGAACAAAATAAAGACGAGAAAAACTTAAAAACACGACTCTTGCTACAATTTACAAGCTGCAGCGCAGTAGTATATTCAGCTTATGAGCTTTTGTAAAGTCCAAAGTGGTCTTCCGTTGATCGTTATATGTTTCAAAGAAAAAAATCACAACCTAGTAATTAGTTACGCCTCCTTCCAGAGTGCTTATGTTTCTTGAGAGAAAATACAATATAACTGGAGGGAGATACTCACACTGTCCTTTTTCCTTTTTGGAAGGGGCAAACATGCAGAAGAATTTCGATCTCTATGAGTTTCAGTTCTTACTTGGGCAAGTTGTAGCGGAGGGGGTATCCTACTACAGAGAGTAATGATATGATGACTTGTTTTAAAATACAAATGTGTTGATCTTTTTGAATTAGAGCTGCATTTATATGCTAAACGACCATACTGGCATCTGAAAATAGAACTGCCAGTGAAAGCCAGTAAAAGCCCCATAGATAGTAAAATTTGAGTTTACTAGCATTACAGGGTTGTTTAGGATAGCAAGCAACAGAACCAGTAGAATCTCAAGGAAACAACACAAGAAAAGACGCTGAAACCAAAGAATCACCTCCTCCAAGGACTCGAATAATGCAACGAGATTCGTCTTGAATAAACTTAACAGTTGCACCCTGCTTTCCAATCAGGATTGCAGCTTGTGTAGCAGCCACAAGTAGTCTAGTAGAAGCTGGTCTCCCAGCACCAGAAGGAGCATTGGTGGAGTCATGATCCACATCAATAATCCGCTTATGGACCTTTAAAAGGCCATCCATAGCGGGCGGAATGGAGAGGCTAGGATCTTCCTTCGCAGATATCATCACCTACAATTGAAAAGAATGAACAATTCAAGGCCAGCACAAAAGAGAGTTATAAATGAGCACCATAACTTCCAATAACTCACATTCATCAAACATGAAAATTAGTGCCTCAAATGTTTTGGCTTAGATTTGAATCACAGTAAATAAACAGAATGCAGAATTAGTGCGTATACTCTGTCAACAGGTGCACATAAGTAGATTGGACATGTGAAACACAAAATACCAAGACAAACAAGTGAATTAGCACACACTCACAGATATAAGCAAGCACAAGTATTGATTGAAAATGGAACAGCAGTTACGAGATAATCTATCTTTCCTTGGCAGTGAAAATGTCTACCTAAATCATGGTACAAGTGTGCAGTCAAAGAGCATGATTATGACGGGTCGTAATGTAAGGATCTACTTACAAACAAAGCATTACTTTATCAATTTACTAGCAAAGCCTGAAACATATTATCTGGGAACAAATTTTTTATACCAACATCCTCTTGGAATTTTCTGTTTGCAACTAAGTTTTATACAAGCAATGCAATCTCTGAACCTAGCTCTAACTCTGAATTATTTCTTTTTTTTCAGTGGGGGCCAGGATTGGAGGAAGGGAAAAGGAAAACAGAATCATTAATTTGTCGGGCCATTTTGAGCTGGTAAATAGTTCTCATTCTCCTTAGTGGCATATCAACTTATTTTTTTAGATATTTGATGGCCCGTCAGCCCAGCTAGAGTGTGGGAGTGCCATTAATTACAGAAGTTTTGTATATCAATCAGTCAAGGTCAATCTTTATTAGCTGGATTTTTACAACTGTGTCCACATTTATACCACTGAAGAGTGCTTATAAATATGCAAACTCATTAGCATACCTCCTAAAGCTTTTTAAGTATTGTGTGTAAGACTATAGTATAAAGATCAAAGGTTATATCTTTATTCAAGACCATTTTGGAGTAGCTCCCCCAGAAATTCAGAGGAGCAATCATTGGATCTCAATGGACATAGTCACTTAGAATATAACGCCGCTAGCAGATTTCAGACAATTCTCATTAATGAAAACATTAGATTCCTACAGTTAATATTCTTTTTTCACTAGTTTGTTGTTAATTACCCAGCATGTAGACACCAGCTTAAAAGTATCAAAATGTTTTATTGTGGAAATTATGTACTGCAAATTGTTTGCTATATAAAACTTCCTCTTTTACGGAGCTTATTCTGGCAAGATACCAACCGACCAAGTTCGGAAGTTACCAGACACAGTGCAATCTTCTGGGTACTGATGTCCGAATAAGGTAATTGTGACAGACTGCCAGAAGGACTTCCAGCACTTGTAATGCTCAATGCTGATGGCTGCAGTCTGGATCTTTGGTTCTTCTAGTATAAGCCACTTTTATATGGGCAAACCTGCACACACTCATGTTGGTTATGATGATAAAGAAATTCCCTTAGACCGTTTTGGTTGTTTGATGGATTGATTTTTACCCACATTCAACAAGTTTGTTATACTTGCAGATTCATGAGTTCATCATTAATCAACTTATTTCTTTTATTTTTATAATGGCATTTTTTATTAACTTATTTTTTTATGATGGCATGGTTTATTTACTTATTTCTAACAGTTCCCTTTCAATTTTTAGAACAATCATTGTTAACCTTAAATAAATATATAACGTAAGTTAGACCATTACTATACCATTTTTTATTTGACATTAAGTTCGTCCCCAATAACATCTAAAACGTAAAGAGATACAGAAGGTGTAGGTAATAGAATTAGCTAAATATAGCATACTTAGAGCAGATTGCTAGAACCATAAAATTCCAAATAAAGAATACTCTCCATAAGAGAGAGCAGCTTCAACTTTGGACATCTTTATGAACACTTGACAATCAACTTGGGCACCAAGCCAAGGACTAACTTAAGTGGAGGTTTTTAGCAACTCCAAACAATAAAAAATCATAATACTCCTGCAAGAACTGAGGTATAGAAACTGGAACAAGCATGTACTTTAATACTTTCCAATGCCTGAATGGTTGGAACATATGGAAGTATCCAAAAAGATTTGACAAGAGTAGCAGAGCAATAATTGAGAACTTGAGTTTTCTGCTCCACCGGCATGAATTTTTTTATTATTAAATAATAGTGGTACTCGGGTACCTTGCCCGCACTTCAACTAATCCACCAGCACCTGCTATCTATATTCACCATGGCTTAGATAGATAAGGAAAAATCACCTAGCGCTATTTCAACAAGGATTTGAACTCTGGTATCCATGGTCCATCCAAACTTCATTGACCGGTAGACACCTTAGGGTGTTGATGCATCTCGATCAGTTGAAATACTCAATTGTCACATTATCATAGGTGCATGACATGATACTTAGACAATAGCACTCCACATAGTTATGTATTCATAAAAGTTTCAAATAACAAGATATAGCAGTAACTCACAGCTCTTTCTGTAGTACCAGGAGGACCATCAAGGACCTTAATGCGAGCTTTTGTTTCTTCGCAGGTTTTTTTAATATACTCCCCTTTGCGGCCAATGATACCACCAACCTTCTGAGATGGAACTAACATTCTGAAGACATTTTCTCCAGGCCAACCAGGCCATCTTTTTTCCTCACTGCCTCCTGAACCATTTACAGCAACTTGTAACTCTTCTGGTTCTGGTTTTGATGTATGTCCATGAAGGGACTCAACTTGTGCCTCCTCTGACACCAATTTTTCCGGATGTCCCTGAAAGAATGCAACTTGTACCTCATCTGGTTCAAATTTTACCTCTTCTAGAGGCAAGCTCTCATGTGCGTTGTCCATTTCCTGAATATTCTCCATGTTATGTGAATCCTCTGCGCCATGCACATTGTCTGCATCGTACACATTACCAAGGTCATGTTCCTGATAGCTTTCATCTGCCATTTGCTGGAAGAGAACCAAAATCAGCCATTAGCACATAACCAAAGATGGAAAATAGATCAAACCACTGTTGAACCTTTAAATTTCCGTAGGACGTTAACATGTGCAAAAGCTAACATGATATACTTGTTTGTGATTCCAAGAGATCATAACAGCAGAATTATAGAAAACAGAAAGAAAAGGAAACGTTAGACCAACAAGAGAAGATGTCCTCACTAGCTTGCTGAGGAACCACAGAGAATAACCAATAACTTGAACTTCATGTAGATACCCAAAAAATATACCAAGCAAACACGCTTATCATTATTCTGTGCATACATGATTGTTATTCATCCCAGGAAATTTCAACATGCCTGCTGCTCTAGGATTCCTTTTAAGAATTAAGTACCAAAATTTAGGGTGTATACCCACAATCTCCCCCACCCACCCACCTCCAAAAAAATCCCTGAAGTAGGGATGGACATGGTAAGGTATTGAAAACTTAGGTTAGGTAATTTCAGTTTTTGGTTTTGAAAAAAACTATACCATTACCATTCCAAACTAATTCGGTATGATTCCGTATTTTAAAAGTTCAATTTCAGGATGTTGCAGTACACTAAATCGGTAATCATAGTTTGATAAACTTAACTTACGTATACTAATATAACAAAAAATTATGATTTCGGTTTTCAAGAAATATTTAAAAGAAAGCACAAGCAATTATCTTCGTTAATCAATCACCCAAAAAGGATAATGGAGTAATCAAAGTTCTAACAGCTCAGAGTTCCCAGATCCAGAAACTCCGTAACCTCCTAATTCACTTTATCTTTTACTCCAAATAGGCTGGCCTGTAACTAAAAACACAGTTAGCCTACTGAACAACCGGCAAAATCTCTAGCCCAAAAGCGAAAAAGCAAAACTACACACGCAAGAATAAACACATACAGGAATAAAAAATTAACGAAAAAACGGAGGAAAAAAAGTACCGGCGGAAATCAAAACCTAACTATCAAATTAAGCAATTTTTTTCAGATTAAAAACTGTTGAAATTATACTTACATGAACGAAGAGGTACCAAAATCAGAGAGGAAGAGCGGGAGCTGCTGAAGGTTATGAAAGCAAAGGCGGGATATGGACTAGACACTACTAGGTTTTGTTGAGGACTGGTCACCGTCTTTGGATAATTTACTCCTAGTCCCTATTACTTGTTGTTTTCATATTTTGGGCAACGAAGCACGGGAAAATTATACAATTACCATCTTTTACTTTGCAAAATTATCGATTAGACCTTCATTTGTGTTGCACATTAAAAAAATAGTGTTGTAACTATACTAAACACCATTATATTTTAATTTACTTATGGATAGATTTTTTTGATATTTTAAAATTAAATATTTATTCTATGTGTATTATGAAAATTCTTCACTAACATCTACTTCTTCTATAAAAAAATTTAAACATTTTATATAATGAAGATTGTACGCACATAAAACTTTGGTGTCATCTATTTACACTTTAAAAAAGTCTGAATCTATTCAAATTCAGACCTTTGGCTATTAAGTGCATTTTTTTTATTAAGATTTCAGTATTTATTTGGTCTGAACAGTTCTTAATCATTAAGAGATATGTTTGTATAGATAATTTTCACCACTAATCTAACCACAACCACCAACTACCACCATTAACTACTTATGTTATCACAACCACCGCAGCCATTACTATCGTCAACCACCAACCACCACTGCCACCATTGTCAACCACTGGTACCATCGTCAACTATCCTGTCATCACAACAACCACGGCAACCACCATTATGTCCAACCACTACTATCAGTCCTTACCACATTCCTCCTTCATCATTATAATTATGTTCACTACCGCCGCCACCACCATCGTCATTGTTGTCGCCACCTCTACCATCACTGTCACCGATAACCACCACTACAACCAATCCCTACTACCAGCCACCTTCACCATCACAACCAGCACTGTCGTCAACTACTACCAACACATCGTCAAACACCATACATTTTTCAGCCACCGTCATTAACACCATCAACTACTAACATCAATCAACTTCACCATCACAACCACAACTACCAACCACCACCATCACGTCAGTTACTACAACACCAACAACACTCATCTCCACCATTACAATTACTAGCCGCTAAGGCCTCATTTGTTTTCATTAATTAAGACGTTTGAATCTGAATGCAAATCTGAATAATTAAGATGTTGTCCCTAGATCTGAACATGTTTTATTTATAAGTATATTAAATATACAATTCAAATAAACAAGTAATCAAATCTAGAGACAACATTTTAATCATTCAGATGTACATTTTAATCATAGGGCCTATTTGGCCATGCGAGATGAAATCATGATATTAAATTATATGAGATGAAGTTGAAGTTTTGTTTGGACATGCAATTTGACATTTTTAAGTTGTATTTTTGTTTCATGAACATAAAAGCCCCATAAGCTGCGAAAATTATCAAAATTTCTCCAAATCTTATACAATATTATCAAATAAATAAAAATTCATTACAAAATATAATACAATGTGTCAGAAAGTCATTCTATAAAAATATAATATTTATTAATCGAACTTTAGTTCAATAAAAAATAAACTTGAACATGAGTTGTAGTGTACTACTCCTCCCACATAGATGGCAAACTTATATCTGATATAAATGGCTAGCATATGTTGATAAGAGTAATAATATGAACAACAAGTTTTATTTATATCTGAAATAAATGATTAGTAAATATAAAATATTGAATTTTGTCAAATTTTGTATTTGAAAAACTCCATCTCATGATTTGAAATACCAAATCAATCTTTTTTAAGAATTTAGAATTTCATTTCATGAGATGAAATTACATATCCAAATACTGATTTCATCTCATTATTTCAAATCACAAGATAAAATCGCATGTCCAAACACCTTCTTAATGAAAATAAATGAGGCATTTATCTTACCAAGTATATTTAAGATAATTTTGAAGTGAGAGAATAAATAAAAAATTAAAAGAAAGTTCCTATATAATGAATATTATAATTAAATTTAATTACATATTTAAAAATGAAAAAAATATTACTAATAATTTGTATGTCACGCCCCACCTTAGGAGGCGTAACTGACACCTAATGCCACACTGGACGCTGAGCTAACCTAACTGGACATATACACTTCTGGTGAATACCAGCAACACATAATCAAAAAAACAAACAGCATTATTTCGACTCAAAACATAGTCCTAGGCCGATAAGGCCACAACATATCCCTGCGCAAAAACAGCTAACCCAACAGTTGCAACAATAACGTCATCCTATGTGGGTCGGCAAGACCACCATGTTGTCTAAATTGCTTCGAAAGGAAGACAGGCACACCTATACATATATACAAGCCGACAAGGCTACTAACTGGCAAACAACTAGGCTCCATACGGCCAACAACACATGTCTAACCCAAAAACTATAGTCTGCAAGCTTCTAAAGAATAAGATATTGGACGGAACAAGGCCCTGGACTATCCAAAACTATACAACAAAAGACAAACTACCTCTAGTGTGTGGCAAGTCCGGAGGAAGGGAGATGACAAATCTGCTGAATCTGAGCGGCTACTAAAGAGGCCTCGAAACCTGTCTGTCTAAACCTGTAGGCAAGTATGCAGTGCCCCATGCGCGGGTGTCAGTACAATATGTACCGAATATGTAAGGTAGTATAAGCCGGAATTGAAATTGATAATAAGAACTGAACGTGAACAACTAAAAAAGTCATTAAATAAGCTGAATAAACTCATATATACAATTGTATATTAACAAACGTTAAACAATCAAGAACCTAACCTGGCCCTCATAAGCCCGACAGGTACAAGAAATCAATAAATAACCTAGCCCCATAAGCCATGGCAAGTACAATCCAATCTGTATACTTCTATCTGTACCACTATATCCCCGAAGACATTCTATAGTTTATCTGAAACTAGCCCTATATAGGCAATCAGCATGTACCTATAAGTAGCCCCGTAGGCAATCAATGTATCTTTGTAAATAGCCCCTCAAATGATTGTAGGTGAGCACATGAGGCTCCTGCTTCTGTACCTTGAGCCTTCTGGGTTCCTGTAACTGTATCTGAGCCTTCTTGTCTCCTGTAACTGTATCTGAGCCTTCTAGGCTCCGGTAACTATATTTGCGCCTTCAGGGCTCCTGCAACTGCAACCCGAGCACACAAGGCTCTTTTGAAGGTTAGTAATGCCAACTTAGACATAAAGGAAGTTGGCAAGGGAACCAAACTTCAAGTGGCTCTGCAGGCCTCAATATAGTCGCTCTAGACTTCATATTGCTCTGTGAGCATAACATAGCCGATATGCATTTTATGATTATCTTTCGCTCCTTGAGCAGTCCGTATAGCATTTGACAAGCCAAACTTATATTGCTACACATCGCTTAGTGAGCATAATATAGCCCTTTAGGCCTAACGCAACCGTTACTTGCCCCTGTAACATCCTATATAATAGTCAGCAGGCATAACCTATATCTCCACAGTTGGCCAGATAGTCGTGAAAGCAATTATAAAATCAGCTAGCTTAGAAAGGAAAAAGGCGAGGTCCGGAGTGACCAGGAAGATAATCTCAATGTCATAGCGATACAGTAATGGCTTATAAGCGATCAGTAAAGTCGCGGGCGACCTACTATATAATTCCCTTGCCTAAAATGACTGCAGGGCTGCTAATAACTAGATCTGATTCTAAGCAGTCAGTCGCAATAGCCTTACAGGCGGCCACAATGACTATTAACCTGAAGGTAGAACTGTAATACCAAGGGTCTAGCTCCATAGGCGTCAATCTGGTCTGTCCAAATAGCATATAGCTCATGTAAGCAACTTATAGCCCCATAGGCAGGTATTCTTAAACTTAGCCCTTCTAGGCAACATATACATGGGCATCTGCCTGAGTAGCCAAAGGTGTTGGCCCATCGTTTGACAGCTGACAAGATCACTATTTATGGTATCACATAGTCTATCAGATGACTAACAACTAGGGTGGTTTTTCGAGCGACCTATACGACAAGCTGTAAGTCATGTGAGGCTATACGATCACTCGCAATAGGTAATTTATCTAGCAAGCTACCACCCAGTTAATTAGGCAATTCTAGTCCCACTAACTCGAAGATAAGGATGTATTGTCAAGATTCTAGCCCCAAGGTACGCCAACTGCCTGTAGGCGAGCTTTACTGTATATATAGGTGTCGAAACAAAAAGTTATACCGTCAAGCTGCTTTCAGTGCTGCCTAACTTAACAAGAAACACTCAACAACTAACCACAAGTCTCTATGGCTTCGGTATGGCAGCAAGACATCATTAGCCCCTTTAGATGGCAATAAAACAAACAGGTAATTTCTATGACGCTTCTAGCGAGAGGCAAAGCTGAATATAGTTAATCACGATAAGGGATACTACACCACAATATTAATTCATCCCATAGTAGCTAATCACAACATACATAAACACGAACTACTACGAGAGCACAAGTCATATCAACTATACGACGAGAATAACTTGCCGAAAGAGGTTAGCTTTATTATACCTCAACTGCTGAATTCCTTTCAACTGATACTGCTTCAATTAAGAACTTGTAATCCCCCCCCCCCCCCACAATATCTTAGCTCATATTCCATGGAAAGTAGACTATTTGTTTCTAAGAAGTTGGCTGGCAACATTGTCCTACAAAACACGACGACTACACGTCACAACGAGTTCAACTCAACAAAACCTTACAAATTCTTATAAATTAGGAGGGTAGAACCACTACTAGACATTCTGGACTTAAATAAGAATAATTTTTACTCCGTAGGGCTTCCTTAATCCTAGACAATTCCAATGATTCAACTCTGTATATATGTTCTTCATAGGCCCCGGATTCATTACCCAAGAAAAATTTACAATTAGACGTGATTAGACAGCTCAACTTACCTTCAATTCGTTGAAAACTTGAAGGGGAAATTGCCTAGGCCGAGCTCTTCTTTTTAGGGAAATGTTTAAATGAAACAACTTTACACACTTTATATATATAGGGGAGGCGGTGGCAGGAGTTCCGCGGCGTGCCTCCCATCATGGAGGGTCAAAGGCGCGACGCGCAGCTCCATACGCCAACCCGCCTGCGCGCCACGCAGTTCCATGCACCGGATTGCCTGCACATCACGCACGCGGCTCCCAGCCTACTTGTTGTCGCTCGACATCCGAGGCTAATTCTTCTCGGGCAACTTAATTTCCCTACTATTTCACTTCCGAGCAATATAAAAACAAAAATTTAGCCCGAGAAATTTATTTCCTCACTAAGCCCGTCGGGACTTATTCACGTTTGATTGTATATCTTATTAAATAATTTAAATTTAATTTTTTTAGTTATGAGTTTCAAACGATAAAAGTTTGAAGAGAATATATTATTTTTTTAATCAAAAGCATGAATAAATGTTTTATCTTAGTTTTTAAAATTTTATAAAAATAATTTCTTAAAAACATTTTATTTATAATTTTAGTTTATATTTTAATATATTGAGTTAGAGATAAACGTAATATAGATTTTTTGATGTTTAGCATAGTTAACGGACTCTTTCAAAAATAATGCTTACTTTTGTTTCTTAACTTTTCATTTGAGACATAAATTGTTTAAGTATCAAAATATTACATATATATAAATTCTATAACATGAAAAATTTAGTGATAAAGGAATAACTATTTTAACTTTCAGATATGAATTCAACTTTTTATGTTTTAGAAGCAAATAAATATTCTCTAAATTATAATTTATGTTAACATATTTTTTTTGGTTAATTTTAAAAAGCATAATTGCATAACACAACTTTTATGTAACAAATATTCATACTCTTTTATTTATTATTTAATAAATATTTACATATACTTATTTAAAAAAATTATTTATCTCCTTTTGCCGTAAAGATTGTGGAGTTTGCTTATTATTGTAAATACTTTAAGGAAATGCTCACCTCAGAAACAGGCATGACGCTGAATTTGTTAATTAGCCTTTGTAATATACTCCCTTTATTTTCAAAGTAAAAATGATTTAAATTATCAATAAATAAAGTTATAACTAACTAAATTGTAACTCCCATTGAAAATAAGTAAATCTTACCTAAGAAGTAAAAAAGAACAATGATTTATGCTTCTTATATCTTTTTTTAAAAGTGTATGTTCAGTCTTCACTCTCCTTATTTCATAGTTCTGTTTTTTAATATCAATATTTATATAAAATCAATATATTAGTGCAAAACTAATAATCATGCAACATGTTAAATACACATTCAATGCCGCGTTACAACATTTAATGAGCCGAGAAATTAGGTGTTAATTATAAGTAAAATCAAGACAAATTATAATAGGCATAAACTTAACTAAAATGGATTATTATAAAATCAAAAAAGAAAATTACAACTGGAAGTTAAAAAAACTTAAAAACATACTATTCTCTATATTGGGTGCACATACAAACCACCCACAAAGATCCAGTAAATTTACAAGGCTACCCCTCTTCTCCTACACTCGCTCACTTGCTGGCCTTTCTGGCGGATGCCTTCTTCGCCGGCGACTTCACGGTCTTAGATTTTACACTCTTCGCCGGAGTCTTCTTCACCGGTGCCTTCTTAGCAGCTGTCTTTGGTGCCACTTTCCTTGACGGAGTCGACCTTGTAGATGTCCTGGCTACCTTAGCTGGCTTCTCTTTAGCAGCAGGCTTTGGCTTTGCAGCAGCCTTGGCTTTCACAGGGGCTTTAGGCTTTTCAGCTGCTTTCGGCTTTGCTACAGCTACCTTAGGCTTTGCAGCAGGTTTGGCTTTAGCAGCAGCAGCAGGCTTTGCCTTAGGTTTTGCTTTGGTGACAGTTTTAGCCTTTGGAGCAGCCTTTGGTTTTGGCTTCGGCTTCGCCTTGGCTGCCTTCTTTGCCTGTGTTGGCTTTGGCTTAGCTGCCGGCTTCTTCTTGGCAGGTGCAGTAGCAGCAGTCTTGGGAGCTGCAGATCCAGAAGATGGGAGTTTGTAGGAGCTCTTAACCTTGACAAGTTTGCCAGAAGCCACAAGCTTCTTCAATTGAACAAGCAACAGCTTTCTGAAATTTGATGGAAGACTCTTCTGCTTATCTTCAATGAACTTTGTGATCGCATACTGGCTCGATCCAGTTTTATCCTTCAATGTTACAATCGCTTCCTTAATCATCTGCATAATTCAACAAAAAAAATCAAAACCCGGTTGGCTAATCGGCAAATTAAACAATAACCACCATCGCTACACCTCAAAATTCATTCCAATATCTAATTCAGGTTAACAAAATTGAAAAAATTCATAACAAATCTATACCTCAAAGTAGGAAGGATGAGTGGGAGGGTTTCTCTTCTTAGGAGCAGCTGTTTTTTTAGCCTTGGTCTCCTTCTCTTTCTTTTGTTCATCAGACTCAACCGGTGGGTTTTCCTCCTTGGCCGGCTCAGCTTCCACCGCCGGTTCATTCACAGGCTCGATTGCTACAACTGGTTCTTCAGTGGCCATCTCTTCGCAGAAAATTGAAATACCTCAAAGCAAGATCTAGGGTTTAAAAGAAAACAGATCTCTATCTGTAGAATCTACTGAAATTTCTATTTTTCGAGTATGAATTACAGATGAAATTGAGAAGACCATATATAGTAAGCTGAAAGAGTTCGTATCCAGAATACTGATAGCTGATTGGTTAATAGCCTTTTGACGCGGATCAATACTTTAGACGAATTTTAAATATAAGCCGTTGGATGTAAATTTCATCTACGGTTCGTAACGGTAGGTGACTAAGACAGAGATTGGGATTGAAACAAGAAACCTTGTTTTAGTTCCTTGAGTTGTGTTTTTGTGCTCAATTAATCTAGCCAAAACTTGATCTATACTTAATGGAATTTAACCAAATTTTTTTATTTAGATAAATAATTTTGTAAGCTTTCTAAATACTATTTATTTGGATTTTTTGGACGAGAAATCTGAGAGATTTTTAATTTTGAACAGCAAGTGGTCTGATCAATGAGTTTCTTGGAGTCTTTTGCTGTTTTGGTTAATTTTAGGTCAATGCTTTGAGTAAAATCCTGTTTTTTTCTTCTGATACGATAGTAAACTAAATAAGGAGTCCGTCAAATCAAGAATCACAGAAATCCGATCAGATTTGGTCATGGAACTATTGGTTCAAAGGTCATTGAAGATGAACACATACATGCACAAACTATTTGTACTTCTTGAAGTATAAAGCAATTGTATAGTGTATTTTCTTTAACAAATCCTATTTACCTCTACTAATATTTTTAACAGTTAGATATTTTCACTGACGATTGAATCGTTACTCTGTTTCTTTGAAGTTCCAGCAAAAAACTTATTATATCATTATCTTACCTAATATGTGTCTAATTAAGTGTGTGTCACGAGCTCACTTGTTGTGAGTTCTGTTCTCGGATGTTATATCATGTTTTCAACTTTGATTTAATGTGGTATGATATTAGATACTTAGAATGTTGTTGTTTTACATTGATCATGTTAACACAAAGCAACATGTTTCATTTTTCACCTGCTATATTTACTTCTTGGTTAAATGCCTCTTTGTATACTAATAGTGGTGCATTTATCATCTAGGTTAGTTAGTTGTGCCAACTAACATTCTAAATGCTTCTGTTTATGCTAAAAGAGAAAAAATAGTCTCTCAACTATTGAGAAACTAGAGCTCACAAAGACTTGCTTTTGCAACATAATCACCATAGCTAAATAGAAGCAAGTAAATTTTGTTCTTCTTAGGGACAGTAATTTGAGGTACCAATAGTAGCATAGTTACTCAGTCTGTCTTTCATATAACATATTATGAATTAGGCCTTCTCCATGATGATTTTAGATGAAACTAAATAACTTTAGCTGAAAACTAAGTTAATGAGGGACATGTAAGAATTTGTTCTTGAAAAGAACAAAGGTTCAAGCATGTTCAGGTTTCTACTTGTGCCATTGGATATGAGAATTAGATGAAACCAACTTCCATTGGTTTAAATTTATGTAGTGAATTTAACATAAATTGCTTGTGTTAGATGATTTCATATTCTAGATTATTGTTGCAAGATCAGTCAAAGTGTTAGCAGTTAAAATGTCCATGTAATAAATTGGCATCTCTCAATTACTTTAAAAAACAAATCAAGAAACTTTCTTGAATTTGTTCTTGCAAAGATTTGAACCCTAATATACATTTTCTGATATGCACAAACCATAGATTTTAATACAACATCTGATGTATTCACTTAAGATACTATCAAGAGCAAGTGTGATCTCTTTGCTTGGTAAATACAACATCAACTACTACGCCTCAGATCCCGAACAAGTTGGAATTGGCTATATGAATATCCACTGATCATGTTGCTCTATTTAAGCTCACATCACTCCAATG
Organism: Datura wrightii; assembly: GCA_035772735.1. Classification (NCBI taxonomy): domain Eukaryota; kingdom Viridiplantae; phylum Streptophyta; class Magnoliopsida; order Solanales; family Solanaceae; genus Datura; species Datura wrightii. The sequence continues at coordinate 5,078,354 of JASDFA010000011.1, forward strand.
TCATTATACAAAACGAAAATAAAAACTTCTCTTTGCTGGTAAACTGTGATGCATAATTCTACAATAGCTGCTGTTTCCTTGCTGTACGGGGCAATATATTATGCAGCTGACATATGCTGGCCGGGGAGAATAAGCTTCAATATCATGAGCAGATTCACCAAGACACCGTTGTAAACACTTGGATATATCTAGTTGTGAGCTATGCCAATGATATGAGGATTTATCACGGAGGCAGTTGATAATACAGCTTGATGAATATCTACATCTGAGAAACCAGCTTCGGTGATATCCTTTCCTGTTTTCCTCGTAAGATGGCAACCATCTGCGAGCGTCTGCTGCAATGGATCAAGCAATCCCTGAATGAATCTGAGAACTGTTCCATCTGTCCAATTGCAGACGGAAAAAGTACAGTTTTTACTCGATGCAGAAAACATACTTGGGAGAGACATAAGCGTTTAACACGACGAAAAGTAACTATTATCTTTACCTGCTGCAGCCACATGTTCAACAAAGAGGTAAATGCCACCAGGCTTGAGCACTCTTCTGACCTCTAAGAGAAAATAATAAAGCATTATATCAGGACTTCATCGTTTTCAATCTTCCTATTAAAGAAAAGAAAGTAAACATAGAAGTCCAGAGGGAAAGAGTATACCGATAACAACAGGAAATACACACATGCATCCTGGCTAAGAGTCTCAATTTTATTTTAATGAAGACGACGTGATCACCATAACATTTTGAACTAATAGCTCAGCTGCTTCAGGAACCAAGGGATATGATTATCAAAGAGAAGGCTGAGGTCCTATAGACTAACATGGTTAGGATTATATGTTAGACCCTTGACAAGAAATACTTTGCATTTACCAGAATAATCAGACTGGCATTTTCAGAAGTTTTAGGGTCACTGTAAGTTTAGCTGAGCGAGAAGATTTTCATAGAAAAGCAGATACATAAGCTGCAGCATAAATAGAAACGGTGTATAATTCTCTTTCATCTTTGATAACTTCGTGCATTTGCATGGTAAAAATTTAAGATAAGGTCATTGAAGTACCATGCCAAAACCACTTTCCTTTCTGTAGAGCAACAAATTAAATGTTCAAAGAGATTGCCTTCTACAGAAAAATGAGCAAGTATAGTAAATGGCCAAGGAAATGAGCCTGTTTTGCTTCTCTATTAACAGTGTGAAAATTCAATTATGTAGATAAGTATATCAACCATCATCAGTCAAGGATATCACCTCGGATAAGATTGTAACTATACATACGATAAGTACAAGATAATGTGCGATATAAATGTAAAGCGTCCTAATACCAAGGCCTGACGGTTGTACGACACATGATACCATGGCAATCAGAAGAGTTAGGTTTATATTTATGAGGTTTACTGCACTTCTTGAGCAGGACAATAACATGACTTGATTTGCAGTGTTAGACAAGTCCTTCCACTAAAGTAGACAAGACAAAGTGTAGCCTATCATTTGAACGGGAACATAAAAGCATAAAACAAAAATAGATTATATACCCTGCAGTGTCAGATTAACATCTGCTACAGAACATAACACAAGGGTGCCAATGACAGCATCAACTGAAGCATCACGTAATGGCAAGGACTCAGAAACCTGCATGATATCATCAACTTCAACTTTAAAATTTCCTATTAACGTATTAGATATGTCTCCTACCCTCCCTAGACCCCACTTGTGGGACTACACTGGGTTGTTGTTGTTTGTATTAGATATATCTCCCTATAACGACGGTTAAGTAACTAGGTGCTTGCTCATGTAAAGTATGTAACTGTACCAGCTAAAGAAAATACAACAATCACAATCTTGAGGTATTTGCGTTACATATATCGGCCGAAAATACACACAACGAAAAACCCTGAAAATAAATGTAAGCAAAGCAACAAAACAAAAGAGGGAAGAATGACTAAAGTGAAGTACACGAAGAAAAGTCTGGTCTTGAACGGAAAAAAATAAGAATGCTAAAAATAAGTTGAGTAGAACAAGGTGAACCTGCAGAAAAAACAAAGAGGAAGGATATAGCACATGACAAAAAGTCATAAGAGGGAAGAATTGATGGAGATACTCAAAATTTATCATATCCATAACCGAAAAGAAAAGAAAAAAGCATTGCCTAAAAGATACCAAAAAAAGGAACAGTTACAAGGGCATAGTTCAATTACCATTTATTAGTTTTATGCTGTGACATAAAAACATTAAGCTGATCATGAACTAGCAAAAACACATCCTACGGAAAGCCAAAAAAAGAAATGTTTTATCCGAGAAGGTCTTTTATGACTACAAGCTAACCTGTAGCTGATAAAAGTATGTAGGATTAACAATAAAGCAATTCCATTATAACTTTGCAGTGCATTCTCCAAAAAAACTATATAACTTAAACAGCATAATGATATAGCCTTATTGAGTCTTGTTAAAGATACAAACCGCGTGCAAGAATTTGAAATTTGCAGGTGGAAGGCCTGCAGCATCCGCTGCTGCTTTTGCATATTTCTCCATCTTCCTGTTTGGATCGATGCCATAAACAGAAGTGCCCTCCTCACTGGCATAATACTTCAAATTTGGACCTGTCCCAATGCCAATTTCGAGGATTTGTTTGGCCTGACCTCTCAGATTAGCAAACAGCTCTGACTTGTAACCTTCAATCTTACAGAAAAATGGTATAAGTTCAGAAAATCTTTTGTATTTCCATCAACTACTAATTAAAAATAATCTTGCAGCTCTCAAGTGGATAATATGAGCTAACCTCTGCTTCGTAAGATTTCATACTTGTGTTCATGGCTGTTGCATATAACTCCTCATACCAATCTGGCCTAGGAGGATGCAACCTATTCAACATTGCCTACATGTAGGATCAGTGATTGATAAAGTTACTCATAAAGAACGTTAATGCTAAAACTGCAACCTTTGTTGGATTGCGATTGAGCTAATACAATATGAACAAATCCAGCTCACTACAAAGTTTGTCAAATTGTTCTTACTTAATCAGTTCCGATAACTCTTACGAAAGGGCAGCCTAAATTACTATATTGAAACTTCCAATCATACTTAGTCCCAATAGAACATTTTCATGCTATAACTTGAATTAGTACTTAAATCATGCTTCTTCCATATGGACAGTTTGCCTGACTGTTAACTTCGCCGTAATGATAACTTACTGAAACTTGAGTAAATAGCATGCAAAGGATTTTGTTGTCAAATGTTCAGAACTTAAAGAGCCAGCATCCGACATTTTCAACTTAAATGACCAAAATTATGCACTGTTAGTTTACATGTGTGGGAAATATGGCATATTAACACCAATTTTACATCAGACAAGTCAATCAGTCAATTTGGCCTCAATTCCAAACTTGTAGGGGTCGGCTACCATCATAGTTATCATATTCTTATGCCGGTAGTCAACATACCAATTTCACGTGCTTATGAAAAAAATCATACACCCTCTGTTCCATTTTACATGACATTCTTCCCCTTTTAGTTTGTTCCAAGAAAATTACACCTTTCTATATTTGAAACCTCTTTAAGTTTAACTTTACAATTTTACCATTAATGACATGCTTTTATAATCATATAAATGTCCTAACATGTTTAAGCAAATAATATCATTTCTTTCTTGAAAGAAACACTTAGACTTAACTCAACCCCGAGACCTAGCTCACTAGTGGAGGATCGCTCAAGTCAATATAAGGAAACCATCAGCCCATTCCCCAACTAATGTAGGAGTCTTAACCTACTCTAACATGCTCGCATGCCCAGACCGCCAATTGGAGCATGGACAATATAACATGGTGATCCAAATAGGAACGGACCTCACTCTAACATCATGTAAGATAACATAACCACATAAACTAACTCACTTGGGGAGAATTCGGTAAGTCCATATAAAGGAAACACCCGTACAATCTCCAACCAAATGTGAGACTGTGATTCACTCTAACACTTTTTAAACTCAGTGCTCAATCAAACATGTATATAAATAAATAGTACTAAAAGAGTAAAAGTGAAACATTTTATATATTTTACCATGGAATCAGTAGGAGATGAATCATCAGAAGCATGTGAAGGATGAATAGGCAATAGGGCAGCTGCTCCTACTGTTGCCATAAAATCTCTTCTACTGCAGCAAAAGCAAAATCTGTTGCTGCAAGTCAAAGGGTCTTTAACCCTTTTCTTCAATTGATTCAATTCATTTTGCATTTGAGAATGAAAGGTAACATCTTTTAAAGTTGTGCTTTCAGAAGCAGATGAATTTACTGCTTTCAGTTTCTGGGTATTGTGAATCTTGGGATACAAAGATGTGGAAAGGGCTGTATGCATCAACATATTCTTTGAATTGCTATAATTTTGGCCTCTGGGGTTTGTATCAGTTCAGTTAAAAGAGAGTGGAATTGCCACTAATATTCACTAGTCAGGGTCTCAGGGAGATAAAGAAAGTTCTTTTCTTGCTTTCTTTTTTTATTTATTTAGCCAGCTTTTGATATTTATTTTGTGACGAAATTAATTTAAATTCATGCTGAAATATGAGCTTTTACAAAAAAGCAAAAAATGATTTTATTTTTAAAACTCGAACACGAACCATAAAGACAGTTTTTTGTGATCTTTTTGTTTAATTTTGCTACATGACCATATGGTTTCTTACTTTTCGTAGTAAGAAAAAGTATTCTTTCGATAAAAATTATGTCTTGTTATTATTAACTAAATAATAATAACATATTCGACGTGATTCTTGCTACTATAATTTATTTGATTTTTTCGCATAAAACGGATATTAATATATAATGTATACCATTTGATTTCTGGCATAAATTATACATGCATTACTAAATAAAAATTTATAGATAATTTATGTGGGAAAAAGAAAAGGGAAATAAAATACATGTGGTTACAATATCTAACAAGACTTTTAAAAGAATAACATATCATTTTTGAAATATAACCTTGTTTTAGTAAAGATTATGATAACATCGTATAGAATCAATAATTTTTAAGTGCATTTAATGTAAAAAAGAAAATCACATATTAAAACCAAAACAAGTATACTAATTAGGAAAATTAGATTTAACTTTGATATCCCACTTAAAACATAACAATTCTTACATTCTTATTTATTGCATACATAACAACTCACGTACTGTTATTGCATTATTTTATCTTTTATATAACTAACACATAAACTAAACAAGCCTTTAAGTTCCGAGTTTATTTATTTACACATTAGACTAAAATTCTAATCACACTATATATCGAGACAACGATGAATGCAAGGCATTGGAATCAATTGTTAATGGTTAGGTTCGACTAAGTAGTTTTAATTTAATTAAAGTGAAGGATCAAAAACGCATTTAAAGTATTCATGCTTTTTGAGCTTCATGTCCGAACTATCACGTGTTGTGTATAGTTTTTCTAACTGAATTATCACCAAATGTTTATCAAAACACATCATAGCTATCAGTTGCTCATTTTTCCTACCTGAAATATCACTAATCATTCGGGTAGGAAAATTAATTAATTTCTCTTCGGATTCAATCTGATTTTATTAAATTTCGATACTATATTTTTGAAAACATCAAGCAAGAAAATATAGGGAAAGCCTAGAAATGGGAAAGTTATCTAGTAATAGAGCAAAAACAAAACACTAAAGGTAATGTAAAGTTATAAATTTTCAGTTGAAGTAAATCTCTACTATTTAACTTGTTGCACTTTCTGAATTGTGAACTCATACCCACTAGTGACTACCTATTTCTTCCCATGCAACAGAAAAGCCCCATACAACAAGGGCAAACTAAGAAAAACACTCAATAGTTTGACTTAAATACATGCTGCTACCTTGAATCTTGGCAGTTAACAAGACAGATGTAAATTCTATCAAAATTCACCTCTTATGATAGTACAAGGAAGTGTACAATCATACAATACAATCGAGAAACGCCAAAGTAACCCGGTGAGAGCAAAAAGAGCCAAGCTTGAGTTGTTGTCAAAGAGCATTGCTCATTTGCTGCTGATTTGTGACAATTCCAGCAGCAGCAGTTGCAAATATCTCATGAACTTACTCACAACATGCCCATATGGGACACACATTAGTCTACCAATTTTCGGGCTGATACTTCAACTTATGCCGTATATTGCATTAGATTATTGAAGGCAGAATGAATAACTCAAGAAGCTTGATGGTCCGGGACCTTACGAGCATAAGCCAGCACCATCACAAAGTCCTTTGCTGATGAACCAGTTATAGCTGGTATTCTTTCTGATGTAGTAGTTTCAAGCCACATATCTACCAAAGTATTCAGCTGTAAAGTGGGGATTATCAACTGACCCATACATCTAATTTCAACCTACAAAATTAACCTAAACAGTCAGCACAGCATAGAATTGAAACCATCATGATATGCTTTCTAAATTTTAAATTTACTGCAAGTATAACAATCTCTCTCTCTTTTTATGACAGTCCAATCAACTATTCCAAGTACTTACTACCTCCCACCAACACAAGTACCGGATTACTCTACCCACCAATGTTTAGGCAGAAAAAAAGAAATCACCTAGTGGTTTTTGTCTCCGATAGGATTTGAACCTTATGGTTCTCCACCTACTTCATTGACCAGGATACACCCTCGGGTGCAACAATCTCCCTTTCGCTCCTTTGATAGGTAGAAGGTGAACAGTAATTAGTTTATTTCTATGAAAGACAAGTGGTATCAGTTCCAGTTGTCACTTACAGATGTAGAATCAGTAATGCATAAGAATTTACAATTTTGGTCCATGGAAATGCTAAAACTCATCATAAAAATACAACCACCTGAAACTCACATGCTTGACTTCATATTCACTTGTGCTGAAATACACTAAACCTCAAGAAAAGACCCAGTTACTGATAGACCCTAGCACCAAAACTATTTATAGCCGTCCAGCTCTTTTCTAGTACAACCTCATTAACGACTTGATATAGTCCAGCTTCCATTTGTCTAAGGTTTATGTTACCAAACATGATGCAAGGTGATTTAGTTCATCTAGAAAGTGGGGCTTCAACACTGAAACAATTTATGCACCTTCCATTCCCAAAAAATTTCTCAGTTGGACCTATTTTCTTAATACTCCCTATTTCCAGAAGGACCAAAACCAACTAGACCAAAATCACACCCAACAGGACAGAATTACAAAAAAAATCAATCTCCTCCGTATTTAATTTGAACTTTGACCAGAATAATGTTGGATTGTTTAGTGCATGAATGTTGACAGCATTCTTTAAGTGCTAAATGACAGCAAGAGCAACAAAAATTACCTCATCTTCGCTCATAAGATCTAACTTCCTCATCAGATACTTTTGGATGAAAGAAACAGGAATATTTCCATCCCTGCAACAGAATAAAACAGAACATGAATAATATCATCAATACTATAAGAAAAACGTCCAAACAGTCACACAACACTAAACTAATGTCTGCATCCTACTATAAGAGGACAAGTTAAATCTTAATAATGCACTGCTTTTTATAGGACTAAATTCTTTATAAAATAATCCATCTTTTTCCGGTTTATTAGTTTTTCTATTTTTCCCTTGACCTTCCTATAGCCCCTCTCAATCTCTACAAGGACCAACCAATTGGCTATAGAAAATCAGAACAGATAGATGCTGGTACTCATAATACCAGAAGAAATTGGTAAAAGGTGGATTATTAGTATTACCATCCCATTCAATAATTTCAAAACCAAAAATTGAGCCAATGATATGTTGAAAAGACTGCAAATACATGACAACATTCGGGGAGATAGTGGAAGTAAGAAATTATGTGAGATAATTCTTATAGAGAGGGAACACTTTAGTTGCTCCTTAACAAGTAAATGGAAAAAAAAAAGATTGCCGAAGCTAAGCTCAATGGATAAATATGTTTCTAAAACAGCCTGCACTATACAGATATTAATCTTCAAGGTTGTCCAAGGAGCCCCAGAGACAGAAATGCCATCTCAGCTTACCCCAAACAGAACAAAGAGGAGGAGCTAATGATGTAAGATCAGTGGCTCAGTCTTACCTTTATCAACTCTACCAAGAACCACCATTTTAGTTTACAACCATGTCTCTTTTACCTTGCATTCAAGCAAATTTTGCAGGTTGAACAACAGGAATTTGTCTTAACTAGTTGCATTGTTACAAAACATTGTCCTAAACCACTTCTGATGAAAGGACAGACCAGCTTCTCAATGGTTCAAAAAAAATTACTGTTGTTTCTAGAACGTAGTAATCCCTTTGGTATCTTAGCTGTTTTCCGCATCTTTTGCTTAGACTCCAAAACTCATATCCTCCACATATCTCTAGAAAGAAATCCAATTGGCAAAATAAGGGCACTTGCTTTATAATTATGGTTTTGGGAGTGAAGTGTCAGATTTAATAAGAATTCCATGCTATTTGAGGTCTAATATATAGATCCTCGATATAAAGTCCACTATATTTGGGTCCATTTCAACAAATAAATTAAGACTTCTCATACGCTAGAGCTTTACACCAGCCTGATGTAAGTGTATCATGGCGACTATGCCATAACCACAAGTAATTGATATCACATATATATCATCTGCTTTCTTTCTTTTCTGTTCTTCTCTAAGTCGGCATGAATTTTGAGAGATTGTAGGCACAAGCCCACAACTATCTCCATGTAATTTAGGTCTGCTTCATCCCCTTTTTAACACATGCAATCATTATTGTATTTATTACGAGTACAAATAAAGATCTACATAGGACATAACAAAAACATCTCTGTTATCTCCTCCCATTTTACCATCTATATGTGCTTCTTGTACCTTTTCCTAATCTTGTATGAATGCATATCAATCTCAATATCGCATTTCTATGACACTCATCTTACTGAACAACGAATTGCTCTTGGTCGTAACCTTCTTATGATCGAGTGGATATCGTCGTCTAAATGTGAACAACTCAGCAAGTGCCTCGCGGCAGTTAATTTTCTCCTTTGCTAGAATTGGATATTATGCCCTTTTGGTACATGAAGACAGGGTAATTTGCTCAGGCAACTTTGTTGCACGTATAAATAACTCATCCAAGTGTACTTGTCATTCTCAGTTCCACTATACTCCAGATGCTCTCCGACTATATCTGTTTCCAAGGGGATCAGAATCATAAATTTTAAGAGGAGGAGGGGTCCAATCTGTTCTAAAAGCAGGGTTATCTATATATCCTGGTGCGAGTGTAGTGTTAACTATATGATGACACCAAGATGTCCAAGTCCTTCAAATATGGAAAAGATAATACAAGTTAGCTTCAAATAGACAAACAAGGTCAATCAATGGAACCGGAGAGACAGTCTAACTCGTTGGAGAGAACTATCCTAGACTGGATGTGAAATTCCCTCATATTATCTCATGCTACAAGAAAAAGCTCAACCAACTAATATTAAATGAAGATGTTCTGCAGAAGACATCAAACAGCAGTGGTAAAAGACCACAATAAGCAGAATTAATGAGACAATAATCAATTATCAGAGACCATGAAAAAAGGAAATAGAAAGCTGGGAAGACTTGTACGAATATTACTTGCAACTAAGTGTGTAGGTAAAATTCGAGGACTCTAAATATGATACAAGATTTTACTGCTTTAGACAACTTTAATCCTAACTCATCACAAGAGAATAGATAAAAATGGATCATGACGCCTCTTATTATTAGAACTCCTTAGTTCAACATTTATCTTTGAACACCGAGAAGTTAGCACCAATTTTAAATTCAAAGAGCTTGTAACTTTAATCTAGGTTATATCTATCTTTCTTAGTCTTTCTGGCATACCTGCAATTTGACCCCACCTGATGCATGCTTACCACTCCAAAAAGAACAAGTGTGTGTAGATCAGCTTGTTAAATGCTCAAATTTAATGGGTTAAATGAAATGCTAACTTAGTCTTCATGGCATATAAATATACTCAGATTTATAGCTTCGCCAATATAAATCTAGTTTCTGCACTCTTGGAGCAAGTTAACATTATTAGCTCTTATCCTTTCTTAGGACTAGGAGAAATTGTTGATGTCAAACCTACAACCAAAAGATACCAGTAGTATCTTCATTTAAAATTCAAAAAGAAAAAAAATGATATTTACTCCCTCCTTCGCCCTCTTACCACTTAGCTAGTGCAAGATATCAAGGCTTTACATATCTAACTCCTGAAGCTATAGATATTCCTTGTGCAATTCATTTGGATAATTAGAGCATAAATAAGAATGCTAAGCCTAGACAGAAACGGCATCACAAGATAAGTTGCTTCACCAACAAGACAGGAATGAAATCACAAATAAGCTTACTTTATTCTCAAGTAACTTGCAGAAATCTGGGGCAAAGGTGCATCTCCCTCCCTGAAAAAATTAATTGGAGTGGAAACATTTAAAAATACAATTTCTTTCTCAGAAACAATATTTAAGAAAAAATTCTACAAGATAAGGCAGATTCTTACTGATCTTCAGAGGCCACTAATGAGAACCAAATTGGATTATTCCTCCTTTCACATTTGGTGGCAATTGCATCCAGCACGGTTTGTGGTGAAATACTAAATCCTCCAAATTCTGATGCTTTCTTTTGCCTATTTCTCCGCATCTTTTTAGGTTTATCTGACCCCAAATGAGCAGGGCCACTGTTATTCTTGTCATCGTGGACTTTGATTTTATGTTTTTTAACTTTAGTTTTACGGGTATGACCCTCATTGTCAAGGGAATGCAGATATTCTGATTTGGCAGTAGAACCTTGGGAAGTAAACTTTGCAGACTTGCTCCGGTTCGCTGCTTCCACCAAACAGTTCAAAGGTTTCCACAAATCAACTTTACCTTCCCATTGGTCCGTGCCATTCTCTGTTTCGTTATCAGGTGTGGGTTGGCCAGATAGCTCAGCGCTGGAAGAATTCTGCAAAAGAGGCATGATTAAGTGTAACAAGAATATCCACCTATATGCGCTTGACATCGACCTCGGAAAAGATTTCAACGAAGTCTAAATGAGGCGCCACACCACCATATAAGAATATGACTTTACCTGCCTAATGTTCTGAGTAAACTTGTTCAAAGTCTCAGGTGAACTAGAGCTATCCAGCTGATCTTCTCCAGAATTTTCCTCTTTCTTGAAAGGTTTCTCAACAGAAAATGTGGAGCCTCGTAATGCTTTTCTTGCCACTGATTTTGATCTTCTTCCTGTTGTTCCAGTCTGTGTTGATACTCTTGGAGTGCTGACCACTAGTGATGATAGTGATCTCTCTTTTCTCCTGATTGGAGGGATAACTGAAGGCACAACTTCAGGTGCCTGCACCTTTCGCCTCTTGTAAGGGAATATCTTTGCTCTTACATCTTGCAGATTATGATCTGGCCTGAAATGAGAAGAGAAAAGAAAGATAGATTGACATGTGGGGTATGGCAGATAATAAGAGTTAACCCGGAAAAAAAAACTCAGTTACTTTGAACGCACCCCATAAGTACAATGGGACGTGTCTATTTATCTATCTCTTGACTCGAAATAGGAGCAGGTTCGGAAGAGGATCTTGTAGTGTCTAGGGTTGGGCCAAAAGGGTTTCTTAACGCCTTCTTTTCTTCTTATAGGAGTAATTGAACAAAGACTTGCCAGGGCAAGGAAAAAGGGCGAACAAGCTTCAGAAAAACCTCAATAGCAACCATGAAAGTAAATACTATACGCATAAAATGCATGTATGCACAGCCATAATTAGCAAAAATTCATGCTAGCCAATGAAGTATCTCAGTAAGCCTAGCCTAAGGCAAATGGTGAAAGCTACCCCATTCTGTTTAATACAATATATACAATTAAACTCCGCATGTGTGAGCTTCACATCACCAGTCTCAAGTCCAGATAATTGAGGAGGGTTGCGGTAAGCTGGCTGGCAGCATAAAACTTGTGAATTCATGATGAATCCTCATAATGATCAATGAGGATTCATATAACCAAACTCAACTACTTTAGAACTGAGACATAGTTGTTGTAATATGCAATTAGGTAGTATCCACAAATCAAATGTTGCAAGATGTACTCCCATTTCACTGTTGTCATTTTCTTGTCTAAGATCCATAAAAGTGAACTTTAAATCCTAATGTTATCAAGGTCATTCTTAGGGTACAGGTCACCTTATCTTTGTCTATGGTCAAGTTTCCTCTCTACATCCCGGAAGCAATCACTTGTCATTGCCTTTGTGGTCTCACTTTGCAGAACCTCCAAATGGTATCACATATCAACTTTTTAAGTTGATTCAAAATTTTGCAGTGTGTTCAGTTATAACTTTCTGGTAAATCTTAGCGACACATACCACAAACACGGGAGAATACTGTGATTTCTGCTCAGTATTCTTAGTCAAAACCTAACTCAATTATGACAATCCTGCAGAGTACTGCAGTGTGATCTCTTCTCAGCATTCCTAAGATCCTAACTCATCTATGTACAAAAACACGAAATATTGATGAACGACTTGCAGTCTTTCTTATTTGGAGATGAACTACATAGAGACTAAGAAGCAACTGTGGTGGGAGAAAGTGGAAAATTTTATTACTTGAAATTTCAACCTCTGGTGAGCATAAAGCATTGCTCTCAGATTCATCACTAATTGATGAGATAAGTAAGAAGTAAGAAGTGGATGAGTAAAAACTAAGAGTGTAATACAGGCATAGCCAGGAATTTGGCCTCTTAGTAAATAATGGCCTGATATCTTTCATACAAGACGTGTCTAACTTCTTGTTGCACATCAAACTTCAAAGGGGCAACAGAACAAGGCAGTCTGGTACTGAACATGCAGTACACTTCATGTTGTTAAATTTAATAGGCTTAAAGAATGAAGTTAATCAACAGTGTGATATGCTACTAGAGGTTCCATGTGGTTGAACAGAAATGCAAAAAGCAAAATTAGAATATCTACATCAATATGTCAGTTGACCACTTAAGAACACCTTTGCAGGTTAGGATTAAGAAAAAAAGTGAAAAGAGTGCGAGTAAAAATATATGACCTCAATTTCTCTAATGGGACACAGCCCAAGTCAATATTGCATATTGGACAGCATTCCGTTTCTTCATCAGAGAGCTTCTTATAGATGCATTTCCTGCAAACTGGGTGAATTTCAGAAAGAATATTACCACAAATGCAAAGCTCGTCTTTTCTTGAAACAACAGAAGCTGTTGTTGGTATTGCTCAAACCAAAATGCAAAGTTTTTCTTCCTAAGAGGAAAGAGAAGAATGTAAGGAAGTGTAATTCACTCATTAAAACATGATGGTTAGCACTAGCACTGTTTAGGGAAATCAAAGCATATGATCACAAAGAGAATAATATTCAAGAAACGATTGCATATATATCGGCAACTGCTGATTTAATTATTACTACTAAGCAAATATGCAATTCATTTAATGAGATCAATCAAACAGGTGACTCGTTCCATTTAGTTGATAAACCCAAGATATTGACCAAATGTTGGAACCACTCTATAATCGTTCAAATACCGAGCAAACAAAGAGGTACTGCATACGCAATTCTCTTGAAATAAGAGACTACATAAAACCTCTGAGCACATAGAAAACACCCAGATGTTGGGATGCTGTCGACAGATTAATCCGGCTAAAATGATGCAAATAAAGCAAACCCAGATCGAAAATTCAAAATTCGAATAGCTGACATTGACCCAAAAAAAACCCATTGCATATCAAAGAGGAAGAAAAAGGTATAGAAGTAGATATAGAGAGAGAGGGACTCACACGTATGAAGACATTCGGAAACAGTAGTAGCATCTCTGAAGAGCTTATGACAAAGAGGGCATGTAATGCATGCCGCAATTGTTTCTCTCTTCACTTTCACCACTTGATTTGGCATTTCCTCTTCACCGCTATATTCGTAATTTGGAATACCTATTGCGTTCGAATGAAACCCAGCCCTCGTTATACCTCAAACCCCCACGTAACTCAAGCAGTGCATGCTACAAACACCTCATGAACACACGGAATTTACGTCCATTTGCCCTCCTTGTTTATCTGCATTAAACCCAAAAACAGAACCAACAATCATCAAACATAACTCCACTGTGCAATAAAAACAACACAACAGAAAAGAGACCTGTGAATCTGGGTCAAAAAAGATTGAAATTTGAACAAAAGGGTCGATTTGATTTGGGAAAAGGGAACGTGGGTTGGTGATAAATTGGGGTAGTGGTGGGTGGATTCGGGTCGTCGATGATCTTCCCTCCTCCTCCTCCTTCTTCTTCTCTTTTACTCCTTGTATGTATATATTGGGTTTTTTGGGAGTTGAAATCGAGAGAAAGGCTTCGACTTCACAATGGCGTGAACCAAACAGAAATACTTTCCCTACTTCTTTAATATTTCGGACACACTACTTAATTACTGTTTTTCTATTTTTTTCGGATATATTATATTCAATTCTTTTACTTCTATAGATTTTTTATTTTATTTTATTTTATTTTTTAGGTCAGAATTTTCTTTTTTATGTTTTTAAGAAAGCAAGTTTTTTTTTTTTTTTTTGTCTGAAGACAGTTTCTCAAAAATAGGGGGTGCGTGATAAAATGCGCCGGTAGTAAATAGGGGTAAATAACATGCACATTCAATTGGTTGAGGAAGTTTTTCTATGATAAATGTGCTGGTAGTTTATGATTATATTCATGTTAATTGGTTAAGGAAGTTTTTCTATGATAAAATGTGCAGGTAGTTTACGATTATATTCATGTTAATTGGTCAAGGAAGTTTTTCTATGATAAAATGTGCTGGTAGTTTATGATTATATTCATGCTAAGCGTAGCTTGTATATTTGGCTATTCCTATTTTAGTATGCATGATTTCTTTATGAATTTTAGTTTGATCCGAGAAATTATAAAAAATGAATTTGCTACTCTCTTCGTTTCATTTTAATTGCTAAGTATATTAAAATAGTTATTTCAAAATATTTGTTAGTTTTAAAATTCAAGAGATAATTAATTATATTTTTTCAATTCTACCCTTAGTACTTAAAGTTATTTTAAAATGTGAAAACAATTATTATTGTATATTTTTAAAAATTTTATAGGGTTACATTAATCAAATTACCATGCTTATTAATTTTTTCTTAATGAATGTGTAAATCTTATTCTAGAAATTAAAATGGAACAGATGGAGTAATAAAGGTTACAAATTCGTCGAGTGAAAGAAACTTATAGTACGTATTCGCTCATGATTATTTTGATCGATTAATTTTTGAAAATGTTAGTTTCAATAACTCTTATCCATTATGTTAGTTTCACTCTTCCTAACTGTTTGATCTATAGTAGGCATCTGATTTATTGTTATTTACACCAATTCTAAATAATTAATTGTAAGTATCAATAAATTAAAATCAAAAGCATATTTAATCGTATAATATTTTATATTTATTAATTTGATATAAAATTGCGAATAAATTTTTTAGTAGTGAATAGAGGAAGAAAGACCGGGCTTCTTATGTGCGTGACGGCGTGCTTAAGGAAAAAAAAAAGGGACATAGAGAAAGGGAGGGTTTGCGACTAATGGTGTGTCGGGGGCGCATGTTAGCCTAGGCGTGCTACTTAAGAATTCTTCTCTTTCATTATTTAAGAACTTCTCTTTTTTAAGGGAAAAAAAAAGGTTTTAAAAACTATTCCCTCCATTACATTTTACTTGTACAGTTTTTATTCTGCACTCACCTTTAAAAAAAATTTATTTTATTAAATTACTCTAGTTATTTGTGATTGAAAATTTAAATTAAACTACTAATATTCGAGAAATTAAATCTTTCTTTAATGATAAAAAGTAAAATTGAAATGAATGATAGTTTTTTTTTTGATAAATAAAAGATATATACATATATAATATATATCTATTTATTTAATGTAATTGTTTAATATGAATCGTGAATAAGTGTTTATCACTGTTATATATTATTTTCATTGGATATGACTTTTTTTTTAAAAAAATTATGATTTTGAAGTTGCGTAAAATTCATTGAGAGAACATAGTGAATATTTTTCTAAAATAAGAGTTACGTGTGTTAGGACAATAATGTACCAAACCTACTATGGCTTCAAATTAATGTTCCAAAGTACTCCTATCACCTACCTATTAATGCCTTTTCATGCATATTGATTATTGTTCATGTTTTAATAGAAATATTTAATAACTTTAATCATATGAATATTTACTTAAATATATTATTATTTACCTTCTTTGTACAACTTTGCTTAATTATAATCATATTTCAAATTATAATGATTTATTATATTTTTTTGTTAAAACGAATTGAATCTATTAAGATATACAGAAAAGCGATTATCTCGTAAAACTTACGGTATATACGTTTGATTGTGCATGTTCAACATCCAATGTTTGAGGTTGGTTCAATAATTTTGATCTAAATTATGTAGAAATTTTCTTATTTAATATTATTGAACAAGAAAGGAAATAATTAAATGGCTTATTATTCTTTTAATATCTTTTTTTTTTCTTTTGTAATAGCAATTTGCTAAAACTAGTATGGCTTATTAAATGGCTAGTTGCCAACCACTAGCCACCACTATCAACCATCTCTGTCATCACAACCATCATTGATAATCGCTCTTGCTGTCAACCACTTTAGTCATTCATTGTTTATCTACCACCATCATTGTAATTATATGCACTATCAACACCAGCGTCCTCACCATCATCATCACCGCCTTCACCATCACTATCAGCCATTAGTACCGTTGTCATCAATCCCTACTACCAACCATTTCCACCATCATAACTAGCATCGCCGTCATCTACTACTAACATATCGTCAATCACATTAGTCAGCCACCACCAACTACTAATGTCAACCAACCGTCATCATTGTGTCGGTCACTATAGTACCAACCTCCTTCACCATCACAACTATCAGCACTACCATTACTAACCACTAACACCAACCATCACCATCACTACAAACTATCTCCACCATCATTAGCGAACATAAATATATTGTTTTCATCAATCAATAATTTTATTTTATTGAATTTATTTGTTTTCTAATATGTAATTGTTATTCTTATTTAAATCATATATTTATTATGTTTACAAATAAATATATTATGTATATTCATATATTAAAAAATAAACGGTCTTAATTATTTAATATTCAGATTTAGATACAATACTTTAACCATCCAGATGTGCATTCAAATTTAGACGTCTTAATTTTTATAAAAACAAATGAGACTAAATGTGGCACACTTATTTTTAATTAAGTCTAACTCGTTGAATGTAAGCTAAGCAGATGGAAGTTGAGTTATATCCTATGTCATTAATTGATTATTTTGGACGCTACTAAAAAAATTGTGAAAATCAACCTTAAAAATAGGTAGGAAAAAAAGCGACCTTATGAGATAGATTTTTGCCCCCTCCCTTCTCATGTCCATCAAAAAAAAGAAAAAAGATTTTTTGAGATTGATTTTTTTAACGCCAAAAATCAGAAAAGTGGAAATAGACCTCTGGAGGTCAATTTCTTTTTAAATAAAAAATGTATTTAATTTTTTTTTGATAAAATATCGATCCTTTGAGGTCAGTTTTGTTAAGCAAAAAATTATTATCTTTTTTCAAATAACCAATCTTCTGAGGTCGGTTTTTTTTTTTCAAAAAAAATGAATTGATGAGTATAAAATAAAATAAATCAATATCTTAAACAAATAAGCATCAATGATCTAGTGGTAAAAATATATCCCACCATAGTCATAACTAAGATTCTAGTTTCGAATAATACATTTCATAATTGTGTAATTTTTGAAACCGACTTCTTTTAAAATCGATATTTTCAAAAAAATAATAATCTTAATTTTATTAGAATATTGGACTTCTTTTTAAAAAAGGGTTTGTAGAGCTTTATTTGATTAGATAGAAAACTCATTTTCAGAAAAATAGTATTAGACAACATAAGAAAAATCTTTATCGAATGTTTTATCCATAAAGATGTCATAAATGTTTTATGATAAAACATCTTAATAGATAAAACTTTTATCCATAATGATGTGATAGTATTCTTCAATTTTTTCGATTCTCTCCGAGTTTAAATTTTATTCATCAATGTGGTATCCTTGTGTTTTAAAAAATTACGTACTTAGAAAATTCTTTAGTTTAAAAAATAACTTTGATTACATAGTAATTAGTCAAGTAATTAGAGTTGGCCAGATTAAATGAGGAGCTAGAGAGACATATAATTGTATTAATTCGAATTTATATCGGTGAATATATCATAAATTACTGTTGAAAATAAAAATGAATAAAAATAAACAAATATTCAGACCGAGGTGCGGATATCTCACTCTTTTTAAGGAGATTCAAGTCCACTGCGGTATAATCTTCACCAATTCATTAGTAATACTATTGACTTGTTCCCTCCAAGATATAATAGTCCAACAACGTCGTGGAACTCAGACAACTCTGAATTAGTTGAAATGTCCAAAACACCTCCAAAAAAACACTTTCCTTCAATATAAAATTACTCTCTTTTGTATATAGGAAATTAGTTGGAGACTTAGAATATTTTTCTTTATATCAACACTCTCTTTCACTATTACTATATTAATATTTTGCCACTTTTCATAATTCTCATACATAATACAATAATTCTCATCTTCTTTTTCATTCATCAACACAAGGAAGAAATTTCTTCCATCTAGTAAATATCTAGATGGTGGATAACAACTTGAGGTGCAATGGAGCAATTAGTAGGAGATAATAACAGTAGTGGTTACATGAGTTACATCAAGAATAATTGAGTTCTTGTCAATTTATGTCTAATAAGTACTTTAATATTAAAATGTCATGTTCCAACAAATTATATATATGATCCGCTATATATTACGAGGATACATTAGGACTGATTTACGCTGATTGCACCTACAAGTCTACTGCAACCCTGCTTTTTTATACCAACTATTTGAGACTGATAATGTGAGCAAACTTATAAAAACGTATTCTCGAGCCTATAAATCTAAACTAATTTTGAACTTGTTAGCATGAAAAAATCCAGTGACAAGGATGTGCGTTCAGCGTTTTGCATTTTTTAAAAAAAAAAAATTACATAAAGCTAGAAGAAGGACACGTGGCATGTTGCTATTGGGTTACAAGAGATGAGGAGCAATCTAGGTTGTGTGGCTCGTTGCATTTGTTTCAACTAAAATGTACGTGTGTCTGTCTTTTAATCTGTTTGCCGCAGAGGTTGTACCTAATAGTGGTGAAGTGAAGATTGAAAAAGCTTTGTCTGAGAAATATAATGGCCAGCATCACTGCTTGTACTACAACCTCTTCAGTTGCCGGTGCGATCCTCGTGCACAAAACATCTCTATTCCGCTCTTCTGTAATTGCTCTCGGTATGTTAATTTTTATACTATCAAATTAATTAAAAGATAATTATATGTATTAGTCTGACAAGAGATCAGACTAGTAATCTCAAGAATTAGTACAGGTAATTTTATCATTATTATTCACTGTACCGATTGAAATTTTAATTATATGTTCACCCAAAAAATGAAGTTGGATTCTTTTAATAAAATAAAATAAATCTTTTTTTGTTAGATTAAGATATCATGATATAATTAGTGGCTTAATTCATCAACTCGAGTGTTTGAAATTCTTATTTAAACCTTCATTTGAAAAGAATTTCTTATTTAATTTTTTTTAATAATTATTTTAGATTAAGATATCATCACATCAGTAAATAAGTTAAATTGAAATTCATTAATTTTGTGATTCACTTGGCTATACTGATTTCCATTGATTTTATATTTTGTGAAAAGAAAGATAGAATTGAGATTTTAAAGTTTAAGGATTCAAAATTTTAATCTTTTTAAATTACCGTGAATTCTGAATTAATAATTTATACATATTAAATGAACTTCTTGAAATAAAAACAATATGTGGATCATAGTTATTAGGTTTGGTCGAACCCATCTCTAATTGTACATATCTTAATGGCATGAGGTATTGGAAAAACTATGCAAACTTAACCTAAATTACATAATATTACATTACGTTAAGAGTATCTTTGGATCGACTCAGCAGAACAACACGATTAACAAACTTATTTCAACCTTTTTTTTTTTTTTTTACAGGTTTGCCAGCCATGAGCAAGAATAATGGAAAAGTGAAATGTTCAATAGAAAGAAAGGCAGGTGAGTCAAAATTAGGAATGTGTGGGTCATTGATGGCAGCAGCATGTGCAGCAACCATATCAATTAGCCCAGCAGCAATGGCTCTAGTGGATGAGAGAATGAGTACAGAAGGAACTGGGCTTCCATTTGGGCTCAGCAATAACCTTCTTGGTTGGATCCTTTTTGGGGTCTTTGGTTTGATTTGGTCTCTCTACACAGTTTACACTTCTAGCCTTGATGAGGATGAAGATTCTGCATTGTCCCTTTGAGCTTAATTAATTATAAGCAAAAATTGTGTAAAATAATCATGGTTAAGTAATCGTATTGATGTTGTATCTATGTACTTCTTCAATTGCTAATCGTAGTGTGTGTATATATATTTTTTTCTTTTTAATTTCTTTTTTCAATTTTACTTCCCCGCTATTTTTTAGGAATAAATAAATATATATACGTGACTCAATTTCAAAAGCTAACTTATGGTCTTAAATTATACAGAGTAATTGTATTATTAATGACATGGTGTTCAATTTTTTACACTAAAGCATCACATTAGAAAAAGTATAACTCCCATAACTCCGGCGAGCACTTTCATTTGACGACATTGATGTCAGTGACTCACCTGGATCAGAGGAAGAGGAGGAGTTTTTCGATCTGGATAACGAATCGGATCTAGTTGGATCCGGATTGGGATTGGGACGTTGCCCCCGAGTTGTTTATGGGAAGTGTTTTAGAGATTGCCGCCTCCGGCATTGCTTTCGTCGGCGAGGGTTTGCAAGGGGTGGAGAGAAAAGGTCCAGATTTGGAGGTATGCTGAGGAGCTTAGTCTTTGGGTTCCCGTAAAGGTCCAAATTGGATTTGTCGGGTCGGTGTTAAAGAAGTGTCCAGGGCTTGTTAAGCTTTCTCTTAGAATGGAAAGGTTTGTTCTTTGAAAGAATGGTGGGTCTTCTCCATAGAACTAAACATAAAGAACTAAACTTTTCTATTTAACAACTGTAGTTCGGTTGAACAAGGAAAATAAAGAACAGAAATAGAAAAACTGTAATTTGTTAACATTTGATAATTTATCATTAGATTGCCCCATCATTACTTGTGACCTCCAGCTTAAATTATTGTTAGTTTACAAGCTCAAATGCTTTAAAAATTGGTAATAAGTATACAATGCAAAGTGATAGAATATCCACTTGGACTATTATTGTTGATAGTGTATATTTTACAGTAACATTGATGCTACCCTGCCAGCCTGCATTGTATTTTCCTGTCCTAAACTGGATTCAATGGAGATATTTACATCTGATACCTCAGTCAATTGGATAATTGGGTATGCTTTAGATATCAAGTTTGCACTGCACTTACATATATGCATGTTATGCTGGGTTTTTCTTCTTGGTCTTCTCCAGTTAGTTTTGTGCAGTTCTGTTATCTGCTATTTGTCCACGTCAACCGTCACAAATCATTATTACATTGTAAGGAGTAGTTTTTATGAATTTCATGCCCAAGAGAAATATATTGTTCCTTGATTACACTCAGGATATATGCTTTGTTTATATGCCTAGATGGTAGATGCAGATGTAAAACATTCATGATTTCTTTGTGTTTCTTTTGCCATAAGTGTTGGTAGCCAATGGAGCAATACATTGAATTCAATCAACTCTGAGTTTGGGAGGGAGAGGAGTATGTCAGGTTAAAAAACCTCCGCTGTAATCATAGTTGCAGAATCTAAGAAATTGATGTAATGCAGTAATTCTTCATAAATGCTTTTCCCCCCATAGTCACTTATTTGGCACCCTAATTAGAGGTGTTGGTAATTTCATGTAATCTGTAGCCGGCTAAGCTTTTATAAGGTCAAAAGTGCTTATTTTTAAAAAAGTGAGTTATTTGGTCAAGCTTTTCGAAGAAAATAAGTTCAAGTCCCCTAACTGGTTTTCAGGTCTGGCCTATTCTTATATTCCGTAATATAGGTTCACATAATAGTTGCTGAAATCAACACATTCTCTACATAACGCAGGGATGAGTTGGGTCGTTTTGTTGCTGAGAAAAGATGCCTTACTAATCTCAAGATGGAAGGTTGCTTTGATCTTGGGTTTTTTACTCTTTGTTCTACCAGTCTTTCAACTCTTTCGCTTTCAAATCTCCATTGTCATGCTAAGATGGTATGTAGTGTATGATGTTCTGGTCCTTTTTTCTTGGCTGCAAACCTATACATGAAGTGTTTACCTCTGTAGGTCTTTAACTGCCCCAACTTGAAGGATATTTTCCTGGATTTTTCTCGGCAAGAAAATGATACCACTGATCTTACTCTCATGGTGAATGGTCTTGGAAGACGCTGCCCAAAACTCCACTGATTGCCTTTCCCTTCTGTTTATCAATTCTTTCTGAGAACATCCAAAGATCCACAAAGATTAGTACACCCCTCTAAAATAAAACAAAATGGAGTTGAAGTTGGTATATTGAGAGCTGTATCATCG
Organism: Datura wrightii; assembly: GCA_035772735.1. Lineage (NCBI taxonomy): Eukaryota > Viridiplantae > Streptophyta > Magnoliopsida > Solanales > Solanaceae > Datura > Datura wrightii. The sequence goes on from JASDFA010000011.1 coordinate 5,100,971, forward strand.
ATCAAGATGGTGGTTGCACTGACACATAGTTGATGGTTGAGTAGGAGTCAAATATGTGTTTTGACAACATTTGAAGTTGAAGTTGGGGAAAAATTATCTCAAGTTGAAGTTGGAAACAAGTGTGGATATCAAAGTTGTGTTTGGATAGTTCTAGTTTTTTTGGTAAAAGAAATTTTGAAAGGTGAAGATTTGTGACTAGAAGTTGAAGATTTTAAAAGTATTCTCTTGAGAAACACTCTTTCAAACTAGTATTTCAACTTGAATTTTTTTCAAGTTCCAATTAAAAGTTTGTTCTCAATTTCACCCAAAAAAAACATGGATTTGCAAGTTGAAACACTATTTTTACCATTACTTTCTTTTGTGGATCTAGGAAAGTTAGTCCAATGCGACATAGCTATAGTTCTTAAAGTGTTACCTTCAGTAGACACGAATATTGCAACCATATTTCTTAATCGTATTTTCTTGAAAGCAGCTAATTTAATGGAATCGATCTAGATCACTGTATTTTCTCTTGTTGTTTCTTGTCGCAGGTCTAGCATTGGAATGATATGCAACACATTCCCTGAGACATTGTCTAAACATCTCCTTGCTCTTTGTCCAAATATCACTTCAAGTAATATTCAGATTGGCTTCCTTGATTATGACCCAGAAACCTGTAGTTAACTAATTTGTTTGCGATTTCTGTTGGATTCTTTTAGGCGGCATTCAATTTGCTGCAGCTCAGTTGCCTAATCTAGAGCTCATGGACTGCTGTATGACCATATGTAATCCTGATTTAGACAGTCCAACAACTCAGAAAAATAATGACCTCCAGTTACAAAGAACTCCCCATAGTAAACTGCACCTTATATATCAGAAACTGATTATCAATCACACCTGCTTGAAGAAACTCAGCTTATGGGGTTGCTCAGTCTTAGATGTGAGATTCTTCAGTCAATAACATCTAAAATTTCCTCATTGAGTTGCTGCTTTAGCTGACTAAAATTCATTCTCATGCAGGCATTATATCTAAATTGCCCCGAACTTAACGATTTAAACCTGAACTCTTGTACACACCTGAATCCAGGTCTGCTCTGATGATCCTCTTTAGCATTTGAGCTTTAGAAAAATGGAGCATTTCCTTTATAATCGACTTAAATAACTTTTACCTTACAGAGAGATTGTTACACCAGTGCCCCATTCTGGAATGTGTTCCTGCATTAGGTTGCAGGACACGTTGGTTCAAATCCTTCAGAATCAGGTAAACTAGCTGAATTTTCCGATATTCTGAACTTCATCGTCAATTCTGATTCATCCCTGGATACGAAAGATAGTCTATTAAAGTCTCAAATTGGTATTGAGTGAAAGCTGTTTAAATACAATTAGATCCTAACATAATTGCAGTAAAATCTGAAGAAGAAACTTGCTGATAAAACAAGAATTCAACCAACCACCACATGCCTAAAGACTAGGAAATCCACAACTGAAAAAAAAATTAAGGTTTCTTCTGCAATTAAAAAAGGAACATATCAGCAGCTTCATCATCATGCCTACTTAACATCCTACATCAGCATCATCAAACTTACAGCTCATGAGACATATTGCAATAGCCTTCTTTCCCAGTATGCCATTTCAACATGGTCACAATCTTGAATCTTATTTTCTTTGATTTGATGCTTTTACAAGGCCAGACCAGTCATGTCATTTGCAGAGCAATTTTATGCTGCTCTTGGTTTTATTCTGATCATTTTGTTCGACTCGCGTGTTAACTTAGAAGAGTCCACCAGCTATCTAGGGACCAGGTTCCTAGAGCTGTGCAACACAAATAAGACAAATAAAGTAAAGACAGAACAAGAGACTAGAGTTTCACGTGGAAAACTTCTTTGCTCAAGGGAAGAAAAAACCACGACCTACCTCGTAGGATTTACCAATCATCTTCACTAAAATTCTGAGCAAATAGTGATTACAGACACAAGCACTTCACGAGATTAAACTCTTAATCGCAGACTTCCTTGAAGCAACTCTACTAACAAGGTACTAATGCAACAACTCTATTACACTTTCACAACCAGCTAACTCTAGCCAGCCAACACAGTTAACTCTAGCTATCACTCAACCAACTCTAGTTGAAAACTCTACACACAAGTTGTTAGAACAATTACAAGAGAAAAATACCTACACAAGCTTCATAATGAAGAGTAGGTGTACATTCAGAATCAATGACACTTGCAAAAACAAAGAGTAAGAAAATATTCAACTTCTTTAAAGCATCCCATCATTTTTGCATTCAGAGATACGAATTTTCACTTTTTCTCCATGGCGACAACAGTGAAAATATGAGAAAAGAGAAACTTCTTTTTCAGATTTCAAAAACTAGGTTTTTGAAAAGATGTCCAAGGAGAATAAATATGAGAGCACATAACCGAAGGTGAAATCCTAGTGGTTAGTACTCTGCCTCTCTGACACGTAGTGGTGCTCTTCTTCCGCACAGCAGCAGTCCCACTCGCAGACAGAAAATAGTACACTTTAACAGCTGTAAATTTTGTCTGCTATCTATCACACACTTCATAAAACATCTGAACCAGGTCCCTGCATGGTTTGTCTATCATCAAAAACAAATGCTCAGACACACTACTACATCGTGCTATATGGAAAGCAAATCTCTCTCTTGGAGATCCACTTCAATTCCTATGCATCTTTCTATGGTTCTCTGTAGGTACAATTAATTTGTTATCTGATTCTCTCCTTTTGTTTTCATGAAGGTATGTACAGATTTTATGGCCGGGGAAGATCATTTTCATTGCAAACGTCTTCCTGATAGCTCTAAAAGAATCAGGTATTAGCATTCCCATAAAGTGAAGTTACGTATAGAAAATTAGTTCTGTTTCTAATAAACGACGCTTGTCATTATGAAACCTGTGATGAAAAGAAGTCACATTGTTAACAACACAGGAATGTTTTTCTTATCTTTTCTTCTCTTCAAATGGAAATCAAAATGAAGAAGGTAGCTAGACTGAGTGCATTTTCATCTTGATATAAGACACAAGTCATATTAGAATGGCCCTTAACAACGGGTGATTTACAAAAATGATCTTCGAAGGTGATTGATTTTGAACTTTTGATCCCGCTTGGTGATTTACTATATTTAAAATATAAATAGTGAAAATGAAATGGAGAGGAATGTTGAAGAATAAAAGGGGCAAGGAAAGGAACACAAGAACGTGATAATGGGCCATTGACTAACCCATACCTACAGGCTACAGGCTACAGGACAAGAAAGTCCAGAACTTAGTCACACGTGCGGCCAGGCCCACATCTCACTGTCGGCCCATTTAATACTTCACATACTGTGCGTACCTTCTCGGATGCAACTCACTGCTCATGCAGTTGTATTTATTTATTTCTTTTCAAATGTATTCCTCCATCCTTATCTATTTTGCTACTTTTATTCTTTTTCTTACAAATTGACCATTCCATTTGCTCCAAATTTATTTGGCACCTGTTGATCATCAATTACTTGTTTTAAGTTAAAGCGTTTGAATAATAATATTTGGTAAAATAAATTGTATTCGTAATGGAAGTTTTTTTTTTTTGGAAGTCTAATTGTGTTTGAAATTTAATTTTATCTGAAAAAAAGTTAAAATTGTGTGAGCGAAAAATAATATTCCTCAATCAAATTATTTTAATTTTAAACTACCTATTTTAAGTTGAAATTAAATTATTAACAACCATTAATTTTCAAATAACATTTCTTATCAGAATAGCTGTGGTAGGTACATTCCAATTTTTTAAATTATTTTAGAATTCGATTCTTTAATTTATTTTCCTTTTCCCCCCCTATACTGGACTTCATATTAGTATATTATTGTTGTGCTTCAATTAGCAAAGATTGGTTGTACAAAGGTAATTATCATACAGGTGAGGTAATGGCTAAGCATGTCAATTTGTACAGAGACACGTAACGTGGTCTTGACTGGTGACACATATTCTTAATTTTAATTAAATAATAAATTATATTTTTAATTTTTAGAAAATTGTAACTGAAAACAAAAACCTATTCCTCATACAGTAGATCCGTCTGTTTTGTTGTTCCTAAATTTCTCTCCAGTTGTTGTACTTTGTGTGCGTGCGTGTTTGTCTTAATGAACTCTCAGCCCCACAAAAAGGCTGCCCATAACTCAATTATGTTAATTGTTGTGGATTTTAGGGAACCCAACATGTAAAAGCTACATCGATTTTTAAAATGTAAAATTCACTCTTCTCTCTATATATATATAGTATAGACGTACGTCTAGTCAAAGGGAAAATGAGGGGAGAACGTACTCAAAGCTACAGCTATTATTTTGCTAAAAATCAGCTGTAGTGGGGACTCAGAATTAATTCATGGCACGCACAAAAAGATGTCAATAATATGTGGATGAAATTGCCCAAAGTTCCATCACTGACAGATATTACATACTCTTTTTCAATTTTTCATCAAGCCTAGTATTTTTTGTGGTCAAGAATAAAAATAAATCATCGAAAATCGAATTATCAATAAAGTTCAAGATTTGTTTTTCGTTATTCTTCACCTGTTACTTTCGTTATCTATTTGTTTAAAGAAAAAAGTTCAGAAAGAAGTTTGGTTTTCCCTTTTTAAAAGTAATGCAATTTGAAGAGAATGAAGGTCTATTTTGAAACAGAAAAATAAGGATTAAAAATATATTTAAAATATTTTAATTTTTCAAATTTTATATCTAAATTTTGTAATAAGCAAGTTTCCAATTTAAATTATAATTGATTATTTATTAAAATATATCTTAATTATTAATTATTCGCTTTTTCTATTTGAAATAACATCATCATGCTAAATTCATTGTTGAAAGAAACTAAGACATGCTAAGCATCAACTTGTCCTCATTCATGCTCTCTGTTCACTAACTTTGAACTTTACACGTTTCTTAAGAAATAATAATTAATATAAATATTTTATTATAATATTTATATTAATTAATATATAATTTTAAGATTTAAAAAATAATATAAGAATTAATTAATTAATATTGAGAATAAAATAGAAAAAGATAATTATCTTTTCTTAATATATTAAAAATGACAGGTAAAAATTATTTTTGAAACATTAGATAAGTAAAAGATAGCGGATGGCGTACCATCTAACTTATGTGATGTAAATTAATTGGACAATTTAAACAAATAAAAAAATATTACAATATGCCAAAACTATTTGTCAAATAAGTAAGATCCAACATAAGTAAAATTGATAATATCATTAAATATTTTTTACATAAAAAAATATATTACTTTTTCTTTAGACTAATTAAAAAGAAAAATATATCATATAAATTTTTAAAAATATATATATTTTAAAAATAGAATGTTATATGAATTTTTTTTTAAAGGTATATCGTTAATTCTTTAATAGTTAGTTCACCTACTTTGATGATATCAAATGCACTCTTATTTTTTCATATACGAGCTAACAATGGATTATATATATAAGGTGTGATTAATTAGCAGGAATATTTGTTAATTAAATTGCAAACAACGGCGGCTAGCAGTTTAATTAGCGTTTTAGTTTTGTCAGTCCACTACATTTGAATATTGCTGTTACCATATACTAATTTGAAAGGGCATGAATACGATGAATTAATCCCATGGTTTTGACTAACTAATTATAACTAACTAACTGTGGGCAACGAAAAAAGAAAAAAAAACTAATTAAGTTCCTTGAATCTGGACACTTGTATTTAGCTTTTTTTTTTTTTTAATCTATTTAATTTTTAATTTTAATTTTTCACATGATATGTTTAAGAGCACAAAATTAAAGAATATTATATATCTTTATTTTAAGATAATTCTATTTAAAAATTTTTTTTACATTCTTAAATTTCGTATCATATAAACAAATTAAAACGCATCAAGTATCTAAATTGATATTGTTTTATATCTAAAAACTAGATAATTCCTAAATATATTTCTATTTTCTTGCTACATGATTGGTTATACACACTAGAAAGTATCATTCAAGTATTGCTACATGATTGGTTATACATTTTTTGCTTTAAAATAAGTGGTGTTTTTAGCTTGGGTATACTTCTTAAGAAAATCATTCAATACTAGAAAGTAAAATATACTTTTACTAACTTACTCTTAATAAATACTTTAAAAAAAATGTAACTCTTTAATATTTTTTTGATTATGTACAATTCTTTTTATTTAAATAAAAATTAAATTAAAAATATTACCTATTTTAAAATAAAATTAAAAAATTAAAATATCACTTATTTTGAATCAATTTGGAGTAAATAACAACGAAAAAGATAATAACATTAGGAGCCATCACATATATTCTCATGTCATATATAGTTGGATGCCAAATAAATTTTAGAATGGTAGGGTCCACTTAGACACGCTTGAGACCCACCTCACATGATTTGACCCAGCACACCCCTTACGTTATCTTCCCATGATCCAACGCTCCAGAATTCACTGGGTCAATTCCCAAATCACATCAAATCTGGAACGTCTATTTTTGTGGACCAGCACCTTAAATACCTCAAGTTGTCGGTGTCTGTTAGGTGTTCCCTCGTCCGACTTCAGTGGACTCAATGCTGTCCCTCATGTCACCGACAAAAACGTAGCACAATCGCGTGTTGTCAGATTTATCTACGCTTCAAGCGCGCGTGTACAACACACGTATCATCTCACTTTCTAATGTTAACTATTGTAAGCTTTGGCTTAAATTTATTTAATTATATATAAATAATAATCTAAAATTTTATAAGCTAATAAAATTAGTCATAACATATCTAAATACCTCAAATCGTATCTGTTGTGTCAGTTAAGTACTCTAACTTATAAAATGATTATCTAGACACTTTTAAAATTTATGTGACACATCAATATCAAATATCTATGAGATACAGTTGGAACTAATTGGAGCGTTTAGTTATCAATTAAAATCAAATCGAGGCGTCTATATGTGGACTTTCAAAATTTTAAGTGCTTAATTACTATTTAGGCCAAATTTGAATATCAATTTATGTGTTACGCCATAATTTTATGGTTAGAATTTAGAATCAATACACAAATCATTCTGGCTCAATCTTTATGTGAGATTATTTAAATGATTACTATGGGTAAGAAAGAACAAAAAAAAAAAGAATTGTGTAACTTCAAACAAATACAGTAAAATTTTTGTGATTAAAAAGGTAATTCATTAGAATTTATTTTATGTGTTTTAGTTTAATTTTTATGGAAGTACACTGTTGTTTTAGTTAAATCTGATGGTATTTAAAAAGAGCAATACAAAAGATTTTCAAAATTAGTGATTTTAAATTAAATTTTTAAAACCATATTATCTTTGTGATTAACATGATAAATAAAATAAAATAAAATAAAAACATAATTCTTCATAACAAGAGCGTGGGTTGAAGGGGCGTGGAGATGTCATTTGCCGTGTAATGAAATTCATGCACAAAAAATAAAAATCGTCCCCGGATGGTCTCCCCCTTTAATCATCCCTATAAAACTCAGAACAGAATTTCCTTCCCTCTTCATCAAACACATCTTTGCAAATCAAACAATCTCTTCATCGGAACTAATTCAGCTTTCATCGGAAAACTCAACCGTCGCCGGAAATCATAAAAATTTGAAGAAACAGGGAAATTTTCAGTGATACTCATCTCAAATCAATCTTAGAAAAGCACACCGTAAACTGTAAATTGGACGAATTGTAATGGAAATGGCTGCAGCAGAACTCAATTTGAAGGCAACAGAGCTGAGATTAGGCTTACCTGGAACAGAGCCATCATCATCTACTACTAGTACTAGTAAAATTAGCAACAAAAGGCCTTCATCTGATATGATCAATAATCATGATGAACCAGCACCAAAGTAAGTACTATATACTTCACAAAAAATTAGCAATCTTTTTTTTTTCTTTTTCTTATTAATTGGCTTTGATTTAATGATGTAAAAAATAATAATTTTTTCTATTTATGACTTATTTCAGAGCACAAGTTGTTGGGTGGCCGCCTGTTGGGTCTTACAGAAAGAACGTTTTACAAGCTAGCTACGTTAAAGTGAGCATGGATGGAGCTGCTTATTTAAGGAAAATTGACCTTAATGTTTACAAGAGTTATCCACAGCTACTCAAGGCTTTAGAGAACATGTTCAAGTGTTCCATTGGTAAGTTAATTTGACAAAATTAGCACAGTAAAATATTACTCGTCTAATTCAATAAGATTTGATATGTTAATATGTCACTGGTTCAAGCCACGGAAATCTAAAGTCAATGAGTCTTATAGTTTGAGCTAAATGATGAAATTAGTTGAACGAACAGAAGTTGTTCTAGATCCGTCTCTGTTTCTAATTAATATGATTGTTCCCATTTGGATCAAAGTTCTCAATTTTATTTTATTTTTTTGTAAAATTCAGGTGTGTACTCAGAAAGAGAAGGATACAATGGATGTAATTATGTACCAACTTATGAAGACAAAGATGGTGATTGGATGCTTGCTGGTGATGTACCATGGGATATGTTCATTAATTCTTGCAGAAGGCTTAGAATCATGAAAGGATCAGAAGCTAAGGGTTTGGCATGTCTATAGCTGTGACGGATTCAGAATCTAGACGTTGAGTTAGAATCCTAAGGCGAAGCTTATTGGGTTCTTCAAGAAACTGGGAAATATACTCAATATCTGCAATCAAATCAAAGTGGATGAGAAAGAGAAAATGCTGAAGATTTATTTCTGTAGTTTCAGTTTTGTATAACAGCCCATGGATGTATAGAGAAAGTATAGAAAAGCTTCATCAACTTTTCTTGTACAGACTTTTTTTCTTCGTTTTGTTTTAATTTGAAGAATTCGCTGTGTATTTTCGAAGAATATATACATATAAATATATGGAGGCAAAGATACAACGTTTAGTGCAATATCAAATGTTATGCTCACTGTTAATTGCTAAATTCAATACAAGACAAGCAGTAAATTTGATTTTTTTTGCTATGTTCTTTTCCGAATAATGAAGAGGAGCTTTGGCGCAATGATAAAAATTGTCAACAGTGTGTTTTCAAGTCGAGGAAACAGTCTTTTGCTAAAATACAAGACAATATCATGTAGAATGGATTCAATGTGATTGATCCTTTAATGGACTTCAAGCATACCAGATATTTTGTGCAGTGAGCTGTCCTTTTGTGTTTTCTAACAACAGCCTGAATTTTGAATCAAAAGGGCAGAAAACATTTTCCAGGAAAGTAGAAGCTCTGCATATGTATTGTAAGAGTCTTGCAAGTTACAACAAAGTTCATGACCTGTGAGGTCTTCTAAATTTATTCTTTTTTCTTGCATACATACATGTACATAGTCTAGCTGGGATCTCTTGAACCTGCAAACCCGCCCTAGATCTGTCCCCGACTTCTTAATGAAAATGAAAAGCCTCCAACTGAAAGCTAGCTACCATTCAATTACTCTGATCTTCGCTGATCTTTCCAATTACTGTACACAGGTAACGACCACCTGGGGCCGTGTTGCATTCTTCCGTAACATCGCCAGTAAACCACAAATATTGCAGCTATCACACAAATGGGAATTGCCCATCTGCAGCAGCAAACAAGTGAAACTTTTAGAATGTCCTCATTCTATATCTATATTTAGCAGTGTTTTGACTAGACAAGAAGGCTAAGAAAAGTATGTCTGAATTTTGTGGCCTTAAACATGTCATGACATTTTTATGGCAACACGATCGTGTCATTAAGGATAGAATGAGAAGTATAAAATTCAAAAGTGTTTCACAAGTTGCTAGAAAAAGTAAGACTTTATGTTTACCTGTCCAGATCAAGAATAGGATTATACACAAGTGTTTCCCAAGTTGCTAGAAAAGAATGCCAGACGGGATTGTAGTAAAGCGACTCAGTGGACCAAAACAACCTCGTATATGTTTCTAAGAAGATAAAAAGTGTCCATGCACCAAGCTCCACCAGAAAGAACTTTATAACAAATCGCCCAAACACCACCATGACAAGTGAGAAAAACACCAGCCAATTAAACAGTCTTTGATTATATTCCTTGATGAACAAAGATTTTGACTTCCCCAACATCTGCATAATTAAAAGATACAGACAAATACACTGTTTAGAGTAGCTTACATTAAACACAACAACTGAGGAGATAGAGTAAAATTTGGAAATAAAAAACACAACTGAAGATAGTAAAATAAAAAACTCCATTAGTGAAGTGATTTTTTGTCAATATTGATGTTTAAAAGAAATGGGTACTTTCTTTTTTTTTTTTAACCACCATGGTGTCCCAGCTAGCTTGTGCGCCCCTCGATTAGTTCGACAGGGTACCTGCTACCTCCCACGGCACCTATCACCTAGTATCTTTTGTCTACACCGGGATTTGAACTTCAGAAAGAAATGGGTATATTTAGTGTGACCATCTACGGTTGTCTTCTGTAAGGCCCAGGATTGCAGTCAATCATCCGCAGAAAAGGTAATTCTCTATAGTTGTTTGAATGAGTTCTGCTACGTAGTTACTACACCTCTAGATTCTCTACATAACTTTCCATCCGTGGTTCACTTTCTGGATTCAGTTGTACATCCTACTTGATTGATTATGTTTCTATATTTTTTCACTCACTGGGCTAAGAAATATCTTCAGGATAAAAAAGCAAGGAAGTTCTAAAAAGTAAGTGCACGAAAACCTTCATCATCCGCTGTTCATAGTTGCTTTTAGAAGGTCCGACGCATTCTCTTCCAAAACTTTGATTGCATAGGAGGAAGCCAGCATTGAATTTTGCCATTGAAGGAAGTCTGAGGGCCTGAAGTTCGTCCATTGTGTCCTCACATCTAGTATACAAAGCCTCACACAGTTTTGAGGATTGATATTCATTTGCCAACATGATATTCTTATACACCTGCAAGTACATGGAATTAAGCAAAATTTGTAGAGATGCATATACCATGCTTCCTACTGTAAATATTAACCTTTTCAATATCCTCTTCCAATTGATCAACTGATTTCCGTGCATGGCGACGACCAAAATGCTGTTCCTCAAAAACTTCCATTGCTGCATCTCTCTGCTCTTCATGAGCTTTCTGCAAAGACTCTCCTTGCATTGGTAAAACCATGTTTGCCATTTGCTTGGTGTACAGTTTTAAACACTGCTCTAGAATACCCTTGTTGAAAACTTCCACAAGGGAGCCTGTAGATGGAATCTCTCCTTTATTCAAGGCGTCAATTATCTAATTCCAATTTACCATTAAATAGAATATTAATCAATCTCATCAGTTCTCCAAAAGCAGTTAAACTAAAACCGGGAAAGTTAACAGATAAGAGACAAACCTGCTCAAGGAACGATACAAACTCCTTCCCGTTGAGAGATTTACCCTGGACAATCTTTGGACGAATGATAGATGCAACAACTTCTTTCAATTGCTCCCTCTTCTTGACATAATCAGGATCCAGTTCAGCATCTTTCATGTCACAAAGCTTCGTACGCTGAAGATGAGGCTGCAGAAGAGCTAAAAGTGTTGATGCATCATTCTGAGTTCTAATTGGAAAATGCTTAACTGAGAAGAAATCAAGTTTGCTACAATATCCTTAGTGTGTGTCTTTACTGTTCCCTAATATAAACGCAACCAGAACCCCTATCGCCAACCCCAATCAAAGAGAAGAGGGGTGGGGGTTAAGTTCTTCATGTTTTTTGACAAACACTAAGTTGTTATCGGAGAGATAAAAGCTGCACCTTGTTCCAAAGTGAAGATACATAACCATAAGAAGAACAATGCTAGATCATAAAAGTGTCTTGTCTTTCTACCACTAAGTAACAAATAACATCAAGAATTAATATACAGCGTTAAAAATAATAGCATATAAACAAAAAGAAAGCTAATCAATAAAGAGACCGGGTTTAAATGTACATGCTCACAATTATAGAGGAATCTTTTCGAGGTCAGAGTATAAGATTTGAGGACCATTTTGTTTTTTGCAGTAACAATGAAGAAGATGATATCTAAGCAAATCCAAGTCAACTATTGTCATTGCAGTAAGTTGTGAATTACAAAATCAAGAAGAAAAGGTTGATGCATAGCAAAGGTAAGTCATACTTGTGGTAAGCTGAAGGCTGTGCTATTGTCACCCATTACAGCTAATGAATCTCGAATCTGATTCACCTGATATAATGAACAGCAACAAGTAAAATATATCTATTTATGCAAGTATCTTAATAATTTGCATAATGCAGCCTACAAAAGTACCTTATCAATATTTTTGTCACCTGCAGAAATAAAAAGAGTAAACCATAATTAACTATTCAATAGATTCTAAAGTTACTCACTACACATGCAAATAAATATAAGCAAACCAACCATCACTATTAGGGACTCGTCGTAGAGCTTCGTTGACCATATCTTGCACAGATTTTCCTTCTGTTAATAATACAAGCTTAGACAGATTCCAAGAGAAGGAATAGAAGACCGACAAAAGGCACCTCAGTGCTAGTCAGGGAAAATGACCATACTGTAACAGATGTACCATGTAACCGGATACAATTATATTAGTACCTAGACATATGTTTAAAGTTTAAGGTAATTTCTGCAATCAGAGGCTATATTCCACAAATACACGATATTCACATTAACTATGCAGTTATGAACATATATTGCATCTTCCTCTCTACTTACGTAGAAAATCACGCTGGATAAGCCATAGGAGTTTTGCTGGTTCGAAAGCAACATCCTGCCCCTACACAATATCCACCCCATAAGCATGTCACTTTCTTGTTAAGGATCTGTTTCTTCCTTTATTTCTTTGTCACTTTTTGCTGAGGTGAAAGATTAATCAAAGATAAATGCTTACCTTCACTCTGAGTTCCAGGGAGAGCGATAAACATGGATGAAACAACAGAGTCAGAAAAGAAAAGAGGCTGTGAAGAACTTAGAAACAAAAAAGTCATGTGCGAAACTAGAAACTTTTGAAACGACTGGTCTGAATTGGACCTTCCATAGAACTCTTCAGCAAGTTCAACAGCAAATGACAGTCGAGATATGTCAGCTTCACGGATCTAAAACATAAAACAAATGCACAAAACACCATTAAGGAAGTCACTCATGCTTGTAGGCCAATATGCGAGTATATAAGCTGCCGCCCATAGAGTCACAACCTGAACCACATTAGGATAAGTTACCAGTGTTCAATAATCTATATATTAGACAAGAATATATCAAGGCCGAACTGCTTAGTTCAATCAATTCTTGTGTCTGGCCACACCACAGATGTGGATTACATGAATCATGAATAGAACATTTTGCACAATAGTAGCAAGTATAATTTTGCATAAGCTAACACACTCTTTATAACAAAGCATTGCATATCTAACTCAACCAATTTATATATTGCTAAATGCAACGGAGCTTGAAGAAGACTCTAGATTACGAGTACTTCTATATATTAACACTCAACAAAAATTACGCGCATTTCTATCACGATCTATTATTCCTTCTTAATCATTGCTCTTGTAAATACCTCACAAGAATTACAATACCACAAGCGGAAACCTGATTCAAGGAACTAGGTCGCCACACAGTGTCTTTAATCACATATAGAATTTTAGAGCCCAACGCACAAGCCGAAACACAATGCATTTAGCTTCTAAAGCATTTAATTTGCCAGTGTATCATGCTTGCACTTAAAATAAAATTTTGGCGGGCAGTGATTTAAACTTTGATATGTTGCATCATTTAAATGAGGCATCCTAGCACAGCTTAGATTTGTACAAGTAACTCAAAGCAACAACTAATCTCTCACCCATTGTTTACTAATATCCTTATTTAATCACTCAACATTCATGGATAACCAACAGCTAATTCTTTTTTTCTGTTGCAATAGAACATGAAACACTAAAAGACATATGTTGTGAATACTAAAAGATAACAGATTTAACATAAACACTTGAAAATAAAGAGAGTAAAAGTCATAAACAGAGAACGAACCGTCTCAGGTAGATTATATATAAGTACGGAACTCAGAACAGTTGCCAGGGAAAAAATCCTGAATGAAAAATTACAAAAATACATGACTAGTCACATATTATTGTGGAAATGTTCTTTATAAAAAAATAAAATTATTGTAGAAATGTTATCTCTCAGGACTTCCATATTACCGGTCATCATATACATTTGATTTTCCAACACTTTCAAAACCTTCAGTGTCAAGGTAGAAAACAGAAGTTTTTACTCCGTTGATGTCTAACTCTATTGGAGTACCCCAAACCCATATCCCTGGAAGAAGAGGGAAACAGATGTTAAATAATGTCTATATATCGTTAACACTGACCGCCCCAGCAAAATCTTGCATACACACCTTTTGTCTTAGTATCACGCATATGCCCAACACCAAAACCTGCAAGTGTAGAGCTCCAAAAATCAATTTCTTATGAAAATGCACGAAAGCCTTGCGCTGGCAATTAACAGCAACCTAACAAGTAAAAGCACTATTGTGAACTTAAATAGCAACTTCTGAGGATTCACCTTCATTACAAGAAAGGGACAGAAGCTGATTAAGAAGGAACGATTTTCCTGAACGATATGGACCAATCACCTGGTCAAATTCGAGCAACAATATTATAATAGAAAAAGAGATAGTTGAAACAGGAAATTTAGATAACAAGTATTGCTGTTTAACGAAATGCATCAGCATAAACATATTGAGCCAGTGCCAAACTTATTTAATAACTCAAATCACCAAATAATATCAAGGAGGCTCAAATTTTGAAGATCTTTTTGTCACATAGTAATTTTATTTCAGTAAAAAATCTGCAGGTCGAAATACTACAGATTAATGCAAGACCTACAGCAACAGCTGCAATGGGTGTTGTTATCCTCTCTATTGCCTCTAGTCCTTCTCTTGCAAGGCGAAGTTTTGTGTGACTAGGATCAGGCTCTACAATAGGAAACCTGTCAAATAGAATGATGATAACAATGCCTAGAAACATCAGAAAGTCATGAAGCAACAATACAAAGATAGCAAAAGCAACTCTATACATACAAAATAAGAAAAAACTGAAACACAACAGACAAGTGAAGTTTGATAAGACAACATCGACAGTTCTTCCAAAACAAAAAATATAATAATCTAATTTACCAAATAAATGGAATAAGCTACTAAACTTTGAAGCATTCAATGCTCAACAACCATTACTGGTCCATAATACAGAGCTTCTTTTTTCTTGAAATGGATAATACAGAGCTTTTCAATAGTAAAACTAGTTTTTTTAGGGATAAATTTCAATAATAGAACTTCTAGTTGAACTATTATGAAATCACAAAAATCAATACACTTTATTTAGTTGAAATGTTGGTAATGGGAGTAGAAGGAAAACTGAAGTGTACGTACAAATGTCATGGAATGAACCAGATATGGGGGTTACTCAACCTTAGTTGGGACTTATGCTTAAACATTTTATGGAGTGGTCAGCTAGATAAGAAAACTCTAACAGTGGCTAAGTAGTTATGGTATTGGCCAAAAACCTGCAACGTAAAATACAAAGACAATGAATAACCCATCTTCCCCATAGCATGCTCAAAACTTTACTGTGTGGGTGTGGGACTAATAAAAAACAAGAACTCCTCCAAGTTTACCAGGAGGACTCTATTCCATACTCCCCCGAAAGTTGTCCTCCTGCAACCAACATTTACTATCTCTACAGCACACAATGAACAAAAGAATCGCCACGGACCAATACACACTCTCCTTCTCTATCAGATGCTGATATATTTAGTTGATAACACCAAATAGACTTGACTTTAGGTTCTGTTAAGGTCCAGTATAGTAACAATGCACCCCTTTGCTAAAATTTGACAGCAATGCCATTTAGTCTTGATTCAGGCGGAGATTTATAATCTCTTAATCATTAGCAGTCAATTTAAACTTGACAGTTGACACCAACTCACCAAGCACGGGATATTTGCAATACTCATGAATCAAAAAGAGCATCAGGCCAAACTTCATAACGTAAAGAGAACACACTAACGCACTTCAAGATCATAAGGAACAGAATAAATCAAAGTCAAAGAACTAAACTTTAATTAAATGCATGCACAAAAGGGTATGTACAAAATTCAGTAAAAATGCTTACGCTTGATGAGAATCATCAAAGGAAAAGGACCCAGATGCCAGAACACAGAAACTGAAGGAGAAAGCATTTATTAGATAAAAAAGGTTCATTTTTGAACTGGGTACGACTTGTTATCTTGCAAATGCCGTAGAGTTACAAGGTGGGGTTCAGGTAAAAAAGAGCAATTTAAGGACAAAATGAAGAAAAAAGAACAACTTTTTAAAAAATGTTGGAGATAAGGAAGCGTGGGATCATAGGAAAAACAAGAAGCCATGTCCGAGGGTGCAGGTTAAGAATCTTGCCGCCCAAATAAGGATGTAAGAGAGAATGAAATTTAGGATTTTGGATGACTTTGCTTCTAAGTTGGGACCAAGGATACTATTGTTGATGTGCAGCAGACAATATATTTTATGTAATTATATAAGAAAATTGTCGTATCTTTTGATAATATTTGTGCAGTAACTAAGAAGTTAACTAAGAAGCGGTGATTAATTAATCATTCATCATATTATTTGTGCAGCAACTAAGAGGTTATTTGGAGTTGTGATTAATCGTTCATCGTATTATTTATCTCCTTTATATTTTAATCATTTTCAATTCGTATAAATTTATATTTTTAAAAATTGAAAAATGAGTTATATTAATTTTTACTTATATTTAAAATAAATGAATTAAATATGAATTTGTCATGAACGAATTAAGTGAATGTGAGTGAAAATTGGCACCATTAGTCCCCAACCAAACGATTGAATTAGTGCACGAACCACATTCAATATTCGAACGAAGTACAGGATCTAACATACAACAATAATAACAATACAGTCAATGTAAATTAAAAAAAAAAAAGAAAAACTTAAATAATCACTCTCATCATAAAATAATCATTAAATATATATATTAATTAACAGATATAAATATTTTTGGCCGAACGATTAAATGTGTAAGTTCCCAAAGTAGAGACACATTCAACTGTTTTTAGTCTTGGAGAAAAGATATGGGCTTCTCGGCGCTCCACTTAAAAGTCAAATGGGCTTCAAATTTTGTGGATCTTAAGCTCAGTTGTTGGGCTAACACCAATAATATGGTGATTATATCCTTCTTTCTTTTTTTCTTGAAAAGAGATATTTTTCAAATTTTGAAAAGAAATTAAAAACTTTTTTTTCTAACGATCGAAGTAATGTTATTTTCATGTGGAAAAAAAAAATTTAAGCCAAAATTTAAAATTTTCCAGCTGAAAGAGTTCTAATAGTATATCCATTTTATTTACTTTTTTTTAAGAAAAAATGACTTTTCGTTTCATTCGTGTATGTATGTCTTTATTTTTGGGTTAAAAAAAATTGATTGAGAACCATATTAATGGTCAAAAAAGAAATTCTTTTTTTTTTTTGAAAAAATAAATAAATCGTGTGTGTTAGTCTGCTCAATCTGTTCAATTGAGGGTCATTCGTCAAGGTCTAGGAATTCGCTGGACATATCTGGGGAATAAATCAGGTAGGAGTGCATATCTCTAAGCCAATTAGTCCAATGATAATTAAGAGAAGGAAAAGTCTAATAAATTAAATGTGAACAGAATAAAATGTGTCGAATTTAATGATAGGTAGGTTGCTTTTGTCTAATGTTAGACGTGTTTAATGTTTTATACAATTATTAATATCAGAGCCACTTGTCCAACCCCACCCTTTCAAAATAATGCTATTTTTAGTTTGACCATATTTGTTAAGAAATTATTTATTTTTAAAATATAAAATATATTTTTATTAATTTATTTTTAATAAATATTTTTCTAAAAAGATTTAGTAATTTCTAAATATATAAAATGAATTATTTAAATAAAACAAAAATTAAAAAATTATTCATATTTTTTTAATTATATAAAATATTATTTATTTTAAAATAAATTATAAATATAAAAAATATCATCTATTTTAAAATGGAAGAAGTTATTGGGTTGCTTCATCTACCCAACTACTAGGGTATATAAAAGATAATAATATTGAGATATTTTATTTTGTATTTAATAATAAAAGTTATTAGTTTTATTATTATTTTAACGTAAAATAATAGAACAAATTATTGCATATAAAACGTGGAATAAATGTATCCTTAACATATATTAGTCTTGGTGACTCCACTCATTTGCCAGAGGCTTTGCTCACAAATCCCCCAAAATTTATGTTTGGAGACTTCATTAAAAGAAGCCCAAAATGTCGTGTTTGGAGCATTGGATATACTCTTTGAAAAGACCAAAATTGATCCAAAAGATATAGGGATCCTAATTGTGAATTGTTCTGTTTTTGATCCAGTTCCTTCTCTCTCTTGTATGATAATGAATCATTATAAGATGAATGAGAATGTTTTAAGCTACAATCTTAGTGGAATGGGTTGCACTGCTGGATTATTGGCCGTTCGTCTTGCAAATCAATTGCTTCAGGTAAGATTTTGAAGTTTAAGTTACTAAATTTTGTCGAACCTATAGCTAGTGTCAGCTAGCACATGATAACTCTGTCACTAAACACAAGGCAATCTAATATTTAACTTAACTTAATGAGTTCTTTAAAAACATATAGGCTAAATGCATACTCCTAATATCTATAGGGTACTACATTGTTTTTTCATTTTAAATCTTTAATTTACGTAGAAAATATTGAGTTCAGTTGAAATCAGTCTCAAGAAGGTTTTAATATTGAGTTCAGTTAAAATCAGTCTCAAGAAGTTTTTTTGTATTGTAGATTAAAGGGAGAGCTACTTAGTAGCTTACGAGCCCATGTAAATTTAGTAATTTTTCTTGTCGATTTATTAATAGTGTATATTAACTCAAAGGCGCCCGAAGCATGGTAGAAATCTTTAGTTGAAGCATTCTTTTTTGGGCTTTTCATCTGGTGTATGTTATACGTATTTTTGGAGCTTAATAAAATTTGAATTCGCATCCAGAAGTCTCATATCGAAGGTAAAGTGTTTCCTAACAAAGACGACTCCAAATACGATAGGATTTAAATCTAAAACTTCTGATTAAGTATAAAGAAATACTTATTACTCCATCTCAATCCTTGTTGGTTAGAGAGCTGAAGCATTAATTGCAGTGCTGAATACTCCATTGTATAAGAAAGACATGCTCTTGATAGTCAAAAAATGCGACACCTTATTTATTTCCACATGCCTTCAACAAGTTGTCACATAGTATGGTCCTTTTTCTGAATAATTTCTGAAAAGGGCAAACCTATCGATCTCGTAATTAGAAAAAAAATTATGCTTATATGGATTTGTTATATTAACATGTAATTATCTAGTAAATAACTATATGGTTATATAAATATGTTTTACATCATTAGTGAAAAGAATCTAACTCTTCTCATATCGATATTATATTTGTGCAACAGGTGCACGAGGGCACATATGCTCTAATTTTGAGTACAGAGAACACTACACACTGTTGCTACTTCGGCAACGATCATTCCAAGTTAATACCAAATTGCACGCTTCGAGTAGGGGGAGCCGCGATCCTACTATCTAATCATCCATCAGATAGAAATTTGTGCAAATACGAGCTCCTCCATGATGTTCATACTCACGCAACAGGTAGTTCAGATCGTTCATACATATCAATTTTCTTAGAAGAAGACTATGATGACCATGTTGGAGTTTCCATAACTAAAGATCTCTTAATTGCAGCAACTAATGGCCATAGAAACCAACCTCACTTCACTAGGTCCCTTAATACTTCCCTTGTCCAAAAAACTTCTCTTCTTGAAAAATGTTTTCACCAGACGAATTTTCAGAGGTTCAAAATATTAAGAAATACGTACCAATTTTTGCGAAAATTGATCATTTTTTGCCACATGTGGGAGGATTATCGGTACTCAATCAATTGCAGAGAAATTTGAGATTTAGTAATTTGGCTATGGAAGCTTCGAAAATTACATTGAAAAGATTTGGGAATACTTCTAGTAGCTCGATTTGGTATGTATTGGCTTATTCAGAGGCTAAGGGAAGAATCAAGAAAGGGGATAAAATTTGGCAAATGGCTTTCTGGTCGGGTTTTAAATGTAGCAGTATGATTTGGCGGACCATAAGGAATGTTGATGGCAATGGCATGAAAAATCCATGGAATGAAGAGAGTGGTGCACTAGTTGATCTCAATTTGGATACTGTTGCGATACCCCATGACTATTTTGAACCGCCTAAATCAACTTGATTTATATATTTATTTTTTTAATTTATCTGTCTAGTATTTGTTATCCGCATTGAAGTTTTGATATATTTAAATTTGAGCCCTCAAAATTGTATATGGTGAATATTATTGTAGATTGGTATGATTAAAACATACATTTATACGATTAGCATGTTTGAAACCTTATCATTAGTAAGAGTCGCTATCCTTTCCGTAAGAAAATAAGTCATTCAAGAGTGTAATTCTTCATAAATATTATTAACACCTAATTATACGCAAAACAATTACTTATATTCAACTAGTTACCTTTGTTTATTTATCAATACATATAATTCAATTAGTAATATTTGACCATTGACAATTTATTGAGCACTCTTCTAGCCAAATTCAGAAGAACTACGTGGAGGGGCTATTGAACAACTCGAAAAAGCTTGTTCTCGCTTACGGAAAGTAGAAACCGAAGCTGAGCAGTTTTGAGTGAATGGATACTCCGAGATAGAACGAGAAAAATTGAATTTGATTCATTCAACTTATAAGACTTTGGAACAATTAGAAAATTACAAAAACGAAACGATTCAGTTTGAACAGCAAAGGGCGATTAATCAAGTCCGACAACGGATTTTCCAACAAGCCTTAACATGCATAGACAAATTCTCAAGTTGAATGTTTAAATGATCACTTAATTTGTAATAATTGATCATCATAGTTATTTATCTAAATTTGTTTAACTTTGTTTAATTTGTTTCATAATCATTTTAATTTAAAATATAATTTTCAATAACGTGATAACTATAAAAGAAAAATTAAAATAAAGTTAATACTTTAATTTATTTAGGACCCAACCAACTCTAAATTCGTCATAATTAACGACTTCACCTACCTCACTTTAGTAGTGCACCACCATATATTATGCTTTCTATATGTTTAGACGAGATACTTTTAGAAAATATTCATGTATATAATTTTGTAAAATATTATATATACAGAGATAGTATAATTTATATATATATATATATATATATATGTATATGTATGTTTGTATATATGTATATGTAATAGTTTGAACAGAAAGAAGTAATTATTCTTGTCAGAAATTTGGTAAGAATCTATTATTATCTATTTATGTTTATTCTCTTCTTATAACTCATTATCTATTATTAATTATCTAGAAGTAATTATTCTATTATTATCTATTGTTAAACGCCCTTTTACACGGACCATGGCTAGAACGAGTTAGCATTGTTAATGTTGCTATGAATTCACAGGCTAACACATTGATGAATGATGTTGGCCTCTTGGATAATGCACAAGAGGTAATTGATGGTAAGGGCCAAATATTTTCATTAACGGAGGATAAGTTGTCTCTCTGTGAGCTTGTGATTATGAAGACTGTGGGAATTGCTATTCTTGTGAGTATGAATCTGAAAAATATATACGAATGAACCCAATTCACAGACCAGTAAAAACTAGTTATACTTAATTCACAAATCAAACAAGCAGAGGCCGGCCATCTTGAACTACGGTTTCGACCCAACTGATCAAGTTGGGTATCAGAGAAGCATAATGAATTTAAGTGATGGCAATTGACACCACGTTCAGGTTAACTAATCTAATATGAATTTTCCCTGTAACAACAACTAAATGGACATTGGAAGTAAAACTTAGATTTTTTTGCTCAATGGTGCAAATAATTCTTCGACTTCTCACTTACATTTTCCCAAACATTGGGTTTTGTTAGAAATGTATATTTTTTAGAGAGTTAACCTTCTTCCAATACCATTTTGAGTCTAATGGAAGTTTATGATCCCATATATTCCGGCTACTCTTCATATATATTCCATGTACCCATTTCACCCAAAGAATATCTGTTTTCATAGCCAATTGCCATAACAGTTTGCCAACAAAAGCCTTGTTCCATAGCTTGCTTCCCTTGATATTCAGTCCTCCAATTTTCTTTGAAAAGCAGATATTGACCCAAGAAACCAGTGGTATTTTCCTAGCTTCCTCCTTGCTGCCCCATAGGTAGTCCCTACACTTCTTATTAATCTCTTTCAACACACTTTGAGGCAATATATAATACCGATCCCCAAAAATTATACATAGAGAATAACACTGCATTGATGATTTGCAGCCTCCCTGCATATGAGAGTTGCTTAGAGTAAGCTGTAGTTATTCTACAGGTGATCTTCTCTATGAGTTGCTAACATTCCATTTTATTCCACCTCTTGGAGGAAAGAGGCATCCCAAATATTGTTGGTACATATAAAATAGTGGTGCTTTTTTTAACAAAATATAAACTTATGAGTTAAATTTTATATTTAAAATAGTTGATTTAATGATTTGGAATTCCAAATCAAGATTTTTTTGAGAATTTGACCATGAGATGAAATTACATGTCCAAACGCCTACAAGGAATCCCGTCGCTGAGATGTCCAGTAGATTCCTAGACTTGACGAATGGCCGACCACCTTTTACGTTAGAAGAGCAAAAGGCCCAAGATATCGCTGGATGAACCAATATGAATGAGTGTAAGCTTCATTGTGCGAACACCGATTGTTTGCCGATCACACTAGGTGCTACCTTGATAGCAAGAGAGGCCAGATGGTGACAATTGAGAGGTTGTCATTGAGCATTCCTAGTCACACTAAAAACATGCTGAAGCTTTCTATCTCACCAAGCTCCAAACTTGTAATTTTTCTTTGAGTGTGAGTTCAATTGAATGAATCTGTCAAGTCTAGGAAAACATACGCAGCTAAAGCAATAAATCAAACAATTAAGGTGCATTACAGATCCATAGAAATAGAAAAAACAAAAAGGTTCTCACTGTTGGAGGTGTGTGAAGCCCAAATACAAGAAGTGGCCCAGTCAGGACCCGGCCCAGTCAAGAGGGTGCTAGATTTTTGAGCACCGACTAAATCTTTCACTCTCTTCAATCGCCTCATCTGCTAAAACTAGGGTTTCTCTCCTTTTCTTTTGATCACGATCTGGTAATTTGATGTGCTAACGTTCTTCCTTTCCAAATATTTGATTTTATCAGGTTTATTGCATCTGGGGGCAAGATTTGACAGAAAATCACCTGTTTTTCGATTTTTGCTTTTTTATTTAGTGTTTAAGATGATGCTAAAGACAGATCTACGAATTTAAGTCGTTCTGTGTAGATTACTACTGCATTCATAACTTGTTTATGGCAATATTTGCAAAATAAGTATAAATTTTCCCTTCGATTTAGCTGAATTCGTAATTAAGATTTGGAAAATTAACATCGTTTTCGATGGTTTAGACCGTTTACAATTTCAGCTTTTTTGGTAACCATAGTGTTTGGAAGCAGAAAAAAAAAGCGACACATGTAATTTCCCTTGTGAGATCGAAAGCAAAATTAAAGAACTGATTCTTCGCCTTTCCTGTGTTTGTTACTAGCCGGTGTAGTTTTGAAGTAAGAAAAAATGGCAGGAAAGGGTGGGAAAGGGCTTATGGCGGGGATGACAACAGCTGCAGCGGCTGCCAACCAGGACAAAGACAAGAAAAACTCGATCTCTCGTTCATCTCGTGCGGACCTGCAGGTAATGCAAAGTTTAGATCTTAATTAAGAGCAGATCTTGCCTAATTTTTGTTGAATCTGAAATGACAGTTGAAATTGTTTGACTATTTGATATACCCAAAATCGGATTACAGAAGGTGATTATATGGTTCCAAGCAAGGAAGTTTAAGATTGCTTTATGTGTTTCATACTTAGCTGCTTGCTCTATTCCATGGTGTGTGTTTCATTTTACCGCAAAAGCTAGGAAGTTCTCTGTTCAGAATCTGCTATATTTATGAATAAATTTCTTGCTTCTGGTATGCAATTGTTTTCTTCATCTTCCGTTTGACTGAAGTCTACTTTCAAAGAATTTGGGATGCAGTGTGTAAAAGAGGCTGGATAATGCGTTTGTTAGATGTTCTAGAGTTTTTGAGTTTGCGAATTATATTTGATTTTCATGCTAAAGTGTTTGTTTGAACTAAATCTGTAAATTCTTTTCAAGATGTCCAAACTCAAATCTTTCAAAGTATTTAAACTATTTCAACTTTTGAAAGCTTTGAAAAGCAAAGATTGGAAATCTTGTAAAGATCTAGTTGAAAACACACGAATTTAAGTGATGGCAATTGACACCACGTTTAGGTTAACTAATCTAATATGAATTTTCCCCGTAACAACAACTAAATGGACATTGGAAGTAAAACCTAGATTTTTCAGCTCAATGGTGCAAATAATTCTTTGACTTCTCACTTACATTTTCCCAAACATTGGGTTTTGTTAGAAATGTATGTAAAGGAATTTAAAGATTGGTAATGGAATACCAATAGAACTGAAAGTGCAACAGCAAAAGAGGTCAAAAGTTGATACAAATGCCATGACATTTAGAAGAGCAAAATTGACAAGAAACAAAAATTTAAATAAAAAAGATTGCGTACTTATTATTTCTGAACACCATCAAGTTCATAGCTTGATTCAAATGAGACGGTGTCAGACACAGACAATTTTAGGGCAAACATCTTTGTGAAACTCTGTGTAATTCTTGTAGAGCAAGAAGGGAGAAATACTATTCCATTTAGACCCATAAAATAATATGTAAAAATTTACCTTTTTCTTTTGCTTCTGAGGCATAATGTTGGCACGAACAGCCTTAGCAGCAGAAATAGTATCACTTTGGATCTGCATCAGTGTTCCTTTCTTCTTTTGAATATTTAATTTATTGTAAAATAATATATATTATTTACAAATAATAAGTAAAAAAATATTATAAAATTATTGTATAATTGAATTCTTTTTAAAGAAAAATTGGAAGTGTAAATGTACACCGAATTAAAAAAAAGATCAATAATGGTTAAATATATAACAGTCATATTATCCCAAACAATATAAAAATACATTAAATAAAAAAAGTAATAACTAATTATATTTACACGTAATAAAATACATTTTTTTTTAAAAAGTATCAAATTTAAAAAGTTTTTAAAAGTAAATAGGGGTAAATGTGTAATTTTATTATTTTAATCATGTATAACTAATACCCACACAACTTATTCCACCTTCTACCCCACATAAAATTATACGTAGATTTCCTCATAAGTAATATAAGTTTTAATTATGCAGAATTACTAAAAATACAACCAAACATTGTATAGCATTAATACATGAATAACTTTTATACAACGTTGAAAACTAACCAACCAAACATTGTATAAAATTAATACATGAATAACTTTTATCCTATTTAGTAACCAAACATGATATAAAATTAATACATGAATAACTTAGTCATTAAATTGAGTCTTATCCCGTAACCATCGCATATCATTCTTATTTATATCCCAGAACCACCGTAACCTTAGGAATTTTCGCTGCAGCGAGACCATTGTGACTGTTGGAGTCATGCCGTAACGGACCGGGAGAGTAATTGTTGGATCCACCATAGCGAGTCTTGATTGTCGTTGTGCATCTGCTGCAGCCGAAAAGTGACTGGTGCAGCAGACGACGAGAATCAAAAAGTGGGTTTTAAGTGAGATTTCAGGGGTTATACCCTATTATTTCTAAAAAAACAGAACTCCAAAACTAGAGGCTGTCTTCCCAAGAGTTGAGTGATTTCCCTTTCCAAGGTAAGGGTTTGCTTTGATTTTTTTATTATTTTGATTCCCTCGCCCCGTAGAATCAAGGGAGGAACCTCTAATGGTTATTTTGGGCTAGCAAGAGAACTTTAGGTTGGTAGAACTAGGACTGAATCATGGGAACTAATGGGAGTTGACTTTAAGTGTAAAAAGAGAGTAATGACCATTCCCCAATGTGCAGTTCTTATAGAATGTAGTTCAAGTGGAAATTAAAACCTAAAATTAGGTGGAAGGGAGACTTTAACCTTAAATTTCCTTAAAGAGGGTTTGAGGGAGTAAGGATTAAGAATCGAGCAATGGGAAATGAGGTGGTTGTGATAATGGGTAGATTGGGAGGGTTTTGAATCCCTGAAACCCTTGTTTTAATAGTAGAATATTGAAATGGTGTTCCTTTCTTGTCCTTAGACTTTGAGCGTTTTGAGGCATTGAGGAAAGGTAAGAATCCAGTGGAGTGATTGTCGTTAAAATCCTCCACATTGAGGTAGGTTATTGTCACGCCCCGCCTTGGGAGGCATGACGGGCACCTGGTGCCCTACTAAGATCTGGACTGCTGGACTACTGAGTCTAAGCACTTCTGGTACCAGGCTGGCTCTACCTCTGGATTCATGGAACCAACGGGCTATATAATGACTGTAAATACTGCCTCCGGCCGACTAGGACTATAGGCACCTGTAAGACAACAACAGCTAACCAGAATAACAGTAGTTTAAAGGAACCTATGTGGGCCGACAAGGCCACCATGCCGACTAGTTTCAATGAAACGCTGAATCAAATGCTAAACTACTCTGTGACCGGCAAGGTCACCATCTATTAACTGAATAAGGCCCCACACGGCCATCATAAACAACTAAAACATACACACGGCCTCACACGAGCGGTACAACTAACAACAGGGAATATACAATCTACAAGCCTCTAAGAATACCGATTAGATGGTCGGGATAGGGCTCCGACTTACCCATACTGTACAACAAAAGAAAAGAAATAAATCTCTAGCTGTCTAGCTTCGGGCGACAGGAGCTGATAACTCTGTGGGCTGGCTGGAATTACGAGGGATCGGCTCCTCGTCGATGAGTACCTGCAGGCAAGTAATGCAGCGCCCCCAAACGGGCGTCAGTACCACTGGTACCGAGTATGCAAAGCAAAACTGAACATAACTGAAGACAAAACAGTAAACTGGTAGTTACTGAAATGACAGAGGATAGCTAAAACTGTCTGGAATAGCAGAATCTATACCGAGCTTAACTGTACTGGAGAGAAGATAAGAATCATACCTGTCGATGCGGCGTCCTGCTATCTATCAATTTAATAAGTGACATATGTATATATTTAATAAGTAACATATATACACACACACACACACACACACACACACACATATATATAGCATACAATAGCATACAAGAACCTATACCAGCCCCCATAAGTCGAAAGGTGCCAATCAACATACAATCTATATACCCCTACCTGGGCCAAACCATCCAAAAATAAATTCACTCCACTCACCTACTAACTACGAGCATCCTGTCGGCCCCCTGGGTATGCAGCTTGGGCTCTCTGGGCCCCTGACTATAACTGTATCCGAGTCCGGAGGACTCCTGTAACTGTAATCTGAGATCTGTATCTGTAATCTGTAATCTGTGCCCTGGGCGCAAGTGCTCGACAGGGTATGCTATAATGCTGATCAGCCTGCTATGGGGAATGCTGCATCCCATCTTCGTCCTATTGCGGACGGCATGCCACTCCTTAGGGTGACGTATCCTCACCCTTTGGTGGGCGAGTCGACACAACTATTAACCCTGGGGCGGCAAGGAAGCTCTAAGGTGCGCACATAACACAATCAGGTCTCAACAAACAACAATAATCACATATAACATGTATAATAAATCGGATAGTACTGTTCATGTTTTGATATTCTATTCTGATTCTCTGACGGAATTAAACTGAATCTGGTACTGAGTCTGAACTAATATCTCGCGGTTTAATACTGATTTACTGACTTTTATTCTGAATATGGCATAATAATACAAACATACTTAATACTCGGCTTCTGGAACTTCCTTCTAGAATTTATTCTAGTTTACTATACTAGAATTACTAACTTGCCGAAGAAATTGGCTTTACATACCTCAGTTGCCGACTTTCTGACTAACTGACGTAGCTCGGCCAATATCCAGCTATTTCTTCCAACTGCATTCATATTTATAGCAAATAGAACTAAATCCATCAATATTCCGGAAGAAAACACTACTTTGAATATATATATTGCCCAAACTTTGACTTATCAAAAAACAGCCGAAAACTCGCTATTTCTCGGAAGTCCAGAAGAGAGAAATACTCACTTTAATGCTGGGAGTGTATTAACACTAGTTTGGAGTAATTCCACTTACTTTGACTCGGCGGGTTGCCGCTTCGCCGGACGATTCTTACGAAACTAACTCCGTAGGAATGCTCTTTGCAGCTTTATACTTCGGTACCCGAAGTTAATTTGAGTTTGGACCGCGTTTGACGGCGTAATAGGAAGGGATTTTATGAAAACCCTTCGTCTCCCCTGTTTTTGTTCGTTCTCTGGAAATGAAAAATGGAAAGTGACAAAAAAAAACCGAAGTGGGGCTTTATATACTTGGACCTGACCCCCCCCCCTTGTGGCACGCTGGCCATCGCGAAGGGGAAGCCTCTGTGACATGCTGCCTGTCGCGGAGGGGCTTTGGCCGACTTCCTCTTTAAGTTACATTTGTGGAATGCGATTTATAAGTCGCATTTGCCTTGCGATGCTCCGACTTGATACTTATCCGGTCTTCCCCGGGCCTTTTCCTAGCATGTATGGCATTCTAAAGCTCTTAACCAACATGCAAATAGGCCATCTAAATACAAGAATTTACGGGGTGTAACAGTTATGGTTTAAAGGAGTTAGATTTTAATAATGATATGCATGGATGTAGAACTATAATGTATATTTTGTCTTTGGAACTCAAGTGCTTTAATATTCTTTGTTGGATTTTCTGAGTTTGTGACTCTAATATGGTGTGGTTATTTATGTAATATGGAATGAAGTGTATATGTATGCACGTCTTTTTACTGCTAAGAATGACTGAACCCTTAAAAAGGGTCAAGTTAATGGGGGTAGGACGAGAACTCCTAAAAGCCATAACAACGGCCTAATGTCAATGTATAAACTATTTGTATGAAGGTGGATAATATAAAATCTTGAGCTGAGTAGCTCATACCCGAGTTGAGAATCCGGACGAGCAGAACTGACTGAGTGACTCATGTTCTAGGGGAGCATCCGCGATGAGCATATGAGTGGGAGCAGGTATCACGTCGGTATAGTACATGGATTTCTAGAGTCCCCCACAGGTCATGACTAGAAGGATAGAAATATGACCCTCTGATATGTGTGTACATTGATGTCCAGTGACCGAGTGTCGATGGTATCTTGATGGAGGCATGTGCCTAGCATGTCACCATTTATTGTGTTATTGATGCATGGTAAAAATTAGGAGACTCTGACGTACTATGTGTATTTAATTGAAATGAACTTGTGATCATGTGCTTGTTGTGTGAATTGTTGAGGCTTGCAATACTTGGTGGATGGAATATTTGAAAGGAATTTAATGATTGGGTTGTGCGATCTTTGAAAATGACTCATTATATACCCTATGTGATTACGTAGTATCTACCATTTATTGATGACTGTGGTATATGTGGAGATCTTTAATGATGTATTGGTTGTGAAGAGTTAGTGAAATATGCAAGGCGCAGCTAAGTCGAGTAACTTACATTAAGGGTAATATAAAATAGTCAATTATTCATGTATTGTAATTTCTACATAACTAATACCCACATAACTAATACTTGCATAAATAATATCTACATAACTAAATACATGAATAACTAAAACCTGCATAAAATGATACATAAATTATCTCATAATTAATTCATGTATTACTAATACCTACATAACTCTAACCAGTAACTGAGATCCATGATTTTCTTTGGTGTATTTAGGGGTGTGAATTCAAATGGAGAATAAATTATTTTTGATCTGATCTATATATCGGGTATATTGTGATTTAAAATATTTCTTATCTATAGAGTATATATATATATATATTTAACCTTTTCCATGAAAAATAAAATAAACAAAACAAATCTAAGAGGGATTTAGGTGTAATTTCCTATTTAGAACGGAGAGGCAACTCGTCTTCTCCAAACAAGAATAAAGAATTTACAGAGTTTTCTCTCCATCAATGTGCATTTCATGATTTTGGTGTCTCTGCTGCATTCACTTATCAATAAAAACCCTAGTCATGGCAGTAAGTTCCTTGCTGATCCCACTCTCCGATTCCACATTTTTATCGCCCATCAAATATCAAAAAAGCCGATCACAAATTTACCTAGATTTCATTTTTCCTAATCTAAATTTGCTTCTCTTTTTCTGGTTTTGTAATGATGCAGGATTCGTCGGGGACGACACTAATGGATCTGATAACATCAGACCCATCATCCACCTCGACTTCATCACAGTCGATGCCTGC
The DNA here is from genome assembly GCA_035772735.1 of Datura wrightii. Lineage (NCBI taxonomy): Eukaryota > Viridiplantae > Streptophyta > Magnoliopsida > Solanales > Solanaceae > Datura > Datura wrightii. The sequence goes on from JASDFA010000011.1 coordinate 5,131,415, forward strand.
TGCACCACCAGCACTGCCTCCACAGACGACGCCAACGGCTTCCGCATCCACAGATCGGAAGAAGAAAGGAACACTGATGCAGATCCAAAGTGATACTATTTCTGCTGCTAAGGCTGTTCGTGCCAACATTATGCCTCAGAAGCAAAAGAAAAAGGTAAATTTTTACATATATTTTATGGGTCTAAATGGAATAGTATTTCTCCCTTCTTGCTCTACAAGAATCACACAGAGTTTCACAAAGATGTTTGCCCTAAAATTGTCTGTGTCTGACACCGTCTCATTTGAATCAAGCTATGAACTTGATGGTGTTCAAAGATAATAGGGTACGCCAGTCTTTTTAATTTAAATTTTTGTTTCTTGTCAATTTTGCTCTTTTAAATGTCATGGCATTTGTATCAACTTTTGACCTCTTTTGCTGTTGCACTTTCAGTTCTATTGGTATCCCATTACCAATCTTTAAATTCCTTTATATACATTTCTAACAAAACCCAATGTTTGGGAAAATGTAAGTGAGAAGTCAAAGAATTATTTGCACCATTGAGCTGAAAAATCTAGGATTTACTTCCAATGTCCATTTAGTTGTTGTTACGGGGAAAATTCATATTAGATTAGTTAACCTGAACGTGGTGTCAATTGCCATCACTTAAATTCATTATGCTTCTCTGATACCCAACTTGATCAGTTGGGTCGAAACCGTAGTTCAAGATGGCCGGAGGCTTGATTGATTTGTGAATTAAGTATAACTTGTTTTTATTGGCCTGTGAATTGGGTTCGTTCGTATGTGTTTTTCATATTCATGCTCCCAAGAATAGCAATTCCCACAGTCTTCATAGTCACAAGCTCACAGAGAGACAACTTATCCTCCGTTAATGAAAATATTTGGCCCTTACCATCAATTACCTCTTGTGCATTACCTAAGAGGCCAACATCATTCATCAATGTGTTAGCCTGTGAATTCATAGCAACATTAACAATGCTAACTCCTTTTACCCATGGTCTGTGTAAAAGGGCATTTAACAATAATGAGTTATAAGAAGAGGATAAGCATGGATTATCACCCAATGTAATGCATACATAAGCAAACATTATCAGATAACTTATCAAAATGATAACGGTATCTACAGCGCCCCTTTCTGTCCATTCTTCTTCATCATAAATTCCTGATGAAAGGGAAAGAGCCACTGCGTCAGCTTGCACCAGTGGAAAGGGTTCCCAAGCGAGACCCGTCTTGGTCACAGTAGATTCATTTCCTTCTCCATAAAAGGCAATATTCACATGATAGGCCACAATATAGGAAATAGCCTCGGATAATTGGATGCCGAGAAATCCATCAAGAGAGTACTACCAGGAGTTCCGGAAGCACTTGAGATACAATACAGACAACAATCCTTAACATGCTCAGACCTGTCGAAGCTAGAGTTATCCACCTCGAAGAACTGATGGACAGTTTTAGAAGCTTGCTCTCCACCAGGCATCAAATGTCTTCAGTGTTCTTGCTATCAACAAATTTACAACCTAGATCTTTTTGATCTGTAGTAGAACTCTTCAGCATTATCAAATTGAGTACAGTTATAACCTGCCTGCAACCACACCTTTGTTCAAGAGGATAATATAGATGAATATTTCTACTTTCTTGCATATTTCATCTTGTACATAATTGTTCTTGTAGACCATTGTTGTGCCCAATGCGCAATCTTATTGCGGCTATATTCATGTAATAGTTCCACCCCTTCGTTGGTTTATTGAAGCGATATGTTCCTTCCAACTTTTGGAATTCATGTTATAGAACTAGACCTAGCTAACCTAAATGATGTACATTTTTAAGGTAACACAACATTTTATCTTTGACCAAAAGTTGCTTGAATATCTCTTATCTTTAGTATGCCTTTCAAGTGTACCTGATTCAATTTGCTTCACTTTTTCATACAGCCAGTTTCTTATGCACAACTTGCAAGGAGCATCCACGAGCTAGCAGCCACGTCTGATCAAGTACATTAGCTTTGTCACTTCTTACTTTCTGCTGGAAAATTCTTTCTTTAATTATTCACTTTTTGTTTGTGATTAATTGCAGAAAAGTTCTCAGAGGCAATTGGTTCATCATGTTTTCCCCAAACTGGCCGTATACAATTCTGTTGACCCTTCTTTAGCACCATCTCTTCTTATGGTACTGCTTATGACCTTTATAATTCCGTTTGTGCAATTCATTGGCTATTTCTTCCCAGAGAAAGAAAGAAATGCTCTAGAAAGAACTTTTAGTTTTCAAGACTAGAGAATAATACCAAAAGAGAGAATGCATTGAGCATTTCTGACTTTTATTTTTATGAAATGGTTAAAGACCCGAGCTGATGGTATGTATTTACAGCTTGAATGCTAAACCTGTTTTGAAAATTTTGTCTATCTGGTGTAAATGTGCTTTTTGACTACTTATTTGTCTTGTTTCTTCTTTAGCATTTCCTTTGATTCAAGAAGGTATGCATAAAAAGAAGTGGAAGTTGTTTTATATTCATATACCAGGAGTGACCTTCTGTTTTTTCCCTTATATTACTCTTATGCTGGACTGAATGAGTTCTTATTTTTTTGTTAAGCTTTTTGAAAAATTTGCCCACTCTTCTCTTTCTTTGATTACATCACAGCTTGATCAACAGTGTGAGGATCGGACTGTTCTACGTTATGTCTATTATTACTTGGCCCGTATCCTCTCAGATGGTGGTTCGCAAGGTGTAAGTTCAGGTGGTGGGATTCCTACACCAAACTGGGATGCTTTAGCTGATATAGATGCAGTTGGAGGGGTGACAAGAGCTGATGTGGTACCTAGAATAGTAGATCGGTTAACATCAGAGGCCTTAAATGAAGATGTTGAGTGTAAAGTCTACTACTATTATTCTCTTCTTAATTTCAATTTCTATTATAGTTATTTATTTTTTAAAGACAATAATCATATCACTATATATATTTTTTTAATGGAGTAATACAATTTTATGAATGAGAGGGGCGCAAAAACACCTGTATATAAGTAGTATACCAAAAAGTAGAATAACTTATAAAATGATATGGGGTTCTATAAAAGTCAACCTTCTCTACAAATAGGAATCATGTGGTGTACCAAAAAAGGGATAAGGGTTAAGAGCTACTCCTCAATTGTGCAAATTATTCTCTCTCCTTCTAATGCTCTCATAATTCTGTCCCTCTAAACAGTCCACATAAGTGCTAGGGGAGCCACATCCTCTCTCTTCTAACAATCTTGCCCATCCCACCCAAAGTTGGAATTGATAAACCACCCTATTTCTTGATGCTTGATCTACTGATTTTAGGGCCACATAAATATAATGCAACAACCTGAGATATAAGAAGCAATGTTTTTTCTCGATGTTTGACCTACTGATCTTTTAGCCTGTTGCATTGCTTGAATGCAACCTTTTGGGTCCTTTAAATTATTATAGGTGAAGAGTGAATTCTTGTAATCTGAATATGCACCCGCCAGATATATTGTTGCTCTGCTGTCAACTTAATTGTCAAAATTTTCGCCATGCACTTCAATTTGTCCATGACATTATTTTATTTGAATTTTGTTGCTATTAGAGTAGATATATAAGAATGTTATGAACTAACTCATTCTCTAAGATCTGTTGGGTTGACAGGAATTTCTCGCACATGATGTTGTTAACTTCTATAAATCATTCTTAGGGTCACTACAAGCAGAGCTTCTTATTAATTAGCTAAATTTTTTTCATATGGTTGTCTTTTTGTCTAACTGGATGAAGTTGGTGATGCTCCTTTGTCTTTTTGAAGTTCACGCAAGGCGTCTTCAAGCTCTAAAGGCTCTTACATATGCACCTTCTGGCAGCCCTGAGATATTGCAGAAGTTGTACGAAATCGTGTTTGGCATTTTAGATAAGGTTTGTCCACTAATCTATCTATTGTTATCCGCATCTTTTTACGCTTGCATTGAAAAAATCCCCTCCTTTGTACAGACATCTTACATTTGGATTGAAAGAATCCCTCCCTCTGTACATCTAGCTTCTCGTTTTTGATGAATACCGATAGCTTCTCTTATACAAACTATTTCATATGATTTCACATTTTCATTATTAATGTGGATAATGCTGATCTGGTACATATTTACATATAACAATATATGCTTTGTTGTCTCCAATTTGTTCCAGCTCTCTTTTTCCTGATAAGTCCAATTTATTGTTCCCTGTTGTCTCTTTCCTTCTCGTAAAAGAGTAGAGGGGATGGTTCATTGTTTTGTGCTGGAAGTAATTGAGATGTTTTACATATTTAAATTAAACACATCAAAATCAGATTGTATGGTATTCAGCTGTATTTTTATTATTTACCTGAAGGGATAAAGGCATGCTGCAAAATGCAATTTGAAATAAAAATTCAGTTTCTGCAGGAGGTGTCTACATTTACTTTCTATTAATTGCTAACCTGAAAAATTGATTTATCAAAAAAATATTATTAACATAAGAGAAGGCAAACGACAGAATCTGTCCAAAGAAAATTATTGGAAACATTATGTATCTCTCAAGAGATATTAATCATTACATTTGAGTCATCCAAAATAGAGATGATTTTGTATAAATTACTGATTGCTATTAACCAATGTTTTAAAAGGCATAGGCACGAGATGAGGCGTTTTACCTGATATGGGGTGAGGCGTAAACGTCGAGGCGCTGGGGTGTATGCCTCGTGGATCTTTGATTTTAATATTTTATAAATTAATATAATAAAAATAAATAATAAAAAAGATAAACTTACATAGAAATTATATAAAATTCAAGAAAGTATAAAATAAGTTGAAATGTACGTAGAACTGCTTTATCTTAATGTTTATCAACAACAAAATTGACTAAAAAATTAATCAGAACTGCTCATCTCAAAAGACTAATTAGACTTTTTAAAATAATTGAGTAGAACTTTATAAATTAACTAGTTAAAAAAAGAAACGTGAAAAAAGAACGTACAATTAGAAGCATCAAATCAGGGTAAGTGATGAAAGATGATGCATCCTTTGTAGTTTGCACATTGATAATTTTTCCACTTTACCCTGTAAAAGACGAAGAGAGAGAATAAAAATTAGTCTAAAATAAAAAATATTTAGATTTTAAAGTTTTTTAACTTCTTAAAATTTTATAACAAGTTGAATTTTATGTTTTTTGGTATTAATTTAAGGACTTGTTTAGCAATTTTAATTTTAATTTTAATTAGGAGAGGTTTTTTGCACTTATGCGCTTCACGATACTTTCTCCCTCACAGATTGCCATGGTGAGCTTTTACTACGCCCCGCCCCAAGGTTTGCCCCGGAAATGCCTTTCAAAACGCTGCTGTTAACTCACAGATCATTACTTCCTCTGTCTCATTTTATATGACAACATTAAACTGCACACACAGTTTAAGATGGTAATTTGACTTGTATATATTGGCAGCAACATAATAAAATATTAAAGTAATGGCTGAAAGTTTAATATAGATAACATCACATCAGTGTTCAAAATGTGAACAGTTTCATGAATTTGCATCTCACAGCAAAAAGCAGGGGGTGTAAGTATTAAAAATCTCAAGCTTTAAAATCAAGGCCTGCTCTGGAATGGCTTTGAAGGTTCAATACTGAAGACTTAGCTTTGTGGAGAATATACATCTCCAAAAGATATGGAATGCTTAATTACTGGATCACCAAGGAGATAAGTACTACTTATGGAAGCATGTTGGGAGAACAATGAGGAATTTATGGCAAAGCTGCAGGAACCATATTAGCAGTTTGGCGGACAATGGAAAAATGATTTTCCTTTAGGAAGACTGTGGATTGGCCATGTTACATTAAAAAATTCGTACCCTGACCTCTATTCCATCAGTTCCCAAAAGAAAGCTATTGTCAATCAAGTTTGGACCCAATAAAATTAATTTCCAAAGGAGCTCACAATGACTGGGAGATTGATAGAGTTGCAGCTTTTCTACAAGACTCTTAACACTTCTGTTGGTACCTCAAACATCAAACAAGCTTAAATAGCAAGGGCACTTCACGGTCAAAAGTGCCTACTGGAATCTCAACCACAATACCTCTTTAAATGTGGTCTGGCGTTGTAAACTCAATTGGAAGATTAAAATCCCTCTAAGATGTCCTGTTCTCTCTGGCTCGTAGCTAAGAAAGCAAACCTAATACGGGATAATTTACAAAGAAGTCTGCAGATTTGCTCAAGATGTCTTCTCTGTCATATGCATGGAGAGGGTATTGATCATCTGTTCATATATTGCAAGACAATAACAAATCTTTGGCAGATGTTCTTTTGTATTTTAGGAATCAGTTGGGTCATGCCTAGAATTACCTTTGATATGCTCATGAAATGGAGATGAAGACACGTGACAAATCATCCCAGCTTGCATATGGTGGGTAGTCTAGAAGGAGAGAAACTCTAGATAATTTGAAGACAAGCAGCCCCCTACAGAAGATCAAGATGAACTGCCTTAGCCTTTTCTATTTTTGGTATAGACAAACTTTTATGGGGGATATAGGTGATTTGATAAATCTGATAGGCAACACTTAGTATGTTTGTTCATAGTCTCTCCCGACTTTTGCTCTATGAATCAGAGATTGTAATTACAGCACTGACCAACATCTTTTGGTGTTGAGTCTTCTTTTATATACACAAATGGTTACCTATTCAATAAAAAATAAAAAATGTCATGTGTCAAATTCTGAGATGTCCAAAATGGGAAGGGTGTGTATAAATTGGGACAAATAGTAGTTATTGGAGCTTCTGTTATGTTTTGAAGTTCAAATGCTAATTCTTATGGTAGTATTCAGGGAAATGGTGAAATTGAATTTGCTAACGGCTTACCATTTTCTACTCCAATTTTTTTGCATAAACTTCTAGCTTTCATCTACAAACTCTTTTGTTTTGGACTCAGATGCTTAGGAGAATCTGCTGTGTTGGCAAATTCTGTTGACCTTAAGTATTTAAATTTCCTGCCCCTCAATATTATTAGCTTCTCTAATGGTGGTAATAGTTTGAACCTCACTTTTTAATAATCCTAAATTCCTAATGCTTTTTTTCCCCAATCTTTCCTAAATTTCTGTGTTTTTGATTATATGAATATGATTTACTTGTTGGTGAAGTATAACATAACTTTTTGGTCTACCCAAAAAAGAATTAAGAAATGATGAGTCGGACTTACTTGTGGTTAAAGTGAACTAGAGTCCTAATGGAGAGATATTAACAACTAATAGACTTTGGAAGGTAGTCCTGAAGAGGTAAACACATTGTCAACTACTTAGGCTTCCGTCATTTTTATATTGTATTTTTACCATTATCACTTCCAAATAAAAATAATCTTTCTGCCAGATAAAGTGCATTTATAACATTTCATGGTTGTGGCTTATCAGAATATTTCTATTTTTCTATTATGAGAACAAATAGTACCTTTATACCACAAGTACAAGTAGTAGGTATATTTTCACAAGAGGTCTTCCGAATATGTGAAACTATGTTTGTTAATTATGTTAGAGAATTCATAAGTACGATTTCTTTTTGCCTCAAATAAATACTACTACGTCCATCCCAATTTATGTGTCACTCTTTCCTTTTTAGTCAGTCCCAAAAAGAATTGACACCTTTCTATATTTAGCAGCAATTTAACTTTAAACTTCCTATTTTACCCTTAATGAAATGATTTATAGCCACACAAATATCTATGACTTATTTTAGACCAAAATTTTCAAAAGGTCTTACTTTCATCTTAAACTCCATACTCAGTCAAATACCATCACATAAATTGGGACGGAGGGAGTATTTATTAGATAAGCAATTGAATGTTTTTCTTGAATTGCTTTCTTTTTTGGATAATGTTCTGTGATAACTTTATTTGCTTACATCATCGAAAAGATCGGCTTTACTGAACTGCAAGTTGTTTGTTTGTGTGTTGATTGTTAGGTTGCTGATACACCACAAAAACGCAAGAAGGGCATCCTTGGGACCAAAGGAGGTGATAAGGAGGTACTTTTGTCAAATCACAGTAATCTTTTTGTCTGCAATTGTTGTATTCTTTCATCGGTTATTCATTTACTATATTATAAATCACGTGATAGAAGGAGAATTTTTCCAACAAACAGGAACATAGTGTTAGCTTGAGGACGTGTGTGCTCCCTCTCTTAAGATATTTCTATTGTATCTGACGGTGCAATTTTTATTTGATATATTAGTTTCATGGAATATCCAATAAGAGTTGGTAATTTGTCCTTCACAATCTTTTCATTAGACTTGGAATTCTATAATACTGATTATTGACAAATACATCTTTACTTAGTCATATGATAGGATAGGATAATACCAAAGTATCTACACCAAAGGATGTATCTTGCAGGAGATGGTAAAGAAATAACAATTCTATATTTCTTATGAATCACAAAAATAAAATAAAACTCTATGTTGCATTGTCGGATGCATTCCATCACTAATGACAAAGTTACTGATTAGGATGTAACTACGATGCCTTGTATAAGATTATCTAATTTTCTATACATCTTGGATGCCCGAGTTTCCTCTTTAACTTTAGTAAATCACTTGATAAAAACCAAAGAAAAGAAATTAGGATAATCCCCCCTTCCCCCGGTTTGTCCTAAAAGCTTCACATAACAAACACATTGAACATTAGTAATGGAAGGGGCGACGATGTTAAAAGTAAACATAGAGCATATGATCTTGCAGATGAAATGTTTGAACTATAATTTGTAAATTACATTTTTCTTTTGAGAAATTGCAATTAGTTGAAGCTAATGGTCTTTTAGTGGTGTGGTGAATATCAAGGACTTTGGACTTATAGCGGGAAGCATCAAGGTGCACTCTTTAGACTTGAAGATGATCGATAAAAGTGTAAATTTCCTAAACGTTCTTGTGGAATGTAACGGGGTATTGCGTATGATTTTTATTGCAATTAAGTCGCTTGATTCTAGAATTAAGAGTGAGATAACACTTATTATGCAAGTTAGTCTTGTAGAAGGCCTGCTGCCATGTAAATTAGGGGTTTGTTGACTTTTTTATGAAAAAGGTAGGGTTTGGAGGTAAGTGGAGAGACTGCATCTAATTTGGTACATTTGTCATTTTCTTTTTCTTAAAAGCGAGAAACACAAAAGAAACAAGGTCCATATGGATTGAAGCAAAAAATGATAAGTGAAGCATATGCTTCTTTGAAGTCAAGCCAACAATTTATAGAAAATAGAAAAAATGCGAAATACATATTAATTTAGTACCACAATAATCAACTTGCACCTAAAAACAATTTATTTCAACATCCAATATACAGTAATGCATTACTCTGACTCCTTATGGTCGAGATTTGGCGAACAAACTGCTTCTTGTTTGGATCATTTTGGCTTAATTGTTTGTTGCTCCCACTTCTTTGAAGTGCATGGCTTCTCCCAAATAAGATTATCTCTAGCTTTGCATCGCTTTATCAATGTAAACAATGAAGCAATGTCTTTTAATAACACTGGTTGTGATGTTCTCAATCATGGTTAGACTCTCGTAGGCTTCTTTGGAGTCAGTGAGATTAAGAGAAGGGGATCCTCTATCAACCAGGCAATTCATTTTAGCAATCGAGGCACTAAACATACATAATAGATGGAGCAATTGTTAGAAGCACTATCTCATCCTTCCACCCTCTCCCAGAAGTTTCGCCGCCATAGGGTTCCATAAGTTGAATTGCTATCTCACCTTAGATGATGTCAAACTATGATCGAAGAGATACATACTTTATATCCTAGTGGTACTTGCTTGTTCCTTTACCTCCAAGTAAAACTATAGTCAAAGTTGGTCTGGATGGTCAAATTGATAGACTTAAAGATCGTCTTGTTGCCAAAGATTATACTCAGATGTTGGGCATGGCGTGATTACAGTGACACTTCCTCCCCGTGGCTAAAATAGCATTTGTCCGTCCTTTTATATCTATGACTGCTGTTTGCCATTTACCTCTTTATCAATTGGATATTAAGAATGCCTTTCTAATATATATATATGGAGTAATCACCTGATTTTGTTTCTTAGGGGGAGTGTAGTGATCTTGTTTGCTGGTGGCGTCGGTTCCTATATGGTTTAAAACAATCTCTCCGGGCATGGTTTGCTAAGTTCGACACAGGCATTCGGGAGTTTGGTATGACTTGTAGTGAGGCTTGATCATTCTTTATTCTGTCGACATATTGGTCATAATCTGTGCATTTATTTGGTCGTTAATGTTGATGATATAGTCATCATTGGCAATGGTGGTATAATTAAAATGAAGCAACATCATTCTAAAAAGAATTGAAGCAATATCTCGTTCAGTATTTCCAGATGAAGGACCTAGGCAGATTGAAGTATTTCCTAGGCATTGATAATTGCACATTCAAATCTGGAATTGTCATCTCACAACTTAGGCCTTATATATTCTTAAGGAGATAGTTTTGACAGATTGTAACCATTTGACACTCGTATGGACCCGAATATTATTCTACCACGACAGGGCAGCTCCTTAGTGATCCTGTAAACTATAGGCGGGCGGTTGTGTTGGTAAGTTAACTATCTCGAATAACTGAGAGTTAGAAAGAGTGGCTGCTCTACTTGGTAGAATAGGAACCTTCACAGAACCACCAATGAACTTGATACCATCTGATGGAGGCACAACACAGATGGCAAATTCTCAGTCAACGGAGTCTACAAGAGGGGTCTGTCAGAGCTGTCAGGAAGAGGTAGAGGGCCATGGAAAGCCACTTGGGGAAGCATGGCACCCACAAAAGTGAGATGCTTTTCCTGGCTGGTAGTGAGGAAGACATGTCTCACCCAAGAGACACTATTGAAAGGAGATTTCACTTAGCTTCCATATGCCCTATTTGTATGGAAGCCAATGAAACAAACAACCATCTTTTCCTCCACTGTAAGGTGACTTCCCAGGTCTGGTCCTTATTCATCACCATGCCTGGAGAAAGCTGGGCAATGCCGAAAAACATTGCTGATCTGTTGAGTTGATGGATTGGAAGGGGAGGAAGCAAAAGCCAAACAAAATGGTGGAAAACTGTCCTAGTTTGCATATGGTGGACCATATGGAAGGAGAGAAACAAGAGAATTTTCAAGGCAAGATCAAACTCCATCTAGAAGATCAAAGGAAAATGTATTTCCACCTTATGCTTTTGGTGTAAAGAGCAATGTATAGTAGATGAAACACAGACAGTGGACTTCCTAGGTCTCCTGTAATTAGCTATCTGTGTAACACACTTTTTGGAGGTGGCTAGCATACCCTTAATGCTGATGAATACATGTTACCAGTTTCAAAAAAAATATCAACCTTTCTTCAGGTGGAGAAACATTATGTAAGGATTGGAACATTTTATCTGTGATATCACTTTTCTGGGGGATTATGGTATCAAGATAAATTTTTGGGACTAGAGATGGTGCAGAGACAATGAACTATGGCTTGCTTTCCCTAACATGCACAAAGTTCAAGTCAGACAAAGATGATAGTGCAATAGATCTGAAGGGTACAAAAGGTGGCAGTTGTATGAAATAAGATTTAGGAGGAACTTATAAGATTGGAAGATGGGGGGAAATCCAAAATTTAATAGAATTACTTAACCAGCTGTGTGTATTGCATACAACAGTATACCCAATGTAATCTCACCAAGTGGGTCCAAGTGGGGTATAGGGAGGGTAGAGTGTATGTAGACTTTTCCCCTACCTTAGAGGTGGAGAGACTGTTTTTGATAGACGCTTGGCTCAAAAAAAGATAAATTCCAAAGCAGTCTAGAAAAGGAAGTAAGAAGTATAAGAAACAATGGATAGTAACAATACAATATTACAACAAAATAATACGATAGTCTAAGAACAAGAAACAACAAATACGAACACCTAGAGTGTATTGCATACCTTGACTTAAATCTTACTACTAGAAACTTTTGGGTGGGAGAAAGTGGTATTCCGCATTTGTCGGATATGGAACTCGGAGTGTATAAAAAGTGTGCTTTTCTTCTTTTTCTTTTTGCGTGGCTATCTGTGAGGGAAGTCATCTTGACAGTTGGGAATATGAAGAATAAAAATATCACACAAGTCAATTAGTATTTGATGTACATATGTTTGGAAGAAAATGTAAAATTACCTTCTCTAGTAGTGTCAGGTGGCAACGATGTTGTGATGATAATCTTGAATTTGTTCGAAGAATAGTTAATGTTGCCAAGAACATTAAAGGGTGCTTGTGCGGTTGGAATTTTAGGAAGGGAAGACCTAGTGTATGGGAGGTCCCTTACTTGGCTTATTTGAAAAGAGAGGAATAGGAGACCGTTTGCAGGAGTCGAGAATAGCATTGTAAATTTAAGGAATAACCTAACGTTTATTATCTTTTTGGAGCATCCATTGGGTTTCTTCTTGTATATATGAATTGGTGGTTTTGTTAGAGAATCATATTGTTTGTAGGTTATTTACTTTTGGGTGTATTACTTTGATACTTGGTTTCCTGAACATCAATAAAAACTTAAAATGTAATATTTTCAATTGCTTAGCTTGAAGAAATCAAGCAAGTCTGCGCACGAAGGGGCCTGTTTAAGACCTAACAAAATTAAGTAAAAAAATGCTCCATTTATACTAGTTTATACTTTAGGATGTCAACTACAATCAAGAATGTGATATTTAGCTAAGCTTTGTGCAGGAGGAAAAGAAACTGCAATGCATGGGATTTAGCTCCTTAGGCTATTATGTAGTCACTTTTGAGGGAAAGAAACCGCCGAACCTTTGATGTCGTGGGAAATGATTTTGTACAAATGAGTGTTTGTCTACTGTTTCTAGTTAATTTTGGGTGCACAACATGAGATTCCTGTTATTATAAATGATTGAATGTTATTTGTAGAAAATCTTATTTTTGTGTGGGTTTTTTACCTTTCTAGACTTGTACAGGGGAGTTCTCTCCACTATGACATTAATTTATTAAAAATAAAAGAATTTGTTCTTTTAGATATGACTGTTCACACAATTCAACTGCATTAAGTTCTATGCACTGGTAAAGTGGTGAAACTTGTAACCAGTGAACGCAAGCCATATTTCGGGCATATAATGGTTCCTTGAGAGTTTGAAACAACATCTCTGTTTTGCCTTGTAGATCCATCTGTTGTATAATGTTTAGCTTTAGGTATATGGTCCTCTAGTGTTTACAAACTTTTTCTAGACTAATTTTCACTCTCATCTCAATAGTTGTGGAATGAGTGACTCATTGGCCCTTTTTCGTGTAACTGAGCAGCTTGCCTTGCTTTAACTGGTTTTAATTAAGTTGAAGAATGGATGCAATTATTCTCTTTTTCTTTGTATTAGGGGCAGGGTAAGGACTGTTTGCCAAAATAGATATCATACGGTGGTGTACTACAAGTTTTCTCCAATCTCATGGTTCTGATTGTTAGCTGTGAACTTACTGTTTCTCCCCTTCATGTTTCAGTCTATTATTCGGAGTAACTTGCAATATGCTGCATTGAGTGCGTTGAGAAGACTTCCCTTGGATCCAGGGAATCCAGCTTTCCTTCATCGTGCTGTGCAAGGGTTAGTTTCCTCCTGATTGTCGATATCTTTCGTAATAGATGGATAAAACTAAATAGTTTTCTTGTTTTAATGTGTTTGTGATATACCCTATTTCAGTAGTGGTCCATTCTGATAATTAGACACTAATATCCACTGAAGCAAACATTTTCATCATCTTTTTGGCGCATGCGCCTTTAAATTCTGCATAAGTAATCAATGCTAGTGTGACTGTTAATGTGACTTTTACTGTTTTGAGTGCAACTCCAACCATGTTCTTTTGGCATATTATGGAGGATGTGGTAAAGTGATTGCAATAAACATTGCTATCATGTGGCATCCAGGCCTTTGGTCTAGTGGTAAGAGGCAATCATTGATTTTGTGGCTTAAGGCTCACATTACGAGTTTGAACCCCGCTGCAAACAAAAACCTAGTATTAAGTGGAGAAGGGTAGAGGAGCTGGTCTATTATCCACCAAGTTTCAAACTGTGTGGTACTGGCCCTTGGGGAATTCTCAGTTATAAAAAACATTGCTATCATGCATTTAGGCTGCACATTTAAAGCTAAGGAGAATAATAGGAAGGGGAACTGCTAATCCAATGTGTAATATCAATACAGTAATTAGTAAAGGAAAATTCATAATCATCTGCACGGGGGGAGGGTTGAGTTCAAGCTGTCCAATTGTCTAGTGGAAAAAATGCATCAAAGCTATTTTTGAAGTTTGCACCAGTTATTTAGGGTGCTATTCCAATAGCTATTTGCTTGGATCTTACTTGTAAAAAAGCCACTTGTTGGAATTCTTCCTTTCAGTGCTGTATACAGGAATGAGCATAGGTGCTTGTTACATCCCTAAAGTCCCATGTCAGTGAGAAGGAAAATGAATGACTTTATAAGCTTGGGCAAGTGGTTTGAGGCCCAGCAGTGTCGAACTCACTGTTGCAAAGGGTCCCTGTAAGTACGTTACAGAACTTTGCTGCACATTAATAGAATAACCTTTAACAATCAAAAGAGTACGTATTGCAAGGGGCCAAATACTGCATTCAAAGGTAGGCACTGGGAGCCACCCTAGAATTCCTGCATATTTGGCATGTATATACTCTCAACAAGGGTGTTGCTTCTTGAGGAGGAGCAGTTATCACATTACATCTCAACCTCTGACATTTTTGAGAAAAGGTATAACGAAAGGATCTGTAAGTTCCGCTCCTACTAACTTGGGGGGATCTCTGTTGTTTGAGGCCAGAAGTGGCTTAATACATTCTGGAGGTGTCTGCTGCCAAGTGGTTTGAGGTCCAAATAGTGAAAATCAAGCCTCTGGATCTCAAGTTCACCAGGAGCCTTGTCTTGGGCATGCCGTGCCTGGGTTGTTAAAGATGCTCTTACCTTTCGGAATAGCACGGGTTGCAAAGCCATTACTTGATCCCTGCTATTTAATGTCCAGAAATGAGAGAAAATTCATACGGTTTTTCTCTGCAACAGTTTCTCAAATTTACTAGTCTACTACAATAATTTGGTCATCGATTTTTAGTAAAAATACAATTATGATTGTCTAAATTTTATTTACCTTGTCAAACATCAAAACTTAAGACATTTGTATGTTGATGCAGAGTGTCATTTGCTGATCCAGTTGCTGTGAGGCATGCTTTAGATATTCTCTCAGATTTAGCCACAAGTGATCCATATGCAGTTGCGATGGCATTAGGTAATTTCGTGAACAAGGTGTTTTAGCTTTTGGCAATCCTTTCTTTTGGTTTAATAGTATGAAGAACTTCAGTTTCTGAACTCCAATTTCTATTATGTCGTAACTTACAATACTGTGCATTGCCATGCTGATTCTCATTTTATATAAATGAACATGGACAAAATATTTTGCCTAATTGGAGCTTTGGGGGCATGTAGGCAGAAGCACTTGCTGTCCTCCCAAAAGACAAGTTACTAAAAAGAGTAATACCACAAAAGTTTCTCCAAAAGGCAAAAGCAGAATTATTTTCAGTCATGTGTCCGAATTAAAAATGTGGAGGTTAGAGATAACTGGCTGAGGGTAAAACCTGCCGAATGAAAGAAGGTTTAAACTAAAGTGTCACAGATGCCTTGAAGACATGTCTTTTATTTACTAGTTCCCAAAAGACTAAAATGGATGTCATTTCATGTCCCGTTTCTGTTCTTATCCTTGCTTCATGTAATTAACTTGATTGTGATTTTTAATTCCCGAAGAGGCTAAGTGAGTCCAATCATTGAGGTTTAATATTTGAAGAATCTTCAAAAGAGAGAAACAGAAATAGATAAACAAGCAAACTAAAGTGCCGAAAAAGGTGAAGGGATTCACCTGGTTGGCTCTCTAGGGGGCCTGTCTCACCCAAGACAACTTAATCAAGAGGAATATTACACTAGTTACAGATGCTACATGTGTGCAAAGCTCAGAAAGTGTCAACAACCTCTTCCTTCACTGCCCAATTGTAAAAGATCTATTTTTGGTCTGAAATGGGTTATACCACTGACAATAAAGCAAGCCTATGGAAGCTGGTATTCCTGGAGAGTTGATACAGCCATCAAGAAAGTCTGGAAAATGGCTCTAGCAGTAATTTTTTGGTGTGTCTGAACAGAGAGAAACCGAAGGGGTTTTGATGGCATCTTGACTCTAGCCTACTCCCTCAAAGCTCCTTGCTTAGGTTAATCATTTTAGCCGGAATTATCTCACCCCTGTTAACGGTACATATCTTTTTGTGGATTTATTAGCTCCCTGATAGAAGCATGGACTTGTTCATACTGGAGCAATTTAATCCTTGCTCTTTTGTAAGTAATGCATATTTTTGATTCCTTTTAGTGAAATCCCTTTTACTTCATCAGAAAAAAAAGCAAGCAGCTATGATTATAGTAAGTTGTTTGAGACATGTTGGAGGGAGCACTTTGAATTCATTTTGGTTAAAAGAAATAGTGTTATCTCTTGAACAAGAACGTAAAAGACTCCTGATAAAAAAGAACGGAAAAGAGAATGAGATCAGGCGAAGCGGTGTTAAATAGTTATTACGTGAATAGGTATTTTTGGGAAGTTTCATAGTTCTGGTTTTTCTCCATTGAATAGTTCGAATTCTGTCGAGGTCCTCACATTCCCTAGAGATGAAAAAGAAATATATTTCCTAATAAATTTTTTGAAGTGCTCCTTCATGAACGGGCTTCTGGGATATCTTCAAGCTTTCCCGAGTTTATATTGACCAGTATGTGGACTCTTTAAGGAGGACTGCTTCTCCTATCTGCATTGATATTCCTTTTTGATTAATACCAATGTATTTGTGTTCTTGTGGGTTTTCACTTGACAAGTAGCATTGCTTTAACATTTTGGTGTTAAGATTATGTTGTTGTGGTGTCTTATGCTAAGACCGCAGGAAAAGGGCATCCTTATGGTGATTTTCATGAAATAAGTAGAATTTCTCGGTGGATGTCCTTATTAGATAAAGGGGAATTTCTTGGTGGATGTATCTGATTGATGGTTTAGAGTTGGTTTTCTGACTATAATTTTTTTTGGTCTTTTTGTAGGGAAGCTTGTGCAGCCCGGTGGTAAGCTAATTTTATGTCTGATTTCACAGTCATTTATTATCCATTAATACTATCAGATTTTGTTTGAATCAGGGGCTCTACAAGATGTACTCCATATGCATGATGTTCTTGCTAGAGTTGCACTTGCCAGGTTGTGCCATAGTATATCCAGAGCTAGGTCATTAGATGGTATGTCTGTTTGAAATGTATTCTAAGCAAGCGTGTTCCTTTTCTGTTTGGAGAATGGGAGTAGATAATAAGACTAATTGCTGGTAAACTTCATATTGCCTGTGCAGAAAGGCCAGACATTAAGGCTCAGTTCAATTCGGTGCTGTATCAGCTACTTCTTGATCCTAGTGAAAGAGTTTGTTTTGAGGCTGTCCTTTGTGTGCTGGGTAAAGTTGATAATGCTGAGAGGTAGCTTCATCTACAAAACTTTTCCTTTCCTAATGTCACAGAAAACTGTCTAATTTGTAAGATTGAGCACTTATTTTTCCGTGGACTTTTGGACTCTATAGGACTGAGGAACGAGCCGCTGGATGGTACAGACTGACCAGAGAAATTCTCAAGCTTCCAGAAGCACCTTCAGCTAAAGACTCAAATTCTGAATCAAAGGATGCAGCTCCTTCTAAGTCCTCCAAAGACAAGTCTTCAAAGACAAGGCGTCCTCAACCTTTGATCAAACTTGTGATGAGGAGGTCTTCAAGCTTGTCTTTTTGCTCTCTTGCCCCCACCTCATCCAAAGCAAACCCTTTTACGCTTCAACTTTTTCGTGATAAATTGGTCAGCTAACGCCCTTCATTTTGACAGGTTAGAGAGTTCGTTCCGCAGTTTCTCTCGGCCTGTACTTCATGCAGCAGCACGGGTGGTGCAAGAAATGGGCAAAAGTCGCGCTGCAGCTTTTGCTTTGGGCTTACAAGATATTGATGAAGGAGCTTATGTTAACACCGTTCCTGAAAATAATGACTTATATGATCAAAATCATAATGAAACCTCTCATCCTGAAGGTAATGAAAATGAATTAGCTTTTTAGCCATAACTTGTAGTCTCTCTTTAATATTTGTGGAAGGTTCAATTTGTGATACTAAATGTTTGTAAAAGAAATACCAGTGGGAAGAGTTTAAAGTTGCTTGTATGTATTGCACATATATGGAATTTGCATTTTGGGTCATATAGGAGAGAAAATAAGTGTGAGATCCAGAGAGTTTCCGGTTTTGGAGAACACCTAAAATATGCACTTAGGAACTGTCGCAAATGTGGGGACCATAGGAGGAGATATAAATGAGTTCCCCAAAACCAGGGTTCACATCAGGGATTTGTCTTGAGTCTATATTTATTTACTCTAGTTATGTATGAGTTATCAAATACCATACAAGATAGAGTTCCATGATGTGTGTTATTTGCAAACGATATTTTGTTAATTGATGAAATTAGCAAGGGAGTCGACTAAGAGCTTGGACAATGCAGAAGCACTCTAGATAGTAAGAGTTTAGGATAAGTAAAACTATGCTGAATCATTCTAGAAAGTAAGAGTTTAAGATAAGTGGAAGTAAGACATAGTACGTGCACGACAAGTTTAGCTACAATCAAAGATTGAATTTGAGGTGATTACACAGGATTGCGTTGACTGATTGACCAAGTACCAACAATTAGATATCTAGGCTCAAATATTCCAAGTGAATGACATGATAGGTGAATATGTAACACGCTTAACTCAAATAATATGAGAAAAATGGATGAATATTACGAGTGTTATGTGATAGTAGCATAGTAATCAAAGTAAAGTGTAAGTTCTATAAATGGTTGTTAAACAAGCAACGCTACATATGAGGGAATGTTGGGCATCTAAGGCCAATATATGTAGTAAAACTGTGAATATTAAGATGAATGTTGGGTCATACAAGATTTGACGAGATTAGAAATGATCATATCCGATAGGTGCAAGTAGCACACAAAAATGAGAGAAGATCGCCTGATATGGTTTCGTCATGTGGTAGACCTCCAAATACACATGTGTTACATGTGACACCGTGATTATTGAATGTATTAGAAAGCATAAAGTAAACATAAGTTCAAATGGAGGAATAGTTGTCTCAGAAGACTTGCAATATCTTAGAATCTAGTGAAGTGTGTGACCATCTCATCTAAAAACTTTAGCTATTAGAGAGAACACACTTTTATGTCTTCGTCATGCTATCTCACGTGCTGGCCTGATTCTTTTTCATTGCCAAGGCACGTGGAAATTCTTTTTGATAATAGATGGCGGTGAATCTGGGACCCCTGTTAGCTCAGGCACCATGTTGAAATGTGTGACCATCTCATCAAAAAGCTTAAGCTATCAGAGAGATCACACTATTATTTATTTAGTTATGTCTTCAGCAGAATCCGCACGATGTTAGCTAAATGTGCATTTGTTTATGAAGATGCTTGGTTTTGGTTTGTGCTGTCAACTCCTGTAAGTGCGCATTTGTCCTTTTCCTTGATCTTTAATATCTTTCATTGACAAGCTCAATTATCTTTTTTATGCCTTCATTAATTAATTCTGTTTTTCCTCGTATTGTGTTACTTATAGATTCTGCTTTTCTGGAGGTGATTTTCTTTGTGGATGACCTGCTGCTTTTATAGTCCTGTAAAGACTAGCTTTTACTTGTCGGCTTTATTTAGTTGGAATTGCTCAGTATTCTCTTGTATTATGGTTGGTGTCTAGCCTCAGTTCTTCTATGGCCTCCGTGTTCTCTTTGTTGGATCCAGAACTGTCACCTCTCTGATTCTTCCAATTTTTTGATGTTCTTGTCCTTTTTGGTTAGGCATACGCCGAGTTTCCTCATTATCTAATGCCACTGCTGCCAAGGATACAATTGCAAGTTTATTGGCATCCTTAATGGAGGTGGTGCGGACAACTGTTGCATGTGAATGTGTTTATGTTCGTGCAATGGTAATAAAAGCACTGATATGGATGCAAAGCCCTCACGAGTCCTTCGATGAATTAGAATCCATCATCGCATCAGAACTGTCAGATCCAGCTTGGCCAGCACCGTTAGTGAATGATATATTGCTAACACTTCATGCCCGTTTCAAGGTACTTAAGGCCTGGGAAAGGCATACTCTTTGCATTATTGTCTAGTTGTCTTGTAAATGAGTTAAGTGATCGTCCTCTATATATCTTGTCTTTAAGTAGTGTTATTCTGTATTTCACTCTGGAGCCTTGTACCTTTTAGTTTCTTCTTGTGTGATAAGATATGTCAACATTCTTAAAATTTTTTCCAATTATACCCTTTTTTTCCATCATAACGTTTTCCTTTTTCACCACGATGAGAAAAGATAACGAGCTTATACTTCTGTCCCATGATTAAAGACTTTTTGATGTAAGAACTAGAAAGATGCTAAAGCGAATATTTACTTCTATACTGGAAGTTCTTTATATTGAGGTGTTCATTGTTCTTTTGTGGAAGTGTGAGGTCATTTTCTCCTATAATGTGTTCCGATGCCATTGTGGATGGCAGAGAGGTGTTGTTTTGTCCAGCCATTTGTTGAGAGAGGTTTTGTTTATTCAAGTTCTACCGTAGTTAATTAGGCCCTATTGTAAGTTATTTTAGGGTGAGGTTTTCTTATGCTTACCTTATCAAGATGCATTTCTTTTGATCTTAATCTTGGATCTGTGAAAAAAAAACTTGGCATTATTGTCCATGCAGCCAATAAAAGAAACAAAGAGATGGGTCAATGAAAGTTTAAGCTCATGACTTTTCCATGTTATGGTTAATCGATGTGTAAATATTCCGTGTTTTTGGTGTCTTTGTAAATTGTCAGTCATTCTGAGCTCACATCTCCTACTTTCTTTTTGCTGTGTGATTGTTAGGCTACTCCTGATATGGCAGTTACCCTTCTAGAGATTGCCAGAATTTTTGCCACCAAAGTTCCTGGAAAGATAGATGCAGATGTGCTACAACTGCTATGGAAAGTAAGTTCACTGTCATCACTAGAATGTAAAGTAGATTTTTCTTTGCTTAATTAACACCTTTGTTCTTTCTTCCCCAGTGCTTCATTTATTTTTTGGGGAATATTTTACTGGTCATGGATATGTTTATAAATTCTCTGTAGTTATTTGCTTCCAATTAGATTATACTGTTAAGCATTAAATAGTCTATAACTGATGGGTCAAAAAGTTGTATACGTAGCTGATTGTAATTACCCTAATTTCCACATGGACTGGACAAGTATTGATAACATATAAATTTTAATATGAGTTCGTTTATACGTGGTGCTTCTACTTCCTTGTACAAAAAATGGAGCGTTATGATATTTCTTGTATAACCTGAGTCCTGTATACTGTCAATGATCTTGGTGCCCTTAAATGGGACCTTCTCTGACACATTGAATTGATACATCTTTGAAATTCTGCACCTTTAAATACTTAAGCGCATGTATGATGAAGTATTTTATCATCTGGTTGCACTTCTACCATCATATGTTTGGTCAAGTAGATACTGAGGACGGATTTGTGTTTTCGGGTTCTCTCATATTTCATTTTTTTTAACAGTTAACGCTCATTTGTAGAATAGTAAATTGCCAAAAGTCTAATTATCTGATATGCACATGTTTTTATACATCTTAGATATTTTTTAGGAAATGGAATATTGTCTCCTTATGTGGTCTTTGGTAGTCCCCCAACCACATGTGCTAGCTTTTGGGGTTGGAGTTAGGTACAAGGTCCCTTTTGTTAACATGGTATAAAATTCAGACCTGTCCGTAATCTTGGTTTGCCCAGTGTTGGGTCCTCATGTTGTGTTATCCATGCTTTAGATGTTTAACCCCGGGCGTGTGAGAGGCGTTGGAATTTCCTAAAGTCTTCTTGGTTTGCTCGGTGTTGGGTCCTCATGTTGTGTTATCCATGCTTCAGATGTTTAACCCGGGTGTGTGAAGAGGTGTTAGAATGTCCTAAAACCAGTGTTTAAACAGAAAATCACAGAAAAGCAACAAGTTCCATGAGGATTGAAGCGAAAAGCTAGAAATGAAGTGTGTTTTTCTTTGAAGTGAAGTGGGCAATTTATGAACAAATTAAAAGTACCGGCCACTTTAAATTTTGTACTACATTGCAAATTAAAAATAGTTTATTTCAGCATCCAATATATAATAATGCTAATATTAATCCAGTCTAATATATAATAATTGCTAATATTAATCCAACTCCTCAAAATGAGATTTAAAGACCCCACCTCTCTTTGATCGTTTTGGCTTCATTTTTGAAGCATACCCTTATCTGAAGCGCATGACTTCACCTATGAAGCGATAACAATAGCTTCGCATCGCTAGTGATGGTTTTAATGATGCTAATGGCATTGGTTGAGGAAATGCATTGTTATCTCCTTGTGTCATCTTAGGTAATCCTCATCTCATGAGCTAGCTTTTGAAGATGAGTTAGGCTTAAGATCCATTTTCCTTAACATGGTATTAGACCAAAATTTTGGTAAAGCCATCTCACAAACCGTGTTTTCTCTACCTACTGTATTGCCTTGGGTTTCTTTTGCTCAACTTAGCCCATCAAGCCGCTCTAGATCTTTCTCATCTCTCTCAATTCAGTCCAATGAGCCACTTACTTTGTTCCAGTCTTACTATTTCACTCATTGAGGCTACTCTCTCTCTCCTTCAGGCCCCCTTCAGCCTACTGCACCTGCTCTCTACTTCTTCAAGTGCACCCTCAATCTGTTTAGCATGATCTCTCGCTACATAAGGTCTTCTCATCAATCCCCTAAAGAAGACAAAATGTGCAAAAATAAGGTTTTCAATCTGTAGATCAGTGTGTCCATGTGTGACTAGAACCTGGCCTTAGGTTTTCCATATTTGGGATCATCAGTGTAAGGTTTCTCTTTTAGTGATCATCAATCATATTGGTATTTTTATGTGATTGTACTCCGGGGCCCGTGCAATATGATTTGCAATTTTTTTCTTTCACCGAGTTGAATAGAGCTTTGACATTGTTTGCTAATGCACATCCTGTTTTCTCTGTCTTGGTACATTAACTGGATCTTCTTGTTAAATTTGAAATACAGTGCTCTTGAAGCTTGGAATTATTGAGCTCTCATTTTTGCCTTGGCTTGTTAAATTGCATTTCATACATTTGCCAATGTTACCCTTATGTCATTTTTTCAATTTTGCCATTTGTGCTGGTTCATGTAGAAAACATACATGTTAATCTAATTTGTAATATTATTGCTAGACTTGTCTAGTTGGAGCTGGTCCAGATGGAAAACACACTGCTCTGGAAGCAGTTACTATAGTTCTGGATTTGCCTCCTCCACAACCTGGCTCAATGTCTGCCCTTACCTCAGTTGATACTATATCTGCTTCCGATCCAAAGTCTGCTTTGGCATTGCAGAGAATGGTCCAAGCAGCAGTAAGAATTTCACCTACAAATTACTTTGTTGATAGTTAATCTACCAGGACTATCTGTAATCGCTGCATTTATTTTTCTGAATGGGTTATGACATACTTGAAGGTTTGGTTCCTTGGAGAAAATGCAAATTATGCTGCCTCTGAGTATGCTTGGGAGTCAGCAACCCCTCCAGGTACAGCATTGATGATGTTAGATGCAGATAAGATGGTTGCTGCTGCCAGTTCTCGTAATCCTACTCTCTCTGGTGCTCTGACTCGGCTCCAACGGTGTGCTTTCAATGGAAGCTGGGAGGTAGAAGTTTTAAGCCCTCAAATCGTTCGTCTTGCTTGTCAACCTTTGATTTATCCCATACGTGATTTATGGATTTGGTCATTGATTATAAGTGCTTATTAGTTGTTAACATGGAAAGTACGTGGATTTATATTTCTCTCTTCTTCCCAAAATTTTTTGACTAAAGGGTTGACTAGATAAAACTATGGATTATTTTGTTTTTTAGAATATAAACTGTGGATTTGGAGAGTACATGGAAATTGATTACAAACAAAAGGAAATAATTGAACAAATCATGACCAAAGATGTATTTTTTGAGTTTCTAAATTATAATCAGGTTAAATAAAATGGGACAGTGTGTTTATCTTGTTGCGACTGCCCTCACAATTTTTTTGAGAATGGTAACGTGTTATATTCGTCAGCACCCAAAACAGAGCTGGTATCTAATATTTACAAGTACAAGCCCCTGAATTCTTACAAGGAGTCAAAAAGGTCTATCAATGATTCTGCATAATCTATGAATTGTTCTTTACACCAAAAATGAAAAAGAAAAATTCTTGTACTCTTGATTTTTTGGGTTGGGCTGCTCTTGCCTTCAAAAAATCTTTCTTTCCTCTCCTTCCAAATTGTCCACCATATGCAAGCTGGAATAATCTTCCACCATTCCTTCTGACCTGTTCTTCCCCTTATACTGTTTTAGCTGCATATCAGGCCAAAGGTGTCCGTAAGCATCACCCTAGTAGTTTCAGCTAATGCTATAAAGAGTTGGCGGTCTTGGCTAGTAATAATACAGTGTAGAAATAAATGGTCATTGGTTTCAGCTTCCAGCTGGTATAGAAAGCATCTAGGATTGAGCTGAAAGCGTCATCTCTAAATAATTTCCTGTGTGGCAAATTTGTTTCCAGGGCCAGGAGATGCTGGACTGCCCTGTAGATGATAGATAGTTGTATGCTGCTCTAACTGTGGATTTTGAGTTGCTGATTCCTTTCCATCTAATCCTGTAAAGCCTTCTAGGATTCTGAGGAATTCAGTGACTCTAGTATTCTCCATCATTAAGAAGCCAGCCTTCTGAAAGATTAGTTCCAACCCTTGGAGCTCCAAGATTCTTCTATTGTGGCACAAGGTGAAGATGAGAGGACAAATAAATCAGGGAAAAGGTCTTTCGGTGCTCCATGACCAAGCCAGTCATCATTCTAGAATGAATTTCTCCTTCCATTTCCCATCTTGAAACCCGTGTTTGCTACAAACTCCTTCCAAAGATTCCTAATGGATTTCCAACAACTCCATATGATGTTCTGACTGGTTTCGTACTCCACTGTCCCAATTGCTCATAGCTGCAACTGATGATCCGTCTCCATAGAGCTTGCTCCTTTATGTTGCATCTCCAAAGACATTTCATTAAGAGGCCCCCATGATATTAAGAACTATTTTATTTATGATATTATAAAGGGTGAGTAGCTTGAGCGTCTGTCTCTTTGTCAAAGATGGAAATTAGCTGCCTTTGTGTTTTACACTATAGGTAGTCTTCAGGAGCAAATCCATCTTAAATTGTGCTCAATCAACTTGTCTGTTTAATTTAGTAACTGGGAATTACTTTGTTTATGATCTTATTTATGGTGAGTACTTTGAGTTCCCTTTCTAGTTGCTGAAGATGAAAATTTAAGCTTCCTTTGTGTTTTACATTTTTGGCGGTGTTCAGGGGAAAATCCATCCTAAAATTGTGTTAGTTTAACTACTAATGTCCAATTCTTTGCCTCCCCTGAAAAAGTAGAGTCATTCCTCTTGAAGGAGCTCTAAACCCCCTATATATACATTCATAGACACCTCTGAGGAGAGGCCTTCTTTCTCCTATCAGTTGGAGGTGTTTACTTATCTTTTGTTTCTTGCAAATGTGAAATACAAACATATAAGTCTAGCTTAGTTCTAGTTACAAATAAAACTATAAATGCTTCATATTATTGTTAATATACATCATTGAATGTGTTACAACAACATCATAAAAACGAAACAACACACCCAGTATAGACATCATTGAGTGTATTATATTAAAAATATGTACATTACTGAGTGTTCTGTAAAATTTCAGGTTCGCATAATTGCTGCCCAGGCTCTTACAACTATTGCAATTCGATCTGGTGAGCCGTATAGGTTACAGATCTATGAATTCTTACATGCCTTAGCCCAGGGTGGTGTACAGTCTCAGTTCTCAGATATGCATATTAGCAATGGAGAAGACCAGGGAGCCAGTGGCACTGGTCTTGGATCTTTAATCAGTCCTATGTTGAAGGTCCTTGATGAAATGTATTCTGCGCAGGATGAATTAATAAAGTAAGTACACTATTCTGGCTCGTTTCAGCACTAATGAACCATTTGTAAGGTGCAACATGTAATCCTCAACTCCTCATTAACACATTGTGCTTGAATATGTAGGGAGATGCGCAACCATGATAATGCAAAAAAAGAGTGGACAGATGAGGAGCTAAAGAAATTATATGAAACTCATGAGAGGCTCTTGGATCTCGTTTCTCTGTTCTGTTATGTTCCAAGGTCAAAGTATCTTCCTTTGGGACCAACGAGGTATGTTATTCTTAAGTTCCCCCTCGGCATTGTAGTTTGAGCACACAATGAATTTTCTTTGTATTTATGCAGAAGTGAGAGAGTGCCAATACCAATTCACTTTTTAACAGTGTTTTAGGCAGTTTTACTAAAGGCAAGAAGTGGCAAAATACTATAAGGCCTGCTGGGGCTTTAAGTGCAAGGTGCAAAAAAGTGCGGGCTTTAATGAAGGCAGGCACAAATGGAGAAAAAAAAATACAAAAATATGTATGTTTAGTCCATGGCTAATAATTATAAGCATGAATAGTAATATATGGTCAAAGAAATTGAAAAAGTAATATGATAAAGTGAAATTTCAATTGTAAATTGTCGCCTCTTCAAGGTTACGCTCATTGGCAAGGAAAAGTATGCCTTAGATCCTTGATGACGACATTACAAAGCGCTCAACATGTTTTGCGCCTCACTTCAGGGCTTAACCGCACTTCAAGCGGGCCTTTGACAACACTGGTTTTAGGAGGTGGAGACGCAGGTCGAATCATTTTTCCTATCATGGGATAGAATGTTAGTTGTATTGGTGTAAAATGAAATAAAATTTTAAATTGAAAAAAATTATAAAATTGTGGATATATGAAAATAGTGTTAAATTCAAATGTAAAAATCTAACGAATTAATTGAATTATCTGTGATAATAAAGTATTTACGTGAATTAAATTAAGTAACGGATTCTAAATTCTAGAACCCATACACATATAGGTTACAGACAAATACCTACAATTTTAAATTTAATAATTTGGTGTTTACAGAATGAACTATTCAGGTCGTGAAGTATGCATAGAATGGGTGACCACCTATCGCAGCGTGGGACTCTTTTACTCAAGGTAGACTTGTGGCCTCTAGAGCCTGCTTCACATCCGGGGATTCCCAATTTTATGTTCTTAAAAAGTACTTCATTGTGGGGGAAGATAATATTAAAAGAAGTATGTCCTTATTAGACAACTTAGAATCAACCTTAGTTTGTATGCATTGTATAGGTGACCCCTAACCGAAGTGCGAGACTCTGTTACTCATGGTAGCCTGTGACCTCTAGAGCCTGCTTCACATCCGGAGATTTCCAAGTTTACCTTGGCTAGAGCAGTTGGCGAAGGTAACATGGAAAGTGAAGTCTTAGTACCAAAAAGCGATATATTTATTCATGATTCCCAGTTGGTATTAAACCCCACTTTGCTTGCATTTCACCCAATTATTGCCATAGATCTTTAATATTGTTGTTATTTCATCTTTTACGTGCTAATATGATGATTACTGTGCTTAGACTCTTCAAAGTTTTCTATAATGTACTGAATAAAATTCTACATATTGAATAGCGCAAAGCTAATCGATGTCTATCGAACTCGGCATAATATAAGTGCATCAACTGGACTCAGCGATCCGGCTGTAGCCACTGGTATCTCTGATCTTATGTATGAAACTACCAATGCAAAAGCTGCTGAGCCTGAAACAATTGATGATGACCTTGTGAACTTCTGGGCTGCGAATCTTGGTGATGATAGCTTGAACAATGCACCTGCAATTAATAGGGTAAGTATTTGAGTGATGTATCGAACATGAAAATTGGTCCCTTCACCATTCTGTTCTGGCTGTCAATTTGTACAGGTTAATGAATCAAACTAAAGAAACATGCTCGTAATTCTCAGTTCTCTATGTCATATGTAGCTTTGGGCACGTATAAATGGTTTTTGAGGACATTGAGTTGACACGACATGTTGGATAGCCAATATGCTATTTACTGTCTAGTTTCATTATAATCTTTTACGGAAATCTGTTCTCGAGATGTCTCTCAAGTATGTTTTGAATTGTATCTGCATTTGTTTGGTGTAGAACTATCTTTCCATTTATCTCAGAAACATATATATGTAGCCTTACAATATACCGTTAAATAGATCAGAATCCCTGCAGTAGGAATCTTTTCATTCTTGTTAAAAAGCTCTTTCATCCGTAGGTTAATGAGTTTCTTGCTGGTGCTGGTACTGATGCTCCTGATGTTGAGGAGGAGAATATTATTTCTAGACCTTCCATGAGTTATGATGATATGTGGGCAAAGACCCTCTTAGAATCTTCGGAAATGGAGGTAATGGTTCTCGAATCAATGCTGCTTTCTTTTACTCTAACATTCTATGTATGAAAGATTTATAAAATTGGTTGCTGCAGGAAGATGATGGACGATCGTCAGGGTCTTCCTCCCCAGACTCAGTAGGGTCTGTCGAGACATCCATATCTTCCCACTTTGGTGGAATGAACTATCCATCGTTATTCAGTTCTAAGCCATCTACTTACGGGTCTTCACAATCCAAGGTAGGTAGTTAGCATTTTAACTCTGCTTTAAATTTAGTGCATTGAGAATGTTTATGGTATGTTTGATGGAACTCCTCATTTATAGATGCTGATGTGGACAACTATATCAATTGATCTCTTTTGTTCATTCACATTTTAACTTATCCCATTTGAAAAAACATTCGCCTGAAAATTTTGATGTTTGATGAAGTACCATATGGTTTAATAAGATATTTGACCTATGTTATATAATGTTATACAACTATACCGATGGCGGCCTTCATTATTATGCATAAACCGAAACCTTATTGATAAAGTTATTTGTATTTGTTCATGGCTATGTTTTCCTCACTGATTTGCTAAAGGAAGAAGAAAAGAAGACATGCTAGGAATGAATTTTCCTTTATTATTCCCTCAAACAGGTTAGGATTTAGATATCATTTACAAGTAATCCTAAAATGGAAAGGAAAATAATTCCTATTTTCAGTCATATAGTTATAAGGACTCCAGACCTTGCCCATATTGAAGGAATGGGTTCTTGCCATATTATTAATTTCCTAATTCTTACCAATCCCCCTTAAGCTGGAGCGTACATATTGTATACTCCTAACTTGTCACATTATTAGAAATAAAAGACAGTCAATCAGAAATGTCACGAAATCCCTCGCTCTTTGGGGGTGCTCTCAGCCTTGAGGAACTTGTACTAGGGTGTTTGTGCGACTCGTTTAGTTCATGAGCTGACACAAAAGCAAGAAGAAAATATATTCTGTTATGGAGTCTCAAAGTGATTATGTAAGAATATGATCATCCGAATTGGCGAAACCTGTCACAAAGCATCATGATTCAATCAATTGTCGAATAAAGTGACAACCTACTTCTATAAGCGTTGTTCTTTCATGAAACTCTGGATTCAAAAATGTATATTATAGCTTGATTGTCACATTTCAATTTTATGGTAGTGTTGTCTAAGGCACGTTTAAAGTGCTTTTAAGCCCTGAAGCGATGCACAAAACATGTTGAGTACTTCACTTTGCCTCACCTAGCGAGCGCTTGTCGTTGTCGTCACAAGAATCTAAGACATACTTTTCCTTGCCAATGAGTATAATCCTGAACAGGCGGCACTTAATCAGTGATGTTTCACTTTATCATAATTTTCTTTCAATATCCTTGACCATATATTTATTATACATGCTTATAGCTATTAGTCTTGGACTACAAATACATATTTGTATTTTTCTTAATTTGCACTTTTTTTCACTAAGACCCATACTTTTTTTCATTCCGTTGATTTCACCTGCAAAATTCGCCTAAAGTTGTTACCACTTGGCTTATCTTCTATTGAGCTTGACATGCCAAACATTAAAATCTTCCTAAGAAAGTAAGAGCCTAAATGGTATATATTTTGGAAAAGTTTGATTTTTAAAAACGTTCTACTGTACTTCTCAATTTCTTTTTCTTTTTCAACTGCTTTTATATATATATTTGGGGGGTGGGGGGGGGGGAGGGAGGGGTTGACCATGGTTTACTCTTCCTATCATATTCATTCCCTCAATTCACCTGCAAAATCCCCCCCACCCAACCCACACACACAAAAAAAAAAAGATAAAGTCGTTATCACCTGGAATGAGAGCCTACTGGTATATAATTTGGAAAGGTTGATGTTTGTCAGCATTCTACTGCACTTCTATGTTTCTTTTTCTTTTCATATTCTTTTGAGTTGTCATCTCTTGAGAAATATGGATAAGAATGCTGTGCAAAACAATAATCATGACAAGTGTATAAATTGTTTGTGTACAAATGTCGCCAAATTTGTAGAAGCACAGAAGTTGCATGTGTTTAACCTTCTTTTGGAACACCGTACAGAGTTAACTTACTGAGACTGCAGAACTTTGGTCTCTCTCTCATGATTTGAAATGAGGGAGAGGGCTGGATATAGATGTGATGCGTCTGGATTCACTTTCTGTTTTTGGTTTGTAGAATAATCTTCAAGTGGAAGAAAGGTTACATCTAAAATTAAAAGGCAAGAGTTTGTGAATTAGGATTTTAAGGACTAGTTGAAGTGTGATAATCCTAAAAAGCCAATGCAAGAGAATGTTCTCCCTCTGGAGCACTCACAAACTTGGAAGTACTAAATCACCTGGAGTTGAAGACTTGACAAGGAGACTTGACAAATAGCACCGAAAAATATTATGCAACACCACAGGAAGTTGACTTTTGACTACCTCATAGATCTAAGAATGAAGAACCCATGATGATGTTAAATTTTGTCATTGTTCACATCATTTGAGGACCCATTCTCTGGTGATAATAAACTATTCAATGGAGGAAAAAAGATTTGATAAAATTGAATTGTTGGTCTCAGTTTAGTTCCAAAAGTCAGCGTCTGGAATCCAATCAACCCTGATGGTTTACATCGCAAGGCATGCTATTTTAATACATACGACTGACTTTGCTTTATATAAGGGGGACAGATATACTTCTCCCAGCCATTTATTCATTCTAAAAGAGTAATGTTAGGTGAAGATAACAGATTATATTATTTTGTCTTTCATCACGTAATGGAGTCCATAGGGAAATGAGATTAAACGATATTACTGAATTCTGAAGTTGTCTTTTATAACTAAGAGAATAGTTCTGTAAGGATAAGTGAACCTGATCAATACATTCGAGTATACATGATTAGTGAGCTTTCTTAATCATTGTGCATATTATGAAATGGGAGAATTATTCTATAGTAGTGGTGAAAAGTTTGGATCAGAATGAAGTCCTACTTATTTGATTCGATAACCATGCTTATATCCGGCTATAGTCCCAAGTAATACACACACTAGGAACAGAGTCTACTATGAAGTTGGGACTGACTAATTTTTTATTTTTATTTTTTTTTGTGGGGGGGGGGGGGGGATTAGTCTTCTGTTGGTACAAGTCATATTTGATACTCCAATTGCATTGCTTCTAGTTCTGAGCGGTGATTATGTCGTCGTATTTCATTTTGGGTTCCTTTCTTTTCTGCCTGTGTTAGTATGTAAAAGTTCATTGTTGCCTATGACAGGGGAAATCTGGTGGGAGCCGATATAATAATAATTCCTACAGTGGCTCCTTATATGATGGTCTGGGTTCCCCGGTAAGTCCTCCTAGCCAGCCAATTTCAGGTCTTCTGTCATGTGAGATGCAAATCTTTTATTAAAGGAATTTTGCAGATAAGAGAAGAGCCTCCACCATATTCATCACCTATTAGAGAAAGATACGAGTCATTTGAGAATCCCTTGGCTGGGTCTGGTTCTCACAGTTTTGGATCCCATGAAGAGGAGCGAGTTTCTTCCAGCAACCCACAGTCTGGTACTGCACTATATGACTTCACAGCTGGTGGAGATGATGAGGTAGGTCTACCGTGACTGCTAGATGTTCTCCCCCGAATGACTGGTTAATGATCTAATTATCCTTTGTGGTGGTGCGTGTAGTGGGCGTGAGATACCATATGTTTCTTTTCTTGCTAGCTATAAAATTGTACCCATTAACATGTTGTATTCTGATTTTGAAATGTTGAACTATGTCCAAATTTACTTCATTGTATCTTGGTCTGTTGGGTTCACTGGAGATGCAAAGGTTAATTAAGTTTCGGATTTTCTGATCTGCAGCTAAATCTGACAGCGGGGGAAGAGTTGGAAATTGAGTATGAAGTAGATGGCTGGTTCTACGTAAGTAATTTCATTGGATGTTGTAGAGCCACTCTTCTTTGCAAATCATGCATCTTATGTAATTAAGCTTACTTGTGTCATCATATTCGTTCCATATGCACATAATTCACTTTCTTTACGAGGAAGATACTTTGGACCAGATATCTTCATTGCAGCGTGACATTGATCCAGATTTTCCTTTTCCAAATGCCGATCATACTCTGTTCTTGCTGACTAAAACCTTTTGCGGAGAATTTGTCATACCGGTTTAGGAAGAATAAGGACTGGT
This sequence comes from Datura wrightii, assembly GCA_035772735.1. NCBI lineage: Eukaryota > Viridiplantae > Streptophyta > Magnoliopsida > Solanales > Solanaceae > Datura > Datura wrightii. The sequence goes on from JASDFA010000011.1 coordinate 5,163,983, forward strand.
GCAATACTTCTGTCACATTGTACTTCATGTGATACTCCACAAGTAAGAAAAGTAAAAGTTTCTTTTTTATGTTAGGAAGTAAGAATTTTGACTGTCCCGTCTATGTTGCTCAGATACGGGTACGGGTACTCGATGTGGGTGTAGATCTGGAGGTCGGATTCATCATCACATTAATTTTGGGATCTGGGGGTATGGATCAGAGTGCGGATATGGGTGTTAGAATATGGATAATAAGTATATAAGAATATTATGTGACAGCTATTTAAGATTGTTGAAAAAAACTTATTTGTTTATTACCAAGATGATTTAAATCCAATTATTGTTAATTAAGTTAAATAAAAAAATGTCTATTGTGTAACTATAAATTGCTATAAATATAGTATTTTGATAAATATAGTAATGTAATGCTCCCTCCATTTCAATTTGTTTGTCTTCGTTACTATTTGGACAGTCAAAGGATATTTTCTTTGATCATAATTTTTGCAAATACTTTTTAAATATTTTGAATTGCTAACAATTATGACTTATTGTACTTTTTATGTAGTTTCTAAATAGGTAAATTTTATTTTTAAAAAATCGAAGATTAGATGTCCGAAGTCACACCTAACATTAGTTAGTTTGAACCTCATTCCAAATCAAGCCAAACAAATCAAAATAGAGGGAGTATTATAATTGTGTAATTATAAATTTCTATTAGTATTTTGATAAATACAGTAATATAATACATATACATATATATATATACACACACACACATATGTATATGTAATAGCTTGAACAGAAAGAAGTAATTATTCTTGTCAGAAATTTGGTAAGAATCTATTATTATCTATTTATGCTTCTTGAGCTTTGTTATAGTAACTAGAGAGCACAAAGTATTTGTGGTAAAAGTTAAATTGTTTGTAAACACTCAATATTTTATTGGTAAGTTATATTTGTAAGTTATATTTTATAATTGTGAAGTGTTCTAGTACTTTATATGAATATTTACATATCATAAACCAAAAACCAAATCAATACCCAATCAACCTATACTTCTTGACCATAGGTGTAGTCAAACACCCAAGATAGGTTGACCAAATCCGGTCCAGATCCCACACCCACACCTGCACTCACACCCACACCCACATTCACACTCAAATCGTGTCGAATCGACATGGGTGCCCCAAAGATTTTGAAGGATCTGATTCAACCTAGTGTCACACTATCGAATAGTCATTTCCACTTTGTGTATCTTTTTTTCCAATCTCTCTCACGCTTTCGTTTTTAGCATTGTATGTTAAATCCTAAGATGTTTGAACATACACAAGTATGACTCGTAATGTGATAACTTTGTTGCTGCATTAATTTTCTCATGATCAATAAAGTTGTATTTGTGTTTCACATATTAATTATGTCGTCATTTGGTCTGAATGCTCTAATAGATATGTAAACTATGCCTTTCCTAGAGCTTATGTTTGTATATTACATATCTAAAGCTAAAGGAAATGGTTCAAGTTATGGTGAGTTTGCCAAAAAGTATCAGACCTATAAACTTAAATTACGAGGTAGTCCATGTCCTCTGCACCCATCCTCTGTTATTACTCAAAAGATATTAGGTGCGTGGTCTGAGTCCCAATTAAGTAATCCTTCTCCCCCTCCCACTATTTGCTATTCTCTCAATTTCATTTTGTTTGGCACCCCGTCTTTTTTTTGTCTATCCCTAAAAGATCGGCACTTCTCTGTATTTAGAGCTAGTTCGCTTTTACATGTTCACCTTGCTGTTCGCATGGCTCATTGTATGCACCAGTAGGTATAAAAATAATTGTCTGATACAAGTGTTTATTCATATTTAACTTATGCATCAAAAGTTTTCCTCCCTTAGCCCCTTTAGAGTCAAACAATGCCAAACAAAGTTGGGAAGGAGGGAGTAACACGTTCCAAATAATTGTGCAGATTTCACTGATCCACTGGTACTTCTGAACCTCAGTTGGCAGTTCTTTCTTAAGCATTTCACCGAGTAAATTCAAGGAGACTATCCAGCAGCTTATATGTGACATATACATGTGCTTGGGAAGATCCCTTGATAAGATTATCTGATTACTCAACCATATATTTGTTGGGTTTATTGCAAAAGTTGACTGTTCACTCTTTCCCTACAATTTCTTTTACTTTGTCCTCTTTGCCTTCAAGTATCTCAGATCCATATTCCAAGGAGACGGAAAGGGACAAGGAGACGGAAAGATTGATGATGATGTCACGCATTGTATTAAAGCGGGATGGGTGAAATGGATGCTTACAACCGGGGTACTGTGCAATAAGAATGTGTTGCCAAGGCTTGATGATAAGTTTTACAGAGTAGTGGTTAGACCAACATTGTTGTATGTGCATAGTGTTGGCCAATCAAGAATACCCACATTCAGAGATGGGTGTAGCAGAGATGAGATGCTCAGATGAATGTGCGCACATGCTAGGAGAGATATATCAAAACGAAGTTAAACGATGCAAGGTGGGGGTGGCCTCCATGATGGTCAAGACGAGGGAAACGAGGTTGAGATGGTTTAGACATGTAAAGAGGAGATGTGCGGATACATCAATAAAGAGGTGTAAGAGGTTGACTGTATCAGGAGCTAAGAGAGGTAGAGGTAGGCCAAAAAGAACTGGGAAAGTGATTAGACAGGATATGTCACAACTTTAGCTTACTGAGGACATGACCTAGATAGGAGTGTATGTATGTCAAGGCTTAAGGTAGAAGGTTAGTAAGTATCTGAATATTGACACACTTTAGGTGGGAGAGGCAGGGGGTTAGCCCCATCTCCTCTCCTCCTTATTAGCAGTAGTATTTAGTAATCAGGTAGTTTTTTGTTCTTCAATATGTTTTATTGTCTATTGCTTCATTTGTTTTATGTTTTGCTGTCATTTCTTGCAACCTTGCTTCGAATTACTTTATTTTTTGAACCGAGGGTCTATCAGAAAAAGCTTTACTACCCTGCAAAAGGAGTAAGGTCTCCATACATCTCCATTTCCATACCCTACTTGTGAGATTATAATGTGAATGTTATTGTTATTGATGGTGCAAACTTGTTTCAGGTCAAGAAAAAACGCCCCGGAAGAGATGGGAAAATGGCTGGCCTTGTCCCTGTACTCTATGTCAGTCAGTCTTGAAAGCACAGCATTTATTACCACAAGATCCAGTAACTCTTGTTTTGCACAAGTTGAAGCAACTAGGGCATGTAGAGGTTCTTTATCTATGCACTGCTCGATGAGTTCCACTGTAATCATCTGAGTTAAATGGACATGACTTGGGGGAATATGCTCCATGAATTTTATCAGAGAAGCTTCTGTTTCTCCTACGTTGTCGTAGCTAATGGTCCAATGAGTGACTTTATGCTTGGTAGGCACCTCATTTGTAGGTAAGGTCTACCACTTCTAAATGTGTATCATAATCCATACCCGATGTATTTAGCATTTGTAGTTGCTGTTACCGCTAAGGAATCACAATTTTCGATCAGTAGTATTCTTTTAGGGTGTGTAACTATCATGAATTGTTTTCCGTTCGGTCATGTTTGGCTTCTTGTTATGGAAAGTGGAAGCATGGTTTGCGATGTATACGTCAATGATTAGGAATTCTTAGTTTTCTGGGACATGCAAATGCTGTGATGAATTACTAGATAATTACAAATTTTGATTCCATGCCCCTCCACTCACTAGTTTTATGTGTGATGTGTGTGTGTACATGACATAATATAAACAAACGAAGCGTTGCTTAACTGAAGGAATGATTCTAATGAACTTCATTCCTTTTAAGATCCCGTTTGCTTATGCTTTGGGAGGCTAAGTTAAAATGTTTGGTTATTAAAAATAAAGTGTTTTTGAGGATCAATAAATGTAAATGCTGTTTTTCTTTTGTTGGGAAGAAGTTATAAGTTTCTGCTTTTAAAAATTAATTTTTTAATGTTTGACCAGCAACCAAAAAAATGCTTTTTCAGGAGCAATAGAAGCAAAGGGAAGAAGCTACAAGTTTCGGGTCTTTAATTTTTTTAAGATAGAAATGTCCTTGACATAAATTTATATTTACCTGAATTTCCCTCTTAATTCAACACAGTTTTTTGTGAACTACAAACTACTTTTTTTCTTTGGTTTTCATTGTTTATTTCTTTTTCTTTTTTCTATCTCGTTAAACTATAGATACAAATTATTTCTCTCTTTTTTCTACTGTTCCTTTTCGCTATTTTTCCTCTCTTCCTGTAATAACAAAGTATTCTTTGAAACAACACGAGTTAATATAATTTCATATAATTGTATGGGTTTTCATAATAAACATATTTTATTATGAAATGATACTTGCCGTTTTTAGCAATTTGACATTCAAGCACTTTTTGTAAAGGCCAAAGTTATAAGCGGTCTCTTAGAGTTGTCAAAAAATTTCACTTGAACACCTCACCTATTGTTATAGCCTATTGACCACTCAAAGTGTGAGAAATTTGTATCTATAAGACACAAGATGCAGAGATAGTAAAAACATGAGGGGCGTGCATTTCACATGTGCTGATATGGCAAAAGAGTCAATAAAACAATGACATGTGGCATCCCAATTGATTGTAAAAAGAAAATTATTGTGCAAAAATTTTTTTAAAAAAAGAAAGAAAAGAAAACATAATTTTAGAACACATGTCTTTTGTCTTCTTCACCATTTCATTCTACCATTGAAATTAAGCCCGTCATTGAACTAAATCCAAATACACCTCAAATCCATTCCAAAATTCTTCAAAGTTTGAGATTTGAGCTCCTTTCAATATTCTGATTCTTTTGATATATTACCCAATCAAAGTGATGCTCATTTGCGGCAACTCAAAAATTCAAACTTGAATTTCAAAGCTCATCAATGGTTGTCCATGGTGTTTGCATCTTTCTTCTTCACGTTTCTAAGCTTTCATTCAATGGACAATGACGGTTTTATCTATCACAATACACAATAATTAGCTTTGACGACAAATCTTCAAATTTGAAGTTCCAGATAGATTTAAATCTAAAAAAGTGAAGCTCAAACAATGGAAAAGTGATTTCGATAAAAGTATAGTTGAATGAACCGATTAAAATAAACTTGAACCAAGTCCTGCAATGACTTATTTGGGAAGAGAATAGAATTTTATTTTAAATAAAAGTTTTTAGGTTTAAAAATTACTCATATAATCCACATCAGCCAACACTTACGCGCTCAAATATTGTGCAGAACATGCCTGATGCCAAGTCAGTTTGTTGTATCTGATAGAAACGAAATTATACATAGTATTGTACTCAATTGGGACAAGGTCGCGTTCAAATATCTAAATGAAATTTTCTGACAAGTTTAAGGGGTCGTATATGTGTTTGGCCTTTTGTAAAAGATGTGATCAAAGACAATTGACTTATTAATTATCGAGAAAAGCACTTCTCAAATGAGCTTTTTAAGCGTAAATTGCTTTTCTATGATAGTTTTTTTTGAAAAGTTATTTTATAAACATAATAAAATTTTGTATTCACATGTTATTATTGTGGTCTTTAGACTTTTCAATATGAATATATAATGGGTATATAGACTTTGAGATTGATTTCTCTTTTCGTGATTCTTAATATTTTATTCTATTTTTATTTATTATTTTTTAATTAAATATTTTTATTAGACCTATGGGTTGACCCAAGCGAGCTTCGCACAAATTTCACGGGCCTTAATGTTTAGTTGAGTCGGACTAAAAATCTTAATTTAAATGGGTTTTAATTTTTTTAGCTCAATTCTATTAAATTACGGACCGACAATCTAACTAAGCGAGTCAAATTCACAATGACGGCTCTAATTTTAATAAAAATAACTTTTAAAAGAAATAATTTTTAATAGCTTAACCAAGCATGCTTTAAATCTTGTACATAAAATTTGGTAATTGAAGAGGGTGAAGAACCATTTGATCATTGTTTTTATGGCTTGATTAATTCCATTTTTCTAGATTATCAGCTACTTAGATTTTTCTGTCTATATATGTTGTTAATTCGTTTGGTTCTCCCATATATCCAAGTTATATCAAACCACTTCGCCCTTTAAGTATTTGATAATAACTTAATTAAGTTTTTGCAAGTCCAATTTAGGATGTCATCTTCTTTTTAATTAGTTCTACAATTTGTGGCAGTATATAGAGTTTAATTTATACACGTAAGATTAAATCGTCGGTTCTTACAAGTATAAAGTTTATATATTATAGCACAAGATTAAATATAATTTGTCTTCATTATGAGAATCGTATAATTCCAACTTCTTGTGCTGATACATTTTGTATGTATTGAACGGACCAGATAGAGATAGGTATTTTATCTGACTTAATAAAATAAATTCTCCAGATCATTAAATGTACTTATACTCTTAATCTTGATATAATTATTATGATCAATGCAATTTGTTTGTTGTTTTGATCTATCAAAGGACAACACTCTTTCATTGGTTAAAATATTACCGATAGGTTAGATGATGACAAATGACATTTGGAAATAGTGTTTAACATCACTCATGTACCAAACATATCAATAACTTTTTTTCAGTGTCAACAGTTTTATCCAACACATAATTGTTTATTTATAAAATAAATTTCAATACTTAAAAAATATTTTAAACACTTATATTTAAAATCACTTTTTTTTTTAAGATCGGTTAACTTTTAGAAAGAAAAACAAAATCTAAATAATAGTATCTCCAAAAAGGGACATTTATGTAAATCAACAAGTGAACCGCACCTTCGATTTCGGCGGTGGTCCTTAACATTTGAGGATAAACTGGTAAATCAATGAAAATTCGATATTGAAATAAAGTCAAAAATTCAGAACTCCCACCAAAAACTAACCGCCAAAACAAGTTTTGTAAAAATAAAGTTTTGTTTAGACATGCAATTTGAAATTCTTAAATTATTTTTTTTATGAACATAAAAATCTTATAAGTTGTTAAAATTATAAAAAAAAATCTCAATTTTTATACAATCTTACCAAATATTTAAATATTTATAAAAAAATATAATACAAAATCACAAAATTATTTTTAAAAAGAAATAGAATTTCTATTGATCGAACTTTAGTTCAATAAAAATCAAAATTGAATACTAGTTGTAATGTACTACTTTTTAATATAGCCCTTCCACATAGTTGGCGAAGATCGGTAAGAGTAATAATACCAAAAGTAAATTTTATTTACATATAAAATAAATAATTAGTAAATATTTTTGGTAACTGAGGTAAATTACCATTAACAAGCACACAAATACACCTAAAAGAGCACCTAATCTCCTACCTGCCTTCTATGAAGGATGATAGCAGAAATAGGCCTCCGACAGAACTCTAGTTACATGGAAACTTTTGCAAAAGCCTTCTACTTCTCTGTGCACGTTTGTGGAATCTAACTATCTCCAATATATCCAGAAACTCCTTTTTAATATGGGAGACTACTATCTCTATATCTACAGTAATTTCTTGAAACGGTTTTCTATTCTGCGTCTGCCAAATATGATATATCACAACTTCAAAAAGAGCTGCAATGACTTCCTTGAAAAATTGTCTCCAATGCTTCCGTTTGAGCCTTTCCATAACCCGTGAAACACTGCCTAATGGAGGAGAAATTCTATCCCATTGTGCAATAGCAGTGCTTACTTTCCTGGTCCATGCACAATCTGAGAACAAGTGACAATGTGTCTCCTGCATCATCCCATCACACAAGCAACATATAGCATCCTCTACCGGAACGTGGAGTTTAAGTAGTCTCTCTTTAGTTAGCAGTCTATTATGTACAGCAAGCCATAAGATAAACCTGTGCTTAGGCTGTGCAATTATGCTCCAAACTAATTCAGCAGTCTTAAATCTATCCCAGGTCCCCAACAAAGCATTATAACTCTAGGTAATCAAGTAGTTTCCATCAGCCGATAGCAAGTAAACATCTTGAGCATACCAAGTCTTCATATTGTTTTTTAGAGAGTTAATCTTCTTCCAATACCAGTTTGAGTCTAATGGAGGTTTATGATCCCATATATTTTGGCTACTGTTCATATATATTCCATGCACCCATTTCACCCAAAGAATATCTTTTTTCATAGCCAATTGCCATAGCAGTTTGCCAACAAAAGCCTTATTCCATAGCTTGATTCCCTTGATATTCAGTCCTCCCATTTTCTTTGGAAAACAGATATTGACCCAAGAAACCAGTGGTATTTTCCTAGCTTCCTCCTTGCTGCCCCGTAGGTATTCCTACACTTCTTATCAATCTCTTTTAATACACTTTGAGGCAATATAAATACTGATCCCCAAAAATTATATATAGAGAATAACACTGCATTGATGATTTGCAGCCTCCCTGCATATGAGAGTTGCTTAGAGTAAGCTGTAGTTATTCTACAGGTGATCTTCTCTATGAGTTGCTAACATTCCATTTTATTCCACCTCTTGGAGGAAAGAGGCATCCCCAAATATTGTTGGTACATATAAAATAGTGGTGCTTTTTTTTAACAAAATACAAACTTATGAGTTAAATTTTATATTTAAAAAAGTTGATTTAATGATTTGAAATTCCAAATCAAGGTTTTTTTGAGAATTTGATCATGAGATGAAATTACATGTCCAAACGCCTACAAAGAATCCCGTCGCTGAGATGTCTAGTAGATTCCTAGGCCTTGACGAATGGCCGACCACCTTTTACGTTAGAAGAGCAAAAGGCCCAAGACATCGCAAAATGAACCAATATGAATGAGTGTAAACTTCATTGTCCGAACACCGATTGTTTGCCGATCACACTAGGTGCTACCCTGGTAGCAAGAGAGGCCAGATGGTGACAATTGAGAGGTTGTCATTGAGCATTCCTAGTCACACGGAAAACATGCTGAAACTTTCTATCTCACCAGGCTCTAAACTTGTGATTTTTCTTTGAGTGTGAGTTCAATTGAATAAATCTGTCAAGTCTAGAAAAATATACGCAACTGCAGCAATAAATCAAACAGTTAAGGTGCATTACAGATCCATAGAAATAAAAAAAACAAAAAGGTTCTCACTGTTGGAGGTGTGTGAAGCCCAAATACAAGAAGTGGCCCAGTCAGGATCCGGCCCAGTCAAGAGGGTGCTAGATTTTTGAGCACCGACTAAATAAAAATATCTTTCTCTCTCTTCTATCGCCTTATCTGCTAAAACTAGGGTTTCTCTCCTTTTCTTTGATCACGATCTGGTAATTTGATGTGCTAACGTTCTTCTCTTTCCAAATATTTGATTTTATCAGGTTTATTGCATCTGGGGGCAGGATTTGACTGAAAATCACCTGTTTTTCGATTTTTGCTTTTTTATTTAGTGTTTAAGATGATGCTAAAGACAGATCTACGAATTTAAGTCGTTCTGTGTAGATTACTACTGCATTAATAACTTGTTTATGGCAATATTTGCAAATTAAGTATAAATTTTCCCTTCGATTTAGCTGAATTCGTAATTAAGGTTTGGAAAATTAACATCGTTTTCGATGGTTTAGACCGTTTACAATTTCAGCTTTTTTGGTAACCATAGTGTTTGGAAGCAGAAAAAAAAAGCGACCCATGTAATTTCCCTTGTGAGATTGAAAGCAAAATTAAAGAACTGACTCTTCGCCTTTCCTGTGTTTGTTACTAGCCGGTGTAGTTTTGAAGTAAGAAAAAATGGCAGGGAAGGGTGGGAAAGGGCTTGTCGCGGGGAAGACAACAGCTGCAGCTGCTGCCAACAAGGAGAAAGACAAGAAAAAGCCAATCTCTCGTTCATCTCGTGCGGGCCTGCAGGTAATGCAGAGTTTCGATCTTTATTAAGAGCAGATCTTGCCTGATTTTTGTTGAATCTGAAATGACAGTTGAAATTGTTTGACTATTTGATATACCCAAAATCGGATTACAGAAGGTGATTATATGGTTCCAAGCAAGGAAGTTTAAGATTGCTTTTATGTGTTTCATACTTAGCTGCTTGCTCTATTCCATGGTGTGTGTTTCATTTTACCGCAAAAGCTAGGAAGTTCTCTATTCAGAATCTGCTATATTTATGAATAAATTTCTTGCTTCTGGAATGCAATTGTTTTCTTCATCTTCCGTTTGACTGAAGTCTACTTTCAAAGAATTTGGGATGCAGTGTGTAAAAGAGGCTGGCAAATTATATTTGATTTTCATGCTAAAGTGTTTGTTTGAACTAAATCTGTAAATTCTTTTCAAGATGTCCAAACTCAAATCTTTCAAAGTATTTAAACTATTTCAACTTTTGAAAGCTTTGAAAGTTCGGGCTTTCCATTCTTCCTTCCCCCCCCTCACTCCCCCTTTTTCAATAAATAAGCCCCGCGGGCCCCTCTCTGATAAGGAAGGAAACGAAATAATCTCAATTTTACGACAAATCCGATCTTTCCTTCTATGGAGCCGGATGTGAGCTTATCGCCTACGGATCTTACTCAAAAAGAGTCAATGGGAGTAGACACATGAAAGTTGGATAAAGAAGTGTTAGTAAGAACTAGCACTAGACCTCTTCCCCCCTTTCTTTTCTACTTTTTCTCTCTCCTTTTGTTTGTGCTTCCACCCGGGCTTTTCATTCTGTTTTATAGAGACCCGAGGAAATTAGTTGTTCTATTAAAGTTTCGGTAGGTGTAGGAGTTGCTTAAGCAAAGATTGGAAATCTTGTAAAGATCTAGTTGAAAACACACTAATTTTCAAATAAAAACAGCTTGGATAACTTTAAAACTCCAAGATATTAAACAAACGCCAAAATGTTTGCTTTTAGCCAACTTCGTTCTTTAACAGTCTTTGTTTGATCTTTGCAAATATAATCTTCTTCAATGTTTTTCTCAATAAGCATATGGAGGTGATGAACATAATAGTATGTCTTAATTTCATTCAGGGAATGTCTGAAGATCAGCATCTTAAGATCATAAACTTGGCATCAACAATGTATAATTGCAACAAAGTGACTTACCATAAAAAGATGTCTCATTCCAAACCAATTACTGTTGCATAGGATGTGACTGTCACTGTCATGTGACACTTTGAAAATGCACACAAGAAAAACTAACTGGGATGCATCTTTCTCTATTGGGATCCTGAATATTTGGATTTATCCAATCATCATCTTTTGATCTATCGGCTGTATAAAGTGGATAACATTCAAGTTGTTTCAGCGCAATTGAAGAACTCTAGAATGATTTTTGGTTTTTCTTTTCCCTAGCACCCTCCTGCAATACTGATATGATTGTTTTGACATGTTTGGTGGGATTTTAGTTTCCTGTGGGACGAATTCACCGTCAGCTCAAGACCAGAACCTCAGCCCATGGAAGAGTTGGAGCTACAGCAGCTGTTTACTCTGCTGCAATTCTGGAGTATCTGACTGCAGAAGTTCTTGAATTAGCTGGTAATGCAAGCAAGGATCTTAAAGTGAAGAGAATCACCCCCAGGCACTTGCAACTGGCCATTCGTGGAGATGAGGAACTCGACACACTTATCAAAGGGACCATTGCTGGTGGTGGTGTCATTCCTCACATTCACAAGTCCTTGATAAACAAAACCACCAAGGAGTGAAATTCTCCTGTTTATATTAGATGTATGTTGACTAATGACATTGCCTGTGTTTATGTTTTTTCCTCCTTTATCTGCGTTCATATGGTACTTGTTGGTCATGTTTGATTAGAATGACTTATCTGATGTAATGAACATACTAGTTTGATGTTTTTATTTTGTCGGTTTTAGTTGGTATGTGGCTTGTTGATGCATGTGTATCACTGTTTATCATGACACTTTATCAGCCTTCAATGCATTGGCTACCAAAGTGTGCCTGTTTGTATTAGACTTTAATATGACCAAGTAACTATTTAATTGAATTTGTCGAGGGAATATTGACATGGACTTGTGATGTGGGATGACACAATTGACAGGTTGATGTTTTCATACATGTAAACTGATTATAGTTCAAAAAGTACTGTGTAAACTTGAATTTTGCACATCATTGATCAGTGAGCTTCACTTTCTAATCTTGCTAGCTGTTAGTAAGATAGTGAATTCAGATAGTTCTTTCTTGCTTTCCTTCTATCTTTCTGCCATCACAGGTTTCATTACTGTTTTTCTTGCTTTCCTTCCATCCTTCTTTCTATTTCAAAGCCATCGCAGGTTTCATTACTTTTTGAATGATCGATTCACCATAAAATATTAACTCCAGCACTCTTACCAAACACCTAAACTTCTCTAGATGTGGTAACCAACTTTCTTCTAGAATTATTTGGCAGTGACATTGATTTAGAATCGGGTTGATTTTTGGAGTTTTATCTGGACATGTAATTTTAATCTCAAAAGTTAAACTTTCTTTTACAAACATGAAAATTCAATTATTTATGAAAATTACAAAAATTTTCAATTCTTACAATTTTATCAAGTGAATAAATCATAATTTATAAATAAAAATATCAAAATATCCTAAGGTGGACAAGAGGAGTTGCTCAGGTGGTCTCTAGCTCCATTGTTAAAGTTGTGAGTTCGAATCATCAACGGAGCAAAAGAGTGGAAGTTCGAAGAGGTGAAAAGAAAAAATAATCCTAAGGCGCTACACTATTAAGTCACATGTCTCCACTCTTTTTACGACGAAAATGAGTTTTTTCTTCTTACAAAATTTAAAATTTCAAGTCCTTTTCATAAAATATAAATTTATGGGTCAAGTTATAAATTTTAACAAAATTGAAACTATAAACTTCCAATTACTCAAGGCATCTCTTTTCAACCAAGGAACAAAACAAGGTTATTTCGTTTAATTTTTAGTAAAATAGCGAATGATATTCCGTTAGTAATGAGAGGGGAGGCGGAGGGGATCCATATATGTTGATCAAGTCGATTAGAAGGTTCAGAAATAGCTAGAACTGATGCGGAAAGTATAGAAAAATATCTCGTAATGTAATTAACCAGAAAATAGAAATTGAAATATTCTCTTTTAATAGGATTTGAAATTTTAAGTCAAAATTTCAAATTGAAGTTAAAGTTTTATTCAAATATCATAAATTAACAATGATTTCAAATTTAAGCTCCAAATTGCATGACCAAACACCTAAGTCAGGCAGAACTCAAAATGCAGACCATGAAGCATTGTTAAAAGACTATTTCACCCTTTTGGCAAGAGAAAACAAGACTGAACTTTTCAAATAACAATGAGAAGCTACAGTATGAAGAAGAAAAAGTGTGCCTTTAATTTGTATAATAGCACGCATACAGAAATTCCAGTGGTCATTTAATTTATAGGAATTGGTTATCATAGTCACTTATTTTTATTTTGTCTTTCAAAAGTCGTCTAATTTTATGTTAGAAATATAACTTTTAGTGCCTATTTAATGACAAGATAATTATATTTTTTTAAAAAATAAAATTAATATTTTATTTTATTTAGCACCGAACCAACCTTAAATCCAACCCAATTAATAGCTTCACCTACGTCACTTTGCTGCGTACAATAAATTTTTGTGGTTCGGTCCTTTTTCGGACTCCGTAGATAGTGGGAGCTTAATACATTGGGCTACCCTTTATACATATATATAATTTTGTATATATAATTAATATAGAATTTTATGTAATAATTCTGCACACTTGTTATAAACTTATATGCTAGAAACGACTATAAATTATTACTATTAGACTGTTGAATTTTTTTTAGTGTTAAGAACTCGAGTTACTTTGTGATGTAGAAAAATCTAAAATTTTTTGTCAGTTATGACAAATGTTAATCTAATATTTTATCGGTAAGGTTGAAAAATATATAATCAAATTTTAGACCAAATCAAAATTGTTCGGAAAAATAGGTTTTCAAGGTCTATAAGTGCTTAAAATTTTAGAAATTAAAACAAAAAATCTAAACAAAGTATCTCAGAAAAGGGACATTTACGTAAATCAACAAAGTGAAACGCAACTTCGATTTGGGCTGTGGTCCTTAACATTTACGAGTTCTTGTTAGGTGGCCCAATCAATTGAGGGTAAGCAGGTAAATTCATGAAAATTCGAAATTGAAATAAAGTCAAAATTTCAGAATTCCCACCAAAAACTAACCGCCAAAACGAGTTCCCTTTTTTTTTTTTTAAAAAAAAAAAAAACAGTCAAACAAGAATTGGGCAATAAATCAAACAGTTGAGGTGCAAAACAGATCTACAGAAATAGAAAAAAACAAGGTATTCTCCTCTTTCCAAATCTCTTATCTTATCAGATTTATTGCATTTCTGGTGCAAGATTTGGCAGAAAATCACCTATTTTCGATTTTTGTCTTTTGTATTTGTTGTTAAAGATGATGCTAAAGGCAGATCTATGAATTTAAGACGTTCTGTGTAGATTATTACTTCATTCATAACTTGTTTATGGCAATATTTGTTAAACCGTCAAGGATTTGAGCTTTTTGGTAACCATAACTTTTAGAAGCAGGAAAAAAAAGCGACCCATGTAATAGTTTTTTTTTTCCCCTTGTGAGATTGAAGTCAAAATTAAAGCACTGACTCTTCGACCTTTCCTGTGTTTGTTCCTAGCCGGTGTAGTTTGGAAGTAAGAAAAAATGGCAGGGAAGGGTGGGAAGGGGCTTGTGGCGGGGAAGACAACAGCTGCAGCGGCTGCCAACAAGGAGAAAGACAAGAAAAAACCAATCTCTCGTTCATCTCGTGCGGGTCTGCAGGTAATACAAAGTTTCTATCTTTATTAAGAGCAGATCTTGCCTGATTTTTATTGAATCTGAAATGACAGTCGAAAGTGTTTGACTATTTGATCTACCCAAAATTGGAGTACAAAATAATTACTAGAAAATATTATATGGTTCCAAGGAATGAGGTCTAAGATTGCTTTTTTGAGTTTCATACTATTGCTGCTTGCTCTATTCCATGGTGTGTGTTTCTGTAACATGTGGCCTTATTTTTCATGTGCCAATTTGGTTGGTCACATATATTCTTGGAGCCAAAGCATGATTATTTGGTAGAGAAAATTTGACCATTTTTTATTTTCTCTATTATAAACATTGGAGCCAAGTTTTGCTCTTATAAAGGAGTGACATTTCTTCTTTCCAAGAACACACCAATTTGGGACTAATTAGTTATGTTTGTTTTCTTTATAGAGAGTATTTTGTAAGATATCTGTGTTGGGAAATACTTGTGTGAATCCTTTTTTTTTGGAGTGATTTTGTAAGTTTATTCTCTTAGGGTATTTGGGATGTTAGAGTATTTAATTACTCTAATTTTATAGTCTCATTTGTGCTTTTGTACTCTCTTTTGTATCCGGTTGTGTTACTTAATTTGCTCCTCTTTTGATTGTGGATGTAGGTCATGTTGACCGAATCATGTTAAATTTGCGCCTCCTTTTATTTTGTCAACTTACTGTAATTACCGTCTTTGTTATTGTCTTAATTGGCTGCTTTGTCTAGTTCCACACTATTTGGGATTCCCGATCCTGACCGTTTCATTTTATCTTTCGGTTCCCCAAAAGCTAGGAAGTTCTCTGTTCAGAATCTGCTGCAGTATTAATAAAATACTTGCTTCTGGGATGCAATGTATAAATATGTTGGATAATGTGTTTGTTAGATGATTTTGAGTTTGCAAGTTATATTTGATTTTTGTGCTAGTGTGTTTGTTTGAGCTATATCTGTAACTTCTTTTCAAGATTTCCGAACTCAAATCTTTCAAAGTATTTAAACTATTGCAACTTTTGAAAGATTTGAAAAGCTAAGACGGGAAAGCTTGAAAAGATCTAGTGGCAAAAACACTTAAAAACAGCTTGCAAACATAAAAACAAAAAAACATTAAACAAACGCAAAAATTTTGCTTTTAGCCAACTTTGTTCTTTTAACAGTCTGTGTTTGATCTTTGCAAATATAATCTTCTTCAATGTTTTTCTCAATAAGCATATGGAGGTGATGAACATAATAGTATGTCTTAATTTCATTCAGGGAATATCTGAAGATCAGCATCTTAAGATCATAAACTTGGCATCAACAATGTATAATTGCAATAAAGTGACTTACCATAAAAAGATGTCTCATTCCAAACCAATTACTATTGTATAGGATGTGACTGTCACTGTCATGTGTAACTTAGAAAATGCACACCAGAAAAACTAACTGGGATGCATCTTGCTCCATTGGGATCCTGAATTTTTGGATTTATCATATATGTATAGGGGTGTGCCATCATCTTTTGATCTATTGGCTGTAAATAGTGCATAACATTCAGATTGTTTCAGCACCATTGAAGAACTCTAGCATGATTTTTGGTTTTCTTTTCCTGTTTTGACATGTTCGGTGGGAGTTTAGTTTCCAGTGGGAAGAATTCATCGCCAGCTCAAGACTAGAACCTCAGCCCATGGAAGAGTTGGAGCAACAGCAGCTGTTTACTCTGCTGCAATTCTCGAGTACCTGACTGCAGAAGTTCTTGAATTAGCTGGTAACGCAAGCAAGGATCTTAAAGTGAAGAGAATCACCCCCAGGCACTTGCAACTGGCCATTCGTGGAGATGAGGAACTTGACACACTTATCAAAGGGACCATTGCTGGTGGTGGTGTCATCCCTCACATTCACAAGTCCCTGATAAACAAAACCACCAAGGAGTGAAATTCTGGTGTTTTATCTTAGATGTATCTTGACTAATGACATTGCCTGTGTTTATGTTTTTTCCTCCTTTATCTGGGTTGATATGGTACTTGTTTGTCATGTTTGATTAGAATAACTTATCTGATGTAGATGTTTTTATTTTGTTGGTTTTAGTTGGTATGTGATTTGTTGATGCATGTATACCGCTGTTTTATGACATTTTATCAACCTTCAGTTCATTGGCTGCCAAAGTGCGTGTGTGTATTAGACTGGTACATCTGTATACAATGCTATTAGGGGTTATCTGTAGTATGATCAAGTAAAGAACTTTAGTTGAATTTGTCAAGGCAATTGTGACATGGGCTTGTGATGTGGGATGACTCAATAAGGAATGCAAAACTTAGGTTGAAGCTTTCATACATATAAACTGGTTTTAGTCCAAAAATTAACATGTGTAACCTTGATTTTTGCACATCATTGATCAATGAGCTTCACTTTCCTGTCTTCTTAGTTGTTAGTAAAAGCCCACTGTGGAACAAAACAAGATCATTTCGTTTCATTTTTAATAAAATAGTGAATTATGTTCTATTAGTAATTAAAAAAAGGGTGGAGGGGATCTGTTTATGTTGAGTAGGTCGATTAAAAGGTTCAGAAATAGCTAGAATTGAATGCACAAGGTATGTAGAAACATCTTATTTAACGAGGAAATAGAAATAGAAATCTTATTTTTTAGTAGGATTTGAGATTTGACATCAAAATTTCAAATTAAAGTTGAAATTTTATTCAAATATCATATATAAAAAACGAGTTCAAAATGCAAAACATGAAGTATAGTTAAAGGACACTTTCACCTTTTTGGTAAAAGAAAACACTGAACATTTCAAATAAAAAGGAGAAGCTATAATATGAAGAAAAGATCAAGGATATGTATTTATATCGATCAGCAGTTTATCTGCGGAGCTACAGTAGAACAGCCGAGTTTATTTCAAATATATAAAATTAATCAACTCATCTTGGTTAAAGATAAGATTGCACGTGTTTATAAACTAAATGAGATTCAAAATGAAAAACATTATTGAAAATAGAAGATGCTAGAAGAGCGCCTTGAACCAAGAATGATTAAAAATTTCGTGACAGCATCAATAGGTGAAGCTGCCACATGATCTAATCTTTCCTCGGATAATATTGGAACAAAAGGGAAGTTTAGATCATGCTGGCAGCTTCAACTTCTAGTGCTGCACGGTGTAAGCAGCGGCAGAACCAGAAATTCTAACGAGAAAATTTAACTATAAGTTTTGTTGCCTTCTCTGAGTTTGTATAAATAGGCCAGGGTTCTCTGTTCAGAAATTGAGGTGAATTGGAAGAACCAAGGAGATGTATTTATACAAGCTATGTAGTCTAAGTACTTTAATATATCTCCATGTTATTTAGTGCTTAAATAATTAGACAGGACTAAAATATCTTGTGAGGTAAGATAACTCATGTAAAGATTTTTAAATATACAGAAGTAAACATACGAATAATTTGAGGGAACTTAACATATATTATATGTATATGTAAAAAGTAATTTTAATTTTGTATATCAATATAATTTGTTCGGATGAACTCCTTTTGGTCCGATTAATTTAAATCCACGCCATACAAGACTTATTGAATAGGGAAAGTGTTTCATATCAACATTTTTTGTGTTTGCAGGACTCGAACACGAAACTCTAATTAAAAGTGGATAAATAATCCTATTTATCCCACAACAAACCTTAGGGTCGTTTGGTATGCAGGATGAGATAAACAAGGATATCTCATAAGATTATTTTATTCCATTTTTTATATGAGATAGTAATCTCACCATTTTAGTATAAATAGTGGATAAAATAATCCTGAAATTAGTTAATATCTCAACCAAATAGTAAATCAAGTTAATATTAAATTTTATCTCAAAATTATTATCTTTATTCCACGTACCAAACAATCCGATATATTAGATATTGAATAAACCGTTAATGCAAGAATGTTTTCAGAAAACATGACATATGTATTTCTCCCTCCACCACTAGTCATCAAATCATATCATAGTATATAATTGGGACGCTAATAACGGAGGGCGAGTCGATAAAGCAGGCAAGTCAAAGAGAGAAGAACTATCAGACTTTTATATATGTTGGCAAATATTTGAGAAGGAGGTATACATGTTACTTAGACAAATTCCACATTAAAATTAAATTTTTATAAGACGCAGTACAAATTCACATGATATATTTCAAAGGAACAAACAAATTTATAGCTTCAAAGCGGACAATACGTATCATAAACTTTAAAAAGTGTGACAAAATCACATATCCCTTTTTTCATTTTCTTAATATAAGTATCTATCTCTTATAGATGATGAATGAGGGTGCATCTTTTTTCCCTTTAGAATAAGAAATTCAGTCTTGCCACTTTTTGCACCTATATATTTCTTTGTCAGTTACTTATATAAAGAGAAATTTATAAAGACACATCCATGTATTATATATTACTACTTCAATATATACATATGGAGATTGGAGTCTGATCTGTAAAGGGGGAAAAAAAAAAAGCAAATTAAAGAAAAGAAAAGGGAATAATTGATCCTTATAGTGAAAAGTTATTAGTGATTTTGATATTAAGTTATTTTGAGTTTGTTTTGATTCCTTTGGTTTGTTTTGAGAAGATGGTAACTAATAGATGAATGCAGAGTCACCCAATTTTGTCAAACTGCCAAAAAGTAGAAAATTTCGGTATTCTTCCCTTAAAGTTCCCAACTTATTGGCTTAAATTAGACACTAACTTTTTCTTTGCTACATTACAAAATATTCCGCTCGCGTTTGATCATAAATTTTGAATAGGTTTTAACTATTTATTTGGCCGTAGATTTAAAAATTTATCTTCAAAAAATTTTTAAATTTCAAAAATTGATCTACAGTGGCGGAATTGGAATTTTAATAAGAGGGATTAAAATATGAAAAAGCAAATATAGAAAGAAGTCAAAAGGGATTTAACATATATTTTTATATATATATATAATATAAAAAAATAATTTTAACCATGTATGAATAGTAATTTCGAATGAATCCCCTCGATGCTACCTAGCTCCGCCCCTGCTGGTCTAGACTAGTAATGTTACTTTAGCTCACGAAAATTTAATTTTTTTTCAAGTAAAATGCATATTCAAATATAACTTCAAGTTTTAAAAATCATAGCTTCAAAACTCAAACTTTTAAATTTTAACTTTAAAATCAATAACCAAACGGGAGCTAAGTAATATACTCCCTCTGTTCTATTTTAATTGTTAGAATAAAATTTGCACATTTATTAAGAAAAAATTAATAGAGATGATAATTTGACTAATATAACCTTATTAATTTTTTAGAAACATATAATAATAATTCTTTTTACATTTTAGGATGACTGAATTGGAAAAATATAATCAACTATTTCTTAAATTTTAAAACTAACAAGTATTTTAAAGCAACTATTTTTAATATATCTAACAATTAAAATGGAACGAGGGAGTAACTTATAATGGTTCATAAGTTATATTCTCACTAAGAAACTAAAACATAGAAACATGTTATTTATTTAAATAAACATAAATAAAAAAATATCAAACAAATTAAAATAAAGAAAATATTATGTTATGTTCGACTTATATATATATAATCAAAATAGAAAAAGAAAATATATTTTCTGTAGTTGCTTTATACTCAGAGGCCTTGTCGTTAAGGAACAGCCTTATGATGTGAAATGCAACAATGCAAGTGTCTTGTCTTTGTCAACCTAAGATGCTATTAATTACTTTCTATATATAATTGTCTTGAGTGGGTGAATTGGCCAACCAAAAAGTGAGACGACTCTTTTATCTTATATATCGATATTCTCTAGCCCGGTTAATTTAAATTCATATTTTTAGAAAAAAACATTCGATACCAGACTTACGTACATTGACACTTCTAGGTGCATGCTCAAGCACACATTGTTTTTTAAGCCAAACACTATTCAATGAAATTTTTTCGTTGTTAACTCTTATTTTTTTCAAAATTATGACGAGCATATATATATATCTATAGGTAAATACACTCGAGACATTAGAAGCTCAGTATAACCAATAAAAACAACAATAACATATTTATTATGACTATACAAGTAGCGTCTGAAAAAGGGTATGATGCACGCAGGTTTTATCCTTACCTTTGATAGACTCTCGTTTCAAAAGAAAAGTATGAGAGGACGTTAGCCCCCAGTCTCTTCCACACAAAGTGTGACAAAACTCCACTATCTACGTACTAATTAATCTTCTACATTAATTTCTAACCTCTATACCTTTCTATCTAAGATCTGCTGAATCAGCCGAAGCAAATACAAAGCTCAGTATCCAAGAAAAAAAAAAAAGAAAGGAGTTGGAGTGTCCAAAAAGTATAGTGATTAGTTAATTGTTGAGTAGTAGGTACTCATTGCAGAAAAATCGAGTCCAAGCAATTCCAATTGCATGCGTACTGAATTGTCTTGTTATACAGTAACATGACAAAAAAGAGAAAATTATTAATATATATCGATCATTAGTTGCATTATTATTTCATTCTTCTTTCTACTCTTGGAATAGGCAATTTAATTCATTAGTACTTCTGCTACCTAGCTAGTTGAATGGAATTAAATGATTGTGTTATATATCTTCATGTTAGATCAATTTAATAGTTTAAATTTCTAAATAAAAAGATGGTTAACGCGAATCGACAATATTACATAAGACTTAAGTTATGATAAATATTGATAGTAAATATTTTTTACATAACCAATATATAATACTTTGAATTACTAAGTTATCAGTTTTAAACGATATTTGCCAGTTACATGTATGTATATACGAAACAATCTTTTAATAGAACTTATAAAATAATTGAATGAACAACTAGATTATTTACCTTAATGCCACCCCCCAAAAAAACACCAAGTATTTTTTTTTTAAAAGTTCAAACACAAAATAATCTAATAAAGAGCTGGTCCAAGATTCAAGAAATAAAAAGAAATTCATGACTGCACATGGAAAAAAGAATAAATAGAATAGTAGTAATATGCTTGGAGTCAAAGATTACTTAGTCTTTACACAGTGATTTTGCTGTTGCTCAGTCTTTCTAACTTTTAGCTTTAATAGTTGTTTAATCTGAATTTGAACAATATATATAATATGTCGAGGTATATATGCCTTTTTTGAACCGTTGAAGGACTGAGAGCATGACCTAATCATGGTGAACAATATTAATTCCTCTTTTATTTTATTTTATATATTTTTACATCATCAAATATTATATTAGGATCACGCTCATTACGAAAAATCAAAATATAAATTAAAAAATATGTATTATATATTATTTTACAAAGGTCTTAATTTCGCGCACTAATTGTACCTTGTAGGGAATTTTAACTTAACTAATTAATCAAAATGCAACTTGTGCCTATACCTCCGAAAAAACAATTGTCGATGCCCATCTAAAACTATATTATTTGTGATATTATTATGGATATAAATTTAAAGATAAAATAAAAATGCAGTAATAATTGTTAGGTTCTTAAATATGTGCAAGTTTAACAAAGAGCTCCGTTGTCGTCCAGCGGTTAGGATATCTGGCTTTCACCCAGGAGACCCGGGTTCGATTCCCGGCAACGGAAATTTTTTTTTTCTTACAGAAAATGGTACATGTAATGCACATGAATCTTTTTATAGCTAATATACCATTTTATTAATAAAATTAAACTTGTCCTGCTTATAATTTAACAAAGCTAGTATCAACTTCAATGTACATTGAGAAGCATTTATTACCTAAAAGTTATGATCTACTTGCAACAATATGTGTATAGTTAGCGCCTTCAATATGAATCCCTTTGAAGTTAGAAATAGATCATTTGTCAACCATCTTTGCAACTTGAGAGGAATACTTGAATGTGAGAACAGTTTATATCTGTTGTTTGTGTTCCATTGAAGGGGATTCTTGTCTCAATGGAATCACAATAACAGACAAGTTGTCACTGCTACCTTTACTAAATGCATTGTGGACAATGCAGTCTGCTAAAGAGGATGATGATGGACACAAGGACGAGCCGATGGATGTTTTGTTCTCTTTAGCATGTTCTCTGAGTAAAATATCACAGACATCCTGGGCACTCGTTCTCTCAAATATGCCATCAGATCCTATCACCACATACCAGTCGTCAGTTGACAAACGTCTCCAACCCGTGACCTCTGGTTCAGCAATAACTCCATACCTAGAAATATCAAAAGAAAATAAATCAGAAGAAATGCCCTCTGCTTGCTACCTTGTGCCCATAGAATTCGATGGCTGTTGAGCTTGTCAAAGAGTTGAAGATGCACCTTTTCAAACGAATATCACCAATAGACCGTGAGACAGCCAATATACCATTGACACGAGGCACGCCAACAACCAGGACAACCCCACCAGCTGCTTCAATTCTAGCCTTTTCATCATCCCTATCAGGATGGTGATCCTTTGTTAATTCCTCAGCTTCAAGTCTTGCAACCAAATCACCTGAGACATTCAAGCAGAGCTGACAGCGTAAATGGACCATAAGAAAAATGGATATGTGGTGACAAATAACCGGTCTTTCAGCTGTGAGCAACAATGTGATAATCAACAGAGTTTTAATGAACAATAGTCAGAAGATTTTAAACCTTCATTGTCCTCATCAAAATGAGTTTTCCTCGAGCATACGAGGGCTTTTGAGTCACCCAGGTTACCAACAAATATCTGCCCATTCATCCAAAGAACAACTATTGCAGTTGATCCAGAAATGTAGTCATTTCTCAAAGCTTCCTGCAGAGAGAAATTGACTTGAAAATCGAAAGGGGAGGTTAAGAAAGCAACAAACACAAGGAGAACTGTATGTGCCTGGGAAAACTCTGAATCTATATCTTGGATTGTTCTCAAGAGAGCTTTCTCTAGAATCCCATGTGTCAATTCATCAGCAACTACATATAATGCCCCATTAGAACTGTGTAAACATCAAGACATCAATACTTGGCGCTGTCAAGAGTAGATTTATAGGTATAAAACACTTCCCTTAATAGTATGAGATGCATAAGGTGTATATTCATATTAATTTCGTCAAGGACAATTACCAACTCGTATGCAGATGCAATAAAAGATTAGAGGCTGAGAAAACGTAGAAGTAAAACCACAGACACGTGTTTGATATGATGCAAGGGTATGGCATAGTGGTCAATGAAGTGGGTTGGAAACCATGAGGTCTCAAGTTCAAATCCTAGCGGAAGAAAAACCACTAGGTAATTTCTTCTCTTCTGTCTTGGTAGACAGAGTTACCTGATACCTATGGTGGTGGGAGGTAGCAATTACGCTATGGAATTAGTTGAGGTGCGGTCAAGCTAGCCTGGACACCCAGTTATCAGGAAAAAAAAAAGACACATGTATAATATGACAGTAGAAAAGTTAAAATTCCTATATATCTAAGTCATAGACGACTGTAAGGAAAAATCATCAGAAGGTGCTTAAAGCATTCCTAAAGTTGAAAGGGAATAGACATCTTCATTTGGGAAGTTAAAACATGTTAGAGGTGTTCCATATCATTTACATTAGACAACAGTCAAATCGGGGGTTTGGCAAAATTCTAATGCAGAAAATAACCAGAGAAAATAACCAGTCTACAAAGATATTCTAAATTTCCATAGGACAGGTTACAACCTTTGAATTTCAAGCTATATTGACCTGCTCCTTCATACTCCTTACTGTGTGAAAAGAGATTCTTGTATGTGTCGAAAACAACGTGCAGTAGAAAGTAATGTAAAAACTTCTGAGAAGCCATCTCACTTGCTTCCTTGCCTCCATGTCCATCAAACACTGCTGCTATACCCATACTAGCTTCATTAGGCCCATCTTCACCTAGTGATCGTAAAGAAAAAGATGAGCAGCACGAACCAGGAACTTCACTACAACAACATACCCAGTGTAATCCCACATGTGGAGACAGGGGAGGGTAGTGTGTAAGCAGACCTTACCCCTACCTTGGGAGGAACTTCACTAAACTACAGAATTTGTTTTGATGTCTCCAGCATCGTCTACAAAAAAAAGACTGGTGTCTACAACATTTGTACTTAGTCTGAAGAGTTTTCAACTGTCACGTAATAGTGGCTGTCCCCTTTTTGGGTCTTCAAAGGAAGAGGGGTTCCAAATAGGTGTTACCTTCATAGTATGAGATAGATACATATATATTGCTAAGAAGTCCCAGTTAAGCAAAAGAAATAGGAAAGACAATAGCTGCAGCTCTTTTATAACAATTAGATATAGAAATAAGACAAGAGGTTAGAGTTCGAAACTACCTAAAACGGGAATAATAACGTGAGGATAGCATGTAATACGATCTTCTTGGTATTTCCTACGCCCCTTATGCGTTGTTACCAGACACTTTTCTGTTCCATTTTTAATAGCAGCAGAAAAATCCCACCGAGGACATTCAGGCGAGTTGAAAACTGCTGAAGCACCACCCTCATCATAAGCCATCATACAGGATACTGAGACCTCATAAGCATAGCCCAAACAAAGAAGTGCTCCAAAGAGAAGTGCAACCTTTTCTCCTTCCATTGTAAACTCTGCCATCAAAACCAAACCTTAAATTTATGACACAATATTTTGAGCCGACACTGAATTTTTTAGTCCATTCTTGGTGGCGGAGCCAGGAATTCAAAAAGATATATCTCATGCTAAGGAGATTCAACAACTTATATACATGGGGAAAAAAACATTTTCACCCTGTTTACATAGTATAAGGAACCCCCTTCCACCCATCTACCTCCACACCTATTCATTACATATCCAACTTCCCAGAGACAAAAAATTTGAGACTTAGTTTTGCTCAAGTAAAACATACATTTATGGTTGGTGCAACAAATATTTAGAAAATGAAGCTATTTAACAATCAACTTCTGAACAATCTTATAAAAAATGTACTCTTTAACCAATCTTGATTGCATAGGAACCTGGAAAAGAGGGAGGCTAGCCAGTGTATTAAATCTGAATTCAACTGAACTATACTGTAGTAAACCCAGTCAAGATCTAAGTGGCTTATTTTATTGATGCCAAAAACAGATGAATACAGAACTGTGGCAGGGTATTAGACCATACTAAACTGATCTTAGCCCAGGAGAAATATTTTATAAGGTAAAAGAAATTCATGGATAACATTTTCAATCGTATCAACAACAACAACATACACCGTGTAATTCCACGAGTAGAGTCTTGACATGTTCCTTCGTGCCAAACATAATATTATATTCGTTTTCCCCAATATTGTCGATTAATTACTCATATAACCATAACAAGTAAGGAAAAAATAATTCTTCAAATGATGAACAATGCAAGCTTTAACTCAATTTGCTAACACATTGTATTTAACTTAGCATTAATTTTGAAGAAGTATTATGGATCAGATAAACATTTTTTTATGGAAAACATTTAAATTTGGGCAAATTACCACAAATGAAGGTGCCAATCTTGCATCGTATGTGCGCTTATGGAGGTCAGAAATTTCGACAGCCTAACTGGGTGAGTTGCAATTTACAAACTCAGCTGGAGAGGGCCGGGTAATAAACTGCTTGGACCGTCAATCGGCCCAATATCTCAAGGACTTCTACAGAAAATTCTCACACGCCCCAAAAAATAAAAAATAAAAAAAATTACACAAAATAGATCAGAACCTAAACTAATTACATCAAAATAGATCATTCAATACTAATTATTTAAAATACTCAATCGGTCCAAACTAATTATAATTTGTGCCCTATTATGAATTTGAAGGTCTTTCGCGTATATATCATGCAGTAATACTGTGATGGTGTCATGAAGTATATCATGACATTATATGAATATACTGTGTGATGGTATCATGCCAGTATATATACTGTGATAGTATCACGCATGATTAAAGAGTGTATCCCTGAACGACTGCTCATTCCTTAGTGATACCATGAAACTATATGAATATACTATGTCATGAATGATTGAGGATCCATGCACACTCTACATTTGAAAAATTTGCAGGTCCTCCTGCTTATTTTCCAACGTCTGCCTCATGAGATTCAAGTTGAAAGAGAGAAACCGAACAAGTATGGTGTATTCCTAAAGGAGTGCTCATTCTTAGTAAATACCATGATATATGGATATACTATGATGGTATTATGAAGGTTTGCGAGATAGGTTACTTTCTACAATTAATTAAGGGCGTATGAAAGTAATGGGTGGTGAGCTGTAAATAGTTTATTCCGATGGACAATTATGTAAGTTTTTCCAAAAAAAAATAAGATTTTTATATAAATATTTATTAATTAACTATGGTTCAATTAAGCTCCCTCCGTCCCAATTTATGTGATACTCTTTTCTTTTTAATCAATCTATAAAAATAATACACTTTTATATTAATAACAATTTAACTTTAAAAATATCTAATTTACTTTTAATACGATGATTTACAAGTCACACAAATATTTATAACTTATTTTAGATAATAAATATTAAAAGCCTTTCTTAGAAAAAAGTTCGATATTTACTTTAACTAGTAACCTTTAAGGTTAAATTATTCGAAGGAAAGTCGTGTATAAACTTTCGTATAGTAGCTAAAGAAAGTTATATTATTTTGTTGAATGTAGGAGGTTTCAGATAAATTAAAGAAACAATATTATCTGGAAAATAAATAAAATTCAAAATATTCTAATTTTAATTAGTTGAAAATTAGCAAATGAACCTCCTCTATACATACAGTGATAGATACACAATCAGTCCGTTAAATTCAAGGGAATAATTTTATTTTAAAATTTCATTTGCGTGTATTCTCATTCGTCTATAAGGTAGTTAAATTAACCACATCGAATGTATAATTTCTTTTTAATTATATGCACTCACCTTAATAAGTCGTAAAACCCTAGGCATTTCCTACTTGAGGTTGATGCGTATAATTAAAGCAGATAACATATATTATGTGGTTGGCTAAACTATCTAATAGATGAATGAAAACACGCTATCTTTTTTTTCAAAATTAAATCGAAAGTGTCTAATTGAAACATTTTATCAGGAGCTAAAATGTTCAATTAAAACAAGATTTAATTGGATAAAATATCTTGACAAATTTAAAGGACTGGCTATGTATTAAGCCAAAAACTTTATGCTACCATCCATAGATACTGGAGAATGAAATGAACTTTCAGCAACTACAGTTGTTGCCTCTCCTTTGTCAGTATCCAGCCATTTAATACTATTTGACTGGTTTACTCTCTTCCTCTATATGTTGCTCTATTCAAACGTTTTACTCCACACTGCAGTACTTATTGACGATTTATAAAAGATGTGAATCATACAAAGTTCTATCATGATCTTTAACTTTCAATGTTTACATGGGAAAGGTCATCACATATAGCTTCAGAAATGCAGCAACATAGAAACAATTCATTCCCAATAGTTGGTTCTCATGTGCAGCATCCTGTTGTGTACTCTTAGATTGTTCAACAAATAGCTGAATTAACAGAGTGCATGACCTATTCACATTCTATGTCATACAGTTCCGGCTGGTTTCTCTCCATCTCCCAGCAAGAAGCATGGAAACAACAGTTGCATTTGCTAATATAAATTAGAAAGTGAAAAAGTACAGACAACAAAATTGGACATATAATTCCAAGCATGCAAGATGATCGAGAATGGTTCCAGCAACAAGGAAAAGCTACAGCCTAAAATCAATATTGAAGAGGAAGACTAGCTGTTATAAGAAAAGTAGAAACGTGTCCATGACCTGACAACTATTTCTCACTAATTTATATTCATTACATCGCAGACAAACCTAGATCGAGAAGGCGGTTTCACATATATTGTCCCAAGAAAAAGTGCTACCAGCACCCACTTCATTCAACTATCCAGACGCTAGAACATGATGTGGCCTCCAAACATACCAAGACAAAACAGAAATCTGGTGCGCATCCACAAACAATTCACTCTTTAACATCTGAAAAGCAATAAAACATATCAAAACTTGACCAGTAAATGTTTCATATATCTCCACAGACCAGTTTTCAGAACTAGAACATATTTCTTTAGTCTATTTATCTTTCATGGTGAAAGAAATTGGTTTAGTCGTGACTTGTGAGTATAAGAAAGAGAAAATTGAATGAGAAGCTTCAATCAGATGCTCAAAAGTTTTTATATAAAGAAGGAGACAACAAGCAAAAATGACTTGGTATGGTTAATGTTCAATACTTGCTGTTGCAATGGCATCTAGCAAAAAACAAATGAGATATGTTATAGGATAAGCAAATAAGTGTGAATAAACGCAATAGAGATACTGACTCCTATATTCACTATTTAATCACTTATAATACATCACTAAATTTACGAACCGTGGCACCTTATGAATGTGTCTAACTTCCCGAGGGAGGATAGTTGGTTCGCAAGGCAATAGCTTTCTTTCAACAGGCAGTGACACAGGAATCTGACGCTACTTGCAATTCAATTGCCAGCAAGAATCATTTAGGAACTTAGAAAGAACAGACTCAGAAGTTAAAATGCGAAGTTTGTGATTAACAACCTGGTTACCTACTAAAAACAATGAGTATTTTATTTTTGAGAAGCAATATTCACCTATTTCCTAGATGTTGAAAAGTTTTTAGTCAATAACAAGTCCCTATATCATGCACAAACTAATTAAAGAAGCGAACCAAAAAAACTATTGTAGAATATTTGAAAGTATTATGACCACGGAGGTTGTAAACAACTCACCTCTCATTGAGACCACTAGAAAAAGTGGGATTCATCTGAATACTGTCTTGTATGGGACCACTTCCTGTAGGTGCAGTGGATAGTCTAATGTGGGGTGTGAAGCAAAGATCAGCCCCACTTTCGTGGTCACTTGGTGTACGAGTCCTCATTTGATCATTTAAATAGATATCCAAGCTAGCTGATGAAGTTACTTCTACCTTTCTCATGCACTAGAACCTTCACCTAACAGAGATGTGAGAGATAGAAAGGGACAGAAAACAGTGCAAAGATTTTCTTATATTATTTCACTTGTTTGCACCGAGCAGCTCAGTTATTGTAATACCCGTATTTTTGCTTCTCAAGATATCTTTGTAGTGATGTTTTCCTGCTTGTGGAGCTCTCCACTGCTTCTGTGGACATAAAATAGATGCAGAAGAAAATTAAGCAGAAACTAAATAATATTTCATATTGTTTTCAGCATACTGAATATTGTTATTTAACTGTAGTTACTTCCACAATGAAAACGAAACAGCACTAGACCAACGTTTGTCACCAAGTAAATCTTTTGCTTACAGAAAACACAAAGTCGCCCTCCAACACTCAGATTACATTTGTGGGCTTCAAGAAGGTGTTTCCAGAGTAACCAAATATATTTCTTAGAAGATACGATTAGCATGGAAAGATAGTTTTTCACTTCTAGTATTTTTCCCCTATTTCTATGAGATTGTTTACTTCTAATTCGTGGATCTTTAAATGCTGCTTCTTTTTTGGTTGTTGAAAAGGAGTGGATCTTAAAATGTCTTTCATATTATATTTTAATCTCTTCAGCCGAATATTCACAAATTTAGTAATGTCGAAGGAGTAATTTGTGGGGAATAGAGAAGAACAAAAACATAACTAAGAACATACCAGGATTATTATCATATAAGCTGTTTCTTTCTTCTACAAGAATTCGAGAAACTTCACTCATTTTCACTGTAAAAGATTCAAACTATAATGTTATGGAATACAGGATATAATAAACATCTTCCCCGACATTCCCAGGAAAAAAGCTCACCACCTCAAGAGAAATTATAACTTTTTTTATTTTTTGATCAGGGATAACTTAAGACAGATATTTTCCACCCCCATATATGACATATAGGATCATAAAGTTGTTACATTTTTTCACATTAACTTCTTATGGTTGCATTATTTTTGCAGTTACCTTTGAGCTCGCCTCACCAAAATCCTTAGAAACAAAGAATACTTAATCAAGTAAAGTACAACAAGATATAAGTAATGCAACTAATGACCTGTTTGGATAGTCGGTACCATATCAGTATCTGGGCATAGTTTAGGATTTGCAGCTTGTAAGTAGCATGCTGAATGTCGAGCTGCTACAGTGGCATTCAATGGAGTTTCTGAAAGCACACAAAGGGGGCTTGAAGCTAGACGCATGATTGTTTGTGCCTAAAGAGATGCAAGTTGGCCATATCAGGAAAAAAAAATGACACTACACTAATTTGGTGAAGTTCCCAATTTCCAGCAAGCTTAAATACCTTATCGGCAGGCACATCATTATAGACATTCACCTTGCCACTGTAGAAGATTGTCATTTGTCCTACTGGTGTATCTGCTGAACATATTTTTCTGGAATCACCAATGGAAAAAGCTATCAGTTTTTGAAGCTAGATAGCATGCAGTTTCCTTTGGAGGAAATGCAAGTCAAACGGAGGCCCGTGCCCCTATACATATGCAGAATCACAAGTTGCCTTATGATGCCTTTTTTTTTAATAGAGTATCTTCTAACTAAGTATGAGTGCATGTGGAAAAATAAAAGGTGACGGTGAATATATTTGGATCTGATGATTTGTTAATAATACAGAAAGGATCTTACCTAAGTTCTAAAGTGATAAATTTGAAATCACAAGAACAATATATGAAATGAAACTATTACTATAAGAAGAGATCACCAGAGGATCGTATCAAGGCAAGACTACAAGAAGTAGGAGTACTATGTAGATGAGCTGCAAGTCTGAAGTTCATCATAAAATACTGAATATTTATATCCTTTTCTAACAATCAAGCACATTACTCGAACATTTTAACCACAATAATTCCAAAAGAACATTACTCCCGATAAGCCACTTACTATACCAAATTGAAACAAGAGATATGCAAAGAGGCCTGGTTAGAGAGAGGGACTCTGACTTTGATAGGAATAAGCTATCCGCTGTTTAATAGAAGCATGAAGGTCGAGTATTCAAGAGGAACAAATTTCAAAATCAAGTGCCTTTTCTTTAACAACAAAAAGTAAGGAACCATTAACCATCCATTGAGCACAATGCCGAGCTTATTGTCAATCGAGCAATCAATTATGTCTCAATCCGAAACTTGTTAGGATTGACTACTAGAATTTTCCATGTCCATTCCGTTCTATTCAGAACTTCATTACCATACTAAATTTCAAGGTATACTTTTAGAAGTCTTATTCATTCCATAAAGCAATCAAGACCGACTATAACTCACCTAGAAGGAGCTGAGCTATCAATGGCAGTGACCGGAGGGACAGTTATATGGGCTGAAAGATCAGGTTTATCCTGCTGATATCTTCCACCAGGCACCGTTTCTTCAGCCGGTTCAGAAAGTTCGACATCAGTATCGTTCCCTCTCTGGTCCTACATTAGTTTTTAGAATTATTTAATATTATCATATAAACATGCACTGTTACTCAAGAGCCAACCATCATATAACACTAATTATCAGTGCAGCATAACAAAAAGAGCTCAAAATAATGCTTGGAGATAGAAAGAGGAAATGCACTTGATAAATTGAAACGCACACGCTGTACATGAGTATCGGCGCGAGGAATGTAAAGTTTCTTCCGAATTCCGGCGTCAGTGTCCGGCGTCGTCTCGAGGAGAGCCTTTAGCGATATCACTTGCTGAATCGCCTGTGATTTATTCCATGACGGCCTTCTCATCCCTGTACGGAACACATTAAGGCCAAATTTTCCAAATATCACTTTGCTTATGCGTAATCTTAAGAAATTTTTATTCGATAATCGCATCCTAAATTCTTTTTATGTAGTGAAAATACATAAGAGGCAGAGGAGTACCTTTTCCTTTGAGGAAACGGCGGCAATCTTCGCGAGTAAGCTGAGAAATGTCATCTTCAGTGAGTTGATAGAGAGGCTTGTCGAGAAGTGACCTGGAAACTGTTTCTCCCGGCGTCATGATGTCAAATTCAGGCGCCGGAAATCGGCCAAAACTCCTCAGATAATCGGATACAAAAAGTTTTGACCGGGGCAGTTTCAATTCGTCTCTATAACCCGTGAAGTAGTAGGGGTCAGAAAACCTGCAGTCCCATAACGCCACATACCCAGCACAGTCATTATCATCAACTTAAATACGTCCCCGCTCCATCTTTCAAATTCGTGATTGGGAAAAAAAGAATAATTAACAACTGAAACTAATGTTATAAATAATAAAGAAAGGAACAAGAATATTGCAGAGAAAGATAAAAGAAAAGAAGTTTTTATTTTTTTTGATAAGATGAAATTCAATTAAGGAGAATTCATAATTTTTTTTAATTTTTTTTAAAAAAATAGACTTTCAGTATTATATAAATATATGTATCAACTACAATATATAAATATTTTTATAGACATTTACCATAATATGAATATATTTATAACACTCCTTCTTGATTGTCTATTTGATAGATAATGTGTCTCGTTAAAATCTTACTAGAAAAAACCCAGTGGAAAAAAATCCAGTGAAGGAAAAAGAATACACATATCTAATAATATGTATTTTAGCTGCCTCGTTAAAAACCTTACAAGGAAAATCCAGTGGGACAAAACCTCGTAAGGGAAAAAGAGGACGACGCGTATTAACTCCCCTAATGAGAACATCCTTGAATCTTTGCATCCCGATCTTGTGCACCATCTTCTTGAAAGTTGCAGTTGGTAGAGATTTAGTAAATAAATCAGTCACATTGTCACTTGAACGAATTTGTTGCACGTTAATATCACCATTCTTTTGGAGCTCATATAGGTAGAAGAATTTTGGCGAGATGTGCTTCGGTCTATCTCCTTTTATGAATCTTTCTTTTAGTTGTGTTATACATATTGCATTATCTTCATATAAAATTGTAAGTACTTTATCACATTTCAAATTACATTTTTCTCTAATAAGATGTATCATGGACCTCAACCACACACATTCTCGACTTGCTTCATGAATAGTTATTATCTCAGTATGATTTGATGAAGTAGCTACGAGAGATTGCTTTGTAGATCTCCAAGATATTGTAGTACCTCCACATATGAACACGTAGCCAATTTGAGATCGAGCTTTATGTGAGTCAGATAAATACCTGCATCGGTGTCACGCCCCACCTTGGGGGGTATGACTGGCACCTGGTGCCCTACTAGGACCTGACCTGCTGAACTGTTAAGCCTGGGCGCATCTGGCGCCTGGCTGGCTCTAACTCATATTTCTGGAACCAAAGGGCTATATAACGGCTGTAAATACAGCCCCCGGCCCATTGGCCTATAGCCTTCTGTACCTGTATTACAGCTGACCAGAAACAAGGTAATTCAGGGGAACCTATGCGGGCCGACAAGGCCACCATGCTGTCTAGTTATCTGTAACTCAAGCATAACATACTGAAAAGCTACGTGACCGGCAAGGTCACCACTACTGGCAAACTATGGCCCCACACGGCTATTACAAAAGAAAGAAAGGAGTAAAGGCAACTATACAACTGCACGGCCTCACACGACCGGCTCATCTGACCACAGGGAATATAAACAGACTGCAAGCCTCTAAGAAGAATAATAGAAATGATCGGGACAGGGCCCCGACCTACCCGTACTGTACAACAAAAGGGACTGAACTACACCTCTAGAAATTCAGTCTCCGCATGACAGGAGCTGAATATTCGACCGCTGATGGGGATCACGTGGTATCGCCTGCACGTCTATGGGTACCTGCAGGCAAGTAATGCAGCGCCCCACTGGGCGTCAGTACCGCTGGTACTGAGTATGTAAAGCAAACTGAATACAGCTGAATACAAGCAATATAACTAAAAATTCTGAATAGTAGGAGATAACTGAATCTGTAAGAACTGAAGGGATATCTGAAATCAATAACATAACTGTCAAAACTGAAATAAGAAGGAGTAGATTAACTGTCTGATGGTGTAGATCGTACCTGTTCTTAATCATGCTGGAGGGAGTAGGTGTTATTTCTGGAGACGTATCATTCTACTACTAATCTACTCATGTCTAATATAACATAACACAACATACATAACATAACATGGCATACACAACCTTACCCGGCCCCCATAAGCAGGGAGGTACAATCAACACAGAATCTATACCCCTACCCCGGTCATCCCATCTCCTATACTAGCTGTAAGCATCCTGCCGGTCCCCTGGGTATGCACTTGGGCTCGCTGAGCCCCTGACTATAACTGCATCTGAGTCCGGAGGACTCCTGAATCTGCACCCGGGCGTATCCGCTCGACTGGGGTGTGTAAGGGCCAATCAAGGCACAAGTATGGGGAAAACTGGCATCCCACCTTCGTCCCCTGGCGGGACGGCATGCCACTCCGTAGAGTGACGTATCCTCGTCCTCTGGCGGACGAGTCGATACAGCTATTAACCCTGGGCGGTCATGGATGCTAGGTAATCCAACCCCAAATAATACAACGGTCTCAACTGGTAATACTGTCTGGGTATCTCACATGCTGAGGCTAATAGGGGTAAAGTATCATATATATTACATGCTGACTAATGATAGTAATCTGTACGTATTTAATACGTGCTGAGGCAGGTAAATATGTATGAATATAAATATAGTCTCCTACCGGCTGTACTGAGCAAATGCTATATAGGATAATGTTTCTGCTGGAGACTCTGCTGTTTACTAAGTTTCTGTATACACTATATGCTGGACTAGTGATAGAAATATGTACACACTTGATACATGCCGAGGCTGGAGGTACTATATATATATGTACGAATATAGTCTTTCTGCTGAACTATGATGTATACTGATTTTCTATAGTAACCTGATTTACTATTCCTGGCATGCTTTCTAAACTTCATTTTTAGCCTGCTATTCTATTTCTGAAGTGCTTTACGGATACTGTACTACTCCGCGGGGTTTCAGCTGAACACAACAATATCTTAACATGGCATATTACATCACACACTGAATATACTGGGCAATCTCTAACGCTTGCGTTAGAATCTATATCATACTGATAGGTTTCATACACATTACAACCCAATGTTTCTCACATCGTACCAACATTCATAATAACGCAACATTTGACTTCTGAACATTCTACTGGTCCGTAATTTGTTGCACTACACTGATATTACTTAACTTGCCGAAGGAAACTAACTTTACATACCTTATCTTCTACTATTCATCCGTCGGACGAGGCTCGGCTTGTACTTCAACTATTTTCTCCCAACTGCATTCATAAATACGTCAATCAATACTAAATACAGCTTTATTGTAAAGAGCAACGTTACTTTCGATATAGTTTATAGCCTAAACTTAGGCTTATCGAAAGACGGTCGAAAACTCGCTATTTTTCAGCGGCCCAGAAGGGAGAAATATTCACTTCTCCGCTAGGAACACATAGACATAAATTTAGAGCAATTCTACTAACTTTAGTTCGGTGGCTCGCCGATTCGTCGGCCGTATTTTGCGAAACTAACTCCGTAGAAATGCTCTCTGCTGCTAAATACCTTGGTATCTAGGATTAATTTGGGTTTGGGCAGCGTTTGACGGCGTAATCGGACGATAATTTATAATCTCCCTTCGTTTTCCCTCTGTTCACTACGCTTCTAGAAATTGCTAAGTGATGAAAATGAGTTTAACCCGAAGTGGGGGCTTTATATACTTGGGCCTGGACAAGGGCAACGTGTTACGGAGCCATCGCGGAGGCCTCACCTCCGTGACACGCTGCCATCGCGGAGGGGCTCTGCCTGGCTCCTCCCGCGATGGTTTCGACGGGTTTCTCATCCGATCTTTTCCCGGGCCTTTCCCTAGCACGTATGGCCTTCAAATATACTTAACCAACGTGCGAATAGGTCATCTAAGTGCCGGAAATTCTACGGGGTGTAACAATCGGCATAACCAACAAGATCGGGACTACAATGTTAGAGTAAAATAAGCCCATATCAGTAGTCCCTTTTAGATACTGCATTATGTATTTGATCTCATTCCAATGCCTCCTAGTAGGAGCAGAACTATATCTTGCTAACAAATTAACCGAAAAGGCTATATCAGGTCTTGTAGTGTTAGCAAGATATATTAGTGCACCAATTGCACTAAGATATGGTACTACAGGACCAAGAATTTTCCCATTCTTTTCTTGTGGTCGAAATAGATCCTTATTCACATCAAGTGATCGAAAAACCATCGGAGTACTTAATGGGCGTGCTTAAAATCTTTTCAACACCTTTTTTTGTGTAGGCAGATTGATGAACAAAGATATCGTTTGTCAAACGCTCTATTTGCAAATCAAGACATAATTTTGTCTTTCCAAGATCTTTCATCTCAAATTCCTTCTTTAAATAATCAATTGTCTTTTGAAGCTCTATTGGAGTTCCAATAAGGTTTATGTCATCTATATAAACAACAAGTATGACAAACTCCGATGTTGTTTTCTTATTTGATTTTCCTCATATAAGAATTATGAACAAGTTTACAGAAACTTGTAAATGCTTCAGGCATTTCGAATTCTTTATGATTTTCATACAAATTTTGTAAAGTGATAACATTCATTAGTATTTAAATGTGTGACATCTTATAGTGTCTGAACTACAGGTCCAATAAGCTTTATGCTTATCAATACACATCATTTCACTTGATAATTATTTCTACATCAACATGCTTTAATAGACATAGAATTCAGATCCTCACAATCTTATACAATATTGCACGTTATATTGTATCAAAGATATCATCGACGGTATATCATTTACATCAGTTTGCAATTTGACATAACCCATTGAGATCTTATCACTTTCAATGTATTCCTTAGGTACCTAAACCTCTAAAAAGGTTTCATGAAGTGTTATGTCGTAAGCTCTTCAAGAGCACATTGCCTCCTTATTATGATTATTTGCTCCATTCTTTTTTCAAAGATTATTGCAATATAAATCGATTAATCTTCAATAATAATTCATGCATAATGTAGACTTTGTCCTTCAGGGACATATATTTAATAGGAGCTTTTGCAGCTGAAGTATGAAACTAATTTTAGGTCAGTAAATGCTTCAGGCATTTGACTTGAATTATTTTGAATGAGGATCATACTAATAATAATTCACAATATATTTCTTAGCCGCTTATTCTCTCCCCGTCATGTTGGTAGAACTAACATGCATCCCTGATCTTCTTTGAGGAATTCATCTATGTGCATCATGATAGATTCATAATCATATATTACACATCAAAAGTTATTGATGAAAATATTTGGTTCCTGACCTTAAACCAATTGAGTGGAGGGGGGAACCTTGTTGACTTGATGCATTCAAATGTTGCTATATGTTAGATAAACATATCTCATACCAAAATTTATTTGAAAGTTTTGTTCTCATAACCAATAATTTAGCTATAATTGGAGGCACACAATTTTTGCTAAACCAACTTAGATATGAACCAACATTATCAACATGATTTTATAATTTGAAACTGTGCTCTTAATTTAATAATTAGAGAAAACAACCTTGCAAAAATCAATTGCAAGTTAATATCAAAGCACATGTGACCATACCATAGATGCATCTATTAAAATTATATAATAGCAAATGGTTCACATGGCAGGTGAACGGGCCCATGGGGGCACTTTTATAAGTTTCAAAATTTCAGGGAATATAATTCCAATCTTAGTTGATTCGAGATCATTCTATCACGAGAACAAACAACATAAGAGAATTCTTGAAGAATCTTTTATTTCTTCAACATATAATCACATGAATTCTCAATTATTTTTGCATCACATTTGAACCGGGATGGTCAACCCGTTATACCAACTTATTTCAGTAAACTTCTAGTTTACATTCATATGTGATTTCATCATCATACCCATAATTGTTTACATAAATATTTATAACCCGCTTCAATTGTAGTAGTATGAAGATATTAGATCTTCCCATAATTTATAGTCTCAATCCTTTTTCAATATCTTTGAAACTTATAAGTTTCGTTTTGAGACTTACTAGTAACACATTAGCTCTTCCAAAGCTTTCAATTAATTTTATGTACTACCATATATTCCATCATATCGGCATCGTTAATAGTCTCTCCACATAGTTTCAGTTGACACACAATTTTGAACATGGCAGAGTTGTACTCATGAACAGACTTATAGTCTTGAAACCTCAGAT
The DNA here is from genome assembly GCA_035772735.1 of Datura wrightii. NCBI lineage: Eukaryota > Viridiplantae > Streptophyta > Magnoliopsida > Solanales > Solanaceae > Datura > Datura wrightii. The sequence goes on from JASDFA010000011.1 coordinate 5,202,713, forward strand.
GCATCCAATCATATTGTGCCTTTGGATGGATGACCATCTTCAGGTGGTCATATCTTTCTTTAATTTTCACAAAATAAGTGGATCCTTAATCTTGAGATATTCAGTTTTCAGAATTTCTTCAATATGATGACCCAAGAATATCATAGTCTTAGCACGATTTTGGTTTGATGTTTTGTTTTCGCTTTAATTGGTGTCTCCAAGACCCATTGCATCCAAATGGATTTCAGCATCTAACACCCATGAACGGTAGTTCTTGCCCGAGCTTTGAAGGGTAATGAACTCAAGTTTCGTAAGATTAGCTATATTAAAAGGAAGAGAAAAATAATATCTCAACCTTCAAATTTTGAGACGGTAGAGTCGTAGAGCAACAATATCACCAAAGGAATATCATTCATGTGATTAATTAATACATCTTTTGAATAAGAAATTTTAATTTTTCTTACTTCAGATCTTTCAAAGTGAATGCTCAAGGCAGAGACTCATGTTGATAACGTGTTATGAAATAATAAAGAAAGAACAAGAATATTGTAGAGAAAGAGAGAAGGAGAGAAGTTCTTATTTCTCTTGATGGGATGAAATACAATGAAGGAGAACCCCTCTATTTATAGGGATAATTCCTCCTAACTTTTCTCCAAAAGATAGACTTTCACTATAATATAAACACATGTATCCACTACAATACAAATATCTTTATAGACATTCACCATAATACAAATATGTTTATAACAACTAAATCTTATTGAATTTTATGTGTATATCGACGTTGAGCGTCAAAAATACTAAGTTTAGAAAAAAAATTATATTTGTTGTTAATACTGTTAAACTATATTTATTAATTTATAATAAATTATAAATAAATTTGTTAGGTGTCATGGTGTATGTTATGTGGATGACATAGTTATAGCTGACGAGAATCACAACGACGTTAATGCTGAGATAAAGGTCTAAGACAGAATATTTCAAGTACAAATTCAGTGAGGTAACACATGAGAGTGAGGTTTGATATACAGGTTATCAAAGAGAAAGGAAGTTTCAATTAATTAAGTGGGTCTATTATTCAAGGGAGTTCGACAATGATGTCACTCACTGTATAGTGCAGGGTAGATAAAATATAGAGGCTAAGCATCCTAGTTTTGTGCAATAAGAAGGTGCCACAAAAACTTAAAGATAAGTAGTACAGAGTAGTGGTTAGAGCAGAGTATTGGCCAGTCAAGAACTCTCACTTTCCAAAGATGAAAGTTGCGTAAATCAAGATATTGCGATGGATGTGTTATCATACTAAGAGAGATAAGATTAGAAATAAAGATATCCGGAATAAGGTGGGAGTGACTTCAGTGGAGGAAAGGATGCAGAAAGCAAGACTGAGATGATTTTGACATGTGAAGAGGAGATGTGAGGATGCCCCAGTGTGGAGGTGTGAAAGGTTGGCTTTGGATGAATTTAAGAGAGGTACAGGTAGATTGAACAAGTATTAGGGAAAGGTGATTAGACAAGATATGATTCAGTTTCATCTTATCGAGGATGTGACCTTAGATGGGAGGGTCATGTTGAGGACACAGATTAAGGTAAAAGGTTAACAAGTAGTAGTGCATTGTCTTGTTGTTCGTTCGTATTAGTGTCGAATTATTGCTCTTGTAATTTCTTTTCCTTCAATTTATGTTACTATTTGTTTCCTTGTACCTTAATTATCATACAATATTGTTATAGTTTTTGTGATATTACTGTTAGTTGTTTTATAATTTATTATTGTTTCTTGGATTTCTTTTGGGGGACCGTTTTCCCTCCATGAATTGAGGGTCTATAAAAAATAATCTATTTATCTCCGATATATAGATAAAATTTACATACATTTTATCTTCTCCAAACCCATTATGTGAGACTATACTAAATATATTATTGTTGTTGTATATATATAACTTTCCTCTGTTCCATTTCAGTTGTCAGATAAGATTTGCATCATCTTTAAGAAAAAATTAATTAGGAGTGTAATTTGACCAATATATTCGTTATTAATTTTTTTAAATTTTATCTTTTTACGTATATTTCAATTCTAAAATAATTAATGTCAAGGGCAAAATTAAAAAAAATATAATTAATTATCTCCTAATTTTTTAAATTGACAAATATTTTAAATCAATTATTTTTAATATATATAACAACTAAAAAGAAGCGAAAGTATATATTTCATTTTCTTGTTTCTTAAAGGATTGTGAAGTTTATTACTCCCTCAGTTCTCTTATATTTGGTAGGATAATATTTACATATTTTTAAAAAAAAAATTAATATGGGTTGTAATTTAATTAGTATAACTCTGTTAATTGACAATAATTTTTGAAAATATACCTTAATCATTCTTTTCATATTATATAGTGACTTAAGTGTAAGAATTAGAGTTAAGAAAAAGTAATTAATTATTTTTTGATTTTTTAAAATTAATAATTGTTTTAAAAATAAATATTTTAAATATATTTATTAAGTAAAAGAGAACATAGAAAATATGGATTAGTAAAAGTGAATGGAGGAAGTATTATCATCAATTCCTCTTAAATACTTCGTTCAGTATTGGCCTTTTGATTTTGTTTCAAAATAAGTGGTAATAATCAAAAAGACATTAATGATTGTTCTTCCAATTAAAAATATATTTTATTTTATTGAAATGAATAACTTTTTTAAAGGATGTGCACAAATTAAAAATACCATTTATTTTAAAACGGAGGAAATATTATCAGTCGAATTAAAAAAAAAAATCTGTTTTCTAAGAATTTCAAATACTTTAATGCACATTTATTGATTTTTGGACCAAATCTCAGGGTTCTCTAACCTTTTTTTCCTTCCTCTTTCATATTACAAAGAGAAAAAAATAATACTCTATATAAAGACCAGTTAATAATTTTGTTTCTTATTTTTCCAAAAATAGGTTGCAGCTATTATCAAATTTCAAATTGTATGGATTACCTGATTACTATTACTGTATTATTATTTGGTGCGATAAAGATAAGTGATTTTTTCCTTTCTTTTGTATATATTTTATTTTTTAAAATTTATTTATAAAATTATATTAAATATATTATTATAATTATAGTTATTTGTTATTTTGATGTCAAATTGTTCAAAAATCCAAACCTCTTTCTTTTTTTCTTTCTTTCGAATATGAAATGACAACTTGAGTAATTAATAAAGATGCTATAAATATTGATTATGGTCACAATTTACATTAAATATCCGATATTTATCTTAATTTCTCGCCGACCAAATTGAATGGTGCAAGATGGGTCAACTAATTCTGTTATCCTTAATATAAATGATGTAGTTATTCTCCCTAGTGTATGTGTCAAACCATTAAGTAACCATTAATGATTGATTAATACTACTACACATTAGTTTCTTTTATTATCTCAAATTAAGTTTTAGTAAATTAATATAATTTGAAAAAAAATTAAATATTTCAAAAAAGAAGTATCTTAATACTCAGTTAAATTTCATTTTATAATCTTTTCTTCTTCTTTTTTAATTTCTCCTTTCCTTACCATCTAACTTTTTATGTTTTATTTTAAAATCGTTACAAAAGGATTTTACCATATTGACATCTTTAATATATGCAATCAATACTTTTCATCTAATTAATAATTTATAATAAAATATTATATAAAACATCCTTATATTCATGGTTTATTGTACTTCTATTATTTTTTTTATCTAACACATTATTTTCGCAAACTATTTTAATAATCCGATAATTAGGTTAAATATTTAGAGAAAGCAGAGAAAAGCTAAACAAAATAGAACGTCGGACGAGTAATTGCAAAAAAAATAAATATCGGAAGGAAGAGAGAAGAATAAAATTAATTTAAAAGAATAACTTTAAAAATAATTATTTTGAATTTCTAATTACTACGGATAAAATTTTAAATTTAACAAGTTTTAGAGTACTTCATCTGTTTCAAAATAAGTATTTTTAGCTCATGCAGACCCTTTAAGAAAACTACTCATTCCTAGAAAGAAAAACACAATTTTTACCCGCTTACCCCTAATAAACATCTGAAGAAAATATAGCCCTTTAATATTTTTTTAATTATGTAAAACGTTAGAACATAAATATTTGTCTCAAAATAATGGACCCACCATGAGCAAATGACTAGATGAACACGATTACATAATTCTCCACGTCTGGGATTTTGGTATATAAATAAAGATTAATGACAATTTAACAATCACTTTCACACACTCTCCTTTCATAAAAGGTTGTCAAATCTGTTACTTATTTTAATCATTACATTTATACATATGTAATGTTGTGTACTTATTTCCATTTTTGCCCACCTTTATTAGTTAAGGACCACTAATCGTGTGAAGTAAATTTGCAATTGGATCGAACTTTTGCTTGTTAGGCATGTATGAGCTTTGGTTCTATTTGATAACTGAACATACAAATATGATGAAACGATTCTTAATGTATTTTTAAAAAGTGTTTATCTTTGTACGTATTTGAAGGAATCGTTTATCAATCAAAAAAAGATTACGAGTAAAGATGAATGTTATTTTTACTGTTAAAATATATATACTGAAGACGCTTCGAGAACATTGTAGGCTTTCTTCTATACTCCGTACAAAACTTACTTACCCCAATTGAGGACATTATAGGCTTCCTTCCATGCTCCACGGAATATATTCACAGTAAAATTATAGTTTTCTTCAAGTTTTACCCTCGTATTGAAATCAAATTTGAGTGTTTATTTATATATTATGCCTTTTTTAAAATTTGAACAAGTATAGTCCTAGAAAAGTTACCCTTCAAGACAATGTTAAATTCAAATATAATGATTATATATGTATCGTTCACTTTTATGAATTAAACTGTTGCTTAACGATTGTAATAGCTTATAAAATTTTATGTATAATATTTTCTCATAAAACTTTTCATTTGCTTTTTTTTTTTTTGTTTTTGTTTAAAACTACCAATAGGTACTGAAGCTATATTCCCCAAAAAAACATACAAAAGAGGGGGACTATCCTGACCTCGAAATATAACTCTTGACTGGCTAACCATCACAGTCAACAAAGCAAAAGGATAGGAGAGTCCTATCGACAGAAACCAAAATAGCAAATTTCAACTAACAAAAAAATTAGCCTTATCATATCTGATCCTAAAGTTAGGCAATTGATGTTTGTCTAGTTTGTAGGCACCTTTCATTTGCTCAAAATGAATCCCCATTTGGCAAAAATTTTACTAGAGTGTCATGCTAGTTATTTGGGCTTGTTTGGCAACAGTGTTGCTGAAGAATTGCGGGCCTGGCCCGAGCTGATTTTGGCCACTACACATACAAATTCATCACAATCACTTGAACTTGATTGAATTTGCGATGATGGAAAAATTAATGTTTCATCTTTTTATTTTGTAATGTACAGTACTCCCTTCATTTTGACTGTTGATTTAGGTCTTTCAACTTTGCTTTTAGTTAACTAGCATATATATATATATATATATTAAGTAGTTCCCGATATATTTGTTAGTATAAAATCATCATTATTATTGGCGATTATAGACATGTTTCCAACACATGCTAACTTATTACAAAATAACATAGGAACTAATTTTCTAGATACTACTACTCCTTTTATCTGTTAGCAGATAATTTTTTACTGGGCATAGGGGAGTTAACAAAATATGAACTTGTCAGCCTACTGTTAGTTTGGAATCTTGTCTGATAAAAAAGTTAGCTGTGTTGTTTGCCAGGAGGAAGCTATGTCGTACCAACGGATTCCCTAGCATCTTCAACATTAACTTGCAAAAAGTAATAATAGATTCATAGATAGAATGAGCATGTCCCAGTGGATGCAAGATTTTTATAGAGTCCGTTTTAATTTATTTTTTTTTGGATAGAGATAGTTTTAGCCCTTGTTCAAGAGCTTCAAATTCAGCCACAGTGTGGTTGTATAAGCTTTGCTTTTGCCGTAGACCCCTCCTATCCAATCACCATTGGAGATTCTGATACTTGTTATTAAGAAAAATAATAAATATAAAATATAATTACTATGTTATTCTATTGATCTTTTCTGAGAATTGGGCAATATTAAATTTCTTCTTATTTCTTTAATGTTAAAAGTACAGTAAAAAATAATTGTTAATTTTAGTTTTAAAATTCTAAAATAATAATATTTCCTTCATTTTAAAATAAATAAATTTTTGGAGTGTAACACACCCTTAAAAAAGCTAGTTAATGATATTAATTAGAAAACAATTTATCAATATTACTCTTCTACTTTTCAAATTTTATTAAAACTAGAGTTAATTGAAAAATTCATTGAAAAAAAATAATAATTCTGAAAAACAAGAAATTAATATATGGGTTGACTTTCAAAAATTCATTCCACTTGGATCATAGAAAAAAACTTTTAAAATTCATTTATTTTAAATTAGAGAAAGTAATAATTTTAAAAATAAATTTTATAAGCTTAAGTAACTGTTAATTTGAGGACGGAGATAGTTGCAAACAAATCTGACAAAGGCAACTAACATTATTTCCTCAAATTAAACGATTTAATTTTATTTTTTTAAAAAAAAAAAACTGAAATACAAATTCCCAACTTTAATTATGACTTTTCAAATAATAGACCATTCTTCCAAACACATTCAACGAACTTAACATAAAAAACCAAAGGGAGATACAACAAGACATTGTGCCTAACCTAAATGTCTTGTCCAGAACAAAAACAGAATATGTATTAGCGCTGTCAATCAATTCATCCGGGTTAATTCACACGGATTTTAGAACTTGACTGGTTAGGTCAAATTAGTCAATTATTTTAATGAGTCTTAAAATAATAAATCCAATTTATCATTATATGAGTTGTGGATCGCGTTGGGTTAGCTCATTTTTTTAAAAGTATATTATTAAATCACAATCTAAAGATGTTAAATAAAAATATTTATAAGATAATATTACATAGTGTTATTACTTGTTATTTAAGTTTCAAATCTACCAACAAAATAATCTTATACTTGTTATTTAAGTTTCAAATATACCAACAAAATAATCCTAACAATAGTTACTTCCCTATATTTTAAAATAAGTGGTGTTTTAGCCTTTTGATCTTATTTCAAAATAAGTGATGTTTTACCTAATCAAGAAGATATTAATAATATTCTTCCAATTTTTTCTTTATTTAAATTGAGAGAGTTTTACATAACCAAGAAATACTAAAGAGTTACATCTTTTTCAAGATATTTATTAAGAGTAAGTGGTAAAAATACATTTACTTTCTAAAATTGGATAGTTTTATAAGGGATGTACCCAAGCTAAAACCACCACTTATTTTAAAACGGAGGAGTATTAAGTTTGGCTTCAAGTAAGCATTTGATTGGATGACTTCAATCTGAAATCATTGTCATTTTATGCAAATCTCTTGCGTACAACTGTACAAGAAAATAATTTTTTTGGACATAAAGTTTCTATGAAATTGAATAACTCTTGGCATGATAGCAATCGAATCAAATAGAGAGATTAATAAGCAAACTGAACAGTTAATGAGAAATAATACAACTAGTTAAATAGAAATATTAACCTAGTTATGTTCCAATAGATCACAATAAAAATAAAAATAAATGACAATATTTCACTCATTAAAATGATAGTTTAAGTAAACTGTAAGTTTGGAGTCCCCGGTTATTTTTAGTACTATTTCTTTTTTATTTAATATTTTTTTTGCCCACGGGCTGGTCCAACCCACTTTGACCGACTGTTTTACGTAAATGATAAGTAGAAAAGCGGTAGGAACTAGAATAAATAGTGTAGTAGCAATAAATGCAAGAATATTTACTTTCATAATCTCATCGATTTTTTTTCCTTCGCAATAACTTGGAGTTTAATCTCATAAAGATGATAAATCCTTGACCTGTAAATTCAACGAATGAATATTACCTTTCTATGATTTTGAATTCAGATCATGAATAACAATATTTGGACCATCAAGCTCAAGCCCCATGGGGCAGTTGACTTATTTGGACCAAACTAAAAAGCCTCATTTTAAAATGTGCTCCAAAAACTTAGTCCAACCATATCAAATTATGAGTTGGGCTAGACCAGCCCATCAGCCCGACCGGCCTGCCTATATTGACGGCTCTAGTATTTAGAGGTATTAAATGAAAGTGTTGGATTAAATTTGAGCAGATTAAAATGGATTGGGTTAATAAAAATTAAGGAAATTTACCTTCCACAATTACTTAACATTTTAGATTAGTAAATATAACAATATTTCTCCTTATTTACTAAATATAACAAATATATTACAAAACATAACATATATTTATAAAAAAAATAATTTCCCTCTTCCTCCTCCTCCTCCTCCTCCTCCTCCTCCCTCCTTTTTATTTCTTTCTTCTTCTTTATTTCTCCAATTTATCAATTTTTTAAAAAAAATTAAAATCTCGAATTCCACCGTTGATGAATTTTTGAAACTTCAAAATTCAAATTTAATTTTAAAAAATTAAATAAATTTTTGGATTGAATGCAGTTTCAAAAATTAGAGAATACCTTGTGGAGCCTATATCGCAAATTTAGGATGATTTAATATAGATTTGACGTGATTTTGAATACAATTGTATTAATGTATGAATTTAAGTCTATGTTGTGGTCATATCAAATTTTTACGAAAGTAGTATACAATATTTTTTGTAGATGTATTAAATTTTTTAAATTGTAATATGAATTTTTACACAAATTTTATATTATTAGACATATATTTCATACCAAATTTGAGTGAATTCTTTAAGTTTTGAGCATGATATATACACATTTTATATCGCTTTTATACACAAAAATTTTAGCGCCTTTTTTTTAAAGATTGATGTTATGCTTGTAAATTGAAAATTCTCGATATACTTTGCAATATTGAGTACTATTTATGTGTGTATAACTTGCCCAAATTAACGGGTTGTTGATCTATCCAAAAGTTATTTGAGCTGAAAGGTGCTAAAGTACGGGTCATTCGTACCCACTCAATTCTTATTAAATTTTAATTACTTTATATATTTATAAATTATTAATATCTAATACTTTTTAATTTATTATCATAGCTATATAAAATATACCAAATAAAAAAATATTCTTACTATTTTTCACAAAATAATGTTTTAGAAAAAAAGAATGGGATAATATATAATACCCAAATTAGTATGTAATTTTCAAAAAGACACTTCTATTACCCCTAACAACTCCATACTTATTACCTTATTTCTCTGTCAATCCAATTTAAAAAAAGAAAGCAAATTTTCAAGCACCAATTAAATGAATAACATGTGTTAAAATAAAAAAAATACCAAAAGAAAAAGGCTTCCTCGGCCGTCTCCCCACCTCCTTCTCTCCTTTCCCCTAACCTTCTGAACCAAATCAAAAATATGAAACAATTCACTATTTTATGTTATTATCATTATACAAGAAGAAAATTAATTGTTATTTTATGTTAGCCCTCTCTCTTTAAAACTATACACACAAATTTATGATTAAAAAAAATAAAATCTACCTAAGGAATCTTTCTCCACCCTTTATTTTTAACTTTTATTATTTTTTCATCTTTTCCACAGAAAAAAATCAAACGTAGGCAGCCATAAAAAGTGATGAAAAAGGGAGAAATAAAAGAGAAAAAAAAAATTAGAATAATACTTTTAATTAAAAAAATATTTCAAAAATAAAAAAAAAAGAAAATCATCTTTTCTGTTCCTCGCTCTCTTGAGGTTAAGAGCATGATATACAAATAAAATATTATTACCACATCTGATTAGATTAGGGGTGTGCAAATTAACGATTAAATTAATAATTCGAATCGATAAATGAGTTATTGGATTAATTAATCATTTGGGTTATTAGTTTAACGGTTTGATTATCAGTTTACTAACTCAAGTATTGGTTCGGTTATCGGTTTGACCACTTTTTTTAACGGGTTAACCGATAACCCGATAATAATTTATTAAATTATAATTTTAGCCTTCAATATATGAAGTATCCCAACAAGAAGATGAAATGGGTGTCGATAAATTAAAGTTGATTGTTTCAGTTGAGCTAGTTCTATATGTTTTTTCTAGCTAAACATACTTATGACTTATGAGATTTTTCATGTGAGATTTTACTGGTTAACCGGATAACCGAACCGATAACAATCAATAACCAATTAACCGATATCTTAATGGTTCTTTAACGGTTTAGCATATCTACAAACCGATAACCGATAAGGTTGACCGACCAATACGCAACCTGATAAAGAGAGGGGAGAAAGATAGAGGAAATGAGATCTCTTATCTTTTTACAATTTAAATAAAAGAAAATATTCTTTTTAAATCTTTTACGTGTAAATAGAAAAGATGATCTCTTCAGTGTAATAAAGAAATGATAAAATTAAAAAAATTATTAGAAAACCATTTCTTCCAACCTGATAATGGTTGCACGTACGATCGGAATCTATTTATAATGTGGTCCAAAATCAAAGACAAGGACTGGTGGGCGGGCTTATAATGAGGATGAAGACGTAAAAGAGCATGCATTTTTCGTTTAGCTTTATAATTTTTGCAATTATAAATATACAGTACAACGTTGTTAGTTGCTACCTCGCATCCAACTAAGAAATAGAAAGATGGAAAAGGTACTATCATCTGAGGATGTCTTTGAACAAGGAGATGTGGCTGTGAAAATAACAACGGTGAAAAAGGCACCAAGTCCTTTATTAGTTGTTTCACCAATAATACCTGGAAAATATCCAGTTTTATTATTTATCCATGGCTTCTGTCTCAACCCTATCTGGTACACTTCCCTCCTCCAACATATTTCTTCCCACCGCTATATTATTGTTGCTCCTAAGGTATGTATACTCAGTGGCGAAATTAAAATTTTTATTAAATATACAAAATAAATTTTGAAGAACGGTGTTCCGCTGACTATTAATTATATTCAAATCATCATTTATATACTACTGTTACTATTTTCAGAGAATTTTCCAATTACTGTCGTTTAAACTTACATTAAGTTGTTTGATTCTCCTACTTCCAACACTAAATGAGGTCATAATTTGAGAAATATTCTGTATAAACTTTGGACTATAATTAATTAATTCGTAAATTGCGTCCCAATTATAGTACGTATGTTACGTACCCTTACATAATATAATTCGGATATATATATATATATATATATTGTGTAGTTTTGTTCTCTGATTTCCCAAAGCGATGAAGTGAAGAAAGCAGCCAAAGTTACAGAATGGTTAAGCAAAGGCCTAAGCTCCGTTCTACCGGAGAAAGTGCAACCGGATCTTCTCAAGCTCGCCATCTCCGGCCACAGCAGAGGTGGTAAAATTGCATTTTCACTAGCTTTAGGATGTGGAAACTCAACCCCAACACCTCTCAAATTTCAAGCACTTATCGGAATCGACCCCGTCGCAGGTAGGGGTACCGTTGTCAAAATTAACGGGCTAACTTTAAAATGAATTAAATCAATAAACAAACGTAGCAGGTGTTATAGAAATTATCAAAACTTACTATGATTGGAAAATTAAGAGAGTTAAATTTGAGCGACTTATATTTTCATGAGCTAAATATAAAAAGATACTTGCAGGTAACTCTCCGACCTGCCGGTTGCCTCCGAAAATTCTTCAATACATTCCTCGATCTTTCGATCAGAGTATCCCCGTGGCGGTGATCGGGGCTGGGTTGTCAAACCAACGTGCACACGGTATCTTCCCGCCATTCGCGCCGAACGGTGTCAACCATTCGGAGTTTTTTAACGAATCGAAGCCACCTTGCTATTATTTTCTAGCTAAGGATTATGGACATACTGATATGTTAAATGACAACATGGCTGCATTAGCTAGTTTGGTTTCAAAGAGTGGAAAAGGATCAAAGGAATTGTTGAGAAAGGCTATTGGAGGGATTGTTGTGGCTTTTTTGAAAGCTAAATTGGGAGGTCAAGTGGATTCTCTCAACGATATTGTCAAAACACCTTCTCTTGCTCCTATCACCCTTCATCCAGTCATATCTTTATCAAATAATTAAGCTTTTTAAAACCTTTTCAATTGCAATCACTTTTTTGTTATTGATTTTAAGTATGTTGTTGTTGTTTGTGTTGATTTTAAGTATGTTGTTGTTGTTGTTTGTGTTGATTTTAAGTATGTTGTTGTTGTGTTGATTTTAAGAAGGGCACTCTAGACAAAAGGTGTTGAAAATAACACCATTTTGGTGAGTTATTCTGTATTTATTGTATTCTAAAGTATTTTGATTTGGACTTGTATGAGTTTGTATTTGTTTAGGGTTCAAATGAGTATGATGTACGGTTTAATTAGTTATTTATGTTATTCATATATAATTTATTTTATCTTCTTTTCTGTATAAGATGCTACATAAAGTCCCATATATACTTATATATGTATTTTATGAGGGTTTCTAAATTACAAATTAAATACCGTATTAATATTACACGTAAATAGCTTTCCTTCTAATTAACTAGCTACCAACGTGGTGTTACTTATACAGAATTTAATACCTGCATAATTCAACTTCAAAACCAACTACCAAACGACCTCAATATGTAGGGTGATTCATGCAAATGGTCTTATTAGGAGGAGGTTTTAAATTTTAGCTTCTTAAAATCGTTAGTTTTAAGATTTTACCCATTGAGATTTTAAGTAATAAAAAAGTAGTCAAAAAAATCCTAAATAGTTATACTTCAAGACATAAGAAATTATGTCCAAGGCACAAGTTGTGTCCAAGACATAACTGCAATCACACAAGTTATGCCTGAAAACATAAAAAAAAATGAGCTCAAAGCACGAATTATGCCTTCGATAGCACAAGTTATGATCAAGGCACAAATTAATTATGCCTTTAATCACATAAGTTATGCTTCAATGCAAAAATAATTATGTCTATGAAATAAGTACAGTAACACAAGTTACGCCTGAAGACAAAAGAAAATTAGGCTCAAGACATAAGTTCAATGGTACGAGTTATGCCTAAATCGTCAGTTCAGTCACATAAAATTATGCCACAGAATATAAATTCAATGGAAGAAGTCATGTCTTAAAGCACAAATGGTCTAAAAGTCTTGCTTTGAGAATCAAATACTATAAATTTTTTCCTCAGGGCAAACTTTCTCTAAAAAACCCCGCCTTATAAAATTAACTTTATCCAACAAAATTAAATTATAATTAAGAATATATTAATTCATAAAATTTCATTAAATGAACAATAATAAAATATAAAGAGAAAAAATTACCTCAAACTAGGGACCATCCATATAAAAACCTGTTATGTATTGGTGATTTTATATATCATTAAGCAAAAATCTGTTTTGCTTAATTTTCTTAATGTTCAGATTTTTTGATTTTAACTATGATTATTATTTTTAAAAAATAATAATTATTATACTATACGTGCAAACACCGTATTACTAGAATTAATATGTTAAGAATTAAAGAACAATTCAGAAATTCAAAGGAAATATGAGTGACGTACTTACTGGAAAATTTAGTCATCATGATGCTGGGAAGGTACCAGATTTTTAGGTAAGAACAAAAAAGAAAAAACTAGGGTCAACTTATCCCTGGAAGTCACTAGCATGTTAATGGGATTCTTGCTTTTTAGATCATTTTTGAAAAGAATATAGTAATTAAATAAAGTTAAATATAGAAACCTATAAAAAAAAAAATTATTGTTGTGAAATTATATTTAAGGAGAAATATTTTGAAATTAAGCCAAAAATATAATCGCCTTTCATCTTATTCAAAGATTGGGTCACTATCAAATGAAATAGAAATTTGGACCGTTTAAGACATTTTCATTATTTCCCCCGAAACAAACGTGCAACTGCACTCTCAATAGGGAATTAGTTATGAGTTTAATTTGAGTATGAATAATATTTATACATTCGAATTATAAAAAAATTATGTGACATATTAAAAACTATCGTAAGGTGGTTTGGCGGAGCCAATTTTTTCAAAATATGTCTCTATCACAGTTATTCAATATTTTTTTCAATTTGATTAACAGTTTTAATTTAAAAATTGGTCCTAATGACCCAACACAACCGACACCACCATGGCAAACGATCATGGTAGGCCAGCACTACCACCACCAATCTCTAGCATTGTCTTTATGGCATAAGGATAAATATAGGTGTTTCCTTTTAAATTTTCGCTCGCTTGGCATTGATCGAGGGACGTTGGGTCTCGGCATAGGTCAGCATGTGTCATCCGATGTTGGCCGGTCTGCCGACACTGGCATAATGCCGCCATGTTGCTAACTTTCAAACTTTTTGGTGTGTGTTAGCCCACGGATTTCTCGAGATTTGATCGGTCGTCTTCGTTCTGCCCCAAAATTTTGGTTGCGCTCAGCCTACAAGGCCTAGTGACGAGCTCCCTATCACTTTAGTTGATCGGCACCACCATTTTTCGCATAAATGAGAATTTATGATTTTGGCGATTTTCGGTGTATGTTAAACCCACGGATTTCTCGAGATTTGAGTGACCGTCTCCGTTAAGCCCCAAGTTTTAGCTGAAATAATCTCATTAAAAGACTTTACGATAGACAATATTCTGATATTTAAAAGTTTAAAATTAATTAAAATATATAACTGTTGATTCTTTAGTTATTTGTAAATTGTAAGAACTCATAATATTTAGTACTTTAAAATTGACTAAAAATTTTCTTCTTAAATAATTCTTAATTTGAACAAAACGTATTTTTCTGGATAAGAAGTTTTAATATTTTAAAATTATTAAAATAAATTCACCTTAAATAAACTTATAAATCACATTGGCAAACACAATTTATATACTCGTTGGCGAAACAAGATTACAAATCTTTGATAGAACACAATTTATACGCACCATAAAAAATGATAGATAGTTTCATCGTGTGCGAGGAATATAACTGTAAAACGCATTCACTGTATGCGATTTGTAAATCGCATTCGCTGTATGCGATTTACTCAATGCGCGTACACTGAATGCGATTTATAAATCGCTTAAAGTGAATGCTATTTACAAAGTGCGTACAGTGAATGTGATTTGTAAGACGCATTT
The DNA here is from genome assembly GCA_035772735.1 of Datura wrightii. Taxonomy (NCBI): domain Eukaryota; kingdom Viridiplantae; phylum Streptophyta; class Magnoliopsida; order Solanales; family Solanaceae; genus Datura; species Datura wrightii. The sequence continues at coordinate 5,217,773 of JASDFA010000011.1, forward strand.
TCTGAGCGCGATTCATAAATCACGTTTACTGTATGCGATATAAGACCTATAAGCATTCACTGTTGTAATAATCGAAAAAATAATATTCTAAAATATAACATAGTTATAGTGCTCTTATTATTCACTCCCTTTAGCTAAATTGTAAGAACTTATAATATTTAGTAATTTATAATTGACTAAAACTTTTCTTCTTAAATAATTTTTAATTTGAACAAAACGATTTTCAGTGCGTGTTAGCCCACGGATTTCTCGAGATTTGATCGGTCGTCTCCGTTCTGCCCCAAATTTTGGCTGCGTGCAGCCTACAAGGCCTGGTGATGAATTCCCCGTCACTTTATTTGATCGGCATCATCATTATTCGCATAAATGAGAATTTATGATTTTTGCAATTTTCGGTGTGTGTTAGCCCACGGATTTCTCGATCTTTGAGTGACTGTCTCCGTTCGGCCCCAAATTTTAGCTGTGTGCAGCTTACAAGGCCTACTGACGAGCGCCCTATCACTTTAGTTGATCGGCATCATCATTTTTCGCATAAATGAGAATTTACAATTTTGGCGATTTTCGATGTGTTGCCCACAAATTTCTCGAGATTTGAGTTACCGTCTCCGTTCGGCCTCAAATTTTAGCTGCGCGCAGCCTACAAGGCCTGGTGACGAGCTCCCTATCACTTTATTTGATCGGTATCACCATTTTTCGCATAAATGAGAATTTATTATTTTCGCAATTTTCGGTGTGTGTTAGCCCACGAATTTATCGAGATTTGAGTGACCGTCTGCATTCGGCCCAAAATTTTAGTTGTGTGCAGCCTACAAGGCCAGGTAACGAGTGCCCTATCACTTTAGTTGATCGGCATCATCATTTTTCGCATAAATAATAATTTATGATTTTTGCGATTTTCGGTGTATGTTAGCCCACGGATTTCTCGAGATTTGATCGGTCGTCTCCGTTCGGCCCAAAATTTTGACTGTGCGCAGCCTACATGGCCTGGTGACGAGCTCCTTATCACTTTATTTGATCGCTATCACCATTTTCCGCATAAATGAGAATTTATGATTTTCGCGATTTTCGGTGTATGTTAGCCCACGGATTTCTCGATCTTTGAGTGACTGTCTCCGTTCGGCCCAAATTTTAGCTTTGTGCAACTTAGCAGGCCTACTGACGAGCGCCCTATCACTTTAGTTGATCGTCATCACCATTTTCGCATAAATGAGAATTTACGATTTTGGCGATTTTCGGTGTATAGCCTACAGATTTCTCGAGATTTGATTGACAGTCTCCGCTAGGCCCCAAATTTTAGTTGTGCGTAGCCTACGAACCTTGATGACGAGCGCCCTGTCACTTCATTTGATCGGCATCACTATTTTTCGCATAAATGAGAAGTTAAGATTTTCGCGATTTTCGGTGTGTTAGCCCACGAATTTTCGAGATTTGATGGTCGTCTCCATTCTGCCCCAAATTTTGGCTGCGTGAAAAGTCTGGTGACGAGCTCCTTATCACTTTATTTGATCGGCATCACCATTTTTCGGATAAATGAGAATTTATGATTTTCGCGATTTTCGGTGTGTGTTAGCCCACGGATTTCTCGAGATTTAAGTGACTGTCTCCATTCGGCCCGAAATTTTAGTTGTGCGCAGCCTACAAGGCCCGGTGACGAGCTCCCTATCACTTTAGTTTATCGGCATCACCATTTTTCGCATAAATGAGAATTTACGATTTTGGGGATTTTCGATGTATGTTAGCCCACGGATTTCTCGAGATTTATTCGACCGTCTCTGTTCGGCCCCAAATTTTGGCTGTGCGTAGCCTACAAGGCCTGATGACGAGCTCCTTGTCACTTTATTTGATCGAGATCACTATTTTTCGCATAAATGAGAACTTATGATTTTCACAATTTTCAGTGTATGTTAGCCCGCGGATTTCTCGAGATTTGAGTGACCGTCTACGTTCGGCCCGAATTTTTAGCTGTGCGCAGCCTATTAACCTTGATGATGAGCGCCCTATCATTTCATTTGATCGGCATCACCATTTTTCGCATAAATGAGAATTTATGATTTTCACGATTTTCGGGGTGTGTTAGCCCACAGATTTCTCGAGATTTGATCAGTCGTCTCCGTTCTACCCCAAATTTTGGCTGCGCGCAGCCTACAAGGCCTGGTGATGAGCTCCCTATCTCTTTATTTGATCGGTATCATCATTTTTCGCATAAATGAGAATTTATGATTTTCACGATTTTCGGTGAGTGGTAGCCCACGAATTTCTCGATCTTTGAGTGACCGTCTCCGTTCGGACCCAAATTTTAGTTGTACCCAGCTTATAAGGTCTACTGACGAGCGCCCTATCACTTTAGTTGATTGGCATCACCATTTTTCGCATAAATGAGATTAGCCCACGGATTTCTCGGGATTTGAGTGACCGTCTCCGTTCGGCCCCAAATTTTAGCTGTGCGCAGTGTACAAGACCTGGTGACGAGCTCCCTATCACTTTATTTGATCGGTATCACCATTTTTCGCAATAAAAATTTATGATTTTTGCAATTTTCGGTGTGTGTTAGCCCATGAATTTCTCGAGATTTGAGTGACCGTCTCCATTTGACCCAAAATTTTAGTTGTATGTAGCCTACAAGGCTTGGTGACGAGCGCCCTATCATTTCATTTGATCGGCATCACCATTTTTCGCATAAATGAGAATTTACGATTTTGGCGATTTTCGGTGTATGTTAGCCCACAGATTTCTCGAGATTTGATTGACAATCTCCGTTAGGCCCCAAATTTTGGCTGTGCATAGCCTACGAACCTTAATGACGAGCGCCCTATCATTTCATTTGATCGGCATCACTATTTTTCGCATAAATGAAAATTTACGATTTTCGCGATTTTCGGTGTGTGTTAGCCCACAGATTTCTCAAGATTTGATTGGTCGTCTCCGTTCTATCCCAAATTTTGCCTGCGTGCAGCCTACAAGGCCTGGTGACGAGCTCCCTATCACTTTATTTGATCGGCATCACCATTTTTCGCATAAATGAGAATTTATGATTTTCGGTGTGTGTTAGCCCTTTATCACAAAATAAGAACTATCGAGATGTGAGTCTTTTGACGAGATCTTAGATATTGTTTTTAACTGTAATATAATCTCTGGAAAAAGAGTTCATTAGTGGCACGTTATTTTAATGATCATAACTTTGCGTTGGATTATCCGTTTTAACCGATTTTTTTTATTTTATGTATTTTTTCGAGATCTATATGGTATCATAGATTCTATATTTACTTGAAATAATGTTATTTTAGAAAGAAATAAAAAAGTGAGAGTTTGATGATTTTAGTATTAAATATACTCAATACATTCATATTTCTTTATTTTAAGCGTAAAAGATAAGTGTATTTAGTAAAATGCAGTACTAGCATACAAGTGAATTTAAATGATGGTTGAGTTAATTAATGTCTTGTTCATTAATTTTCTTTTCCTAATTACAATATTAGAAACTCAATATTTGAAATAAATTTACAGATTTATTTTCTTTTGATTTGTATTATAATTGTAGGGAAAGAGTATACGAGAAAAAAAGAAAATTTTGCATACACAAAAAACCAAATATAGCATATATACACAATTATTTAATGATATTTGAAACACTTCTCATGAATATATATATATATATATATATATATATATATATATATATATATATCTTAGTTTAAATGATACTTAGGAACTACTATAAGTAAATGCCTGAAGTAAGTGAAATTATTTTTTAGCTTAATAAATAAGACAAGCAATGTTCTTAATAGTTATCAATTTCTAATAGATATAAAATAAATCCATTAATTAGTTGAAGAATTTTATTAGCTTAGAAATAGTAATCTCATTGTTGTTAATTTGTTGTTAATTAATAAACCTTAGAAGAAAGGCAAATCCAAAAACAGCAAAATTCAGCTGGCTTTCACTTCAAACAAAAGCAATGAACCAAAGTCTACAAGGATGTATACAAACTTCAGCAATTCATCCAGATAAGTCCAGAAGAATATTAGTTTTAATTAAAAAAAAATTCAAAAAAAAAAAAAAAAGATAACCCATTTTCCAATTTTCCTTTGCCTTCCACGTGTCATCTCTTTTTCCTCGACTAGTCACGAAGTTTCTAAAATTTAGATTAGAATCAACAATTTATATATATATATATATATAACCGACTCCTCTGCACCTATTAATGACATAGAAATTTTTAAAAAAATTTTTTTGCTTATCGATTAGTTGAAAATTATTATTTTCTGGGATGTGGCAGACGTGGAATACGCCGTACCGGAAAGATGACGTGGAGGCCGGAGCAAGGCAGTTGTATCCAGCCATGCTGGAGAATCCACAACTCCGTTGGGCTTTTATTCGGAAAGTCTACTCAATTCTGACTCTTCAATTGCTTCTCACAATTGCTGTTGCTTCTGTGGTCGTTACCGTTCACCCAATTGCACACTTTTTTGCATCGACTGGGGCAGGATTAGCTCTATATATTGTTCTTATCATCACCCCCTTTATTAGTACGTCTACTTAATTTTTTTATTAATTTAATTTTAATTATTCGAGATGTACGTAAACTGACTGGACGCACGTGCGTACTGCAGCACTGTGCCCGTTGTATTACTATCACCAGAAACATCCGGTCAATTTCTTGCTTCTTGGGTTGTTTACAGTTACTCTGGCCTTCGCTGTGGGATTGACTTGTGCCTTCACTAGTGGTAAGTCTAATTATTTTTAATTTTTTATCAGGCATATAAACTGCTTATTTTTATTTTTAATCAAAATGCATAATCACTTCAAAAAGTGCTGTAACCTATTTAAGTTCAGCTTTATATTTTTATCCAAATATGTGATTATTTATTTGGAAATTTAACTATGACAACTTTGTAATTAGGAGTTTGAATATCATTTTCTTGAGTCAATGTGTTAATATAATTTTTTGGTCTATTTAAAAATAGTAATAATCCCTTTCTTGCAATCCATTTTATTCGTTATGTTTGTTTTTTTTTGCACGTCCTACTTTCCTTGAAAAAGTTATTTTGATTAAGTTATCCTTATTATTGTATTTTTTCAATCTCACTTTAGTATTACTTATTTCTTTAGCCACATTAATTTCACTTCATATTACTAGTGTAAGCATAAACGTGGAAAAAATAATTAGTTTTATCTTAATATTTTTAAATAACAAATATTTTAAATCAATTATTTTTAATAATCATGACAAGTGATATCTGTAATATATAAATTAATCCTCAGAAATGTTATGTATTATTTTATATAGGGATTAATTATGCAGGGTTTAATTATTTATATATAAATTATTTCACCTTCTATCTGGCATAAGATAATACATAAATTTTTTTATAATTTATACATATATTTATGTGTGTTTTTAAGTTTATAAATCAAATACCGCACTAAATTTATATATGAATAACTTACCATCTAATTTGTTATCAACTATAGTATTATTTATACAAAATTTAATATTTACGTAATTTACTTTTAAACCAACCATCAAACGATTCCTGATTGTTTTGTGTTAGTAGGTTAAAGTCCTACATTGGTTGGGTTGGGGAATAGACCGATGGTTTGTTTATATGGACTTGGGCAATACTCTCCTCATGAGCTAGTTTTTGAGGTTGAGTTAGGCGCAGGTGTCATATCTTTACACTTTGCTTATTGTTTTAGCTATGGATATTACAATGGCCTTAAGCTTTTATTTGAATTGGTCAGGCAAGGTAATATTGGAGTCCGTCATATTGACAGCAACAGTGGTGCTTAGTTTGACACTGTACACATTCTGGGCAGCCAAAAGAGGCCACGATTTCAATTTTCTTGGTCCATTCTTATTTGCTGCCCTCATGGTTCTCATGTTATTTGCCTTCATCCAGGTACCTCCCCTTGCCCACTTTCTTCTTTCAATTCAATAATTAATGTGAAGAGACCTGACCTGTTGGTTCGTTTTCCTTTGTCTGTTATTATTATTGCAGCTTCTATTTCCTCTGGGCAGGCTCTCTGTGATGATATATGGGTGTTTAGCGTCGATTTTATTTTGTGGATACATCATCTATGATACGGACAATTTAATCAAGCGCTACACTTACGACGAATATATTTGGGCTGCAGTGGGCTTGTATCTCGACGTTATCAATCTCTTCCTATCTATATTGACTATTTTCAGAGTTACTGATACTTGAGAGAAAAAGGTTATATATACTTGTGAATATTTTTTTTTTCTTTTTTTGCCCTTTATTTTTGGTATTAGCTATATAGCAATAGTCTCTGTAAAAAAATGTTACTAATTGTATTTGCTCTATCCAAGTTCAAAGAAAAATGGTTTCTGTCTTAAAAATGGTGTTTGATGATCCATTAGTAGTGGATGCAGTATGACAAGAAAAGGTCCCAACATTAGTAGTAACTACTAATTGATATTGGGCTTTATCATAGTCCTCTTGGGTTAAATGAAGGCCCATGTCTTCGATCCCAAAGTTTGAGGGAAAAGGAATCGGGTTCTACTTGGAGAAAATTTTACCCTCCTAGCCAATAGAAATAATATAGGCGTTGTCGGTATATACTCGATGCATGCACTAGTTACTGTTATTTTTTATTGCGAGTTTTGTTGAACTATTATATAGTATAAAAAATTCTGAAGCAGTTTGGAGTTTTAAATAGACATAAAAGGTATATACAGTATGTAACAATAATTTTTTGCAATAGATTTGCATGTTTTATGGCTATAAACATAACATGACAGGCCAAAATGAGGCAAGTCTGGACCGAAATAATATGATAACAAAATGATGCAAGAAGCAGTAGAATTATGATTATTATATACATATCATACATTTGTCGAGTTCAAAATTCATAAACCTAGGTTGATGTTCTTTAGGATTTCTACTCTAGATTAGTTGGTATATCGAGGAACCCGGTAATACATTGTGTATATACATGTGCAGGTAATGTAGAACAGCAGTGGGAAAAGCTTGCAACTCTTAAATGTGTGTTCTAATAATTATTTTATTCTATAATTTCTCAATTACTTATAAAATGCTTTCGTTAGGATTAGTAAAGCAAGATCCTTGCCTCGTCCTCTTACTTGTATTTTTCGTCGGATGGTTATCCACTTCAATATTATAGAGTCCAGCATTTAAATAGTGGAAAAAAAAACAAATATACCAAAAGGGTATATGAAAAAATCAATGCACCAAAAAGATAAATTCATTTTGTATTAGACGATCCAATAACAGCCATTCTTTTTTAGTTAAAAAAAATAAATTATTAAATGTTACATCATCCAAAAATGGGCAAAATGCTCAATTTTTCATTTCAATAATTAGCCCACTATTAGGCGATGTAACACTATTTTCATTCTTTTTTTTGTTAATGCTTCACTTGCACTTTTCGTATTCAACATGTTTTCCTTAACAGCAAGTTCCTTCTTCATAGTATCAAGGTAAGTTTCCTTCTTCCTTGGTTCCTTTCTCACATAATTCATTGTTTTTACCTTTTCTCTAGAGGGGCGTTTGGTTACGGGTTAAAAGTTATGTAGACATTAGTTATATATAAATTAGTTATGAAAAAATTTATGTATTATTTTATGTAGGAATTAGTTATGCAGGTTTTAGTTATTCATGTATTAGTTATGTAGGTATTAGTTATACAAGTATAAGTTATGTAGGTATTAGTTATACAAGTATAAGTTATGTAGGTAATATTTATGTAGGGTTAAGTTATGTAGAGATTACAATACTTAAATTATTAATTATTGAATACTTAATTTATTGTAAATTAATATATATTATTTACAAATAAATAAATAAATAAATAATATAAATTTTATTGTGTGATTGAATATTTCTTTTAAATAGATTATACGGTGTTTCATAGGTTGAATATATATATATATATATATATATATATATATATATATGCCACCAATCTTTTTAAAAAAAATTCAGCTCAACTGAATTTTGAATATATATTCTATTGCATAATTGAATAGGTAAATTTTAATTATATATATATATAATATTCATATTATCAACAAAAAAAGTATATCGAATTTAAAAAAATGATAACTAATTTTAGGTAAATGTGATAATTTTAAAATAAAGTATCGAATTTAAAAAGATTTTAAAAGTAAATTGATAGGGGTAAATGTGTAATTTTATTATTTTAATCCATGCATAATTAATACTCACATTATTTATTCCATCTTCTATCCCACATAAAATTATACATAGATTTTCTCATAATTTATGTGAGTATTAATTATGTAGAATTAATCGCAACCAAACACCGTATAAAATTAATACATAAATAACTTTATATAACTTTTGGAATCTATCAAACAAACATTGTATAAAACTAATACATGAATAATTTTTCTCTTATTTTTAAATTAAACATAATATAAAATTAATACATGAACAATTAAGTTATTTATGTATTAATTTGGGTCTTATAAAGTAACCAAACGGCATCTAAATTCCATTCTCCAAATAATCTAATTTACTTTCCCGCACTGTTAATACTTTCCTCACACCATCCAACCTATTTACCTTAACAACAAGTACCTTGTTCACAGCTTTCCAGTTAAAAAAATAAAAATAAAAATTCATGCATTTGGGCCATCAAAAGAAATCAAATTCACAATGACTACTCATTTCCATGAGGATCGGGCGTGTTGATGCATAGTTAAGTAAATAAAAATATATATTTTTTAATAACTTAGATTTTTATATGAGTTAGATCAAGTACTTCACCACAGGCGAATAAAGGGGCAAGATACAAAGGGTGATCTTAATTTTTTTTTTTTTTTTTAATATTGGGGGAGAAGAAGGGAAAATAGGGGAGGGGTTATCCGAGAATTGAACCTCTCATTAACAAGGTGAAAATTTAAATAACTAATTAATTGAGTCATTAAAATTTTTTAGGAGAGATCTTAATTTATAGCTTATTTAACCAAATTTTTAAGATTAGCTTATTTTGAAAGACATTATTGAGCAGCAACTTGTGTTTGACCAAGTCTTTTAAAAATTGTTTTTAAGTTAATTTTTTTCAAAAGTGTTTTCTTTTAAAAAGTATTTTTTGGAAAAAATTTATTATTTTTAGCTTTTGAAAGCAACTTCGGTTACCTCCAGAAATAATTATTTTCCCTCAAAAGTTTGTCAAGCACTTTAATTCATTAAAATAAGCACTTTTGGCTTTCAAAACTTAGCTAAATAGGCTATTAATTTCTATGATATATTTTTTTCTTGTCCCAAAATAAGTGCCGCTTTAACTTATTTTATGCTCATTAAGAAAAATAATAAATTATAAGGTATTGTTTATTAAGTTATTTTTTTTTTTGTTAGATGTAAATTTTTTGAGAATTGAGCACTATTAAAGAAAATTATTTCAAAAGAATATGGTAGAAAACAATTATGATTTGTTATCTTAAATTTTTAAAGCGATAATATTTTGAGATTTTCTATAAAGCGATACTTATTTTGGGATCGATAAAATATAACCTTACAACGTGGCATAGGGACAAGGTTAAGAAGGAAGTGCTTGAACACATTGCTTTGAAGTTGAAGGATGATGCAATTTCCAAAAAGCAACAAGTTGAAAGCCAAATGGTGAGTGAGCTAGTGAGAGAGAAGGTGGAAAAAGGAGAGACAAAAAGCAGACTACTTGGACAATTGAGACCACACATGAATCTTTGGCTTTTTCTCAAGTGGTTTATTTGTTTTTCATTGACATTCTTGGAGACAAAAAGAGTGGAAAATGTTGTCAATAACACATAGTATAAATTTTCAATAAGTATTTTCTATGACCTTCCAAGGACTACTCTAAATGAGAATTGACTCTCTTTGACGTCAATGCCCGGAAGACAAGTAGATGAATGCGAGCCCCAAAAAAGAAACGGCTAGATTTTTAGACTGTCAAGCTTCGAAAAATAAAATAAGTGATACATATACGTGATAGAACACAATATTAATATGTATCTGCTATGAGTTTGAGTTATGAGACATGCAGCTTCTCTGAGGAGATATCATGAAACATCATTCAAATTACAATATATTATAAAGTGTATATTTATATAATTATTTCTTTTTTTAAGAAAATAAATAAAGTTTCAAAGTTTGACCGATCAGGTCATTCATGATTTATTGCTGTCCTAATCAAGATTGAGGAAAAACATAGAAGACACCATCCCCAGATATACCAAATTTGGGACACATATTGACGAGCCATATGGTGGGCCGACCCACATATGTGTCGATATGATGATATGTCTCCAACAATTTTTAACTACTACTAATGGAGGTTGTTAGTTGATGGCATTGTTAACCAACTTTCAGCCAGATAATATGCTTCCCCTGGACCACCTTTTTTTTTTCTTTTTGTGATCCACAAATTTGGTTCATCATTCGTCTTCCGTAGATTTCATACGCACTAATACTCAAAATCGAAATTCTACGGATTCAATTTTTAAGATTTTTATTATTAATTTTATCATATATTTAAAATTATGAATTCATATTCAATATATTTTTATTTATAAATTTATATTTTATATTAAAAATATTGAATTCAGATAAACTCATTACTTGAATTCATCCCCGGTGTGAATATGGGTCAGGCCCCCCATGAGTGAAGCTTGGAAAAGAAGGATTTACGATGCAGGTGCAGGTGAAAAGAACGAGAGGTAGAGTGGAGTGGAGTGTGACGATTGAAATGTCCACATTTCCCATTTATTCTCTCATAATAAATGATAATACTTGTTTTTGTCCTTGGGCCGCGGCGACCACTCTCATCCGGGCGCTCTCTCAGATATCCTCAGGATTAATAAAAGAGAAGGCACCTGCGTGGTTGGGTGCGGTCAAGCGGGTTCAATACTCTTTTGAATGGATTCAAGATAGCGAAAGAGGTTTATATAAAAAAAGATATATGAGTTAAATAGAATATTTATTTATATATATTGCATATTTAACTTATCAATGACATTTTTTAAATGAATTGATCAAATATAATTATTGTTTTTTTTAAAATTATTTTAATACAATTACTTCTCAAAATTAACTGTTTTTAGCCACCTAACTTTATTTTTTCTACTTTTAGAAAAAAATTTGTTGAGTACAAACGTCAATTTGTTAATGTTAGAGAAAGCTTCTTGATTTCGTACTTGTTTTTCCCTATAATCAATAACGATCTTAGTTAAAATTGTATTCACCAGAATAATCTAATTATATAGAAATAATCTCCTGCTTGAAATTAGCAGAATATTAGGATCGTCACCTTCATTCTATTTTTGATTCTAGCTCAAATTAGCTTCTTGAAAACTCTATATTCCCAACTAACGGCCAAATTGACCTATCAGCGATAGTAAAATTATTTTCTTTCTTAACTAAAAACTGAATTTAATATAAAGTTTACTTCACAAAAAATAGTAATAATACAAATATAGATAATATCATTATGACTTTTCTTTACGTACTGTTAAAAAATACTTAACTACACTTAGCCATCTAGCGTTGCATGAGCTTTTACCCGAACTAATGTTTAATCTGTATTACATATTTACGTCGTATTTATTCACAATATATAAACATATTATGATTTAGAAAAATATATAATGAGAACTTTTGGAAAAAAGTATCCATGTCGACATCCTTCTTTCGTCATCATATCCCATCATGAAAGTCTCTTTTTCGCTCCACATACAAATTAATTTGTTTTTTCATTTTAATTTAAAATAAAACTTTAAAAAATAAATTTTTTTCTTGAATTTAGTGATTTTATATTAAAATATTTTTTAATTATATGATCTTAACATGTTACGTGAAAAATTAGAATTAATAAATTTTATATATATATATATATATAAACTAAAGAAAAAATAAGACAAACAAATTAAAAATGTATTTTAACATGGTCCTACCTACATGTATATATTATTGCTAACTCCATTATTATACAGCAAAATAGTAAGTCCTCCTCACTAGCAGTAGTGTCTCGATGGATCGATCTCTATAATAATAAGACTAAACAAAACAAACATTTTCTTGAATTATTTGTACTGAGTTTCTGTAGCCATTAATAATAGGATTGTCGTTTCAGAGAATTGGAGAGCTCATTACTTATTTTGCACCTAAAAGGAAAAAAGGGTCTCTTATCAAAAAGTCAACCAAATAATTCGAGCAAAAGGAATAATTAGGTCAATGAATATTCATTCATGTGCCTATGTTGATTGGTAGGCTAGCTTTTGGATAATATTTAGTTGAAATTCAGATGAAGAATAAAAGAAAGGAAAAAAAATTCAAAATTGAAAATGTATGATTGCATAACATTATTTCAGTTTATATTATTATCAAATAAGAATTTCGATACGTCAAATACTAAAGTTCATGAGCATGCATGTGCGAATGAATTATATTACTAACCCTAGCTTCTGTTACGTGTCATTATTTTCGTCTTAATCTATTTTTAAAAGAATGAGTTATTATTTTATATTTGAAAATAATTAAGTAACTTTAAGCTTTTAATAATTTTTTCATGATATGATTTTATAATCATACAAATATCATGACATTAATTCAAAATTTTAGTTTGATGAGTTCAACCTTCAGAATTTATATATATATATATAATACTGAGTTCAAATTGTTCAGTTAAATCCATAACCCTAATGTTGTATTTATAAATGCATAACATGTTTAACACCGCAAATTTCAAAAAAAAGATTTCTCTCTTAAATATAATTTCACAAACCATTTTATTACATATGGTCAAATATTGGTAATGATTTAATCGTCCTTAAACTTATGAAAACTGTGTTTTCTCGCCGAGTAGCATATATAAAAGCATATGGTTTGAACTTTTTAATAATGTTCTTATGATTGACTGACATATAATACATGTGTGTTAAAAAAAACTAGAAAGATTTTTACTGCATGACAAGATAGGCATTAAGACCCTTTAAAGTGTGAAATTGAAAAAATTTAGCATCACATGATTCCACACTGTGTGAAAGAGGATTTTGATAGATCTGTAAATATATATGGACTTAGTTGTCTTAGATAATGATTAAAGATTTTATGTTTGAAATATTTTAACTTTTTGAGTTTTCCACTTAAATTATTATCAAATATTTTATCGAAACATACCTTAATTATTAGTTGTTTATTTTTTTATCTGAAATATTATCATCGTTTAAATAGAAAAAAGGAACAGCTGAAAATTGAGGTTTGTTTCCATAAATATTTAATAATAGTTCAAATAAAAGATTCACACATCTAATAATTTATATATGAAACTTGAAAAACTGTATTATTTTAAATGTGTTTGATTCTTCACTTTTCTTTTTTACTAATAAAATATTACTTATTGAAAAGTAAAGATATAAAGTTAATCTATCCTGTAAACCATAAGGTGGCCTAATATACTCGTGCGTAATGCAAACAAGATTAGTGACTTTTATAAACAAATTTCTGGATAATCTTTTTTCTTGTAAGTGACTTTTGAGAATATTCAGAGGATCGGACATAGATTTTATGGTCGGGAAAAGATGAAGGGAGGAAAGATTTATGCCTCATTTACTATTATTAACATTAAAATGTTTAAAATTGAATGATTATTTGGTTTATTAATTAAGATATTAATACTATTCTAAAAGTGAGAAGTCATAAAATTAAAAGTTGAAAAATTAATTTGCCCAGAACTGTCATTTTATCCTTCAATCTAGCACTACTTCTATGATATTATATATATTAACAAATAAAATTACAGAGCAATAGATATTATTATTATAATAAATATTATTAAACTATTAAATATTTTAAATGAATTATTTAGAAATAGAGAAATAAAAAATAGTGTTAATACTTAATAATATTATTTATATTTGTAATTTAAATGAGAGCGAATGTGCAAAAAAAGATAACAACATTAATCAAAATATAGTAGCCGATGTTAGAATCTAACAAGTTACATATTTTAATGCATTGAATCCCCTAATTAAATGTATATTATTATTTACAGTAATAAATGTATGAAAAGAAGTCAAAGAGACATTAATCATGAAAATATTATATAAAGTCAAGAAAGAGTCTTTATTTTTCTTTAAGTCTCCCTCTCCATTTTTATGGGCTCTAAAGCTTACTTGTAAGTTGTTCTTTCTCAACGTCAAAGTTAATGCTATTGAAAAACGCTAGAAATTTTACTGGATTTATTTTATTGATACTTTCTCTAATTTATATTAATTTAATTTGTAAGACAATAATACTTATTAGAAAAAAAATTTAAGACATAAATTGAACATCACTTTTCACTTTTATCCTTTTAGCTGTTCTCAAATTACTCCTGAAAAATAGAAATAGTCAGTATGCAATTTGAAATCCTAGCATTGACTGAGTTTTCAATTTAGTACAAAATTCAAAATCGAGTCTTCATCGATGATAGTATCGTGAACTATTTCAATCGAGTCTTCAACATCAAAATTCATAAAATCTTAAATTTCTTAATTCACTTTCAATTTTTTTTTTCAAATATGACATGAAGATGGATGTGATAAAAGAATAGAATTTATAAAGTGGCATAGTTAATTCTTTCTAGAAAATTTCAGTCACATTGAAATAGTTCAAAGTAAAAGCACAAAAATATGACCAATTAAGTCTCTTCAACTCATCATCTAGAAAATGTCAATGAAGGACAAAAATGGAAGAAATTTCCAACAACTCTCTTGAAGATTGAACAATTAACTTATTTTGAACATTGAAAAATGGCTCACAAAATATTGACTAGAGGAAGAAGTAATATTATTTATGTGAATTGTGTGTATCCGCAAAGCACGTAATGAGAAAATATTATGATTATTGACAATAAATCATATATATTGGCATTTTAAGCTATAACAACTTAGAGTCTCCTTTCTTCCTCCATTCTTAAAATTATTGTCAACAACGTTTTCTCTCATGGGGGTACTTATCGATCGATTTGCTCTGAATTTAATATTATCATTTTGGTTTATTAATTACCATTTGTAAATATGGTAACTAAGTGGTGTTTTTAGTTTGTGCACATCCGTTAAGAAAATTACTTATTCTTAGAAAGTAAAATATATGTGTACTAATTTATCCTTAATAAATACCTTGAGAAGGAGGTAACTCTTTAGTGTTTTTTTGATTATGTAAAACTTTCTCCATTTAAATAAGGTTAAAACTGAAAGATCATCATTAATATTTTCTTGATTATGTAAAACACCACTTGTTTTGAAGCAAAATCAAATCAAAATACCACTTATTTTGAAACAGAACGAGTAATTTTTAGACGGTCATTGATGATAATTATGATCGGTGAAGGTATCTAATAATAGTGATTAAGTAAGGATGTCTAGTTGTGCGGCAATACGGCGCGGGATATCGATGGAGACGATTGTGCTGACGGCTGATATTATACACGAGATGATGGTGATACTAGTGATTGATGATTATAATGGTTATGCAATAAAAATTAATAATAAAATTAGCAATAATAATTGTGAAATAATAGTTGGCAATAATAATCGTACACTAAAAGCTAGGCCGATAATAGTAATCATTTTATTGTAATATTAAAAGAATCATATTTACAAGAATTTTTAAGTAAATAATGTGTATAAAAAAAATACATTTGAATGTTAAAACTTAAATAATTAAAATTCAAATCTTCATTTAGCAAAAACAAAGAAAGCCTTAAAGCTATATATGTTCATAGAGTCTCCACCCCATTCAGAATTTCGGACTCGTTCACACTCTACATCTCATTTTCACTTCACAATTTTGACTTTTATATATCAAACATTATTATTTTAATATTTAATTATAGAGATGAAAACCTACAATTAAACATATTACCTTTTTTATTTTTTTTTTATTTTATAAAAAGGTAAAATATATACTGCATTCCACTAGCCTTGTGTCTAATGCTGTCTAGTTGGATTTATCTCTTCCCTTATTACCTATATTAAAAAAAAAATAAAGTAAAAATATTCTGTTCACTGCTGCAAAATTAGCAATCGACTTCAATTATTATTATTAATCACGCACCAAATGACAAATTAAACAGAAGAATCCTCATCAGGAATATAGAGCAAGATATTAAAATTAAAAGAATATATGTCGGATATTAAAAGTCTTTGATTCGTTTTATATATATATATATTTTTTTTTTTAATTTTTTATTTCTCAATCACGAGATGAAATGTGTGTGTGTGTACATATTGTAATTATTCATGCAGCACGAGTCATGCTAGCTATCCCTTTTTTTAATATATATATAAAAAAATTATATTATTATCTGGATTTGATGCTTAGTTGAACATAAGGTCCCGATAAGTATATTATATTAGCATCTTCTCTGGACTTTTGGATCACTAAGCTAATTCCACACAATTAATAATCAGGTTATTTTATTTTTATTCTATTAATTAATTTTAGCAATTTGATTGCAGCTTCCTCTCTGAATTATTTAATTTGTCTTTAACGTATTTTTTATTTTAAAATGAAATTTTCTGTCGTATTGTTGTCCTTTGTAAAATAAAACTTATATATACAATATATGTAGAAAGTTTCCCGCAAAGAAAAAAAAAATTACATTTCTTTTTATCTTTTTATCCCTTTGATAAACAGAATAGAATCCCGTGTTCACGGTATAGGCTGTTTTCATTTCGCTTGCTGCTATTACGTGAATTACTTTTGCTTTCTTTTCCTCTGGCTACACATATTGGTCTTTTTTTTCCAGTATAATGTAATTTTCACATATCTTTTTCCTATCTCGATAATATTTTATTTGAGGAGGACACTATTAGTTTGAAAATAAGATTTTATTTGAGGAGGACACTATTAGTTTGAAAATAAGTAAGAGTAAAAAAAAATTATTTTGAACAATAAATATTTTCCACATTCAGCTATAACAATGAGTAATTTTCTAAAAGAATTTCATATCGGTGATGAAAGAGGTTTTGAACTTCCTTATATGATCCGAATTTCTATAGGCCTTCTCCGTTAAGCTAACTTTCTAATTGAGTTACATATATGTTATTAACCTTATAGTATTACTCCATGTTGAATGATTATATAATTTTTAAAATTATTTAATTTGGTTATTTTTGAGTAATTGCTTTCAGAACGGCTCCTTGTTCTCAAAGTAGTCCAGACCAAATTCAAATATTTTTTCAAGAAATAATTATTTTAATTATCCAAAACATCCAAATGCCGCCTTAATTACATATGTTATTTAATTAATTCCAGTTGCTAAAAGCAAACAAGCAACTTAATGGCCTTATATATACAGTAGGTCACGGATCCCTCTTGAGTTGAGCAAACGAAATACTAATGATATGCATATTAATTAAAATGATTATCAAAATGAAAAAGTTCTAAGTACATGTGGTTTACAGTAGGCTTATTCGTCTTATTCTTCACATGAAAAAATATTTTTTTGTAAAATTCGAAGATCCACCCCTCAATTAGTAGAAAGGTCTATTCTTTAACGGCAGTGATCTTGTCAGGCCAAAAATACTATTTTATCTTTGTCAAAATACATAATTATTATTTCATACCTATTATGTCAAAAGTTAAGGTTGAATTTTTATGCTATCGATGTATATAATTTAAAAAATTATAATAAATTATTGCTATATTTTTTGAGTTTATGATCATATTAGATTTGTATTTATTTATTTAAGATAATTTACACGTTATTAGAAATAAAGATTTTTCTTTTTATGTTATAAAATATGATTTTTTCACTTATTTTTTACCGAACCAGTTCACTGAAAAAATGCGTAGTGAGAAATATATTTTCATTGAAGTAGTGAGAAACTTCGTGATACTTCTATATCAAAATACTATTATTATTTTTTTCATATTAATGCAAATAACTACTTAATATTTTTTAATAAAAAAATAGTAAAATTTTAGTAGTAACTTGATAATAAAAGATTCCACAACGTGATAGCTCTAGTTGGTAGGAATTTCCATCTTACAAGTTGTTACTGGTCGCTGTGACTTAGAAATTACGTGTATTACCCAACTTTTCCTTTTTTTTCATATAGATAGCTTTAGTGGTTTGTTTGAATTGTCATGATTAATTAGTAGCATTTGCAAAATTATCAAGATTAGCCTAGTTTGTCTTCTTAGTTAGGGGGATTTTTACTATAGACAAAATAAAGTTCAAAAGATTGATTGATAGTGATGCATAATGAGTTATTGGCCGAAGAAAATATGATTCGCCTAATTGTTTTAATACAAAAGTGATAAAATTGGTCTAAGAAAATACGATTCGTCTGATTCTTGTAATTTATATGAGTTATTGACTCGTCTATTGCTTAAAAATTTATTCTGATCAATCCAATTAAATAGTCCGTTTAAAAGCTAGGTTGATATGTAGTTCAAAATCAACTCATACAATTTTTTTATCAAAATATTTTTAAAATTACTTTTATTTTATTGTTGCTAATATGTTTTAATAAGCTAAAATAAAGAAAAAATAGAGTTTCATTTGGTAATTAAACAAATTATGAAAAACAGATAAAGAAATTAAAATTTGGTAGGGAGTAAGAGTTTGATATATTGGGCTATGATTCATTGTTTAGTCCCTTTTAACTTAGTTAGTTTAATTCAGTCCTGACCCGTATATTATTAATTCGTTCCAATTTATTTGTTCTTAGCCAATTTGCCTGATTGATAAGCCCAATTTAATAAAAGTTATGTTTTTTAAGTTTGTCTCTCAAATTTATGGTCTTTAATATTTACTCTTACAACTCATTTAATGAAAATTTTATGTCTAAAATATCCTTAATTATAACTTAATTTCGCTAGGCAAACATTTATGGAGAATATTTTCATGGAGGCGTAAATTATGTGTTATAAATTCGGCAGCATGAACTTCTGTCCAGATAGAAATTCATGTTGCTGAACTTCTGTCTTTGGCACAAATTCAGGCTGCTGAACTTTGGCCGGACACAATTTCAAGTTGTTGAACTTCTGCCCCTAGGCACAAGTTCATAATATTGAAGTTATGCCCAAGGTACAAATTCACGCTGCTAAACTTCTACCCCACACACAAGTTCATGCTGCTGAATTTATTCCTCGAGGCACAAATTCATGTTGCTGAACTTATGTCATATTGTTACTCCCTCCGTTTCAAAATAAGTGGTGCTTTCAGCTTGAGCACACCCCTTAAGAAAACTACTCATTTCTAGACAGAAAAATACAATTTTACTCACTTACCCTAATATATATCTTGAAAAAGATGAAACTTTTTAATATTTTTTTGATTGTGTAAAACTCTCTCCACTTATATAAGAGTAAAATTGGAAGAACATCAATAATATCTTCTTGATTATGCAAAACACCACTTATTTTGAAACAAAATCAAAAGGCTAAAACACCACTTATTTTGAGACCGAGGGAGTAGTAAACTTATGCCTCCAATGCATAAATTGTGGGAACTTACGCGCTGAGGCATAACTTGTGCCAAAACTTATGCCTCGTAATTTTATTTTATATTTTGGTTAGAAATATCTTTGACAATTTGTTTTATTACTTAAAATACCGAAAATTAAAGATCACAAATTTAACAAAAATTAAAGACTACCCTAAAATAAGACATGTAAAAATAACCCAATTTAATATGTCATAAATGCTTACTTGACTAATTTATATTCCACCTTTTTTCTTTTCTAATTCAACTTAAAATTTAAGTTACATGCATAGATAATTAATAATTTTTTATAACAATCATTAAAATTTCTTATTGTAAGTTACATATGAATGCTTAAGTTATCTAATTGTATAATTACAAATATTATTCATACAGTCGGTATGAAGTTGAACTATTAGAGTCTGCGGCTGCCTTCTTTTCCAGAAATATCAGTCGGTCAGGAATTTTTATTAAAAAAAGAAATTCAATTAGTAGTCTAAATTAAATGTATCACCTGATTAATAAGGTAAAAAGATCCTCCCTAACTTATAAATATATCATCATATATTTCGTTAACCAAAATTAATATCTACTAAAAGAGACAAAATGAATAGAAAGCCCTTCCAATGACGTACTAACACGTGTCAAGAGATAAGTTAATAGAAAATTAAAGCCAATAACCATAAAGCCCACATCATTAAGTAAATCTTGTTACTTTTTTGTTGGTGAAAATACGTCAGCTACCAGCAGCACTCTGCTGCTTCCTGGTGTTGGGAAGGGAGACAATGTTAAAAAAGCAGCAAGTAAAAAGTTTGAACATCGGCTGTGTATTAAGTCCGATAAAATTAACTCATTTAAATTTGGAAGGAAGGAAAAATAATTATAATTGAATGAGAGATAACTTTGTAATTCTCTAATATTGTCAAGATATTTCTTAGAATGATTTCCACATGATTTTTCGCAAATTGCAGCATAATCACACCCTAAAAGTTAGCTATTAAGGTAGGAGAGTTCAAGGTTATATATGTCTTTTAATCGATGTGGGACTCAAGTACCGTAACTTGAAATATGATCATAGCAAAACCAACTACGCTTTGCATCTATCATCTTCGACGACTTCACTCAGGTAGTTTTCACCCTACCACAAGTAGGTAGCACTTTCCCAATACAGCCTTTCGGGAACCACACTCAAAAGCTAGCTATTTAGATGGAAAAGCCTAAGATTAGATAAGTCACGCATCAGCTTTCCATTTTACCGATAAGATGACGACAAATAAGTAAACAAATAATTCTATAAATTTTTACTGTTATACAATATATATAAATTAATTAAATTCGTATAAAAATAGAAGATTGGTCCCCGTTATCCCTCCAGCTAGCGCACTCAAAAAAGTGTCAAAACAGTCCAATTGGTACTTCTATATAAAGCAGCACCTCCTTATTCAGTCCAACCAAAATTCCTTCTTTCAAAGCTTTGCAGCAAGTCCTTATCCATAGGATTATTTATTTTGAAAAGCCAAAAAGAAAAAAAAAAATACAACAAAAGTATAGTGTTTATTATCAGAATGGGTAATGCAGATTATGAGTACCCATCAATGATGAATAGTGGAGAAAGCACAGGCATACACAGAGTTGAAATTCCACCACCACAACCTTTTTTCAAGTCACTGAAAAATACAGTAAAGGAAACTTTATTTCCAGATGATCCACTTAGGCAATTCAAGAACCAAACACCCTTGAGAAAATTTATACTTGGGATTCAGTATTTCTTCCCAATTTTCGAATGGGGTTCTCGATACAATTTTGGTTTCTTCAAATCAGATCTTATTGCTGGAATTACCATTGCTAGCCTTGCTATTCCTCAAGGAATTAGCTACGCTAAGCTGGGGAACTTGCCACCTATACTTGGCCTCTGTAAGTCATGTTTATTAGTTTCGACCAAAATTAATTTTTATGAAAAATATTTCTTGCTATCCAAAAGATTACATAAATTAAAAGATTAACCTTATATATATTGAAGTATACATGTTTTTGCGACGGAAGGATGAACTCTTTTATCCTCTTAGCCAGGGCCGGATTTAGCAAGGCCCCAGAGGTGTAACATGACATTGTTTCGTTGAATTTTTTTACTAAATATGTATGTATAATTAAAAGGTAAAAATAAATATAGAGAATATGTTGTATAAAGTGATGCTCCTAGACATAAATGATAGTGTAGCTCAATTGGTTAGGTATTCCAGTCGCTAAAACTTAAATTATAGCAACTTAATTATGTTTTTTTTTTCTTGGTTGTGTAGATTCAAGCTTTATTCCGCCATTAGTGTACGCATTAATGGGAAGTTCAAGAGATTTAGCAGTGGGTACAGTTGCTGTTGGATCGCTTCTCATGGCTTCTATGTTAGGAAACGAAGTTAACGCAGCTGAAAATCCAACACTTTATCTTCATCTTGCTTTCACTGCCACATTTTTCACCGGTTTATTCGAAGTAGCTCTCGGATTTTTCAGGTTAGCTAGCTACGGCTAGTGTAATTTAACATGTTATAACAGATTATATAGCTACTCGTTATTGTCAAGCAACTTAATTTGAAGGTCCAAAAGTATATAAATATAAGTAGATGGTAATTATTAACGAATGTTTTTTTCTTTCTTTTTTTTAAATTAATAGGCTGGGATTTATAGTGGATTTTTTATCACATGCAACAATAGTGGGATTTATGGGTGGAGCAGCTACAGTGGTGATACTTCAGCAGTTAAAAGGAATACTTGGTCTTGAACATTTCACTCATGCCACTGATGTTGTCTCTGTCTTACGTTCTGTCTTTACTCAAACTCATCAGGTAAATACTCTGCAATCTAAAAATATATTTACACGATGAGATCATTTAAAAAATTATAATATATTTTATAACAAGCATGGTTTACTTAATTTGCAAAAGTTATTAAGGGAATTGTTTTCTTGTGTACAAAAGTTATTATTTTTAATTCGACCACCTTTTCTTTACTTTTTTTTTTTTGATTAAAAAATGGTTTTCCCAACCCACTAAACTCATAGCCCATGGAGAATAAAATTTTGCAGTGTTCAAATGAGCTTTGAGTTGAACTAAAGTGATTCTTGAAGATAAAAAGTGCTGGATTAGTTACTCTCTTTTATTTATTTATTTATTTAACTAGTAGTGGTATTAATATTTGTTATTTTCTTTGAATACACTAGTGATTGTTAATGATATAATTATAATTAATAAATGCAGTGGCGATGGGAAAGTGCAGTGCTGGGATTTTGTTTCCTTTTCTACCTGATGCTGGCCAAATTTTTGGTAAGCATTACACACCAAAACTTTGATTTTTTGTGCGACTCTCAGTAGCTTAATTGATTAAAATATTCAAATTTTTATTTTATCGGTAGATAAAAATTTAATTCCGTGCTTTGTAATCTCCTCATTTATTTCTCCTCTCTCTCTGTCCCCATTTGATTAAAAAAAAAAAAGGGAAGAAGAATTTGACCTTTTGGAGTGTGAACAAAACAATATCTACAAGTCAAAAGCAGTCTACTAAAAGTGGAAACATTTTAGCCCAATTACTTTTTCCATATCTTTCCCCAATTAATTTCATACCGAACCTCAACTTTTTTATTCTTAGTCTTCCGAAAAAAATGGTCCATATACCCTGACTTTATTTGCTCTTCGAATAAACCTACTCCCACTAGAAAAAGCCAACTAATTAGAGCAAACTGTCCTTAATTTCGTCAAAAGAAAAAGGTTGAATTTATATTTTGTTATAAAAAGAAACAGCACTGCTGTAATTTAATTATAGTAAAAATTCGAAAGAGTTACGTTGTTTAAGAAAGTTACAACAATAATATGCAGAGCCAGAAGAGACCGAAGCTGTTCTGGATATCGGCAATGGCGCCATTGACGTCCGTCATATTGGGAACTACTCTCGTTTATATAACACACGCTGAAAAACACGGTGTTGCGGTGGTAAGAACTTTTAATTCGATTTTAAATTATATACACTATCATCGATACTGTAATTCTAGTATCTTAGTTATCATTCAATTAATGCTTAGCATAATTAGTACTAACAAGTAAAAAATACATTTAAGTGTAAATGCATATATAAAACATGAGCAAAACACTTCTCATTGGTTAGCCGTGATACTTCTAGGATATTAGTTTGTTCATATTCATTATCAGCACGTGAACAAAACACCTCTGATGGATATATAGCTGGTCGTTTTGTTAAATTGGCCTAAGTTAAAAACAAGCAAGTGAAATGAAAATGTTTTAATTTGTGTCTTGTCTTGTCTTGTCTTGTCTTGTCAGTCACGGGTTTCAATCGTAGTAGAACTAAATACTACTAATATGAGAACTTAAGCATTGCGGCTTGTCGTGAACAAGAGTTTGAGTTTATCTTATATACGTACACAAATTAATACTGCCAAAAAAAAATTGTAGTAATTTATATGTCATGCATTATGTGGAATAATTGGATTCTTATGTGATTTTTTTTTTTAAAAAAAAATGGAACAGATAGGGGAGCTGAAGAAAGGGTTAAATCCTCCATCAATAATGGATCTGTCATTTGGATCGAAATATATTACAACGGCTATCAAAACAGGCATAGTCACGGGTGTCATTGCTCTTGCTGTAAGCTGCTTCCTTTTCCCATAATATCTCTTATTCCTTTGTTTCCATCTGCTATTACTTGCATTATTTTTCTGTATATACCTGCTAGCTGTAATTTATATATAGGTAAAAGTTATTTGAAAAATAAATGTATAATAATCTCCTAACGATGTCTCTATGAAAGATATATATATACTTTTTTTTGTTTCAATTTAAATGATGTACTTTGACCGTTATAGAATTAAGATTAAATTCTTATAACATATATATATATATTTCAAAAAGTATACATGCACACACAAAATACGTTGTACATGATGGGTGCACCCACCCTTCTAACGTGTCGAATTGTGACAATATATATAACGACACTAGTTATATAATATCTTGTGCGTATGCTTCAGAATGGTAACATGCCTTAGTTTCAAAAATTACGAGTTCCGAATTTATTTATGTACAGCTACTTACAGTTATCTTTTTAAGTCTTTTTTGAGATTATAGTGCAACAAATTAAAAGAAAATCGTTATGGGTACAGGAAGGAATAGCAGTAGGGAGAAGTTTTGCAATGTTCAAGAATTATCATATAGATGGTAACAAAGAGATGATTGCTTTTGGGATGATGAACATTGTTGGCTCATGCACCTCCTGCTACCTCACTACTGGTACATATTTTAATTATATGTTCCCATTTTACATTTATCAATTTGACTTGGTCGTTATCCTATATGGGCCGAAAGTATTTTTTGATTTCGACTACCATCACTTGTTGTCCCACTTGGGCCCATATATACCATGTTATTATGATCACATTACCCGAAACATCTCCACCTAACCAATCAGGCATAACCCAAAAAACTAAAAAGCTATAGATTTTTTCTTATAATCACGGGGTTCGAGCCAGTTTCCCGCTCAGATATAAGAATAATTTTATCCATTAAGACTTTAATAAATAGAAAAAAATCACCTAGTGATTTTGCCTTTATTTTAATACTAAAAAGAGAGAATTAATCAGCAAGGATATTGAAAAAGAGAAACAGAATGACGATATACTGCATGAGAAGATTTGTTTGGAAGACTATTTCTCATCCTTCGGAGGTGGGAACACTATTAATAGATCACAATTTCTTCATTAAAATTTTTCACTGAAAAATGTTGAGTGGCTATTTCCAACGATTATCGGTGAAAAAAGAAAAATAATAGTGTTTTCACATGAAAAAATCATGAAACTTCTCACTATTTCAGTGAGAAAGTATTTTCCACCATGCGTTTTCCCAGTGAACTTGTTCGGTGGGAAATGAGTGGCAAAGGTATGTTTTATAACACAAAAATTTCCTATTAATTTGCAGTCTAAACAATCTCTATTTTTAATAGTAGAAAAAAAGTAAAAAATAAGGTATGTTTTCCAATTCATTGACAAAATGTGAATAGGTCATTGTTTTCTATGATGAAGCGTTACCACATAACACCAAGTTTGGTTACTAGCAGCGTATAGAAGTTAAACTCTTTTTATATGGGAAATGAACGTGCAGGGCCATTCTCGCGATCAGCAGTTAACTTCAACGCAGGATGCAAAACAGCAGTATCAAACATCGTGATGGCGTTGGCTGTGATGGTGACATTGTTGCTGCTAACGCCATTGTTCCACTTCACTCCCATTGTCGTGTTGTCGTCCATTATAATAGCTGCCATGCTCGGTCTCATTGACTATAATGCTGCCATTCATCTCTGGCACGTCGACAAATTCGACTTCTTGGTTTGCATGAGTGCATACATTGGCGTTGTCTTTGGAAACATTGAAATTGGCTTAGTCATGGCTGTAAGTACTCCCTCCTAATTTAGTTACAGTTTGAAATACAAACAGTTACTGTAGTTAACTTTGTTAGGGTACTTGATCTTATATGGAAACCTAGATTAATTAACAGTTAATTTAAGCCGTGGAAACAGCCTCTTGCAGAAATGCAAGGTAAGACTACGTACAATAGAGCCTTATGGTCCGGCCCTTTCCCGGACCCCGCGCATAGCGGGAGCTTTAGTGCACCGGACTGCCCTTTTAATTATCTAGACTTATAGATTGTTGTTTAATGAAAATGCAGGTAGGGTTATCATTGCTAAGGGTGTTGCTTTTTGTAGCAAGGCCAAGGACTTTAGTACTTGGTAATATCCCCAATTCTATGATCTACAGAAATGTGGAGCAATACCCAAATACAAACAACGTTCCAGGCGTTCTCATACTTGACATTGGAGCACCTATTTACTTCACTAACTCCAGCTATTTAAGAGAGAGGTAATTTATATCCACAAAGAATTTAGCTTATATACACTTACGACAACGTAGTAGTACCAAGTTGTCTGTCTAATATTCCAAGTTACTAAATTGACATGTACTAATTAGATCTAATAGTGTTTTAAGTTATTTTGACATTGTCAGTAAATCTCATATGCAAATACTAATTATGGGTTAATTCAATTCCTTGTTATATATAGGATCTCAAGGTGGATTGATGATGAGGAAGACAAGCTAAAATCTTCAGGAGAAACAACTCTGCAGTATGTTATACTTGATATGGGAGGTTAGTTAAATTATGTTGTGTCTATTAATTGGAAAAACCAGTATATAAATTTGAGTTGATCTAATTGAATTTGAGCAACACTGACAGCTAAAATTCTTTGATGTGCAGCTGTAGGTAACATAGATACAAGCGGAATTAGCATGTTTGAAGAGGTCAAGAAAAATCTTGATAGAAGAGATCTCAAGGTTGGCCTCTTATTTTCATGTTTCTTACTTTGTTAACAAAGTAAAATTTACTTCTTGTTGTTTTTTAATTGGCGTGATAGTGTGAAAGTTCTTTTATATTGTCATTGTATAAAAGTCAAACTCGTGTAATATATGGTGTTCTTCTTGTGGCATTGCAGCTCGTTTTGGCGAATCCAGGAGCAGAGGTGATGAAGAAGTTTAACAAGTCCAAATTCATAGAGACATTAGGACAAGAATGGATGTTCCTAACAGTAGGGGAAGCAGTGGAAGCATGCAACTTCATGCTTCACACCTGCAAACCAAAATCTTCAGAAGATGGTGCATCCCAAAAATGGAGCAACAACGTTTGAATTCAAACTAATTATTAGTATTATTGAACAGTGTTTGCTTTAGCAGTTCATGCGTGCGTCTAATTTGTAAAGAAGCAGCATATCATAATTTGGCTTAAAGGAGTCAAGATTTTGCTGCAGGTACTCTTCCATAGAATAAACTGGAAGGGGTTTCATTTCTCTCCCACATTTTGTAGAATAATGTGCTCCTATTTAAAGAGTGATTATCACCTGTATACCCACTTGTAGCTTTTATTTACCTGCTATGATCTGTACTTTTCGCCCCTTGTATATGAGGAACTTTAGATTTTCATCCCTTTTCATTTTTCTAAGAAGTGGAAAATGTTTAGTTTTTCATTATAAGATCAGTTGTATGTGTATTCAATATCTTTGGCCCATGCAAGAATTTTTATAAATTTATGACTAGCGTGTGACACTGTACACAGTTTACTTTCTGTTTCACATCATAGGTTCTTTCCCGAGATCAAATAGCCGATCTCTTCACCAAGAAATTATCTTGTAAAATGTAGCTGGTTCTGCACCATAGGCTTAAGAACTTCGCTAATGTGTTTCTACAGATAGGGCATTATGCTGTTGACACCCATGCTGATTGTTCATTAATAAATGACATGGGTTAACCGCCAAGGGCAAACTAAAAAGTCCTCCATCTAGTGGTAGTGATGAGCTGAAATTGGCTGTTGCGGCCAAAAGATGAAAGGTAAAGCCCAACTACAGGTTATGCTTTGATGAGAAGAACACTAAAATCTGGACTGAGTTTTATTCCAAAATTGGGGCTCTAAATTAGAAAGGTTTTTCCAAAAAAAAAAAAGTCAGGCGACTAGCATTAAAGAGGGTACTACACTCAGTACTCCCTCAATATAGGTTCCTAGGATCACTTCAAGGAAGATCCTAGTAGTGAATATTCTTGATATTGCATTAAGGCAAGTAAAGTTAGTTGGAAAGACTAGATAGCTGTACGAATTTAAGATAAAAGCATGCAAATAAAAAAAAATGCTGGAGATGTAAAGAGAAGTCGTAAATTTTTAGAATCTAAAGAAAAATGTACAAGAATAGAAAGGAATTAGAGTTAATGAAAGGAGCTGAATAGGTGTGTGTACTGCATGGATAACGCTCAATTTATGTATAAAATAACTACTTTAGCTACAGACCTGGACCTAAACCACTATCATGGCATGCTAGCTCCTAATTGTTCCCTCAAAACTTAGCACCTTATAGTTACTGCTCAAGTGGTTGCTTGCTCACTTGATAGTTCCCTTTTGTTCTCTTATCAGCTAAATGACTAGCCACCTTGACTGGGTTATCACATGGTAAAAGATGTCCATTCACTTGCTACAATTACTTAATTAAGTTATCACGCGATAAAATCCTATGTGACTTGGGTCATTCACATTAAGATTTCTTCCTCCTTTTTTTTTATATAAGGGACATTAAGAGTTCTTCCTTATCTAGTCCTTTTGGTGAAGAGATCCCATTAGCCCAGTCTCGACGTGTGTCATGACTACTTCAACTAGCAAAACTTAATTAGTTTTGTATTAATCCATTCTCTGGGAGCCATGTTTTAATTTTCCATATTTGTGATGACTTGTATATTTGATTTCTTTATCATATTGGGAGATATAGGAAATTACAAGTACGACGTACTAGTCTCATGGTTATGCCATAACTCATTATCCGGCATTGAGCAAGACGTCCACTTTGGGAGAAAGACGAAAATATAAAGACAGGGTAACAATAGACTGTGAACTACAAAGAGCCAGCTACTACTAAATTCTTAAACCAAAACTAATCACCATCAAAAGCACTTCTAAGAGTATATACCTCTAAGAGACAACATAATGGTACTGAATTCTAACAAGATAGAAATGCTGTCTAGTCTTTATTGAGAGGCCCTATAAAGTGAAAAGTCACAGTAGGTATATATTGAACCAAAATTACCGTCTTGTTGCATGTCAAACAATTATATGTGATTACCATATTATATATCCCTACAGAAATTGGGCTAGTGTGGAAACAGTTCATTCCATTGCATAACTTCCTGTTATTATTTTTTTTTGAAATTGGTAAGTGTTGCATAACTTCATATATATCTGGATGAAATAAGGGTAATCTTCACTTTACATTGCATAACTTCCTATATATCTGGATGAAATAAGGGTAATCTTCACTTTACCTAACTTCCTTTTTCCTTCCATGAATATTGTTGACAGGAATTACTTAGGAAGACGTTTTCTTTCCCTCTATCCTCTTAACCTTTTCTATAAAGAGGCATGCAGTACCCCAGTAAAGATTAAGCATGTAAACGCTTCACCATCCTAACTCATTATTATTGACAGTTGATTCAAGTCTAAAGTTAAATGCAGATAATCTAGGACAGGCTACGTCACAACAAAAAAAGAAAAAAAGTTATGTTAGGATAATGTGGAAAGATGTTTACCTAAATGACATGTGAAACGGTTAGGTAAGAATGGTAAGTCTTCACATATATTCAAGGACAATGAAGCACCCATTTCTACATTCAGAAAGATCAACTCCATTTATATGTTCAGCATGGTCAGAAACAAAAGTCTTTGTAAAGGCCCTCTATTTCCTTGGAAAACAGAGGCCCTACTATAGTTGCAAGAATATCACCAAGTAAATCCCCAAAGCCAAATGCAGCTAATGAGAGTGACATATCTTTAGAACCTTGCTGGGAGGATGCTCCATGATAATAAAACCATTGGAATTTTTCGCATGCAGTGTTAGACAATATCTACATCGAGCCTTCTCTTTTGGTAACCTGTAAGTGTTTAGCTAATTTGTCCCTCATTAATATGCCCATTGATTCGATCTGCTTGCAGCTCTGTCCCTCATATCCTGGGTCATGATGACCAGATACGGCAACATCAGGATGTAACTTGTCTCCACAATCAATGATAATATTATGAAGTAAACAGCACACAAGGATGATACTAGGGAGTTTCTGTTTATCAGGTCTCCACATAACCTTATTAAGAATTCTCCAACCTCCCTTCAATTGCGAGAAAGCTTTTACTGCAACTGAACTTGCAGTCTCATGCACCGCATTGAAATCTAGCATGGGATCTGAGAGGTCGTCACCTTCATAAGGTGTAATAAGCCATGGAAGAAGAGGGTAACCAAATCCTCCTAGAATGTACTCTCTAACTTCTGCTCCTTCAAAAGCCATTTTGACATTTCCATTTAAACGGTCACCACTTTCACAGAGTTTGTAAAATCCAGAGCACTTGAACAACCTTGACGTGGTCATGCCCCCAGGCCATCCTGTCACAATGTCCAAAAAACGCATTTCGCTGTCCACGATACCTTGCAAAAGCATGCTGTAATTGTTTTCCTGATCACACCAATCATCTGAGGTTTGAATAGCAGGAAGTGTCATTATAATGTGGGTTGCATCAATTGCTCCACAACAGTTGGGCAAACCAAATGATTGTTCAAACTCAGACTTGATTATCTCCATCTTACTACGTTCTGGCCACTTAAGATGGTGCTTTGCACGTTCTTCCAATGCCTCGATGAATCTCCATGTAACCTGAGACACAGTGGACTGCCCGACTCCAAATGATGCCCCAACTGAAACTTGGGATTCACCAGAAGCCAATCTTCTCATCGCAATCGCAACTTGCTTCTCAACACTAAGAAGCCTTCCCTCAATGTTTATCAGACCTGAAGGAGGCCTTGAGATAAGGTCCTCCCTTACAAGTGAACATATGTAATCAAAAGTCTTCTTGGAAACACGGAAAAAATACTTGAAAGCTTCCTCTTCATCACAAGGTACACCAGAACCTGCAGGATAGGTGTAGGAGTCAGTTATTCCCTGCATTGTTGAGACCGAAACACAAACAAATTGCAAAAAGAAGAGAATAATTCAGAAACCGACTGTTGTTATATAAAATATCCTTGCAGACAATTCCAGTCTAACGACATCTCTCAAACTTGCTTATTTGGGGGAAAATTAGGGTCACTCTAGCGGGAAAACCTTTATTTCTCTAAGAAGGAAAAGTGGACAAAAATCACATTACAAACCTAAGAATGATCAATTATTATCTTAACTATAACAGCTCCTGCCACAAAATGTATTCAATATAGAAGTTCTGGCTTCGACTATATCTACAATGCCTTGGACTTTACTACTTTGGGTTT
The DNA here is from genome assembly GCA_035772735.1 of Datura wrightii. Taxonomy (NCBI): domain Eukaryota; kingdom Viridiplantae; phylum Streptophyta; class Magnoliopsida; order Solanales; family Solanaceae; genus Datura; species Datura wrightii. The sequence goes on from JASDFA010000011.1 coordinate 5,249,120, forward strand.
TAGAATAAATTAGACTTAGAAGCTCCAAGCAGGAGAGTCCATTTCCTAGTTTAGAGGGGTGACTTCAAGTATGCATACAGAAGCCAAAAACAAATGCAGTAAATCAATCAATTAATTCTTGCATCCAAACTAGTTGGAGTCGACAATATGAACCATCTGACTATTTTGACTCCACTTAGTGAAAATTCTAGCTCCGCAACCACCTACAGTAATCCTCTTCCAGGTATGGACATGTTATGATTTGCGAATTTAACATAGAAGGAGTTAGATAATGCACTAAATTTGCATAAATTAGGCTTAAAGCTCCAATCTTGACATTTACCAACACCCCAATCGAAGTCTTAAGTAAAGTCTTTAACAGTGTGGGAAGGCAAATGGACTCGAAATACAAGTCAATTTTGCATATTGAAGCTAAAAAGGAAGTAAAAGAACGGAAACATGAGCAGGGTAAAGGGACCTGGGGTTGGTGAGTTCTTGTGCCAGAAACTATCCCACCAATCGCATTCAGTTCCTTTGTTCTCAACAGGAACAATGCTGATGGACTTGTTTTTCTTGATTTTGCCTTTCATTTTCTTCAGCTTCTTTGAATCTTTCTTCGTCTTCTTTGATTTCTTTAGTGGAGCCATCCACCGATGTGTTAATAGTAATTATTACAGGGAAAGCTTTGCAGGTGAAATGCAAACCTCTTCTTCGTTTTCGAGGTTGTCTTTTTGTTTTTCCTCAATGAGCTGGGCTACTTCTGGGCCCCTTTTACTTTAGTCAAGAGATGACCCATTGGGTTTTCTAAGGGCCCATGCTTTGGCTTGTACTTGTAGGGATGGTAAAAATTAGGGGTCATTTGCCTAATTTTTCCTATAATAAATGACTTTCTTACCTGTTATTTTCGGATGGTGTACTTTTGTATATCTCCGTATTATGATATCTCATAGTTATATATGAATAATGACTTTAGTTTCTAAAAAATTTAGTCCGAAGTATAAGTTTGATTTTTAAAGAGCAAAATTTACAATTTTATGAAAATTATATGAGATGATCAATTTTGAGATCGCCTATAAATATTTAATGAAGTGTAATTGAAAAATAATTACTTTTAAAGGAGGAGATATAATTATATTTTTAGCTGAAATATGGTAAAAGTCCAACATATAGTAAATTTTTGACAAGCAAAATTTTATGACGATATATTAGAGTTTGAACTCAAAAATTGAATTCTTAAATTTTCAAATGGTAAAATCATGACCATAGGGAGTCTTTCCTAAAGTTTGAACTCAAAGATAAAATAATTATGTTTTTTATTGTAGAACCACGAACTCAAGGACTTTTTTCTTGAGTTTTTTACGTTGGCTAGTATTTTGCAAGAGTACGAACTCATGAACAATATTTTTAAATTCTTAAATATAAAGTCATAAACTCAAGAAAATAATTCTCAAAATCAAACTTCATAAAAGGTTCATGGAATCAATGAATAAAATCATGAACGACTTATGGAGTTCAAACTTTTATAATATAAGCATAAAATTTGATGGAGTAGAGTTCAAAACCAAAGAAAAATTCATGAATTCAAACTTTTATAATATAAATATGATCTTTTTTTTTTGGTGTTTCAAACCTATAAATAATTCATGAAATTTGTTCGTAATTTAAATGAACATATTTCTATATTATTAAATGATTAAATACTGAATAGTTTTAAAATGTTGGCTAAAAACTAAACTAGCGAGGTAAAAGTATGTCTAAACATTGAATAATTATGATAAAAAAATGCTTCAATTTAATGAGTCTTATTACTGCATAAATTTCAATTAATCAAAACGTCAAGATACATATTAAACACCCAGAGGGATAGAAGAAAAAAGCGTTTTGTAGCAAGAGAACAAAATTTAAAGGTTAAGGATAAATTTATCACTTTCTTGAGAACATTCAACATCTAATTGCCAGATGTGCTAAACCTTAACCGCTTTCGTCGTCGTTCTTCTTCACTTTTACTGTATGAAGCTGTATGGTTTGTTGCGGCGGCGCTGTTAATCTTCAACGACTAAAAGATATTTTTTATTTTCTTAAAACTCACAAATTGCTCTTCAGTTTTCATAATTTCGTTTATAGGTATTTATTCTTTATCCGTCTTTAAGATTTTAAAAGGCTGAACAAATAAAATTTTCTTTCTATACAAGCATTAGGTTCCTAAATTTTTGTGTGTGTGTACATATTTTTGTTTCTTCTGCTTTCGTGATGCCTAGAAATGATACAAGTTGGGTTTTATATTTGTAAAACTTTAAGGCTTTTTTTTTTTTCTTTTACTATTATATAGAAGAGTGAAGAGAGGGACAAACAATGATATAACTGTAATTCTACTTTATGTTTTGTTTATTTTTTATATATTATATTATTGTATTTGTCTTCTAATTTTCCTCTATGTGGTTCAATATCTATCACAAATATCATACTTATTTTCTATTAAAATAATATACATTGTAACAAAATATCTAGCTTAAAATAGTTCTATTTCTTGCAAGGAGTATTGAATTTCTAGAAAAATCAATTAACTTCTAGAAAGTTCTAATAACTTCCATATTTAGGAAGAGTAAAAAACATCATCTTAAAAAAATGCGAGTCTCATTTTTTTTTATTATCAAAAGATTATGAGAGAATTTATTTTTTGAATTATTATTATTTTCAAATACTATATGTACTTTCTTTTCTTTTCTTTGTGTAATATCTAATCTAATTGCTCTATTTTGTCATTTCTTCTCTTTAATAACATATTTTCTATTCATAATAATTATTAAAATAACTAATTTAATTTTATAAAGTTATTAGTTTGAATTTTAAAATATAATTAATTATCTTTTACCTTATTTTTGTTCTAAAAAATATAGAAACAAATTGATGCAGTAAAATGAATAGTATATTAAATTAAGATCAAAGAATAAATAAGAATAGTTTAATTAAATTACTATTTTTAATATGTATTAAAGTGTGAAAAATAACATGATAAGTAAAATAATCGAATGAAATATTTTAATTAAAGTAAAATAGAAGTGTCTATTAAAGTAAAATAGAAGTGTCTACTAGATTTTAAAATAATAATTTTTTATATTTAAATAGAGGATCAAGTTTGTATTTTATTTTATTTTAAATTTGAAATTAATTTAAATATTTGAACAAATGTAAGTTTGATCTATTTTTGAAGTTATTGAATCAAGTTTTGATAAAATTAATAAGTATTTGTTGAGTCCAATTTTCGTGTATTGAAAATAGATATCTTTATACTTTTAAATTAATTTAATTAATTATAATATATTACTTACTTTAATTTTCAAGTTATCAATTAATGCTTAATATTGTTATCTTTTTTTTGTCTACAAAATTTGTAAAATAATTTCTTTTAAAAAAATTATCTCTTTTAAAAAATATTAAAGACATTTCATAAAATATTATATTTAAGAAATTTAAGTACAACCTATTATATTGATCATGTTTTGAACATATAACTTATAAAACATTAGAGAAATAAATAAATTTTTGTTTACTTTGCTATAGATGCTTATTTCCTTGATAAATAAAATTACTCAATGACTAAAAAATAAAATAAAATAATTAAGTGGATTATAATTTAGAAAAAAAATAAATACATAATTATAATATGAAAAATTACATAACTAATTAACATTGATAAGAATAAATTTTAAAATAAAAGATCATAATTGGTATATAATTCTATTAAATCTAACAATCAAATTATATTCGAATCCTAATAAACTTATTTCATTATATGATATTGAAATGCAAATTAGATATTAATTCTAAGTGTTTTACAACTTAAAAAATGAATATTCAACAATTTATATCAACAATTCTTGAACATATTTTTGAGTTAAATTACTTTATTATAATATTTTATTTATGCTAAAATTTATTTAATATTTTTATGAATAATATTTTTTTTTTAAAAATAAACAAAATAATAGCAAAAACCTAGGTTTACTCTGTCTGAAAATAATCTGAAATTTATTTGGTCTCTCTTCGTTTCTCTTTCATCGCTATCTTTTACACTCTCTGAATCGTTCCTCTTCTTATTAGTTAAAACCCTAATCTTTCTTCTCCTTTCATTTGCTCGCCTTTTATATATCTCCGGTAAGTGTTGTTTATGTTTTAGTTTGTATTTGTCGGTTATCATTTACCTATTTATGTAGCGTTTTCATCTGAAATCATTGAAGGCAACTTGCTGTAGTTGATAAAAGTGATGTTTGACTTACTTCAGAGTTTGGAAATTACTTGCGTTTGTATAATTGATGTCTTTTGGTGGATATAAGATTTAATTGTTTAGTGTTGTCCATTATTTCTTGTGGTAAAGCCTTCAACTTTCAGTAAAACAGGAGATGGGCAAAACAATTTGTATGTTTTGAGCATTGAGGAAGAATTATGTTGTCTCTTCACATTTACATGTTTGTATGTTTAAAGATATGTTGTCACAGCTAATCTGAGGCTATAAAAGCATTTAGGTTTCCTTTGACAGATAAAGCTACCAGGTGCAGCAAACTGAAAGAATTTGTGTTAACAACTTATTGATTTCTCTTATTCAATAAATAGATAGAGCAAAATTTCTATAGTCGAAGCCTCAAAAAAGATAAGCAATTTGATGTTTATTATGTTTGGTCACACCTTTAACTTAATGTGGAAATTTGTAACTGAAAATGTATTGAAAAAGTATAAAAGAGTATGGATAGACTTTTTCACCAATCCTAACCAGTTTAGGTAATTAGTAGATTCTATTCCTATAGCATATTTGTTAATAACACATAAAATTGAAAAACAGTTATATGTTAGTTAATAGAGGAAGTAGTAGGGGACTTATTCATTTGCAATTGCACTAGCTAGGACCCTAGGACGTCTGCCTGCAATGGGTTAGAGGCTACATTGGTTCAGTAAGTTATTTTTCTTTGTGAGCTTAATTTATGTAGATGGTTGTTCCTGTAAAAGCCTCTCTGATTTAAGTAAAAAAAAATACAACTTGAAGAAAATTATCTTAGGAATAATTATCCTTTTTATTTAAAAAATCTGCTAACATATTGTATTTGATTCATGTTGTTGTTAGTCTCTTTTAAGTTCAGGGACTTACATATGCATTAGACTCATCAATTCGTAATATGATCTTGTGAGATTGCTCCATGAAAAATGGATCAACCTGCTTATATTAGCCATGAAAATCACAATCAACACCTAAACCCGGTGGTTGGCTTGGGCTGTTGTAGGTCGATTGCTTGCACGGGCCTTAAATTACCTAGTAGCTACAATAAAGAACACTTCAAGTAAAAATATTTTCCCTCAATTTTAAGCTATAATGGTAGCTTAGTCTCTTTTCTTGGTAAATTAATGAGAAGAGGTCTAGTACCATTTATTGAAGCCTATATAGTGTGAAGGAGATAAGACTAAGAAAAAAAAATCACAGAAAGACCTTTGTGTAAATCAGAGAATTTCCGTTTTTTCTTTAATAATTATGTTATCCAAGCTAGCTTGTGCGGACCTCAATTAATTCCACGGGCTATCTGCTACCCCTACCAATACAACTACCGGGTAACTCTATCCACCAAGTCTTTCGATTGGATTTGAACTTGAGACCTCATGGTTCCTGACACACTTCATAGACTGCTAAGCAACCTCCTTTTGTGCCAAAGAATTTACCAAGCGTTCTTTTGCATGCAAGCTTCACAGTGTACTTTTATTGTGGAAGAGCTAAAGAACTTCTTTTCATGGAAGCCTAAAGTTTTGTTATCCATTTCTTTTTAGTTTTTACTTATTTGTTTATTTAATTTTTGCAACTGAAGTTAATTGGTGATCTCATATAGATGGAAATCAAGACAGATGAAAGTGATGCATCCATGGTTTTAATCAAGCAAGGAGCTGAGGCTGTGAGTTCATATTTAATTTTTCACTATTGTGTTTCTATAAAACTTTCCTGTAATATTTCTGATCTTTTTCTTTCATTTTATTTTGGAGAGCTTTCCCATGTGTGTGTCTCTTTTGTAGAGTTTAAAGTCAGTCATAACATGTACTACTGTTTCTGCCAATGTTCATTTGATGGCAAATAGTTGCTGACACTTGACACTAGAATTTCTGTAACATTTTATCTTGTTTCTCTGTTGATATCAGAGGGTATTTGAGTCAAAATTCGTGGGTAGTAGGAGGTGTATTATCAAGGAACGGTTTCCAAAGAAATACAGGCATCCGACTTTGGACTCAAAGCTCACTCTTAAACGGTTGAATGCGGTTGGTGTAAATGATATCTACTCTTTCCTTTAATATTTCTCAAAGCTTGTGTTGCTAAAAAATAATTGAAATTCTGGTGCAGGAGGCAAGGTGCATGACAAAAGCTAGACGGCTTGGTGTTGCTACTCCAGTGCTTTTTGCTGTTGACCCTGTTATGCATACTCTCACCTTTGAATATATTGAAGGTCCTTCTGTGAAAGATATATTGCTCGGCTTTGGACTAGTTGGTGTTGACAAAGAACGGATGGCTGATATTGCAACACAGATTGGTAATGCTATTGGAAAACTACACGATGGTGGCCTAGTACATGGTGATTTGACAACATCAAACATGTTGCTGAGGAGTGCTGCCAATCAGCTGGTGGACGTCTTTCTCTCTCTTAGAATGTTCCTCTAATTCTTACGATTGACTTTTTCATCTATTTCTTTCTTTATTTACCTTATTCTCTTGGTTTTGGAGGATGAAGTTCTAAGATCACCGTCAATGAGATTATTTTTCTACCGATGATACTTTTTCTCCAGGTGCTGATTGACTTTGGTCTAAGCTTTACTTCTACACTTCCAGAAGATAAAGCAGTTGATTTATATGTACTAGAACGAGCTTTAATCTCTTTGCACTCTTCTTGTGGAAATGTGGTAAGCTCTGCCATATCTACTGTGTTGTGGGTTAGAGGCATGTACAAAGGCTTTTGAAGCTTTTTGCTCTTCTCTATTTTTAAATCATAATATCTCTCAGGGAAAAGGACGTCAATTTCTTCTTTAAAATTAATCTTCCTTTGACCTTTGGGCATTATATCATTCATGTCATGTGATCATATTATTGCACGAAACATGCACCTCTTCTCAGAAGCAGTATTTTTTATGGCATTATTGAACAGTTCTCTACTTCTGTTGGTGCTCTTTTTCTAATACACTTGAGCATCTTATTAATTATTTTACTGATATAAAAGAAGCCTTGTTAAGGATTAAGTTCCCCTAATTAGGATAGTAGAACTATATATTTCTTGTGGTTTGGAAACAGGAACCTTATTTTGGCCCCACACGGCATGGGGATCTCTTTAGTTTTTCCAAGAAGCATGTGGATAATGGTTTTACTTTTAGTCTGTAGCAAAGCTATAGGACTTTAACTTATTGTGAAGATCATATTCATCTTCTATGGTTTATATGGTTATCACAGATGGACCAGATACTTGCTGCATACAGGAAGTCCTCAAAGCAGTGGTCATCAACTTTGAACAAGCTAGCAGAAGGTGCAGCCGACTCTCTTACACGTCCCTTTCTATTTATTACCTTGTTATTCTCAGAAAGAAGAAATAATGTGGTTCTGATTTCGAGTGTTTCTTTATGTTTTTCCTTTCTGATTTTGTGACTTATTTCAGTGAGGCAAAGAGGAAGAAAGCGCACAATGGTTGGTTGAGTTTCCCCAATTCTGCACTCTGCGGTGAGGTTGGGCTTGGTCTCTATGCTTGCAATTGCATCCAGTATGATTTTTTTTTAATTTCCTGAATGATATATTATCAAATTCCCATATTCTCATGCCAAAAGCACAGAGCCTTACTTGTATCGCTGCTATCCCGTATATAATTCATTTCTCAGAGGTATCATTCACCATTTTCACTATGTTCTCTTGAAGATGAAGTGTCGCATATCATGGTTAGTTTTCTTAGTACAACTGGATTCTTCACATACTCTAGACCTCTCTTTGCCCTTTTCTCTTTTTTCTTTCTGAAAGTCTTCTGAACATTGGCAGTACTACTGACGATGACGCAACATGATATAGTTCAGATATATCCAAAACATCAGGCTCATTATCTACCAAGCATAGCAGTTATAAGTCATAGAACAATGTGCTTATGTTTCACTCAGACTGCAAATAGTCTTTATAAATCGTAGCGGGTGTTTTCTGCCTTGGACAATAATTTGGGGGTGAACAAAAAGTACTCTGTGCATCTGCTTAAAAAATTACACTATTTACTGTACTTTTACATGAACAAGTTGTCTATACATTCCAAGCATACAACTTAGGAGCTGTCACTATTAGTTTGTAAATGTCTTTTTTCTGATTGATTTTCAGTGAAAAGATCAGATGCCATGGAGCAGGAGAAACTGAAGAACTTGCTCATTGCAAATACCAATTTTTTATTTGTTGCAGTCTTGATTATTGTCAGTGCGACTGATGTTACTGTACTTGTTTTATGTTACCTTGCATCTTATTCAACTCTGGTCATCTGCGCGCAAAATGTTTGTTATTATTATTATTATTTTGCAAACATAGTTCGAGCAGAAAATAATAGTAATAAGTTACAGTTGAACATACCATACATGTCCTCAGTCCGCCCCTGATCATGTTTGGGATCCCCGAGTATGAATACCTTGGGCATTTGGGCCTGGACCGTCCAAGGAGGAAATTAGGCCTAGTGTCCTCCTAAGTATCCGATGTGGAATTTGTCTTTATTTAATAAAATTTATAAAAATGACCTTTAATTTTAAAAAAATCTATTGAGAAGAATTATATTGCCCATTAGATATAAGTTCTAACATTTGCTTATAAAACATAAAACAGAATTTTTTTGAAACACAAATTATTTATTTTAAAATTTGTCAAGACTATCCCATGTGATGCATTTTCGTTGAGGCTTTTTTTATGGGAAAATCAGCCCTTATAATGTTATTTTTGTTAGTCAAAATCAGTTTATTTTAGATTATATTTGAGTTTGATCCGGTGTCACATTGTGTGGACGGGACCATCCAAGTTACTGAAATCTAAATGAAAATAAAGGTTTTCTTTACACCAATTGCGAAACAATGAAATCTTTAAACAAGAATCTTATTTTCACTGTTTCTAAATTTTTATAGCAAATAATGAAATTCATAGTGTATCGACTTTCTATTAAAAATTTTGAAAATTTCATAAAGATTATGACTTCAATCAGATTGACTCTTTTTAAAATCTCTATACGTATAATTTCCTCGACACTAAAGGATAAATGAATGAGGTTTTGGTATCTCGTTAAAGGCAGTGTAATAAAATATAAATATTCATTTATACAATAATAAAATGATTTTCTATTTTTGTAGGAGTTAGAACGAAAAATCAATGAGTTATGTTTAGCTGTTATTTTATTTTTATATTTTTTTGTGAGTGTAGGGTTAAAAGGTAGATACAATGTATAATTGTGCATTCATTACAAGAATAGGTGTGCAACAGCTTTCTGCAATCAGTAATTAAATTAGCTTATAACGGATTAATACTAGCACAAATACAACTTAAAAAGCTCAGAATTATTATTTTACGCGTATGTTTATGATAGCATGAATTTCCTGACCCGCAACTACGTACAATCTGATCAACCTCTAAAAAATTTATATTGTCCCATAGAATCACGGTGCCACCGGAGTTTTCCTCCGTTGAGACTTGAAAACATCGAGAAATCATCTATTAATACTCTTGATGGTCATTCATCTTAATTGGTTTTGAGAATTACAACCAGGCACGGTCTATAGCTATTTAACAACGACCTAAAATTACATCTAAATTCACTTTGCTGTGCACGTCTCAGACTATTCCAAACAACTAGATTCATTGGCCTCAGCTGATCATCCTCGTCGTGCACCACCTGGTCCTTTGTTGGATTCATCTTTATATCATAATTTACTATATTATCAATGTATATAAGTTAAATTTTAATTAGCCGCATACATATTGCTTATCCATTATTCATATTAAGGATGTATGATCGATCAAGCGATCGAATATTTTTGCAAGAAGTATATACTTTCTTAATATAAGAGCTTTATGCTATGCATAATAAGTAATTACAATTATTTTACATCTTTTAAGGTAGGCAATAGACTATTCCATAATTAAATAGTAGTATAAAATATTTGACAATATTCATGACACTGAAATACTATATTAAAGTCTAGCAAAATACGGTAGGTAGTATACTATACTTATTGGTAGTTTCTTTTAGATGGTCGATACCATAAAATAGGAGTATTTAAACAACATAAAAGCTTAAAGTGGAATTTTCTCCCGCTTCTTACCCTAAAAAGATAGGGACAACTTACATTTTGTAATCATAACTATCTTTCTGTTAAAATATCAAGAACATTTAAATAAGTTTGATTCTTTATCGGATTATAAAAATTCATTTTTCAAAGATCTTTTTCTTCTTTTCGGGATTGAATATCAATTGCAACGATTCGATAGACGGTTCATTGGGATAGATGTAGATGAACAACACCCCCCTAGAAACGTATAGGAAGCTAATCTAGCCTACCTATCAATGCTAAGTATACCAATTTGCGATATCTAATAAGTTAAGTAAAAATACAGTCAAACCTCTCTATGGTGGCAATGTTTTTCTGAAAAACTTCATGACTGCTATAATGAGGTGTTGTTATACATGTATACTGACATTTGACATTTAGATCTCATTTAGATGTTATAAATAAAAGTATGCAGATATCTAGTTTAGTGATTTTGTGTATCAAGAAGAAGAAATGTATTTATTTACCAATTTAACCAAAAAATAGAAAGAGTATGAATGTAAAAAACAAACAAATTAACATCATTAGTCTTTTCTCGTGAAGTTACGACCATAATTGGTGGATACTATTTTAATATAATGTTTTCGTTTTAGATATTCATACTTGAAATTTACTATGTGCATGACATTAATGATGATTAATATAAATATTTTAATATTTATTTACATATAATATATTTCTTACAGAATATAATTGCGTAATATTCGAGAATGACTGTTGTAGAGGGGTAATTTTACAAAAATTTAGGTTCTCGTTTGTATTTATGTCTGCTAGCTATAGCTTATGAATATATGATCATACAGTCGTAGCTCATATACATGTAGTGTTTTACCAGATGCAGGTTATGAATAAGCAAGCTTACAGGTTAATTTCTGCCCCTACTTGCTATTCATTTTTAGTTCTCTACCAATTTCTACTCAGATTATTTACTGCCTTACATATTCGGTACATATTGTACTGATGCCCATCTATGGGGCGCTGCATTACTTGCCTGCAGGTTTAGACTGACAGAGTTCAGGATCTTCAGTAGAAGCTATTTAGAGTCAGCAGCTTGGCCAGCTCATTTTATTCGAAGTTGCCAAGTTGTAGAGATTACAGTCTTTCATTTATATAGCATTAGGGCCCCGACCACTATTTGTATTCTTAGATACTTGCAGACTACAGTATCCAGTTAGTTAGTTATTGTTGGCCGTGTGGGGCCCATGTATGTCTCATTTTATGTGTTGGCCGTGTGGGATCTAGTATAGTTGCTTATTTTTCTTTCCGTTATAACTAGACAGCAGGGTGGTCTTGTCGACCCACATAGGATCCCTATTGATGTTTGCTGGCTGGGTTAGCTGTTTGCTTTTACAGGTGTTGTGTGGTCTAGTCTGCCCGAGGCGGTGTTTACAGCCGAGACATAGCAGTTTGTTTTCTTGAATTTGAATCAGTGGTAGGCACCAGAGGTGCCTGTGCCCAGGCAGGTCAGCCCAGATGCCAGTGTGGCATCAGGTGTCAATCATGCCTCCCAAGGTGGGGCGTGACAAGAGTGTACCGATATAATGAACACCACTACTGTTACAGATAGAATACTGTCGTAGAGAAGTAAAATCTAACATGAAAAATTGATTTTTGAGAAAATCAGCCCGTTATAATAAAATGTTATTATAACAAATGGTTGCTATAGAGAGGTTTCACTGTATATTAAAATAATAATGTATAATCATATCTTATGCATTACGAAATTCAATGAATCTAGACATACTGTTAATCTAAATAAATTCTTATTGTAATTTTTTCACCTTCAGTATTCAATGTCTGAAATTTACTGTTGAGAGTAATTTAGATTGTACACAATTTAGAAAATCTAACTATGTCGGATTTTATTATAGCATTCTCCATTAAAGATCACCTCTTTGCCATACCACCACACCCTTCAATCATAAGTGATTTGATTATATAGTATGATTATTACTCCCTAGCAGTAAAAATTTAAAAGACAATAACAAAGACAAAGTAAAATTTTGGGAAACTGTAAAATAACATAGATTCTCATACCAGGGTGTTCAAATGTTACAGGACAATTGATGACCTATAGTATGATTTTGAAAACAGACACATTACTACTACTAATACAACAGGACAGACCCATTAATTTAAGCTATAGAAAAGGATAATAATTTCTAGATATGATATGAAATCCTATAAGCCATGGTACATAAAAGTACAACTGACTTATCATCACTAAACCAGACAGACAATGTTGCACCACTAACATATATATATATAATATCACTCCTTCTTCATCATGAGTTAGTAATTAATTATCCATCTTTTTGCCTGCTATTTCCATTTGCTTCTTCATTAATTCTTCATCAAAATCCATCTGAATTTCACGGCACTCCTTCTTGCAAAATGCATTTGACCTGTGTAATTCAATCAAGCCATAGAAATTTAACAAGTATAGATTCTGAATCCACGAGTGATTAATTCAATCGGATATTAAAAAAAAAAAAAAAGGACATGTACCTATACATGTAGATGTCATTTTCAGGTTTGAAGTCGGACTTGCAAAAGTAGCACTCCTTGAAAAGATCATTAGTCATTCCAACAAAAGAAGAGCTCACGGGAACAGAAGGAGGAGGAGGAGGAGGAGGCGGAGAATTATAAGAAATAGCAGAAGAAGCTCCTGGCCTAGCAAACTTGTTTGGATTATCTCCAGATGAACTTTTGTGAGGGTAATTGGGTTGGTCGAAACTGTCAGAGCGGCTAACTCGAGAACGTTTCGACATTGTTTTGTTAATGGGATATTCAGAAGAAGAACAAGTACAAGTGTTGGAAGTGAAGAACAAAGGCTATACACACACCAATATTTATAGGGTCTTGTCACTTTGTTTTTACTCCAAAAAATGTTGACTAACTTCAAATTTTGCTCCATTGCTGAAATTTCAATTAGATTACAGACTTTAACATTGAATGAATTTTTTTCCTTAATTAAAATAAAGCATATAAACTTTATGAATTATTAACTACATTCTATAGTATAATGTGGTTAAGAAAAATCTATGTGCACAAGATATTTATTTAACAGATGCATGGCATTTATTTTTACATATATACAATCTAACCATGGTTAATTAATACATATTTTCACTACATCAAATTACTTGGGAATAAACTTAGAAACACACATAAATTATAATGAAATTCTCAATTACATGCATAAACTCTATGATAGTCTCAATTCTTTAAATAGAGGTTTTGAATTCTACGAATTATTTCAACAAATTTAAAGAATTAAAAATTGATAAGTTATGTGATTATATATGTGTTACATAGGCTTGGGCTTTTACTTCAAATTTTGAGAGTGCATAAATACATAACGCATTTCTTGTATATCAAGATTCAATTAATAAAATGTTCAAACTTCAATACGTTAAATTGACTATCGCCAAAATAAAAAAGTATTATCTTAAAAATACGAGGAACTAAAAGTACAATTATTTGTTTTTAGAGTTAATATTTTTACTCTATAGTTAATTTTAAAAGTATATATTACTCTAAACGTCTATGTACCATGACTTAATCGTGAATACCCTCTATATTTCAAATCAAACAGTCAAAACCTCTATTTAAATAATTTATGGATCGTAGTAAGTAATTTATTTTTTTATTTATTTAGGAGTTTTGCAAGACTAATATTCTATAAAAGGTTTAGTACTGACCTTTTTTAGTAAAAAAGTAAAAATTAAGTAAAATCTGAATGAGTGAACAAAGATGTTTCTTCTTTTTTAAAAGTTCATAAAATTCAAAAATTATAAAATTTTCATTTTGATCTCAGTTTTTCCTCTTTTTTTTTTTTTTTTTTTTTTTTTTCACTTCTATCTGTTTTAATTATAAAGTACTAATTACAAATATAACCCATATACTTCATAAGTTAACACTCAACACACTTATACTCTTCATGCAGAGGAACATATAGTGTACTGAAATTGGGTCATATTAACAAGGGGTATTTAGAGACCTAAATACTTCTTATTTCATTGCATATCATTTATTATAACCCCAAAATTCTCGACAAATACTTAATCGTATTATCGTATTTATATTCCCTCTGTTTTAAAATAAGTGGTGTTTTACGTAATCAACGAGACATTAATAATGTTCTTCCAATTTTACCCTTATTTATATGGAGAGAGTTTTACACAACCAACAAAATACTAAAGAGTTACATCTTTCAAGATATTTATTAAAGGTAAATTGGTAAAAATACATTTCACTCTCTATGAATAAGTTGTTTTCTTAAGGGGTATGCATGCCTGAGCTAAAAACACTGTTTATTTTGAAACTGAGAGAGTATCAAATTAATTTAATTTACTGTGACTAAATAATTTAATGTAGTGATAATACACATGTCATAATTATTATGTAGTTAATTATAATAAATATTGATTAATCTCAACTTTTATAATTCACCTTTAAATCGTGAAAACTTACAATATTGAGTCAAAGTAATTCACTCCTACTTTGACCAATACAATCTTGACTAATTGAATGACGTAAAGGATTTTAAGATTTTCAATCAAATTCAGGAAAAATATTGGCCCAAACTAGATTTTGATAAGAGAAAAAGGTTAAAAGTAGTTTCAATTATTTTAAATTGGTCAAATTTATTTTATATTATTTTTATCTGTATATAAATATTCTTGTCGGTTTAAATAAATTCCTCCTTCATTACGGTTGTTTAAGATAGACATTTAATTTCACGTGATACTGACATTTTGATGAGACTAGTTTTAGTGTATGCGTCTTACGCGTGTCCTTCGTATTAATAAGAACGTATTTTTAAAAATAGCGTAAATAATACTTAAGAGATGTATTTGTGTAACAATATAAGAATTTAGAAAGAAAATGACAAATTTTAAATTGATAAATAGTCATATATTCAAGAGTTTGATCTAATTCAGTTGTTCTTCTTTCAGTTTGTTCTAATACTTGCTTCATTGCACAAAAATATTGTAGAATGATCAGCATTTGATTGAAAAATAAAAAAGTCATTCATTTTTATGGATTAATATTTAACATAAATATTACCATTATGGAAACGTATTGAATATAAAGTTATATAGTATATTAGAACATATAGTAAAAGTTATTCGTTTAAACAATTAGCACTTAAATTATAATTTATTACTGATCTGTTTTGGTACTAATAAATTGATATCATATCACAAACACATTATTTATTAATTGAAATTGATCGTCAAGTAATTGTTATGCTTGCAATTAAGGTAGGTTGTCTATATCACACTCTTTAGGGTGAGACTATTTTTCAAACCCTGTTAAAGCAAAATGCTTTGTGCATCGCGTTGTCCTTTTTTTAGTTATATTTTAAAAGTCCTAAACATAAGATTGTGTTGCATTATAAGTAGAACTTATTCAAGGTGTGATTATTTATTAAAAGGTAAAATCTTAACCGCTTTTAAATTTTTTTATATATTTCAAATAAGGAAGGACTTAATATATAAAATTTAATTAATTTTTAAAATTTAGAATATTAGAAAATAATTATATGACTATTTTGTCAACTGTGAACTCTATTTTAAAAAAGTAAAAAAGTGAACAACATTTGCTACGGTGCTTCGTACTTTAAATATTTAGTAATAACTTAATCTTTAAACTTTTAATTTTACCCTTTATTAGATGATGTCAGCTCAAAAAATCTTTGTTTTCTCTTAATCTATGTGTCTAATCAAACACCTTCACATACATTAAAATGAAAGAAATAGTGTAGATTTAACTAAAAAGAGTAAATAACAAGAACATTTGATTAATTGAAATAACTTAAAGTATGTTGTGCTACTATATTTTGTTTCTTTCTTTAATTATACAATCTTAAGAAAAAGAAAAAAAGAGAGACAGAGAAGGAAATCAGTGTATTAGTGCAAAATGAAGCTACACTCTTTAATGAAGAAAAGATTGTTATAAGTTATCTAAACACGATTTGTAAATTACATTCAACAAATATGTACATGGCATTATGTTATAAATTGCATATAAGAAATTTGGATTCATAAAATTCATTTAAGGAATGCGATTTATAAATCGTATTTGAAAAATACGATTTATAAATCGCATTCTTGAAATACGTTTTATGAATTTGAACATGATTTGTAATCGTATTTCTCGAACACAATTTATAAATCGGATTCCTAAAACACTTTATAAATTCAATTCCTAAAACACGATTTATAAATAGCCTTTCCCAAACACGATGTATAAATTGCATTTTATCGGTTTATAAATCAATTTCTACAAACAACATTTCTTAATCATGATTTATAAATCACAATCCTCTAGCACGATTTATAAATTTCACAAATAAGATTTTTAAATCGCAATCATCAAAGACGATTTGTTTAAATAAAGAAAGATTTAAAAAGCAAAATATTAGTAAATTTTAAAGTACTAAATATTAGGAGCTCTTATATTTTACTAATAAGTAAAAATTCAATAATTATAAGTTTGATTAATTTTAAAGTTCTAAATATTATAATAGTAATTATTTAATAAAAATAATAAATAACAATTTTATATATTATCTGATCTTATCAAAAAATAAAATGTTCAATCAATATTTCTAAAAAATTTCATATATTTAATATAATATAAATAGAAAAATATCATGTTACATGTCATCTCAAATGCCCCAACTTATTTTACCCCTCCCCACCACTAACATTTCCTTTTCCCTCCCTCACCATGTCACCATTAACAAATCAACAAAAAATCATATATGTTAAAATTTTCAACATTTAAATTTGACAAGCATTTGAATTGTATAAAAAGTTAAATCACGAAATTAAAAAAATTTAAAAAGAACAAATTAGAGGTTTTTCTTTAAAGAAAAAACATAAAAAAAGGTAAAAATCATCTATAACTCTATTTTTTTGCTTTCAACTTAAGAAATTTTGTCTTATTTGAATTATAAATTTGAAATTTATGCCTAAATAACACTGAACGTATTTGTCTATAAAAAGAAGTCTCTTCCAAAAGGTTTGGCCTTTACTCTATTAAATAAGAGGTTTTCCTATGAATTGGCAAAAATAAATCTGTATGTATAAATTTGACTTGTTATATTGAGAAGAAGATTGTCTATATTTTCTTGAATCAGTATATAATTAATATTTTTTTTAAAGAAAAATCGATTTTATGCTTCAAGCCTTTCTCGTTTTCTCTTTTCAATTTATTAATTTTTGTAATAAAATTTGAATCATTTTAATAAATCAAATTTTTTGAAAAAAACGATGTATCTCATTCTAAAAGGAACTGTTAAAAGTTGCATTGCTCAGGTGTAATTCACATTCCTTAAGGCGGTCGATATAAATCTCATCCTCAAGCTTAAAAGTCGTTCCTCAAGGCGACTGACAAATTACACTCTCAAGAACGTAAAAATATCGCATTCTTGAAGTGTGATTTATAAATTATATTTGTCAAAAGTGTTTTATTAGTGACATTTCTCAACCATAATTTATAAATGCACTTATGGTAATTTATAATCGCACTTCTCAGACGCAATTTATAAATATAAGTGCATTCCTCATGCACGATTATGAAATCATTCTTCAAATTTTATCGCATTCTTTAAGCGTAACAATTCTCAAGAGCGATTTATAAATCACATCTTTCTTTGCATGGAGACTAGAAGAGAATAATTTTGAACGAGATTTCCTCAAATTATGTAACTATCACGTGATTATATTTTATATATTGAATGAAACCACATGTGATAGAAGTATAATTTGGATTCAACCTAATCTATGAGAATAATGAATATCTTGATAAGAGCGTGTTACCCCTTTTGTGGATCAACTCGATACAACTTTGAATTAGTGATGCATTTCAGGTGCCAAATTTCTAAGATAAAGGGAGAAAAATACATAATTATGAAAGTTACTTGAACTCAAGCGTGAACTATATATACCTAAATGGTTCATGTATTAGTGATCTTGTAATCGTTATGTAAATATGTCCTACAAAATATTATAAAATAAAATGTTAACTCGAGAAAAGATCATACTAAAGTCTTAAAATTTCATACTTAAATTTGTCTTCGTAAATAAAATTATGGCAATAGATCGATATTTATTATACAACTCTTTCAAACACGCATTATCTATAATTAGTTTATGTATTTTGTTTAGCATATATTGGAACTAGTAAATGCTAGCTTGAGTGTCAACTGGGGACTTCATAAATATAATAATATATTAGTCAGTAGTTAAAACATTTCAAGTTGCGTAAATGTATGAAATTTGACATATATATAGGATGCTTACTATCATAATAAAATTGATTAATAATTATAAATTTATTAATATTAATAAATAAATATGTAATTCGATTCGATTAAGCAGACGAAATGGACAACCCATTTTCGCATAAATAATAGTACTTCCTTGTCCCAATTTTAACACACACTTTTTTCTTTTTAATTTAACGCAAGAGAATGATACTTTTACTAATTTAAAAATAATTCGATTTTAATATCCTCGTTTTACTATTAATTAATGAATGGTTCATCTTCCTCCTATCCCACCTTTTAGTAAGGTCCACCCCTACTCTACCCTACTCTGATCCTAACTCAAAATTCGATCTGACTAGAGACTTGGAACCCGAGCTCCAAACCTCATCCTTGACCTAATCCTGCCTCAAACCAGAGAATCGAGCTTTGACCTGAAACTCAAGACACGAGACCAGAGCCCCGAGCCTCGATCTAGGAATCGAGACAAAACCCTACACTACTAAAAAATGCCAAAAAGCGACTGCGCGAGAAAATCAATCTTAGAAGTTTGATTTTTGTATTCCTTATATTGATATTTTGGTGATTATTTTTTTTATGCAAAAATGTCCCTCAAAGGTCAATTTTACAAAAAAGAAATTAAAAAATAATTAAAAACGAATCTTCAGAGCTTGGTTTTTTTTGTTTTGAAAAGCCGATCTCGAGATGTAGGTTTTTGCATTTTTTTTATTTTTAAATAAAATCTGCCTTAGGAGGTTGATCGGTTTGCATTTTTTTAGTTTTTTGGCGCTAAAAAAATTGACCTTCGAAGGTTGGTATCGTTAAAAAGAAAATACTTTTTTAGAAAACCCGATCCTGACTCGAGTCTCGAGACCCAATTCGACCACAACTCAAAACCAAAGCCTTGATCCCTTAAAAAATAAAAATAAATTTCAAATAGTAAATCTAAATTAAAGTGAATCTTAAAAATAAACTAAAATTGAGCTAATATTAGGCTAAATTGATAATCATCTAAAAAATATATTTATATTGAATTGAGCTAAAATCAGTCAAATATAAAACTAATTTATGCTCAACCCATAAAATATTAAATTTATTTAACGAATCAACAATTTTTGAGTCATATTTGATACTCTTTGTTGTGACCGACTTCGATCGAGAACGTTCAATCAAAAATAGAAAATTATTTTGTAGCTGACCAAATATTTTGTGACTAAGCTCAAATATCAGCTGCCACGTTATCTTCATGGGGCAAAAAAATCAAGCTGCGGCCATTAGCGTTAATACAACTGTTTAACAATTTGTTAAATGATTAAATATAATTCGAATATGTCGGCAGAAAATCAATTGTGTCACTGTCATTAGTGGTCAAACAGTTGTTTATATGCAATATATCTGACGTAAAAAACAGTTTGTGGTTGAGAACTAAAGGCCACTTTCCTGGTAATTAACACCTATTTAGTACACTGTAGGATTTAATTTGATTGGGTTCAATAATTGATATTCACATCCTATAATATAATAACAAGGAACTTAACTCATCCAAATAAATTACTACTATATATTTAGTGTGACCAAACAACATAAACAAGTACTCTTGCAGATTTAATTTGTCCTCTTTTAACTCTTCTTTCCAGAAAGAAGCATATGGCAAATATTTCGACTTGCTTCCTTCTCGTTGCTGCTCTACTTTTAGGTAATTAATAAACTACACACACAACACATGTTGTTGTTTTTTTCATTTCTATGTTTTATTTACCGATTTTCAACTGTGGGAGGAGAAAGATGTATGTGAATTTTCTTCGATTGATCCCTTTTGTTCCTGTTTAGTCTTTCTTTTTTACGCCTTTTTCTTGACAAACAACTTTTTGGAAAGTTAGATCGAAACCTAAGATTCATAACTTTCTATTGTGGTCTTGGATCGATCTATAATTAGTTTTACGGATCTACTATACTACTGCACCAGAATTCGAAAAAATAAATTGATTGTGACTTTGAAGTACTTGTTCTTTCCATATGAACCCTTGCTTAGTTAATGAAGTTAAGACAAGATTTTAATTTGCTGACCTTACTAGGAAATAAAAATTTTCTCTAATTTGAATGATTTTTCCTAATTGTTAATTGAACGAAATTAAAATTCAAGTTTATTTTGTTGCATGAATTTAATTTTCATTTATATAAAAAATAAAAAATAAAAAGAGGAGATTATCTAGCGATAAGTGTAAAGACTCGATGAATTTTTTTTTTTTTCTTCTTTGCGCGCAGTTGGAACGATGATACCATCGGCGATGGCACAAACATGCTATCAAATACACCCAGAAATATTATGCGATCAAGGCAAAGTTGAACCGGAATGCTTACCTTTCTGCAATGACAAATTTGGGCCTTCTGCTGGTGGACAATGCATTGAACAAATTGGGTTTAATGGTCCTTTTTGTGCATGTGATTATCCATGCTAGTCACGCTCTTCGCTTTAATTTCTTATTTCAATAAAATCATACTATATATAAACAGTTATATGTAGTTTTCGTTAAACTATGTATGAATTTAATTAATTTACTATTCGTAATTATCATTTTAGGTTACTATTTTATAAAAGTTTAGCTCGATCTTATGTATAATATTTTTTCTGTACTCTGGTTGTTTTAATAATAAATGGAAATAACAGAATCATTCTTTGATGTTTATAATACTAATACTATTCTTCTCGTCCTATATATATATATGTATATATTTATATTTCATTTTCTTTTTATTAGTTTTAAGTCATTCTCATTAGGTTCACATTACAACTTTAGACAAAGCAAGGTGTTTTGAGATTTTATATATTAATTTCTTACGTAGTTTCCTTTTGTAGAATGGTACGTGTTTTGAATTAAATTTTTCGTACTTTGACTATTCTACCAAATGTATGTTAATACGTACGTACCTTCCACAATATAAATCAATTTATAAAATAATATTCTAAAAAAGTCTGACACGTTAAAAAGAATCACCTAATTTATATATAACACTTTCATCATAAACTCGTGAATAATTATTAGTACATGATTAATTTCAAGCCAATAATAATTGATCTTATATGAAACGAAACACATGATCCAATGAGACACTCGTGAAATTTATTTGCACCACTGTGTAAAAATGACTATCTTTTTCATTTATCTCTATTATCCATAAAATAGAAGAAAAAGAAAATTATGTCCATTGACATAGCGCCAACAGGAAGACAGAAATAAATAAATAAATAAATAAATAAATAAATAAATAAATAACGAGTTAAAAAAAATAAATAAATAAATAAAGCGCGGAACAACTAAAATTAAGAAAAGAATGATTTTATTGAATTTGGAGAATTACAATGAGCAGTGGAAAAGAAACTGATGAAGTATTTAGCAGAAATATAATACAATTCCACTGTTTTATTCTTCCTGAGCTCTGTTGGCTCATCTGTTGTATCTTTTTGGTCCTCCTCCTTAAGCCTTGAATTTAGGGAATTGAGCTGCAAAATTTTTTATTTAAAAAAAAATTAAAAAAAATTATAACATGCAAATTTCGCAAAAATGTAGGAAAAACTTTAAAAGACAGATAATATGAACGGAGAAATTAATAATTAATTACCTACGAAATCCTTCATGGAGCAGTCAGAATCACACTTCATCTCACAAAAGGTATAACCATGGCCTTGTTGAGAACATTCTTGGTGACATGTTTGGTAGCAATCCTTGTACTCTTCTTCTGTGGCTTCTGTCTTGGGGACATACACAGCTGTTAACACAACCATGCACATAAGAAACACTGCAACAAGCTTCTTTCCTTCCATTTTTTTTTTCTTGTTGTATGATTTTGTTTTTTGTTTTTTGTTTTTTTATTGCTTGTTGATTTTACAGTGCTTCCTTGGACGATTTGGCAATGGCATGGGCTTAGGCTATTTATAGGACTTAGAGCTCTTCTTTTTGTTGGAGAATAAACCTTAAAGTATGGAATAATTTTGTGGATTTCCTGTTTCATAGGACATCTACTAGTTTTTGCGTAAATTAAGGTTAACGAACCCACTAAATGGTCGTCATGAGACTCGATCACTACACATAATTTTCTCTTTGTTATACTAATATTTTCAAGATATGTTTTTCATTGCACCGAAATAATATCGAAAGAATTGTTATGAAATAATAAAGAAAGAACAAGAATATTATAGAGAAAGAGGGAAGGAGAGAAATTCTTATTTCTCTTGATGGGATTCAATACAATGAAGGAGAACCCCTCTATTTATAGGGATAATTTCTCCTAACTTTTCTCCAAAAGATAGACTTTCACAACGATATAAACACATATATCTAGTACAATACAAATACCTTTATAGACATTCACTACAACACAAATATGTTTATAACACTCTCCCTTGAATGTCTATTTGATAGATAATGTGCCTCGTTAAAACCTTACTAGAAAAAACCCAGTGGGAAAAAATCTAGTGAAGGAAAAAGAGTACACATATCTAATAATACGCATTTTTGGCTGCCTCATTAAAAACCTTACAAGGAAAACCCAGTGGGACAAAACCTCGCAAGGAAAAAAGAGTACAACGCGTATTAACTCCCCTAATGAGAACATCCTTGAATCTTTGCATCCCGATCTTTTGCACCATCTTCTTGAAAATTGCAGTTGGTAGAGATTTGGTGAATAAATCAGTCACATTATCACTTGAACGAATCTGTTGCACATTGATATCACCATTCTTTTGGAGCTCATGTGTGTAGAAAAACTTTGGCGAGATGTGCTTCGTTCTATCTCCTTTTATGAATCCTCCCTTTAGTTGTGCTATGCATGCAGCATTATCTTCATACAAAATTGTGGGTACTTTGTCACAATTCAAACCACATTTTTCTCTAATGAGATGTATCATGGACCTCAACCACACACATTCTCGGCTTGCTTCATTAATATCTATTATATCAGCATGATTTGATGAAGCAGCTACCAGAGACTGCTTTATAGATCTCCAAGATATGGCAGTACCTCCACATATGAACACGTAGCCAGTTTGAGATCGAGCTTTGTGTAGGTCAGATAGATACCCTGCATTAGCATAATCAACAAGATCCAGACTTGCTAACAAATTAACCGAATGTTATGCCTTATAGTATTAACAAGATATATTAGTGCAACAATCACAGTAAGATATGGTACTTCAGGACCAAGGATTTCCTCATATAAGAATTATGAACAAGTTTAAAGAAACTTGTAAATGCTTCAGGCATTTTGAATCCTTCATGATTTTCATATAAATTTTATCAAGTGATAGCATTCATTAGTATTTAAATGCGTGACATCTTCTAGTGTCTGGACTACAGGTCCAATAAGCTTTATGCTTACCAATACGCATCATTTCACTTGATAATTATTCCTACATCAGCATGCTTTAATAGATGTAGTATTCAGATCCTCACAATCTTTTACAATATTGCGCACTATATTGTATCAAAAATATCGTAGACGATCAGTTCCAATGCGACATAACTTATTGAGATCTCTTCATTTTTCATCATTTTCAGGTACCTGAACCTTTGTCAAGGTTTTATGAAGTGTTATGTCGTGGTGCTTTCTTAAAGCACTTGCCTCATCATTATGACCATCTTAATCACTTGCTCCTCTTCTTTTTCAAGAAGTTCTATATTTGGAACCGTTTGGTCTATCACGCTTCAGGCGTCTCATAGACTCTATCCTTCAAGGACTTTCCATTGGAGCATTTGCAACTTTTCTTTTTCCCGAGGATCTAGATAATTCATCCCACACTCAATTTTCAGTTGCTAATCATTTCTCCCCCTAATGTTAGAAAAACTAACATTTACTCCCCAAGCTCATTTGGGGACCCATCTTTGTGCGTTGTGGTGGGGCAATTCAATCATATATCGCACATTCAAATTTTAGATGGAATTATTTGGTTCCTGACCCTGAAGCAATTTTGATAGGGGAACCTTGTTGGCTTGATGCATTCAAGTGTTGCTATATGTTAAATAAACATATCTTATACCAAATTTTATTTGAGAGTTTTATTCTCATAACCAATGATTTAGCTATAATTGGAGGCATACAATTTTTGCTAAACCAACATAGATATGAATCAGCATTATCAATATGATTTTATAATTTGAAACTATGCTCTTAATTTAATAATTCGAGCAACAACCTTACAAAAATCAATTGTAAGTTGATATCAAAACACATGTGACCATACCATGGATGCATCTATTAGCAAACGGTTCACATGGTAGGTGAATGGGCCCATATTCACCATTTTATAAGTTCCCAAATTTCAGAAAATATAATTCCAATCTTAGCTGATCAAGATCATTCTATCACGAGAACAAGCAACACAAGAGAATTCTTGAAGAATCTTTTATTTCTTCAACATATAGCCACGTGAATTCTCAATTATTTTTGCATCACATTTGAACCGAGATGGCCACCCGGTTATGCCAACTTATTTCAGTAAACTTCTAGTTTACTTTCGTATGTGATTTCATCATCATACCCATATTTATGTACTACAAATAAAAAATCGGCGGGTAATCTTTTACATAAATATTTATAACCCGCTTCAATTGTAGTAGCATGAAGATATTAGATCTTCCCATAATTTATAGTCTCAATTTTATTTTATTTTTGAATGTCCTTGAAACTTATAAGTTTCCTTTTGAGACTTACTACAACAATTTCATTCCTTCAGGTAGTAATACATTAGCTCTTCCGGAGCTGTCAATTAATTTTGTATACTACCACATATTCAATCATATCAAAATAGTTTCTCCACATAGTTTCAACTTTGAAACAATTTTGAATGTTGATGAGCTATACTCATGAACAGACTTATAGTCTTGATGGATCCAATCATATCGTGTCTTTGGGTGGATGACCATCTTCAGGTGGTCATACCTTTCTTTTAGGCTATTCCACAAAACAAGTGGATCCTTAATCATGAGATATTCAATTTTAAGAATTTTGTCAAGATGATGACGCAAGAATATCATAACCTTAGCACGATATTGATTTGATGCTTTGTTTTCACTTTTAATGGTGTCTCCAAGACCCATTGCATCCATATGGATTTTGATGCTTTATTTTCACTTTTAATGGTGTCTCCAAGACCCATTTCATCCGTATGGATTTTTGATGCTTTGATTTCACCTCAGGGACTAGATCTGTATTAGATCTATATTTGTAACATTTATCAAAAGTTCTTAATTTCTCATTCTTCAGGAATGGAACATGATCATCAAAATATGCCTTAACCACATAAGGTATGATAGCTTAAAACCTCTTTTAAGATATTGCTACTTCGGGAGCAAATCGAGATATGCATATAACATAGATGATTTCTCTTACATATTTTCACAATATTGTTCTGCTGGAACAAATATATTTTCGCAATATTGTTCTTCTAGAACAAGTATGTTTTTCACCATATTGTTCTTCTGGAACAAATATATTTTTCACAATATTGTTCTTCTGGAACAAATATATTTTTCACAATATTGTTCTTCTGGAACAATTATGAGGCATGAATTGCCAAGTGAATCAATAAGTCGTTCCTCAAGTTCATATACAAAATCGATATTGTTATTAGTAAATACATAAATATCAAGAAATACTAACCTTCATCTTTCTAAGAAAACTTTGATTTTTCTTACCTCAAATCTTTCAAAGTGAGTGCTCAAGGCAGAGACTCGTGTTGATAACGTGTTATGAAATAATAAAAAAAGAACAAGAATATTATAGAGAAAGAGGGAAGGGGAGAAGTTCTTATTTCTCTTGATGGGATTCAATACAATGAAGGAGAACCCCTCTATTTATAGGGATAATTTCTCCTAACTTTTCTCCAAAAGATAGACTTTCACAATGATATAAACACATATATCTAGTACAATACAAATACCTTTATAGACATTCACTACAACACAAATATGTTTATAACAAGAATATATATTTTCATGATATGATTGGCGAGTCATTTCAATTATTTTATTAGTTATTTGTTACGTATTTTTTATCCATACAGATATTAAATAACTCTATATGCTGACATTTATTAGAATAAATTAGAGAAATTATCTGATATTTTTAACCTCCATCTATTAAACTTTAAAAGTCAGCTTCCTGTGTTGGATATAGATAGGGTAGACTTTTTTAACGCTGGATCAATACTAACTAGTGATAAAAGAAAAGAGTTAATGGTAAAAGAAGATTACCCGTGAGTATCTCGATTTTTTTAATTTTTTATCTGAGTTATCAGATGTTCACGATATTTTAACTATCACTAAGTGTTTATTGAAATACACTCAGTTATCAATTCCCTTTTCCTATCTGAAATAGAAAAATGAATAAATAATAATTAAGGTGTGTTTTTGTCACACCCCGCCTTGGAGGGTATGACTAGCACCTGGTGCCCTAGTAGGACCTGGACTGCTAACTGGTGAGCCTAGGCACGTCTGGTGCCTGGCTAGCTCTACCTCAGATTTCTGAAAACAAAGGGCTATATAACGGCTGTAAACACAGCCTCCGGCCAACGGGCCTATAGTCACCTGTACCTGTAATAACAGCTAACCAGAAACATACTCAAACAAGGAACCTATGCCGGCCGACAAGGCCACCATGCTGTCTAGTTATCTGAAACTTCAACACAAGACTAGTGTAAGACTACGTGACCGGCAAGGTCACCACTACTGTCAAACTAAGGCCTCACACGGCCAACATAAACTGAAATGCTAAACAGCTATAACAAATTGCACGGCCTCACGCGACCGGCTCAACTGACCACAGGGAAATATATACAGACTGCAAGCCTCTAAGAATACTGATAAGATGGTCGGGACAGGGCCCCGGCCTACCCATACTGTACAACAAAAGGAAATGATATAAACCTCTAAAGTATCAAGCTCCGGATGACAGGAGCTGATGACTCTGCGCTGGCTAGGATCACGAGGGATCGCCTCCTCGTCTATGAGTACCTGCAGGCAAGTAACGCAGCGCCCCACCAGGCGTCAGTACCACTGGTACAGAGTATGCAAAGCAACTGAAACAATACAACTGAATACAGATATCATAACTAACAAGTCTGTGAGCAGAAGATAACTGAATCTGAAGAGCTGATAGGAACTAGATCACATCTTTCTGCACTGATAGGCAGGAGCGTGTCTGTAGCCACGGCGACCTGCTGTCTATAATCTAGTATATATATAAAACACATAAATACATATATATTTAGCAAACAAGAGCTGATACCAACCCCCATAAGCCGGACGGCGCCAAACAAGCAAACAATCTATATACCCCTACCCGGGTCAAAACCAGCTAAAAATAAGTCACTCCACTCATCTGCCCACTTCGGAGCTCCTCTACCGGCCCCCTGGGTCTCCGGCTCAGGCCATGGCCTCCGATATAAGCAACCGTGTCTGGGTCCGGAGGACTCCTGTGTAGACAGTAACAGATAGGGTCTGGATCCCTGGACACAAAACTCAACAGGGCTATCTGGAACCGGAGCTACACCTATAATAACTGAATGTACAGACAGTAACAGATAGGGTCTGGATCCCTAGACACAAAACTCAACAAGGCTATCTGAAACCGGAGCTGCACTTGTAATGCTGATCAGACTGCTATGGGGAAAGCTTCATCCCATCTTCGTCCAAGCTGGGAACGGCATGCCACTCCTTGGAGTGACGTAAAACCCACCCGCTCAGTGGGCGACACGATTACCAACCCAGGGGCGGCGAGGACGCTCAATAGGTGCCCTCACGCCACATCAAGTCTCAACAAACAAGTAACACATATAAATAGCAAGCATGTATAACTGAAAAAGACCATCTGAAATCTGATTTCTTATTCTGATCTGTTTCTGTACTAAACTGATTCTTTACTAATTATATTGATTCTGAGATCTTTCTCTAACTGTTGGCCAATCTGTAGCCAAGGTACTATCTGTCTTAATGACTAATCTGTAACCAATATCTCATCTGTTTGAATGGCTAGTCTGTAGCCATGAAACTGCCTGTCTATCTGATTTTACTTTACTAGGTTATATTCTGAAAATCTGTTTCCTTTTATTCTATCACATTCTTGCTAATCATACAATAAGCCATACTGAATCTGGAATGCTAACTCGCCCTTTGGCGCATGCTTTTCTATCTTTCGGACTAAAATACGATACGGCAACACAAGCCAAAATTTACTAAACCTATTCAATTCTCAACGTTCAACTCCGAGAGTTTCAAATACGGAGTTTACTATGATTCACAAAGCTAAGACTTACTAACTTGCCGAAGAACAACTTCACATACCTCAACCTCGAGTTATTCGGCTGTCGGACGAGGCTCAGCCAGTACTCCAGCTATTTCTCCCAACTGCATTCATATATATGTCAATTAGTACTAAATACAACACTATTCTAAAAGAAAACATCACTTTCGATATAATTATAGCCTAAACTTAGGCTTATCGAAAGACGGTCGAAAACTTGCTATTTTTCAAAGGTCCAGAAGGGAGAAGTATTCACTTTACAGCTAGGAGCACATAGACACTAGTTTGGAACAATTCCACTTACCTTATCCCGGTAGCTCGACGATTCGTCGGCCGTATTTCGCGAAACAAAATCCGTAGGAATGCTCCCTGCTGCTAAATACCTCGGTACCTGAGGTTAATTTGAGTTTGGACCGCATTTGACGGCGTAATCGGAAGGAAATCCCTCAAATCACTTCGCCCTCTCTGTTTTCTGTTGTTTACTGGAAATTACAAGTGAAATGGAGCAAAAACCGAAGTTGGAGGCTTACATATAATTGGGACCTATAAGTCGCATTCCTGGAATGCGACTTATAAGTTGCATTTCTGGAATGCGATTTATCAGTTGCATTCTTGGAGCATTTGCTTTGCGACGCGTCGACTTGGCCCTTATCCGATCTTTTCCCGGGCCTTTCTCTAGCACGTATGGCTTTTAACTATGATTAACCAACGCGCGAATAGGCCATCTAGGTACCGAAAATTTTACGGGGTATAACAGTTTTGATAAACACTTGATAATAATTTAGAAAAAGTTAAATATATTTTAACCCATATACTTTTAGACGTAACAAGCAATAACTTTTTAGCATGCTCAATACTTTACACAACAACTCCCTTCTATCGATCGAGGACTTCCATAAAAAATAATTTTAATATTTTGGGTATCTTCTCTTCTATTACGTTTAAATAACTTAGCATTATTATTAATGAACTCATTAATATAATGAGTTCATATATTATATCTTCTACTATTTTCGTTTCACAATAAATGTTATTTTAATTCATTATGAAAAAAAATGACTATCTTTTTCATTTATCTCTGTTATCCATAAAATAGAAGAAAAAGAAAATTATGTCCATTGACATAGCGCCAACAGGAAGACGGAAATAAATAAATAACGAGTTAAAAAATAAATAAATAAATAAATAAATAAAGCGGGGAACAACTAAAATTAAGAAAAGAATGATTTTATTGAATTTCGAAAATTACAATGAGCAGTGGAAACGAAATTGATGAAGTATTTAGCAGAAATATAATACAATTCCACTGTTTTATTCTTCCTAAGCTCTTTTGGCTCATCTCTTGTATCTTTTTGGTCCTCCTCCTTAAGCCTTGAATTTAGGGAATTGAGCTGCAAAAGTTTTTTATTAAAAAAATATAATTAAAGAAAATTATAACACGCAAATATCGTAAAAATGTAGGAAAACTTAAAAAGACAGATAATATGAACGGAGAAATTAATAATTAATTACCTACGAAATCCTTCATGGAGCAGTCAGAATCACACTTCATCTCACAAAAGGTATAACCATGGCCTTGTTGAGAACATTCTTGGTGACATGTTTGGTAGCAATCCTTGTACTCTTCTTCTGTGGCTTCTGTCTTGGGGACATACACAGCTGTTAACACAACCATGCACATAAGAAACACTGCAACAAGCTTCTTTCCTTCCATTTTTTTTTTTCTTGTTGTATGATTTTGTTTTTTGTTTTTTTATTGCTTGTTGATTTTACAGTGCTTCCTTGGACGATTTGGCAATGGCTTGGGCTTAGGCTATTTATAGGACTTAGAGCTCTTTTTTTTGTTGGAGAATAAACCTTAAAGTATGGAATAATTTTGTGGATTTCCTGTTTCATAGGACATCTACTAATTTTTGCTTAAATTAAGGTTAACCAACCCACTAAATGGTCGTCATGACCCTCGATCACTACACATAATTTTCTCTTTGTTATACTAATATTCAAGATATGTTTTTCATGGCCCCGAAATAATATTGAAAGAATATATATTTTCATGATATGATTAGTGATTGGGGAGTCATTTCAATTATTTTATTAGTTATCTGTTACATATTTTTCATCCATGCAGATATTAAATAACTCTATATGCTGATATTTATTAGAATAAATTAGAAGAAATTATCTAATATTTTTAGCCTCCCTCTATTAAACTTTAAAAGTCAGCTTCCTGTGTTGGATATAGATAGGGTAGACTTTTTTAACGCTGAATCAATACTAACTAGTGAAAAAGAAAAGAGCTAAGGGTAAAAGAGGATTACCTGTGAGTATCTCTATTTTTTTAATTTTTATCTGAGTTATCAGATGTTCACGATATTTTTATTATCACTAAATGTTTATTGAAATACATTCAGTTATCAGTTTTCTTTTCCTATCTGAAATACTAAAAAGAACAACTAATAATTAAGATATATTTCGATAAACACTTGATAATAATTTAAATATATTTTTAACCCTTATACTTTTAGCCGTAACAAGCAATAACTTTTTAGCATGCTCAATACTTTACGCAACAACTCACTTCGATCGATCGAGGACTTCCAAAAAAAATAATTTTAATATTTTGGGGTATCTTCTCTTCTATTACTTTTAAATAACTTAGCATTATTATTAATGAACTCATTAATATAATGAGTTCATATATTATATCTTCTACTCTTTTCGTTTCACAATAAGTGTTATTTTAATTCGTTAAGAAAAATAATAAATGTAAGGTATAGTTTATTAAATTACTCTTATTTATTAGATGTTTCTTGAGAACTAAACACTATTAAGAGAAAGTAGTTCTTCAATATAAGAATATAGTTGAAAGAATTATTTTTTTTTCTTGAATTTTTAAAGTGACACTTATTTTAGGATAATTTTTTTCCTAAAGTGAGACTTATTTTAGGAAAGAAAAAAAATTTCACTTATTTTGGCACGAAGGAAATATTTATTGTAATTTTTGATAATTTTACACATAAATTATACTCTACATAAAAAATAATGGGTTCAGATGAACTAGATAGCAACATTATACATCTGCCTTTATATAGTTTGATTCGTTACAAAGTTTAAATTTTGAAAGAAAAAAAAAATTTCAATGATTGTAATTTTAAATTAGTTTGCCTTAAAATTTTGTACATTAATTATAAGAAGTTTGAAATTTCTCCATAGTATATTAACAGTACGAATAACCTCAGAAATGTTGAATTAAATTGTATTTATAATATAAAACAATTTTATTTTTGAAATTTTTAAAAATACAATTTAAAAAAGGACAGTCTCATGCATAAAGCATTCTGCATTAATAAGGTTCGGGAAAATTTCGCAC
The DNA here is from genome assembly GCA_035772735.1 of Datura wrightii. Lineage (NCBI taxonomy): Eukaryota > Viridiplantae > Streptophyta > Magnoliopsida > Solanales > Solanaceae > Datura > Datura wrightii. The sequence goes on from JASDFA010000011.1 coordinate 5,281,387, forward strand.
CTCAACAAGTATGATATAGAAAATCTATCCTAATTGCAAACATTAATAGTTGTTTTCACTAATTTTGACGAGTCTTTCTTAGTTTTGAGGCATAACAATTACTTAACGGTCAATTACAAATAAATGATATGTTTGTCATAAGATATCAATTTATTAGTATCAAAACAAGTCAGTAATAAATTATAATATGATTTTGTAAGTGCTTATTATTTTAACGAATAACTTATCTTATATGTTCTAATATACTATACAATTTTATATTCAATGCGTCGTCTTCATAATATTAATATTTATATTAAATGTTAATTTATTAATAAGTATATAGTAATACAAATTTCATAATAATATAATATGAAATATACATATAATGCATGCATTTAAGTGCTCATGTAAAATGAATCTTTTATTTTTCAATCAAACATTGATTCTACAACGCTTTCATTCAATGAAGCAAGTATTAGAACAAATTAAAGAAAAAACAACTTGATTGAATCAAACTCTTAAATATAATTATTTATTTTATTAATTTATAATTTTCTTTCTAAAATTTTATATTATTATACAAACATATTTTTTAAATATTATTTGTACTAATTTGAAAAATCCATTCTTATTAATACGAAAAACACGAGTAAGTTACGTACACTAAGCCTAATTATCTTGAACACGTCAAAATGCCACCAATATTTGTTTTGACTATAGAGAGGTTAAGTTCGTTAACCTCTGTATATTGGCTGTGTTACGACAACAACGTGTTGAAGAAAGTTACCCTTAATGTGCTCGTACACGTAACAATAAACATTTGTAGACAAACTTTTCCATATAACGACTTTAATAACATCTTTTTCCTATATTGGAAGATAATCAAACAAATAAAGATCACCTAATTACGTAAACATTCGTCAATTGTACAAACCAATAGCAAGAAGGTTATTATTACGATACAGATGTATTCGTGATTTAAATTTATAGGTTTAAATTTTAAAAATTTTAGAATTAAATCATTATATATTTTTAAAATTATAAATTTATATTTACTATTTATTACATGTCTTGTGAATCATAACATATAATTTATACTCTACATTAAAAAAAATATTGAATTCTGATAACATTACGAGGAAGTGAATTATGTCGAGAATTAGCAAGGAGGTTAAAAAAAATTATAATTAAGCAATCATAAACTCTATTCTTTATTGAGTTTTATTTAGCTATTAGCTAACCAACCATTCATAATTCATTAGTTTAAAAGTTGGCCAACAAAAATACCTATCTTTTCTTGTTCTTTTGTGCTAAAAACTTTGGTATATAAACCCCATTACCATGTTCTTCCTCTTCACTCAAAACCTCACCAACAACAAAAAAATATAATCAATAAATTAAATCCTCTTTTTTCTTTTTTTCTCTTCTAGCTAGCCTCAAGGAAAAATGGCATCCAAAATCAATGTGATGGCTCTAGTTATGGTTCTTGTGGCCTTATTTTTAAATAAGGGTTTAGCTCAATCAAGTTGCATGACTACACTTGTAGGATTATCACCATGTTTGAACTATGTTAGTGGAAATTCATCAACACCATCTTCATCTTGTTGCTCATCACTATCTAGTGTTGTCCAATCCAACCCCCAATGTCTTTGTGTGCTTGTTAATGGTGGTGGCTCTACTCTTGGCATTGCCATTAATCAAACTCTTGCTCTAGGATTACCTAGTGCATGCAACTTACAAACTCCTCCAGTGAGCCGATGCAACAGTAAGATAAAAATATTTATTTTGTTACATCATCATATCATATTTACCTGTTATATATAGCAAGTAATTTAAATTTTTTTCTAACTTCAAAACCCGTATCTTAAAGAGGCTTACCTGTAGATATTATTCTTTGATTGATTTGATAGTGTAAAAAATCACTATTTATATCGACAATGTATAAAATTTAGACTCATATAATTAACTTGTCATATGGTATAATTACTTCCGCTTATTATAGAGAGTTATTTGTTGTTACACTATTAAAAAATTATTATTTTCCCACTGAAATATGTAAGTTACTATTCCAAACCGATAAAAAATAATAGTGTTTTCACGTGGAAAAATCATGAAATTTTTCACTATTTCAGTGGGAAACCGTTTCTCACCGTGTATTTTCCCAGTGAATAAGTTCGGTAGAAAATGAGTGAAAAAATTATGTCTTATAACACAGATTTTCCATTGATTTGCAGTGGAAAAAATCTCTATTTCTAATAGTGTTATCATATTTTAGGTGATTAGACAATGTAAGATTCTTTTATGTGCAAGTCAAACGCGTTATTAAAGAGTGAGTTTAACTTCTAATAGCGTAATAGAATTACATCTTTTACACTATCACACATGAGAATATACCTATAATTGATAACCCTTCATATATAAAGCGAGATTAAAAAATTACCTGATCGAAAAATAATACGATAGCTAACCTGCTACAATATGTTAAAATATATTTATAGGTGCGAATGGACCAACTGCTTCAGCTGCAGTACCAGCAAGTTCTCCTGCAGGTTCAACTACCCCATCCGATTCCTCTAATGAAATCCCAGCAACTCCATCAGGATCAGGTACTTAATAAACTCGTTATTTGTAGTTATCTTTTAATTGATCTGATCATAATATAAAAAAAAAATTATACTGTCAGAGTGTACGTACGTAAATCAAACTTGAATAAATGCAAAATGCTTTAGTTATATTGATGCAGGTTCTAAAACAGTTCCTTCAACACCTGGATCATCAACACCATCTGCAGGAAGCAACTCAAAAATTTCTATCAGTACTTTAGTTGGGTTCCTCCTCCTCTTTGTTGCATCATCATCAGCTTTGACTACTAGGGGATTCTGAGCTTGAGAGAGTTAATTATTTTTATGTCAATTAATGTTGTATTAATAGAACAGTAATTAATTGATTAATTACAGTTGTTATTCTTTTGAGATGATGTAACGAAAGTCCTTGGCCAAATGAGTACTTCGCTAGACAAGAAATTTCATTAATTAATAATTCGCTCGTATTTTAATCATTTGGAATGACTCGATTAATTTAATAAATCATTTAAGATATCCTAATAACTATAGACATATAAAGTATTAAGATTTAAATTCGTAGTTAATAAATTTCATAAAATAAATACAGAATTTAAATAAAAGCTACGAAATTCGTCTAAGACAAAATTTTGTTTTGATTTGAAAATTGACTTTTGCCCCACAAAAAAGGGCGGCCCACAAGTGATTAATGGTTCTCCTATCACCGGCCCAATGCATAGAGAGAGAGTGAATCTACCGACCTATCGAGTTTGAGTAAAGCCGTTGATCAAGCATTAAAAAAGTAGGCAGATTTGCTGCAACTATTTGTGCTGTTTACACTTTTATCCACATTCTTAGAGAGTTTAATTATTAGAAGAATTTTACCGTTATTTGAAAATAATTATAAATAATTGATTGAAATTAGTAACATATAAAATAAGAAAAATAATTTTATATAATAAAGTTAAATATATAATACTAATATAAAAATTATAAATACAATCAATATACTATAATGCCTATTGCGTTAATATAAAATAAGTTGAGATCAACTATATGAATTCCCTATTAAAGATTCTATTCTATTATTAACTGTGCCGATTAGATGACCAACCCACTAAAGCGAACGTTTTAGGCCCAAAATTTTGAGAGCCCCAAATTTTTTTTGTAAGATATTCGATATTTTATTAACTTTTTTGATTAATTTGATCTTGAGACACGTGAGATCCATTAATAAGGAAAAGTATATGATTTTTTTCTTTACGAGATTTGAATCCAAAACCTTCTGTAACAAAAGAAAAACCTTAATTTTTGTCTATAATAAATTTATAGATTAATGTTTCTTTTATAAATATTGAGGAGAAAATTGACTTAAAGCCTCGATTTTATTGAGCTGTCCTGATCATCAATTAATGAATTTTATATTGATTGTCAACTACTCCTTGTATAGTTGTATGCTAAGAAAAGAGAAGCAAAACCAAAACTTAGAAACGTGGAGGCTTATAGAGTGGTGTAATAAAGTCCAATGTGAAAAAGAAAAATTAATAAATTCTTATAACATGGATTCTTTTATAACTAGGCAAAGTTTGGCCACCCACATGCATAACCCCCACCTGTATTTTTCAATTTATTGCACCATCTTCCCCTTTATAAAACACTTGTCCTGTTATTTCCCACCACTGAAATATCAAAAACTCTTAAAATATATCAGCAAACCCAAAAAGTAAGATATCGAGAAAATGAAGAAGATGTTAGCCATTATTATTAGTGCAATTTTTGTGGCTATGGCTATTTTTGCAATACAAGTTAGTGGTCAATCATCGGATAATTGCCAAGAAGTGATTGTTGGATTAGCCCCTTGTTTGCAATATATACAAGGGAATGCTACAACTCCAGCATCAGGATGTTGCACTCAACTAGCCACTATTGTGAAAAATCAGCCACAATGTTTGTGTCAAGTGGTTAATGGTGGTGCTGCCTCTTCTTTAGGTATTAATGTGAATCAGACACAGGCTATGGCTCTTCCTAAAGCTTGTAATGTCCAGACACCCTCTGTTACTCTCTGTAAAGGTAACCTAACTCTTTTCTTTTGATGTGTTTATTTGGTACGACGAAAGTCTTTTTTTTTTTTTCTTTAAAGATGTTTTTTACTAGGATCGATCTCATATTTCGAGTTTTTAACTTGTTTTGACTGTCAATATAAATATTTCAGCTGCTACTCCATCTGGTTCTCCAGGATCTCCTTCAGGTAGGAATACAAATCAGACTTCTTCTTTTAAAAAGAAAAATTGTATTTTTGTGAAAAATCTAATTTTTTAACCTCTTGTTGTTTGTTTTTTTTTTGGGGGGGGCAGGTGGATCTAAGGGTGAACCAAGTGGCAATTCAGGATACACAGTAAAGCTGCCATATACTCTCTTGTTTACCCTTGTAGTTACAGCATCATTTGCCATGGTAAATTAGTATTTACCACCATCTAAGCTCCACCTATTGTTTACAGTGTATTTTGAAGTACTTTTGAGTGTGGAGTTCGGCACAATTTGGTTAAATCTTTTTTTTTTATAATTTTTGTTTACTTTGTTAATTTGTTGTTAACTTTGTAATTCACTAGGCTAAAGTAGAGGAGGCTTTGATGTACTCCTGTTAAATTTTGAGATGTATTAAGTCTTGATCAAGATTTGATTTAATTTCTTGTGGTGTTGGATAACTCTTTCTTTTTTTCTTTCATAGGCCGAGTAGTACCCTACAGCTACTTTTAAGTTAAAAATTTGTAGATCTGATCTAGGACAGGTTCAATGATCAATTCGACTTGTTATTTTTAGTTCGAACTATATATACATATGAAATTTTCTTTAATAAATATAACAAAATTACATTTTTCCTAAAACCTGTTGACTATATATACACATCGAGTTCAATAGTCTAAATTACTTGCAAATATAATGTAGACGAGTTGCTCCCATTTGGATATAGACTTCAAAATTAGAAATTAGAAATTTTAAGTTTTAAAATTTGTAATTTTGGGAATTTAAAGTTGTGCTTGAAGCTTGAACATACATTTTACTTATGAAAAAATTGAAATTTTGTAAGTGAAAACTTGAAAAACTAAGTCTTTCTTAGATTTTCAAAATCTAATCAAACTTCATGGTCAAACAAATATTTGAAAATAAGTTTTCAACGCTAGCTAAAAATCCGAACTAAAAGTATTCTTCTATGGTAAAAAAATGCTCGATCCATGACAAAATCATTTCAGTAATGCGTGATGCATGACAAAATCATTTTGGACTCAAGTCACACTAAGTGCGAAGTAATACTACTATTAGTTTTTTGTAGTCAGCATCCCAGCATGTGTTGTGTGCTGACATCGAGTAAGTGCCTAGTCGACGCGCGATTACAAAATATCATTAGTAAAAGACAGATTGAATACTCTCATGTTGGCCAACTTGAACAGAGTGATTGAAAATATCATGACGAAGGCTTTTTTGGACAAAAATTACAAAGAAGAAATCAGTAGATGCAACGTGCAATTTCTTTAGTCGTCTCAAAATTAATTATAGGTTGCCATTTGCCAAAGTAGAACAGAAGCAGTCTAAATAAGAAAAAAAAAATTGATATCAGAAGAGGCGAGCATAGCAAGGAAAATATTATGTCTCGGCGACGGCATAGACTTCGAAAGGCAAACAACAGAAGCAGAGAAACAGAATTACAGTCTTCATCAAAATGCTACCTTAAGAATAACAAGAAGTTCCCAAGTTCAAGGACAAACGTAAAAGCTCCAAAGCCTAAAACATGACATAACTAGATAATGACTGTAGTACTAGCAGTTTGATCAAAGGACCTACAGACTGCATGTATCCTATAAAGACACTGAAATGAAACATAAAGAGTTGTGCTACCATGGTGAGAGCAAGGAGAACAGCCACTTCAGTGATCTTCTTCAAACAGCTCCAACTAAAAGTGCTAACACACACACAGAAGTAAACAAATATAAGAAAAAATCATAGCACATGCAAGCTAAATACCAAGTTATAGACAGAGAACCAAAACAGATAAAACTCTTACCTTATCAATAGCTAGATGATCAGCAATCTCCATAGAAGATGAAATTTCTTTGAGAAGTAAAAAAACCACTTGACAGGCATAATTGGACTCACAAGAGGAAAGCTAACGGGGAAAATTACCGAAGGCCAAGAAAAGAAAAGGATAAAACTAACTATTAATTCCCCTTCCCAATTTTCATTCCAAAAAATACAGAAAATTGGTCGAACGGAAAACAACTTCAAGAGGAAGAAGTAGGAGTTAGATCCTATTCAAAGTTAAGAAGAAAAAAAATGACAAGAATACAGACAAAGGTATCATGACCAGCCAATTCAGGCATTCAAGGAATAGCAAGGACTCAGATATACTAAATATCCTATCTAGTCGTGAATTTGAATCTGCGAAGAGATAGAGAAGGTCAGGATGCAAGATTGGATGAAAAGGCTAAGAGTTTGGCAACTGAATGAAACAGAAGACTAAAGGAAAGCCAACTAATCTGGTAGGGACTAAGATATATACTCTGACAAATCTAAAGGAAAGTGAAGAGGCAATAAGAATGAACAATCCTACGACAACTAGAAACAAGAATGAGAATTGATGGTTATAATGAATTGATCTCCAGAGCATTAAAGATAGTTGAGCAACAAGTTCTGCAACCTCTACAAAGAACTCCAATTATCTATCAATTACTGCAATAAGACCATCACACTCAACACCCAGCTTCTTCTTCCACTGATCTATGCACAAGCAAACACATACTCCATTTGTTGAACCCATCATAATCTAACCACATCTGGACATAAATGCATGAACTTTGAATGTACCCGGAGACAGTTGACCAACCAGCCCTTGCCCATATAGAACTTCCCTTTAAACAACCACTCTTGACAGGTGTTGAAGCTTCACTAGTGAACTAAAGCTACTCTCCACAACAACAAACACTAAGCAAAACAGTAATTTTCGCACTAAAAACTGTTTTATTCACCATATGCACTATCTACTATTACCCAACACAAAAACTACATAATCCCTAATTAACTGCTATTCAGCACTCCTACCACACATTCATCCATCTGTGATTTCAAGGTTGAGCATGCGACAAAGAGTCTGTGTCGCAGAGTCAGTACTGTCAAATACAATTCCTGGAGAAGGGTTGCGCTCCCTGGTTGGGGATACTGGTGCAGACTTGGCGATGGGAGGCAAATCAATATTAGATGCTGAAGCAAGCATTTCAAAAGATGCAGTCCTTTTTGGTATGACAGAAAAATTGGGCATCGGCAAAGAACTAGGGTGGGGAGAATTTGAATAAGCTGGCCCTGCCCATAGTTCAAAATTTGGAAACTCATCATTCAAGGAATCCTCAATCCTAGAACCAACATCCACTTTGAGGTCAGATGGTATTGCAATAGTGCAGCTTCTGGTTGGTTTTCTTGATTTCTTTGGATCTTCAGAGTGAGACTTAACAATATTAACAGGCAGTGATGTTAAAGGTGATCGGGTTTTGGGAGACAAGGAACTCGAGAAGGCCCGTTTGATGAAAGTTTTCCTGCAAGGCTTAGATAGGGTTTGAAATGAACCTGCTCCGAAGTCAGAAGCCCGACAATTTACCTCCCTAAACCCACCAGAAGGATGTGAACCAAATCGAGCAGGGTCATGTGCCCTGCTTCTCCCATAGTACTGATTCTGATGCTGAGCAACAATGATCATTTCCAATTGAGCTAATAACCAATTCAATCAAACTCCACTGTAACTCACTATCTTATCGACAAGAAAAAATAGTGGTCAAAGATTCATACTGGGATTTTGAAATGCTGTAAAATGACTCTGAATCCTATATAGTTTTCTCAACCACCAGATTATGAGCACATCAAACTCACCATCACTGAATCTTTATACAATTGTATGTAGATTTATCCACAATCACCAGTTCACCCTTCAGTTACTTCAGATCTACAATCCAATAACAAAGAAGAAGCAAACAGATCAAATAGAAAAAGATGTCAGACAAATTTCATGATATTTAAAACAAATCAGTAACTCAAAATCGAAACAACCAGAACAAAGAATGCAAAAACCTATAGCATCATATAACACGACAACTACATCTCAATTTCAGCACTATATTCGTTCCGCTTTAGATGTAAATCAACTTCATTCCAATACAAAAACCTAAAAATTGTACTAACTTGATATAAATCAAAGTTCTAAATTTCATTTTCCAGCAAAATTTCGAAAAATTACCTGATGTCAGAAAGTATATAGTGAAGCAGAGTGTCTTGGAGCGTGACTTATGGTGAGATTTTTCTTCCTAACCTAACCAATCTTGTTTTCGTATATTGAATATGAACAGTAAACACCACTTATATTTTGTATTCAAATTTAGTTTTGAGGTCCAGCGCCGTGACGGTACAACTAGCCCTCCGGTTTTGAGGTCTAATTACGAAAATGACCCTATCCCGTTTGAGCCGTCAAACCGGACTTAACCCTTAGGGCTAGTCCAACCCAGCCCGTTATTAGGATAGGGTTGGGTTAAGATTTTTTAAACTCATTTAAACTGAGGCTTATAAGCCTAACTCAAGACAGTCCGTTGGTCTTTGACGCTTGGCCGAGGCTGGGTCGAGGCCATCCCATTGGCCAAAAGACTATTTAATTTAAATTAAAGTTTAAAAGAATATTATGAAAAAAAAAGTAAAAACTAAGAATATTGATTACCAAATAAGTCTTAAACATCATGCAATACTTTACTCATTTAGCGTTAAATTTCTAATATTAAAATTTCTTCTCACCAAATATAAAAATTGCATCAATCATGAAAATATTTAAACACTTGTTGCAACTCAAAATCGGTTGCACGACTTTACCCGAATTCAAAATGGTAATGTTTTAAAGTGAATTTAAAAATTATTAATTTTGATATATAGTTATTTGATAATGTTTAACTAACTAAATTTACATATGAATGTAGACGAAAATGAAGATGTTAATTAAGATGGTTTATCAGCGGATTCAAATATACTTGATGATGTGTGGGTGTGGAATATAAGTTGTCATAGAATTATGTAACTTTCATATAATCATATGTTAGCAAATTGTCATACCTATAAGTTAAAATGTATATCGAAAAGAATTTTCTTATAAAAAAAAGGATCGAAAAAAAACGAAGGGCTAGCCCGTCCCAGCCCGCGGCCCTTTTAGCGTTGGGTTGAACTGACCATTTTAAGGCCTTTTAAAATGAAGGGACGGCCCATCCATGCCCATCAAATTTCTTGGTCCGCAAGGCTTGGGCTGGGCTGACCCATTTTGACAGCTCTAACGTTCATGCAGCTATAAAAACAATATGGGTTCATTTTTTTATAAAATCAAACTCAAAATACCCGAAACAAAAATCAATATGACTTTGATTTTTTTTAAAATCAAACTCGAAATAATAAAATAAAAATAAATAATATCAAATAATACACCTGAAATATTACTATCACCATTTAATCTTAATTCATTTACTATTATTAAAAGCACGAAAGTCCTTTAAAATGTTGGTTGGATTTTTCGTGCATCACTAAAAAAAACTCTATAATAAATAAAATTATCATTTACTATTTTTCTCAATTAATTATTATCCTAATATTTAGAACTTTTAAATTAATTGGAGTTATAGTTATAAGATATTAAGTCTTTAAAATTAATTAAAATTTTGTTTCTTAAATCTTTCCTTATTTCAACTATATTGGAAGTTATAACATTTAACACTTTAAAATTAATTATAATTTTATTAACTTATAGCAATCCTTTCTTTATTAAACTAACTAATTTACCATCATATTTTTTTCTACTCACGAAACAAAAAAATAAATTAAAGTGTATAACTTCATTTCGCATCAATACGTTGAACAAGGTATTGAGCGAATTATGAGAATTCTCGAGGCATTATGAGTTCAGAAATACATGTGATAGTTTAAAGATTTACCAAGTTATATGCACTGAAGGTACTATAAGTGGGTTTAACATTGTGATAATAGGTTGGTTATTACTCCTTCGATCTTGATCTATATACTATTAACTTATCTATATATACTATATTAAAAGCGGAAAGATCTTTAAAAATATTAATTATATATTTTGTCCTTGGTTAAAAAAATTTTTAATAGACAAAATTAGCATTTATTATTTTCTCAAATTTTTATTTAATTGTCATTGTAATATTTCAAGTATCTACACCGGCTGACACACACTTTCAAGATAATTATCAATAGAGATAACAAATTGTTTTTATCATGATAAAACACTAAAAACAACAAAAGAAAATATAAACTAACAATATCTTTTAAAGAACTGTCACGTGAGATATCACTAACAATAACATAATCGAGATACAATACTTTAACATAATTGAGATAACAATATTTATTTACATCTTTGAAAAGCGTGAAGATCTTTAAAAATGTTGATCGAACATTTTGACTTTCATTAAAAGACTCTACAATAAATAAAATTGTCATTTACTATTTTTCTTAAATAATATAGATACATAGTCATAATGTAAACATTTGTGCCAAAACAACAGGATTTTTGGTCAGCAGTGTCATATTTACAAAGAGAAATAAAGAAAAAAACTGTGGCGATTGGAACTCACAACCTCAGCTAATAATTTTGAAACACCTAACCAATTGAGTTACATTGTCATATATGTCTAGAATGTCACTTTGTACAATATATTTTCTATATTTATTTTTTTCTTTTAATTATATATACATATTTAGTAAAAAAATTCGACGAATCAGTGTCACATGACACCTCTCGGGCCTTGCTAAATCCGCCCCCGACAATGCGTCTTCGTATTATTAATATTTATATTAAATGTTAAACTATTAATAGTGTAGCAATACGAGTTTTGTAATAATTAACATGAAATATACATCTGCACGCATTTGAGTGTTCATGTAAAGGCGGACTATTTTTTCTTATCTTTCAGTCAAATATTATTTCAAAAACGTTTTTACTCATTGAAACAAGTATTGGAGCAAATTAAAGAAAGAACTACTAGATTTGAATAAACTTTTAAATATAACCATTTCTCAAGTTGAAATTTATAATTTTCTTTCTAAATTCTTATATTATTATACAAATATATTTTTTAAATATTATTTATATTATGTTTTAAAATTTATTTTTATTAAAATCAGGATATGCGCAGAACACTTAGGGATCGTTTGGTACGAAGATAAGTAATTCAGTGACTAGTAATACATGGATTAGTAATGCAGGGATTGCTAATACAAGGATTGTAATGTTGAGATTATTTTTTATCAAGTATGTGATTAATTGTGTTAAAAACTAGATATACCATGTATTGTGTTTGACTTAAAACTAAATAATTTTTTTTTTACCATTATATCCTTATATTTTTATATAAAGAAATTTAGAAAAAGGAATTGAGGGACAGTCTAGTCATTTAGGGATCTTATCCTTGTATTGTTAATACAAGGATCAATAATTCTCTTATTTTTTTTGGTATAAAATAATACACCATGTGGTGTATATGTCACACCCCACCTTGAAGGGTATGACGGGCACCTGGTGCCTGCTAGACTTTGGACTGCTAGATGGTCCAGCCTAAGCACGTCTGGTGCTTTTGGCTGGCCCTGGCTCTATCCCAAGAAACCAACCGGCTATATAACGGCTGTAAACACAGCCTCCGGCCAACTGGCCGATAGCCACCTGTACCTGTATTAACAGCTAACCAGAACATATTCAATGTAGGGAAGCCTATGCGGGCCGACAAGGCCACCATGCTGTCTAGTTATCTGTAATTCAACAATGAAGTGTTGGAAAGCTACGTGACCGGCAAGGTCACCACTACTGTCAAGCTATGGCCCCACACGGCCAGCATAAAAGAAATAAGTACTAACAGCTATACAACTGCACGGCCTCACACGACCGGCTCAACTGACCACAGGGAAAATATATACAGACTGCAAGCCTCTAGGAATAACAATAGAAATGATCGGGACAGCGCCCCGACCTACCCGTATTGTACAACAAAAGAAAACGAAATACACCTCTGGGATTCAGTCTCCGGATGACAGGAGCTGAATACTCGATCGCTGACAGGAATCACGAGGGATCGCCGCCTCGTCTATGAGTACCTGCAGGCAAGTAATGCAGCGCCCCACCAGGCGCAAGTACCGCTGGTACTGAGTATGTAAAGCAATAACTGAAAGAAATATCTGAAAACAACAATACAACTGATGAAACTGGAATAGGAACAAGAAGATTAACTGTCTGATAATATAAAACTATGTCTGCTCTTAACTATACTGGAAGGAGTAAGAGTCATACCTGGAGATGTATCGTTCTACTGTCGATCTACTCGTATCTAATGTAACATGGCATAACACAATATAACATAACATAGCATACACAAACCTTACCCGGCCCCCATAAGCCGGGAGGTACAACCAGCATGCAATCTATACCCCTACCCCGGTCATCCCATCTCCTATAATAACTATAAGCATCCTATCGGTTCCCTGGGTATGCACTTGGGCTCGCTGAGCCCCTGACTATAACTGTACCTGAGTCCGGGGGACTCCTGAATCAACACCCGGGCGTATCCGCTCGACAGGGGTGTGTAAGGGCCGACCAAGGCACAATATGGGGAAAACTGGCATCCCATCTTCGTCCCCTGTGGGACGGCATGCCACTCCGTAGAGCGACGTATCCTCGTCCTCTGACGGACGAGTCGATGCGGCTATTAACCCTGGGGCGGTCATGGATGCTAGGTAATCCAACCCCAAAACAATACAAAGGTCTCAACTAGTAATACTATCTGCATATCCCACATATTGAAGCTAATGGTAGTAAAGTATCTGTACATACTGTATGCTGAACTAGTGACAATATTATGTACGTACTTAATACATGCTGAGACTGATAATAATATATATGTATAAATATAATCTTCTGCCATACTGTACTGAGTCTAATGTTAAACCAGATATAGTCTTTCTGCTGGAAACCATGCTGTATACTGAGTTTCTGTAGTAACATGATTTACTATTTCTAGCATGCTTTCTAAACTTCATTTTAGCCTATCATTCTACTTCTGAGATGCCTTACAGATATTACATTGTTTTATTGGGTCTCAACTGAATACGATAACATCCTAACATTCTATACTACATCACATACTGAGCATGCTGTGTAGTTCCTAACACTTGTATTAGAATATATATCGTGCTAGCAAGTTTCGTGCTAATTATAACCTGATGCTTCTAGTATCGTACCAACATTCGTAATAAACATAATACATGACTTCTGAACATTCTACTGGCCTTTAAATTACTTTACTATACCGAGATTACTAACTTGCCGAGGAAACTAGCTTTACATACCTTCGCTTCTGATTTCCCGACTAACTGACGTAACTTAGTCAGTATTTCAGCTATTCCTCCCAACTGCATTCATATATACATCAATCAGTACTAAATACAACTTTATTCTGAAGAACGATATCACTTTCGATATAATTATAGCCTAAACTTAGGCCTATCGAAAGACGATCAAAAACTCGCTATTTTTCAGAAGTCCAAAAGGGAGAAATATTCACTTCACTGCTAGAAACACATAGACACTAGTTTGGAGCAATTCCACTTATCTTAGTCCGATAGCTCGACGATTCGTCGGCCGTATTTCACGAAACTAAATCCGTAGGAATGCTCTCTGCTGCTAAATACTTCGGTATCTGAGGTTAATTTGAGTTTGGACAACGCTTGGCAGCGTAATCGGACGAAATTATATTATCTTCTTCGTTGCTTTCTCTCCTCTGGTTATTCCTCTCTGATTTCTGGAAATTTTTATAAGGTTAAATGAATAAAAACCGAAGTGGGGCTTTATATACTTGGGCCTGGACAAGGCCAACTTGTCACGGAGCCAACGCGGAGGCTCCGCCTCCATGACACGTTGCCATCGCGGAGGGGCTCTGCCTCGGCTCCTTCCGCGATGGTTCGACAGGTTATCCGTCCGATCCTTTCCTGGGCCTTTCTCTAGCACGTATGGCTTTCAAATATGCCTTACCACCGTGCGAATAGGCCACCTAGGTGTCGGAAATCTTACGGGGTATAACAGTATAAGTAGTCCATATACTAGATGTGATTAAATTGAATTGCATAATTAAATAATATATTAACTTGGACTAAATTTTAATTTAAAGACTATTGTAATTAGTACGGCTTACCAAACGAGTCCTTGAGTTAAGACTATTACACTTAAATATTACTATCACCATTTAATTTTAAGACTATTACACTTAAATATTACTATCACCATTTAATTTTTTTTTAAAATAAAAATAAATGACACAAACTAATACACCCAAATATTACAACTGTACTATGTTCAATATTTTTTCTGCGTTGACGTCAATTTCTAGGCTTTGGACCAATCACGTTGCATTATTTTCAAAACTATCCCACACACAATTAAAAGAAAAAAAAAACTATTTTTACATCTACATGACCCTTCTTCCCCATTGAGCGATCGTTCGATCACTGAAATCTTTACCATTTCTGATCTATAAACCCAGCCCCCTCCGATCCTCTCTCTCTCGCTTGTCGCAAGCCATCTCCTTCCTTAGATCTTCAGGTTCAACACCAATTCTGATCTATGTTTATGTGAATGCATTCAATTTTCGAACTTGGTAGATTTCAGACTTAGAATTTCTTTTATGGATCTAATTGTTTTTAATCGAATTGGGTTTTCTGGTACAGATCGAAATCGGCGAGCGTGAAGCGTTGCTTTTACAAAAAGCAAGATTTTTAGGTCTATTTAAAATAAAAAATTGCAATAGACTCACGCATCTTCTTCGGTTCTTCCTGCTGCTACTCTCGTTGTACAATTCTAGGGTTTCAAGGTAAGTTCTTCTCTTAGAGTTTCTCTTCTCCTCTTTTTTCAATTGTTTCCCTTTGTTTTCTATTCGTCTCCTCCTTTTTTTCCTATTTTTTTTTTCTTCTCTTCTCATCTGTTAGTTTACTGAAGCTCTTCTTTTTTTTTTGTTAGTTTTTTCTAGCTTTCCCTATTTGCGCTTACAAATATTCAGTTTTTTTTTTGTTTATAATTGTAATGAAAATCTGTAGCTTTTTTATTCTAGTTCTAGTATCTGTTACTTTTTAGTTTAAGAATTGAAAGATTTGCTTAATATGTCATTTTTATTGAGTTCTTGGTTATTTGTCTATTCAATTTAATATTTTTTTGTATTAAATTCTGCTTTAGTTGAAAGAAGTGTGCACTTCGCTTCACGCTGAGTTGCTTCAGTGAAGCGAGCCCTTGTTCCTTTTTTCACTTTTTGCTTTCCAAAACACGGGTACTGTAGGCAGACCTTACCTCTACCTCTCCCACCTTGGGAGGTAGAGAGGCTGGCTCAGGGGAAAAGTAGATGGAAAAAGAAATAAGTGAAAAAATCATGACAACAGAGTTACCCATAGAGAATAAAATGTTACTTGCTTTCTGGAGGATTTGAGGCTCTCCTAAGAGTTAAGCCATCGACAAATTTATTAAGGAAATAAGATTCACTGTTTCTATAAGTTAGAGCACATTGTTTCTGTTTTTACGATGAAATTTTCCTCCTCTGTAAGGAATTGCTCATCAATTTCAGACTGCAATTGCTTTCAGTTTATTCAAGAGAGTTGGATGTTAGGCTTGCTTCTTCTAGATGTGTCTGACTATTATGAAATGATATTTTTTAGTATGAGCTGATATGGGTCACTATACTTACTCAGCTCATATTAAAGAATCTCATATCATGACAGTCAATCATTTTGCCAACACTAGGTTCAGATGACCATTCAAGGTCTCTATGTCACTTCTTTTCTAATTAGATTAAAATTCTATTTAAAACAAAAGTTTGAAGGTGAAAATGATTATCACTTTTTTTTATGTAATCTCAATGAGGCAACTTTAGATCTGGGAAAGAATTTTTTCTTGGTCCATAAACAATAACAACAACATATTTAATGTAATCCCACACGTGGTTGGATCTGGGAGGGTGATGCGTACGCAGATCTTAGCCCTACCTTAAGAAGGTAGAGATTTTCTGAAAGACCCTCAACTAAAATAAAGTAATTTAAATCAAATAATGATAATCATGAAGAACAGAACAATAACATAACAAATAATACGATAACTGAAGCAAAAGAAAATAACATATAATAACAGAAATGTAAGAATAAGATAACAGAAGAGTGTTAATAAAGCAAATGAGACAACATGTAATAACAAAAAAACGGAGAATAAGATAACATGTGAGTAATAATTGTACTGATATGGGAAACTAGACAGTGCTCAACTACTATTGACCTTCTACCCTAATCCTCAACCTTCATTTCATTTCCTCCTATAAAGGATCATGTCCTCGATAAGCTGAAGGTGTGCCATGTCTTGTGTAGTCACTCTTCCCTAATATTTCTTCAGCTTACCTCTTCCTCTTCTCATCCCACTATAATCTCACCATAGGTAACCTCTCACTCTTCTTTATTGGGGAATCTATGCATCTCGTCTTCACATGCTCGAACCATTTGAATCTCACTTCCCTTATCTTGTTCACCACGGAGGTCACTCCCAATTCATCTCAGATGTCTTCGGTCCTTATCATACCCCTCCTAGTATACCCACACATACATCTCAACATCCTTATTTAAACTTTATTTTCTGGCACTTGTGAGTTCTTGACCATCACACATCGCCCCATACAAGAGGGCTGGTCTAACAACCACTCTTAAAAACTTCCCTTTAACCCTTAGTAACACATTCTTATCACTCAAGATACCAGATGCAAGCCTCCATTCATCTACTCCGCTCCAATACGATGTGTAGCATTTATCGTCAATCCCCCATTTCCTTAGATTGTTGACCTAAGATACATGTAATTTCCTCCCTTTGGGATGACTTATGCATCAATCCCCGCTTCAATATCTTCCTCGTGATAGCATCACTTAACTTGCACTCTTAGTATTTTGTCTTAGTCCTGCTCAAATCTGAATCCTTTAGACTCTAGAGCTTGTCTTCAAACCTCCTGTTTATGTTCTGTTTTCCTATTCGTCTTTTCAGTTAATAATTATGAAGGAACTGAAAGAGAAAAAAGAAAGTCATACAATTTGACTCGTTTGTTAATAACATAACTCTTTTTTGGAGGAATAATAGTCTTATACCATTTCAGTGGAAAAAATGCACGATTATAGAGATGATTGAAGTTTTTCTATTTGGAAACGTGTTAGGTCTAATTCCTATTATTTTGGCTTGATTATTGGTAATTACATATTTACAATATAGGCATGGTGATCAGCTCTACCTTTAATTAGTTAACAATAACATCTTTTTATGATGGACCTCTTCCTTTCTTTAATTTCACATGCACATGAGGTCAAATATCGATTATTGTGAAAATTACAGTATGAATCTATTTTAGTCTAATTAAATATAGAAAGAAAAAAATCAAGTTCTGTTGGATTTGAACCTAAGACATTGGGTTTTGGAGACCCGCGTTCTACTGAACCGAACTAAGAGCTCTATCTTATCAGAATAGATAAGACTGTATTCAAAAGGAATCTTTATATTTAATTATCTACCCATTCTATTGTCTTAAATTTTTCGCTCTTTTTCAAGTTGAGTCTCTTTATTTGTTCTTTTCTGCCTCAACTTTTAAGATTTGATCCCTTCTCTTGGAGGCAATTAGTTTTCTTCTTTTTGTGTGATTTTCTATCTATCTATTATGATGTGAGCTTCTGCAACGCCCAAGCACAACAAAGTATGTCCCCTAACTCTTCCTTAAAATGACATCCGATGCTAGTTTGGGTTCTTCTTCTCTCAATGGCCTAAGCCCTAAACCCTAAAGAGGGTATTATTTTGATGCATATCATCCCTATTTAGCTACTTTGCATTTTTTTGTGTTTTAGCTCTTTGTACATCCTGAATAAGAAACTGAAAAGGCTGAATTAATTCTCAAATTATCCTCACTGTTTAATCAATCTCGTTGGTATCCTGTAGTTGGGACTCATCTATATCGCCACAGAAATTCTGCTCTTGCCAAAGAGACCAGTTTTCTCCTATGTTGCTCCGATTCGGATGCGGGTGTCTGACATGGGTGTGGATCCAAAGGTCGGATCCTTCATGATCTAATTTTTAAGATCCGGAAATATGAATCTAAGTACAAATACGTGTGCAAGGATTCGGCAAAAAATAAATTAAAAAAATTAAAAATATAGCTATCAAAATATGCAATAATTATGAGGCAAAAGATATACTTAAAATTTAAAAATATAGCTATAAAAATATGCCTTCAAAGCACATATTTGATTATCACCATGCAATTAAAGACTTGTCTTTGCTATCTCTTTCCAATTCTTCCTCTCTTTTGAAACTCAGGTCTAGAAGGGAAGTCATTGATTGGCTTAATTCCATCGTTCCTGGTACCTCTTCTTCTTTTTCTTATTTTTTTCTATTCTCCTTTTTTCTTCTTTTTTTCATCTTCCTGTTACCTCCTTCCTTTACAATTTTCTTCAAAACTATTTTTAAGTTCATTCATCTGGATTCAGATCTGTGTTATTGCCATTTATTGGAAGGTTTGTGGAGTCTTAGGTTTCAAAGCAAATTTCTTGAAGTGTGATGGGGGTAATTGGGAATCCGAACGAGATTTCGGAGTTCCAGATTCAGCAATTAAAGTTCCCCCTTAATAATGTTTCTCCTCATTTTATACACTCTAATTTAGTATATGTAATGTTTATCTTCATTTTTTCAAAATAAATAAATATATATTTATCCTTATATTTCAGAAATATATTTTATAAACTTAATGTTTATATTTATTTGTCTTCTGCTTCTTTTGTTCTTGTTGTCTCTGTGCCTTCTTCTCTCTTTCCTTCTTTGAATTTCTTCCCCAACAAACTTTTTCAGTTCGCTGTTTTTGTATGTAAAACAAAACATCATGACCTATTTGAGCCTTCACCAATAAGCGTAAGTCTAGTAGTCCACCTCCCATTCTCAGGTCTGCTCCTAAAAAAACCTTGGAGATTTCAGAAACTTGCAACATGAACAAGAAGATTAACCAAGCCTAAAAGCTTCAAAGGAGACAAAAGGACTAGTATAAATTACTACATAGCAGCGGAATTGAAGGTATTCTGTTTCCATCTTTTCAAATCTTTACTTTGAGAAATCAAAATTTTAATTTTTCCCCAAATTGTTGTTCGACACACCCGATCTCATTTGGCCGGATCCGACACAGATCCCACACCCTTACCCATGTCAGTGTTGGGTCGACACGGGTGTGGCACCCAAACTGCCGAGTCCGAGCAACTTAGGTTTTCTGTATGTGAATTTAGCCCCCCTCTCTTAAATCTTTTAGTTTATCTCTGGAGGAACCGTGTACGCCCCATATTCTTTGCTTCCAGATCTAGGAGTTCTCCGCCTTCATCTTCTTCTCTGTTACATCTATCAGCTCTATTTTTGTTTCTTGAGATGTTTGAGTTCTCTTAGCTAATTTCTGTTGTTTTGGAGCTGGTGATGTTTTATCTTGACCGGCTTTGGGATTGGACCTTTCCCTGATGCTATTTCTAGGTGTCGGTATGTTATTGTCCGTCTTCCAGCTTCTTTGGGTTGCATGTGCTGAAATGAAGGTGGAAAGGAGGGGGAGGGGAATCAGTATCTGATGTTATTTTTGATTGTTGAATCTGCATCTGATATTCTGCATGATTATTTTTCTTTTGTGGTTGATATTATGGACTTGTTTCATTTAAATCAATATGGCTTAAAGACAGTTTTTTTAGTGGCTTGCTGAATGTTTGATATCGTGAAGATTGCTGATCTGATGTTTTTTCTACTAATTTTATTTATTTATTGAACTTTTTTTCTGGTATCTCTTCTAGAGTTTTGGGAAATTCAGAAATAATCAATGGCAGCTCCAGGGGGACCTAGACCAAGGAATGCGCCACCACCCTATTATAACCCTAATGCACTTGCTGATGGTATGCAAAATCTACAAGTCAATAGGCCCAATCAGCCACCTAGTGCTCCTAGGCCTAATACTCCATTTGGGCAGCAGCCACCTTTTGCTGGTGGACCACCTGTTAGTCGTCCAGGACCTCCACCACCTGGTGTGTTCCCGAGAGGTCCTGCACCTCCTAGTGGTCCTCCACACACTGGATTGCCTCCTCCTGTGGCTCAGTCCGTTCCTCCCTTTGCATCTCGACCACCTCCTGCTGGTGTAATGCCTCCGATGGGTGGTGCAGCCCCGCCACCTGGGTCTTTTCCTTCTGCTTTGGGTCCTCGTCCAGGGCCTCCGGGTCCTTTTTCTTCTTCTCCGTTGACAACAGGTCCTGCTGTGCCGCCACCATCAAGCATTTCTAGCTCAGTTAGTAATGGGCCACCAGCAGGTGGGTCGGGAATGATGCAGGGAGGAGCACGTTTTCCTCCTCCAAGCAATACAATGAGACCACCATTTGGTGCTCCTCCACCAGCTATGGTATCACCTGGCGGTTCTTCTCAGCCTTCAGGCATGCGCTCACCCTTTGGAAGTTCATCATCTATCAGCACAACACCAGTTACAGCACAACCACCACCACCATTTTCAGGGTCATTTCAGAATGTGCCACCTCCTTCAGGTTCCTCCCCATTTGCAGCACCTGGTCAAGCCATGCCTCCACCCATGGGTGCTCCTTATGGAACACAGTCGTGGCAACTGCCACCCCATCAGGTGATCCTTATATGCCTATCTTACTGTACTTGTTTTGGAAGGTGAAATCTATGTATATTCCCAAATTTTTTTTAATACTCATGTGCATACGCTATTGAAGGGAAAAAAACAATAGAGTTTGCTTTAGGTCCCTGGTGTTAAGAATTTTCACTAAACTCATTAGTTAAGTATAATTTATTTTGTGTAATCTTTGAAGCTGAGATATATATTTAGTTCTTGCCTGTGATAGACTACAAAAGAACATAGGATATATATCTTTTGATTTGCACCAACATCTTTTGGATCAACAAGCCACAGAAGATGTGTTTTTAGTCAAATTCTCTGTGTTTACTTATTATTTTTAATAACCATCAAGAAATGTTGGCCTTTTGGGTTCTGGCATTAAGGAATTAAAAGTGTTCAAGGGACCTAGTGTTGAAGAGATGCTTCATGACTTTAGGATAGAAAGAATGAATAATATTCATAAACCGGTTACTGTTTGTTGCTGTTGATGAGTAACTTGAGAATGATATCAGTATCATTTATTTACTTTATCTAAAATTTTCAAACTATAAATAGAGAAATCCTTTTATAAGTTTGTTACAAAATATATCTCAAGTGTATAAGTACTTGTAAAAGAAAAATCTTAAGTATATAAGTTTCCTTAAGCAAGAAAAATTTAAACATTATCGATGTATAGTACACCACCTTTGCAGTTTGGGTGGACCATCTGAAAAGGGTAACTCTCTTTCACAATCGAGGCTATAACAACCTACCTATCCCTTCTTAATCAGAAGAGGTATAATCATCTTACATAAAATTTATATTTAATTCAAAAAGACCCTTAAAGTACATGGCACATTCCAGTGTAGTGTTTTGTTTTCTATTGAAATCCTTTAATTATGTGGATCACATGACGGATCATGTAGGTTGGTTTCGGTATGCTTTTACTGTAGTTCCACTTTCATGTAGGTGCATATTCTGAAATTACTCATTGACAGGGTGCTCCACCTTCTGCTATTCCTGGTTCGATGCAACCACCAAGTATGTATGGAATGGCGCCTCCTCTTTCAAATCAGGCAGTGGCTTCAATAAGTCCTTCTATTGGCCATACCAGCCCATCAAAAGTTGATCCCAATCAAATCCCGCGCCCTATTCCAAATGCTTCTGTAGTTCTGCATGAAACCCGACAAGGAAACCAAGCCAATCCCCCTCCGGTAAATTATCATTTCATTTAGTAATGTTTGGCTCTAATGCCTTGATTGGTTGTATTGGACTGTTGCATATGCAGCTGAATTATCTTCTCTTCAAATGGTTATGCTTGTCTCCTAAAGGTTCATATTGATCTAACTTTTTTCTTTTTACTGTTTTTTTCCTGATTTCCCTTTTTGCCCACTTGAAGCCTGCCACAAGTGACTATATTGTTAGGGACACTGGAAATTGCAGCCCACGGTACATGAGGTGTACTATTAATCAGGTATGGAACTTCTTTGCATTGTTTTGTCTCTGTGTTATTCTTCCCTCTATGGTTTCTGCATTATACTCTTTCATCTTTCTATGGAGTGAGAAGCTTATTAACCATACATATTTTTATTAAAGCACTAGTTGTAGATGATTGGGTCCTTGTTGTTTGTGTAACAGATACCATGCACTGTGGACCTTTTGACAACCTCGGCAATGCAATTGGCTTTATTGGTCCAGCCCTTGGCTCTTCCTCATCCATCTGAAGAGCCCCTCCAGGTAATGCATTTTTAGCCATCTATGTGTTCTAATTTTGATATACCCTTATGTTTCATTATATGTGAACCTATCTGTCTGGGAGCGAAGTTTAAGCGGAGGAAAAAAGACTTTCAAAACTTGTGGTCTTAAACCTGTCATGACTTTTATGTGGCTATAAAACCATGTCATTAAGGGTAAAATGAAAAGTTAAGTGAAATTGTTTCTAAATGTAGGCTAACATCATTCTTTTTCGAACAGACTAAAAATGAAAGAGTAAAATCTTTGACTGAACAGACAAAGTAAGAGTTTTTGGGGTAAAATAATGGTTACCTTGATGAAGGACGATATAAGGTATATTTTTATCCAAAGAGCACGAGGTAATAGCAATTTGGAAGGAAAGAAACAACAAGAATTTTTTCTAGAAGGAATAAAACAAACTACCGGACTTTTTGAGAACAAAAAAGATTCTATACGTAAAACTCAATCACAGATTTTGAGCCAAAAGTACTGGGTTCTGCCAAACCCGTAGCTTTAAGGTGCTCCACCTTGCTTCCATGTCTCCATCTTTTCTCAACTCTTTCAACCTTTGCATCTTCACACATATAGTAGGTCCAAGAAATTCGATGGCACCCTAGCTAGTATTGGCACATAGCCGCTAACTCATGAATTTTATGTACCTGTCCAGCTGGATTATTGTGGATTTCCTATTCTGTTTTTTTTTTTTTTGAAAAGGTAAGATTGATTTATATTAAAAGAACAGTCAGCCTAGCGCTGAACAGGTGCAGACTGCTAAGGCAGTACACAGGCTCGGTTTCCCTCAGTACAAAAGCAATATTTTGGACTTCCAAATTTTGACCCACAACTAGGATGTAGCCTCAAATCAAACCAAAAGCAGAGCTGTCTCATCTGTGATTAACAGAAAATCAAGCTATCATGTGCAGACTAGGGATATTTGTAGTGTCAAGATTTTCATAAGTGATCATTACGATTAATTATGTTTGTTGAGATTTTGTTGAAGTATTACTGGCGTGATTTGTGCTAAGATGTACAATTGACTGTAGTGACCCTTGGAGGACAGGGGAGTGTGCTTTTTCTTTTTCTTATTGGTGGCTAAAAGGAACAATCGTGATCCTTAGAGTGGAAATCATTTCAACTAATCATCACGGATCCTATGTTTATGCTGGTTATATATATGTCGTCACCTCTACTTCATATTCTTAGCACGTAGGAGCACTTCAATAATGTAAATTGGTTTATGTGGCTTACTTGAAGAAATGAGTTAATTTGGTAGTTAATTTACTTTCGTGTTGCTTTCCTAGATAGGTGGTTGATTTTGGGGAAAGTGGTCCTGTTCGGTGCTCCCGTTGCAAAGGCTATATAAATCCTTTCGTGAAGTTCATTGATCAGGGAAGACGTTTCATCTGTAACCTGTGTGGTAAGAATGAAATTCATTTATTTCAACTGAAGTTATGTGATATTTGGAGTCTAGAGCATTGCTCTAGATATTATTTAGAGACTCAAGATTGAAATGCAACACAGCATGGACGTGATGTTTTTGCGAAAAACTACAGGATACGAAACAGAAGTATCAAATTCACATCGTTATTGATATTTTTCTGCTCTAACTAGTCTAACAAAAAATGCAAGCATATTCTCAGATGTCTAATATACATTCTTATTGGTCACTGAGAACATGAGATCCGGCTTACTTTTACACCTTCCATTTCATAAGACTTGTCAAAAAAAAAAAACACCTTCCATTTCATAGGAAGCAAAGAAGAAAATTATCTTTGAACACAGTCCTTTCTGGACCCAGTTCAGATATTAGTGTTATTTGGAGGTGATATTTGTAGGTATCAATATGATCCTTATAGGTTGACATGTAAGTCTATAAATGAAGCCGGCCTGAGAGCTACTTCATATAATGCTATGAAGTGGAACAATAAAATGAAAGAATCACCGACTCTCTATTTCTGTCTCATATTTTGGGGATAGTTCACTTAACCTCTGTTAAATAGTTGAGGTGTACACAAGCCAGCTTCGGCATTACCCATCCAATTCTATCTTTAGTGATATATTCCTGCTTTAACAGCAAGATCTCTTCCATTTTCTATGGTATAGCTTGCATTTCCTTGACACCCTACCTAGTGTATATGCATGGTTATGATATAGCAGGAAAAGTTCAATCTCCCAGTCGAAGACCAATTGGCCAGCTTCCATGCTATTCACTGCAAATTACATATTTCCGAAACAATTGACTCAAAAGGTTAATGGATTGAACTCCTATGCCATCAGCTTCAATTAATAAATCAAACGTGCAACTTGAAAGTCAGAAACCATTTTCAATTTCCTAATGCTGCATTTTGATGAAAATGTGCTGCTGTGTAGTTTTCATCTCATGTTTCTTGCCATCCTTTTTTCAGGACATACTGATGAAACTCCACGTGACTATCAGTGCAACTTAGGTCCAGATGGCAGGCGTAGGGATGCTGATGAAAGGCCTGAACTATGCCGAGGAACCGTTGAGTTTGTCGCTACCAAGGAATATATGGTTGGTACCTTTTGGCACATATTGGTTCAGGGATGTGACTTCATCGCTTTATAGGAGTAATGACATATAAAGTAGACATTCCTAGAGCTGAACTTTCAGTTTAGCTAGCTTTGAGCTTTCAAATTTACAATCTGAACTTGTTTTGGAATTTGGGGAAGCTAACCAGAATAGAGTGGATTGAATACTAAGATTCATATTGCAATATCAACTAATTTGAGATTGAGGCTGGTATCAAAATAATAATAACAAAATAAACCACTAATTTGAGATTGAGGCATAGTGGAAAAGCCTGCGGGAAATTTGCAGTTCACTAGCACCCTTGTCTATCTATTCCAAATGTCGGCTCTTGTGTAGTTTTCCACCACCAGGTTGTTGCTGTCGTCCTGCTGTTGCTGATGTTAGACTTAAGGAGGAAACAGTTGTTCTGTATATCATCCGTTACAAAATTCTTCCAGCATTGGAAGTAGTATATGAAAATATACAGAAAATAAGCTAAAGAGGAATGTGGGGAGAAGGAGAAGGGAGATTTGAAATGTTGAACTGTGGCAGGCTTGTCAAATTATTGCTCCTAGAGTACTATGCAATCTGTTAACAGGAGAAGTGATAGGTTGAGGGGGTTGGTAGTGTGGACGAGCAGGATCTCAAATTTAGAAAATTAAAGTAATACTTTGACAGAGACATTTATAGAACAGAGTTCTAAATCAATGTAGATATAGATTTAAACCTACTCTCTGTTGGAGGTTGATTTGATGCCCCTTTTTTTGTAGCTGCGCTCCTTTCTTTGATGTAGGGAATCACCTTAATTCGATTTTGGAACTAGTTGGTTTTTGCGGTAATAACATGGAATTTTGTCTTGTATTTCAGGTGCGAGATCCAATGCCTGCTGTGTATTTCTTCCTGATAGACGTTTCCATGAATGCCATACAGACTGGTGCAACTGCAGCTGCTTGCAGTGCGATCAGCCAAGTTGTTTCTGATCTCCCTGTAAGTCATACATTCTGGTTGTTTATGATGATGCAGCATGCATTTCTTTACCTTTAGAGAGATGTGATTTGTGTGATGACATGATGAAAAAGGTTATTGATGCATCTGAATTGTGTAAAACCCAGTTTGTCTCCATTCTGGATAACGCGATGTTGCATCAATGCTGCTTGGTCACTTTGGTTTATCCAAGAGTTCGTTGTGGAATATCTGTATTTAGTGGCTGTTGGCCCGGGGGATGGTGGATTAGGATTAGAAAATGAAGAGATTATGATGCGATAACCTGTCGATTTGCATCTCCTTGAGCGATAAAGCAATGGCTTTTAGTAATTCCAGAAGTTAAAAGGAAAATGATGAATGTGACAAATGATTTAGGTGAACCCTTGAATGTCTCCAATTGAGGGGTTCTTTTCTCGGCATCTGGTGTCTTATAGTTGAATGAACCGTAGGTTGATCTGGTAATGAAAGCTATCATTGATCTATTGGAACTTCGGAGAGATCGGATGATTCAAGTGGTTAGAATGTCGCATTCACTAGGAGGCATGGATTAGGGAATGGATACTATTTGTGATATAGTTCAGCTAAGATGCATTTTTATTCAATTTTACAGCACAATATGAATTCTTGGAGAGTTTATGAGCTGTCTTTGACATTGAAACTTATTATCACAGGATGGTCCTCGGACATTGGTTGGCGTTGCTACGTTCGACTCAACTATCCACTTTTACAATCTCAAGCGTGCATTGCAGCAGGTTTAACACATTGAGATGGGTTTGATTCTACTAGATTAAGCTTTAAAATATAAATTAAAAGAAGCTTTGAAATCAGTATTGAACCTTTATCAACTATCTTTGCCTTTTTTCTCTTTGTTGCGCTAATGATGAATTGACTATTACTTTTAAGGGTAAACTGCAGAAATGTGTTGCCTAGATTATTAAGTAAATGCATTTCTTAAAGAATTTTTATAAGTGAAAATAAAATAAAAATCTTTAACTAAGACATATCTGGGGAATGGAGTTAGTAGTACTTACTAAAACAAAGTAAAATTGTTCGTGTTTCATTTTCCATTTCTCTTATCCATGATTAAGTCATGGGTTGCAGGAAGAAAATATTAGCCATCAAAAGAGTTACTTATTAGCCTTTCTCAACTTCTTGGCCTTAATTAGCTGCTCGTCCCCTTACTGCCTGATTGCTCCATTTTGTCTAATTATGCAGTTCTCTCATTATTCTTCTCTGGTATAGTTGGATTCTATTTCACTCGATCCATTGTTCTCTGATATGATTTGTTCATTGTTCCTTAATATAGATGCTAAAATGGGATTAGGGTTGTGGCAAATGGTTTGGGTTGGTGAGTGCTTGTTTTCTGATAAATTTATTCTGGATCTACCTTTGCAGCCATTGATGCTTATAGTCCCTGATGTCCAAGATGTTTACACCCCCCTTCAGACTGATGTTATTGTGCAGCTCTCGGAGGTTAGTTCTGCAAGATGTTGACCAACTTCTGTTCATTCTCCCCCTACTTAAAGCTGATTGACTAAGATTTTCAGTGCGCCCTATGAAAGTGGTTACTTGTTTGTGTTTTCAGTGCCGTCAACACCTAGATCTTCTCCTAGAAAGCATCCCAACAATGTTCCAGAACAACAGGACTGCTGATTCAGCTTTTGGAGCTGCTGTCAAGGTATCAGTGCTTTGCTTGAAGTTAGTTTCCCAAGTTGTGGTTTGGATTATAAATCCACTTGTTTTATATTGCCTCATTAACTCATAGATGGAATAAGTATCTACTGCATTCCCTCTAAAATGTGAGTAGTTAGGTCACCGCAGTTGCCTGAGACTTTGCCATTCTGAGAAAGAGATTGGAAAAATTAGTATTATGTTTCTGCATGCAGATGCAGGGACGGATCCAGCGTTATGGTACTGGGCTCATTTGAACCCAGTACTTTCAACGTGGAATATAAATTTATTTGTAAAAATTTTCAAAAATTGCAGTAAACGGTTTGTATGAAGCCCTAACTTTAAAAATATTAATGGGTTCAATGCTAAGAACATTAAATATTGAACCTGTAGATAAATTCCGGAATCCGCCTTTGTGCAGATGAGTGCAAGTCTAACTACTTCAGTCTATGATGGGTTATCATACAGATTGATTCTTACTTCGCGTTTTGTTACTTCAGGCTGCTTTCTTGGCAATGAAAAGCACTGGTGGCAAACTTCTTGTGTTTCAATCAGGTAAGGTGCTAAGTGCAGTGAACTTTAAGTTTCAAGTACAAGTACAAACTTGTGCTTCTAAAATCAAGACTATCTCGTCGGTATGCTTGCAGTAAAACATCTTTTATCTTTGATCTCTCACTTCTTGTTTACAATGCACTGCTGATTGACTGTTTTGCTTTTATTAATTTATGCCTAACTTCTGTTTCTAATGCCATCTGCCTAAATAGGTTGATACATAATAGGATTTCTTTCTGGGGGCCTGTGGTATAAAATTGAAGTATTACTAGGATTGCTATGTTTAGATAATATTTTCGGTAAATTCATGTCATGAAACTCTCCGTCAAATATCTGGACTGAAAACTTTGTAAGATGGAAGCATGCTTTAGACAATGAGATAATGGTAAAAAACACACATGAAATGTCACATTTTTGCGAGTTTCCTACCTGAACTATCAGATGTTCACTATTTCTACTTTAACTATCACCAACTATTTATTAAAGCACAATTCAACTGTCAATTGTTCGCATTTCCTACCTGAACAATGGTGACATTTCAGGTAGGAAAAGGGAATAACTAATATTTAAGGTTTGTTTTGATAAATAGTTGGTGATAGTTCAGGCAAGAAAAATGAACACCTATGGTTCAGGTAGAAAACTCACAAAAATGTATACTTCAGTGACCATCAACTCTTAGGCAATTGCCTTATAATTCATCTTTTCTCCTTCACCTGTTGCATCAACACATTCATAGGTCCTGTGATTTATTTCTTGTAAATGAGCCGTGCAACCTTGAGTCCTTGACTACACAATTCCAAGTGTTGGCTATACTTGCTATTTTCTTATAGTCCTGCCATCTCTTGACTACACAAACTGTGATACAATTCTAAGTGTTGGCTATACTTGCTTTTTTATAGTCCTGCCATCTACTGGTATTGGAGCCCTTTCTGCTAGAGAGGCTGAAGGAAGAACCAATGTATCAGCTGCAGAAAAGGTAAAATTATTGAACCAGTTTTTAGTTCTTCAGCATATATCTGTCCTTTGGCAGGAGTTTCGTTTTCTTGTGCCTTTTGCTTGATTGCTATAGGATGCTTACTACTTCAACACTGGTGTCTCACTTTTAGATTGTCTGGACCCGCTGTCCCCTAGTTTTTGCCCCTCATTTCATATTTTGGATGTCGCAAAATATTGTCCATATTTAATCATGTGGGCTCTGCCCATAAAATTGTCCATATTTAGTGTTGAATATATAGAAGCTTCTAATATAGTCATTATCATGCTAAGTGTGAGAGATGTTGTCTTCTAATTGCCAAGTTCTTATGAAAGAGACAGTGGGAAATTAAATAGTCTTCAATTTGTTAACATCAAAATGTCTACTTGATATTTCACTGCCAGAGTATGTAGAATATGTATGAGCAGGAAATAGTGGTTCAATAACTTGACTTAAGTTCTTTGAGCTGCCAATCACTTGTTTGAGTCATGGCCTCTGAGAAATGTATGGCAGTTTGCTCATCAATCTTGAAAATGTTTGGTTTAATTCCACTATTTAATCATCATCTTAAATCATGGAGCGTAGGAATCATTTTCTTGTGTGGTAAATGAGAGTGCTTTTTGTAGCTATCAATTTTCTTCTTAAATCTTGGGTTAAGGTGTATTCCTACTAAGCTTTCACCTGAGTGTGCTTATCATTTTTCTTTTTTGAGATGAAGTAAGAAATTTTATATAATAGGTTTCAAGAAGATGCAATAAGTACAAAAGAGGGAAGGAGAAGTCAGCATGGTACAAAAAGTGCTAAGCTAGAGCAAAAGAGCTGACAAAATCCAAAAAGTTAATAGTATAATGTACTGGGGCTAAATTGTGCCAACCATATAATCATAAAAGACATCTGTCTTTAAGAGTGTGCTTATCATTTTTCTTCGTGTTGATCAGTTGTCTTAGAACAGGTGAAAAGTTTATATGTCAATGGTGCTAGTATGGTACATTGAGGTACTGTTAGTGTAGTCCGTGTAAACATTGGACAAATAAACACTGGATTGTAATGTACATATCCAGCACCAATGTGGCGATGAATAAAAAATAATTGCTTATGCAAAAAAAGGAAACCATGACATTGCTTATTCTGAAGAGTTGTATATTTTCCAATTTCAGGAGGCTCACAAGTTACTCCAGCCGGCTGACAAAACTCTGAAGACAATGGCTATTGAGTTTGCCGAGTATCAGGTGAGTTCATATGAAAAGCCTGTGGAAGAATGACTCATTGAGCACAAATAGGATGTTAAGAACTCCTTTTGGTCCTTTTATATTTATAATCGTTCACTTTAATTAATTAGATCTCAATTGCTTCAGGTCTGTGTTGACGTGTTTCTCACAACTCAATCTTATGTAGACATTGCCTCCATCTCAGTTATTCCTAGGACCACTGGTGGGCAGGTAACTTTGACACTTGTTACTTTTTTAGCTTGTCTTCTCCCCTAGGGCCTCAGTTATGATGCACTTACTGTTCATGGAATTTATGAGCAATCTTATTATGCAACTTACTTTATATGTTAGTCACTTCACTTCATGTTCCCTTTGATATTTTTACATCCAGACTTGAGCTTTAAGGATGTTTCACTTGTGTCAGGTGTACTACTATTTCCCTTTCTCTGCTCTTGCTGATACTGCCAAGCTGTACAATGATCTTCGATGGAATATCACTAGGCCCCAAGGGTTTGAGGCAGTAATGCGTGTGAGATGTAGTCAGGTATATTCCGCAGTTTTTGGGTCTTCCTGTGCTTGTTCAATAGGAGAAGTACCATACATGATTTATGGAAACCGAGGGAAATATTCATGCTGATCGTGTTCCATTTGCAGGGCCTTCAAGTTCAGGAGTACTCTGGAAATTACTGTAAAAGAATTCCAACAGATGTTGATCTACCTGCGGTTCGTCCCCTCCCTCCATGATGCATTTCCCAAGCATAAAGTAACCATAATTTAGATGGAATTTGGTAAATAAACTATGCACATCTGCGTAAAGGAATTCCGTTAGATGCTAATCTACCTGCGATGCAGTTTATCCCTCTATACTCTCTCCCCCTTTAGAAGCCAATACGCACTTCCCACGCTTAAATTACAACCATAACTGAGATATACTTTGGTAAATAAACTATGCATGTATTAAGTTCGAAGCATCTGTAGCACATTTCTTGGGCTAATACCAAATCTCCCCATATTATGTTTGAGTATTTTTGATATTTTACTATTGATTCCCTGCCTGACTTACTAAGTGAGCTTCCACAGTGTTGATTTCTCCATCATCCAGAGTTTGATCCTGTTCTTTTGGTGAGTTTCGGGGGTGGAGATGATGCAACCAAGAAAAAGAATATGTGGTGACATGTTCATCCATCACTCGTTTATCACCTATGTTTTTATCCGACCATTTTTCACATCAAGATAAAGCCTTTAAGCAATCTTTTCAGATTTCCATGGCCAAAATATTCAAATGAATTTTTCATGGGCCATAAGTGAGAAAGTTCACATGTTCTGGAGGTGGCCAGCATGCCCTTAATGCTGAGGAATACAATAGTACTGCTTTCAAAAAAAAAAAAGGTTCACATGTCCAAAAGTACTTAAAGGTGCATATATTCTAAGTTAAATGTTTTGCGAGAACCTTATGAGAGGACATTCGCTTCAAAAAGGGGTTATATTAATCTAGAAACCACATATGCCGGTAAGGGATTTTAGTTTGTCCATTTTTCTAATGGCAGTTATACTAGCATAGGTTTTTCTGTATGCATATGTTTACACAGCTAATTCATCTTTTCCAGTGTGAATATTGACACTCAAACGTTTTCACACTGTTGATTCCCTGTTGAATGTGCTAGTTTGACAGACTTATGAATTGGGTGTGTTCATTTCTAAGTGAGCTTTCCATTGTGCAGATTGACTGTGACAAAACAATTATGGTGACATTGAAACATGATGACAAATTGCAGGATGGTTCAGAATGTTCTTTTCAGGTACAAATTTATTTCGAGTCTGCAGTACTGCATTTTTGGTCAATTATGTTTGCCCTGTTTCCGTATGTCTATTTTTCCCTGCTGCTTCTCCACCCTTTTCACTTTTCTTCCCTGGTGCAATATGATGCCCATTTACAAGAGCTTGTTTCTGTGTTTCCAGTCTGCCGTTCTTTACACTACCATCGATGGCCAAAGAAGAATCCGAGTGTCAACCTTGGCTCTGCCTTGCACAACTATGTTGAGTAACCTGTTTCGGTCAGCTGACTTGGACACCCAATTTGCTTGCATCTTAAAGCAAGGTAGAGGATACTATGTCATAATACATTGTGCCACATTCTTTAGTACAATGTTGACAGTGCATTGGTGTTTGCTCGTTTCCCATATGTGCATAGCTGAATTATATAAAAGATTGTGCGTGGACACCTCCTACGTGTCCATGGGTACAAATATAATCTGATTGTTTCTGCTACGGTGCTCCCTTTTCCTTATAATCCCCATAAATCTTGTTCTGCATCTTTGGAATAAATATTTGCTAGATGGTGGTGTAACCTTTTTCTCTAGATGTTCCGTGATTTTTGAATGCTATGCAAAATGTAAAACACGACCAGAAGAAAGCGAGGGACAAAGAAAAATAAGTGTCTTATTAAAAAAGTAAAAAAAAAGAAAGAAAGAAAGAAAGAAATAAATTTTTGACACTGCCAGAATAAGTAGGGAACTGGTGTTTGTAGGATGTCACCTCTTTTATATCTTTTGGCCGAATGGCTAAATGATATTTTCCTTTTTCCCCTCAGGTTTCAATTCGTTAGGATGTACAGTAGAAAATTCATAAATCGTATATTTTGTCTTGAGAATGCACAACTAGTACACTCCTTTTCTTTCTTTCGCATTTCTTCTGACTAATCAACCAGAATGAACTTGTCACCTCTTTTAGTATTTAATTGGTATATTGAATCTACTTGGCATTAAATTTGTGCGTATATTCTTCGCCGGTGAAGAACTGCACAAGATCCTGCATGAGGGCTTTAACATCCTGCTTCTCTTTTAATCTCTAGCTCTCTGAGGCACAGATTTTTGTTTCTCAAAATGTTAAATCCCACCACCCCAAAAAAAAAGCCTGCCCAAAAGCAAATTGTAGAAGATAGCTCTTTACAGCTTATTAATTGCGTTGTTGCGGTTGACATAATTACTATCACGAGTTGCCAAGTGGCCTGCACTACTTGCTTTTGATGTTTAATGTTATCTCATGCACTGTTGCTATATCATTATATTGTTCCTTTTTTGACCTTGTTCATTAGTTTAAGAGAGTAGTCGTACTTATGTCATTTTTCTTGCATGCAGCCGCCAGTGAAGTACCAACTGCTCCTCTCTCACGGATCAGAGAACAAGTGACAAACCTTTGCATCAACATTCTGCACTCTTACCGTAAATTCTGTGCCACAGTATCATCCTCGGGACAACTTATCCTTCCTGAGGCACTTAAACTTCTTCCTCTTTACACGCTAGGTATATCCTGCCTTCCTTCTTCCCACGCCTTTCATTTCCCAATGATCTGACACTGTAGGTTTATGCATGCACTTTTTATATGTTTAAGTTGACTTATTGATCAAAATGCCTATATCACTTTCCTCTATGCTCCACCTTGATTTCCTTTTGTTGCTATCCTGAGATTTTTTATTCAGTGTATTATATGGGTTGAGCTAATGTAAATGATATGAAGGAAATTTTTTTTGAGAAAGAAATGATATGAAGGAAAATAGTGCCAATTAAACCTAAATGAATGAATGATCACCATTCTTAGTATGTGCATTTAGCTTCTGAATGCTTGTAGTGCTGACTATGATTTTCTGTCACTAAAAGACTACTTAGTGTGAATTTTTGTGCAAATAACAATCTAAAGGCTATGTTTTTTATAAGTTTTCTTAACATTTCAGCTTTGGTTAAAAGCGCTGGACTTAGAACAGATGGGCAGATCGATAGTAGGTCCTTCTGGATTAATTATGTTTCCCCACTCTCTACTCCATTGGCAATCCCTCTGGTCTACCCTAGGTTGATAGCAATTCATGAACTAGACACACAGGTATGTTCTTATATTTATTGATTTTGTTTCCCTTTTTAATTTTGCCTATCCAAGTCAAGTTGGTTTGATTTCATTTACTTGATTCATTTGAAACATTACTTTTGGATCACATTTCTTACATTTCATTCTGTGTTGAACTTGTAGGAGAGTGACAGTCCTCTTGTTCCTCCTTCTATTCCGCTTTCGAGTGAACACATTAGTGACAATGGTATCTATCTTCTTGAGAACGGCGAGGACTGTTTGATATATGTTGGGACCTCTGCAGATCCTGATGTTATCCGTCAGCTGCTAGGCATTTCATCTGTTGAGGAAATTCCTGCTCAGGTAATTTGGCATGTCTTCTGCTGTTGATTGTTTATATTATTCCAAATTTATGAGGTAAAAGAGGGAAAATCATTCTCAGCACCCGTTTTCCTAGGATTCTCATTTGATACATGTGACTGAAAAAGTGCATGTAATTTGTATGTATTATTCTTGGATGGTTTTGGTTATACTGTATAAATCCATGTATTATCCAAAGTACGAGGCTTGCATTCAGACCACCTATCTTATTCAATGGTTTGTTTTGTGCCATTTCATTCAACACAGTCATGTTTAAGAGTAACCTGTTTCATTCTCCTGCATGCTCTTTGTTTATACTTTATTCTCCAACTTATTAAGCTCTTGGTTCGTTAGATTCTTGACGGACAAAGCAATTATTTATTGTAATTTAGCTCCTCTTCTCGTAGATTCTGAAATTTCCCTTTCTCTCAGTTTGTTCTGCAGCAGTATGACAATCCACTCTCAAAGAAGCTCAATGACATCATTAATGATATTAGACGCCAAAGGTGTAACTATCTCCGGTATGATTCTTCTTTTTCTGTGTATTTGCTCTTCTGTTTACTTCTACCTTTTAGGAGACGGCTCCTCAATTACTTTTCATTACTTATATAACAAAAATATGTGGTTAGTCTTCCTATAACTCATAATATGTCTGATTTCTGATATATTCCCAATTTGATCTTGACAGCTTAAAATTATGCAAAAAAGGAGATTCATCAGGTTCGTATCCAGTACATTGTTTTTGCATTTCTATTCTCAAATCTTAACATACCTCCCCTCCTCTCCCTACACACACACACACCCAAAAAAAAAAAAGCAAAAAGAAAAATATAAATTAGTCTGAAGTGGAAGAAAGGAGAAGGGGGCGGGATATGAGATCTTGCTTGACCAATCATCCTCGCATTGTTTATCAACTTGTCTTTAGCCATTCCAGATTGCATCGAAGGGCTACTTCTACCGTGTTTTATAGTTATATAGCTTTAATTAACATTGAGGAAAAAGAATGATTATATAACATTTGCCAATGATTATCTACATGCAAGAAACATGCTCATGTGAGATTGGTTTGGAAGGAAAGAAGCTCAAATTGTATGATATTGATTCTTGGTCTTGGTCCTGCCCTAGCACATTGTTAAACCTTTGAATATCTTTGTCAGGCATGTTATTCCTCTCGCACATGGTAGAAGACAAGACACAAAGTGGACTTTCATATGTCGAGTTTCTAGTACATATCCATCGGCATATTCAAAATAAAATGGCTTGAGGAAATATCCAGTTTTGTTCAACGAATTTTGATTTTAGAGAGAAGGGCACAGATGGTTTCAGTATGAAGAGGTGCAGAGCAGCTTTCCAGGTGTGGCCCCCTTCCGTGGCTTCAGAGCTCAAGTTTTTTTTGAGGTGTAGTGCATACTCGTAAAGAACGAAACGAACAAAAAGCATGATATTTATGTGTTATTTATTCTGATTATTTTTCTTGACGTGAAATGTAGAATTAAAGTGGAATAAGTTTTATTGACTATATTGGGTATGGTGTTAACAAATGTGTTTCTTTTTGGTTCGTGTTCCAAGTAGCGTTTGTTCTCTTTATCTCAGAGCATCATCAACACAACTGAACTTGGATTTACTTGGATTGACTGAATATATATAAAATGTCTTTGCCTCACTTTTGGGTGGCCTTTCAGCCATAATTTGTTCGAGCTACAGATAAAGGAGTCAACAAGAACCTGTTGTTCAAGACAAAACGAACTGAGACTTCATTATTAAAATCATATCAGGAATTAAGTTTGACTTCTCACGTTAGCTTTGAACTGTACTAGATCTGTTGGAAGTAACAATTAGACCTAAAAGATTAGTGTGAAGTTTGGTCTGGCATTGGGGAAAAAACTGCTTAACATTGTTCATAAGCTACATTGCTCAAATTCATCGGGAGAAGAAATTCTATCTTTTCAGATTAGCAATTTCTTAAAATTATGTTTATGACCTTCATTTGCCCATCAATTTTCCTTCCTCAACATATGATTGGCAATGACCTTGTCAATTTGAAGCAAATATTTACAAAAATAGGGCCTAACGCTTGAATATTTACAAATATTTACAAAAATATGTGGTATGTGGTAAACTGTTTGGTTCAACTATTTTTGGAAGCACCCTCGCAACTTCCTTCCTATTCTTTTGTCCCTCTCTGCCTCCACAAATACTTCATAATTTTAAGCGTGTTTAATTTTACAAGCACTAACAGCAAAATAAGCTTATAATATAAAAGTATCATTCCTTTTTATTCTTTATAAAGACTTCTTTATATTCTTTTTAAATTATATGTCAAAGTGAAAATCAATCAAATAAATTAAAATAAAAGAATAATACTCCCAATTGATATTCAAGTCAACGTATAGGTATCAGTGATTAATCATAAAGGTAAGAATCCATGAGTATTCATTTTCTTTTATTATAAATAAATTCGATCAGATCTCGTTTATTAAAATTGTATCAACTTCCATCCCTCGTATTCTTCCTCATATATTAACACGTTTCTCTCTCTCTCTCTCTCTCTCTCTGTATATAAAAATTTCATTCCCAATTATGATCCATCTGAAAAAAAGATAAAGAAGAAAAAGATGTAAATCTTCAAAAGCACCAGTTACCATGTAAAGTACTAGTTCCAGGTGTAAGAGAAGTCTACCCTATCCAAACATGTTCAATTAATCTGGACAAGTTACAATTATTTTTTTTAATTTCAACTTTGCTATTGAGACGGAAGGAGAAGTTATAATGTTCATAATAATTTAGTGAAAGTATAAAATAATAAATAAAAGCCAGATTTCCACTACAGTTTACTCCTATAACTTTACACACAAACGTTTCTCTGCGATTTTCTTGTACCCAAACCCAATCTGCTTCGTTTTTTCTGCAGCAATTTTGTTGAATTTACTTGTTTTAATCGATCAAAATCGTATCTTGTTTGTTAAGCTAAGGGGTATAATTTTTTCTGCGA
Source organism: Datura wrightii (assembly GCA_035772735.1). Taxonomy (NCBI): domain Eukaryota; kingdom Viridiplantae; phylum Streptophyta; class Magnoliopsida; order Solanales; family Solanaceae; genus Datura; species Datura wrightii. The sequence continues at coordinate 5,319,526 of JASDFA010000011.1, forward strand.
ATTTCAAGCTTAAAACCTATGAAGGTTCACCCAGTACCAAGGAAACGCAACATCACGCTACGGAACGACATCGTATCAGCTTTCTCTCCGGCGAATACCGCGGCATGCAGGCAAAAGAAGCTCCGTAGGCTGCCCCATATCTTTGCGAAGGTTCTGGAACTTCCGTTCCATTCCGATGCCGATGTTTCAATCCACGAAACGTCCGATTCATTGCGATTCGTCATCCCCACCGATGATGTTGGCGGTAATATTACGGCCCACGTAGTCGATATCTATCCGGGTGTTACTAAGATTGTTATCCGAGGTGACGACGTTTTCGATTCGTTATTGTCTGGGTTGGAGCTCGACTTGTGGCGGTTTCGGCTTCCGGCGGCAACTGTGCCGGAGCTGGCTAGCGCCTCTATTAGTGACGGCGAGCTGGTGGTCACGGTGCCCAAATGGGCGGATGACGACAGCGACGGTGATATGGAGCTGGTCGTCTTGTTCTTGTACAATAATCCGATTCTCTTCCTCCTTTGTCTCTCTATTTTCAGCTATGTAGTTTTCAAGTGTTAATTTTTAGCTTTAGTTAATGACTTTAATTCCAATTGTGGCTCGTCCTGGTAATGTGATATAATTTGAACTATCTGATGTTTAAATGAAATGTCATCAATTATTAGATGTATATCTGATCATAGTTTTTGTGTTTCAATTTATGTACAAATGTTAGCATAGATTCCTAACTATTTTTTGTGGAATTCATGAAGTCGGAGGTGAGAATTATTTAATGTTAGGTTATATTTTTTGTAAGGGAGAGAATAAAACACTTTATTTTAAAATTTTATGATGATGGAGTTGGAAAATACACTTTTCCCGAGATAAATTTATAACTCTAACACGAATTAAAAAGTGAATAATTCTCGTGGCCAAACAAACTCGTCGGTATAACTTTTGCTTTTCAATACTGACTAATTACTGAGGCTCTGAGCTAACAAGTGTCTAAGTCTAACTAATAGGCCACCCCAGGAAAAGAACAGCTTATAGATTTGATATTCAAGTCTTTAGTTAAATCCTAAGATTTTTATGATTGCCAGAGACTGAACTTTCCTCTTTTATATATTTATTTTTGGGTGATAGTCCGTGTATCATATATCGTTGTTTTTCATATCACGATTAATATTTTATTATTTCTCTTCCTTCCTTTTTTTCTGTCTCCTTTTCTTACATTTTATTTTTCTTTTCTTTGATTCTTTGAGATTTTTATTTTATATGATTACTATTAATATTGTTAGTACTCTGTTTGTACTTTTATAAGACGAGTGTCTATCGAAAATAGTTCTCTCTACCTCGGTAGAGGTATGGTCTGCGTGTAGGAATACCCTCCCCAGATCTCACTTTGTGAGATTTTATTGGGTTGTTGTTGTTATTGCTGTTGTTAGTCCGTTGTTACAGTCTCAAGGAAATCAAGATATCGTATTATCTGTGGGTATCTTACTTCTTCCCTCGGTAGAGGTATGGTCTGCGTGTAGGAGTACCCTCCCCAGATCTCACTTTGTGGATTTCACTGGGTTTGTTGTTGTTATTGCTGTTGTTAGTCCGTTGTTACAGTCTCAAGGAAATCAAGATATCGTATTATCTGTGGGTATCTTACTTCTTCCCTTTCTTATGGTTTAAGCGTAAGTCTAGTTGTCCACAATAATATTGTAGTTTTGCTTACAGAAATGTTTGTTCGTCTGATGGACTTTGTATTATCGCAATGTAAAGTTGATTTTTCCTAATTTTTTTTTTTAACTTCGTCATCTTGATGCACCGATGGCTGTCAAAGCAGCTAGATGTAAGTTGATGCCTGTGTATTTAGACAGCTCCAATTTTCTAATCAAGAGTTGATCTTGCACCCTCTGATTTTCTCAAGTATGTTATTCTGGTATTTGATTGTTGTTGATGGAATTAGAGACGTCTTTGGCTATTGTAAATTGTTGTTGTTGTTTCACTCTGTTATTATATGCAATTTCTCATACTGGTTATACTTTTCATGGTGCTTTTCTACAGTAATATTCTGCCCTGTGGTACTTGGTTTCATCTTTTCCGAAATTTTGTGTTCTTTGAAGTCGATCTTCTCCTTCGTTGGGTTATGGTTCCTCATTCAGGTGTTAAACCTTGTCTACTAGGGACAATATTGGATTCTGTTTCCCCTCAATACAACATTGAATGACTTAAAAGAGGCAAGCCAAGCTGCATGTCAAGGATTTGAAGGAAAGAGAATTGACTTAAAAGGGATTTGTTGAATTATTTCTTTTCCTTTTGGAAAGAACTAATCTTTTTACATGATCATGGGCACAAGCAGCATAGTGTACTCTCTTGCTTGCTGCCTTAAACAATTAGTAGACTGCAGATATCAACGTGCTACTTCAAAATACCTGGTTAATTTTTTGTCGTAATAGTACTGTCAAATCTCTCTATAATAGCAAATGGCGTTGTTTGTCTAGATATGTTTTGGATGCTATAGCGAGATATTATTATAGAAAACCTGTACAACATAACATGAAATGAGAATCGGTTCATACAGGTGACTGGAGGCGTCTCAGATATAGGAAAATTGCACCACTTTGTATTCTTTTGTTGAATGAAGATATCAAAACCCGAAATTGCCAGTAAAGGGTGAACATTTAGGCAATTTACACAATTGTTGTGTGACCGGATTGCACAAATAAAACCCGATGAAAGGCAAACTAAACCAGAGGAAACAAGCATACTGGAACAATGGATATTGAAATTAGGTAGAGTGACACTGTATAACTCATTGTTTTCTCCCTTTCCTTCCATGTCTACTGAAACAAATTGAAGCCTGCCCCTTCTTAACCGTGGCAATTTCAGAGTATTAGTTTTCAGGATTTCCCGTTGAATTTTGAATCAAATTCTAAGTAGATGTCTCATACCGATTAATGTCAAGATGTAGATATCACTAATACTGTTTCAAGTGACAATGCCATGTAACTCAGGGGCCATAGTTAAATGAGTCATGTACAACTGTAGATTGTTAGTATGATAAGTTGTGAACTGTAATAAAAATGACCGCTTTGATATTGTGGCATTCCGGGACATCTGATAATAGTCATCTTCCTTGAAATCAAAGTTAAAAACGAAGTAAAAATGTAAGTAAAAGAAGGAGATTCAAAAACTAATTATATAGGTTAATCATGTGAAAAAATTTCTAGTTGACAACAGAATCTGAAATTTGAAGTCCCATTTAAAAGAACAAGTCAAATAGTTGTAAGAAAGATGTCAATAAAGACTAAAGTTTATCTTTAAGAGCTCTCATTATAATATCTTCTACCTTTCCTTGTTTTGTTTATCTCACCATCATTTAAAGAGCTAAGGTCCAAAAACACCACTTAAACTATATCACATTTATGAGTTTAACACTTTTGCGAATTTACTGGCAGATCATCTTTTCGAAAATATTTAATTTACTTAAAGATGAGTGTCATACTTAAAAAAGATGAAAGACGAGTACTCGAGTTAGCACTGTAGGCTACAATGAATCTTTGGAAACAAGAAAAGTTGTTTCTATAATTTTCCGACTTATACTCGCTTAATGAACAAAGTCGGCACAAAGTGCAAATCATCACGCTAACACTTTGTTTGGGTGGTTGTTACATAACGTTTCATACTAAAATTATAAAAATCATTCAAAAGATTATAAGCCATGCGTTCTTAGGCGAATCACTTATCTACGCATTAGCATCACACGTTTCATTGTATAACTAAAAGAGGTGTGTTTTATTTAGATTAATTTATCTATTTAATAGGCGCTTCAGAATGCGCAAAAAAACTATTTAAAATATTGAGCCAAAAGACTAAATAAAAATTTACTTGCAAGTTTAAGAAACTGCCTGTAGCATTGTTTAAGAGGGCAAACAGCCTTTTTCTTGTTGATGTTTTGTCTGGTATGCTTCCCCGGTCTTCTACTTCTCCTACCTTTTTACTTTCTTATCAATGTTCGAACCTCTTTCCTTTTTGAGGTTATCATTTATCAGATGATAAGAAGTAATTAATTATTATGTAAGAAAAGTAAAACACAAAACAAATTACTTTATAAGTTTTAACTGAGCAGGAAGTCAATGGATGTTGGCCATTCAGAAGATACTCTCTTTTCAAATAAGTCAGTATCCTATCCTTGCAGCAACACTAGAAAGAGTAAATTATAAAACAAAGAAAATGTCAACAAAAACGCTACACTCCCAAATCATCTAAAGATTAGAAGTATTAGCACATAAACATGCAAATATAAATTGAGCGACTCAACCAAAATCGAAAAGATTCTGCATAAATGTCCAGAGCAACACAATGATATGGAAAACGTTTTCTGCATTTGGCTTGGAGGAACTGTTACTGGCAGATCATTTTTTCTTGGCATCTCCTGCCTTGGTCTGCAAAATTCAAGCAACCAGAGCATCAGTACAAGAATAAAATAAATGATCCAAAACAAAACGTACCTCTCAATGTTTGGAGCTGCACAGGCCAAAATAAAAAATATTACCTTCTTGACACCGCGCACTTTCTTGGCTCTATTTTTCCGCTCCTTCATCTGCTTCCTGGACTTCTCAACCTTTGTGTCTAATCCATTCTGCAAGTATTGTTCAATAGTAGAACAAATTAGCCAAAAAAATTACAACCAAATTCAATCATTAAGCCCACAGATTTAACGCTGAAGGTGCACTCAACATAATGGAGCATCAAAGTGCCTACTATACTTAAAGATGAGTTATAGAATTAGAGCAGTAGGCTACAACAAAAGAAAAGGCAACGGTGACATGCAACACAAAACCGGAATCAACTGAATGAGCAAGGAAAGGACTGGAGGAAGAGATTAGGTATAAAACCACAAGTCTGTATAGTAGCTCAACTTCTGAAAATTGAAATTGCACATGCGAGTCTTGTAATGCCAACTGATCTCCTTTTAATTAAAATTCCCAACAAAGGAGCCAAGGAAACACAGACTACGGTGTAAATATTTCTTGTAAGCACATTTTACTGAAGCAGATAACATTACACAGTTAATGTTTATCTAGGATTAGATCCTTGAGTTGACAGATGCCGTGCAATGATCCTTTACTACAAATTCATCTAAAAGTTGGTTTATGCACAAAAAACAAGCAAGGAGCAATGAGATAAACTAGATGCAGTCTTGCACCCGTCCCAAATCTTAGCACGAATAAATCTTCAGAAACAAGAAAATTGTTTCTATAATTGCCGTACTTATACTTGCTTAAAGAACAAAGTGGACACAAAGTGCAATTCGAAAACCATATCGAAACATTTTTCATGCTAAGGGTCCACGTCTCTCGGTATGATATTACAACTATAAAAACCATTCAAAAGATTATAAGCCATGAAGTGAATTAGAATCTTTCCATCTATAGATCTTTTTAAGGAGTTTTGGTACCACATGACCTTCTAGACTTAACGATGTCTATGCTAACATAAAACACTTAAACAATTCTTACCCTGATCAGCCTGTACTTTGGCTCATATTTCTTTGCATTCTGGACAGAATCATAGATCAAGCCAAAACCAGTAGATTTGCCTCCTCCAAAGTGGGTCCTGAACTTAAACACAAAGATTGCATTGAGATCTTTCACCTCATACATCCTTGCCAATTTCTCTTTCAACTCGGCCTGCAATGACCCATTACGCAGGTAAGACATAAAAACAAAAGCATATAACAATCAAGTGAGCTATAAGGGCTTTGTGGGCTCTCTCTATTTTTTTTGTAAATGTGGAGACCGGCTCAGCTTGTGTGCACCTCAACTAATTCCACAAGTACCTGCTAATTCCCGCCAACATATACGTACAAAGTAACTCTATCCACCAATTTATCCTACTCCACAAGCACAAGTAGCCGGTATAATTCTACCCACCGATGCTTGGAAAGATGGAAAAGAAATTTGAACCATGGTTCTCGACAACCCTCTCACTTATATCAATTAATCACTATGTCCTAATTTATGTGACAATCTTTCCATTTTAGTTCGTCATAAAAAGAATGACATATTTCTTATTTAATAATATTTGACTTCAAACTTTCCATTTTGCACTTAACGAGATGATTTATAGCCACACAAATATATATGACTTATCTTAGACCACATATTTCAAAAGTTCCTTTTCATTATTAAACTCCATGCCGGTTAAACACCTTCTAATAAAATGGGACGAAGGGAGTAATAATTATAAACTAGTTGGATTCAGCTATTCAGATAAACCAGATCCACTATATCCCTTTCAAAGGATTCACAAAAAATTAGACTATTTCAAGCTGACATTAACATATGGCAACAGAACTTTCTTCCTCTAGCTAGTTGGAAGAAGCTATATTTTGCATCAAATAAGCACTGTTGTCTCTCAACGACAATCCAGGTTAGCTGCCTATATGACTACTCAATCTCCATTTTGATCTCAACTCATTTACTTATACAACTAAATAGCTGAACTTGCAGGGCAGTCAGAAAAATAAAGCAAATAAAGCCAATAAGCTGGATGAAATCGTTTGTCAAACCTTGGAAACGTTGGCCCTTCCAGGATGCAAGACATCGATAACCTGAAAAATTGACACGCCATTAGATCATATAGAAAAATGTTGTCTAAGATATCCACTGCAGCAATTGTTCCTAGTATTCACATTGATAATACGTCTTAAGACTTACGAATTGTTTCCTTGCGAGAAGACGATTGGTCATGAACTTCCTTGTTCTAATTGTTACTGCCTTGTCCGCCATTTCCTGTTAAGGGAATTCACCTTAAAATTCAACTAAAATTTACTTGCATTTCTGCATCTATATACGAAAATATCTAAAACGTATATCTATGTAATCTACAAATACAGGATTTATGATTCACTAATAGAAAATAAAGAGAAGAAAAATGGATTGAATAATACTTCGGTGCCTCTGCAAAATGCTCCGGCGCCTCCGCTCAGAATTCTGTCCTTCAGAGACCTTGCTCTCTACTTTGCAAAAATGGAGGCTTTGTTCTAGGGTTTCTGAGTTTTTAGAAGCTCTATACGAACTCTTGGGCCATTTATCGACCGGCTGGCCCATTGTTAATGGATCAACAAGGTGGGCCCAAAATAAAAACTGAAAATTCTCACGGATAAAATTCACGAATAGCCAGCCACTTTCTTATCTTTTTAATTGAAAAATAGGCATTGTGGGAAGTTTCGTTCATCTGGAGTTTTATCGTAAAATTTTAAATTCCATGACAACGACTGTTTTTTAATTAATGACTAAAAAGTAGCTAGCCCGCAATATTACTATAATTTTCACAGTAGCTGATGCAATATTATGAAGAAGAAATTGCACAATTTATCCTTCAAAATGGCTAATTTTTAATTTTTGTTTTTTAAATGAGTTAGGTCTTTAATTTTTGTATTTTACCAATTAAACTTATGTTTAGGGAGACAAAAATTCTTTGAGAGCTAAAGTCTATGTAAGACATAACTTGTGTGATTAATAATGTGAAAATATAAGTTTATGCCCCATAAAAAAATTATTTATTGTGTGAATAAAAATTAAAAATCTAACACGAAAGAGGATATAAGTGTCAATGACCCTTTTATGAAAACAAACAAAAAACTAAGGCTTATGAATATGTTGTTATTTACTCTCCCATGAGAAAGTTAAACATGTTGCTTTCAACTTTTGCGTTCGACTTCTGGTCATATTTTTGTGTTGTGTAATATCAAACGAAATAAATGGAACAATGTTTCAAATATTTTGGTGCGTAATAGTGGGTACTGAGTACGTTCCATTTTTGCACTATTAGTAGGTAAAGTTTTCAGGAGGTTACGATATAAAGTTCCAAGTATAGTTGAAGTTGGTTTAAGGATTATCTCAAATATTTGGTGTGAAGAAAATGAAAAATTGTACCTTAGATAATATAACACCTTTTAATTAGAAGTTGAAAGAATAAAAAGCCCTTGATAAAACTGATTTTCAAGGTTCAAAAAGCTCGTGTTACAGTATTGATCACACTGGTGGTAAAGAAATATCAACAAGATTCATTAGGAAGTTATAAATTTTAATGAAACAAAAACAATCTCCAGATTGTTCAGCCATGGTGCTGTAAAGTATCAAGCTTTCGCCTATCATGGACGAAAGTTCACTTGGAACAATGTTGATCAAGTCAATTGAACTAGACATGAATCGTAACATTTTCTAATAATCACCAAGACAAATTTTTATTGTCACACACGTTTTATACTTTTTGGTAAAGTGTTCTCTAGGTACTAAAGCTACTAGAATTAATCCAAGTGACTAAACAAACAAATGTTTATACATGTCGATAAAGGTTTTAACGGTTTGACTTGTGCAACCTAGAATTAATCCAAGTTCCATGCAACTAAAATAATCCATTAATAAGTATATTTTTAGTCCGACCTGACCTGTCCAAGCTTAGGCGGTTAGGTGTGTTTCTATTTTGGGGTCAATTTGAGTATCTGGTGATAGTATTTCAGTTATCAGCATGAACTAGAGATATACAGCCTTGGAAGCAGATTCCAAGCAAAAATAGATCAGAAGTCTACAGCTGATAGGTGAATTCATCACATAAGAGATCTACTAAATCACTCTCACTGTATCGCTTCAGTAAAGCAACTCCCAGCTACCTTATGAAGCAGGTAAAGAGGTGATGCGAGCTGTGATTTCTCTTCAACTTGGCTCCACTATCATCCCAAGTTGAATTGTGCCAGCAGATGTTATACTACACCATACTCTCCCCACCAACAATGCTGAAACCAACATCAAGACCAATTAAATAAGCAGCTCTATAGGTAACACAATCAATTCAGAGTAGCATCAGCAATACTTACTCTGGGGAAGCGAAATGCTTCTTGCAGAACCAATTTTTTTTTTTTTTTTTTTTTTGTGTGTGTGTGGGGGGGGGGGGGGGGGTTGGATTGGGGGGGTTTACCAGGGGAAGGGGAAGCAAAAGAAGAGAGAGAGGCACTGTATACCAAAAATACACGGATATCATGCAATCAACAATTGTGAAAGGGAATTCCCATCTCAGACGGAAACGCGGTCCACCTCATCTGAGCTTTCTTCATACATGAATGAACTATCATTGTTGCCACTACCTGGATCACTACTATAAATGCTATCAGATGTACTCGTGAATGAAGAGCTATCAGATGTACTCAAGCTCGAGTGTGATGACAAGTTAATTTCACTGTCCACATCACTGCTGTTAAATTGTTCAACGTCATTAAAGCTGTGAACAGAGGATAAAGGAAAACAAATTAATGGCACAGGTGGATCACCATTTAATGTCATGTTCAGGTAATGGAAGAACAAACCAACCTGCCTTCCGAAGGAAACTCTGCTAGAACACATAAATTGGACCTTTCATCCAACAAGTGCACTACTGGAATAAAACTGCTTGGTGCACACAAACAGAAAGTCAAATGTCTATCTTCTTAATGATGTTGGGAAAAAGTTAAAGCTAGAAGTTGTCCTACCTAGGGCTATAGCATCGACGATTCCGGTCACCTTCAGATACCAGGCCCTCTCGATTAGATATATCCTGTGTGAAAGTAGTTCAAGTGACACTTCAATAAAGGGAACAGGAGAAACAGAATGTGCAAATTTCTTGATAAGACTGTTACTGGCAGAAGTTTATACATACAAGATATTTAAGATGCCCAAAATTCCCTGCAAGTACGGCTTCTAAGAACCTTGCTACTTCCACCTACAGTCCACATAAGTAAGACCATTTTCTTCCTTGATCTACTTTCGCTATATATTTCCAACTAAAAATGGGAAAGGAGAAAGACTTACTTCTTTCAAATGCATGCAATCCCTCAGAATCAGTACCTGAAGTAAGCCCCCACCTGCACTGCCTCCTAAATTCCTGTAATATGAATGCTATTAGAAAAAAAAAAAGTAGTGCTAAAAGAGTTCATATACAAACTTTTCTGAGACTGATGTCAAATGAGAAACCTACTTGAGAAAAGCGCCAGTAATTGAATAGGATGTTGAAAAGTCAATGTACCTCAATTTACGAAATCCCTACAGAAATAAACAAAAACTAAAGGATTGTAAATGAGGTTCCCTTTGAAAGGCAACCACAGTAGTCTCCCAAACAATAACATTTAGAAAAACCAAGTTTAACAAAAGAGCTCTAAATTTAGAAATTTTCTCAAAGTTTTTTTTTTTTTGGAAGATGGTAATGTCAGAAATTTTCTCGAAGTTAACTGATAAATTATAAATCTACATAACATTTAAATTCCACTGTAACATCATCAGGGATAAAATGGCTAACAGTATTGCATCTCAACATTTTCCTAGATGAAGTATTTCACAAGCAGATATATTTTATCAATTAGGCCAAACGAGAGATATAACAAAAATATACAGATACAATGCCCAACAGACAGCAATTCTGAGATGGGGCTTTAATTGATGGTGCTTTTAAGGAGTCCAAAAGGAAGTGTGGGCTAAAAGAGAACAATGTGCAGTCTTGGCCATTGAAACTAAGGGACATAAAAAGGGCAAAAGCTTTCTGCAGTTTCTTCCTTTTTTTTTTAATAAACGTGGTGTCCGGCCAGCTTGCGCACACCTCGGCTAATTCCATCAGATACCTACCACCTCCCACCAGCAATAAGTACCAGGTAACTCTATCCATCAAGACCTAGTAACCTGAGACCTCATGGTTCTCACCCATTTCAACCACTAGGCCACACCCTTGGATTCTTTCTGCAGTTTCTTCCTTGGTAAATTAAACTATTTATAGTCCAGCCAGCTTTGCACCTAGCGAACATAGAAAAAAGCACCAATCTGGCCTCTCTTTGTAACGATGAAAGGGATCAACATTTCTGGCTTTTAGCCTTTGGAACCTCTGGAACCCTAAAGTCGCTGGCCTGCTCAAACTCTTTTGCCCGTGGAAAGATTAATAGAACCAGGTAAACAATAAGTAGTAGACCAACATCACAACCACGAAAAATTGAAACTTTGACTGTGTATATAATTAAATAAATATGATTAGTGTTAACAAAAGAAAATTCCCTCCCTCCTAGAAAAGTAGTTTATCTTGACAGCATCATTTATCTCAGTGGAGCCTTATTTCCTATCTAAGAAAATTTTCACTATATCTTCTGTACTACTGATCTGAGTCATTTCTTTGTCTGATCAACAAACTTGAGCAAATCTAGTCAAAGAAAAATCTAGGGTAATCTGTCAAAAACAAAAAAGACTAGGCTACATGAGCTGGATGAGCTTTATAACCACAGATTAACCAAGTTTAAAAAATGTGACATATTTTAGAATAAACACTTCCTTTTCTTATCAAAAGGTAAATTAAAAAGAAAGGAAAGTTTTCAGGAAATTTGATGCACTGACAGAAACAAGGTAAATGTTAATGATGGTGCAGAAATCTCAATGCAACCAGATTTGTTTTTACACTGCATGAAGCTTACAGAGATAAAGCCCTGCTTGCAAGAAAAAGTGTTCATGTAGTCAACACAAAAGTAGTAGCTTCACAATACAACTTCCAATATCCTGTTCAAAAAAATAAAAATACAACTTCCTATATAATTGTCAAATCACCATAAGTTAGCAAGATCAGCAACATCAGTAAAATTTCACCAAGGTTAAGCCCAAATATTTCATGTATTGGCTAGTCTAGACTGACTTCCTGGTACCAGTAAAGGAAATAATATAGCATGAGATGTTAGCTTCTCAATTTGACAGTGCTAGGTACTTGCTAGACCTAGACGCAAGTCAGCATCAACGTGCAATTACTAGCAATTCCAATTGAACGGCATCCAGACCCAAACAAGGCTTTGAAATGCTAATGAAAAAACAAGAAAGGACCAATTTACTGGAAAGCTTCATAATAGAAAAACAGACCTTAATGAGTATGCGAGCTTTATAGTCATGCAACTTAAATCCCCTTAGGGACAATGAAGATAGGTGAGGACAATTGTTCACTAGATCACTGCATGTCGGCAATTTCAAACTGTCGTCTCGACCTGAATACACGTGGAATAAGAAAAAAATTCTTTAAATGGATATAGAAAAAGCAAAACAAAAGACAAAGAGAAAGATGAGAGAGAGAGCACCGGTTTTTGACGATTCAAAGAAAAGACGCTCAATCAGGGGACAAAATGTACTTATAGACTCCAGTGTCTGCCTTAACTCCACATGACTATCAGATTAACAAAAAAAAATTCCTGTTAAAACCGGTGATATTGAAACTAGAGATAAAACTGAAATGGAACCATGAGCTCACATAAAAGAATAAACATTTATCAGGACCGTACTAAAATTTTGGATAAATAAATTGTGTTCTTATTGACGCAGCAGTACTATTCATGTTGTTGTCAAGGAATTAAGATTTAAGAGTAAATGATCAATTAAATAAACGAGATACGACAGAAAGGAACTAAAAAGTAGTAAGGTTTTTTTGGATAAAGAAAGTAGTGTGCTTTTACTTATAAAAAAAAAAGTAGCATGGCTTTTTTACTTGAGCAAACCACTGACTTTCAGACAAAGTAATTCAATTACTTGGAATCTACTGTTGACAAGAATAAAAACACAAACTGAAAACATGTGATATAAACTTTTGGTGTTTCAGGCAAAGTACTTAGATAACTTGGGCTTTGTGCTGTTCACAAGAATGACAACACAATAAGTACTTAAATACTTTTGTTGTTCTCATCAAAGCCACAAAAAGAGAACTAATGCTGCCACCTATTATTTAACTTCAAATGCTTATCATGAGTAATTAATAAGACAAATGAAATCCCCACCAGGAACCTGTTCATGCATGCCTTTTAGCCTGTTAATGTGATTCAAAAAGCAATGGTCAAACAGGAAGCCACCAAATCCATTGGACTTCTGCTTACTTTTCAGCAGTCTGTATAAGCAGTTCTGAATGAAAAAGAATACGATAGAAAAACCATCACTTGCAAACTTACAGGCCAACAATTTCCAGATCAAGCAGAGATGGACAGGCTGACAATGCATTGTTAAGTGCAGCACTATCCAGTCTTTCAATATTGTACAGGTGTAGCCTTCTCAAGCAAGCCCTTAATGTGCAAGAGGGCAGAGTGAAGAAACAACTTAGCATCTCAGCTTGTAATTAAAGAGAAATCACCAGATATCAACCTTTTGTAATATTAACCAATACGTAGCATACAGAAATCAGTATAAAAAATCAGAAAACACCATTTCTCAAGTATGGAGCAATACCCTGGAGTTCCACCATTAGAATTCAGAGGTGCCAGGCAAGACCGCGTAAGACTAGAAGACTCTTTCCCCTGCCTAGACCTCTTATCATTCCATGAGAACCCTGCAGCACCTGTTGATTTCCTTATACAATTAACGAATGGTTGAGAAGACCCCGATGATGAAGCAAGCGGTCCAGGTACACAGCCCAGCTTAAGAGACCTGCATTCAGTAAAGTCAGTGCTTGTCCACCAGTGCAAATACCAATTTATACTCGTTTATATAATAGCCTCTTGAGGTCAAGGTGAATAGCATCTAAAATTTTCCACTTTTGTGCACTTAAATCCAATGTTCTTAGAAAGATCCACCTAAAATAAGGTAAGTACCATCCTTTACTCACTCTCTCACAACACATTTTCTAGTGTAAGACCTAAATCCACATGTATCCATGGGTCTACTCTGTAGGGGTAAGTGACAACAGTATTTTTCAGTATATTCAATTCACTATTCTTGTTCAGGGGTATCATGAGATTAGTCTTTTAAAAATCAAAGGGAATAAGAAAGGAAAAGGAAGAAGACTGAAGTTGATGATGCATAGTGCGGGGGACTCTCCATTTATTTGAGAATGATAGCATAGTGACTCTCTTACTGGGGCACTTTTCCAGCACGGTGAACCATTGTTGCCACAACAGCATTATTGACTCTTGGAACCACTGTGATCAAGTCAATATTAGCATAGCATGCAGGGTCTGCGGCACAATTTTGGAAAAAGGAACATGTGGCCGCAGCATAACACAAACTTTGTGTGTCAAGCAATGAGAACACCTGACAAAACAAAATAACCACCAAAACATTATCTTATTTTGATAAGCATAGACTGCTTCCATCCATAAATATACATGACAATCTAGTAATAGCCACCACCTTACATCAACAATATTTATCACGAATTCATCATAAACATATACGTTAATACGTGTGTGCACAATAATACAAATATTCGTTTCCACGGACACAGAAATATTAAGCAACTACAACAACTATAGTTCAATTGCATTCCCTATATGCATTCACTCCATATGAACCCATTTAAAGAAATATATCAAGCATAATCACTCATCTGAGTACATATATCAACGATGTAGACAAATCAAACAACGAAACAAAGCATATTTCAAAAGACATCCTATTCTTGCACTAGTATTAGGGACTCGCATAGATAGTAGAGTGTGATACTAGAGAACTATAAGAATAATAAACGAGATTACCAGTACACACCAGCTCATGAAACCAAACAGCTCTCAAATAATTCATCAATTAGGATAATTCTATATACACACGAAAGAAGATGAAGTGAACATGCAAACTACACACATTTGAAACTTACATCAGCCTCAGAACAAGAGAATTAATTGGAAAGGGAAAAAAAACTAAGCAAAAACAAGAATCAGAAAAATCAATTAGTAACTAATAACAATACAGCCGAAATAAACAAGTAAACCACACATAATACCAATTTCCAGACAATCTCAGAAACAAAAGAACAAAATTTAGGAATAGTGCGGGAAGAAATAAAAGCAAAGACAAGCATCAGCCGTATCAGAGTTGTAACAACTAAGAATATATCAATTTTGCCTACATTTATAGTTAGATCAGAAGGAAGAGCCCAAACGAACGCGTTGTGCATGGAAGCGCGCATACGGGCCGATCGTCTGCCTGCTTCGACAAGTGCAGATCCTAACAGAAGCGCGCGGTTTATCAAATCATTCTGTTCCGAATCGGAAGCTTTGGAACCAAGAAGCCGATCGAAGGAGAGGTCAAAGGAGGAATCGGATATACCGAGAAACGATTCCAAAAGCACGTCGATATCGATATGGGATTTGAAACCATTGAAACTGGTGGTGAAATTAGGGTTTAGGCCGGAAGCAGCGTTGCAGCAGGGACGTTTTGGGCTCGGGCGAGTATCCATGCGAAGTGGAGAGCGATAGAGTAAGAAGGAGTGGCCCGGAAAAGGAGATTGGTGAAGAAAGTATGAAATTCGTGATGTACGTATTAGAAATAAATTATGGGGACGCGTGTGATTTAGATAATGACGAGGTGGAATGTGAATAGCATGCACATGAACTACCAATTACTCTCTCCGTTTCATCTTTTCTTGCCCCTGATAACCCGAACACACCTCTTAAAAAAACTTAAAATTAAAAACATATTTTATCTTATTAATTATATATTAGAAATTTAAATTTGCCTACTATAATTATTTAGTAATATTAAAATCAATAATAATTCTTTTTTTATCTGTGAAATGAATAAATTAAAATTTTATATCTAATATAAAAATAAAGTGAAAATTAGACGGAGTGAGTTGGTCATTGTGGCCCTACTTGGGTCTAATGTGGAATGAAATTTGTAGTTCTAATAATTGAGAATCGAATAATTTAAATATGATAATTAATTAATAGAGAATAAAATTAAGACCCAAACGAAATGAATAATTGTGTGGTTTGCATTTATTTTGTAACTTCAAAACAATTTTTACTTTATGTCATTCATCTCTGCATCCATATTTACTGACATAGTCTAATATCGACTATTGAAATCTACTGTGAAACTTTATTAATAATATAACCATTATGAAACTAAAATATATCATGTTCTTTTATACAGTGTAAAAGGGAATTTTTATGTACAGTTCAGCCAAAACCAGATGACGGCCCATTTGCATTTTTGGCCCTATTTTATGCTAGTCATTAATTTTTTTTTCTATTGACAAATAATATTTTCGTGAAATATAAATTTATATTTTATATTATAATATTTTAAAAATTATGTTCTAACATAAATTAATTCTTTTTAGAAACTTATAATCTATTAAACATAAATTTAATTATTAAAAGATAAAAATTAAATACCAGCTAATTTGAATGGTAAAATGTGCAATTTTATGGCACCTGACCACGTCCATTCACTTTGGGCTTTACGTTGTGAGAAAAGTTGCAAAAGTGATAGCTTGAACCTCGTGGCCCAAACCGTCATAGATGGGTCATAGATCGCCCGCAATGTTGCTCTTCACTAATCAATTATTTTGGTCCAACTCCTTAGTTGGGCTACCCTACTATTGCCGTTTGCATTTGACTTTAGTTTAGCTCACTTTTGAAAAAATTACATAAATAAGTAAATTTAATTAGCTATTTATTACAATTAGCAAATTTATTAAAAATTATAAAAATTAGTAAAATAATTATATAAACTAGAAAATTACCAGTTTTTAGAACCATTGTTATAGTATCAAATTTTTAATATTCTCTTTACAACTTACTGCATTCTTTCTCTAATTTAATTTTCTTTTTTCTTTTATTATAACTGCCGAAAATTTTTCTCCCAAATCCCTCAAAATTTTATTTAATTTTATCTCTCATCAATTCGGCCGTGATTAATTACTTCCTCTCACTCTTTCTCTCTGTCACGACGATACATTTAGAGTTTGGCTTTATCCTGATTGAGGCAGAGAAGAAGAAAACTATTACGGAAGTCTTGTCACATTTACATAAAACAGGGCCCCAATACTACACAAATTCAGAATCTCTAGAGGATGCAAAAAAGGATTTGAACTTTTTAGTGAAGAAGATACAGAAAATTATATTAGCAATCTACCATTACCGGAGAAATCAAAGCTCCAGATTTGATTAATAATCTTTCAGATGAAGAAACCTCTTCTTCACCATTGACGAAAAAAGCAGAATTATTATTGAAGACGCTTTAACTGTGAATTTATTTATTTATTTTTTGGATTTTGACTATTGAAAATTATTGATGATGATACTGTATTTATGCGTTATATTTGTTTATGTATCAATCTTTTGATACTTATTAGTATGTATCAATTTTTCAATGAAAAACACATAACTTTCATTTAGGTAGATGAGTTTTTTTATGCATGTATCAATATCAGATTTTTTATAATTTCGGAACATGCACCAACATATTGCTTTGTGTGTATCAAGACATTTGCACCAATTGCAGTATATATCAATTTTTTCCAGTGATATATGAATGTAAGTTACCCATATTATTTTATGTATCAATTTGGAAAATCTTTGTCTATTATTGCTTTGTTGCTCATGTATCAGTATCTTGAATAAATTATAAATTGAAATATTACTCTCATATTTATTAATGTATGACAATAGATAAATATATCAATTTATTAACGTAGATAGTAAAGTTTAGATACATGTATCAGTACCAGGATAGATCAAAAAGTAATTCCCCATGAAATCTGCTATTTTTTGAAATTTTTGCAGATATGATTTAATTGATTAAACTTTTTTAAACATGGTATTAAAAAACAACCGAGATCAAAATGGAGAGAGATTTTCTCCCATTAAATATGTAAGTTGAGTTAATTAGATATTAAATAGAGCCATTATAGGAGGAAATTAAGGATTTGAATTTTTGATACAACACTCAAAAATTTCATTAATCTGTATCAAAAAAACAAATAAAAAACGCTACTTCATATAATTAAGATAAAACATACTATTTTATGTAATTATTTTATTATGTGATGCTATTTATAAAAATTGCTGTTTAATTTTTGATAATAATTGAACAAAGAAATGTGTTCTGTATTTATTTTTAATAATACATTAATTTGGGAGGACATCTGCATAAAAGACCACCTTAAAGTGTTTTTGTTTTTGTAAAAATATCCTGGTTTGATCTACGCAAACTAAAAGCTATTTATTTAACTACACAATTTACGCTTTGGTTTACGAAAAATGTATTTAACAACTTTTTAAACCCAAAATGTTCGGAATATCGATATCACACCACCTTAAAATAACTGTATTTAACTATGCAGAATAAGTAAAATAAGTTATGAAAAATAAATCAGAAAAAGAAAGAATTTCTATAACATATAAAATTATATTATTAATATAAAAATTCTTTACACATATAAAGTGAATCCAAAACGTATAGTACTTCTATCAGTCTTAATCCTTCTTTGGATGAGTGAAGAAAACTGAAATGGAAACATTTGTTTGTTGAGTTGGACCTCTTTGGTCTCTTAATCAATAGATATTGAAGAAATAACGTCTTCAAATTTAGGCGCACAAATTTTGAGTGGGATATGACGTAACCGATTTATTTTAAATTTAACTCAATTTATCCATTTAACACTTCTTCTCTAGGTAATACTCTCTGGATTGTAATTTATTTAATACTTTTTAAATTTTGTTAGTAGAATTTTTTTAATTTTAACATGAATTCCAACATAACATCTTTAAATTTTTAAAAAATAAAGTTTGCAATATTAGAAACTATGCAAAAAATATCATAAATCACAAAAATTAATAATTCAAAATATTTTAAAAACATATAAAATGAAAAAAGGGTGAGTAGTAGGGGTGGTAGATTATATATGATGCAAAAGAAGGTGGAAGTAGGTGGAAAGGAGTTTGATATATGTCTTGTCTATTTGACTCTTGCTTGTCGCAAATGGGAAACAATATCTCAATGCTTTGAGATACATCCATCTCGACTTATCTTATTTTTGATGCGCTATCTTTTAATCACTCTGCCTGCCATACATTGTCGAATATTTAGCTAGCACCAAATAATCCTCAGATACAGGCAACAGCAACAAGCTCTTTTACCCGCCACCTCATAACAGTTGTATCTTTTTTGGCAAAACAAGTCTAACATAGCGTGTGTTTCATACCGTGGAAAATATACATATATTTTTCTTTTTATGTTTGATCGAGTAAAATAACTTTTATATGAAAGTAAAAAAAATAAGTTTTATAAAGATATTTCAAATTCATTGTCTTCCCTCCACTCCAATCTCCTCCGATCTGCTGTCATCCCTTGACTATCTCACCTCCCGCCCTCCATGACACCCATTCTTATTCTCAAAAACTAGCTTATGAGGAGAGGATCGTCCAAGTCCATATAAGGAGGCCATCCATCTAAATATCTAATTAACCACCGATGTGAGACTTTTTTCATTCTTCAACACTGTCTAGCGTAAGAATGTTATATTGTGCTAATGAGATATGTATAATTATACACAAAACATCCAGCTTTTTATCTATTTAGTATCATGTGATCTACTCGACTCAATCTTACATACTTTAATTTATCTCTTTACTCCTGTGTGATCTACTCGACTCAATCTTACATACTTTAAGATCCTTTTTCACGACTATTTACAATGTTGCATGTTACTGTTATAAATCAATGTTACATGTTACTGCTATAAATTTTGTAGTGTTAGAACGTGTGAATTCATGAATAAAGGCAATCTTCGTGTTGCGTACATATTTGTTTGCTGCCAAAATAACATGTCACACATTCTATAATAGTTGCGGTTTTAACCCAATTAGTCATCCGCTCATTGGACCTATTTGGCTAAAATATGTCACCGCTGCCTGTATAGTATTCTGTCCGCCACCTCTTATAAATTGGAATAGAAGGACTATATCGGCTGCAAGCATCTTTCGCTCACTTCAAATTCATCGACCCTCTATTTTGATTTAAGTATTACATTTTTTTTTAAATTCGTTTAAAAAAAATATTATTTTTTATAATTAAAAATAATTTAATTTTATAATTTTTTTTTAATTTTTAATAAAATAATTTATAACCACATAACTGATCAGAAAATATTTTAGACACATTTTTCATACTTATCTTTCTCGATATCAAGCACATCTCTAATGTGCTAGATTTACTGCTCTTTCAAATTCACCCACTATACAGAGAAACCTTATTATCCATCACGAAGATTTGTGAGAAAAGAATCAAGTATTGTATTGCTAACAAATGACTAACATTTTATTAACTTCGAAAGAAGTTTTACTTAGTTATATAATATTAACTATTTACATACAAAGCTATATATTATAAACACGTACATGTAATAAACGATTAAAGTACTCTTTCAAATAGTACTTTAGATATGTGAAAATTGATAGTTCTTGTATCACAGTGAGCTGTATAGTAAAAACTTTTAGATACAATCAAAAAAGTGTGTTTGATATTAGCATCCAAATCATTCTCATATGAACAATCAGATTGAGATAACACAAGTGCAGCTATTTGTTGCATGTCTGATTCGATCTCTTCAGTACTAAACATTAACATTTCCAATTGCTTGTCCATCATTTGGTTGTCTTTGTTTTGTCCCTACAAATATATTGTTAATATCATCTCGGTATATGAAGTTATCAGAGAAAACCCTTGTCATAAAACGATATTTAAAGCTAAAGTGACAGAGAAGGCATTTTATCATGAAATGACCTTTAAAGCTAAGGTGACAATAAAAGGTTACTCGTATGAAAGTATCATGTATATCACTTTGGACTTTGTCATGAATAAAAGAATAAAGTGACTACTATAACATTTTGTACATTTAAAAAAGAGAATATTTCATAAAGAATTTTTTTTTTAAAAAAAAGATATTGTGATAATTGAATATGTACGATTATAAACAAAAGATCCACTTTATGGCTCTCTTTAATTTACCTTACTTCCTTAATCCTACTCAAATTTGCACTTATTCTTAGAAATATATCATTGTTTAAAAAAATAATTAATAAAAAAAATATCATATAAAAAAGATATAATGTTAATGTTTCATACAAATCTTGCTAAATAATGTGTCTAGTTAAGAGTCAAATCTTTTTTTTAGGTCTTTTTTCTTTTTAAAATTTCATGCCAGGTCGTAGAATTTGAGGGGGAAAAAAATCTTTATTATATATTTGACTAGAAAAAAACATTTAAAAAAGAAAAAGAACTTTTAAACATAAATAATTTAAGAAAAGGTTCCTTGTTAAATAGGTCTCACCTTGTAGAGATGAAGTCGGTGACAAACTCTATTGGTGATTTCCATTAGCCTTTGGTACGTGGGACGGGACAACAATATATCCTCCGATAGCCAACGGCCACTGCACGAATTTAACGTACGAATCATGAGCTCAGCAGCTCCTTCTCCCTCTCCTAATGTCAGCAGCCACTTTTCCCACTGTATACAAATGTTTTTCTATATTTAATAATTATTTATTCATTTATTTCACATGGAAAAAAAATATACACAAGTAGCAACTGTTTGAATTTGATGAAATCTTGCAAGAGAAATTGCAGTATAGCACTTACAGCATGACGCAAGTAGTGATGAATGTCTCTGCCGTGTGTCAGCACGGCGCTCAGTGTGAGCTGGTTTAGGGTTCCCAGAATAATCTCGACGAGCCTCTGCTCTTTATTATACCTGCATACCATTGACTTATTCAACAAACTTTGCAACGTTATAACTTTGTGCACACCTCACATTTAGGATTGAACACCTGCCACACCTCACATTTAGGATTGAACATTTGATGCACATGCAATTTAATATGAGAATTCAGTTAAATTTTAAATTTAACTTAATCCCAAAAGCTAACTCATAAGGTGAAGATCGATAAGTTAAAATTGACGCCAAACGAATACAATTCCTCTACTGTTAGTAAGTTCAATTCTATACATTAGTACTTAGCAAGCAGTAAGTATCTATAACTCTACATGAAAGCAAGCAGGTAGTAAAAATAGTGATTACCTAGAATTCAGGTAGTGTAGATCAATATTGCTGCTAAAACAAGTGAATTCGTGAATAAAATCAGTCTTGTGTTGCACAGATATTTGTTTGCTGCCAAAATAACATGTGACACAGTCCATAAGAGCTGCGGTTTTGACCCAAGCCATCCGCTCTGTGGACCTTTCCGCCTCAAATACGCTCGCACTGGCTAAATAGAACGTCTGCAGCAAGCTTCTTTCACTCACTCCAAAATCTCCGAGCCCACATTCTTTGTACCACCTGCACGTGGAATTTTGCATCATCCGTATAATTTAACTTATTACCATCAAATTGCTTAATATTACTGTTTTATATCGTTAGCGTCTAGAAATTAAATTTTTTTTGTTATATTATGTAAAGTTTAGTTACTTTAATGCAACGAACAGTCGTTTTGTGAATTCACCATTACAATGAGTAAATTATAATGATTTTATTTTATAGGGGTAAATCTAAAGTTACTTAAATGTGATAACTAAAATTACTTTTGTGACTTTATTGTTATTATAATGTAAAATTCGTAACTTACTTGCGAATTCTTCTCCACTCGAGCTGGTGCAAAGCTTGGCAATTGTTATAGTCCGATTTCGCTAGCTCCAGATATAAGTTATTGTTAACCAATGGCATCCTGTATTAAAAGATACTCATTGTTGAAGATTAAAAAAATTAGGGAAAAGAGAAGGAGGAATTCAGATTTTTCTTATAAATTTCAAAAATAAGAGATAATGGTAACAAAAAACACCTGAAGGATTAGATCTTGCGAGTTTTCTACCTGAACTATATATCAAGTATTCACTTTTTCTATATGAATTATCACCCAACTATTTATGAAAACACATTTCAACTATTAGTTAGGTAGAAAAAAGAGATCGAACAACCAATAGTTGAGATTTCACCGATAACTCTTTGAATAATGGATCATAAACGTCCAATTTCATTTTTTTTTTGAAAAAAACAAAAACAAAGAGGAGCATACAGTTCACCAACAAAACATATCAGTACCACTATTAAGTTGTATTTTTAATTAAAACAAGTCTTGATTTTTCCCAATTGTCCTTATATATCTTTGCAGGGTATATTTTTGGTTGTATTCAATTGTAGCCGCTCTAGTTTTGTAGCATTTCTTGAATATATATACTTATGAATGAGAAATCAATGATTTATGGAGGTGTTCATTTAATTTGATAGTAGAAACGAAACCAAAGAAACAGAGAGACAGACATAAGGGGTGTGTGTGTGCCGTCTTTTGCAAGTATGGTGGGGGCTCCAATTGCCTTGGGTTTGATAACCAGCTGGACACTCTCTCGAGGTTCACTCTTTCTATTACTCTAAATTGTATAACATCACAAGCTAGCTCCCTTTAAGAAAACAACAATTTTTGTTTTTATTTTATAATGGGACTCCTTATTGCAACAGTATATAAAGACTGTCGAAATAACATTATAAAAAATTTCTACATTATAAATCGAATTTAACAAATCTATTAGATATTTGAAGTGTGGAATTTTGTTCTGATATCTTATTTAAAAAATAAATCTTGAATTTAACTCAATTCAAAAGTTAAGGTCAAGAGAAAATGTTTTCCTAAGTCATATTAAAAGCTCACTCATCAATATTTCAAGTCTAAAGTTATATACTTTTAAAGATTTTCGTCCAAAAATTTAGTACTCAACATAATGTTGCGAAAGGGCGACTTCGGAATATTAGAAAAGTTTCATCAACAAAATAAGTTTAGTAAAAAAAAAAGTTAAAATAAGAGAGGTGAATACAATATCTAAACTACAAAAGAAATTAATAGTATAAGGCTAAACTTGAGGGAAAATTTCTGAAATTATCCCTAAAATTAAATATGAAATTTGTGATGTTAAAGTAAGGATAGACTAGACTCTATAACAAATAAAAGTGGCATCACTATGTAAAATTCTTTACATTCTTTACCTGTATAATGTTTTTCCAATCCATACGTCGTTTTCAGCACCATATTGATCTAAAAAGAACCTTGTTTCTAATCGGGGTAGACTAGCATA
This sequence comes from Datura wrightii, assembly GCA_035772735.1. NCBI lineage: Eukaryota > Viridiplantae > Streptophyta > Magnoliopsida > Solanales > Solanaceae > Datura > Datura wrightii. Next base: position 5,343,372 of record JASDFA010000011.1, read on the forward strand.
CCATGGTACATCTAATGCATATCCCACCTGTATAATAACACTAACCACGTTACGTTAAAAAGGAAAATATAATTTTAGAAAATAAGGAAAATAAATATAACAAGCACTTTAATTTGTACTTGTTAGTTAGAAAATAGAATAGAAAAAGTCCAACTGCTATATATATGTAGTATGTACCTCTCCAGGTAAATCTTTAGTGATGATCCACTTGTCTAGTAGTTGATTTTGAGCTCGTTTTTCTCGAAGAAAATTAGAGGTGAATATTTTGGCATGTTCAAGTATTTTCTCTCCTGGGAACATTAGCTGAGAAGTTCTGTAAAGATTATACATTCCTGTCACTGCCTGATTTGATTGTCCCACGAAGCAGAAAAATTCACCCCCACTCTCAAAATGTTTGAATACGTCTGACAAAATTATGAGCAAGTACCTTATGAGTACAATAACAAGATTACTTTATAACAAAATCCTTAAATCCAGAGTAAAGTTTTGTAAAGATTTGACCTATAGCTACGACTAAATGCTATGGAGATTTTAATTTGGTAACCTAAAAATTAAATGGATGTACTATTACCATCTTCGTCTCCCTCCATGTGATACGATTCGAAATATGAGGGTTAAATCATTAAATTTTTCGTAATTTAAATATAAAATTTTAATTTTAATTTTTTTTAAAATAAAATTTATTACATACATGTGTTGTACGTGCATATTGCGTAAATTAATTAGCACAAAATACATACAAAAGAAATAGATTATTGAAACAACAATTCAAGCTAAAGATGAATACAATATTTGCTTAAACGATGAAAATGAAAATTATTAATTTTTAAAATAATTTAATTTACTAAGTTGCATTTCTATATTTTTTTTCTATAATATTATGAGCTATAATAATTAACAATTTTCAATTCTCAATATTTAAAAAGTATATAAAAAGATCTTGATAAAAAAAAATTTATTGACTCTTCACTATAGTAACTGCGTAACATAAAAATGGAGCGGAAGCAATATCTAGCTTGTTATAATTGATTAAAATATTAATTATTTAAAATATATTATTCGTGTATATAAGTTAAATTTATGATAATTATATTATGTAAACGGGAGATACATATTATAGTAAGGTGAAGTAGATAATGACTAACCAGCAGAAACCACGTAGCCATGCAATCGCAAAAGTCTAAAAGCCATGGCTGTGTCATCAATGTCTTGAACTGGGGAATTTCTAGCCCAACAGATTCCTTTATTTGTCCAATATCTTAAAAAACAAAAACATATATTATTATATTCCACTGGCAGAAAAATAAAATAATACTAGCACTAGAAACCAAAAACCAAAATAGAAAATGATATTCCTACTTAGGGGAAAACGATAAACTATCACAGTCCACAAAATCCCCTTCTTTAAAAATACTCAATACTTCTTTCGTTTGATTTTAATTATTAAATATATCAAAAATAATTATTTAAAATATTTGTTAGTTTTAAAATTTAACAATAATTAATTATATTTTTTAACTCTATCTTTAGTATTTAAACTCATTCTAAAATATGAAAAAAATATTATTATATTGTCCAAAAAACTAATAGGGTTATATTAGTTAAATTACTATTTCTATTAATTTTTTTTATTAATGGGTGTGCAAATCTTATCCTAATAATTAAAATAAAATAGAGGGAGTAATATACAATAATACCTGTTAACGTAATCAATGCACTCCTTTATTTCTGCCTTGAAATATTGAGAAATTCCAAGTCTTTCAAGTCGATCAACGATCCAAATATGTTCAAATAAATCGACAGGATATACATTTGGAACTGAATGTTAATTAAAAAGAAAATGATATTAGGTACGTTATCAAATGCATAAGTAAATTAAAAAGTGCTTATAAATATATCTTATATTGTTCGGACTCTCCAAAAATGTTGTTGCATTCGTGTCGGATTCTTCAAAAAATATACTATTTTTGGAAGATCCAACACACACCCATCAATATTTTTAAAGAGTCCGAGTAACATAGAATATTATTTTTATATTAAATTATATTGATAATATATGTATACCTCCACCGTTGAATTTTTGGACAGCATTTTTGAGATAATTGAGGCAATTATTATCTTGAGTCTGCATAAGTGCAAAGGCAGTGGAAGATGGAGAGAAGAGAAAAGAGCCATCAGGGCACTGAAGTTGAAGTAGCTTTTGCCAGTCCAAGTCTGGCATTCCTTCCAAACTGTGGAGTAAAGTTGTGGGCACTTTGTGCATTATGTCCTTTGGTATCCTATTAAGTACATATATTGCACGCACACGTTATCATTATTACTTACATACATGGAAAGTAACACTTTTTTATCCAAAAAGTATTCTAGATACTCAAATCTAAAGAAGATTAGATATGTTTTTTCTTATAAAAATTTATTCATGATGAGAAGCATGAAAGATGATGTAATAGTGCCCGGACAATTCGAGTTCATTGAGCTACTTTTTCTTGTAACTTATACGGCGTTATTTGATTGAAAATTGAGGGGAAAAAATTGTTACATGCCAAAAGTAACTTTAAAATGGGGTCCAGACACTATTAGAAATACAGATTTTTCCTTCTGTAAATTAATGAAAATTCTATTATAACACATGATTTTTTTTACTTATTTTCCACCGAATCAATTCACTGGAAAAACATATGGTGGGATTCTCACTAAAGTAGTGAAAAACTTCATAATTTTTTTAATGTGAAAATCCTAGTATTTTTTTCTTTTCCCACCGATATCAGTGGAAATAGCCACTTAATATTTTTTGATGGGAAACTTTAATGAAAAAATAGTGATTTTTAGTAGTGTGGGTTTATAAATTTGCTTATTTTAGGAATGTTATATTTTTCTATTCGAATTTAGTCAGACTTTAATAGGGATATAAAACGCCAAAAGTGAAAAAAAAAAAGAAAAAAAAGAACAACATGTCATTATTGGTGATGCTAGCTAGTTGATGATTACCTTGTGAGCTTTAGTTGTCTTCTGGCATAGATCTCTTGCAAGACAGGAGAATCATAAGGAATATCTATGGCTAATTTCTTGGCAATCTCAATTAGTGAAGGAAATGCCACTTCAAAGCCTATAGGCATGTGCTCTGCATTTTCATCACCAATCTTGCTCAAATTCTCTCTCATAAACGACATTCCTATAATCCCAAACCCCAGAAACACACGTAATTGTTAGTGGATCATCATTGCATCCAAACTCTACATATTCTATTAATTATATACTCCCGATGAATATGGAATAAATATATACACGATATATTGTGTTTCACTTTCACATATTCATTTTAAAAAATTAATTAAAAGAAGTGACATTAAATACATATTATTTTATTTTTATTTATATTTTTAATATAGTCTCTCTTTATTGAATATCTACTTTATTTTTGTATCATCTTAAGGTGTTTGTGATCTAAAAAAAATAATTACTACTAAAGACTAAATAAAATAAAATTAATATTATCTTGAACTTTTAAAATAAAAAATAATTTGATATAACTATTTATAAAAATCACAATATCTTGAGTCCGAGGGAGCAGTACTTGACTGAATATAAAATTTAAGTGAGTAAAGGAGATATTCAAATTAAATAGTTATCAAATGCATATTATACGGAATGCTCTTGATTTTTGTGGTCTTAAATAATGTATGTGGAATTAAAGAACTACTCCTTCTGTTGTAATTTATATATCTCACTATTTTTAAAAAAAAGTTAATTTAGGGCAGGTAAAGAGGAAATAAGGAAGGGTATTACAAAATAGAGAATCGAACACTCAAAAATAAGATAAAAATTCAGATAGTTAACCGAATCCGCCTCATATATCTTACTTTCATTGAGAGTCTATTTCAAATTTTATATATTTAATAATTTTTTATTACAACATATTTAAAATCATAAAATTTAAAAACATTTCGGGCCATACACGTTCAAAACTTTCCCTTAGTTTTTTAAATTATTTGCTCAGTCATACTAAATGAAACGAAAACATACTAAATATAAAAAGTGATTTTTTTTTGATAAAAAAATAAATTAGAAAAAAGAAGTAAGATTTAAAAATCAAAATCTTACCAAGTAGAATCTTGTCGGGATGCAAATTCCATGACTTCAAGGCAATGAGACAGGCCAATGTATTGATAACACGATCATAAACCAAAAAGTTGGAGCTGTCACCCCATGAGCCATCAGGTAATTGATTGTTGGCAATCCATTCAAGACTCGAAGGGAATTGAGGAGTTTCACTTCCCTTCACGTCTTTTACTAGAGCAACCCATGCCGTGTCATACGCCGATATGGTTATTTCTCCGTCCTCCATCGATCGCAACATCGACCGAACAGCATCAATATGCTCCTTTATGATCTTATTTGATGATGGGTGGCACACCTTTTACATACATACATACATGTACAACCAAAGTCAAATCGTAATAGCTCAACAAAACATACCTCAGTACTTTTCTCCTTCATTTTTATTTGTTCGCTATATTAAAATTAGATATTCATTTTTAAAATACTAAAAAAATAAAAATAAACAAAGAGAAAAATATCCTTCGTCTCAATTTATATGATAGTTGATTAATTATGCACTGAATTTAAGAATAAAAAATATTTTTAAACTTCTAATCTAAAATAAATAATAGATATTCACGGAAGAAGTTAAAATTAGATTATAACAAAACGCAAAAGGGATAGTCTCTCTTTTTTTTTTTGGTACAACATTGTTTTTTAAAAAATAAAAAAATAAATAACTATTAACAACAACCTCAAATGTTTCTGTTTCCATGTCCAGTTCCTCCACGATGTCGTCCCACTCGATAACCGGCAAAGAACCATTTTGCAGTACCTCTTTGTATTCTGCGTTTTTTTGTGCGATAGACAGAACACTGTTCAATTCACAGGCTTATAGTAATTAAAATCATTTAGAAAGCATGAAAATATACATAGATAGCACCTTTTGTACGAGGTCTAGAAACCGCATTACATTGCAAATTTGAATTGAAATCCACATTTTCTCCGGAAGATCTGTTGCCTGTTGAAGAAAAATCACCTAATTAATTACTACTTCTATTACGTCTTGTGTAAATTTAATTTGCATCAAACACACATAGTCTAAAAAAAAATTAAAAAAAACTCTGCTATATATGAACATCAAGCTAAACCAAAAAAGAAGAGAGAGAGAGAGAGAGAGAGAGAAAGAAACTGATTTGGTACGATAAAAAGTTAAATTAATTAATCCTGGTTTTTGGCAGAGAACTGAAGCACATGGGTTCATTCGAAGCTCCTTCAGTGAAAAATCATATTATATATATATATATAAATTTAAATTTTTTAAAATTATATGTAATAAAATAATGAACCTCTTGATCTGTAACTTGTCACTGAAACTTAGTAGTAAAGTTGAAAACGACTTATCTTAGTGGAAAAGTGGTTGGAAAGTACTTGTGAGAAATAATTATAATACCAAAAAGAATTTAACAATAAGAAGGAGGAGGAACAGAGTAGAAAGACGGAGTATACTTTTAAGGAACTTAGGAGGTTGATTTGCTGGAGAAGAAGACGGACGTTCATAGTGACGATGCTGAGCAGTGGGGCAAAATCTCAAATAAGAAGCTGAGATCGGCATGTTTTCTTAATTTTTTTTTTTAATAAATCTCCCTTCTTGATAAGAAAAATATTTAGTATAATAAAAAGCTAAGAGAAGTAGTGATGATATATTTTGTTATGATATGAGAATGAAGAAGGGGTATGGGGAATTAGTATGATTTATAAAGAGAGGGTAGAAAGGAAAGAAGACAGAAACGACTTCACGAGAGATGCCCCAAAATAGGTGCATGGGATCAAATCCCCAATTCATGACTCTTTTTCTTTTCCTTCCCATGGCTTATTTCTCATGCAATTTTTTTTTTTATAATCGTGGCATCTTGGTCAGCACGTGCGTATCTCGATTAATTTTATAAAATATTGCTACCTCCAATTATGATTAATAAATGTACCGGGTTATAACTTAATTCACTAAGATTTATCTTTGTTAGATTGTAAACATGAGGTCTCATAATTCTCAACTCATTTTATTTTAATCACTGGATCTTCATACCATTGCTTGCAATTTCTCGTGTATATTAAAAAAATAATTTTTAAAATTAATATTTTGAAGACGTAAATGTGACCTCCACCCTCTCTCTTTTTCTTTAAATAAAAAAATCGGTGACTAAATTCGAGTATTAATAGACAAAATTATTTTATAAAATAAAAAATTGTGTATGTTATTTAAATTTCATACACAATCAAAACAACCTCACAAACTTCAGTCCTTCGGATTTGAAATTCAAATCGTCAAAGCTATCAAAGTTCTTTTAATAATTATCTTCTTATTTTCATAATGTATCATTAGTTGTTTTTCATCTAAATTATAAGGTTTTACTGTTTCTAGCCATCTTATTGCTAAAGTAATATTATCTTTTCCTTGATATATTTTGAATTTTATTTTTATTGGTATTCCTCCGCAACACCTATAGATATATTAAACAAATATGAAATGGCAATAAGAAACGAATTTAGTAGCATGACGACTGAAATAGATGAACGACAAAAAGATAAGGAACTAAATAGGAATCTAATAAATAAATTAAGTATATGTAAAATGAGTTATATAGATGAATATACATGTGCATTTAAAGAATATTACTATAAAGGATTATATACGAATGAAGAAAGCAGAGAAATAAGAAAATTATATTACACAAAATTATCAGAACCATTTAGTTCAAAAATAACTAAAGAATGGCAAAAATCAGGATTAGTAGATACACTAGGAGCTAGAATAAAATTCTTACAAAAATGGTTTACAGAATTATGTGAAAAACATAAGGAAGACATGAAAATGGAAAAAATCTTAATAAAAAACTTAGCATGTTGTACAACAAAAACAGCACCGTATGTGTGTCCGTAAAGTTTTAAAGTTTTTTGTTTTGTTGTAAAAAGTCGTAAAGTAAATAGTAGTAAATAGTAAGAGTCAAATTACTGTACAAATAGTAAGAGTCAAATACTGTACAAACAGTAAAGGTCGTACAGTAAAGGTCGTATAGTAAAGGTCATATGTAAACAGTAAGGTCATTTATAAATTTTATAAATTCAGAGGATCCTCACAATTGAGGACATCCGCACACAAAAACATAAATCTTCTCTCTAAATTCCGCAACCCCCAAAATTGTCATTAAGTCAGAAGTTAAAGAGCTTTAACAATTCTAACTTCAGACAGACAATTTTGCAACTTCAGTCTTGTAAGCCTGAATTAAATTCTGAGGTGACTAAATTTTAAAAAGCCTTATAAATCTCGGCACTCTCTCCTCCCTCACCACAATCCTATTTGATAACTACTTAATATTTAATCAAAATCTAGATAAAGCTATCTTTCCATTCAAGTACAACAAATTAAATACCGAAGACTAGCTACTTAATATTTGATAATCTAGAAAATTAATTTAATGTTTCATATTCACATTTCATTTTTTATTTGGTGTATCCAATTTTATATTTGGATATAAATAAATAAAACTAGTGTATATTGCGGCCGGGCTGATTAGAGATTAGAGATTAATCACCTCTACAATTAAGAATCCGAAGAAGCAATATTTTCCATCACAGAATGCTTATCGCCCTATCACATCGAGGACAATGAGAAGTACTATATGGACAATGGTGTTGACCAATGGCGTAGCCACATTCAGGAAAAAGTGATCAGTCGAACATTTTTTGTTAAAAAATTATATTACGTATATAGAAAATTGTAAAAAAAAAATATATAGAAAATTATACAATATATATATATATATATATATATATATAATTATTTTTCATACATATATATTAAATCTTGAACATCCTTTAATAAAAATTTTAATTTCGCCACTGATGTTGACATTATCACTTTTTCTTTAAGGTCTCCATATTAAGGTCTTGTTATTTCTCAACTGGAAACAGAAAAAATGAGACATTAAAAGAACAAACGTCATGTTAACAATCTGACAAGGACCACTCACGGATATGGTGGGGTTCAGTGAAAATTTCCTCCTTAATCAATCAAATGTTTTGGGTTAATTTGAATCTTGTAAATACAGAAATTAATCCTTAACAAATAACTTCTAATAAAAAGCACTTCACCTCAATGAACTTTATGCAATGTGTGTCAAAATTAATATCGGGTCAGTGAATATCAAATACGCGAAACAATTTAATAAGAACCATTAAGAAATATATGTGTTGAAATGAATAAGAACATAGCATTTCGTTCTTAATCAAGCGTCTCCAATGTTTAAGTTGTGTATGCTAGTTGATACGTATTAAAATTATTCGGATCAATAAATATCGAATACGTCATGGTTTAATTAAAACAGTTTGACAAGGATTGAGGCTGAGTACCCCATCAATCTGGTAAATAGTGGTGAATCTAATCTTTTTCATTATGCGTAGTAATTGCCAAGAGGAAAGCCACCAAAGACGTAAAGATTTAGTGGGCGATCATATCTGTCTACCAATCAAATTCGACTGGTTAAGATGAAACGATATCGACTCCATTGACAAAAGATTCTTAGCTTTTTCTTCGCGATTTAATATATTAATAAAATATTTGTGAATGATGAATTCGAGAAAATATTTATATATTTTTATGAAGATTAAATTCAAAATTTAAATTTAATGAGTTCAATATTTAAATTATTATCAAAAAATTCGTTACACTGTTGAAATTATGCATAGAAATTCTAATTAAATTCTAGGTTATTCGAGTTGGTTTGATTTATCCGAGGCTCTCTTTGTACTGTTACACTTAAGTTAAAATAGCTTAACTAAACACCAAAAGGCATAATATATATGATGCCATAGCATGAAGCACTCCAAAACATTATAAAAGTAGAATTTAATTATTATTCAATATCCAACTAATTGTTACTCTAACATTAATTTATTTTATAATCGCGTGAATTAGTCAGACAATAATGTTAGGTACCAGAATATGCTGCAGAAATAATATGAAAGAAAATGATGGTCCTCCGATTTTTCTAGAATTATATGAAGAGTAATATTGTTGTCTCATTTCGGGACACTGACCCCAAATAGGCTTCTTGGATGATGCAAAAAAATGTTTAAGAAATAACCAACATATAAACCAAGATGATTTGATTTAAAATGATCTTAAGCTTATGAGTTGCTTCTCTTTTAAAAAAAAATGTATTTAATAATGAGAGGGGATTTTGTAAAGGTGTCTTACAGTGGGTCATTAATATAATTGACCATGCAAGAGGCAAAAACAGTAAGGCAGAAGTCTAAAATGGCATTAATTATCTGCTTGTGTTTGTTACATAATATGAATTTAAGGACCAACAAAAATTTATTGGTTGCAACTTAAAGCCAAGACTAACACAATAAATAGATCAACTCGATTACTATATACATATAGACGAATTCAACTTTTTAATGCAACGAGTACAAATTTGTAGTACGGAACTTATTTTGTATACTTTTAAAATACGAGTTCAAAATCTCTAATTATTTTATTTTCACATATATTATCATATTTAATTGGTATTAAGAATACATGATCTGAATGAACAAATAGCACTATATATGGTTACAACCAACGATGCTTTGAGGATGGCTTGTTGAACATATGGCCCCAAAAATTATTACTCCCTCAAAGTCTTAAATTAATAGTCTCTTTAGCACGAAAAATTATTTTAAAATAATTATCACCTTATAAATTTAAGAATAAAATTAATTATTTCTAAAACTATATATAATATTAAAGAAAAATATTATTTTTGAGTTCTAGTTTATTTGAATAATAAATGCTTTAATAACTTTAACACAACGAGTTTTGTTAAACGCATTTAGATCTTTGATATTTTTAAAATGTTTTATGATAGTTGATATTTCACTTTCATTTTGCTTTCTTTTGGTGATCCTAAGAAATTTGACAAACTGATATCGAATCCATAATCAAACGATACAATACCATTTAAATAACTCTAAGCTTGCAAACGGTCAATATCTATCGGATTTGGATTATCAATTTTACGAAAACTACTTTACCATGTCGCATACTCCATAGTGTTATTGGACAGTTATTTTTGCGTTCTAGTTTATTTAAATAATAAATGTATGAATAACTTTAAAATAACGAATTTTGTTAAATACATATAAAACTTTTAGATTTTTTAAGCGATTTATGATTTTTGACCGATATTCTATTATAATTGAACAAACTAATATCAAAATTCATAATTAAACAATATAATACCATTTTCAAACCGTTTTTAATAACTCTAAATACAAAAACTATTAATATTTTCTTTGAATTATCAATTTTGTGAAAACTAATTTACCACGTTACATACTCCATAGCGTTAAATCGATTGTTATTTTGGATACATACGAACAAAGTAGGAGTCCTTTTAAGTCAAAATTAATTTGATAAAAGGGGTGCAAGGAATTAATTATCTAAGTTATGAAGGCCAAACATATTAATTAAGATATGATTCAAGGTCAAAGTTTTACGGTTTATAGTACATGGAGAATGTATTAGAATTTCCGCAAGAAAGAAAACTTTATACGTAAGAGTCCGTTTGGATTAGTTTGAAATGTTTTTTTAAATATAAATATTTAAAGTATTTTTTAAATATTTAAATTTATTTTATAAATAAATAATTATGTATTTAAATAAAAATATTAAAATTAAAAATAAGTTATTAATATATTTAATATATAAGTGCTGCACACTTTTTTAAATCAAAATAATTAAAATACGCTTAATGGAAATAAGAGAAAAGAGATACTTTTAAAATTATATGATAGTAAGGATAGTAGTAAAATCAAAGAAAATATAGGAGGATAAAAAGATAAAGTTTTGATCAAACTAAAATAACTTTTAAACTATAAAAGTAAAAAGTAGGGGATGCCAAATTTTGGTTTTAACTTTTTAAAGCAATTTTACACTTATTTTAAGCAGTTTTTTATTTTACCAAATATTCAAAAAAGTTTTAAAATTCTTAAAAGCTGGCTTGACCAACTTTTAAACCAATCCAAACACTCTCTAAGTATGATATTTCAACAAAAATCATTTAAAAATTAGAAAAAATACATAAATTTTTCTTAAATTTATTCACTTAACTTAATTTAGTAATTTAATTTTACAGTTACTCATATAACCCCGTACTCTAGTTTATACTGAAACTAATACTAGCTTAAACATATAGGACCAATCTTGTAATGGGCTGCGTTTTAAATGCCCCTACTACGTCTGTACTACATCAACAACTGATTAAATTTTAAATTTTCACTTTTTTTTTTATATTTCTTAATTTCATTCATTTTTTCTTTTATAAACAATATGTTTATTTATTTTTTTTAAAAATAAACCCCTTTCCTATATACGCTAGGCAAACCACTTCAGCCAAATTCAGAAATTTAATATATATATGTAGAGAGAAATACATATGTACACCTTAAAAAATTATTCTTAATACAGAACTTAAAAGAATTAAAAAAATTTAACGAAAAAATGAGAAATTATATTTTTCAATGGTTTCACTGAAAAATATTCTGGCCATATAAATGGAGATGACAAATAATGCTAAAATCCAATAATTTTTCTATTTTTTTTTCTTAAAATTTCTCTCCTTCAAAATGGCGATCATGCGTAGATTAAAAAAATTAGAAAAGTTTTGAGCTGCAACGGAGAAAAAGGTCCTTTGGGAAAAATAATAAAGGAAAGAGAAGAAAAATAAAAGTGAAATCCTAAATTTCATTTGTGTCAAAATAATAAAATTCATATAATTAAAAACATATAATAATAGATCAAGAAAAAATATTAAGAGCGCTTGTTAATGGTAGCCTATTAAAAAAAATCAGTTCAAACTCTATTTGTGGTTTTCTCACCGGCTTCTAAGAAAGTCAGTTCACTTTCTCTGTTTATATCACCTCGCAGGGGCAGAGGCGGATCTAGGAGGGGGTAAGGGTGTTCACCCGAAACCTCTACGTAAAAAAATTAAATGATATATATAAGATAACTTTTTTTATTTTATATATATATTTTGAATCCATTAAACACAAAGCTAGAGATTGGCTTAGTAGTTTTAGAGTTCAAAATTTATCTTGAAATTTCAAATTTAAATCCTCAGCATTATATTAATAGAATTCTGAATCTGTCTGCTTAAAAAGATATTTAATATCCAATCAACAAAAATAGAAAAACAAAAGAGTACCACTAAAATTTTAGCGCGCAACTAAGTTATGCGAACAAATATTGAATACATGTTATGTATTTTCCTTAAAAATTAATATGAACTCATACTATAAATGTGATAAGAGAAAAATCAAAGATATATCCTCGGCATTAAATTAAATCGTTTAAAATAGATGAGCGATAACGGCCTAATTCAAAACAGTTCTACCTCCGCCGACCCTTGACTTTGTTGATCTACATGTCTACATACTGATTTTTTCACGTAATTATTATTAGTTTGATAAATTATATTCAATCGATACATTAAGTGTTATAAAAATTACATTGATGTATTGTGAAAAAAAAATTATTTAAGGGAATAAAAACAACAATATATAGAGTAGGATTTTCAAGAAATTTAACTAAACTTCAAGAACAATTTAAATTATAATTGGATAATTAAAAAAACTAACTCTATTACCTCACATATATTAATTTACTCCGACTGGTGACTCAATAGAAACTAATTACATACTATAGTATACTAACCATAATCTTCAACTGAACCAAAAGCAAACTATTTAGTATCAGGGGACACTGAATTATAAGGTGGAGAATCGAGTCCTCCCCAATAAGATGAAAGTTCAGATAGCCAACTAATCGAGCTACTAAAATTTTCGATTGATTGGCTATCTGAACTTTCATCTTATTGGTGAGGACTCGATTCTCCACCTTATAATTCAGTGTCCCCTGATATTGTAATACAAAAATATTCAAAAAAAGAAAAATCTAGAGCGAGCTCGCGCTACTAGAAAATAAAGAATTAGCGGCGGACATAATTGTGTTGCAAAACAACTAAAATTTCATGTTAATTTTATTTAGTTGCGAATTATTAAAAAAATTATTTAATTAAAAGCTTTTTAGTGACAGTTTAGCTGGAGACTACTAATAAATTTTACACCTACTTTTATATTTTCCGATAGTGTGATGTTAATTGTTAGGTCTATTCCATCTGAATTTTTGAATGAAATAGTATATATAAATAAAACAAAATGGTGCAAACCAGAGATGGAAAGAAAATATTCATGGTATCTAAAGGGATTTGTAATCTTTCATGTTTATTAAATGACCTTTTGATGCTTTTTCCTTGTGCAGTTGATGCTCCAAATATTCATAATCTTTGTTTTATTTGCCCACCAAACAAAGCTTAATTGTTAGATGCGAATAAAAAAGGTTCTTCCCCTTAAAATCGTATTTACTTAGTGATTGTGTGTCTGCTTATGATGTATCACGCTATTTATTTAATTAGGACTAGCTAGTACTATTTTGAGATAGCACATATGACATATCAAGTCGAGTATAAAACAGATTTATATTAAGTTGTCGCACATGTACATATATAGATTGTAGAATGTGAAATTGATTTCTTTATATAATTTTGAATGATACTTAATTGATGAGTTATATTTTGGAGTTGAGTAATTAACTAGATTCTAGTTTTATTTCTTTAGATGACACAGAATCTATCCAAATTCTTGATTTTCATAAATTATTGCCAGTTATTTCTATTTAGGATAATTATTTAGTAATTGATTCTCTTTTTATTTCTCGAGTGATTTATAAACCTTTTAGATTACTATTTTTTAAATTTAAACAAAATAAAAATCTTATGAGAAACATTAATATTCAGTATAATTTTTTGTTAGCATCAAAAGCGATATTTACATAACCTTTAGAAAGAAAAACACATTCTAAATAATGGCTTTAAAAAGGACATTTGCCTTCTTGATTTAGCCGATGTTATGCTCTAGTTGGTAGGCGTGGGCATGCTCATGTTAATTGTGAGGTATAATCACTCTGGGCTTAGTTATGGGCTTAGTTATGGGCTTAGTTATGTTATTTTTTCTACATTTTTCGGCTCATTTTCAAAATTGCTAGGTTTAGTTGTATTATTTTTTCTATATTTCCAAGCTGATTATCAAAATTTATATGAATCTACCGTATTTTTTCTACATTACTGGGCTTAGATATGTTATTTTTCTGAAGAAATAAGTGAAGCCCCTGAAGGAAGAGATTGATCTTTCTGTTTTTTTACATTTTATATGTTGAAAACTTAGTTGAAAATACTCATAAAAGATTGTAATTGAGTCTATTTCATTATATGATGGTAAAAGAAATATCTTAAATATAAATGGGGATCACAGGAATTTGGACCGCTATCTTAACGACCGACCAAATTTTGGTTTGGAAATGGACCGCAGGAAATTGGACTTCTATTCAGTTGCCAGGCCCAGTCCACCAGAAGTGAATGGGTTCTCCACGAAAAACGGGCCAAGTCCAAGGAGTCCAGTGGGTTACATCGTAAATAGTTCAGCTCAAACCTGAAGAAATGAAGCCTGTTCAATTCTCGAACACGAGCTCTTATTTATAATGTAAGAACTCCGGGTCGTTATAAGATTATCGAAGGAAAAATTGATCATAAATTTGAAGAGCTTGCTGCTATACGTCTCTTTTTAGTTTATTTTTAAAAATGTAATACCACTATCTATAATCATAAACAATATAATTCTAAAACTCATATTTTGACACTATTAAAAAATATTTTTCTAATCACACAAATAACATAATATATTTAAAACCATAGATTATATATAAAATATTATTCACAAATTCAATAATCAATTGAATAGTTTCATATAAAATAAAATGTATCATGTAACTCATTTTAAAAATATTAATTTTTATAATTTATGGTTTTTAATCTTCGTATTTTATTTATTTTTAATTGACAACATCTTTCGTAAATATTGACATGAAATATAGATTAACACACATCAATAATATTTTTGATACTCTTTCTCATCTGTGGACTCCAAAATTACAATGTGAAACATGAATCAAAGTTTTAGAAGAGGAAATTCTTGCCTTCCTCCCCACTAAAAGTGAAAACAAAAAAGTGCAGAGAAAATAGGAAAAAAGAAATAGATAAAATAATATTAGGAAGAAAAGAATTACTTGTTTTTGTTGAAACTATAAACTACACTCTAACCATAGTAAATAAGTAAATAGAAAATAAAAGATGGCTTCCCTGCGTTTCCCGTTCTTGTTTTCTCAGCCCCAGAAGCCACCGTCTTCCGCCACTTCAGATGCTCCATCTCGCTCCTTCTCCACCGTCGCCGTGGCCCTTGCGGCCGGAGGTTCCACCGTCGCTGCCGCCGGAGCGATCATTGCTATAACTCAAAGCCCCAAAAATCCGTTTCTGGAAAATGTTATGAATTTCCTCCTTTCCAACTTCTCACCAAACAAAAATCATTCCTCGCCTTTGTGGGGTTCTGTTTCTCTAGCAGATGTCTCAGCTCCTGTCCCGGTATCGGGGACTGCAATGTCATTTCCATCAATTGTGAGAGGTACTCAGCGACTCCTTGGGATTGGGATGCGTAAAAAGGCAGTTTTTGGGTTGAAAAACATTGATGTCTATGCTTATGGTAAGACATTGTTACTGCAATTTGCTTTCTTTTTCTTTTTGCTCTATATCAATTTTTCTGTTTCTGGCTCTTCTGCAAATGTTGCTTTGCTGTAGCTGAACTGCTGAAGTTCTTGATTTTTGTGATTGTTATGTGGAGCACAATTGCCCAATTATATCAAATGAACTCCAATTGTCTTTTCTTGCTCCTTTAAAATTTTAAAATGCTGTTTTTATAGGTAATTCGCTTTATATATTCCAGTCAGAAATCAATAGCTCTATTAGTTACTTTAGTACCCTGAGGTAGGATTTAAGTTATACGGATTGTGAAAATAACTTTTACCATTTATAGTAGCTCGTGTGCGCTTATTTGTTTCATGCTTACCCTAGATAATTACCCGGAATAGGATATGAGATTTGACAGCAATTTTTGAACCCCCTTTGCAACTTTACAAGAATTTTGCCTTCAATCAAGGAGATTCAATAGTGTAACTAACAAAAAGAATTCGTTTTTGCTCTATTTGCACAATGTAATTTTTCAACGACAGGGATTCAACTGAACCCCCTTTCATCAACTTAGTTCCTTCCCTGGTTAGTGCATAAAAATTTAATCTGTCGTGGTATATATTTGAGAATCTCATTGCCGTCCCTATTGGACATTTCTTTAGATGATCAGGGGAGATATGCATTATAAAGCTCTTTTTCTCCTTTTGCAGTTTTGAGTGTCTGTGTTTCGAAGTACAAGTGATGTTTACTTTAAGTATGACCTTTATCTAATGTGATATCAATATGGCATCCTCTAGGCGTGTATGCTGATGATGCTGATGTGAAGAAGTGTCTGGCTGAGAAGCATGGAGGGCACTCTGTTTCTGAACTGCAGCAAAAGGAAGAGTTGAGAAATCATCTCATGGAAAATGATATACGCATGACTGTTAGGCTCCAAATAGTCTATGGAAGACTAAGCATACATTCAGTGCGCAGTGCTTTCGAAGAATCAATTGGGAGCAGATTATACAAATTCGGGGGATATGATAACAAAGAGTTGCTTCAAAGGTAATTCCTTCATACTTCTATAGGATCTGATAACAAGGATTGCTCCAAAGGTAATTCCTTCCGCCCCTCAGTATCTTATTTAACCTTTTTTGAATAATTACCATATCAACTGGGCAAAAAGCCTGCTAAAGCTGGTGGAAGTGCTTCATTAGCTTGCACCCCAAATTGGTCATTTTTTATATATGATATATGCATGACTAAATGAGATTCTTAAATATATTTACACCTTGCTCTAGTTACCTTTTAACTTTAATATGTTTCAATATCACAGCCTTGGACATTTTGACTGGACTCTTTTGCCTTATATCATCAGTTATCTCTCAGCTTTACATACATCACGTCTTTCCTTGAATAGAGTTATTGTGCTGCTAACATGTTAACCCACAAGATATTATCGGAAATGAAACTTTATTGTTTCTCAATCCTTAAATTATTATCGCTTCCTTCAATTCTTTTATAGCCTAAAATGTCTTTTCCAACTGCAGGTTCACTTCCCAGTTTAAAGATGAAATTAAATTGCCTCAAGGATCTATCATAGAACTCTCCAGAGACCATGATTACATACTTCATACAACAAGTAATATGATTTATTTCTGTTGACAGTATTTTGGAAATGAACAGCTCAAAGTTGTGTGTTTTTTTCACCTTTCTACTATGTTCAAATTGCAATCTGATACTAATCTCTGGAAGTGAAGACTCCCAATCTCTCAGTGTGTGCGCCCACACGACGTGCACGTGTGTCTGTGCGATTTGAGCAAACAAATGTTATAGCTATCACTTGCCCCAAGTTATTGAAAAGTTATTGAACGGATACATAAGGCTTCATTTTCTTTTAGCCATTTCCCTTTTTAAGGTTGGCTTTCGATGCAGTATGAAAGAGGCTACAATGAAGGGGAAATTACTTCATCAAGTGACCTCTGTACAAGAGCAATACCTAAAATATCCTAATTACACTTGTCAGATTGGCACATTTTATACCCATACATTTCTTTAGCCGGAAGTGGCTAAACATTTTCCTGAATTTGGTTACAGGCGAAGTTATACTGGAAATTATACTATTGTAGTATTTATATCAACCAACCATCCCTATTTTCTATTATACGGATAATATATATTTCTGGTCTTTTCCAGCTTCACCATTTATTAAACCAAATAAAAGTTGTTGTATGTTAGCTGTTGAAAATATTCTTCCCCGAGATATATCTGGATGTTTCTTTTCTCATTTCTCTCTGCAAGTGTGGGAAATGTACACTGTTGGCTTGCTCATTGAAAAAATCAAGTTACAAGCAGTATACTAGTGATGATTTATGTTACCCAATGGCTGATACACCTCTGCCACATTGACTAATAAGTTAAAGACATCCATATAGAAAAAACTAAGTTAGACAGACATTGAGATATTGTTTGGGAATTTGTTCAAAATGCATTTGATGTAGGAAAGCGTTGAGCCAATTAACTGCCTGTCAGTTCCATAAAATAATAACTAAAACATTTTGTACGTTTTCTTTTAATTCTCAGTATATCTCTTACCTTTCCTTTGTAGCTGTTTGTTTAAAGTTTATTCTTGCATCAATCATTTAGATGAAGCTTAGCTTCTGTTTATTTTTCTCTTGTAGTTGATGGAAAGGAAATGGGAAGCATACAAAGCAAACTCTTATGCAGATCAATTCTAGACTTATATATTGGAGATGAGTCATTTGATCACAAAGCCAACAAAGATGTCGAGTCGAACTTGGCTTCCCTACTTCACAAGTAGCTACTTCTTGGGCATAAAGAGAATTTATCAACACAAGGAATCGAGTTGTGGTGATCACACCCCCCCCCCCCCCCCCCGGCCCCTTTAGAAGTTATACATAACTCATGTTAGGTGCTATTGTGGTTGATTCTCTTTAAATAGTTGAACTAGAGATTTTATCTCTTACAAGCAGAACTTGGATCTATATTATATATGCTGATGAGTTTTCTCTATCCTGTAATATCCTGCTTTGGAATTTTTATAGAATAATGGAAATAAGTATCTTGACTTGGTTACCAAATTTATTTTCTGTATTGCAATGAAATGCATCTTCGAGTGATGGAGAAAACTACTAAGGTTATTTTTTGCTTTGAGTTAGCATTATGCAGGTGCAGTTTTCCCCGAAGAACAACTTCGGAGAGCCAGATATTTTTCCTCCAAATTTAAGCTATATCATAAACACTATTAATGCTCATGCATAGCTTCCTTAGAGAATACAACACATTCTACTCATACAATTTGATCAATTCACGCACAAATTGTGAGTGCTACTGGATTCCTACACCGAGCCTTGGCTATTTATTCACTCAAACAACATGGTGCATTCAGCTATGAAAGTCTGCTGAACAGTTATATACTGATAGTTCATGCTAAAAAGCTGCTGCAACTTCCTTAAGAGTTCTAAATTACTCTTTTCAAATTACTAGAACCTTTTATTGTTGTGTTTTGGAGGTCTAGTCATGGTCTTCGCAAAGGAAGCCGTGTTTCTCTTCTCGATGATGGTTGTTTTAGGTTTCTTCAGCACAACCGTGATTGGCGGCACAGTGTACAATGTTGGTGATTCGGCCGGTTGGAATGGCGGCAATGCTGACTACCATACGTGGGCTTCTACTAAAACCTTCCAGGTTGGTGACATTCTTGGTAAGTCCGACTAGTCGATCAACTGAGAACTAGTATGAGAAAAATTAGTAATTGTTTAAAAGTGCATATTTAAATTTGCATTCACCGTGTAATAAATTAGTAATTGGTTAACTTATGTGATGTTGTCTCCCTTACATGATCTTGGACAATTCTCACTTCGTGAGATAGTTTTGATTGAGTTCAACCCAAGGTCTATTTTCTTGTTATGGTATCAGAGCTAAATTTATCCGAGTTATTATGTTCTCTAATGTTGTGTACGTTGTGGGGGAGGATATTAGATTGTCCCACATTGGCTGAGGGAGTAAGTTCTCTCCTCTTATGGCATGATTTTGGCCGATCCTTACCTCATGAAATTAACTTTCGGTGGTTAAGCTAAGGTTTAAGGTCTATTTTCTTATCAGTTAGTACGATGATTTAACATTGTGTTTTTGTACCTTTACTTCAATTGGTGTTGTAGTTTTCCAGTACAATCCACAACTCCACAACGCGGTACGAGTGAGTCTCTCCAATTTCCATTCGTGCAATGCTTCTAATCCAATCGTTACTTACTCCACTGGCAATGACACAATTACTATCAATGGTCCCGGACACTTCTACTATATCTGCGGTTTCAAAGGCCATTGTCAAGCCGGACAGAAGGTCGATATCAGGGTCCTCAAAGCATACCATCTAACTAAGATTCGCAGCTAAAGCTCCACTTGCAGCCTCTCAAATGGAAAAAACTTTGAGCAAAAAATAAGGAACAGAGATTTAACCAAATAGTAGTGATTAGGAGAGCGAAGAAAGGCCTCTTAATAAAATTTGTACTTTGTTGTTTTAGTACTGATGCTCTCAATAACAATAAACATCATTGTGGGCAAAACATGTATATTTGAATAATTCATAACCATAATTCTATAGTTCAGGCCTTCAAAATCTTTTTGTTTCCATTGGAAAAAGTACTTTTGTATTAATAACCGGTTCAAATATTCTTAAGTGTAGCTATTAATAACCGGTAAAAGCTCATTAAGTATTTTTAATGTTTTACATGGTTATCCTCGAAGAAAAATAGGGAATTCATTTTTCCTTTTGAGGGCAAAATAGATTTAAGGCTTGCCATATAGGCATAGAGACCTGTGGAGCAACTTTAGTCTTTTAAAAATTAAAACAGATTGGAACTTATTCCAGAACAAAAGAAAAGAAAAAAAAAGTTCAACATCAAATTTGGATCAATTAATCCATTTATTCATGTTTTTATATCAGTGGGTTAAGGTCCATTTTACCAACCCCTAATGGGTCAAGGTCCATTTTACCAGAAATCATGCAACTCTTTGACTAAGACATAACTATAATCCAAAACCTCGCGATCCCATATATAAACACAGACACACAGAAATTAATAGACACATGCATACATGTCTTTCCTATTTGTCTTTCCATCAGCGAAGACAGATCTAGAATTTATATTTTATAGATTCAGCATGCCACTAGACTCATTGCAGGGATGATAACATCAACTCATAAAATCATGATTCATCTAATCCGTTTAAATTTGGACCAATACTTTCTGAATGAGCCAATGATCCACTTTTTTATTAATTCAACTCATTTTGATATGCCCAATTTCAATCCGATCTCCTCATTTAACACCGCTACTCAAATCACTAGAATCGATCGCTATTTTTGTTCCTCAATTTAAGTTCATCTTAATCTAATAATAATTTTAACACCATACAACAAATTTAGAACTCAATAAATCTTTATATAACAATGAGACTTAATCGAATTTAATAATTTCGACCCAAATATTATATACATATGTCGAAATACACTAGATTAGAGACAAATCATATGCTGTGAACTTATAAATCAAATGAATTGTGAATTCAAAATTTTCGTGAATTAATAAAATTAAAATTCTGAATAGATTTAGAAAAGGAGTGATGTACACATTAAAAGTGAGTTTGGTAGGAGCTAGCCTAGAAAGCAAGAATCTCAACATTAAAAATTGAAAATGTCTAAAGAGGGTCAGAAACATGACCCCTAACTGAACAAGTAGGCATGCACGGAGCTTTTGTTTTATTGTATTTTAATAGGAAAATAGCTGACTAGGCTACTCACAATTCAAAGAATTATACTCTCTCCATTTATTTTTATTTGTCTAATTTAAACTTTTACATGACTTATAAAAATTAATAATTAATATAAATATTTTATTGTGATATTTTTGTATAAATTAATATTAACTTTTAAATTTAAGTAATAAATAAATTATAAAATACATAATTAATATTAAGCTCAATAAAAATATATAAAAAGGCTGTCTTTTCCGGAATCCTATGAAACCACGTATGCGTCCTCTTCAGAAACACGTGATTTGTTTCTTTTTTTTTCAATAGAAAATATATAATAAAAGAAGATTATTACTTTATTAGACAACAGATTTAATAAAATGAATGAAAAAGAATTACAATAGCAGTCAAAAGCAAAGCGAAAAAGAAAGGAAAAAAGAGTGAGAAATTCTCTAACTTTTTTCGACGTTGCGAGCCTCAATTTTGCAGAGCTCTCAACAAGTTGTCTAATAAAATACGTAAGAAAAAATTATGGTTTTGCCCGCGAGGGCATGATTGAGTGATTGAGGTGAGTTTCTCACGTGGAAGATTCGAGATTGAATTCAGTCTTTATTTGCTGCTCAATCATGAATTCGTCGCATGAGGCTTGTCTAGTGCGGTTTACATCTCCTATATGATTTGCAAGCTATTACATAGTAAGCAAATTACCATAGAACATTCATCCGAAGAACAGACACTGTTGTTTTTCCTGAAGTTCAAAAAAAATAATAATAATACGTAAGAAAATTTGCAAAGTAAACAAAACTTTTTATTAACTCTATTTTATCCATTTAAAAAAATGAATTTTATTAATTTCGTAAGTTATTACTGTTTTAACTTCTTAATGTCAAATCAGAAAAAGGTTGTAATAAGAAAATAAATTGATATGATGATCTTTTATAGAGTTACTCCAAAGTTTTATTTTATGTAACATACTTTTAATTGAACATAAAATTTTAACTGAGAAAAATATTTTGATGAACTTATAAAATTTATGTACTCTATACTTTCTAATTATGAGCTATTTTAGATAAAACCATTATAATATAAAAATATGATAATATAAAATATAAGTATCATTATATTAATAATAAAAATTATGATTTATAGCAAATATAATTTTCAAAATAATAAAAATTAAAGTTTATGCTTTTACGCATGGACTAACATTTTTATATCTGTGACTCGTACATATTCATCCTAAAATTTGAGGCTTATGCTTTATTAATTTATGCTTTTCATTTGTGCCGTAACGCGTTTTTGACATGCCCCACGCTGACACTCACCTGGAGAACACTTTTGGAAACCCTGCTCATAATAAATAGCATAAAACTTCTAGTTACGATTTAATATTTACAACTGATTACATATGTAATGGTAGAGGGTAAAAAAATTATTCATGTTGATGTTTTTAATGCATGAAATGTGTTTGTATATAGATTGTTAGCACTTAAACAATAATTAATTAATATTAGGGCTGTTAAAATGGTTTTTTTTTAAAAGTAATCATTGATCAAATATGAATATTATTTCATATTATTGACAAAAAATTGAATATTTAAATAGATAATATAAATATTTATATCATTAATATTCATTTGTATATTTGTTATTTCTCTGACTTCTTATTTTTTGAAAGTTCAAATTTATTTTAATTTTTAGTTTGTGTTTCACCTTATTTTTTCTAAAGTCATAGATAACATAAATTCATATTATTCATGATTAACTTATTTTTTTTATTTGCGTTAAATATAAATAAAATAAAATATTTTATTCAATTTTATCTAATTTATTTTTAACTCACTCACATCTAATTTTAAATGTACCCGGTGATGATAAAATATTTACCGCGGCGGAGTTTTAACTGCACCTAAAAATCTCTTTATTGCTGCATTTCTCTGTCATTATATTTGGTCAATTTCCAAAAGGAAAAAATGAAAATGATTTGATATACGTACAGCCTCCTTTAGTTGCAGTGTCCTGTTTCCCTACAACTACAACTGTTCCACTTCTCTTGTTTCCACTCTCAGTCACACTCTAAGAGAGGGAAGCACACACTGCACAAAATTGTGTGACTATTTCAAGTAAGAGGAACTGATAGATATACAACATAAACAACTGGCCATCATAAATGTCTCTCCAAACGAAATCGTGAGTTTTTTGCTGCTGTACGTTTCACGGATTTCTCCATCACTACTCTGCATATAGGTACAGCCCCTACATCGATCTGGCAAAAGTAGCTAGCACTATTCGTTCTTATTTTTTTCATAGCCTTTAAATCTGCACTGAATCAATAGCAACTAGTTTTGCCATTTTGCCATTTAAGTGATGGATGAGCTTGGTAAGGTGACGATGGAGATCTTCTCTAAGCTCGAGCAGAAATGGTTGTACCAGCACGAAGGAGGAAAGAAAACGCGTATTCTCAGCATTGACGGTGGTGGAACCACCGGCATTGTTTGCGGTGCTGGATTGATTCATCTAGAAGACCAGATCTGTTCAAAAATCGGCGATCCTCACGCTCGAATTTCTGACTATTTTGACATTATCGCCGGTACCGGCATAGGTGCTGTTTTTGCTGCAATGCTTGTCGCTGACGGAGGTGATGGCCGTCCGATATTTACGGCTAAGGATGCTGTGAAATTCGTAACGGTAAACCAGTCACGGCTGTTTAAGGGGAAAAACGTCGGTGTTTTCCCCCGGAAAAGGAGGTTTTCGGGGAAGAGTATGGATAAGGTGTTGAAGGAAGCTTTCAGAAGAGACGATGGAAAAGTGTTGACATTAAGGGACACGTGTAAGCCTATACTTGTTCCTTGCTTTGACCTCAACAGCTCAGCTCCCTTCGTTTTCTCCCGAGCTGATGCGACGGAGTCTTCTAGCTTTGATTTCGAGCTCTG
The DNA here is from genome assembly GCA_035772735.1 of Datura wrightii. NCBI lineage: Eukaryota > Viridiplantae > Streptophyta > Magnoliopsida > Solanales > Solanaceae > Datura > Datura wrightii. The sequence continues at coordinate 5,367,775 of JASDFA010000011.1, forward strand.
GAAAGTTTGCCGCGCCACGTCAGCAAATCCGTCTATGTTTAAGCCGTTTCAGCTAAATTCCGTCGACGGAAAAACCTCTTGCTTGGCCGTAGACGGCGGTCTCGTCATGAACAACCCCGCCGCCGCTGCGGTTACTCATGTTTTGCACAACAAACGAGATTTTCCTTCCGTTACAGGCGTTGATGACCTGTTGGTTCTCTCACTAGGTAATGGTCCGTTAAGTCCCCAGTCAAACTTGAAACTCCGTAATGACGGCTACTGCTCTCCGCCTTCAGTCGTCGGTATCGTTGTCGACGGCGTATCTGAAACCGTTGACCAAATTCTCGGCAATGCGTTCTGCTGGAATCCAAGTGACTACGTGAGAATTCAGGTAATTACATATGAACTTAAATTTATCTAGTGAGATTTCACTGTTTTGGAGTATTTGATCGCTTAAATTAATAACTCGTGTCCTTTTTATTCACTAATCCATCATTGGCTTTGTTAATACAGAGTTTAACAATGTTAAATTTCGTCTAATAAATAACAGAAGTAATTAAAATTTTAGTTGGATAATTAATTTAGGTGAAATTAATTAAGTACATCGGTGTCAGCGTTGTTAACAGAGTGGCGTTTATGCACAGGCTAATGGCTACACAAGTGGAGGAGTGGGACCGAGAAAGGAGGACGTGTTGGAAGAAAGAGGAGTTGAGTCGTTACCTTTTGGCGGTAAGCGGTTATTGACGGAGACTAACGGACAAAGAATAGGAAGCTTCGTTCAACGGCTTGTGAAGAGTAGTTTGCCGCCAAGTCCCTGCAAGGAAACTGCCGTGAACCCCCTTAGAAACGGACGTTAAGTCATTTTCTTTGTTTCCTTCTCCTTTTTTTATTCACTTTTGTCCGTTCTGTTTAGTGCTAGACTCGAGATTAGTGTAAAACCTTTGTCTTTGTTACGCCTTAATCGTCTGATGCTCGTGTAGAATATTAGTGGTCGCATTTAATAAGACTAGCTTAGTGTCTACTCTAATATTTTACATTAACTCTCCTTTGTCTTAATGGATCGTATCAATCGAGGGAAGATATCTGTAGGAATTTTAAAATATACAACTACGTATCAACTAACAAACAAGTATTACCAAAACATTATTAACATGTCCTGAATTAAGTATTTTAAACTTATTCTGATGTGCTAGCTATATTACGTACAGCTGGTGAACCACGTATGTGAAAATCTCATCCTCTCTGCTGGAATTAATATGCTCTTTAAAATTGCACATTTGCACTTGGTTATTATTTCTTCTGTCAGCTTATTAGTTGCCTGAAATCTCGCTAATACGTTAATTTAAGGCAAAATTATTCTACGTATAATTAAAGATTGTTATATACCACTAAGTTTCACCAATGTTTTAGGTGTGATGTCTGTTTCTTGTTTAGTAAGAGTCAAAACTCAATTGATTTGATAGTTCCTACTTCCTAGGAAGATGGTCACGAAGGAATTAGCCGGAGGTTTTACTAATTGAAATGAATTAGTCAAAAATCGCTCTTTTCAATGAGTTTGACTCTCGATCAACAATGTACTTTGGGAGAAGAACATTGTTGGTATCGGATGTTCCGGGAAGGTAGGCAGCGTTCGAGGAAGAGTACATACTCCTAGAATCTTATTAAGAGTTCAAAATGGAATAGTATTGGGTCAGTTGGTCTTTATTGTCTTAATTAACGAGTGATCAGATTACCCAAAAATTAACGTATCAAATTACTCAAAAGCTACTGCTCCTTTCGTTCTAAAGTCATTGTTCGGAGTATAAATTTTGATTAATATTTTAAGATATATATTTTTATTCTATCAATATGAGAAAAATTATAATTTATTATATTTTTTTAAAAGCTTTTGACTATTTAAATTTTAATTTTAAATTATTAAATTAATTTAATCTAATTTAGCTTTAAAAATTAGTTAAATTAATTTTATAAAAATAAAATGTGACAACTCATGTTTTAGAACAAAGGGAGTAGTCTCCAAAGATAGTTCAACGATCAAGTTCGACAAGTCTTGAATTTTAATACTCCTCCCATTTCAATATAGTTGTTATATTTCGCTTTTTGAGAATCAATTTTGTTCATTTTTAAAGTTAAATTAGATTAGCTTAATACAATATTTAAAATTAAAATTTATATTAAAAATTATACAAAACATATTATAAATTGTATTTTTTTTCATATTAATATGACTAAAAAAATATTTAAGAATATTAATAAAAATTTATATAATTTGATAAAAAAGAAATTGTGATAAATAATTTGAAACTGGGAGAGTAGAAGTGACTAGATATTGACATTGTGTCACAATGTTAAGGCAGCTACTCGATACTCTTTTGCTGTGAATTTGTATGGTTATGATGGTGCCAATGTATAGGTACAAGCATATGCTAGTATATTATATCATAGTTTGGCCAAACTTATTAGTTTTTGCTTAAATAATATATTTAAAGTTTAATATTTAATTATTAGCACTTAAGTTTTTATTGTGAAATTTAAAATTCATAAAATTAAAATTTTTGTATCGACTAAGAATCAATTGAATCTCGTACTAGTAAGTTAATAACTTAAAAAGATAAGTTAGTAAAACGAAATATACTAAAAGCAGTCAAACTATATCAATGTATCAGCGGATATGACTTAATTCGGTACTAGTCTCAATTTATATAATACACTTTATCTTTTAGTCAGTTCTTTTTTCAAAAAAATACGGTTCTATATTTAATAATAAATTTAACTTTAAACTACTCATTTCATTTTTAATGAGATAATTTAACATTTATAACTTATCTAGATAACAAATTCTAAAAGTCTTTCTTTTATAAATTCCATATCAAATTAATTATATCACATAAATTGAGACGAAAAAAGAATATATATATTCTATTTTGGAGACATTTACGGACGAAACGTATAGCAAAATGTTTGCAACTTCTTTTAACGCAACTTGTCAGCAGTCAGCGTGCCACAGGCCACAGCGTCAAAAAGGATTTGATTTGTTTTCGACTTTTTTGCACCATAAACTGTGAAATTAGCAAATTCTTTAAAATCAAAGAGGTAGCGTAAGCCTTGTTTCGGTTAAAACCGGTCTCCCCATCTACTCCTATTAAAACTTGGGTGACTCCCCCTACCTGTGCTTCGAGCTACCCTTCATGACCCAAAAAGAAAAAAATAATTCTTTAATTACACATATACGTATCGAATTAATTATATAAATAATTTTTTTTTAATTATCGGGTCATCTATAAGTAAACTCCTTAAAATATGAAGATTATAATTTTGAAAATAAGACAGATTTTCTACTAAATCAAATAAAGAAGACATGAAAAGATAACTTCTTTATATATTATTGACGGTGTACACGTAACTTAAACTTATATGTATATATATATATATATATAATTCTTCCTACCTTATATACAGGGGTTGAGGGGGTGAGGGGTTGTTAAATATATTCAACTTCCGTACGTATGAATTAATTAATTAGTTGTGGTACGTAGAAATCAATTACATACATACATACTCTTTTTTTGGAAATTAATTAACACACCAACCCCTCCCAATATATGATAATGAAATATGCCTACAAATGATTCAAATGAAATGCAGTGAATGCATGTCAATAATATACAAGCAGTAAAAGCTCAACTAGATTCTGACCTAAATTAAGATTAAGAAGGTGTGCACCTTCACCTCTCAAGTTATGCAATTTTTAGCCCAGTTTATTCAGAATTGTAGTTGGCCACAATTATAATTGACAGTAAGTGCTAAGAGAAAGATAGATATACTCTTTTTAATGCCAGATTGATACTAGTAATAGGTGGGCCTTTTTATTGTGTGGGGTATGTAATAGTGATCGACTTTAAATATCAAAATTTTTATATGTATATAAACAAAATACACGTATTAACATTAGCAAAAGTAATACCGTAAATCTATAAATACAACACAACGAATGGAAAGAAAAGTTTATGCTAGTTTTAAAAGAGTGTAATTTGATAGTTTAAAAGTAGTCTGCAGCTAAGATAGAAAACACGTGGACAATAAAATTTGTGTTGAGAAAATAATAATCAAGGTAGAAAAATATTATAATAATTTTTAATATTTTATTTTAAATATATTGAATTGTTATAATCTTTATGAATTCTCTGATTCTTCTTTTCAAAATATAAATTCAAGATACTTTTAAACTTGATTTTGAATTTGACGAATTTAATCTTTGACTTATAAATAATTACAAATCAAACAACGAACTCAAATTTTGAAGGAGACGGAGCTCTTCATTCTTTTGGTCCTACTTCTACTAGCTCAAATATGATACCGAGTAAATTTATCCTTTAAAACTTAGACAAATGAAAGAACCTGGTGCATATTAACAATTGAGAAAATTACACTCTAGGACAATTAAAATAAAATAATCAATCATTTTAATTTATATTTTACCTCTTTAATCAGATCTTTTTTATTAATTTAATTTCTTTTTCTTTTTCGTTCTTTATTCCTTCCTCTTCTTTTTTTCTCTCCTTCTACTTCTTCCATCTTTTTTCTTTTTTCTATTTTCTATTACGTCTTTCTATTGCTTCTCTTTACCTTTCTTTCTTCTTCTTCTTTGTCTATCCTTTTTCTTCTTCTTTTTCTACTGTTGGTTTCTTTTTTCCTTTCATGATTTTTATATTTAGACCGGTAGATATTAAATGTAAATTTAATGTTTTTATTATTATAAATTTAAATATTAATTATTAGGTGGATTAAATTAAAAAAAATTAAAATTTTATTGTTGGAATTTTTAATAACTTTAAAAGTCATAAATGATTTTTGAATTTATTGAAAATTTTAATAAATTGATAATTGTGATCCATTGGTGGTGTCATTTTGAAGTTGTGATTAAAATTTGATGAAGGATTAAGCGTTGCTTCTTTATTTCTTGATCCGTTTATTTTGTTGATTTGAAATATTATTACATGAAAAAGTATAAACTAGTTATTCATAGTGAATTAGTCGATAATATATCAAATTTGTATAATTTTATATAATCATATAAAAATGAGAATAAATACTTTTTATACACTATTATATATTTTTATATAAATTTTATAAATAGCATTTGCTATTAATTATATAATACTCTTACCCTCGAATACACCTCATTTTCACCGTAACCAATATAACCTATTGCCACACCTCTACACCCCTATCCCACTCTTTTGTACTTCAAATAATATATATTTATTCAGATTATGTATAGATACTTTAAACTAATATTTTTTATTTATATATAAATATTTAATAAATAAATTTACTTATTTTTTCTCCATCGAACACACCCTAAGTTCTCCAACTTTTTCATACTTCTTTCGGTAGAAGATGCAAGAAAATATTTGTATTTTGGCATAAAATAGGAATTTGGTGTGAGTTAGTGATATATGTTTTTTTGCCTTATCGTTAGTAGTAAATAGTAATAATTACTACTAGTAATATTTAGTTCGAGTCCACTTGCTAAATCAAATGAAAGGAAAAAAATAGAAAAAGAAAAGACAAGGGCAACTGCCAAATAATAAGTATAAGTTATAAATATATTTGTATTATAGTGGAAATATTTATTTATATTATAGTGAAAGTCTATCTTTTGGAGAAAAGTTAGGAGGATTATCCCTATAAATAGAGGGGTTCTCCTTCATTGTATTTCATCCCATAAAAAAAAATAAGAACTACTCTCCTTTTCTCTTTCTCTACAATATTCTTATTCTTTCTTTATTATTTCATAACAGTATCATATTGATCAAAAAAGTGTTGGGTCATCCAAGTTTATGTAATTACACTTTTTTAAAATTAATTTTTAAAAAATAATATATTTTTATATTTAATAATAATTTAATTTTAATTTCATCTTAATGAGATGATTTATATCATATAAATATTAATAAATTATTTTAAATTATAAATTTTAATTTTTATATATTTTTTAAACTTCATATTTAATTAAATTATGTCACATAAATTAATAAATTAAAACCAAAGAAATGTAATATTTATGAATTTTATATATTGATTGAGAGATTCCTGACATGTAAGAGGAAAGAGAGGCGGGGAGGCAGTGGCTTACATATATATATATATATATATATTCAATTAATTAATTTAACCATCATTTCAACTTTTCTTCTGTCGATTCTATTGTCTTTACTTATTGGATCCCTTCGAATTACAGTACCAATTTATGACAATAATTAATTAACGTGTATCCAAAAGGGTCCCTGTTCTCCAGCTACGTGCAAATTTCCTGTGGATCCATGAGTTTAATTTGGAGGTTATATATATATTGTCAAATTATAGTTACGTTGTCAAAATGTTAATCGGAAATTTTGCGGTTAATAAAATAATAAAATTATTTTTGTCGTCCTAAATTAATTAAATTTTATTTACTATAACAATAAGGTTACAGATTTTTTTATCATATAAAAATAATTTTATTTTACATGCTATAACAATAAAGTCACGATAATTTATCTATTAGGCTAGTAAAGGCATCTTGATGGTAGATTTCGTCTTTATAATGATAAAGTTTAGTAGTAATTTGTTGTTATAACGGATAAAATTCAATTATGTTAATATAACTGAAAATAGTTTCAAAATTGTGGATTACATATATATATTAGGGAAGAATGTTTAGTGTTTGATGTAATTTAATTTGTTGAGATCACTAATTAGGAAGACTGTTATTTACGTCATAGACAAAGCTCTCTATCTGGCACATTAAGCAGTAGTATTTTTTCCGAAAAATTATTATCAAATATCAGCCATCTAATTTGTAAATATATACACAATATCGAGGCAGTATTGTACATTTTATATTAAATACGTATATATTATATATATTATATACATACTTATATGTTGATATACAACCGAAGTATATAAATAGTGTATTTTCAGCTATATTGGTAAATTAGTTGGCCGAAAAATATATTTACACAATTTTCTTCTTATTAAGCAGTAGTATAGTTGTATAGGCTGTTGATGGAAGTACAACTATAACTTTAAAGTAAAATGAAGAAAAATAAAATATTTATAGAGTTGCGAATATTTGACTCTTTTTAAAAAGATTGAAATTCATCGCAATAAAATTATTTTCTCTTATTCAATAATACTGATTCGTTTGACTTATCTACCCCAAGGTACAACATCATATGACTCGAATCAACCATAAACAAGTTATTACGGCATTGGTCGTCGTTTTTCTATAGTATAATAGAATGAATAAGGCAGGGCAGGCAAGGGAGCTGAGATAATATAGTATTTTATATAGTTGGAGTCAGTGAAAAAAGTACCAGCGGACAAGATCTTATCACAATCTTATATAGTAGTATACAATATGGTCACATTTAATCTTTGTTCATACATACGATGTCTCTTGATACATTTTGTCTATGTACGAAAGACAGAATTATGTTACAGACTCACACGAGTGCATGATTTTGAGACATGGGAGGATGAAAAGTTATTTGTGTGGAAATGTGTGTTGCCCCCTTGCCCTTGGTGTTGTCAAATGATTTACTCCAATAAATGCATGTTCCTCCATTTATTCGACAAAGAGATACATATAATCTTTGAATAATTGTACAGTAAAAAAACACACTGGACGGGTGATCCGTTCTCCTCTGTTCGATCGACAGAATGGGCGCTTTCCAGTTTTTGTTGGTCGGTATTTCATTCACAAATCTTCATCTTTACGGACAATGGACCTAATTAATTAGCTAAAATTTGCGGCATTTTCTAGATGCAGAGGTTTGAAACTGACGAGATAAACAATCCAACGTCTGCACCTAGGAAAATGCAGCTAGTGTTAATTATTAGTATAGTATATATTCTATTATTCTGTTTGTGGGATTTCTTGATATTGTTGAAGTCATGAGTTACGAAATTAAGAATCTTTCCTGAATTCACAGTTTTATCAAATTAAAACTGTAGATATATATTACTTCCATTTATACTATTTAAATTTAGTGTTATATAGACCACTTGGCATACATGCAGACGCAAGAAACATATATATTGTCCCCTCTAGTGAAAATACACACAACCCCCCCACCCCCAACCCCAAATTCCAAAAAAAAAAAGGAAAAATAAAAAAATTAGCCTGTTAAAACTGGTATTCCTACTTGATAAGGCTTCGGGGCGAAGGTATTTAATATGAACATTTTATTATGTATGTAACTGTTCAAATTGTAATTTAAGTAAATAAAATTTACTCACAAACTTAAAAGAATTATTATAGAATCAGCCACCTAAAATTTAAGTTGACAAATTTTTTACTTTTTCTGTTTATTTTTATTTATCTATTATATTAAAGATAAATATTTATTTTTATTTTTTTATTTTGAAAAATTAAAATATTATTTATCACTTGATTCCTAATTTATACATATAATTGCTGTGGATTTAGAAGACCCTTGGAAAGGGCATGGATGGCCGACTGTTTAATTAAATATCGTTACTGATAATTGAACTTGTTTCCTTATCCGAACTCTCTTTATATCGTATATCATAATTGTTCTGCTCTCATATTTTTCGTGATCGAACCAGTCACCTAAAATTTAAGTTGACGATTCTTGATACTCTCTTCATTCACTTTTACTTGTTCATTATATTAAATATAGATGTCCACTTTTACTTATCTACTTTAGAGAATCAAGATATAATTTATCGCTTAGTTTCTAATTTATCCTTATAATCATATCTCAATATATTTTTTAAAATATTGAATTTATTATATTAAAAGGGCAATGTAGTCAAAACTGTCATTCTATTTGTTAATCCTTAACAACAGTGGAGTCAGAACTTTTATTAAGCGGTGTCAAAATATAAAGATAAAGGGTATCAACATGAAATATATGTACATAAAAAATATTTTTATCTAATTGCATAGTGTAATTTTCAAAAGAAGAATTGTCAGTTGACATTTCTTTAAGTACATGTGTCTTTCCCCCACTGCTCCTTAATAATTATATCAAAATAATACTAAATAAATAAAAATGAACGAAGAGAGGAATAAATTAAACTGTAATGATAATAATGCGTATAAATGAAATTCGTTAACTTAACGTCCCCTCCCAACTAAAAGTCAAGACCCTGCATCTAGAAAATGGAGCTCATAGAGTTGCCGCGCAGTGACAGCATGTTATTCTATTTGCGAGGGATATTAATGTAATATACCCCTCCTATTCTCATTTGTGAGTTTATGAAATTGAGGAACTTAGCTGAATTTCAAAGTGTGCGGCGGTTTTACGGGTGAACAAATAAACAATCCAAAACTCCGCATCTGAAAAAGAGATTAAAGACGGATTTATAATTTAAACTTTCGGGTATAAAAATAATGCATTAAGTTTTTAGCGGTCGAAGACACTTGGCACACATGCATGTTAGATATTCTTGTTTCTCCTTAATTAGAAATATGATTATATATTACTCACTCATCACATTTTAATTTGCTAATTCAGGTTGACATGTAATTTAAATTAATTCATAAATTTTTTTAATTATTTTTTTGATTGGTATATTATACAGAATGGTAATAAAGAAAAATAAATATTAGGTGATTAAAAAAATAAAGAAAGAAATTTAAATTTGATATATAGTTGAGCCGTTTAGTTATGACACATTGTTTTGTTCATTTTGATCTAGTGCATCTCAGCTCAAGTGATGTTTGGATGGATTAATGATCTAATGTTATTTATTAACTAATTTGACCCATTTTGATCTGCTCAAGTTCAGCTAAACTCACTCATTTGACACTCTATATATAAGTACTTCTTTACATATTATTCATTTCATCTTTTTACTAACTCAATCTATTTGACTGATCCACGGGCTTCAGTGGTTGAGTCGTGAATTTGCAAAGGATATATCGATTTTGTTTTTTTCATTTGTGTTATAAAAGATGTATAAAATTAAATATACATTGATAATAGCACATTTATAACTCACATAAATTTTCAGTAAAAAATACGCATCGAATTAATTTTCGTCTAAGATAGCTCCGCCCATAACTGGCTCTAAAAAGTCATAATCGAATAACATATTTTAATTTCCTAATTTACTCTCTTATATAAGAGTAAATTAGTTCAGCCCACACACGGTTTTACAACACACATCGCTGTCTTCTACATATCAATTTGGTCATTGGATTAGTCTTAACATCAAGAATTTTGTGAAGCAGTCCAATCTTAATAAGTTCCAAATTGTCTTTACTTGGGCCATATCAGTTAAGGTCCATGATGGACCGTCCATTATGCAACTAGCCCAATATACCCAACCACTAATTTTGTCCAACAAATGATTCCTGTTTTTGTCTTGCACTGTAATACGTGGTTTTTTCACCGTTAGTAGAGAACCACTTCAGGTGCTAATTAGTGAAGATTTCAAGAGTAGTATTTAGACATCCATCATTTAATTTGTACTTAAATTTTAAAGTGATTGAATTCTATCATATGTGTTTAAAATTTAGATAAAAATGATTGAACTTTAATTATATTGTTTAAAGTTAGGTATGTTGGCTTGAAGTTATTTTGAAATTGATGGACTTGCAAACTTTTATGCTCTACAAGTTATAGCTTAAATAGTAATTTCAATATTGAGTATTGATGTACTTCGACGTACTTATTAAATCATCATTTTATTGCTACCTATTTATTTTCGTACTTAGCATTTGAGGAAAAGTAGTTCCTATCAAATTAAGGGTAAGTTCAATAAAATGGCAGTTGGACGGGGGACTTGGTTTGTCAAGAACTTCATATCTAGAAAATGCAAGTTGTTGGAAATGAGGATGATGAAATGGATTGTGGGCATACTAGGAGGAATAAAATTAGACACGAGGATATCCGAGATAAGGTGAGAGCCAAAATGCGAGATTGAGATGGTTTGGACATGTAAAGAGGAGATGTGCAAATATCCTGGTGAGGAATAAGTTGGATATATGGGAATGAGGAGATATATAGATAGGTCAAAGAAGTATTGAGAAGAACTAATTAGATAAAACATAAAACATCTTCAATATATCGAGGACATGACCTTAGATAGGAGGGCATGAAGATCGTATATTAGGGTAGAAGGTTAGTAGCTAGTTGAGTATTATTTTGCTTTTTGATGGGATAGGCATGATGGTAGTTTGGAGATGTGCGTGCATGTCATGGTGTTAATCTTATTCATGTAGTTTATCGTCTATTGTTATTAGTTGCCTTTTGATATATGTTACCATGTGTTGCTTATTTTATTTGAATTATCATAATATTTTGCTGCTATACTGTTCTCTCTCTTTTTTTTTTATTTAAATTCCCATAACGATTTCCTTATTAGTTTGACATATTTCTTTCACTTTCTTTTTTTCATAACTACTTGAATTTATTATACTCGAGCCAATAATTTTTTTAAATCAACCTTTCATCTTTAATGAGATAGAAATAACGTCTAAATGCACTATATTCTTTTTTAAAAAATCTAACTTTATATGTAAAATTATATTAAATATATTATTACTGACGATCTTAGTCAAAACAAAACATGGTTTAAGAATACCAACAGGGAGGTGAGAAGAACAAGCTCAGTTAAACATTTTTTTGATACAAAATATTTACGTTATAAATTAATGGATATAGATATATGTCTTTTATACATATATTCATTTGTTGTTTAACATTTCATGAGGTGACTTGAATAATTATCACCACTTTTGATAGTTGGATTTAAACTGTATACTGATGGTGTAAAAACCTTCTTATAACATAAATATATTTTAATATGACATACTTAAATATAATAGGTCAATTAATATTTTTTTTAAAAAGGGAATATTTGCGTAAATTAGCCAAAAGTTTGTAACGGTCACGACTTAACCAGCCCAAAAGGAGGTGGGTTTGGATTTGTGTATTATGGACTTTTGGGCCGTTTTAGACGGGCGGGAAGTCTCTCGCTGTGGCAACGGAAATAATGGCGGGAGAAAGCAAAATCTGTTCAAACTTTTTTTTCCCTAAAACGCCGTCCACGTAAATATAAAAATCAAAACGCCGTCACATTTTTTTTCAACTCCAAGTAAAACAGAGGAGAGAGGAGTAACTTTTACATCCCTAAACTACCCCACACGCACTACACACACTCATTGCACTGTGTCACACGCTCGCTCGCACCACCACTCCTCTCCATCCACCCTCCTATGGAGAACCAGGCAAAGCGGAGCAAACAATCTTCGACTTCAGGGAGGAGAAGCTTGAAGAGAAAGCTCGAAGAAGATTTCGAAGACGATCGCAAAGTCTCTTCTCCATCTTCTCATGATGATAATGATGATGATGATGCTCATCAAGATCTCGCCCCCGAGGTTCGGACGCAGGTGGAAATTCTCGAATCTACTTTCTCTTCGACTGAAGCAGATCGTGCCTCTGCGAAGCGCGCTATTCATGTTCTCTCCGAGCTAGCTAAGAACGGTAACTCAACATCTCGTTTCATATTCATTTCCAGCGGATCAGAAAATTTTCATGTACTTCTTCCGCCTAATTTGTTTGACACTTTTCTGTTTATCGGGAGTTAATTCAACTAATTTCCGAAGCTAAACTGCACTGGATTAATTCAATTTCTTTTTCTTAAAAAAATAAAACTTAGATATCCAAAAACAGCACGATAAGTACTGTATTAGAAGAAAAAGTCCATTACGAATGTAAGTCAAAGTTCTTATAGAGTGCTGAATGTCATGGGATGGAGCTATCGGCGTGCATGCACAGAGTCGAATTGGTTTATTTCAATCAGTTTGGGACTGAAAGTTGGTTTTTGATATTCGAGGATTTTTGTGTTGCAGAGGAAATTGTGAACGTGGTGGTAGACTGTGGCGCTGTTCCAGCTTTGGTGAAACATCTTCAAGCGCCGTCCCTTGGGAGTGAAGGAGATGGTGGACAGATGTCGTATGAGCATGAGGTTGAGAAAGGAAGTGCTTTTACGCTTGGGCTTCTTGCCATAAAAGTTAGTATTAAATCATATTTATTCTCTTAACCACATATGAGAAGGCAGTTTTCGCTATTAGGGCAGATGATTCTTTGAATTACTCCATAGTATCCACACTTCAGCATACACAGGGGTTGCTTATACAATAGGACATATGTTTTCTTATTGAGTAAATGAGCTTGCTTATACAATAGGAGCTATGATTTGGTATGGAATGCATTACACATTAATTGGTACTTTAGTTTTACCTGTATATTGCATGTATCATTTGGTTTATTTGTGCACTTTCTTGCCACTGTGAAGAAGATGAGCGATTTCATTAATAACGAATATTACCAAAATAATTGGATACTAGTGTTTCCTATAAATTCTGTCTCTCAACAGGAATTTAGAATTCTAGTCTATCCTGTAAGGCTCTTGATTGGTTTATAATTTAGATGGAGGTGTCTTTGACCGTTTTTGTGTCTGACAGCCGGAGCACCAGCAACTAATTGTTGATGCTGGAGCTCTACCTCATCTTGTGGATCTGCTGAAGAGGCATAGGACTGCACAAAACTCTCGTGCTGTCAATGGTGTTATCCGGAGAGCAGCTGATGCAATCACTAATCTTGCCCATGAAAATAGTAGCATCAAAACTCGTGTTAGGTTGTTTTTTTTGTTCTCTGAAATTTTGGTCATTACAACAAATCAAAAGAGGACTTAATTTTCACACTTACATGCTATTTTGTATGTGAAGGATTGAGGGTGGTATTCCTCCTCTTGTTGAGTTGCTTGAGTTCGTTGATTCGAAGGTGCAAAGAGCAGCTGCAGGAGCCTTGCGGACTTTGGCATTTAAAAATGATGAGAACAAAAATCAGGTTAGTGGCTTTATTCCGATTTCGTAAATTATCTCTGAACATCTTGTGTTATCTGTTCTATTAGGATAATTTCTCTGAATTGATTTCAGATTGTTGAATGCAATGCACTCCCTACTCTTATTCTAATGCTACGGTCTGAAGATACTGCAATACACTATGAAGCGGTTAGGCATCATTTTGCAAGTTCAAATTACTAGCTCTTTTTTGTTTCTATATTTAATTAGGTATAAAGTCACAGCTATGCTTCAAGTGGTAAACATAGTTAGACGTAATAAAATTGTGGGATGGCAGGTTGGAGTCATTGGAAATTTGGTGCACTCATCACCAAATATCAAAAAGGACGTTCTTCTTGCTGGAGCTTTACAACCTGTCATTGGGTTACTTAGGTATTGCCGGATCTTATAATTTTGAGTGGCTGATCATGTACAACTTCTGTTCCGTAGCTGCTTATCATTTGCAGAGTTCCATCTAATGGATGTAGATGTGCCACTATTTGGTTTGTTCTTTTCCTCTTGATGGCTCCTGAAATAAGCCTTTTTATATGATAGTTCCTCCTGTTCAGAAAGCCAAAGGGAAGCAGCTTTATTGCTTGGACAATTTGCAGCAACCGACTCAGACTGTAAGGTTGATGAAGCTACTGTACTCCATTAATGTCAATAAAAAGCAGTAAAACTCTTGAGTTATTGGCATTAAAAGCAACTTAATATGATTTATGCTTTAATTTTTTTTTTCCGATGGTTTTGCAGATTCACATTGTGCAAAGAGGTGCTGTACCGCCACTGATTGAGATGCTCCAATCTCCGGATGCTCAACTTAGGGAAATGTCAGCCTTTGCCCTTGGAAGGTTGGCACAGGTGACTTGAAATCCTTACAGAACTTCTTTAGGGTACTTTGTTTTCTTGTGGTTATCAAGTAATTCTTCTGTTCTGTTAGCAGTTCTCCCCTGGGCCATTATTTCTCTGATTACCCTGCAAGCTTACCATTCTGATTTATTTGCTGGCATTACTTGTCTTGATATTTGATGATCATGGACTTACCTTTCATGATTATTGAGGTCGTTTTCAAGTATGACATGTGCTCGTGGCATCTTTGTCATGGTCTTGCCCCTTTTTCCAATCAAACCTTATACCAAAGAATATTTTTGTAGTAGTGGTTCCAATTTGACCATGTTTTTTTAATTGTTCCGTGAGCTTAGAATTCAAGAATTTACTTTCTCATTTACTTGTATGTCGCATGATGAATTGGCATGGCTTGTACCTTGACGGAGCTGAATGATTACGGAAGATTCATATGGGCGACCCCTTTAGAATTGAGGTTTAGTTGATTGATTGACTTGTATATTTGGATGATAGATCTTGGATGGACACTTGATTACTTATTTTTGGTTTGTTTCATGCACTAAATATGCTGGATTATCTTACATAGTGGCTTGCCCACTTTTTAAACAACTTGTTACTTAGGAGTAACATAAATGATAAAACAAGGAATCATGCTTGTGAGTAGTGGTTCCGTTGCGCCATTGTGCAGTTTCCATGAGTGGTTTCAATTCAAGTCTGACTTGTTTCCCTTTCATGGTATACATGTATGGTCAATTAACAGTTAAATTCACTATCTTGTTGTTACTTTTCAAAAAAACAAAAATTGCTGTCTCGCTGTTTGAGTGTGCCTTACTTCTATGCCTTGAAATATTGTTTACACATGGTTAGGACTCCCTAAAGTAGTATAATTTGTTGGATAACGTGAAATGTTGTGTGGCATGTACACCTTCTCTATTGGGCAGTTACATTTTATCCTAATTTTCTGAAGGGATAATGCTAACTTTGTGATTATATCATAATAATGTGCGAAGGACCAAAGCTTGGAGCTCTTTCTTCCCTTAATTATAGTACAGTACGACTGGAAAGAGCCAGGACATTGGGTTCTTTTCTTTCTTTCTCAGTCAATTAACTACAACTCAGTCCAAAACTATATAGGCTTTGCTATATGAACTTTTTCCTATACGAGCACATTTCGTTCCAATACTCAATAATCTACATTTAAAGATATAATTAAATAAATAGAACTGGGCTCTCTCTAACAATTTAAGCTTTTAGATGAAATAGAAATTTACTTCATGATATCGCAGTAGGACCTTGGGTTCGAGGCTCATCGCCACCCAATTGAAAAAAAAGAAGAAGGTATTTCCACCTTCTTGGCTCATGAAAAAGAATCACCCTCGCACGTAAAGGGGCGTGTTGAAGACATGATTAAGTACATAGAAGCGTGCTCTATCTAACAACTTAGGAGTTCATATGATTTGGGAATTCTCTACATGCATTCTAGTTTATTGGATTTATTGGTTTCATGATGTTCAGGACACACACAATCAGGCTGGTATTGCTCATTGCGGCGGAATAGTCCCATTACTGAATCTTCTTGATTCAAAAGATGGACCATTGCAGCACAATGCTGCATTTGCTCTTTATGGGCTTGCTGATAACGAGGTATTACATCTTATCCAATCACAATAATGTTATTGTAACCAGATTTCATGCTTTTACATGCTTTTAAATTTGTCACGACGTGTTACATCACATCTGACTTGGTGGAACTTTCTGCTATAGGATAATGTTACAGACATTGTAAAGGTTGGAGGTGTTCAAAAGCTTCAGGATGGAGAATTTATTGTCCAAGTATGATTCCTTTTTTTCTTCCCATAATTGTTATTTTGTGCCAAGTATTATTTAAAGGACAAACAATTTCATAAAATTATGGTGATTTTCTCATTGTTCTTAATTCTTTACCATGAGCCTTGATATTGTTCACTCATTTCCTAGCCAACTAGAGATTGTGTAGCGAAGACATTGAAAAGATTGGAAGAGAAGATTCATGGACGAGTGAGTTTCTATTTGTTGCAAGGAATTTGTTGATGCATACTTTATTTGTTGGAATTGAAGCACATGATGCGATTTTTTTATATGAAACTCAATGAATACATTTCTTTTGCTAAGGAAGTTATTTTGGTTTTTCTAACTAGGAAATGCGGTGTATCCCCCATTGTCCAGTTCCTTCTTGTCCCTTCAATATGGCAAATTTCTTTGTTATGTCTTGTAGGTTACTGATGGTTATATCTCAAACCTTTCTGCCCTCTTTTGCAGGTATTAGGCCATTTGTTGTATTTGATGCGTGTCGGGGAAAAGGTTATTCAAAGACGAGTTGCTCTGGTGCTTGCCCATCTTTGTTCTCCAGATGACCAAAAGACAATCTTTATTGATAATGGTGGTATGTGTTCTCTACCTATACTCAGAATGATCTTTTCTCGGTGTGTTGGTTAGGCTGTGACAATTTGTCCACTATGTGGACTACGTTCTTGTAGGATTGGAATTGCTTTTAGAGCTTCTAGAATCAACAAACTTGAAGCACCAAAGAGATGGTTCTGTAGCTTTATGCAAGTTGGCTAACAAAGCCAGCTCCATTTCACCTGTTGATGCAGCTCCTCCATCTCCAACACCTCAGGTTTGCTCCGTAATTTCATTCTAATACTCTGTCAAAGTTTTCGTTCAGGTTTTTGCTTCTAAGTTCTAACATGAGTAATACTAGTCTTTTAGTCGTTTATGGAGTTTTTATTTAATTTTTCACTGTTATATTTGGTGGTTCTCACACTGAGTTACCACTAAGCTAAGTTCTTATTATCATCAAGCATTTCAAAGATGTTCCCTGAACTGGTTGATGTTCAAATTTAATCATTGATTGTGATGATTTGTGAAGCTTTTACCATTTACTTTGTAGTTTATATGTCAAACCACTTTTTGCTAGTGTTACCTCAAAAACTTATAATGTAGCTGTCATGCAAATTTAATACATAGTCTACTTTACCAACCATTTGATGCCTCTCTTTTTGTGTACTCATGAAGGTTTATCAGTGAACTAAATAAAAACTCTGCTCTTACAGTTTCTTCCCATTATCTGGATTTTCTTTGTCAAATTTACATGTTGATCTGTGATCCAATTTGCTTCTCATGTTGTGACCCTGCTAGTGTTATATGCTGCTGTTTATACCATGTTTATTATGAGAGCATCTATTTAAAGTATGATATGCTTTTTTTTTTGCTCTTGGATGGTATCTGTTATCTTGGTACTTGGTGAGGGGTAGAAGACCTTAGAATGCTAAGTTTGCTTCACTGAGCGTTATATTTTTGTTTCTGGGAGGATGTGTATACCAAGAGTTGGTCTTCCTGTCGATGGTTTATTCAGGTCTATAACCTTGTCAATGCTTCTAGGGCTTTAGTAAATACAAACAGTTGAGTTCTGGAAACTTCACTTGCTGACCCTTAATTGCTGGCATGATTGGTGTATTCTGAGAATCAATTAGGCAATGTGAGGGCTTTGCTTATCCCTACATTTTAAGGATGTAGATTTTGGGAGTAACTCGTCATTATTTTGGTGAGTGTTTGAGGAGGGTGTGCATGTTGACAGATTCCAGAGGCTGTCTTCACCACAGCTTACTTGATATTCACTTTCTTCACCAATTAATAGTGTCGTCTGAGCTTTTCATGTTTGTTAGTTTGTATGTCTGCTTTCTGTCTTTTGTTTCTCAATTGACATATAGGCTGTTCATAACCATTCATGGTGCAGTAATTAGATAACGTATTTGATCCTATATTGTAACCATTCATGGTGCAGTAATTAGACAATGTATTTGATCCTATATTGTAACCATTCATGGTGCAGTAATTAGACCATGTATTTGATCCTATATTGTATCTCTTCTCCTTATTTTCTCCTTTTGCATTTCTTTAATGCAGGTCTATCTGGGTGAGCAGTATGTGAATAATTCTACACTATCTGATGTGACATTTTTAGTTGAAGGTAGCAGCAGTTTTGTGATTCAAATATTGTTATCTTCTTTGTATCATGCTGTATCTTAATGATCTTTTGGTCCTTCACCAGGCAAACGGTTTTATGCCCACAGAATTTGTTTACTTGCTTCTTCTGATGCATTTCGAGCAATGTTTGATGGTGGCTACAGGGTAAGTAGAATTGGCGGCATAAAGATTTCTTGCTTTTACTTTTAGGTTTATTTGTTTCTAAATTGATCATTAGCTACACGAGAGGAAAGTTGTTTTTGCCCCCAAAGTTTTTCTTCTACTGATTACCTTTCTCGTTTGACAAATTTAAACCTGACAATCAAATGTTCTTGCAAAATTGCTAAAAGGCAAACATCTTCATTTGAAATGTTGGAAGCATGTGTCACGTGACTTGTCTGAATGCACATATGTGGAGTACAAAACTCTGATGATCTGTTATATATTCATTGCAGGAGAGAGACGCCACGGATATAGAGATTCCCAACATTCCATGGAATGTTTTTGAGTTGATGATGAGGTGCAATGCTGTTTAAGCTCTGTCCACACCTGAGATTTAGGTTATACAAATCAATCTAGCAATATTCAGGACAGGAATGTTTCTTGTTTGCAGGTACATATACACGGGATCTATTGATGTTAATATGGATGTTGCACAGGATCTTCTAAGGGCTGCTGATCAATATCTTCTAGAGGGCCTTAAGCGTCTGTGCGAGTATGCAATTGCACAGGTGAGTGCTGGGGACCTTTCTGTCTTTGAGGGGGATTTATGTCGGGTTTCTCCTGATAATTTCTCATCTTCTCTAGGATATCTCAGTGGAAAATGTTTCTCTGATGTTTGAGTTATCGGAGTCTTTCAATGCGTTGTCATTAAGAAATGCTTGCATTCTCTTCATTTTGGAGAAGTTTGACAAATTAAATGTCATGCCATGGTATGTCCAGATTCCTATCCTTTTGCTTCATCATTCCTTGGAAGAGAAAAAAACATCCTAAACAAAATTGCCCGCAGACAAAATAGTATGTGTAATTGTGTATTAACACAGTGTAATCTTGTTACGTGTAGGTATTCGCATTTGATTCAACGTATATTACCTGAGACACGTGCTTACTTTGTAAGGGTGCTGAGCAGGCCAATTCAAGCTCCTCTGATATAGATTTAGGTTTATTTTATTCTTTGATTAAATGTAAAACATGAGGTGAAATGTACAGGAAGTGGGTATTATTGCACTCATCTGTAATTGTAGGAGTTATATGTAATCCCTCATCGAGTGCAATTCAGAGATCTGTTATGACGTTTAACGTAGCTTATAAAGTTCAGTTGCAGCACCAGCAATGCTCCTAAATCTCTTCAAGCTTCAATTAGCATTACCTGATTTATGACATATCGATCGATGCCTTGTTCCACTAAGAGTGCATGTAACTTTCATACTTAAATAATCTTACCTGCACAGATATGTTAAGTCAATTTAGAACAAGTAAGAAAGTCCATGATAACTTTGTTCAAAAAGTAGTACCGAAAAGAGTTACTATTACAATTAATGGACAATTTTCTCTGGTAAAATAATGGGACAGTTTTACATTCTCCCTCGAGGGTATATATACGGCTGTATGCCAGTTACAATTATTCTTCTATTTCTATAGCATATACATTTATTCTGGTTTTGCTTAATTAAAAGAAAACAGGAAGAGCAAAACAAATATGAGGCTGAACAGCAAATTTAAAAGAAAACAGGAAGAGCAAAACAAATGAGGCTTCTGAAGCATTTAAGTATTAGTAGTAATTATTTATTTAATACTGATTTTAAAAAAAATATATAAATTCACTGTTTATTAATAAGCTATATTATTTTTTAAAAGTAGACCAAAAAATATCCTTTGCAAACCAACAAGCTTTTCGAAGTATAATCTGCAACCGATGGCTGCGCAGCTCCCTGGTTTGTTGCTGAACAGCGCCGGCCTGACCCTCGCCGGCGGCCGGTATCTTAGTTTCCGGAACAGTCAACCACCGGCAGCTATTTCCTCTGCCAATCCTCCTTCTCTCTCTTCCACAATTCAGGTAAAATGTAAATTTTTGCCGGGTTTCATTTACGCCGGTACAGCGAAAAGCTTGAAACCTGATTTTTTTCTCCTTTTGCTTTGAAGCAGCGTAATTACTTCTTGTTTTATAGCTCGCCGAGATGCTGCAGTATCTGCTTATAGTTATTCGAGAAATGATGGATTATACAAAACTTCAACCTCACTAACCTCTGTATTTAAGGTGTTAAATTAGACAAAGAGTTGCATAATACTCTATTCCGTCCAAAAAGAAACAAAACGGAGTTCGTCTAAGGCTTCTAATTTTCTGTGCGAGTGGGAACATCCATTTTTTAGACTTCTATTTTACTTAGCAATTACATAAAAAGTACTTAATACCCCAGCTTTTTGTAGTTAAAATTTTAACTTTTTTTGAAGTAATCTAGTTGAATTAGAACATAAGTACGTTAATTTTATTTTTTGAAATCAAACTTTTAGAAAGTACATAAAAAGCACATAAATGACAACTTTGTATAGTTTTAAAATATTTTAAGAGGTTTGACATAATCTAGTTAAAAGGAAAAACTGCTTAATTCCCTAATGGTTGCCAAAAAGGATATTCAGATGGAAGAAGAACTACGGAGTATTAGAGATGGAGGTGTAGAGACAAAGGAAACTTCAAATTTGAGAGTGAGTGCTGAGAGGAGGAAGCAGCATTCTCTGGTATTTTGTCCATGTAAAGGAGCAATACACCAGAAGGTATTATTGTGTCATAGCCATTGCTTTAGGGAGTTTGTAAGTGTCCCATCCAAGCCAAAAAAATTATTATAGATGTGAGATTGGATAGGCTGGATGTGGAAATAGTTCTTGGAGAATCTATTGAATCAGCACATAGTCAGGAGGAACCAAATGTAGTGTAACATAATTGGATCGTTTCAATCAATTGAAATCGAGACAAGCCCATAATACCACCACTTTGCTGTAAGGTTGAACCAGTGTAACCCTCAAGGTCCAATAAGGTAGGTTCCAGAGCCTGCAAATTTTGGGCCTAGAATGAAGGTATGATAAAGATAGCATGAGCTGCTGAATAAAGTGGGATTAAAGGTGAACGAGCATGAGATAACTCAAGTGCAAGGGTATAGCTTAGTAATGCCAGGGAAGAAATACAAAGGTGAGTGAAGGCAAGATATCAGTATTTGGGATGTCATGTCCAATGCATGTTTAAAGGAGCTCGATCTCTCAGCTCCTTTATTTGCTCAAGCATCAGTCAGCATTATGTTCTTGGTATTAGTGCTTTGCAGCGGTTGAAGATGCTTCTTGTAGGATACTATTTTTTAATACAAGCCAGTTAGGGCCTCTCTTTTAACTCATGGGTGCAAGATGATTTCCCATGTGGTTGTTTTGAAGCTGACCTCAGACTTTGGAATTGTAGTCATTTCTCTTAGGATAGATGGTATGTGGCTATTATGTCAAGCTAGGATTCTTGTCTTTGAAGGGTGCCTTATTTTGATGTTATCGGCTGAGGAATAACCAGAAATGACCATTGGGATTATTGAGGGTATACATCAGACCATAGGATGGTTTGTAACAATGAGTACAATGTGCAGTTCAACTTTGCAAACGACTTCCTTTTTCTGGCCTAGCTGAGTAACTTTCTGACTTCATTGGTCTAGGTTTCCTCAAGTTTTATCAACTAATATAATTTAATCTAGTATTCTGTTTACAAACAAAAAACCAAATCCATCATTTAAATGTATGACAGCCTCAGATCTCCTTAAAAATTTAATGCTGTCTCATTTAGCAGTTGGTCCATAGTACCTGTTCAGCTTGTTGCCATCTTGACAAGAAGACATGCCAAGAAGTTTAACAAATTGCTTTCAAACAGTGGTCTTCTGTAAATAATTGGGCATGCTTTGCTAGCCTGTAATTCTTCCATGTAGTACAAATTATTTGTACTTAATCTGTCTCACTTCACTATCACTTTAGCATAGTGACTTGGAAGCTGCAAATGATTGCGTATGTTTCATGCTTAATTTGACATATATATGTTCATCTGGTTCCCCCCTTTTTAGTAAGTTTAAGCTATGGGTAAGATTAACATTCATGGATTCTGGTTTATATTAGGTTTTTGTTTTTCGTTTAGGCTACAGTAGTGATGTATTTCCTTATTCATTCTCATACGCAACACTTAGACACATAAAAATTCTCTCTTATGTGGGTATTATATGTCATCTGAATTCTGATTAAGTTTTTATTGCGCTTATAGAATCTTTGGCCTAACTTTATTTAATCGATTACAAGGAACTTCTGGAAACTCTCATAGAAGGGTTTCTCTAACTATGCATAACACGAAGTAACGTTATTGTGAATCAACTTTTCAGGTTGTTGGTTGGGAAGGTGCTGGAGGGTCTGGCAATGAGAATTCAAAACTTTTTAATGCTTTTGAAGGCATTCAAGAAGAATATGACTGGAATGATCTGGAAACTGATCTTTATCATTGGACAAAGACGTTACGACCAGTTCAGGTATGCTCAAGGTGCGGACTTGACCTTGCCCTTCTGTATCGTTTCAAATTTTCATCTGTTTCCCTGTTGAGTGTTTCACCTTCTAACTTAACACTATGCTTCTATTATTTAAATAGTGGTATCCTGGTCATATTGCGAAAACTGAGAAAGAGCTCAAGGAACAGTTGAAACTAATGGATGTTGTCATAGAGGTTCGAGATGCAAGAATTCCGATGTCCACAAGTCATCCACAGGTTAGAAATTTACATGTTTATGCTTGGCCTGTTTGCTTTTTGGCCAGGTTGTTGAATTTTGGGCGATATTTGCATTTTCGCTAGGTTATCAAGTGATGTGCTAGTAACCTAGCCTGCCTTCGCAACAGCTAGTTAAATGTGGCCTATGTGCCATCCTAAACAACTTTTACCACTTAAGACTTGTTGTGTAAGATTTGATTGTTGCAAATGGCTTGAGAACTCGATCATTATATTCTATTCGAATTGGAGAAAGCGCTTTGGAGTGCATTTCTACATTTGAGATCTGATATGCATCACGCTTGACAATTTCTGATTAGAAATGTGACTGCTAGGTATTCTGCATATTGATTGAGTTTATAGCACTTGCCAACTATTTTCCCCTTAGCCCTGGCCTGTTCTTTCTGCATCACGTATGTGATTAGTATAAACTGATTCTCCATCTCAGAGTTTTCCTAGTCTGGCTTCGAAATGTGCCTATTGAATTGCAGTTTAATCACTTCAGGGATTATGTTTTGAACGTTGGAAATTAATAATATACTTAACAACACTTTCGATCACTTTGATAGTTTGCAGCTTCAAAGACGAGTTGATTCATAGGTATCACTTTGACCCTGTTTCCCTTGGCAAAGTCAACCGAGAGCAAAATGCGATGTAGGAAATTTTTTTCCCATGATGCAAAGAGTGTGCTATGAAGTAGATACACAAGAATCTCTTTTGAACCAGGATAGAGTATACATATGCTGTCCATAATTCCTTTTCTTGACTTCCATTTAGTATATCAAGACATTATTAAATTGTTGCATAAATATTGTTTTATGCATTGTAGATTATGTTAATTCATAATCAAGGGTATTTTATAACAGCAGCAGACTCCTATTGCATGTGCGATTCTTATTTTTGTCTCCTTTCAACTTTCATCTACTTGTTTTGTTAGTAATTCAATTTCAATGAGCAGATGGACTTGTGGCTTGGCAACAGAAAGAGGATTTTGGTTTTGAATCGAGAGGATATGATATCAACTGCTGATCGGAATGCTTGGGCAACTTATTATGCTAATCAAGGGATTAAAGTTGTTTTCTCCAATGGCCAGCTTGGAATGGTGATTGGAATAACATTTACTTGTTTCCGCTCCTACAAACAGTCATTTTACACTTTGTTGATTCATGAATTGGGAAAATTTCAGGGAGCACTGAAGCTTGGGAGGTTGGCGAAAGCATTAGCGGGTACTGTGAACATAAAACGTAAAGCAAAAGGACTACTTCCTCGTCCAGTGAGTGTACTAAGATTGATAATTGCACATATCATCCATGCCTTCAGACTGTAGATCTGTCATGAGCTCATTGCAGTTGTCAAGACAAATGAAACTTAAATGATTCCTTACTTTCAATCCACCAAATTCAGTTGGTTCGTGACTGATGTTAGCAATCAAATTCTGATTTTTGTATTTATATGTCATCTTCATCATTTACATATAGACCGTTCGAAGCATTTAAACTGGCAGATCTGCATGAGCACATTTCAGTTTTCAAGTACCAATGGTTTCTTTCATTCAAACCACCAAATTCAGTTGGCTCATGACTGATGGTAGCACTCTAATTGTGATTTTGTATTTAATATGTCTTCTTCATCATTTACATATAGACCATTGGAAGCATTTACTGTGATATAAAAGAATTGCAAGGAGTTCAATGGCGAACTTCAAAGTTTTAGTGTCTAATAATTTGGGTTTGAATGTACACCAGGGGAAAAGTGTTATTTCTGCTGCCGTAATCTTGTACCAATGTACTGATGAACAACATATGGAAATTATGTAACAGAATAGAAAATTCTTAGTTGGTTCACTGGTTGATGAAATGACAAAATGATGGAACTACTTCCCTAGTTAGCATAGCAGACTTCATGTCTGCTTCTTCTGTGTTAGTTTTTTCTGAGAGAGAAATTTTATATGTTTTGACAGGTTCGAGCTGGTGTAGTTGGGTATCCAAATGTTGGTAAGTCATCTCTGGTAAATCGTTTGCTGAAGCGTCGGATGTGTCCTGCAGCCCCAAGACCAGGTGTTACCAGAGAGCTGAAGTATGTCCATAGCTCCTTACTCTTTTCTTTTGCTGCAAGTTCATTTGCTTTTTGTTTCCATGAAAAATCCCAGAATTTTGATTCCAAAGCGCGTATCTCTTCTTTCCTAAGTGACAAGGGGGTGACAGGGTTGTACCTTCTCTATTTCACCATCTCATTCTGACTCCTTGTGAACCACTTCGATTTTCCAGTCATTTTAGAACTACGCATTGTATAGAAATTGAGAGGAGGGCCTTTTTAATATATTGCAATCTATTTCAAAATATTGATTTGCTAAGTGGAACTGAATGAAGATTTTCGCCATAATTAGGTCCATGTAATTGTTATGCGAGAAGGAAGGCTATCGTCAATTTTAATTTAAAAAGACTACATTAGATTTTACAGACGCTTCTTCCTTTTAATTTTCTACTGATCCTTTTTAAAAGGTGGGTCCGTTTTGGGAAAGATCTGGAGCTACTAGATTCACCTGGCATAATTCCTATGAGGATTAGTGATCAGACAGCAGCAATAAAGCTTGCAATATGTGATGATATTGGAGAGAGATCTTATGATGCCACAGATGTTGCAGCCATTCTTGTACAGATGCTTTCAAGGCTTCCAACTGTTGGTATGTTTACTGTCATTCAGACAGCACATGCTATTCCCTCGTATAGGTAGATATCTTGTTGGTAAGACGTTGCAGAAGATACTATGCATCATAATTCATTACCGAATCTTATTTAGATGACAAGATTAGTTACTCATATATACCTAATAGATCTTTATTATACCTAATAGATCTTTATTGCACCTTGGCATGCACTTTGAGCCTCTCGTATATAACAACCCATTTGCATTAGGGATTGGCTGCCCCTAAATAGTTCACTTTAAGCTGCTTGTGTATGCATGCAGCTTTATATTTTCTGACATGGATCACTCTGACCAGGTAATAAAGCTCTTTGTGACCGCTACAAGATTGAGGCAGATGGGCGCTGTGGTAAAACGTGCGTATGGCAAATTGTAGCCACAAGGGTGCATCTGGAATTATGGGCACCCCTGCAGAGATTTGTTCTATATTTCCATTTTGATCTTTGTGTTTATCTTGGTTGCAGATTTGTTCAGAAGCTCGCTGTTCAGTTATTTAATGCGGACAATAACCAAGCAGCATTTCGTATCTTGCAAGATTTCCGAAAAGGGAAATTTGGTTGGATAGCACTAGAGCGGCCACGCAAGTAGACCTGTGCGTTTCTGACCTTGTTCTAGTGCTTTCATGTATATCAATTTATTAAAGCGTGAAGAAAATTCTTGGAAGCTTCTCTAAATCAACATAGAAGTACCTACTTGGGGCGGTTCAGAAACGCCACTTGCAAGCTAGAAAGGTATACCGCTGAACCTACTCAATGAAGCTACATATGGTGTAACTGGGAGTTCCATTAGTGTCAGGCAAGCTAAATCATACAGCAATGACGACTTCGTTTTGATTAGGCCCTGTATATCAGTAAACTTCTGGGCCAGATATATATTGGACAATATTGGACTGAATTCTATGCTTAAATTTTGCATATGTGAAGTGAAGGGCAGAGAAGGTGTTAGGTGCAGAAAGGGAAGCAAGTCTATTGTTGCCATATGTAAAAAGGTTATTAGTGTAACCAAACTTTGTTAGGTTGTTTCCATTTGGGGCCTCTGGGGACATGACAAAAGGGTTAGAGAGCCTAGTGTCATATTGCATTTCTTCCATTTTATATGGTACTTATTCTTTTTTAGTTTATTTGGCTAAAAAAAAACCTTTCTAATTTACTAACTAGCTTTTAACTTTTCAATTTACCTTTAACCCAACATGTTTTTATTGCTATTGAAATTATAGATCTAAGGATATGTTTGATATGTGGCAGAAGTCCTCTTTTTTTTTTAAAAAAAAAAAAAATACTCGCATCTAATTAAATACCATCATATGAAATAAAATAATAATAATAATAATATTGATGTTTTTATTTAAGTATAGAATATATTGCCTGTGAAGAAAGGCCAACTGGTGCAACAGCAGCAGCAAAGCTAGTTTGGACCTCTACATGGTCGGCTAATATGAGACAAATCTCTCAACAAAACAAAAGGAATCAGTGGCAAATATTAAAAGGACAGATTATGATCAGTTTAGAGCAGGTGGACATTTTTATCAGCAGACTATGTTGTTGGCATTTAGTCGTAGAAACTGAGATTTAATAATTGTACCTTTGCCGGTTATTTTTTGTTTCTCACCGCAGACAACAACATACCTAATGTTTTACAAGTGGGTTTAGAGAGAATCCTATCTTTATAAAATAAATAGGCTATTTTCGATAGATTCTTGATTTTAATAATAATGAAATCAAAATATTATTGACAAGAAAATAACGACAACAAAATAGCAATATAAATAATGCAAAAGAAGCATAAGATAATAGTATTACTATTTTTCTTTCTTGAACCTTTAAGTCTACGATGATCTTACCAACAAGAAAGTTGAATTGATTATTAATGTCATAATATTACATATAAGCTGGTAATAATCAGGTTAATTCTTCGAAAATTACTACCCAAGTCCTCATTATGATATTGCTATCTCTTGTTCTTTTTTGCTTTTTTGTTATTAGATGACTCGAGATCAATATTGTAAAAGCAATGATAGTACAAGTAATTTAACACTTGATCTTAACTAATAGTAGTAAACACGAGCACAGACCAACACACATGATGAATTTATGTTTGCACTCTCGTCACAAAAGAATATTGTGTATAATTTTATGTGGATTTAAATCATGAATCCGCTTCTGAGACAGTAACATATATAGGTATATGTTGAAGAATGAAAAAAGTCTCACATCGGTGGTTAATGAGATGGGTGGTCTCCTTATATGGATCTGAGCAATTCTCCCCTCATAAGCTAACTTTTGGGATTGATTGAGATTGATGGTTAATGAGATGATTTGTTACCGGTATATACATGTGATGGGAAGTTTGTAGAACAAATTAAGGAATGACTGGGAGTGCAGGTACAGTGTACTGGACAAAAAGGTTTAAGGGAAAAATAAGAAACAAAAACAGTACTGAATGGGAGATAAAGAAAGTTGCCTGCTTCTTATTGGTTAATTACTGCATATTAATGAGCCAACCAGATAACGTGTTATTTGTAGCATCATCTTTTAATTTGTTGCATCTTCTTAAGGAACAACCAACTTTTTTAAATAAAACTTAATCACAATCATCCTATAGTCTTTTGACATGAACTGCTGAACGTTTCTATATTTTTATAGATGGACCAATAGCAAGCCTCAATTCAAAAAGCAATATAATTTATGTTGTTTTTTGTTTTTCTCTATGCCCCAACAGGGCACAAACTGCTGTTGTAGCATTCATTTTCAAAAAAAAAAAGTAAGGGGACGAAGGAGAAAATGAAAAGAAGATTAATTATGGTCCATTTTGAAGGAGCAAAATTAAAATAGGGGACAAATAATTAATATCGACCTTTATATTCTTTCTTCGATCACTTTTATTTTTTATGTTTGGCTTTTGTACGCCTCCTTAGAAAACATTAAAAGTTCAATTCTTCTGCTTCATGTGTTAAGAGGACATTATGTGTTTTATTGGTTCAGAGAGACATTTGACAACATTTTGAAATACTTGAGAAAAGTGTTCTCTTGATTCTTCAATCTGGTTTACGTTATGGTAAGAAGAAGCTGAGTGAAAACTTTCTAATGAAATACAAGAAAAGGAGGAGGAACTAAAAGAAAGAAAAAAAGATTCATAAAATTAAAATAGTGGTTTACTTTTCTAATTTGATAGGATATAAGAGGCAGAGAGAATTTTAGAGGATTTATTATCATAAAAACTACAGTAAATGATAATCTTCTATAGTGTGTGCTAAGACTAAGAGGTCATTATATATGTGATTGGTGATTTAAATGTTTGACAACAT
This sequence comes from Datura wrightii, assembly GCA_035772735.1. Lineage (NCBI taxonomy): Eukaryota > Viridiplantae > Streptophyta > Magnoliopsida > Solanales > Solanaceae > Datura > Datura wrightii. The sequence continues at coordinate 5,397,250 of JASDFA010000011.1, forward strand.
CATAAAAAATATTCAAGAAATTGCTTCATCATGATTCTTGTATTTGGTTTTACGCATTAGAAAGAAGAAATATGTGCTATTTACGATTAAACAGAGTAATTTGTAATTACCTTTGAAACGATTTAATTGTATGAATTATTTTTTATATCATTAGTGCACAGAAATTAAACTCTTGAAAACACACGCTGTCGAGAAATCCTTAGTCTTTTGGGACATTTTGTTGGGTGACTGACTATGGAATAACCCAAAAACAAAAAATTTACTCTCCGTTAGACAAATTTTTAATCTAAACAATTCGATTTTATCTATTGTAAATAGGTTAAGAGTCTGAAGTTAAAGTTTATGATGTCAGAATTATTACTTTTTTTTATTAATAATTTATATACATTCAATAAATTTATTAATAATTTTTTTTATATATCTTTTAAATTTTTTAATTCTCAGTTATTAGAACTCAAAATATATTTTTTTACATAATTTAATCTCTCGAAATTTGAATTATATAATATAAATTAAGATAATAAATAAATTATACTGTCCACGTGTGTAACTTAAATCCAAAGCTAAATAATTCAGTGGCATAAAAAGTTCTGCTCCTGTTCTTTGCATCATCCTATCTCACATCTCTAGCCAAACCTTTTCTTTTCCCTGCTTTTTCATAGTTAGGAGTATAGACAATCCAAAAGGAAAACCATGATCATGACATTATTATAATTGGAATTTGGAATTCCGAGCCACAACTTATAGCCCTTGCCCCCCCTCCCCAACCCCACCACACACACAATATATATTTTATCATGTTTAATATTATAAATTGTAAAAATCTTTTTTTCTTTCTAAAATTCTCAGTCAGAATCAAAAACACTACCACATAAATTGACATCAGCGGAAGTATGATTCTTAAACCACTTGACTGTAGCTGACCAATTGTCAAGCTGGTTACTACTTTTTGTTCCTATAAATTCAACCCTTACCCTTTCACTTCTCTTTCATTCTATCTCTCTCCGTGCTTCTTCCTCTATTACTTATTCCAAATCTTTTTGGTTATTAATACCAAAAAATCATTTCATACTTAAACTAAGTAGAGCAAATCCTCTATTCTTTCACTATCATCGTACTAAGTTAGAATCTTTATAGGGATTTTATAAATTAGAGTAGTAAAAAGAAGTTGTCTGTTTTCTGTTCTGTTTTGTTCCTCTCTGTTTCATATATAGTATTGTTCAAAAAGAACAACATGGGCTCAACCTCAATTCTCTATCAGGGGCTGCAATCCTGCATGGAGCCACAATTACCTCAACAACATGTTCTAATAAACAAACTATGTCCTCCTCGATTAACTTTTTCTCAGTCTAAGTTTAGTACGTCTTCGAAAAAGGAAGATGAGTTGCAAAGCCCGAATGTCAATGCTGAAAACAAAACTTGTGGCTGGAGTTTCATAAAAGATCTTTCTAACCCCAAAAAAGATTACGTCGAAAAATTAGGAGTGTACGTTCACCCTCTGGTGAAGCGCTCTTCTACAACGCTTAGCACTAAAAGCTTGGAGATGTGTACTGAGAGCTTAGGGAGCGAAACAGGCAGTGACATTAGGGAAAGCATTGAGGAAAACTCGCATTTCTTATTAGAAAGCGAGAATTCTCGTCTAACTCCACGATCAAAGTGTAGAGGAACTGGGAAAAAACATAACAACCAGGTAGCTAATTTTCCTTCCCCTCTGACCTCAATGAGTCGGATAAATGGTGTTCAACTGAGGCCTCATCGCGAAGGTGGGCGTTTAATCTTGAAAGCCACGACCATCAGTGCCCGCAAGCCTTGCTTCAAAACAGAACGCGTCGATGGGAGGCTTAGGCTTTCTTTGTTGAATGATACTGAAACTGAAGCTGAAGCTCAAGACGATGAACATGAAATTAATGTTGATGAAAGTGATGATGGCAATAGAAAATTAGTAAGTGAAAATGGGGTTGGGGATTATATAAGACCAAGCAAGTGCAAGGAAAATGGGAGTAGAAACAAAGGGATACCAAATTGGGAGCCATTTTGGGCGGCCATTTCCTAAATGCTTATTCATATATTTTGGATTATTATTATTATGCTTTTATTTTGTTTATCGTACCTGATTTTGTAAGGGTAGTTATTATGGTTATTGATATATTTTATAATCCATTTGTGTTTGCTTAATCTGCATTAGTTCTGCCGGAACGGCTCTATAGCTATTAATACTGAAGTCACTGTTGCATGCTGAAGATTGCCCATAAGTGCAAATATCATAAAATTACTCTTTATTTCACTTAGCTAAAAAAAGAAGAGGAAGAATCTTAGAACGTGTGATCCTAGTTATACTTTTAACTTTTTTTATAGCTATAAAACATCTCGGAAAGGTTAAAATGAGAAGTTCAAATTTAAATAATATTCAAATATAGAACTGTCTCATTTAAAAACAGATAGATTTTTTAAAAAAGAAAGTGTCAAAGTGATTGCTTTAACAAAAAATAAATGCAAATTTACTAGGTTCAATCGAAATGCATATATCTACGTCTTTAAGTAAGAGAAAAAAATTCACTATGAAAAAGTAAAAAAAACCAATGTCATTTGTGAATCCCTGCTAAATTTTTAAACGAAATTACAATAAGGTTATATTTTACTAGAAAAGAATACATAATAAAAATAAAATTCTCACACGTTGAGGTTTCGAAAAAATGATACACAGTAGTCACCAGTCTAGTCCCCAATTTCACAAAGTAGCTTGATTGCCGAACCACTTTCAAGGCGAATAGTGACCTAGAGACCGACTCAACACCAACCGGTTGAGACTCCTGCGTAGTAAATCCCAATCGCAAGGCTAGATCCAGATCCCATAACCTGTTCAACATGAGGAATGACTGGCGGAACATCAGGATTTCCTTGATCCATTCTCAAGATTTCAAGGCTCCCTACCAACTCGCTTCCCGGTCATCTTAGACACTACCTCATTTAGGCTGAAAATAATATAACTATCCGTAAAACAAATCATTACTATATTTCCACGATGGTGGGGAAATTGTCCTTTCAATGTAAACTTGATCAGTTTTAATCGTATGTATTTACAAAAATTGAAAACTTTTGGTCTCCATAAAACCTTCTTGATCTTAGGCACTTATGATAGAGGTTTTTTTTTTTTAAAAATAAAATAATAAAAAAATTATAATGGTTGGATACCTAGAAACTTTCAATTCTTGATTCACCTCTGTTGATAATATTCAAAACACACGACGTGAGCCGTGTAAAGTGAAAGAACCATCGAGACCATACTTCCTCCCGATTAATTTACCTGTTTTTATATTTATTCTCTGCTTATGTGCTGGTTTTTTCTCAAGGAACAAACAAGAAACAATCCCGGTAGGAATAAGGCTGCGTACACATCGTACTCTCAAAACTCTACTTGTGGTATTACATTAAATATGATGATTCTCAAGAGCCGATTTCGTGAAATATAACTCATAACAGAGGTCAAAACTGCTCAATGCTGCTAAACATAAAGGACATGTAGATTTATTGTTCAGGAGCATATTTAAAGGAATATTTTAAAATTAACCTGTCAATTAAACACAAGAGACTATTTCTGTCATTCTCCCTTTGAGGTTTCTTTTTGACAAAAAAGGGAAGTTCTTAAAGAAATAGATTGCCTAGAAAGGAAAAAAGGCCTAACTGGTCATTCCACTCAACCATTTTCAAAACTAGCAAAATCTTGTGATTTTGTTGCTGGCTCAAAATAAGACATGTTTCAGCACATAAAAAATGGTTCATATCTCTTCAGCAAAAATCTCAGTTCGTTGCACTTGGCGTTACCATCATAATCCTTTCGAAATCACAATAATTCTTTTTCACAAAGTTAAGATTAGTATTAAATGTATAGGAATATGACATTTGTATGAAATATAAACCATGAATCCATTGTTACACTGAATCTTTCTTACAAACTTCGTTTTTTTTTTTTTTGTTTGTTTTAGGAGCAATGCATCTAAATTATATTATCGTTGGTTAATTTAAGGTGTCTGCTTCTATTGAAATTAGGAAAAACTGCTTAATTCCCTAATGGTTGCCAAAAAGGATATTCAGATGGAAGAAGAACTACGGAGTATTAGAGATGGAGGTGTAGAGACAAAGGAAACTTCAAATTTGAGAGTGAGTGCTGAGAGGAGGAAGCAGCATTCTCTGGTATTTTGTCCATGTAAAGGAGCAATACACCAGAAGGTATTATTGTGTCATAGCCATTGCTTTAGGGAGTTTGTAAGTGTCCCATCCAAGTCAAAAAAATTATTATAGATGTGAGATTGGATAGGCTGGATGTGGAAATAGTTCTTGGAGAATCTATTGAATCAGCACATAGTCAGGAGGAACCAAATGTAGTGTAACATAATTGGATCGTTTCAATCAATTGAAATCGAGACAAGCCCATAATACCACCACTTTGCTGTAAGTTTGAACCAGTGTAACCCTCAAGGTCCAATAAGGTAGGTTCCAGAGCCTGCAAATTTTGGGCCTAGAATGAAGGTATGATAAAGATAGCATGAGCTGCTGAATAAAGTGGGATTAAAGGTGAACGAGCATGAGATAACTCAAGTGCAAGGGTATAGCTTAGTAATGCCAGGGAAGAAATACAAAGGTGAGTGAAGGCAAGATATCAGTATTTGGGATGTCATGTCCAATGCATGTTTAAAGGAGCTCGATCTCTCAGCTCCTTTATTTGCTCAAGCATCAGTCAGCATTATGTTCTTGGTATTAGTGCTTTGCAGCGGTTGAAGATGCTTCTTGTAGGATACTATTTTTTAATACAAGCCAGTTAGGGCCTCTCTTTTAACTCATGGGTGCAAGATGATTTCCCATGTGGTTGTTTTGAAGCTGACCTCAGACTTTGGAATTGTAGTCATTTCTCTTAGGATAGATGGTATGTGGCTATTATGTCAAGCTAGGATTCTTGTCTTTGAAGGGTGCCTTATTTTGATGTTATCGGCTGAGGAATAACCAGAAATGACCATTGGGATTATTGAGGGTATACATCAGACCATAGGATGGTTTGTAACAATGAGTACAATGTGCAGTTCAACTTTGCAAACGACTTCCTTTTTCTGGCCTAGCTGAGTAACTTTCTGACTTCATTGGTCTAGGTTTCCTCAAGTTTTATCAACTAATGTAATTTAATCTAGTATTCTGTTTACAAACAAAAAACCAAATCCATCATTTAAATGTATGACAGCCTCAGATCTCCTTAAAAATTTAATGCTGTCTCATTTAGCAGTTGGTCCATAGTACCTGTTCAGCTTGTTGCCATCTTGACAAGAAGACATGCCAAGAAGTTTAACAAATTGCTTTCAAACAGTGGTCTTCTGTAAATAATTGGGCATGCTTTGCTAGCCTGTAATTCTTCCATGTAGTACAAATTATTTGTACTTAATCTGTCTCACTTCACTATCACTTTAGCATAGTGACTTGGAAGCTGCAAATGATTGCGTATGTTTCATGCTTAATTTGACATATATATGTTCATCTGGTTCCCCCCTTTTTAGTAAGTTTAAGCTATGGGTAAGATTAACATTCATGGATTCTGGTTTATATTAGGTTTTTGTTTTTCGTTTAGGCTACAGTAGTGATGTATTTCCTTATTCATTCTCATACGCAACACTTAGACACATAAAAATTCTCTCTTATGTGGGTATTATATGTCATCTGAATTCTGATTAAGTTTTTATTGCGCTTATAGAATCTTTGGCCTAACTTTATTTAATCGATTACAAGGAACTTCTGGAAACTCTCATAGAAGGGTTTCTCTAACTATGCATAACACGAAGTAACGTTATTGTGAATCAACTTTTCAGGTTGTTGGTTGGGAAGGTGCTGGAGGGTCTGGCAATGAGAATTCAAAACTTTTTAATGCTTTTGAAGGCATTCAAGAAGAATATGACTGGAATGATCTGGAAACTGATCTTTATCATTGGACAAAGACGTTACGACCAGTTCAGGTATGCTCAAGGTGCGGACTTGACCTTGCCCTTCTGTATCGTTTCAAATTTTCATCTGTTTCCCTGTTGAGTGTTTCACCTTCTAACTTAACACTATGCTTCTATTATTTAAATAGTGGTATCCTGGTCATATTGCGAAAACTGAGAAAGAGCTCAAGGAACAGTTGAAACTAATGGATGTTGTCATAGAGGTTCGAGATGCAAGAATTCCGATGTCCACAAGTCATCCACAGGTTAGAAATTTACATGTTTATGCTTGGCCTGTTTGCTTTTTGGCTAGGTTGTTGAATTTTGGGCGATATTTGCATTTTCGCTAGGTTATCAAGTGATGTGCTAGTAACCTAGCCTGCCTTCGCAACAGCTAGTTAAATGTGGCCTATGTGCCATCCTAAACAACTTTTACCACTTAAGACTTGTTGTGTAAGATTTGATTGTTGCAAATGGCTTGAGAACTCGATCATTATATTCTATTCGAATTGGAGAAAGCGCTTTGGAGTGCATTTCTACATTTGAGATCTGATATGCATCACGCTTGACAATTTCTGATTAGAAATGTGACTGCTAGGTATTCTGCATATTGATTGAGTTTATAGCACTTGCCAACTATTTTCCCCTTAGCCCTGGCCTGTTCTTTCTGCATCACGTATGTGATTAGTATAAACTGATTCTCCATCTCAGAGTTTTCCTAGTCTGGCTTCGAAATGTGCCTATTGAATTGCAGTTTAATCACTTCAGGGATTATGTTTTGAACGTTGGAAATTAATAATATACTTAACAACACTTTCGATCACTTTGATAGTTTGCAGCTTCAAAGACGAGTTGATTCATAGGTATCACTTTGACCCTGTTTCCCTTGGCAAAGTCAACCGAGAGCAAAATGCGATGTAGGAAATTTTTTTCCCATGATGCAAAGAGTGTGCTATGAAGTAGATACACAAGAATCTCTTTTGAACCAGGATAGAGTATACATATGCTGTCCATAATTCCTTTTCTTGACTTCCATTTAGTATATCAAGACATTATTAAATTGTTGCATAAATATTGTTTTATGCATTGTAGATTATGTTAATTCATAATCAAGGGTATTTTATAACAGCAGCAGACTCCTATTGCATGTGCGATTCTTATTTTTGTCTCCTTTCAACTTTCATCTACTTGTTTTGTTAGTAATTCAATTTCAATGAGCAGATGGACTTGTGGCTTGGCAACAGAAAGAGGATTTTGGTTTTGAATCGAGAGGATATGATATCAACTGCTGATCGGAATGCTTGGGCAACTTATTATGCTAATCAAGGGATTAAAGTTGTTTTCTCCAATGGCCAGCTTGGAATGGTGATTGGAATAACATTTACTTGTTTCCGCTCCTACAAACAGTCATTTTACACTTTGTTGATTCATGAATTGGGAAAATTTCAGGGAGCACTGAAGCTTGGGAGGTTGGCGAAAGCATTAGCGGGTACTGTGAACATAAAACGTAAAGCAAAAGGACTACTTCCTCGTCCAGTGAGTGTACTAAGATTGATAATTGCACATATCATCCATGCCTTCAGACTGTAGATCTGTCATGAGCTCATTGCAGTTGTCAAGACAAATGAAACTTAAATGATTCCTTACTTTCAATCCACCAAATTCAGTTGGTTCGTGACTGATGTTAGCAATCAAATTCTGATTTTTGTATTTATATGTCATCTTCATCATTTACATATAGACCGTTCGAAGCATTTAAACTGGCAGATCTGCATGAGCACATTTCAGTTTTCAAGTACCAATGGTTTCTTTCATTCAAACCACCAAATTCAGTTGGCTCATGACTGATGGTAGCACTCTAATTGTGATTTTGTATTTAATATGTCTTCTTCATCATTTACATATAGACCATTGGAAGCATTTACTGTGATATAAAAGAATTGCAAGGAGTTCAATGGCGAAGTTCAAAGTTTTAGTGTCTAATAATTTGGGTTTGAATGTACACCAGGGGAAAAGTGTTATTTCTGCTGCCGTAATCTTGTACCAATGTACTGATGAACAACATATGGAAATTATGTAACAGAATAGAAAATTCTTATTTGGTTCACTGGTTGATGAAATGACAAAATTATGGAACTACTTCCCTAGTTAGCATAGCAGACTTCATGTCTGCTTCTTCTGTGTTAGTTTTTTCTGAGAGAGAAATTTTATATGTTTTGACAGGTTCGAGCTGGTGTAGTTGGGTATCCAAATGTTGGTAAGTCATCTCTGGTAAATCGTTTGCTGAAGCGTCGGATGTGTCCTGCAGCCCCAAGACCAGGTGTTACCAGAGAGCTGAAGTATGTCCATAGCTCCTTACTCTTTTCTTTTGCTGCAAGTTCATTTGCTTTTTGTTTCCATGAAAAATCCCAGAATTTTGATTCCAAAGCGCGTATCTCTTCTTTCCTAAGTGACAAGGGGGTGACAGGGTTGTACCTTCTCTATTTCACCATCTCATTCTGACTCCTTGTGAACCACTTCGATTTTCCAGTCATTTTAGAACTACGCATTGTATAGAAATTGAGAGGAGGGCCTTTTTAATATATTGCAATCTATTTCAAAATATTGATTTGCTAAGTGGAACTGAATGAAGATTTTCGCCATAATTAGGTCCATGTAATTGTTATGCGAGAAGGAAGGCTATCGTCAATTTTAATTTAAAAAGACTACATTAGATTTTACAGACGCTTCTTCCTTTTAATTTTCTACTGATCCTTTTTAAAAGGTGGGTCCGTTTTGGGAAAGATCTGGAGCTACTAGATTCACCTGGCATAATTCCTATGAGGATTAGTGATCAGACAGCAGCAATAAAGCTTGCAATATGTGATGATATTGGAGAGAGATCTTATGATGCCACAGATGTTGCAGCCATTCTTGTACAGATGCTTTCAAGGCTTCCAACTGTTGGTATGTTTACTGTCATTCAGACAGCACATGCTATTCCCTCGTATAGGTAGATATCTTGTTGGTAAGACGTTGCAGAAGATACTATGCATCATAATTCATTACCGAATCTTATTTAGATGACAAGATTAGTTACTCATATATACCTAATAGATCTTTATTATACCTAATAGATCTTTATTGCACCTTGGCATGCACTTTGAGCCTCTCGTATATAACAACCCATTTGCATTAGGGATTGGCTGCCCCTAAATAGTTCACTTTAAGCTGCTTGTGTATGCATGCAGCTTTATATTTTCTGACATGGATCACTCTGACCAGGTAATAAAGCTCTTTGTGACCGCTACAAGATTGAGGCAGATGGGCGCTGTGGTAAAACGTGCGTATGGCAAATTGTAGCCACAAGGGTGCATCTGGAATTATGGGCACCCCTGCAGAGATTTGTTCTATATTTCCATTTTGATCTTTGTGTTTATCTTGGTTGCAGATTTGTTCAGAAGCTCGCTGTTCAGTTATTTAATGCGGACAATAACCAAGCAGCATTTCGTATCTTGCAAGATTTCCGAAAAGGGAAATTTGGTTGGATAGCACTAGAGCGGCCACCCAAGTAGACCTGTGCGTTTCTGACCTTGTTCTAGTGCTTTCATGTATATCAATTTATTAAAGCGTGAAGAAAATTCTTGGAAGCTTCTCTAAATCAACATAGAAGTACCTACTTGGGGCGGTTCAGAAACGCCACTTGCAAGCTAGAAAGGTATACCGCTGAACCTACTCAATGAAGCTACATATGGTGTAACTGGGAGTTCCATTAGTGTCAGGCAAGCTAAATCATACAGCAATGACGACTTCGTTTTGATTAGGCCCTGTATATCAGTAAACTTCTGGGCCAGATATATATTGGACAATATTGGACTGAATTCTATGCTTAAATTTTGCATATGTGAAGTGAAGGGCAGAGAAGGTGTTAGGTGCAGAAAGGGAAGCAAGTCTATTGTTGCCATATGTAAAAAGGTTATTAGTGTAACCAAACTTTGTTAGGTTGTTTCCATTTGGGGCCTCTGGGGACATGACAAAAGGGTTAGAGAGCCTAGTGTCATATTGCATTTCTTCCATTTTATATGGTACTTATTCTTTTTTAGTTTATTTGGCTAAAAAAAAACCTTTCTAATTTACTAACTAGCTTTTAACTTTTCAATTTACCTTTAACCCAACATGTTTTTATTGCTATTGAAATTATAGATCTAAGGATATGTTTGATATGTGGCAGAAGTCCTCTTTTTTTTTAAAAAAAAAAAAAAAAAACTCGCATCTAATTAAATACCATCATATGAAATAAAATAATAATAATAATAATATTGATGTTTTTATTTAAGTATAGAATATATTGCCTGTGAAGAAAGGCCAACTGGTGCAACAGCAGCAGCAAAGCTAGTTTGGACCTCTACATGGTCGGCTAATATGAGACAAATCTCTCAACAAAACAAAAGGAATCAGTGGCAAATATTAAAAGGACAGATTATGATCAGTTTAGAGCAGGTGGACATTTTTATCAGCAGACTATGTTGTTGGCATTTAGTCGTAGAAACTGAGATTTAATAATTGTACCTTTGCCGGTTATTTTTTGTTTCTCACCGCAGACAACAACATACCTAATGTTTTACAAGTGGGTTTAGAGAGAATCCTATCTTTATAAAATAAATAGGCTATTTTCGATAGATTCTTGATTTTAATAATAATGAAATCAAAATATTATTGACAAGAAAATAACGACAACAAAATAGCAATATAAATAATGCAAAAGAAGCATAAGATAATAGTATTACTATTTTTCTTTCTTGAACCTTTAAGTCTACGATGATCTTACCAACAAGAAAGTTGAATTGATTATTAATGTCATAATATTACATATAAGCTGGTAATAATCAGGTTAATTCTTCGAAAATTACTACCCAAGTCCTCATTATGATATTGCTATCTCTTGTTCTTTTTTGCTTTTTTGTTATTAGATGACTCGAGATCAATATTGTAAAAGCAATGATAGTACAAGTAATTTAACACTTGATCTTAACTAATAGTAGTAAACACGAGCACAGACCAACACACATGATGAATTTATGTTTGCACTCTCGTCACAAAAGAATATTGTGTATAATTTTATGTGGATTTAAATCATGAATCCGCTTCTGAGACAGTAACATATATAGGTATATGTTGAAGAATGAAAAAAGTCTCACATCGGTGGTTAATGAGATGGGTGGTCTCCTTATATGGATCTGAGCAATTCTCCCCTCATAAGCTAACTTTTGGGATTGATTGAGATTGATGGTTAATGAGATGATTTGTTACCGGTATATACATGTGATGGGAAGTTTGTAGAACAAATTAAGGAATGACTGGGAGTGCAGGTACAGTGTACTGGACAAAAAGGTTTAAGGGAAAAATAAGAAACAAAAACAGTACTGAATGGGAGATAAAGAAAGTTGCCTGCTTCTTATTGGTTAATTACTGCATATTAATGAGCCAACCAGATAACGTGTTATTTGTAGCATCATCTTTTAATTTGTTGCATCTTCTTAAGGAACAACCAACTTTTTTAAATAAAACTTAATCACAATCATCCTATAGTCTTTTGACATGAACTGCTGAACGTTTCTATATTTTTATAGATGGACCAATAGCAAGCCTCAATTCAAAAAGCAATATAATTTATGTTGTTTTTTGTTTTTCTCTATGCCCCAACAGGGCACAAACTGCTGTTGTAGCATTCATTTTCAAAAAAAAAAAGTAAGGGGACGAAGGAGAAAATGAAAAGAAGATTAATTATGGTCCATTTTGAAGGAGCAAAATTAAAATAGGGGACAAATAATTAATATCGACCTTTATATTCTTTCTTCGATCACTTTTATTTTTTATGTTTGGCTTTTGTACGCCTCCTTAGAAAACATTAAAAGTTCAATTCTTCTGCTTCATGTGTTAAGAGGACATTATGTGTTTTATTGGTTCAGAGAGACATTTGACAACATTTTGAAATACTTGAGAAAAGTGTTCTCTTGATTCTTCAATCTGGTTTACGTTATGGTAAGAAGAAGCTGAGTGAAAACTTTCTAATGAAATACAAGAAAAGGAGGAGGAACTAAAAGAAAGAAAAAAAGATTCATAAAATTAAAATAGTGGTTTACTTTTCTAATTTGATAGGATATAAGAGGCAGAGAGAATTTTAGAGGATTTATTATCATAAAAACTACAGTAAATGATAATCTTCTATAGTGTGTGCTAAGACTAAGAGGTCATTATATATGTGATTGGTGATTTAAATGTTTGACAACATCATAAAAAATATTCAAGAAATTGCTTCATCATGATTCTTGTATTTGGTTTTACGCATTAGAAAGAAGAAATATGTGCTATTTACGATTAAACAGAGTAATTTGTAATTACCTTTGAAACGATTTAATTGTATGAATTATTTTTTATATCATTAGTGCACAGAAATTAAACTCTTGAAAACACACGCTGTCGAGAAATCCTTAGTCTTTTGGGACATTTTGTTGGGTGACTGACTATGGAATAACCCAAAAACAAAAAATTTACTCTCTGTTAGACAAATTTTTAATCTAAACAATTCGATTTTATCTATTGTAAATAGGTTAAGAGTCTGAAGTTAAAGTTTATGATGTCAGAATTATTACTTTTTTTTATTAATAATTTATATACATTCAATAAATTTATTAATAATTTTTTTTATATATCTTTTAAATTTTTTAATTCTCAGTTATTAGAACTCAAAATATATTTTTTTACATAATTTAATCTCTCGAAATTTGAATTATATAATATAAATTAAGATAATAAATAAATTATACTGTCCACGTGTGTAACTTAAATCCAAAGCTAAATAATTCAGTGGCATAAAAAGTTCTGCTCCTGTTCTTTGCATCATCCTATCTCACATCTCTAGCCAAACCTTTTCTTTTCCCTGCTTTTTCATAGTTAGGAGTATAGACAATCCAAAAGGAAAACCATGATCATGACATTATTATAATTGGAATTTGGAATTCCGAGCCACAACTTATAGCCCTTGCCCCCCCTCCCCAACCCCACCACACACACAATATATATTTTATCATGTTTAATATTATAAATTGTAAAAATCTTTTTTTCTTTCTAAAATTCTCAGTCAGAATCAAAAACACTACCACATAAATTGACATCAGCGGAAGTATGATTCTTAAACCACTTGACTGTAGCTGACCAATTGTCAAGCTGGTTACTACTTTTTGTTCCTATAAATTCAACCCTTACCCTTTCACTTCTCTTTCATTCTATCTCTCTCCGTGCTTCTTCCTCTATTACTTATTCCAAATCTTTTTGGTTATTAATACCAAAAAATCATTTCATACTTAAACTAAGTAGAGCAAATCCTCTATTCTTTCACTATCATCGTACTAAGTTAGAATCTTTATAGGGATTTTATAAATTAGAGTAGTAAAAAGAAGTTGTCTGTTTTCTGTTCTGTTTTGTTCCTCTCTGTTTCATATATAGTATTGTTCAAAAAGAACAACATGGGCTCAACCTCAATTCTCTATCAGGGGCTGCAATCCTGCATGGAGCCACAATTACCTCAACAACATGTTCTAATAAACAAACTATGTCCTCCTCGATTAACTTTTTCTCAGTCTAAGTTTAGTACGTCTTCGAAAAAGGAAGATGAGTTGCAAAGCCCGAATGTCAATGCTGAAAACAAAACTTGTGGCTGGAGTTTCATAAAAGATCTTTCTAACCCCAAAAAAGATTACGTCGAAAAATTAGGAGTGTACGTTCACCCTCTGGTGAAGCGCTCTTCTACAACGCTTAGCACTAAAAGCTTGGAGATGTGTACTGAGAGCTTAGGGAGCGAAACAGGCAGTGACATTAGGGAAAGCATTGAGGAAAACTCGCATTTCTTATTAGAAAGCGAGAATTCTCGTCTAACTCCACGATCAAAGTGTAGAGGAACTGGGAAAAAACATAACAACCAGGTAGCTAATTTTCCTTCCCCTCTGACCTCAATGAGTCGGATAAATGGTGTTCAACTGAGGCCTCATCGCGAAGGTGGGCGTTTAATCTTGAAAGCCACGACCATCAGTGCCCGCAAGCCTTGCTTCAAAACAGAACGCGTCGATGGGAGGCTTAGGCTTTCTTTGTTGAATGATACTGAAACTGAAGCTGAAGCTCAAGACGATGAACATGAAATTAATGTTGATGAAAGTGATGATGGCAATAGAAAATTAGTAAGTGAAAATGGGGTTGGGGATTATATAAGACCAAGCAAGTGCAAGGAAAATGGGAGTAGAAACAAAGGGATACCAAATTGGGAGCCATTTTGGGCGGCCATTTCCTAAATGCTTATTCATATATTTTGGATTATTATTATTATGCTTTTATTTTGTTTATCGTACCTGATTTTGTAAGGGTAGTTATTATGGTTATTGATATATTTTATAATCCATTTGTGTTTGCTTAATCTGCATTAGTTCTGCCGGAACGGCTCTATAGCTATTAATACTGAAGTCACTGTTGCATGCTGAAGATTGCCCATAAGTGCAAATATCATAAAATTACTCTTTATTTCACTTAGCTAAAAAAAGAAGAGGAAGAATCTTAGAACGTGTGATCCTAGTTATACTTTTAACTTTTTTTATAGCTATAAAACATCTCGGAAAGGTTAAAATGAGAAGTTCAAATTTAAATAATATTCAAATATAGAACTGTCTCATTTAAAAACAGATAGATTTTTTAAAAAAGAAAGTGTCAAAGTGATTGCTTTAACAAAAAATAAATGCAAATTTACTAGGTTCAATCGAAATGCATATATCTACGTCTTTAAGTAAGAGAAAAAAATTCACTATGAAAAAGTAAAAAAAACCAATGTCATTTGTGAATCCCTGCTAAATTTTTAAACGAAATTACAATAAGGTTATATTTTACTAGAAAAGAATACATAATAAAAATAAAATTCTCACACGTTGAGGTTTCGAAAAAATGATACACAGTAGTCACCAGTCTAGTCCCCAATTTCACAAAGTAGCTTGATTGCCGAACCACTTTCAAGGCGAATAGTGACCTAGAGACCGACTCAACACCAACCGGTTGAGACTCCTGCGTAGTAAATCCCAATCGCAAGGCTAGATCCAGATCCCATAACCTGTTCAACATGAGGAATGACTGGCGGAACATCAGGATTTCCTTGATCCATTCTCAAGATTTCAAGGCTCCCTACCAACTCGCTTCCCGGTCATCTTAGACACTACCTCATTTAGGCTGAAAATAATATAACTATCCGTAAAACAAATCATTACTATATTTCCACGATGGTGGGGAAATTGTCCTTTCAATGTAAACTTGATCAGTTTTAATCGTATGTATTTACAAAAATTGAAAACTTTTGGTCTCCATAAAACCTTCTTGATCTTAGGCACTTATGATAGAGGTTTTTTTTTTTTAAAAATAAAATAATAAAAAAATTATAATGGTTGGATACCTAGAAACTTTCAATTCTTGATTCACCTCTGTTGATAATATTCAAAACACACGACGTGAGCCGTGTAAAGTGAAAGAACCATCGAGACCATACTTCCTCCCGATTAATTTACCTGTTTTTATATTTATTCTCTGCTTATGTGCTGGTTTTTTCTCAAGGAACAAACAAGAAACAATCCCGGTAGGAATAAGGCTGCGTACACATCGTACTCTCAAAACTCTACTTGTGGTATTACATTAAATATGATGATTCTCAAGAGCCGATTTCGTGAAATATAACTCATAACAGAGGTCAAAACTGCTCAATGCTGCTAAACATAAAGGACATGTAGATTTATTGTTCAGGAGCATATTTAAAGGAATATTTTAAAATTAACCTGTCAATTAAACACAAGAGACTATTTCTGTCATTCTCCCTTTGAGGTTTCTTTTTGACAAAAAAGGGAAGTTCTTAAAGAAATAGATTGCCTAGAAAGGAAAAAAGGCCTAACTGGTCATTCCACTCAACCATTTTCAAAACTAGCAAAATCTTGTGATTTTGTTGCTGGCTCAAAATAAGACATGTTTCAGCACATAAAAAATGGTTCATATCTCTTCAGCAAAAATCTCAGTTCGTTGCACTTGGCGTTACCATCATAATCCTTTCGAAATCACAATAATTCTTTTTCACAAAGTTAAGATTAGTATTAAATGTATAGGAATATGACATTTGTATGAAATATAAACCATGAATCCATTGTTACACTGAATCTTTCTTACAAACTTCGTTTTTTTTTTTGTTTGTTTGTTTTAGGAGCAATGCATCTAAATTATATTATCGTTGGTTAATTTAAGGTGTCTGCTTCTATTGAAATTAGGATAAATGACTTGAATTTGTGACTATGATTAGTTAGTGCCTTGGATGTCCTATGAGATTTTCATATTTCCACGGAATTTAAAATTTATAAGTTATCATTTAAAGTTTGTGAATTCTGAAGTGTAAATATTCAGTAAATTTCTCAACAAATATACATAATTTAGACTAATGTTACTGAATCTTTACTATGCAAATTAAAATTCTGCATACCTTACTGTCATGTAATGCAGTTGCATATATATGTTTCGGCAGAGGTATCCATCCTATATGAGAACTTGAAGGAACTGATAAAAATCAAGTGGTCCATCTTCATTACTCTATGAGCTTTAGTTCAAATTAACAGAAATGTCTTACTCCAGTCACCTGAAATGAGAAATTGAGCAAATATATCAACGTTGTAGTCGTAAAATTATATTAAAAATTACCTTACAAACATTATTTTTCAAATTTATTATCACAAAAATAATCATTTAATTTAGATCAAATTAACTAAATGAAAATTTTTACTTAAATTTTTTATATTTTTCGTCTAAAATATGAGATGACACATTTTGTGATAAACTTCAAATTGATAGAAAAAAGTAAAGTATTTTAGGCCTCGTACCCGAACCGTGTACATATTCCAAGGCCAAACCAAGTACCAAATTGAGCGGAAGATGGGTAAAAGTACATGATCCCAATATCTAGAGAAAGCTGACCAAATTTGGAAGTTGATGAATAGGAGCCCACGCTTTTCCATTGGGCATTGGCCCAATTCGGGAGTTTGGAGATGTTATAGTTGTTTGCTTTCTCAAAAGGCCCAGATCCTATGCCCATACGTGTCGACTTATGGACGAAAGTTCTCCCCACCATTTCTATAATAAACCATACGTTTCGCCTTCCCATTGGTTAACCATTTGTGTTTCTCTCTCACACTAGAAGGCTAGTCATAGGTTTCTTCTGCCTATGATCATCTCCTATTTATATTTATTCACATCAAATTATATAAATTTAAATATTAAATATTTTTATAAAATTATATATATTTATTAATTTAATATAAATATTTAATGCGGGTAAAATTTAGGCCATGATTTCTGTAGGCTAATGGGAAAAAAAAAATAAAATCTCATGCTTGTATCACATCAACTATGTACAAGTTTTTCTTTTTACTTATAAATGAAGAGAATAATAATTTAGAGAGAGAGAGTGTGATCATTCAAGGGAAAATCATTGGACAAAGATACGCTAGATCTCCAGCACTCACGTCACTGTCGGAATGTATTTGACTACAGTTGCCAGCATCAACTTGCTCTCACTACTTGTTTTCTGTCACACATTTACGGGTCATTTGATTTGTTGGACGAAGAATAATAATTTGAAAATAAAATATATTTACTTCGAGTTCAAAATTAAATTTAATAATTTTGAAATTATTTATCTCAAGATATAGTGTTTTTTTTTTACTATTCAGAATTTTGATATATTTTGCTAGAAGTGAAATTAAAATTTTGAGTTTGTAAATTTTCAATTAGAAAGAAGCAAATTATTGAATTCTTTATTATTATCTATACATATTAAGTGAATTTTACACTACAGATATAAGATTCGATCCAAAATTTTGAATTCTGTCAAATCAGTAGGCGAAAATCTAATTCCGACCCCACATTTCAAAATCGAGAAAACTTAATCGACACAGATATTATCCGATTATCATGTTATTTTTATACTATACTCAATATAAAATAATAATCTCAAAATTACTAATTTATAATAATACCAAAAATAATAAAGATACCCTCCTATGGAACTTGGAGAAATGATTTTTTTGTAGTTCTTGATAATTTAAAAAAAAATTATAATTCTTTTTATATAATCTTTCATTTTTTTATATATATTTATATATATAAGAGATTATTTTCATACATACAAGATTTGAAAAAATCTTTTATTCAAATTATAAAAAAATAATTGCCTATACAGAACTCTTCTCCAAAAGTCTTTAAACAATGCAAAAGTTAAAATTAGAAACAAAAGATTATCTCAATTTCTTTGGTGTAAACACAAACAAATGTTTATATTATATTCCATATATCTTGTTTTTAGTCTAATACCAAACATAAAGTATGTCCAATTAATATATCAGTCATTATTTTTATTTCTGTACTGTAACCTCAATATTATATTAATTCCAGTAAAACTTGTTCACCAATTAAACAAGCTCTGAAGTTAATAAATATGTATACTAGTACTAATATAATTCTTACACTATATTAATGTAATTTAATTGATTGTAACGAATTATGATATATTTTTGTTATTTACACTCCGTGTGATGTCAATGTACATGGATAAGAATTTGAGAGCATATGCATGATATTATGAAAATGTATAATTATGTGCTTCTTGCCAAGTCAAATATCTTTCTGGACTATATTTTATTCTTATCCTATTTAAAAAAGAATTCCAATAAACTCGATAATTGTTAAATATGTGATAAAACGACTCGAACTCATCATATTAATCTGATTTTTAGCACACCTTTTCCTCCTTTGTTAATTAGGGATTTTGGTTGAAAATAATTGGGAGATCAAATGTTCAAAATATTCTACAGGTATATTAGGGAGTAATCATGTACCTTGCCAGTGCAATTTTTATCTTTGCACACATCAATCAATACTCACAAACTCTTTGCCCTTGCCAGTGCAATTTTTATCTTAAACCAAGTACACTAAAAATTCTCTTTTAACTTAACTATTCTTCCAAAAAATAAAGAAAAGAAAAAAAACTCAACTTAAATTAAATTGTAACAAAATTTAAAAAAGATCACTTTTTTTAATCTAACTAAAAAGGAACATAAATGAAATGAATGGGGTACAAAGACGGAGAATTTACAATATTGCAATAGGGGCAGCTTGCATCAAATGCGCGCAGAAATTTTGTATAAAAGGTTAATGTTCTCTTCAGCTATACAACACATAATGTTATGTACCTTCCAGTAATTTGGTGAAGTAAAACATTCTAAATAATCCTAAGTATACAAACTGCAAAAATTGTATGTCATCAGCTCAGCAGAGAAGAGTGCCCCTAATAATAATTACAGATTTAATCTTGAAAAAAGGCACCCCTTATGTTTAATCTCTATAGCACTGCACCATTGGCACAAAATTTGAGGTTTTTCTAACTCGAGTTTCGTTTCCAAGGTACGCGTCTTATAGTCCATGAGACCGCAAGAGCGCTAGGATACAAGGTGCAACATTTGAAACGTTGGAGACGACATGGTGACAAGGTTTATGCTGCGGGAGATCAAGAAGTTTGTTTGGTAAAACTTTCACAAGCTAACTCCCGTTTGAGGAAGGTGGCGTATAGAAGCTCGTTCCATGAATCAGGGACACCGGGGAGGCACCAATGGCTACAGTCTTGGCGATGGAGAGGAGCTGGTCCAACCTTAGGACCTAAGTAATACAAAGAAGAGTGACCGTCTCTTCTCTGAAATGTCATCCCAGTTACATTCAATAAATCCAAATTCCACGCTTTTGATTTGTTCTGTTGCTCCAACAGCACATTAATTGCAGTGTTATATTCAAAAGATGTCCTGAGAGACTCTTGGGACGATCCTATGTTAGGTAGTTTCTCCAGATGACAGTTACCGCCGGTCTTCCAGTCCCCACCTCTATTCATCGAATTAGTGATTCATTAGCTGGTTGTTAAAAACTAAGATGTATATTGAAACAATGAACTACCTAACTAATCTGCATGTGTATTGTCATCACCAAATATATTGCAGCTATTACCGAGTAATGTTAAGAGATTATATCAGCAAACAATCTCAAAATAACACCAATCTTCTAAATCAATTCACCCAATGAAAGCCAGCTCATGAATTGAAAGATGCAATCATGGACTTGCCATTGGATTATTGAAACTACCGCAGTAACAGGGCAATATGTCCATGTTTGAAACTAGAAATTGAACGTAATCAGTGCCACTGAATATGCATGTTCAGAGACAGCCCATACCTCATTTAGTATGACCAGTAGATATTAAGGATTATGAATCTCACAACCTTAAACATTCTCAGCTTCTTCTGCTTCACTTTTTCTTTGTGATAACCGAGAATCCTTGAGGGCCAATGTTGTGAAAATGCCGGGTGGGCTAGACCAAGTTGATGTAATTGGGGAGGATTTACCCAAGTGATAAAGAGGTTGAAACGGCCCAACAAAAGGGTATTGG
This sequence comes from Datura wrightii, assembly GCA_035772735.1. Lineage (NCBI taxonomy): Eukaryota > Viridiplantae > Streptophyta > Magnoliopsida > Solanales > Solanaceae > Datura > Datura wrightii. Next base: position 5,417,740 of record JASDFA010000011.1, read on the forward strand.
ACCAGGTTGATAAAAGGTGTTGAAAGGGTATTGGACAAGCTAAAAGGAAATATAGTAGTTGTATAACTAGTTCTCCCTAGTATGAATTAAAGCTTAGGCGATTGTTGTTGACTATTTTCTGGTATCTTCTGATCCCCTTCTATGGTTAATGTTCCATTGTAAACAGTTCACTGTTTCAATATAATCAAATTACTTGGCCTTCAATTAGTGTGGGTGTTTTTTGAGTTTAGCCAACTAGGTTGTAAGCTCGGCAGATAATGAACCTGCCCTTGTACCCTTCTCCACTTTAATAACAGGGTTTTTTTCGTGGCAGAGTTTGAACTCCCTAATTTATACGTCACGCGCTATGCTCTTACCACTAGAAAAAAGCTCCTTAGCTTCTTTTTAAACTTACATTACCATTTTGGAAATCCATTTCTTCCTCACACTTGTAATACGATGTAGTCAGCAACAGATCTCAAAAGAATTTATTGAGGTGTGAGCTAGCATGTTTCATTATGAAAAGTCACCTTCATTTAACTGATCAAGACCAAGACATACCTGAAGTGAACAGGAGCATAAGTTCGAAATACAACATGTGTTTTGGTCATATTCACTTCATGACCTATCCAATCAACCAATGTCGAAATTGACCTCCGGTATGCAGTCTCAATACTCATGGTCATATCAACTTCTCCACCTTGTTGAAAATAACATCCCCTATCAAGTAAGAAATCAAGATTATGATTCATAAAAGCAACAAACTTTGATGTCCAAACTAAAGGGCTTAATGTTAATGCACCACTTAGTGATGGGAAGCAACATATCTAAAAAGCTTGAGGAATAAAATCTGCACCACTTAGTGATGGGAAGCAACAAATCTAAAAAGCTTGAGGAATAAAATTTACTTGATGAGACAATATTTATCTAGAACAATTATGGTTGTTTTTCTCCTAATAAAAATTTCCTGCAAATATATAATAGTTGTAGCATTGTTTAGCTCATAGAATCCAACGACAACTACTAATCACTCATACCTCACTAAACCCTTTCAATTTGCGACAAAAGGCCAACCTCAAGGATAAGACAAGAAAAGCCAAATGAAAGAGCTAGAACATATTTTGGAGCTTCAATCTGCGGATATTCAAATTTACCACCTTCAGTTCTACATAGCATGGTAACCTTTTTATATTTCCTTCTGCTGCATGACAGAGGAGTTGAATCCAAAATCTTACATTTTTCTGCAAAGTAACCGAGTCCATTACTGAACCATTTCAGTCTGTCCTATCAAACGTGTTTTGCTTACATATCCACTACTCAAGATACCTAATTTAGATCAATTGGCTAAATCCTTCACTGCAAAATTTAACATAAGGAGTATCTGACGATGAATGAGGGGACCCCACAGGTTTATGCCCTTTCTATTCGTGTAGATGCAAAACATGCTTAGCGCATGGGAACAATCCAAAAGGGACATCGAGTACCAATATTTTTAAATACTCTACTCGCCCATTAGTTAATTTTTCCTTCCACAATGTGCAAAGAGAGTGAGCAAGATACAAAGCGCATGACAGCTAGTGTTATCAAAAGCAAAAGAGCACAAAATAGCTCTGAGGCCAAGTGGGGCTTTAAGTGCAAACTGCAAATAAAAGCGCGAACTTCAATGAAAAAAAGGCACAAAGAGATTAAAAAAATATGTATGTATGTATGTATATATATGTTTAGTCCAAGACTAATAATTGTTAACATGAATGACAACTATATGAACAAAGAAATTGGGGAAAAAAAAATCATAAAGTGAAATATCAATTGTTTAGTGGCACCTCTCCAAAAGAGGCTCATTGGCAAAGAAAAGTGTGTTGTGGAACCTTGATGACGAGACTAAAGTGCACATTAAGCGAGGCGAAACGCTCAACACATTTTGAGCGTTGCTTCAGGGCTTAAGCGCGCTTTAAGTGTGACTTTGACAACACAAACGGCAGCCGGGGTGCTCGCTAATGGTCATTAGTTATTTGGTCCTCTGTGGCATACTATTCTTTTCCACGGGATTTCCTTGCAGTATGTGGCAAATTGTTAAATCCTAGTTTCACAATGTACTACATATTTAGTGGTTTTTAACTTATTATCTTTATGTTTTACTAATCTTTTGGAGTCCAAGTTCAATGATGTATCTTATAAAGCGGAAGTGGACATGAGACTTGCCACACGGTTATCCCTAAGAGAGGAAGTCTCAAGTACCCGATCAATAATCCAAGATAATGGGGAAACTGACGAGGATGTCACTCATCATTTTGGGGTAGGATGGATGAAATGGAAGATAGCATCCGGTATTCTATGTGAAAAGAATGTGCCACCTAGACTTATGGGTGAAGTCTACATAGTGGTGGTGAGACCGACTATGTTATACGGGGCGGAGTGTTGGCCAGTCAAGAGCTCTCATGTTCAGAAGATGCGAGTGGCAAAGATGAGGATATTGGGGGATGTATGGGCATATTAGGAGAGATAAGATTAGAACAAAAGATATTTGGGACAAGACAGGAGTGGCTCCGCTGGAGGTTAATATGCGGGAAGTGAAGATAGTTCGGGCATATGAAGAGGAGAGGTGTAGATGACCCGATTAGCATGTGTGGGAGGTTGGCCGTAATGGGCCTGAGGAGGGGTAGAGGTACGGCTAAGAAGTATTGGGATGAGGTGATTAAGCAGGATATGACGCAGTTTTAGCTCATCGAGGACATCGCCCTTGATAGGAGAATATGGAGGTTGAGGATTAGGGTAGAAGGTTAGTAGGCAGCCATACATATTTCGTTCCCTTTCTCAAAGTACTAGTATAATTCTTATTGTTGTCCTTATTTTTAGATTTCTATCACTACTTGTTGTTTCTTTAGTCTCGAAATCTCATTATCTTGTTGTTGTTACCTCTCAACCTTCTAAAAGATAGGATAAAGTGTGCGTACACTCTACCCTCCCGAGAACCCACCTATGGGATTACACTGGGTTTGTTGTTGTTTTAACTTTATTTATAGATGTCTAATTAATCAAGGTCCATACTTCTAGGTTCTTAAATGCAAAAATCTAGAAGGGAAATACACAACTATAGCAACCATATGTACCTTATACAACTTTTCGCTATAATCTCATTGTAAATTTGAGTTCTTGACACAAAAATAAAATCCCAAGTGTTCCATCAGATTCAATGTATCAGTTAACAAGTAAGAAAACTATGGGGTTAAATCGATAAAGAAAGATAAGAGCTTACTCTCTAATAGTTTTTTCATAAATCCACCAGTGACCACTGTTGAATACCAAAACATCTGCCCCTTTCCATTGAGCAGAGCTCCAATCCATTTGATCCAGTCTCAAAGTCAATTTAACATTTGGAGGAGCCCCTGAAGGGGGACGACCTTGAAACACTAGGAATGGAGCTCTATAGTACTCAATAGTGCAGTTGAAATCCTTGAACTTAAAAATCAAGAAACCCATGTGCTTTGTGATAGGACTTCCATTAACTTCATATATCTTGCTTTTATCGGGAACAGCAGAAGACAACATGCAGAGAAGAGACTCCCACTGGTTTCTTCCAATTGAATCCCCAACAAATACAACCCGTCTGTTTCGCAGTTTTTCCAACATAATTTTTGCATCAAATCTGCTTAAGAGTAAATAGAAGACTAAAATTTGCATTCAATAATCATGGAGAAGATTAAAAAAAAGCTGTCTCCTACGTCCTAAAAGATAACAATGAGAAACTGAAGCATAAAGCTAAGAACTTCATATGACGTGCTCAACAAAAGCCAACATGGTAAGACTTTAAGTTATATGCACAGATAGTTGTATTTTTTTTTCTTAACTGCCATTCAGATAGTTGTATATGTTTATTATATCAAGACTGAACTGGTAACTTGAAAAATAGAATGAGAAACTGATTAACCACTGAAATTGTGTAACAATATTTTGCACTATCACTATATATAACTTTCACCTAGTAGTTCAACGATTAAAAACTTAATCAGCTAAAATCAGTAGCAAATGCTATGCAAGAAAAACACATCATATCAAAGCCTAAACGGTTGAAGCAATTCTTTCACTTCTCTTTTAAATTCTTTAGTTAAATTACCAGCAGAACTCAAAGACAGTATAAAGTCCTCAGTATCAGAAGAAATCAGTAAAATTAACCTGGGCAAGTTGCAATCTTTAGGTTGCCAACGCCATTTAGTATAGAAATTGTCAGGCCTACCATTCTCAGAACAACGAAAGCCTTCATCTAAGAACTTACAATCCTTTGATTTATAAAGTGGATAACTTTCATCCCAGACCCAATTTCCATCGAAAATATCACAATTTTCTGCACCCTTTACCAAAAAATCCACCTTTTCACTCTTGTTATACGACAAGGAGGATCCATTGAGCCCAATCCACGTCGCAAACAAGGATGGCTGACGCAACCGAGGCCCTTTGTTCACTGTTCTGTAATCCAACAAGAAGAGACACAAGAACAAGCAAACAGTGAAAAAGAAGCAGCCAAGAACACCTGGTGAAGGCTCAAAAGGCTTAAACCCCTTGAATTTCTTGAAAATTTTCAAGTGGGTCATTGTGTTGTAGATTCTGGGAGATGGGTTTTCACACATCTCTGCTTTAGACTAAAGAACTACTAGTGGGTGTACAGAAAAATCCAGTCTTGGGATGAACAAGATTAGCAAAATAGAATAAACAAGACTAGGAAAAACATAAAAGTTGAAAAGAAATGGAGGGTTATTGTTTTGAGAAGATGTAGAGATGTGTTCACACAGACAAATTTTGAGTTGAGTACAGCTAGGTGGGGCTTTTTAGAGAGAGAGAGAGAGTAAAAGAGTACAGAGATGGAAGATGTTGATGATGATGAGGTGGGGTCTTTCTATGGACAAATTAAAGAACAAACATTCAAAACAATCGACTAAAACGGCAAATGGGGTCCTGCAGAAAATGAAATCTACACACTTATTGCTCCAGTAATAAGTGAGTTTTTAAGCTTCTTCTGGTGAAAGAAAAAAGTGAGCTTTAAAGCTTTGCTATGTTTGTGCGAACGTTTTCAAGAAACCGACAACAGAGGGAAATACCAAAGAAGCTTTTAAATATATTAACTTTATGATTTATTTTTTTGTACAGTTGTGGCGGAGATGTCGGAAAAGTGGTGAAAAGCCGGTGGAACCGCCGGGAAGTTTAAGGGAAGAATCTCTGGGAACGTGGGCTCAACGTGGGATGTCAAATTTCCTATTCGTGGAACACTTCAGTTTCTCTCTAAATTCACAAAATTGTCTGTTTTACATGCAAAACTCCAACTTCAAGAAGTTAGAAGTGGATCTAAACTTTTTACAACAGCAGATGCTGTAACTATAAGAGATGAAAATTGAAAATGTACATTATATTTACATCAATAGCAGTAGTTAAATTTTGTATGAGCTGGATTTGTTAATTAAACAAATAATTCTACTTAGAAAGTACCGAAATGTGTATTGATTAGTACACTGGAAAAATGAAGACGTGTGTCAGCTTATTTATTAGGCGTTTCACCGTGGGATTTGAAATTTCAATTTCATGTTTGGACTTTGAAATCAGTATTTATTTATAAAATATAAGTAAATTTTTAGTTTCACATTTTGAATCTCAACTATAACTTATTTATTTGATAAAATTGTACTCCTTTCTGTTTCATTTTAATCGCTAAATATACTAAAAATAATTATTTCAAAAACTTGCTAGTTTCAAATTTCAAAAAATAATTAACTATGTTTTTTTCTTTTCTGGCCTTAGTATTTAAAATCATTCTACAATATGAAAAAAATTATTATTATATATTTTTAAAATATTAATCGGGTTATATTAGTCAAATTATCATCTCTATTAATTTTTTCTTAATGAGTGTACAAATCTTATCCTAACAATTAAAATGAAAATGGGGAGAATTTTGAGAATTTTTATAAATTATCAGACTTTTATTTCTTGAAAATAAATAATTTTAAATTTTAAATTACATATTCGAATAAACTTCAATTTCAAATGAACGTAATTTCAAATCACTCTGCATTCAAATAGCCCTTAAATTCAACCCATGATGCCGCTTTATAAAATTTTTGTTGACCCAAGAAACCAAATTAGGAGTGGGCATGATGGGTTGTAATAAAAACCAAATACCAGCCAATAAAATGGTCATATTCTTTAATCTTTATTGTTTTCTATTTGAAATAAAAAGAGATTCCCGTTTTATAGACGCATAGCGACCGAACTTCTATTTTGATAAATAATATTTCATTAATTAGACGAAGATAAATTTTAACTTATAAGCATCGTGTCGTGAGCTTGATGAGCTGAACAACTTCTCTGTTCGCATTTTCTTTCTAACTGAGCTACTTTTTTTTCCCAATCAACTACACTTCAATCACTTCGAAATAGGTTCTTTTCTTTATTTAATTTAGCTCATCTTGAAGTTACTAATAATGATTGAATCGTATGGTTTTATCTCTTTGCATAAGAATTAACTCCTTTGGTTTTAAATTGAAGCTAAGCGTTTGGGACACATATATTACTTGCTAGCTTAAGAGTTTGAATATGCAAATAGTGAAATAACATACCCCATTTTGAAAATAACGTTTGTCTTCAATAGACTCTTGAGGTAGTGAAATATTTTTTACAAATACTCTTAGTATCATTTTTCTTTAATAAGTAAAATTACTCTCATCATTAAGACTACTAATTTGTGGTTGAGGGTTGGAGAAATCACAACACAGGTTGATGTTAAGCAAGAGCCACAAGCTTTAGTCTTGTGATGATATTCATGTATAGCCCACAAATCATGGTGAGATTATGAGAATATGTAGGGGATGGTATGAAAAGATATAGTCATATTCATATCATAATTAACTAGTCAAATCTGAATTTAATAACCCAATCCCTTCAATCCTATCACTGTCTCATTATTGTGGAAAAAAAATCAGTATGGAGTGTGTCCACTATTGACAATTTTTTACTTGGTCCATTTCAATGTGTTTTCTTACCAGTCTTTTAAATATGTTTTAAAAAATATATATCTTTCTCTTATTCTAATTTTCTATGCATATTCAACATCAAAAAATTTAAAATATTCTATATATTGTTACACTGATCAAATTCAATCTACAGTAGCACGGTAGATGAAATTCGAACTTGAATCGAATTAAACTTCTAGCAGTGCTTTTCTTTGTTCTGTCACGTAAGGGTAATAATTTAACAATTAAAAACTGAAAAAAAAAACAGAAATGAACAAGTCACCATATTCATAATATTCCTAATATTTTTATTACCGAAGCATATATATTGGGGTTTATAACCCAAAAATTAAACAGAACTCTCCATTCTGGGGCTTTTCTCGGGTGGATCAACATCGACCTGAGATTTTTCGGCTTCTGAACTTTGATCGGCGGCGTCATCATCGGGGTCACGAGAAGGGTCAGACTTGTCCATGGCGGCTCGGGCTTTTTCAAGCCACGGTTTGAAAGCAAGCTCGATGGCCAGCCATCCAAAAGCTAGGGCTCCAAATACAACTGCTGTCGATTTCAACGAGTTATTCTTCGCCATTGAGACCAGCAGCAGTTTTCCGATATACGCGCCGACGAGGGTTTTAGGTCGCAGCTCTCGAGATGATTTACTACTGTTACTGGAAGAGGTATTATATGGGTTGGCGCCATTAATATAGAGCCCCATTGGGCCCGATTACTTAGGGCCTCCAATAACGTAAAATTTTGATAAAAAGCCACTTTTTAATGCCTGTTATCTCATTCAATATTTAGCCTCTATTTTTAAAGTTATTACTCCTGCAGCCCATATTTAATTATTCATATTTAACTTGACACACTCTTTAAAAAAAATTAATAAAATAATAATCTTTCTGCATCAATCTTTTAATATAGTAAATTTAATATTTTAAAAAATAATTATACTTAATAATAAAGTTAAATTAGAATTAAGTGATAAATTATTTTTTGTGAATAAATAAAAATAAATATCTATTTTTAATATAATGGACAAGTAAAACTAAACGAAGAGAGTATTTCGTTTAACACCTCTTTTGGCATGAACTATGAAAATAATTTTGAACAAAACTAAATATGGAATAACTCCAACAAATGGTGCTGAAATTTGAAACTTTGACTAGTGGAATCCATGCAATGATTCAAAAAGTTTAAGAATTTGTTAGGAGTTTCAAGATCCATTAAAAAAAAATTGAGATTCAAATTTTTTATAAGTTCAAATCTAAATAGCAGTTCATTTGATTAAAAAATTTGCTGGAATTTTAAATTCCATGAATGATTCATGAGTTTAAATCTTTTTAAAGTTTTTTCATCCTTTAAATAGAAATAATTTTTGTCCATATTTTATTTTCCCATAAAAGTGTGCCTATCTTCTTCCTACTTTTAGAACAATCGCAAAAAACTCATACTATACCTGAAAACTGATCATCCCGCTACTCCAACTCCCAATTTGGTCCAAATGTAGACTGGTAAATATCACCGACTCATAACACTAGCACATAGTAGTATGCTACTCTATTCTTGGTTCTTTTTCATTTTTCCTCTTTATCTTTTATCATTCCAATGAATTACTTCCCATTAAGAAAAAATGTACTTACTACTAGCAATCGTTTCCATGGTTTGGTTAATGTAATATAGAAAGACTAAATTACTAGGTAAATGTGAGCATTACGGAGGTTCATAATGGTTAGTGCAGTAAGAAGCTTAAAAGGAATACTACTTGGTAAGAAAAAATAGGAAGGGCGCAATGCAACTAGGCAGATGCAAAAGTGACCAATATAGTTCAGTGACTTGATTAGATACGAAAGTAATGTTAGTAGACCACACGATGCAACGAAATAACGTGTGCTCTGACTATAAAAGATTGTTGCATGAGATCAATCTTTTTTCCTGCTGGAAAACTAAGACCAAGTCTGTCCATCCACACATATGTTTACATAGACAATACTGCAAAAAATTAGAGCAGCTGGAATGCATTTAGCGGCCTCGACCACGTCCACGACCACGACCGCGCCCACGACCACGTCCCAAAGGCTTTCCTGAAGAGGAAGAATCGAAGGAAGAGGACATTAGTAGGATGTCCAAGCATCAAGGAAATTTAACCATACAGCCAGAAGGCATAAAAAACTTCTATAACATAGTGCTTTAACAATCTGACAATACCAGCTGTTGGCTTCTTTGGCTTCACCCTAGGTGTTTCTTCCACCAGCAGCGTCTCAAGATTTAAGCTGTCAGGGAGGATGTAATAACGGATGTTGTTACCCCTCACACTAAGGTGATCCAACGTCACTGGATTCTTTCCCTTTAGTGTAATTTTTACAGCCTTCAGGTGTGTGTTCATGCTAACATCCACACCTATAAAAATACAACTTCCTTTAGAAACTTTTTAACTCACAGCTCTCAATTTAACAAAGTCAATAAGGAGAAGGATCTAATAGCCATTGTGCCTAGTTAATATCAAAACACAAATGCTCGAGACTATACTTATATATCCCAAATACCTCTAGCAGTTTTCTTAGCATAAGCAACCCCTCACAGAATAAAAGTCAGAAGCTTGGGAAGGAACAACCAACAGAGTAAGGAAAAATGCATATAGGGTCTCTAAATATGAGAAAAGGACAAATATTTGTTTTTGACAACTCTCTTTTTTTCACAAGAAAAATGTGCAAAGAAACAAAGGGTGTCCCCTCATCTTTTCTGCCCTTCTTGCCAATGACATTTTCGATGCATCGTGCAACCAGCACATGCCCTGGCACTTGCCATAAGGAGTCTATCTAAGTTTGCTAAGAAACCATTGCTAAGTAGAATCTCTACTGTCAGACAAAGGAAATACAATATTTTGGAGGATAGAGTAATTATTATATTTAGGTACAAAGCGCGCTCGTATATAAGTATACCCAAAAGTAGAAAGCCTACCTAAATATATGATTTTCTATGAATGACACTAAATCTTCAATGCATAAAGGTATCTCGTGGGTGCACCAAAAAGAAATAAGGGATAAGAAGCTACTCCTCAATTGTACAAAATCTACAGTACAATGAATTACATGTAGCATTTACAACAAGATTACAACAACAGAAAAGAACTATTAATGCAACACTTAACTGTTGTTGTCATAAAACCTGGGTACAATATTATAAGCTATAAGTTGATTTCATGCCCGCTTAAGCTCAAGATTTCACACATACTCTGTGAATAACAGGAGTTGGACACTACTTTAGCTCCTTGTCCAGTTGAATCTAAGATCAGCAAACATTGCATAGCAAAGTGACTGTCGGAGTACACCACATCATATACGCCACATCTCACTCTTTTCGTTAGTTCTACATGCCCAAATATCAAATATGACCAGCCTATAGTACTCCACTTGATGTCTCTACTTTCTGGGCTTAAGTACCTGGAAACCTCAAGCTGGGAAATAATAGCAAACTCACGCCTCACATAAACACTGACAATCCACAAGGCATCATGGGGGTTGCTTATATAATCAACTATACTAGTGATATAAGTTATGGTATAGCAACTAGGTAATCAAATTTTGTACATGTTGAAATTGATCATCGAACATAGGTTTTGTCGATTAATGTTACATTTGTGGGGATAAGAACAACCAATGCACATCTTGGAAACAACAGGATGAAGAAAACAGGGTTTTGCATAGAAAATAAGAAAGATCTTGGACCAAATGATTCCAGCATAAAACTTTTCACTTGTAGGGAACTGAGAACAATGGTGGCATAATGATCTGAACCATGTGCAAGATAACTTAAATTTCTGAAGAGCATACATTATCGACCTATTGTATCAGGAAAATGATGGTGAAGGTTTTACAACAACAACAAAAGAAATAACACCTCAGTTCCAAACAAGTTCAGTTCTGCCATATGAATCCTCATTGACCATGTTACTCCATTAAACTCATCTCGGGCTAATATTGTACAACATAATAATAATAATAATAATAATAATAATAATAATAATAAAAGGACCAAAAATCTTTATATTTTCTACTGAAGTAAAAAATAATGGTGACAGTTACCTGTGAAAATTTAGAAGTACTTGAAAATATTATATATCAATCTCAAGTCGAGAGAGATTCTACTGATGCACCTCCCTTAAGTGAGGCACTGGTCATTTACTGATTCACTTCATTGGTTGTTCAGTGATTTACCTCCCTTAAGTGGAGAGAAGCAATGTACTTCTGGTTGTTTGGTATGGTTGGACAGAAGTAAGACAAATACATTTCCTTTTTCCCTCAAATTTCAGATACGCTGATAATTCCAGATAGGAGGATCCACAAGCCATCTACTTTTGCTTCCTACCCCTTCTTACTTATAAAGAAATTCACTCTTAATTTTCCTCTCTTACTTCTGTTCCTCTTAAGCTTCCTTTTTTCCAGCCCAACCAAACATAGTTATAAGAATATGTGAATGGGGTTAACTTATGAAAAATATTAAGAAAATGACAAAAGAGATAATAAGATTCCCATGTTAGCTCCCATAATTTCTTTGTTTTTGTTTTGTTTTTTAATTCAGAGATTTGTATGTTAGTATATGAAGTTTGAATTAATTAAATGGTCCAAATAAGCAGAACAAATATAGGATACTCATATAGGCGACCCAACTAGTTTGGGATTGAGATATCATAGTTGTATTTAAATGCGTAGAAATTCATTGAAGATTCGAGTTCTTGACCATGTTGCCTTGAATCTTTTTCTTTAAAAGGTATTATTCGGAGTTGGAGAGCTTATAAGTGTCCATAGTAGTGGAAAAGAATTTCTTATGAAGGAATTGTTGAATTACTATAGTGAATACACAAAACTTCAATTTCTTTGAGTAGTGAAATAATCCAACTTGTAGAGCAACAAAAAAGAGTACAAGTGATACTACTGAAACAGAGTACAATTAAAGCATTAACATAGAGGAATTAGAATGCTCTAGAAATAAATTACAGTAATGATAGGCAGAAATAGCTCTGCACTTGAGAATTAATTCCCTTTTTCTTTACAACTATGGTGTCCGGGCTAGCCTTCGTGCACTCCGACTAATTCCACGAGATACCTGACACCTCCCACCAGTAACATGTATCAAATAACTCTGCCCAGCCCATCAAAGATAGGATAGATGAGAAGAAAGCACCTGGTGTCTGTTGAGATTTGAACTTGATACCTTATGGTTCTTAACCCACTTCATTTACCACAAGGCCACACCCTTGGGTGCTCCTATTGGTATTTGAAAAGAACTTCAGAGTTGAATAAGGATTGAAGTGGAGATTAAACGTGTGAATCAGAGAGGATAAGAAGGGAACAGATTCGGAAATTCAGAAGGACAGAGAGAGGAGAAGACGGATCGAGATGGGTTACCTCATATACTTTCTATAGCTTCTCTGCCCTAGCTTCCATGCATTTATGGACATACATAGTGACTCAAGGTGGAAGTCAAGGAGAGTAAAGTAACCTATTGCAGTTACCGTTCATCTGCTATGAACTAACTTCACTTGCGGCATCAACCAAATTCAGTTTAGCAACTTGCATATCCCACCCTAGCAACTACACTTTCAGTTAGCTACATTTCCAAATAACTTCTCTACCCAGAAAATCAAATTAATAGAAGCACATTCCTTAATTCACATTTTAGCGTGAGCAATTTAGTTATTACATAAGTGAAGATTATTCATTTTAGATTTTACAGGAGTCATACTTAATACGTAAATATAGCTATACAGAATATATACTGAGAAAGATATCGAATGAAAGATAGCGAGAGTGACCTGTAATAGTTCCATGAACAACGGTGCCGTTTTTAAGCTCAATTGAGACAGTCTCGTTGTTCAGTTTCATCAAAAATCTGCACAGGAAGTTAAAAAGTTAAATCCATGGCTAAGTTCACTCGGGAAAAACTCACAGAGGAAAAAAAAGTTTGAAGATATCGCATGAACCTGACGAGCTTCATTGTGCTGAATAAATTGAATACACGCTAGGGCTTAAGTTGAAGCACAGATCGAACACGACCTCCGGTTTAGGGCAAGAAGCGCCAGGGTTATTCAAAAACACAAGCTCCCATTACAATGGCATCGTATTTCATGAGCCCATAGCACATGGGCCGTCTCATCGTGGGCAGAAAATAAGAACGCCCACTGGACTAAACGTGGGCCGTCCGATTTTATAATAGTAAGAATTGCACCCGTTAGCCGATTTTCACCGTGCTATTTAAGTTTGTATCTAATTTTTCAAATTAGTCTAACTTGTAGCCAATATGAAAAACTTTAGATAAAAGTATTACTCTCTCCTACTCCTCCTTCTGAGGTTTTGCTCCGTGTTGGTTAATAGAGATATGTTATGTGGTGCATACTCCATTTCATTCTTAGTATTTCAGTTATTGTATTACAAATCTTTGTACATTTTTATATTTAATTTGGATTAATTGCAGGTTAAAAATGAAAAACTTAAATTGAGATATTCTAAATGAAATGAATATGAACAAATTATTTCTGGATTGAAATGAAATAAATAAGTTGAGATATTTTAAAATGGATGAGGTATCATAAATTAAATGAATATATTATCTCTTCTTCAATATACATATCTGAAGAAATAAAGACTATCAAATCATCTTTTACTTGCACAAATAACATGTCAAACTTTATCTTCATATTTATGAAGTTTTATACTTTGTAACTGAATTTTTTTCAACTTCAATTGGATAGATATAAAATTGATTATGAAATGACAAACTTACAACAAAATACTGAGTTTCGAATATATATATATATATAACGGTCCTCAAATTGTCTATCTGTGCACTTGCATTGACATAACATGGACTCTCTCATCTTTGGCAGAAACAGGAAGGGCCAATCAACTAAACATGGTTCTAATGCATGAAGTCTTTTCTTTGTGGGCCAATCCAACTTATAAATTCAGCTGATGACCCGATCACGCCCCTTTAATGGGCTATCAGTGCTGCTTCTCAAATTCTAGCAGTAAAAAAAATAGATTTTGAGTTTAATTTATTTTCAAAAATTAATTTTGAGGGAGGACGGTTCAAGTCATATTAAGAAGATCACTCATTTCTTTTTCACTCGACGTGGAATTCTTAAATCTTCTACCTCACACCTAGAACTAGACATCTGGTGTGTGAGCAATTTTAATATGGGGACCCAACATCGATACACAATACTTGAAATAAGTCCTGCTATAATACCATGTAAATAAATAAATTGTTGGGTCTACCTCAATTCCAAAAGCTAGCTCTTGAGGAGAAGATTGCCCAAGTCCTACTAAGGAAACGACTCATTCCTTTTTCATCCGATGTGTGACTCTTCAACACTAATACTCTTTGGGTTTGTTTGGTGTTGGCATACTATTACACATCGTCTGTGCAGTGCAATGGCGAATCTATGATTTGAGCTTTTTACATATTCAATAAATTTCTTTAACTTATATATAGAGAATCCGTATGTTTGAACAAAATTATTGAATTATAAAAATATTATAATGCAGAGATTACTTATGTGCAGATTAAAATGCAACTAATTAGTGCTTATATCACAGTAATAGAGAGTATCTTTTATATATATAAATTAGTATTTTTTTTTATTAACTCGAAATTGCTCCTTTTTTAAATTTTATATTCGTCTGATGGAATTCATGAATTCTTGAATAATTCTCCCAATACATTAAATAGAATAATTGTCCGAAATGTCCCATCCATAGATCTTCTTGATCACTAGTGGCAACTTTCGAATTATTCGAATTACTTTTTGACCAGGAGACGACCAGTTGGGACAATCTTCTTATTCTAAACTTCCTATGTCAAGAGCTAACAAGTATAGCTTTCAATTATAGCAAAGCTTATATTTGCTCTATAAAAATGATGCTCGAATCAATTTGCGTAAATTTCTACTAATTTATCACTTTATTGGTTATTTATTATATTTCATCAGCACATTAGATAGAAGTAATTACTTGGTCCAGTGAATTAATATATAAATAATTTGAGGGGGGTGATGATCGAGTTTGTTTTCTATATTTCCAGAATCATTCTTTCCTTTTTGTAGACACTAATATTCCTTTGTTTAATTAGCTTGCGAATCCTAAGATCGTGTTTGATTTCATGAATAGGATAAAGGCATAATATTACTATAACATTATATCTCTTTGTATTAATTACCAAAAGGTATGGTAAATTAATGGTCGAGATTGTTATATTTTTAATTAGATATCTTCGATTTAATTCTCGATAACAAAATTTTTTTAATAGGATATGTATTGTTTGTTCTCTTTTTGTATTTTTAGTCAGATTTTATAAAGCGGCCAAGCTTTTATATCTTCAAATTGTGTAACAATTAGTTATAGAAATTTACAAGAAATTTAATTTTCAAAATGAATATAGAAAATCAAGAAGATTTTAGTCTCTCAAAATTAAACAGAAAATAAATAAGATGAATACAAACGTACGTAGAATAAAATTTAATTTCGAGCACACAGAATTCATAGTATGTTCTTGAGGAATTTAATCCCTTCACAATATCGAGGTTTAGAATTATTTCCTCTCAGGATAGAAAGGAATAACGGTACCTCAAACTCCGGCAACGTTAGAACGCAAAGGTAGGAGCAAATCACACGACACTATTTTTATTTTAAAACAATGCAAAGAAAGAGAAGAACAAGAAGAATACAAAGCATGTGCAAAAAATCTAAGGCAAGACCTCTAATTTATAGCCAACGAATAGGTGAACTGTCACGCCCCACCTGGGGAGGCATGACTGGCACCTGGTGCCTTACTAGAATTTGAACTGACTGAGCCTAAGCACTTCTGGTGCAGGGCTGACACTAACTCTTAAATCAAGGAAACAACGGGCTATATCTCGGTTGTAACCACAGCCCCCGGCCGACAAGGCCTGATAGCCACCTGTAAAAGGAAACAACTAACCAGAACAAGCAGTAACAGGGAATCCTATGCGGGCCGACAAGACCACCATGATGTCTAGTTATGACTGTAAAGTAAATCCAGAGCTACATCAAACTATGGCCGACAAAGCCGCTAATCTATCAGCTGAACAAGGCCCCACACGGCCAACACATAAACTGAAGCACATATAGGCCCCACATGACCAATAACAGCTAACCACAGGGAAATAGATACAATCTGCAAGCCTCTAGGAAGAATACGATGGTCGGGACAGGGCCCCGACCTACCCATAAACTGTACAGTCAAAAAGGGTAAACTTTCTATCTATAGGCTCCGAAAGAAAGCGGCTAACTGTTCTGATGATGCGGGCTGAAAGCTACAAGGGACCTGCTCCTCGTCTATCCGTACCTGCAGGCAAGTAATGCAGCGCCCCAAAAAGGGCGTCAGTACAACATGTACTGAATATGTAAGGTGATAATTGTAGATAATTGAGTAGTAAAGATAAAGCTGAAATGACTGAAAAAGAGGGGACAGAAGTCATACCTGAATAACTAGGTTTCTATTATCTAGTCTAAAGCTAAAGCAAACAAAAACCTTACCTGGCCCCCATAAGCCGATAGGTACAACCAGCACAGAACAACCCACCTGGGGCCCCCATAAACCCTGGTGAGTACATGTCAATCTATATACCCCTATCAAGGTCATAACGGGTCATACTGGTAGCTATAGCCGTCCTGCCAGTCCCCTGGGTCTGCAACTGAGCCCGCTCGGTTCCTGACTGTAGTTGTGTCTGAGTCGAGTGGACTTCTGATATCTGCACCCCGGGCACCAGGCTCGTCGGGGGTGTGGTGGCGATACGGCGTATGTATAATAGTACAACCATGGAATGGACTCTATGAGGACCTGGGACCCCATCTTCGTCCCTTGCGGATGGCATGCCGCTCTTTCTGGAGCGACGTCATCTCGCCCCTGGCGGGTATCGACACAGCTAGTAACTTTGGGGTTGGTCATGGAGGGTTATATAGGCAATCAAATCCCAACACAGCGTAGAATACTAGTCTCAGCTAATAACAACAGCTATTCATGATTACGTACTTCTGATTCTCTTACTGGAATTTAGACAGAGTTATAATGATATAGAAACTAACTTGCGGAAGGAAGCTGCCTTAACATACCTCGATTGCCGGTTACTGATTAACTGGCAAGTTTCAGCTTCAACTGCTCTTCTCAACTGCAATCGTATTATAGGAAGAATGAGGCTAATTCAATACTAAATTCGGAGAAAATGATAACTTTATATATAAATATTAACTATATTTTAACTTGACGAAACTCAGTCGAAAACTCGTAATTTTTCGAGAATCTAGAAGGGAGAAATGCTTACTTTAAGCCTGTGATCATACTGACACTAGCTTGGAGCAATTTCAACAACTTTGGCTCGGTGGGACGACGATTCGCCGGGTGAATTTCACGAAACTAACTCCATAGCAATGCTCCCTGCAACCTTATACTTCGATACCCGAAGTTAATTCGGATTTGGACGGCGTTTCATAGCGTAAACGGAAGATTTATGCCTGATTTCTTCGTGCTTCCTCGGGTCTGGTCGTATATATAATGAAAATGAATTAAAATTCAAGGAGAAAACATATATATAGTTGAGGCGGTGGACAAGGCAACGTGGCACGGACCTCAACGGGCCAATTTACGGGCGTGCCGCATTGGGTAACGCGGAGGGGGATGCTCCGTGCCACTTTGCCCCTCTGGACAACTTAGTTCGGCCTCCTCCCGTGAAATCCCAATTTTGCACTCGTTCTCCCTTTCTCCAGGCCCTTTCCTCGTACGTATGACACTCTAAAACTCTTAACTAACGTACAAATAGGTCGACTGAACGTTAGAAACTTACGAGGTGTAACATGAACCTAACATCCTTTCGGAAAAACGATGGTTCAAAAAAAAAAAAAAAAACATGCGTCTTTCTGAAAAAGAAGCGAAAATAAAATTGTTATTTTTTATTCACACCAAAAACTTAATACTGTTTCACTTACAATAAATTTATTCTGCATAAATATAATTTAATCGAGTAAAAATATGATTGGAATACTAGGTGTGGTTGAAAAAATATCTGCTTGTAATGTATCTATATTAATATCACCAGCACAAGCGATTAGTATATTCACTCATGTAAATACTATCTTTACTTTTTAAACTCCCACTTGGATAAGGAATCAAATATTTGACTTTAACAAGCTAAGGTTTGAATATTTTTTTAATCAGAATAAGGTATGAATATTAAAATGTCACCGTCCGCATCTGTCTTTTTATTATTTTCCCGTGGTCATGGATAAGTTAATTCGGTCAACTTTATTAAGGTTTGGAAAAATAATAATAAAGGATTAGAGACAAAACATGATTATTCGACTTCCATTACCATTAACTATTTATGATCATGTTTCATTTTACTCCTAATTTATTCTTATAAGACAATTCCCAGTTTAGTAATTTGACCACCGCAAAACTACAGTTAAGTGTAGGGCGGAGAGGAGTTAATTGATGATATAAGTAAAGACATTTTCACAATTAGGTCATTAAAAATTCAAATAAATATATATTGAATATAAAGTTGTACAATATATTAAAATATATAATACAAGTTATTCGTTTAAATAATTAGCACTTACAAAATCATCTTGTAAATTATTATTACTGACTTATTTTGACAATAAATAAATTGATATCATATTATATTATAAAGATATAAATTATCTCCCATTTGATAATTTAAGAAAACTAAGAATATACTTATCAGAAACATGCATATCAATGGTCATTTGATTTAAGCCATTGAAGAAATTGTTTATGTTATCTTTGAGTTAAACAACACTTTCTTTTTTGGTGCTTGAAGAGTTAAACAAAGCTACTCTAACACAAATTAATATAAATAATTGTCCATTAAAAATTTAAAGTAATAGTTAAAAGAATATATATATATTTATATATTTATCTAGTAATATAAATATTTTTAACCGAGAAATGGCGTTGAACCTCCACAAAATATTGTTAATTCGTTTTCACTGTACAACAAGAATTCGAATCTCACTTTCGATGACTCGTGACTAGAATAACTTAAAAGGTGAAAAGTGTTTTATTTCGCTGAATTTAGATATAATGCGAAATTTATACTCTCTGAATTTTAAGTTTATATAAACTGATAATATAAAGTAATAAATTTTAACGTCTTATGGTGTCACACAAATTTAGAACAAGGGAGTATCAATTTTATTGAATTACTTATTAGCACTTACCATAAAAATTTACTCGTAATTATTATTGTTGTCTTCGATTTAATTTACGTGTCTTTCATTCTTTTTAGTTTTCTTTATATAAAATAAAAAAGAAATCACTTTTTATAAAATTAAAAAAAAAAATCACTTTTACATTTAGCAAGTCTTTAAATATAATGTCCGATATATTTAAGATAACAAAATTTAGAGTATTTTTTAATACGTTACACGCATTCTTAGTTTAAGACTACAAAATTAATTAGAAATTTTTTTATTTTATTTTTTAAAGCTGTGTGTTGAATCAAACTAATTACAACACATAATTTGAAACGGAGGAAGTATCTCATAAATGATTTAACTAGTGTATATACATACTTTTTATAAGGACGACAGTAAAATGAGAAGTATTGATTCGGCAGAATTAAGTAAGTAGCTTTAGTTTAGACCCCATATATTTATTGAGAGATTCACTAAAGATATAATTTGTAATAAACTTCAAAATTCGTAAATGATATATCGATTATTTCAAATTCTTAATCCGCCTTTATTTTTTATTTGATTGATACATAAAACTTATAATACTCCAATGCACCAGTACCATAAAAATAAAAGTAAAAGTATTCGAACAAAATTTGATGCAAATGGTCTATGATACTCCACCATATGTATATATATATATATATATATAAATACTAACTCAACATTGGCTAAAGAAAACAAGTAGATCCATCAATATCTATGCATGGTATATCTCCAGTTGATACATATATACACACAAACACTAAAAGAGTAGAGTTCTAATAATTAGGAACTTTATTATATATGATGAGTACTATGAGAATACCAACAGCAATGTGCAACCAAACGCGGCCATTGTTACACATTAGGAATCATGGGATTAGCCAACCACCGCAAATGGATAAGGTTGTGGTGGTGATGGGAGTCACCGGCGCCGGGAAATCAAGACTCTCCATCGACTTAGCCACTCATTTCAAGGGAGAAATCGTCAACTCCGACAAAATACAAGTGTATAAAGGACTTGACATTGCAACAAACAAAATTACCGAAGAAGAACGTCGTTGGATACCACACCATCTACTAGGTGTAATTGATCCTCACAAGGAGTTCACGGCCAAGAGCTTTTGTAACATGGCTTCGTTTGCTATCAACTCCATAACCGCCCGTGGGAAGCTCCCGATCATCGTCGGAGGATCCAATTCCTTCATTGAGACACTAGTTTATGATAAAACCTACGAGTCAAGTACAAGGTACTGTTCCATCGTGTGACTATCTTATTTAAATAAGTTTAAAGAACATATTTTATGAGATATTTGCTTAAATTATGTCCCCCATTAATCTAGTGGGGTTAACAATATTCGTCCAACTACTTTGAAAGGCAAAATTCAGTCCACTGGATCAAAAGTGGACAAAATTTAAATAGGGGGGGGGGGGGGGGGCAAAGAAGTCCACTGGAAATATTTTTGCTTCTCGGGTGGTGGTGACATTAAATTTAAATCAACAATATCTTATTTACCTAATACTGTTGGAGTAACAATCATCTAAAAGTATAAATGGATAAAAGAAATATTTTTATGAATTATTTAATTATGTTTTGAACAGGTACGACTTTTGTTTCCTCTGGGTGGACGTGTCCATGCACGTACTAAATTCGTTTCTGTCCGAACGAGTGGACAAAATGGTCCAGAAAGGAATGATCGACGAGGTAAGGACCATGTTCAATCCTAAAAACAAAGATTACTCCAAAGGTATTAGAAAAGCCATTGGTGTCCCCGAATTCGATCGTTACTTTCGGGAAGAATTATCAAAATCCATAGATGAGGAGACACGCGTTAAGCTACTCGAAGAAGCCATAAAAAAAGTCAAGGTCAACAACTGTAAATTAGCAAGCCAACAATTAGAGAAAATAAATCGTTTGATAAATGTTAAGGGATGGAATGTACATCGACTGGATGCAACAGAAGTCATGTTACGAAAGCGAGGAAAACAGGAGGATGTGGAAGTGGCGGCGGAGAAAATATGGAAGAATATGGTAGTGGGACAAAGCAAAAAAATTGTGACTAAATTCTTGTGTGAAAATTATAATAAGAGCTCAATGGGTTATCGTACAACTGATGGGGCAGACACTAGCAGAGATATATTGTCTATGGCAGCGGCATCTTGACAATAATTAAAAGATAAGCAATAAGTTGTGCATTTACTTTGTATATCTTGTACGTCAGTGGCATTGCCGATACTTTTGGGGATAACATCCTTTCATTTTATTTTATTATTCCATCATCGTATGTTACTGGCTCTTAGCTTGTCTAAACTCTATAACTATAAGTATATCTTGACGAAGTCACAATTTTTATTAAAGTTATTAAAGATGTGAACTTCTATAAAGAGTGATCGATATATATAAATATATACGATCCTAAAGTTATTAAGAGTTGGAATCATACGCGGGTAATACTAAATAATGATAACTAATTACTCAATAGTTAACCTGGAATAAATGGCAGTAACTGTAATTAGTAATTATCAGGTTAAATTATATTGATGGTGTAGAAATATTTTTATAATGCCAATGTAGTATAGCTTGTGATCTAATCGAGTCAATTAGCATCTGTTTTTCCATATATATTATCATTAATTAATTTTTATCAATCTCTATATATAATTATTTTATAAATAATTTGATTGTGTAAATATCTTTTGCGCTGACATGTGAACATGAGTTAATTAAACCCTTAAACCATATTATTAATTAATCAAATCGAATTTACCAGTAAAAGATATTCACTTTTAAATAGTTTTTTGTTTGTTTTGAAAAAGAAGTTAAGTTTACTTATCAATTTGTCCGTTTAGGAAGTTGTACCAATAGTTTTGTATACCCCAAAGTTATCGTCAGACAATAAAGAAGCGTTGTTAACATAAAAAGAATGAGTCCTATTCACCCCCTTTGGCTTGTTTAATTACTTGCAAAACCAGAAAAAAAAGGAAAAGAATAAACCTAACCATGAGAACATATAAAGATTATGAATGCAACCTTGTGAATATATAAGAGTAACACCGGATGAATGCTGGATGTGTATCTACTTTCTCATTGCTATTAGTAACAAAAAAACAATTATAACAAGCAAAAAATTGAACATGATCCAAGGAATAGTTACAACTCTGTTACTCCTAGTAATTCACCTAGGAGGATCAAATGGCCAATATTCGCCTTGGCCCCCTGTTGCCCCTCGGCCACTTTGTCTCTCCCAATTTGCACTAGTGAACCATGCATGTCAATTTTTGCCATATACTCCTTTGCCGCCTACACCACCCGTACCTCCAGTATCTGACCCTTCACCCTCACCCGAGCCGTCACAAGAACTGTCACCTCCTCCTCCTCCTCCTCCCGGCTCTGCTAATATAGGAACTCCTATAGAAGATGAATGTTGCAGGTGGATGAGATCTGTCGATAGCGTATGTGTCTGTGCCCTATTGGCTCATTTGCCTACGTTCCTTTCTAGGCCTGTCCATCAGTATACTACTGTGCCTCATCCAGCTTGCAGTGTAACTTTCGTGTGTAGTTCCTCAATGAAGCTCGACAATGATCAGAAGTCACCACAGTCTCCATGATGCCCATCTCATTACAACACAAGTACGTTCAGATGATTATGTTTTTTTATAATTAAAACGCCATGTGGCATGGAGTTTGGCGGACTCCTGCTATTACTACGTTAATAGACAATAAGTAAACATTTTTAGGAGGGGATATGGAGCTTAATTAACCTCCTAAAAGTTTAAACGTGGAATGACTCACTGTACTACGTTTGGTTATACAATATAATATATAATAATAAAAATCTTCTTATCATTTTTGTAACCAAAATTTGTCATCATTTGAATATTTTAAGTTATTAATAGTATTATATTTGAACAGTTGAAACTGCAAGCTACATATCTTGAGCAATATTAGCTGCAACTATGAGAGGTTCTCACCATGAATGCGCCCACGAATCAACATAAATTTTTTTTTTAAATACCTTGAAACAGAGACCATATATTGTATTCAATATAAATTACATTGAGGAGATAGGGATAGGGAGGCAGGAAACGCGCAAAAACTGAAACTTTGTTTCCCAGATAACACTATGTACAAGAGCCATGCAGGTTGAACAAACAGAATATGCAGGAAATCTCCATCCTCGGTTTTTATTTATGTAACTGAGTTCATCAACTGAACTATCTGAACTTTATATAGCATCTCACACATCCCCTAGTGCTTTTTGGATATCGGCCTGCAAGTAAATCCAGGAAAACCGTCAAAACCACCTCAGTATGTACATGAATCTCGTAAAGAGCACTGAATTAGCTTCTTGATTTGGAGTCATTGACAAAAATTATATTTCAGACATCAGCACAAGACTAATGGAGATCTTGCTTATCAAAAAATAAGTCGAGGCATGTTTTCTACTGCTTCATAGAAATGAAAATCATATGCAAACATTCATGATGGCTAACAAGAGATGCATAGCTTCTTTATACACTAAAATTTATTAACCTTTGGTACTCCTTATTCTTTTCTCAACACTAGAGACACCCTAAAAATCTGCCTTTTCAGACTTTGGCATATCCTCGAGTCAAGTAGTATTATTCTTGAAAGCCGATATCATCATTTCACACATAGTTCTCTTCATCTCCTACTTTTCTTTCCCAACCACCCTTCTGGACAAAGTTTTGACTTTTGGCGTCCTGCAACAGATGATTCTGAGGTATTTCATGCCATGGAGATAAAAGGAACCCTTGAGAGACATTTCTGTCTGGTGGGATATAAAGGGAGATCTTGGATAGGTTTATTTCCCATGGGACCAAGTAAAACTAAGGAGACGCTCTGGACAAATTTGTCCAACAAATTATCTCGTCCAACCAATCATGGGCATTCGAATATAAGAAAGACTTGCAGGAAGGATCAGCATTTTAGCTTTATTAGGAAACAACCATAGAGGACACAAGTTTTTTGTCATCCTTGTGGAAAATTGTTAAGATGAAGTTACCTCATAAAACTAATGCCTCACCTCTATCTTAAAATATTTAAGATGAAGCGGCAGGGCAAGTAGAACCATATAAACTTCTGTGTTACTGGGCTGCTGCCCATATAGAGAGAGAGATAGAGAGGCCAACCTCAATTGCCAAAGGTGCAGTAGTGGAGCCATAACGCTTGATAACTTTCCCTTCCTTATCAATCAGAAATTTGGTGAAATTCCATTTGATGCTGGAACCAAGAAAACCACCTTTGCTTGATTTAAGGAATTGGTAGACTGGTGCTGCATCCGGACCATTAACTCGCACCTAGTTTGACTTACAAGTTTGTTACTAGGTCCACAGAAGTGCAATAAAATAATAAAGGATATTCTTAATAACCAGCTGTAGATAGACTCTTCAAAATCTTGATATTCAAGGCTGACTAATGCATGGAATGCAGAAAAGTCATATATAGCAGGAGGCTGCTTCCAACTTCAGGTGAAAGGGCAGAAATATGTTCAATGATAAAACACAACCGAAAAATTTGAAGTATTGCTTTTACTTGAAATAATGAAAAGAATATGAAGGAGCAGAGCAACAAAAAGCTTGCTACCACACGCATTCCCTTTATACAGTTCCTGCTGATCTATGGTGAGTCTACAAAAATAGATTAGGAAAGTTCCATACCAAAATGATGAAGAGATAATGAACCAGTTACAACAATAGTTATCATTTCCCAGTACATTTGATCAGCTTTTTGGTTTATTAATGAAATTTAATCTAGCAAAGTATAAGTTTTTAGTAGGATAACTCTAACAACCATTTCTCTGTTCAATTAAAATACTCACCAACAGAATTAGAAGCAGATACTAAAACGTAACTGATATCTGAATGCTAAGATGACGAAATGGCAACAAGAAAGAATCCACAAAGAAACAATGACGTGGTATGGAAACGTATACAGAAGGTAAAAAATAGACAACAAACAGAGATGAAGATTCTTTTTGTAAAGTGGTATCTGGGCAAGCTTATGGTCACTTTGACTATCCCGCCCGTACATGTGTTATACCCCGGGAACCCAAAGATCAGACCGGGAAGTGAAAATGGAGAAAAACTGAAAATTCGCACCAGGTCACAGAACGACCCGTGAGGTTGGTCATGAGGAGTGACCACGAGTCGTGAAGTGACTCGTCGTCAGCTTGGTTGGCAAAGGCTGAGTGAGGAGGCCACGAGCCTGACCACGAGTTGTGGTCAGACCTCACGACTCGTGAGGTCATCCGTGGTCAACCCTGGAGGTTTGGCAAGTTGGGATGGGCAGTGTAGGCCACGAAAGGTGACCATGAATCGCGGTTTGACCTCAACTCGTGAAGTCACCCGTGGAGTTTTGGGCAGTAGGCTCAACGGATCAAGGCCACGAGTCGTGCCCTGTGGCAACGATCCGTTAGGTCCCTCGTGAGGACTGGCGATCAGAAATTCCTGCATTTTAATAAGGATGTTTTCGTAACTTCCTAAGTCCCTAAGGCCTAAACTACGTCGTCTTGGATATGTTTCTGAGTTAGATAAGATGGGTTAAGCCCTTTATGCATGCCCATTCTCATGCAAGGATTTTAGAGAAGTTTTTGGGAGACTCAAGGCCTTCTTCCCCAAATTTTCATCAAATTCTTTGTGTGTGTTCAAGGAACCTTAAGTCCATCTATTCCCAGGTATGTAGGGTTTTAAAATGGGTGAAATTCCTCCTCACCCATGCCCAATCTCGAGTTAATTCATTTCCTACTCAAGTTCCATGGAGTTTTACCCAAAGCATGAAGATATGATTTCTCTTTATGGATATGATTTACTTGAGTTTTAATTATTGAATTATGCATGTTGGGCAGGTTTTGTATTATTTTCTTCAAAATCATGTTTCAATCTTTTTAAATCTAAATTACCCATTTATGGAAGTTCATGAAAGTTATGATTTATGATGAACATTCATTATTTTAAGTTTATTGACTATGGAAATGCATGAATCCAAGTTACCCATGTTTATGAGCATATTTTGAAAGAATTGAGTATGATGAAGCATTGTGCAATGCCCATATGATGAAGAATGATTTTATGATTTATGAAACGAATTTCATGATTTATCGCATTATGATGTTGGCCGATAAAAAAGGCCTTGATTCTAGGCTAAACATGTTTTAAAGGGGATCAACGATGATAACTGTTATATCTTAGCCAATGAATCTTAATGCATGATGTTAATGATTTATGTATGAGCCTATATGCATGTTTTTGGGAGCCGTGTCTAGCACCGAGCAGCCCGGCATTCAAAGGACTACGCCGGTGTCTCATAACCACGTGTCACCGTGAATTTAAATGTTATGATGTATTTATAATGATCCCCTCAAATGTGATATCACGCCTAATGCACGACCTTCGCCTGGCAAGCCAAGGTCGACTCTGCCCACTTGAGCGAGACAGTGGGGCATCATGAAAGGCTCTACCATGATGGCGTCGATTATGACGAGTCCTCTCATTGTTCCGCAAGTTTTATGCATTGTTATGTTCATGTTATCGGCTCAAGTTATATTATGATAAAGTTATTTACGATTTTGATAATGAATGATTATGAATGATTTGAAAGACTTGAGCCCTATGTTTTATTACGAAGATTTTGATGCAAGCATGATGTCCTTCTCCTATGTCTATTTATGAGTTTACTTTTAAAATGTCCGATTTACTTATCTTGCATACTCAGTACATTCCACGTACTGACCGCATACTTTCTATGTTGTATCGTTTCGTGATACAGGCACAGGATCTCAAGTTCATCCTTATCCTTAGAC
Organism: Datura wrightii; assembly: GCA_035772735.1. Taxonomy (NCBI): domain Eukaryota; kingdom Viridiplantae; phylum Streptophyta; class Magnoliopsida; order Solanales; family Solanaceae; genus Datura; species Datura wrightii. The sequence goes on from JASDFA010000011.1 coordinate 5,444,794, forward strand.
CATCCCAACCTACGATATCAGCTTGTTGGTGAGTCCTCATGTTCCGAGGGTCGTTTGATAAACTTTCCTGTTGATTATGTTTCAGTATTGCTCGGGTTAGTTGGGGATGTTGTCCCATCAACCCATCTTACGTACTAGAGGCTTTCGGACAAATGAGTAGTATTCAGCTTATGTTAATGTTTGGTATTTCCTGATGTTATGTCATGGTTACGTTTCAGCGATGTGTTATGCTTAATATTCCGTTTATTTAAATGAGATTAGTTGAATGCATGTGCCATTGGTTGACTTGGGGTCTCTCGGGGTCCCTTGTCCCGTGTCTACGATCCAGGTGTATGTTCGGGTCGTGACAACATGTCCCAAGTAATTCTTCCCTAAGGCATAGGCGCAACTAGGAAGAACTCATGTACTAAATTTTTTGCCTCTACTGGGATTCAAGCCCTGGTCTATCATAGTGTTGAGTCCAGCTTCATGGAATATCAGGCCACACCCTTGGATGCAACACAGATGAGGCTTATTTATGGAAAGTTTAACAATGGTAAGTGTAGACAACAAACAAAAAGTAATAACTGGCAATGATGCAACCATAGACAATGGAATGATTGGATTCAAAATGCATCAAGGTCGGACACGGATGAGCTAAATGCTAAACTTTGCAAAGAACCTCAATCTATACTTCAATTAGTCCGATTCTGCTTCTGCTTTCATGTTCTAGTACATATTTTATGTTCTAGTTGATTTGTGTACTCTTTGTATGTGTACATTTACAGCATCCGATAGAGAAGATTATAAACCGTTTTTGTCGCCCTAAGAGACCACTATGAGCAACAGTGTTGAAACAATAACTAAATCCATGTCATAAGGTGAAAGCCTCAATTATCAAAATTTATCAATTATGCCATCTTACCTTTTGGAAAACGGGATATTCTGCCTTGAATCTTGTGCAAGCAAATTGTTGTGCTTCCTCACTTGTACCAGGTTCTTGCTTCAAGAATTGGTTACAGGGGAAGGCCAAGACCTCAAAGCCTGAATTTCAGTTACAGTATAAATGTGGCGCATTTACCGAGTTATAAACATACTTCAGGGAGTACAAACTCAGAGAAATAATGGGCCAAGAGTATTATAATTAATATGAATATGTCATCATGCATAGTCAGTAACAATCTGAGGAACACATCTAGAGAGAAAAATAGGGTCAAACGATGGATACATCTAAAGCGTATGAGTCACCTTTATCCTTGTATTTGTTGTGGAGTTCAGTCAACTGGGTATAGTTCGAGTTTGTGAAACCACTGTTTCAACAAACACACACCATCACCATCTCATAGGAAACATACAAAAATGTTGTGAAAATATAAAAAGAAAGAAACTTTGGCGTGAACAACTGACCAATACAGATAAATAAAGCTAAAAGTTCGAAACTTGTATCCAAAAGAAAAGAGGAAAAAAGGGAGAAGCGGAAACCATTTGGAAGCAACATTGACGACAAGAAGCACTTTTCCATTGTAGATGCTGAGGTCTACATCCTTTCCTTTGCAATCCTGTAAATTGGAAACAACCACAAACACCAGAAATATTTTATTTTTTTAAAATAAAAAAGGCATAAAACAAGACAAAGAAAAAGAAAACAATTAGACAAAAACCCAACATTCGAATGATTTATGCCTAGATAAGAGAGGAAAATGAACAAGACAATTATGTATCTGCGATAAGAATATCACCTTGACAGTGAATTCGTGGATTGATTTTTGTGGGACTGATGAAGAAGCACCCATTTTGATAGAGGGGGTTAATGGGTCTGTCTAGAATTATGTCCCCGTACTCTCAGAACCTCATAAATCAATGGGTTAACAGATGAATAAATTCCAAGATTAGGGGGATTCTTGGCAACTCAGGCAAAGGAAGATAAATGGAGAATTTAACAAAGACGAGGGAGGAAGGGGGAGGCCTCCATTATCAGATAATTTAGGCAGTCCACAGGCTACAGCTTGGCAAATTTCCCAATCAGAAAATGGCTTTATGGCAGCTGGATTTCTTTACGTGGACTGCGACCCGAAATGGATCCGGCTTTTAATTTAGTAGGCCTTCCAATAGGTACGCTGTAATTAAAGAGAAAATGTCACAAACAGTGCACTTTGATATATATTATTAAATATAGGGATAGTTTGAAATTCGTGTTGTATTACATAAAATTTTCTGAAATTCATATTATATTACATATTATAATTTTTTAAAATTTGCGTTGTATAAAAATACAATAATTCATTTCTATATCAGTTTATCATTTATATTTTATGAGATACACTTGTATTATCGTCAGAAAATTAACTCAATCATCACCATAAATTCAAATCTTGATAGTAGATACAAACCAAAAATACTCTAGACACGACCTAACTTCAACTTTAAAAATCACTAGCCAGAAAATATTTTAAATACAACCCAGAAAATATTTTAGATACAACCTTGTTCTTCCCTCTCTTTATCTACCAAATTCAGTACGTACAACAGAAAATACTCTTCCTCTTCCCCTTATTTCTATATTAATTTTTAGAAATAAAGTAAATGTCTGTGATTTGCTCAATTTACTAAGTTCACTAAAATTATATAACTTGCATTGCTGCTATTACAGAAATGATTCCAAAGGAAGTAAATCAAACCTTGGCAACAATGAGAGTGTTATAATTCCTCAAGGACACAAACATCTTCTGCGTTCGAAATAATTTTCTGATTCTTGTATATTTCTATTTAATTATTTGTTTTGTTATTCTGATTACAGAAATAAAAACGGAATTATACAATTATTATCTGAAACACAGTTATTAACATAATTTAATGTGGTAACGATGGATTTAATCCATAACGCTTCTCCCGTCTTGTAGCTACGAAGATATTATTTCGGCGAGGTCTGTTATGCATACCATCTTCGTTCTGAGGACACATCTGACCCTCCTAAAGGAGAATAGCTTAATGAGTGAAACAGAAAGTTGGAAGGTTGTTGTTAATGCCGCAAGGCAAAGGGGAGGGGAGGAAACAGTGACGGGCACCAACCGCCTAAATGATTTGGGGTTTAGATGTGTTGTATTGGGTATTTACTATAAAAATCAAAATACAATTATGTTTGGTAATTTTTTAAAACTATCATTGTAAAAGATAATTAGATAATTGAAGTTTTCTCTATCAGATAATTAATTATTCCTTAACTAATAATAATAATGTATATATATAGAGAGAGAAATTTGCAATTTATATAATTTACCATATTAATTCCAAGTTTAATATAGTCAATGGATTTGAATGATAAACCCTTAAAAGTACATTCATGAATGTGGGAAACATATTTCAATGTTTACTAGAATTATGAGTAAATGTGCAAGACATGCATTTATATATTTAAAAAAATTAAGAATTATCAAATTGAACACAAAATTTCTTCGTCTATTTTTTCTCTCTCTGATCAAACCTAATCCCAACGAGAAACAGAAAGAATTGTTTAAGGTGAAATAATAATCATATATAGATTGTTTTCTTTTGCCTCCGAGCAATTACTAATTGTAAATTGTTACCATTAGTTATATTCTTGTCATGGCAATTAGTATGTTAAAATCCCTCGACAAAGAGAATAAAATTAGACCTAAAAAGAACCATTCGAATTCGTTGGATTGGTATGGGATGGAACATGAAGATAAAAAGGATTAAGTAAAGAATAAAGTTCCATGTTTCACATTGGTAACAAACATTCCAAGAATATAACCATACATACTCAAACATGAAGGAAGAAAATAGGAGGCAAAATTCTTCCGCACAGGAATTGGGTCATTTTTGTTTTTGTTTTTGCATTTGGTCCCTTTAAAAAATAGTTATTATCATACAGTTATATTGACTCAAATCTCGACCAAGTATTACTTAGCACACAAGGCCTTCAAGCATATCAAAGTTAAGTAGGTAGATCGGTGCCAAATCTACAATTTAAAAGTTGTGACATTAAAATATGTACTGGTATATCTTATGTGACACCCGTTGTCATACGTTTAACTTAAATTAATAATTATATGCATTCAGGTGAAACCACTTGTCAATCACTTCCATTTGTCACTTGAGAAATATCATTAAACTGATATATAAGGTACTACAAATATCAAAAGCAACGTTTTTATTTTTCTTTGGTAGTTACTCAAATGCTATATCAATCAATCTGTCTCTTTCTTCCCCACAATACATACAAAATTACAAATTTAATCAGCACTATTGTTATACGTGTAAGTTGTTGTATCAAGACACACTTGTAACCACATCACTTGTAGAAACCATCACCAAACATATATTAAATCCCAGGTATTCAGAGTGCTGCCACGTATTACATAAGATATTTTGAGCCAAAAAATTAGAGGACACGTGTCGATAGATCCTTACTTGCTTCACACGATTACATTGACCCGAAGAAAAATCATATCCGCATGGTCTCTATCATCCAATGAAGGATAAGCACGTAGCAAATATTTTCTATTTTGGGAGGCAATGATGGGCAGTGAATTTATCTATTCTTAGCCGTTTATTTAAGTTCCCAAAAAACCCACTTCGCCACATTCTCGTCGGGAAAGTTAAGTATGAGTGACAACCGGAGCCAAAGACGGCGGTTCAATTCTGCCGGAGAGTCGTCGGAATCGGAAGATTCTGGAATTTACAATGAGAGGATTCTCATCCTGGTCTTCGCGTCAATGAATTGGGATATCCGTACGCTCTGTCGAACGGCGTCGGTCAATAGGAAACTCCGTGCACTGGCGAGAAGGATTCTCTGGAGAGAGCTATGTGTGTATCGAGCTCCGCAAATGATAACGGCGCTAACAGACGGCGCCCCGAGCGGTAGAATTGGCGGGGGATGGCAGGCGATGGCAAAGTTGATGTTTTTCTGCAATGGATGTCAATCGACCCGGCATTTCCAAGTGGGCGAACCGGCACCGGGTCACTTCGTGAAAACATCCCGCTTTTCGAAAACATCCGGTCGGAGTTTTTTGGTGAAGAAATGTAGAAGTGATCTGCTGTACGTGAGTGATCCGTGTGAGCATCCAACTGGGAGTGATGATTTGGGGCTTTTCAGAGGGATATTTTGGGGATTTATGAAGTCTAGGACAAGGGCGTGTTTGATCAGAAGAAGGGTGGAGCTTGAAGAGGGAGGGATGTGTCCATTCTGTCGAGCTCGGGTTTGGAGTATGACGGCGGCGCGGCTCATACCCAAAAGTGCGGCCCGGCGGCTTGGTTCGATGGAGACTGGATTGGAGTACTTTGTGTGTGTTAATGGCCACTTATATGGGGCTTGTTGGCTGGTTCCTTTATCGTCCGATGAAGATGAAGAAAAAGACGGTGATGATGAACAAGATGGTGATGAAGATAGCAGTGAGGAAGCTGACCGGAGATTTGACGGCGGCGACTACTTTCATCGTGGGAATCAAATAGTCATAAATGGGTCTCTCAATGGTCTGAATTACGGGCTTACTTCTTGATTTGGGCCAGATTGATGGCAGCTATTTTCGACTTGAAATATTTTGTAGTTCAGCCTGTTGTGTTAACTTAAGAATATGAACTGAATCATAATTTTCAGTTTATTTGGGGATATTTACAGTTAGTTTATTTAATCTTCTATTTTTAAGAAAATTCTTTTCGTTATTAGATTTCCAGCGCAATAATTGTGCAGTACAATCTATTTCCGGAGAGAAACATTGTGAGATAAGAAGTCCAAAAGAAAGAATTTGAGGAGAAGTTAAAAGTCAAACAGATGTCAAAAACGAAATGACAGAAAGAGAGAGCCAATGTTTAGGATCTTAATTTTGCACCATGGGGGTGAATTAACCACATACATTTTATATTATTTAATTATATTTAAATGTTAGATATTGTTAAATTATTTAGTTTGATATAATTGCAAATAATAGCTTTTCGTGTAATAAATCTAGCAAACAAATGTGGTCGTGCCCAAGTTTAAGTCCTCAACATTTAACTTCATTAATCTCTTTTAACTTAATCACTAAATTAATTGTGTAAATGCTTGATGGTGCGCTTATATAAAAGACAAAGCACATACTAATTCTCAGACGATCATGATTTTGTTACGGTATAAAAATGAGTTTAACAATATAGTTGACCTTCAGTAACTTCTAACAAGCTTAGATCTGGCAAACTAAAAAATAAGTAAATAACTTTTACACTCCCTCCCTTTACGTTTTTAATTATCATATTTTATTTTTTGAAAGTAAATTAAAATATAAATATTTAGAATTTATATAAAATAATATTTATAAATTATAATTTCCTAAAATTTATATGTAATGACAAATCTTATTTTCAAATGTTAAGCTACATTATTAACATAAATATTTACTAAATGCCAAAATTAAAGTGGATATGGTATTTAAAAATTCAAATACAGTGGTATCAGTTAAGCGTGTAACTTTTGAAAACTGGGATGACACGCATATATACATGGTCTCGTTCCTCCAAAAGCCGGCCGTCCCCGTTGTTGTTGCCGCCCTCCCAGGTCTCGCTACCGACTAAATCATCCAGCTAAGAAACTCTACTATTACTATGTCCTCTATTTCTAAGCAAACTGAATCTTTTGTTAACCCAAAATCTTCCTTTCTTCTGATCAGAAGAAAGGCCAAGGTCTTTTCTTTTCTTTTTCTTTTTCTTTTTCTTTTTTTGGGTGCCTTCTCTCTTTGGATGATTTGTTGTGTGCCCGAGTCTTACAGTCGCCTACCCCTCTAGCTTGTGGCATTTTTCTGGTTAGTTCCTTCCTTCATTATTCTTCTAAAGGTGATATTTTGAGTCACAGTTCTTGATCTTTCCCCTGTTTTCGAATACTAATGGCCGGTTTGGTCAAGCTCTCAAAATCTACCTATTTCGAAATGTGTTTTTTTGTTAAAAGTGCTTCTCGAAGTACTTTTAGAGTTGTGTTTTATGTTTAGCTAATCAATTTGAAAAACACTTTGCAATATTATAGCAGCAAGTTGTGCTTGAGCAAGGTTCCAAAAAAGCTACTCCTTTTGTTTCTATTTTTTTTTTCTATTTTAACTTGACATGGAATTTAATAAAGTAAAAAAGATTTTTGAATCTTGTGATCTTAAATTAAAGATACGTAGAATATATCAATATGATATTTAATCTTGTTGGGTTAAATATTAGAAGTAAAGAGTTATCAAAAAAGAAAAAAAGATATTTCTTGAGACAAACTTAAAAAAAAAGTAAGATAAACAAATTGAAACAGAGGAAGTATTTCTTTTTAGCTTGTGCTATTACTCAAAATATTTATTTTCTTTCTAAAAGCTTGGCAAAATACCTCAACCCTCTAAAATAGTCATTGGTCAAACCAGCTATAAGTACTGAAGAAGCACTGCTTAGGCAGTAACATAGATGTATTGTGGAATTCTCAACTACCCAGAAAATAGGACCCTATTAATAATAACAAAAGATTAAAAGTATGTATGTGATTCTGCTTTTTGATTTGTTCACGTTGGCTATAAAAGGCTATCCAAGAGGGGTTATAAAGGTTTCGGATCACTCCATTTATTACTTCTAATTTTTAGGATTGGATGCTTGCACCCTTTCAAAATCAACCTTGGCAAATTCTTCTTATACTTTTTAGTTTGCCTTAAATTCCGTCAGAGGATCGCTTACACGTGCAGGAGATTGAAATTCAAAGCCATTGAAAGGTGTCTTAGGCCACTCTGCCTATTTTTGTATTTGGATTGGATGATCAAATTCTTTCAGGCTGCTTAATTTAATGACTGTTTATTTTCTCATTTAGCCACTATTGGCAAAAAAATTTAACAGACATCCATCTTAGTGTCATTTGGGCATACATTGACTAGCATTTTACTGCTTTCTGAATGAACTGAAGTTGGATTTTAATTTCTCTTTGGGTTATAGGTGATGAACAAATTCTGGTATCTGTTTGTTCTCTATAGTGAGGCATAGTAGCCTGGAGGGATTTTCTACTAGTACCTAATATTTTCATACTTCATTGAATAGTAATGGTGTCATTTTGTTACACATTCTCTGCCTTTTCAACAAGTTTAGCTGACTTATATAATTTTGATGGTTAACTTGGAAGTTGCTATAGTTATTCTTGAAGCACCAGCTGATGGATTGAAAGCCTGAATGATAAATGGTTAAACTATTGATAATTGATAAATATTGGCCGGCTAGGAGTGTTCTTAAGCTGCAGATCCATTGTTCAAGTGTTATGTTGTCTTTGGTGATAAAGCAAAAGTTGCTGAAACTGAAGTAACATCATTTCTGTTAACATTTCTGGAATGATGAAAGAGAACAAAGTAGTCCCTCTTTGTTCATAATGTCAATGAACTTTATGCTTACCTACTATTACCAGTTCTAATTCTGGCATTATTTAATATTGACCACTTCAGACATTATCACATTACTTCTTATTAGTGGGGTAGGAGTGGAGATTGATTTGTTTTCGGAATGAGAAATGATGAAGAAGCAAAGCAGTATCGCTTAGTTTATATGCATAATATCAATAGTATCTATACTTGCTCATTTTTACCTGTCAATTCCTTCAGAAGTATTCTCAAAAAGTTCCATCCAAATAACAGGTGATAGCTAACACTTCAAGGGAGACATGGCCAGTGTCCAAGATATTTCTGTTTCAGCTGTGATCAACCTTATGTCTGCACTTGTTTTCCTATTGGCCTTTGCAATTGTACGGCTTCAGCCAATCAATGACAGAGTGTATTTCCCTAAATGGTACTTGAAGGGTATACGAGCAAGTCCTAGAAGTTCTGGATCATTTGTGAATAAATTTGTCAACTTGGACTTCAGAACATACATTAGTTTCTTGAACTGGATGCCTGCAGCTCTAAAAATGCCAGAACAAGAGCTTATAAGTCATGCTGGTCTTGATTCTGCAGTGTATATACGGATTTACCTCCTTGGGTGAGTCTCACAAGGTTTGGGTTATGATGAAAAGAGCTCTATTTGGAAATTTAGAAGGATAAGTAGCAGATATTGGAAACTTGCTTTACAAATTATTGAGTTCCTGGTATATGACTAACTCCTGAATTATCGATGCAGCTTGAAAATCTTTGTTCCTATCACTGTACTTTCTTTTGCGGTTTTAGTGCCTGTTAATTGGACTTCTGGGGAAACATTAGATCACATTGAGGATCTAACGTTCACTGATATTGATAAACTTTCCATATCCAATATCCCTTCAGGATCACAGAGGTGAGGGTTGACTTGTTTCCTTTTAGTATTAGCACCTCAGATTGCTGATGTTGTAAGAGAGTACTTGCTTCTAACCAATTATTTTTTATAGGAGTTTGTTGGTAGAAAATGATCAACAATTAGATGTACAAATACACATCAGAAATCATCAACATGTTTGTCAAAAATCACAAGTTGCTATACTGAAGGGTTCAAAAATATATCAATATACTTTTTGTATGTCTGTAACGATGTTAATGAACATGTATTCATGACATACAATTGGTACCTTTATTGTTTTTCTTCACTTCTTAACGAAAAACAGAAAGTTTACTAAACATAGCACTTCATTTAGTATCCTTGGCAGGCCGAGGGACTACACTTGCCTTTATTTGCAATTTCTCCTTCCATATCCACACCTAACCATGATAACCTATTAACTAGTTTCCACACGGAAGATTATAAGAAATGTTCACAGAGGAATGAAAAGATTATGTTTTTCTTTTACAAAATTGGATGGTTTTTCGTTTCTCATGACTTATGCCATTACAGACTTTTTCCTAAATAAAAAACTTTGTTTTATATTCTTTCAGGTTTTGGGCACACGTGGTGATGGCTTATGTATACACATTTTGGACCTTCTATATTCTGTACAAAGAATACAAGACAATATCAACAATGAGACTGCACTTTCTTGCCTCTGAAAAACGTAGGCCAGATCAGTTCACGGTGGGTGTTCACGTATTTTATTGACCACTAATGTTATGAGTGTTTCTAAATATTATATTTGGTTAGATTACCAAATCTAATTCTACTCACAGGTCCTTGTTAGAAATGTCCCACCAGATCCTGATGAATCAGTGAGCGAGCACGTTGAACATTTCTTTCGTGTCAATCATTCAGATCATTATCTTTCACATCAGGTTTGTATTGTATTAAAATTTTATGTTTGAAGAATTTAAGCATTTGACAGGCAAAGGCATGCATGTCTCTTTCTTCTTAGATTACTTAGTCAAAGTATGTTCTATCTGGCATTTATCAAAAAACAAAAAAAGTTTGTTCTGGCTGGCTGAGTAGTTATGGGAAATTTAGGAGTAGAACCGGTTTCATTCTTATGTGCCACGACATTATGCAGTTACTGCAGCAGATGAACCTTAAATTGATGCTACTTTTAGGTTGTTTACAATGGCAATAAACTTGCTGAATTGGTGGAGAAGAAAAAGAGTTCCCATAATTGGCTCACTTACTACCAAACCAAGTATGAGAGAAACCCTGAGAAGAAACCAAAAATAAAGGTATTATCCTTTGGTTATTAGGACTTTGTTTCAATTTCATTTTCCTGTTTCTGCTTCTTGTTAAATGTATTTGAGTTTGTGTTCATAACCGAATCTCTTATTCTGTCATGTATAGGCAGGATTTTGGGGCCTTTGGGGAAAATCCGTGGATGCCATCGACTATTATATGACTGAAATTGAGAAGTTGACCAAAGAAGTAAGTTTCTCTGACCATGTGAGGTGAATGTAGACATTTTCATTACATGTGGTTGATGTTGAATTAAACAGGATTTCCATCTTTGCTGAAGTAGTAAGACTTGCTTTTTCTAAGAACTTGCTATGGTTGTCAAAGACTCGTAAATTCAATGTAAAAGCAAGTACTATGTCACTTATGTACTGGCAATCAAAATGATTTCTATTTCTAAACCCATTAGACTTTGTTGGTTTGACCCCGCTATTGCTAAGATGATGCTTTTGGGGTAACAGATTAGCAGCAAAAAGTAAAATTTTGCTAGTGGAGAAAGATTAAAAAAGTTAACTGCTATTAGCAAATCTTTCATGGCACTGCAGTAATTGGATTCTCTTTGATGAAGGAAGCTGAGGAAAGAGAAAAGGTTATAAGTGATCCCAACGCAATCATTCCTGCAGCATTTGTCTCGTTTAACTCTCGCTGGGGAGCAGCTGTATGTGCTCAAACACAACAATCAAGAAACCCAACCATTTGGTTGACAGACTGGGCTCCTGAACCACGTGATGTCTATTGGGATAATCTTTCAATACCGTATATTCAACTCTCCGTCCGGAGACTACTAATGGCTGTTGCTTTATTCTTTCTTACTTTCTTTTTTATGATCCCGATTGGATTCGTTCAAGCATTTGCAAGCATTGATGGCATCAAAAAGGTTCTTCCATTCCTGAAGCCATTAATAGATATGTATGTGATCCTTCTAACTCAGATAAATTTTCTATATGTGTTCTTGTAGTTTATTTATATATAAAAAATTAAGAAAACATCTGATGATACCGGAGGAGATTGAGAATGCTCTACCAGTGTGATATTAGCTTTTAAAGTTGACCATCTAAGCTAAACATTGAAGACTTCCTTTTTGTATTTTATCTGTTTATTTACTTCATTTGCTTCTCTGTTAGAACAGCAAAGTTTCTTGGAAAGTAAAGAAGTTGTATAAAGTATAAACTATTAAGTTGCTTCACTAGTAATGTAGGTGCTCCCCTTCAATGTTCGTATGGATTGCAGCAGCTACTTTGCCTACATCTTGCATGGAGTCACTTCTTCTATATTGCAATGAATAGACTCAATGCTTAGATGTTATTTGGATATATTTGAATTTGTTGACCTTCTTGTATTTTGCAAATCAATATCTAAAGTTCGTGCTGCTGGAATTTCTGCTGCAGGGATGTTGTCAAATCATTTGTCCAAGGTTTTCTACCCGGGATTGTATTAAAGATATTTCTAATTCTTCTTCCTATGATTCTAATGACCATGTCAAAAATAGAAGGCTTTGCATCGCTTTCGTCTTTGGAAAGAAGATCAGCAGCTAAATATCATTTGTTTGTCATTGTCAATGTCTTCTTTGGAAGTATCATTACTGGTGCTGCATTTGAACAGCTGGAGAGGTTTCTCCACCAGTCTCCGACAGAGTGAGTTCCTTTCCTTATCCAAAAGGAAGATATATCAACATGCCAAACACTCTTGTTTGGAGTGCTTGTAAAGGAAAGAAGATTAAATTACATACCAAAAACAATACCTTAGTTCTAGATTATTTACATCGGCTGAGGATTTATTTATCATTGTTGAGAAGCACCTGAAAGAATGATAATCCTTGCATTTAAGAGATCGCCACTTTATAGAATTTCTTCTCCAGGATGTTCAATACACTATATCAATTAGTGACTGGGTCCCTGCTTGTGACTGAAGCATAATGCTGAAATTTTTTATCCTTCGGCAGTAGATGAATAATCTTCCCCTTTCAGTGCATCTGCTTGACAACTTCCTGTTTGCATACAACAACAAAAAAAATGATGATTGCAGATGCAGTACATTGACAGATACATTAAACCTTTTTATGTGGAGTTGACATACTTGACTTTGACTTTTGCAAATGGCATTTTCAGAATATTATAAAAAAGCAGTCTGAACATGTTTAAAGATTTAAAGTACTTTATGTGATCAAGATATCATATCTCTGCAACTGAAGTGAAAGGTTCCTTTAGTTACTGGTGATATACTCTGCAAACATCTTTGCTTCTGCGCTTGAGTATATATGCAATTATTAACATTTGCTTGCAATGCAGGATTCCGAAAACCATTGGTGTAACTCTTCCCATGAAAGCTACTTTTTTTATTACCTTCATAATGGTTGACGGCTGGGCTGGAATTGCTGCGGAGATCCTTAGATTGGTTCCTTTAGTCATGTTTCACATTAAAAATACATTTATAGTAAAGACAGACCATGACAGGGAGCAAGCAATGGACCCTGGTTCATTAAACTTTTCTGTATCAGAACCTCGCTTGCAACTGTACTTCCTACTAGGCCTTGTGTATTCAGTGGTCACACCAATACTCCTGCCTTTCATCATTGTCTTCTTTGCATTTTCTTATATGGTTTTCCGCCATCAGGTATGTTTTGCTATTGCTTTTTTGAACAGATAGTAGATATATGTTGAGGAGATAGAATGGACCAAGATGAAATATTTGATAATGAATTAAACCAATGAGGAAAAAAATATGAAGTGATCTCCAATACTTTAGTAATCTGTTGCATGGCCAGCGAAGCAAATGTAGAAAACATAATATATATTTTTTTCGTGCAACAAAATGAGATGGCTCAAGTTGCATTTTGGCTTAAAATCAGTTCTATTAACAGCCCATTCCCCTTAAAACCTCTTTGGTTTGGGATTTCTACTAGTACTTCCTACTCTACATAAAGACAACAAACTCTTTCTTCGTGCAAAGGCGGCATCTATTCCATTATAATTCGACATCTGGATATATGCATGATATTACTTTCTCGACCTTCTGTATCCTTCAATTTGTCAGCTTCTGAGACTGGTTCTTTATTGCTAGATCATTAATGTGTACGATCAGAAGTATGAGAGCGCTGCGTCATTTTGGCCAGATGTCAATCGTCGTATACTTATAGGTTTGGTCATCTCCCACCTTCTGTTAATTGGTCTATTGAGCACCAAGGATGCTTCCAAATCAACCCCATTGCTGATAGTACTTACAGTTTTGACAATCTGGTTCCATAAGTTTTGCAAGGGAAGATTTGAGTCTGTGTTTGTCAAATTCCCATTGCAGGTTAGTGTTCTTTACCTCTTAGACTTTGATGTTCTCAGCAATGACACTCCAATTTTGGCATTATACAACATATTCCTTAAGAAGAAAATCATTATACAACAACAATAACGTCTCAGTCCCAAACTAGTTGGGGATATTGTACTAAGTTATGTTTATAACACTTGTTATCGACTATGAATATTCCAATGTCTGTCAACTGGGAATAAGATTTTTTAGTTCAATGCATTCTGCAGGACGCGGTGGTGAAGGATACAGTGGAACGGACTACAGAACCGGACTTTAATTTGAAAGAATATCTCCAGGATGCTTATTTGCACCCTGTTCTCAAAGGTGTTGAGTTTGAAGTATCAAAAGAACTTGATGATGAGGATAATAATCCACTTGTTGCTACCAAGAGAACTTCCCGATGGAGTAGTAAGACTGTTTCTAATGGCACTTCTGAAGATCAGAAGACGGTCTCCGAGACGCGGCTAGTAGTTTAATTTGTTCTGTCACCAAAAGCAGTTTAAGAATTACAATCAAAGTATTCATTTGTTTTATTTCCTTCTACCTTGTGTTAGGCCTTCTAATATCAGAATGTCAACACAAGCAAGGTCAGTGATGGTAGTGAAAATATCATGTCAAAATGCCCAGAATGTCATTCTCATGTTGCTTAAAACATCCAAAGCTGCTCATTTTGCAGCTACGCTGTTAAATTGGAGGTCTTTTTTTGAAAAAATAGAGAGGAAAGATGCAACCTTTTCACACTTTGTTGAGAATTATCGTTACATGAACTTTCATGCCATGAAAATAGTCTCTCAAAAATATAAGATAAGACTATATACAATAAGCAATAGAGCCTATCGGGTTGATCCTGTTTTATTCCCTCTGCCAAAGTCAAAGGCTTTAATGAAAACAAAATGGTGACTAATATATTAAGAAGTTCAATTGTTAATTTATTAGCACCTAGTTTCTGAATTCTTAAAGTTTTATCGTTTTTAGAAAATTTTGGAATCCTCCTACAATTTTGCAACTCACTTTTAAGTATTTTCCTTACCACAATGAATACATTTGACAAAAAGAAAGCAAAAAGAGTGTATATATAAACGAGAAGTATCATATAGTTGTAAATTACTGCATAACTTGTATGGAAAATAACAAAACCAAAAATTTGAACTAGAGAATCTTAACAAAACATAATGGGAGACCTAATATTTTTTTGGGGGCTTTACATAATGGTGCAATTGCGAGAATCCTGATCGTTAAAATAACGAGTGAAGTCATTTACCCCTGACATGGGCTGGGCCGGCGGATAAAAATCATAATCCGGCCCATAATAATATTGATGTGGAGGCATGTAAGCTTCACCATTGAAAAATCCAGCAGGGCAGTGACCTCCCATTTGCATAAACATAGCATACTTTTTCTGTCTTTCTTCTTGAGTTACACGGTCTAGCAAGCCTCCACCTCTCCTATGTATTTTGCAGAAGCGATCCCTGCAAACAGAGTTTAAACGGGTAGGGTTATGACCCGACGGTTTGAGTTTAAATGACCCGTCAAAGTACTGGGAGCAAATAATAGTATAACTCAACGGGTCAAAAATGCAATCCCAACCCAAACATGCTTATAAATTAAATTTTTGACTTAAAATAAGTTATAAATATTTGTGTGGCCATAAATCATATAGGTAAATAGAAAGTTCAAAGTCAATTTGTTATTGATGTAGAAACGTGTCAATTTTTTGTTGGGTACTAGACTAAAAAATAAAGAGCATAACATAAATTGAGAAGGGGGAGTAACTTTTCCATCTTTTAATAAGCAAAATAGATAAAGATGGGAGGTTGAATCATGATCATGGACTAGTTGAGTTCTGAGCCGCTATTTGACTAGTCTGTAACTCAACTCATTTTGATCCAAGAAAATATTAGAAAAATAGGATCAAAATCCGGTTCAAATTTGATCTGACTCGCTCATTCATACATACCTGCAGATGCTTTCATCAACTCCTTTAGGGGCCACATAAGCTTCAGCTTTATGAGACTTTTTCTTGTTTTTGGTTGAAACAAAATCTTCACTGTACTTTTTATTCTTTGCTGACACATAATCCTCACACTGATGAATGTGATCATCATGATCATCAGAATTCTCATCATCACTACTATTCCAACAATGTTCATTTCTTTTCTTGTCATCACCAACTTTAGCTTTGCCCTTGTCCTTAGTACAGTAAGCTGCAGCAGCCTCTGCTTTATTAATGTTTGCATTTTGATCAGTCTTGTCAAAGTGGTGGGGGTGATTGGAGTTTCTACTTGTGCTGCCATTATGTGCTTGATCATAAAGAGGATTCTTGGAATAAGATATCAGCTCTGCATTCTTCCCCTTTTTCCTAATGGCCTCAGTCAGCATCAAAGGATCAAATTTGCCTCTAATGGTAGCCAAATTTGTTTTTGGATCATAAGAAACTTCCAAGACACCTAGTATATGTATGATTCCAATGTAAAATGTGAAAGCAGGTAATATATAACTATCTTACAAGTGACTTGATTGTGTTAAAAAAAGTTATATGTACCTATGTAGGGGCAGAGGTAGTATATATATAACTAGTGGATTTGGTAGACCTAAGTAGTTTCAATCTAAACCCTGAATTTGTATTCAAAAATGACTAATATGTATGAAAATTAAATTAAGAATTCAACAGCACCAAAAGGTCCGAAAAGGATAGGACTTTGTGAGTTAGAGAGACTATCTCGGATAGACGCTCAAACATATTAAGAACTTCATTACAAAAATTCAAAACTCATAAGGTTCAAATTCTGACTCTATCTTTGTAACTATGTTTCAATTCCAAGCTGATTGATAGAAGTTTGGACTAAAAAAAAATAGTAATTCACAATGAGATATACCTCTATTTAATTAGTGTAATAATAAGTACCACTATGTCATGAGCTCCGCTTTTGTTTACATTAATGGTATACTGTATTAATGAAATTAATAACAATAATATCGTACCACTGATCCTTAGTAGAACTTTCCTCAACTTTCTTTGACATGCTGTACAACAGTTGACTTCAACTTTTATGACACAGACCTGAAATGTTTAAAAGCACATTTGTAAATAATGTTACTACTAAATTAAAATAAAATAATAAAGACAGATAAAGAATTTACAGGATCATCTGGATTATGTTCCATCAAGATGACTTGATAAAGAAGACAGAAAAGAAGTGATTTCTCCAGTTTGCTGCCACCTACATAACAAGATTAATATAATTAACAACTAAGCTGCATTCAACATATACAGAAAAACATAAAATAAGGAATTAAATCAGTTGGAGATATGTAGCATAATTGATAATTAAGAGTTGCAATTTGAGAAAGAAAATTGTAGTAAATCTTTTGCATATAAGTGCACTCCACAACTACAAAAAAGTAGAGAAACCTCGAATGAAAAATACCAAGAAATTAGAGTATGACGAAACACAAACTTTTTGAGCAAGAAGATGAGACCAAAGGATTTAAACTCTATTAATGTAGTTTGATATGCAATAAAAAGGTAGTTGCCATTTTTAAGATATTACAAATTAATGCTTTCTATTAAAAGTTGCTTGTTACCTTATAATAAGTGATCATCTAAATATTGTGCAAATATATTTTTTTTTTTATTGTGATATAATATAATCTTTGTAATCTAGTGCTTGCCCAGAATACGGGATTCTAGTACAAAAATAGTGATTTTATTTCCACTCTTGGCAACTTATTTAATTAATTGCACGGTCTTAGGATTTTCTTGGGCAAAATCCTAGATTCACGAAAGAATCAAAAGAGCCGATTGCTATCTAATAGCCTGTTTGGTCAAGATTCTGAAAGGCCAAAAGTGCTTATTTTTAAAAAAAAACACTTAATTTTAAAATAATGAAGTATTTCGCCAAGCTTTTGAGAGAAAATAAATGCTTAGTACAAGCTGTTTTTCAGAAGTTAAGAAAAATAACTTCTTTCCAAAAACACTTATTTGAAAGCACTTTTGTGAAAAATACACTTAGAAGCGTTTTTCAAAAGCTTGACCAAACATTAATTGTTGCTCAAAAGTGCTTTTTAAATTTATTGATCAAAAACAAAATGTTTCTCACCAAAAGTACTTTTTTGATAAACACTTTTGAAAAAAGCACTTGCCAAACAAGCTATAAACCGGGTTCGATCCTCAGATGTATTCCTCTCCCCATTTTCCTTTTCACTTTCTCCCATGTATGTATAAGTAGAAAACATATGCTTCAAAAAGAGGTACGATCGAATCCTAGTCATAAAAAAATTATATAAGTAGGGCAAAAACAAACCTTTTCTTAGTTGTATATAAACAGTTATAGTGCCATTGACTAAGGGGTTCAAAAATTGCTTTACATCATTGATTCAAATTTCAAGTGTGACATTTTAGATTAATTTTTTAAATTTCTGGCTCCGCTACAACAAGTAGATAAGGCATATGACGAGTCCCACACGCGGGAGTCAACATTCATATTCACCGCTTTCACCACACAGTTACGTGAAAATGGAGAGTAGAAAAGCAGAATAGAAAGCACTGCATGGAATAGCATCTAAAAATACATTTAACAAAGAAAATCAGTACATGCTGATTTACCCACTCAAAATCTTTTGTTAAAAGTACATCCACTTTTGAAAGTCTCAGATTTTAGCCACCACGAGCTTCTCTCCTTGTAGCATCATGAAGCAGCTCTATGTCGACTCCATCTGGTGGTAACTGGACGTATCTCACCACTGATCCTCTAATGAAGCAGTTCCTCACCGAACGCTATTACATCAAAGGAACATGAAAAATGTTAATGGTAAACCAATTGAAAAAAAAACATCACATGAAAAATAAAAAATTATCAGGAAAAGGCAGACGGAAGAAACGCTTTTTTTTCACTACTACTAATCTTCTGGTTGCTTAAAGGCTACTTTTACATTGTTTTTCCAGATATTGTTAGGCAGTACAGTAACTTGGGAGATTCAATTTTGGCATATTTTTTATTTTGTATTGATACTGCAAATATAGTCCCTTGCATACTTGGGAGATAGATCTTATATAAGAATTCCCGTGCAACTGTTGCTCCAGTTCCAATTTGTGCAGCAACAACAACATACCTAGTGTGATCCCATAAGTAGGTCTGGGGAGGGTGTGGTGTACACAAACCTTACCCCTACCTTGTGTGAGGTAGAGATGTTGTTTCAGATACACCCTCGCCAATTTGTGCAGTCACAAAAATAAAGATGGTCTTGGTCAATCATGTAGAGTCAGCAGCAGTACCATCTTGGTACTGTTTTCTAATTGAACTACTTTATCCCCAAAAAAAAAATTGATACCAGAAAGAGCAACATATTGGAGACCAACCTTTCCACCTATATTTTAGTTCTGAATTTGCAAGATCACTAATTACAGAAAACCAATACTAAGTTCCCATAAGAGTAAATCAAAAGAAAGAGAAAATACAGTGATTTATTCGGAATGGGGATCATCATCTCTTACTACATCCACATGCTCATAGCAGGTACCAAGTCCTTATAATAATACAGAAAGCATATGTTAACACATATTGCCTTGACCATTCAATCTAACTTTTGAGGTATAAGTATAACACCACATTTGCATGTTCTGTACCCTTTTTAACAAATTAATTTAATAATTAAGCCCATTTGATGGAACACCTACTAAAAAGCTCCACTGATTGGAAATGGCATTAAATTCCTGTATCCCGGAACAGGCAATACACCCCTGGAAATAACTTAAACAGTAACTTGGAATAATAACGGAGTAACATATTTAACCATGAATGCTAGATGAATGATACATAGGACAATTTCGAGAAATAACAATACTCCGCTCAAGCTAATACAATCCATTCAGGAACTTATTACTACTTACTAGATATAATGTACTCATTTCAGGCATTAGTTCTGCAAGATCACATAACTCAAGAAAAACCTATATACCATTAAATAATTAATAGTTCCCTTATCATTTTTGATAACTACTCTCTTTGTCCCAATTTATATGACAAACTTTCCTTTTTAGTCAATCCCAGAAAGAATGACATGTTTCCTTGTTTGGCAATACACTATCAACATTTTACCCATATTGGGTCCCACTTATTCGGCAAAAAGCACACAGAGGTGTACTATTTTTATTCAAAAAATCATTTATTTTAAGGGCAGTTTTAATACATTTTGAAGTCTTCTTATACTTCTTAAACTCCGTGCCCAGACAAACTACATCACATAAATTGGGACAGAGGGAGTAATAGTTCTCTTATCTCGCAATAGTTTGATCCAGAGAAATTCTTGACCAATTGCTTAGGAATAACTGCTTTAGACTCCTATTGCTTATCATCTTTTAGCCTTGCAAAAAAGAAGTCCTTAGTGTGAAAAGGTTCAAAGATTATTTTCTTGCTTTTATATATGGTAACCTACATTTACCTTACCACCTAACCCTGCCTCCCCATGTCATAGTGTGGTCGTGGTCCTTCCCACTTTACTTCCTTGGTTACTAGGACCCCCAACCTCAAGGATGGAGGCAGCGGGTGCTTTACAAAAGGTTCAATATCATCAAAATCTTACAAAATAATATTCACAAATCCATTATTAACCTTTCCCAGTGCACATATCCAACCAACAGTAAATAGCTTTTAAGAAAACTATTGGTTCGTTGGAACTACAATCACAATAGTATGGAACAGATACTCTATAAGCACAATTATTTAGTTTCAAAAAAAATATATTACGGAACAGATACCATCCTTCCTCCTAGTGCGCGCGCACAGAAAATAAAATGAACCTCAACAGTATAATTAGCCAAGTTGATATAAAATCTTGAATATGTGTGTGTAGAGAGAGATAGAGAGACAGAGCAGTGAATACCACTTCCTAAAATAAAACAGTAGAAATAAGAAATAAGTATGGCAAAGATATGGAAGAAAAAGCAGTGAACCCTACAGAATTTCCTAGTGATTAACTTACTCACCAAAATTGTCAGAGGCCTAAGAAAACTCTAACATGCTTAACAGTCCAACCATCATAGGTTATCTATAAAATATACAAGTGCAAAAGTTACCATTCCTAATGAAGAAGCATTACTTTATCCACCCACTGAAACCCATATGAAGGAGAAAGGGGGTGCAATTACCATGTGAGGGTACTTGTCTTCATCAACGACCCTTGTGTTTTCGAGCTTAATGTTGAGATACTGATCAACTGAATGGAGTGTGCCTCGGATAGCCAAATCATTCTTCAGTTCCACTGTCACTTCTCTGCCCACCATGTCCTTGAAGTATGAGAAAAACAACTGGAAAGAGTGGGGTAGGAGAAAACCCAGTTAGAGACAAGTTAAAAACATAAAGCTAACAAAAGGATTGATTTTCATGAAGGAATCGGAGTTTCCAATCTACAATAATCAGAAGATCTTTTTTTCGTAGAAGACTTCAATGGAGAGAGATTAAAGGGATTAGACTGAATAGAGAGGATGAACAGCAAGAAGACAACTAGAAAAGGATAGAGTAACATTACCATTTTCTATTTCTATGGGAAAATCTGGTCAGTCGTGTGTCTTTCGGGGGTTCAGCTGCCAGAAATCTGACATTAATACAGAATATGTTAACAAAAATGTTACTTTCGTCATTGCAGTTTATATCAGACTATTCTATTCTACACAAATCTTACAGGTTTCAATAATTCAAATTCATTAAATTATTCCAAGTTAAAATTTTGAAGATGTAATGTTTTGTCCATCAAACTAACTTTTCAACCATCAGTTAATGTTTTCTTCCTTAATGACACACATAATTTATGAGTAAAATAAACCGCTTAAACTCCATGCTCCATCAAACACCATCAGATAAAATGCAACAGAGGGAGTATCTACAGGGATAACATATCAAGTTCTCTAGCATATTAACCTTAACTCGAGAGCCTGTTTCAATATCCTTATTTGAATTTAAAGAGCAATTTAAATCATTTGAAATCAAATTCGTGCATTTGAGAAACGGAATTGGTAAATGACTTGAAACCAAATGCTCTCATCCCAAATTCTCGCAGTGGCTGATTAAAACAAATCATCTTTCCAGCTTTATATAGAAATAACCACAAACGAACACCTCTGGAGCCACTATCACATGGAAAGCAAACGAGAGACACATAGAACTAAGACAAGTTGAAGTTAAGGCTATATTCATTCATTCAGTGCAAACGTACTCTTAACATTAAGCTCGTTGAAAAGATGGACTAGGGTTTTCGTCTCAACAGAGATGACTAGAAAAAGGTGTCAGCGAACGGTGAAAGAGAGTGTGAGAAAGGAAAAGGGACACTTACCGCTCGAATTCACCGGAGAAAGAGATATCTGAGAAACAAGTCCGCCGCCGAACGAGAATGGTGTTAAACACGGCAGTTTAGTTTCAAATTGAAGCGAAAAATACTATAGCAGGGTCCGAAATTCATTGATTACTATATATATATATATATATATATATATATATATATATTACCATTTTATTGGACAATAATGATGTTAGCAAATTACTGTCACTTATTTACCTTTGATTCTAGTGGTGCTTTGTATTGAAGTTCTATTAGGATCAAGGATGAATAGGAGACAATTTGATGGCTCTGAATAATCTAAAATTCAAAATATAAAATAAATTATTTTTTATATCAGTGAAAAATAATAAATACTTTATAAAATTAATAGAGGTGTGTGCAAGTAAATTCGGATACCACAATTATTTTAAAAAAATTAAAAAAATGAACTTTTCAAGAATTAATAATTTTATAATACGGATAATCTATCTGAAACTCCATAGAAAAGATTAATATATCACAATTTAACTAAATCAAAATCTTATTGTTATCGTGTGGTTATAAGTTAAAAAAAAATTGCTCTTCTTGGGTGCAAGTCTTATCCTTTTATATAAAAGAACAAAAGTCTACTGGAATTGTGGTTGCGCCACCATATTGCCAAACTACTAACACTATATACAACCTGCCTATCAGTACTAATATTAGTCAGGGTAGTCGGGCATAGAGATGATCTCTTAAGCTGTCTAACAAATACCTCTCCATTCTTATCTGCTTACAAAATGTCCATGACATAGGGTGGGAGCTTCCAAAACAGTAGATAGATGTAGAACTTCCAGTAGAGGTGGTGGCCATGGCAGCTAGATTATCCGCAATTTTGTTTTGTTCCTTATAGATATGCTGCACCAAAGGATTATCCATTCGCTTGAGGGTGGACCTACAATCAGTTAAGAGAAATTAGTGACGACTATTCCTGAAGTTTAAAAGTTTAGTGGTAATTTGAGTATCCATAGTGATATCTATAGGTTTAATATTATGATCAATAGCCAATAAACCAATGAGGAGAGCATGCAGTTCTGCGTTAGCCACATAAATAGTGTAGGTATTGGCTACAAAGCCTAAGATCCAATTGGCTTGGCTATCTCTAAAACCCCCTCCAAGACCTCCCATGCTAGTATTGTGATCCCACCTACCGTCAGTATTAAGCACAAAGTAATATGTCGAAGGAGGCTGCCACTTGATATTAACCAAAACCATTTGATAAGTCTTACCATTTTTCCCTGCAAAAAGATATATACACCTGTTGTACTATAATTATTCTAGCAATGATCAAATTAGTCTGTGAAAATAAGTTATGCAGATAGAACTAAACGCAAAAAGACATCATTTATGCATTTGCTAAAAGCATATGAATCAGATTTGCACAAAATAAAGGGAAAAACTTACGTGGCTAGGATAATTAAATGCATGCTAAGTTTGTCCATGCTTATTGATAAAGAGGAAAAGCATGTCCATGCTTATTGATAAAGAGGAAAATATCAAAATCTATGAAAATAATGACAACACTAGAGTAACAATAACTAGAATAAGAGTAGAAGGATCAATCAAATGCTATTAGAAAGATGCAAAATTAAGTAGGTGTTATGTTTTAGAAGATTTTAATCTTATTTTAGTTTGAAGATAGTTGAATGTGGTAAATATTATTTTGTTGATTAATAAAATTTATTTAATAACCTAAAATGGTTTTATTTTCTTGTAAAAATATATATTTTATTTTCCTAAATTTAGTTACACCTCCAATTAAAATTACTGTTAATTTTATTATTAGTAAAATAATTTTCAATATACCAAAAAATATTGGTCTTCTTTTTATTTATCACAATTAAAAAAAAAAAAAAGGTTAAAAGAAAGAAGAAGAAGAATGAAGAAGTGGCTTGGATTAAGGACTGCGGTCTCAAAAGTCTTCTAGATAAATGAAAAAAAGAAGCGTGGATGGATCAACATAACTGCACTTTGAAGTTTCCCGATCACCCTCTCAACGACTCTTGGCATCTTGTTAAGTGTCGTATTCTTCAAATTCCTTTAAACCTTTTACTGTCAAATAAATTTTCTTTCTTCAGTTTTACAGTCCCAAATCCACATATTGCTTTTGCCGTTTTGTATTCTGGTAATTGCTTTATACAAGTTTTGCTTGTCGGCTGAAAATTGTCTTTTGCTTAGCAAGAATTCCATTCATTAGGGCCAAGCATTAGGTTTTATTTTCCCTGTAAATTTTGTTCCTTTTATTCGAGCTTCCGGAAATGGTTCCATGGGGCGGACTCTCTTGCTGTTTGAGTGCAGCCGCTCTTTATCTTCTCGGGAGGAGTAGTGGAAGGTTTGTACCTCTGTTCTTTTCCACTTTTTGTTGTTTTCAGTTTGCTGTTTCTCGAATTTCATTGATAGGTACATGTCCGTGAATTCAAATGGGTTTGTATGTTTCCTAATGCAGAGATGCTGAAGTGCTTAAATCCGTTACAAGGGTTAATCAGTTGAAGGATCTTGGTAAGTAACTTTGTTTTTTTAGATGTGGATTGCTTAGTCTCTCCAGTAATCCCTTTCAGTAGACGTCTCAATTACCATTAGGAGGAGTTATCAAAGGGTTGCATTATATCTGTACAGCAGGCCCTTACTGCATTCGTCCTTCATAAGAAAACTCAGCCACTTTTTTTAAAGACTCTAACTTTGTATCCACTGGGAAAAGAGAAGAGGGGTTTGGAGTGTGGAAAGAGGCAGATGGATTTTTAGTTTAAGTGTGTGGTACCACTACACTCAATGTATATGTTGAATGACTACCAAATGACAGTTAGGTCCTGTCCCCATCAGAGTTAGGCTATGTTAGATGAAACACTTACAGGCACTTCAGTCCCGTGGTAAGTTGAGTAAATTGGGGATACAATACAAAGTGGATACTGAAAAGGTGAATAACCATACAAATTTGAATTTCCTCCTATCCGGACGAATGATTTTTTCATTGCAGTTCCGGGGGAAGGTTAAGTGGATACTGAAAAGGTGTATAACCATACAAATTTGAATATCCTCCTATCCGGACGAATGAATTTTTCATTGCAGTTCCGCGCATTTAACATTTATAGATCTCCTTTTGGTTTCTTTATGAGTAGGTAGAGGTATTAGACAAGGATATCCCTATCTCTCCTGTGTTCCTTTTAGTTATGGAGGCTCTTAGCAAATTACTGGAGTAGCTGAGAACATAAGGGTAACTCTGGTTCAATGTGCATGAGCAAGAGATATTAGGTACTTGTTCAAGAGAGATGTTGGCATGTTTTGAAGCAGTTTTGGGACTACGAGCCAACACGAGAATTGGAATTGATACTGGTAGTGGATGAAAAGTTGTGTCATTGGCTTCAAAACTTACCTTAAGGAGGAAGTTTAAAACACCAAGTAGTGGTGTTCGTTGAACCCGGTTCGAGAACCTTCTCTCATAGATTCCCTTCACCAAGTCATCGCCAGCAATCAGCTCTTATCCCTTGGTGTCAAAGGGCGACAGAGAAATTCAAGATGCTGGAGAGTGGGTATAAATAGTTCTGTCAAACAGATTAAAATAGCCCCTTGTGAAGTCTGCTTTGTCCAGATTCTGTAAAGTTCCCTTTCTCAAATTAGAAAAAAAAACAAACTCGAAAGGTTGCTTTGTCCAGGATTGAAACCTACTACATGCACTTGTACTTCTGTCTTGTTTCTGTCTTATAGTGACAAATGAAGTATCATTTGTCGAATGAAAGCAGAGGAACCCCTTTGGAGGAGGGCAATTGGGTGTTCGCGACATTTCAACCTTTTATAAGTACTCCCTCATAAGTGACTACGTGTCTTGCAAATGAGACAGTAGCTCTATGGACAACAGTGATTGCAACTAAAATATGGAAATACCAAGCATGTTGGTCCACTAAAGATGTTACTCCAATTTATGGAGTCTGCCTATTGAAAGGCAGAATAAAAGGATTGACATACTTCTCAAATTGCAATGTTTATATTCGGAAATGGAAATTGCATATGGTTTTGGCAGGATTTTTAGTTTTTTCATTTTTTTTTTGGTGTGTGTGTGTGTATGTGGTGTATGGGGTGGGGTACTAACCATATAGGAGAATGGTGCACGGTTGTAATCCATAGCAAGGAAGAAAGAAGATCTGGAGTACTGTGGGACGTAGTTTTCAGAAGAACCATTGAAAATTGGGAATGGGATGACATGGAAGATTTCCCATTAGAATCTGCAATTATTTGAGGGAGACAATAGAATGATATGAAGAGGACCATTGGGAGAAGGTTTTTCTGTTAGATCTTGTTATAAATGTCTAGTGAATAGAGAAGACATTAAAACTCTGGGGGAGTAAGAAGACAAAAGCTTGTGCCCAAGCTTGGATGCCATTCTCACAGCAAACAACTTAACAAAGAGATGGCAGGTAGTGATTATTGATTAATTTATGTTGCGTGTGAATGGAGAGGAACATACAAATCATTTACTTGCACATTATGCTTTTCCCACTACTCTGTGCCTCTATCTAGCTTCATTTACTCTGATTTTTAACATTGCCTTTATCACTACTATGTGGTTACATCCAAGACTTGGAAAAAGGCCTTGACAAGTTAGAGGAGGATCAACATCGGGAAGATAAATTAAGAAATTATGAAGGTTGCACCTTTATCTATATTCTGGTTGATCTGGAGATAGAGAGTAGAATTTTATTTGAAGGAACTGGAAAGTGTTTGTGGAGTACAAGAGTTATTTACTGTGTTCCTTGTATTTTGATGTAAATATGGTATCCTTTATGCATGGATAGTTGGATGGAAGTTTTGGATGATTAATACTATGTGTTTTATTGTAATTCAGGCGCAATCTTGGTGTAACTAATAAATGATGATCAAAAGAGGAACATCTGTTTACTCTGCATCATTAAGAATTCTAGAGTTTAGAAATTAATATTGGATAATTATATGTATCTTATTGTGCCTTCTGTTAGTGAATTCTCTCAACCTTGAATGATCTTTGTACTCCTTTTATTTTAGCACAACTACTAGATACTGCATCCAAGGTGTTGCCTCTGGTGGTTACTATATCTGGAAGGGTTGGTTCAGATACACCAATTAACTGTGAGTACAGTGGTCTACGAGGCGTGATTGTGGAAGAAACTGTATGTTATCTCTTTCTTTAAATAATAGCATAGGATGTTTCAATGATGTTCTATTAAATGTCTTTGATATTATTACAGGCCGAACAACATTTTCTGAAACACAATGATGCAGGCTCTTGGATACAGGACTCTGCTTTGATGCTCTCGATGTGTAAAGAAGTTCCGTGGTACCTGGTTGGAATGACTTCCTCTTGTCTCTCTATCTTAATAATCCTGTAGGCTGTATAAATGAATTCTTAAAAATTTCGGTACTTTGATCTATGAATTTTTAATAGTTTTGACTTGTGTACTAGGATGATGGCACAGGTCGCACTTTTGTAGTTGGTGGCCGTGGTGCCACGGGTTTGGTACTGACAGTTGGAAGTGAAGTCTTTGAGGAAGCGGGGCGATCATTTGTGCGAGGGACATTGGATTATCTCCAAGGTCTTAAGGTCTGTTTTTACATATAACTGCTGTTCAACATGTAAGTCATAGTTATGTTTCGCTGTATAGTTCACTTTGGGTGAATAAAGTGGAGGAGAAACAATTGAAAAGGAGAGGATTTTAAAGAACGTGAAGGAAAATACCTCTCCACATTTTTCTCCACCAAAATTTGGAAGTGAAGAGATGAATCTTCTGTGCCAATTGTACCAAGTAACGAAAGGGGGAGAATAAGTAGTTCCCATAGAGATGGCGAACAATCTGTTCTTCTTTCCTTTTCCTCCTCGGCTTTTCACAACCAGTCAACTGCAGGTTGTATTGTATTTTCTTAACTCTGTCTAATTTTTATTTTTTTTTGGATGGTAACTCTGACTCTGACCTATTATTTTCATAAGTAGGAAGCCCAAATCAGTTTTAACTAGCATCGTAAGTGTAGAACGTAGTGCATTGCAGGAACCCACTCTCACCAGTCACTTGCATATCTGTTCATGTGTGACCATGTTTTATTGTATTTTGGTGAAGTTAATTAACTGATAATTACTTTTGAAGATGCTTGGAGTGAAGAGGATTGAACGTGTGCTGCCAGTTGGAACTCCTTTGACTGTTGTTGGCGAGGTATGATATGCCTTTTGAGCAGAAAAAGTTGCAGCACTTCCGTAGAAGGGAGTAACAATGCTTGAACACTAGTTAACACTACATTACTCTGCTGAACACTAGTTGACCCTTCTCTGTGTGCGTCAAGGGGGCTGGATATATATAAGAGCTGTTTATATAGTGTATCAAGTTTCTTTTCCTTTGTGATTGTATCAGGCTGTTAAAGATGACATTGGGACAGTTCGGATCCAGCGACCACATAAAGGCCCGTTTTATATCTCTCATAAAACTATTGACCAGCTCATTGCAAATCTTGGGAGATGGGCAAGGTTGATATGCTTTACTTTCCTACTGTAATCACCACTATATTTCCCCTAGTAATTTTACATACTTCTTCACATGCCCGTGTCCAATGTTATGTTCAAACTGATAGACATGAGGGCATTCTACTACATTTAGGCTGGTAGTACATTTTGTAGGATCTGTATGAAGTATCCTTATCACTATCATCTCTGTTCAACAAAGATATGTCTTGAGTATGTCAAGACGCCCCAGGAATTGTTTGTGGTAGGCTGGTAGCCTCATACATAGTATTGATAAGTTCTTTTCCTTTCAGGTGGTACAAGTATGCTTCAATGGGGTTTACTGCGGTCGGTGTATATCTACTTGTGAAGCATGCTTTTCATTATGTGATGGAAAGAAAGCGTCACTGGGAATTGCGCAGGAGGTGTGTTAAAATCAAGACTCTTAGAACTGCAGTTTTCTTCTCTTTTTTCCTTTTTTCCCTTTACTAATCCTTCCTTCTGAAGTTTGTATCTATTAAAGCACTTCATAAATGTTTGGGTACAATAGAGATGCTTGTACAAATTACTACAGGGTAGGAGTTGTACCTCACTATGGTTTCTGCTCATGTTTTATTTCAAGGATAAGCTGAGAAGGCAACAGTTTAAGATGTCTCTTTCTTCTAGCTTGCGTCCATTGCTCAATTGGGGCATAAAAAGAGTTTCTGGGAAAGATGCTTTGGGAGATGTTGAGGTGCGTGCAAGCTGGTCCAAACACCATAATTATTTAAAAATAGATGCTTTTGGAGATGGTAAAGCCAGATTAGTAGTTTAGAGATGAGGGTTTGATGCAGTACCAAAAAGAGGAGGGACAGGAGAGAGGATATATAATTAGTAAGGGGAGAAAGCGGGAAAGTTAATAGGAGAGCAAGAGAAAGGACAGAAGCTATTACGGGGACACATTCATGAAGTGTTTGTTCATCAACTGCATTAGAATTTAGTGACAAGAAATGAGAAAATACTTGTGATGACAAAATATAAGGAGCTTTTGATGCATATAAACAATGGGTGTGCATATTCCATTTCAATCCACAAATGCACTGTGTTCAGAAAGGAGGCATAGTTTGGAGATACCACCGATAGTGACAGAAAAAACCTTTAGACTTTACCTGTTATCAGGTTCTTACACATAAATGCACCCTTCTAAAGAAAATGCACCCTATTCTGTTGTTATGGGCTTGGACCACATGTCATATTGAATTCTGCCAAATAGTTGAGGAAGACATGTTATACTGAATCCTAATAGAAAATGAGGAAGATCTTTATATGCGTGTTCTTTTTCAACATGGAGAGATGGACTTTTTTCTAGGGCCAGCAACAACGACGAGGTTTGTGCCCAAGAAATAGTCTATACATGTGCATCTTATTTAGACGTTGTCAGTCCATTGAGTACTCACCCTTCCCGAGAATGAATGAAGTAAATTACTAAGAATACATAATTTGATGAGTGCCACAAACACGAAACTGCGCCACCCAATTCTTAGATAAGCAAAGTAATGGCAGGCTAAGTTGAACATTTAGCCCCTTAAAATAATTGTGACCTAGTATTTTTTTCAGCTTAAGGCAACTTTTTTGGTATTTACCTCCTTCCAACTTTGCGATGAGCTTGGAATTTAGCCTCCAGGGCACTTATATGAGTATTTGGGAGGAATAGATTAGGAGCTTTTTTTTAGAACAGAGAATAGGAGAGTTTTTGAAGGGGTGGCATACGTCTTTACATTGCTTAGGCTTGCCTTTTGTTATTGATTAACTCTTGGTGCACCCATGAGGTCCCTGTTAGTATAAATGATTTATTATCTTTTATAGAGAAGTGTATTTTCATGAGAGTTATCTACTTTTTTATACACTTCTTGTATAGAGGTTTTTCCTCATAACATCGGAAAACTATTGTTTTATTGAAAAAAGGCTCTGTGTTAAAGGTTCTTCAGTTTTGGAGCTTGGTAAACCAAACAGAAATCTAGTTGCTACTTTTTTCCATATTCTTTTTGATACAGATATGATAATGGTACTAACAATGATGAGCAACACCAAGACGGTGCGAGAACAAACTTACAAAATGACAAGTTCTGCTTTAAGATTTATTTTAAAGGAAGTTTAATTTTCAAAATAATTGAACTTCATCTCTACTTTACCTACAAATACTATTAAATTCCCACCTTTTATTACCGTGCCGCCACTCAACTAGGAAAGATAGAGCAGAGTATGGCATACTTCTGTGCATTTTTTATGTTGGTAGATTGATACAAATCTAGCACTTTCGTATAAGGTCCTTTTAGGGAATGTTATTCCTTAGTTTATCCAGGCTAATATAGGATAAGATATATGACTTGCATATGTATTTCTTTTAATTGGTTTACCTTTTTGGTGAATTCTTGATTCTAGTAGTGAGAACTTTATTTTGGCCAATATGATGCTCGTTTTTATGAGGTTCAGATTGATTAGGTTGGTTGATCCAATTAACATCAACTTAAAACAGTCCTGAGTAGGGAAACTTTGCTTCTTTTCTTTTCCCCTTAAATTTTCCAATCCTGCAAGGTTGGCTCTTCCTTCGATTTAGGAAGTGAGCTTGCTAAAAGTCAGATATTATCTTTTTTGGTGATCTAGATCTCTCAACGCATATGGCTTTTGAACTTCCTGAAATATATTTGTTCAGCAATTTCTTTTGGAGTGGGATAGATTGTGTGCCCCTCATTCTTATGTTCTCATGTTACTGGATTTCTTCTGTTGATGTTGTTACAGTGTACATTTCAAGTGACAGTGTTGTCTTTTCTGCTATTCCTTTATTTTACCTTTTTTGGGTGATAATCCTAAATTTGAGAAACACTTGCACGTGCAGAGTTATTGCTGCTGCTGCTAAAAGAGCAGGACATGAGGATGAAGGTAGCTTGCCTGGTTACATACTTCTATATCTTAATGTCTCGACCTTTTAGTTGCTTTGCAGTCAAATTATTTTATTTTGCTTCCTTTCTATTTTTAGGTTCTAATGCTACGGCTGAGAATGGAGTGGATAATAAAAAGGATTGCTTAATGCCAGATTTATGCGTTATATGTCTGGAGCAGGAATACAACTCAGTTTTTGTCCCGTAAGACCCTTTGGCTAAAGCTTTTACTTGCCTCTGATTGTTTGAAGTTTTTAAAATTTTGATATAGAGAAACTCCCTGAGAAGCCACTTTTGCATTTAGAGATTTGGTTTCAACACTCTCCTCTGTAAACCCACTTCAAATCTTCTGTCCCTAGTTTCTGGCCCATTGCCTATAGCAAGCAATAGGTTGTTGCCATGTTGAAGCTGAGGCTTTAGAGGATGCACGATGTTAACTAAGATGCTATGCAGACTAATAAATAACTGGCATCGCAAGTTGATAGCTATGTTGCTCGGACTCTTTAAAAATGTCAATAGGTGCGTGTCGGATTCTCCAAAAGTAGTATATTTTTGGAGAATCCGACACGGGTGCGGCATCGAAATTGAAGAGTTCTCGCAGCCTAGGTTGATAACCCAGTTCCTCTCTTTTCCTTTTTTTTTCTCTTCTTAAACAATATGCCTTCTGACCATTTATCTTAAATCACCTGTTCAAAAATTTAGATTTTCAGGTCATTGATATGCAAAAAATTGCGTGTGTCGACCCCAACTTGTTTGGAATGTGGTTTAGTACTGTTGTATGACTAACCAATCAAAATAGAAGTAGAGTTCATATAAGCAGTACCAACTAATTCAGATAAAACTACTGATTAAGAAAAAACTAGTTTACCTGAAGGAAGATCTTAAAAGGCAAATTGTTTAGTATTGGAATGAAATGTCGAAATAAAGCGAGATGAATACAGAGAACTCATGCAGTCGCCTCAACTTATTTTAGATTGAGGGATAGTTGAGCTCATTTGATTTGATTAATTACGACGTAGCTTCCCTTTTGTCCATGTTTCGTCTGCTAAATGAGATTCTGGAAAAATAATAGCATCTGCCAGACTCATCATCAGATTTCCTATTTTGTTCAAGTGTTTTCCTGCTTCGTTGATTCATCAGTTTGGCTGGAAAATTGTGATTTTGCTTGATACAATGATGCTTTAGCTGCACTTACCTGTTTGTTTCGCAGGTGTGGTCATATGTGCTGTTGCATGACGTGCTCTTCACACTTGACAAACTGCCCACTTTGTAGGAGACGGATCGAGCAGGTTGTGAAAACTTTTCGCCATTGATCTGCACATTGTGTCATAGTACCTTGGGTAACAGCCCATATGGATGAGCGGAAAGCTGATTCTCTCCCTGCCTTGTTGAAATCGTCTGCAGGAAATATCATTTTTCTAGCTCACAAAATCAAATTTCTGGTTCTAATAGTTCATGCAAAGGTTTATTACAAGTGTTGGCCTTTTTTGAAACACGGATATTAACCTGTAGATAGTATTTATGAGCTGGAATTAGTTATAAATTGAAGAGTTTTATGCCATTATGATGTATAGCCTCCATTTATGCAATTATCCTCCGTCTCAACGGTCTAAACTTGTGCTTTTGTTTCACATACTCGAGCTCTAACACAACTATCATTTCTGGTTCTTCACTTGATTTGGCTCTACAGTGAGCAAGAATGATTTTCTAAGAAAGTTATTATTATTTGGAAAGAATATTTAATTTAAAGAACTCCTCGTACGGTAAGCATTTTTCATCTCCAATTCAAAGGTCGTGGATTCAATTGACAATGAAAATGAAAAGTGAACTTAATTCACTTGGTAAAGTTAGGTTATGAGGTGAAAATTATGACAATTCGTTCTATCATTTAGATTTTAGAATCCTTTATTTCTTGCATAGCGCCGTCATTATTTAAAAATCTGGCACTTGTTTGGTCCTTTCTCATGAAAATGGTCTTTTATTTGTCGACGGCTTAGACTCATG
Organism: Datura wrightii; assembly: GCA_035772735.1. Classification (NCBI taxonomy): domain Eukaryota; kingdom Viridiplantae; phylum Streptophyta; class Magnoliopsida; order Solanales; family Solanaceae; genus Datura; species Datura wrightii. The sequence continues at coordinate 5,478,334 of JASDFA010000011.1, forward strand.
TGTATAGACAGTTGTTAAAATAATTCCCATTTAATATCAATGCTGTGGATATTAATTGGAAAACTTCCAGACTTATTTCTGCCAATACTTTTTTTTATAATACTAAGACCCCATATTTGGAATCCGACAAAGCAATGAGGGAATGATATTATATATATTTTTCTAGGTCATTTTTTATTAGATAGAAATTTATGCCCTAAAAAAGTTCCTAATCACAATGAAAGTTTTGCTTTAGAGTAGTTAACAAATAGCACCCTTTTCGTCCAGCCACCCCAATTTCTATATACTATGTTCTCTCGAATGACGGCTGCACCTTATTATAATTAATTACGTATCTTTTTAAGCTATGATTTGATATTTGATGTCTTCTATTTTTTCTTCTTGCCCAACACACACACACCTTGTTCGCCTTCTAGTTGGCCGTTGATTTTGAACAGAAACTCAATGGACCTCTTTTTTCTGTTTTCTAAATTATTTCGATATTTATTGAGTTAGTTTAATTCGGATACGTATTATATAGGGTCTGTTTAAGAGAACGTATTCTATTAACAAAAATTTTATTATCTCTAACTAAGGATGAAAATGTCGTCTCTCTCTACTTTAACACATGTTACATTAAATTTACAAAATGTAGCATCAGAATACTCTTTATAAGAAGTTTCTATCTTTTTACCAAGGATGAAAATGCTGTGTCAATGGTGACTTCAACACAAAAAAATGCGATTCTTACAACCAATAAATGAATAATACCGTGTTTTTCTTCTACTAATAGTCTAAGTCTTGCTATACTTTTAAGACTTTGAAACGTATAGAAACACCCTCCCCTTTCGAATCTGATGCCATTACCTTTATGCTCCTGCTTAGTTACTTGCGCACTGTTACCCATATAGCTGTCTGTCAGTTTCCCACAAAATTTCATTTTATATACTCTTAATTTTTTTATTCTTTTGTATAAACACACAATACTGACACCACTTAACAATAATATAAAGTAGATATTAAAAAAAAAAATTGTGATAATAAACTGACACCGTTTAAAAAAAATAAAAATCCTAGTCCATTATTAAGTGATTCTGACCTTGATTACAGACGGGGCTGTTCTGGAGGCTTGTATATAATTTTATGACAACTCAGTAATTTTTGTTCATATCATGTATATATATATTAAGAAATTTATTAAATATTTTTTTATGTTGAATTTATAATTGCGATAACAATTTATAAACTTCAAATTCTAGATTTCATCCGCCATAGGCTTTTGCTTTCCGGCTAACATTGGGTGGATTCATCTTTTTGTCAAAAAGGAAAGCAGGAGAAAGTCGCGAGGAATATGATCCTCCGATGGCCAGAAACACATTTATATTTACTTCTTACTTCTCAAGCATGGCCCATGAGGAATATCTAATGGAAATTTCGCCTTCATCACGTTTATCCTTTCACATCATGGAGTCCTAATGATTAGAGATTAAGGAACTGCCTTAATGAGTATTGGGTATATATATGCTTAATCTCCTCTTATTAAAAAACATCCTTATCCTTCTCCTTTTCCCAAATATCTCATCTCACAAAAAACAGAGTACTTCTGAAATGGCAAAGAACCAGATCACCACCAAATCAGAAACCCAGTCCCAAGGAACATTTCGACAGATATTCAGGGCCTTTAAACGCCGAGTTTCTACAGCCCGCCCAACGACGACACAGAGCCCGATGACTACTAATCGGGCCGATGTCAAGCCATCAACCGCTGTAGCTTCAAACAAGGTACACATAGAATATAATCACAGTCCAGGAACAAATGCCAAGCAGCGCGAGCCCATGAAGCCCGGCCCGGTAAACACTCATCAACCGGGACCGAAGGGGGTGAAGTTTCAAGGTGGCTATAGTAGTAATAATAATACCGGTGGTGCTAGTAATGAGAAGTTCACCGATTTTATTGATCAGGTGAAGAACAGGATAAAGGCTAATTCAAGTTTTGTTGCTGATGAAAATGGGCCTACAGCTGGTACTAAAAGGGCCACTACAAGAAGAGACAGTTTCAATGATAGGGTGTCTCACTTTATCAATCGGGCCAAGCTCAAAATGAGAAGTACTACTATTGTTGCTGCTGATCATGCTGATGGAAAGTTGCAGTCCTACACTCCCCGTTAAAAAAGAATATAAATATATTTTTGCTTAAAAAATAAAGGTGAAATATTTTAATGGGTGAGAGTGCTCTAAATTACTAATTAAATATTGGTTGGATACGAATTATAATACGTGTGAATCTGAAATGAGTGTTGGAGAAAGGAGATGAACTTTTACGGTTGCGTGTATTAAATTATTATATTTGTTTGATTTATATATGAGTTGTATGCTTTTAATTTATTCTGCATATGCTAGTACAAATTATGCTTATATTGACATCGACAGTAAATACTCCACTTTTGAAGCAAACGAATTTTTCTGCTGATCACCACTTTAGTCACTTGAAAATTATGTAGATTTTGTAAAACTCAATAATTTTTATATTGATTTTAATTGTAATAAAATAAATATTCACATAATTAATATTTAAAATTTTATTAAAAATATTTTAAAATTTATTTATTTTATTATATTTTAGTTGAATTTAATTTAATATCTATAAATGACGGGTGTAGCAAATTTTGTCGCTATCAAATACACGGATTGTTAATCGAGAGAAGATGAAAAGTAAATTTGAGTAACTGATTAAAATATAATGGCAATAAATAACCACCCTTTACACTATATCTTATATAACTTAAATTCATCTAAAATTTTGTCTTTAAACCTCATTTTGTCTCTTATAAGGTCTAATAAAATGACCATCCATAAAAAATGGTCTTAATTTTCTGACATCATTTAACAAATTTTCTGAATTTAGAGAATTTTAAGACAATTGTTCAATTAATCAGAAATTCTATTCTAATAGATAAAAATTAAAATTCAGGTATATTGCCCACTAAATATAAATTTTAATTTTTGTCGATAAGGCAACTTTTATAATATTTTAATACAGTGAACCTGCTCAATTGATCAAATGTTATTTTTATAGGTAAAGATAGAATTAAGGTATGTTGTTGATTAGGCATAAGTTCTGAATTTTTCCCATAAGGCTGACATTTAAGATATGTCAAAACAATAAACCTATTCAATTGACCATAAGTTCTGCATTACGTGTAAATGTTTAATTTTGTTATCACCAATATAGAAAATTCCTTCTTTATTTTTAGTCTTTTATTCATAATAATATTTTTTAAATTATAACATAATATCATACATAGCTTGTAGATGTCGAGTATGTATTATAGATTTTATAATTTAATTAATAGTTATAAATGATAATTTTTTTTATTTATTTACTAATATTTATGAAACTTCCCTTTAAAATTTGGCCTTTGTATATGATATAATATTTTGGCCCAGTTATAGAATAAGTTTTAAAGTTGGGCTGATAGCTGGACAAGATTTGCAAGAATTAACTAATTTAAGCTAGCATAATGGACCTCAATATGAACTTCTTTTCTTTCATTTTTCCTATCATTCACATCACTACCAGTTATCGGCCCAAGAAGTTTTCTTCAGCTTTAGACACACAGAAGACTCGTTTCAGTTGATTCTTAGGATCCGTTTGATCATGCGAAAAAATATTATAATTTAAAATTATAATATAAACTTATAAAGTTAAAATTTTATATGAACATGCAATTGTAATTTTTAAGTTGTCTTTTTTCTCATGAATATAAGAACCCTATAAGTTAAGAAAATTATCAAAAAAAATTCAATTCTTATACAATTTTACCAAATAAGTAAAAGTTCATACACTATCACAAAGCTATTCAAAAGAAAATATAACATCTATTGATCGAACTTTAGTATAATACAAAGTAAAATTGAACATAAGTTGTAGTGTATTACTATTTAATATAATCTTCTCACATAGTATGGACAATCTCCTCACGTTGAGCATGCATTTCTCGATCTGATGACCGAGAAGACGAACCGACATTGTTACTTTGAGTTGTTTGTTGGGTAATGTCATTAATAACTATATCATCATATTCATATTCTGTGAATATTTCATCACTCATTTGATGTTCTCGCACGAACCATGACAATTGTCCCTTGTGTGTCAATATCATAATAGTTGGCAAAGATTGGTAAGAGTAATAATACCAAATTTTATTTGTATCTGAATAAATGATTGGTATATATAAAATGATGTTTTTCTGTTTACAAAATATAATCTTGGGGGTCAAACTTTATATTTGAAAAAGATCATCTGAAGATTTGAAATTTCAAATCAATTTTTTTGAGAATTTGGGATTTCATCTCATGATTCCAAATCATGAGATGAAATTACATGTCCAAACGCTGATTTCAAACTACGAAATGAAATTGCATGTCCAAACGCCTACTTAGAACTAGAACTCATTATTATGGTGAATTGGTGATTCTTTCGCTTGTTATTCTTCTTTGAGATATTATTTAAAAAATAACTTTTTTTTATATAATTAAATGACTTTTTAGATAACGTTTTTAAAATCTCTTTCTAGCTAATTAAAAATCTTGTGAAAAGCATTTGACCTTATTTAAAATTTTTGTAAGTTATTAAAAATATTAAATCACAATCTGATATTCATGTGTAATAACGAGTGATATACAAGCAAATAGTACCCCTATCTAAAGTTTTTCTTTGTACAACTTTTTTTTTTAATCCCTTTTTAGGACCTCTCACTTTTTGCTTCTTTGGTAACACGAAATCGCAACATTAGGATTGGAGCAAGCCCTTCTTATCTACACCCGAGTCTAACATTGTCTTAAAAGAATAATTGTTCAAAAGTTATATTTATATAATAGGGATAAAATCTAAATGGGGGCTAAAAACGGACAATTTGTGTCAATCAGACCGTCTAATGAAATGGGCTACAACTGCAACTTTCTTAAGCCAATTATAGCTGAGTGCAAAATAGTAATATGTATTTCCATTAATGTTATTTTGCTTATTTGAGTTGGAATCATTTGCAATTACTATCAATAACATCTGAATTATGGAGTTAGGTTCCAACCGACTGATATTGAAGAATCCGCAAATAAATTAAAATTAGGGTGAAATGCCAGAAATATGCCCCCCTATGTCCCTTTGCTTTCGTGAGGACGACTATGTTTGACCTTTTGAGTTTTTTGGGGGTATTTGGGAAGTTGGCAACTTTATTCTCCACATTATATTTCAGATCAAATCTGGAGGAGTGACCAAGAATCCCAGCAATCTTATCTTGGTTGAGCCTAAATTCATTTTATAATATCTCCACTGAATTTTACTTAATAGAAATAGTAGCACTCAGTCAAAGGAAAGTATAAAAAAAAAGTTAAATTTATTGACACAAATCTCAATCGTTAAATTAATTAAATGAAGAAAAATTCATATAGCTCATTATTTTTGTGTATTTATTTATTTCCCCTACTTATTAAAAGGGGAGGAGAAAAAACAACCTCAGGTCAACTACTTCTCAGTTCTGTGGCTTCTCGTATGCGTTGAAGTATGAGGCAACCATAGAGTCATGCAAGGAGCCAATTAGACCTCACAATTTACTAAAAATAATTGAGGTGAAGTCATGAATTTTTTCTAAAAAAAATATTCAAAGATTTAATATTTTATTATATATATACTGTGTGGGGTAAAAATGACCTTATATAGGTGGACGTATTATGCAATGACACGTAATGAGTATGGTCGTTTACAACAATCTCATAAGAAGCATTGAACAACATTTTTGGGACTGACCAATAAATGTGACTAAGTTTGGAAAGGTTTCAGACCCCGTGCCACCGGATCTAATGTCATGTTAGTTATATCAGTTTAGCTTAGAATATACGATATCGGATGTGAAACTACAATCGAACATGATAAGGATGAGATAAGCTTGTCAGTCTGCATATCACAGAGGATATCGAAATTTTCATCAGTCAGTGCATAATTATAAAGTTCGTGATCAAGGGAAAGACTTGAGGGAGGTGGATTTCATAGAAGTTGCTCCCTCGGATTTCTCTACAAATAACCCTTTAGCCATTGGTATTGAGGGTTCCACAATTTTTTATTTGCACTGTACGCTCACGCTCTCTTAAGTTTTAAAAAGCTCATTATTTTTTAACTCTCTGACGACTATCATCAAATTGACGACTCTGATTATAATTCAGACTTCACATTTTATTTATTTCATTGTAGTTCTTATGTTTATTATTACTTATTTATTGTTTATTCTATATCATTATTTCATTTTAAAGATCAATTTAATTCGTTTGCCTTAGATCACTCGACATAAATTCAATTTTATATTCTTAAAATTAAACATATACGAAATAATTTCTCTACGAAAAATATTGAATTGATGATCCATATTCGATGTCAGCGGTAGCTCTCTTAAATCCTTCGATCTGTAACTAGCTAAACTGAATATATAATCAATTATTGATATCCGAAAGTCAAGTATGCTTATATATGATTCCTCCCTGACGTTAGCAACAAACATATTTAATTGGATTAATAATACTCTTGTCTCTTTGTTATTAGTGAATTTTAATCATAGTTTTTATAATATTTGAGTAAATATATTTAATTTTTAATTAATTCAAATACACATTTTTTAAAATCTTTTTTACTTGTAAAATTTTTATACATTTATTATAATTACTAATTGTTCTATCTCACACGCACACATATAAGTTTTAGAAGTAACTTAAATATAGGGTGTCTTTGATAGGAAGTAAGAAAATTTTATTTTATAGTGTTTGAAAATTAAGTAAAAAAAATTATTCTAAGCGTATTTATATATAATCTATAAAATCTACGGAGGTAGAATGAGATGGAGAGTGGGGGTTCATGGTTGGCTGGGTTTGGTGGAGGGGATGTGTACGGGAGGAGACAATCAACTTGAAAAGATCACTTTATGAAACTTGTTTTCCTTTGTTCTATTAGAGATATTATCTTCTTTATTTTTAAAAAGCTCATTTTTTTAGAGAAAATATTTTTCAGAATATTTGAACCAACTAAATATAAAAAAAATTTAAAAATATTTCCTTCCATAATAAAACACACCCATATTTCCTATAAGAGGATCGAAACACACATTTTGACTAAATGTGTTAAATCATATATGGTAAAGAACAAAATAAAAAATTCACCTATAATTAAGCGATTAAAAGTGTTATTATCCCTATTTTAGTTAACCTCGCAGGTATTTGCTTACACATTACTTGGAGTAATCTCGGAGTTTATGAGAGTAATAGTGTCCTTTTAAGGGACGGAAAAAAAAGGTGTCCCTTTGGAGTGACTAAAAGTGGGAGTTTCCAAGGGATATATGGTTATTTGGGCACATGATGGTGTCTTTTGATTCAATTATTCACTATTTTATGCTGTTGTCAATTTCCTCTTTTATTTATTCTTCTGATTCTTAATTTTCTCCTAGTTGTCCTCCTTGCTCCTGACTTAAAAGAGAAGGATATTTTCACTCTTCGCTTTTATTTGTAATATTTTATTTTTTAAAAGTAAATTATATAAATTTTATTAATATTTTAAAAAATATATTTTTAAAAATTATAATTTATAATATTTTTTTATATACTTTTTGAATATTTAAAATATAAAATTATTTTAATTTAATTTAATATTAAAGATTAGTCAAATTAATTTTTATGAAGTAAAACGTGATAAATAAAAGTAAATGAAATGTATATATATTTTTGACTTTATTTATCAACATATGTAGTGTGCGCCTAGATTAACAATGTCTTTACGTTTTAAAAGAATTAACAATGTCTTTACGCCTAGATTATCAAAATATATGTAGTGTGCGTGTCACGCCCTAAAGATTGGGGTATCTTATGGCGGACAATATGCTGGCGGATGTATCGAGATGCTGATAGAATGGCTTCAGAATGGTGTGGCGTAGGGACGACTGTGTCCCCTTCCTGAATTGACGGTGAAGAGGGGACTTGGCCAACCCTGCACAAACCTGGTCGGGAACTGGAGCCGTTCTCCTGATGAGCCCTTGGCAGGGCGAAACCAGTGTATTGTCCCGGTGAGAGAGGCTGGCCTCGCGGGGCGAGGCGCCGCACGGGCCTCCGGAGCGTGCTGGAGTCCGAGCCCGTGACAGTGCGCCTATATTAAAAGAATTGAAATATGGAATTGAGTGTATATAATATAATATAGTCATAGTTACAGCTAGAATTAGTTGGCAGTCTTCAACATAATAACATGTATAAACATAATTCACATTTGTAATTAAGGGGACATCGACGTCACTTAGGATCCTCTAAAACACATGGTAGAATTATTTAATCATATAAATGGATATGATAAAAGATACGCTACTCATTTATAACTTAACTAAATACGCTGTTAATTGTCTTTAACTCTTAATTAACCAATTCCTCCCTTTAGCATTCACAAGCATTTCTAAAAGAAACTACTCTTTTCACACACCTAAATATGAAGAATAAAGAACCCAATCATTGAAGGAGAACATTCTATTCTATCTTAAAAAATGTTTATCTCTTGGAGGAATTCTATTCACTAAGTCAATAAGTTAGTACTACATATCTCTTTCCTAAAGTCGTAACAAACAAATTAAATGTCTATGCATAATATATTGAACTATATGCACTTTTTAAACAAAGAAAATGTCAAATATTTGTGTAGAGAAATAAGTAATTTTTTTTTCCTTTTCATTTTTAGCACTAGAAAGAGAGCGATGAAGGTCCGACTAGGCAGCAATGATCAGGAGGTTTGAACTTAACACATTATTATTCAAATAATGTTGCATCTTCACTTGGCTCCTGAACTGTTCTTAAACTTCAAGAACGAACATCACTCATTTCTTTTAACTAGTTGCAGGTCCTTCCTCCGACGGATGAATGACCCTTTGGTGCAACATATCTATAGAAAACAAAATAAAATTGTGGATAAACTAGCTGTCATGGCCATCACCTCTACTGAAAGTTCTACATTTACCGCACTATTTTGGAAGCCCTCACGATCTATCATAGACATTTTACAAGCTTATAAGAGTGGAGAGGTTTTTGTTAGAAGGGTTAAGAGATCATCTCTACACCAGACTACCTTGTGTAATATTAGTACTCCTAGGCAGGTTGTACACAGTGTTAGTAGTGTTGGCAATATGGTGGTGCAGCTACAATCCCCGTAGACTTTTGTTATATTGTATAATATTCTTTTCACCAAAAAAAAATCATTGCTAAGGGTAAATTGTGGCGTCCTGAGTTTAAAGTTAAAAAATTATAACATATGCATAACTAATTGAGGTGTATGCAAATTGATTGTGACATCACAATTTTATATACAATAATATGATAATGAACGGTTCTTTAATAATTAATTTTAATTTTTTAACGAAGAAACAAAATAATATGTAAAATAAAAATGTAAAAGAAGTAGAAAATTATTCTGAGCCTAGAAGTTTTTTGTACGTCCTTAAGAAAATAAAACTCCCTCATCATTGCCAAGCAATCGGATTACTTTCTTCCAAAATATAACGGAGAAACATTTCTATAATAGCGACAATGCAAACTACAAAACTCAAACGAACTCAAATGGTGAATAGAATCACACTTGACACTTGTGTTTTTACTTTTGAAAAAACGACGCCGAGAATGCAGACGAGAGAAAATATTTTCTATTTTCATTGGTAGAAAAATTGAGGTGAAGCCTTGAAATTTATAGTCGTGATTGGATATTAACAGACATAGACATGGCTATTTGTTGAAGGCAGTGTCTGTTTGACCATAAATATCGTTTCAAAAAAATAAAATTCCACAAATCTTAAATTAAATATTGCACGAAAAAAAAATTAGATTTAAATATATAATTAAAATATTAAATAAATTTTATCTAAAAACTTTATTTATCAATCAAATCATTTGATCAAATTCAAATGACTGAGTGACGGGCGACGTGAGTGAAAACTCTTTTCTCAACTCTTTATGATTTAAAAAATATTATTTTTTGATATAAGCACAACAGTTCTTCTCTTTCTATCCAACAAAAAAGAAATACACAAATACACTTTATTCGAATTTTATTTTACAATTCATATCTTAAAAACCAACACACACATAATATAAACTTTATATTTAATTGCCGATTTTATCGAATGCCCTTCTCTTGATTCAAGTACCTACTTAATCATCTGGCGATTTGCATTTCCTCTATCAGAATTAATTAATTCCTTTAATGAACTAAAATGACAATCTCCTACTTTAATAATACTACCTCTCTCCTTTTCGTTTTTTTTTTTTTTTGCTTCTTTTTTTTCTCTTTTGCTTTTTACCATCTATTTTGTTCCAACGTAACAGTGGTACCACAGTATAAAAGTGGATACTGAAAAATAAACATGAAAAAATCTATTATTTATAAAATTAAACATGAAAATTTAAGGATTATTAATTCCTAGATTTTAAACATGTTCCTTATTTTATGTAAACTATAATTACTTACGTACAGCCAAAGATCAATGAAGATATATATCTTAATAGAAAATTATTTAGAATTCTAGTGATCATGAAACCAAGTGAAGTCTTATTTGCTTGTTAGTAATTAGTTTTGGCCCACGCTGGGGCTGCCATTAAGCTTTTCAATTAACCAGATGTTTCATGTGCAATATATATATATAGGACTGACTACTACCAACTTTAATTATTTTCACTTTTTAATTTCTCCATAATTGCAACTTTTTTTTTTAAATGTAAAATAATTCGTTAAACGATGTGGCTAGCCAGCCTTGCTTTTTTTGTCTTTTCCGTTTAATTTTTTTTTTTTTAAAAAAATGGGCTAGTGAACAGTAGATGTGGAGAATATATAAAATAGGAATAAAATAACCTTTCTTTTAATGAAAATTTGCACACCAATCTCTTATAGTTAAATTTCATGCACTGATATCATATGATTTTTTACTCTATTAAATTAAGTTGATTTACAATATATAATTTTTTCTAATAAGTTTGATATAGTTATCTAGAAATAAAATTATAATTTTTTTATATTGAATTGAATTTGTATTCGTTTTTCACACCAGGGCGCATGCTGTACGGACCGTCAGCATTGTAAAAGTCAGCATGAGCGTTCTTTTAAATACTCAAAACCCCTCCACCAAAACCTTCCTACAAAGCCCTCTCTCTTTCTATAGCGCCCTTTTATTCATCATTCTTTTTTTGGTACATTTTCTTCTTTTTGCTAAATCAAAAAATCCTCGCCGGAAATTTCGGCCGACACGTAGGAGTTTCTCCGATTCCGACGCATCAATTCGAAGCATTCAAACTAAATAGCACACCGACTAGCTAAACGATTTTGGAAGTTATTATTGGAGAGATATTTTATTTATTAGTTTACTTTAATTAGTTTGGGATTTTGACGAAGTTGATTGATTGATTTTTGTCTGCTCTGTTTCGAGATGCCGCCAGCTGCCGCCGTTGTTGGACACCACCGTGTAGTACCGTTAGGTTCTATGATTGCGCCGGCGGCGGCCACTCCGGTGGTCCAACCACCACCTCCGACCGTGGTGTCGGAGACATTTGCTAAGGACGCAATTTTAGCGTGGTTCAGGGGGGAGTTTGCTGCTGCAAATGCGATTATAGATGCGCTCTGCAACCATATCACTCAACTTGAAGGCGGAAGATCGGAATATGAATCGGTATTTGCAGCAATCCACCGCAGGAGGCTGAATTGGATCCCAATTCTTCAGATGCAAAAGTACTGTTCCATTGCTGAGGTTACCCTCGATCTACGGAAAGTCGCTGAGAGAAAGATCAAGGAGAGAGAGGAGTTTACACTCTCGAAACAGTGCGATACAGAAGTGAATGAGGCAAGCAGTCATTCCGTGGAGAGCTCCGAAAATGGAGGAAGCGAAGTGGTGGATGGAGATTTATCGAGAGATGATTCTCCTGAAAGTGAGATCACTGATACAGGTAAGTAGCATAAAATTATATACTAGTACTTGTCAATATTCACCAAAAAAAGAGCTTAAATTCCGTGCAGAATCTGATATTTCTATGAAACAGTTTTGGCTTAATTAACATCTAATTCATCCTTAGAAGTTCACATATTTCGAACAGAATTTTGTACCTCCAAATTAGAAATTGCAGCAACGAAAATTTCGTTTCACATCCGATGGTGATGTTTAATTGCTGGGTGTTGAATTTTTAAATTCTGTTTTTATCCCTCCTCACTTTAAGAAAGTCAACAATGTTCCCAGTTACCTATGACAGTACCTATTCAAACTTTATTATACTGGTATTAGAGTCACGTTTAACTCCGTTATAATCTGTGTTTCACGAAATAAAATACTATTGATTATATATGTTGATTAAAGAAAAAAGGGCACGGTAAGCCGATCGTCAGCTAAAATTTGTCCAGTATAATAAATAATCGGCCAAACAAAGTTGACTCATTTTTCTCGGAAACCTTTTCCTTCTCTTGGATTGAAGGCGAATTCGTGCTAGTCGAATTCATCTGTGATATTTAGATTTTAAATATTGATTTTTTAAACTAAGCTTTGCTATTCCAGTCCTCTCGGTTTTTCTGCCCGTTGTTTATTGGGTCTGAGATGTATTGGACAAAAGTCTTAACTAATCACGTTGTACAAGGACTAGAGTCATTCTGAATGCAAGTACTTGTATGCTGTTTTGCCCATTTTACAGGACCCTTAATACAACCATTGCTAGAAAGTGTTGAATTCTGCTCAAACCATGAGAACTGTGAGGCAAGGCATGCCGACATCAAGATGACAAAGGGGTTTGTGTCGAAAGAGCCAGTCAAAGGGCATGTGGTGAGTCCTCAATAGCAATTTGCGTGCTTTTTGTTAAGGATGGCATTCAATTTTTAAATCCAGCGTGGTGAAGATCTTAAGCTTCTATAATCTGTGACTGGCAGGTGAATGTAGTACGAGGTCTGAAGTTATTCGAAGAAATATTTACTCCAAATGAAATCTCTAAACTAAATGATTTAGTGAACGAACTTCGTGTTGCTGGCCAGAATGGTGATCTCTCAGGTGGATCCTGTGATTCGTGGCACTTTTATAGTTAGTGTTGTTTCCTTTTTGAGGCGAAGTTTTGCTCGAGCAGGTTTGGGAATTGATTTGCTTTGTGACTCATTATAGAAGCCTTAGCTTACTATGATAGGCTTTTCCATGAATACTTTCTTCTAAGTGAAAATTTTGTACACTGGTAGTTGAGGTCTCCGCTGATTACCTCTCTTTTCCTTATATTGTGAACTATACAATCACCAAAAGCTCGATACAATGTTCTATTATGTAGTTTTTGTTGACAAGTTACACACTGCTCTCATTTTAAGACATTATACTTCTTAATTAAGTGGAATTGAAAGAACCCTTTACTACTGTAATTCCGTATCAGTGTTTTCAAAAATCACCTCTTTATCTTCCATATCCACCCTGAATTGCTTGTGACTGCCTATTTAGGTGAAACTTTTATTTTATTCAACCAGCAAGTGAAGGGCAACAAAAGAGAGATGATTCAGCTTGGGACTCCAATTTTCGGACATATAAAAGAGGAGGCCATGTGTCAAAAGAGTAAGGGAAAGCCATGCCTTTACACATATCTACGTTTGTTGCAACAATTGGGTTCATAAAATTTTTTTAATACTTCTATATTGTTTATTACCTTTTACACTTCCCTCAAAGCTTAATCGGGAAAAATCAACCTTCAGGTAACATTGAACCCATTCCAGCTCTTTTACAAGGTGTGATAGACCACCTGATTCAGTGGAATATAATATCAGAAAGTAGAAGACCTAACAGCTGCGTCATCAACTACTTTGATGAGGTTTATATTAATTTATACCAGATTCATCTTGGTCTCTGTACATTTTTATTGGCAGAAGGTGGAGCCTAAAAGTTTTTTGAATGGCTGATGTAGGGGGAGTATTCACAACCTTTCCTGAAACCACCTCATTTGGACCAGCCGGTGTCTACCCTTCTCCTCTCTGAATCAATGATGGCATTTGGTAGAGCCCTTGTAAGTGACAGTGATGGAAACTATAGAGGATCATTCATGCTTTCTCTAAAAGAAGGGTAATGTGTATTCCCAAATTCTGTTTTTCCTCCTGTAGTAAGTCTTTTTTGTTAACATGGGACATAGCAAGTCTTCCATTCCCTGATGAAAGAGAAAGGCCATGCTAGTTTTGTTTCACTCTTGTTAAAATCTCTTTATCAAACAGTGACTTTTCATACGGTGACATTCTCCATTTCGTTCTATATTTGGCAGGTCTCTTTTAGTCATGAGAGGAAACAGTGCTGATATGGCCAGACATGCACTGTGCTCATCAGCTAGCAAAAGAGTTGCCATTACATTTTTCAAAGTAAAAACAGAGATGAATAGCTTCGTCTCAGATCAAATCCCTCCTCTGACTAAAGCAATGACCTTATGGCAACCTGGTGTCCCAACACAATATCCAACTGCAAATGCAGCAGCTAATGGTTATAAGATAGTGGATGTGATACCTAAATGGGGTTTCCTTCGAGCTCCAGAAGTTATGCTAGCTCCTGTGCATCCAATGGTTCTAAGCCCTAGAAGGATCTCAACTGGTGGTACTGGTGTCTTTCTTCCATTATCAAGAAAACCTGCAAAACATATTCCACCACGTGCCCAGAAAAGGCGGTTTCTTGAGCTACCTTCCCCAAGTGACTCGCCTAAATCAGTGAGCAGTTCAGAAGCAAGTATGGAAGTCTAGACCGAGTATGATCAGAGACACTCCCTAAAACACCATTATTGCCGCATTCAAGAGTTATCCAACATGCCTTGTGTGGGTCTTCTTCTCTACCACGATGAGCTCAGTTGCTGAGTATAAATCTTGTGTTTTTCTTACTTCCTCCAAAGATTTTCCATCTTTTACTTAGGTGTTGGCTGATATACCTTTTACTTATGCTAACCATGAGAGGCTTTAGAGATTTTGAGCTTAGTCAGTTGAGTGTATTATCGTTTACAGAATGTTGAGTTTTTCCGTTTTTTCTATCATTCTCTTCGAGGACAGTAGAGGTTGATTTTGATGTAATTACATCCTGTTTCCCTACGTTACTACTGGTAATTTTTTTTCCCGAGGGTTGAGTGTTTATGGTTGTGAAATGCTTTATATTCTATCTTTACCTACTCCGGATGAATTGTTTTTCAGTCTCCAGTGAAATAGCAGGCCTGCATACCTTAAAATTCCTCAATGTTTTGGTCCATACAAAAGGACAATTTTAGTGAATGATTAGTGATATATTCAGTTTCAAAATTTTCAAGTTCCGTATTATAGCCATCACTATTTTAATTGCAGCAATTGAAGCTATCTTTTTATTCATCTTGGGGTGTGATGATTATTGAGCTACAGCCTTTCCAAAAAATTAGTTAATTAAACTAACTGACGAGAATAAAGATAGTTGATTTAAAATCTACTAGGAGAGGAGTACTGAATATGTTAAAATTGATTTACACTCTTTAACACCAGCTAGTCAAGGATAGCATATGCCGGTTAGTACGTTTATGTTTACACAAGGCAACAATCAAATTGAAAGACAAAGAGAATACATTATTGATGATCTACTTTTCTGGCTAAAGCTCGTCTTTCCTCGTTGTTGTCTGATAGCGTTCCTCGTCCCCAGTAATACGGGAACTTCAATTTGGAAGCTTTGTGGGGCATCAACCAGTCACTGTACATAAACCTAAAAACAAGTGCGAGGAAGCAAATCAGTTATGTAACAAGTAGAGCGCGCATGCACAATGTGGACGTGTAGAAAATTCATCACTCAATCATCACAGGCCAACCCACATGAGGAAAGATGAATAACAACATTCCTAGACGTGTTTTGTATTTGCAGAAAGCTCTTGCGGGCATTTACGCATTTAATACCATCATGAACTTAGAAGCACAAGCTGCTTCCCAATGCACAAGGAAGGGATCCCAATTCTTTCAAATGGCCACACTAGAATTAGTAGTTTGATCCATGGTAAACTATCCTAAACTCTTTTGGGAGAATAAGAGAAAAGAAGTCTAGATATCTTTTATTTTGACAAACAGCTATTGCTAATTTAACAAGAAAACTGTCAGTAAGTCATTTATCTCCGATGAAACAATCTTATAGTGACCTCCCTCCACCCCTTTCTCTTGTTTATTGTTTTCCTGGAAGAGGGGTTACAATGGGGTACATGTTGACAAGTACGAACAATTAAGTTTAAAAATTATGGTAAACCATAAGAAACACAGAGTGCAACATAAGCGTAACTGCATCAGAACAACTCCCGACTCAACTCTAATGTAGTCCAGGTACTGGTCCTAATCAGGAGATGAAATTGATATGGAGTCTTTCACCAGGGGGAAAGCATAGAAACAAAAATATGAAAGGGAAAAAGTTTTTAACAGGTTAACAAAAAATATTAAGCATGGACAAACTGATGTCATATGATAATCTGTGCAATGTCGGACTGGAAGTTATTGTTCAACATAGGTACCTTACACTTTTACTGGGGGACGAGATATAACAACTAAAACTTGTAGATCTCCATGTTCACCAGTGTTCCATACCTGTAATTACAAAAGTAAAAGCATACTTCCAGTCACATGTGCAGCCTTATCCTAATAAGAAGTTGTAATTCGATTGACATATGAGGTCTGTTGGGATTTGTGATCTGCAGCCATATGTACATAGAGATGGAGCCTAATTTAACAAGTTGTAATTCGATTGACCTATGAGCTCTGTAGAGGTTTTGTGACTGCAAAAGCAGCACTGGTGTAGGTCTTTAAACACACTATATTAACAATCTACTCTTAATTTAAGGCATTCATATAGGATAACAAATGCAAATTATAGATGGCTGCGAGAGCCGAGAAGTAGACCAATCATCAGATTCATCACCACAAACAGAAAGAGCATGGAAAGATGAAGAAAAGCAAGTATATATCTCACACAAACAAATTTATGAATTGGAGAACAAGAGTCTCCTAGAAATCTGGTAAAATATTGACAGTCTTAAAATCCTTCTATAATTAATTTGTTAACTGATTGATTATGATTCAAGAAGTAAAAATTGGAAATCCTTGTGAGTGTTTGTATCTACAAAACTAGGAGCAACGTTAAGAACGTATCAGCTCGGAGTTTTCTTTATCAAGTTATTGAACACCTATTTGCATCCTGCAGGAATAATTCTAAGCTCAGATAAGATATAGAAGAAAGAGTACAAGGCAGACAGTCTACCCAGTGAAAGTGCTATTAGGGAATATATGGAACTCCTGTGGATTCCCTGGGTACTTTGAATGTGAACTAGGAGCAAGATAGAGAGTGCCTTGACCCTTCAAGACAACAAAAACTTCTTCACATGAGTGCCTGTGGATTGGTGTGCGAGATCCAGGTGCAAATGTTTGAAGCCACACCTCTATCTATACATGAAACGATAGTGATGAAACCAAAGTAAATAGCAGCAGTTTGAAACCAAATAGTAAATAATTAAATAGAATTGGCTATATAAATCCTTTCTATCTACATTCTATTCAGGTGAGCCAATATCGTCAACAAGTAAAAATTAAGAAACCGCAAACAAAATAGCACCTCTTCATGCCGTGCAACACTGAACCTGCAATTATAGTGTGAGATAAACCGGACCTCCCATAGTTGTGGAAGCTTGCTAATATTCTTCACGAGTAGTAGTCCTGCAAAACGAGGAAAATCTTGGCCTCTATATGCCAACCAGGATAGGAAATGTTGCTCATAGTAACAACCAAATGGAGACTTATCATACTCCATTCATATCTTTATAGTTCTAAATTCCCAAACATTCCAAAATAATTCAGCATATCAACAATATTTGGAATCTCACTCAGAGGAAACTAATAACTTATTTCTTCATGAATTAAACGGACAGCAACTAACTGGAATCAGCTTTTAAGCTCCCAAATCCTCCAATATTACTATAGGAATTTCCCCAACATGAAGCAGATGCGTGATTTTAAATTAGTGAGAAAAGAATATCACTGTATCCACTACTCCTCAGTGATAATAGTGCGTTACCTATTTTAACTATACATAATTACATATCAAATTTTCTCATACACACAGAGGAAATGATGAGAAGACTTGCCACATATTGAGCACTGAGAAGCTTCAGAGTATTCGCATTTTCGCATGACAGTAGTAGATGTCGAGAAAAATCCACTAGTAGTTTTTTGCATAAATAAGAGTTTTGTACACCAAAGAGATGGAAAATAACAATACATGGCGAACAAATTAAACATTTAAGCATGCCAGGGCTCTAAAAACAGCATCTACAAAGCAAACAAACAATTCCAGCCCCATCCACGCACTCATTTGGTGCTACTAGCTGCACCATTCTTGTTAGAGTTGGCAATAACAGGGGTACAGGGTACAGTATCATCCATAATTCTGGGGCTCTTAAAGCTGAAATCTGAGACTGATATGTCACTAAACTCAGGATTTTGTTGAAGAAAAGTAGCCACTTCTGTAGCAGATCTTAGTTTCTTTCCTGAAGGAGTGATATAATAGGCATCCATTTTAGAGTAATCTCTTCTCAGGTACAATTCTCTCTTAAACCCAGATGGGGTTTTAGGCAGATTGGGCTTGTCAATTGCCCAAGTTCGAGAAGAATCGCACTCAATATCTGCTGGGTCTTCACAAGAAGCATTGGGTTTGTTGTTGCAGTTAAAGGGTTCTTCAATAAACCTACTTCTGATTTCCTCAAACTCTTCCTGTGTTGAAATCTCCCTCCATTTGAAGCATTTCCCACATTGTGCTGCCCATATGCTCACCGATGGATTGCTTGCTGGCCTCGACGACGTCTGTTACAAAATAAAGTAGCTCTGTTAGACTATAATCAAAAGCTAGAACGTCCAATTTGATTAGAAGGAACACAACAGTAGCCACTGAAATCATTCTAGAAAGGAAAATTTTAACACTATTTCTACCAAAAATTCATTGATAAAGGTGATATGACATCACAGATCTGTGTTTCTAATGTGATTTCTCCCAACCTTCAGCAAAAACCAGAAGTATCAGTATCTTTTCTGTTCTTTCAAATCAGTAAATCGACGGAGAACTATGAAGATTGAAATTTTAAGAAAATTTTACCTTGGGTGTTTTTGGAGAATCTTTCGCCATTTCTGAGTACAGTTAAAACTGTCCCAAAATGGAGACCTGCTTTGATTTTTTGAGCGTTCCCACGGATAGGAGTGGGGTTTCGGCGGTTTTTCTAAATTTCGATTTAATTTTTTTGATTTTCGGTTATGAATAAGGAATATGAAATCGAACCGTTTTAATTCGGTTCGATTTAATTTTTTTTAATTCGGTTCGGTTTATTTATTTCGGTTATTCGGTTTACTTATGATGAGAAAATACTTACCCTTTTATAATCTACTAACAATATTAAGATATTGTTCCCTTTTAGAACTCGTTTTTCCTTTTCCTTTTCAGTGGTTTTAGGTCTCAATTCTCTTCATTTTTTTTGGGTCTCTGTAGATGTACCTTCATGAATTTTGCTAGCAATACCAAATGTTTACGCTGCCAAGAGCTGCGTCCCAACTCACAGCATCACAATTCACACTTTCACAGCAATCACAGATTCACAGACCACATGTTAAGTTATATGGGTCGACCACCTTACTCAGGACCAGGTCCCTCTATCAGGTTACACAGATGCAGAGACACATGCACACGAAAATACAACAGTAAGAAGAAGACACACGATGTTTTACGTGGAAAACTTCCTTGCTCACTGGAAGTAAAAAACCACGACCTACCTCCTAACCTCCCACTTGTAATACTTCTATTACAAGACTTCAATATTCTCTACTTCAGCTAAAACTCAACTGAAATACAAGGCTAACTCTAGCCAAAATGTCTACTAACTCTAGCAGACCAAAACGAGAAAAACAACTCTTGAAAAACAAGAAAGTAAAACTTGTACAAAAGACAATGTTTCTGTTTTTGCAGTGCACTTCTTCTCCTTCAATGGCAGCCTCAAAAACTTGAGTTCTTTTCTTCGATTCTAGCTCAGGAACAAAGAAACAATGGCTGCCTTTTTCAAAGAAAAGAATAAGCCTATTTTCAGATCTATATTTTTCTGAATGATTTCTCTCAATGGAAAGAGTTGCTGGGTTCTACCCTTTATATCTTTCCAGCTTGCTTTTGTCCACATGGGTAAAAGGTGAGAGTATTATGATACCCACTAGAAAGCTCTCTTTTTGGTCAAGCACATGTGACCAACTTGACCTAGTTGCTGCTATGATTCCATGGCTGCGCTGTTGCGCACTACTGTCTTCACCAACTGACAGCCAAACAGCAAACTTTCCAACTGTAAAGTCTTTTCCCGTCCAGCTCAAAAAGTGAGTCACACCAGCACAAGGGATCAGGTCCCTGTATGAGGTTGACATCATCAAAACCAGCAATCTAACACCACAGTTCACACTTCACAGCATCACAAATTCACAATTCACAATCACAGGTCACAGTCTGTCGATCTCAAATTCTCAATATTTGGAAATTGGGATAATGGGATTGTTAATTTGTTATTCTCTTTTACTTACCTGTTGAGGTTCGCGGCCGGCGATTGAGAGGCGAGATCGGAGAGGCGACTGTGACTGGGCGAGAGAACAGGGAGGAATTTAGAGGAGGCAGATGGTGGAGTCACTGGAGTGGCGACTGGCGACTATGGACGCCGACGAGTCGACGATGACCGGAAGACAAGACTGGAGGTGGAGGTCGACTCTGGACCTGGAGGCTGGAGAGGCAGAGATGAGAGAACTAGAGTAGAACGATGGGGAGTTGGGGAAATGGGGGAGACGTCGGCTCGGCAGTCGGCACGTCGCGGGGAGGGCGGTCGGCGAAGGCGGCCTGGTGCTTCAGATATGACTGTCTACTGATGAAGTGATGAGGTATTGAGATTTGAGGTGAGGAGAGGAGAGGAGTGAGGAGAGGTTGTGAGAACAAGAACGAAGAGAGTATATTGGGAATTTAGGATTTTGGATTTAGGGTTTTTAATTTTTTATTTAATTTAATTATTTATTATAAAAATAAAATAAAATAATTTTAATATATATTCGATTTTTCGGTTAAACCGAATAACCGGTGAACCGTAACCGAAAAAAATCGAAAACTGAATTACGTTATAAAAAAAATCAAAACCGAACCGAAAAACCAAAAAAACCAAAACCGAAAAATCGAATTAATTCGGTTCGATTTAGTTTTTCGATTTTCGGTTTTTTGCCCACCCCTACCCACAGAGGACATATGTATGGAAATTATAGAGTAATGTCTCGGAATTAGACTTCAACTAAGTAAACCGCGCCGCGACACTTGTCACTGTGATGACTCTCCATTTACATAAGCAAGAATTCTAGGAATATTCTAGAAAATTGTCGAAGATCCAAGAGTATTATGAAATTACTAAGAAAGTCCTTAGAAAATTCTAGACACATAGAAAATTTTAGAAATGAACTTATTTATAAATATGTAAGGATTTGTATAATAATAATTATTTACATATTAACCCCGAAATGAGTATAATATAAATAGGAGGTCATTTATTTGTAAAATTATAAATAAAAAAAAATCAATCAAGTTATCTACATTACTAAAAGCTTCTCTTAACAAATTTCTCTAATCTTTCTTATTCAACATTCTCTTAGTGATCTAGAGTTGAAGGGGCTTACTTGAACTTGCAATATCGTAAAAATTCATGAGCAAATTGTCAAGTGTCGCACGGTGTACTTAGCCGAAGTCTAAGTCCGTGACAACGTGATATCAGAGCAAAGGTTAATACTAAGGGAATGACAAACGAGGGAGACATCAACACTGCCAGCACCACCAAATGTCCGACAGAATGGTGGGAAAAAGCACCGAAAGGGGAGAAAGATTCATAAGAGGAATGAGGAACTGCTATCCAACCCTACGTTTAGGGGTGGGCATTCGGTTTTTCAGTTCGGTTTTTTTAAATTTTGGTTCGGTTTTTTCGATTTTCGGTTTTTCATGTAGTGTACCAAACACCGAACCAAACTAATTCGGTTCGGTTCGGTTTTTTTCAAATTCGGTTCGGTTTTTTCGGTTTTTCTAATTCGGTTTTTTCGGTTATGGGCCTAATTAATGGGCTATTTTTTAACTTACAAAATGAGCTACTTTTTAAATTAAAAATGAGTTGTTTTATCTTTCTAAATTCAAAATAAATTATTTTAAGTTTGAATTCTAAAGTTTAATTCAACTAAGCTTAATTTCAACTTTTTAAATAAAGAAAATAGTGGGATCAATTGATTTACATTTAGTAGTACATACATAACATTTGAATTTTTGATAATAAATTTTCTCATATGCTTAATATCCTTATAACAAAACCAATAAAAAGTTAAGGGTCTTTTAAGATTTTAATAATCTATGGTCCCTAATTTCTTGTTAAATAAATATTATATATTTCATTTTTCTTTCAAAGCATATTAATAATAGTAAGAATTTTCTTAACATGCTAAAACTATTATAAAACTTGTTATTTGTAAAAAAAACTTAAGCAATTGTATCAATTATATAAATAATTCTCTAAATGTAAATGTGCTTTGAGATTTGGGTTGGGTGTAGTATTTTTATTTTTTTGAAATTAAGTTATAATTTAAAAAAAAAAGTGTAAAATTTCGGTTAAACCGAGAAACCGAAATATGAAAATCGAAAATCGAACCGAAAAACATAATTTTTTTTAAAAAAAACCGAATCCAAACCGAAAAACCGAAAAAACCGAAACCAAAAAACCGAATTAATTCGGTTCGGTTTGGTTTTTCGGTTTTCGGTTTTTTTGCCCACCCCTACCTACGTTAAGAGAAATGCTGACATCCCCCTCACCTTCGACCACTGAGGCGAGTGATGATGAACATGAGGAGCCTCCCAAAGACATCACGCTTGGATTAGAGCGGATCGCGAGGGTAGATACGGCAAGGCAAGCTGTGGAGATATTCGGCAAACGTTCGAATAAGGTTGATGATAAGTTTAAAACACTTGAAGACTTCACCCTCGAGGAGAATAACGACATCTGAAAGGAGTTGGAGGGGTGCAAGCATGTGGAATGGAGATGAGAGAAACTATCACTTCCTTGGAGTGCATGCTTATGGAAGCGTTAAGCACGATTAAGACCATGAAAGCAAGGGTAGAGGCACTCGGGGGGGGGGGGGGGGAGATTGAAGCTGGAGGACCTGCGACATCCGGCAAAGAGAAGGAGGCCAAGATTGAGGCTCCTAAACCACCAATGTTCAAAGGTGCTCGTGATGCACAAGAGGTGGAAAATTTCCTTTAGCATTGAAAAAATTATTTCAAATGCAACAGGGTGAAGAGCGACGAGAGCAAGATTAACACCATTATATTGTACCTCTCGGAGATGACCATCCTATAGTGGAAATAGAAGGAGTCCAAGATATAGAAGAGGCTTTGCGCAATCAACACGTGGGAGAAGTTTCGAGTTGAGTTCAAGAGGGCTTTCTTCCCCAACAACGTCATCTATGTGAAGGATTTCACCACTCTTACGCTTCAGATTTCTAACCTCACAGATGAAGATATATTATTCACTTCATGGACGGGCTGCAAAATTGGGCTAAGACGGAGCTAGAATGACGACATGTAGTGCTATTGATAAAGCTATCATTCAGGCCGAAGCTTTGATGGACTTTAGGCATGACAAAGGCAGATGCAAGGAGACGAGAAGTAGTCATGCCAAAGTTGGGGGAGATTGTGACAAAAGCAAGGAGCAGCAGTCGCATCCCAAGAATCATGACACCCACAAGTCTAATGAAAAAAATCTTGAATGGCAAGACTATGTTGAAAGGAAAGCACAAGCCACGAAAGGAGACGGTTGCTACATATGCGGAGGACCGCATGACTTCAAGAATTGTCCCAATTGAAAGAGCCTTAGTGCCATGGTGCGTGAACAGAAAGAGAAGCCTCAAGGAGAAAGTTCGAGCACAACACAGTTGGGTATGATAGGATTATGTAGCGCTGTTAAGATTTCATATGTGGGATTAAACTACATATATAATCCTACTAAAATATTAAGGACCCTACACTCACGGACTTAGACTTTGGTTAAGTACACCATGTGGCACTTGACAACTCGCTCGTGAATCTTTCACGATCTTGCAAGCTCAAGTACACCTTTTCAACTCTAGATCGCTAAGAGAATGTGTCATGCCCCACCTTGGGAGGCATGACTAGCACCTGGTGCCATACTGGGATCTGAACTGACCTGATTGGGCTTATGCACTTCTGGTGCATGCCTGCAACTCAATTCAAGAAAACAACGAGATATATCTCGGCTGTAAACACAACCCCCGGCCGACAAGGCCGCATAGCCACCTGTAAAAAGAAAATAGCTAACCAACAATATACAATAAATGGATTCTATGCGGGACGACAAGACCACCATACTGTCTAGTTATAGCAAGATAAAATAGGTAGTCATAACTATGGCATAGCCGATAAGGCTACTAACTAAAAGCTAAACTAGGCCCCACATGCCCATCACACAAAATAAACATACATAGGCTTCACATGGCCAATAACTAAAACCAACAACTGAGAATATGTAGCCTGTAAGCCTCTAAGAGTGGAATAATGGTCGGAACAAGGCCTCGACCTACCCATAAATTGTACAATAAAAAAACAAACCTTCTAACTATCAACTCCGGAGAAAGGAGCTGATTTGACTGCTGACTCGGCTGATGAATAGGGAGGTCCTGAACCGCATCTATCCGTACCTGCAGGCAAGTAATGTAGCGCCCCAAAGATGAGCGTCGGTATAATATGTACCGAATATGTAAGGCAGTAATGAAAATGACTGAACAATACTGATTGTAAAACTGAAAACGATTCAATAGAAAGGATTAGCGATACAACATGCATTGCCCTACAACCTGCTACATAACTAACAATAAATAATGCAAACAAGAACCTTACCTGGCCCCTATAAGCCCGGAAGGTATAACCAGCATAGAATAACTGGCCTGGGGCCACCATAAGCCCTAACGAGCACACTTTAATATATATACCCCTAACAAGGTCAAAATAAGTCAACAAGTAACTATAGCCAACCTGTCTGTCCCTTGGGTCTGCAATTGAGCCCGCTTGACTCCTATAGCTGTGTTTGAGTCCGGTGGACTCCTGTAACTGCACCCTAGGCACATAGGCTCGACGAGGGTCAGTGATGCCGATACAGTATAAAAATAATAGTCCAGCCATGGATCGACTGTAGCATGACCCTTAGGCCTGAGTATAGTCCCTTGGGACAACATATAGCTCCTTGGAGCAATCCATATAGCCCCGAAGGTGATGGCACATCTAGTAACCCTGAGGTTGGTCAACAAAAGGCCATATAGGGTAGGGTCATTCCCAGTCTAAATAGAAAACGTTAATCTCAAACTAACAGTAGCAACTAACCACAATTTACATGCTTCTGATTTTCTTATAAGGATTTAGGTCGTATTACAATACGACAGGAATAACTTGCCGAAAGCATTCGCCTTAATATACCTTAAATGCCAACTTTCGTTCAATTGGCGCGTTTCAACTTATAAACTGTTGTTCCACCTAACTGCAACCCTTATACTGAGAGAATAGG
This sequence comes from Datura wrightii, assembly GCA_035772735.1. Taxonomy (NCBI): domain Eukaryota; kingdom Viridiplantae; phylum Streptophyta; class Magnoliopsida; order Solanales; family Solanaceae; genus Datura; species Datura wrightii. Next base: position 5,503,987 of record JASDFA010000011.1, read on the forward strand.
GCTGATTTCAATACTAAATTTGGCAAATAACGATATCTTTCAATAATAATATTAACTATAATTCAACTCTGAATAACTTGGCCGAAAACCCACAATCTCTCGAAATTTCAGAAGGGAAATGCTTACCTAATGTCTGTGGCCATTTAGGATTCAATTTGGAGAAATTCTAACAACCTTTATTCGGCGGGGTCTTGGTATACCAAGCGAATTTTTGAGAAATAACTCCGTAGAAATGCTTTTCATAGGCCTAGAACTCGTTCGCCGAAGTTAATTTGCGTTTGGACGGCGTTTCATAGCGTAATTTGATGAAAACTTGTTGAAAATTGTATGCCTTCTCTAATTTGGTCGTGGGATTATTTTGAAGAATGAACAACATTAAACAAGGAGGGCTTATATATATATATACATGGGCGGTGGCAGGGGGTGGCGCCCGCGCTGCCCTGTGCGCTGGTAGGCTGGCGCGCCACGCAGCCCCTTGCGCAAGCCGGCTAGCGCATCGCGCTGGCCCTTTGCGCCCTGGCCTCGTCCAATCTGGCTAATTCTCTTGACGATATCCGCTCTCGTCCTGCTTCCGAGGTTCTTACCGCACACGTCAAGCTTCTATTTACTCGTTACAAATCCACGCGCACGTACACTAACCGCTAACATCTTATGGGGTGTAACAGAATGTTGGATAAGGAAGATAGGAGAAATTTGTTAAAAAAAAGTATTTTTAATAAGAATGAATTTGCATTTGGTTAATAAATTTAAAAAGCAATTTTAAGTAATAATTAGTGTATGATCAAACATTTTAAAAGTGCTTTTCGGGACATCTCCGACCCAACATCATATTTTACACCAAATTCACATAATAATACAGGATCACTTTGATATTCAAAATCAAATTGAGATTTTTTTTATACGTGTTCTACATTAGGTTTATCCTTAAAAAAAAAAAAAATTCATATTGAACGAATTGAGAAATTTTAGATATGATATTTAGTTTTCATGGTAATAGGGCTCATTAGTCATTAGACCCTCTTTGCTTTGAAAGATTGAAGCTCGTCTCCTTGAAAACAATTTTCCTGGAATGATGATAACTGAAATTTCACTATATATACTAAATTACATCATATCTTTCTATAATGACATTGTGCATCAGTGATTTTCTTTTAAACATTTAGGCTTATCTAAAAAAATAATTTTGTGTTAGAATTATCTTACATACAAAATTCATTTGTTGAGGCCTATTTAGATTTATGTCACATAAAATTCATAAGAGAAAAACGTTTTCTATTAGAAATATCTTCATTTTCAGAATTCAAATTCAAAATATTTAATTAAAAATGAAGTAATTCCATCCATCTCGCTACACTTCTTGATGATATTAAAAAATGGCAGTTGAGTGTGATAGACTTTTCTCTATATGCAAAGTCTAGAAAAAAGTCAAATTATATTGAATACGCATAAATAATCTTAAACCTATGGTTTTGCGTCGTTGGTCAAATAGAAAGTAGTTCCTCCGTTTCAAAATAAGTAGTATTTTTAGCTTGAACACACTTTTTAAGAAAATTATTTATTTATAGAAAGTAAAATATACTTACACCCACGTATCCCTAATAAATATCTTTACAAAAATATAACTCTTTATTTTTTTTCAATTATGTAGAACTCTCTCCACTTAAATAAGAATAAAATTGAAAAAACATCATTAACGTCTTCTTGATTATGTAAAACACCACTTATTTTGAAACAAAATCAAAAAGCGAAAGCACCACTTATTTTAAAACAAAGAAAGTAATTCCAGTGCCATAAAAGAATCATTCATGAAAAAGAGAAAAAAATCCTTGGACATTATCAAATGATCATTAAAATCTATTCAGACCAAATAAATGTTTAAATTTTTGAAAAAAAAACAAATAACTTAATATACTAAGATCTGATCTAAACCATTCAGATACAGTTCTGTTAATTACAAGCAAATGAGGCTTAAAACCTGAGAAAATATGTCAGTAAGTTCCACCCGAACCGGTTACATTGTTCTTGGGTTGGTCAATATTTGAAATTGTTGGCCAAACTAAAGTAGACCCAAGTATTATACTGAAACATATGGAACACCATGCTTATGTAGTTTACTGCCATTGTCTACTTTTCTGGCTAAAGCTCGTCTTTCCTCGTTGTCGTCTGATAACATTCCTCATCCCAGTAATAGGGGAACTTCAATTTGGCGGCTGTGTGGGGCATCGACCAGTCATCGTATGTAAACCTGAAAACAAGGATGAGTAAGCAAATATAGGCTGAAAACACAACCAATGGCTGGCATAAGAAGGAGTTGAAGCAAATCTTTGTTTGCCCATCATCACAGGCTAACTACAGTGAGAGAAAGATGAGGAACAACGTTAGTACTAAAACATTCCTTCAGTGGAAGGCAAGTATGATCCTTGGAGGTCAATTAGACATGCTGCTTCTAGATGCACAAGAAAGGCTGAATGCAAGTCATTTGAATTGGCCAAAATAGAATTACTGGTTTTCGTCACTGGTGAACTATCCATGAAAATTATTTTGGAAGAATAAGAGAAAGAAGTCGAGATTTTTAAAATTTTGACAAACAGCTGTTGCTAATTTAACAAGAATGCTGTCAGAAAGTCATTTTATCTCCCGATAAAAATCTTGCAGTGATCCCCCAGATAGAATATCACCGCGTGAACATAACATTACATTCCCCGCCGCCCCAAAAAAGAAAAAGAAAAAAATAACTCTTGTTTATTGATTTGATAGAGAGAGGTAACAATGGGGTACATGTTAAGAAGAACAAACATCTAAAATTTATAATTTATGGTGAAGCATAAGAAACACAACGTACAACATAAGGGTAACTATTGTGGACAATTCCTAACTCAACTCCAATATACTCCAAGTACTGGTCCTTATCAGGAGATGAAATTGATATGGAGTCTTTCGCCATTAGGAAAATATAGAAAGAAAAATATGAAAGCAAAAAGGTTAAATGAAAATATTGAGCACGCGCGAACTGATATCATATGATAATCTGTGCAAGGGTGGGCTGGTTACTTACACTTTCACCGGGGGACGAGAAATAACAACTAAAACTTGTAAATCTTCATGTTCACCAGTATTCAGTACCTGCAATTACAGAAGTAAAAGCATATTTCCAGTCACATACATGTGCATAGAGACAAAACCTAATTTAAGATGTTGCAATTTGATTAACAAATGAGTTCTGTTGGGATTTCTGATCTGCAGTCATATGTGCATAGAGATGATGGAACCTAATTTAAGAAGTTAATTTGTAATTCGATTGACCTGTTAGCTCTTTTGGGAATGTGACTGCAAGAAGCAGTAGTGGCACAGGTCCTTAAACAGGCTATACTAACTATTTAGTCCTGGTAAAAGATAGATTAACTGAAGGCATGCGTGTCCAATGGGAAACTACTTAGGCTTTTCCCATGATAGCTCTAACTGTAAGAAGCAGACTAATCATCAGATTCATCACCATAAACAGAGTGCAAGAACTTACAGGAAAAAGATAGAGCATATCTCACACATTAACAAATTATGACTCGGAGACCAAGCCAGGTAAAATATTCATGACTTCAAATTAGATATCCTTGTGGTATTTGTATATAAAGAACTAGATGCGACATTAATGAATGTAACAGCTTGGAGTTTTCTTTATTAAATCAAGCTATTGAACACCTATTTGCATGCTGCAGGAATAATTCTAAGCTCAGATAAGATAGAGAAGAAACAGTACAAGGCAGACAGTCTACCTGGTGAGCATCATTAACAGGGATATGGAAAGTGCTATTAGGGAATATATGAAACTCCTGAGGGTTCCCTGGGTACTTTGAATGTGAACTAGGAGCGAGATAGAGAGTGCCTTGACCCTTCAAGACGACAAAAACTTCTTCACATGAGTGCCTGTGGATTGGTGTGCGAGATCCAGGTGCAAATGTTTGAAGCCACACCTCTATCTATACATGAAATGATAGTGATGAAACAAAAGTAAATAGCAGCAGTTTGAAACCAAGTAGTCAATATTCACAATCAATCAACTTTGTTTCAATCTCATATTAGATAGAACTGGCTATATAAGTCCTTTCTATCTACATTCTATTCAGGTCAGCCGGTATTCTCGACAAGTCAAAATTACAAAACCGCAAAAAAAGAGCACCTCTTTCATGCCGTGCAACACTGAACCTGCAATTGTAGTGTGAGATAAACCGGACCTCCCAAAGTTTTGTTGTGGAAGCTTGCTAATATTCTTCACGAGTGGTAGTCCTGCAAAACGAGGAAAACCTTGGCCTCTGTATGCTAATCAGGATAGGAAATCTTGCTCGTAATAACAAGCAAATGGAGACTTATCATACTCCATTCATTTCTTTATAGTTCTAACTTCCTAAACATTCCAAAATAATTCAGCATATCAACAATATTTGGAATTTCACTCGGAGGAAACTATAGCTTATTTCTCATGAATAGGACAGCAACTAATCGGAATCAGCTTTTAAGCTCCCCAAAATCCCCTAATATTACGATATGAATTTCCCCAAACTTGAAGCGGAAACAGGATTTTAAATTAGTGAGAACAGAATATCACTGCATCCAACTACTCCTCAGTGATAATAGTGCGTTACCTATTTCAACTATACATAATTACATATCAAATTTCCTCATACACACAAAGAGGAAATGATGAGAAGACTTGCCATTAGTTGAGCACTGAGAAGCTTCGGCCGCGGCGAACCACAAAACAGCAACTAGTATGACAATATGCCGGAGCATTCGCATTCTCGCACTATCAGTCTGGAACCTGGAAACTCCACCTTTCGTTTGGAGAAGACGTCGAGAAAGATCCAGTAGTAATAAGGTGTGAAATGGGCCGCTTGACGAGTGATGGACCGGACCAGAACACTGGGCTTTTTACACTACTCGTGTAAAATACCAGACTCATTTATTATGCCTCATTTAGATTTTAGTTATTCTTATTTTACAAGTCGAGTAAATTATAGATTTTAGAAAATTATATTTTCGGATAACATTAGATTCGAAAATAATATTATTTATATATATGTTTTAATCATATAAGATAAAGTATTAGACTATTGTCTAATAATTGTAATCATTTATAAAAGTTTAGATCATGAAAATTTTAAATCGTAATTTAAAAGGTCAAAAGATGGTATATCAAAAAATATAAAAATTATACTCCGATGGGGTTTGAAAGATCAAGGTGAATGCATAATTTTAAATTTTAGTGGTAATAAGACATTGATTCGTTTATTTTTTAAATAAATACTCTGTTTAAGACAAGTGTAGTCAAAGTAATGTTTTATATTCCAAACATAGTGTCATATAAGATGGACAAAATAGTAAATTATCACGCATTTATATTGATTTCATTGACTTAAAAATAAAATAAAAAATAAAATAAATTTTAGAGCATCATGAGTTAATCATTATTTTTATTGAATAAATTGGTAACTAATCTCTTTGCTGATTACTAATTCAACCAGTTAAACTAATTAAGATGTTAAGGTGAATGATAGTTTGCATAGAGATTGTATCTATTAAAAGAAAAAAAAAAGACAATGAATGCACAAAACATCTAGTATCGAATGACAAAATAAGGTTGTTCTTGATTCTAAATTCAAGAACATCATCCTCCTTTTGATTTTCTGAACTTAAAATTTCTTATATATTACAAAAGTAGTAAGAGGGTACAATGGCGAAGCAAAGGGAGCCTATTATGTGTTCATCCGAATCCTTTTCGATGAAAAATTAAAATTAAACTATATATAGCAAGTCAAAATTATTTTTTAAGTGTTCGAGTCGCATTCAATCCAGAGACAAAGGGATAAGAAGGTGTGAGTCCTTGCAATGCTGGGATCACTAAATCATCATTGGTAACAAGTTTTCCAAATGCTCTAAATGAACAAGAAAGAGAATTCAGTTGTTGGAGATAATCCTCCATGGAAACTGATCCGATCCTTTCTTAAAATTCTAAAATTTTGATTTCAGATGAATTGAGGAGGATGAAACCCCTGATCTAGGTAAAGGAATGCAAGAACATCCCATTCGTGCTTGGAAGTGTCGCAAGCATAGTTGAGAAGTGACTCAAGAAAGGGAGGAGAGAGCGACGTTAATCTAATTGAGAGTTATAGTGTCGCATTTAATCCAGAAACATACTCATCATAGGTTGATGATGGGCAGTGGCGGAAGCAAGATTTTCGCCAAGGGGGATTCGAAATAGATTTTTAAGTTATGTTAAGGGGGTTCAATATGCAACATATACACATAAATATCAGATTTGACCTTACATATATAGTATACTTTTCCGACAAAGGGGTTCATCATCATGGTGCTGTTTATACCAAGTTGAAGTTTAAGATACAGAAAATTATTGTCAAGAATAACAAGGACTGCGTGAATAACATAAAGGGCAGAATGTGCTATTTATAAGTCAAGTACAAGTATAAAACTGATCCTAAGTATAAACCTTAAAACATGACTTTATAAATTATATTTACAGTAATATCGTTATCATAATAAATGTTTAACCTCCTTGACTTCCCTGTGTATTCTTTATATTTTGAATCTTTTTTAGTGGTAATCCTCACCCCACCACTGAAAGGGAAAGCATAGAAGAAGAACAAAAATATGGTTCTCCCTCTGGCATATCAATCTCCTTAGTTGGTGATTCCAATGCAGGAAAATTTGAAACAATAAATAACATTCATGAGGTGATTTTAATCTATAAATATGACAACATATTTATTAATATATATATATTGGGATTAGCTTTGGTTGAAATCCTAATGTGTACTATTATTTCTGCAATCTTTACATGTTTCCTTTCATTATTTTGAGGCAGAACAATCTGGTGTTGACAATTGTTCCTCTGAGGGAGAGAAATGGACATGGAAGATCTGAAATGACAAGCATATTTATGGATTTAAAGAGATAAGCTTGCAAGTTAAGAAGATGAAGTGTGAGATGCTAAATTTGCAAGAATGTGCTTCACAGTATGTAGTACGAACACTACTGCCACTTCCCCTGCCAGTGAGATTCACCAGATAACAAAAAATGAAGATGTATGAAGTAATTTGTTCATTGATGGCATCAAGAAGATGCAGTAATACAAAAGATAATACAACAAAAACTAAGTAGCTTCTAAAATATACATAGAAGGCTGAACTGTGATCAAGGAGATGACAAAGTTCAAAAAATTATCAGGAGTGTATATAGGGGACAAATTGTGCCAACTGAAAAGATACAATAACACCTAGCCTTCACAGAGTGGATAAGAGTTGATACACCGCCAAAACATCTCCTGTTTCTTTCTATCGAGGTGACGATTCTTCAAGCAAAAGAAAGAAAAGGCTAACCTATGGAAAAACCCCAAGGCTTTAGTCTAGTGGTAAAAGCATAGCGCGTGGTGTGTGGCATAGGCCGACATGACGATTTTGATCCCTGACACAGACAAAAGCCTGTTGTATAAGTGAAGGCTAGAGTCGACTCATCATCCATCGAGTTTGAACCGTGTGCAACTTGACCTCGAAAATTTCTCGATTATAGAAAAAATGGCATAATCATAGTGTTTCTCAACTAGAATTTTCAGAGAACGGGCTATAAACAGAACAGTGAGTTTTTTGAACATCAACCAAGATGATCCCATTCTAGTGATTCCTCAGCTGCTGAGGACTGCGATTGAAATATCTTTTGAGAGAGACTTCGTGGAGGGGCATATAAGAATGCAAGGGACTCATCTGAATCGTTGTTTTATCAAACTTACAAGAATAGAACGACCCAAACTGCAAATTTGCAGATTGGGAGAAACTGGAATCATGCACCAGATGGATGTATTCTTGCTTTCCTCATGCCTTTCTTAGCTTTCTACAGTGTATCTGGCAGTTCTCTTTCCATATTCTTGTGCAAAACATAGGCCAAGTTACATCTTTTGGCCTTTTGGGTGTTCACATATTCTATACAGGAAGTATATTTTGCTTCAGTATCCTTATGAAAATATTATTTGGATTCATCTCTGGTAACTGACCTTGCCAAATATAGTTGTTGAGTGAGATTTTGACGATGGCAAATAAGAAAAGCAATGATAGGAAATTAGAAATTAGATAATATCTAACAAGGGATAATCATTGTTAATTATTGCTAATTGTTCTAAAAGAATTGGTATGTTACAAGTGGCAAGAAAAGGATGAAGTTGAAGTCGACAAGGAAACAACAAGATCCAAATTGGAAAAGGAAAGAAATATTCTTGATATAAATCAAGATCTCCTTACTCCGTTTGGACTCTAAGCAAAAGCAGCGCATGAATATTTTATAAAAGGAAAACACGTACGCTGGAAAAAATTATTGAAGTAAACAAGGAAAAAGATCCAAAGCAGATAAGGAAAGAAATCTTAGTTGATATCTATCAAGATCTCCTTACTCTGTTTGACCTCGAGGAAGAAGCAGTGTACATATATTCTATAAATAGAGGGCACACACCTTGGGAAAAGGCATTCATTTACAAAGCATTTTCAGCACCCACAGGTTCTGATCATCAAGAAAATAAGACTGAAATAGAAGGAGATAATTGGAGGGCATCACGTTGGGAGAAGGCATTCATTCACAAAGTATTTTCAGCGCCCATAGGTTTTGATCATCAAGAAAACAAGTCTGAAATACGAAGGAGAGTTGATTGTGCGCAAGAGTGTCAACTCTAGTGAATATAATATGTTAAGGTTATAATCTTGATCTAGTTTGAAATCGTCTGTTAAGGTTGCAAACAGTGTTTTTAAGTGTGTTATTTTTATTTCTCAAGCTAAGGGTAGTTTGTACGAATAGCAACCAGTTAGGAACTTTGTAAGGGCCTAGGCATAGGTCATTTTGGATTGCGGGGTAATCTATAAATTGGTTTGGTGTTGTTTTAATGAAGTTGAAGTAAAATCCTACTGGGAGTAAGTCGTAGTTTTTACATCCATTCGAGCCCGGATAGTTTTCCACGTATAAATCTTGTGTCTATTATTTTCTTACTATTTATTTACTTTCTGCTATATCACTCCCCCTTTTGTGTCTACCTTAGAAGTCGTTAATAACAATTGCCAGGTTTTAGGAAAGTATGTATTAGGAAAGTATCATTCATACCAACTCCCGACTCTGAAATTCTAATCATACTGGTAGAAATACTGACAAATACTAGGGGAGGTTTAACACTACAACCAAAACTCTGTGTATAGAATCTGAAAGCTAAAGTCATAAGTCATCCCTTAAACTTGTTCGCATCTTTCATTTTGAAACCTCAATAACCCTTTTTCCTACAAGACACTCTAACCTCATAACAAATATGTACCTATTAAATGGCCCAAAAAATATATTGTGTGCAACTCACTCTCAAATAATATTGCAAAGGAATGAATGAAAAGACACATGGCATAACGGCCCAAAATAAGTATAAAAATAACATACGAGTTAATGGAGGCTGAGAATGCAAACTTAATGGCAGATAAAAGTGATTTAATGAATTTTCATGGAGAAGGGGATATAATGGAGGTGAATGGTTGCCAAAAATGGTGGTCACGGTAGATTTGGAAGAAGAAGAAAGGTGGAAATTATCTAGAAAAAAAATAAATGAGAAAGGAAAAAGAAGATTCTTTTGTGAAAATAAATAGTAAAAAAAAAAAAAAGTATAACAGTGGTACGCACTCAATAGCAAGTGTATATCACTTATTGTACCACATCGACTTGAAGTGTTTAAACATACTATTTATTAAGGTTAGAGTGTCTAATAGAAAAAGAAACTCGTTGAGGTGTCAAAATGAAAGATGCGGACAAGTTTAGAGGTCCGCTTATGACTTTAGTCAATCTGAAATCACTTTACACAAAGAAGGTTCTAAGTTCTAAGCCATCTAAGTTGTCCCTACTCCCTTTACATTAATATGAACAACTAAACAAGCATGCATAGTTTCTATTCCTACAACAGTATGAGGCATTTCATATGATCGGGCACTATTTCTCTGGCGCTTTAGTACTTGGACAGGTCATGCAAGTCCAATCTAGTCTAGTTATGATCCACAAGGACTTTTTTTTGTAAGTTCTAAGGCATCTAAGTTGTCCCTACTCCCTTTACATTAATATGAACAACTAAACAAGCATGCATAGTTTCGATTCCTACAACAGTACGAGGCATTTCATATGATCGGGCACTATTTCTCTGGCGCTTTAGCACTTGGACAGGTCATGCAAGTCCAATCTAGTCTAGTTATGATCCACAAGGATTAGGATCAAATGAATGCGCCATTCTCTTTCAGATATACTTTTAATACGGAGCAAACATATATAGAAAGGAAAGAAGGAAAACATCAAAGTTGTTCCATGCTGTTTGAATTGAATGGAAAGAAAAGAAAAGTAAAGAAGGCTAAGAAATTTTCATGTCTTCACTTGTTTAATATCAAATCAAATCCTTCCCCCACAAAAAGGTGAATCGAGCAATTCATACGTCTTTTGCATAAATAAGAGATTTATATACCAAAGAGATGGAAAATAACAATACATGGCGAACAAGATGAACCTGTAAGCATGCCAGGACTCTAAAAACAGCATTTATAATTCCAACTCCATCAGACACTCATTTAGTGCTACTAGTTGCACCCTTCTTGTTAGAGTTGGCAACAACAGGGATAGAGGGTACAGTATCATCCATAATTTTGGGGCTCTTAAAGCTGAAATCTGAGACTGATATGTTACTAATCTCAGGATTTTGTTGAAGAAAAGTAGCCACTTCTATAGCAGATCTCAGTCTCTTCCCTGAAGGAGTGATATAATAAGCATCCATTTTTGAGTGATCTTTCCTCAGGTACAATTCTCTCTTAAAACCAGATGGGGTTTTAGGCAGATTGGGCTGGTCAATTGTCCAAGTGCGGGAAGAATCGTACTCAATATCCTCTGGGTCATCACAAGAAGCATTGGGTTTGTTGTCGCAGTTAAAGGGTTCTTCAACAAACCTACTTCTGATTTCCTCAAATTCTTCCTGTGTTGAAATCTCCCTCCATTTGAAGCATTTTCCACATTGTGCAGCCCATGTGCTCACCGATGGATTGCTTGCCGCCCTCGATGACTTCTGTCACAAAATAAAAGTAGCTCTGTTTTTAATGGAGTAAACTTTTTCCAACGCTCTACAAAAATCTTTTCTATTAATTCAAAGCAGAAAATCGAAATTTCAAGAATAATTTACCTTGGGAGTTTTTGAAGAATCTTTCGCCATTTTTGAGTGCAATCAAATCGACGAGCAACTGTGTTGCTTCCTGAAATGGAGAGCTGCTTTGTTAGTTCTAGTGTGTGTCGCCCAAACAGACAGACTTATTGGAAATAACAGAGTAGGGTCCTTAACTGTTTAGGATTATGTAATTTAATCCCATTCTTTTAATAGTTCAATCCTTTGATAGTATATATATTTGCAAATTACTCCATTATTTTTGCAGTAAATATAGCTGTTTTGTATTACACAGAGGTTACGAATTGTTATGCCAACGATGGATTTCGCGCTATTTTTCAAAATTTGTATTTGTTTTTGCTAAAGTAATTGTAGTAGCTTATGCCTTTATTTATTTTGTACCTTTTTAATATTTGTAGTTTAAAATTTTTTTCACATTCTTTTACCATAACTTTTTTTTCGAGAATACTGGCCTCTAGCCGATTCTTCTTCTTATTTTTTTTTATCTTAGACGTTGAACTATTCATACAAAGCATAGGCTACAGTACAAGCTATACAATGAACACGAGTTCTGCACCAAACTGGTAAAAGTATGGATGAGAAATTCCAAAATGATGGTTGACAATGGAATTGTTCCAAAAGGGGATAAAGCGTGGAAAGTACCGCGACGCACTTCTTGAACGGTTAAATATTGACAGCCGTTAAGAACTCTCGTTGGGCATGGCAAACAACACGACCTGCTATTGTTGTCTTCTTCTTGGTCGAGTAAACCTCCACGATCCATTACAATTTTGCACATTTTTCGGTCGTGGAGAGCCTCACGACAAAGAAAAAAATATAAAGACAATGACTGTTATATTCATCAAAGATAGTTCTAACATTTTCTAAATTGATTAAGAATAAACAATAGTACTGTGTTTTTAAATTTTAAAAATATGAAAAACTTTTTGTTATATAAATAAAGCAAGATTTAAAATATTGTAATAAATTATATATATCATTTAGACATCACCGTGTTATATATATAATACTTGTAGAAAATAAGACAACTATGCAATATTTTTACGTGATCGCAGGAAAACGTTCTGATATTAGCACATATAAGTTATAAAATGCAAACCAAATTGATATTTGCTCTATGACTTGGATATATAATATTATTGACATTTTTAGGGTTGAATTTTTCTTTGGTAGTATTAATATTAATTTTAGGCATAATATATAAATAGACACTTAAACTTGGCCTCAACTGGCAATTAAGTACTCAAATTTTGAGAGCGCACATTTAGGCACCTCAACTTGGTCTCAACTGACAAGTGAGCACTCCAACTAGCCTCCACTATGTCTTGTAAGCACTCGATGCTGACATGGCACATGACATAATGAAATCTTGTTGAGGTGCCTAAATGATCATCTTATAAGTTGGAGTGCTTAATTGACATAGTGAAACTAAGTTGAGATGCCTAGATGTGCATTCTCAAAATTTGAGTGTTTAATTATCAGTTGAAGCCAAGTTTGAGTGCTTATTTATGTATTATGCCGTAATTTTATTTTGACTTGAGCTTTATCGGAGTTAATAACATGTATCTATGAGTTACAAAACTTATTGGACCATTCAAAATTCTAATATCAAACTTGAAATAATCTATATTATATTAAAAATGTGAAGGCCTTTAAAAAATTTTAGACATTTTTCATATCGTCTCATCATGTCATCATCATATAATGGAAATGAAAATACATCGTCTCAAATAATTTTGATTGTGTTACTGAAAAATTAAATTTCACGGAATTATAAAAATACCACACAATAACATAATATTCCTTTATGGTCTTGGAGCTTTACATCGCCCCAAAAAAAATTAATTTCAAAATTGTATTAAATAATATATGCACATATAAAAAGAGTTGAAAATTAAAAGCATATATATATACACACACCTAATCTGTGTGAAGTACCACATTTTCAATTGTAGTTCAAACAAAGAAAATGCTAACTAGAATAAATTATCATGGGGGTCATGACACTCCCCACGACCAAGAAGAAGACCACAACAGCTAGTCGTGTTCTTTGCCACGCTCAACAATAGCTCCTAAATGGCCGTTTGGTCTGTTAAGTGGATCGTGATATTTGCCACGCTTTGTCTCTTTTGGTATAATTCCTATGTCGACCACTGTTTTGGAATTTCCAGTTTATATATTTACCGTTTTGATGCTGAATTCACCAACCTGATTGTGAGAAAAAGATATTTATAACTATCGAAACTATAATAATCTCTATGAACAAATGTTTTGTCTTTTTTTTTTGCATAAGACTTTGATTCGAGGGAAATGGTCGAAAATGCCCTTCAACTATGTGAAAGTGAATAAAAATGTCCTTCGTTAATAGTTTGGTCCAAAAATGCCCCTATTATTACTTTTAAGTCAAAAATATTTTTTTCCTAATAAATATTATTTCTTTTCTTTTTAAACACATTCTCTTTTTAATAAAATATTATTTTTAAAAAGTTATTTTCTTATTTTTTTTTTCTTTTAAAATCTTTCTAACTAATAAAAAAGTAAAACGTAATTTTTTCCTTCTTTATCTCATTTTATCAATTAAAATAAAATAATCATGTGTACTTTTAAAACTGATAATATATGTCATATGTATAAATCATAGTAACCTCATCATTAATTTTATCTAAATAATGATAAAAATAATTTTTGATAAAACAGAAAAATATTTTTATTTTCAAATATTTATAAATTGAAACAGGACAAATATTAAAATGAAAAAATAAATCAATAATAACTCTATGGATGTTATTTTTAAAATTATTTTTTACTTGAAATAATATAATAAATTTGCATGTTTTAAGGAATTATGATTGTTGTATCTTAACTTTAAAATCAAGAATTATATTAACAAATGTTTATTCTTCTTTAATTCAGAAAACATTAAGAAATAAAAATATTTTATGTTTTATAAGAATTTTTTTTTATCGTTATCTAAATGAAAATTAATGATGAGTTATTATGATCTTATACATATATATACTAGTGTATGAACACGTGCGTTGCACGTGTATCCCCTACTGATAAGGATGAATCTCTTATAACAATGTAAATAAAGTGATGGGTTACACAAAATATAAAGTAAAATATTGTCACACTCCAAAACTAGGGGAGGGCGCAATTGGCTCCCGATACCTGACTGACCGGAAAGCCGACTATATAACATCTGTAACGGTAACACCTAGGCCTTCCAAGCAACTTGAGTAAACATCTGGACCCATAAGGTCTCAACTACCACAAATAAATAACTGAAATGCGGATAAGGCCATGACTTTGCTAAACCAAGCAACGGAAAGCCGACCAGGCCACAAACTGAATAATACTATACATACTATGTCTACAAAACCTCTAATGAGTAAACTGAACTGATGGTCGGAACAAGGCTCTGACTTATCTGTAACTATAACTAAAAACTCAAGCTGAAATAACTAAGCGCTAGCTCCAGGAAGAACGGAGCATACCAATACATCCGTTGATTTCATGAACCGTTACTGCAACTTGCAATCCTAGCCTCTGCTTGCGACACGAATGCAGGTCCCCAGGCGAAGGGACGTCGGTACGAATGAAATTACTGATATGTAAGTCTAAAAACTGTAAACATATAAGATAACAATGATAACTGAGACAGAATAAGAAATAGCAACAACCTGGAATCCTGAAAACTGAAACCTGACAATAATTCAATACTGAAATGCAAATGCAACCAAGTAATACACAAACAAAGTTATAACTGTAATGTCGGCGGCCAACCGATCATAAAATTCATGTAAAAATGTCTCCAGCTAATGTACCACAACGGGGTAAAATAAAAATATCTCTAGTCGGTGTACTATATCGGGGTAAAATAAAAATATCTCCAGTCGCTGTACCATACCGAGGTAAAATAAAATATCTCCAGCTGGTGTACCATACCGAGGTAAAATAAAAATATCTCAATCATAATCATGAACGGATCGATAGAGCTTAGACTAAGTCAATTTAACACATATGGCATTGAAATGACAAATGATAAATCTGTGGCTATAATAGGTCTCTTACATAACATATAATGCAAGTGAGCATATATACCATGCAAAATTAGCAAATACGCACATATATCACGTAAAGCTGTCAAATTATATACAAACATGTCAACTCAGTGACTCAATGGACCTTCAGGAGGTTTAGACAATATAAAAACTTTAGTAGACTTACAAGCAATGTCCTACAAATAATCTTGCAATGTCCTACAAATAATCTTGCAATTCAATGTATCGCTTGAGTAGAAGCACATAGATTCTCATTTTTATACAATCCTTTAACATCTAGGAACTACATATGTGTGTGTGTGTGTGTGTGTGTGTGTGTGTATACTGCCCACAGGTTGGTTCCTTTATATGTATCGATAACTATACACTGGAATTCTATTATCAAACTTATCATGCCGATGAACACTTATAGTTCTTAACTCATTTGTCTTATTTGCAGGAAAACATGGAAATTATAACTTGAAACATGGAGTTATTTGTCATAATGCTTAGCATATACATAGAGTTGAGAGCTGAACTACAGACATACAACATATGAGATTTCTGTATAACGTATAAACTCGTACTTAGTCAACCGAGTGACCTCTAGGAGACTTCCTGGTATTCAAAGTTCTGAGCTTAACTGATCATTATCATAGCACGTGCTTATACTTACTTAGACATTAGGAACATTGGTACGTTGGAGAATGCCTCCTATGAATTCAGGAAAATTCAAATTATAACTCAACAAGATCTGAATATATAGATGTATGACTTGGATATAAGTAAAAGAATTCAACTATATGTTATAATATGCAAATTATATACATTAAGACTTCTTACCAGAAATTCTTATAATGACTGTATGCAACTTCAAATACTTGATTGAGACATTAGCATGATTCTCAAAATATGATTTCCTGAAAACTTCTTAGATTAGCATAGCACATTTCAACATAACATAGGGACGTGAAGATATAACTAAAGAATTTGAGATTGAGATTTGTTCAGCTTAGGAACTCATAAGAAACTCTCTAAGTGCTACCTTATACGCAAAAAAAAAAACTTATAGCCGTAATTCGGACGATGCTGGATTAACATACACAAATGTGCAATTATTTGAGCAGCTTAAGAAAACTTATATAATTATAAGTATCTTAGAATCTCCTAGGATTACCCTTTTCAAACTTGAAAAATAATTTCAACACATAAAATGAATAACTGAACATAATTGTTTGAAAACATAATGAAAAACTTCTCTTTAACTTGAGTTACTATCTCAAAAACATTTGATTCAAATTATTTCATAAGAAATTAACACTTTACTGGCCATTCATGAACTTAACACATACTGAACAGAAATAACTTTATTTATAACTCTTTTACTAAACGTCTTTAAAATAGGGTTAATCTTTCTAGTTGTTTGCCTAACTTGTTCACAATCGTAACCCGTATCGTCTAACTTAACAACTTTTAGCTCTACTTTCTTTATTCATATTAACTTTTTTTCCAAACATTATTCACTCTACACTCAAGTCTTTACTCTCGTGTTCACTATTCTATCAATTCTTATAACACTTACCTCTTTACCTAATTGACAACTTTATCGGCTAAACCCCGTCTTACTTATATTTTAATGTTGTTCAAAGGTTCTAGAAAGCAATGACGGGCAGAGAGCATATTACTCACATATTACCCTCAAAGGTCTAACATTTACTCTAATCTTCCCTTTTTGTAATGTCACAAAAAGATTAACAACTTAGCCACACTTTCCTCGTTAACGTCTATCGACTTAGCTTATTCGTTACGCGGTGCTTACTTAGCTTTAAGGAGGGAAAACATAAAATATCCTTTTTACCTTAAGCACTTTTAAACACAAACTTATAGAGGGAACAACCATATTATAAAAACCTCATTTCAATAAGCTCGTTTACCCTCAATCGGCTTAGCGCCATCTTTTTAGCTTAAGTCCGATCACACGTTTTCGTCTTAGCATTTCTTACCAATTTCACTAAGTGACCAGATCTTAACATATATTCAATATCACATATACAATATACTGCAAAGGACCAGATCACGGTGCCCACGTTAAAGGAACTTCAAACTCAATTTACAACTACGACAACAATCGTATAAATATTACGTCTTTCGATTCACATTTGTTCACTTCAACTATTCTTAATGATTCAAGCTTTATGCCAAGTACTTACAACCCTTTGGACAGAATCATACATGCCTAAATATGATTTTAAAAACATATGAATATTGATCCTTTCAATGACTTAGTTTCGTGCTATAAAAATAAGGAAAGGAACGTATTTACATGCATTGGCACGTCGACTCTAATTTTGCCGAAAATCTTCCTTATAAGCTTACACCTTAAGGCTCCTTCCAAGTCCAATTTACAAACACAAAAAGCAGCAACTTCACTTCACATGCCACAAAAACACACAAAGAAATAACAACACAATACTACAATATTCTCCAAGTTTTAACGTCATAAACTCAAAGAAATCAAAAAGGGAATTACTTACCCTTTTTTGGAGATGTTATTAGCTAAAGTAGGAGTAGACTCCTACTCTTTCCTCTGCATAGAACCAGCTAAAAATGCAGCAACACCACAATTAACAACAAGACAACAACAAGCCATGACTTTCTTCCAAGGGTCTCTTCCCAAAGCCCAAAAGAGACAAGATTGAAATTTCTTACCTGGGATATCTTTTTACCATGTGATAGGTCCTTTAGTTCTGTGAATTTTGAAAAATAAAATGAGGTGAAACGGAGTAGAAATGAGCTTTTTAGCTCAAAATTACTTCATATAGGCGGGCTGCGCGGTGCCCGCGTGCGGCGCCCGTGCGACATGCCCTCACGCGTGCGCTTGCTGCTTGCTTGTCTCGCTGCCCGTGCGCCACAGCGTTTTCCCTGCCAATAGTGTTGCCTTCAAACGAGCATAACTTTTTACTCCGAGTTCAGATTGATGAGTGATTTTTTTCACTGTAAACTAGATCAAATACCTTTCATTTAATAGGTTATAGGACTTCTCAATCATTATATATCTGAAGATATGTTCGTTTAAAGTTGACTCTTACTTATAAACTTTACATACTCTTCGTTTTCCCTTTGTACATATTTCCCTCATCACCTAAAGCCAACATAAAACCCGTAATTCCATTAATATGACACATAACCATCAAATAATCATCAAAAAAAAATTTAGGGTGTAACAAATACAAGACAACCTTATGAAAAAATGAATCTATATACTCAAGATTTTTCGTTATTAAAAAATACAATCTTATTGAAAGTTTGATATGGGTTGAACTAGTCTCTATGATGATTACTAATTCAACCAGTTAAACTAATTAAGAAAATGCCATAGAATATCATGGACATGGCAAGATGAAATAACGGATTAGTAAACACGAAAGAGAATTAGTAATAGGTTTTCCGACTACTCTAAGTGAACAAGAAAGAGAATTCAGTTGTTGGAGATAATCCTCCATGGAAACTGATCCGATCCTTTCTTAAAATTCTGAAATTTTGATTTCAGATGAATTGAGGAGGATGAAACCCCTGATCTAGGTAAAGGAATGCAAGAACATCCCATACCTGCTTGGAAGTGTCGCAAGCATAGTTGAGAAGTGACTCAAGAAAGGGAGGATTTGGAAGACCCAAAGAGAATTGAGAGGAGATGACTTGAGTTGAAGAAGTTTGAGCGGAAGAAGTAGTTTGGGAAACCGCGGTGCTCTTTAAACCAAGTTGAAGTTTAAGATACAGAAAATTATTGTCAAGAATAACAAGTACTGCGTGAATAACATAAAGGGAAGAATGTGCTATTTATAAGTCAAGTATAAGTATGAAACTGACTAAAAGTATAAGCCTTAAAACATGACTTTATAAATTATATTTACAGCAATATCGTTATCATAATAAATGTTTAACCTCCTTGACTTCCCTGTGTATTCTTTATATTTTAAATCTTTTTTAGTGGTAATCCTCACCCCACCACTGAAAGGGAAAGCATAGAAGAAGAACAAAAAATATGGTTCTCCCTCTGGCATATCAATCTCCTTAGTTGGTGATTTCAATGCAGGAAAATTTGAAACAATAAATAACATTCATGAGGTGATTTTTATCTATAAATATGACAACAGATTTATTACTATATATATATTGGGATTAGCTTTGGTTGAAATCCTAATGTGTACTATTATTTCTGCAATCTTTACATGTTTTCATTCATTATTTTGAGGCAAAACAATATGGTGTTGACAATTGTTCCTCTGAGGGAGAGAAATGGACATGGAAGATTTGAAATGACAAGCATATTTATGGATTTAAAGAGATAAGCTTGCAAGTGAAGAAGGTGAAGTGTGAGATGCTAAACTTGCAAGAATGTACTTCACAGTATGTAGTACGAACACTACTGCCACTTCCCCTGCCAGTGAGATTCACCAGATAACAAAAAATGAAGATGTCTGAAGTAATTTGTTCATTGATGGCATCAAGAAGATGCAGTAATACAAAAGATAATACAACAAAAACTAAGTCGGCTCTAAAATACAAATAGAAGGCTGAACTATGATCAAGGAGATGACAAAGTTAAAAAAATTATCAGGAGTGTATAGAGGGGACAAATTGTGCCAACTGAAAATATACAATAACACCTAGCCTTCATAGAGTGGATAAGAGTTGATACACCTCCAAAACATCTCCTGTTTCTTTCTACCGAGGTGACGATTCTTTCAAGCAAAAGAAAGAAAAGGCTAACCTATGGAAAACCCCTATCAGTTAACCCCCAAGGCTTAAGTCTAGTGGTAAAAGCATCATGCATGATGTGTGGCATAGACCGATATGACGGGTTCGAACCCTGACACAGACAAAAGCCTGTTGTACAAGTGAAGGGTAGAGTCGGGATCATCATCCATCGAGTTTGAACCGTGTGCCAATTGACATTAGAAATTTCTCGATTATATTAAAAAAGACATCATCATAGTGTTTCTCAACTTAGAATCTTCAGAGAACGGGATATAAACAAGATAGTGAGTTTTTTGAACATCAACCAAGATGGTTCCATTCTAGTGAGTCCTCATCTGCTGAGGACTAGGACTGGAATATCTTTTGAGACAGACACCGGAAAGGGAGCGTATGAGAATGTTAGCACGCTCATCTAAATTGTTGTTCTATCAAACTTACAAGAGTAGAGCAACTGAAACTGCAAATTGCAGATTGGGAGAAACTGGAATCATGCACCAGATGCATTCAACAAACAACGATGTATTCTTGCTTTCCTCATGTCTTTCTTAACTTTCTACAGTGTACCTGGCAGTTTTCTTTCTAATTTTCTTGTGCAAACATAGGCCAAGTTACATCTTTTGGCCTTTTGGGCATTCATATATTCTATACAGGAAGTACGTTTTGCTTCAGTATCTTTATGAAAACATTATTCGGGTTCAGTTCTGGTAACTGACCTTGCCAAACATTGCCATGTTTTGTAAAGCTTGTGTCAGGAAAGGATCATTCATACCAACTCCTGACTCTGAACTTCTAATTATACAGGTAGAAATACTGACAAATACTAGGGGAGGTTCAACACCACAACCACAATTCTGTGTATAGAATCTGAAAGCTAAAGTCATAAGTCATCCCTTAAACTTGTTCGCATCTTTCATTTTTGAAACCTCAAGGACCCTTTTTCCTACTAGACACTCTAACCTCTTAACAAATATGTACCTATCAAATGGCCCAAAAAACATATTGCATGCAACTCACTCTCAAATAGTATTGCAAAGGAATGAATGAAAAGACACATGGCATAACGACCCAAAATAAGTATAAAAATAACATACGAGTTAATGGAGGCTGAGAATGCAAACTTAATGGCAGATAAAAGTGATTTAATGAATTTTCATGGAGAAGGGGATATAATGGAGGTGAATGGTTGCTAAAAATGGTGGTCACGGTAGATTTGGAAGAAGAAGAAAGGTGGAAATTATCTAGAAAAAAAATAAATGAGAAAGGAAAAAGAAGATTCTTTTGTGAAAATAAATAGTAAAAAAAAAAAGTATAACAGTGGTACGCACTCAATAGCAAGTGTATATCACTTATTGTACCACATCGACTTGAAGTGTTTAAACATACTATTTATTAAGGTTAGAGTGTCTAATAGAAAAAGAAACTCGTTGAGGTGTCAAAATGAAAGATGCGGACAAGTTTAGAGGTCCGCTTATGACTTTAGCCAATCTGAAATCACTTTACATAAAGAAAGTTCTAAGTTCTAAGCCATCAGAGTTGTCCCTTCTCCCTTTACATTAATATGAACAACTAAAAAAGCATGCATAGTTTCTATTCCTAGAACAGTATGAGGCATTTCATATGATCGGGCACTATTTCTCTGGCGCTTTAGCACTTGGACAGGTCATGCAAGTCCAATCTAGTCTAGTTATGATCCACAAGGACTTTTTTATAAGTTCTAAGCCATCTAAGTTGTCCCTACTCCCTTTACATTAATATGAACAACTAAACAAGCATGCATAGTTTCTATTCCTACAACAGTACGAGGCATTTCATATGATCGGGCACTATTTCTCTGGCGCTTTAGCACTTGGACAGGTCATGCAAGTCCAATCTAGTCTAGTTATGATCCACAAGGATTAGGATCAAATGAATGCGCCATTCTCTTTCAGATATACTTTTAATACGGAGCAAACATATATAGAAAGGAAAGAAGGAAAACATCAAAGTTGTTCCATGCTGTTTGAATTGAATGGAAAGAAAAGAAAAGTAAAGAAGGCTAAGAAATTTTCATGTCTTCACTTGTTTAATATCAAATCAAATCCTTCCCCCACAAAAAGGTGAATCGAGCAATTCATACGTTTTTTGCATAAATAAGATATTTATATACCAAAGAGATGGAAAATAACAATACATGGCGAACAAGATGAACCTGTAAGCATGCCAGGACTCTAAAAACAGCATTTATAATTCCAACTCCATCAGACACTCATTTAGTGCTACTAGTTGCACCCTTCTTGTTAGAGTTGGCAACAGCAGGGGTAGAGGGTACAGTATCATTCATAATTTTGGGACTCTTAAAGCTGAAATCTGAGACTGATATGTTACTAAACTCAGGATTTTGTTGAAGAAAAGTAGCCACTTCTATAGCAGATCTCAGTCTCTTCCCTGAAGGAGTGATATAATAAGCATCCATTTTTGAGTGATCTTTCCTCAGGTGCAATTCTCTCTTAAAACCAGATGGGGTTTTAGGCAGATTGGGCTGGTCAATTGTCCAAGTGCGGGAAGAATCGTACTCAATATCCTCTGGGTCATCACAAGAAGCATTGGGTTTGTTGTCGCAGTTAAAGGGTTCTTCAACAAACCTACTTCTGATTTCCTCAAACTCTTCCTGTGTTGAAATCTTCCTCCATTTGAAGCATTTTCCACATTGTGCAACCCATGTGCTCACCGATGGATTGCTTGCCGCCCTCGATGACTTCTGTCACAAAATAAAAGTAGCTCTGTTTTTAATGGAGTAAATTTTTTCCAACGCTCTACAAAAATCTTTTCTATTAATTCAAAGCAGAGAATCGAAATTTCAAGAATAATTTACCTTGGGAGTTTTTGAAGAATCTTTCGCCATTTTTGAGTGCAATCAAATCGACGAGCAACTGTGTTGCTTCCTGAAATGGAGAGCTGCTTTGTTATTTCTAATGTGTGTCGCCCAAACGGACAGACGTATTAGAAATAACAGAGTAGGGTCCTTAACTATTTAGGATTATGTAATTTAATCCCATTCTTTTAATAGTTCAATCCTTTGATAGTATATATCTTAGCAAATTACTCCATTATTTTTGCAGTAAATATAGCTGTTTTGTATTACACGATTGTTTTGCCAACGATGGATTTCGCGCTATTTTTCAAAATTTATATCTGTTTTTGCTAAAGTAATTGTAGTAGCTGATGCCCTTGTTTATTTTATACCTTTTTAACATTTGTAGTTTAAAATTTTTCTCACATTCTTTTATCATAACTTTTTTTTCGAGAATACTGGCCTCTTGCCGATTCTTCTCCTTATATTTTTTTATCTTAGACGATGAACTATTCATACAGAGCATAGGCTACAGTACAAGCTATACAATGAACACGAGTTCTGCACTAAATCGGTAAAAGTATGGATGAGAAATTTCAAAATGGTGGTTGACAATGGAATTGTATCAAAAGAGGATAAAGCGTAGAAAGTACGACGATCCGCTTCCGAACGGTTAAATATTGACGGCCGTTAAAAACTCTCGTTGGGCATGGCAAACAGCACGACCTGCTATTGTTGTCTTCTTCTTGGTCGTGTAAACCTCCACGATCCATTACAATTTTGCACATTTTTTGGTCGTGGGGAGCCTCACGACAAAGAAAAAAATATAAAGACAATGACTGTTATATTCATCAAAGATAGTTCTAACATTTTCTAAATTGATTAAGAATAAACAATAGTACTATGTTTTTAAATTTTAAAAATATGAAAAACTTTTTGGTATATAAATAAAGCAAGATTTAAAATATTGTAATAAATTATATATATCATTTAGACATCACCGTGTTATATATATAATACTTGTATAAAATAAGATAACCATGCAATATTTTTACGTGGTCGCAGGAAAACATTCTGACATTAGCACATATAAGTTATAAAATGCAGACCAAATTGATATTTGCTCTATGACTTGGATATATAATATTATTGACATTTTTAGTGTTGAATTTTTCTTTGGTAGCATTAATATTAATTTTAGGCATAATATACAAATAGACACTTAAACTTGGCCTCAACTGGCAATTAAGTACTCAAATTTTGAGAGCGCACATCTAGGCACCTCAACTTGGTCTCAACTGACAAGTAAGCACTCCAACTAGTCTTCACTATGTCTTGTAAGCACACGATGCTGATATGACACATGACATAATGAAATCTAGTTGAGGTGCCTAAATGATCATCTTATAAGTTGGAGTGCTTAATTGACATAGTGAAACCAAGTTGAGATGCCTAGATGTGCATTCTCAAAATTTGAGTGTTTAATTGTCAGTTGAAGCCAAATTTGAGTGCCTATTTATGTATTATGCCTTAATTTTATTTTGACTTGAGCTTTATCGGAGTTAATAACATGTATCTATGAGTTACAAAACTTATTGGACCATTCAAAATTCTAATATCAAACTTGAAATAATCTATATTATATTAAAAATGTGAAGGCCTTTAAAAATCTTTAGACATTTTTCATATCGTCTCATCATGTCATCATCATATAATGGAAATGAAAATACATCGTCTGAAATAATTTTGATTGTGTTATTGAAAATTAAATTTCACGGAATTGTAAAAATACGACACAAATAACATAATATTCCATTATGGTCTTGGAGCTTTACATCGCCCCAAAAAAAATTAATTTCAAAATTGTATTAAATAATATATGCATATATAAAAAGAGTTGAAAATTAAAAGCATATATATATACACACACCCCTAATCTGTGTGAAGTACCACATTTTCAATTGTAGTTCAAACAACGAAAATGCTAACTAGAATAAATTATCATGGGGGTCATTAATTTTATCTAAATAATGATAAAAATAATTTCTGATAAAATAGAATTTTTTTTTAAAATTGAAATAGGACAAACATTTGTTGATATATTAAAATGAAAAAAATAAATCAACAATAACTCTATGGATGTTATTTTTAAAATTATTTTTTACTTGAAATAATATAATAAATTTTCATGTTTTAAGGATTTATGATTGTTGTATCTTAACTTTAAAATAAAGAATTATATCAACAAATGTTTATTCTTCTTTAATTCAGAAAAGATTAAGAAATAAAAATATTTTCTGTTTTATAAGAATTTTTTTTTTATCGTTATCTAAATGAAAATTAATGATGAGTTATTATGATCTTAATCATGTATACTTTAAAACTATAATTTTTAACCGAAATAAGTCATAATTTAAACAAATTTGCCAAAATAATTCATTTATCAAAAAATTTATGAAACTAGAAGAAACGTACTTGGCAGTAACGTATTAGGAAAAAGAATTTTAACTAATGTTAATATTGTTAAACATAAATACGTAACTGGGAGTAACGTTTCATGCGTAAGACGTAATTTATAGTAACGTTTTATTAATTCGTGACCGAGGAAAACGACACTCTACCTCATAATTTGTACGAACATTATAGTCATAATTGTGAGTCGCGTTTTAAGGTTAATACATTACTGAGAGTAACAACTATATCAAATTCAGTCACGAGCTATCAAATCCTGCAAATTAGGAATTAATAAAACTTACGTATTAGGCATAAAACGTTACTCCTAGTTACACATTTATGTTTAACACTGTTAACATCAGTTAAATATTTTTTAACCTAATACGTTAACGTTTCTTCTAGTTTCGTATAAATTTAAAAATATATCATTTTGGTAATTTTTTTTAAATTATGGCTTATTTCAGTCAAAAATTCTTAAATTGAAAATATATGTATAAATCATAGTAAACCCACATTAATTTTTATTTAAATATTGATAAAAATAATTTATAATAAAATTAAGAAATTTTTTATCTCTTAATCTTTTTTTGAATTGAAGTAGGACAAGCATTTATTGATATATTTCTTGATGTTAAAGTTAAAATGGAAAAAAGAATCAACAATAATTCTATCGATGATATTTTAAAAATATTTTGTGATTTAAAATAATATAATGAATTTTCATGTTTTATGACATTATGATTGTTGTATCTTAACTTTAAAATCAAAGATAATATTAAAAAATATTTATTCTTCTTCAATTCAGAAAATATTAAGAAATAAAAAATCTTTTCTGTTTTGTTAGAAATTTTTTTTATCGTTATCTAAATGAAAATTAATGATGAGTTATAATATTTTTATTAGGAAAAGAATGTATTTAAAAATAAAATAAATAATATATTTATTAAGAGAAAAGTTGTTTTTGATTAAAAATACATAATATGATAATAGGGGCATTTTTGAATTAACAATTACAACAGGTAAATATTTTTGTTAGAAAGAGCTTCCTCACTTATTATATGGTCATAAAAAAAAAGCACTTGACAATCCTGTAATTTGTATCTCAAAAACTGTGTTTACTAGACATGCATATTCACTGTACAATTTGTGTGGA
Organism: Datura wrightii; assembly: GCA_035772735.1. NCBI lineage: Eukaryota > Viridiplantae > Streptophyta > Magnoliopsida > Solanales > Solanaceae > Datura > Datura wrightii. The sequence goes on from JASDFA010000011.1 coordinate 5,530,458, forward strand.
TGTTCCTGACAAATCTAGTGCAAATGAACCAGAAAAGGATCAAAACCAGTACATTTTCTGGGTAACCATCTAATCATATTCTTCGAAATGATTCAGTGCAGCTCAATTATGTTAAACAGAACAATTCATCTTCCAGGGGTTCCGTTATGCTCAAAAGTGTATAGCTGATAGCCTGTGGATGTGGACATATAACCTGAGCCACTACTGCTATTAACGGACCTCTCAATATCATCTAGATCTGCAATGAGAGGAATTGATCTCTCAGGTATAATTGGAACAGGAATGTCAGCCTCCAACATCTTTACGACCTGATCCATTGTTGGCCTCGCATACAATTGCGGGTGAGAACACAGAACAGCTACCATAACATACTTCTCCAAAACTTCTGAATGACCCAAATCTGGAATATTGTCCTCTACAACATCTAATGGTCTCCCTTCTCTAACCAGTGACCACGCCCAATCTGTTACAAGCGTTGGCTTTCCATCATTAACTGCTATGAGAGCTTTCTTCCCACTCAAAATCTCAACAAGCACGACTCCAAAGCTATAAACATCACTCCTTTCTGTCAATTGACCATACAATGCATATTCAGGGGCTACGTATCCCATTGTCCCCGCTACACAAGTGCTCAGATGGGTCATGCCCTCAGGATTAAACTTTGCCAATCCAAAATCCGCAACCTTAGGCTCAAAAGTCTCATCTAAAAGTATATTACTGGACTTTATATCCCTGTGAATGATGGCCGGTTGTGCTCCATAGTGCAAGTAAGCCAAGCCTCTAGCCGTGCCAATTGCAATTTTCTGCCTAATAGGCCAACTCAATTTGTTGCATCTCAACCCAAATAAATGATCATATAGACTCCCATTTTTCACCAAATCACAAACAATAATCCTCTGGTGACCCTCCAAAGGGGATGAGGCAGTGCAATAGCCTCTCAAGCCTAGCAAATTTACATGCCGAACACTGGCAATTATCTCCAGTTCATGAATAAAACTCGCATCTCCGCCTGCTGAACAATTCTTGAACCTCTTGAGAGCTACTTCACATCCACTAGTCAAAACGCCCTTGTACACATTCCCGTATCCTCCTAGCCCAATAATATTTTCCCTCGAGAAATTTCTCGTGGCTGATTTAATTTCATCAAAAGTGAACCTAACCAGAGTTGTGCTTCCTCTCATTGAAGCCAAATTACTATCATTTCTGATATTTTCCCACTTGTAGCTCAATTTGTTTCTCCGCCACCGCCACAAAAACCAATAACCGGACGACACACCCAGAAGAATAAAAACCAAACCGCATACTACAGCTATCACAATGATGATACTATCAAAATTATTCTTACTATTACTTTGATTAGAAGTAGCTGGAGTTATATCGGAAGCAAACAGGCATTTTGCAGTACCTATATTGGTAGGCCCAAAGTAATTGGCGAATGCAGCAGTGTACATAAACGCGTAACCCGTACAGTCGGCAGCGGAAAGGCTAGCAAGTAGGTTGGAGAGGCTGGTGATGCAGGTGGCGCAGGGGGCACTATTCTCGAGAGAGCGGTTACAAGAAGAAACGAGATCAGAGAGGGCGAGGGGCGAGAGTCTAGATTCGAATCCGGAGCGGGTGGTGATATTCATACAACGCGGAGAGATCAAAAAGGTAGTGTTTAAGCCGCAGGAACGGGTGATGTTGAAGTAAGGGATGAAGTCGTCGACCAGGTTCTGGTAGGTGCTCCAGCAAGACTCGGCAGAATTAAGGGGAGGGAAAAAGGAACTGTTGGTGCGGCGGAGATAATCGGATTGGACTATACGGAGGCCTTGACGAATGTAGTGGCACTGTGTGGTGACATTCAAAGCAAGACGCTTGTTGGATCTGTCGATCATTCTACGAAAAGCATCAAAATCAAGAGGACATGAAGAAGTAGCAGCGGAGAAACAAGGAAATGATATAAGGAGAAAGAGGAAAACATACAGAACTGGAGACATTTGACTCTGTAGTAAATGAAAAACAAGAGTCTTGTGGCTAATGACATTTTTATGGAATATATCATATGTAAGGTAACACATTGTTACTATTACATTAGCAAGCCAAAAAGAAGCAGCAGCGTAGGTTCTGGGAAAGTAGAGTAATGTGGTCTTCCTTTTAATTAATAATTATTAGAGTATATTTTTGTTAGTAAAAGAGTATTGGTTTTACTTGTCAAGGCAAATGGAGATCTAGATCTTGACACTTGCACAAATTATAATCAAATAATCAATCTACTACTGCTACTACTTTTCAATCTTCAAATAATTGGTACAGCACCCAAGACAAATAAAGGAATCATGTGAAATAGACTTTTGTTAAGAAGAAATATCCTTTTTCCAGTAATTGAGGCTAGCAAGACAAACGGAAACTAAACTATTTTTAATACAATAAACTTTAGCACGTGAAAGTATAAGCTAGGCGTGGTCCAAAATTGAATAAAGAATCTAGTCAAACTAATAAAATTATATACACATTTTTATAAGAAAAAATTACATTATATATCATCTAAGACAATAATACTATCAAATTTAATCCATATTTTAACTTCTTATTTAATTTAATCCAATGTGTATATAAATTGAGACTTATTTTTTATCTCTTATCTCAACGATCTATAAACACCGATCTGTTCATTCATTCACATTTTTCTTCCTCTACATTCTCATTTTTTCCTTCCTTGTTGGTATTTTTATAAGCAGAAACTCCATAAGTATCCATTGTTGAAGCTCGAAGCTTCAAAGTTTCAAAAATTAGATTTTCATAAATAAGCTCCGTTTCGAGTGGGTACTGTTGTAAAAGATCTAAAATTTAGAGTAATTTGATGTAGTTTTTGAGGTGTGTTGGATGAATCTAGTGCTTGAAATAGAGAAAGAAGACGACGTCAGTTTATTATATATTAGTTAATGATTAAACCAAATAAAATTGTTAGATTGACAAAGCTACCTGCCGTAGAGTAGAGGAGCAGCAATTACTGCGATGAAAAGCTAAGTACGTATTTTACAATCATTCTTACTCGATACGATTTCATCATTCTTTCCCTCATTAAAATCTTCAGCAGCTTCTATTCCAACCTTCTTTACTATTTTCCCTTACTTTCTATATAAAATTGTCGTCCAATAATTAAATATATGTCTTATATATGCATATTGTTCATGTAATCATTATTTGTCACCAAATAATATGTATCCATATTTTGATTTTTGACTGTTAAAGTTAATCAATGGTTTAATTTGAAGTAAATATTTTTACCTTATATTTTAGAACACTCCTTTTATGGTTTGGTTGGTGAGGAATGGAGCAAGTAAGCTTGTCTTGGAAGAAAACAAAACATCTGCTTATACAACAATTGTGTGTTCCCATAATAATAATAATGATAATAACAGTCACCAAATATTAAAAACCGAAAAAAAGAATTATATTATTGAAATTAAGATCATAGAGGTAAACTTGAATTACTTTTATTTCTAATAAAGAAAAAAAAGAAAAAAGCAGATATAAAAGTGGAAAAGAACAGGCAATTTAAAGACTGGTTCATGTTTCCTATTATACCTTTTTCCCTTTCCTTTTTTCTCCTTTCTTTCTTTCTTTTTTTTCCCCTCTGTTTTTTTCCTTCTTCTTTTAACGTCTGTTCTAATAGTAGAACCGAAAATATAAAATAGTTACTCCTTTCATTTCAATTGATTTGGCACCTTTTGAATTTCCAAAGTCAAAATCAATTTTTTTTTATTTATGGTGATGTCTTATAAATTTTATAGTGTTTTTTAATTTAAAATTTTCATGTTCAAATCCATAACAGTGCCAAAATTGGGACCTTATTACAAATTGAGCAGATGCCAACAACGTGAGCTGTGACCTCTGGTTTTTCTACTCTTTTCTTCCGCTATTCAGTTCAGTTCTGCTTTTCATAATCCCAGAAAAATCTTCGTCCGTTTCTTCTGCATTAGGGGTATGTTGTCATCATGCATGTGATTTAGTTTTACCATATAAATCTTTAAATTCCTTTTTTGTTACTTCGTTCCTCTTTAATATTTCACATCTTTATGATTTGACAATTTTGATATTATGTGTGCTTCGTTTATGTTATGATTTGGTTCTGTTTCTATTTTCTTTTAATTCCTCTGTTTCTGTATAATGCAGAAGTGCCACAGAAAAGTTAAAATGTTGAATAGTTTAATCAATTTGAATTCTTGAAACTTGTAAAAAAAAAAAAAAAAAAAAGAAGACATGGAGTGATGTCAAACATTTTGAAAAATTTCTGCAACTCTATGCTAGGGATTTGAATTTCTAGATATGGACAAAGAAAAGGTAAATGGCTCTCCAGACACAGTTCTGGAGGACTTTTTGAGGGCTGCAGTATCAGAATCAGACTCTTCAAAAGCCAGCACTTCTGAATTGGAAGGTGCAAAACATCAGAGACCTGTTTCTAGATGGGCTGGATTTTTGGAGCTATTTCGAACGAAATCGAAGAGATACTTGGCTAAGGATCCTCTAAGTTCTCTTAAATTATCAAAAAGATTTAGCAGCAGCATGAGAGAGTTAGTTGGAGTTGTGAAAAATCCCATTGTTGATGCAGATTTGAATTACTTCAAGCCTCGGTGGAGGAATTTCACCCTCTCTGAGCTCCAAGCTGCAACCAACAGTTTCCACCAAGGTTGGTAAAATCACTTGTCATTCCGATTCGCTTTATTAATTGCGGGAATATCATTTTTGTTGGGATTATGTTTTATTCATGATAATAAGTTTACTGTTAGTCCTATATTTTCTAGGAATCTTTTAATTCTGACTGGCTTCTTCTTGTTGTTTTGTTAATTGAGGTAGCGTGCTTAACTTACAAGAGAAAAGATCTTAGATTTGTAGTCTCTAATGGTCAATTCATGCATTTCGTGCTGTAGAAAACCTGATAGGAAAGGGTGGTTACGCAGAAGTTTACAAAGGATGTTTAAGAAGTGGACAGTTTGTCGCAATTAAGCGGCTCACAAAGGGACCTCAAGATGAGAGAACAGGGGATTTTTTATCTGAGCTTGGGATAATGGCTCATGTCAACCATCCAAATACTGCTAAGTCGATTGGCTATGCAGTTGAAGGTGGACTCTATCTTGTTCTTGAGCTTTCTCCTATTGGAAGCTTGGCCAATATGTTGCAGAGTTAGTGCCTCTCATGGTCTCAAATGTGGTTTCTAATCAATTTCTTGTTCTTGCATCTCTTTACTGATTGTTTAGTGTTTTAAAGTGTCAAAGCAGAAACTAGGCTGGAAAATCAGGTATAAGGTAGCTATAGGGACAGCTGAAGGGCTGCAATATCTTCATGAGGGTGGTCAAAGAAGAATTATCCACAGAGATATTAAGGCTGCAAATATATTGCTAACAGAGGACTTTGAGCCTCAGGTAAAACAGTACCTAAGATGGATTAGTGGTTTACTTTCAAATGGGATTTTATGTACGGAATGTTTAGACAGCTAACAACTAAGCCACTAATCATAAAGCTAATAAAATAGGTCACTACTGAGATAGCTCATCAAAGTCTGAACTTCTATAATTTTCTGGTTTCCATTTCAGATTTGTGATTTTGGCCTTGCAAAATGGTTGCCAGAGCGGTGGACTCACCTCACTGTATCGAAATTTGAAGGCACATTTGGGTTGGTTTACTGCTTAGGACTTCCTCAGTTTCGTCTACTTGCAGCTAAGGTTTCTAATCTAGTACTATATCAGTTTGTGTGTTTCCTAATTCTTCTCATTAAACTTGCAATTGAGGTTCCAGCTACCTCCCTCCAGAGTTCTTAATGCATGGCATAGTTGATGAGAAAACTGACATTTTTGCTTTCGGAGTGCTACTCTTGGAACTTATTACTGGACGCCGAGCTCTTGATTTCTCACAGCAAAGCCTGGTCCTATGGGTAGGCTTTGACTCTCCAGCACGCTTTACTTTGCCTCAAATTTTCTTATCCACCATTGTATGTGAGAAACAAAATCTGAAATATTTCTTCTTTGCTTTAATGCAAGGCCAAACCCCTGCTGAAGAAGAACAGAATTAGAGAGCTTGTGGATCCTTCGCTTGCTGATAAGTACAATTTATTACAGATCAACCTCATGGTCTTGGCTGCTTCTTTGTGTATACAACAGTCTTCCATGAGGCGTCCACAAATAAGTCAGGCAAGTGCGTGCTGAACGTTGCTCGATCAATTTAAATTTCTATTGTACATACGCTAGTAGTTGATGTGGACGTTAGAACTGAAACCTTTGTTGGATACTTCATATGCTATCAGAATTCTCACCAATTTTTGTGCGTCTGTTTGTGCATAACTGAAGTGAACTATGGACACAGGTTCTGCAGCTTCTCAAAGGCAACCGTGGCAGCCTAGATATTATCAGGAGATGCAGAAAATCTTCTCATTGGATGAGGCACTACGAAGAACTCTTCAGTGCAGAAGAATGCAGAATGATCAGAGGTTTAAGTATGCAGGAACAGATTCCAAATGAAGTCTGAGATGGCTCAAACTAACAACACCCTTTGGAAGACGGAGAGTGGGTTCAGGACCTTGGTGTTTCTTGTCATGATTAACGGAAAGCATGGAGTTATGCCTCTGCTCATATTTTGCTCCCTGCCCCAAAGTATGAGAGCGAGGATCAATAGTTGATTTGTGATCCCTGGATGCCAAAGGCGTCCTCTAGCTATTGATAATGGTAAAACAACTGTCGTCGTTCAAACATTACATCAAAGTCATTAAAGAAGTGACAATAGTAACTATAGTTATGCGAAAGAATTCCTCATTTCTGGTTCCTATGATGCAATTGGAGCTAATCGGACAGAAAAGAATAACATGGATATGCCTATGCAAGAAGTATGATCAGATGCAATAGTGTGGAAGACCAGGAAAACGAACGCTATCGGATGCACAAATCTTTAGCAAGACTGGATTCACATCAGTAAACTAAAGTTGCTGTTGAAATACTCCCAGTCTCCCTGTTGCGAATACTTATGGTAGTATATCCATTAGTATCACAATTATTCAATATGCTCAAGGATTTTAAATTCACAAGTTGCTGGCCATGATGAACTAATAGGATTAACCAAACAAAGCAAAACATTTGCTTGTACTAAAAAATAAGTAGGCAACAAGTGGGAGAAACGTATGGAATGACAATATGACATTGGCCTAAAACCGAAAGGATTCGTAATTGAATAAAATTAGACGTGTACATTCTTGTGTACAAGTCCGGAATATATACACACTATAGGACTGCTTTATCCTTATCACAATTTTTATTTGTACATTTGAAACGGCTATGATTTTCTTTTCTGTCTATAGTAAGTTACTTCCTAGTTCAACACTAATATATGACCAATAGTTAAAAATAAATTTTCGCATATAGCGATCGTTTGAGTATTTATGAAATATAATAATAGTTTATTTTAAAATGTAGCGAAATATATTATATTCATATTCGAAATACACATTTATATTTCATGAAATACACTTGTATCATCATCTGAAATCACCTCAACCTCACCAAAAAACACAATGTGTTAGCTACTCAAATCGAACCTCTCCTTATGGAAGTAATCTTTTTAAAAAGTATTGCTATTTTGAATAAATATAGGGGTTTATATTTATTATATCGCGTAATTTTTTCAGAGCTGTTGTATCTTTCCTCTGTGAGCAAATTCAAAAATTATGTCAAAACCTAAAATTTATTTGCCTATATTGAAAAATAAAATCTTTTATCTGCTACCATATTAAGAAAATTAGAGGTACAATGTAATTTAACTTGTATATACACACTCCTTTTGGTTTTCAACAAATCATACTTAGAGTAAACTCTTACCTAAAGGTAATTGTTTGACTATACACAATCAATTATCAAATTTTAGTTTCATTTTGATTGATTCTAGCCAGAAAGGAATTAAATTAACTCTTTTTTATATATATATACATTAAAATTTTTGCAATAATACGAGTTATAATTAGGAAAGAAAGTAAAATTTCATTTTTTCCTAATATATTAATCATAATGAATGTGCCCTCGTTTTACGAAAGTCAATTCCATGATTAGATCACCATTAATTTGGTAAATATTTAAAGTTCCTTCTCTACGCCTTTTCTCACTTATTGCAATTTAAAATTACTATATGAAATCTGTAGGTCTAGTGCATATGCGAGATCTGCAAATTTTGAAGTTACGAGTGTAAAGTTGGAGTTTTTGAGTTGGAAGAAGACACCCAAATCATGGAAATTGTAGCGAAATTGCAGAAACAGTTTATGGAGTTTATTTCAGCGTTGTACCGTGAGGTGAATTTCTCTCTCTCTTTTTCCCCAATTTGTTTTGGATTTCTTTTAGTTTGATTTACTGGTTTGGGGCTTTTTCTGATGTGGGTTTCGTTTTGCTTGCTCAAAAAACTCTTTTTTTGTCTTTTGAAAAGGGATTCTTGGATGATCAGTTTCTTCAGCTACAGAAACTGCAAGATGAGAGCAACCCAGACTTTGTTTTTGAAGTAGTCTCGCTTTTCTTTGAAGATTCAGAAAAGCTTATCAACAATCTGGCAGCAGCTCTGTGAGAAATAAGTGTTCTTATAGTTTTAACTTGATTACTTGAAGTTGAATTATTGGATCATTAGTATTTTTTTTCCAATCTACAGTCAACAACCGGTTGTGGATTTTAAGCAAGTTGATTCCCATGTCCACCAGTTCAAGGGTAGCAGTTCTAGGTATCCAATTTTTCCTTTGTCCCTTACATATTTTAGTCTTTGTCATTGACTAAACTACCTTAAATTGATGCTTGAAGTTTTTTTTTATTTGGACTATCTTTTGAATATTTAGTAGACAAATAATACATCTTGAGTAAATTTTACCTTATCAAAAAAAAAAGTAATACATCCTGAATGAATTTATTGTGATCAAAGATTAACCTGCTTATCTTTTATGCTATTTGAAATTAGATCATAATAATTAGGTAATTGAATTGAATTCTTTCATGAGTTGTTAGTATCACAATTAGTGGGTTGATCGGAATCTCTGTTATATTTTGCAGCATAGGTGCACAAAGAGTAAAGAATGCTTGTATGGCTTTCAAAAGCTTCTGTGAAGAGAAGAAAATTGAAGGGTGGGTTTTGCTTGATGCTTTTACAATTTCTGCGTTACTCTATCTAGCCGTACAAGGTTTTGGGTTTTCAGGAGATTTACATAAACAGATTTGACTGCCTAGACATTTAGAAAAAAATGTTGTTGGGAATTATGTTTTCTACTATGTACGTCATATGTCATTGTGTTTTCATTAATTCGTTGGTATATTGAATATTGATAAAGTGGTTAATAGGTATCAATGCATAGAAAACGTGATATTAGATTTACCTACGGTCACGTGATATATTCTTGGTCATACACAAAATACGTTTATAGGGCATTTGCTAGGTCAGATATTATTTGATGCTAATATGGCTCTTGATTACGAAGGCACATGTCTAGAACTTCCCATTTCTCTTTTTCAGACATTTCTACTCCATTATAATTGCAATCACCAGTGTTTGTCGCGTCTCCGTGGCCACACCCCAAGCATCCTGATCTCTTTGTGTTTCTGTCTCTATTTCTGGATAAAATGAATCACGCCTTCTTGGAGTTTTATCTATATAGTCTCTGGCACTCTCTGCAGTTATAGGAAACAGAGGGATTTGGCACAGATGTTTCTGGTTGGTAAAAAAGATAAATTGGAGTCTAACATGCAAGTCCATTCTTGTTTATCTCTTATGTTTGAAGTTATCAAATCACAATAATAGACCAGCTTCACTAGTGAATCTCTAAATCTTCACAAAATTATTGTTGCCCCTTAGGAGGATACCATTATGAACTGTGATCTGTACAGAGATCCTTAAAAGTAGCATTTGCATTTTTTTTCTGGCTCAAATTTGCTTAAGTCTGCATTATTTTCTTGAGTATTACAACTTCTCTTTGTTCACAATTAGAACATGAAGGCCAACTTAATTGAAATGTGATCTGTACAGAGATCCTTAAAAGTAGCATTTTCATATTTTTTTTCTGGCTCAAATTTACTGAAGTCTGCATTATTTTCTTGAGTATTACAACTTCTCTTTGTTCAAAATTAGAACATGAAGGCCAACTTAATTGAAGCTTCTAATAGTAAAATCTGGGTCATTTTGTTAAAGACCTCATTTAATTAGATAGAAAAGGTCTGCCCAAACACTTAAAGAAGGTGAGGAACACCATATCTGCTGGCATATGGTGGAGTATTTGGAAGGAGAGGAATAGAAGATGTTTTGATGGATGGAAGAGCTCAATCTTGAAAGTCAAATCTGATTGTATTTTAATGGTTTCTTCCTGGTGTAAAATGGATTTGGTTGTGGATGCTGAAACCCTATTACAGTTCATAGATACTTTTGTATAGATAGCCAGGGTTAACCTTTCTTTTGCTCTCTTTGGATGTAATCACAACACTTCCTTACTGCTGGTTTGATATCAATAATACTTGCCATTTCTAAAATAAAAAAAATTGTATTTTCGGCTGTGTTTTAGGGCGTGTTTGGTATGAAGGAAAATGTTTTCTGGTAAAATAAGTGGCTTTCTTACTTATTTTCTGGTGTTCGGTCCGTAAGCAAAAAATATTATCTTAAAAGTAGTTGTATATAATTTAGAAAAATACTATGAGAAGTGGGATAGGGGGTAGAGGTGGGGGGAGGGGACTGGGGGGATGGGTGCTACGAGAACGGGTGAAGATAGGTATGTGTTGGAGGGTGAGATGGATATGATCAATGTGGAATGCCACTGTGGGCCTTGTTTTTCTAGATAAAATGTTTTCAAAATTTTTGACCAATTGAACATGGGAAAATTGGAAAATGTTTTCCACCCTACTGAACACCCCCTTCGTACTATAATTGGACAAACTATTGTTGTTTCATACTTACCATTCTCAATGAAAGAAAAAGTATATTGGAGAAACTATTGAAAATACAGGTATCAGAGTGTTGTGTAAATACACACAAAGGTAACATAAGTCAGCTAGTAAGACCATATATAGCTGTGTCATGGGGTTCCTAGACTAGTAAAAGGGAAAATAAGTAATATATTTTGATTCACTTTACTCATAGAAACTTTCAAACTCTATGAGATAACATAAAAGTTAAAGCCCTTAATTTATTAATTGCTTTCAAACATAGAATATATAATCGGAGAATGGTGGTAAAAAACAATGAACCCCTAAATTGGGATTCAAGTGTTAATGCTGTCTTGTTATTGTGTGTGGTGAATCAAGTTTGATTTTTGAGTTGTACCCATGAGACTGTACACTGATTTACCTTTGTACATAATTTTATTTCCTCGTGCAGGTGTGTGCAATGTCTGCAGCACGTGAAACATGAATATTTTCTTGTGAAGAACAAACTTGAAACCTTGTTGAGGGTAAGTACGCTTCCATGGAATTTCCAGGTCTAAGTACCATACTGCTGAATAAAATGCTACTTAGTATATGATGCTAAAATTTCAGAGGGTCAAGTGTGGGGATTCTGATGCTCAACCATCAACATAGATCTTTCACAAATTATTTCACGATAAAGTTGTGTTATAGGTCACAGTATTTGACAAGCAATACCTTGAGGCTGGTATTTGATAATGAAACTACCCTCTAAGCATTTCCTCATTTGATTTAATCTTTTCCACCCAAGTAATGTTGGAATCCTTGATTCCCTAGCAAGACATCTTTTATGTTTTCAGCTCACAACTGCTTAAAAAAATATTCTTCTTTTCAATTCCCATTAACAGTTCAATACCAGATTTCTGACATTGTAATCTCTTCCATGAGAAGAGTAATGTTCAAAATCTCCTTAGGCTTCATCAAAGTCTTTGATTTTCTTCACATTACCAAAGATTTCACCGACTATCTCCAATATATCAATAGTTATTAAATGAAAAAAGGATTTTCTTTTTCTTCCCAAAGTCTGTAAAATCAGCTAAATTGCAATTTGTTTTAATAAAATTGCAGCTGGAGCAGCAAATTCTTTTTCTTCCAAAAGTCTGTAAAATCAGCTAAATTGCAATTTGTTTTAATAAAATTGCAGCTGGAGCAGCAAATCTTGGCGGCTGGTGGTAGGATTCCTGACCTGTCATAGGTGCTAATGATTTGAACGCCACATACCTGAGACAAAGATAGTAGAGGGGAAAGTTGGCATTACAAATGAATTTCAAGATTTTGTGGGCTACTTTGATTGCTGGATTCTAATAGTTGTAGATGCAAAGAATTCCATGTGAATAACAGATCTCTTATACTGTTACATCAAAAATCCTTTCGCCTTTTAGGTGTTGAGCTATCTTTAACATTCTAGTTATTGAACTATTTTCCTCTTCAATGGTTTATCACAATTCACATGGTAAAAGCTTCAGCCATTATTAAGTACTAGAACTTGATTTATCCACCTTGATATATTGTAAATGGCAGTGTTGGTGCAGATATGGGAGTGGTTGCTTTGACTGATCTGTTTGTATTTCAAGAAATCAGCTTTTCATAATAAACAAGTTGTCAAAAACAGGAGGGAAACTGAAACTCAACATGAGTACGTAAATGAGAGAGCGCTCAAAGCAGCAAATTATGGTGAATCCATAATGTAGAGCTAGTGGATTCGGAAGGAATGATAATGGTTATATTATTTCGTTTGTGTATACTTAGTTTGAGGCGAAAGCAATGAATTTAGCTGCACTCATCCTGAACATCCTGTGCTGAGTGCTGGAAATGCAGTCTAGTTGGGATGAAAGAGACGTGATATCTAAGTTTCATAAATGCTTCACGTTCTATATTTTCCTTCCTTTGCACTCTGTTTTGTTGTCTGTAAAAAGTAGTAGGCTCATTCTATCCAAAAATGGTCCATCCCATCCCCTCTAGCTTAGCTCATCTTAATTTACTGCGAAAACGCCCATGGTTGTTGGGGTTGGTGCAATCTAACCACACACCTCTCTATGCATTTACTAATTCAGTTATCATCTGCCTATGTTTTAGCACAGATATTTTGATCTTGAGAAGGCCAGTTACGTATTTGGATCTGAAATATTAATATATGCGTTGATAATGTAAAAAATCTTTACAGTACTATCTGTATATATACCAAAATCTTCGTGACATAGATGCATGAAAATGAATGAATGAATGAATGGTTGGTAGAATGAGTTATTGTGAAGACTACGTTTACTGCGAATCATCTCTAATTCTCGTGTCTTCCTTAATTAACTAACTTGTTTGGTAGTGAAAATTATCATTGTTCTAATTGTTATGTTAAATTATGTTAATGAATAAAATTAGTAGGAGGTCTGAATAAGTAATCAAAGTATGATTTGTTTTCTGCTGGTGTTGATGATTATGTATGTCAAGGAAAGAGCCCTTTTTAGGTAACACTGAAATGATGGGTCAGTGGTTTGCCTTCCTTTCTTTTGGTCTATTGAAACTTAAAGATGACTACTAACATTTGCTGATACAAAATAATCATTACGCATTGCTTATACTTATAAGATTTTTTGTGTTACTTTTTATTATTTGTTTGTATTCAGGGTTATTTTTTTTACTTGTAAAGCATAAGCATCATCAGCTCCACATATATATATTTTTCTGGATTGAAGTTAAGGAGAAAGCATGGAAGATTATAGGAAGGGTACTGATCTTTTTCCCCCTCAAACTTTTATATTGATTAATTAATATAGTGTCCATTTTTTTTCTTTTTTCTCTTCCTTTATTTCAGTGTGAAGTATGTTTTAGCAAATATGTGATAGCTCAATAATTGTAGAATTGGGCATCAAATGATATAGAGTAGTATGAGCAGCGGCCTTTATACTTTGTTCTTTTGGAAGAAAAAGAAGCTTTTAATTTGTTTGATTTTTAAGAATATAGGAATAAGACGTTTTTTGCTTTTTTTCTCATACAAAAAACAATCATGTTGTAACTACCATTCCACTACTTTGCTTTGGCTTTAAACATTGAGGCAACTTAAAAAGGAAATGGTGGGGAATGCATAATATCACCTATTGTGAAAGAGTGACGTCTCATTTTCTTGTGGAAAAGCTAAATATCATTACTCTATAATATATGTGCTTGGACCACATAATTAACTTATTATTAGTACCCACATTTCATGTGACTCTCTCTCCCCGGGTCGGTGAATTCAGAATTTATGAATTTTATCATAATTTTTTATTTTATTTGTATGATTTAAAATATATTATTTGATTCGTAGTATAAAGTGATATTGAGTTTTATCCTGAATAAATTTATGTAAACATCTCATTTTTAGATTATCATTTAGATTTTGTTTGTATTTTTTGAAGTTGTGTAAATATGATTTTTGAGATAGATAAAATTGGGTGGAGGTGATAATTAAACAGGACACGACATAAGTTTAGTTTGTCGAGGATATGAATTGTCGGGGATAAGGGTAGCAAGTAGTTGAGCACGGGATGTCACAGTTTATGAGGAAGAGGCAAGGGGCTAGCTCCTCCCAATTGGATTACACTAATTTTGTTATTGTTGTATTTCATAATTGTGTAGTTTCTTTTTTATATGTATTACTATTTGTAACATCATTTGCCAAATATCTTGTTATTTGTTGTTCTATTTCCTTGCGATCCTACTTTGAAAAATTCCTATTTTGAATCGAGTGTTTATCGGAAAGAATCTCTCTATTTACAAAAATAGAAATAAGGTGTACATACATCTTACTCTTTCTGGACTTTATTTATTGAATAGACTGAATTTGTCATTATTATTTGTAAGTGTTATTAATATAGATAAAATATTAGACTATCTGTCTGACACATACAAAATTTTAGATTGTTATTTAACTTTTTCTTATAAAATTTTTAATTTTCTCAAAATGAATTTTTTATAAAAGTTTCCTAATCTCGCAAAAAGGCCATAGGGCCCATTTGGAATTGGGCCCCAGAGAGTGGCCTAGCGAGAAGTCCATAATATAGAGAAGAGGAAGAAGATGGGTTCACAGTAGCCGTCCTTGCAACTGCAACAAAATCGCACCGTCCGTCAACTTGACTTCCCACAATTCCTCCGTGTTGTTGACTACGACTCTACTCTAACCGCCATACTTTTTGCATGCAACACCCATTTCACTGCCAGCTCTTAATCGGTTAAAAATTTATTCGCATTTGATGTTTATATCAAAATCAAGAACGAAATTATAACTTGTTTAATATATTCATTCATAGCTTTTGCTTAAATTTCTTATACTTAAAGTCATTTAATATGTATAATTATTAATCTAGTACTCAATGAGCTATTGTTTCTAAAATATAAATTCATAAAATTTAAACTTTTGCTTCACTTCTGAAGTTCATAATAAGAATATTTTCATCGTTGAATCTTTTTTAATTCTATGTATTATTCTCATTATGCACGTAAGAGAGGAGTCTTATGAGATGAAAATCTCACGTACGATTTTGGAGCGGAGATTCTTTCAATTGAATGACGATCATAACGAATGTTGGTTCAATCCGAAAAGAATTATGCGAAAGCTTTACAGAATTATTATAAAGCTATGCAACTGCTATGGTAATTAAGTAATTTAATAAGATAATAATATATCTTTATTGACCGTGATTAAATGATAAATAATATTTGTGTACAAATATATGTTATTATAAATTAAGTGATATGAATATTAGGTGGGGATTTAATTTATGGTGTGGAAAAATGAAGATATGGAAATTTTGGGACTTTTATGGACACTACCACTAGGAAATGAAAAAAAAAAATGAAACACAGCACATAAATTTGTGTCTAGTATGACAATGAGAGGTCAACTAAACATTTGTACCGAGAATAGTGATAAGATTATCATAAAACACTGTTCATTAAATGTGAAGTGACCTTCTTATTATCCTTTTATGTTTGCAAGAAAGGAATCCAGTTGTAGTAAACTACTCTTGTCTAATATTAATTCAACGTATTTTTAAAAAAATAATATATAAAATAATAATTTTATTATATTATTTTTTAAATATAATATAATTATAAGAATAAACTAAAAATTATATGATAAATTATTTTTTAATTTTTTAAACTGAATAAATAAAAATAAATATTTATTTTTAATATAATGGACGGAGTGTGTATTTCTCTACTGTACTAAAATTAATTTTTTACTTTTATTTATCCAACTTAGCATATCAAGATAAATACAAATTCTTTTTTCCATTTTACTTAGTATTACTCACTTATTTTAAATTATTTTTAAAATCTATTAAAAATTATACATCAATTAATATGAGTATTATAAAAATATATATTTTTTATTTATTATTTTTTAAAAAATATATAAAATTTATTATGAACAAATAAAAGTGAATGAACTAAATTAGTACTTTAAGCAGCAATATCAGACATTACAAGGAAATATCAAAAAAAGAAAGAGATCACGGAGGTTATGGAGTTATAATGACAAAATTAATTTAGTTTAATGCAATCTGATAGTGATCAAGTAACGTTAAGTTGAACAAACACGTAATCTCAATGCAATTAATGGAACAAATAGTGCCCAAAGTTGAGTATACATGTAACATTTTGCTAAACATAATACATATACTCTCACCGTTTTAAAATAATAACTATCGCATTTTGCATTTTGAGAATTAATTTAATTAAATTTTAAATTACTACCTAATATTATAACTAATTATTAGGAATCAAGTAATTTGGAAGAAATTAAAGATCCATAAATAATATTTAAATGACTAAAATAAATGTGTACTAAAAATTTTAGACTTACCCGTTTTTATGAATTACTACATTCGAAGATATTGAGTTAGCCACGAAAAATTTGAAGTATAATTTTCAAGTGAATTTGAAATATTAATTTCCATTCATAAATTTTCAGCTTTTACAAACTTTTTTTTCCTTATTGAAAGTTCATTTATAACCATTATTTAAAAAACTACTGGACTATTTTTTTACTTTATTTATATTAACTAAAAAAAACTATTAAAAACACACACACGCAAAAATAAATAAATAAAGGAAAGGAAAATGTGAAAATAAATAAATTAAACTTTGATGATTGTGCAAGCTCACAAAGGTCACGTGGACCTCGTCTGAATCACCTCAAAATACCGAACCTGCTGATCTGTCAATCCGAACTTCAGCCTCGTACTATCCAGCTAGGCTCGTACAACCGTTTGCATTTCCGTACCTCTTCCCGATGAACAAACAAAATACAACATTAACTATAACCAAAAAGTAAGTAGAAAAACAATAACTCTGTACCTCCTGTCTTGTGAAGTGAAGAAAGTGACCGTAGTAGAACTATCTGCTAGTCAATTCATTCACCTTCTTCTCTCCTAAGCCACCAAAACCCCATATTTCTTATAGCAAAGCAATTTTGTTGAATAAGATTCGGCCATAACCAAAAAGCTTTTGCTTTTCTGTGAAGCTACTCTGTTTTTTTTTCTTCTTCTATTTTTTTTTTTTTTTTTGCCTTTGCTGTTGGTTTCCATTAAAGCTTTCACAGACCCCATTTGACACGAGAACTTGTTGATTCTCACGGAAAAGCAAAACCAAAAAAGTTTCAATCTTTACCTTATATAAGCCCTTTGTGTATCATTCTTCTCTTCAGCTATACGGTAATTATGATACCATTCTTTGTATTTCTGACTCCCCTGTTTTTTCTTCTGCAGAATAGTTTCTTTGTACATGGGATTTTAGACCCAATTGATTTCTTAGCTTTACAAGCGATTCGAAAAGGTTTAGATGATCTGCCGGGTTCCAACTATTTTGCTTCCTGGGATTTCACTTCTGAGCCGTGTAACTTCGCCGGAGTTTACTGCGATGGAGATAAGGTGATCACCTTGAATCTTGGTGATCCCAGAGCCGGATCACCCGGTCTCACCGGTAATTTGGATCCTTCGATCGGGAAACTCTCTGCCCTTGCGGAGTTCACGGTGGTTCCGGGTCGGATAACCGGTGCATTGCCGGAAAGTCTTTCTCAGTTGAAGAACCTCAGGTTTCTAGGAGTTAGCCGGAACTTTCTCTCCGGTGTTATTCCAGCGTCACTAGGCCTGCTCCGGGAGCTACAAACTCTTGATCTTAGTTTCAATCAGCTCAGTGGGAGTATCCCTTGGGCTATTGGAGCCCTTCCAGCATTGTCCAATGTTATACTCTGTCACAACCATTTGTCCGGTTCAATCCCACCTTTCGTATCCCAAAGATTGACCCGCTTAGACCTTAAGCACAACGAACTTTCTGGTACCCTTTTGCCTAATTCACTTCCTTCATCCCTTGAATACTTGTCATTGTCATGGAACCAGTTAACCGGCCCAGTGGATTATCTGTTAACTCGGCTGAACCAGTTGAACTACCTCGATCTTAGCTTGAACCGATTCACCGGCTGCATTCCAGGAATCTTGTTTACTTTCCCACTAACAAATCTTCAGATACAGAGGAATCTATTTACGGGTCCGATTTTACCCATCTCGCAGGTGACAATACCGACGGTGGACATCAGTTTTAACAGGTTTTTCGGGGAGATATCTCCATTGTTGTCTAATGTGCAGAATTTGTATCTGAACAATAACCGGTTCACGGGTCAGGTGCCAGCGGTCTTGGTGGACCGGTTATTATCAGCCGGAATACAGGTTTTGTATTTACAGCATAATTTTCTGACGGGGATTGAGATTAATCCTACGGTGGAAATTCCGGTGAGCAGTTCATTGTGTTTGCAGTATAATTGCATGATTCCGCCGGTTCAGACCGCTTGTCCGTTGAAAGCCGGGAAGCAGAAGAGCAGGCCTACAGATCAGTGTGTTGAGTGGAAGGGGCAAAAGGGTGAAAAGACAAACAATATTACTGGATAAATTATGGTTTAATGGGGTTATTAGATTCTTTCATTTGATTAAATTTGTTTTTCCTGTTTGTGATGAAATTATTATGGGGTTAACAAATAAAAAAAAAGGTAAATGTGCATAAAGGAGAGAAAATTAGAGTAAAAGGGGAGAGGGTGGAGGAGTGACCATCTTATGAATTTCTATTAAGCCAAAAGAGTGACTAACAATTTTGGCATTTCTTTTTTGTAATTAGGTACTATAATATTTTTGCTGGTTATTCAATTACTTGGATTATTATTGAATTTACGGTTCCCAAAGTTGAAAGAAATTATTTCTCTGCTTTTTAATTTTGTTGTTGATCGATCTTTCTCAATAATAATATGATTGTTTTAGGGGGCAAATTTTGTTCGTGCATCTTTAAGGATGGTAAGATGTTATCTAACGTTGGGGATGTCACCTTTTTCCTGTTTACAACATGAGAGAGTAGAGTGGTATGGATGCTTTTTTCTGGCTTAACTTTTGTTTGGATATTCAACTGAGATCAGACAAACTATACGTTACTACAAGTCTCTACATAATCAGATGTCCATTAGCATCTCATGTAGCACTCTTGTCTGTCTCCCTGTCTCTTAATTCCCTCTTTTATTAGTTTCTTATTTCATGTTCGATAATTAAATTTAAATTTTTGAATGATGCACACTCTCTGACAAATGCTCTTGGCCTTGTAAACATGTTCTCTTTTTGAAGTTTTAAGAAGAAAAAAACTCAAAATACTTGGTTTTAGTTTTCAATTTTATTGTCAAAAATTTTACTAGTATTATAAGGGGGGTAAGGCCAACTCATTCTGCCAGCGTACTGTAATTACCCAATAATTGTCAACATATATAAATCCATTCACATGCTGCGTTATTGATTTACAACATATATGAAAAGTACCAATACTATTCAGCTGAAGTTATGGTTAATGTGAAAACTTGGGCTGCTGCCTGCTGCCTGCTGCTTCTTCATTCCCAAGAGTAAAAACTTACTTTGAATTCGGTATTTACACCAAATAATACTTCCGTTTATCTGTTTTTACTTGTTCTCTATTGACGTGACACGTATAGAAAAACTCAGAATTTGAAGATAATGAGGGCACTATTAAAGTCAATGCATGTTAATCAATACGGTATCATGCGGCATAAAACCCAATGTGCTTATAACTACAAATTAAATGGGACAAATTATCATGATTTGATGTATGCTTTAATTATCTTGGTACTCAATTTACTCTTTGAGGTTCCTAGTTCAAAACTCGCAACGTAGTCAAACACAAGTAGCCAAGCTTGCACAAAAAAATTACAAATTAAACATTCACCAAACCAATGCACCAAGTTCACTTTTGTGCATGAGAATACACATATATATATATAATTTTTTACGAAGTCAATAGGTACACCACATGCACCCCGGCCCCACCCTTCTAGATGGGTTCGCATCTGTTGGCATACCTCTTAAGAAATAATAAATGAAATGATAATTTTAAATGTACTTAGTGTTTTGATAAATAACTATAGTTAATAATAATGATAAATTAGAAAGTACGTGATAAATTTTCTAAAGCGCACAAACAAAAATGGACGAAGATAGTTAATAGTCATAAATTAAGATGAGAAGGTGTTAATTAACAGTAGTTTAGTGATAACAACGTATTTAAAGACATTTCATGTATTTACTTATTACCTGCAGCAATTGTGTATTTAGGGCTCAATTTACCTGGGAACAAAAGGCATCATTATTACACGATTGGAATATGATTTACAAGTTTTCGAGCTAATTATGATTCATGAGCTTTTGAAAATGAAGTAGAATTAATAATCGAGAAAAAATTCGTGCCGAAACTATGTGCTAATATAGGTTTTGGATTGTTCCATCAGTTCAGATAAATCCTATATGGTGCCCCCATATGGCTTATTATGGATTCTTTGTTAGCAAACATTACTGTTAAAAAATCACTATTTTCTCATTAATAAGTGGTTATTTCCACAAAGATTTTGATTGAATCGGTGGAAAAAGAAAAACTAATGGTGTTTTTACATGAAAAAATTATAAAGTTTTACACTATTTCAGTGAGAATCTGTTTTCCACCAACCATTTTTTCAGTGAGCGGGTCCGGTGGAATTAAAATGGATGAAAAAATTATATTTTATAGCATAAATTTCCCATTGATTTGCAATGAAAAAAATCTCTATTTTTAATAGTGCATGTTATGTATGCCTCGTACTCTGATAAGATTGAGATGACTTAACTAATCAGACTGAGATTATGCTCCATGTGCTCACATATTGGATTATGTCCGTTAAACTAAGAAAACTCTCGTTATGAACTTAACGATGATGAAAGATGAAAATGATAAGGTCAGCCCCATGATTTGGATACTTTGATTCCACTCTATGTCTTACTCATGTTTTATGGTTACCACTTTTATTTCATGTCTCCGGTAAATTCAAATACTATTCCATATATACTTACGTGCTTTTTATGGGGACCACTGAATTTCACGATGTAGGTTCGGGCACGCATCACAATCCAGCTCTTCACTTGGATCTCTTACCTATCAACTATTGGTGAGCCTCACATTATTTTTGAGGGAATGGATATTCATTTCAACTTTTGAGTTATAAATATACTTGTCCTATCATGTAAACATTGTTATTCAAAATATGTTAGAGGCTTCGTAGACAAATTTAGAGATGATATCTAGATTTATGTTATGCTTTCAGTTTTCTTCTTTGTCGATCTAAAAATTATGTGTGTTATGCGACTGTTTTAGATTGTAATTGTGGTAAAGAGTGGGCTTTGAAATGGTACTTACAAATCCAATATGGGATTGCAATGGATCAAGAGCCTCCAACTTGGTTATTCTACTTTCCAGTACATGTTCCCAAAAGCTTGCAAAGTTTTACGGCTGATAAATCATTGGGCTTTGCATAAATGAATTTGAATGGGCTGAAGTCGGATCGTTTATGCTTAATTACTCTTATTTTTAGAAATTATATATAAATTTTTGTAATGTTACCCTTCCGAATAAACTTACACTTGGGTCTGATATATGATTATATAATATTAGAGTGTCAGCTAATGTTTATAATAACTTATAAAATTTAAAATTGTCGAGTAATATTTTTTATGAGATTTTCATTTTGTCTAAAAAGTAAATCTCTATATCATGATCTAAAAGATCCATAAATTAAGTGAATAAAACGAGGATCATGTATTAAAAGATATCTCAAAAAGGGATAATTTGGTAAAACTTCACAATTTCTCTTGGAGGCAGGAAGAAGTGTATTGAATATATCCTTGCAATCTTTTTTAACTTGAACAATAAAAATAATTGAATTATTTATGTCAAAGGACATAAGACAATCCAAATGTGTGAAGAGAGAGGAAACTAACCAATTCAAATCTGAAATTTTTAGAACATGTGTACCACCAAAAATAAGAATGAAAAATATATATTTAAATGGCTATTGATTTCTAATTCTCTAAGTAAATATTTCACTATTTAATCAAGTGAACCATTTAACTTACTTATAGCATGAATACCAATAAATATCATTATTAATTTTATAAAATATATGTGTGTGTGTATATACATATATATATATATGAAAAAAGCGCATATTCACGTGCCACATTTTTAAGACATAAATTCGGCTGCGATTTGAGGTAGTCGTTCTTTCCTACAAGAAAAAAAGATTAGCACCGTGTATTTTTTCATGTTGTTTCTGTTTATTTTCTATTTTTCCTATTACATAGTTTTCTATTTATTACAATAATCAATATAAATGATCTCACAACTTATAATTTTCCATAGACAACATAAAACTGTTTTTTATTTAGGATAAATTTGAACTAATTTTTCTTCGAAATGGTCCCTGGAATATTTTAAAAATAATAATTATACATAATATTTAGTTATTTACAGTAACTCAAAACACGTCGACTTCTATTGTTGCCAAGCGCTCCTTTCAATTGACATATATATATAATGGGGGTTGAGTGCAGATAAAATATATTTGGCGGATATGCTACAATGAAAAATCCCAAATAAATATCCGAATGTATGTATCCCATATTCCAAAACAACACCAACATACGACAAAGAAATGAGTCCATCAACGTCAAGAATGGCAGCAACTTCATTGATGATAACAACAACTATGAATCACACTCCTCCAATCACCCTTTTTTTTTTTTTTTCCTTCATAAAATATATAAAAAGTACACTTTTGTTATTTTGGATGGACGGGGTTTGAATTTGTCACAATCTCATTGGCTTGTTGACCCAAAACGGAAGGAACGCATTCTTTTTGTGGTCCTCCCATAATCCCTACTGGCATACAAAAACAGTGTCTTTTTTCTGTGTTTTTTTTTAAAAAAAAAAATTCATCCCCCAAAAGAAGGAAAAATACTTTGATTTAAACATGAATATGTGCTAAAATTTATGTAGTCTTATATTTTTCAGTAGTTCAAGAGCTGAAGGATCAAATTATGAGCATGACTAACAGAGAGAAGAAGACTGATCTTTACATTACATCTCTAGAGCACAAGTATAAACATACAAAGTAAGTTGCCACAGCAGCAATTTTTTCCAACTGCCAGATGCTGGAAACACCTAAAGCCAAGAGAACTACTTACTGACTTCAGCAATACTGCTAAGGTAAGCTCAAAACAAGATGCTTCTTGGAATTTACTCTTGATCCGCAATTCTAAGAAACCAGATTTGGCTGCCTTTCTCAGCGAACATCTTCATGGCTTATATAAAAAGAAGACCATACAACTGATCCCCGGATGGAGAATAACAAGCCGAGAGGGCCCCAAAAGGTGCAGGCAGTCATGTTAGTATCTATGTAAATCATCTAATATACACGATATATATACACACTAGTATACTAGTACTAGAGGGAAAACCAGAGTGGAATGTCAAGATTCTGTTATGTATAAGCTAGCTGCCTGTGATTGAAGTTAAGTGAATTTATGAACAGTCAGGATGGATGAAGCTGGTTATCTCCTTCATTAGGCAGCGAAAATGGTCGTTATTAGGCAAGAAATAGAAACCAATTGTTGCTAGCTTTAGATATAGGAGATTAACCTCATGCCCTGATTCCTGCAGACCTTTAACATAAGCCAATTGCCAATCTTGAACAAGATCCAAACCAGCCACCACAATTAGGCTCTTTGGAAACTTAAGTCCTTCAAGGCTTCGGCCTCTAGGGCCAAATATATTACATGCTGGATGGTCTCTATCTTCCCTTTCTGGTAGATATGCCCTCCAGTACCAATCCCTGTCTTGAATTGTAACAAAAAATTTCCCATCCAATCTCTTTTCTGATTCAGTCCTCTTTTGCCCACCAAACATTGGATTAAGAAGAATATTACCCAACACTTCGACCCGTGCTTCAGCAGCCCTTACAGCAACATGGTGAGCAATGTTACCACCAGAACTATCACCAGCCAAGTAGACATGAACTTCCCCATCCTCTCCACTTCGAAGCCATGGCCTTGATTTTACCCATTTAAGTGCAGCCCATCCATCATCATATGCACAGGGGTATCGATGTTCAGGTGATCGTCTATAGTTCACAGAAACAACAACAGCCTTACAAATGCTAACAAGGCGACGACAGAATGTATCGTAAATAGCACTATTAGCAGAGGAATGAGTAAAACTTCCACCGTGAAAGAACAAAATAACAGGAACAATTTCTGAGGTGCTCAGAGGGTTTTCAAGCTCTACCTTACCCCATTCATCTTCATCGTCTGGAGCGGGTCTATAGACGCGGTTAAGCAAACTTGTTGCCCTGTCAACTACATCAAAAGAGTAAACCCCATCAACCGGAAAAGAGTTTGCAGGGACCTTCCGCTCCAAGAACTCAGCCAAATCGCGATTGAATGTGCCATCAGGCCGGCGAAGCATGTTGTACGCCAGTTTGAAATTGGAGATGAGGATCCATGTATTAAGTGGAACCAGCCTCTGCCAAAACACAAAAAGTCTTACTTATTTAATAACAACTATCTGTTCCTCCGGTGTACTACAAACAGATTGATCAAAGCAAAATGCACCTTTCCCAATCCACAAATAGTTATTACCAACAAAAGAGCATCAGAAAAAATATTTCTTTTTGCATAGCCAGAAAAGGGAGGTGCTAAATTGGGGGAAAAAATCAACCTTGAATCCTCAATAAGAGAAGAACAAAAAAAGGAAGGTTAATTTTGTAAAAATATGCCGAAAAACATAAAACTGAAACAGCGCATCCATAAGAAAAGCTCGTATCCCGAAATCAACGTTAAAGATTCATACTTTTATCCCGAAAAAGAATTTGGCTTCTCAGAAACCAAAAATTTTTGTCTAAACTCTTAAACATCTTATAAAGAACAAACAAAACCGTTTAATTAGAATAACTAGCAAAATAGACAACAACACTGCAAGAAATTATGCTAAGAAAAAAGTCGAAATTAGATACTTAGAACATAACAATTGATACCTTAGATTCAGCAGCGTTAACTTCATTATCACCTGCCATGGCTACTGCGCAAGAATCAATCTTTAGACACTTAAAAGGGGGAACAAATATTCAAAAAGAACAGTTCTTGATCGCTCATAATGCAAAAAGAGTGACTGGGAGTTAAGTCTGGTGACTCCGTTTAACTGTTGGTTCGTTCTGGTTGTATATAAGTGAGAAACTTTAAATCCCCGTTTTGGATTTCAAATCAACACTACTGAGACAAGAACAGAGTCCAAGAACAGGCTAGTGAAACAGTGGAAGAAGAGAGGAAAGAGATATTTCCCAGCAAATGAATTTAAAAAGAGAGGGAGACAGAGAGGTGAAAGAGGAAGAGAGATAAGGGTAGTAAAGACAGTTAACAAAAAGGGGGTTAATAAGGAGAGCGGAGAGAGAGAGAGAGAGATGGGCATGGAGCAAAAAGCAAAGAGACGAGAGAAGATAGACGATAGACGATAAAGCAGGGGGCCAAAATATACACTGTTTAATATGACCCACCATTTGTTTTTATATGCTCATCTGATATTGCAAATATACTAGTCCGATTAATTGAGATGCTTGTTATTTATTTGATACTTCACCATAGACATAAAACTATATTTTAATTATGATTCAATTAATTTAAATATCCAACACTTGACTTATTTCACCACTTCTTTTAATAGTGATTTACTACTAATTAACACACATTACTAAATACCCTCTTCTTAATTCGGCTATCTCACAGGAATAATCTTTAAAATGGATAATTTTAAATTTCTGATCTTGTTTATCTCATGAGTTTGAATTTTTGACCTTAAAAGCCTTATTCATCTTGTATGAGTGATTAGAAGCTCAAAAGTTAAAAGATCATTGCTGTATAAAAGTGTATAAAAAATAAAATAATAATAATAAATGGAAAATAAAAATAGTACGTATACAATAAATAAGATCGTCAAATCCAAACGTGCTGTAAGTCTTAGCTTTCCTTGCGTGCGGTCGACGCCATAGCACGTTGGCGACGAGAAGTCATCACCCTCTCCTCGCCAGGTAGTGCATTGACCAAACTACCCTAACTATCTCAATCAAACTACATCCACTACCTTGGAGTATGACATGTGTTTTGTCATTTACCACAAAGCGCCTGACGCCATGTCTTTTGTCAGATTTCTATGTTTGTGAAGAAAGAAACAGCGAGAGAATTTGGATTTTGTCGTCCGTTCGCCTAATTCATTCAAGGTGGGGATGGGAATAAATTTTTGAAAAATTAAAAAATCCGATTGAATTGAATTTATTTATTTATTTATTTTTGGTTTGGTTTTTTTTTTTTCTCAAAATTTTTGTTCTTTTGATTCGGTTTTTGATGTAAGAGTTTTGATTTTTTGATGCTCCAAAAAATTAAAATTTTATTAACAAATATGATAGAAAAAAGAGAAAAAATTGGTGTGGTGAGTTAGCATATTTAGTAGCTAATAAAATAGATAGAAAAAAATTTTAAATTTTTTTATCACCTTTAAATATACATATATAAACTGATGATATAATGTTTTATATATATATATATATATATACTAATTGTATACCAAAGAATAATGCTAACATCTTTTTCAATAGCGGAGATACAAAATATGACCTGTTTCTATTTATTTGGGTTGTGATCGGTACGGATAATAATATTTTTTAAAAAATATGTTCTTTTTTCGTATTTGATTAATTAAAATTTTTTAAAAATATTTTTTTTTAAGAAAAATAAATTTGTTAAAAATAAAGATAATAACTTCCATAAGAAAATAGAAAAAATAAGTCACATTGTTTTCTCTTCATCGTTACAACTCCCCACCACACCATAGATCTCACCCCATTGTTAATTCACCACCCCACCGACCCCTGAACTCATCATCCTACCTCAATCCATCCACGTTCTCATAATTTTATCTTAATTATATATATAAATATTTTTAACTTGCACAGCGAACAAAAGAATAAGTAACAAACAACTTGTTTTCCTAAAAAAATATTTTCTGAGCACACCGTCAGGAGTTATTTGACTGAAAAATTAGTTATTTTCGAAATAAATTATATCAAAATTAACTATTCAATATTATTATCTCGTGTAGAAAGATAACATTATAATATCGAAATAACTAAACCTAATATAAATTATTTCAAAATTTAATTACAACCAAACATAAAACAAAACTCATCTGGAAATTATCCGTTATTCCCAGTATCAAACGGATCCTTAATGTACTCCTTTTACCTCCAAAGCTACTGACACGTGTCTGTTCTTTTGAAGGGGCCCACCATAGAACAAACAAGGTACCAGATGGTGGGAGCCATAATACTTTCCGAGTTGGACCATTTGGATAGGGGGTGCCCGATATTGACACGTGTTTCCCGGAAAGAAGCGTATAATTTGGCGTTTGCGATTTTGATTGATTAGATTTTTTGTTTCGAATGGGAGAAGAAAGCAGATGATAATGTGGGACCACTTGTTTTATAAATACATTTTGAGCTACCGTGTCACAAATTGGTTTAAATTTATTGCATAAGTGAAAGGGAAAAAAAAAAAAAAAAAGGAGAAGTTCTACGTACTCCAATTAACACACTCATGCGTATGTAGTAAGTAGTGCCTTTTAGGGACCATTTATTTGCATGCAGTTCAGTTCGGTGGGGGATTAAGTAATTTGTTTCTATTACTACCAAACATTGAAAATCATTTACTTAATTATATTTATAACACGACTAAGTTTGTTGATTCTTTTTAATGAGTTAAACATGTAAAATGTCTTTTCAATGATGAGTGTTTGCTTAGATTTGAAGTTAGGGCGTATTCCTTTTCAAGTGTATTTACTGTTTCATCTAGAAATATATATATATATATATATATATATATATATATATATATATATAAATTATTTTAAAAATATATTTTTATTTTTTTAATTATTTATTTTATAAATATTATTATTCAAAATCTTAATGAGTCTTTGAATGTCTGCTACAGTTCTTCTTTACATCTATATAATATGAAAATAACTAGCAGTTTCTTTATTTATAATTGTGCAAAATCTGGTTTAGTTAGAACTAAAATTTATTCATATTTAAATTTGACAATGAATTATATTTAGACATAAATTAAATAAATATTCAATTTTAAATAAATTTGATTTCATACTCTAACTTTGCATTATCCTTAGTTCCAATGTGCTCTCTTAATTCAAAAATATATACGCTTGCTTCTTCTTCTTCTTTTTTTTTTGTTTTTTGTTTTTTGTTGTTGGATTATAGCATTTTTCTTCAATCTTTCAATTTTTTAATTAATTTGAAATGTTTCTCTTTAACTTTCAAATTTTTATTTGTTTGGAGCATTTTTCTCTAACTTTCAATTATGGAAGCTTTTCTCATCAACCTATGTGAATGCACTAATTATTTTTTATTCTTTAAGGGATCGATTTGATACATACGTGGGGTAAGAATAATAATTTCGAAATAAAATTTGAGATTAACTTTATCTCATGTTTGATTTGAGATATTTACTAATTTTGAAATTGTTTTATCCTACCATTTACATTGAAATGGTGGGATTACTATCCCATATAGAAGATGGAAAAAAATAATTTTATGAAATATCATTATGTATCTCGTCTCACGTACCAAACGACTCTTAAGTGTCTATAAAGAAACTACTAACCCATCCCTCCTAATTTGTATGATGGCTCGTTTCTTTTTAGTCGATCTGATAAATGATGACATCTTTCTACATTTAGTAATAGTTTAACATAAAATTTTTATATTTTACTGTTAGTTGATGAGATGACTTTGGCATATCAACTTTGTTATTTTTGTCGAATCACTTACTTAATGTGTAACTTCTCAACTCATAATCGATTCCTTTTTCCTCAAATCAATAAAAAAGGGAGACATAAATTGATTTTTCAGAAGAATCGAAAACGAAGCGCTATGCTGATTGTTACCATCACATAAATAATAACTTTTGATGCTAATTGATTTTAGTTATTCCCTCCACTCTAAAATAGTTCTCATATTTCACTTCTCAAAAGTCAAGTTGATCATTTTTTTAAAGCTAAATTAGATTAGATTAATTAAATATTTTAAAATTAAAGTTAAAATATTTAAAAATTATATCAAAAATATTATAAAATTATAATTTTTTTAATATTAATATCATAAAAATATTAATTTTCAAAAAAGAAATTATAACAAGTATTTTAATGTTTACAGATGGATTAGCAATTTGTTGTTTAGTTAGGAGTATAATTGGCAGTCGATGGGAACAAAAGGGGAGTGTGGATGGATAAATAGCACGTGAAGAAGGCGACAAATAAATGAATTAAATATCACATCACATCAACCCACTTGCCTAATATGGAACATCGCATCTCTTGTCGTTTAGTGAAGCCTACATTTTCATTTTTTGTTCCTCAATTTTACAATAATTTTGGTATATGACTATTTATGTTCTTATTAAGTTACTCATTATTTTTTCTACTCAAAAATATGTAAATAAAGTGTCTCTCTCTTCTCTGCAAATCATTTTTTAACCAACGAAATTCATATGAAAGGGGGTCTATCCTCCTGAGGAGGAGTTTGGTTTCAAACCCCGGTTTGAACCGGAGGAGTACGCCATGCTAATATGCCTTGGATGATCCACATCTCAGGGTCAGGCGCCGATGAGCACATTGAACTATTCATGTGGCTGTTTTTTTCAAAATAAAATTATTATATTTTAAATTGCTTTAGATACAAAGATGAGTGAAGTAAATACATGACAAGAAATACAAGATGATTCGACAAATAATATATATACACACAAAAAATATCACATCAGGATACATTGTATTTTTTTTATTTTTTTTTGCGATGAAATATCAAATGAACAGATGTAATTTCACAATTATAATAGAAGAGTATATATAACCATTTAAATATAATATGATAATAAAAGTTAAAATAAAAAACCTACTATATAAACTAAACTAAAATAGTTATAAAAATATTTTAGATATTGAATTTTCCTTATTATGATCTTTTGCAATTTGTGTTGGTTAATAATTATGTATAAAACCATTTAATTATTTCTTTCCGATACTAATGAACATCACTTAGGCCCCTCCACTCTAAACCCACCCACCCTAACTTGATAAAATTGGACTTGTGTGCGTTACGTCAACAAATAAAACAGCGTCTGTATTGTTGTGCCGTTTTGGTCAAATTCTTGTTTCTTTTGTTTTTTACTCCACCAATAGAATACTAATATTCCAATAATATAAAGTTCGATTAACTAAATTATGATAGTAGTAGACGTTACTTTCCACACCTCACAACATAAAACAACCCAATACGCAATTACTTTACCAATTCATGTTTTCCCCATCTTTCACTTTCATTATTTTGTTCATTTCATCATTTCAAATTCATAAATTGTGTTTTTATTGAAGCTGCTTAAAAGAAAATTCTAATTAAAGGTAAAAATTTTTACTCGTGATAAACTTAGATGGCTTATTTGTTAAAGTACATATATCACAATCTTGAACGAGCAATACATAGTTGGTTTTCAAACTAATCATAATACTAAGGACAAACTAACCTAAATTTCTAATTCCGTAATTTAGAAGCGACAGCATAGTTGAGAATTTGAAATAAATGATACATCCTCTTCTTCCATTTTTTATTATTTAATATTGACTTCACGGATTTTTAAAAAATAATTAATAAGATGACAAATTTATTATATCATTTTTTGAATATAACAAATTTAATGCTTTAACAAATACATTAATAAATAAATATAAATAATAATAAAAATAAATTAAGAATTTAGTGATAAATTATTTTTTAATTTTTTAGTTTGAATAAATAAAAATAAATATTTGCACAAGTAAAAATAGTAGTTAAAAAAAATTTGTTCTCTTAGCTTTTTATGGGAAGAGATACTACGACAGAAGCTAAGCTAGCTGGTGAAGAAATACATAGTTGGGATTGGGAATATAATACTTAATTATTATTATTTTATAAATGAAAAAGGAATACTCATTTCAATGAATTTTGATGTATTTGGTAACTATCTAATTTAAGTTTATCCCAAGGGACAAAATTTATCGAGGTATCGGTTTATTTGAATTATTTTTATTTAGAAGCCTAATTTATTTACAATTTTTTAATTTAATTGATTTCATATATATTTGCAAGAAATCTATTGTTATACATGATAAACAAAAATTATACCACTATATTTAATAAATAATTTTTTTTTTTGTTTAGTATAAATAAATTATTTAAAAAAACTAAATAGTAGATAAAAATAAAAGAGAGGAACTTGTCATGGATCTCTTAAGCTGATTACCTTTTTACCATTTTAAAATTCATGTATTAATTTTCTAGTTTCTACTACTTAACTTTTAGGCTGAAAGAAAATGGACCTCCCCAGCAAGATATTCGAGAATGTCTTTGTTTAGCATACTATTACTACCAAGCTAGACTAATTAAAACATATATTAGTAATATTTTTGCATATTTTTCCGTGAATAGAAACATTGAAGAATATTTACCCGCACCACTATTTTTCATCAAAAAAAACATAAAAAAAAAAGAAGACAATGCTTGTGCTTTTTACATAATACATTTATCACTTAATTATATTAGCTTGTTAAATTGAATATTCATTGCAGGTAATTTTTACTAGTAGTATATCATACCTTTGGTGGCATTTTTAGGTGTATTAATCAACTTCGCATCGTTAAATGTAAACTCAAAAAACACATAATAATTCGGCGGCAAAACAAAAAAATGGAGCCAATTTCTGCAAAGTTGAATTAACCGGGCTGGCGATCCCAGTGAAACTGAACCCTCCAATAGAGTAACAACACGTGGAATAAAAAATAACACATTGAAGGATGTCCACGTTGGCGATCCGCGTGAAGGCGAAGCGGGCTAGTTCTATCACACAATTTTATTTATTAGTAAGTATTACCCGGAAATCAATCTTCGTTTATTTAAATTCAAATTTTTCATCATTATTCAACCGAAAATGAGTTCTACAGCAGAAGCAAAATCCGCTGGGGGTCGAGGAAAGGCCAAAGGTTCTAAAAAATCGGTCTCCAGATCTCAAAAAGCAGGTCTCCAATTCCCTGTTGGCCGGATTGCTAGGTATCTGAGAAAGGGTCGTTATGCTCAGCGTCTTGGCTCTGGTTCACCAATCTATCTCTCTGCAGTTCTCGAATACCTTGCTGCCGAGGTCCATTTTTTTTTTCTTCTCTATTTTAATTTGATTTTCTCTTAATTAGAACACCCATTTATGTGCTTTTGATTTTTGTAACTTTACAGGTGCTAGAGCTTGCTGGGAATGCTGCGAGAGATAACAAGAAGAACCGGATTATTCCGAGGCATATACAACTTGCTGTGAGGAATGATGAGGAACTTAGCAAATTGCTGGGGTCGGTGACAATTGCTAGTGGTGGAGTTCTTCCCAACATTCACTCAAATTTGCTGCCTAAGAAGAATGGAAAGGGGAAAGCAGAGCCCGGATCCCAGTCACAAGAGTTCTAGATTTAGGTGTATGGCTAACTAGGGTTTAGTAGGATTTCGTCAATTGGTAACTGTATCTGGCTTTGGGATGCCTTTTTGTTCAGTATATGTGAATGACAAGTTTGTTTGTTTCATTGTTTTGTTTCCTGCACCTTCACACGGGACACTTGGATTTGATCAAAGATTAAATGCTAATTAAGAAAAGGAAACCGTAATTCGATCCAAAAAGAGGATTGACCATTCTTTAATCATCAAATTGAAGTTAGGAAGAGTTGTTTTATTTTCTCAATAAGAGACCAAAAATATCACCAAATCTTGTAGTGGAATTATAATTAATTCTTTTATGTTTTATGGTTGTGCCTTGGTTCTGGTGTTGTCTTTGGTACAAGGCAATTTACTACCTATTGTTGGACAGTTTGAATCAGAGAAATTGGAATGAAAATGGACCAAAATAGTTGTGCATTTTTTTAGAAAAATAATGTTATGAAATTTTCATTAAGTTAGATTTTCTACATTCTCAAGCTAGAGAGTTTGTAATATTAATATTCGAGCGTCTTCGATGCATCATGTGATTACAATTTACTTATTCTATTTTAAAATAAGTATTGTTAAGTTTTCTTAAGTCGTATGTCACAAGGAAAAATACGAAGTAGTTAGGAGAAATTGTGATAGGTATTTAGGCAGATATACTTGTATATTTGCTTTGATGTTGATGGAGATCCGTATAATAATTGGCGATTGAGACATTAGAATGGGAACGTCAAGGATTTTCCCATCTTTTTAGGCTTTCTAATGGATAGTACACAAATGTAGTAGTTTGAAATACAAGTAGCAGTAATGAGTCGAATGCACTTTAATATATGGTTTTATTTATTTTTTGGCCACGCGGTGCGACACTAGTGTAATCAGCCAAGGAGAAGAAGCAAAGTATGACAACCCGTCCATTCAGAAAGCGTATATTAGGGAAATCATAGTGGTGATCCATCATCCTTTCTTCCATACTCGACAGCAGTTTGATAAAACTCGAAATTCTCATTTTCGTTGGTATAACAAAGCAATGAGTTCGGCAGGCAGAGGCAAACCCAACTCCTCCAAATCGACATCCAGATCTCACAAGGCCGGCCTCCAATTCCCCGTCGGCAGAATTGCCCGTTTTCTCAAAGCCGGCAAATATGCCGAACGTGTTGGCGCTGGTGCCCCTGTCTATCTCGCCGCTGTTCTCGAATATTTAGCCGCCGAGGTAATTAATTCCCAACACTTCTGAATTACACATTTCAAACAAAGCCTTGTTGATTCCATGCGGTTGATTCATAGTTTGTTTCATGATAAAATAACAGATTATATTACAGTAAATTGGGTTAATCAATCAATTTTCATACTTTTTTATTATATATAGGTTTTGGAACTAGCGGGGAATGCAGCAAGAGACAATAAGAAGAATAGGATAGTGCCGAGACACATACAACTTGCAGTGAGGAATGATGAGGAGTTGAGCAAGCTTCTAGGGGATGTGACCATTGCAGATGGAGGTGTTTTGCCCAACATTCATCAAACTTTGTTGCCCAAGAAGAGTGGAAAAGGCAGAGATGATATTGGTTCCGCTTCCCAAGTTTTTTAGTTATCGTTTTAGTAGATTACGTGCTCCAACATATTGATTATAGTTAGTTAGTAGACACCACCTACTACTCTTACTCTTTTATCTTCATGTTGTTGGGTACTCGTGAACACAACATACTTTCTTTTGAATGTTTAACTGGCGTCTTTCTGTTACTTCAATAATATATGCCATTTGTTTCATAGACTCCAACAGAGTTATGTTTAGTGCGCCTCAAACACACATATACGACTTAATGGATTGGTTGAACAACGGAAAATAAGCACCAACCTTGTGAAATAGGAATATGAATTCAGAAACTGATCCTCATTGTTGGTGTTAGAAATAACATTCGTCTGTGCATTTACGATTCAGGCGACTACTTAAGTCTAATTTTCAAATGATCTTTTGCCATGATAACGTAGCGTGGAAACCAACCTTCATTGGAATTAAAAATTGTTTTTAGAACCTTCAAGAATTAAAAACATGGGCAGGAATTATAAAAGCAGACACTAAAACATGCAATCATCATAATGGGGCTCTATGTGAGAGTCATACCCGCACACAAGGGTAAACAACCATATCCCATAGAATTTCATTCCAACCAGTTCTACTAAAGCAATTATAATTTAACCCAAGTATCCAAACACATTGCTGGTCAATATAACAATAGGACTTCAGTGACTGCAAACATGTTTACCAAATGCTACGCCGAAAGCACAAGGACTCGAGGGAACGTCACTGGATGATTTGTTCTTGCAGTACCTCATGACTGTTGATTTCATTACACTGCAATGCTGCTCAAGAGGCACTAGCCATGGATTCTATTAGGAGCTGGTAACCTTCTGGGACAGCTGACTGTGTATGCACGCATCCTGCCAATGCAGGAACGTCCGCATTAATGTCCAGAAACTTGGCCAGCA
This sequence comes from Datura wrightii, assembly GCA_035772735.1. Classification (NCBI taxonomy): domain Eukaryota; kingdom Viridiplantae; phylum Streptophyta; class Magnoliopsida; order Solanales; family Solanaceae; genus Datura; species Datura wrightii. Next base: position 5,565,873 of record JASDFA010000011.1, read on the forward strand.
GCAGTAGCAGGTGGAAATCTGAGATTCGCTTCACAAAAGAAAGACTCTTTGTTCGATTGAAATGATCCTTCAACGCTTTCATGCTCACTGGAATATTCCTGTTTTCAATGGGAAATGATGAAGAAAGTGGACCCTGCACATTCATAAAAATTCACATGAGATGAGAGCAAAAAAGAACAAGCGCTCCAAATAAATATTATACTGAATATCACAAAGGGAGAAGGGGGTCGAAGGAATCTCTTAAGCATCCATCCAACAATTTGCAATGATAGCACATATAAGTGCAAAATAAATATCAAAAAGGAAAGAAAAAGAAAAATGATAAAATAACAGGTATCTGGCATGGAACTGTCAAGAACATCAGTTTTTGCATCTCTTTAACCTCTAGCAACTCAATTTTCATTGACCAAACCACTGTGGTAGAATTTACAGTGAATATCAGCTCTAGTTTCAGATTAATATAATGTCAAAACTGAGAACTTTCATCAAGTTCTAGACTTTGAAAACTGGTAGAGCTGCCCTATACTAAACTGGCCGGCTTAGAGATTGAACTGATAATCGTCAACATTGAAAGTCATACGCTAGAATTCTCTTTCAAATTATTTGGCTTAGAGACAGAGAACAAAAACAAAAGGAACACCACCTAGTACCACTGCTGCATCCTACCTAATCAGGAAGTGTTTGATTTGAGGTTAGTCTAAGTGCAGAGATGGCTATCACATGATTCTTAAATAATGGACTCAAGTTAGGTGCATACTGTTGCTCCGACTAACCAAATCTTATATCATAGATCACCAACTATATCAGGTGATGAAGCAAAGTGACTATTTTCCTCACTATAGCCTAAGAGAAACTGAGGATCACCCAGGTCCCAGCAAAGGCCAGTCAAACCCCAAAGAAGTGAACATTGAAGCAACAATTAACAAGAGGTAATCTGAACAAACAGAGGAAGAGATTTGGAATATTTTGAATTACAGTTTGGAATACATTAAGATTTGCAAGTTTCATGCTGCGAATGTACTACCACACCTCAGAGCAAAGTTTACTATTCCCATTGTAGCACCGCTTTCCTTTTCGGTCCGTCCCAAAAAGAATGTCACCTTTCTATAATTAGAAAAAATTTATTAAAATTCCCCTCCTACCCTTAATGAAATGATTTATAGCCACAAAAATGTCTGAGATTTGTTTGACTACAAATTTCAAATGTCTTCCTTTTTTTCTTAAACTTTGTATTGGGACAAAGGGAGTATAAGCATATTGTATTCTCTTTCAAAGTATTATTGGTTCTCACTTGAAAATATATCCAACCAATCAGGATCACAGTCGATGGCAACAACAGCTAGCGCACTGCTGTATTTTATCGCCGACATTATGGGTGACATCAATTCCTCAACCAACTTATTTATCACATGATTCACATCAAGCGAGAGGGGATACAATTAGTGAAGGAAAACTGAATGAAAAAGAATGTAGAATAACTCCTTAATGGAAAGATTTGATGCTATTGTTCAATCATGCTCAAGCCTAAACATTAGTCCAATGACCTTAGGCTAAGTTTCCTAATTTCACACTTGAACCTGTCCCAACAAATGTTCTTTTGGCATTACAAAAATAAGCATAGATAAATGAGTTCATGTCTGCAGAACCATGATTCATGTGAAGCCAAGAAAGTGGAAAAAAAAAACACAAAGGAGAGTTCTCCCACCAGGGTAACAAATACAGAGAAAGAAAGATGACAAGCTGCGATGAAGAGAAAAAAAAAAAAAAAGGCAAACTACATTTCCCAAAAATCTTCAAAAAGATAGCAACTTTAGGAAGTGAATCACCAATCGAGCTTCACTATCCTTCTGATATCACAGATATCTCCCTACTTCTTATTATGTTCTCAAACTACACAAGAAACTATAAAGTATTAGGTTCTATCATCCCCAGCCTAACAGGTTCTAAATGAAGGATGAAGGCATACGGCAACAAATATCTACTTGGGGGCTTTGAACAACAGCCTATCTGCTACAACCAACTAAAGCATACAGTTACATAAATTAAGCATGTGTTTTGATGCCGTAGTTAGGTTTCACTAATCCCAGCAGTTCCAACCAAGACGATTAAAAAGGCATCTTTTACCCCATATTAGAAGTTTCTACCGCTAGTTCTTACCAATAGTGTAGTATTTCTTCTATTCACTTCTGTTTGCCACTGCCTTCCTTTTTTCTCCTCATATAGTATGATATATAGTTACTAGCTTTGTGCAATTTAAGGAAAGCAAACAAACGTAATTCATAATCAAATTCAAGCAATAATGGCAATAAGCAGCACACAGAAAAGATTCAAAGAGAATAGCTCCATATATAGAAGAAAAAATGCAATAAACTTAACGCACCTGGTGATCAGCAATCTTGACAACAACCAAGAAAAAGTCGTTATCAACTTCTCTTGTGTCCTTTACTCCTACCACCACATCTTTCTTCATCTTAGAAAGTTTTGGATCAATCTCATCCTTAACATCTGTCTCAAACCACCCTTCCTTGAACAATCTAACACACATATCACTCATCTGAAAAGCCTCAAAATGTACATCTGCGGAGCCATCATCCTCATTCACCTCAAGCTTCACTATAGCCGTCACCCACTCCTTCAAATCACCCTCCGAATGTAACTCAGCTGCCTGTAGAACTTCCGCAGTTGACATTGTGTAATCCTTCTTATCCTGACTAATTGTCTGTGTAAATATAAACCCTACTTTCCTCATCCCTAATCCAAAAGCTATTGCATCCACCAACTTCTCCTCATCAGGATCGCGTAAAAGCAACAAATTTTCCTCTGTCCCTTGCTGCGGCGGCTCATAGATAAAATCCACTTCCACTTTTCCCTCGGGAGATACTGTACCATACATAAAACCGCCCCGTTTCACAGCAAACGCCAGTGTCTCATTGACATAATGCTGAAACGCATTGGCCGCATCGCGATCGAAGGAAACCAGCTCGCAGTGAGGGTTCTCTTGTCTTGTAACTCGCATTTGCTTGGCAATCAGGTCGTCCATGGTCATCTTTCTACCGAAAGAACCGGCCGGCTGGAAAGCCGGACCGGCAATGGTCCGCTCACCCTCGTAAGCGAGATACACCATGGAACCGTGGGTAAGATTCAAAGAGGAAATCGGTGTGTGGGGGTTGGCCATATCTGTGAACCGAGACCAATCATCTGGGGTTTTGGCGAGCAAGAGGTTCTGATTTGCAGATAGGGTTTGAGATTGAACTGGAACTCGAAGTTGGGATTCGATTTGGGACTTGAGTTGGGAAATTGTGGCATGTGGGTTGTCAATAGTGACTCGCTCTAGCCCATCTCTGCTTCTGATTCTGATCATCATCTTTAAAAAAAAAAACTTGTTCTTTATCTTTATAGAGAAATCTGATAGATTATTATGCTGATTTTAAGAAAACTGATGAGGTATATAAGTAGACAAATACCATTGAAGGACAGAAGTGGAGTGCGCAGCAAGGTAGCTTTACAGAATCTGTAATGGAACTCAGACCGACGAAGAAGAAAGGAAGTAGGAACTTAGCTGCAGAATTGTAAATTATATAATAACATAAATTCCTCTCCTATTCAAGTTTGGATTGGGCTGGACTTTGCAGATCGGTCCTGATTAGGTTTGGGTCATTCGCATGACAGTTTCTTTTGCACAGTCCGTCCTCCTTTTGAAATGGTATTTAACTTTTCGTTTGTTATTTTTGTGGTCTTTTGGTTTTTGTTTTTGTTATTTATTTAATAAAAAATTTATTGGTCCAAATATCTTTAATTATAATCAAATTTTACTGAGTAATGTTAATTTTTGTATATAAATTTTTAAAATAAAAAAGTTAAAAAAACTATTTATTAGTCCAAATAATTGTGCTGAGAGTTTGATGAAATACAACAATTGCTATTATTATGGTTCAGTTTGAGATCCATAATATGAATTATCGGTGACTAAGCCAATAATAAAAATAAAGATAAAACATACAAAGTTTTCTATATTTTCTATAATCCTATAGGCTTAAAACTATCAAATAACGCATAAAAAATATTCAAGAAAGCATATATTAATATGAATAAAACGTAAACCCAACTAATTGTTTTCAAAGTATAAATCCTTTTTTTTGTTGTTGTTAATTCTGCATGAATTTCATATTCTAGTTCTTTGAAATACTGCTTCTTTATACATTTTTGGTCTACCTCGTATTTTTTTTTTAATATCTTTTTTACTCACCATAATTATAAAACTACAGATCAATGCATACGCGGTTGACGTATGACCAGCCAATCTCAATCTACCTTTTATCATTTTGGATTTGATTGTTTTCCAAAATTGTATTGGTTGTGATGCCACTACCACCTTGTAAAATGACTGCAACAAAATTCCTCACCTAACAAAGAATGCGTCCCGAAACTGATTAGGCAACAAATAAACGAATAGGCTAAATGCTTAGATAACCAAAAAGAGTTTTTTTTTTTCTCCGGTGACATGGCGTAAAAAACAAGCAGATCGGGACAAGAGGGTTAGAGTGCTCGGGTGAGCGAACTAGCTTGTACAAATCTACACAATACAGGAATATTGGCTGACATCTCCTAAATGGTTCGGACTCATGGTGCAAGGATGCATGATGTAGTACACGTTGGGGCTTCCACAACATTCTCCTAATGTCTGAGGGCTGAATTATGTAGCCTATAAATAGCCGGCCCTCCTCCCTTGTAAAGAATTCACACTCTGTTCTCCCTCAAGTAAGTATATTGGCAGTACACCATTTTTCACCAAGAATTTTCTTTTACTTTGTCTAGATTTAGTTCAATTTATTTCGAGTAACCGTTGTCGAGTTAAATGCAACGTTCTCTGGCTTGGTTGTGTTTGCACTAGGAGCGTTCAGATTTGCTTCTTTTATCCTTTATCTTACTAATTTGTACTACATTTTACTTGTTTTTGTCATATACTACTAACCAAACTGCTAGTGAATGGTATCTAAAACAAGATTTAATCATAACGCGTGTTCTTGACCCTCTATAAATTCAATTGTACCGATTTCAGGATAAACGACATGTCAGTAAATTCATAAATTTAAGAGACATATTTTTATCAAATAGAGTTATTTAATTAGTCACTAGATAAATTGGGGTATAATTAATTGATAAATCGTGCCAGTTTGAAAGAGCTATTTAGTTATATAGCCCAATGAATACGACCCATAACTAATTTAGAACTTGTCCAAGGCATGATTGATGATCCAAGTGCTTAGACTTTAGACACGAAAATAGACGAAAATTCAGACCAAGAAGACAAATGAAAGGAATTAGAAAGATAAATTTTTATGGACCCATTTGATGATACCTTTTGTTTGCATTTTTAGACAAATGAAAGGACTACATAGAGACAAGAAAGGCAAAGAGAACATAAAAGTAGTAACGATCACATACTTTATAGTCCTTAGAAAGTTAGCATAAGATTTTGAATTTGAATACTACTGTACCTACTCTAGTTAGTTGAATATGTATACAAGTATGAGGAAGAGATTGAAATTCAATCATGGTCCATGACTCCCAAAACTGTGGGGACCTCTTAGTGGGCCCATTCCCAAGACTTTGGATTTTACTCTCTTGTCCACTTCTTGTTCATTGGTGGTAGCTAGTGGCAGCAGCCCAGCCCAGCCCAGCCCAGCTCAGCCAGTAATACAAGATAAAACTTCTAGCCGTTGTTACTCCTTTTTACTTTTTCTACTCTTACTTTTAGACATAAACACTAGTAATGGTTTCACAGAGAAAACAGACAATAGTAATAATATATTCAGTAAATTATATATAATTTTATTAAAAAATTATTTTGAATAAATCTTCGATTTAAATGGGTTAATGAGAAAATAAGAAAGTAGTTTTATTAATTTAGTTCACGTTTGAAAAAAAATATTATACTAAATTATAAATTGGCCGATATACGCTATTATGAATTTATGTAATAATGCTACACATCATAACTATGATTTAAGAGATTTTTATAATACTAAATTGCATATATACATGTAAAGGGACAAAGATCTGGAATCATTATGGAAAAAGCTGCATATTGTGCAAATTGGAATCCAGCAACGGTGTGCAAGTATTCATTCAATATTTGTAGTCCCCATAAAAAAAAATGAGACTTGTAAGATTTTCTTTTTATTAGAGATGCAATATATTTATCAATGAAATAAGTAATAATTATATGATATTTGTATTTGATGAGACAAATGAAATGCACATAAACAAAGAAGTAATAAACAAGTAATAATGAAATAAAGGACGAGTAAATGTCATTAATCAGCTCTGTTAGTTAAAAATGATAAGCTAATAGTAGTAGTAATTGAGTGCAAATATGGAGGGGAATTATTTAAAGTGCAAAAATCCAAATATCGTAAGTTGCTATAAAACAAGTTTACTTATTTGTTATAGACTTACACTGATTGGTGAACAAACTTCCTGAAAAACAGAAAGTGTACGAAAAAGAAAGAAGTGGCATTATTGAAATTCCTCAGTAATGGAAGGGCTTCCTTGTCATTCCACATGGAGTCTGACATACTAGAAATTTGAAACGAGAGCCGTTTGAACCCCATAAAACTTGCAACTTCAAAACTTGGTCTCTTCAATGCTCTCTACCAATTAAAAACTAACTCCTATCTCTTCAAATTTCACTCCGAACCCGAGAGAGAGAGAGAGAGAGAAATGACGGGGTTGGTAATGGTGACAAGAGGGGGTGGGTGTGGAAATGGAAAGAGCAGTTCAAAGGCAGCTGCTGAAATGCAAAATCAGCAGCAGTTGTCTTTGGTGGATTTTATATTAGCAGCTCTGAGGAAATCAATGGTGTCTTGCCGTGTAGATCGACAAGAAGATGTGATTTCTGCTGTTCATCAAATGGAAATAGGGTGGCCCACCAATGTCCAGCATCTCACCCATGTCACTTTCGATCGGTTTCATGGCTTTCTGGGTCTTCCTGTTGAGTTTGAAGTTGAAATCCCCTGCAGAGTACCCAGTGCCAGGTTTGTTCAAAATCTCAGCTTTTTTCCAATTCTTGTTCTGGGTCGATTTTGATTTCTCATAAAAATGCGGCTCCTGGTTTCTTTTCTTTTCTTGTCTTGTCTTATTTAATGTTTAGATCTGACTAATAAGTAATGCATATGATTGAGATAAAGCTGATACTTTTAGGAGTTTCTTCTTTATTAAAAATAAATTTAACCAACTTTTTTCATGTTAAAAAGGGTCTTTTCTTCTACTTGACCAAGTCCATGCGAGTTTGTTTTGCCCAACTGCGAGTCTCGAGTAGTAAATATGATTTTGAAGAGTTTAAGTTCTGTGAACTCGCAACGTAATACTGTTTAACACCATACAACAAACACATGTGAGTTGTGACTTTTCATCATAAGTCGGATATGCTAAACTGTAAAATTGATTAATAATCAGCTACAGCAGGTTAAATTAGTTGTAATAATTCTTTAAACTGTCAGCTAATGTATATACACTGTGCATAGCCCGAATACATTGTTCAGTCTATGGAGTTTTTGAGCGGTTCCTGCAAATTCTGAGAAAAGATGAAGTCTATAATTTGTCCCCTTTTTTCTGTGTATTAAGTAGATATCACTTATCAGAACTAATTCAGGAATACGTGGAAGTAGCACTTTCCCAACCCCTCTCACAAGTCAATACTTCCATAAATGAATGTATCTACTTTCAAGATGTTTCCCATTTCCAGGAGGACTGGAACTAGGTCATTTTCTGCTATGCCCCTTAGAGATGAGCCTGTTAGAGGTCCCCTCTCTATTGGGGACTTAGTTATACTGATTCTTGTTTTTCTTAATAATCACATCAGCATCCTTAATTACACTGCATTAAAGTGAGGTGATGGCCTATCTTTTGTTGGTTGGGACCTTGAGTGACTATTAAATGATTTGTTTGCAATTTAACAGCTAACTCTTTATTGGTGTGAGTTAGAGGTGCTTTTTACAGAAATTGTACGTCAACAAGAAAATTTTCATCCACAATTTTACAACTCAAGTAGTACCTTTGGATAAACAGTAGTATTTTTGTACCTTTGGATATTCAAGTTGTATGCATAGTAAGCACAAAGCAAGAATGAGGAGCAGTCCCAGTTCGTGTTTGTTTATGGTTTCCTCATGCTGGTGATTACACTGTATTAGGCAGTCCCAGTTCACTCTCAAATCATCTTTGCTAGTCTAATAATAATTGCAGCATTTTGTATTCTGTATTGAGATTGTTTTTCAGAAACCAATAGTTGTCAATTACAAATTCACAGCATAAGTTGATTTCTTCCATAGAGGTTATTTTTCAGTAACAATAGCTGCAATAATTTGTTTTTAGAGCTCCATACCAATCAATTTAGTATATCCGCTAAACTTGTAACCATTTATTTTGCAGTGTTAGCGTGTTTGGTGTATCTGCAGAGTCAATGCAGTGTTCTTATGATACGAGGGGCAACAGTGTCCCAACTATTCTCTTGTTAATGCAAGAACGTCTATACTCGCAAGATGGTCTTATGGTATATGTCATTTCTGATTGGATAGTAGTTTTTTCCACTGCGTTATGTGATGGCAACAATTTTCTGAATAATTTTTGCTTGATGAACCTTTTAGGCTGAAGGAATCTTTCGAATTAACCCAGAGAATAGCCAGGAGGAGCATGTAAGGGACCAGCTAAATAGAGGCATTGTACCTGAGGACATCGATGTTCATTGTTTGGCTGGTCTCATCAAAGCCTGGTTCCGAGAACTGCCATCAGGTGTGCTTGATGGGCTTTCACCAGAACAGGTTTTGCAATGCAACACAGAGGAGGAATTTGTTGAGCTTGTGAAACAGCTTAAACCAACTGAGACTGCATTGCTCAACTGGGCAATTGATCTTATGGCTGATGTTGTTGAACAAGAGGAATCCAACAAAATGAATGCTAGAAATATTGCAATGGTTTTCGCTCCAAACATGACCCAGGTAAATGAATATATACTCTAGCAGCCGGTTGTACAAAATATAACATTTCTTATTTTGCTAATGAGTTGAAGCTTTTCATTTTTTTTTCTGGGATCAGATGTCTGATCCATTGACAGCTCTCATGCACGCTGTTCAAGTGATGAACTTGCTGAAGACCCTGATCATGAGAACACTACGAGAGCGTGGAGAAGCAGAAGATGGAGAATACTCACCCATGTCATCTCGTTCTTCTGGTAGACAAACTGATGAGGAATTCGATTCCCAACAAGAGATGGACACTAGCTGTGAATCAGCAGGACCAGCATCAGATGATGATGCAGATGAGCAACATCGCTACAGCTACAGTAGTGAAGACAGAGAGGAAGTAGAGTCATTAAGTGAGATAGAAGAAAGCTTCTTGCGACAGTTGGACGAGAATGAGCATGCAAAAAATGACTTCAGGAAACAGTTAGAAGGAATTTTGTGCAGAGAAAATGTTATATCCAGGACTGCATCTACCGAAAATGGAGAATCTTCTGTTTCATTTTCTGATAGTAAAATCGAGACTTCTGGCCTGAGCATTAGCGATGGTGAAGAGTCAAGAGACACTTCTGTTACTCTGGGAGATAAAGTGGAGTCAAAGAGATCAACTGGAGCATGTGGAAGCATGGAGGATGTCGATATGGTAGACGTAAACATGGGAGAAACTGCTGTTCCTGTGCAGTAGATTATTTTAATGAATTGCATTTTTAGGATTTCTCTGTCGTTAGTGATGTGATGATTGTTTATGTAAAGTGTTGTAGGCCTTGGGATAGACACAAAATGGTTTGCTTGTGATTGACTTGTGAATCACAGTGTTCAGCATTGGCTGAACTTGTGCTTGATTGATTACTTTGTTTTGCTAGCAAAAAGGATTTCTAACATTGACCAACATCGATGGTGTAAGAAAAAGGTAGGGTTGATGAAGATTGAAAAAGCATAGTCCTTGATTTCAGATACTAATAGGACTATTATCCGATTTGACAGAGATTATAGTAGTGAACACGATTGCGCTTTAACCCTTGTACTAATCCTTTCTTTGGACACTGTTGATGTGACAATGGAGTATTTTTACCACTTTATTGACTGCAAAATAGTAATCATCTTTTTAGCATTAAAAAAGTATAGACATACTCTAGATAATATAGACAAATAAATTTTCCTGTAAAAACCACCAGAAAAACAAAGGAAAAGCTGGGTTCAAGTGCCGTGACAATAAGAAAGAACTTCAAAGTTATTTTTGATTACTGCCAAGCTGGTTCGATAACAAAATGGCAGAAACATTAACATAAATTTTGTATAATTCAATTCTACATCACACCTGACCATCCATACAGCAGTGAGAACCGCCAACTAGCTATTATTGAACTAATTGATTTGGGAAATAACTATGAGCACTTACATATCAAAGAAAAGCTAATAACAATTGAAGCTTTAGCTAACAATATGATATCAACCTGGAATATTTTCCAAATTTTACTTAAAACCCTTTTAACTTCCGTTGTTTAGCCCCCAAGAGAAATTAGTCCTATCCAGCCCTCCACATAAAAGTGACCAAGTACTAGAAGTCCAACGTTTTGATGAGTAAGCATGCGGATGAATGAAATGCATATATCAGGCCAAGATCACGGAAAACGGCACCTCACCAACTAGACAGGAAATATACATTCTCACTATCCTTCCAAGGCCGTTCACAACCTGAAATTAGTAAAGCAGGAGAAAAATATGAGAATGGTAATCTGCAGGCAAATAAGCATCAATATTGCAACCAAAGAACAAAAACATCAAAGTTGATTTCAGAAGGAAACCAGAAACGCCCTACCACAGGTGTAGTTAAATCATGAATGGAAAATGCACTCCAGCTTTGTCTGAGTTCATAACATCAATTCCTAGGCTATTCAAAAAGGAACAAACTTGAGCTAAAGTAGGCAGTGAGCATATAGGTGTAGAAGGGAAAAGAAACAAGAAACTATTAACTTAATGACAATCATATTAATTAGAAGAATCAATGAATTTACAAATGTCTCAATGTTTTTCCATGTTACAGATTACAAGTGGTACAAGAACTACAAGTTTCCGGGCCTTCTATCCATAAGGGAACTACAATTAACATTCAGTTGCTATGTCACTGCTAAATGTTTACTATCAGCTCCCTCTGGCTGTTAATGTAGCGACTCCCAAGTGGCTTACATGGGACCCACAGATGCAAAGAATCAGCTTCCTTCCACACCTCACCTTTTATATCAATAAGGTTTGTTCTGTTTATTTTCTCTTTTAAGCTGAACCTTCAACTTTTTCCCGTCGAGTTGGAAACCATTCATCATTTTGATTGCAGATTGTGCAGCGTCTGGAGAGTCGTAACTTACAAATCCTGCAGAAAGAAGCTCAGTCATAACCGCAAGAGTGAAATACTGATTTGATTGATACATTAGAAAGTCTAAGGTTCATACCAAAACATTTACTAACACCAGTAGCTTTGTCCACAAAAACTTTGGCACTCAAGACCGTACCAAATTGTTGAAATGTCTTTGCAAGCTCTTGATCACCAAATTCTTGAGGAAGGTGGTAAATAAATAAATTAGCACCAGCTGGACCTGTAACGACGTGATTTCTCTTTCATAAGTAACCAAAAGTCAAGTGCAAGCAATTCAAGTTAACATGTTTATAAAAAAAAAAAAAAAAAAAGGGGGGGGGGGGGGGGGGGGGGTTACAAGTGACACTTCCACAAATCCGCGTCTATATAGTCCAGATCTTATCCTTTTCTTGTATGATAGTAAGTTTGAAGCTTGTCTATGAGATCTCAGTCAAGAAGTTGGAAGACTGCCAGGCTAGGGAAATAGCTAACTAAATAATGCAAAGATAACAATACTGGTCGAAGCTCTCTACACTCTTTGACAATTGCTGTAACTAATGACATATAATTGACAGTATCATAGTTCGCATGCCACATGCATTAATTTACTTGGATTCCAGTAGGTCCATCTAAAACTAAGACAAATTAAATATCACCAGTGAGTCTGAGTAAGTACTTTCTACATCTCTCACAAAGGCCTTGACAAGATCTCAGTTATATTGCGAATCTGATTTCTTCTGTTTCTTCTATTAGTTGCTTCATCTGATTTCTTCTTCTGTTTCTTCTATTAGTTGTTCCCTTTTAAAAACAAATAGGTGCAAAATCACCATCTCAGATATCTAGTAATCATTAATGATATGGAACACAAGCTCAGGAAAACAATAAACCAAGAAAGAAAAAGTAGCCTCATTCAGATAGATGCACGGGGGACTGATCAGCTTCAGGTTAACAAGTATTACTAAAGCATCTCAACATAAAATTTTGACAACCTTCAACTTGACCCCCTGTATTTGAGCCGACACTTGAAGATGCTACAGAATGCCTGTTTGCGACATAAGGAGGTAGATAACCAGTAATGCCTCCAGGATAGCGCATGGGATATTGAAGTCCTTGTACAGCCCTGTAAGCAGATGCCAGATAGCTTCCAGGCGACATGGCATAATTTCTTGGGGTAATTCCAGGTGTTAGACCCAGTGCAACTCCACTTAGAGTACCTCCTTGGTTTATGGATGGAACCATATTCTGAAATGAGGGTTGATTCTGTACTGACGGTTGACGGTACTGCATGAGCCCATATGTCCCAGGAGTCTGCAAAACAGCATGTTAACTTGAACTGCCCCTCAAATTGATCACTGAAGCAAGAATGACAGAAATGTAATGGAAAAAGAAAGAACCACGAAAGGAACATGCCTCAATATCACAGCTAGAGCAAGGAAACCAAGAATTTGACTTGATGACCAAATTTACTGCTGAATACAAGTCAACCAACCTGATAGGCGTAGCCATTATATGGTGGTATATAACCCATGGATAGAGATCCATACAAAGATGGATGCTGTCCAGAGTTAGAAGCATTAGATGCCTGAGATAAAGCTTTCTGAGCCCTCCTAGCTTGCCTTTCCCTTTCTGTATCTGCCCACTTGACTACCAAAGGGACAGTTGCACCCTGAATGGACAGTATAATAAGAAAATTCTATCTAAACAGCCAGCAAATGGAAGTCTGGACAAGTAAAACTTGACATGACAATGTAAAATTGATAAAAGGATTTAATCATTGTGCTTAAACCTTCATCGTGAAAAAAGAAATGCAAATAAACTCGTGCAGTTGTAGGTCCCCTTTCCTCCGGAAAAACTAAAATCTCAAATTTTAGATTACCAGGAAAAGAGATGCCTAATGATTCAAATCATCACTACTCTTACAAGTTTTTAGCAAAATTATAAAGCCAGAATCAAATTTCTGGAAAATGAAATGGTACATAGAAAGAAAATAGGAAAGCAATAAAAAGCGCTTACTCAGGTATCCTAATGATAAAAACTTCGCACACGGTTAGACTTAAAATAAAATAATTGAATGTTTTAAAATTTTTACACTCCCATCAGCCTGACCACTAGATTTTCCCTTGTTGTGTTTTTATTTCTAAACTAATTAGGTAAGTATAAGTGAACATCCACCTCTCAATCAATAGATTAGTATTCATAAGTTCCTCTAGAACACATGACCTCTGAAGGATCAAATACATATCTCATAGCACAAATGTTTGATTTTGCTTCTTAGAAATTGCTATTTCAACCTGAAGAATTACACTACAGTATCTCAGTGACTAATCAAACCCCTTGGTGAAAATTTCCAGTAAACTAATATCCATCTATTCAGTCCAAGATCTTCAAGACAGATGACAAAAATGTCTCAAATGCCTGAATGCAGTGCGATGTAGAAATATCCTAGAGAAGAAATCAGCAGATATTGTCTTTGGAATCCTCTGAACAGCAAGTGGTAGCATTTAGGCTATTCTGTTGGCCCTGCTACAAAGAGACAATATATAAGAAGCCACCTCCATTAATTGACCCCAATTAAAAGCCAAAATTGGCACTCCCATGATGAGGAGAATAGAGTTACTCCTACAAGGAGTAATGATCACCTAACTAATGCAACGGAGCAAAGGTAACTCAATATTCAAAATATTTGAACTTACCCAAAAGAATCTGAATATTTGACCATTACTACAGCTCCAGAGAAAGGATAATAACCAGATCAATCATTAAAGAAAAGTTACACGCAATGCAAATCTCAAATACCCACAAAACTCAAATTTCAAAGGTTTCACAGGAGTGACTTAACAGGCTAACATCCAGATAGAAACAAACCTCCATGGTATGCTTTCCATTAAGGGCCTCTACAGCTGAAATTGCTTGTTCTTTTTTCTCATACTTCAGAAAAGCATATCCTACCAGAAAGAAAGACAAATTTTGGTGATGAATTAATTTTGTCCTCACAAAAAGTTTAAGTGAAAGATTATTAGACAATGTTTCTGTACCTCTACTAGTCCGCTGAGAACCTCTGAGAATTTGCAAATCTGTAATGGTCCCATATTGAGAGAATAAGGAGGAGACTTCGGGGTCAGAAACATTCTTTGGCAACATACCCACAAAAAGCTTGTGCTCTGAATTTCAGGTAAAGAGGAAGAAGAAAAAGAAAGAGAATGAGAGAAAACGTTACCAACTATGCACGGCATCACATAAACAAAACTACGATATACAGCAAGGACAACCTATTCTTTTTTGGATAAGTATTGAAACAACAGATTACAAGGTCAAAAGGAGGGGAAAGTAAGGAAAAGTAAACAATGGGAAACTGGAATCATGTGAATCAAATAACCATGTAAGAACAAATATCATAAGACAAGAATTTAAATTATAGTACACCTAGCCTTTCCAACTCGCCATCAGCATACTTCACTTGCAACGGACTAGAAGCCTGAATTGGACATAGAGAAGAGGACGCCTTTATTATCATAAGACAAGCATGTCATGCCTATATAAAAGAGCAGCAGATCACAAATAAACTTAATAAGCTCAGTATTCAGGATAGATGTGTTCTTACATCCGTCCATTTTTTGTGTGTGTGATAAAGAGTTAGAGAGCAAAGTGATAGCTTAGATGCATTAAATTCCCCAGTTTACCAGCATCAAATACCCTATCACTTCAATATGCTATGTGAAACTCTGAACATGCGGCCTGGAAATAAATGTGCAAAACTAAAGCCTAAATACAGCTCATTAGATCAGTGTGGAACAATCTGTATAAATTTATCAACTGTGATTAAATTTTGGACCAATCCATAATAGCAGCACCTCTAGATTAGCTACTTTCTCCACTTGTATGTCTTAAGGGTCATTAGATGCTCTGACAAAGACCAACTGCAAATTGATTCAGCCAACCATGACATTTCTAAGAAATCAAATTACTCTAGAAAAGACGTTCATTCTCACAAAGACTTATTTTATTATTTCCCGAGCATATGTCCCCCCACCCCCCCCCACCCCACCCCACCCACCCCCCAAGCGGGTAGGTCTTACTAGCCCTTACACTCGACTTCTTCTCTCACAGTCACGCTTAGGCTCTCCTAGAGAAGCTTTCTCCTCACTGCACACTCTTATTTTGCTGTCTACTTGCAGAATATACAAACATACTAGGTTGTCCAGTCAGATTAGACTTCCAGGGAACATTGATGTTCTTTTCTATTTACTACAATTCATAAACATTACAGGATAGGACGTGCAGCTTGAATCCAGAATTCAAGTCTTTGTAAAGACCACTCACCAGCTGGAACAGCCGTTATCTCTCCAGTTCAGGAAGTTATAGACATTCTCCATTATTACATAAAGATAGTACAGTTTGTTAAAAAACATCCAATCATGGTACAGTATTTTGGCTATATTCACTCTTACTATGTCATGATGAAAACAGATAGTCCTATATTCCTGGTATTAAAACATGAGACAATGCCAAAACATTTCTCTTGAAGATAGTCAATTAGGTAACTTCAGTAGCTAGCTAAAATCAACAAGGAACTTTATTACGAATCTACTGGGGATGAGTTTAACAAGACAGACTAAAACGAGCAACTAAATTTCAGAAAATAAAAGACTTTGCTAGTAAAACTTGGACAAATGGCAGAAAAAGCAGCTGATTAATTATGGAAATGGGTTTGGAATTGAGGCGTAGCAGTTGTTGTTATAATGGATAACAAACAGTAGAGAGATTCGACCGCATTACAATGCTGCACACATCTTATTTAATTAGTCAAATAAAGTCTAATGCATGTCCCCATTGACAACAATATTCAAAAAGACTGACCCCAGGAAGCGTCTGTTTATTGTGACAAGCAGTTATAGCCTTGTCCGCTTCTTCTCTCGACGGGCAAATCAGAAAACAACATCCTGAAAAACAGAAAAAACATGCAAACGTTTACAAATCCTTCAAGGAACAGTCATCAAAACACTTGAATCGCACATTGCGATCCAGAAACATGTAAACTGAAGGCGAAGACTGAAGCGGGAACCTCGAGAAGCGCGTGTAGTCTTGTCTTTGATGATGTTGACTTCGTCAATAACTGCGAACTCTTTGAACATCGCCAGAAGCTGTTCCTCCGTCATTTGCTTCGGCACTTGACCTACGAACAGCTTCACGCTCTCCTCGCTGTGCTCACGCGCTCTCTCCTCGTCCTCCGCCATTAATGCCATGAACAACTGAAATCACACGCCCTCTCCCTCTCTCTGAAACTGTGTTCTTCAATGTCTGGCCATTTTCGTCGAGTCCTGTTTTTAGGAAATTAGAGACATTTTTTGATGGCAAAAAAGGATTTTCATTCCGTTATTAGTAGTTGGACATTGTGTAAAAAACCTTGGTTTGGAAATTATATTACAACACTGCCACTGAATTTGTTATTTGGCTCCTGCGACAGTTGAGAAGCCGTGACGATTGTAACCAATAAATTCGGCAAAAAGACAATAATGTAGTGTGGATCTGGAACAGCTTGCATGGTACATTGACGTAATTGCCCCTTATTATAGCAGTAAATGTCTCGTCCCGTGTTGCACGTCTCTTTTCATTTGAGCTACTCTATCAAAGATGGATATACTTGGTGTCTTTTGGCATGATAACTAAATTCTTTGGAAAATTATAGTTTTAAAATTGCCAAACATACAAAGAGCCTTTTATATTTATAATAATCTTTTATTTTGATATTATCATTAAGTCTTATTTTAATTAGATATTTTAACATGTTTAAAATATACCTATTAAACATAAATAAGTGATCTGACATCTTGTGTGCAACACACTTTCTCCAGCAGAGTGAAAAGCCAAAAAAATATTCCTTTAATTTTTTTTCTATCTTTTTTCTCCTATTATCTCTTACCACAATTAATATTAGGGAAAAAGGTCAAAAATATCTCTTTATTTTAGTATATTAGCTAATTTTATCCCTGATTATACTATAGGATCAAATATAACCCACCGTTAACAAAATAAAAAATTGCCCCTCAATTGAATGGAATCCCCCAAATTGACTTAAAATACACAATTTCAATTAAATTACTCATTTTTCTTTAAATCCGAATCCGCCCACACTAAACTAAATAAATTCATTATTAGGATTTAATTATTCAAAGCAAAACAAGTTCTCAAAAATTATTCAAAGAAAAAGCCTTAAAAATAAATCAAGTTTGATCATAGAGTTATTTATCCTCCAAAAATATTGGAATAAACAAAATAGCAACCAAATATTTACCGAATCAAGCTTCATCGCTCTTAATATGAAGAGATTTTGGTAAATATTTGATTTCTATTTTCGTTTTTTACAATATTTTTGGAGGAGAAATAACTGTATGATCGAACTCTTTTTATTTCTAAGGTTTTTTCTTTGAATAATTTGAGAACTTGTTTTGTTTTGAATAATTAAATTCTAATGAGTTTATTTAGTTTAGTGGGTCGGGTTCGGATTTAAAGGAAAACGGATAATTTAAGTGAAATTGATATTTTAAGTCAATTTGGGGGATTCCATCCAATTGATGGGCAATTTTATTTACTTTGTTAATGGCGGGGTATATTTGACCCTATATTAAAGTAGAGGGGTATTTTTGACCCTTCTCCCTTAATATTATCATCCTTCGCATGTCACTAGCACCACCTTTCTCCTTTGCATCCAATCGCATGTCACACACAAACACATGTCAACTGAGTGTCAACAACACGCACTCAATATTTTAAAGGTGATTATGAGTGAGGTGCTTCTTAGGTACACTTTGAATTTACTTTGAGTATCTAATTGGAACAAGCCTCGTTAAAGGTATCAAAACAAAAAAATTGTAGCAAGTTTAAGGGGCTCTTATGTATTTGGCCTTTTAAAATTAATTAATTTCATCTAAAAGACAGAGATAAAATAATTTTAAGTTGAATTTGGTATTAAATTTTATATTGCATTTGATTGATAGTCTAAATTTATCGTATGTTATTAATTAAACACATTATAAATCTAATTCAAAATATTATCCTTGGATATCTCACCCTTTCTCGCAAACCAAATGATCCCTTAGGGTCTTCAATACAAGAAATGGGATAAGCATGATATTTTATGAGTTAGGATATTTCGTGAGATTATTTTATCTGATTTTTTATATGAAATAATAATTTCACCATTTTAATTCAAATAATGAGATAAAATATTTTTAAACTATCAATTAATACCTCAATTCAAATACAAAATAAAATTGTTTTCAAATTTTATTTTGAAATTATTGTTTTTATTCCTAGCAACAAATGACCCCTCGTAGTACAAAGTAGATGTGTCTACGTTGACTAAATTGTTTTTCTTTATTGTTGTTATAAAAATGAGCTAAATTTGTACTTATTGACAAATATAAGAAGCTTTCCAACGGACCACAAAGCATAGATATCAGATTTCGGAAATGCCATTGAGGTCATAGCCATAATACATAAAAATTTACAAGTCTATACTCAGAGTAACTGATATGTAGTGTCTAAAATTAGACTTTATCACCTAAATTCAAACAAATATATGACTAAAAATCACTATGTTTTAAAAGAAATTCAAGCATATAAGGCCGAAATTCGGTCATTTCCTTAAAACTTCAGTCAAAAATATTAAACTTGAAATTTTGCCAAGGGGCGTTCCGAGAATCGAACTCGGGACCTCTCGCACCCAAAGCGAGAATCATACCACTAGACCAAACGCCCTGATTGGCTTTTGGGATTCCATGTAATATTCAAATCAATAATTTCATAAATCATAATTACTTAAATAACCATGCTTTCTGTTGATAGTAGATAAAATTGCCGCACTCTATGCTTTGACACACTGGTTTGCCTTGCCCTTAAAGCTTGTTGACCTGATTTATTTTGAGGGTGTATTACTTAGTCCCACAAGATTTTCACTCACGCAAATCTAAGGCAAATAATGTGCAATAATGACTTGAAACTAAGTGTGTGTGTGTGTGTACACACACTCCCCAATCATACACATATATTGTTAGGATATACAATTAATTATATGGTTTAAATTACAATATTATGTTTTTATCTTATAATTTATGTTCACAATTAAAGATGAAGTTGGACAAACATCTTGATGATTGTAGTACAAGATTAAATATAATTTGATCTTAATCGATTATGGGAGTGGTCGAATTCCAACTTCTTGTGCTAGTACATTTATCGCGTGTATTGAACGGACCAAGTAGAGATACTTGTTTATGTTCTTAATACTTATAAAACAACTTCTCTAGATCATTAAATGTACTTATAATCTTAATCTTGATATAATTGTTATGATCAATTTAATTTGTTTTATCATCTTGATCTCTCAAAAGGTGAGACACCATCATGGGTCAATATATTCTTGATAGGTTGAATAATAACAAATCACATTTATGAAATAATAATTAGTTGATAGAATTCATGTCTCGACCTTGAGATCGGTGATACCCTTTTATGACTGCCTATAAGTTCTCATTTGAAAATCTACAAGTGAATTTTATATCCATCACATGAAACAAGTTAAGTATAATAGTAAAGGATTAAATTAATCAGTGAATCAGAGATTTAATTCAAATTGATTGGTATTGATAATTCTAATATGGGGAGTTAAATAAGATTTAATGTTTGATTTTGAAATTAAACCAAGGAGTGCAATTACAGATTTTTAGTGGAATAATATGTAATTTATTTATGGTAGAATTAATTCATTCATTTATGAATTAATACCATGATTGAAAGCCTTTATTATTAAATTTGTGGTATCTATGTTATTAGATTAATTAATAAATTTTTGAAAAAGAAAAAAAATATTCTAGAAGAAATAAAACCTACACGTTTTGATTTTTTACTGGACTTCAGAATAATCTTGGAACACATTTTGAATGGGATAATGCTCCCAAAATATGTATATCTTTTTGTTGGAGAAAACTACTCCCTCATGTTTTCCACTTTCAGTTGAAAAAGGTGGATATAAGGGAGAGAGTTTTCAATGACGAAGATATGCTTTTTGAAGGCAAAAACTGACTTGTGCACACAAGTCTTCATTTGAAAAAAAAAAAAGAAGAAGAAGAACAGCTCTGCTTTGGACGAAATGTGTTTCGCCTTCAAGATGTTAGTTTGTAATTATTTTTTAATTATGTTGTCTAGTTTTTCATGAAAGTTTTGTGATTCTGTATGTTTTGTTTGCATATATTCCTACATATCATATGTCATAACAGAGGCGAATATAATGAACAAATTATTTGTTCGCCTAAACTTAGCTTAGACTATATATTAATCTGTATATGTGTTAGAAAAATTAATTAATAATTTTAAACCCGCTAATTAAATTAAATCTAAATAAGAAGTGAGGGAATTTGGATTCCAAGCCTCATAAGGTTGACATTAATCCTAGATCCGATTACCTAGCACTGTCTTGATCGAATGAAGAAGAAGAATATTAAATAGGAATCAATTCAGTTCCCTAGCTAGGCAGGGGGCCGGCCGGTATGTAGTTGGCCTTAAACAAGGTAAGGGGTGGGACGAGCATTATCGAAATGTATATATGTATGGATGGTAGCCCATTTTTGAGAACATTAAACTATGAACAACTTGTTTCATGGTTGACATCCAATTAATGTACGTTATAATATTCTTTGAGTATAAGTCGTGCAAGTGGCCATGGTCATCTTTTATTCTGAGGTTCCTATATGTAGAATTATCACCAAGATGCCTCAACCAAGTTGACAATATATATATTTGATGGCATTACTCTATTTGTTAGCTCAAAATTGTTATTTTCTGACTATCCTTAATAAATGACTGGTTCGAAAACCTAACTTTAATTTGATTTGATTGTTTGGTTATAAAATTTAAGATTCTTAGTTTCATAAGACATAAAATTTTAAATTTTATGATCTAAAATTTATTACATATTAAAATGATGAATAGTGAAGCCACTAGAAATAATAACAGTGAGGAGAAAAAAGAACATGTATAGCTAGCTAGCTAGCACGCACATGAGTTGGCACGTCGCTTTCAGAAAGAAACAAGTTGCAGTTCGAAAATAGGAAGAAGATGGATCACACACACACACACATGTATATCTACGTCAAAATAAATTTTGTCCATATTTGAAGATTCCAAAAACAAAGTCGGCAAGTTTTAATTAATGGAGCACTCCTATTGGATTTGGAGCCCTCTTAATAATTTCACCATTAACCTAACCTAACTAACCTAGTTGAAATGGAAATCAGTTAACACCATACCTTCTTACAACCGTGCTTTCATAATACTGCTTTTTGCCACTTAAACACACAATCTTGCTGCCAATTTAATTTCTCAAGGAACTCTTTTTATACACGGTGATTATTTTTTTACAATATTTCAAAACTATCTTTAAATCTGATAAATTTTGAAATAAAAACGTGCACCTCTGTGAATTATTTATATGATTTTAAGTCATTCTTCTCTTACGAGCTAATCTTTTGAAATTAAGTTAGGTTAAAATTTATTTCTTATTATTTTTAGGCAATATAGTTTCAGTAAAAATTTTCTTGCAATTAAATTATGAGTCACCAATAATATAGAAAAAAGAATAATTAATTCTCCATCCGTTTCAAATTATATAAGTGGTATTTTTAACCTGGGCGCCCCTTAAGAAAACTAGTCATTTCTAGAAAATAAAATGCATTTTTTTCACTTGCCCTTAATAAATATCTTGGAAAAGATTTAACTCTTTAATATTTGTTTGATATGTAAAACTCTCTCCATTTAAATAAGGGTAAAATTAGAAGAATGTTATTAATGTCTTCTTGATTACGTAAAACACCACATATTTTGAAACAAAATAAAATGGAGAGAGTATCAAAAACGCTTAAAAATAAACCAAGGGAAGCGAAATGACAGTATTGCCCTGTATGTAAGAGCTATTAAAGAGGTAAAAGGGCATAATTAATTAATTCAGCAGTCTCAGCCTGTATTGTTGACTTGCTGCTTCGCCTAGCTAGGGTCTTATTAGTTCTCTCTGAAAAAGAAGAAGAAGAAAAAGAGAGAGAAGATGCTGAGGATAAGATCAAGGTCAGCTTTTCTTATATATAACTCCTGCTTCAACTAAGCTGCAAATATATATGTAGATCTCCATTCTGGAAATCTAATTAATTTGGTGGATGCATGTGAATTAAACGTGTATATATTCAATTTCATACATTAGATTTTCTTAATTTCGTACTATAAATCATGGAGCCGTTATATCATTAGTCAAGTTCTATGATATACCAAACTCAAAAATTAGTTATATATTAAGGTGGGAGAACTCAAGATTTATATATTAATCCATGTGGGGCTCAAGTTTAATATCTTGCAACACGATCATAACATTTTGATATGATCAAAGACAGGTAGATGAGATAGGAGTAGTAATTTTTGTTTTAATTTCTTGTATGAATGTACGTTTACATTTTGTTACTGATGAGTAGTATCCTTTAATTAACTCCACTGCAGGTGCAGGATCATCATCTCCACTTCAAGATCATCCTTTCAGACCTCCACTAACAAGTTTTCTACCCACTTTGAAAGGTGCGTTGTTTAAATTCAGTTAATTAGCAAGTTTCAGATATTATTCTATATATATACAGGAAACGACTAGTGGCTTTTTTTCTTTCTTTTTTCTTTTTGCGCTACTTAATACCCAATAAGGGATAGAATGCAACCGGACCAAATGTACGTGACCACCAATTTCACCTTTAATTTATCATGACTTTAGCAGCTTGGAGCATATATATGTGACTTTATTACCATATAGATTCTCTTCAACTTGAAACCACTACTCCTAGTCCATTAAATTTGACATCACTTCTTCATTCCCCATAAATATTGTAGTAGTATTTAAGTTAATATATAATGATCGTCACAAGAAGCTTTTACATTATCAATGATTTAACTATGGATAATAGATTAGTTATTAATTTTATACCAATTAATGGTTATCAAAAGTTTACTTGTAATTATTCAATAAAATCATCTGATTGTAAATACTTCCTTCTTTTTTTTTTTAAACAGAAATTAAACTCTCATATGTGGTCAATAAATGAACAAGCAAGATTCAAATAGATAACTGTAGGTAGTAGAGTATTGTCTCGTTTATCTTTCCATACTCGTAATTGAAGTATTTTTTGGGGAGTTTCTTGTCCTTCGATGTATGCTATTTTGCATCGTATTATTTTGTTGCAGTTCCTTTTTTTTCTTTAGAATGCGCTTTAACGTGATCTCTATAGTATTTTACCTTAATTTTTTTTTTGACCTGTTTTAATTTTTTTCATTGACCTAAACGTCTATCGAAAATAATTTTTCTACCGCAGAAAAATAAGAATAAAATTTGCTTATCCTCTATCCTCTCCAAACTCCATTTATGAAATTACAATATACTTGGCTACTAGTCCTTCTTTGAGAATGTACATATATGATCAGCATAAACGTGGATGCGGCTATTGATTCCCCCACTTTTTTGTGGTCCCTTTCTGCTTTTCTTTCAAAAGGTTTTGCGGCTAGTATAGGTAAGCAAAGGCGAGCAAATTATGTATACGTTTCGGAAGTCACTTTTTAGGGGGACGACAAACGTTTTCTTGTACATTATGTCTAATTATGGTAAGTTCTTTGACAATAGGTATTTGAGTAAATAAAGGGCAACTGATCATAAACTTACCTGCATTTTGGTGTTTACATCAAACAATGCGACACATACTTTTATATATAGATTCATATGAGAATCTTAGTAGCTTAGTTGCCTATCTGAATTTTTATCTTATTGATGAGTGTTCGATTCTTCATCTTGTGAACCCTTCCCCTGTTTCCCCTTCCTCATAAATTAGTATTGCGTATAGTGATGATTGTGTAAATCCAGGAAACTAGAAGGGAAGGTAGCAGTGATCACAGGTGCAGCAAGTGGCATAGGAAAAGAAACGGCGGCCAAATTCATCAAGCATGGAGCCAAGGTGATAGTCGCTGATATACAAAGGCAGCTCGGCCAAGAAACGGCAAGTGAGCTCGGAGAAAACGCCACGTTTGTGCCATGCGACGTCACAAATGAATCTCACCTCTCCGAGGTAGTGGATTTTGCCGTTTCCAAACATGGCCAGCTCGACATTATGTACAACAATGCAGGTCGAAAAAAAGAGAATAACAAGTTGATCACTGTCTCGGCATTTTATTAAGAAGTGCATCTGCTACCTACCTTCAAATCCTGAATTCGTCTGTGATTATGCAGGGGTAGCATGTCGAACTCCGCTGAGTATAGTGGACATTGACCTTGCTCAATTCGACCGTGTCATGGCCATCAACGTCCGAGGCGTAATGGCGGGGATCAAGCACGCAGCTAGAGTGATGATCCCACGGGGGAGCGGTTGCATTTTGTGCACGGGTAGCGTCACCGGGGTGATGGGAGGACTAGCACAGCCTACTTATTCAACGACCAAATCATGCGTGATAGGAATTGTGAGGTCCGTGACAGGGGAGCTGTGCAAGCATGGAATAAGAATCAATTGCATATCTCCATTTGCTGTTCCAACAGCCTTTTCGTTGGACGAAATGAAGGAGTACTTCCCAGGGGTTGAACCTCAGGACCTTGCTAAAATGTTATACAATGCTAGTGAGCTCAAAGGAGCCTACTGTGAACCCACTGATGTAGCCAATGCTGCTCTTTTCTTGGCTAGTGCAGATGCCAAGTTTATTAGCGGCCAAAATCTGGTGGTAGATGGTGGTTTCACCTCGTTTAAAAGTTTAAACTTTTCCCATCTAGTACACTAGCGTTCAGTATAAATTATTTAACATGCCATTTTATTCTTTCTAGAATCATTTTTCAAATGCATAACTTCAAAGGTTCATATAATAGACTCGAACTTATTGAAGTGTAATTGATTGATAATAACTATCAAGGTGAAAGGGAACTTTATGTATCAAATATTTCATTTAGCGGATAATGGTGCATTTGGATGTCATGTCTTGATGGTTTGACACTGGAGAAGACTGGTTCAAGACTACAAGTATCTTGAAAGAATGCACAACTGTTCCAGGCTACGCAAATTTTGTCACTGCTTATATAAACCACCTTTCTGGGATAAAGGCATCTTTCCAGACATTACCTTCTTATTATTACAATAAGAATTTTATTTACAATATGTAATCGAACATACCAGCCGATCTTCAGGAGGGTATTTGATATATCCTTCTTTCCCATGTAAATCAATTTGCATTTGGAAGCTGAGGGAGCATCCATATGAATAAGAAGAGTTTCAGAAACCTCTTCTATTGAGTTGGCAAACATGATCCTGGTTTTACAACTGCCTGATATCAGAAAGAAAAAAAAAACTGTACCTTTCTGCTAAAAGAATCAAAATTGCTCATACACAATCCTCCGCATAAAGTCTACTGGTGCTGCAAAAAAAAGACAGAAGTGTTACAGGAATGAAACCATTGCTTTCTTAAGAGCATGCTGCTTTAAGAAATAGGTTTTGCTCCTGCTTCATAGTTCCTAATTACCAAGAGTTTAAGTTTTTTTCTGTCCTATTCTCCTATTCATTGGTGATAAAGCTATTGGATTACTTCATGTCTTTCCCAGGGAATTAAAGCATACTAATTGGGTCTAAGGAGCCCTTAGGGAAGAGATTAAGAATCACCCAAGTAAAGCTCAGCAAAATTTTGCATATACACCCCACTGCTTACTGCATAATAGAAATTCAGCTATGTTCTCTGCTTAAAAATATGCCCCAAATCAGGATATATGGGGCAAGTGGATAGAAGGTTCTTAGAATATTTTGTAAATAAATTTTAGGGAGGAGAGAAAGCTACCTAATCCATTGGTGAACAATTTAAACTGCCCAAGTGCCTGCCTGACGAACATCTCAACCCCACTCACCACTGTAGCTCCAACCTCTGTAGCCTCCTGCAATAACCGTGTATTTCTAGGCGTGTAAACTGCATCAAATACTAGCTCGTATGATTTCAAGGCCTCCTGAAACAACAGAAAACTTGCAGAGAAGTTCAGAATGCAAACATTTTCTCATGCAAACAGAGAACAGGTTACTTTTGTTAGAGATTCCGCAAGAATGATAACCTTGGAGATAGGAGTTTGATCAAACTTTGGCTGCATGCCCACAGCAGAAGCATTTGCAAGAATCATTCCCTTCTCAGGGCAGAAATTGTTCAGAAGTTCATATGGCAGAGCTTCACCAGATATTGCTGCAGCCAGAGCTTTTGCTCTCTCTTTTCAAAGACAAAATTGCAATAAATGAAAGGAGATATACAATGAATAAAGAGCAAAAGATGACATATCCATAATCCTTAGGGAGATGGGAGGTATTACCGTATTTGCGGTTGAATATTACAACTCTTGCCCCTCTGCTTTTGGCGCCAAAAGCAATAGCTCGTCCTGCACCACCTGCCCCAACTAATACGAACAATTTTCCAGCAATTGGAGAAACATTTGATGCATAGCCATTGGTCTTTTCTTTCTCTGTTTACACACAAAATTTGGAACTCCTTATTGGATTCAACAGTGCTTGAAATGGTTTCCCAAGAAGTTTCTACCTTTTCTTTTTGGGAGGGGTAAAAGATTCAAATAGTGAAAACAGTGACAGTAGAATCGTCATTATCAAATATGTATTCAATTGAAGCCGGTAACTAAGAAAGAGTATCTCCACCTTCTCCTGCAGACCACACTAAATTTTGCTTTAACAATCAGCATTATCTCAAGGAAAAGATAAAAAGATGTGAAGATCATCTGGATTTTGGAAAACTTTTGCCTTGAACAATGACTACAGAATAAACCAGTAAACTACATTGATCAAGCTTTTTATTCGTACCTTTATAGTAAGAGTATTAGAAAACTTTAAACTTCCTAAGAAAAATAATCAGTACCTCTAAGTGCATCTTCAATAGCTGTCACACAAGCCTCACAATCTGTGTTGTAACCAATGAGCTTGCCGTCAGAATGTCTCCTTATAATTGTGTTCACAGCTCCTATAGACTGATTTCCAAAGCATGATAAAGTTAGAAAGTTTTACTAATAAGACAACAAACACTGTAATATAATTTAGCGACAAAATACTCTGCAATGGCTAAACAAAAAACTATTGTATAGAAACACCAAGTCCAAACTTTCAAAATACAGAACTAATCTATATAACAACATGTGCTTCCATGCAAGGACAATAGCATTTTAGGTCGTGTGAACTGCAATGATATAAGAAAGAATATTCATGTTGAGATTTGAGAATACATGAGAAACCCAACCTCTTTTTTTTTCGGTGGATGCTGCAACAGCCATTACTCAACCAGAGAAAGAATATTCATGTTGAAATACATTAGAAACCCAACTAATTCTATGCTGCCCAGCCATTACTCAACCAGTGTAATAGCTATACTTAGGCTTCCATCAGTATTCAACCATAGTGGACTACTGCTTGAATTATTCATTAGCCCGTTTATGGAAAAAAAAAACTAATAGTATTGGGCCTAATATGATAGGGTGATTCAAGCACATAAAGAAGTTAAGCTTTTTTCCTAAGAGTATATGCACGCCTCTATGCACATTTATAAACAGAGTTGTGCTACAAGTATTCGTTATATAAGAACTATTGAAGCTGAACTAGCTTCAGCAAAGAGCCAAAGACATTCGCAAAATATTGTGCATGCTCTGGTTCTTCAACCCCCAAGAGTGGAAGCAAGTTACACGACACACTACAAATCCCCAGATTTGCTTGGTTTAGCATACCATGTACAGTGGACTTCTTTATAAATTGAGCTGCTTAGTGTTTTATATGGGGGGGGGGGGGGGGGGGACTTGAACAGTTTGATATTACGAACAGGAAAAGCAAAAAGGCAGATTGAGCAAAATATTAGAAAAAAAATTAAAAGAGCATAGTTTGACACTCATTAGAAAGAATAATTTAAGGCAGACGCAAACATGGTATGGTCTTTTTCTGGAGCTAATCAGACCTTAGCAAGTGGATCAACTTCATCACAACACCGTACTGCTGCTTCCTTATGTGGGATACCAACACTACACATTCCATCAAAAGGAAGAAGAATGTGCATTAGATACTTTTCTACATGAAAGCAATTTTAGAAAAACGAATCTTAAGTAGGATACATGACTTACATCCCAAATGTTTTACGCAAGAAATTTTCAAATTAGTAAAGATTAATGGTTTTTATAAATTAAACTAGAAGAAACAGATTTAACAAATACAATAATACCTTATTACGCAGTTAAGTTTGTTAATATCCCCACAGACCCTGTAACCCTGTACCCTGTGCTCTCATTCTGATTACAACATAATAAATTTAAGCATAACATAATCTTCACTAGAGCAGTGCAATAGACATTGAAATTATCTGAATTAAGCATATGTTTATTTCCTGAGTGAGCAGGAATCTTTATACATGCCTAATAGAACCTGGAATGTAATCATCCGTATGTGACATTTCACCAAAGGAACCTTACCCAAAGAACTTTTGCTTGTATAGAAGGAGCATACCTGAAACCAGCATAGTCATTGCATGAAAAAACCCGGAAAAACTCCTTGACATTATCAACTAGTAGTGGCACATATATTCCATCGTATCCTGTATGCCTAAAGGCAGGGTTGTGAAGAAGAGGGCCCTTGCTATGGCCAACTGGATTTGAGATTACGCCAAAAACTCTAGTATCTGGGTTCACATATTCCAGTTTATAAACCTCTTTAATGCTGGTCAAAGGTAGCAAGCCAGGGGTAGATTTGCCTCCCAAAGATCCACAAACAAAGAAAGCACCATATTTTGGACCCAATAGTTGGCTTATAAGACCTCTATCGCCTGCTGCCCTAGCAATTAGAGGCACCTGCATAAAGACCTTGTGATTAGGCACTTAAAGTGCCACGTTCATAGTAAGGAAATTGAAGGACAAACTTATCACAATTCACAAGGAAACTAGAATTTAAGATTCTCTCTACCATCTTATAAGCCCAAAGATGGCTGTACAATTAAGAGGCTACATATATATGCAATAAAAGACGAGAGTATTTCTTGAATATATAAATAGCAGTTTGGAGTTAGAAAGACTCTATAGCAGACCCATAATTTGAATTCAGCAAGTATACCATCAAAGGCAGATGCAATATAGTTCCTACGGGTTCAATTGGACCTAATATTTTTTACCCGAAATATATATGTGTGTGTAAAGGATCACTAAATTTCAACAGATATTAAGTTCTGTCCCCATAATTGCAAAAATGCAACGAATTCAGTAGTGAGAAATAAATGTTGAATCCATCAAAATTCAATCTTGGATTCATCTTTGTATACAATTAGTGATCAATATCAAGTTGAGGGTGTTGATTGAGAAGGGAACAGTGCAAGTTTAAGCAAGATAAGAAATGTACCTGACAATGTGTAAGCATATGGAAAACTGGTGCAACATCCGTAATATAAGCTACATCAATCACAAGTTTGATGATATCTGCTCCTGTGGACTGCAGGTTTATGATCAAATTACAAAGTCTCTCTTTAGTAGGGTTTCCACCATTCACATAACTAGAAGCTATTATCTTGCAATTTGATCGCTTGGTCATCAATTCAGCGACGACTTCATCGCAAGCAACCTAACAAAAGATTGCAAAAATATAAAAGAGGAAACTTGTATTTTTGATAAATTTAGGTTCAGTACTGACCTCGCTGTCGACTTCGACGAACTCAACGTCCAATTCGACGGCTAATTTGAGAACTTGCATACATGTTTTCTTCCAGTCTTCTCTGCAAGAATTTATCGGCGAGTTTGGCCTGAGATAACAAACCCCAAATGCCCAATCAGCAACATTTTCGCCAAAGATTCAAGCTTTTGGCCATTTGGATTCGCAAAGTTTGATGACTTTTGAGCTAAAACAGTTGAAGAATTTAATACCGTCTGAAATTAATTATTTTTGGTCAAGTTCACATAATTTTCTCTAAAATATGTCATGGCAAATTTATATCTTTTCTTTTCAGCAATCAAAATATGAGATTTTATTTACATACCGACTGTCATTTGACTATTTTGACGAATGATATAGCTGCTCAACATTTAATAGTGGGACCCCTTCCAACTATATGAATTTTAGAGATTTTGTGATAATGACAAGTTATAACTTAAAGTTGTTCGTGACATACGTACTCTCATCTCAGTAGTAAGCAAGATGGAGACAGGAACTACCGAATTGATGGAAACATCCTTAAAGGAAAAACTTGGTTGCTCATCTCCACGACCCCTCTATGATTCACCTACCCACCGCACACCCATTTTTTGTAGTTGAATTTAAAATTAGAAACTGATGAGTAAGCAGCAAGTAGTGTAACATTGTTATTTGAAGAATTAATTATCATTTAACTTGTATAAATTTAAAATAGTGAACAGATATAACAATGGACTATTGTTTCTAAAGATTCCTTGTTATTTTGTCGAGGGTAAAAGAGCCAAAACCCACCCCCACCATTTCTGGAACGATGTTGATCACATTCTTTTTTTTAACACTTATGGCAGAAGAAAGAAGTAAAAATAGCAAGTATTCTCCATCACAGGTGGTGAAGTTAAGCTAGAAACATGACCGGCCATCAGCTAGCTCCTTCATTTGCTAACCTGCTAGACTTTAAAAGAAATGGATAAGAAGAGTTGAAAGCAGAGGTGGGTCGATCGGATCTGCTGTGCAAAATTGCAAAATAATCTGAATGAACTCGCTAACACTAAATCCTATAGGTCAATATTAGAGTACGTACCTGAAAGAAACGATGGAGGGCAAAGTTCTTTGTTTGAGGAGGAGTTCAACTTGTGAAATGTGAGAGAAAGTGAAGGAGTCAATGCAAAGCTCGACGACATCTGCTCCTTCTTCTTTTGCTTTGTGCATTGAAGCTGCCATTTCCTCACAGCTTTCACACTCTAAAGTTGTGTACACCAACAGCTCCTTCATGAAAACCATTGGGGCTCTGTTTTTTTTTTTTTGCTGTAAGGAGATGTGTGCTACCGCTCCCTTATATATATATATATATACCACTTTTACTTTGCATCTTATGCTTCTATAGGAATTATCTATACTTTCATATATTTATACGTTAATAAACAGGTAGCTGCTGATATTATTTAATTTTATTTTGTATGATATGATATATGCCTAAGGTGAATTAAGATGTCGTTTGTTGTTGTCGTCATTCATACAACTTTAGATAAATTAAACCTTTTCCATATTAAGTCATAGCCAAAAATGGCAAAATCATCTTCTTCTTCTTCTTTTGTCTTTATCAATTCAATATAGTACAGACATACAGTACTATATACTTACTATACTATTATGGTGAAAGCTCTTTTCTGCAAATTAACTAGGCATTTGACCAGAAAATCAAAAATATTGTTATTTTAATTAAAGTTTTTAAATTTAGAGTTGTGTTTGGTTATATTTTTATAAAAGAATATTTAGAATTTGAATATATATTTTAAAAATATGATTTATACTCTCAAATTTTTAAAACTTAGCAAAATTATTCAAACTTGACTAATTTACCTGAATTATATAATTACATCTGCTTTAAAGAAATAATATTTTAAAATAAATTGTTGCATAATGTCATATATTAGATCACATATATGAACTATTACATATTAATTGAGTTTCTTAAAGTCGGAGTTGAACGTTGAATTATGTTTGAATTAAAATTTTTGCAAATAATATTTGATTGTTTGGATGTATTTTTTCTAAAATTATGAAATATAATTTATATGAGGTCATTTTTATAAAAATAAAATATTAGGTTAAAATTTGAAAAAAAAAATAATATAGTAAAAGTAAAAAAGGTGAAAGAAAAAAAGTTTTAAATGTTTTCTAAATACAATTTTGATTTGTATTTAAATAAAATACAATGAAATAGTTATATTTAAATAGAATAAAATAAAAAATAACTCTCATCACCAAAGGAGTCCTACGTGAGCACGAGAGATTCTGCCGCCAGTAATTCAAAAGATCAGAGGAAGACGAGTAGTTGGAGGAGAAAGAAAGGAAATTAATGTATTGACATATTCTCTTATTTTAAAATTTGTATTTGTGTATTTCATATCAAATATAAGTATAAAATTTTATTATATTATGAGTATTAAATTTATATTCGAGTTGATAATTTGATTTTTTTTTTGTTTGAAGACCAAAAATAGAGTTGTTCATTGACTTAGCAAAAGCAAAATATATACATATGTGCTTGAATAGAATAAAACGCAAATCAAATTTATAAAAGAAACAGATGAAAAATTATCGACCTTACTAAATTTCTCAAAAAATAATTCTAAAAAATGTACGATTTGTAAATCTCAAAGTTTAATTTTTGACATCGCCGCCATTCATTCAATTGACTTTATTCCATATGCTGACACTTTCTTGACATGCATTTTTGTCTTTGTGTCCTGGACGTGGATACTTTAACATATAAATTAGAGAACATAAAAAGTTAATAAAAATATATTAATCATGAAACATATATTTTTCAATAAAAGTGATCGTTTTTTAGTCGCGATAAAACAAATATGGTGTAACAGGGCAAAATAAATATTGTTTAGCAAATAAATGAAGACAATTGAGAAATAATCAAATAGAAAAAGTAATTAAAACACAGTTTAAAAGAATTCACAGGCTTAGGATCAATGACTTGATTACATTACAACATCCACAGACCTTCATTGAATCATCTAAACAAAATATCACCAATTAAAATAACGAGAGGGAAGACTAACCATTACCAACAGAGACACACTTTGAACACAAAAATATGTCATTGAGTTTTTTTCTTTAAGTAATGACTGAATTAATGTACTTTCCATCGGGAAGTTGAAAATGAAAGAACTAAATATTGAATAGACATATTAAAGATTGATATTAATTTACATTTGTAATAGATAGGGAAGATTAAAGTAATTCTAAATTTAATTGATTACAATAAATGACATTAATTTTAGAAACATGAATCATCATCATATTATTCATTTTTTACATTTATTATGTACTATCACACTATTATTTTTGGAAATGTAAATTACATTTTAGTAGATGAATAGGTTTGAAGTAAAGGGTAAATATGATCATTCATTTTTTTATGGATATTTTGGTCTTTTAACTTTAGACTTAGGCGCTTCCCACTTTTAATATAATCATATTATTATTTAAGTGGAAAGCCAAAAAGTGAAAAGTTGGATTACCATGAAAGTAAATTAAAGATATATGATATATAAACAAGTGTTCATGAAATATTGAATGACATTTTACCCTTCAATCTAAAATTATTCTTATAATATTACATATAATAAAAGCTAAAATTGTATGAAAATAAATATTATTAGACCATTAAATATTTCATAATGAATTATTTAGATGATGATGATGAAGGAGTAAACCTATTTATTATTTGAAGGGTATATTAGTCTCTCAATATTTGGAGGTTATTTTAGTATTTTAACTTTTTACTTTTTGTCTTCTCACTTATATAGTAATATATTATTATTATTATTAGTTAGTTAGTTAGTTAGTTAGTTATTATTTATATTTTATATTTATTATTTATTATTATTATTATTATTATTACTATTTATTATATTTATTATTATTTATTTCAACTTTTCATTTTTTGGCTTCTCACTTATATAATAATAAATATATAATTATGATATGATATGATAAAATATTAATATTTAATTATGTATTTAATTAAAATTTTAATTTAATGAAGGGGCAAAATGATAATCTAACTTTTTTATTTTTTGGCTTCCCACTTATATAATAATATGATATGATGATATTTTTACATATTATATTTATTTTTATTTTACTTAGTGGACGGTTAAAATGGTAATGTAACTTTGAAGTTAGGAATTATTCACTTTTATTATATTTTAATTTAATTTTTTTTAATTGTTATTTATTTATTTTATTTTGTGGAGCTTGTTTAATGATATAATATTAAATGATATTAATTAAATAAATGAAATAAAATTAATTTTAAAATAGAAAATAAAAATAAAAATGGAGGCCTTAGAAACATGCAACATAAACATACCTCTAAATCTCCTTTATATATATATATTGATAAGTAATATATTTGATTTAAATATATATTTTTTTAAAACTGATTATTATCATATAATATAATCTTATTATGTTATTAATTAATCTATTTTAAAAAAGAATGAATGAATTTTGACCTTGCTTTGAGTCAACAGACAAGTAAACCTCTATGTCTAAAATAATTATTAAGATCATTCACTTGATTTGCTTCTTGACTCTACTATCTATAAATCAATATATGTTTTCTTCCTATCATACGAAAAACACTAGAGATGAATATGTCAAAGATATATACCAAATACGTGAAAGGATAAAAATACTTTGTTATGGTCCCTTCTATCATTCTTTATTGTATGTTTACTTTGATATTTGGTTATAATTTCAAAATTGTTTGTTTTGTATATTCATTGCTTATAATTCTACAATCAAGAACTATTAGCACAGATCACTAAAATATAATATATGAATACTTATTTTTCTTTTTCATTTATTCATTGCTCTTACTAACTTCAGCAAATTTAAGATATCAAACGTTAACATTTTGAACAATTTCAAGCAAAGAATCAAGCGAAATGATGAGGCATGACATATAAGAGGACTAAAAATTAATATATCATACTTCTTTATTAATACATCAGTTTAATTTGAACTTTGAACTGTGTATTTGTGTTAATAATTATTATAAAAATAATTTAGGTATGGCCGAATCTCATTGCCTCTATTGTAGATGCACGGTAAGAGTTTTTAAATTTCGTGTGCATATGTTTTTGGCAAAATTGATATTATGGTGCTTAATATGCCCCGTGACTCGTTGGTGTGTATAATTTTAACTCCTTGACATCATCTTTACTTGTTGGAATATGTCTTATTTTGAGATTTCACATCACACATTTCAAAAGGCTTATAATAATAATAATTATTATTATTTATTTGTTTAGTTAGTTATTAATTGTTGTTATTATTATTTATATTTATTTATTTTAACTTTTCACGTTTTGGCTTTCCACTTATATAATAATAAATATATAAATATTATATGATATCACAAAATATTAATATTTAATTATATAATAATTAATTTAATTTAGTAAAAAAGTAAAATAATAATCTAATTTTCAACCCGAGAGCTTCCACGTATTTATATTTCAAAAAACTTATTAAGCTATAGGATAGGTGAATGAAGGGACAAAGTAATTAATAATGGGGTGTCGTGCTGAAATGACGAGCAATCAGCTCAATCATTTTCTCATAACCAAAAAAGGCAAAATTTTGCTTAATTAATTAAATACTACACTGAGCATTGTGGAAATTAAATGAACAGGAGAGATTCTGCCGCAAGACGAGTAGTTGGAGGACATTAAGAGATGTGTGTTGCTAAATATACTGAAGCGCTAATATTTCGTGCGGGGCTAAAAATGTGCTAAACTCGTCAATAACAATCTGAAAAAGGAAAATGACAGCAACAATATTCAAGGGGCCATAGATATTTATACTCACAAATTATTATTGACGAAATCTCAAGTAAACGAATCTTTAACCTAGCAGTAGAATCTTGCCTACCAATTTATATTTAGACACTGTAATTAATAATTTAAAATTATATTTATTCGACAGTAATTAATATTCTTTGGCAACAATCTATAATAAGATTGTAAAATATTAAGTGGATTCCAATTAGTTGTTTAATTTTGTGGTTATTAGATTCCTACGCACGGTACGATTCTCTCAAATGAAAAATTAATGTTTGTTGTGGGCTGGCTAATATTGTCCAGGCTCACGCTACGAATACGATTCTCTTATGGTAGGGGTCTTGCGGACGCATGCAACATTATTTTTCCATTTGTATGTGTCCAGATCATGCTAATTTTTACATTTTACCCTACTACACTGTGTTTTCAATGTCAGCCGTAGAATGGCAACACTAACACTATAAATCCTATGTCATTTCGGCTCGATTCTTTAATACCATAAGAATTACATTCTCTTTGGATCCATAATGCATAGGACCAATATATGCTACATATAGTCATATACTTTCTCAGTTTTAAAATATTAGTCATTAACTAATATGATTTGACAAATGAAAAGTAAATGGTGATAAAGATTTTGAGAGAGATGAGTATAATTGAAGAATGAATTTATATTTGTGCGGGAAAATTGGTGGGCAGATGGTGCAGTTTCAACAATCATTCAACTGCAATGTCACGGGAGCTTCCCATGACGTAGAGAATTCCACCATAGTATTTATGATTTCTAGGCACACCCTTCCATCAATTATTGGTTTTACATGCATGTAGACATCCACTCACATCACCCCACCTACCACAACTCTTCATTTAATCACTTTGGTATTAATTAGTTATTTCTGCTGTCACGTTTAGGAAAACGATTTGAAACACATTGAGTGAATCTTAATTCCAGTTGGCCAAATGTTCACCAATTGATCAACAAACAAATCTCAATTCGCATTCCAGTTGGTACTGTGTTTTTCATTTGGTGGTCAAAAAGCATGTCCATCCGGTTAAATAACTTCATACACTAAATCCTTTCGTATTTAAGTAAAGGACACACATATTAGCATAATGATCTATTTAATTCTTTTTTAATTAAATTAAGATAAATAAAATAATATAGTCTTTGCATAGGATAAAAACATAATATTATAATTTAAACCACATAATTAATAATATATCCTAACAATATATGTGTATGATTGGGGAGTATATGTACATACTAAGTCTCAATCCATTATTGCACATTATTTGCCTTAGATTTGCGTGAGTGAAAATCTCGTGGTACTAAGTAATACGTTCGGTTAACAAGCTTCAAGAGCAAGACAAAGAAATCTATAAATATGGTGCGGAAGATCGCACAAGCCAATCAGGGCGTTTGGTCTAGTGGTATGATTCTCGCTTTGGGTGCGAGAGGTCCCGAGTTCGATTCTCGGAACGCCCCTTTTGGTGGTGAGTTTTTAAATGGTCCAGTGGGTGTTCGATCGGTTGGATATGAGAATTTCGATTTGGATATTCGATTTTCGGATTAAGTACATTCTAAATTTATTGGATTGAATCGTTTTATGTTCGGTTTCGAATTAATCAGTTTGAATTTTTGATTTTGACTTTTGAGCTTTTTAGATAGTGATAGCAATTAACAATCTTAATCAACCTAATAGTTTGCTCTTTGAAATTTATAATACTCTACGATTAACAAGAATTGAGGTTACTCTATCACCCATGCCGTGTATTAAACTTTATTTGTCGTGAAACATTTTACATTTTTATATTTGGTTAATAAAAATTTCATATTAATTTAATATTGTGATGTGTTGTAGGTATTAATCTATTGAATCTTGAAAATTAGGCTTATTAGTATTGGGACATATATGATATGAGTAATTGAGTATGTTTAAATATAAGGTATAAAAATTTCAAATTTTCGGATATCCAAAAATCCATAATACTAGATCCGGTATCCAATCCAAAATCCATAAATTTTAAAAATAAAATCCGAAATTCAAAAATCCAACCCAAATATCTATAAAATTCAAATTTCAATTTAAATTTTGAATTGGCCCAAATTATGCCCACCCCTAGTTCACATGAGTGAATACACCCAACTCTTTTAATATAATCCAATTATTTTCAAGACACTGACATCTCCAACTTATTCCGCAAGTTTAATGATCAATTTGAACCTTACTATTTAACTAATTTTTTAAAATTTATCTCTTCACTTCGGAATAACTTCAGGTATGCATTATTTGAAGTTAGAAAAAATATCAAGTTTAATATTTCTGACTGAAGTTCAAGAAAATGACTGAATTTCAGCCGCTTGAATTTTTTTTAAAAATGACTGAATTTTTGTCACATATTTGTTTGAATTTAGGTGATAAAGCCTAGTTTTGAACACTGCATGTCTAAAGTTACTCCAAAGTGAAGAGACTTGTAAATTTTTATGTATTATGGCTACGACCTAAATGGTATTTCCGAAATATGATATCCATGCATTTTGGTCTGTTGGAAAGCTTCTTACATTTGTCAATGAGGACAAATTTAGCCCCTTTTAACTACAATAAAGAAAAATATTTTAGTTATAAACTAACAAATTATCTCTAAATGCTCTCTACAATCTTCACAAATTTTCGCCCCTTTTTGCAATATGAAGATTGCTAGCAATATCCTTATTTATAATAGTATGAAACCTACTTCAACTCCAAAGAATAAAACTTTTTCCGATGTGAATTTGACTATAAATCCTAACTAGACATGAATTAAATAGACATCAAATTCTAAATAATTTTGATTTCCTACGACCTTGAATTATTCTTTCAATATTCTCTCATAATTCAAAATCGTATACTCCTGCCTTTTTGTTATTGTTGTTGTTGTTGCAGTATTGGAACACTTACCATTTGGCTTTTGTTCTGTTATTATTCCAAGGCTCAACTATGAGCTCAGTTTACCCCTTCAATCAGCGCCACAATTTGTTCACTTTTTCTCTACTGGAAAAACTTGTTTTGAGATGACTAACACATCTTCACATAGACCATTGTTTCATACTTACATTCTAAAACTCAACTGCAAATTGAAGATGTCTGGCAGATATACATATTTCTCCAGCAACTCCAGATAACCACCAGAAAAGCTGAGAAACTGAAGTTATTAAGCCATAGGCTCTTCTGACCTCCTTTTTTTCTTTTCAATAAATGGGCCTTCTAACCTTACTGGTGTAAGCCTGTTACTCTTAATCTTAATGTACCACACTATTAAAGGATAATTCTGAAGTGCAAGTCAAACAAAAATTAAGGTGTGCGCTAGGAAGTCAAGACTTGCCAAGCAATTAATTCTGCTCAAGCCGTTGGATTATGAGATTCACTGCTGCATTTGCTGATGAGAATGCTCCATGAAAACTTTCTTGATAGGATATGGATTCCAAATCTCCAACCATCTTTAACAGTATCTCACCTATGTCAGTTTTATTCTCCAGTAATGATCTATAGAATGAACTTGCAGCAACTTTGCTAATCTCAATATTTGTTTCCTCTGGACAATATTCATCATCCAACCACTTGTTAAGAGCAGTTTGCAACCATTCAGATTCCTGTTAAATGCTACAAGTTCTTGAGCCATGTATGCTAATGTATACATAATTCTAATCTATGCTGATCAGAAACCTCTGCCTTATTCTAACTGATAAGGTAGAGGTTGCCAAAAATAATAAGCAAGAGAAAGACATAAAAAGGTTGAACTCATATCTAGGACTATGAATCTTGAAACATGTGCAGATGCAGAAGAAAGGATCCTGAATACAATGCAATAGGAGAGTATATGAATTATATCCCTTTTGCTTCAACAGGAGTCGAAAAGATCACATCAGACCCAGCTATATCAAGATTTTACAAAATGTATGCAACACCGCGACAATAGCATGCCATTCTGAGATGGAATACTCGTGAAGCTATACAGTATGGGACAACATCCACAACTTTCAGCGCTAAAGCTAACTGAAATGGCATCTTAAAGGTATTCAACAAATAGATTTTCCATACTAGTTAAAACTTGCCAGATCAATATTAGAAAGGGAAAGGAGCTCAATTTAGGGACATCTTATAGCATGTGAAGGGAAGGAAAATCCCTATCCGACTTGCAAATGTTCATTGGGGAAAATCAGCTAGGATACATATTAAAGACAAGCTACAGATAACATGCACAAGTATCAAACTTACGAGGAATTTTAAGCATATCTTGTTCAAATCTCATCTTGGCTCATTTACTCAAACAATTGTATTGCAAAATCTCCACTTGAAATAGTCAACATGCAGCGAGTTAGAAGAGACAGGTTCCCGCAATTACCTTATCTTACAGACACGTAGGAATTTAAACTCGACAATGATGCCACATATTAAATTGCCACTACACTTGAAATTCGCTCAAACTCAATTGCAAAGCTTATATGTGCAAAAGATCTAAAATGAAGCCTGGGGTCTCAATAAAGTTGACAAAGCCGTCAAGAAAATCTGGATTATGGTGCCTGCATGTAGTTTGGTGTTTATGGCTTGAAAGAAACCACAGATGCTTTGATGGCGTTTCAACTCCTATTAGTACCCTGAAAGTCAAATGTTTAGCTACCCTGTTTAGTTGGGCTAATCTTTCCAATAGCCTTTACTTATTTTTGGAATTTGACAGCTCCCGAGTCTTATAACAGCTTTTGTCTATTTCTCAGAGCTGACTTTTCACCCCTTTTGTCATTTATGCATCTTCTTGATGTCTTTAATGATATCTCACTTACTTTATCAAAAAAACAAAAGATCTAAAAGGACAATTCACCCTCAAGTAATGGATAAAGCTAATTGAGTGCATCAAAAGCAATCACTAATTGTTTCATGACATAGTGCAAGACCTTCACAGTTGACTTGCAGATCATGTCGTCCTTCTCAAAAATGGCTATCCTTCATCAGATGTAAAACAAATATGATCACTAGCAGTTGGCCAAACATATTGCTTGACGGTAAACGTCTGAACTTGCATTTCATGCAGTTTGCCTCTCACTAAATGTCTTGAAGAGATAGATCTCTCTAAATTGATCAACTTTTGCGAACACTTCTAGTGATTATAATTAGAATATAAAACTTGTTCTGGAAAGAACATACTAAACACAGTCAAGAAGGCATAAAAATGAATTTTCAGAAAACACTTGGCGTAGTCACAGCAGAGGAGAGTACACAGAAAACTTATGGAAGATGAGTTAGGTCATAATTTTCTAATTTCATAATGCCTTACTTAGTATAAGACTGCCGTTTTTTTGTATAATACTTAGCCCCTAACTTTTTGTTCTCTAATATACCAAGCAATTCGGGGTTTGAGTGACGAAGTAGAGGCTACCAAGAAAACTACGCGCCCGTATATGGTTGCTAATAGCCAGACCCTCTTAATACAATAACTACAGACGGTAACTACCATCGATCACAGCAATGTCAGGATCACAAAACAATCACAAAGAATTAAGTAAGAATTACTTTTATGCTTCCCTATTCTTCTAGTTTTTTTTCTAAAATTTGTTACCAATTCAAAAGAATTTGCAATTCCAAGACAACTTAATTTGTTGGAAATATTCTTAAATCAGATTTGTAGTGCTAAAGTAAGAATTCTCTCTTTATGCATGAACTTGAATAGCCCCGCCACAATTGAAAGTTAAGACCTTTCAACACTCCCAGGATATATAATTGACGTCTTAATGGGTAATTCACAAATAACAATCTCTTAGCTTGTAATTGCAGTGATAAGGTTCAGATAAACCACAAATCAGTGACCATCAAATCCTTCCTACCAGTTACAGAACCGAGTAATTATAACTTTTTCAAGAAGAATTCAGCACCAATTATGGTGCCATAAGTCGCTACAGGGGCGGATGCACGGGCACATGTATCGTGTTCATCCTAATCGAGTAGCTTTGGCTCCAACCTTGTATATGTGTTAAATAAGTTCGCTAAGTAACTACAAAGACTAGATTTTGAACCCATTAAATTAATTGGGATTTGGTAGAATCCTGAACTTGAACCAATAAAGTTCAAATTTTGGATCTGGCTCTTGAGTTGCTAGCTAAGAAAGGGCATTTAATAATCAATATCTTCAAGTAAAAGTTTCTGACTTTGAGCAAATGGGATGTCCAAAGAGACTAGCATAAACTGGCAGAGGCGGAAGTAGCATATAAACGATAATGTTCATGTTTATATATATCTATATATATACTCATATGTGTTAAATGAGTAAATTTAGAAAAGAACAAGGGTTACCTCCAAGGCTTTGGAAGGTTCTAGCCATTGTTCAGGAACCCTAAGATCTTCAATTAACTGATCAGAGGCGTAGTCTCCATTGCTTTGAGCATTTAAAAGCGAGAATCTTGTTCTTCTATCGCCGGAAAATCGACATTGGTGAACAGATGGGCGTATGATTTCACGTGTAATTGGTCTGAATATTTGGACACTAACATGAAGTTGGGAGAGGCGAAGAAAATAGCAGCTTGAGACTGAGAGCAACGCCCACGCCATTTTTTGTTTGGATAAACAAAAATTTGGAAGATAGGAAAACAAAGTCAAATAATACTTCTTTAATTAAAAAAAAAAAAGTCAAATAATACTTACGTACTGCAGTAACGCTTTTTATTTTGGTTAAAACGGGGAAAAAAGCAAAAAATAATAAAATAATTTATTACTTGGAGTTAGAAGTTTGGCAATCAAGTCCAAGAAATGCTCGATATGAAAGAGAGTTGATCTGAATTATAGTGACGGATAGAGAAAGGTAAAAGATGTTGTTCGTAGAGACGAATTTAATATTTTAAATAAATAAATTAAAATATACTAATTTATAATGAGGGATTAAAAGTTAAGGATATGAGAATATAATATGAGAATAGAATTAGCGAAAATAGATTCTCCTTAGCGAAGTGTTTCGAGTTAGTGAAGCACTGTGGTAGAGTGAAGTTCTATGTGCTATAATGCTCCGGCTAGGGACATTCCTTCTTATTTCTAAAAGCAGCCAACAGAGTCCTGAATGAATTAGTTATTTGGTAATGGCTTATAGCTTCTTTAGTCAAATTTTTAAAATTAACTTATTTTAAAAAATATTTTGTATTTGATAATAAATTAACAAAGTATTATTGAACAATAATTAGTGTTTAATTAAATTTTAAAAAAATATTTTTAGGTGTATTTTTCTCAAAAATGTTATTTCAAAAAAGTGCTTTTAGGGAGAAATTACTTTTTCTAACTTTTAAAAATCTCCTACTCCTCAAAAATACTTATTTCCTTCTAAAAATTTGATCAAATACCTCAATTTTTTAAAAAATAAA
The DNA here is from genome assembly GCA_035772735.1 of Datura wrightii. Lineage (NCBI taxonomy): Eukaryota > Viridiplantae > Streptophyta > Magnoliopsida > Solanales > Solanaceae > Datura > Datura wrightii. The sequence goes on from JASDFA010000011.1 coordinate 5,609,225, forward strand.
TATTTTTTTATAAAAATAAACACTTTTAGACTATCAAGAACTTGATCAAACATATAATTAATCTATAAATAGAAAGCCTGTGATGAAAAACTATTATGTTAGATTTCAAAAACTTTCACCAATAAAATAAAAATTGATTAGATTTCTCCAAAAGAATAAATTTAACATAATTATATATACAAATTTCCAGGAAGTAGTAACAAGGAGCAAAATGTGGTTGGTTGAATTGACAAATATCTAAACTGGTCTTGAAGAGTGGGTTAAAACTTAAAAAGTATATTTGGCTAAATTTTTAAAATTAATTTAGCTTAAACAATATTTTAATAAGAAATAATTCGTATTTAGCTAAATTAATTTAAAAATAAATTTTAAATAACAATTAGTATATTTAATTAAATTTTTAAATAAAAATTATACTTTTTAACTTTTAAAAAACATCTTCTACTATTGTCATAAACATCCAAACTTTTATAAACTAACTACTTTTCTTAAAAAAAGAAAAAAAGAACGCATTTAACCTGCAAAAAGCTTGGCCAAACATGGGACATATTTACATTAGCAGCAGGGATTAGCGGGGGGCCAAAGATAAGGAAAACAGCCCAGCGTCCTCTCTACAGACTAACAGGTCTTAGTTCGCTGCATTACAGAGAAATGGCAGTGGCAGCCACAAATAGCTGGTTCACGGTGCTCACCTCCACCGGCGGCACTTCCCGGTGTTCGCTTACATCTCACCGTCTCTTTTCCACATCCCTAAGACCCTCTTCTTTCTTCATTCCTAAAGCTGCCTCCCAACATCAAAACTATAACAGGAAAGTTCTCAACAAGTCATCCTCGTCTCCTCCAGAGGTAAAATTAATATTCTTGTTTTGCTATTTTTCTTGATTTTCCAATCACCATTGGGTTATTTCTAGTTTTAAATTATCTTTATTGCTCCAAGCACAATAGTTGCCTTTAAAGAATTAGTATGTGAATGAAATGGGCCACAGTGAGCTCAAACGCATTCTTCTCAGTACAGTACTTGATTCTTCTTTATTTGGCCCAAGATTGGAACTTTTCTATTGTGTTTGCCCTTTTTTAAAATTAAAACCTGATCTTGAATTGTGAAAGTATTTTCTTTGATGAAGTAAAACAATGTTCATTGAAGTGGGAAAATCTGAAAACGTAGAGAGTCCACTCAACAATACGGTTCTCAACAAATTGCACCGAACATACTATAACATACAGCGACCTCATTGCTGCACCAAACAGAAACTAATGACAAAAAGATAATCCTCAAATGTACAAAGTCATTTTCAAATGTAGTGCAAGTGGAGTGACATCCCATGCTATGCGCCTTCTTTCCTGATATTATTTGAGCTTTCAATCTTCTTTTCTGTTTATATTGTAATTGAGTTCTCATTTATTGGTTGCCTTATCTATAATTCTTCCTTGTTTCATTTTGGTTAGTAAGATGCAGTCTAACTAATTAGGTAACATTCATAGTGGGTACTGCTGAATCACACACACACACACACAATGTGTACTTACATTTTATGTGAACATTTTATAACTAATTAGACAACAGTTGTAGTGGCTCTGATACCGTTAGACCCAAGGTCCATTTCTGTAACATGTATCAAAGCCAGGCCCATCCCAATTCAATTGTAATCTTATATTGTTCACGCTCTGGATGTCCAGTGCTCCAGTCTGGCATGCAGGGGTGTTGCATCCCATAGCTGTGGAGTGTGGGTTTTTTGGTCTCCTTATGTGGTCTTAGGGCAATTTTGGCCTCGTGAGCTAGCTCTTGGAGTTGAGTTAGGCCTAGGGTCCATTTCTTTATCAATCTGAGTCCCACATCGGTGGATTCTGTGTTTCTTGGTCTCCATATATGGTCTTAGGACGATCTTCACCTCATAAGCTAGCTTTTTGACATGGTATTAGAGCAAGATTCGATGATTCATCCCAATTTTTGTTTTATGATGTTGGGCCTTCATATTAAATTTTCAATGCTCCAGACGTCTAACCTTTGGTGTTAGGAGTGTGTGTCTATGTTTAGAAGACCCACATTAGTGGTGAAGGGAATGGGTGGTCTCTTATATGGCTTGGACAATCTTCACCTCTTGAGCTAGCTTTTGGAGTTGAGTTAGCCCCAAGGTCCATTTCATAAACAAGAGGGACTTTAATATTGGGTCATTCTTTATTATATTTCCTGTTATTAGATAAGAAATGGCGAACGGAGAGAAGCCCAGAAGTTTAGGTGAATGAGAAGGTTACATCAATTCTGCAGTGCCAAAAAATGTATTTGGGTATATTTTTGCTTGTATTCACTCATTTAACCTCTTGCATGCTTTAACTGATCCAAAAGAAATAAGGAATGTCTCCTGAAATAGGAATTAAGATAAGTTGAAAGCATAACTTTTGTTGCTTACTGGTTTGTTACTTGATGATAAAGATTGAAAGAAGTATTTTGTGAAGGAGACATCCATTGCAAGCTTAAAATATAACTATCTCTTACAAAACAACCACATTTTCTTTTGGCCCTTAAAACTTGATTCAATGTAAAAGTTGTTATCTGCACTGGTGTTCTCATGGTTATGCTCATTGGAGCTAGTCATATTACTTTCTTCCAATTTAGGAGAAAGTGTTTCCTTGTTGTTTATGAATAAAACTTCTATTAAACAAGCAAAGCCATGAATTCAGAAAGAAGCTGGTAAACAGAAGTTCTCACGGAGATCAAAAAATGAAGGGCCTTTTGCAAATGCAGATAGCAGGAGCAGTACAGGTGAAACAGGACGATCTCAATTGACAGCAATTAAATCATTTGGTCTGCAGAAAAAAGGGAAAGGAGTCTTATTAGATTCAAAAGACCAGCAGGTACGAAAGATAACTTCTTCTATCCATTTATTTAGGTGATTGGCTTATTTCTTGTTGTTGAGAAATATACAGAACAAGGGAACAGGGGTGTTGGTCGCATGACTCTGTGTGGGTGTGGAGTGGGGTAGGGGGAGAAGAACATGAAAGGCTTGCACTTTTTCACTTTTCTATCCCGTTGTAATTTTTATATCATGATCTTGTTATGTGCACACATTAATTTTGTATAAATGGGTGCATCACTGATGGATCTATGATTTTAAATAAGTTACCCTAGCACCAAGGGAGGATTTAAAGTGTCGGGTATGCGTTTCCAGCCTCCAGGAACCCAGTAACTATTTTCCGGATCGTGCATTTACATTGAAAAATACATCACACTTATACAGTATTTGCATGTCGGAGCCCAGTATCAAAACAACCAGATGGTTCCACTACAAAAAAGGAACCCACTTAATCTCTGCTCCTATAATTGACGAGGTTTCAAGTCCTCTTGTGCTCAACGTGTTTTTTTGTTAAACAAAATACTACATCGCAGGCCCTTATACTGTGTTACAAGTCCAATAAGCAAGGGTTCAAGTCCCTTTGCGCTCAACTTGTTTTTTTGTTAAACAAAATACCACATTGCAGGCCCTTATACTGTGTTATAAGTCTCCTCACAGGGTTCTTCACTATTCTTCCTCATTTTTTATTTTATGTTATAAGTCCCCTTGCCAGGTTCTTCACTATTCTTCCTCATTTGTTATTTTTGTTTTCTTCTTATTGTGTGTTATAGTTTTTATTTTTTCTAACTATTGTCATGACCCATCTCTTGCAAAAATAATGTATAATATATGTTGTGTTTAAGTGGTTTATTACTTTTTAAATATACTAGTTCTTTGGCATCTGTATGTCAAGTAATGTTGTATACTGTTTTATAAAATAGTATTAATATTATTAAATATGAAGCTTTAAAATAAAATATTTCTCACAATAATCTTGATCCAATATTTTTCTATGTACAAAACAACCCAAATCAATAAAGATTGAACACTTCAAAGTTTAGGATATTTTAATTCTGTGAAAAGTTAATCAAGAATTGATATCTAATAAATCATATAAATTTAGCAGCATCACACATACTGTAAATATTTAACTTATCAAAGTGTTAATAGTACCCATTGAAAAATGCACGGATCAATAGAGTTAGATCATTCCTTCTAAGTTATGGGAAAATTTGAAATTGGCTTCATGACAAATAGGCCAGTACTCTTATTTCTATATAGTTGTTCGATAATAAACAAACCATTTGCTAGGGGTATCCTTTTCAAAAAAAATTTTTGGCTGATAATTAGCGTAGACTTTATCCAAGAATTTAAGATTCTAAACAAAGACTCATGCCTACTTGTGTGGCTACACCTTATTTATCAACCATTCCGAAGATACTCATCGGAGACTCTACCTTTCTTTGTTTTTGTTTACAACATTTCCCACATAATTATATCTCATTACCAAAATGCTTGCCAACTGAATGGAAACATTGATTTTTTTTCAAATAATTTGTTAGAGTTACTTCTCTAGTCTTTTCAAGCTATTGGGATATAAGAACATGCTCCACATTAGCTAGCTTAGTTGCTATTTCCCTTTTCCTATTCATAGCTTTGGAGTTAGTTTGTTTAGTGAAAATCATCTTTGTTTCTTGAAATATATTTCGTTGCATATCTATTTTGATTGAGAAAATTTTAATGACATCAAGAGATTTGCAAAACGAAGAATTTGTATGGACATGTATCTATATACTTTAAAATATTGTGTGTTTTAAAGTTTTACATGTGACCTCCACGAGGTAGCGTAGAGTGTACGTAGACCTTACCTCTACCTCAGAGGTAGAGAGGTTGTTTTCGACAGACAACGTCCCGCTGCCCAAACCCTCCATCCGTTGGCACCTTTTCAACTTTTTGCTTTTGGCTTTCCTTTCAATATATTTTGCTGTACTTCAGAACCACAACAATGTTCTTGAGATTGTCTTTTTCTAAGATATGTTCTCTTGGACAAGATGAAACTGAACTCTGATACTTGTATTTTCTTCCCAAATATACCTTTTATCCCTCCATTCCCCTATCTATTTTATCCTACTTTATTGTACCAAGAATTATATTAGTTTGATGCTGTCAAGTTCTTGGACTCTACTATGTGCCAAAAAATGTTGTTTTCAATTGTTCTACGCCACTGAACTTAAGTTGGTTTCTTTTCCAGGTAGAAACTGGTAGCATTCAAGATGCAGCTTTTCTTAATGCTGTTGTGAAGGTGAATATATTTTAATACATGGCAATGTTCTAATTATGCCAATTTGTTTGGATGCCTCATCTTCAAATCTCAAGGTGAAGGTGTAGATCATTTGAATCATGAAATTTTAGTAAAAGAGGATCCCTGGAAACTATCAACTTCAGTAGTCATCTTATCCTTAGCTTGCTTAGAAACGGAAATTTGTGAAATAACCTCGTGTATCTCTAAAGTTTTGGACTAACAGTTGTGTCACTGGGCATTTATAAGGTTGTTGTCCTTGTCCACATGAAATTATTTTCTAATTGTTTGGTTCTTCCAGTTGGAAGATAATAAAAGTATACTTGAAGTATACTTAGGCATCACTTAGAATGGTGTACACCCCAATAGATAATCTATCTTACCCAGTTTCATTTTTAGCATCAACAGGTCCGTCAAAATTGCTTTCAACATGTCTGCAAGTGCTCTGGTGAATGGCTTTTAAATGGATTGCATGATAAATTTAATAATATTTACTCATTTTCCTCCATTCCATTTTGTTTGCATCAAGGTTTACTGTACACATACTGCTCCAGATTATTCCCTTCCTTGGCAGAAACAAAGACAGTTTACAAGTACTGGAAGGTATGCTCTTTCTCATTTCTATCTACTTAAAAAATTGTGGAGAACTGCAAATGTCCTATGAAGAGTAGTTCTGTGATTCATTTATTTTATATGTCTACTATATCTGGTAGGCTGATCCTTGTAACTTTGAAAGCTTTTTTTTTTTTTTTTTTTTTTGGGGGGGGGGGGGTGGATAGCCTACAAGTCTGACTTTAGTTTGATTTATACAGTGCTTTCATGATTGGTGATGGGAAGCTCTTGACCAATGCGCATTGTGTTGAACATGATACACAGGTACCTCTGAGGTTTTAATCTTCCCTTTATAAGTATACAAATTCTTACTATTTATGCCTGTCTCCCCTGTAAACTAAATAAAAGAATGTCTCTAAACAAAAAAAATTGGTGCCCTGTTAACCAATAATCAGGACAAGTATATCATTATAATTTTAGGTTATTTTATGAACCTTCAGGTGTGGATTTACGAATTTAATCTTTCCATCCCATTGTGAACAATGTATCTTAGTCATCTAAAACTTGGTCTATCCAACCAAAGCTGTACTTTCACACTGGTCTGATAAAACATGCATTACTACATTTACGAAAAAAGTATTTTATTTTGTATTTTCTGAAAAAATGCAAAGGAGGTCAGATATTTTTCTTTTTATTTTATTTCATAAATGATTAATTTAAATTTAATAGCTTGGAATGAGTATAGAGAAAAGGTAAATTTGAACTTTGCCATCCATCTTTTTTATGGCTTTGCACTATGCCATCCACACTTTTAGGATTGGACTCCACGTCCAACTGTTGAAATTTATTGCACTTTGCCATCCCGACCACTTTGCCAGTGAAAACCTAGTTGGAACTTGGAAGGGGAGACTAAAGATTGGTGCCCACTTTTTTCCAAATTATTTGCACAGGGCTTAATGACTTCTCAGATAAGAAGCAGAAACGTAAGTCAGGCTCTTTTTAACCTTCATTTTTATAGTTGTTTTTACTAGAATAATGTGGAGGGCAAAGTGGAGGCTTAGAAACTTCGGAACAGCATTCTGCAAAATATTAAAAAGGAGGACAGAAAATGCATCTCTTCCTTCAAAGAAACTTAATTTTTACTATCTAGCTCAGATCTGATCCAACCCTACCCATAAAGAATTGATCCCTGGAAGTCCACATTAATTAATCCAAGTCCATTTTATTCACTGATCAATCCATCGTGTTTTTGGGATAATATCTATCCCCACATTACCACCCGTACTTTTATGAAACGCTCTTCTCAAGTTACATGCTTAGGGGCTAACTTTGTATTCAGTATTCACTATTGTTGAACCCCTGCTATTTAGGTGGTCTTCTATCACCGGATGAGTCAACTGCATTTTCTACTCCATCCACCTGTTAAATGCGGCTTTTAGCTCAATTTATATTTTTGGTGGCAGGTCAAAGTGAAGAAAAGGGGGGATGACACAAAATATGTTGCTAAGGTATCGTTTCATGATAAGCTTAAATGCCTAAATCACTGAGAAATTATTCTAGTATTATAAATAAGTAGTTTTAAGGGTGCAACTTCGGTGAGGTAGGTTGATGATGTAGACCAAACTAACCTAATTATGTGGTGCTTAATTCTCATCATGTATGACATGTAGGTTCTAGCTAGAGGTGTAGCATGTGACATAGCTTTGCTATCCGTGGAAAGCAAGGATTTCTGGAAGGGAGCTGAGCCCCTTAGTTTTGGACGGTTGCCTCGTCTGCAGGTACTTCTCATTTGTCAAATCCATTTAATAGAAGCTGTCCTATGGGCAACTTTATGTATGCTTTTTTCCGAGAAGACGTGCTTTCTCATTTTCATGTTGGTCTAAATTTGTCAAAGAAAATGGGATAAGCCACCAACACCCTGCACAAGTGTTCATACTGAATAAAGTTCCCACCTTCTAATTGATGCCTGCTTGCTATATTAGTCAATTGCTCTTGATCTTGGAATTAAGTTTGTGGATGTCCTATCCTTGAGTCGAGATTTGTCCCTGATATGTATGATTATGTGAATTCTATATTTGTGAGGCAGCTTCTCATTTGATAGTAAGCTTCATGTATTGATATCCAAGTAAATGCTTAGCTATTTATTATTATTATTATTTATTTTATAATCATGGTGTCGGGCCAGCTTGCGCGCATCTCGACTAATTCCACAGGATACCTGTCACCTCTCACCAGCAACAGGTACCGGGTAACTCTGTCCACCAAGGATGGGATGATAGGAGATGGGAAAAAATCACCTAGTAATTTTTTTTTGTCTCGGTTGGGATTTAACCCCGAGACTTCATGGTTCTCAACCATTTCATTGACCACCAGGCCACACGCTTGGGTGCAAATGCTTAGCTATATCTTAGGTGAGATTATACCTTAAAGGAAAGAATATTACATTTATTCTCAGGGAAAATATTTTCTATAAAAAACCTTTGAAAGAAATTTGCGGAAGAGCCAATTATGGACTTATAATCACTATAACATAATCTTGTTGCCTTTTTGTTTGTCATTTGAAGGTTGCAGAACCTCTGTTACTACTACGTTTTTTTAAAAAGTAGTTTCAATATAGAACCTCTGTTACTACTTATTTTGTGTTGCTTTCATAATTTCTATTCCCGTGGAATATAAAAAATCTTGGCATATTAAAGAACCCTTATCTCTTACCGGATTTGATGAACCCTTATTTCTTTTTCAGGATGCTGTAACAGTGGTTGGCTATCCACTTGGAGGAGATACAATATCTGTGACGAAAGGGGTGGTGTCAAGAATTGAGGTTTGTTTATATTCACCTCTCATAGTATTAGTTTATTCCTTAGCTGACAGTGACTGACCTGTAGCTGTTTTTACCTACCTTAAGAATTTATATTGTTACTCTTTGACCAATGCGGTCATTTGGCTTTTCCTGGGTACTCTATAACCTGTTGTTCTCATTTACTGATGAATGGTATTGTTTCATCATGTCATGATCTCTTCAATCTTAAACAGTAATGATTACTAGAATTTAGATTATTAAATGGATAGTGTTAGTATAAGAAACTTTCATAAATAATGCACGATAGTTGCAGCCTTGGCCAATGCATGCCCTGTGTACAGTTGTAACGTCTAATTTTGTAAATTCTCTTTCCAAAAACAGGAACATGTGCTTAAAGGGGGTTTATCAACTATTAATCAGGTTTCATGATCATAAATTAAAATAACCATGGCATAAACTAGTCAATGGGCATATTGATTTTCCATCAGTGAACTGCAATTATGCATGTTGATTCACCTTAAAAGAAATTTGAGGTACTTTTATAGATATCATTGTTCTTTGTTATTGTTATTGTTTTCCTTCATTTTGTTATATTTAAACCCTTTTACACCCTTATTATTCCCACTTTTTAAGATTGTGGTTATAGTTAAGAGTATTCAAGCATATAGTTCGCTTAAATTCCACTCAGTTCTATAGGTTGGAGAAGAGTTGATTATTACAAATGAGACAAACTTCCCTTTGCTACTAGTGTTAGATACAGCCTGATTTGATAGATACAGCCTGATTTTTTGTTCTCCTAGATATTGATTACAAGTGCTAACTCATAGATTGGTCTTCATCAATAGGTTACATCATATGCTCATGGATCATCTGAGCTGCTGGGCATTCAAATAGATGCAGCAATAAATCCTGGTAAATGGATGTTGAAATAAGACCGCTTCTTCTTATAATCAGCCTGTAGAAATTTACTCTTATCGAACTTATCCATGTGTACATACACAGATAAATAGTTGTATTTTTTTTTTCTTGCTTTACTATAGTTGCTGCTACTAATGGCAAGGCTTTTAGGTAATAGTGGCGGTCCTGCATTCAATGATGATGGAGATTGCATTGGAGTGGCATTTCAGGTAGTTATTGTCAGATTTGGATATGGTTGTTCATGTGATCGGATTCTTGCTTCTTTGGGCTTGCCACTACTGTTTACACGGAATCCTCTCTTTTAGGGAACTTTTGTAATGCAACTATTTTAATTTAATTAATCCAAAATTGTAGTAGTTTATATTTAATGCTGCTGTTATTTTCATCTGTTTTAAACGACATTCTGAGGCTAGCTTAAGAGCTCACCCCAAGGCAAACCATAACACTATTGCTTGGGGCAACTAGGGGTGGTAATATCCTTACGGACATGTGCTGTATCAACAGTTCTTCAAATTACTTTTTGTATTTGACACTTCTTCTTTTATTTTGCTTGATCTATTTACTGAATGAGTTCAATAACTCCTCAGGGTATAAAATGTTTTCTAGTGCATTTGCCTTAAAAACCATGATGATCAGCATACTGTTCCTCCACTATGTTTGACAAAGTTATGATCTTCTTCAAGAATCTCATGCCTTATTTGTTTTTTACTTTATATGTTGCTTTCATATTGTTATTGCTTACACACAACTCTTTTAGGTTTACAGATCAGATGATGCTGAAAATATTGGTTATGTAATCCCTACTACAGTTGTGTCTCATTTTTTGGAAGACTACGAGAGGAATGGGAAGTATTGTGGTGAGTCTTATCTTCTTTTGCGAAAGTATCTGCTCATTCAGGTCACCTAAATGTCTAGGGCTTTGCAAACAGTCTGTTTTGTTTTCAGTTACACAGTTTAACGAGATTATTTATTTTCTTGAATTTGATTATGACAACTGGCTAATCTCTGAGATTAGCTTCATTTCAGTCTGTTTGGTCCGAATTCCGTATCTATTCTGAATAAGCATCAAGCTTGGATTTCTTAAGTTCAATTGTGTTGCTGGAAAAATCAATTAATATGCAAATGTAAACTAAAAAAGGTGTCCTTTGAGTCGCATATTATAGAAAAATACTCAGTTCTAAACTTCGAATATAAGCTTATTTTGGATCTAACCAACTGATCACTGCATCTGCTCCTATCTTATTTGCCGATCAAGCATCTTTGTTGTTGCCTGTTGGCTTGTCATGATGTCTAGCTATAATTGTGTGATGATGCTTGATGGGAGAGAGAATAAGAGAAACATTTAACTCCAGACGGTGGTTGGTTTTGCTAATGAGAAGGAGGCTGGACGAATGGAAACTCCACCAAGCAGCACAGCCTGTGAGATGAAGGCATATGTGGAAGAAGCACGTGCCCACTTGGTTATGTGAAAGAATGGAATAGAATATAAGGTGTTTCTGAAAGAACTAAAAAATTGGCATTATGAATGTGTTTAAGGGTCGTGGTTGAGGTTTAACTCAAAGAAATAAGGGGTGGGATGCACAGGGTCTCATGGATTTTGGTTGGTGCGCAAGAATTTTGCTTATGTTATTGCTTCCCTTTTATCCTTAATCACAGGATTGTTTTATGCTGTGGCAGGGGGCCCTGAAATAAGAAAGCCATCATATGGATACTGCTACTTCTAATTATATCATATTTTCAGGCTTTCCTTGCCTTGGGGTGTTGTTGCAAAAATTGGAGAATCCAGCACTACGTGCCTGCTTAAAAGTGCCATCTAATGAGGTTTGTTATGTACCTATACAGAAGAAAGTCCTTGCGCCTGCTCTTCAGAGTGATAGTCTCTCTTTGTACAGTTCAACACCCCCCACCCCCCCACACACACACACACCACACACACCAGGCTTTGTTTTCCCTTTTTGTGTGTGTAATTGGTGAATTCATCGATCAAATAAAAAATTTGGCTGCGGATGACAGAAAAAATATTGCTTATCCTAAGATACTTCACATGGGTTTGGTGCACATTATCCTATTGAGAAATGTATTGTAAGCTGAACCAGCCCTCACTGAACAGCTGGACTCCCTAATTCATTAATCCTTTGCAGACTAAAATCCTAAATCATGAGCTTAAAAAATCTTATGAACTTCTTGCTGGAGCTTTTTCATCTGATAAATTGCAATACTTTGAACTTAGGCCAAAGTCAAGCTCAATTCTGAGTTTGGTCTAAACTGAATCCCGGAAGAAACAAATTCACAAAATCCAAAGGTAGAAACCCCGTCTTTGACCTCCAGAAAGGCGCTCGGGTGGAATTTCCTTCAGCACGAGACTTCCGCTCATAGAAATTGGCATTTTAAGTACAATATCTTAAGCTATATATTCAAATATGGAGCAAAATACTTTGCATTTGATAATTTAACTACTCATCCTTCCAAACATCTTGCTGACTGGGAGTCATTTTCCGTTCTTTCTTAAACTGCAATTTCCTGATGAGGCCTAGTGCCGCCTAGATTACTCTGGTTCCAGTGAATTTTAATGAACAGTGATGAACTATGTAAAAATCAGAGGGCCATATGAAGATTAAGATTGGATCTTCAGAATTGTGTAAGAGGCAGATCTTGGTGAAGTTAGGTGAATGATGATGAAGAACAAATGATGGATAACAAACTCGAGTACTCGACTAGGAAATGGAGGGGGGAAAGATAGTTTTTTCTTTTTCTGGGAAGTGGGGGTCTTTATTTTCTTGTTTCTCAGTAGAAACCCTTGACCGCTCTATTAATGTTAGAAAGAAGGGTACAGCAGCTACAGGTACTTTTGGTGAAAGTCAGAGTGGATGATCCAGTGTCTATCATTCTATAAAGAGATGGGGGTGCTGGGGTGCCGTGGCTAGAGTTCAGCAAATGTGAGAATTGAATCCTTGGTTTTGGTCATGTATACAAGGGAAAAGTAAGCATCGAGTAAAATAGCATTTATTTAGTTATGCATACCTACTTATCAATTAGAATACATAGGAACACATTTGGAGAAACAATCTAAAGAAAATGTGGAAGGCATCCTTAGGCTTAAGCATGTAAAGAATTGAATTTATTCGTGCATGGATTTATGCTGAGTAAAGCTAAATCTTCTTGATAAACACCAGTAGTGAACTTGTTAATAGTTAGCTGAGTTTTATTTCAAGAGGAACTCATCCTGAATGAAGCAGCATTTACAATATCTTCAGCGTAATGGTCTCTAATGTTGTCAACTCCTTTAAAACTAGATGTCACCGAAGTAAGTTATACTGATACCACCAGTCAACCAAGTGCATCTATCAGTTTCGATTTTTCCTAATAATACATTGTGCCTCATCAGAAAAAAGATAAAGGAAAAAGAAAAAGATATAGTCCTACATGAAAGCAAACCCATTTTGAATTCATTCAACTGAATCCACCTTGGCAGTAACATGTTTTGAGACAGATGTGTAGCTGTTACTCAGTGGTTGTGTGGAAAATTTTCTACTTGTATAATGCTTATAGACATCCTCTTATACAGCATTTTTGATTTTATAGGGTGTACTTGTCCGGAAAGTTGAGCCCACTTCTGACATCATTAATGTCGTGAAAGAGGTACTGTTCTTCTTTATTTCAGTAGGTTATTTCTGAGTTTACTGTTACACATTGATTTTCTTGCACCATTGTCAATTTCTGCAGATGGTAGCTCTGTTCTGATAATGACAGTTAATTTAGTCCAGAGAGCCTCAGCTTAATCGTATTTTGTTTCACGTTAAAAGTTTTTGAAATATGTAACCCTTAAACTGCAACCTGCAAATGGAAGGACCATAAGAAAAAAGATTTGATTTGATGGGGTAGTGACAAACGAGAAACTAAATAGAAGGTCTTTGTTGTTATCAGAAGCTCCCTGGAAGTCATGGGCTCATGGCTTCCAGACATCTACATTATTCAATAGAGTGTGTGTCACACCCCGCCCTGGGGGGTATGACTGGCACCTGGTGCCCTACTAGGACCTGACCTGCTAGACTGCTAAGCCTGGGCACCTCTAGTGCCTGGCTGGCTCTAACTCATATTTCTGGAAACAAAGGGCTATATAACGGCTGTAAACACAGCCCCCGGCCCATTGGCCTATAGCCTCCTGTACCTGTACTAACAGCTGACCAGAAACACATCGATTCAGGGAAACCTATGCGGGCCGACAAGGCCACCATGCTGTCTAGTTATCTGCAACTCAATCATGAAGCACTAAAAAAAAGCTACGTGACCGGCAAGGTCACCACTACTGGTAAACTATGGCCCCACACGACCATCATAAAAGAAAGAAAGAATACTAACAGCTATACAACTGCACGGCCTCACACGACCGGCTCATCTGACCACAGGGAATATATACAGACTGCAAGCCTCTAGGAATAGCAATAGAACTGATCGGGACAGGGCCCCGACCTACCCGTACTATACAACAAAAGAAAATGAACTACACCTCTGGAATTCAGTCTCCGGATAACAGGAGCTGAATATTCAACGCTGGCAGGAATCACGTGGTGTCGCCTGCTCGTCTATGAGTACCTGCAGGCAAGTAATACAGCGCCCCACCGGGCGTCAGTACCGCTGGTACTGAGTATGTAAAGCAATAACTGAAAGAGATATCTGAAATCAATAACATAACTGACGAAACTGAAATAGGAAGAACTAGATTAACTGTCTGATGGTGTAAGTCGTACCTGTTCTTAATCATACTGGAGGGAGTAGGAGTCATACCTGGAGACGTATCATTCTACTACTAATCTACTCATGTCTAATGTAATATGGCATAACATATATAACATAACATGGCATACACAAACCTTACCCGGCCCCCATAAGCCGGGAGGTACAACCAGCACAGAATCTACACCCCTACCCCGGTCATCCCATCTCCTATAATGGCTATAAGCATCCTGCCGGTCCCCTGGGTATGCACTTGGGCTCGCTGAGCCCCTGACTATAACTGTACCTGAGTCCGAAGGACTCCTGAATCAACACCCCGGGCGTACCCGCTCGACGGGGGTGTATAAGGGCCGACCAAGGCACAATATGGGGAAAACTGGCATCCCATCTTCGTCCCCTCGCGGGACGGCATACCACTCCGTAGAGTGACGTATCCTCGTCTTCTGGCGGACGAGTCGATACAGCTATTAACCCTGGGGCGGTCATGGATGCTAGGTAGTCCAACCCCAAACAATACAACGGTCTCAACTAGTAATGCTGTCTGCGTATCTCACATGCTGAGGCTAATAGGGTAAGGTATCACATATATTACATGCTGAACTAATAATAGTAATCTGTACGTATTTAATACATGCTGAGGCAGGTAAATATATGAATATAGTCTCCTGCCAGACTGTACTGGGGCACATGCTATACAGGGTAGTGTTTCTGTTGAAAACTATGCTGTTTACTGAGTTTCTGTATTAACATGATTTCCTATTCCTAGCATGCTTCCTAAACTTCACTTTAGCCTGCTATTCTATTTCTGAGGTGCTTTACGGATACCGCATTGCTTTGTGGGGTTTCAACTGAATACAACAATATCTTATCATTTCGTATTACATCACATACTGAGCATGCTGAGCAGTTTCTAACACTTGAGTGGGAATCTATGTCATACTAGTAAGTTTCACGCAAGTTACAACTTGAGGCTTCTAATATCGTATCAACATTTACAGTAACGCAATACTTAACTTCTGAACATTCTACTGGCCTGTGAATTACTATACTGTGTCAATATTACTTAACTTGCCGAGGGAACGAGCTTTACATACCTTATCCTTAAACTATTCGTCCGTCGGACGAGGCTCGGCCGGTACTTCAGCTATTTTCTCTCAACTGCATTCATAAGCATGTCAATTAATACTAAATACAGCTTTATTGTAAAGAGCAACGTCACTTTCGATATAGTTTATAGCCTAAACTTAGGCTTATCGAAAGACGGTCGAAAACTCGCTATTTTTCAGCGGGCCAGAAGGGAGAAATATTCACTTCACAGCTAGGGACACATAGACACTAATTTAGAGCAATTCCACTTACCTTAGCTCGGTGGCTCGACGATTCGTCGGCCGTATTTTACGAAACTGAATCCGTAGGAATGCTCTCTGCTGCTAAATACTTCGGTATCTGGGATTAATTTGAGTTTGGGCAGCGTTTAGCAGCGTAATCGGACGAAAATTATTTAATTTCCTTCGTTCTTCCTCCTTCTCTGGTTTTTCTCTCTGTTTCCTGGAAATTTCTTAGTAATTAAATGCTTTAAACCCGAAGTGGGCTTTATATACTTGAACTTGGACAAGGCCAACGTGTCACGGAGCCAACGCGGAGGCCCCTCCTCCGTGACACGCTGCCATCGTGGAGGGGCTCTGCCTCGGTTCCTTCCGCGATGGTTCGACAGGTTTCTCGTCAGATCTTTTCCCGGACCTTTTTCCAGCACGTATGGCCTTCAAATATGCTTAATCAACGTGCGAGTAGGTCGTCTAGGTGCCGGGAATTCTACGGGGTATAACAGTGTGCTTCACTTCTTTCCCGTCCATTGTGTCAATTAACTTGGTTTAGTCATTGTAATCTATTCTTTTTAGAAAATAGTGTGATTGCTTAATATAGTTATGTTGACTTCCTCCTTCCTTTACAGCAGGTAGCTTTTCTTTGAAACCAATATCCACTGAGGACGTGCCCCGAAATAGACATAATGAATATGGAAGATTCATGTCGCGGGGTCCAACTAGTTTGGGATTTTGGTGTTATTGATTGATTGAATATGGACTAGGGACTCAAGTTATAGATTGTACATTCTTTTCATTAATTGCTACTTTTACAACATTGATTAACATGCACCATAGATGTGCATGACATGGATATTCTGCTGGTATCTAGTAGTTATGTTGCCAGAACGTAGAGATATTGTCCTATAACTAAGTTAATGAATGAGAAAAGAGGAGTATACCAGAATCTTTGATCATGTTTAGTTTATCTGACCTATTTCTGCATTAGTTTATTTGATCTTTTCTATTCTTATGTTGTTAAGTTACTAAAGAAATTTTCTTTGGATAATTGTTTCATATGCATGTTAGTTTGGTCATGTCACTAAGTCAACTAATATTTGGTACATTTTTCCAGGGAGACGTGATTGTTAGCTTTGATGGTGTTCATGTTGGGTGTGAAGGAACAGTACCGTTTCGATCAAATGAACGTATAGCTTTTCGCTATCTCATTAGTCAAAAGTAATGTTCAACTACTTGCAAAGAAGTTAAATTTGCATTAAAAGGCATTAGTATGTTTGACAAACATTTTTTTCATTACATACTATGTTTGACAAACATTATGCACTTCATGTTCAGCTTGAATATCAAAAACTTTGAAACTGTTAGTACATGTAGTGATTTCGGATTTTCAAGAAGACACTTCCTACTTTGTCTTTTCCGCATAAGTTCTGCTTCAATTAAATTTGCCAAAGCTAGCAGGGAATGCTTATCATTTTGTATTCTGTGAGGGTTGAATAGTCTTTTCTGTTTTTTCTCCTGGTGGATCCAGTTCCTTGATGACCTTGATATGGATATCAATTAATGCTAATATTTCACTGAATCCTTAATGTCAAGCTCCAAACTCTCCCCATCTTCCATACTGATGTTGGTCCTGCATGTTGATTTATCAAGTATGCACATGCTACTGTATATTCTACAAAAATGCTTTTTTCTTTTCAGATTCACTGGTGATTCAGTTGAGCTTGGTATTATAAGAGCGGGAGAATTCATGAAAGTTCAAGCAGCTCTGAAGCCACGTGTGCATTTGGTATAAAATAAATGTTAGCTGACCCTCAGTCTTTTTGTTGACATCATCACTTGAATCTCAGTTTAATTTATATAGATCTGTTTGCTCTCATCTGAAGGTTCCTTATCACATAGAAGGTGGTCAGCCTTCATACATAATAGTTGCAGGCTTGGTGTTTACACCACTATCTGAACCACTAATAGAGTAAGATTTTCCATAATTCCCCGTACTGTTATATGGAGCTAACAATTTGCTAGTTTCAAGTACATATTAGTAACAGTTCTCTCTCTGATAACGACACATTCATATTTTATTTGGCAGGGAAGAAGAAGATAGCATTGGGGTAAGTCTTGACAAAACCATGATTTGCTCACAATGATTAAAACTTCTGTTTTTTTGTTTTGTTTTGATAAGTCAATGATTAGAAATACTTCTTTGTCTTGATTGTTTTCATTTAATTTTATTAGCTAAAACTATTGACAAAAGCTCGATACTCTTTGGCCAAGTTCGAAGGGGAGCAGATTGTTGTATTATCTCAGGTATGTATGGAGTAAGTTTTGTCCTTTGTAAATCAGTTCGTGGATATAGTGACTAAAAGATTTATCCTTTAGTAGGACATACCCATCCGTGCGCCATGGTGGAGGAATAGGAACAGGGGACATTAACCTAAGGGTGATGGTAGAGGTGGCAGAATGGTTAAATGGGTTTTAATCTGCCCATCTATCACCCTTGGGTTCTAGTCTACCTTATCACTTGCTTACCCATTTGCTCACAAATGATGCTTAGGGTTTAATTTACTAAAATAGCTACATTTCAATGGTTTATTTGCTTGTAGGTCTTGGCAAATGAAGTAAATATTGGGTACGAGGATATGAGCAATGAGCAGGCAAGTTAGTTATATTCACTTTGATGTTATAGTTTCTACCAGTTGAAATTTAAACAATAATTAGTGTGAACATCGAACTTCAAATTTAGTCACATATGCTTTTCCAATGAGGTGGATTCATATGCCGAACCCCAACTAGCTTGGAATTTGGGCATAGTTGTTGTATGCTTCTACTATGAAGTCTCAAATTTTAATTTACTTGGCAGGTCTTGAAGTTGAATGGCACCCGAATTAAAAACATTCACCATTTGGCTCATCTAGTGGATTGTAAGTGGTAATATACATAGTTGAGTTCTCTTTTCTCTTAAGCTTAGCAATTACAGATTTGTCTGTTTGTACAGCATCCAAGGGAAAATATTTAGTGTTTGAATTTGAAGACAATATTTTGGTGGTTCTGGAAAGGGAGGAAGCCCTGTCTGCCTCAGCTAGTATTCTCAAAGACTACGGCATTCCAGCTGAAAGATCATCAGATCTTCTGGGACCATATGTTGATCCCATAGAACAAAGTGAAGCAACCAATCATGGTGATAGTCCAGTTTCTAATTCAGAATTTGGCTATGAAGGGCTTCTTTGGGCTTGATCACATAACATATGAGGCTTGACCTTCATTCTCACTTGAATCCAATCATTCTTTCAAAGTTTTTCATTCCTAAGATGGTTATTCTTGCAGCAAAAGATCTATTGTGGCATTTGTAAACTTGACAGGGGAGAAGAACTCAGATAACTAGGCAAAATCTGCATGGTGACTCTACAGCAGTGCTTAATTGGCTACCTCCTTGGTTTGAAACAAGATTGGCCAGCAAAGCGAACAACAATTATGTAGCAAATAAATCAACTGATGGGTGCAAGAGAAAGAAATGTTCAGTTGAAATCAACGTGCTGGTGGCTATTGCCTTAGGTGAAATGGAAGTTCATGGCTCTGCACATTAAGCATGCAGCATTCTTGAGGTTTACTTTTACAGGTGTAGGATGTAATTATTGATTTTTAGGAAATTTTGAGAGTTAGAAGTGATTTGAATGGTTTGTAACCATTCACATAATTCCGTATAGGCGAGAACTTTTTTTTTCTTCTCTCAGTTTTCCCTCCCCATTCCCCGGCCTCTCACCACGAAACAGTAATCTTTGGTCTGAAACCTGTTAAAGACCAGGAGCATATTCTAAATCATTTTTGGATCTTCTGTGTTAGTTCTTTTTGGCAGCAGTAATAAGTTTTATTTGTAACGTAATGTCTCTATCGTTTTTATTTTAAAAAATAAAATGGAAAGGGTAGATAAGATAAGATGGTGTATTTATTCATTTTCCTTAACCGTATGTGGGTCATATCACATTACTATGAGCTCAAGCTGTCATGGACTGTTCTGGCAGCAAACTGTAGAATGGACCTACCATACTCCAACCTACATAAGATTCCAAATTCCTATATGTGCTTACTTATAGACTTACAATTCAAAATATACAACCACCTGCATAAATATTCACACATGATTTAAATATTAAATGAAATGACAATTCAAACAGTTTTTACATTATCTGTATAGCAAGGTAGTTTCCATACTTTCAAGTTAGTTATTGACATTTTGTCAAGGGTTTCTTTTGCTTAGCACAAGAACAACAAAAGCCCTATAAAAATGTTAAAGTCCTAACTAATCAAGGGTGGAAAGAAAATCATCCAAATAGATGGAGATGGTGGAGTTGGGTGGAGGTGCCAGACACAATTTGAAAATGGTTTGTCAGATACGGAAAATTCCATAGACTATGAATGACAAACAAGAGGCCACTGAGGAAAAGGACAAACAAGCTCCTATTCATCCTCATGTGATTTCTCAACAATTACCATTCACCAATCTTGTCCCATTGCCAATACATTCCAAGCTGTCTTCTTATACCATTCCCTAAATACATTCTTCTTGATAATCTACCCTTTCAATCATAGTACCAACTCTGTCATTCCTTTCACTAAAGATAATACCTTTACTATTTCTGTGCCAAGAATTAATGGCTTCCACTTCCACAAAGCCATCCTTGATTCCGCTCATGATTTTCTTGATTTGCCAATCATTTTCTTCTTCTTTAGCTAGCATGCCAGCATCAACTATTTCAGCTGCACCTGCATTACTGCCAAATCCACCACTATCTTCACCTCCACTCTATGCTTTCTCTCCAGATATAACTCCTCTGTTTCCTTCACCTGGCGGCTCAGAGCTTGCTCCAAGTGATTCTTCACTGCCCACTATACCTTCAAGTCTCAGCCCTCCAAATCCAGATGCTATGGTTGCTCCTGGACCTTTCATGCCATTTCAGCCGTCTGGGTCATTCCCAATACACTCTGCAATTCCTCTAGCATCAATTTTTAGTGCAGTTCTGGTCTTTGGTGTGTAATGGCTGCTGCTTTCTTGGTACAGATTGGATTCTGGTATAATTATTGTTTTATTAAATTTCACTTACCTCTTTTTTTCTCCATCATGTACTACAGATTTTATTCATATTGTTTTTGCTTATTATCAGAGTAAATAATCACTTAGTGAAATATTAGGTTTCGTTACTGATTAAGTTAATTGAGATGTATTACCGTTCTTGTATTAAATAAGAAGGCAATAAAACAACAACTCCACTGTGTCTCAAAAATTCATCCTTTCCCATTCCCTTATTGAGGGGTTATGAACACAGTTGCTTGTGAGCAACAAAAAAATAATAAAGTGAAACTAACATATACTTTTGTACATGACAATTTGGCTATTCTAAAAAGAATATCGAGAATAATTTCTGTGGTGTAGTACTACCCTTGCAAATGCAGTATAATCTTTGAGTGTGTCATTCTACTATACTAGCAAATGAAGTATAATCTTTGAGTATGTCATTCTAATATAATACCAGCTTTTAGTAACAATGCCATCCTATTTATGAGACCTGCTGAAGAGCCTCTTCAAAAAACCCTTCTTTGATGCCTTGAGCTCACTGAAATTTTCCCTTTTTGGAGAGGCCTTAGTAACACTCATCCTCAACCTACTGTTTTCCTCCCTCATCAAATCCAAAGCTGTACAAAGCTGTCGGATTGCCTCTCTTTTCTCTTCGTCTTTCTGCATTAGAAGCTCTTGTTGAACTCGGTTCTCTTCTTTTAGTCTCTCAATTTCTTCGCTCAACTTTAGTACTTCATGATCACTTCTAAGGCTAACACTTGATGCTTCCATTTTCTCCTTCTCTACTTGGATTAGCATTTCCTCATCATTGTTATCTGGATCCTCGATCTCTGATAGATCAGAAGACTCAGATTCCTGCTCAAAGGATTCTGAATAGCTATCATACGATTTCTCAATAGAGCAGATGAATTTCTCATCTGAATATTTTGTGAAAGGCAATGCAGACTTCCATGATGCTAAAATGGACGCACACTTGATTTGATCATATCCCTCAGCTAACAACCGATGGGAACGATAAATTTCCCCAAGCATGTTAACGAGCTCTGGTCGTTTGTTGAAATACATCTCTGCCCTTTGGGCAAAGGTATCTGCATCTTCCTCAATTATCCCGAGTATTGCCTCAGTCTTCTCATCTAGTTCTGCAACAATATTTTACAATTCATAATAGGTGAGTGCAGAAAGTCAGAAACTTTCCTAGTCCGTTTGTATTTTAACAAAGTTAAGAAGAAAGTGTTGGCATAATACTAAAGCATGAGGGAGCAATTCCTAATGAATCAATTTCAAATTCCATGATAAGGTAAAGTAGAGCTTAAATAGGTCTACGTTATAATTAGGCAATGAGTTCTTCATCACAGTTTAAAGCAAGACAACAAAAGCATATTGGACCACTACGATGATGGTGATCACATTCAATACTATTCTCTTCCTAGTTGACAATAAAAACAAAAAAGTGATTCAATTTCCATAGATCACTATCTTTAAACGAGCATCGAATAATTGAAGAAGCGCGAAAAACATGTCAATTAAAAAAGTGAAAATGGTCGGTATATATAATATTCTCACCAGCTAGAGTTGATTGAAGCCATGGCGAGCCATCTTGGGTGCTATTCTTGTCACTGTTAGAGCACCACCAGTATGTTGATAGCTTATCTCTTGCCACTCCCATTTTAATTAGGATTTTGAACAATCTGAATAAAAGTTAAGCTCAAACTGCAGGTAGATTAATAATCTTTCAAAGAGAGGCTCAATTTTTTGCACTTTATTTTGTGCAGTGATTGAAGCGATTTTATACAGGTAGGAAATTAACCCCCCGCTCCCCTGAAGCAACGGTCCAAAAATGTAATCTGCTAGTAATGTATTCTGAGCTTTTAATCTAGTTCTATATAATTTCTGACTAAAAATATTTCTTTTTAACCAATTTAATTTCCTACTACTATTTTAAATTGTTTTTTCAACATCTATATTATGATCCGTAAACTTTAAAAGAAAGAAAATTTGTCCTATAAGTACTCTCAAACTTTCATGACAATGTCATACTTTATCGAAAGCATAAAATACTTTTAGTAGAAATAAAAAGTTAGAAGATATTCGTAGGAAACCAAAAGACATGAAGCGCTCCTCAAGATGCTTATTCTCGAATAACGTGTTTCACTGATATGAAATTGATATAATTTATCAGTATTTCATTCCTTTAATTTTATATATTTTAATTTAATTCAACATAAAATTTAAACATAAAAAGTAGGATACCCAATTTAACAGATCACATTATCCACAATAATACTTCCTGAATAGGAAATGAGATCACCACCGACAACTACACTTGACCCTGGTTATCCGAAGCTCCTAACCCTGGTTAACTTAACTATCCATTTCCGACATTCATAACACAATAAATCCTCTAACTTGTATGCACAAGTCTCCATCCTACTCTTACACTTCCACTCTTCTTCTACAGCTGCTTGTGCTTCATCATTAATGGTGATTCAGATTTGAAGCTCCACACATAAGACAAGTGTCTTTAGAAGCTACTCAGGCGCTGAAAATCCTACTTTGACTTCCTTTTCCGTACAACAATGTCGCACTCGTTCCCAGAACAAGTGTTAAAGCATCTGTTCTCCTTCTTAACCTCAGACAAGGACCGTAACAGTTTATCCTTAGTCTGTAAATTGTGGTACGAGGTCGAGAGGCGGTGTAGGAGGAGTGTGTTCATCGGGAACTGCTACGCCGTTAGCCCTGAGATTATGATCAGACGGTTCCCTGAAATCAGATCTCTGAATCTGAAAGGAAAGCCACATTTTGCCGACTTTAATCTGGTTCCTGAGGGCTGGGGTGCGTATGTTCACCCTTGGGTTGCTGCAATGTCTCGGTCTTATCCTTGGCTTGAGGAGATTAAACTTAAGCGGATGGTTGTCAGCGATGAGTCTTTGGAGTTGATTTCGACGTCATTTGAGCATTTCAAGGTGTTGGTCTTGTTGTCTTGTGAAGGGTTTACTACTGATGGACTTGCTGCCATTGCCTCTAACTGCAGGTCAGATTTTTGCGGAATGCCCTTTTTTGGTATTCTACACTTCAGATACTGTTCTTTTGTTACTGCAGAGTAATTTTAGCTCTTACCCGGAGAAAGTTTTAATCTTAATGTGTTGTTCAAATCTGAACCTTTTTATGTAAATGCTAATTTGTAGTTCTTCATACTTGGGTTTGTCAACAATTTCTTATTGTTTGGTTTCTGGCACTACTTTGTGATAGTTAACCTTTACCAAACAAGAAAATTAAAAGCTTGTTTTTCTGCCTTTAGTTATTTAAAATGTTACTTGGTTAGGTCAATTTGAATTTTTTTTAAATAGAGGAATTATTTCTTTTACTGTAGAGGAATTTTTTTTTAAATTTTTAATTTTTGTTTTTAGGTCAAGGACTTGCATTATTTACACTTCCCTTAAATTTATTATTTTGCTGCGTCGTGAGTCGTAGTTTAATATTGCTTGCTCCGTGTGGGACTCTGGTTAATATGGATCTGACTTTCTTTACTAAGTTCATTTTTTTTTTGGTCTGTTTCGTTAGAATTTGTTAGGTTCTATGCTTGTGCTGTTTGCCTCTGGTTTGGTTGAGCAGATAACCAAAAGGTCTTTCATTTGAGAAGCTTTATTATAGAATTGCAAGCTAGTTGATTCTGAAAAGCATACAAGGAGGGACTTGCTTCTACTTTGTATTTGTTGTTGCACGCCCTGTGGGAACTGCTTGCTCAATAATTTAGGTTCTTTTCTGGTTGTTGGGTAGGTTTTGGTCACTTTGATTAAGTATGCAGTTCGACTTAGAGAAGATATCCTCTTTAGTTGGCTTCTTTCACTATTTACTTGATGTGATCTTAAAACTCTTAAAACCTGTTTAAAGGAATTGTAATGAAGTTTATACTGGTGCTTTGGTTGGAGGCATTGTGTTATATCTGGTGGGGCTTGTAATGAAGTTTATCTATGGTGCTTATACATTGAAAAGGGGGAAAATGGATGTAACTCTGGTTCAATGTTAACATGTTTAGTTGGCAAATTTATGAAATGGGGATCGATTAAATTTCATGACTTTCGAAATAAAATTGTTTCGGAAGTTTAATCCTCCTATATCTACTGACTTTTAGATCTTATTCTATTCTCCTTCCCTGAAATTATTACTCAGATTATTTGGACATTTTCTCATGCAACTCAAATTATGTGCAGGCATCTGAGAGAACTAGACTTGGGAGAAAGTGAAGTGGAGGACCTAAGTAGCGATTGGCTCAGTCATTTTCCTGATACTTGTACTTCACTGGTGTCACTTAACATTTCTTGTTTGGGTTCTGAGATCAGCTTCTCAGATCTGGAGCGTCTGATTGCTCGCTCTCCTAATTTGAAGACACTTCGGCTCAGTCAAGCCGTGCCCCTTGAGAAGATTCCGGACCTGCTGTGCTGTGCTTCCCAATTGGTTGAATTTGGTACAGGTGCCTATTCTTCTGAGATGCGGTTGGATATTTCTTCAAACCTCGAAGAAGCTTTTTCGGGCTGCGAGAGACTTGAAGGCTTGTCTGGATTCTGGGATGTCATGCCAGCTTACCTTCCAGCTGTATATCCAGTTTGCTCCAGGCTCATCTCATTGAATTTAAGCTATGCTACTATTCAAAACCCTGATCTTGACAAGCTCATTAGTCAGTGTCACAATTTGCAGAGATTGTGGGTATGTTCTAGATTGCTTCTACTTCTGTACTTGCCCTGTGTTCTCAATCTCAACATTTTTAACAACTTATGAGCATGATATCTAGCCTTGACAGCAAGAGATTCCTTAGAGAAGCACACAAAATTGTACCTGTTTAGATGAGTAGGATCTTGAAGATAGATTCTTCAGTTGTGTACAATGGCCATATGACATATTTATCAATCTGAATTAGATGTCTATATGCTAAAGACTTTTATCTGTTCTCTTTTCCTGTCACGTTATAAGTATTTCCTCCCAGGGTTCTTTAATCTCTCTTGCTTCAAGCTTGGTATTGTTGCTTAGTATCTAAGAGACTTCAACTTGAATGAATGCAACTGCAGGTACTAGACTACATTGAAGATACTGGTCTCCAGTTGGTTGCCGCTTCCTGTAAGGACCTTCAAGAACTCAGGGTATTTCCTTCTGATCCATTTGGTCCAGAACCAAATGTTTTACTGACAGAGCAGGGCCTTGTAGCTGTCTCGGATGGCTGCCCTAAGCTCCAAACAGTTTTATACTTCTGCCGCCAAATGACAAATGCTGCTTTGGTTACTATTGCTAGAAACCGTCCTAACATGATTCGTTTTCGCTTGTGTATTTTGGAACCTCGAACTCCTGATTACTTGACTCTTGAACCTCTTGATGCTGGTTTTGGGGCAATAGTGGAACAATGCAAAGAGTTGCGGCGACTTTCTCTTTCTGGCCTTCTTACTGACCGTGTGTTTGAGTACATCGGGACCCATGCTAAAAAGTTAGAGATGCTTTCCGTCGCTTTTGCTGGGGATAGTGATTTGGGCCTCCACCATGTGCTCTCTGGTTGTGAGAGCCTCAGAAAACTAGAGATCAGAGACTGCCCCTTTGGCGATGAAGCTCTTTTGGCTAATGCTGCAAAGCTAGAGACAATGAGATCCCTTTGGATGTCTTCTTGTTCAGTAAGTTTTGGAGCCTGTAAGCTGCTAAGTCAGAAGATGCCTAGACTTAATATTGAAGTTATAGATGAGATGGGTCCTCCTGATGAGTGGCCAGAAAGCTGCCCTGTTAATAAACTTTACATATACCGAACAGTGGCTGGACCAAGGTTTGACATGCCTGGTTTTGTTCGGATAATGAATGAAGAAGCCGCACCTTAGCAATTGAAATTCACGTTAGCTTCTGCAAGGGTGAAGAACAAGCATTCACCTTCATTCTATTAATCCTCCCTGTTTGTTTAATCAGACCTTGTATGGTGCAGTGGTGGTTGAGGTCATGAGGAGGTGTAACATGTTCAAGAGCTCACGTGTCATCCACTTTTACCTCTTGGCTGAGCTAATTTACTTGTATCAACTTAGAAGGAGTTTAAACTCTATGGGGTTGTTTTGGTTAGGAACTAGGTGACTGCTCCCTACGTATTGCTATGTGTTAACGGTTTGAAGACTTTCGCAAATTTCATCTTCTTTTCTATTGACTTGTTAATCTGATGAGATTGTGCCATCATGTATAAGCCCATAAATTCATAGCTTCCATGTAATATTTGTATTAAGAATCTCTTCAGAAAATTAATTTTGGTAAGCGCGAACATGGCGAACAACCCCCCATGCAGCTAGAATTATGAGATGGAGATGGAAAATTGAAACTTCCAACATGTTTTTTGTGGTTTTGGTCTTGCATATGTGAAGATAACTTTTTTACAAAATATTTCAAGTGTGATAGGGTTCAATTGTAAGAACCTAAAGTATGAATTCATCAAAGTTAAATTCTGAATTCATCTTTACTAGTCAAGGAGAATTCAAGATTTTAAATAAGTGAATACGGAGCTTAGCTCCTCTCCTCCCAACCCCGCCGTATAAAAGCATTACTGATACTCCTTAGCAAGTAAGCAAATGATGGAATAAATGTCTGCTCTATTTGTCTGCCAAAAGATTAATGGAAAAAGAGCACAGTGATTTGTATACTGTATAGTACTCCACTGAACTCGATCACCAACAAATTGCCAAGTTCCAGGGTAATTATGCGAACGTAAAATTCAGATGCGCACTGAATAAAAGTCATCAAGTTCTAAGGGAGTCTCGATCTATTCTGCTTATTATTAATGATCAAATTCATACCTATCCACGTCTGAAGAGGCTTACTGAAATTAAGTCAAGCAACATTAATTGGACAAGACAATAAATACGAAGTTTTTTCTTTGATTATAAAACTTCTATACATCCATAACAAGCTCTTCCCACTTACTAACCTACTGGTTTTTGCTACATTGTAGGCTGCTTCTTGATATTTCCCTCGTGTACTTCCATGGCACTGCTTAACCTTTTGATCCTTTAAGTGTTTCCAGAATATGCTCTATTCTATACTTCATGACTGGTTGGCCAGACCTTGTTTTCTTGAACATTTTCTCCCTTAGCTCTTTCCTTCGAGCTTCAGCTCTCTGTCTTTCTTCTTTCCTTGCTAGAATAGTAGCCTCTGTCTCCATCCTTGCCTTGTCTTCCTCCTCCCGTTTTCTCTCATATATTTCTCTTAGGCTTCTAGCCCTATTCTTCTTATTTTTTGTATCCACCTTATCAGCTTTTTCAATATCTTCTTCATCCTGATATAGCAATTGAATTAGAATAAACACCTACCCCTCTCTTTTCTAGTTCCAATTACCAATGATCAATAATGCAGCATTAAAATAGAGTACCCAAAGATGTCATAGAGCAAAAGCAAGTCCGGATTGTAAATCAGCTTACTTTAATTCCACAATTACATTACATTCTAAGCTATTTTAGGTTGTCCACATAAAGGGCACGTTATCCCCACCTATGATGCTGTCTTTAACCAAATGGAATATTAGACATGCATAATGCAGAAGGAACAAACAAGACAAGATGGATAATGACAAACCGCTAGTTGTCTTGCATGCTCAGAAGGCTCTAATTGCTCTCCTCCATGTTGCTTAACTATCTTCTTATATTTACTCACATATTTGGCGTTCTTATAGAACTCCCTTTGCTTCTCTGCACAAAAATAATAGCTTATTATACGTAAGGAAACGTTAACACTTAAATGAGCATATTGTAGGCAAACATTTGCAATTTCAGACAGAACATATATACACTTATATATCTAAGCTATTAGAACGAACTGTTTCAGACAATAGATTAGAAAAACACGCAGAAGCAACAATTTATTTCCTCAAGCAGACAGTCAACAAATCAAACTAACACAAATAAGCTTAAAAATAGAATCATTAAACTAAGATAAAGCAAAGAGGAGTCTTATTTTGGAAAGAGATTACTTATGATGGCAGGGTTGTAAGCGTTGCTCTTGGTTTTGGCGTTTGCAAATGCTTCCAATGATAAGCCTCCTTTTCCTCCTAATCTTTGCATATTCTTCTTCTTATCCTTGAACGACTTTGCTTTCTTCTTCGTTTCCGTCTCACGCTCATCTCTCCGCTCTGCAATTTTCTTCATAACGCCCCACACCACTTAGATTGCTCGGTCAGAAAATTTCGGATCTGAAACCCTAGTTTGAATGAAAGAGGTTTTACGTATTATCACCCTGGACTGATCAATTGACCTGCTAACCCTTCTAAAATAGAGGTCCAAAAGGCTACCATCCGGCCCAAAACATGCTACGTGCTAGTCTTTAATTTTTCTCTTTAAA
The DNA here is from genome assembly GCA_035772735.1 of Datura wrightii. Classification (NCBI taxonomy): domain Eukaryota; kingdom Viridiplantae; phylum Streptophyta; class Magnoliopsida; order Solanales; family Solanaceae; genus Datura; species Datura wrightii. The sequence goes on from JASDFA010000011.1 coordinate 5,638,092, forward strand.
AAATTAAAGAATAATCAATTTGATAGACAAATCATGCAATTAAATAACAGTAAATTTTGAATAGATACGTAAATAAATATTGGATATTATAAAATATATCAAAAATTCAGTTTATAAATATAACATCAATTATTTTATAATAAATTCGTTCAAAATTTTGTGTATAAAAACAATATGAAATGTGTATCTCGCTGAAAGCTTAAGATTTTCCCTCAAAATATTGTGTACGAAAATTATATGACATCAATATGAAATATATATACCTCGTTCAAGGCTTTAAAGATCCTCTCAAATTCGATAAAGAAAAAAGTATAATAAACCCTGCAAAATCTTTTTGCCCACCAGGGTTGTAACAACACAATATGCACACCTTCGATAAACCCTGCAAAATTAGAGATTTCAGTATCTTTTTCTCTTTTTTCTATCTTTTCTTCCCAAAAATCCACCGTTATTCTTCTGCCAATCCATCATCGCCAGAGGTCCCCATCCCGATTCCCGAACCCCAAATTTGAAAGAGCTAAACGGTTGGCTCAGGCGGTGGAGTTACGGTAGAAGTGGAATGACTTGAAGGTGTTTTAGAGATGAAACTTGTTGAAATGGAAGCTGGTTGTTAAATGTTTCCACTAAATGGTGGAGAAGATCCACATGCACTATGTATTATTGTATGTCATTGAATACACTGAACATACACAATATATATATATATATAAGGGTAAAGAAATTCTCAGTAACGTCTTTGGCACTGCCAGCTTAAATTGCTTGGAAACTGAAAAAAAAAAGAACTGGACATGCTCAGGCTCAGTGATGGCGGCGCTTCTTTTATCCACAGCTGCAGGAGTCAACGGACAACTAATGGGATATCACTTGAGCTTACATACGATACGAGTGAAGACATCACCATCCAAACTAGCTACTTGGACAACCAAAGACATACATCCAGTTTGAACCTGACCTAAATACTAAAAGAGAAACCTTGTTCCATAAATCTGAGAGTCAATGTTAAGGCAGTTCACTGGAGCCCATTCTTTTTAGTTTAGTTTTACTTCGTCTTGTACTTTCTGAAAGTTTTCAATATGCAACAGACAAAATGGAGAGGTTTTACCCAATTACTATTCCAGATTCCTTTGTACAGTTTACACTGATCGCTAGAAGAAATAAATCATAGAGGCAGTAGTAGAAAAAACACCACTTAAATCAAGCTGAGCATGTAACGTCCATGACCCATGTCATCGTGGATCTTCGCCACTACCAATCATGCGGGTGTTGTATGAATTACAGTGCTTGCATTTGTGGCCAAGTATGTGAAATAATGCTTTACCAGTACTATTGCAGTCATTGCAGAGAATTGGAACCTGCAATTAAAAAAAATTTTAAAAAAATAACAAAATGCAACCTTATTATCTACATTCCTGCTTAAGAACATCATTCCAACAAAAATTTCCTTCAAGAGGAGAAGTAAGGTAAAACAGTTAAAACACGGGGCCAAACTGTAAGTTAAAGCAGCAGGCATCTCTTTCACTCTCTAATTGTACCTCAGATCCCTCCTTGCCAACATCCACCAGCAACGCTCCAGGCCAAACCATCAAAACACCTCCATTCCTGCTAACTAGTCCATTCCATGATATACATACCATCTCCACCCCCCACCTCCAACGCACACCTCCCCGGCTGTTCAGAAGAACTAGGGCAGAAAAAGTAAAAAGGGTCTCCCAGATCCCAATCAACAGGTTGATGCAATTAAGTTATCTTTTTTATCATAAGGAAATTGCAAAATTAAGTTCTTATGGTCAATTTTCTTCTAATTCCATAGAAAAGGAAACATGGGAATCTAAAATGAAAAAGCAGCATATAAAAGTAAAAATAGCAAGACAACATACTGAAAGGATACTTTTTCCTCTTATTAGATACTCATAGAAGATTGCATATAAGTAATTACAAGGCACCCATAAAACAAGAGCAACATACCTCATAACGATATTCTTCAGGCATGGCTGTAGCTTCAATCTATACCAAAAAAGCGTAATCATCAATAAACAGTCACAACGCCATAATGCACTATGGTTTATATCATGAGCTGAGATGTGCTATAACACTTGAGCGACAAACACACGAAGATCATATTGACTCAAAAATATGCATATATGAATAAACCATGTGAAATCTATGTTTTCTGCCTCAACCCAAAAAACAAAATTTAAAAGAACTTCACATCAACCAAGCATCCAGCCCTGTAAACCGCAGTCTACAGCGAGTTGTATATGTCAAATGGCAGTTACCACTAAGCTGCAGTATGGTTAGGAACCTAAAGTAACAAAAGATCACATCTCCCTCTACTCCTAAGTAAGAAAATAAAACAACAGACAAAACAGCATCTGTCAGAAAACCCTATGCTCATTATGACATGAGACAGCATTCTCAGAGATAATGATTTTGCATATCCAACTGTAAGAACAGTTTGGTGATTGGTGCACCAGATTACACTCCAATCAATTTTCAACAGCCATTAACTTTACACAATTTTATAAACCAGCATGAAATCCTCTGAGGAAATGCGAGAATCTCATGCCTAAGATCATTGCAACAAGACCACTTGCATCTAGTATATCATATCTATACAACTATACTTGATTCTTCTCAAATAATGCCATTTCACATGTTGACAACTTGTGATCAGTCTGACTTGAATACACGGTTTTGTCCCCTACTTTCCTCTCTTTCTTCTTCATGGGCTTTCTGACTTTCTGCAGTTGCACCTCAATCTTCCATTTAGAATCATGTACATCCATCCCTAGTCACTACTCACCTAAACTTGGTTAAAAAACCTTCCCAGTTTATATATAGTTAACCTCAAATCTAACTTGTTATTAATATCAGATCTCAACCATTACCTAATGATTGATGACGATTTGACCCCTTGTTAGCAAATTAACTGTCCTATGTTAACAGGTTTGAAGAGTGATTTCAAATTTTTACACCAAGATGCATGTTCATTGCCAATTGAAATAGGACTCTACAAACTATAACTCAATCTAAGATATACAATCACCAACCCACAGTAATATATACTCCCACAAGAAACAAATCTAAAACATGATACAACTTAATTTTCAACAGACGAAGATTCAAAATCAAACCAAGTTTTAAAAGCTCTAAACAGCAATTCACCTCTTTCAGACGCAAAAGGCACAAAACAATGAACAAAAATCTATGTTAATGCTTCAGTCCCACATCCCACACTAAAATTTCTGGCTCTCCATTCTCTCTGTGATAAAACCACTGCTTTTAGACAGCAAGTTAATTTTGCTAGAGACGTTTCAAAATAAGTAACATGAGCCACTATATCCATTTCCTAATCAGTTAAAACGAAAAAAAAAAGAGAGAAAATTCTCATAATTGATGCTGCTGCTCCTCAGGCCAGAAGGATTTCCCTGAGAAAATACCCTCTGTACAATTTACAGGACCAGATAATGAAATGTATAAAGGACTTGTCCAATAAAGGAAGTGAAAAAGGTTTCATTTCATTTACAAGGGAGAAAGAGGAAAGTAAGAACTCGAGGTGAAGAAAAGGAAGTGCCCATCGTAAAGAGGTCTAGCTAATCAGGGGAAGATGTAGTGTATGCGTTATGGGTTCATCCGAGCCTATATATGCGTAAAAAATTTACTAAATAAGCACAAATGACAGGTTTTGAACCTGGTAAAATCAAATGGGCATGGTACAACTCCAAACACAAACCCATAAAGTTCAAGTCCTGCATTCACGTGTGTGACTCTAATTTTTTTTAAAGAAAAATCAGTATCTATATTTCTTGTTCTCTAATATTATTTCCTTAAAATAAAAGGTTTGCGCTTAAAAAGATCAAGGCAAAACCAGTAAGCTAAAAGACTGTCAGAGCAAAATCAGCCTCACTCCAGAAAAATGCTGAGGAGAAAAAGGATTGACCTAAATTTCTCTCTATCCTTTCAACTTTTTGTCAGTTTAAGCTATATCAGCACTAGATTGTACCATAGCTCACATGCTGTGAGCCCCTCATTCTTCACCATGTGGTGAGGGATCAAATCACACCTATGTAATAATCTCCTCCCTCCCCCCCTCCCTAAATAATTATTTTAATTTATATGTGTATCAGCATATACCCATTCGTTTACTGGATGTATGTATGGCGGATATTGCTTGTAGTGAAGTACCAAAAAAATTGTGGAAGAACTTTGTAGGGACCAACTGAAAAGTAAAATAACTTCGTACCTCCAGATCTAATCTTTGCCAAGTTCCGGACATGTTGAGAACAGACTTAGAACATATAGGGCAGCGATACCTATACAGAAAGGGGAAGACGAGTACAATATGTATGTAAATTGTTATCTCAAAACAGACAGGCTGATTGGGATGAAGAAACAGAAACATAATAATCATGTTATGGATAGAACTTTACTGGTTCTGATGGATCATCTCAGTGTAACATTCCACATGCATTGTATGTCCACACTTCATAATTGTGGTGCCTTTCACTGAGTCAAAAAGAAACTGGACCGAACCATAAGTTCACTATTAGGGTATAGTTCCAACCAAACCAATATGAGCAAGTTAAGGCAGTAAAATCCAAATGAAGTGTAGACTCAAACCTCATAACAGATGGGACAATGGTTCTTCATTGAGTTCTCCACACATAAGTGATTATCACGCAGACCCACTGAATAGCAGGATCCTGTTGCAAAAACATCAGGAAAGTAGTTAAAAGATAAGTAATCCTAAAGCTTAAGGCAACAGAAAAATAAGGAGACTGCGCACACATGATTCAACGTTAGTTCACTCTGATGTCTTTTCTTAAAAGAAAAAATTCATTCTAATGTATTGAAATCCAGCATACTATGCAGGCATATGTTTGAAGTCTTGCCAGCATAAGTTTCTTGAACTTCCAACAACTGACATGGAGAAGAGACGAGGTTGAATAAAGGCCAGATGCGCAGGAAAGAGAAAGAAGTTGTCCAGATTAAATAAAAGATTATGATGGCTTACTGGAAAACCAAATAAAATAATTGGTCTTGTTTATTTGGTGACCACAAGACGAGTGAGTTTGCCTTCAGGCTTTCGCCTTATTATGACAAAGGTTTATTAACAGCTCATCTTTATCACAGACTTAAAACCAAAATTCATTCTCAGCCAACATGAAAATTTAGCGTCCTGGGAGCCTGTGTCTTCCCATTTCAGAGGATTTACAGGACATATAGACAGCAGAACTTTAGAGTTAGGGACATACTCAATTTACAACGAAAATGTACTTATTTTCCTGTTATCCTTTACGAGGATATGCCTGCCTAGAACATACAACAACGTTTATATACAGATTTGGAAGTTAAAAGAAACTTTAACTCGACCTCAGATCATCAATAAGCTTATCTAAAACCATAGAGCCGCCAATGAATCAAGAGAGAGAGAGAGAGAGAGGATTCAACCATATATAGCGACAGGTTTGTTCACTATTCTGTTAGGATGAGCAGTTATAGCTATTTGACTTCCATTTTCATTATTGGTTACATTAGTTTGCTTCATTGATACAGAGGTGCATGAAGCCAGTTGTCAGCTATGAGATGGTAGATGTACACAGCAGTAAAATAGAAAATGTACGAGATTAACTTCCAGTTCCAAGGATATCCCTTTATTACCACATATGATATGCTATTCAAGACTTCAACAGAAAGGGCATTTGAAAAGTAAATTTCAGAAGGGAACTGAAAAAGAGAAAAGTTCACTTCTACAATGCAGTTTCAGAACAAGCTAGTTGAAAAGAATCACTAGTTGAGAAATTTCTTTATATGGTAAAGGTTGAGATATAATTTACACTATTAAAAATTAAAGAAGAAAATCCATCCATTTTGATACAAGGAAATCCACAACAGTAGTCAAACATCTAGGAGGAAGGTATGCCTTACCACACTTCCTGCAGTGGAAGTAGTTCTCTCGACCGCCTACCCTGTGTAACCAATTGCATAGAAGTACCACAGATGACAGATATATGTTGGTTTAGATAGTTGGAACGAGTAAGAAAAGTGTAAGGGAAAAGTGGAGGTCGAATACAATATTATCTAGCTCATTCACCTGCAAATTCCACAGTCATCACAGTGAAACTGCCCCTTCGTTCTCTGCAAGAAAAGTAAGTACTTATATATAAATGTATCAAATGAATTAAATATTTATTTGATTACTCTAGCATCCAAATAGAACAATCCAATTCAAGAGACAAATAAAATAGTAGCATTACATCGTCATCGTAAAATCTACAAATTTCACAATAGTACTCCCCAAATTTGACGCCGCACGCTGAACAGATCCCGGCAACCTATTTCAACACAAGCAAGAAAAAATTATCATGGAGACGGTTGAAAAGTCCATAAACTTGAGACACTCAAATGATACATAAGTGTAGCAACAGAGCGTCACAAACCTGTTGTTCAGTGTCGCATACAGCACAAACAACCTGTAGCAAAAAATTAGAATCCAACTTCAATCCCCATAAAAGTTCTGAGTATTCATGAACTAAAAACTTCTCATCTGAGGAAATCAATAAAATGAGCTATACTCGTACTTGCTTAACATTGTGGCGCACAAGTTCGTGCCGTTCCTTAGGATTGCTCAAAGCGCTCTGGTTCCAACAAACACAAGCTTTAGTAAAAATCCATACACGCTATATAAAGAAATTGATGGCAAGGAAGGTCGGTTTAATGTTGTATTGTTCATTTGTTTGTAATATGGAACTGACAATAGTAAGGCCTCTTACTATTATAATGTGGCTATTAGATTTTTGCTTTTGGACTGCAGTAACTTTATTTTACTACTTTAGTTGTTTTTGAATAAATCCTAGATGATAGTTTGGTAGCTAGCTTTTCCTATTTGTTAGTAATTAATTAGTTAAAGATATATTCTGCAGAGATATTCTAGGCTAGGTTATGGTTCTCTTTTTAATGTTTTTGCCCTATAAATGCGGAGCTAAACATAGCTAAATATAGAGGTCCCTTTGATTGCATTGCAGTATTTCTTTCCCAAGTTTTTCCCTGTTATATTCCTAATTTCTTGTTAAAAAACCAACAATTGGTATCTAGAGACATTTTCTTGAGGGACTTGTGAGTGAGAGATGGATTCTGTAAATAGCTTTTCCCAAATAGCTCCTCCTATCTTTGATGGTAAGAACTAGCAACTCTAGGCAGTAAGAATGAAGACTTATCTTGGGGCTCTAAATATTTGGGAGATCGTGGAAGAGGATTATGATGTTCTTCCGCTCCCAATAATATCCCAAGGTGACCCAGATCAAAAGCCAAAAGGAAAAGAAAATCAGAAAACCAAAGGCAAAAGCAACTATATTTGTTGGAGAGTCCGCAACAATTTTCACAAGAGCTATGGTTCTCAAATCAGCAAAAGAAATTTGTGACTATCCGAAGGAAGAATACACGAGAGATAAAAGAATACAAGGCATGGAAGTGCTTAATTTAATAAGGGAATTCAAAATGCAAAAGACGAAGGAATATGAGATCGTCAAAGAGTACTTAGAGTCTTAGACCGATTTCTTGGCATTGTTAACAAGGTAAGAGTGCTTGCCACTAAATTTATAAAAATAAGAACTGTTGAAGATTTTTTTGTTATAACGCCTGAAAGATACGAATTATCCATAAATACCTTGGAGAACACAAAGATTTGTTCAAGATTACCTTGGCAGAATTGCTAAATATATTATAGGCCCAAGAGAAACGGAGGCTTACGAGGCAATATGGTATGGATGAAGGAACCTTGATAGCCAACCATAAAACTCAAATCGAGGGTAATAATTCAAAGAAAAACTACCCCCTTCTCAGCACTGTGCCAAAAAAGGTCATCTCCACCATTTAAATGTTGGAAGAGGCCGGATGCACAGTGCAAGATCTGCAACCAGCTTGGTCATGAAGCTATGATTTATCAAAGAAAATCTCAAAAATATAAAGCAGATGCACAAGTCGCCAATGAAGAAGAAGACCACTTATTTGTAGCAACATATTTTTCAACCAAGAAATCTGATTTTTCGATAATTGATAGTGGTTGTACAAACCACATGACATATAACATAAATCTTTTTAAAGAGTTCATGTCTTTGAAAAAAATGGAAGTTAGAATCAAGAATGGTGATTATATTCCTGCAAAAGAAAAAGGAAGTGTTGCCATCAAAACAAGTTCAGGTATAAAAATAATTTCAAATGTTCTCTACGTACCTCATATTGATCAAATTTTGTTGAGTGTTGGCCAACTAATGAAAAATAGATTTTAATTGATATTTGACAATAAGTATTGTCAATCTTAGTGTTATTAAAAGTGCTCGCTTGAGCGCTTAAAGCGTGAAGCAAGGCGAGGAGAGGTGAGGGTCAAGCGCTTCAGGGCACTAAAGCGAGGGGGGATGAAAAAAGCGCTCACTTCAACAGAAGAAGCGAGAAGCAAGGCGAGCGTGAAGCGTCGCTTTTATGAAAAAGCAAGATTTCTTTAAGGTCTATTTTTAAAAAAAAATTGCAACAGGATTACGAATCTTCTTTGGTTTTTCCCGCTGCTACTCTTCTTCTCCAATTCTAGGGTTTCAAGGTAAGTTTTCTCTTCTCTTCTTTTTGAACTTTTTCAATTTTCTTTTCTCCTCTATTTTCTACTCATTTTCTTTTCTCCTTTTTCTTCGGTTTTTTTCCTCTGTTTCCTATTCTTCTCCTCCTCTTTTTTCAATTTTTTTCTCTTCTCTTCTTCTTTTGTTAGTTTACTATAGCTTTCCTGTTCTCCATTTTTCTTCTTTGTTATGTTAGGTTTTTTTGTTTTAGCTTTCCCTGTTTGCGCTTATAAATATATTCAGTTCATTTTTCGTTTCTGATTGTAGTGAAAATCTGTAGCTTTTTTATTCTAGTTTTGGTATGTGGTATCTATTATTTACTTTTAATTTAAGAATTGAAAGATTTGCTTAATATGTTAGTTCTATTGAGTTCTTGGTTATTTATCTATGCAAATTTAATATATTTTATTATTGTATTAAATTCAACTTTTGTTGAAAAAAGCGTGTGTTTTGCTTCACACTTCTCGCTTGGTGAAGCAAGGCCTCGTCGCTTTTTTCCGCTTCTCGTTCTTCAAAATACTAGTCAATCTTTGATGGCACTAAGTAGGAAATTTTTCGAGTTAAAATGAGAGGTAAAAAAGTTCTCATTTATTCCAACAGAATATGAACACAAGCCAAAATTTGTTAATAATCAAAAACAGCAACTTGGAGATGTGAATCAAACTAATTGCAAGACCAAGGTGAATTGACAAATTTATTCACCAAGTCAATTTCAGCCAAGTCTAGAACTTATAGCGCCTAAAGCAAGAAGGAGTGTTAGATTTAGACTTTTGCTTTTGGACTACAGTACTTCCGTTTTAGTGCTTTAGTGTTTTTTAATAAATGCTAGTTCATAGTTTGGTAGCTAGCTTTTCCTATTTGCTACTAGTAATTAATTAGTTAAAGATATATTCTACAGAGATAATCTAGGCTGGTTATGATTATCATTTTAATGTTTTTCTTTCTATAAATGCAGAGTTAAACATAGCTAGATAAAGAGTTCCCTTTGATTGCATTGCAAAACCCACAGAGGCACCAGACCATTATAGAAAGCACCTTAAGGAAACTGATTTACAAAGTTAGTATGCATGTTGCATCCCGAGAATCGCACATTAAGAGCAAAAAAAAAAAATTGGTTTATAGATATCATAGATGGATTTGGACCTGCGACTTAATTCAATTTTATTTGGATAGCTAATTAGCAGCAGGACATCTATGTAAGGACTAACTGACTCTTTACGTTTTCCAAATAAGAATTTTGTTCCACTTCCAAATAACTGATAAAAGGGCTGTGTTGTGTAGAAAGCTATCCGCTATCCCAAATCGAAGTGTTTCTACACAACTCAAGCAGTCGCTGTTCTACTCTTCGTTAAGTATTATATTTGTAACATTAGGAAAGGGGGGGGGGGGGGGGAAGCAGCACCTTGGCCTCGTTGTGGCAGTGACGGCAAGTGAAAATTTCATTGCAACAAGGGGCTCGGAGTTTACACCGTCGCCGATAATGTTCACATCTATTTAAGGCAATAACGACAGAAAATATTAATGATTATACAAGTTTGAGAGAGGAAAATTAACACAAAGTGCTGGTGCTGTATCTACCCGTAAAGCATGTTTCCGACATCTTGTCTGGAATGGTTGCTATTGAGCTCAGCATTATGATCGTCCTCTTCGGTCGGCGCCGGCGCCGGCGGCGGTTGATTAGGGACAAAATTGTCACCGTCTTCCATGTGGAAGGTTCGGAAAGGGCCTTTTGGATTATGAGAGTAGAGCTGTGTGGACCTGTAAGGTGAAATTTGGTTACGTGTGGGTTTGGGCAAAAGAAGAGTATGTATCAAGGGGTTCAAAAGGTGGTAATTTAGTGTCCTTCCACCCACTCAGAAGGGGCACGGTTTATCGAAACGCCAGAGAAAGGACCGCTACTGGACCAAGTATTCAATGGAAAGGAAGAGTAGGTTCCAGATCACACTAGCAAGGGATGGCGGCTGAAAGCCTGAAATTCATAGTCCAGTTATTGGGCCCATTAAAATAAAACTTTACTTTATTCGTTTACTGTTTATTACTTCATATAATCTAATCTATATGTATTCACACTATATTATAAATTATGAAGACTTTTAAAAATATTAATTAATTTTTATTATTATTATAATATATAAAATTATTATTTATTATTTATTATTTTTTAAATAATTATTATCTTGATATTCAGGATTCTAAAATTAATAAAGTTATAATTATTAAAATTTTATTTATTTGTAAGATGTAAGAACTTTTAAAATTTAGCATTTTAAAATTAACTAAATTTTTTCTTTTTAAATCTTTCCTTATTGAACTGTATTAAAAATTATAACATTTAAAACTTTAAAAAATTTTATTATCATGGGTAGATTTTTTTTAATTATACCAATTAATGTTATTTAGACTTTAAAAAATTAAACGTGGCTGATAAATTTAAAACACAACATATTCATAAATATTAGTGTTTGCATATAATGTTTGCTTTGTATTTAGATTTAAAAATTAACTTTACCCTTAGGAATTTCTTTTAAAAAAAATTCAATTAATGATGTAGAATTTTATTAATTCAAGAATGTTGGCCTATATAGGTTTCGTAATTATAATTATAATTGTTATGCCTACTCAATTTACTCATATTCTATCAGAAAAAACCAATTAGATTGCCTCTTTGAATTGATTGAATTATGATGTTATTTAAGAATAATTATTGACATATTTCTCTAATATTTAAGATCGTAGACATTTATTTTTTTTTTTAATATTTAGAAATAGTCATACAATTATTTTTATAATATTTATGACTTTAATTTTTATTTCCTACTTCGTCATATTCGTCCCATAATATGTCCTTCAGTATTTTCTTTTTTCCGGAATATATATAGTACGAATTACTGCAGTAATTTAACTTTGAGGTAACACATAAAGATTTTTAGGTTAAATTAGATCTTCTCTACGATTTCTGATTTTCTCTCTCAAAATATATTTAGAAAGTTCTTTTGTATAATCTAAAATCTCTTTATTGGCCGTAATTGTTGTACCTTGGTGCATTCGCATTCCACAACTATGTACTTACTTTTAGATTAAAGACCCGTCAAATGAATAATATTCACATCTCACTTGATTATGATAAATTAGTATGATTCAATATAAACACTGAATATGGACAATTTAACCAATGCTTGTGTCTGGTGGGTACACCGTACAAATAAGTGCAGAAAGAAACAATTCTACAAGTTTAATTAATTTCAGCTAGCTAATAATCCACTACAGAGAATCACACATTTTTGCATTCTCCTAGCTTTGAGAATCGACTTTTTCATGATGTGCAGTAACTACTAGATTTGATAGTTGTTACCTTGAAATATTTTTTTAACAAACTCAAATTGAGGTAAGGGAAGGGGATACAAGATGCGAAATCAAATTTTCTAATAAGGTGAAAGTACTCAGCTACTAAAATTCTTCATGTTAACTCTAAATATTAATTTGTCGTCGTCAGGTGATTTTTCTTTAATGCACCCCTAATCCCTTTCCAAAAGCTAGATTATAAATTCCATTAGGAACAGAGATAGTTGGCTGTGGAAAACTCCACTAGGCAGAACCCATGAAAATAAATTTGATAGAATGCTTGACATGGTGATATGAAATGATCAGTTTTTCGTGATTCGTCAACTACAAATTTTTATAATTAATTGTAGTTAATCAAGATCCATATGCTCTCACTAGCTTCTAATTATACTTGTAAACTAAAAATATGATTATATATACAGTTTCATGCAGTTCATACCAGGAGAGATGTGGAAGTGCTTCCAACTATTTTATAAAGATTTTAGGGTTCCTCCGGCCATTCATTAATAATTTCATATATTGAGTTAAGTTCCAATTCTTTTAATTTTTTTAAAATAAGGTTTAGAGTTATGTAATCGTCTTGCATGGGTAGTATAAGGACGTATAAATTAAAGAAACTTATAAAATTTGTGGATCGGATTACTTTATCGACTACATTGTCTTATGATTTTCTAGATGCTCAAATTATTTGACATAATATAGGAGCAAACGTTTGGTAATAAGCCCAAATTCACACATTAGGAGTAATGAAAAATATAGTTGTTCATAGAGCAAGCTAGATTGTACAAAAACTCTTGAAGGAATTTGTAAAAACACAGTTAATTATAGTAATTATGTCACATAACACTTATAAATTTACTTGCGTTTGTACCTAACCGCACCCTAGACTTATTGACCCATTCGTTTATGTAAAAGTAATCCCGAGAAAAAAATATTTTTTTTGAGCTTAAATTCTATTGAAAAGAAATTTTTCTACCTCACAAAGATAAGAGTGCGTACATTCTACTCTTTTTAATTCAGACCTCACTTATAACTGAATATGTTTTTACTAATCTCGAGAAAACTAAAGGGTCCGAAATTCATGCAACATGGACACCACTATGCTCATAATAACGAACAGGATGTAAGGGGACTCGTCCCTGTATATAAGTTTTTTTGCTTGTTTGATTCCAAGAATTACAGTAACATTAAGTTTGTACTTAGCTTTTTATATATGAAAAATAAAAGTATAGGGTATATATGTTGGAACAACAAGAATCCGCGATACCAAAGAGAAGGGACTACAAATTAAATTGATAAACAAAACTGGCATAAATGGTACCAGAAGCAAATGGTAATAAATCAGGATCGATATAATAAAGCAAATTTATATATGATTGAGGAAATAAATTAAAATTACATTCTTGACATGACTAGGCAACGATATGATTTGTCGGTTCGGTAGACAAATAATTAAGCTGCATATATGGTTTATGATAATTGCTAGCTAACCCAGGCCAGTTAATAATTATAAAGATGATAATTTCACAAACATAACTAAACAACTAGGTACAAGCAGTTGCAACATTATATTAATATTGTTTAAGACTAAATAGGTCGCTAGCTTGATCTCCAAATTAGACTAGTACGTACGTAGTGTGAGCCAAGTTTATTTGTTTGTTTTCTTTCTTCTACATAACTAATTAGTGGCAAACCTTGTTTATATATGGGTTGAGGAGTTGGAGGAGGGAGCCTTTAAGATGGAGAGACATGATTTCATTGGTGGAACCGATCAATTTCCCTCCTATGAAAACAGCTGGTACAGATGGGTTGCAGCCCATTTTGATTAGGGCCTTGTCCATTTCCTTCCCATCCGAATCATGGTCCAGTTCATGCACGTGGGCATTCACCCCTAGCTCTCGGAACAGAATACTCACCGCGTAGCACAAGCAGCAACTGCTCTTGCTGAATATTACTACTCCATTTTCTGATGCCATTTTTTGCACTTTGTCCATTTTGGATTGGATTTAATCAAAGTTCAAAACAAATTGAACTCTGATCGATGAGTAGTGGCTGGAGTTTAGTTGGGAAAAAGGATTGTTGAGGTTGGAGCCTATTTATAATTAATTAGGGGCAGGATACGGTGTGATGAAAGTGGATCGTCACTTTCAAACCAGAGAAAAGAACAATATTCAAAAAGAGGGTGAGCTTTATTTAGATGCGCTACCTCCATATTCCAAGAGCTGGCTGCTACAGAGTAACTTTTCAATATTACAAACAGATACTATTTCCTTCCAAACACAATGGGGCAACTTGGAGCTACAACACATATATTATATTCCATATGCTCTCTGCTCAATACTCTTTTTTAATTTGTGGTGAACTCTATTATCTCTTCTACAAATTAATTATTCCATCAGTTTCTACTTATAATATAAAACCTTTGAAAACTTATATAATTTTAAACATATCGCAACATTTTTATGACTGTGAATTAACTTCTTACAGAGACTAAGTTAAGAATTTTTCAAATTTAAAAATATTTCAGTTCTTGTTTTGTCGTTTTCTTGAATAGAATCATTAAGAAAATCATATGATATATAAAATGGAAAGATGGAGTACTTGATAGGGAATGGCATATATCCATGCAAACTCCTCTATCGGTCTCCATCAGTGTATTAATTAGATTTAGTGGAGTATGTTCCAATTCTTTACTAAAACTAAATTTCCGTGCCTATATAGTAGTTACTGGGAGGAAATAAGATCACTTCATTTTTTTATAATTTAAATTTAAAAAAATAACTTTTTCAGATGTCTTATAAGTAATAAAAAATAAAGATCTTTTATGTGTAAAAATAAAAAAATCTTTTATAAAAAAATTGTAAAAGAGCTAGAAAATCATTTCTCATGTTTAGGGTGTGTTTAGTATGAAGTAAAATACTTTTCTAAAAAATATTTTCCTCGAAAATAAGTGATTTTCTTACTTATTTTTTGGTGTTTGGTTAGTTAGAAGAAAATATCATTCCAAGAGAATTTAAGTATAATATGCGCAAATACTATGACACTAGACTCGAATCTCCACCCTTTAACAAGGACCCAGACCCCTGTCCCGACCAAACCTAACCCTAACATCCATCCAAGACGCAACTCTAACCCCGACTCAGGACCCAGGAACCAACAATTGATCCCAGCCATCACCTGAGACCCGATGCTGACTCTAAATCTAACCCTGATATACGGAGCCAAGAACGGGACCGATTCCGAGTCAAGACCCAAGAGTTGGGGCCACGGTCGAGAGTCGAGTCCTAGATGAGGGTCTCGGGAGTCGAGTTCTTGTGTGTGTGTGGGGGGGGGGGGGATTGGTCTCGTGTTGGATTACCCCGAGTTGAGGTCAAGTCCAGGGATGGGGTCGGGGTCGAGTGTCAATGTCGAGGTAGGGGTCGAGAGTGGGTCCTAGGGTAGGGTCTAGGGAGTTGTGTCTCGAGAAAGGGTCGGGAGTCTGGTCGCGAATGGGGGGGTCAGGATCAAGAGTTGAATCCTGAGGTCAGGTTCGGGATCGCATTCGATTCCGAAATAAAGGTGGGGTCTCGAATCTCAAATCGTGGTTTGAAATTAAGCCCTGGCTAGGGGTTGGGAGTTGGGCCTCGAGTCGGGGTCAGATGGTGAGATTGAAAGCAACTTTAAAAAATATTTTCCTTACTCTACATAAGGAAGTCATATAATTTAAATGGGAGGAAATCCATTTGAAGAACATCTTTCAAAACATTTAAGTTAATCATACAAAAAATTTATAAAATATTTTCCTTCCTATTAAACATACCCTTAATTAATGAATATTATTAGTTTCACTTATTATGGATCCTGACATGGTATAATTATTGAGATAATTATAGTAGTTAAGCTATTATATTTATTTATAATTATAAGTTGAGTTTTGAGGTGGAGAAAGTGGAGCCATACACCCACTAGAAACAAAAAATGTGTTGGAAGGAGGGTCGATTGAGTGGAGATTCTTTTCCGGAAGTGAAAGTGGTGTGATTTTCACTCGATTCTCTCCTCCAAGAAAAATCATAGCGAATTCATTGGATTCGCCCGCTTGTGCCTTAATTAGTTAGTCGTCCTGCACACGTGATCCATCAATTGTTCTAGAATCCAAATTTGGTTATATATATGGTCTTTTCGCTATGCTTTTGACCTCCAATTTAAGTTCTTAACATTAATTACTATATGGGAATCACACTCATTTTCTATGTTATGGTATTCACACTTTGAATTCCAATCCTAAACGTACGTGTGGATTGTGGAGGAGTGCTAAAATCAATTGACACCCTTCATTGAAAAGCTATATGCTTAATTATATTGATTTTTCGTGCTTATATTTTCACTTTCTTAGTGAAAATTTTTATTTCGCCGGTGACATATTTATAGATATGTATATTAATATACTGCTTCTTTATAGAGTATGATAATATTCAACAATCCATATTCCTACCTCATTTTAAGCATATCACTCGATGGTAGTACATATACATGTCGCTTCTAGATATGAGAAAAAAATGAAGGTAAGCTTTGTACCGACATTATAAAGTATTTTTACACCATCAAGTTAATTAATTTAATTGAGTATGGTATGTTATTCTTTTGATTTTCAGGTTATCATAACAGATATGAAGATTCATCTATTGAGAACTTAACTTGATGGTTTAAAGATAATATCCGCGTTAACTTGGGCATAATTAATCACAATTTACGGTGATTTAACCCGAACCAATTGGATGTGCTGTGCAAATACATGGTATAACTTTCAAGTGTTGGCTTGTGGCATATATATGGCTATCAATTGTTCATATATATAGTGTCATCTCTTACGATAGTTCATGCGTGTGATATTCCTATATGGACCATTTACTGGATGTAAGGTATATTTTATGATAGGGAAATACAATAATATAATGTGCAGTTGATAATTTATTTCTTTAAAATTCTAATATAGAATTGTTTATCAATTAATTTTAAGTGAACAAACTCACTACTGAACGGACCAAAAGGAATTCTTAGGTCTAAAGATGGTAATTAGCTAGAGACTGCAAAATATCTATTGCACGCATTTTTTTCTTTTTGGTTTCACCCCACTTCCTCCGTACCAAAATTCGTGTCATGAAACTCAAATTACATAAATTTTAATCAATACGCTTTAACATATATTTTTTTACTATAAAAATTAATTTTAAATTGACTGATCTCGAAAAGTTACATATGATAGATAATTTAAAATAGAGAGAGGGTAAAAACTTATCCGAATCAAATATATTATAATTAAGTTAATTATAAAAGATAAACTAATATCTATTATAGATTTTATTTTAAATATATAATAATTAAATATAAGTAATTATAATTAAAAATTTGGTGAATAAATTTTTTTCCCGAGAGGGAGTAGGTATTTAAATATATATGTGGTCCCCATTTTAAAGTAAGTGCGTGGGTGTAGGAATATATATAGCAACAAGTTGGGTGGTGGCATGGCATATATCTGGGTTAATGGTTATGGGGAGGGGGATAAGTTCGGGAGAAGTAAACAGGACCAACCCAGGCCCGCCCTATAGCTAGCTTTCATGATAAGTTCTTACGGCTATTTCATAATATTCTTTTCTTTATAAAATCACTGAGCAAAGATAAGGTTCTTTTGAGATTAAGTGCATATAGAAAAAGGTTCTTTCTCTTTTTGAATCCGGGCCCATTTATTTGAGAATCTTTGACTTAACTCATTTACACTACTATTTATATATTAACCAACTTGTATATAATTAAGTCTTTCAAATAGCATGCAATGGTACGTACTTCTGCTGTACTGGGTTTTCTTTTATCATATTCCATCGTATCAAACACAAGAAATAATTAATAGCTTGAAATCATTGAACATTCCAAAAAATTTATCCAATGCACCAAAACCAACAAAATATGCTGTTCTAATCTACGTGAGACACGAAACTTTAGAATAAAAAAAAAGAAAAAAATATTTTTGAAATTTGTGCTCTAAATAAAAATAGATACGTTATATATATTTGTGCGATTAAAAAGATATCGTTTTCTGAGATAAATCGAAAAAAAAATATGTGTGAAATTCCAAATACATGCAAAGGATTTTCAGAGTCATCACAATTTTTTCAAGAAGCAAGAAGATAGTTGTTTCTACATTACGATAAATGAGAAAATGACAGACATGTATACTTCTCTGAGATCAATACATATAGTTCTGCAAGCAAACATCATGTCATTTTCAAAAAGTCTTATACTCAAATCCTAGAAAAATATTCTCTTTTTTGGAGGGAGTGAATTGTAGTAGGATTTATATATGCAAACATGGAGCTGTGTGATCGATCAAGCTACCTAAAACTGCCCTCACATTCCATATCTTGATCGTCTCTTTTTCTGTTTGCTGCATCTTATACTCCACTTAGCAATATTTTTCGACAGGCAGATTTAGGATTTCAATTTAATGGGCTAATCACTTCAACTATAGAAAAAGTACATAAAATGGACTAAAAATTAAACTAATAACATAAAAATGTACCATTTCACACTAATTATCTGTAATATCCAGTTGGCACAAAATAATTATAATTCGTGTCCTACTATGAGTTTGAAGATTTTTCGCGCATAAGATACCATGGCATGCGATATATGATTATACTGTGATGGTATTAGGAAGTATACCATAGAAATATATATATATATATATATGAATATACTACGATAATACCATGAAGTATACTATGAAAGTATATAGATATGTTGTAATGGTATCATGCATAATTAAGAAGTGTACCTGAAGGACTGCTCATTCCTCAGTGATACCATGATAGTATATGGTTATACTATGACAGTATCATGAATGATTGAGGAGCTCTGCACGCTATTCCTGGACTACTCATCCTTAGTGATACCATCATAAAATATGGATATACTATGATGGTATCATGAAAGATTGCAGGATGGGGTATTTTAGGTAATTAATTAGGGGTGTGAAAGTAAAAGGATAGGGTTGTGTAAATATTTTGCTCCAATAAAGTAATTATGCAATTTTTTCTTCAATTATTACATTTTTAATGAATTTCTTAATACAAATACAGTGTTTAAGAAAAAGCCATTGGTTTCTGGACTTGTACCTTTCCGCCCGTGATATTATTAAATCAATTGGACACTTCAAATACTATCGGGACAACAAAATTATACCAACTTAAGTGACACCAGCCAGAAGCAATTCTTACACAGAGAACATGGCCAAACGGATGTTAAAGAAATATGACATCAAATAAATTTTTAATTGCTTTCAAATTTCTAATTGAGTTTAGATATGCCAAACGAATTTTAAAGAAATATGTATATGGTAATATCAAATAAAATTTGTCAGTTCAGGATTCCACAATCAAACATGGCAACCAAAAAAGAGAGAGAGAAGAAGAAGATTAAAGAAAAGGGCTATACACTCGATGGCATATCAAGAAACTGAATGATTCCTTTTCCTGTGAAAATTAGGAAAGCGACTTTCTGAACTTGCTTTTCCCGCTAATGGCTTTGAATCTTTAATGTGGAACATGGAGTTGAGCTTGCTCAATTTCTTGGTGAACGACTTGAATAACTTATTGGCAGGATGTGACTTTACTAGCCCCTGCTTCATAGACACGTGATCTTTTTCTAAATCCGTAAGCCTCATTCTCATTCTTGCTACCTCAAGCTTCAATTCTCTATTTTCTCTCCTGACCGATGCATAATTATCTCTCGGAGAGATGCATCCGCTGCCTGAACGATGAGGAAATTGACTGTTCATTGACCCGAAGAATAACTGATTTTGGCCTCCATTCATTGCATTTCTCAGCCTTATTTGTTCGAAATACAGCACTTGAACTGCCATTTGCACTGGCAACCGCTCATTTTGTGCAGCATGACTGCAGCCTTCTTGTGATAACTTCTGGCAATCAATAGTTTTGCACAGTCTATACCGTTCAGAGTCCTTAATGTTCGGATGAACCTGCAATATATTTTTTTTACGTGTGATGTGATGTTCAAACACATTTTACCACGTGAAAATAAGAAATTAAGCGTGCAGAACTAGCAACCTGATTCATGTATATATAAAATATGTATAGAGGGAACAACAAGTTAATTTCACCATGTGGTTACTGACATTACCCATTACAATACTAATGGTTACCTTGAGGAAAATATCTACAGCTCGATACAGTCCATCATCAACTAGACGGGCATGGTCTGGAAGTAACTCTGCCACTGCTGTAAACTTTGAAGGTGTTAGATTTGAATCTAGTGCAATTTCTGCCAGATAATTGTCCAATAATTTTGAAACCTTAAGAATTGAGCTTTGTTTGGGAGATCCAGGGCTGTCAAAGTCATATACCATTCCGTTTTCATCTCTTAGTTGGTCATCTTCATCATCATCATCATCATCATCCAAATTTAAGAAAAAGGAAAATATTCTCAAGATTGAATCAGTGTCATACAGAGGACTATGGTTGTTTCCACTCCCATTTCCAGGTATGAGAATATCCTCAAGAATCGCCTGATGTAGTTGCAGACCAATGCGCCTCTCTAGATCAGATCTGCAAGAAGTAGATGCTGATGCTACTATTGCAGATTTTAACAAACTTGAAAGAAAGGCCATGGGAACTTTACTTTTCCTCGACGGTGTTGGTAGCAAGCCAACTATTGTTTCGACAGTGACCCTTTGTTTCTTTTGTAGATCCAAGTCCAAGAAACTTCCTTTAGCTAAATGAGGATCCTTAACAATGAGCCCCTGAAGAGAATTTTGTGCATAGTTAATCAAGATCCTACTTATAATGTCTTGTTTAAGACCCTTCGTCTTAAATGCAGATAAAACCCTCTGAAACAATTCCAGATTCAGCACAATTAGTGATTTTCCCCACCAGTCGGACGCTGTCTCTATATCAATGCTTTGAATTGGTTTGGATGGGAAATTATGCTCCAGCTTCAAAAGACCAGATGTAAGTTGCTCTTTACAAGCATTATTTGCAATAGCATTGATTAACCTACTAACAAGGTTGACTTCTTCTGATACTGGTAGTAGTTTCTCACAGCTGTGAAGAACAGACACTGAGTTGGATATGCTCGGGAATACTGTGTCCTTTAAGAACAGCTCCGTCCGTATTTCCAGGTTCTTATCGGTGATGTCTTCTGTCATTTCCAGGAAACTGGCTGCACATCTTAGCATTGCAACATTAGTTATGGTAATCTCAATGTTCACTCCATAACAGAATTTCGCAGCAAGTTCAAATGCTTCAGATCCACCAGGAAGACCAGAAAGATTCAGTTTTGACATCTTTGAATCTTTTGCATCCAGCAGCAGCTTTCTAAATCTTCCACTTCGAGAAACCAGAGGAAACTGCAAAAAGAGTCTAAACACATTATAAACGCATCCAAGTGGCTTGTTCTTCCATCGTTGTTGTATGGATTTTCCTATAGAAAAGCTCAATCCCTGCAGATAGTGGCATCCTCTACTTTCTGTTATTTTTTCTTTTATGATGGTATGCCATAAATTGGTTTCAGCTAGACAGGATGGTAATTATGTGGATGAACATATTATACAAGTAAACTGTTGATAGTGATTTTGACGCTAACCTTTCATTGGTATGACTGCTGCTTTAGCTAGACTTGAGTACTTCGGGATCAAAAATAAAAGAGCAAATTAAAGAAAATTTAGGTACTACATTATTCATACCTTGTGAAGAGCAAAACTGGCGGCTCCTACTTCTATTGTAAGATCACTAGAAACATCAGATATCGGCCTGCCACGGTGAAAAGTTGTAAGAGAAGTCATGAAATAACACATTCATTGTCCAAATAAGAAAGAAGAGCTTACATACATGTCAATAATAAAAGACTGGAATATTTGGAGTCTGAAACTTATCTAGATTCTGGCAGATTAAAAGTATGTAAAAAATCTGTAGGAACGCACAAAAGGCCAAGCCAAAGCTCGAGAGCACAGGACTTTCATTAAGGCGGTTCAAAATACGAAGAAGTAAACACACGAAGAACTAAGGAGATTCACATGGATCTGCTATATATACATCAGAAAACTATGTTGACGAAATAATTCCGGCGAAGAGGAATGGGATGAACCCCCTGACTCGGCCCATGCTTGAGAGGCAACAGAACTTAAACTAAGCTACAACACTGTTTGTGTTGTGGTTTAAGATTCAATCTAGAAATATACACACACATATTCTCTGAAATCTATTGCAAAGTTGTGTAACAGCTAATAATAAGACTCATCTGAACTTGCTTAGGGCCCTCTGAAGAGGAAAATTATTGATATAAGCCTAGAGCCTGTAGCTGTCCCCATACCTTTAACACCATACTATGTTGAAACAAGAAAACAATTATCAGCATGGCCGAATTGAATGCAGGCTTTGGTCAACTGATCAACAAATATTAAATTACAAAAATGAGTAGAATAAATCTTAAATTTTTGGAGCAAATTCATATTGTTACTGATCTAAATAATGCATAATGTATGAAACTAATAGAATCTGCAGATTGTTTATTGAGAGTATAATATATATATATATAAATTGGGGAAAAAAGAGAGGGTAATTGTAGCATACCATTGGAGTCTAGAACTAGAAGAAGTGGGACGAAAAGACCTGCTCTTCACAGATATGTTTGTCTTCAATTCAGCAACTCCCATCTTTCCTGCAGCAAATCAAGTCACCCATCCATATTCACAAATATATATATATCGTAATTAATTAATAACACATCAAAGCTGTAGATTCCCAAACTAAGCTTAATTAACTTTATTTGCTGGGCGTGTTATCCAGTGCCAAAATGCCCTCTCTCTTCACTCTTCAGTCTTGAGTAAGGAGAAAGTCTCATCAATCCATGCAAACTCATTCCCATTCCATCCGCCTTTTTTTTCATGTTTGCTATATCCTAAGACATTAATATTTAGCTTTTTTTTTTTAAGTGAACTGATGATTAAAATATAGTTAAACGGTATCAATAATTCATTTACATAGTCAAGTTACGTATATATATAGGAATTAAATCTCTTAATTAAAATTCTACTTTACGGTGGGAAAGTGACTTTTTGTCATTTTCACCATGTTTTGTTTGTGTTTTTTCAAAGATGAGTAAATTCTTGCAGTGCTGTTAGGATTCGAAATCATGAGTAATCCTCTTAATTATGATGAAACTCAAACAAGTAGGGTCACTTTGATGGCAATATTATAATTGTGCTTTTAAAGGAAAAATCGCAGTGCGTTAATAATTAGGTTAAAGTATATGTTGGACTCTTTAAGCTAAATATATAGAGAAAGTTACATCGCTCGGTTAAATTTATTTACAGCCTCCATCTAACCAATATATATTGTACAAATCTGCTTTTTCTTTTGGAGGAAAGGCCATTTATGTGAATTTTTCAACAAATCTTTTTCTGTATATATGTTAAAGGCTCCTCTTCTTTTTTCTTTTCACAAAACTCTCAAAGATTGGCCCATTGCATGCGGAATGTAGTAATGCTCTAATTTATATATATACTCTCTATTTCAATTTATTTATCTGAATTTAATTCGATACGGAGTTTAAGAGAGTAAATATAATTTTTGAATTCTATGATCTAAAATTAAAATTATATTAAATATACCAAAATAGTCTTTAATTTTATGGTCTTAATTCTTAAACATATCTTATGTGAAAAGTTAAAAGTAAAAAATTACCGAAAAAAAGAAGTAATCTTTTTTGTTTGCAACGAATTAAAAAGAAAATAAAGAAAAATTGATTTCTTTTGCCACTAGGTATAGATTAAGGACTTATGTTACACCACGTAAAAAAATATTATGCATAATCTGATCAGTTAATAAGGTAATTACACGTGAGAATTAATTTTTTACCAGAAGGGTGCTTTAATACTTTAGTGAAAACGAATCATTAATTTTAGTGTTGGGAAAAATGATGGAGTGGTCCAAGTCTAACATTGGAGTGGGGGCAATGATTGAAATGACCCAAATTCTTACTTGGAGCTGGCAATGGCTGTGGCTTGATTGGATGGGATCGATCTGCAAACAGTATATAGGTTTAAGGAATTGCATATATATATTGACAATTAAAAATGTACTAGTTACAGTTTGTCCAGGACCACCAGGCAGCAAACAAACCAAGCTAGCTGAGATTGATTAATCTTTAATAGTCACTTTTTATGAATAACTATTAATAATAACTGGATTCTGCTTTCTCTGCCATTATGATAACACAATTGAGATCTCACATCTGGGGTGCTTACTTCCATAAATATTAGATGCTAATTTTAGTACACCACAAATAACCAGCAACTTAAATGTTTTCCTTTTCCCTTAAAAGTTTAACTTATCGATAGTGTAATTCAAAGAATATGGAGCAATATAACCGGCACAACTGATAGCTTATTCGCATGAAAATTACAATGAAAAGATTATACAAAATATTCCCTTTTTTCGACTTTGGATCTTATGAAGAACAAGAGCAGCCAAAACGAATCTGTTCACCTGAAAAGGTCTAGATCACAAAAGAACAAGATATGGTACATCTATATAAGAGTTGATTGATAGAATTCTCAAATGCCCAAATTTTGCAAAAGACAAATAGTGAACACTACTAAAGGCTTAAGTCGCTTGATCTTAATCGAGTAAAATGCCTAAACAAATTACAAATGCAAATATGCTTGGTCTGGAGATTTTCAGGCGCCTTAAATTTTAACTAGAGGCTTAGAGTTTTAAATTTTAACATATCCTTTTTAACACTGCATAGAAACCCCTTCTTCTGGTTAACTTTGCATAGACAACCGGCAGCAAGTTGAACAAATGATCACATTTTCTGTTCAAAACAAAACTTCACGCGCCATGAACAGGTTAAGATATTATTTTCCACATTGAACCATTTATAATCCAAGGGCAGTGTATTGCACGGACATAGAAACACCAAAGCATAAGATTTACCCAAACATGTAGCATTTAAATGACAATCAGGAATATCAGGGGAAAAAGTGCGCGGCTGAAATATATACTTGCAAGAAATTCGAGTGCCACCAACTTCTGAAAAAAGGTGGTGATATACTAACAACTGCACAAGTTGCCTACTCAGGCAAGGTCAAAAAATTCGCTTCTATTTTCCTTAGCTAACAATCAAATCCAGCTGTACTAACTTCAATGTAGTGCCAAGATAAGGCAATAATATCACCATGGTATCAGCTTGTTGTCTCAGGCCAAGTACTTGAACAAGTTAGGGTTCTCTTTGTCTCTTTCCAGGTAGTCCCGAGTAATAAGATCTTCAATCCTCTTTTTGATTGCTTTGAAATCAGGCTACAAATAAATTTTTATTATTTCAGGATAGGTAAATAGAAAAATCAACAATTAGAACAGACAAGCTAACACGTCTCTCCAACTAGAACCTATAAACCACTTTTCAGGATAAAATTATATTGAAGCAGAGAAGACACATGAAAAGGGAATACGATGAGATATATTGCAATTTTGGCTACAACAATGACACCTTCAAAGCACAGAATTTCCAGCACTCTTTGCATATCCTTACTTCATATATCTAGCACCAATAGTATCAGGCTATTTTCTCTGTCAGTTATATAGAGATACCTCTCTTAGTTTTGAGATGGTCACACATTCCTTGAACTAGAGGAAATGTGTGTGAAACCATCCCAGTGTGTGAATTTCAGTATTTCCTCCCCCAGACACCTATGAAAGAGGGCAAGTGGTCAAACGTGTACTTCCCCTCAAAAGGTTTTACTCCATTTTGGACTGAATAACTCTTCATCCATTTTGGAGGAGAGAACTATTGTTTTTAAAAAGAGAGCCGGACACACAGATATTCTATCAGCAACCCTAGGACATTGATAACTTGTTTAAAAAAAAAAAAAAGAAGAAGAAGATTCATGTAACACGCAGTTACATAGCAAGAAAGAAATGAATGTTCGACGTGGAGCAACAACATTCCTCCATTTTCAAATTGAATGTCATGGCTACTATTTATGCAGGCCAAATCATGTCCACTTACCTAAATGGAGTAGCTTACCCAGGAAATGCAAATGGTAAAGATGTGGCATACCTTAAACATGCGGCTCAATTGCTCAACACACTCCAACACAAGCTGCTGATGAGGAAGCACCTTCCGGCTCTTCATTATGCGCACAATACAAGCATCAATTGCATAACGTCTGTCCTTGTCAACATCCTCCACCACTTTTTTCCTTTCATCCACCGGAGGCAAGGGGATCTGGATGGTACAATAAAGTCATTGAGAAACGTGTCCCGCGAGCATTATACAAAGTAATAATCATAGCAAAATACAAGCAGCTCTAAACAGTATCTATACCCTAATCCTCCTCATTCTGTCGGTGAACTTGGAGTTGAATTCAAAATGATCAGTTGACGAAACAGTTCTATTGCTAGGCTCTTTGGTCAGAATTTTATACTTGGCACATGATAGGGATTGAAGCAATCTGATCAAGTCATCGTCTGCCAAATTCAACTGACTCTTGATATCTGAGTAACTCAATCTATCTGAAGCATTAAACAGTAATAGAGCAGCAGCCTGAAAATGAGAACATTAATCAGTAACCATATTTGGTACCAGACAGGGATGCTGCAGCAGAACTATTTCACAATCTGATCACCTGGTAAGTTCCCACAATAAGTTCAATAGTTTTTGATTCAAATTTGCCATTGATATTACATGTACCCAGTGAATAAATCCAGGTCAATTTCCTGTGTTTCGTTTTCGTCTGGTAAAATTCCTTGAAGACTTCAACACACTTCACCTGAGATACCAATAGCAAAGAGTAAATCACCCATAAAACAAAGGGGAAATGATCAAATCAGCAGCGGAAATTGAATCATTATATCAGAAGAGGAGCAGTTTCACACCATTTCCACGGGGAGACTCAGATCAGAAGATTTATAACTAGGCCAAAAACCAGTTGTAAGAACTGTGACAGTCAAATCAATTCCGGGATTAGCTGCCGAGTTGTTGCTAAGATATTCCTGAAAGTGGCTCTGATTTTCCCTCGCCAACGTCAAGTCCGTCACCTGTTATGTTGTTGCAAATCATAAGTGTTAAAAAGATAATTTGAATGGGGAAGATAAAGTTAGAAGTATGATATCCTCACCATTCCCTCCATCTTTGACGTAAATTGTCCACCACACTGCTGCTTTAACTTTGTTAAGATAAGCCTTTCATGGTCATCATTGGCACTTTTATCAAAAAGCAGTCGACGAGAAAGTTTCTTCCTAAAATATTATGCAGACAGCATAAGTATCCAAAGGTTAGAGATGTAACAAGAAACTAGTTACTGGGTCAAAAAAAAGTTTGATGTAGCTTCCAACCTGTAGAACTCAGCAAAAAGGTCTTTGTCACTGATATATGCAAGAAGCTTGACCACCTACATAAAATATAACAAATTATGATCCTATTCTGAAAAATAGATTGGCTCCAGAGAGTGAAGCCAGATATAGAGTAAGTGCTACCTTATCCAACGTCTCCTCAATAGCATCATCACTGAGTTTTTCACTCCCACCCTTCTTAAGGATATTATCACAATAAGAGGCAAGGAGCTCTGCACTAGAACAGCCAGCAACAATTTTGTTACAGAATACCTCAAATGCCTCTTTCAAAGCCTATAAAAGTTCAGAATTTAGACATCAGAAAGTATTTCAAATTAATCAAGGTAAAAGGTATAAACACATAACTGTAAAGAGCAGGATACCTTGTGAAACAGAGAATTATTTGCAAAACTGTCAGTCACATATGCCATATATTTGTCATGCAGCTCAATAACCTTTCTAACAAAGACCTGAGTAAACAGATGGCACACGGTTGAATCATCTCTCATGCTATTACAAAAAAACTCAACTTCAGTAGAAATTCAGATAAGTGGATTTACCTGCTCCTGTGAACTACTGGAACTTTCAGCCTGTAGAATTACATAAATATCAGTACTTCAAAATGCACTGATAATCAGTTACTACTAAAAGGAAAAACAATAGCTTGCAGATCATAAGAACAGCATGCAGATGCAACTTCACATATATGTTCTTATTTCTGATAATGCATTTTAATCCACTCAAACTCGTTTTTAGATTACTTGATGATTCTCAAAGATTGGTTGCTTAATGCATTCTCTCCACCACCTTCCCTTGATTTTCCTACCCATACACCTAAACCTTTTCTCCAATAGTTCTAGAAACATGAACACTAAAATAAGAAAAAGGGGCCAAAAACCATATTATCAAGTGAAGCACAACATGTTTAACCTTGTTACTAGCTGAATCTTCCGCCTGCTGCACCAACACCATGCCTTCAGCAGTGACATGCTGCAAAATATGTACCATCACAAAGAACTTAACCAACAAAAAAAAAAAATGAAAACCCTTTGGTTGATCATCAATTACATAGAAGACTGTACCTGCTTAAACATATTTGCAACTGGTTCCAAACCTTTAGGGATTCGGTGGAATAGCCTATACATTCGAGATAAATCCTCTACCTGACATGAAGAGGGAGTGGATGAAAGGAAAAAAAAAATCCTCACATAAGAAGTCAAATACATACAGACTACAGACACCTAATTTGAAAGGATAATACCTTATCATCTCTAAGCAAAGCTCGGCATCCAGAATGCTCCTTCTCAAGCAATTGATTGGTATATACAACCAGTAACTCATTTTGGACTTTCTGCAGCACAATTTTAGTCTCAATTAGAAAATGAATTCAGCCAAAAGAACCTTTAACATAACTCATTTCAAAACTGAACAAACTTAGTAAAGTAAATATCAGGATATTTAAAGACTTAGAAAGCAATGACCTGATACGAAACACCATGAACGAATTTATATGCATCAACTTGGCTTTTGGTTTCTCCCAATAAAATTTAAAACATCACTGACAGCCCTATTTTGTATATTTGGCTCAATGAAGAAAATGTGCTTCAAGTAAAGAACAATGAAGAAGGAGATTCATTATTGATGCATAATCATGGAGAAACACCTCTTACTTGCAGTGGAAAATTTTTGCAATTTCCTGTAAATTCTGCTTCAAAAGAGAAGCAGAATATGGACCAAAATTGACTCGGTCAGAATGCTATTGGCTTCTTAATACATCAGTTGCATACTTTCTTCCTCCTCCGAGTACAACAAACAAACTAAATTTTAAGGTTTGGAAAAATGATCTTTTTTTTCAATTTCATAAGTACCCAGTTTATTCAAAGCAATCATCCAAGGGAAATGCAGTCAAGTATCCGACACCAAATAATGGAGACTCCAAGACACCAACAGAACTAACCGTCTAGAAAAGGGTTAAATAGCTACTGCAGCATATCATAACAAAACAGTTTATTTTGAAGTTCTAAATGGCTTTTCTTTAGTAGTTAGGATGCCAAGAAAATACTAATATTCAGTTTTCAAGAACCTCATTCCGATACTGACCTCCAGAAGTTTTGTCTCACTGCTTGAGTGTAGATAATGAGAAACTCTATCCTTCTCCTTTTTCAAGCAGTCTTCTGCCTGTTTTAGGAATAACAGGTGTCAGTATACATTCTGGGATATGGATGCAACCAACTTATGCACTAAATAAAATTGCAGATAGGAATTTTACCTTCAACATATAATCTGGACAAGAATCTTCCACAATCCAGTTTGATGCTTTTCGAGAATAATAAGCTGCAGTATCTTTAAGCATGGCATCTTCAAAGTCATTTTCATAGAACTCCATCTCCCCCATTCCAATTTCAACGAATATACCTAGCACATTCTTCAATAAAGCTCTATCAATCTGCTCACCCTCACGTTCTTGATCAATCTGATAAAAACGGATTTTCAATGAGACCCTTATTCTTGGTGCATGGTATAATACAAAATTGGGTCAAATGAAGAAGGCATGACACTTACTAATGCTATAACTGCATCTCTAGCTTTACTTTTCAACTCTTGATAAACCTATTATCAACAATCACAAAAGTAAATATCATGCACAATAAAGGCATGAAGTGTATTTATCCCAAAAGAAAATAAATGATATGCAAGATAATAAAACCAATATGATATCATATAGGAATGTGAGACTAACCAAATCACGGAAGCACGTCAGACCAACTTCATTAAGTGCAGGAAGTGACCTTCGAGCGATAAAATACCGATCAAGATAATGGAAGAACCGCGAAAGCCACCTGACCATAAGTTTATGATTTGCCCATCTTTTTACAAGCTCCCTCAGCATAAACTCATCGTGCTTCTCTCTCAAAGAAGAGAGAACCTAAAAAAGAATACAAACACAGATAGGAAACTTGAATAGGAAAAGCTGAAATGAGAATGCTCTGAAGTTTGTTCCAACTCAACAAGTGTTTTTGGTGGATTTGCACCACTTCATTGTTAGTGATCAACATATTTCTACATCTGAGTTTGTGTTGGTATATGAAGTGTAAGTTAATTACACTAAATAAATCGCCTCAATAACATAGCCCATGAGTTTTATTCATATATTTAACAAATTCTAGATTTTGTGAAAATTTTGTCATGGCAACATTTAACCCACTTAGTGGGTTACAAGTTAATATAAACATTATCAGGCACATTTATACCATCAACGAAGCTTCAAACTATGAGACGCATTAGGCTACTTTAGTGCAGAGAGAAT
Source organism: Datura wrightii (assembly GCA_035772735.1). NCBI lineage: Eukaryota > Viridiplantae > Streptophyta > Magnoliopsida > Solanales > Solanaceae > Datura > Datura wrightii. The sequence continues at coordinate 5,668,730 of JASDFA010000011.1, forward strand.
CTTATAGCCAATGGTTCTTACTGTAGAATTGATGTACTCTTCAAAAGCTTCCTTGTATTTCTCATATAGCTGCTGAGAGTAATCATGAGGGGGCTTCTGTGTACACATGTTATAGATAGTTCTGTTCTTCAAATTAAGGATAATGCAAGAAGGAATACCAACCAAAAGGATGAAAAGCTCAAAGGAAAAAACATGATTTAGAAAAAAATAGAAGGAACTATGAGCACAGAGAATGTTATGGATACGTGTAGAGCATCATGTACTCTTCGGAGCTGAATGAATCTGGATGCCCTTCTAAGATTTTCTTTAATTTTGTGATTCCCTTCTGCATGAACTCCCATCCTTCTTCCAACTCGATAGTCTTCATCTGGTTCATTGTCATCTCCTATAATTCTTTTAAAAACAAACTGCATATGAGCAATTGAAACCCCTACATTAGCTTATATCAAGAAAGAAAATGATACAATAACATGACACAGCAGTATATAACTAATTTGTAAAAGCAAATCCCGCTCGAGCAATAATCTATTAAAAATATAACCTATCTAACTTTCAACAGGAAATAATTAAGATCACATGCGGCAGGCAGCAAGAAGCCTGCAGCAACTACACAACAACAACAATAATGCCTTAATCGCGAACTACCTGGGATAGGTTACATCATAACTTGACTAGTTTTATTTTTCGGTTACAGCAATTATTACATTTATTTAATCACAACCATCCAAGCGTCCCCACCCCCCACCCCCACTCAAAAAAAAAAAAAAAACAAGGACTCCCATATCCCCTTCACCAATAATAAACAGCATGATTATGTATACAATCATAGATTTGCAGATATATTAATTCTTTTTGGCTTAAACACAAACTAGTATAACATCAGAAAGTCGTGCAATTATTGAAGCAAATAAGAACGTATAATATTGACATGTAAAAAATAACAAAGAACAATTAATACGTCAGAGGGAAACTAAAGTACTATTTAGAATTCGATAAACTTCGGGTCTTACGAGAAATAATAGCAAGAAAGGCTAGGGTTAGGGTTTGAGTCGAATTATAGATAGGCCGGAAGGGAAAAACGCAGAGGGCGATGGAGAGGGGGGAAAACACGCGAGAGAAAAACAGAAACGTACAGCAGTTTGGTTGCATCAGCGAAAGAGAACGCGAGGAGATCGCTGCAGAGGAGCAAGCTAGGGCAGATGAGAGCAAGCCAAGTTTGGAAAACATATATATAAGGAAAGGAAAAGAAGAAAAAAACAGCTGAGGCTGCAATTTGGAATAGAAATAGTCGGGGAGAGAGAATTTGAGGCAGATATTCGCTGTGATTTGAGTCCGTCTGTTGGTTTTTCATTCATTCGGGCTACAAGTATTTGGGCTTGAAGGGGAGTTGGCCCAAATATGATTTTCTTCGTGAAGTTACATAGCCTGATTTATGCAAATGTCACTTTTTACATAGATTTTGTCCCTAATTTTAAATATTGTGCAAATATATTTTTGAAACTGATAAATATTAAATTATCATCTAATTTTTTTAAAAAAAATTAGGATTTTCGAGATAGTTTAGATTCTTTTTTCTTTTTCGATATAATTATTCTTTTGTTGGTATAAGTAAAATAAAAATATTATAAATATTATCTATGATACTTAGTATCATATTAACAATTGTCTATATTTTTTTGTATATTCTATGCTCTTATAATTAAATATTTTATTTTATTTATTCACAATTGTGCTAAAACTTTTTAAAAATTGGTAGCATATGATAAAGAGTTTTGACATATTTTTAGGGAGCGCAACATGATGGTGGATCTACTTGCAAAGGAAAGCACTAGAAGAAATTTTTTTGAATCATTATAAGGAATTACTTTTGCTAGAGATATTTTTACTTTGGCTAATTGTAATAGTTACTTAGCTATACATATTGACAGCACTACTTATTTGGTCCTCTACGATCTTGCTTTTTATTTAGAAGCATAATTTATATAATTATCTTATTTTACTCAAAAGAATTATGATCAGAAGTTTCATTTTTATTATTCTCGCAAAGAAAATTAAAAGATGAAATCATTTATTTTATGATGTCATTGTTTATCTTTTATATGTGTAACAATTTATTTTTATCTTATTCTTTTCTTGCTTGAAGTGTATTTATAATTTTTATTTTATTTTTAATTACTTTGTATGTAATGGTGTAGATTATTTATTACATGCCTTAACAATATACTTAAGAAAATCTATATCTGTATATTATATAGTTATGGTCTTTGAAATAGTAATATGGCACATCTTTTATCAAGTCATCATTTATCTTTGTTCTTTCTTTTTTGACATTCTCATATTTTCGTTATTTATTTATTTATTTTTATAAATAAAATCAATGCATAATGATTGATGTACTTAATTTCTAATAAAATTATACATTCAAATTTTTTATAACTCATATCTCTTCATCTTCCTTATAACTTCTACTCTTAAATAGTATTCATAATTCTTTTGAGTTTCGTTTTCATAATTCTTAAAAGTATTTATTTAATATGTAAAAGATTATAGTAAATGAATGTAATAATAAAGAGATGGAATGGATGTTGCAATGGGGCAGGTTGTTATTAAGTATGGGTCCCTTATATTTCTGATCACTCTCCTGTGATTATGAGCCAACATAACACTAATGGGAACATCAAAGTTCCATTCAGATTTTTTAATATTTGTGCTGATCATGAATATTTCAAGCTTATTGGCCACATAGAGAATAAAAGACATATGGTTGAAACTTAAAGCTTTGAAATCAAAATTTAGACGCCTCGATGCTACTGATTTAAGTATATTAGTCAGAAGGTTGTGCTAGCCACAGAAGAGCTTTAGCTGACTCAGGGGATGATCAACAGGCAATATAGTGGCCTATTGTTAGAGAAGGAAAAAATAACTTTTATCTCGACTAGAAAAGTGGTCTTTGTTAAAAGAGAGTGCCATTAGACAGAAAGTTAGAGCAAAATGGATCAAACTTGGTGACTCAAACACCGAGTATTTCACAGACTTGGTGAAGGATATAATTCATATAAAGCAGATTATAGAACTCACTTCTTTAACTGGCTTTAAACTTACTGATCCGACAACGATCATAGTAGAATTTATAAACTTTTATAAGCCCCTCATGGGGGACAGTTGTCCAGTCATTAAGAGCAGTGGACATAGCTATTATGGGAAAAGTTCTAGTCTTACTTAACAGCAGAGACTTGCTTTATGTGCACCGATAACTGATCAAGACATATGGAGTAGACTGAAGTCTAGTGGTGATGAAGCTCATGGGATTGATGCCTATAACTCATCGTTCTTCAAGAAAGTTTGGCTAGTGATAGAGGGAGAAGTGAGTCTAACAGTCAAAAAGTTCTTTATTACTGGAAAACTATATAAAGCATGCAATTGCACTTTGATAACTTCAGTCCCAAAAACTGCTAATACTCAGAGTGTGAAAGAGCATAGGCCTATAACTTGTTGTTCAGTTATGTATAAGATCATAACAAAGATTTTTCGCAGCAAGAATATGAAAGGTGATTGTTGATATTATTTGTGAAGCTAAAGCAGGATTTATCCTAGGAAGGCAGATAGCTGACAACATCATTTTGGCTCGTGAGCGGATTAAATATTATGGCAAAAAATAGACATCTCGTAGATGTATGATTAAAATTGACCTTCAGAAAGCTTATGATTCAACAGAAGCAGGTTTTAGAGGGATTAGACTTAGATCATGGAATGTGTTCAAACAGTTAGTTATGTTATTATGATTAGTGGTGAATCTACTGAACCTTTTCAGGCAGCTAAAAGGTTAAGACAAGGTGACCCCATCCCACCTTATCTATTTGTCATTGCAGTGGAATATCCCAAATCTCAGCAGGAAGCTTAATGTACTCAAAGCAGTCAAAGATTTTTATTTTTATCCAAGGTGTGCTAGGTTAGGTATTACTCATTAGAGTTTTGCAAATGACCTGCTTTTGTTTGCTAGGGGTGACCTTAATTCTATTGCTGCAATATACAATTCTTTTTCACAATTTTCTGCAGCATCTGGATTGCAAGCTAATTTGGGTAAAATGTAATATATTTGGAGGTTTCTCACAAGGAATAAGAGATCAAATTGTAGCACACCTTGGTATTTTATTCTTTTATTCAATGGTATTCACTTATAGAGAAGATAGTGGCTAGAATCGCTTCCTGGACTATAAAAAAAACCGTCTTATGCTGGGAGGATACAACTGATTCAGACTGTCTTGTTTGGTATCTAATCATACTGGTCCCAAATATTTCAAATGCCCTCCAAAGTGCTGAAATTAAGAAAAACATATTGCAGGGATTTTATATGACCGCGTATTAACACAATCACAAAAAAGCTCTTATGGACTGGGAGAAAATGTGCTTGCCAATATTTTGTGGAGGGATGAATCTTATCAATAATATTATATAGAGTAGAACTGTTGTTGCAAAAACTCATTTAGGATTTAATGCATAAAGAAGACAAGTTATGAATAAAGTGGATCCATGAGTTTTATATCAAAGACCTGTCTGTTGCAAACATCACAGTTCCTCCTCGAGCTTGCCGGATCACTAGGAAGATACTGAAAGCTAGAAAAGTATTTGAATAGACACGAGTGAAATTATTTAGGGGCAGTCTGACTAAACAGATTTATACAAAAGCTTCTTTCAATTTACCCAAAGGTGCTATGAAAATGTCTAAATTATAAGAATAGTGCTAGACCAAAAGCTAAATTTATTATGTGGCTGCAACTATAGGGGAAGCTTCTAATTATTGATAGACTTGCAAAGTGGGGTATTGGACTGAATCAAAATTGTGTCTTATGTCAACAACATCTGAAAAATACAGATCCCACGTTATTGTGACTTTGCTAGAAACTTAAGAAGAATGCTATTGATATGGCTACAGAAACCTACTAGTACTGTATCAGATTGGGATCAACACTTGAATTGGGAGATTCACAATGCAAAGGAATGATCCTAGCAAGCACAACTATTTAAGATAATATGCGCTATTTGGGCAGAGAGAAACCAGAGAGTATTTGAGCACAAGAGTGGGAACTGGGAGGTTTTAGCTAGGGAGATAGCATATATTTGCAATGTCAGAGTGAACGCTGGAGCACAAGCCTTAATGGAAAGTTTAGTTTTTAGCTAATTGTAATTGACTATAGTAATCCTTGTCCAGTCAGATTGATGTGTTCTTATTTCTAAGATAGCTAGTGCGTGTTTACTAGCTATGATTATGTATTTTTGATAATTAGTGATTAATAAAAAAATTAGTTATCAAAAAGATCTTTTCAATATTTTTTATATATAAAAATAAGTATCTCCTTGTAAAAATTATATATAACTCCGAAACCAATTCTTTCCATAAATCCACGTTAGCTGGAACAAATCTGAGTCGGAAGCTATTTAGCGACTGACCAAATTTGACACTAGCTATTTTATTTGGCATCAGCACTACTACTCAAGAAAGCCCATGATTCATCAGGTTCCCAGTTCACACGGCCTTACCCACCCGAAGCCTATAAAACCATCATTCACCCAAACTTGTTGAACCTGTTTGCCGCATCACTCCCTGCTCCTATAAATTCAGCATCCGGCGGAGCTTGATAACTGATCCCCTCGCAATCATTCACCTTCTCCCCTTTCTCTCTCTTCTCGCCCCCTCTCTCTACGTCCCCATATATACATATCCATTTACTTCCTCATATCTCTAATTCTCTGTAATTCTCTTTGGATCTGATCGAGAGACAACATGGTCGAAACCAGACGAAGCTCCTCTTCTTCCAAACGTCCTCTCTCCTCTCCCTCCTCTCCTCTCCCTAATGGCAAGCGCTCCAAGGTTCGCCTTTCGAATTCGGATTTGATGATATATCTGTTGATGCATCTATACCACATGTTTGCATGTAGCTAGAAAAGGAAAAAGAAAATACTTTTTCTTTTTTTGGGTTAATTTTTGTGTTTAATTTATTTGATCGGCTGTATAGGCGGCGGAGGCGTTGTCATCAACTAATGATACCCTAGGGCAGAAAACCCAGGGTGCGGTGAATGAATCAGGACAGGAATCTGCTGAGCAAGAGGTTCGATCGGCTGATCTGGCTGGTGTTAGTGTTTTGAAGTCGTCGGATGCTTCTGTGCCACTAAAATCGCCGGAAAATCAAGTGCAAGGCGAGCCTTTGGTATCACCGATGACTCTAGGTGCAACTTTATCCTTGCATGTGCTTTGACTTTATCAAAATTCGGATCTTTTTGCTTATTTGTTTGGTTACTTTGGGGTTTTGAACTTCTTGCGATGACTTCTAGGTCATTCTGTGATTGATGTGGAGAGGGCGAAGTTAAATGGGTCGGCATTGAATAGGGGAAAGAAGCGGCAGCTGAAATCTAATGTTGGGGCTGCATGGGGAAAGCTTATCTCCCAGTGCTCACAAGTAGGTTTCTCTTCTTATGCTTTCTGTGCTAATCTTTGAGTCTTGTTCGCTGGTAAAAGTAGCTTGAGAACGAGCAGAGAAGATAAAAATTTAGAAAATATGTAACCTTTGGTCAAAATTTTATACCAAAAGGAACTCTGCTTGCACTGCCACAGCCACTCCCCCTCCCATGGGAACAAGGGAGGAAAAGTTTAGAGAGGCAAAAGAATTTGAATAATCTCTGCAGAAGATACTGGCCATGATATTGGAAATATAAAACTTGAAGCATTTAAATTTGCATCCATTCTGGTTATCAAAAAAAATTTGCATCCATTCTCGCCTTGCACCTGTGAATTTGAGTTTCATAGTTCTCAATTAAAAGTGTGTCATATTTAGTGTTTAATAACGGGAATACTGTTAGTATGTTATGTTTGTTTTCTTAAGAATAGAGCATGGAAAAGTTTTATCCAACATCAGTTGCTTGTGAATGTAAAAACCAGCCAAACCCAAAATTTTGGTTCATTTGGCTCGATGTAATGAACTAAAAAGCGAAATCAAGGATATATATATACTGATTAAGGGTTTTTCTTCTACCTTTACATGCTCAGTCTCTCATCTCTTTATCATTTATTTGCCAAAATATCTCTCTACCGAGTTGCACAACTCTTTGTTACCATGAATTTAAACCAGAATAGCTGCTCAATCACGATCTGTAGTGAGAATGGCTAATGTTCCCTAGGAGTATGCCTATAGACGTTTTTTTAGAACTGTTCTCTGGTCAGTTTGCGCACGTTGACTAACAAGGGTACCTCCTACCCGCACAAGTCTTGGGTGACTCTGTCCACCAAGGCTCCACCAAGGCTTGGATAAAGACTAAGAACTCACCTAGGCCCCATGGTTCTCAACCCACTTCATTGATCATTAGGCCACACCCGTGGCCCTCGGGTGCGTTTGTAGACATCATTTCTTTGAATCCGGTGATGAAATCCCAAGAATTCATCAGCTCAGCCTCAATAATACAACATATGAATACTTAATAACACCTATGATCTAGGAGAAACTCTCGAACCAAACATAACTACATTTGAAATCAGCCACCTGACTAAATGGTGTCCTTGGAGGCAATTCATCAAATTGGAAACTCCACTCTCAGCGAATTGGTGAGGAGAAACTGTTGGGGTGTATCATCTTCCAATTGAAATGTAAAAAGGGAAAGATGATTCTTGATGGTCCATTGAAAAAGCATATATGATTGGCCACCGCCTTGGAATGCCCTCCGAGTCAGTACTGCTATGCATTTTGAGCCTCCATCTAATTTTGATCTTAGGAAGGACCTCAATCATCTAAATTGGCGGGGACATAATAGGCTAGAGGAGGAAGAGGACAACTATGGAAGTGGAGTGGCAGTTGTCAATTTTCGTATTTCTTTTTTGCCTACTTATATTTCTTTTTATTTTTTATTTTGTTTGTGTCTACTGGATGTTGATATCTTACTTATTTAATCTGTTGGACTTTCTACATAAAATATTTGTGGAATTGGCCCAATTGCCTTCAAATCCAATGAGCCAAACCGAAAATTTCGGGCCTATTTCAGTTTGGAGTTCAATTTCACTATTTCTTTTTACATGTTTGACCTGTACCGAGAAAATTATGGCTTCTCTAATCGACTATCCACATTCTTTATGCTCAGCTAGGGCCATGTTGACTTTGTATATCGACTGTTCATATTTTTTGAAATTCCATTTTGAGCTTGATTGATAAGATAATCGATAGAGATCTGTATTAGATCTGTGTATGCTTACCGAAGTCCTTAAAATTTCTTTACCTAGAAATTTGGAGAATTAAAAGGTGAAATGAAGAAGTTAAAAGTCAATTAACTTGATTTTTTTCTAAACTATACATCTTACTTTTTCTTGGATGTCTACTCAATGGGAGGTGTCCTCTTACCGTGGTCTTATTTCCACTTTCAAGTGTGCTTACGTTGGAGCTATAATTGGTGATCTGCTGGATGCCTGGTCATGTGTTTGTTTACTAGTACTCTGAGAATCTTTTGAGCAATTATTATTAAATAAACTGTTTCCATGATTAGGATGAGCTAGGTGTTGCACTCAACAATTCGAGTCATCTTTTTAACATCATTGGAATCTGCATCAACTTGCGCATGCCTCCTTCGATTAGTGTGCACTCCATAAACATTGTTTACCTGGGTATTCTTCCCTCTCAGGTTGCTCAATATACCTATGCTGTAGATGGGATTCGGACTTTGGGATATCCAGGCTGTTGCTCTCATGCCTTAACCACCATCTCTTTGGGACCTCAATAACTAGTCATTTCTAGCTTCCTTTCATTTTTTTTGATGAAGTAATGAATTTTATAACAATAGGCAAGAAATACCTATATACAAGGAGTGTAACAAAAAGTAGAAAACCTTACAAAAAGATATGGTTTTCTACAAATGACATTCAATCTTCTATTCTTTAGGAACCTTGAGGGTGCACAGAAAAGAAATAACAAATAAGAGACTATTTCTCAAATATACAAAACCCTTCTCCTATTTCTCTCTTTCCACACTGTTCACATAAGTGCTAGTGGAGCAAAATCCCACACCTCGTGTCTTCTCCTTTGCCTTCTAAACATCCAACTAAGTAATACTTCTTTGATCGTGCCTGGCATCACTTATTGAAGACCAAAAAATAACAACAACAACAACATACCCGAAATAATCACTCCACAAGTGTGGTTTAGAGAGGGTAGGATGTATGCAGACACTATCTTTGTGGGCAAGATAGGTGTGGTAGAGAGGTTATTTCCGATAGATCCTCGGCTCAAAAGAAGTGTAATCAATCATTGAAGACTTCCCACCACAATCGAGTCACTATTCAATTATCTAACAATGTAGAAGAAGACGATTGACGTCTTCACCTGAGCTTTTACACATGAAGCGCCAACTAACTCATCTAATCCTCCTCTTTTCTCGGGTTCTCAACTGTCAAAATCACCCCCCTCATAGCTAAATCAGGTGAAGAAACAAACCTTTCTCCGAACCCTAGAGATCCATACCGAGAGATGCGGAAAAGTGTGCTCCTCCATGCCCAATAGTTTCCCATTGTAGAACTTTGCAGAAAACACACCATTATTCCCTGCTCCCCATTTCCATACATCATTAATGTAATGTTTTTTTCCGATGGGTAAAGACATTAACACACTGAGAAGGAATTCTGTTAATTAATAACAAATTTTGTAGTGTAACAAGCATAAACTTCTTTTTTGTGCGTACCTCGATTTTGCAGGCTTTTGCATGTTAACTTATGTCATCAGTGGTGGTGTGTTCTTTAGCCTGTGCTTACATCATGTAGACATTGCACATATCATCTTTATCTTTGCACCAAGGTCTATATATAGTGAACTCACTTTAAATGAATGAGAAAAAAGTCTAGAGATAGTGGATTGCTTTATAAATAGAGACAGACCCCTGTACCAAGATGGTGATTGGGAAACAGGAATGGGCTGGAGTGGCAGTCTGGCAAATCCTTTGTACAAAAGATTCTAATTTTGAAGCAATCTAATGAAATCTATCATCTTATGTATTTCATGTACATCCTGGAACTTGCACAGAAAACCCATCAAACTAAGGCATCTATTTTCATCTCCTGCACAGTGGTAGCTTTGCCTTCAAGTTTGAAAAAATAAAAGATTTTTTAATTTCGAGGCCAGATGTTATTTTAGATAAGAAGTTCTGTACCTTGAACAAACTAACCTTCACAAAAGCATAAATATGTGAAGGGCGATGTTATCATGTGTTATACACATGTTTTTGGATTAAAAATAAAAATAAAAATCAAGGAAATGGTTGGGTGGTGTTGGCTACATGTTGAAGGATGTTGATGTTGGACTGAAGACGGCTTAGATTTGGTGTCCATGCTTCCTATGTCTCTATTCAGCTTAATTCTTGGGCACAACCCTAAAACTAGGCCTGATTCAATTGGTTGTGGTTAAAATTCAGGTTGCACTTGAATTGGAATATTTTCCCCAAAAAAAGAAGAAAAAGTGTTTGGTTTGATAAGTAATCTTATTTGTGAAAAACAATCCAAAAAGTTATTCAGGCAAACTACATATATATTCTTGGTTGTTTTTCGAAATTTTGTTCAGAAACTGTTTATTAATTATGTAGTATTTATTATACAAAACACCACACATAATTTTTTCTACCACATTTTTTAGTAACAAAACCAGAGAACTGCCCATGGGAAACCAATATTCTTAAAAAAATTGGACATAAATTAAACCGTTTCTGTTTACTTGCTTAATTCTTTTCCTTCTATAATGAACTTGCAAATTGACTTTCATTGGTTTTTGCAGAATCCTCATTTTGTCATGCATCGTCCCACTTATTCTGTTGGTCAAGGTCGTCAATGTGACTTGTGGATAGGAGACCCTTCTGTTAGCAAACTTTTATGTAATCTGAAGCACATTGAGCAAGAGGTGAATTTGACAATTTTCTAGATGCTCTTTTGCTGTTAGTATAACTTAATTTCCTTTCTCTCCCACTTGTGATGTAAACCAACATTATTGATTCTGTTTATGGTTCTATATGTCTAGAAAGGAGGTTTTATTACTCTGCTTGAAATTACTGGCAAGAAAGGCGATGTGCAAGTCAATGGCAAGGTCTACCCAAAAAATTCTACTGTGCCTCTCAATGATGGTGATGAAATGGTTTTTGGCTCATCGGGTGAACATGCTTATGTATCCTTTTCTCCAATGTGTTTTCCCCTGTTTTTAGAGTTTATATACATGTAAAAAGTGTGCATTCCATATCGATGTTAGTACTGGAAGAACCAATGTTTTCCTTTACTTAATCTTTTAGATATTCGAAAAAATCACCAACGACAACAAATCTAGTTTGCCATGTCCAGTTAGCATACTTGAGGCTCATAGTGGATCAGTCAAGGGATTACATATTGATACAAGGTCAGGGGACCCTTCCACAGTAGCAGTGGCGTCAACCCTTGCATCTTTGTCAAATTTTCAGAAAGAGTCGTCCCTTCTCCCGCCATCATCTCAAAATGGCAAGGATGCGAAACAAGGTTCAGAAACGCCAAGACTACCAGCTGCAAATGGAGTGGCAGACAATCATGATTTAGATGCTGAAATGAAGGATGCTTCTAATCATGCTGATTTACCTGGTGTTTCACTGTGTGAGAAGTCGGGGGTAATATCTCCTGACACTGGAAATGAGAACTTGAATCTTGAAAGTGGTGCACTTGATTCAGTCGATGCAGAGATAGGGAAGATCTCTGGAGTAGCTCAGGAATTGCGACCTCTCCTGCGAGTACTTGCCGGATCTTCTGAGTTCGATTTAAGTGGTAGCATTTCCAAAATTCTTGAAGAGCGAAGGGGAATACGGGAACTACTGAGAGATCTTGACCCGCCAATTTTGACATCAACCAGGCGCCAAGCTTTTAAAGATGCGTTACAACAAGGAGTACTTGATTCAAAAAATATTGAGGTCTCATTTGAAAATTTTCCATATTATTTGAGGTGAGCATGTTGATCTCAAGCAATAAATAATCTCATTATCATTCTTTTTGTTGTTCTCCAAATATTATGATGCCTTTTTAGTGCTTTTCCTTTCAAATGTTTCTGTGTCTACAACTATTGTTATAAGTGTGACTGGAGTTGATCTTTTGACTGTCAGAAAAAGTATGAATGGAGTTTTGATTTAACTAATATTGAGAAAAATATAACTGGGGTTTTGATTTTATTAATACTGAGAAAAAGTATAAATGGAGTTATGATTTTACTAATTCAGTATTATTATTAATCAGTTGGAGTTATGTGTTTATCATTTTTCTTTCCTAGTTATGATTGACATGCATATGAATGTGTGTCTTTTTTAGCATAGACATCTGTCCAGATATATGTTCATGCTATTACTGTTTCCTCATATTGCATCACAGGCAAACAAGTAAAAAGAGAACATAGGTGCAGTTGGTATATATTGCAATGTTTCTTTTTTAAAACTTCATTACTCTTTAGGCAACCTTTTCTTTTTTTAAAGTTTTTGTAAGTTGAAATTTGGGGTAGTGTTCGTCATTGCTATGCAGTACTCGTTCTTCTATTAACTAAATTACTTTGTGTTGCAGCCTGTAGTTTTTCATTTTTGTATGCTGAGCTTTCTTTTTGAGTTTTTCAAAAGTTCATGATCTTCTCCCTTTTTCTTCGTTGCTGGTGTCTAGTGCTAGATGCAGGATGTCCCAAATGTACTGTTGGAATCTATTTTACTGAATTCTCCTTTTTCATTATCCATGACAGTGAAACTACGAAGAATGTTCTGATTTCTTCCACTTACGTTCATTTGAAGTGTCACAAATTCACAAAATATGCATCCGATCTCCCTACATTGTGCCCTAGGATTTTGTTATCAGGTCCAGCAGGTAGAATTTGCTTTTTGCATATATTATTATGGTAATCTCTATTTGATATATTTGATTTAGCCAATAAGATTACATTTTTGATGCACTGCTCGCTAACAGGTTCAGAAATCTATCAGGAGACATTGGCCAAGGCTCTTGCGAAATACTTCGGTGTCAGGCTACTGATAGTTGATTCTCTTTTATTGCCTGGTGTAAGACTCTTAATTTACCCAACTTGTATTGCTGTTTTTTAATGCTCAATTTCATGAAACACAATAATTTTATTGAAAGCTGTAAAAGGGACATTTGCGCCAAGCTAATTGATCCTTACTAGAGAAAAAGATAGGAATCCAAATTAGGATCTACCTTGTAGGTCAAAAACATCATGAATCTTCAGTCAGTTGCAATGCTGATAAGCTCAGTTGAGTGTGTTCATATAACCATCGGCATTTCCTGTTATTACATCTCCCTTTGGTTCTAGCCATTCAATACAATGTTGTGTCACCATAAATGCTTGTGGATGACTATTACTTGTTATATATTTCTACCATGTATAATGATTTCAATCCTGTTTGAAGATTAGATCATGGTAGAAATGGCATGATTTATTACTGTTCTTTTATACATATATTTGTGCTGCCGATTTCAAAATTCATGTAGTTGTACTGCTGTCTTATGGTCGGAGAATGTGCAAGACGGCTTAAAAATGACACATATAACTATTGGAACATGGGTGACAACAAGGAAACATTTTTTTTCTAAAAAGACTGTTGTATGAGCCCATTACCTCTATAATTTGAAGATTTCTCGTTCCCTACTAATATTCATGAGTTCAATGCTCAGGTTTTTTAAATGATTAAGGTCTGATATCTTATGAATCATTTCTTTTAATAAGTCAGATATCTTTCTAATCATTGATCCTCCATTTATTACTTTTCCTAGCCTTAGATGCTGATATAGTGTTGATATGGGAGGCAAATAACTAGAAAATCACAGTCAGTATCACTTGAAAGTCAGTTTCACTTGAAGAATCTTTGCTTTTTCACTTGTCCTGTAGTCGAACCAGTTGGGTATATATTGGGGTGTTAAGTGAAACTGAGAGGGGGGCACTCAAATATGGATAATTTTTTTTGTACGGGAGGCAGTTTCCATCACTGAAGTGTTAAGTGAAACTGAGAGGAAGGCACTCAAATATGGATAACTTTTTTTTTTGTACGGGAGGCAGTTTCCTTAACTGAATCCTGCCAATTAATTGTCTTCTTGAACATCATGCAGGGGTCAATTGCCAAAGACATCGACTCTGTAAAGGAAAGTTCAAAGCCTGAGAGAGCAAGTGTCTTTGCTAAACGTGCTGCCCAGATGGCTGCACTACATCTTAATAAGAAGCCAGCTTCAAGCGTTGAGGCTGATATAACTGGTGGTTCTACAATAAGTTCTCATGCTCAGCCTAAGCAGGAGGCATCTACTGCATCGTCCAAAAACTACACTTTTAAGAAAGGTAATTGGGTGTCCACCGTGAGTGTATTTTCTCGAAGACCCTCCCCCCCTCCCCCTTGTGTGTGTCGGTATGGTAGAGTTACCATCTTATGTTTGTTACATATATGTTGGATCACAAATATCCAACTCCTCCTTCCTCTCAAAAGAAAAGGAAAATAAAAGATAATTGGGGTTAAAGCTTTGATTTGTAGTTGTAGTTTTATCCTGAATGTGAGACTCTTATTTTGACAGGTGACAGAGTGAAGTATGTTGGTCCGTTACAGTCGGGTTTTTCTCCCTTGCAGACACCTTTGAGGTAATGTCTGGAAGTTTTGTTAAAATTTTCTTCGTCCTAGGTGTCGGTTCAATAGTTCCCTTTTGTGCTCCATTCACATCCAGATTGGCAATACATTTTCAATTTTCTCCATTCGGAAATTTGATTCCTAACAGTGATGTCTTGTTCAAATCGTCATGGAAAAAAGAACAACCATGTCTATAATTAACTTTCTTCAAGTTCTAAAAGTAATATTGCCAATAGCTAATAACTACTTTGGCTGTATTGAATTTGTTTGTCTGGTTTTGACTTGGTATTGAATTTAAGAAAGTAAAGAAGACTTTTGATTTTGACTTGGTACGAAGTTTAAGAAAGTAAAGAAGACTTTTGATTTTGACTCGGTACGAAGTTTAAGAAAGTAAAGAAGACTTTTAAATGTTGTGGTTTAAATTAAAGATATGTGAAATGTACCAAAATATCCTTTAATCTTATGGGCAGAACATGCCATGTGGAAAATTGAAATTAAAGAGTTGCCAAAAAAGGGAAGAAACATTCTTTTTGAAACGGGCTATAAAGGAAAGTAAGTCAAACAATTTGAAACGGAGGGAGTAATATTTTTGAAAAAAATTAATGATTAATAATGTCATGTGCACGGACCTTACTGCAGGCAAAAGCCTAGTATTTAAGTAGAGAAGGGTAGATGGGCGGGCCCATTAGCATTATCCACCGACCTTCTAACCGTGCGCCATTAGACCTCGGGGATTTCTCGGTTATAAAAAGATAATAATTTTTGAAATTTCATTTAAAATGTTTATTTTATCTATAAGAAATTCTGAAAGTATTTTTGCATCACATTTACAATATTGTCAAATAATTTAGGAATTTTAAGTGTAATTTTGTCTTAATATATGTTGTTACTAGGTAATCGTTCAATCCTCTTAAAAATAGTACATCATTCAAAACCTTTGATGTTTGCCGTCAGACTAGCTTTTTTGTTCTTTACAAATGTTAAAGTAAGATTGACTATAGACTTGATTCTGAAATATTGAGCAACTCCTGACGTAACAGTTGACATGGTCCTTTATGTAAGAAGTTGAAATAATTCCTGACTTTATTTTATCATGTAAATGTGTTTAAGTTTTAAGTTGTCATTTAAATCTATGGTCTTACTGAGTTATGGCCACATGCTATATTATTAGAATTTCTAACGAACTTTGAGAAGACGATGCAAATTTTGTATTCATTCAGATGCGATGGAGACAATGCGAATGTAAGGTTCTGATTTGAAATTGTTGAGAGTTTTACTATTTATTTCAATCTTTTGGGTTAATCAAGCAATTGTATGGTATGGAAGGGCTTGTATAAGGCAATTAGGAATTGCTTGTGTCGGTTGACTTGTTTAGATAGAAGTCTTGTTATTCTTTATCAAGTAAAAGTGGATGTGTATATTGTGATTTGACTCTTTTCTTTATTTTGCAAATCATGGCATGTACACCACGTGATCGCAGGGGTCCAACATATGGTTACAGGGGAAAAGTGGTTCTTGCATTTGAAGATAATGAGTCCTCTAAGATTGGCATCAGGTTTGATAGATCAATTCCAGAGGGCAATGATCTTGGTGGTCGCTGCGAGGAAGATCATGGGTTCTTTTGTGCTGGTAGTTTTCTGCTAAACTTGTTCATTTTAAAAAGTTTCATCTGTGTCTTCCAATCATTGTGGAAACTGAGCATGTCTTCTTGCTGAAACTTGACCTTTCTCTTGTACAGCTGACTTTCTCCGCCTTGATAGCTCAAGCAGTGATGATATTGATAAACTGGCCATTGATGAACTCTTTGAGGTAATTTTCATTGCCATGTTAGTTTTCTCTTTTTGGAGTAGTATGCAAGTGAGTTTTCCGTTAATCTACCCTGTTTCATATTTGTAGGTTGCTTCAAAAGAAAGTAAAATTAGTGCATTAGTTTTATTTGTCAAAGACATTGAGAAGTCTATGGTGGGAAATCCTGAGGCCTATGCTGCTTTCAAGATTAAGCTCGAACATTTACCTGAGAATGTTGTTGTCATAGCTTCCCATACCCAAACAGACAACCGAAAGGAGAAAGTATGTAAGGGCATAGTTATCTTTTGTTTTCTGTTGGAATCAAATTCTGACTCGCAAAACTGATAGCATTTCTTTTATGCTTTCCAGTCGCATCCTGGTGGATTACTGTTTACAAAGTTCGGAAGTAACCAGACAGCATTGCTTGACCTTGCCTTCCCAGTATGTGAATGTGTTTATTTCTTTTACATTTTCTTTTTTCCTCAATTACTTGATCTCTAATTGTTTTCTCCTTCTAATGCAAGAAGGTGTCTGGATTATAGTAATAAAATATATACTTTACCTTTATATAAGAGGTTCCTGCAAGGAGATGTCGGCCCTTCTTTTCCTTTTTCTGTCTTCTGTATTCTTCTATCTTGTTGAGTGGTGGTGGAGAGCTGGGTTGTAATTGAGCAGGACTTTTTTTGACATCTACGTACTCTGAAGGTGCATTGCATTATTTTATCATGGGTTGCCTTTGTTTTGTTGTTTTCCTGTGCAACACATGTAAATCAAGATTATTTATACTAGTGTTTTTGACTTACCGTACAAACACCTGTTTTTCCATCATGATCTATAGTTCAGGAGTAATGGATACTTGGTCTCTTACTTTCTTGGAATTGGCATCTTCTTGAAGCTTTGAGGCTGTTTACTTAATTATGGATTGCATTCTAGAAGCATATACACTTGTAAAATAACTGATGTCAATGCATTGCAATGTCTTTGCTTTTCCAGGATAATTTTGGTAGGTTGCATGATAGAAGCAAAGAAACTCCTAAAACGATGAAGCAGCTCACCCGTCTTTTCCCCAACAAAGTTACCATACAGCTACCTCAGGTAAATTCTTAGTTCATGCATACTCTTGCCAACTGCAAATATTTTGATCGAAGCATTTAATATGTGTGTTATTTTGGCAGGATGAAGCATTATTATCTGACTGGAAGCAACAGCTAGAACGGGATATTGAAACTTTGAAATCTCAGTCAAACATCGCAAGCATTCGTAATGTGAGAGCTCCTTATGCCCCAGCTTATGACGCCTTTCTTTGCCGAGGGGAAATACATTTTTTGTCTTCTCCTTTCATTGCTTTTGGTCTGTATATTATCTAGGACTCTTCATGAACGATTTCTCCCCTATATTCAAATTTTACGTGTGTTTGAAGTTCTCATGGATACTGTCATTAGTAGAACCATGAAACATTTCTATAGCATACCCAATTTTCGTTTTCTTACTGTTCTGATCTGGATATCACCTCGTTCCACCTTCTTATAGGCTTATCTTTTTCCAAAACGCCATAGGTTAATTGATGTATGTTTTCGTCTTTTCTATCTATTGGAGATACTTAAAAAGGAGATGAGTATTAATGATTTTATAACTGTATCCTCAATTGATTAACTGATTGAATTATTCTAACTGTTTGTGTCTTTAGGTTTTGAATCGTTTAGGAATTGATTGCCGTGACCTCGAAACTTTATGCATAAAAGATCAAGCATTAGCAACTGAGAGTATGTATTCCTTGAAGTTGGGCTTTTTATGTTTGAAATTGAAACATGATTATAATATGTTCTCATGTTCTCCTTGTGCGTGATAGGTGTGGAGAAGATAATAGGCTGGGCCTTGAGCCATCACTTTATGCAAAAACCTGAATCGTCAGTGAAAGAGGCCAAGCTGGTTATCTCCAGTGCAAGGTCAAATTAAATTTTACTTTTCTAATTCATAATGTTGGAAGATGTGCACTATTAAGTCCTCTTATTTTATACTTTAGATACGATCAGGCATCTGCACAATCTGTATTATGTTTTCTCTCACTGACTTAGTGCAAGCATTTATAAAATCCTTGATTACCTGTAAAAAAAGGGTCCTCTTATTTTCTACTTTGGGCAACTGATGGATTCTCGTGTTTTTTTGGGGATTGGCAAAAGGAGGCATAACACTGATGTTTCTTTTATTTGATCTGACAGCATTTCTTATGGGCTTAATATTTTCCAAGGCGTCCATAATGAAACCAAGAGTCTGAAAAAATCTCTCAAGGTGAAGTATCTGTTATTTTGCAAATTTAATTTTGTCAAAAGGTTGCCATTTGTTCTGAACTTCCTGAAGCAGCATACTGATGCTTGAGTTTTCAGGACGTGGTTACTGAAAATGACTTTGAAAAGAGACTACTTGCGGATGTAATTCCGCCAAGCGATATTGGTGTTACTTTTGGTGATATTGGGGCCCTGGAAAATGTCAAGGATACTTTGAAAGAATTGGTGATGCTGCCACTTCAAAGACCTGAATTGTTTTGTAAGGGACAGCTGACCAAGGTGACAAGATTTCCTTGTTGAAATCTACATTGATCTATATTTTCGTTGGAATTATTTATTTGTTTTCTTGACATAGGGAGTGGGGTCTGTTGTAACTTTTTCATCATTTATGCACTTCTATTTCTGAAGAAGCTATCATGTACAGCCTTGCAAGGGAATACTGCTTTTTGGGCCCCCTGGTACCGGTAAAACAATGCTTGCCAAAGCTGTTGCAACTGAGGCTGGTGCGAACTTTATTAATATATCAATGTCAAGCATTACTTCAAAGGTACAACCTATGTCTTGTTTGTATATTCCTGTTTTGTCTTTTAAAGCCCTTGCTTTAATGACTTACAACTTTTTCTTGATTGTAGTGGTTTGGTGAAGGAGAGAAGTATGTCAAAGCAGTCTTCTCATTAGCTAGTAAAATAGCGCCTAGTGTTGTTTTTGTTGATGAGGTTGGTAAAATATACTTTGTATTTACTATCTCAAACTTGTTATATTGATGTTATAATTAAAGTATCTCGAACTTGTTATATTGATGTTATAGTTAAAGTATATCTCACATATTTACCTTTGTGTATAAGTGTGCACTCCTCTTTACGTTGATAATATTGCTCTTTAGCTTATACGTTATATAAATGTTGTAAATGCCATCCTTTTTGCTGCAAGTCATCTTTTTTGCTTTATTACTGTTCTGTTTACCTTCCTCTTACTTCCATTATTCTGGTCTATTAGGTGGATAGCATGCTAGGAAGACGAGAAAATCCTGGCGAGCATGAAGCAATGCGGAAAATGAAGAATGAATTCATGGTGAATTGGGATGGCTTGCGTACAAAGGACAAGGAACGAGTGCTTGTACTTGCTGCAACTAATAGACCTTTCGACCTTGATGAAGCTGTTATTAGGAGACTTCCGCGGAGGTACGTTATAATCAACCAGTGAATCTTTTTAGCTGATTAATCAGAAAAGAGAAGGGGTAAAAAAAGAAAATTCGCGTGTTACTAGTCTATGTGGAGTCATAATGTTTAGTGCTCTCGGTTGATGCAGGTTGATGGTAAACTTGCCAGATGCTCCAAACCGGGAAAAAATTTTGAGAGTGATATTGTCCAAGGAAGAGTTAGCACCAAATGTTGATCTAGAAGCTATCGCAAATATGACTGAAGGGTATTCTGGAAGTGATTTAAAGGTCTGGTAGATGATCCTGTAGTTCCATATTAACGGACTTCCTAATATGTTCGAAGTTTTTACATCCCAGTTTTCCCCCCTTTACATTTTTATGATATCACAATTCATGCTTATCAACTTCTTAACTTTCCATCCACAGAATTTATGTGTCACAGCTGCTCATTGCCCAATTAGAGAAATATTGGAGAAAGAGAAAAAGGTCAGTTGACTGAGTTCACTCTAGTGGTTTCCTATAATTCTGTAACCTTCCATCACATTGTTGAAGTTGTGATTTTGATCGACATGTAAACATGTTCTTCTAATTTGTCTCCACTAGCTACTTTCACAGTCCTTTGGAGATTATTTGTGTTGGTTTTATTGGAATCATTTTCATCTTGTCTTATGTACTGCCATTTGCTAGTCAAGTAACTGGGATGTAATTTAACTTGTATGATATCAGGAAAAAGCATTGGCAGTTGCAGAAAGCAGGCCAGTCCCTGCATTGCATAGTAGTGCGGACGTTCGTCCTCTTAACATGGACGATTTTAAATATGCACATGAACAGGTATGTTTTATGGATTTTGTGATTATTAACATGATACTTTATGCTTGCTCCCTACTGTTTTAAACAATGTTTGAATAAGTAAATGCTTTTTCATGACAAGATAATTAACTAACGAGTAAATTGTTGTCTCAACTTTTCTCATATATCCTATTCTGGCTAGGCTTTTGCAAATTGTCAATGTCTTATTAAGGTTCAAACCTTGCATCATTCGAGCCAAGTCTGGTATTTTAGTGGAGAAGAGTAGAGGGGTGCGTCCATTATTCCCGATTTTTGAAAGTTGCGGTTTGTCTCAGGGGTTGGCCCTTGGCTGATTTCCTGGTCATAAAAAAAATCATTGGTGAGGGGTGCGGATTGATAATCATATTAACTAGTCAAATCTTGTGTATTTGTCACATGTCGAGTATGCTGCGGATGTAGTAGTTTTAAATGGAATTTTTGTGTCTGAATAGAAATTTTGGAGATCATAATTGATGAAATGGCTTTTGTCCCGCTGGTGTCTTGTATGTAAGTTGAAAAATCAGAAGCTTCTCAAATTGATACATCCCTTGTTTCCTAGTCACCTTCTTTTCTCTTCGAACATAAGCAGAGTATGGCAAAATCTAGCTTATGATGTGTATACCTCACATCATCCTAACGAGATAACAACTCGTTTCTCAACCAACAATGTGGGACACTCTTTAACATTCCCGCACACTCAGGGCTGAACTTGCATAACATGGTAGCCCAACATGAAGGAGCTCAATAATTGAGCTGCGTCTTGCTTGTTCCCATGTTAAGAAAATGGACCTTAGGCCTAACTCTACTCCAAAAGTTGGCTCATGAGTTGGTGATTTGTCCAAAACCATGGAGAAAACAACCTATTCTCCAAATCAATGTGGAACATTCTAAAAGTATGGACCCTGTTTCTGAGTTGTAATGCCGATGAGTTTTAGTTGAGCGTTTCATATATTTGGGCACCTTAACATCTTTGTGATAATCCAGGAGGTGCACTGATAATAAGAATGCACATTGGTCATATTAGGGGGCCGACAAAGTTAGGTTTATGCTGCTCAAGTACCACTTGGTAGACGATTGTTCTTACTGCAATGCCTCGTCTAGGCCAGTCCAAAGCCTCCACTTCTATAAAACTAAGCTCCTCCCTTTTATCCTCATAGTTACTGTGCTTGAATGCTACATTGTTGATGACCTCTCCTCCCACCGAAGATATCTTCATACCTGATGATGATGAACTGGCATGTATCCCATATTTTAATTTTGTTTTTAATGACTGCTATTATCTGGTGGAAAATTCCATCGGTCTTCCTTGGGCTTGACTTATCCCTCTACAATCTTCTGCATTCTTAAAATGCGAACATCAAGTTTCCTCAGCTTTCATATATGTATCTTATTGTAAACTAGTCAATTTTGTTTGCCTCGTGGAATTGTTCCTACAACTTAGGCTCTGCCTGTAGTTTAATTTTAAAAAAGCACCATTATCTGATCATATGGCATCCTGCACAGTGGTAAAACTGTTTCTTGGGATTAGATCAAGTTCTAAGGTTTTTTTTGTATCCTCAAACCATAAATATCGGTATTTTTTGCTTTCCATGCTCTTCACTTCAATCAGATGCCTAGCCACATGGTTTAATGTTACATTTTAGCTTGTTCGGAAGATTTGATGGTTGTGTATCAAATGGTGGGAATGAAACTGTAACTATTAGTACCTTGTCTGTTTTTAAGACGGAGAGCTTCATCGCTTTGTTGCATGTTAAAATGCAGGTATGTGCTAGTGTGTCATCAGAATCGGCAAACATGAATGAGCTTCTCCAGTGGAATGAATTATATGGAGAAGGTGGATCAAGGAAGAAGAAATCTCTCAGCTACTTCATGTAGAGACGTGTGAACTGTATAGTGTTGCTTTATTTATTTAGTTCTTAATCTGCCCAAGATGGTAGCAGTGGGACCTGCTTGCATGGAAATCCATTTCAGGTTCCCCGGAGTCCGGCACACCCTCTCCAACCGGGAAAATGGTGGGCCCCCCATGTGTATCATAGTTAGTTTTATAGGTATTTATCTCAGCAAGTGCAGGTTATGAAATATCTATCCCAAGCTTGTCTTCCAATTTTCACCTTATTTAGATCTCCTCTGTATATACAATTTGATTTATTTAATAAACATCCTCGATATTTTTCGGTCTCTCTCTCTTTTTTAATGGAATTATGTGAAGTTTGTTCTGCTGTAGCATGCGAATTAGTTGCGGGCTAACTGAAGTAACAAATAAAAATATATTTGTGCATGAATACTTGGGGATGGCAGTGTTCTCCAGTCTTGTTCTGCCCCATATGATTTTGTTTTTGTATAATAATTCAGTTGTCAGATTTAACACCAAAAATTTGTTGAACCTCAATCATATGAATGCAGTGAAGTCTCAAGATATAGCTAGCTTCTCTATACGTGATGACAACGGTGTTTGCTGGCTAAAAGTTTGTAGGTTCTTCTTTCTTATAAGCCAAAAGAGATAATCTCGCTGGATTACCTTTTAACAGAATAACCAGTAAATAACTGAGATAAGCAAATCCATAGGTTTCTCTCTCCTACTGACAAGGTGATGGAACAGCACGTCATAATTTTTTGACATTTCCACTTGAAATGGTAGTCAAAGTCAATCGCTGTAGCAAAAGGTAATTTTGGACGACAGAAAATATGTTTAATTAAAATGAAATTTGTGGCATAGAACCTTGTGGTACATAACACGTTTCGTTAATGCTATAATATATATACATATTAAGAGAACATTTCTTTTACGCCACCATAAGTTTCTGGAAAGAGGCTATATATTTGAACATTTCTGGTACGCCTCCATAAGACGACAAAGGAGGCTATATCATTTCTTACAGAAAATATCTATCTTTGTGTTTCAGTTTCAAAAAGCTTAATCGGAAATGGCGGAAAAACCGGTGATGGTGGTGGGGCTGGATGACAGCGAACACAGCTTTTATGCTTTAGAGTGGACTTTGGAACACTTCTTTGGGGCTTCTTCACCTCTTTTCAAGCTCCTTATCGTCCACGCCAAACCTGCTGCTACTTCCGCCATCGGCCTCGCTGGTCCTGGTATCATTCCTTTTCCTTTTCCTTTTCCTACTAGGCAGTTGCCACTAGCAATAAATATCTGATCATCAGGACTGACCTTTAATTTTGCAGGGGGTGCCGATGTTTTACCCTATGTGGAGGCTGATTTAAGGAAGATCTCTTCAAGGGTTGCCCAAAAAGCTAAGCAGATTTGTTCTGCTAAATCGGTATTCATTCAACTTTTACTTTAACAAAAACATCTTTTCATTTTTGCTCTGCCAAATAAGTAAAAAAAATTTCTGGATGAACCCATCTAGGGATTTCACTATTTATAGAGCGACAGAATATGAGCAATTCACTTCTTTCAAAGAAACAGCTCCCGATTAGACACATCCTATACCAATTACCCCCTCATCTCTCCAAAATGTTCTATTTTTCCCTTCCAAAATTATCCTTTTTTTATTCCTTCAGTGCCGTCAACTAACTAAGCAAATCCCTGACTAATGATCTTCTTTTCTACGAGAAATAGTTGTGATCTTATTATTCTTTTTAGCTGGATAAACTGGTCAGTGATCGCCAATCTTCTTATCACTTCTCTATGGTTGCATATTTTGCAAAATTCACAATTGATGATCTTTAATACCAGCAGTTTTAGTTCCACATCTGTATCTCTTCTCATTTTCCCCTAACTGAACTTATTGTTGTCAGGTAAACGATGTTGTAGTTGAGGTTGTGGAAGGTGATGCTAGGAGTGTCTTGTGTGATGCTGTAGAGAAGCATCATGCCTCTATGTTAGTTGTTGGTAGTCATGGTTATGGAGTTCTAAAGAGGTAAACTTTCTTTGTTCCACCTATTTATCAACCTATATCTCTAGTTGCAGAAATATTATTCCATTTCACTTTTTTCTATAACCGCACTGCACCAAGGGGGTAGGTAAAGAATGACATGTTCATTTGCTCTCTTGTTTGGCTTGGGGTGGAAACGGACTAATATAGTTCTTGAAACAGTTATCTTCGCCTCAAAATTGAAAAGCTTGGTGCACTCTGCTCAAATTACAAACCTTCCTGCTAATCAATCTATCAACTACTTTGTGGTCGACTATATGAATCTTTTGTATCCATTCCTTTCTATTTTATTTCAATTGGAGCTAAAAGGTCTTGAAATCTCGCACTTATTTCTACATAGGCATACAAGTCTCCAACTTGTTCCTGGTAAATTATGAGACAAATTTCATTTTCGTGCAGGACTGTTTTGGGCAGTGTAAGTGACTACTGTGCTCACCATGCCCACTGCAGCGTGATGATTGTGAAGCGCCCAAAGGTCAAGGCTTGAGATATATCTGATTCTTGTTGTAACAAGTTGTTATCTATTGCTCCTGAGTGGAGGAGGACTTGGTTTGATTGCGTGTATTTAGCCAATTGTTTGATTCTCCAATGTACAAGTTCTGCCGTGTAACATTATTGTGGATAAATTTCAGACTCGTGTATAATAATAAATCATGATCGATCTCTTGCATGAAACAAATGCTACTGTGAATGTAGCGGACCTTGGCAGCTAATGAGCCAACCTCATCACAAATATATCTGATTGTTTCTGTCCATTATTGATCACCACAGGTTGAATATTTAATGCTTGTTATAATGCAAAGAATATTGAACACCAACAGGGAGGCAAATCAAACTTTACGATTCATCTCTTTCAAGTATTAAGTCACTTCCTTTTCCACAAAATCAATTAATTTACTGTTGGCAAAGTGAATAAAAAAAAATGGAGAATAGCATATCACCAAAACAAACCACCATTTTATTTGTCTGCAATAATTGGCAGAAAAAATAACTAGAAATCCCAGAGCTACGAAAAAAATTCAGATTGAGAAGAAGATACATTGTCTGAAATTACAGTAGAGGATTTGCAACTTTTTCCCTTTAAGAAATTGGAGTACCAATGTTGAGAAAGTTTTGGATATCTTGTCAAATTTTTGTCGTCCAAATCCACGTAGTATAGGCCAAACCCTGATTCATATCCATCCAATAACTCCAAACCATCCAAGAACGACCATGAGAAGTAGCCTCTCACGTTTGATCCATTCCTAGTATAACAAGGAGGGATAAATGGCAAACATGTTAGGAAACACCTAATATAATTGTTAAGACTATTAAAAGCAAGTCGATCACACAGCATGTCAGAGAGAAAAAGAGACATACCGATAAATCGCTAGATTGTGCAGATTAACTACTCAAATATCTTGACTAGAATTCATTTTCATTTTTAACAGAACTGAATACTCGAGGAACAAGTCTATAGCAAATGTTCCATGTGGGAGGGGCTCACCTCACAGCATCAAGCAAATTCCTGATATAAACGTGCAAATATTCTACTCTACTTGTATCATTTAGTGTCGCGTTTCGTGGTGTCATCTGACCTGCCAACATAAATCATGCTAAGCTTCTTGATTCATGAGGTTCAAAGAAAGTTGTCAAATCCTATAAACCAACTTTCATGTACTCAAATATTCAAAGTATTGAGATAGAGAGAAAGCCGAACCATTTTCATGAATGTAAATTGGTAGGTTGCCATAACTATTCTTGATGTGCTCCAACACTGCTTGGAGACCCGGTTGTGTCACTGGAAACTAAGTCAAAACAACTTGTGAATAACAAAAAAGAAAACGTCAAGGTGCATGTAAAGATCATGTATGCCCCAAGGGCCAGGCCTCACCTCGCCTTTTGGTGTATCACCAGCTTGCTCAACTGTTTAAATCAGAAAACCCACAAAAGAATTTTAAAAAAAACATAAGAAAGAGATAAATTAGTCAGTTTCTTGATGTGCACAAATCCATAACAGAGAAATACTGATGAGTGATGACATCAACTAGAATACTAGACTGGATTGATCTTCTCATTTGGATTTTCTGAATTTATCACTAGATTAACTTGATCAGCAATGCCAAATACATGAAAGTATCTCTATTTAGGCATCATCGGGCACTTACACACAATTTCTGCTCCTGAATCGATAGTCAAGTCCCTTATATCTCTTTCAAGGGCACCGGGCAAGTCTTTAACACTCATTGTATTATAATGATTTAGGCCTATGAAGTCTATAGCACCCTTAACTTGCTTAGATTGTTGCATGGTAAAGGTGGGCATCCTCGAGCCCACCCTCCTCTTCATTGTGACAGGATAGTCTCCAAATATCAAAGGACTAGTAAACCTGTGGTGGAGATGAAATAAAATGAATCAAATAAGCACAGCTGGACAGTTAATGAGTCTGTCGTTCCTTAGTGCAGAGTATCTCAGATTTGAGGAGTTGTTTATGTTAATAGACCAATGAAATTGTGCTCTTACCAACCAAGGTAGAAATCATAAGCTCGCAGAGTTGCAGCTTCATCTGCCTTTGTGTTTGTATAAGGAATAAAGCGGTATGCAAAGAGATTTAATCCCACAAAACCATGTTGAGTTGACTGCATTGCAACAAAAGTTAGAACTAGTTTTTTTCCCCGTTCTGGGAACGCAGTAATACTCACAAAAGTATTTGGAAATGAACTCAATGATGATACCTTGTACTTTCTCTTGTACAATCTGACAACAGATGAGTGAGTAAGCAGTATATTGTGAGCTGCTATGTAGGGCTCGGTTGAAGAGTTGCCTCTAGAGCAAGGTCGGTTTCCAAAAGGTGGGGAACAATGCCCTGGGGGTGTAAATCCCAAATCATAACCACCCAAAGTGAATACATTGGCCTCATTCACAGTAGTCCAATACAAAACCCTATCACCAAATTCCTTGAAGCAAACATCGGCATAAGCTGCGAAGTCCTTGCTAAAAGGAAAAAATGAATAGTCTGAGTGGAAATCAGTCCGGATTGTACTAGAACATACGCAGAGTATGTCCTAATTTACCAAGAATTATAGGTGGAAAGTATCCAGCATACATTATTTTTTGACTTAGCCATCCACCGTATTCATCTTCAAGTACTTGCGGTAGATCATCGTGATATAGTGTAACATGTGGTTGAATTCCTGCAATTTTAGATATAGAAAAGCATAACAGGTAGTCCATCAGCCAATTGTCGGATGTACTATTTACTAGCAATTGAAAAGTGCGATTTCAGATCTCTTAACAGCAAGAAAATATATTCCAAATTTCAACTGAAAACTGGTGTACAATGAAATGTATTTAACCATGACTGAGGAGTTCATTAATGAGGCTATTGTAATACTTCAACCCCTTTGGATTGATAGGTCCCCTTCCATCTAAACAGAACAAAAACCAAGCATGAGAAGAAAGAAAACACGAGTATAAGAAGATGACGTAAAGCAGTGTGATAATAAATTAGCTTACTAGGAATAAGTCTCGTCCAGGAAATGGAAAATCTGTAGGCTTCTAATCCAGTGTGTACCATGAGTTGTACATCTTCCTGGAACACATATATAAATATTGAAGGGAATCAAATGTTAATTTATGTGAACCTCAAAGTTGAAACAACGTATACCTTGTATTTGTGGTAGGCATCGCAAGCTACATCTCCAGTGGCTCCATTATATGCACCTGGAAATTATATAATTACTTGGATTTAATGCCTCCCATGTTTGTCATAAAAAGTTTGACTTCAACCTAATTACCAAGACCATTAATATGGTATTGTGCTTTTTGGTGTATCTTTATTTTTGTTCCTCTGTTTAGTTGGCTTCTGCACATTACTGGTATTAGATATACAACCAACATACCATTTATAACATCATACATTTATCCAATATAATTATTATTATTGGAGAGTGAACTTGGAACGAGCCTATGAATTACTGTGAGAAAAAGATCAATAGATAAAGGAAAAAGAATTCCAGAGAATAGAGAGATGTAGACCAGCATGAGAAAAAGTATCCCAAATGGTAGGGGTGCGTCCATCTTGGAGTGCCGCCCCTTCGACCTTACAAGCACAGGTAAAGGTACTAATGTGTGTGAGTAATTAAGAATCAACAGTTAGCTCATTAATAATGTGTGTGCGTGTGTGGTCGGTGGTGGACTGACTTGATAAGCAGAAGAACCGGAGCCGAAAACCATAGAAGCCGGGAAGTCCTTTCTGCTCAAAAAATCATCACCGCCAAACACTACAACAACAGGCAGCAGTACCAGTGCCATCACTGGATGCATCCTTCTCTCTCATCTTTATTTTGCCCCTCAAGGTTTGTGTATTTATTTGTACATCAACTGGCTGTGTGGCCAATATTCCACTAAATTTGTTTTCTAGAATAAGGATAAAACAAAGAGTTGGAACCAAACTTCTACGAGACGAAACCGTTATCTACTTTCCTATATGGGATGCCGGAAAGGCCACCTCACGTCTGTCGCATTAATATATCTATATTGTATTAAAAGCAAACGTTTTTAAAATTATTAATAAAATTTTTATTTTTTAGTAAAAAAGTTTTATAATAAATAAAAATATTATTTATTATTTATTTAAAATTATTATTTTTAATTATTTTTATCATCATATTTTATTATATTAAATTTACTTGTGGCAATAACTTTTATTTTTTTTAAAAAAACTTCCATGAAACTTTTTTTTCCTTTTAAATTTGAAAACGTGTTTTTCTTTTAACCTTTTTGATGGTGGGATTACAAAACTTCCTTTTTAAAAAAAATATTATAATCTTGATTTCCTTTTATTTCTTTTCCTTTTCAATAATTTTATTTATTTTTTGTTAATAGTGATTATTATGTCAATTCAAATTATTTACGTTCAAAATAATTTAATTTAGATTGTCTCTTTTAATTTTATCTAATATTGATACTATGTTATCTCTTTTAATAGAGTTTTATATTGATAGTATACAATTTAAATTTTGCTATTTGTAACTGATATTCTTCATCTACTCACATATTCACAAATTTCATCTATTTAGGTAAAGTAATCTATTCATCTCATAAAATAATTTTTTTATAAAATTATAAATTATTATAATTATAATTCTTGTGCACAATTTGTTCTAGAAAATCTTGTAATAGAATCTGAAAAGGATTTCGTGGACGAAATTGTGCCAATTAACAATTTAAGTCAATATGATTCTCATTGGATAATAAAAGTCTTAGTAATTAGAGTTGGATGAGTATAAGAGCATACAAAGAGAACGAAGGAAAGCACACAAATGACTATAACATTAGTTTACGAAGAGCTAATAATTCTTTTTCGTATTTCTATTCTGTACTTATATTTTATATTTTTACATATATGTTTGAGTTCTTATCTTTATATATATATATATATAGCCATTAAGGTTTAGTTTTTTGCAGGGAACAAAAGTCATGCAATTACTTTTCAATAATCTATACTATATTATATTAAAATTGGCTAAAATTTTGATTTTTAATTCTTTCCTTATTTGAATTATATTAAAAGTTCTAACATTTAAAACTTTAGAATCAATTATAATTTTGTTAACTTATATTAATCCTTTATTTATTAAATTGGCTAACTATTCATCACAATTTTTTAACTCACGGTATGCGAAAATAAATTAAAGAGTGTAATTTTATTATACATTAATACGTTAAATTCCTTCTTCTTTGTCTTTTTTAAGTGTTCATGTAAAAGCGAACGATTTTTTTACTTTTCAATTGAACACTATTTTTATGATGTTTTTGTTCATTGAAAAAAGTATTAGAACAAACTAAAGAAATAACTACTGGATTAGATCAAACTCTTGAACATAATCATTTATCAATTTAAAATTCATAATTTTCTTTCTAAATTTTATATTGTTATGCAAACATGTCTTTTAAACATTATTTATGCTAATTTAAAAAAATTATTTTTATTAATATGAGTAACACCTAAGAGGTCTGTACACTTTAGACTAGTATAATAATAATAAAGGAAAACTACATAGTTGTCTTCTCTGCAAACTACCTATATCTCGCTACCTCACTTCGTATTTATTTTAAAATTGTATTGGATCACTTCTTTTCAACTTTCACCGGTTGAAACACTTCTCTCCAACTCTCAATTTTTTTCTAAACCAACTACTTATTTTCACCCCCATTTATAACAATACAAAACCTACTTTAACTTGAAAATTTATTCTTATATGAATTCAATTACAAATTCTAACTAGAATAAATTAAATAAATATCAAATTCTAAACAAAATTGATTTCCCACAATTTTATATTATTCTTCCAGCATATGTGTTATTGAGTAGCTTTCGCAAAAATGAGATCTTTTGTCTTTCTAAATATAAATAAAAGAAAATGATATTTTTCGATTTCTTACATGAAATTATATAGATCTTTTGTATGTAAAAATGAAGATCTCTCGTAAAAAAAAATCATAAAACTAATTTCTTTTTTGAGAAAAGACTACAAAATTGTTTTTGCCCCAACTTTCTATTGGATAATTACAGGTCACACATCACTTGATTATTCATTAAGGCTAACTATTATTCAAACCTCTCATTATTACTACAAAACCAAAAAAGACAATTAGTTATCCAGTACTTGATGTTTGTTTTATCCTCTTTTCTATTAGGAAGGCAAGTGACGGAAGCAGGTCCATACTTTCTTGATATATAGCACCAGTATATCAGTATTAATTTTTTTTAATAAGCGTCGACCAACCCACTGTAGGATACATATATAGTAATTGACCACTTGATTCGATTTCAATATAGGAAACATTTTATAACGGATATGATATGATAAGTTATAATGTACAAGAAATTATATTAAACCAAGAGCTAGCATGTTAGGTTTGTAAACCATCTTCATCAACAACGGCTGACTTAAGTATTTCTAAATAGACAATTATGTTATTAGAGAAATGCTATTTCTACTAGTTACATTACAGAATGGCCAAAGGTCTACTATTTTCTTACAAAGTTGCTCAAGTTTTCGCCACTTTAATTTTCTTCTCATGACCTTCCTGCTCTAATTATTTACTCTTTTCTATCCCCCCCTCTTTTTCTTTTTGTTGTTAATATTGTTTGGGTTGTGTTGTGGATTCTATGACATGATCATTTATTATTAATTTTAAGAAATTTTGTTATTTAACTATAAAATTTGTTTGTTGATAATTCGTAAGTCATTTTTTAAATTAGGGTTTTCACCCACTTGATTAATTATTTTTTTAAAATCAAATAGCTTATCACACTTTTTCATCTAATATTGATTTTTAGGTAGTGTAAATTGATGAGAAATTAATTAGATTTTCACGAGCGCGCACATATATTTTGTTCACCACAACTAGTTTAGTTTGAAAAGCAGATGTTGTTTTCAAAATCCAATAATCCAAATTTAACATGGCAACAAATTGATCCAATTATGTAACAACCACCAAGTTATATATTGTTGCAGTTTTGATTGTAATATGTTGACGGAGTAGGTATCCATTGGTATAGCATATATATTAAATTGGGTTTAGAAAATTATTTAGATAAAGTATATACTAGTTTAAAATGTAGTTCCACAAAATATTTATTTGTTTTCATGGTACACGATAGTGACGCGGATATTATTCAATTTTGATGGATTGGATAACATTACGTACTAAGTAACACGAACTTTTCTAAATCAAACGGTCGTAAGAGAAACCATATATATATGACCAAAGACACCACCTATAAACGCTACAGAGACCGAATCCAGTTCCCCAATTCAATTCAATTCCTAATATATACCTATCAACTTCTCTCCCTCTTCTGACGCAGGAGGAGGCTGAGGCTGAGGGAGAGAGGAGGACGCACGCCATAATATATATTATATAGCTATGGCTAATTCTGAATTGTTCTACAGAGGACAAGATGAAGCCCACCATGTAATTGACGCTTACACCCCCAAACCACCCAAGCCATGGCAAACCGTATTAATTGGCCCCCTACGTTACATGCTCAAGGAACAGCGCCTCGTCTTCCTTCTTGCAGGCATTGCTATCGCTTCTCTTATCTTCGCTTTATCTCCCGGCACCTCCAGTTACAGTAGTTATGTGTACCACTCCCACTTTCCCACCGAGTCTCGCCCCAATATTAATGCTCACCGGATCATCTATCAGAACCGGGCTGCCCTACATTCTGGCGGGAAGATCCCATTGGGCCTGCAGAGTAAGGGATTGAGGATCCTGGTGACTGGTGGGGCCGGTTTTGTCGGCAGCCATCTCGTGGACCGTCTGATCGCTAGAGGTGACAGCGTGATCGTAGCTGATAATTTCTTCACCGGCCGGAAAGACAACGTCATGCACCACTTTGGTAACCCGAGGTTCGAGCTCATCAGACACGATGTGGTGGAGCCCCTGTTGGTGGAGGTTGACCAGATCTACCACCTTGCTTGCCCTGCCTCTCCCGTCCACTATAAGCATAACCCCGTCAAGACGATTATATCCTTACTTTCTTCGGTTTATTTCTCTTCTCTGTTTATTCTGTAATTAATTTGGTAGCAAATTACAAATACTGGATTCCTTGATTCCGTTGGAGGGTTCACAAGACTAATGTTGTGGGGACTCTGAACATGCTTGGATTGGCCAAGAGAGTCGGTGCCCGGTTTTTGCTAACCAGCACCAGCGAGGTTTACGGTGATCCTTTGGAACATCCACAAAAGGAGATTTACTGGGGCAACGTTAATCCCATTGGTGAGTCTTCTTCTAAGTCTCATGACGGACCTACATACTTTTTAAGTAATTTAAATATCCACCGGCAAAAGAAAAACAAATTTATTAGAGAAAGACGATATGTCAATGGGTGAGTTGGTCTGATCAGCTGGCTTTGCTGTTTGTTGTTTTGAACGTAAACGGTAAAAAATGTTAGAAATGTTAATGTTTCATGTTTATCAATCAAAAATAGTGGTACGTAGTTTGTTTTTGGATTAGTGAGGAAAAACTTAGATGGTTACAGGGGTCAGAAGTTGCTACGATGAGGGGAAGCGTACGGCTGAAACGCTGACTATGGACTACCATAGAGGTGCTGGCGTCGAGGTCCGTTTCTTTTTTTCATTTCCCCATCTTTACGTACCCCACCTCTCATATTTAACGCCACTTCTATTCCCCTGCAACATTTCAAGCTATATTTCTGGCAAATCCATTTTAATCAATATACTTTTTGTGACAGGTGAGGATTGCTAGGATCTTCAACACCTATGGACCTCGTATGTGCATCAACGATGGTCGTGTTGTTAGCAACTTTGTTGCGCAGGTGAACCTTTTTTCACATGCCCCAAGTTTTATCTAATATCACATCTGTAAAGATAAGGGTTGTCCCCTATCACTCTTAAGAAATAGAGGTTATGGATCACCTACAATCTCCTAAACATTATTTTATTTTACAATACAGGCCTTGAGGAAGGAGCCTTTGACAGTTTATGGGGACGGAAAGCAAACAAGAAGTTTCCAATTTGTTTCAGACTTGGTATGGCATTTTTGGTTTCCTAGACATATTGCTCTCTATTTTATGTTTTCAGCCTTTTACTGCATCTTGTTTCCACTTTGATGATGTTCCTCCAGTATTCACTTAATATGCTACTGCAAAATGCAAAGTTGAAAAGAAGAAAGTTTCTTTGATTGAACTTCATGTCTTTGCACTGGCAGTCTCGCACTAAAGAAACTTGTTTTAATAGATCGCGCTGTTCAATTTGTCAGTGTGCAAAGCCTTTTCTGTAATACAGCTATGCTTATAGTTATATAAGAGAACTTGTAGTACTAATTGTAGTACTAAATAATGGTGCATAATTTTTGTTGTTTGTGAAAGGTTGAGGGCCTAATGCGATTGATGGATGGAGAACATGTGGGACCTTTCAACCTAGGAAACCCTGGTGAATTCACAATGCTTGAACTTGCAGGGGTAAGTAATTGATGCATGACTCTTGCCATGTCTTGGATTTTACAGATTCATTTGTTTCACTTCGATCCGATCAGTTTTGCTCTAACCTGGAGGGAGGGAGGCTATAACTCTGCAATACAATTCACTGAATGCAGCAGAGGTTTGTAGTAATATTTTTTAGTTCATGTTGCAGGTGGTCCAGGAAACCATTGATCGAAATGCTCAGATTGAGTTCAGACCCAACACTGCAGATGATCCACACAAGAGGAAGCCTGATATCTCAAAGGCTCAAGAGTTGCTTGGTTGGGAACCAAAGGTGCCTCTTAGGAAAGGTCTACCTATGATGGTACAAGACTTTAGGCAACGTATATTTGGTGACCACAAAGAAGATAGCTCCTCTTTCTCTTCTGCATAATAAGGTTTTTGGACATCATTTTTGGTCAGGGACGAAATGCAGTGCTCTAGAAGATGACCCCTGTTGTTTATGTTCTTTTAGTACAGCAAAATGGTCCTTGGCCGAAGCCTGAGATTTTGGTTCTTTGCATAGTTTAATAGGGTCTTCATATATGTTTGTCAATTTTGTATTTGGATATACTCCATTTTAACAATTTTGTTGTGGACACGAACCTCTATATTATGAAAATAAATAGCTGAATTTTTTTTTTAAATTCATTGGCTTTCCTAATCATCTTCATAGAAAGCGGGCTACTAAGGCAACAATAAATGGGCAAAGAGGAGCTTGACATTCTGTAAATTGAAACTCCTATTCTTCAACAAACTCTGCTTGTTTCACAAAAATCCTCAATCTTCAACACAATAAAATTGTTTCACAAACTCTGCTTGTTCATAACACAATCAGAGACTTAGGAATGATTGCTAAAAAGAATAGGTATTACCACTGAGATTAGTCCATCCATCTTTTGAACTCAGTATAGCTTCATAGGATTACCCTTGCACCTTTTAAATCTGCCAACCATTGGATTAAGAGCTTGGCAGTGTACAATTATGAAAGCAGCAACATTAACGGTTCCAGAGATGAAACAGTCTACTACTGTATCCTGGGAATTTGCAACTATATTATTCCACACATCACCTGGCTCACGAAGAACAAGAACAAGAACAACTGCACGAGCATAGGAGAGCAAACTATGGTGCCTAATCCAATTGGCAGCACATTCTTCCAAATGCATTTAATTGCTACAAACACACCCCACTGTTATTTTTTTTACTATGCGTTCTCTAGTAATAGATATAGAAAAAATGAGGCATATCCAATCAGAGAAAAAGCTTCGCACGTTATCCATGATGAGCCATCATTGCCGGTTTAATTATGTGAACTCCTTCCCAAGTAAACCAAGACACCAATGTGAAGTATCATAGAGACTCAACATAACCATTGCCTGTTGAAGCTTGGTTAGATTTCCTTCATGCCTCAGCTGACAATGGAACCGCACAGCTACTCTCTTCTAACATATCAAGTGTACTTATCACTGTAGTCCCAGCCATACTTGTAGTATTTTCTTTTATAAAAAATAGTGTCCGGATGTCACTATGCATATCACCCATTTTGCATATACCTACAAGGCTGTAGCTTTAAAATTATCGAGTTCAGACTCCATGTTGACCAATATTGCCTAAAAAATCAGTATAAACTTACTGGACTCCACATCGTCACCAAGCATCTCTGAGAACAGGATTACTCCCTCTTCTCATCTTTAACGGTTCTAGACTTCATAGCAAGGAATACAAGAATAAACCTTGCAAGTGTTGCTAAGAGAGCATAACAGCCTTTGTAATGCTTATGTCAACATCAGGTTTCCATAATAGTGCAAGACAACCAATAAAAGCAGCCAAAACAGACACCATACAGACACCATATCTACTAATTGATTGCATATCAAAGTACTGCTAAGCAAATGATTCCCACATTGCTTTCAGTTACATCAGAAGTAAAAAATGTTTTCTGAACATTAATTTTGTAAGCTATGAAATCATAAAAACCATATGAAGCAGGATTGAGAGAGAGGAAAAAAGGAGAAGAAGAAAGAGAGAGGGAAATAGGGTTTTTCATTCGTCATATATCCTTTGCAGCCCTTTGTACATATAAAGAAAACTAAAACAAATGACAAAAGGACTCAACTGAAAACTCTACCACTTAAGGGACTAATTGTAACTAAAATAAGTTTCTAATCACCTAAACTTAACAGAATAAAGCATTTTCTTCATGTGCATTATCATCTCCTTAGACAAAAATATCATATCAAATTGAAAATGCACTAATCACAACACTAGAAAACAAGTAGTATGAGAGACGAATCGCTTGTCTCATGTCAGCAAAACTTAGCTAAAGAAATTAGACAATCATTCAAGAAACGGAGATTAAGATGAAAAATTACCCAAACTAGTAGGAGTATATTAAAAGAGATTCAGCAATCCACATATCTAGAATTTACTCCCAATAAGGCAATGACATACTGTAGTTCGAAGCAGGTAGATCAACCAACCTATGATCAACTCCAAGCAACAGTGCCCTAGAGGATACCTATAGGTAGGGGCCATTTTAAAGTTAAAAAGATAGCAAAGATATACTTGCTTTGTAATTCTTATTTTAGGTTTATTTCTCTCACATGAAATATGACTAATGGCCTATGAAATTGACATCATAAATCTTCGACGAACTTCAATTAGCTGAATTTTGCTTCCATTCGGTGAAGCATGCTGCCATGCCACGCTCCTTAATCAACATGAAATAGTTAATCTTCCACAGACAGGTAAAGATGGAACAAGGGTCCAATTTTCTACTGCAGACTGTTTTAGTCCCTTTTCAACAAATCAGAGTCAAGAATTATCTGGAGTCTTCAGCAACATGACACAAGAGACACACAAGACCTGTTGCTCCAACGACCTGCTTCCAGTTCCGGGTGCCTACACCAAAAGCAGCCCCTGCTACAATACCAGCAGTCAAAACATTAACCTGCAAAAGTAAAAGAGATCTTATAACCTATGCGGATAGTAATACCCATGGCTTACTGTTGACACAAACTCAATTAGTAACAAAGTGAAAAAGGCACTGGGAGAAAGGCTTATAAGCATCATGTAGTCCAAGCAAAGTAGATTTTTTTGGATCAACCATGTTTATCAGTCTTTAATTAGCACTCCCAAAAGAATATGTCATTTGATGATTTCTGTTTACATTAAATGTTAATTTCATCTGACAAATGGGGATTATTTCTGTTGCTCTTATATTGGTTGCAAAAATATTACCTCCAATTTGTCACTTACGTAGAAAAAAATTCAGAGATCATACAGACCCGTATAAAGTATTAAGATATCACCTAGTGTTACACATGATGCTTCAGCATCTTACTTCATCAGTTGACCACAGTATTTTTCACATGCATCTAAGTGAGCTCAGGTTGTTCCTGATGACTGACCAATGCGTTTCCTGCAATTGTTGCTATTACATTTGGACACATTTACAAGTTTCTGAAAATCATTACTTAACACGTTGTCATATCGGCTTCTTAACAATAAGAAACAGTAACTAACAGGAAATTATCCCAATTTCATATATATTGCATAATATTGTATAACCCGACAACGGAGGAGAACCTACATTCCTATTTTCCCATCGAAATGCATAAAAGTAGACTTTGTGGTGCTTATTAATTATGCCTACCAACTGTTTAGCCCCAACAAACAACTATGGTAAAATATAATAGCAAATTTGGAAAAAGTAGTGGAAGCAGCATTTGCATACAAATTCTCTTAGTTAAACAAAAACGTGTTTTACATGTTTAGCCAAAAGCAGGTCAATAAAGGAGAGTCCAAATTAATGTTGAGATCTGAGAGGGCATATGTTAACAAACTGACCCAATCATTTCGTCTTCTATATTTCTGGAGCCCACACCGAGTGGAAGAAAATATTGCAGCAAACATTCCTATAAAAAAAAGATGGGTGCTCATCATATCATAATGACATATCTAAACAACCATGTGATTATTCAAAAGAAAACATAGTCAAAAGAGCATAAAAAAAAATAAACACTGAGGATTGGTGAAAACACTAGAAGAAATAATTGGACACAATCTAGTTCGACAATGAGCATTTGGTACGCCTTTGCAGTAAAACAAGTTTAATTTTACATAACATTAAACAAGAAGCACACAAAAAACTGCGATAGTACATTCTAGACAGACTTTTGTGAAAGTAATCTAATGTAGCATAGTCCTTGGCCGTGATTATAATCCTGCTCATTATCTTTATTACATTACTTATTAAGCTGTTTTGTGCCATCAAACATGTACAGATAACTACCAATTGGACTTTAAACATTGCCACTCCCTAGTAACATAAACTAGCTTACTTCTCCACAGTTTCTCAGGTTATGATTGAAATTGTGTGGTGTGTTAAGAATTCAGATATGGATGTTATTATGATACATCATAAATACAGCTTCTAATCTTAACCAGTGATCAAAGTTTAAATTGAAAAGGTTGCATCTAAGCCTTTCCACAAGTAACAGAGCTCCAACTAACAAATAATTGACTTTAATATAACATATCAGAATGTGCTCCGCCAAAAACACAAAGCTATACAGATTGGTCTACGTAGCAGTGTAATGGCATGTTACTTATCTTGATTTAGTATAACCTGTTGTAGCATGTCGTTTACCTTATTTTAGTAGCATGATTAATCAGTTGTGCAGATTACTTTATCTTATTTGACAGAAAACCAAAATTCATGCTTAATATAGACATTACTGTAATTGGACTGTAAATAACCACCACTGCACTTTTACATTGTTAGTGTATATAACTTGAATCTAGATTAATTTAGAAGGAGATATGTTAAAGAAGTGGTAAAATACTTGGTTAAATCTAAATCAGATTGGGAAAGTTAATCCGATTACCCCATTGAAAGCCAAACCGACCAACTGATTTAGCCTGCATATAGAGTAAAAGCACACAAGACGATCAAATTAAACCCAAAAAAGAAAAAAACAGAAGCACCGGAAAGGGTTGCAATGAGACGTCATTGAGCAACTTACAATAAAAGAAGCTCGATGAATGCCAGCAAGACCTGTTGGTAGCATATGAGTATAGCAGAATATGAAACAGATACAAAAGTTTGATCTTTCTATCAACCGTTCATTTTCAAGTGAACTGTACATTAAAAAAAAAAGTAGTACCTAATTTGTTGGCGTCGTAAGGACCAGTACAGGAGCCCCAGATTAAGCCAGCCTGTGGTATAAGAAGTTTAAGAACATTTGGATTTCATAGGGAGAGACAGAGAGAGAGAGGAATATAACGAGTATATTACGGTGCCCATGCGAATGACGGAATCGACGGCGACGGAAGAACAGGGGACGTCGTCGGGGATGTCGACCTCCATCTCCCTCTCACTTTATTCGCAGGAGGTGACGTTGCTGTAACACTAATACCAATTTGTTGGGCCTCTTTTTAGTCTTTTAGATAGGCCTGTTTACTCTAAAAGGATTTTTCTCCTTTCTAGAAACAGCCCTAGTTTGTATAATTATTATAACGTACTGTTGGTTTTTTAAATTTATTTTGTATAAGTAATATAATCACTTTTTACTGTATCAAATTATAATGATATACTAATGGATAAAAAAATAAATTATTGTGCCACTAATATAAAATGAATTGATAATTATGTATACTAAGTGAATTTCAAAAAAAATTATTTCATTGATATAAAGTAAATTTCAATTTTTTTACTATATTAAGAAATATAATTTATAAGTTTAGCTGATTAGGTAATTAAAAAGTCAAAAGCACTTTTGAACTATGTAAAATTAAATAAAAGAAGCACTTTCATTAATATATTAATTTAAAAATATCTTTATTATTAATAATTTAATTTAAAAATATTTTATTATTACTTAAATAATTCAAAATTAACTTTTTCCCCTAATAAACATGTTAATATTTTTTAAAA
The DNA here is from genome assembly GCA_035772735.1 of Datura wrightii. Taxonomy (NCBI): domain Eukaryota; kingdom Viridiplantae; phylum Streptophyta; class Magnoliopsida; order Solanales; family Solanaceae; genus Datura; species Datura wrightii. The sequence continues at coordinate 5,709,228 of JASDFA010000011.1, forward strand.
TATATTTTTTCTAATAAAATATTATGTTTTAAAATAATTCTTTTCTTTTAAAATAGTAAACCTACAACATGAGAATAATGTAGAACTTTGAGATATTTCAATAAGTTATAAATAGAAAATATATTTATTTTTGTGGCAAGATTTACTTTGTTTCATAGGTAAAGATCGCATGTGTTAATTATTTACAGGCTATGATCATGGAGAAACTGACATGATAGTTTACTTATTGTGTTAACTCGAACGCAAATTATATTGTATTGATAAAAGTTGTCGTATTATTTACTAGTATTTGGATGCGTGGGTTGTGTATGTATTTCATCAAACATAAATATAAAATTTTATTAAATCACATAAATATTATGAGTATTAAATTTGTATTTGAATTGGCAATTTGATTTTTTTTTGTTTGAAGACCAAAAATAGAGTTATTCACTGACTTAGCAAAAGCAAAACAGTATACGTATGTGTTTGAATAGAATAAACACAAATTAGATTTATAAAAGAAACAAATGAAAAGTTGTTGACCTTTCTAAATTTCTCAAAAAATAATTCTAAAAAATATACGGTTTGTAAATCTCTAAGTTGTTATTTTGCGGCATCGTTGTCATTCATTCAATTGATTTTCTTCCATATGTTGGCTCTTTCTTGATATGCATTTCTGTCTTTATACCCTGGACGTGGGTACGTCAAAATGTAAATTAGAGAACATAATAAATTAATAAAAATATATTAATCATGGAACAAATATTTTTCGATAAAAGTGATTGTTTAATTGCAATAAAATAATATATGGTGTAACAGAGGCAAAATAAACATTGTTTAGCAAAAAAAAAAGACAATTTAGAAATAATTAAATAGAAAAATAATTAAAATACAACTTAAAAGACTTCGCAGACTCAAGATCAATGATTTTATTACATCTCAACATCAACAGACCTCATTGCATCATTTAAACAAAATGTCACCAATTAAAAGAGAAGACTATCATCACCAACAGGGACGCACTTTGAACACAAAAATATGTCATTGAGCTTTTTCTTTAAGTAATGAATAAATTAATATACTTTCCATCAGGAAGTTGAAAGATGAAGGAACTAAATATTGAATGGACATATTAAAGATGGATATTAACGATATTTGAAATAGATAAGTAAGATTAAAGTAATTCTAAATTTAATTGATTGCAAAAAATGACATTAATTTTAGAAACATGAACCATCTTCGTATTATTCATCTTTTACATTTATTATGTACTATCATTTTATTATTTTTTGAAATGTAAATTACATTTTAATAGATGAATATGTTTGAAGTAAAGGGTAAATATGATCGTTTAATTTTTTATGGATATTTTGGTCTTTTAACTTTAGATTTAGGCGTTTCCCACTTTTAGTATAATCATATTATTATATAAGTGGAAAACCAAAAAGTGAAAAGTTAGATTACCATAAAAGTAAATTAAAGATATATGATATATAAACAAGTGTTCATGAAATATTGAATGACTATTTTACCATTCAATCTAAAACTATTCCTATAATATTATATATATTAAAAGTTAAAATTGCATAAAAATAAATATTATTAGACCATTAAAATTTCACAATGAATTATTTAGATGATGATGAAGAAGTAAACCTATTTATTATTTGAAGGGTATACTAGTCTTTCAATATTTTGAGGTTATTTTAATATTTTACTTTTCACTTTTTTCCTTCCCACTTATTATTATTGTTTATTTATTATTTATATTTTTTATATTTATTATTTACATTTATTCTTCTTCTTATTTATTCTTCTTCTTCTTCTTCTTTATTAGTTATATTTATTGATTTTGACTTCTCACTTATATGGTAATAAATATATAATTATGATATGATATGATAAAATATTAATATTTGATTAAATTTTAATTTAGTGAAGGGGTAAAATGGTAATCTAACTTTTCACTTTTTGGCTTCCCACTTATATAATAATATGATATGATGATGATTTTTACATATTATATTTATTTATTTCATTTAATAGAGGGTTAAAATGATAATGCAACTTTGAAGTTAAAATTTTTTACCTTTATTATATTTTAATTTAATTTATTATTATTATTTATTTATTTATTTATTTTATTTAATGAGACTTTTTTAATAACATAATATTAAATGACATTAATTAAATAAATGAAATTAAAAAAATAATTTTAAAATAAAAAAAAATTAAAAATAAATAAATAAAGACCTTAGACACATGTCACATCATCTAAATCTCCGTGTATGTGTGTGTGTGTATATATATATATATATATATATATATATATATATATATTGATTAGTCACAAGTTATGATATACTGGCAAAAATTTAATGTATCATTCAATTATTTTTAACTCTTTCTTTACTTTATAATTATTTTCATAATTCATAAAATAATATTAACAGTAATAGTAGTGTTAAACTATTATTTAGAAAAAATAAATTTAATCATGTGATTAATTTTTAAAGACACAAGTGAATTCGGATAAATGAAACAATCCACCCTTTAAGTAATACCTTATACTATCTTGAATGTCTATAACTTTATTAAAGTATTTATAATTTTTAACTTAAAAATAAAATTAATTTATGCACACATTATAAATTAAGTTCAGTCATTTCTGAGACTCATGAACAAACAAACTTTCTTAAATAAAAATTTTGATCTAAATAAAGTAGGATCAATTGAGTAAAAACTTATATCATGTGGGTAACCCAAAAAAAAAATATCCAAGTGGAAATCATTTTTATAAAAAAATTATTAAGCGGCTCTACTCTTTGTTTTTTGGGGTCATGGTATCTTATTTCCACAGTTTCCACATTTTCTCTTATGAGCTTATTTAAATTAGTTATAAAAAAATAACTTTTAAATAGAAGTGTTTAAAGAAAAAGAAAGAGAAGTTGTAACTCTCCAAATTTATAGCTTTCAGCGGTCTTTTAGCTTATTTTAAATATCTTTTTATCTTTTCAAACACTAAAAAAAAAAAAGGAAAGAAGAGAGATTAAAAAGCTTTTAAAACAATCCAAATATTATATTTCCGCAAATTTTAAGCTAAAAAAGAGATTATTAAGCGGTCCCAACCTTTTCTTTTGGGGTCAAGAACACCGTGGTATCCTATTTCCGCAATTTTCACATTTTCTTCTCTATATATATAATAAATTTATGTGTCTCGTAAAGCAGAAGCAGGTCATCCATGGACATGGAAAAAAGCTGTAACCAGAGAGTCGAATGACAAGGGCAGAAGAGACTTACTTCTCTGAAGTTAATTGAATTTACTGTATTAGTTTCTTTGAGAGCGCATGGAAGTCTTAGCCAGCTTCCGAGTCCGACCCATGGTTCATTCTCGCCCCTTGTCAACCCGCGAATCCAAGAGCAGATATTTCAACATTAGAGCTCGAGCAAGCTTCAGGGTCGAACAAGAATATGACCCTTTCTTACAGGCCGCCATTGAACGAGCTTCACTTCGTCTCCGGGAGTCTCACTCTCCAGGCATATCCATTTCTCAATTTTCTTAGCATACGTGTATTTTCATCCCTTTATATATGGGTCAAGTTATCTTCTATTTTTTTTCCAACTAATCACTTGCCTAAGTGATGCCAGTGTAGAATCTGCCAAATCCTCTTAACATTTCTTGAGTCATGCTTTGCTTAGGAATGAGCTTCGATGGGTAAAGGGCTGTTGAAATTGAGCAGAATGACTGCAGCAAATTCATATATCAGGCTCTTCTAATTTGGGATTGAAGTGTACTTGTTGTATTGTTTATTGTTGATTGGATCACTTGTCTGAGTGCAGAGGTGGATCCCTGATTTGAACCGATGGATGCCACTGAACCCACTGACTTATTGAGTTACTCGTTCAAGATTCAATATTTGTACATGTTTAGTATGTGCCAAAGCTACAGGGTTTTGCCGAACCCACATAAGTAACCAATACCTTACCTTGTACATCCCCTCCTGTACTGCATACTTGGGTCGCTTGCCAGTTGACGCATATGATGAAGTACGTCAAGCGAAAAGGTGCTACGTTAAGAAAATTGGAAAATCTTGACTGGGAAGGGACAGTGTAATAATTCTGAATGGAAAGCTTTTTCAAGTTATAGGAAATGTAGCATCAATTCAACAATCTTTCTTGGCATATTTATAGGATCTAGTTCCGAGTCTTAATCTTCTTATACAGTGAAGTGCTGTTATCTTCAACTAGAATTTGATAATCCTTGTACCTGCATAGCTTATTTGTTTAAATCAACGGCGAGATATTTTGAACGTGTATATATATAGCTTAATGCATTCCAAGTCAATGTCTCCAAATCCTGCTTATTTTTGTTCATAACTTGTTATATAATGCACAAGTTATTTTTGAAGGATGTCTATCTCTTGCTTTTGCAGATCCTCTCCTTATTGACCCATATGTTGGCTGCCTTCTTCCTTCTGATAGTCTGGAAGATATGGATCAACAGCTGCATCCCTACTGTCTTGCAACTAGGTTTATTGATGACAAGTTGCTCGAAACAACGCAATCTACTGATGGATTGAAACAGGTATGAAACCAATATTAACAAGGATCTAATTGATCGGTTTTCACAACTTCTTTGAGTTAGATGGCCAGTACTCTACAGACATGTTGCAGGTTGTTTTGTTAACAGATGGCCTGGATACAAGACCTTACAGACTCAATTGGCCAACATCAACTTTAGTATTTGACATATGCCCCGAGAAAGTATTTAGAGGAGCAGTTCAGAAGCTTCAAGGTTTTAACATCCTTCTCCCTTTTGTGTGTTTTTCTGGCCCTTATTTTTTGGTAGTTGGCCTGTGGACAAGTAAGTCTATGGGAACCAATACACAACTTACACCATTCTGCATGTCCTCTAGATTTCTATTTATGAGATTCTTTATTTTATTTATTTTTGATAACGAGACTGCTATTTATGAGATATGATGTACTGTTTTATATTAACTATGTTGATATTCAGTTTTGAACCGGCAACTGCTGATCATGCTTGCCAAAAGATTAGCCTAGCTATAGAATTTGTTCGTTGTTCTTTCTGGGGGTATGGTGGGGGATAGTGAAGTGATAAGCTGGCTATTCTTCTTTCATCTGAGTAAGGTTGATAACCAAGATTATGATGTCGAGATAGTTGCTTCCTATTTTTAGTTCTTTTCTTACCGGAAATACTAGTACATTTGTTAATATATCACACTGAGTTGGTTATGATTTTTATTTAATTTCAAAATTGTTTTTGTGAACCATGTCATCCGTTGGCATCTCTCAAATTTGCCAGCTATCTGTATTATCTTCTCTTTACACCAAAAATAGGAAGGTTCATTTGATACTCTAAATGTATGCTCACTATTTTGAGAGAATCATCTATTTCATTCCTTCCTCAGGCATCAAAAGAGACATAGTTAGACTTCCATGCTTTTTTTGATGGCATATATGACTTGTATTATGGTTGTGTTGAAGAGTAATGTTTCTCTTCCTAGATTTTCCTTCTACCAGTTTTTCTTTATTCCTATGTGTTGGTTTGATGAGCACATGAAGCATATCCTTATGGTACTTCTGTGGATGACATAGATGCTGGGGCTAAGATTCCGAGAGGATGCATGTCTATTCATGTCCCATCAGAGTCTTTTGACATAGAAAATATACTTCGCAGTAAAGGTTTCAGTGGTACAAGACCAAGCATATGGGCTTTTCAGGTGAATATATGGTTTCTGGGTACTTCTTTTAACCTTCTATGAAGTATGAATTCATTTATGGTGCTTACAGAATTAGAGTTTTACCCCTACTAATGCTTTATCTGTACAAACTCCGTGTAACGGAGGAGCTTACCCACCTCTCATCCACCAGAAAAGACAATGAAAAAAAAAGAAAGCAAAAGAGGTTGAGCTGCAAGTCATAGAGTGACCGTAAATTTCAGTTAGCGAAGGTGTGTCAACAACAACAACAAACCCATTGTAATCCCACAACTGAGGTCCAGGGAGGGTAGTATGTATGCAAACTTTACCCCTACCTTTGTGGATGTACAGACGCTATTTCTGATAGACCCTCGACTCAAATAAAGAAAGGAAAACAATTCAAAGCAGTTTTGGACAGAGAAAATACGAAAGTGAAGAAGCCGTGACAAATAATAAGGAAAACACTACACAACATGCTGAAAGAAAGGAAGAGTAACAACAACTAAATAATACAACGACAACCAAAGTACAAGAAACAATAGATAGTAACATGAATCGAAGAACAAGAAACTATGAGAATAATAATAATAATAATAATACTAGTATGAATGGAGAAGCAGATACGATGCTCCAAATTGCCATCAAGCCAATCTCACCGTAAAGCGAGACTGCGCTCAACTACCAACTACCCGTTTACCCTAATCCGCTACTTTCATATTTCTCCATCTAAGATCATGTACTCGATAAGTTGAAGATGCGTCATGTCCTATCTAATCACCTCTTCTGAATACTTCTTTGACCTCCCTCTACCTCCTTAAACTCACCATCGTCAACCTCTCCATTTTTATAGAAACCTTTGTACCATAAACAATGGTATCTCCAATTATAGCCCCTCTTACTGGGGCATTTGTGTCTCTCCTCTTCACATGCCCGAACCACCTCAATCTAGCTTTCCTTATATTGTTCTTCTCCACTGGGGGCTACTCCTGCCTTGCCCTAGACATCTTCATTCCTAATTCTATCTCTCATAGTATGTCCACACATCCATTTTAGCATCCTTATTGTTTCAACTCCCATTTTATGAATATTAGAGTTTTTGACTGGCCAACTCTCCGCCCCATACAACATAGTTGGTCTAACCATCGTTTAGTAGAACTTACCTTTTAGTTTTAGTGGCACATTCTTATCACACACGACTTCCGATGTGAGCCTCCATTTCATCTACCCCGCACCATTACGATGTGTGACATCATCGTCAATCCCTTTCCTTTGATTATCGATCCAAGATACTTGAGATTTCCTAGGATGACTTGTGTATCAACGTCATGCATTACGTCATTGAACTTGCACTCCAAATATTCTGTTTTGATCCTACTCCACTTGAACCTTTTAGACTCCAAGGTTTATCTCAAAACCTCTGACCTAGCATTAACTTTGACGCGAGTCTCGTCTATCAGTACTATGTCATTTACAAATAGCATACACCATGGCACCTCACCTTGGATATGGCGTGTCAATTCATCTATCACCAAGGCAAATAAGAAAACGGACTAAGAGCTGGGGCAACCCCATCACGACTGGAAAGTGGTTCGAGTTTTCTCCCACAGACCTTACCCAAGTCTTGGTTCTATCGTACATGTCCTAGATTAATGGTGGTGTGTAATAGGTAGAAAGGACTACTAGAGATATATACTTCGAGAACAAGTAGAATACTTGAACATCGAGCTAGCTTCTTCCTTGAGTACAATTGTTTTATGCTTCCGTCTTTGTGCTCCAAAATGGTAGCAAACTTCTCGTTAATGGTGAAAATTGTTTCCATCTTTAGCTAAATTTGTCTTGGCTACTGAGTTCACTGAAATATAATCACAATATGCGTATTTCCCACTCATCCACTGCCCATCTTCTTTTCTCAACCTTCATCCGTCGGGCATAAATGTATTGGAGCTTACCTATTTATTGAAAGAGGGAGGTGCTTTGACGTCTGCTACATGTAATGGCTGTTATATTCCTAAATGTCGCCATTATTGGCAGCATCATGACAGATCCTTGCACTTCTAGAAGGTCACCTTGTGTTCAAAGTGCCACTTTTATCCTCATCCGGGTTTGCACTTTCTTTATGTTATATCGTCAATAGTGTACAATTGATGTTAAATTCTGATGTATAGAGTATCTTATCAGTAACAAGAGGACCTCATTTGTAGGGATTACCTGTTGTGAACCTGGCAAGTTTTAAAGATATCTTGTCCATTGTCAGTAATTTAGCCATGAAGGGATGTCTTTTCTTGGGGGAACTTCCTGTCTGGCTAGCTGAAACTAAAGTTGGAGACCAGGTTGGTAATCTTGTAAATTGAGCAGACAGTTTCTTGTTCAATTAAATCACTAGAGCATCCTCAATTAATTATGACAAATCTAATTCTTGGTTTTGTGTTCAGTCTGCCACAAAGAAGTGGCTTGACAATCTCTTTATGAGCTATGGTTTTCGGGTGAAGATGATTGAATATGATGAAGTTGCACGAGGCCTCAGTAAAGATTATGCAAAAAGAGCATCCGGAGTCGCCACGAGCATACTTTTTGTTGCAGAGCATCTACTTTTCTCTGATGATCAGGTAGATTTACTATACTGGTATAGTTTTGTCCAAATGTATTCTCATTCTCTTGAGATCCCTAGCATCTGAACAGATTGGTATCCTAACAGATGGAAACTTGGAGGACAGAATTTCAGAGAATAGAGGAAGAAGGAGATGAAGAAGGCTTTGAGGAGCTCTAGGGAAGTTATAGAGTTTATTCCTTTGGGATCACTATTTAACTGTCTGTTTTTGGAATGCCAGTCCTACTACTACTGCCTTTAGTATATTTTCCTTCAGAGTTATGACAGCTGGATGTTCATTTTTGCTATATTTTTACTTATCGGGGCCAATGAAGCAGCAAATGTAAACCACAATTTTCTCAGATCCAAAATTCTAATATTTATCTATCCTTGTTAACACTGCCAATGTTAACATCATGTTGCCATATTGCATGCAAGAACTTTGAAAATGAAGGAAGAGGCAGGATTCTTGTTGGTTAAACCATAACACTGGTTTAAAAATAAAGGTCCAGCAGACAAATGTGGCCTTTCTCAGGAGCAAAAAGGCGAATTTAGGTAACGAACAAGAACTAATTGCAGTGCTTTTCTGCTTATATTTGGATCCGCAAGCTATCTCAGAGGTAGATTTTCGCTTACCACGTCCTACTTTGAAAATCTTTCGGTACCTACCTGTCAATATACCTTGGTTGTTATGGCTAGCTACAAGTACAACTGCAAACCAGATATAGGAAACTGACAAAGCTTAGAGCAGAGGTACTTTGACTTCTGTACAACCATTCCGGCTGGTGGTAAGTTTGAGAAAACATAATTTAAATAACCATATCTAGTATGTCAAATGAGACTGCCACTTCCTACAAAGTGGGCGATTTTGGACAAGATTGCAAGGTGCATGTTACTTTCCAAATCAAAATGGACCTATTGCACAACAATTTCATGGGTAAATCTTAATCAAATATCCTAAGATGATAAGTGGAAAGTTGCAGCCCGGAGACAAATCAAAATTTGCTGAGAAATAGATCTATTGACCCATTTACTTCGCATACGTCGTCAGCATATGATTCTTGGTGGGAGGTTTAATCGTTGAAGAGTGAAGACTCTGCGTGGCAACACCATGTGATGCAAATCCATAATCCACAAGGCAGTTTCAGCTTTTTGTGTCAATGGGACATTCCCATAACCAGCAAAATTGAAGGCAAATTTAATCACACTAGAGAAACAAGACCACATGCAGCCAATACACTTACTAAACACGTTAATAAGCTCGTGAAAGATGGAAAAAATTGTAAACGTTAAAAACATTGCATAACCAAGCAACATAAAATACTACTACATGATTTATCGCTGTGGTTTATCTTCTCAATAGCGACTCCTAAGTGCATAAAAGGTTTACTCTACTTGTGCCTTTTGTACTTTCCAAGTAATGCTCTCACTTTGTTATTTGGGTCACTGCACATGATGTGTTCTAGAAGCACAAGCGCCAAAATTAGATGACAATTATGTTTCAACTGAAATTACATAGTCATTGCCTATTTGCTTCCTTAGCAAGGCCATCACCTGACAACAGATTATATCCTCCTACTAATTCAACAAATTTGATACCTAAATAGATTTACTTTCATAAGGTTTCTGAAAGAGAGATGAGCTTACAATAGCTGCTGCACCATAGGTACCAGAGCACGCAGGAACTTTTCCGACCTGACTAGCTTCTTGCTTCTCCATTAACTTTCTCCCTGCAGGAGCAGCAGGCCGATAAACAAATAGCAAAAAATTGTAGATTTCCATTTAGAAAACCATAAAGTCAAAAGGGCAAATGGTATATTTTTCCTCTTTACTTGAACTAGCTGTATTCTGAATTAACTCTGCAAACTGCACGTAGTATATTACCTCTCGAGATTCAACCAGGCTGTATCTCAAGCTCCTCCATCAACAGAGGACTTTGGCTCTTAAGATATGCTAGAGTGAGGCACAATCTGCATAAAGGAATATACACATGCTTCATACCTTTCATATGACATCCTTTCAGCAGCATTTCCTATCTCTCTGACTTTCTTCAACATGAGTCTTTTTGAATTCCCTATATAAGGTTCATACAGTTATTCAGTATTTGGTAGTTACATAGTAAACAACCTTAGACCTTTTTACCTTTGATAAATCATATACAACACCTTAGACCATTTTCACTGACTGGTGTTAGAACTTTTAGCATTTGATGCAATTTAACAGCAAACTTCTTTGTGCATTCTCCATGTGACCGCCATCAGATATAGAAGCTACATATCAGTTGACAATGACTTTAAGGCTTGGAGCCTCTTAGTTCCAGTAAGTCATACTTGTTTCCTGCTGGTTCAGGAAAATGATACAAGCACAGAAGTGAATAGTATCAATATCAGTCGAACAAAGAAGAATATCCAGAATTTTTATCCCTCTATCGGGAAAATGAGAAGCCAGTACATACAAGAGATCTATGACCTGCCTATGACATTTGTCCTGCAATTAACGAACAGGGCATCTTTCCTTTAGCTGTCTGTCAAAATTTAAAACAGCCACTTATCACTATGTCAAGAATTCAACCCCAGCTAAAACCAGGATCCTTGGTCACCTGCCTTTCCAACATAGCTGCTCTAATTTCCTCTGTATCATCCCATCTTCCTAATGATGTATACATATTTGCTAAAAGCACATAAGGGGCAGAATTCTGCGGATCAAGACGGATTAGCTCCTCTGCTACCCGCCTTGCTAACATTACATTTCCATGGAGCCTACAAGAACTGAGCAAAACCTCCCAGACAACAGAGTCATCTTTGCATGGCATCTTATCTATGATTTCTTCTATTTCACTAAACCGGGCAGCACGACCCAGACAATCAATTATGCAAGTGTAATGATCAGCAAGTGGCTTCAACCCATATTGTTGCTGCATTGAGTTGAATATCTTAAGCCCCAGGTCTACCAGCCCAGAGTGACTACAAGCAGTTAAAGCGGCAATAAAGGTTATAACATCAGGTTTTCCTCCTGAATAAATCATGTCTTCATACAAGAAAATAGCTTCATCTCCACGACCATTTTGTGCATAGCCATGTATCATTTTGTTCCATGTAATTGTATTCTTATAGGGCATCATGTCAAAATGTACCTTGGCCCCATCTATATCACCACATTTGGAATACATGTCAATCAGAGTACTTCCAACTACAACATCATTAGCATACCCATCTTTAATTATCAGAGCATGGAGTTGTCTCCCTTGCGATAATGAGGATAGCTTTGTACAACAGCTCAGTGTAGTAGCAAATGAAAACTCATTAGGCAACATGCCAATCTGTAGCATTTGCTTAAAGAAAGTAAACGCTTCTTTATCCAATGAATTGTACGATAAACCAGTAATTAGAGAATTCCAACAGGCTATATCAGCTTGAGTGAGCCCATCAAAAATACGTACAGCCGCTTCTACTCTACCACATTTTAGGTACATACCAATAAGACCACTAGCTATGTATATGTCTCCAGGACAGATACACTTCAGTGAAGTAGCATGGACCTGCACCCCACATTCCAGAAACCCCATCTCAGAACATGAACTAAGTATGATAGCCAAAGTGGTCCGATCAGGTCGCTGATTTTGAAATTGCATTTCTCTGAAAAGCTTTAGTGCCTCCAGATGTTCCTCGTTCTGTGAATAGCCTGAAAGAATAGCATTCCATGAAATCAAGCTAGGGCGAGCCATGCTATCAAATATCAAGCGGCCATTTTCGACATCCCCTGATTTAACACAAGCCGCAAGCATATTTATGTAAGTAACCTCATCTGGTTCAACATCCAAAGCCCGCATCCTTTCCATGTACTGCATTGCTCTTTCTTTATCATGATTCTGTCCAAAACCACTTATCATAACATTCCAAGAAACAGTACTAGTTTCAGAAAGGCTTCCAAACAATACTTCAGCACTTTCCATGTCACCATTTTTGGCATACATGTCAAGCAAGGAGTTACACAAATGAAGGTCTCCTTCAAATCCAAGTTTAATGGTGAAACCATGGACTTGCTTCCCCTGCTTATTAGGTAGATCACTATCAGTCTCACCATTCCAACTAAAATTCGAGCCCCCACCTCTAGCACAAACTCTCAGTACACTAGACAATGAAACAGAGTCAATCCTAATTCCACTCCTCTGGATTAACCTAAACATTTCAAAAGCCTCTTCCACTTGGTCAGTTTCAACCAGTCCACACATCATTGCGGTGAAGGAAACCTCATTAGGCTCATCCAACTCCCTAAATGCTATCAACGCATCCCGAGGGCACCCACACTTTACATACAAGCTCAACAAAGCATTCCCAGCATACACATTCTTGTGAAGCCCATACTTGACAGCAGAACCATGAGACACCCTGCCGCACTCCAATTCACCCAACCCGCCACAGGCGCTTAAAACACTAGCCAATGTGATATGGGTCGGTGAGAAACCATGGGCGTTCATTTGGGAATAAACTTCCAAGGCCTTTCTTTCATGACCGTTTCGAGCAAATGCACTGATCACAGTGTTCCACGATACACTATTTCTTTCAGGCATATTCAAAAATAGTTGATGGGCATTGTCAAGCTGACCTTCCTTACAATAAGCACTCAACAGAGAATGCCAAGAATATATATTTCGTTCAACCATTTGATCGAACAGGTGTCGTGCGGCTTTAATATGGCCAGATTTGGAATACAATTCTATTAGACGGTTTATGAGGAATGTATCAGCGGAAAGGCCAACTCGGAGTATATGGGCATGGAGAAGTTTGCCTGCAATGTAAGCTTTGGTGTCAATGGAGGTTTGTAAGAGATTTACCAAGTAGGCAGTGGTCATCCTGGCCTGCATTGTAATAAAACAAAGTCTGAGGTCTCGTATCAGTTTATACACTGTTTGAAAATCAAATATCAGCTAGTCCAAAGCATTCTACTTCTTTGGAAATGTTCGGTGCTTCTAAATTGGGTTAATTACGTGGTACAACACATTTAAGAAACTATTTACATATAATGGTCATAGTTTAAAAAAATTACACATAATAATTTTATTTTATTTAATGTATTATTTTTTATTTTTTATTTTGTATTTTTTATACCCGACTCACCTATCCCCACAAATCAAAATGAGTTTCATTTCTGTCTATTCTCAAAAAGAATTTTAATTCGATTTTTGAATATTAATATTCACTTATTTTAATACAAAACCAACCAATTTTGTTAGTTCATGAAACAATAAATTTTACGGTTCAATTTAGCAATATACTCAATTAGCAAATATAAAATTTTGAATCTGAAACTAAAGAAAGCCGACGAATTAGTTGTTTCGATCATTGAAAAATAGGTCTTTTACGACAAAAGTAAATCGACCAACTTTGTAGGAAAATACAATTAATTTTTTTTCAATCTTTCTATACTTGTCTTGAAATTCTATATAAGGATAAGTTCCATCAAATATCAGAGAACTGAAAGTCAGTATAGATCTGGATCTTTCTGGTGGCCATCTTTCAGGCATGATACAAAGTGCTTATCAAAATATTGGTACAATTGAATTTATAGCAAGGTCAAGGACATACGATATAAATTAAATCACAAATCGATATTTATGAATTGGGCCTGAAATGATCATTTGTTTAATAGGGAAATATCTAGCATGTTTCCGAGGTCTCCTATTATGTTTAGCATATGAGGTAAAATTATATTAAACACTAACTCAAAGCAAGAAGGTGCCACGTGAAATCAAAGTATCATGAGAAGAAGTCAAGATGATCAACCGAACAAAAAGTAGCGAAGTTTCGATAAAATTATATCCGAAATCAAAAGATGAAACCCATTTTAGTTTGTGGGTGGATGAGTCGGGTATAAGAAATAATTTTTATTAATTTTATTTATTTATGGAGTCCATATTTACATGTCATAATAAGAATTATTTTGTCATGTCAATTTTTTATGATAAATTTGGTAGTGTGATTTTGCAAGAAAAATACCCTAAGTTGAATGATTTTATTGATATAAAAAAAAATTAATTACTTTGCTACCTAAATTTCCAAATTCGAGTGAGATATTAACTCCAATTTATACACATGAGATCGATCTTCTTTTAATTTTTGTGTTGATTTTTGGCTTCAAAGGCTAGTCTGAGGAAATGAAATGTGTTGAATGCAGCGGTGGTGGGAAAAGGATTCTTAGCAAAAGGCATCACGGTTGAAAACTACGCGGGACCAAGCAAACACCAAGCAGTGGCTCTTCGGAGTAGCTCAGACGTATCGGCTTTCTACCAATGCAGCTTCGTCGCATATCAAGACACCCTCTACGTTCATTCCTATAGACAATTCTATCGCGAGTGTGATGTTTATGGAACAATCGACTTCATTTTGGGGAATGCAGCCGTAGTTTTGCAGAGGTGTAACTTGTACGCTCGTAAACCAGGCCACCCGAAACAGAAGAACATGTTCACTGCCCAAGGAAGAAAAGATCCAAACCAGAATACAGGGATATCAATCTTGAACTGCAAAGTGGAAGCTGCTGCTGATTTGATTCCAATACAATCATCGTATAAGAATTATCTAGGAGGTCCCTGGAAAGAATATTCGACAACTGTCTTTATTGGATCCTATATTGGCAGCTTAATAGATCCCGCCGGGTGGTTAGAATTGAAAGGTGATTTTGCATTGAGCACACTTTACTATGGGGAGTACCTGAACATAGGACCAGGTTCCAATACTAGCGCCAGAGTCAGTTGGCCTGGTTATAGAGTAATCAATAGTTCCACCGAGGCCACTCAATTCACTGCTGCTAATTTCATTCAGGGAGGGGAATGGCTACCAGCTACAGGTTTTCTTTTTTATCTTAATTTCACTTCCTCCTAATTACTACATTATTCTTTTCTAATTTTTCCCTTTTGAGGAGTGTCAAATCAAGTCCATCCTTAGGTAGCCTCTATGATGTCATTTGTATTTCTAAGAATTAAGAAAAAAAGAAAGCCAGGAAGAGGGAGAATATTTCTTTCTGTGCGTTGTTTTTCGTAAAGAAAAAAACATCCAAATATATAGCTATAGAAAATTGTACGTTATGGTGAGAAAATAAATTAGATATCGGTTAAGAATATAATGATTGAATATCTCACTAATTCAAGTGAATGAATGTGATAATTTTTGCTTTACATTCTCGTATGTACAATCAATACGAGAGAATGAATCCAGTAAATTTTACTTTGCATTTTATTCGGTAATGAAACATGCCAACAAACTCATACAAATGCAAGGGCAAAATAATAAAAATAAGTTCTAGGCAAAAAAAAAAGGAACATGTACTAATTATTACGTATCAATATCTTTCGATTTGAATTGACACGTCGCGAAATGAGGCAAAAACAGATGTCCACAAAGTAAAGTACTCTTGAACTAATTAAAATGAACATAAATTGAGACCCCCATAACACACATATACCACCTTAAGTCTATGGAATCATTAAGAGCAAAATAAACTCAACCTTATAAACTATTACCTTACACCATCGGGATAGAAAATGTAGTGTATTAAAGGATTTATATAATTTCATTTGTCCGCAAATCATATTTTATAATGCAAATTTCTCATGATAGTAGTGCCCCAGCGGCACATTTGCCAATATCACCATCAAAAACAGTCGAAAAATGACTAGCTAGAGTAAGGTCCAATGCATCCAATCCCAAAATTGCTTTATTATTTACCTTCTAACTGTTATGACTTAATGCACTTCTTCAACCTTGGCATTATACGCAGGTGGACTATTTAATTTGCAGGAAAAAATCCATTAAAATGTCTTATATATATATATATATACGGTGGAGAGCTAGGTATTCATCATTGTAGATTGTAGATACTGGTGTAACCTACAAAGATATAATGCTCGTCTGGGTTACAACATGTACTATTTGCAAAATCCAAACTTTAATATTTTGACGGGAGCGGTTCTCGGTGGACCGGATCAGCATGTCAACTTTTTGGATCAGCCCTCAAGTATTATAGTAATCGGAGCCAGCATGTCAGCTTACCTTCTTATTTTGTTTTTTTATCATTTTCATCTTGCATCCTAGTTATAAGATACTATTATCTTTCGAATATCAATTTTAACTCATATATTCGTGTCTTCAATGGTAATAAGTGCTACCATTAAGAGTAAACAATTAAGCAATATATGCATATATAGTGGAGTCTAGTTTAGTTAATACGTATATAATTTTTGAAATTACTATTTGGTTGCCCAACGAAAATGCATGGTCTCCTGAATTCCTAACTAATTGTGGATTTCAATAGGATGAATAACAATTGCTCAAGGTCATAAATAGATTATATAGTGGATAATGTTCAAAGGAATATAAGCAAGAGTTGTCCACAAATCACATACAGAAATAAAAAATGACATATCAATTGCTTAGAAATTTTACGGGTATACCCTATTCCCTATTTAACTTATTACTCACTTTTTTAGAATTTTGTATGTATATCCACTTTAAAATAACTTTAATATGCGATGTTTGAACTTTCAAGTTAGACTTGACAAGCCGTTAAGTTTGAAGTTACATATGACTGGAGTTTAAATAACTGAATTCTAGTCATATCAAATATATGTTATTTTTTAATTCTTCTAGCTTTGCCCTAAACATACTAACCAAATCACGTCTATTTTCTACTTCAAATGTCGACAGAATTTTATGGGCTTAATCTTTAAGATTTCAAACATTCAATCTATATGTGTTTTTTAAAGTTAAGGATGTATATATACAATTTGTTACAATGTTTGTGAATTTTTCTACATGAATTTCTATTTAAATGAATCTAATACTCTTCATCCGCTTATGCGTGTGCTTCAACTTCAAGTAATAATGATCGGATTTCAATCATATGCATTAGAACTTTACACATGTGAAAGTTCAAATACCAGATGTCTGGTATTGTTAAGATTCATAAATTTTACACATTGCAACTTGCAAGTATGTAAATTAAATGGTGGTCCAAAATTGGATATGTGTCCACTTTAACCCACGATTTCCTAATTTCGAGTAGGGATAATTGGTATTATAAGTCACTTACAATTTTTTTTGTAAAAAAATTTATTTTTACACATAAAAAATTAAAAAGATTATATTCAATTTGTAACCAACTAAAACTTTTGTAAAAAAATTTATTTTTACACATAAAAAATTAAAAAGATTATATTCAATTTGTAACCAACTAAAACTAAGCAAGGAGGTCTAATTTCCGTTCGAGCATCACTTACCTTGTTATTTAGGCGTTATTGCCTTGGACTTAAAAGGCGAACAATTGCCCGACATTTTAGATGGGCCGTTTTAGCTTAGTTGGAGGCCTGACACAAAAAAAGGAAAAAGATAAGCCCTTTTCGAAAACCCTAAGGCATTTAATATAAGACCACGTTACCACCACCGCAAAGAAGAGGTGGAGGGAAGGGAAGATGGTGTCATTGAAGCTACAGAAGCGGCTTGCTGCCAGCGTCCTCAAGTGCGGGAGGGGCAAGGTTTGGCTTGACCCCAATGAAGGCAACGAAATCTCCATGGCCAACTCTCGTACGTTGCTTTTCTTTAGCAACTTATTTTTTTCCCTTGCGATCTGTACCCAACTTTCATCAGTTTAGAATTATGTTAGAAATTTTATCACTCTACTATTTTATTAATAGACGTTTTCATTCTAGAAATTCGATCTGGTACAAATTTATTCTTTAGTGAAAATTCAGGAGAAACGAACCCTTAATTGTCTAAAATTACAAATTTTTTTGAGTGTTGAAGCGAAATGGAGTGGCATCCTACAGAGTAGTTATATAGACTATGGAGGCTAATTTGAGCTTGAGGTGTAGTTTTCCTAATCAAAGTTCAATGGGTGACCTATTACGGAGGGGTGTTTTTTTTAAATTTATATATGAGTAGTCTATGCAGGAATTGGTTTTCCCCCAAGTTGCTGTCAGTTTTGTAATTGTTTGTTCAAGATACTACCTTTTTTATTTGATTAGAAGATACTTAACCTTTTTATTATTATTATTATTTTTAAGAACTGCAAAAAAGTAGTAGCACATACTGTTAGTTTTTCTGTTATTATGATATGAATTGGAAATGTGGGTGAATTGGTATTGCATTATTAGCTTTTTCCTACTTGAGGTACAGTGAACTTCAATGGTCTTAACATTTTTGGAGTGACATAGAAAATATGAACATATTGCTTAAACGAAGTTGTTTTGAGATGTTACAGCCCTATGTGAGTGTTCCTATTTATTTCCATTCAAAAAGAGTTGAAGCACAAACAATAGCATTATGATAATATATTTCTCCAACTCTCTAAACAAATTGGTTGCCGCTAATTGTCCTGTTTGCATTGAGTGCAGGGCAAAATATCAGAAAGTTGGTGAAGGATGGTTTCATCATCAGGAAACCAACCAAAATACACTCAAGATCTCGTGCCCGTAGAATGAAGGAAGCAAAGAGGAAGGGCCGTCACTCTGGTTATGGTAAGTCCTACTCTTTGAAGCAACTGCTACCATATTGTATTTGGGACACTCTTTATTTTGAGTTACTAATTCTCTTCACAAGGTGGTTTATGTTTTAGTCTTATGCTTGCCTTGTGTTTTGACCAAATTAATTCGTTTTTGATACTTCTTGCTGAGAAATTGATATATGAATGTGCCTACTTTCTGTTGTCTCACCTGTATTTGGTAGGTTTAGTATATTGTTATAATTGTCTCCACAATGCATGAGGAAATGTTAACCTTGCTTTAACAATGTCATTTCGCCTAAGCTTATCTTTCAATGAATTTAGCTGCTGAAGTTTGTTTCAGTGACTCCTGATATTGAGAACTCTTTTCTTAGGTAAGCGTAAGGGTACCAGAGAGGCTAGGTTGCCTACGAAGGTCCTATGGATGAGGAGGATGAGAGTCCTTAGGCGCTTGCTTCGCAAGTACAGGGAGTCAAAGAAGATTGACAAGCACATGTACCATGACATGTACATGAAGGTGAAGGGTAACGTTTTCAAGAACAAGCGTGTGCTAATGGAAAACATTCACAAAACAAAGGCTGAAAAAGCTAGAGAGAAGACCTTGTCTGACCAATTTGAGGCCAGGAGAGCAAAGAACAAAGCAAGCCGTGAAAGAAAGTTTGCAAGGAGGGAGGAGCGTTTGGCTCAGGTAATAAGATATAAATCATTGGCATTTTTTGTCATTCGAGATGAGAGTTTTTTGCAGGCTTTTGTTAGCTAGTGTAATCAATAAATTTGGCTTCTGTAGAAATGATAGTGCATGGGAGTAAGCTTGTATTTTTTCCAATTCTCAGGGACCAGGGGAGAGGCCAGTACAATCTGCAGCAGCCCCCCAAGCCCAGCCAGTCCAGTAAGTTCTTGACATACATACTACGGTTTTTATCTAGGTGGTGGTTAGAACAAATTTGACAAAAACTTGTTCTTGCAGGGGATCTAAGAAGTCAAAGAAGTGAGGATTATATGGTCTTATATTTATTTCTCGTTCTCGATAGCATGGGATTTTGAGTTATCCCTTCTTTATTTTACTCTAGAGAGAACATTAGCTACAAGATTTTGAGAGCAGCTTTAAGTTTTGATACGTTTTTCTCATTGTATCTGAGCTATTCCTTTTCAGTTATGCATTAACTTTGATTGTTGTTCTGTCATTATTTTGTGATACGATGGATGCACCTGCCTGAAATGTTGCTGTTCTTTTTTTTTTTTTTTGAGGGGGGGGGGGAGATAAGAATGTAGAAAAGACTGCATGTTGATTTCTTGTGTCATTTACATAGATCGTATTCTTATCCAGAATATAATGAATAGCTCGTGACAGATTCTAAAGAGAAGTGGAATCTAGTTAGTCTTCTTTTCATAAATTCTACAACTGTCTTGTTGGTCCATTTGATGAAACGCTCTGATTGTGGAGAGTTTCAAGTAAGAAGATAGATGACACAACTAATTCTCACCTCAACGGTCCAAATTTATAGAAAGAATGAAGTAAACTTCTTAACAGTAGAAAAGGTAGACGGAAAACCAGTCAAAATCCCGCAACAGGGTAGTATCAGTAAGATGTAAGTGATATGATGGTCATAAAGAGAAGTCACTCTGGTTGAGGTAAAGTCACTTTAGCAGGATAATTAAAATTATTGTTTTCCAGTTTTCTTAATTTAATAATCAAACGAAGCGTGGATAAGTTACTAGTACATCATTATGGGTGCTGGAAAAGAGATGATTTTTCATATTAGTTAACATTTAGAGTTTACATCCAAAAACGCTCTGCATTCCTAAAAGAATACTTAGATCGTAGAGAGAGATTTCATTGACCTTTTATATAAGTCGTGGTTGCTGCAAATGACCAACTTTGCTATGAAAAAATTTCATAAATTCGGATCAAAAGGGACAACAGGACGAGCAAAACAATCTAGATGCATATATAATAGAGGGATATAGGCCCAGTGATGTGGCACTATAAAATTTTAGCATTGGTATTTATCTATTTTCTTAGAATTTAGATTTTTTATTTTTATTAGAGTACTCAAATAAATAAAATTTACAAATAACATAATTTTTAACTTTTCTATTCATTGTACTTTACGCTCAAACGTCGCCTCTCCATCCTCATAAATTATCCGCTCCACTTCTTCCTCCTTTCCATGCCTACGCACATCTCCTCAGCAGCAAACTATTTCTTAATCCTCTGAAATTTTGAAATTTCTGGTTAGAAGTTCAATCCCATAAATTAATACTTCACCCCTTGCTTTTCTTGGTCAGTCTTTCTTAAACAAAAAATATATTGAATAGGGCAGGCCTAACTAACTAATATTGATATAGCATGGATGAGGATAGATATTAATTATTCTCATAAATTTCTACCGAACTTTCGTTTGTCAAGAATATAATTTAAGGTATCCGATATCTATTTATTACTAGTCTCTCGGCACGTGTTTCATCGGTGATTTTGTATATCATTTAAAATAATCACATTACATTATTGAAACATGTTTTGAATAATAAAAAATAAATTAAAACATAATAACAGATGAATTAATAAAATGTAAGAATTTAAATAAGATAATCAGGACATTATTAAATTTTGAGTTGACCCGAAATTCTAACATATTTTACTTTTTGTGTTAATTTCAAAAGGAATTTTCATATTTTGTATTTTTTTTCTGATTTAAATAACTTATTGGTACATAAATTCTAATAGAAATTGAATTGATTGTAAGAGTATTACATGAATCTATTTTAAAAAATCAAATGTTTTACTAAAAGATAACTCATACATTTCACTTTATTTAAATTTAATTACAATTATTTATCGTCGATATCTTGATTAAAAATGTCAAAATAGTGTTTGGAAGCTGAAAAGAACAAATAATAAAGGTTGAAATGTGAAAAGTTATAACTTGTAAGGATATTTAAGATAATTTATGTTTAGATTTATCCGATGTGGAGCATTAAAATAAAACTCCTAATTTTATATGGTTATTAAATAATTAAATATTTTATAATATTTAAATTTTAATAGAGGTAAAAACGTAATTTAACTTTTAACTTTAAAAATTTTTCACTTATATAATAATATGATGATTCAATGAATCAAAATTTGCGCCATATAGATTTAATAAAGGATTAAAATTGAAAAGGTTATCCTCTGTTTCCATTATGAGAATTACTCCATTGTTTTTCTTCTATATGTTCCCGTTATCCCTTATATGCTTTTCATTCTCTTTTTATTGTTTTTATTCATATATTAGACGATTATAAATGAAAAAGTATGCACAATTGTTAATTATTTCCTCTATTCTAAAATTTAATTTTTTCATTTTATTTCAAAATAAGTGACAGTTTCACATTATCAAGAATACACTAATGATGTTCTTCAAATATTACCCTTATTTAAATGAAGAGAAATTTATAAACTACTAAATAAAAATGTATTTTATTTTTTAGGCCGAGGCTCTTTTGAAAACAACATCTCTACCTCTAAGGTTGTGGTAAGGTCTGCGTATATTCTACCCTCCTCAGACTCCACTTGATGAGATATTACTGGCTGATTGTTATTGTTGTTGTTGCATTTTACTTTCTGAAAGTGAGTAATTTCTTAAGGGGTATACACAAGCTAAAAATTTGGAGTAATAAAGCTACAAAGCATCCTCATATTGATCAAGTTGCTGTTGAAAATAATGTGTGTATTATTAGACTATTAATCAAGTTATGTAAAGCAAAAAAAAGAAAAACGTTTTCATCTAAAATTATGTAAGCACACTTAATTGATTATAAATATTATTTTTTCTTTTATTTAATTATGATATTAATTACTTAGTAAGGACATAATTCAAACTTCAAAAAAGTTAGTATCTTAGATCAAATGAAACAAAAACTTATCTTTTCCTTTGACTTCTAATTCATTAGAAATAATTGGATATCAATGATATCTACTTGACTAAAGCAGCAATTTCTTTTTTGTTCTTTATTATTTTTCTTCCTTATTGAACAATTGTATGTATACTGATTTTTATAAGAAATATATTAAAGATTCATCACTGCAGGTAACCATGACCTTAACCATGGACAATAGATTTCAAAAAGCCCATTTCGCATGTATTCCAATAGTCAAGATTCTGCTCCTTTTTTTTTTTTTTTCTTTTTAATACCCCAAAAGATATGGATAAGCTCATTTTTAATCTGCAAATATATCATCTAACCCATTTTTGATGATTGAATTTGAACTCATTTTTATTTAATCCATTTCAATCACACTCAGATTTAATTTAATCCATCCATATCAAAATAGTTACCTTGCCGTCCCAAGCCGGCCACAAACTGACAGAAGGATAGAAGGGCCACAATACTTAAATTAGCATCGATTGAGGCGTACTTCCCACAGTTGAGTTGAGGCCCTAATTACAAGTCTGAGTAGTTTTTGGGTGAGAAGAAGATAAGATCGATGGAGCAGAAGCTTTCTTCAGTAGCGAAAATGCTAACATCTTCACCCATACAGCAACTTTCTTATCTTGCCGAAAGATGTAATGCCATAAACCTCGCCGAAGGTTTCCCCGACTTCCCTGCACCTTCCTACCTCAAAGACGCCGCCACTTCCGCTATTCGCTCTGACTTCAATCAGTACAGGTTTCCTTTAATTGCTAGCATTTCATTTCATTTGCTTTTACGTTTACATG
The DNA here is from genome assembly GCA_035772735.1 of Datura wrightii. Classification (NCBI taxonomy): domain Eukaryota; kingdom Viridiplantae; phylum Streptophyta; class Magnoliopsida; order Solanales; family Solanaceae; genus Datura; species Datura wrightii. The sequence continues at coordinate 5,732,714 of JASDFA010000011.1, forward strand.
ATTTCATTTCTGGCTGAGGGTGGTACATTTTTAATTCCTTAATTTGATGTTTATTTATTTTCTTTCTCTCATTATATACTGTAATTGTACTGACTGATCAATTGCGCACAGGCATGTTCAAGGAATATGTGACTACGTGGCTTATCAAGTCAAACAAATGCACGGCCTAGATGTCGATCCCCTGACTGATATCGTTGTATGTTGTGGCCAATCTGAGGCTTTTGCTGCTGCAATGTTTGCAAGTACGTACTATTTTCTTTACAAACTCAATGAGTGTATAATTAGGCTTTTGCTGCGGCAACGCATACGGAGAATCATGTTACTGCGCGCTTTCTTTGTTCAGTAATAAACCACGGTGATGAAGTCATATTATTCGATCCATCCTATGAAACATATGAAACGTGCATTAGGTTGGCTGGCGGGGTCCCAGTAAGCCTTCATGACTAAATGACTACACTTTTATACAGTATTAGGTTATTCTTCTACTTAAACTAGTCAGGTTTGTCACATCGAACTTCTATTTCTCCTGTTGAAAAATGGACAGGTGTATGTAGCACTTGATCCCCCTCATTGGAGTCTGGATCCAAATAAACTAGCAAAGTCATTTACTGGCAGGACAAAAGCTATTGTCCTCAACAGGTAAAACAGAAAAGTTTCTGATTCAATATGACACAATTCTTGAATGGGTTGACATTGGCTGGAGTATGCTATCAAGTTAGGAGAACTCTGTAAAGTTCTGGAACTAATTCTTGTTACATTGTGCCACCAATTCCAGGAAGCTGTTAGTCCTCCAGTCTTAAGCTTTGAGAACAATGTGCAAAAAGCCTTTAGCGATTACATTTCCACAGGAAAGCCAATGACTTGACTTAAGTGCTAAAAGCCATCTTGGTTAAACAGAATTGCTTTCTTGTACTTTTATTATAAGCATCACATCAGAATGTATTCTTTGATCTACGATGTCAAATTATTCTGTTGCTGCTATCAGTTAATATAAGATTGATCAGAGAGAAACTAATGCAGAGAACTAACTGCATAGAAACACAGCGTCTAGTCCTTTTTTTTCTTCCGATTTCTGCAATGGCCTTTTATTATGCATGATTTTGGCCCAGAGAGTACTGGGGTATATAAATGGAGCAATAGACACCAACGGTAGAGTTATGTTGCAACTCACCCCAGGTTGACACACTTGATCATTCAGATATCACAGTACTGTTGTGCAAAAGATGTTTAGATTCTCATTACTGATGTTCTGTTTCAGGAAATCATAAGCTTTTCATTCTTTTAGTCAAACCAATAGTGGAGAAGGTTCAGTTTCGTAGTTGCACATATAGTGTACAACATGATAGACGAAGAAGATTTTAAACTGATAATCAATTTTACCATTGGATATGGTGCAGCCCTCACAATCCAACTGGAAAGGTTTTCACAAAAGATGAGCTTGAGATTATTGCTGGAGCTTGCCGGACATGGGATATTCTAGCTGTAACAGACGAGGTTTGCTTCACTTTGTCACATCTTCTTGCACTTTTCAAAGAAAAAGAAAAGCAACGAAATAAGTATATTCAGTTCCTTGTTCAAGCTAATCTGCATAATGCATTTTGTAGTTACTTCTTCACTGTGAACCCCCCCAAAAAAGGAGAAGAAAAATAGAAAGAGAGATGCAATTTGCAGTACTAAAGTTTTTCACTCCTAAAAACTTCTGGTGAAGGTTTTATAGAAGAACAATGTTTTAATTTTGTTTGTTTGACCCTTTTTGCCTTAGTAGGCGTGTTTCTTCAACCTCTGTTTTGCACCCTGCCTTTTCCTTTTCAATTTATCCGTTGACTGGTGCCTTTGCGTGTAGCTAAGATTGTAATGTATTTATACATCAATGGTATACCTGGATCTGGACCAAAAATATCCATCTTGGCACTTCATATCATAGCATTTGTGTGCCTATTGTTTCCAAATTTAGAAAGATTTGGAACGAACTAATAAGAAAATAACAGTCATATAAAATGGAATGGAGTGAGTACTTCTTTATCTAGTTAATTTCAGGTTTATGGATGGAGCAACTTGTAAAGTGGAGTAAGCATAGATTCTTGCACTCTGGTTCTTGCATTCTAGTAGCACTAAGCTTCTTGTGGATGTATTATAAGGTCTAAGCTATGTGATGCTAATTAATTAGGTAAATCTCAGGTTGTTATAACAATTTTATGGATTAATGTTTAATTGTCATTGATAGTAGTACTCCATTTCAAAGACAATTTCTATTAGCTACTGTAGTGTTCTGTCTTCCTTTTCTTCCCTCCCTCAAATTTCTGTTAAGTTTTCTAAAATTTTTATGCTCTTCTGTAATATATCTGCTAGGGAAGCCCAAAGACAGGAATTCTTGTTTCTCACTCCATAGTAATAGATTTTAGTATGTTCCCGTAGTTCTATCTGGCTATAGTTATCAGGAAAAGGTCATGGATTGTTTCAGAGGCAGATCCAAGATTCAGACTCTACGCTTTACGTTGAAAGTACTGAGTTCAGATTCTGTGCCGTAATGTTGCATCTGCCTCCGAGTGTTAGAAATATTCTCTTCTCTTTTTTTTCTCAGTCACTTTAAGGGGTCTTTTAGAATTCAGTAATGCCCCTGGCAGAGCTTCTGGTTAAGCCTAGTTATGCTTATGATCAAAGACTGTAAAGGTAACAGGGTACACATATCTGCATTCCAATGTCCTTACAGCTCCTATGCTTTACCTCAAACTCAAAGCTCATGTCTAGAGAGAAGCACTACACATGTCACTGTGAAATGAATAAGATATTATAAGACAAGCTCTAGAAAAGAATGAGGCGTCGAAATCTTATCTAATGCTGGGACATAGCTGTCTGCATGTGGCTGTATCAAACGTCCTCCTTCTCTACACCATTGGGGTTCTTTCTCGTGCTATCACTGGTCGTATCTTTCCAACTCTTGAGCTTTTCTTCTGAGTCTTCAAGACTCCTGAAGTGCTGCACCTTGTATTGGTATACTCCCAGCGCTGCTAGCATCCAGTAGGAGTAGTCCAGCCTATCGTTGTTCAAATTGCTTCCAAGCCAGCTTCCGTTCGTTACCTTATGTGCAGGTGACACTAGTGCAAGCTACTCATAAAGAATCCCATTGAGAGTGTGCTAAGAAATAGGCCGGTGCTCATAGATTTCATCCCATCTGGTCCCTTCCTGATGAAAAATTCAAGCGGATCGAAATAGGCAAAAGCTTCACCAGCACCAACAATGAAGAACTGAGGAACTAATCAAAAAGCACTTATGCTATAATTGTGTCAGATGTCGTTTTTCCTTCTTTGCTTTTCTACAACAGCTGCAGTTACCATACCAGTAACAGATAGTGTTAGTCCAATTCCACCCCTTTGAAGGCTTGTGAGTCCTTGGTTATTGCCGTGATTTTTCTAGCGATTGGTAAGATAACCCTTTCGTTAATGGAAGCAAACATGAGTATCAAAATAGAGAGAAAAAAGGAAAAAGAGCCTGCTGGGATGCCAAATTTGCCAATGTTTCAATTCATGAAGGTAGCTTGCTCAATTCTGAAGGTATTCATCTGAAAATAAACTGTCCAAAAATGTATGCACGTGGACCATATCGGAATCAGCTTCAATACCATTTTCACTTCTTTGACTTGAGTAACTATTGATACTATCCATGGGCTGTTTCTATTTTCATTTGCAGCTGCACAATCATCTAGAATTTACAAGAATACACTGATTAGCATCTATATGAAAATCAAGAATAGATGCTTTTAATTTGCTATGGTGATTCATTCAGTTCTTGCTTTCATCCTATGGAAGTTCATTCAGTTAAAATCTTGTAAAAGATGTCAAATTTTACAGAACAAATTTTTAAGTGCCTATCGAAACAATTCAGGTTGTGAATGAAGTCCCACATGGAAAGTAGAAAAGAAAAAGAAGCTTCTTATAAGGTGTTAGATGCTTTACTGATGCCTTTTGGGGAAAACCGTGTGTGCTTGGTCCAACGGGAACAATATGACACCTATCAAGATTATCTTTGGGCCAATTTAGCCCAACGAAATATGCCTATTACCCATTTTGTGTCTTTCTGTTTCCCTATTCCGTGGCCCATCCTTCCTTCTCAAAATGTTTAAAAGTAAGTGAGCAAACATGGGTTAAATATAAATCTCATGTCAGTATCTTTGTATGTGGGAATTTTGCGTTGTGGTATTCATTTAGGAATCCAGGATCTGAAAGGTGAGAAGGCTTTCTCTTTCTTCAAGCCAATACCGAAACTTTCCATATGATAATGATGTTCCCTCTGCCTTCATGAATCTGTACAATGATGTTCCATCAAGCAATACAGCCACTGCTAGGGCCACTGTGCCAGCTGATATTCCATCTCCCCATCCCCTTCCAACATTGTCTTGTATATACAATAATACAGTCACAGCAAACAAAGATCCAAGGCTTGTGTAGAAGTAGAACCTGTTGAGGAAGTATATCATGGCCTTGTTCTCTTTAGGATTAGATGAGTCAAATTGGTCCTATCCAAAACCCCAGATGCTGGACTTGATTCCGCCACAACCAAGTGATATGGTGTATAATGCTGCGAAGAGGAGAGTGAGCTGCTGCCCGCTGGTCTCGATGCGTGACCGTCCAAGCCTGAGTCACACAAAGGTGGCTTCATATTTGGGATGGATGTTGCATGTGTCAACAGTGTTACTCCCTGGTTATAGACACATATATAACATATTATGTTAGTTTTATGTTTAACAAGTTTCTTGCATTTTCACTTAATAAGGCAGCTTCACACTTTCGGAAGTGTTGAAGACATAATCAATAAATATGAAGTTTGCCTCCTCTAATAGCTAAAGTATCTAATTACTTCATAAGGCCGCTTCGCGATTTTAAAAAGTATTGAAGTCATAATCAAATAATCAGAAGTGTGTTCTCTCTAACAGCTAAAGCATCTAATTACTTAATAGGTATATGAACATATCACCTTCGACGGGGAGAGGCACACATCAATTGCCACATTTCCAGGAATGCAGAAGCGGACCATCATCACATCTTCCTTGTCAAAAAGTTTTAGTGTGACTGGTAAGCATTCAATATCCTGCTCCAATGCCAGCATGTTCAAGTCATTCCTACCTCCGTAAGTAGGTGGATTATTAAATTCTTATTTATCTTCATGATTTTTCAGGTTGGAGGATTGGCTGGGCAATTGGCCCAGCGTGCTTCGCATCTGCAATCAGGAACATCCATGTTAAAATTACAGACTCTGCTCCTGCACCTTTCCAGGAAGCTGCCTTGACAGCTTTGAGAAGTTCCCCCGATTACTTTGATGCATTAAGACAAGTAAATTTTCTCGCCATTAGTAGCTCTACTGGTGTTTCCTTTTCCAACTTATTAGTTAATCTATTTTCACGTCTTTGGTGCTCAGGACTATAAATCAAAAAGAGATTACCTGACTCAGGTGCTTACAAAAATTGGTTTCCAGGTCTCCTTCATGCCTAAGGGTTCCTTTTTCCTATTCATGGAGCTTCCCCGGACATGCACATGTTCTGATGTAAATACTCACAAAAGATCTTTCTTCAATTATCATCTCAAGCATGAATACCTATTTTCCCTAAAAGAAACTTACATTAGGCTGTCCAATTTAATTGGTATCAGAAGGTTCCAAAGGGGCACAAAATCTTCTTTTTTGACCCGGGATAGGGGGGTTGTTGAAGGAAGAAAAGGAAGGGCGATAGGATTTAACTTTGTGAAGATCTGGAACTTAGCTCAACCAAGAAATGCTACTTGAACTTTGTTCACCTAAGAGGATCTTAATCTTTTCTTATTACAAAATTAGTTGAGTTTGAATTGAAGTGTATTTGGCTCCATAATATCAGTTTTTACCTAAACTCTGCTTATTTGTTGAGATCAGTTGAAGAAACACTAGCGGGTCTTGTACGATGATTCTACTTTCTGGTGATTTTTTTTTTCTTTTAGAGATTTGGAGGAAGGTTGTTTTTCCATTCCAACCTACCTGAAGTTGGGTTTAGTTTGATCATTTACCCTGATCATTAAGGTTTAGAAACTAATTTGAAAGTATAGAACTGTAAGGATATATGTACATTGAGCGTGGACAAGTGCCGGTTGTGCCAGCAATAGGTTCAGTATTTTGCATAAAGTTTTTACGTCTCAGAATGGCCTGTAAGAACATGACAAAGCATTTTATTTAGCGTGCTTTATATGTTTAAATGGTGGAAGTGATAAACTCAAGGCATTCCAGGTTGACTTTGTGGAGGAATTGATTAAACAAGCTGGGGTGGTTGCTGTACCAGGCTGTGTATTCTTCCACACCCATTCCTCAAAAGAGGACCTTTCTCCGACTTCTATTAGCTACCACAGGAGGTATATCAGGTTTGCGTTCTGCAAAAGTGAGGAAACATTAGCTGCTGCTTCACAAAAGTTAACCGAGCTCGTCCACGGTTCAGGGGGACTGGAGCTATTTTAAATTGGATTGCTTTGATTAGCCTTCCATGAGAAGTGGAAGCTTCAAGTTGATTGGAGGCAACAAGAAATATAAACAGCTGCAATAGAAGATCTATCTGTTTGTTCTTTGCTGTATGAAGAGAATGACCCCACCCCTATTGCCATTTCTGCAAGGTTGATAAAGTTTATGAAAAGAAATTAGAAGGATAATCATTCATTTTCTCGACTTTTAGCTTTTATCAAATGAAGAAAGTTACAGAACTCGAAAGAGTAAACGGATAAAAGGAAATTGAATATTTATGCATGCTATATCAAACGTGGAAGAAAGCTCAAATCCTTTGCCTCCGAATGGACCCAACTTATCGGGGAATTATTTGGGAAGTTCGTTTCCATGTTACGAGACAAAGAATCATTGTTAATTGGAAGTAATTTGCATTAAAATGCTATAGCTCATTTTATGTTGTAACATTATTATCAATTGTGAATACTTGATGATGAATGACAGTTCAAAGTAGAATGGCAACTGAGAGAGAGAAGATCAACTGAATTACTAGAAAATATATCCTGCAGCTAGCTATAACTCGTGTTGATGTGTATCCACCAAAAAGACTAATAACCACCAAGATTCTGGTGGAGGTTGTGCTAGTGCAACCCATCAAACTCAGAATGATGGAAGCTGTGCAACTCCCCATCATGAAAACAATAGAATGATGAAGAGGTCCACATAAAGGCTTACGGAACACTTACGAGCCAGCGCAAGTTGTGATATGAGAGGAACAAAACTATGTGAAACTAAACCTTTTGCATCATCTTATCACACACGAAATGATAATCAAGCTAAGGTCAACATTTTCAGTCTGCTCACGAAACACGAGCTATGTGAATAGCCTCTTTCGGCAAATTAATTATGAACTGTAAAATTAACTCTCTGTTAAAAACGGAAATAATCAAATCTAAATATTATATAACCTCTGAATATAAAAGAAGTGAGTAACTTTGCAAAACGTCATCTCTGAATATAAAACAAGTGGACAACTTTGCAAAACCTCATCTTGAAGCTTGATTGAGACCATCCTAGCATTTTTTTTTTTGATGAATGGAGATACAGAGGCTTACTACGATTAGAGTTAAGATCACAATTAGTTGCATGTCATTAGATACTGATCGAGAGCAGAAGAAATATAATTATCAATAAAAAATAAGATAGTAGAGCAAAAGACCCTAATTCAAATTAGGGAAAAACCAAACATATTTGCAGACGAACTCAAAATTGAAGCTATAAGGAATAATAGAAATACTACGCTCAAATTGCTCTCATAATATAAAAAACTTGATCCATATAATTTACCGTTTAAATAAAATAAAATATTTAAACTATGTATCAAATTTAAAGTAGTCATGAACTAGTCGATAGTATATAGTTACTTTTCTAATGATCCTATCACGAGTTCAAATTAGCATGGATCACGAGTTCAAATTAGCAGCAACCTAAATTGAATATGAAAATAAAGGTATATTCCTCGTACCTTTTTGGTTGTTAGGTTTAATTTTAAAATTTTTTTTAAAAAATAATTAATTATTTTTTTAGCTCTAATCTTGTTACTTAAATCACTTTAAAATATTAAAAAAATAATTATTATATATTTTTAAAAAATATTTATTAATTAATAAAAATATAATAATTATTGCAATTCCTATTAATTTTATGTTAAAAAGATGTGTAAACCAATGCAACCAAGTAACTACGTAGGAGTAGTATCTATAAATATTGGAAGTTGCACTTGCACGGGAAATTAGTCCACGGTGGAATAGTCAACGGTAACTTCTGCTGCGAGAGGGATGTCCTCGCTTACGGTGGTCACAGATTCCGGCGAAAGAGCTCCGCTTCTTTGCATTTCGTCGCCTGAGTTGTCGCACCCTGCGGATGGTGAAATAGTCTCTTCGTCGTTGGACGAGACCGCCGTATCAAAACCTACGCCCGGTGATCCCAAACAACGATTAGTCTCTCTCGATGTCTTTAGAGGCCTTACCATCGCTGTATGCTTCCTCTGAATTTTCTCTTTTCCGATAGCGATGGGCTGAGCCGGCCATTTCTAAAGTTTAATTTTATTTGCTACTTCCCTTTTTTAGCACTTTAACTCTCTATAATGATTGATGATGAAACCCCCTGATCACAGCTTTGAAAAAGCGCCTTTGTACTTTTTGTGATTTTGCCTTCTGACTTGCGCTTATTTGCACTAATAGCAACTAATCAACCAAATTGAATGTTGATACGAAATTCTGCAACTTTAATCTACTCTTTGTAGTTGAAAATATCTTCTCGATGCTCTTAATTCTTCACCTTTGTCTTCACTAATGCCTTTTATTTTCAAAGTCAAAGTAATGCTGATGGAAAAAGCAACCTTTTCTATTGCTAACGGAAAATGCTATTTTCGCAGTTATCTGCCAGTAGGTTAATGGAAGAACTTAACGAAAGAAGGGGAATTGAAAATTTCTAACGAGTCTGTTTCTGATTCTAGCATGTATTATAAACTTGTCCTTTCTTTTGATCTTCTCTGTTAAATGATGTGTCTTGAGCGATTTCATGTGGTTTGTTCTCTTTGTTGTTTTACTTACTGTAATCTCCTTTCTTCTTCACCTTATTTTTCTTTATGTGGTTTGTTTGACAGTTGATGATTTTGGTTGATGATGCTGGAAAGGCTTTCCCCTCCATAAATCACTCTCCATGGTTTGGAGTGACCCTTGCTGACTTTGTGATGCCATTTTTCCTCTTTATCGTTGGTGTTTCTGCAAGTCTAGTATTCAAGGTACGATGCTCTTTTGTTAGGTAATCCAATTTTTTCAATTCCAACAGTGGTGAGATAATCCATTTCTGGTGCAGAAAGTTTCCAGCAAACCACAATCTACAAAGAAAGTCTTACTGAGGACAGTTAAGCTCTTTATTTTGGGAGTGTTCCTTCAAGGTATGCCATTTTCTAAGCACCTCACAACCCAAGAGAGAGACCGAGAGGAAAATAAGTTCTTAACTGTTATTTGTGAAATGCTTTGTGTACATAGAAGCGAAATGACTGTTTTCAACTTATGCTCTGCCTTCATTTTTTACTTATCAAGAACTAGAAAATCAAAAAGCACCCCTAAGACTGTGGCCTAGAGTTCTATAAAGTGGGTGAAAACCTTGGACTAGGGTTTAGATCCCAACAAAGACAAATGTTAGGTAATCTCTCCCCATTTACCCAACCCTTGGTGAGCAGTGCTACTCGGTAAAACCTTAGTGCGTAGAGCTACTTGATACCTGTGTTGGTAGAAGGTACTAGGTACCCGGTATGTGAGAGATAAAGACTCAGAAAAATATTATTAAATTGTGTATTCTGCATTATTACATTGAGCCCTTTTTATAGACACTATATTACAATCCTTTACCAAGTAAGACAATATATACAATCCTATTCTATTCTAATTCTAAACACTTCCCCTCAAGCTGGTGCTTACAAGTCATATGGACTGAGCTTGTTACAAATGTAACTAATATGAGGACCAATGAGAGATTTGGCGAAAATATGTGCAAGTTGATCACTTGATATCACAAATTTTATAACAATATATCTAAAAAGTATCTTTTCTCTAACAAAGTACCGGATTTGATGCGATATGATGTGCCGCTTCGTTATCACACATAAGTTCTATATGACTGGCTTCTCCAAATTTTAATTCTTTAAGCAACCTTTTAATCCAAACTAGCTCACAAGTTGCTACAATGATTGCTCGATATTCTGGTTCTACACTAGATTGAGTAACCACACTTTGTTTTTTACTCTTCCAGGACACCAAATTTCCTCCTAATAAAACACAAAATCTGAATATAGAACGTTTCTATCAGAAGGTGATCCTGCCCAATCAACATATATATATCCAATGGTCTGCTCATGGCCTCGATCCTCGAAAAGTAATTCTTTACCTAGAGTTGACTTTGTATATCGCAGAATGCGAACAACTGCATCCCAATGACTTTTACAAGGAGAATCCATAAATTGACTTACAACATTCACACGACAAAAAATGTGAGGTTTAGTCATTATGAGATAATTTCACTTAGCGACCAAGCACCTATATCTTCCAGGATCACTAACAAGCTCTCCCTTGTCTTGACAGGAGTTTAGCATTCGAATCCATCGAAGTGTCAATGAGTCTATATCCCATCATTCCTTTCTCCTCAAGAATGTCTAAACCATACTTTCATTGTGAAATAACAATACCTGATCTGGATTGAGCAACTTTAATACCTTGAAAATACTTCAGTTTGCCCAAGGCCTTTAGTCTGGAAACATCGAGAGATATGTTGCTTTAAATTAGTTATACCATCCTGATCATTGCCAGTGATAATGGTATCGTCAACATAAACCACTAAATAAATTCATAGATTTGGAGCAGAATGTCGATAAAACATAGAGTGATCAACTTCACAACATGTCGTTCTAAGCTTCTGAATTACTGTGCTGAACTTCCCAAACTAGGCTTGAGATGATTGTTTTAGACCATAGAGTGACTAGTGCAATCGATATACAAGGCTATTAGATTTCCCCGTACAACAAAACTATGTGGTTGCTCCATATAAACATCTTCCTCAAGGTCATCGTGAAGAAAAACATTAAAAATGACATTCTTAATATCCAACTGATGAAGAGGCTAATGACTAATAACAACCATGGATAGAAAAGGCGGACAACTGCTATTTTAGCCACGGGAGAGAAAGTATCATTATAATCGAACCCAAGTATTTGAGTATACCCTTTAGCAACAAGGCGAGCCTTAAGCCAATTAACTTGATTGTTCGGACCTACTTTGACTGCATGTTAGCTGAAAGGAGAGAAATAAGCTCCCAAGGACCACTCACATGTAAGTGGACATCTCGTCAATCGTAGCCCGCCTCTATCCTGGATGAGAAAGTGCTTCATTTATAGATTTAGGGATGGAATAGATGATAAAGATGATACAAAAGCATAATGCAATGATGATAGACAGTGATAACTTAAAAAAGTGTAATGGAGGTTAGTATTACGAGTGGATCGTATAACTTTTCAAAGTGCAATCATTGACTAAGAGGAGACACGTCTGTAGTAGGTCTGTGATCCAATGCATGACATGAATTGTCTGGCCTGATATTCGATTGGGACGGCGATATTTAGTCTGGAGTGGTGGCACTATGATCGGAGGTGTAGAAATAACGATAGATTCCTCAAAAGTCGATATAAGTGAGACCTCTGAGGTCTTGGGATGATAAGAGATGTAAAATAAGGTCGAGACTCAAAAATGGGACATCGGCTGACATGAGGTATCGACAAAGATTAGGTGAGCAACAACACTCCTTTCGAGTCCGAAAATAACCAAGAAAGACACATTTGAGTGCACTGGGAGCTAATTTATCTTACACATTTGAGCGCACTGGGAGCTAATTTATCTTTCCCTGGGATTAAGTTATGAACAAAACATGTGCTCCCAAAGACACAATAGGGAAGAGAGTATAGAGGTGATTGCGGAAATGATACGGAACAAGGAATTTTATTTTGAAAGATGAGGGTATTTGATTAATTAAATAGCAAGATGTGAGGACTGCATCGCCCCAAAAATGTAGTGGAACATGAGAATGAGATGCCTATTCTTCCTTTTTGCTAAAACGTTCTTCTGAGAGGTGTACAAACAAAATATTTGATAAATAATTCCTTGGTGAGTCATAAACTGCTGAAACTGGGAGGATAAGTATTCAAAGGCATTGTGGGTGTGTTTCCCAAGTTGACACGGCACACAATAAATGTGGATAGACTAGACAAAGTAGGCACCATTTTCTGTAGCTTGAATAAACTAGGATGTCCCAAATGTTTGTGAATTAAGTCTAGAGGATTTGTAACGGGGCATGCTGTGGAGGAACTAGGAAAGGTAAGATAGTAGAGGCCTTGTGATTCATGCCCCGTGCCAATGTTTGCCCCAATATTACGGTCCTGCATAGCAAAAGAATCATCAAGAAATACTATGACACAATTTAGGGCATGCATCAAATGATTGATAGATGCAAGATTAAAAGGACAACCAGGGGCATAAACAATAAGAGTTTAGGGAGATAGCGGATAGGGGATTAGCTTGTCCGACTCTTTTTGGTTTTGTTTAGATCCCATTAGCTAAAGTGACAACAGGAAGAGTTGTGAATAAATAATATTTGACAAAAGTGATTTGTTACTAGAAATATGATCAGAAGCATCCGAGTCCACGACCCACGGTCCAAGGGCACCAGACTGTGAAACACAAGCAACGAAATTACCAGCAACAAAAGTATTAGGTCGAGCAACCGAGGCTACTTGTGGATATTCTACTTGCTCGATACTGAAGGAACTCATTATATTATCCTTCAGCTAAAGAAAACCCTTGATTACCTGTAGTGTCAGTCTAAGCATTCTTAGGTGGTCGACCATGCGGGGAATTACATATGTCACCAGTGTGTCCAAGCTTATTACAATAAACAAAACTACACTTAGGTTGAGATCTTTCAAAATGATTTCCTCTTTGTCGATTCTCTATAAACTGAGATGTTTGATTTTCTGTGGTTTGAGATGCAAGAACAGATTACTTAACGGTTGGTGATGAGACCGCTGTGTGATTGGGAGGCGTGACAAGGCAAAGTAAATGAGAGAATAGTTTATCAACTGTGTGGAACCGTAGGACTAGCCAAAATCTTATCATGCACCGAATCAAGGTCAGTAGGAAGTCCAACAAGTGTAAGAACTAGAAACAATGTCTGTCTTTGCTCCTGTTGTTTTTCAATGTTCGTAGTGACTGGCATCAACCACTCAAATTTCTCCATGACTGCCTGTACCTGTCCAAGTAAGTAGACATATCTGATTGTTGTTTCTTTAAATTGATCATCTGAGATATCACATCATAAACTTGAGATGTGTTATTATTGTAAAACGTGTGAGCGTTTTCCCAAACTGAATAACATGTCTGGAATGGGCGAAACAAGGACATCAACTTGGAAACAAAAGATCACCACAGGAGACTATATAATTGAGCGTCAGCCTTCTCCCTCTATGCTTGGCCTTCTCATCTACCTTACTAGCCTTTGCTTTTTCATATATCACACCAGCCTCATTAAGTGATCTTGAATACCTTGACCCTTGCACCACAACTTAGTTGAGGAAGCCCAAGCTAAATAATTTGAACTTCCCATTAACGGTTTTGAAGTTATCATAGGACTGGAGCTTCAGATTACCGTGTTTTTGGAGCCAAAAATATCACATCCGAAGGACATGACTAGATGGAAGAAAGTTCTATCCAAGTTTTAGCCAAAATCTGACAGAGGGTGTATGTCGGAATTTCCTGGTAAACTTTCCTGGAAACAGATATGGTACACTGCAGACTCTAAACAAACCCCTGAGTGTAAGAAGAAATCAGAGAAGTATGTCGGGAAAGAAACAAAACCACTGCAATCAAAACTGTTCGCCGAAAACAGTGTTCTGATGGCCGGAATTAGAAGGTATGTAGATGGGTACCCTCGGAATTAGCCGATGGGCACAACAGAAAAAAAATGCTTGCTGGAACCGTAGTATCTGCCTGCGCATGAATGTTTGCTGCTGGAAAACATGACTAGGTTAGGTGCGGGGGATTGCCGAATCCAATCTTAGTGTTGGTTTTCGCACAACACTCTCTGAAAGAGGGGTGACGACTAGTACTGTCACCGGAATTAGACGCATGGTGACTGCTTCGTGGTTTTTTTCTTTTCCGGATGTCTCTCACCAATGCTTTGATACCTTGTGAGAAATAAAGAGTCGGGAAAATATTTTTGAATTATGTATTTTACATTATCACAGTGAGCTCCATTTATAGACACCACATTCCAATCCTTTTTCAAGTAGGACAATATATGCAATCCTATTCCTACACGGTTGAATAGTTTAGATATGTGCTAGTTGACCAAACATCAGTATTATAAAAAAATGCGCCGTTCGCTTGAGCTCATCTTACTAACCATGTTGAAAAAAATACAGAAATCTTACTGTCTCAACTAGGGGTGTTCATGGTTCAGTTTGGATCGGTTTTTATTAAGACCAAAACCAAACCAATTTAGTCGATTTTTAAATTTCTAAAACCAAATCAAACCAAACCAAATAAAAACCATCGGTTTGATTATTGTCTGTTTGGTTCGATTGGTTTGATTTTTCGGCTTGTAATTAGTTGATGATAAATAGATAATAATAATATAATAGTGAAATGAGAGAACTATTTCAAATGAATATTAGTAATCAACAAATTTCTCTCTATTATCACAATATGTATATATCTGAATCTTCTATTATTTTTCAACATTATTCCAAAACTTTAGCATGTTTAGGTTGCATAACCGTAGAAGTTCTTCCACTTCACATGTCTAACATCCACACAGAAATAATAAACTTTAAATAGAATGATCAACCCTTCAAAAATCAAAGGGGTAAGCCATTGAAGAGTAGATGGATGTCAAAGAAAATCAAAGAAGTGGTAATACACCATATATAGACAACTAGACTTAGAGTGTTGGGTCTGAGAATATTTTTCAAGAAATGAATTTTAAAAATGCATGTGAAATAAGTAGACTAAAACCAAATTAATGATTAAAAAAGTATAAAAATATTTATAATTATTTATGAAAAACTAATATCATATATTCAAATAATTATAAAATCTATGTATATAATTTATCGGTTCGGTTCGGTTATTCTTTTGATTTTTTTTTGTAGAATCAAAACCAAACCAAATATTGTCGGCTCTTGAAATTTAAAACCAAACCAAATATTAGGTTTTTTAGTCGGTTTGATTTGGGCTTACGGTTTGGTTTTGTTTTTTCACTAGACCATGAACACCCCTAGTCTCAACCATACTTGCAGATGAGTCAAGCTTGCTCAGAATTTCATGCTCAACATGGCTCAATATAAACAACAGCGTATAATTTGTCTCATTACAATTTTTTTTGTCGTCTATGTAGTTTGCTTAATCGGACCCCCTCACCTGACCATGAACACCCCTAGTCTCAACCATACTTGCAGATGAGTCAAGCTTGCTCAGAATTTCATGCTCAACATGGCTCAATATAAACAACAGCATATTGTTTGGCTCATTACAATTTTTTCGTCGTCTATGTAGTTTGCTTAATCAGACCCCCGATTTACAACTCGAGTCCCAACAGAGGCTAACAAATGCAAAGGCTCATTCATCTGACAGCAAAATGAGGATCGAAAATAATCATACAAGTTTTTAGATTTGAGGTTGAAGTCATTGTTGTGAAAGACTGAAACCAAGCTTCTGTTGTGGTATTGCTTTGCAAAAGCATTCATGAGCATGATGATGTGGATGGAAGATGGTGGCAAAAACTAGTCTAGGTGAGGTGGAAAATCGTGATAATGATGAACTTAACCCTGAAGAGGTTGGTGTAGGTCCTCTATTTGGATGGCATCAAGAATCCCTATATTATTCACTATAGAGGCCATATATTATTGATTATCAGAAAGTTGTTTGTAAATGGAACTTTTTGCTGACTTCGTCAAAACAAAATTATAATTTATTGACAAAACATAAGGAGGAAATATGCAGAGAGGTAATATCTGGAGGAAAAAGGGATCAATTGCTTCCGTCCTACATGAACTCAAAATTTGACATCATGAGATTCTGTTATTATTAGCTAATTAGGTATTCTGGAAAAGTAAAAAGCCTTATGTAAATTGTTCCCTCAACTGCATGTAAACTCACATATGTTTCAAGTCATTGAATCCATGATTACTCATTCTTAGGTGGGTATTTCCACGGCCGCGACAACCTGAGTTATGGAGTTGATATTGCTAAAATTAGATGGATGGGAGTGTTACAGGTACTTTGCGTGGCAATGGCTTGTGCTCATTAATTGATTATTTCCTGAACTTCTATATTCCCAGGCCATCTTCTGCGCTTTTTAGATAGATCAGAACCTTTATTTTTACTGGCATTTCAAGTTCCTATGCATCCAAGCATTACTCTATGTGCTTTTTTGTTGTAGAGGATTTCCATTGGTTATTTATTTGCTTCGATCCTGGAAATTTGGTTTGTCAATGATTATCCTGTTGATTCATCAAAGGCATTTGTCAAGAGATACTTCTTTCAAGCGTAAGTATACCTTTTGAGATTCTGGATTATCTGCTGTTAGGTTCATTCATGGTTTATTTTAATCTTTTTGTTGGTGATTCACATGGTTGAAGTGTGTGTTTTTTCTTAATCGTGTCTTCCTATGTTGAGAATATCACACGGATCTGTTCCAGATTGTTGTAGTGCTTGAAATTTTGTGGTAGCAGTAGAATCCTTATTCTTAAGCTATGGATAAATGATACATGTAATTCCAATGTTTAGATCCAAGTCAGCAGTCCACGTCAGCGGAGTTAGTTACAAGTTAGTTACTAGCTGTTAGACTTCATATTAGGTGGTTATAGTTAGTTAGAGCTGAATTCTGGAAAGGCACATTCAATACAGTGCTATAAATCCTTGTATTACTCAATTTTACAATCATAATGAGAATGCTACAGTTTCCTATTTTCTGCATTACTTGTCCAATTATTCTTCCCCTTCATTTTCATTGAGTTGTCGATTGCGAACTCCTCCGAAGAGTTCCCGAGCAACTTTAGAATTCTCGGATAATAATTGATCCCTGCAATTCTGCCATCGGTGATATCAAAGCTCTTCTGTCCTTGACAACAATGGTGAAAGGGACTAGAGCTAACAACGGCGATAATGGCGACAGTTCTCCTACTGAATTAGGAAAATTGAGAGAGATGATGCAGAAGATGATAAGTGAAATGGGAGTCCTCGCGGGAGAAGTATCGAATTTGAAGAGGTTGGATCAGACTGTGATTGAATTGCGAGATCAGATTTCAGCCGCAAATGGACCGCGAAGGGACAAATTTCCAATGGGATCAGAGATGGAGCCTTCGGCCGAGGGAACTTCTGGAGGAAGATTGCACAGGGATAGAAGCCCGTCCATTACAACCCCAATCACTCATCAAATTTTTCTAGATGGTCGAGGATGGAGTTCTTAAGATTTTCAGGTGAAGATTTAAAATCTTGGTTGTTTAAAATTGATCAGTTCTTTGTGATGGAAAATGTACCTACTAAGGAAAGGATTGGAGTAGCAGCATTACAACTGGAAGGGGAAGCCATCCAATGGCATCTTTCCTTCATGAGGTATAGGCAGTACCTTCATCCTGCTACCTGGAATGAGTATGTGATGGCCCTAGTTGAGAGATTTGGAACTGATTTTGATGATCCAATAGAGGAGATTAAGAAGGTTAAACAAACAGGAAGTGTGAAGGAATATTAGGCAGCCTTTGAAAAGAATTTAACTAGGGTGAATCTTTCCCAAGAAAATGCCATTAGTTGTTTTCTAGGAGGATTGAAGTGAGAGTTGAACATTCCAGTAAAGGTTTCCAATCCCACTATCTTGTCGCAAGTGTACAAGTCTGCCAGAATGCAAGAAGCTTATATTCAAGCCATTAGACAGACTTCTTCTGTTTCAAACACCAGTGTGAACCAGCCTAGAACGTTCATGGAACAGAAAAGTCAGGGTAAACCCATCTTACCAAATCCTAATACTGGAATAACTTCATTTCAGAAGCGGTTCATAGGAGGAGGTTGAGTCCAGAGGAGATGGATGAGAAGAGAGCAAAAGGACTATGCTTCTTCTGTGATGAAAAATATGTGATTGGCCATAAATGCAGAAATTCTAAGCAGCTGTTTATATTGGAAGTTGAAGAACATGAAGAGGAAGAACAAGTCCAAGAAGATATTCCACCGGAGGAGTTGATGATAGAGAATTTTGTTTCTCAAGAAGCCACTGAACACATGGAGATTTCCATTCATGCCTTGAATGGGTCCTTGGGCTACAGAACTTTAAAAGTAACTGGCTATCATGCTAAAAAGCCATTTCACATTTTGTCGGATACTGGTAGCTCCCACAATTTCATGGATCCCACAGTAGCACAACAGCTAGGTTGTCAAATTGTTCAGACTATTCCTCATACAGTGGCAACAGCAAATGGCTCTATGAAGGTGGACCAGATGTGCAGGATTTCTTGGTTACTGCAAGGAGCAGAATTCTTAGCTGAACTTTTACTATTACCTTTAGGATCTTGTGGTGTTGTTCTAGGAGTCCAATGGTTGTTAACTCTAGGGGACATCAAGATGAATTTCGGGAATTTGACAATGGAATGCATGTACAAGGGCAAAAAGCATGTATTGAGAGGTGCTGACAGACAAATCTTAAATTCTGGAGGGGGAAACTTGGCTAAACTTTCAGGTAATCACTTAGAAAACTGCATGATTCAATTAGTTCCTACCATGTGTAATGAAGTACAATGGTATGCTTTAGAAGCAAATGGGGAAGCCGAACACAATATTGGTCTGGCTAACTTACTAAATGAGTTCAGAAATTTGTTTGAAGAACCTACTCAGTAACCTCCCTCAAGGGGTGTGTTTGATCACAGAGTAGTGTTGCACCAAGGAACTGAACCAATCAACAAAAGATCCTATAGATATCCATCCATCAAAAAGGATGTTATTGAGTCTTTGATACAGCAGATGTTGGAACAAGGAATTGTTCAACCAAGTAGTAGTCCCTTTGCTGCTCCTGTAGTTCTTGTGGGGAAGAAGGATGGGACTTGGAGACTATGTGTTTACTATAGAGACTTAAACAAAGCAATTGTGAAGAACAAATTCCCTATACCAATCGTAGAGGATCTACTGGATGAGTTAGGAGGATCTAAGATTTTTTCTAAAATAGATCTTAGGTCAGGTTACCATCAATTAAGAATGGCTGCTGAAGATATTCCTAAAACTGCCTTTAGGACTCACTCAGAACATTTTGAATATTTGGTCATGCCTTTTGGATTATCAAATGCACCAGCCACCTTTCAAGGATTGATGAACTTAGTATTTCAGGCCTTCTTAAGGAAGTTTGTATTAGTTTTCTTTGATGATATCTTGATCTACAGCAAGTGCCGGGAGGACCATTTGAGGCATTTGAGAGCTGTATTCCAAGAGATGCACAAACACAAACTGTTTGCCAAACAGAGTAAATGTTTCTTTGGTGTTCCAAGGATTGAATATCTAGGACATTTCATCACTGAGGAAGGAGTTTCTACTGATCCACAGAAAGTGGAAGCTGTGAGAAACTGGCCACTACCAACTAACTTCAAGCAGCTAAGGGGATTTTTGGGGTTAGCTGGATATTATAGGAGGTTCATTCAAGGTTTTGGAGTGATATGTAAACCTTTAACTGACCTACTGAAGAAGGACAGCTTCAAATGGACAGCAGATGCCACTGCTGCTTTTTCAAAGTTAAAGATTGCATTGACTGAAGCTCCTGTGTTAGCCCTACCTGATAGCCACAAGACATTTGTGGTTGAGTCTGATGCCAGTGGCTATGGAATTGGAGCTGTATTGATGCAAGAAGGTCATCCTTTAGCTTTCATCAGCAAGGCTTTATCTCCTAAACATACTGCTCTATCTGTTTATGACAGGGAATTACTTGCCATTGTCCATGCTGTCACTAAATGGACCCAGTATTTGTTAGGCCAGAAGTTTATTATCAGGACGGATCAGAGAGCATTAAAATACTTAATGGAGCAGAAGTTACACACCAACTCACAGCTTATGTGGCTAACCAAGCTGATGCCTTTTGACTATGTTATTGCGTACAAGAAAGGGGTGGAAAATAAGGTTGCTGATGCATTATCCAGAGTTTCAGGGGCAGAACTCTTAGCCTTGGTGGTTTCTTCAGCTGACTGTACTCTCTACCAGGCTATAGAAGATAGCTGGTACTCTGATGGGGAGTTACAAGCTCTAATTGGACAACTGACGAAAAACTCTACAGCATCTTCTCACTTCACTTGGACTAATAACCAGTTGAGGAGGAAAGGCAGGTTGGTGGTTGGCAAAGTGCAGAACTTGAGGGAAGATATTATCAGGCTGTGGCATTCCACTTCACAGGGTGGATACTCAGGGATTGATGCCACATTGAAGAGGCTTCTAACACTCTTCTACTGGAAAAATATTAGATCTGATGTTAGGAGTTTTGTCCAAAAATGTGATGTTTGCCAGAAGAATAAGGCTGACTTGGCTGCCTACGTGGGTTACTTCCGCCTCTACCTATTCCTGATGTGGTGTGGTCCCAAATTAGCATGGATTTTATTGATGGATTGCCTAAATCTAAAGGATTTGAAGTCATTCCGGTGGTAGTGGACAGGTTGAGTAAATATGGTCATTTTATTCCTCTAAAACATCCCTACTCTGCTCAATCTGTGGCTAGAGCATTTATGGATGAGATTTTGAGGTTGCATGGGTTCTCTGGGAGTATCACTAGTGACAGAGATGCAGTGTTTTTGAGTTCTTTCTGGCAGGAGCTTTTCTCTTTACAAGGAGTCCAGTTAAATACTTTCACAGCATACCACCCTCAGTCTGATGGCCAAACTGAGGTCTTTAATAGATGCTTGGAAACATACTTAAGGCGCTTTTGTTTTGAGGATCCTTCTGATTGGCATTCTTGTTTACCCATGGCAGAATATTGGTACAACACCTCCTTTCACTCAGCCATCCAAACCACCCCCTATGAAGCTTGTATGGTCGACCTCCTCCACTTCACCTACCCTATCTGCCTGGAGAATCTGCTTCTCCAGAGGTTGATCACACCTTGATCCAAAGAGAACTCAAGTTACAATTACTCAAACACCATTTGAAGAGAGCCCAAGTGAGGATGAAACAGCAGGCTGATGCACATAGGAGTGACAGGAGTTTTGCAGTTGGAGATTGGGTTTATCTCAAGGTGCAGCCCTATAAACAATCTACCCTCTTTTCTCAAACCTTCCATAAACTTGCTTCTAAATATTATGGCCCCTTCCAAGTGCTTAGGACAGTTGGTCTTGTAGCCTACACCCTCCTCTTTCCACCTTCTGTCAAAATCCATCCTACAGTCCATGTTTCCCTTCTCAAAAGGTTGTTTTGAAGTCCCTAGCCATATCACTTATCCCCCTGTCCCTGACCTTGCCAGTCCACACTGGCCCCAGCCTGAGGCTGTTTTGCAAAGGAGGATGGTCAAAAGAGGCAACAAGGCTGTTGCCCAAGTGTTGGTAAAATGGACCGCCTTACCAGCTGATCAAGCAACCTGGGAGTTCTTTACTGTTTTGCAGACTCGTTTTCCTGATTTTGATCTTTGTGGTCAAGGATCTCTTTTGGATGGGAGTATTGATACACGTAATTCCAATGTTTAGATCCAAGTCAGCAGTCCACGTCAGCGGAGTTAGTTACAAGTTAGTTACTAGCTGTTAGACTTCATATTAGGTGGTTATAGTTAGTTAGAACTGAATTCTGGAAAGGCACATTCAATACAGTGCTATAAATCCTTGTATTACTCAATTTTACAATCATAATGAGAATGCTACAGTTTCCTATTTTCTGCATTTCTTGTCCAATTATTCTTCCCCTCCATTTTCATTGAGTTGTCGATCTCAAACTCCTCCGTAGAGTTCCTGAGCAACTTTAGAATTCTCGGATAATAATTGATCCCTGCAATTCTGCTATCAATAAACTAGTACCCTTGAGAATCTGTAAATGATATTTACTACTTGTCCTGTGGAAAAAGATCGATGATACTCCAAGGAGTTCATGAAGTGCAACATTACCAGTTTCAAAAACAAAACAGGAGTTAATGAAGTGCACAACAACATTCTAGTGATTCAAATGGCTATCCATCAGGGAAATACAGTTGGTTGACATTTGTTTATCTTTGTATGTTTTTTCTACTTCTTATATAACAGTGCTTTGACCAGATCAGTCAAATGAAAATTCTCCTTTCCTTAACATTGTGCATTATTGGAATTAAATGCAGGTTAAACAAAATTATTTAGCTTTTCAGTAGATATGTTTTCCTATTGCACATTTTCATGAGATATGGTCCAATACATGATGACCTTTTCAGCTTTTTGCTTGTCCAGATATATGAGTCTATGCAATTGTTTGATTTTCATAATAGTTATGAGGAATAATGAGATTCTGGATCTGATTAATTATGCCTTTATGCCAATTTGTAGATTGTAAATTCGTGAAGAAGAATAAACTTGCCCCAAAGTTTGCCGTGCAAGATAATGCTACTTATTTTGAGAAGCTTTTTCTCTCTTTTATGCTAATATACTTCTCAATATGCAGGGTGGCTGGAATCTTAATTGGTTTGTCGTACCTGATTTTGTTATATGGCCTCTATGTTCCAGACTGGATCTTTGAAATATCGAGTCTTAACATGGAATCACCAGTTTCGGGATATGGATTGAGTACTCAAACTGTAAGAATCTTTCTGAAGAGCTTCAAGATTTTAACCTATCTGGTGGCTATTAGACGCCATTCTTTTTCAGCACCAGACATCTGTTAAATTGTCACTCTACATGCCTTACTTTAAACGGGGTTATGTTGGGAAGTCAGTGTGCTTGGTTTAAGAGAGAAAAAGAGAGTTAAGCTGCATTTCACGGTGAAAGATTGACCCATTCTTGATCTTACTTTAGGTCATGATATCTATTTTTAACAGGTTAAGTGTGGAGTGAGGGGCAGTCTCGAACCTCCTTGCAATGTAGTTGGTCTGATTGATAGGCTTCTTCTTGGTGAAAAACACCTTTATCAACGTCCTGTCTACAGAAGAACCAAGGTTCTTTCTGACCTTAATTGTCATGTGCAAAATCTGATTTTGTGGATTTGAACTTTACATCTCTATTCTCATTGTTTTGCTCTCATAATTCTGTGGGTAGGAATGCAGTGTCAACTCTCCTGATTATGGACCTCTACCATCAAATGCACCTGGATGGTGCCTTGCTCCATTTGACCCTGAAGGAATCTTAAGGTAAATATCCTCTTTGCCCTGTATACACTTTCCCAGCAGATCGCAACTGGTTTAGTTTTATTAGCTAAAGCCTAGTTACACAATTGGAAACAACCTTTTTTGTGACGTGATTTGCTTTTTTGAGGTACTAATTCGTGAAGGCTGATTGACCCATCTCTTTCACTTCATTAAGCAATGTATAAAGTAACATATCCTTTTGCTGTACCATTTGTTTTACGTAGGATTAGTGCTTAAATCAACTAAAGAATACACAATGGGTTAAGAATGATTGAAAATTCCTTTTTCTTTTTTCATGTAAATCTAAGTATATCTAAGCCTCTTTATCAGATAGCAAATTATGTTCCTTTGTTTTACTTTAATTGCTTCCAGCTCATATCTTTCTCTTTCCTCATTGAAACTATTCAGTTCTTTGATGTCAGCCATTACGTGCCTTGTCGGCTTGCATTTCGGCCACATTCTTGTGCATGTTAAAGTAAGAAAGACAGGATACCCTTTTGAAACATTTGCTAACTATAGAATTGCATCTTGTTTTTGTTGTATCCTCTCTCATCTTTATGCATCTTTGCTGTAGGATCACACGCAGAGGGTAATCTTTTGGTCCGTATTTTCTGTCTTTCTAACACTTGCAGGATATGTATTGGAGCTTGCAGGTATGCTGTTTTATGGATGACGGTTATGTTTCCACAACATCTTTGCTTTATAGCTAATGCTCACAGCACATTTTTTGATGATCCAGGTGTTCCTCTTTCTAAACCACTTTACACGTTGAGCTATATGTTCATCACGGCTGGAGTATCCGGTTTGCTCTTAGTAGTTCTTTATTACATTGTGAGCCTGACTAGATTTTTTGGTTATCTTCTCTTTTTATGAGATTAATCCTTTTTTGAAATTAATTTAGTGAAAAATGATATATACCGAAAGAGGAAATTTTCCTGCATTGACATTTGGCAGAACGAAAAATAAGCAAGATGCCCAAGAGAAGCCACAGAAATGAGTAACATACTGTTTCAGATGCTCTACTTAATAAAAAGCAACTGATAGGTTAATAAATGGAATTAAAACTGAAGTTCACAACAGGAAAGTACTTTTAATTTCCTTTAATGTTACAGAGTCCTTATGAAAGAGATCTGTATGTGCAAACACCAAAGAGGTCGATATTATTTTCATTGTAGACTATTTTGTTGGTAAGTAATTGATAAAATACGGTAGACTCGAAATGTGCAATCGTTATTAAGGGAAATGTATATTTGGTTGTGATGCATTACGGTCCAGTGTCTTAACTGAAAGCAGTTACATTTATATATTCGCCAAATCAATGCATGATCTGCAGTCTGCACTTCCAAATTCAATTAGATGGTTGTTTGGAAGATTCCAAGATATGGTGCCAAATAATGAAATGCATATTGTGCACGAGACTGTTTTCCTGATACTTCTATGTATCCATCAAATCATCTAGTAATTGCTTTCCTGGCACTGACTTATGGCTTTTGAAGAAAAGCATCTTTATTTTGAAGTAGCAACTTAATACCTCTCATACAGTATTTGTATTGTGATTTTTAATATTCTGTTACAACACTTTCTTGTAAACTACCAAAAAGGAAAGGTATCCCCTTAATCTTCTATATCATTAGGGGAAAAGGATGATATTACTGATCTAGGGCATGGAATTGATTAGCATTCTCTATCTGGCTGGTGCAGGTTGATGTCAAATGTTTTCGGACGCCAATGATACTCTTTCAGTGGATGGGAATGAATGCTCTCATCCTCTATGCGTTGGCTGCTTGTGACCTCTTTCCTGGGGCACTGCAAGGTTTCTATTGGTATTCACCCAAAAATAACTTGGTAATCATCTTTTCTCCATCAAATGTTCATTCCTCTACTAAACTTACTCATCTACTCGGGAGCTATTTCTGATAATTGCAAGGCTCTGCTCCACGAACCTTCTTTCGGCAAGCAGTGTTTGTGGAAGATAATTAGAGTGAGAGGTGTGACAGAGAGAACCACATTTAAGAGAGAGAGAGAGAGAGAGAGAGAGAGAGAAAGAGAGAGAGAAAGGGAAATGAGATTGGGATTCAGAATTAACCTTTTATGACCTAGGCTTAATTTTACCTACTATTCTACATATTGCATGCAAGACAGGCATCAGAAAAAAAGTGAGCTGATTGAGCTTAGTATACCTATAAGACTTGGCAAGATACTAAAAGTAGCTTGAGATCAACTAGAGCTCATCAAAGATATTTCTGTTTTTATATCCTGATGGATAAATTAGTAATATGAATTTGGAGGATTCTCAGTAAAATGGGTACTCTGGCGGAAGGAGGTGGAGTGGGGAGATGTCATTTGAATTGGGACCTCTTTACCAGTTGAACTAGTCTGATTACCGTTCAAGTACTCTGCACCTCTCCTCTCTCCCTATCTGTTAGGGCTTTTCTTCAGCCCTCAGGTAGCGTAGTGATATTTATGGTGTCATTCACTTAATAACTTTCATACTTGTATATTCTCCTCAAGTCACTATATATTCAATTATTTTTTTTTGTTAACAATATTCTCTCCATCTTTTGTGTAAGAGACATAATTAAATAACAAGTTTGTTTATTGCATACTGGTAAGTGCTTTTAGAGATTTACAGATAGTAGCTATATCAAAATGATGCTTCTCGTCAAATCTGAAGTTACAAATAAAATGGAATGTAGGTTGACATAACAGAAAGGTTCATTCAAGCAGCATTTAATTCAAAGAAGTGGGGTACCTTGGTATTTGTGATGCTTGAGATATTGTTTTGGGGTTTGGTTGCTGGATTCCTTCATGCTAAAAAGGTTTATATAAAGCTTTGAAGTTGCTGATGTGAATGCTTTTGCATTGTGTGGTGCATGCTGTCTTGATCATACCGGAATGTTTCAAAAGCATGCATTCAGTGAGTCGTTCAGCAGCAAATCCAGAAGATAACTGAGATTCTCATAGCATGGAACTTTACTGTCCTTATGGCATGTATATTTCTGCAGATAATATGACGTATAAGATTATGAACAGTTTCCAGCTTTCTCCTTGTGTAGCTGTGCATTAAAATTTGGTTCGAGGATATCTGTAAACTTGCAGAATTGTATTTAATTCTCTTTATTAATCTTCCTTTCTATTACGGTATTACCCAGTTCCTAACTGGTCTTGACATGGAACGAAGTTAAGTGTGGACACAACATTATATATATCTTCTCCTCTCTGGGATGCAGGTAGAATGAAGAATGCTCTTCTTATTAACAGTGCCTTTTTTCCCTATGAATATGTGCGTGTGTGTATATATATATTTAGACCGCTTCTTCATTTTTGCTCAGTCATTTACCAAGAGGAATCAAAGATTATAACTTGGACCCAATAAATATAATGCATTCATAATCCTCAAATTAGCGAGTCAGGTATGTAGAACATACGCACTAGTATTAAAGCGAGACAAAATTAACCATGGCAATTTTATCAAGGCTGGGTTGCTTTCAATAAGTGAACCGGATCGAGTAGGTCGAAATGACGTCATGTAATAAATCGATTTTTCACTAGTCAGAAGACACAAGGTTGTTAGTCACTGCAGGCATGCATTATAAGTAGTCACAAGATAATTGTTCTTCCTAGACAGAATTAGTGAGTAAAGTTTTCAAGCGGTCACTCAACAATGTAAAACAATTTAGTAAAGTCATTTAATTTAGTTTTGTATCAATAAAATTACTTAATTTTTGAATTTTATTTTACAAAGTCACTCTGGTTAGATTTTTCATTTCCAACGATAAAAAAACATCCGACTTGACAAAATAAACTGATTTTTTTTTAATGTCACGTAGATCTAGATCCAACACTAAATAATACCGTATCAAAATTTAGAGAGAAAAACTGAAGGACATGAATACAAGCAGAAATGTCGACAACTAGTTATTAAATATATAGCGTGAAACTAGATCCAAACAAAACGAAAAAAGTTGTCCAGTAAAGCAAGCTAAAAATGAAATTAAAAGTAAAAGGCTGGCCAGTTGATCCATTCTTCATTCAATCATCATATGATATAACATGTACTCTTATAATTGGATCAGACATTAATTAACTAGGGTGCGCAATGCGCAGAATTCCGCCTTTTTGTTTTTTGGTGCTATTAATATATATTATAATATAATATAATTAATTAATTGAATTGAATTGGCCGCTCATTGAATCAATGTTTTGGCGCCTCATTTGTTGGTAAAACTGAAGGATGAAGAGCTCGGCTTTGGCATCGATCATGTCGTCAGCGCCAATAGCATCGAAGACCCGATCAGGATCATCATCTTCCTCTTCCTGTTCGTCGAGTTCTTGGAGATTGTTTGCAGAAGCGTACTGGCTCATGGTCCCCGATGAGGCTTCCAGATCCAATGATTTGAGATCGTTCGCTGAAGCGTACTGCTGCTGGCTCATCATGCTCTCATCATCCAGCGATTTGAGATCGTTCGCGGAAGCGTACTGGCTCATTGTTCCGCTTGGCGACGAGGGTGACGGGTCACAGTATGCCTGTGATGTATTATTATTGTTGTCTTCCTGAAGATGCAAGGGGCGCATACAGCCCACCAGCTTCTTCCAATCTCCCTGCTGGGTGGACACAGCTATCTGAGCAGCTTTCTGCTTTCCTTTTGTACGATGGCGCAACACGAACATTGCAGCTTTGAAGAAGCCGAAAACGCCTCTCGACTTCGGCTTCTTCTTCTTCTGATCGCCATTAATCAGCTGCTCATTTCTGATGGCGATTACCCCTTCCGTCATTCTTCGGAAAATTTAATTAATTTGCCTTGCCCTGCCTGCAAAATGCAGGGTGAGTTTATGGAAAAAAGATTTTGGGTACAAATAAATCTCTTCATCATAAGCTCTATATAAAGACCATCATTTCCCATAACCTTGCTGTTTTCTTGGCTATCAAACTCAACATTTGTCATAAATATGTCCACAATTATTTGGCCAAAGAGACAACCATTTTCTACCATACCGGAGCTTTCTCCTCCCAACCGCTACTATTTTTAGCCCTTGGGTTCTCTTTTATTTTTATTTTTGAATACCTGGGTTGTATGAATCTTATTTAAATTAAACTAATAACAAATATTTTAATTGAAGAGGTGTTTTTAAATTAAATAACGTGTCCTTTTATTTTTCGATCAAAGTCAACTTCCAATTTAACTTTTTGTAGAGTATTTTTCTTTATAACATATTCTTCAAAATTTTTATCCAAAAAAATATTAAGTTCAAAAGCTTACTTTCTAATCGAATTTCTCCATATTTACTTCGTATAGAAATTTATAGGTTTGTAATATTCATTAAAATTAAGAGTGTACAAACAAAATCAATAAACCGTATCAAATTGATCATCATCAAGCCGTTTGAAAAAAAAATCGACTAGTAATTTGGTTTGGTATTGAGAAAAATCAGATTATATTTGATTTAATTTGATTCTACTAAAGAAAAAGTCAAAACACACCAAATCAATTCGACATCATATTTATATAATTTTTCTAAATATTTTATTAATTTATGAATACTTCTTGAATTTTTTCATAGTTTTAGTCTTTTAATATTATTTCAAGCTTGTACTTAGAATTCTAAATGACCCAATAAGTTTTATAACTCATACATGCATGTTATAACTTTTAGAGCATGATTATTTTTGTTATGACTTATTAATTAGCAATATTTTGTTTTATGCGACTTTATTATATTTTTTGTTAAATATCTTAGTACAACACCATCACTCATCTCATAATTTTTTATTATTTTCTTAATTAAAAAATATTTTAGATAGTTATATGTTACTACGATTAAATAAATATTTCAAGTATAAGTTATAGTTTTGTGTGAAGTCTTTATCAGAGAAAAACAGTAAAATCTGAGAAAATAAAAAAAATCAAAAATGCTCGAGATTGAAAAATTAAACTTTTATTAATTTGATATGATTTATAAATTTAAAAATTCATATTAACACCAAATATTTCAGACGTGTTTTAAACCTTCAAATTATGTGTTCTTTGTTGATATTGTCAAACCTTTCTCTTTATACTTCATATAAATTTTGTTTTCTTGTCATATATTTTCCAACAAGGATAGTGCGAACTGAAGCAACACTAATTACTCCTACCTGTTAAGTGACAAAATCACATAACCAACACCGAGAGTATTATATTTGATCAAATAATAGAAAATTTTCAAAAAAATAGTCTATTTTAGATTTTTCAATAAAAAGAAATAATGAAAGCAAAGGTTTTCTTTTTACATTGCAATGAAAATTCTTTCTAATGCCAATTTTGATACCGTTGTCTAATCATAGATTTCGAATACATTTTCCTTTTTTTAAGCTAAGCATTTTAGTTAGGAAGAGAAATATAGAATTTAATATTGCCTTTTTTTTTTAAATTTATTTAAAGTGTAATTTATCAAGAAATAAAATAGTCTTACATAAATAGTGTTGGTTAGGTGACTCATAAAATAAAATTTCTCCCTTTTAGCTTGTCTTCTTGGTTTCTTTTCTCCCTAGAAAAATAATTTTGTTGAATATTTATTTAACCGGTTTGATCCCTTAAATATGCACTTAATAAATTGGATTTTTTAAATTTGTCAAAAATTAACATTCTAAATTTTCTGTAAAATACTTATCATCAAACTCTATTAGTTGAATTTGATAGAAACTTTAGAAATTATTTTCAGCAAAAGCTCACATTTAAAAATACACACTAAAAAGAAAATCAAATATTGAGGAAAAAATTGACAAATCTCCGTCGATTATAGGGCAATATCAAGAAAAACTGACAAATTTTATAGTATCAAAGAATAATGTCTCGAAATACAAAAATTAAGAAAGTTCATCGGCTAGGTAAAATTCATTAATCTCGAATTTTATTGAACAATTGATATAAAAATAAATATTTTTATTAATTTTATTCATACTATTCATTACAGTTTTGTACTTTAAAAATTGACGGACTCTTCGATTTTCTTCTAAAAGAAAAATCATAATTTCACACATTTTTGTGCAAAATTAATTAACGTACTTCCGTCAATTTATAACTTTACATGTTTTATGTAAAAGCTACAGACATATCCGTTCGTTGATTTTTTTGCTTTCTTTTAGTAGTAATAATTTTTTTTTATAATTTTGGTTATTTTAAATTTATTTTTAAATTCTAATGTCAGTTTTGAGGTGTAATTCATGCTCATTTCTTTAAATACCTTTTAGTGTCGGTATAATTTCTTGTGTTGCATATTTTAGAATTTGATATAATTTTTTTTATATTCACAATTAAATATATTTTTTCATAATTCTCATGAGGTATCATCATGTATCAATAAATATCACATGACCCCGGAGGAAGATTTACACCAGATGTTCAATCATTATATATTTTCTTTTAATTTTAATCAATTTCATTATTTGATTCCCAAAGTCCAATTCCCTTATCTATGGCTCAATATTGACCAATCAGCCTGTAACAAGATGTACAAATTTCATTATCAAAATTATTAAAAATTACATTGGGAGTTTATTTAAATTGACTTATTTTAAATAATTTTTAATTAAAATAATTTTTAAGTATTTTTATAATATTTAAATAAATTAAAAATATATTTTTAAATATATATTTTTAATATAAAATAATAAAAATAAATTAAAAATTTTAATTTATAATTTTTGACTTATAAACCATGAGCCATAAATTAATTTAACGCGGCTCTAAATCTCATCTACATAATATCATTCTTCCACGTCAATTTGCTATTTTACAAAATAGACGTGCCTTTGATAGACTAGAATGGACCTGTATAAAACCCACGTCAATACTATTATTTGCCAAGAGATTTTAAATTTTGTGTTGTGTATCTTCCGTAACTACTCATTCTCATAAATGGAGAACCTTCTACCATTATTTTCACTAGAGAAATTCGTCAAGATGCTTTATTTTATACATGAAAAAGTTGTCCGACAACATTAATTTAGCAATTTATGATTGTTCTTGATCCCTTAAAAATCAACAGCAAAACTCCGTCAATAACACGTTTTTTTTTTTGTGTCGGATGACATTATTTTAGACTAAAAATTGTCCTATTCTAGCTGCCAGGATCAAGAGTTTCTTGGTGTTGTTTAGGAATAAAACTATTACTGTTTTTGAACCTCTTTTCCTGAACTATTAATAATTGTCTATGTTATTGTGACGATCGCCAAGTTTATTTCTATTGTTAGGAATGGAAGAGTGAAGATTGCTTTTCAGTTAGTTATTGAATTAAAATTTTCATAATATTTAAGTGATTGGGTGTGATCATTTGTAGGTTATTCATGCAAAAGCTAGACCCAACTGTGAGACGAACAATGGACCCCATTGATAAAGACATGGATGAAATATCACTGTGTAGTCACATTAACTAGACCTAGTAATAGAACTCAATATAGTACAATAACAGGATAATTAAGAGATTTAACAGAAAATGAGCAGATTTCATGCTTTTGGACACTTGTGTGCATCCATGTCGTGGTTCATTTCTTTTCGATCAACAGCATTGGGGCATATCTCCAAGCATGGCTCTTTAAGAGCGTCGTCAACTTCTTGCTGAGGAGGAATAATCCCAAATTTAAACTGCCAATTAGATTTGGACGGCGTTATGCATGTTTCCGTGGTGCTTCTTGTAGGCACAAAATTAATCACAAGAATCCCATGCATGTGTTGCAAAAACTTCAACTTTCATGGTTATGTCAACTAGAAGTGGATAATATCAGCATGTCTTATTCTCTCTTCCCTCTGGTCTCTCTGTTGGGTTTGGGGCTTTTCAGAGGACGTCACTTGGCATTTTAGCCTCGATCTTGGGTTCCATTAAACCTCCATATGGTGTGATTGTGTTACCAGTTATATGCTTAGGATGCATGAAGGAATGTACTTTCGCAACAGCAACATCACTTGGCCAATAATGAAAACAGTTACCTGGCAGCTATAATCGGTGAAGTTTGGCTCCATCAGCAATGGAACTCCCATGTGATCCTTGAAGAAAGTCTAAAAGAGAAGCAGAAATGTGATGATCAGCTCACATAAGACGGGAAGCCTTGAAACATAGTTATTATACATTTGCGGAAGTAGCCATTAGTTTTCACATTTGTAAGGTTCAAGAAGCTAATAACTCTGATGGAATCATAGTGTGCCACCGCAATATAGATCATCCTAGCTCACACAATTTAGATAATCTGCCTCTAAAATTTTATTTAACTCTAGTTAATATTTGAGTTCCCTCTACAAATTAACCTATACACGTACTATTAACATCTTTTGAAAGAGAATGTATGAAGAAAACGCCATATGAAACATAGCATGAAATCTCATTCCGATAACTGTGAACTGAAGCAATGGATATGAATTTGACAACCCATGAAAGCTACTGCATAACTCAATCTGCAACTCCATTACATGTTCTAATGTCTAGATGCTTGAGCTTGAACTCTACCTTTCTCGCACTAATACATAAAAAGGAGCAATTGAGGTGAGAGATTTCAGCCCCTCAGCTCATTAGAAAGAATTCACAAAATTATTGTTAAGCTGCTGGCAGAAAGGCTCAACCAGGTAATTGATAAGTTAGTTTCAGAAAGTCAAAATGATTTAAATTTATTTATCTTAACTATATAATAAGTGTAGCTTTGGGTGCGACCAAGGGTAGCTCCGTATATTGTAAAGTTTAAAACAGAACTCAAAATCATGCTCTGAAAATAATCCACACACATAAAAAGGAAAAAAAGTGTATTATGAATGAAGTAAAATACAATCTACCAGACAGATTTTCCCCCCCAAGATATGGATGTTTTATACAGGATATGCGCACAATATAAAAGCAGCCGCCAAATACTTTACCAGATAAAGAATGACAAAAAGTCAGATACTGCAAATGCATCAGAAGGACCCATTAGGCACTATAATTATCAAACTAGAAAACTGACCTGTGTAGGGAGTTTACATGTATTAATACATACACCCACACATTTGCTCTCTTCCAAATACTTGCACTTCTCCACGAAAACCTATTCAAACAATTATTTCAAGAGTTCAAAACAAGAGTAAACACATTTTAACTAGGGCAGTCTAACTTCTAGAAGTGTAACATCAAGGGATCTCTCATTAAATATGAGAGTAAGAGAATAGAAATACTAACCCCACTCATCAAAGAGGTACCATTAGGAAGATCCACCGAATTAACAGCGCATGGACCCATAAGCCATTGACAAGATAATGCAGTCACCCTTGCTTTCAGAAGTATAACATTCATATATTCAGGGGAGAAGTAGCTACTTAAGTTTAAAGGGAACTCAAGAAGAAACTACTAACAGGAAAGCAGAAAATCCAAGTTAAGGAAGAATATCACTCACCGACCATCAAGGCTGCAAATTTACCACTATCTATAGGTGCAACAAGCATCCGGTAAAGCTCCAACAACAAAGGAGGAAATAATGATCTCAATATCCGAACCTGTCACACTTGCAGTTATCACTATGGAAATATTCACGGCAGTTTTCCAGGTGACACATGAAAATCTACTAGCTCAACAACCTACTTAATCACATTCAGCCACCGATTCTATGACTATCACACCTTCCCCGAAAATATGTATTCCATCGATCAGAAGAAAATTTATACATAGGGGAAAAAAGAACAACAACTTAGAATGATGTTACCGCGGCGTCTCTAGTTTCTGCGTTGTCTTGACCAACCGTCAGCCGATGCGCCACTTCAATTAGACCGTCGTATCCCGGCTTTTTGGAGTCCCACCCTGTCTCCTATCAAAGGCACCAAATTGCAGGACTATCTGAGGAAACCCAGATATGAAGTGGAGCTAGAGAGTGAAGGGGGCTTACCTGGACCATTTTGTTCCGGAATAGACTAAGGAACAGGTTATCAAACACCCTGGGCTCGTAAGCAGCAGGAGACTTGGCTTTCCTTGCTTCAATCTGGGGGAAGGAGGGGGCGATCAGAAATAACTTGTAAGGCGAAATAAAAAAAGACAGAGAAGGGGAAAGAGCGGTTCACACAGGTTCTGATGTACTGGTAGAGAAACACGAAACACGAATAGCAGCTTTACGATGGTAAACTTCGGGCGAAGGGAAGAGGGGCGAGGATACAGGAACCATGGCCACCTTCGGGCTTCCAATTTTATCTGCGCTGCAAAGATTTCTTCTTTCCTTCTTTTATTTCGGACCTCAAATATCATCTATCTATAATCTAAAATGCATTAAAAACAAGAATATCATTACAAATTTGTAGTTATTTAATGTAACTTTTTGTCCGTTCATTAAAATATTATATAATAAATATTTTTGTATTTTTTAAATAATTATTATTTTAAAATATTTGAATTTTTAAAATTAATTAAAGTTATAATTATTAAATTTTACTTAGTTATAAAAAATAACAAATAATAATGATAGCCAGTGAAATCTCACCAAGTGGAGTCAGGGGAGGCTAAAAGACTTTACCACTGTCTCAGAGGTAGAAAGACTATTTCCAGTAGACCTTCGGTTTAAGAATTTAATATTTTAAAATTGATTAAAATTATATTTCTTAAATTTCTTCTTCCTTGAACTATATTAAAAGTCATAACGTTTTAAAGCTTTAAATTCATAAATTTTTAAATCACAGTATAAGATAATAAATTAAAGAGTGCAATCTTATTATGAATTAATATGTTGAGTTCCTTTTTCTTCTTTTTTTTTTCTAAAAAAAGAATATAATCGGAAAAAAAAAAAAGAAACACAACATACTTTAAATTATTTCAATTAATCTAGTACTCTTGTTATTCACTCTCTTTTGTTAAATCTACAATATTTCTTTTGTTTCAATTTATATAAAGATGTTAGATTAGATACATAGATTAAGAGAGGGGAAAAAATTGAGATTAAATCATCTCATAAAGGGTAAAATGAAAAGTTTAAAATTAAGTTATTACTAGATATTTAAACTATGAAGCCTCATAAAAAATTATCATTCACCTTTTTACCCTTTTAAAAATGGAGTTCACACTTGATAAAATAACTATTTAATTCATTTTTCTACTATTTAAAAATTTTAAATTAATTAAATTTTATATATTAAATCCTTTCTTATTTAAAAAATATTTAAAATATTAATATTTAAAAATTTAAAAGCGATTAAGATTAAATCTTTTAAAAAATAATTACACGCTGAATAAAATTGTACTTGTAATGCAAATCAGTTTTATGTTTAGGATTTTTGAAAGACATAATATATAAATAGATACTCAAACTTGACATCAACTGACAATTAAGCCCTCAAACTTTGTGAGTGCACATGTAGGCGCCTCAACTTGCACTCACTATGTCAGTTGAGCACTCCAACTAACAAAATGATCATCTAGACACTTTCAAAATATATGTGCCACGTCAGTATTGAGTGTCTATGGGACACACTGGGAACTAATTGAAGTGTTTAATTATTAGTTGAGACCAAATTGATGTGCCTAGATGTGCATTCTCAAAGTTTGAGTGCTTGATTGCCAATTGAGACCAAGTTTAAGTGTCTATTTATGTATTATACCTTTTTAAAAGTACAATTCTAAAACAAAGGACAACCCGATGCATAAAACATCCTACACTAACAAGGTCTGAAGAAGGATCGCACCCCAAGAAATGTGATATAGGCAGTCTACTCTAATGCAAATATTAGTGGTTGTTTCCACTAATTTTGATAAGTCTTTCTTAGTTTGGACGACTAATTACAGATAAATAAATGTGTTTGTGATATGAATCAAATCATTAGTGCCACAACAAGCCATTAGTGATTCACAATACAATTCCGTAAGTGCTAATTATTTAAACTAATAACTTATACTGTGTGTTCTATTCTACTATACAACTTTGTATGGCAATAGGTCTTCGTAATACTAATATTTATATCATATGTTAATCTGTCAATACTGTAGTAATAGAAATTTTATAATAATTAAGTGCTCATGTAAAAATAAATGATTCTTTTACCTTTCAATCAAATACTATTTCTATGAACATAATCATTTATCAATTTGAACACAATCATTTATCAATTTGAAATTCATATATTACTTTCTAAATTCTTATATTGTTACACAAACACATCTTTTAAATATTATTTGTACTATTTAAAAAATTTATTATTATTAATATGAGGGACACACCCTAGGCGTGTATTTTATAATAGACAAAATTGTCATTTACTATTTTTTAAATAATTATCATTTAATTATTATCCTAATATTTAGGACTTTGAAATTAATTAAAGCTATAACTATTAAATCTTTACTTATTTGTATAAGGTAAGAACCCCTAATATTTAGTATTTTAAAATTGACTAAAATTTCACTTCTTAAATCTTTCCTTGTTTGAACTATATTAAAAGTCATAATATTTAAAACTTTATAATCTATTACGATTCTGTTAACTTATATCAATCTTTTGTTTATTAAACTAGTTAATTTTTCATTAAATTTTTTTCTGCTCATGAAATGAGAAAATAAATAAGATTTTAATTTTATTCTGCATTAATACGTTGAATTTCTTTTTTTTTTTCTTATTTTTTAATTAAAAAAATTGTACAAACAAAAAATAAAATATAGAAACACAACATACTTTAGGTTGTTTCAATTAATCGATTGCTCTTGTTATTCATTCTCTTTAGTTAGATTTATATTCTTTCTTCTATTTTAATTTATGTGAAGGTATTTGGCTAGATACATAGATTAAGAGAGAGAAAAAAATTGAGGTGAAATCATCTCATAAAAGGTAAAATGAAAAGTTTAAAATTAAGTTAGTACTAAATATTTAAAGGATGAAGTTTCATAGAAAAATATTATTCATCTTCTTATCCTATTAAAATTGAGTTCGAACTTGACAAAATAGCTATTTAATTATTTTTTAATATTTAGAATTTTAAAATTAATTAAATTTTATGTATTATATTCTTCCTTATTTTAAAAAAAAATATAAAATATTAATACTTAAAATTTAAAAGCGATTAAAATTTCTAGAAAATGCTATTTCTACGATGTTTTTTGTTTATTGAACTAAGTATTAAGATCAATTCTTAAGTGTGAGAAGTGCATTGGATACAAATTAAGGTCATAAGAAACTTCTAGCACAAAGTTGAGTTGAGAGCTTTCCTACCGATTGAATCTTCATATAAGTTCTTACAAGGATCAACTTTAAACGATCATAACTATCATTTTACCAAGTGTTTTTGGGTGATCCAACATATCAAATTGAAGCCTTTTGAGTCTTCTTTCCAATGCATCTGGCCTTGCATTAATCAGAGTTTGAAGTAAATGTTATGAGTAGTTCAGTGAAGCACTATCAGGTTTGACAGACAAAGGACAATCCCAGTCACTCAACGCCCTACCGACGTACGACAAACCACCAATTTATTACCCAAATCATGACCTCAACTGTGAGGGAAGGACCTCATCTTAGCAACCCTGTAACACACATATATAAGAGGTAAACAACAAGTAACAACATGGAAAAATCAAACCATATGACAAGAATACAATTAGAACGAAAATCATGTCGAAATGGAGGAACGGAAACCTTAACATACCTCAAATCCGACGAAATTAAGCTAAGCAAAAACCCAAGGATTCAACATCATCAATGGGCTTCCTAAAGGCATCCCATTCTACTTCCAAGAATATGGCCAACAAAGGTCAACAACGAAAATAGAAAAACAAAGCTTTTACGATGCTATTTCTATAACTTCAGTGGTAGAATCATCAAAATTACAACCTACCAACACTAATGAACATGATTAACTAAAAATCAAAAAAAGAAGAAGCTTACCAAATAGTTCAACATAAGCCAACCCCTAAACCCATTGAAAACACCACCAAAACACGAGCTATACGAAGTTTTACGACTTCCCGATATCAAGAATCATGTTGGAGATTTATTTCTAATCTTAGGATCACCGTACATATAAAGACGAGAGATTTAGAGGTTTCTGGTCGAGGAACTTGCTGGAAAAGTGATAAATGATATAAACGAACCAACCAAAATACTTATATAGGGGTTGGCCTACAACACGTTGCCCAATGTGCCATTTTGGTGGTGTGAAATGCTACCATCACGGACCCCCTCTGGTCCTCACCGCCTGCTTGTGCAGTCTCACGAAAATGTGAATATCTCTCTACTCTAAAGTCACATTAGCAAAATGCATTGAAAACTAGACGCATAGACTTTTAATTTGATAGGTCATGGGTCCCCTAATTCCTTATAGATTGGGAAAAAATCTCTGAGATATCTGACCTAAATTTTAGATAATTTTAATAAAGAAATTTGCAATAACTTTTGCTGAATTTTGTTCTATAACTTAATCAACGTCCAATCTTAATATACAATCATAGAGTGACTCAAATAACTCAAAATACTTTTTTATTATCTTATTAAGTATTCTTAGTCCTACCTTAAAGTACAGATTTATTGCGTAACCTATATGGGCATGTTACAACTATCAATTTCGGTGTTAGTCCCAAAATCCTCTCGGAACCTATCTTAGTCTCTACTCCGGTCAGCGAGTCAGTTTTAGCATGATGGGTATATAAAATTGCCCAGCTACAGTCCTTCAGAGAGTTACCTTAGCTGATCTAGTAGAGTTAGACATGACCGACTCTAATATTATCTTCGGCATGGATTAGTTTTATTCTTATTATGCTTCAGTCAATTGTAGAACCCAAATGGTAGAACTCTGATTCTCAGGGGAACCAATCCTAGAACAGAATGTAGTTTCGCATTATCTGTAGGTCACTTTGTTTCCTATCTTAAGGCTAGGAAGATAATCCAAGGGGTGTGTATATCATTTAGTTGGGGTTAAGGATTCTAAGTCTGAAACCCCGACTCTTCAGTTAGTCTAATGGTTTGTGAGTATCTAGAGGTGTTCCCAGAGGATCTACCAAGAGTCCCTCCCGAGCGTGAGATTGACTTTGGTATAGACCTTCTCCTTGATACGTAGCCCATATCCATCTCTTCTTATAGAATGGATCTAGCTGAGCTAAAAGAGTTGAAGGAGCAGTTGAAGGATCTCTTAGATAAGGGTTTCATTAGGCCTAGTAAGTCCTCGTGGGATGCTCTAGTCCTCTTTTCACAGAAGAAGGATGGTTCTCTCAATGTGCATTGACTACCACCAATTGAATAAAGTCATAATCTAGAATAAGTATCACCTCCTCAGGATTGATGACTTATTTGATCAGTTTCAGGGTGTTAGATGCTTTCAAAGATAGACCTTAGATCCGAATATCACCAACTCAGAGTTGGGGATTGTGACATTTCGAAGACAGCCTTTAGGTTTCAGTATGGTCACTATGAGTTTATAGTTATGTCTTCTGGACTAATGAATGCTCCTACAACTTTTACGAATTTGATCAACAGGGTGTTCAAGTAGTACTTGGATATATTCATCATTACCTTCATAAACTGTATCCTTTTATATTCTTGAAGTGAGGAGGAGCATGCTACTCATTTGAAGATTGTGTTGTAGACTCTTAAGGACCATCAACTTTTTGTTAAGTTTAGCAAGTGTGAGTTTTGGCTGTAGTCAATTTTATTTCCTATCCATGTAGTTTCTAGTGAAGATGTTCAAGTAGACTCTCATAAGATAGATGTGGTGAAGAACTGGCCTAGACCTATCACTCCTACCGACATTAGAAGCTTCTTAGATTTATTTGGTTACAACCGGAGGTTCGTAGAGGGATTTTCATCTATTGTTGTACCTTTGATCAAAGTGACTTAAAAGATGGTCAATGTTTAGTGGTCTGATTCTTGTGAGAGGATATTTCAGGAGTTAAAGACCTGACTTGTTTTTGCTCCGATCTTAACCCCGCTAGAAGGCACAGAGGGCTTTGTGTTATATTGTGATGTCTCTAGGATTGGCCTTGGGTGTGTGTTGATGCAATATGAGAAGGTTATTGCTAAGACGTATGAGAAGAATTATCTTATGCATGACCTTGAGTTAGTAGTGGTGGTGTTTGCCTTGAAATTTGAGAAGCACTATTTGTATGGTGTGCATGTGGATGTGTTCACTCAGAAGTACTTGAAATTGTGACAGAGGAGATGATTTGAGCTTCTCAACAACTATGCTGTAAGTATTCTTTATCATTTAGGCAAAGCCAATGTAGCGAAAAATGCGCTTAACAGGTTGTCCTTGGGGAGTGTGTCTTAGGTCAAGGATGGGAGGAAAGTATTGGTGAAAGATGTCCATATTCTTGCTCGCTTAGGGGTTCACCTTACTGATTCAGAAAATGGTGGTGTTGTGATTCAAAATGGTGCTCGCTTGGGGGTTCACCTTACCGATTCAGAAGATGCGGAGTCTTCATTAGTGTTGGAAGTTAAGGCAAGGTAAGATGAGGATTCTATCTTGGTTAAGTTAAAGGAAGAAGTCCAAAATCAGAAGGTAGAAGTTTTCCCTCAAAGGGGAGATGGTGTACTCTGATATCAGGTCCAACTATATGTTGCAGATGTGGATGACTTGAGAGAGAGGATGCTGAGAGAGGCTCAAAACTCTTGATATTCTATCCATCCAAGTGCCACCAAGACGTACTGTGATCTACGAGAAGTGTATTGGTGGAATGGCATGAAGAAGGACATTGCAGAATTTATGGCTACGTATCTAAACTGCCAAAAAATGAAGGTTGAGCATCAGAGATTGAGAGATATGCTACAAGATATTAGTATTCCTACTTGAAAGTGGAAAGAGATAAATATAGACTTCTTCACAAGTTTACCTCGTACGCACCGAAAATATGATTTTATATGGGTTTTATTATGGACCGAATGATTAAGTCAGCACATTTTCTTCCAGTTAAGACTACAAATTCATCCAAGGATATGCTAAGCTTTACATACGGGAGTTATTCAGGTTGCATGGGGTCTCATTGTCCATAATTTCATATAGGAGTACTCAATTCACTTCACAATTTTGTAAGTCGTTTTAGAAGGGCCTTGATATTCAGGTCAAGCTTAGCACAACTTTTCACCCGTAGACAGATGGTTAGGCTGAGCGATCATTTAAAACTTAGAGGACATATTTAGAGCTTGAATGATTGATTCACCTATTGGGTGATTTCAGTTCATGAGGTTATGGAGAAAGTTCAGCTTATCAGAGAAAGACTGAGAAAAGCTCAGAGTCATCATAAATCATATGCGGATATTAGGAAGAGAGAGCTTGAGTTCATGTCATGACCCGACAGGAGACCTGGATCGTAGACATAGGACAAGGGTCCCTGAGAGACCCCAAGTCAACCCATGATATAAGAATTCACTAACTTATTCAATAAACATGAAGGAAACATAATTATAAACTCAACAGAAGTCTAACTTAACATAACAACAGAATGAACATCCGAAACTGAAAATATGTCTAAGTTTGATAAGCCTCTAATCTAGATGAGCTGATGGGAAAGCACCCTCAACTAGCTCAGAAATACTGAAACTGAAAATACATCCCAAGGTAACTAAAAGTCTAGTCCCTGAAAGATGAGGATTCACCAATCCAGCAGGTGCTAACTCTGATAGCGGCTATGAACGAGGCTAAACTTGTGATACAGATCCTGCATCATGTAACGATGCAGCATAGAAGGTATGCGGTCAGTACGTGAAATGTACCGAGTATGCAAGGTAAGTAAAATCGCTAGAGCAATATAAGTCTTTCAAAGCAAATTATAGATATATATAATAAACCTTTAAGGATAAAGAAGATCACTCACATTCATTATGAAATCATGCTCATTTTTTGCATGATGATGCATGAAATTCGGAACATCATGAATGACTCAAATGACTCAGAGCTAAATCATAACATTTATCCCAAAAGCTGAACAATGAGTCAAACCTTTCTTCTTAAACATGCATGCATAAGATAATCATCACGAGTAATGCGTATGCAATGTCGAATAATATAGACAGCGGGAGACTCATCACTTAATCGACATACCACGATAGAGCTTACATGGTCCCGACTATTATACTCAAGTGGGCAGAGCCATCCAAAACCTTGCCAGGGATAGGGACGCTACCATGATTTGATGTCAAGCGAAAGGACCAATTGGGCCGGGGATAGCTCACAAGGGGGGTCCCAATAATATAATAGTATCAACCTACGTTGGTGCGTAGTTCTGGGGCATAGGGTTATCGACCCTTAGGCCACTCGGTGCTAGACTCTTCTCCCAAAATATGCAATGCTCTACATCGTATAAATACGAAGCTAAACATCGTCTAGTGATGAAGCTCAACATGAATTCATGCATAAACTCAACATCTGTATAACGAAGCTCAACATTGTCTATTGACAAAGCTCATTATGAAATCATGCATATACAAGACATCATATAAATATGAAGCTCAATAATGTTGCTTCGACAAAGCTTAGAATAAATCATGCTTAGACTCAACATCATGTGAAATGAAGCTTAATGATGACATACATCTCAATTACGAAATTCATGTATATGAGCAGCTTTATTATGTCACATACCACAATCTCAAGGAATAGTGGGAGCCTTTACTCCAAAATCATGTGGTAAGTCTAATTTAGAAATATCACTTCATCATCATCAACATAAGGGCCTTGCGTGAAACCTTATCATGCTTGAATCCATTCAATTCATTTAAAAACATTATAATTTGGGAGATTTCGCTCCAAAATGAAGTAATAAAGTCAATTCACGAAAAATCGTCATTCATACTTAACATTGGGCACTACCCAAAGCTTCATCATACTTGGTCTATTTATCTTCTTTGAAAACATCATCAAAATCATGGGTAAGGTTACAAACATACTTTTCATCATATAATCCATCATCATAACATTCTATTATGAACTACCCACACATGGGTATTTTAGATTCAATTTTTAGAAAATAATTTTATAAAAGAAATTAAGATAGAATCCGCCAAAACTCGATAAATAATCAATATCAATTCAATTTAATCAATACCCATGAGTAGAAATGTAAGAATCATGCAATTGAATGAAAATCCATACTTGATCATCATAAATCAATCACAAATTGATAGAGAATGGGCATAGGTATGGAAGGAAGCACCCACTCATAGCCTTACATACCTAGGATTGAAGAATCTTAACTCCTCCTATTTACCTAGCTGAGATTTCCCTTGAAAACATTTAAATCCTCCTCAATCTATTCTCTTTAAGTCTTCAAGCATTCAACCTTGCATGCATGAAGAAATGGCCTAATATGCCTTTGAGTCTGAACTGCTGATATCAGACCCCAGTTACAATCCTCTTCTTTTTATTTCTTCATTATTATCCTCGATTACCTCTTCCTAGAGCCCCAAGAGTG
This sequence comes from Datura wrightii, assembly GCA_035772735.1. NCBI lineage: Eukaryota > Viridiplantae > Streptophyta > Magnoliopsida > Solanales > Solanaceae > Datura > Datura wrightii. The sequence goes on from JASDFA010000011.1 coordinate 5,776,439, forward strand.
GTTCCAAACTTGACTATAGATACCTCATATACTTTACCCATTGACTCATTATGCCTTCATTCTCGATATCTTGGTGACATGTGACACCGTATGCATCTTACCACATGTTTGAGGAAATAATATTTTTCCTATACAAAATCTTTATACAAGTTGGAGGTGTATAGCTTAGCTGACTCAATAGAAGAATGAAATAGCTATGATCTGAGAGTAAGTGAGAAACCATTGTTAGAAAGGTTCACATAGAAATTCCTCCCTTTTATCTGTTGGTATAAACTTTTTTGGATTTTATCCACTTCAGAAGTTAATTAATAGAGAAATCCTTATTCTATTTTTTATCTTTCTCTAAAAAATAGAAATAGCTATAGAAAAAAGATTGATCGTCCAATTAATTTCGTAATAATATTCTAATCTTGAACTTTTAATTTTGAAAAAGAAAATAGGTATGAAGAATTGAAATAAAACCCTTAAGACATTGTAAAATTTTATAGTAATAAAAAGTCATCACTAAAGTCTCCGCGACATCAACAGCTCAAACTTTTCATTTTTCGATTCACTTGGTTCTCATCTCAATAAATACATATACACAACAAATTAGAATCACCACATAAACATCATCACGCTCTTTTGAAAAGTATATATAGTTCATAGCAGTTGGATAGGAATTCTCAATTTTTCTAGTACATGATAAAAGTTCTCAGATCTATATAAATAATGGCACTCGTAATGTTTCCCCAACATTTCAATGTTTTACCCTTTGTAACAATTCAATAATTACACATGAAATTATTCCAGAAACGTAATCATTTTCCTATCATCTCGTTGGTTTCCTCCTTGATTATTGTTTATAAAGCATAGGTATATACATCCCTCCTAAAGTATGCGTACTTACGTTTAGTGCTATATTCTCTGTTTGCGAGAAAAAAATACGGTAGTTACGACGACTCGAAGACAGCTAAAAAAGATGAAAGCAATTACTCCAATCGATCCCCAGACTAATCATGCAACATTAATAAATTCAAAAGAAAGTGACAAATGATCGATGTTCCCGGTCGGGTGTGTGTGTGTGTATATATATCTGTGGGAGTGTGGCACAATAAGCTTATAAATTAGTTTCCAGAGTAAATATTGTTTTAGTTTATCTTCCTCCGAGGCCAAGGTAAAAAGGTGCACCAGTGTGCCTCAACCAGAGATATCCATTAATCCAGCGGTCAGCTGTGTATTGAGCTGCTTCAAATGGGTTAATGAGACGGAAGTTCTTGAAGCTCTTGTTCCTGTTATTGATGAGCGCACCCGGTCCGCGGTTGGCAAACTCGTAGTAATGACATGTCCGCTCGAATGATTGGCCTTGCCATATCATCCAACCTTCTGGGCGGATGAAATCACCCAATTCGCTCTCCATGAATACTGTTGTTGCATAGGGCTTCCAGGGACGGCCCAAGTAAGTCGCGAGCTTGAACCTATCCGCAAACAATACCCTTTCTGGGACGATTCTGCAGTTCTGGAACACCACCCCTCCTGGTTTACTCGCTATTTCTTTGCCATCTGCAGTGATCGTGTTGAACTGGTTGTCCAGAGGTCTCCTCGCTATGATCAAACTATTTTGGATTATTGCTGACCCCCTGCCAAAGATGAAATCTATGGTACCAGAGATGACGCAGTTGCGATAAAATTGGCGATGGTTTTGATAGTACAAGGTGTCTTGATAACCTTCAATGCTGCAGTCAAAAACGGCAGCCATATCACCATTAATTCGAAGAGCCACAGCTTGGTGCCCCTGTGGACCAGCAGTGTTGCGGAAGGTAATTCCCCTAGCCACGAACCCATTGCCAAGAACAGCTGCATGTCATATGTATGTATACATCTGATCAATAAAATGTTCGAGGTATAATTAAAGGAACTAAATTAATGTGTGTTTACCGAAAGTAGCAGTGTCTTGGGTGGGTATTTTCATGAGACCAAAGTTTCTATTTCCAGTAATGATGGTTCTCCCTGCTCCATCACCGTAGATAAAGACGTTTGGTTGCTTTTTAGAGATGATGATATGCTCATCATAGATTCCAGCTTTGACATAGACTATGTATTTGCCTCTGTGGTTTTTAGGATAGGCAGCCAGGGCAGCAGCGACCGTGTTGTACTGCCCACTGCCATCCTTGGAGACCACTGCGTGAGGAGTTGCTCTATGTCGTCCTCCTCCTGCTAAAAGCTTACGGTCGGCAACTGGGAACCACGTTGGGTAACCAAGTAGGCGACGGTGATTATTAGATGATGTAGCAGTAGTTATAGTGCTTGATACGTTGAAGGCTTGGAGGACGGTTGAAATCTTAGCTACGATGTTGATTGCGTTGTGGGCCAGTTGGGTTGCATTGCGCATGCCATTTTCTAAGGCTTCTTTGTATTCAGGCTTGTCGATACCGTCGAGGCACATGCTTTGATAAGAGTAAACGGCACCCAGCCAGTTCAATAGTTCACTCACACGATCGCCGAGGGAATGCAATTCGGTATCCCCAACCATAGAGTAGGAGTCCTGGAGTTCCTCGATGGCATATTGCAACAACTCTTTGCAATCCTCTACTGCCATGTGATTGTAAGGATCTGTTTTATTGTCGATAGAAGTCTTTTCCACCACCCCTAAAGATTTCTTGATTTCATCACCCGTGACTTGGAAGGATGCCAAGAGGTAGTCTTTCATGGTAGCACTATCGTTCTTAGCCACTGAATCAAGGCTCTTAAAACAAGCTATTTGGAATTCCGCAGATTTACAGAACTCCTCAATGGATGCCTTCATTTGGACTTTGCTGCTTTGTTCAGCATCATCATTTGAACCTTTGTGCAGGACGATTGCCACTCCCAATACAACACCGACCACAAGAATCAATGATACCAACGAAACCACTATTTTCCCCACCATCTTAATTTGACGTACGTAATCGACTTCGAACTATATCAAATTGTACTACGTACGCACGTACTAATTATATATAAATGACTATTTATATATTCGACCGGGAGAAGGTGGACATGCATGCATGTTAAGAAAAAAAAACAAGAAACCACTAATGGTGCGCGCGGTTAGAGGTTATTCCTCTAGTTGGTTACGCTAGTTGTTTCTTGAAACGTATATAATTAAGAAGATGGATGAATTAAAGATCATGTTGTGAGGAGCTTTATATAGTGTTCAGGAGAAAGAGTATGATGGTACATCTAACCGACGATTGCGCAAAGATGTTTGTGGTTTGAGGTATTGAATGACTTCGTGTCCATCCATTGTATTGAATAATGGTGAACCACTAATTAGGAGCGGTCATTTAACAGAACCAATGATTTTTTTTCTGAAAAAAATAGAGCATCAATAAAATTATAAATAAGTTTTTATAGTAATTTAGTTCGAGATAAGCAAAAATAAAACTTGTTTATGTGTATGTATAAAAAAATTGGGATGAGGCTTTTCCCAAGTTCCTACTTAGATAAAATTCATATGTAACTTTGTTTATGGTTTGAGGTGCAAAACGAAATTGTGAGAATATTATAATATTTTTTTAAGCAAATATGTCACTAGGCAGTGTGCTTAGCTACTCTTTTTATTAATAAATAAAAATAAGTAAAATCCTCACCCGGGGAAATATACGAATAAGGAGTGTTATACCTTTATTTTATTAATCCTAATGAGGTAACTATCTTTCATTAATTAATAAGCGCGCAAAAAATAAGAACTTAAAAGAAGGAGATTCACTATAATCATCACAGGGTTTATAACATACTATATATTGATATTACATATTATAAAAATTAAATGAAAGTTGAGTTATTATCCACAAACTTTCTTTTACAAATGAAAAAATTAACAAAGAAGAATAGTCCAAGTCGAGTAATTTGCCGAAGTTGAGACTTGTCTTCCTCTTCCTTAGTCACCTTACCATCCCAACTATTCTTTCGTCCTTGATTTCTTTTGTTATTATGTTGTTGCCTAGGAGAAATATCAGCATCAAGCTTTATTTGCAAATTGCTGATCCAATATAGCCTCTTCTCACCGTTATTAAAAATGTCCTTACTTTTTAAGTTAGAAAATTTATTTGGACAACAAGTACTACTTCCACCAACTTGTAATTGCTTGTTAGTGTTAAATAGGAGTAAGAGAAGTCAAGTTTTTAATATTAGAATTTACCCATGCATCAAAAGCTCCTTGTCATGAACAAAAAAGTTCCGAACTTGCTGCCTAATAAGTGACGGAGATGAAACACTTACAATGCCACTGCCCTTGGGCATAAGGGATGATGCTTTGGGGCTCAATTTACTATGTGTGGGAGGAGACGATAAGCTGCTCACCTTCTTCCTTCCACCATGTCAGCCCAACGACTCTTGCTCCTAACATATTTTTTCTCATCAGAAGAGACCAAATTATTTGTAGAATTAGTTTGAGAAGGGATCTTATATATTGGGATATTTAATCTAACCTCTTGAGATACCCTATAATGTACATTCAATATAACAGTTGTAGATGCTGAAGAGACAATTTTTGCTACATTCTAATTATCCTCAAGAACACTAGTTGCCTCTAATAAATCTTCAATTCCTTCTCAATAATAGCAGCTGCCCTCCCCTCGTTGCAAGTTGTTTAGAATTTCATGCTTCAACAACACCTGATTCAATCTCAATTTATTTAGAATTTCTCGTCTCAGTGAAAAATGGTGTAGAATGATCCAAAGTAGTTTGTTCGTTGCATATCGTCACGTCTAGAGAAATATTTATTGTAGTGCATGCATTTTCGTTGGAGATCTTTAGAAGCACCCTGGTCTACTCGTTACTCCAACTGCATTATCCATCAATTGTTTTCCAAAATTTTCATCTCGCAATATGTTGAACTGTGTACCTTCAGCTACATGGTTACTTCCGTTAAACCCAACCTGTGCTTCATTTCTTGTGTGAGACCACAATCCATTCATCACTAGAATTTTCTGCAATGTCGTTGCCTCGTTCATCAGAAAATCACTTCTAAAAAACAACATGCTTAACTACATTTTTCACACCTTTATAAGCTCGTCCAGGACCACCAACAACACTATTTTCCACAATCTTCCTACTTTATTTTTTGGCCAGATTTATCAAGTTCTGGCAACACAATAATGGCTCGATCAAGAGCATGTACACCATCTTGATCATCATCTAAAGTTTTAGCCGTAACATCTTCCTTTCTAACCACATTAGCAATTGATTTTGCCCCAATTATCGACTTGGACGCACCATCCTTTCTTTGCTGTTGCACAATACCATCTTGAATTCTCTTTGCATTGTCAGAACTATAAATACCTCTTTTATTGTTAAGTATTTCCCTTGCATCACCTTGCACTTTGTCTTCACGACATCTATTCTCTCCGACTCCTTTATCTCCTTAGCACGATAATTATCTAGAGAATGTCCTTGAAATATTCAATCAATACAATACTTAGAAAATAGCCATAATGAAATTTTTCCAAACTTGAGTGATTGTCCCAGTTTTAATATTTTTATAAGATAACTCAATTCTTTCAAAAAAATCATCTAATAAATTCGCCTGAATCTTTACTCAAGCAACACTTGATCGCGTTTGATCATTAGTCGCTTTATCTATTAGCATACGTATAACAATTTTAATCAATTTAGGATTGGTTAGTTTAGTTTGAGTATATTTTATTTTATTATTTATATTTCTGTGTTCTTATTTAATTAGGATAAGTTAGTTGTCTTTAACTAAGAATCTATCTTTTAATCGTAACTCTATTTAAAGAGTTTTTTATCGTCATTAATATACTAAGTTTTTCATGGCTTCACTAAGCATTTATATGATATCAGAGCTCTATGCGCTCTAACGAGAACGATTGATATATTTTTTTCTCTTAACTTATATTTTCATCCTATTCAGCGTCAACGGCAACCAACAACAACAACAACAATGGTGCAAATCCAGAGTTGTCAAAGATGACAACAGAACGGGTGTTAACATCATTATCATCTCACACTATTTAGTGTCAATAGCCAATATTGGTAATAATAATGGCGCTTTGACAACACAATGGGTGCCAAGATTATTATCTTCTCGCTAATAACAACAACAATAATGGCGTAAATCCCTGAGTTTTCAAAGATGATAAAGCAACAGGTGCCAACATCATTATTTTCTCATGCTATTCAGTGTCAATAGTCAACAACAATAGAAACAACAATGTTGCGAATCCCAAAGTTGTCAATACTGACAACATAATGGGTGCCAACATCATTATTCAATACAACCCTACTTCTCAATTAACAATCAAACTAAGTGATGGACACAAATTCTCTACATGAAAAGCACAATTTTCCATGCTTATGTATGACTACAACCTCTTCGGCCATCTTGATCGGACCATTCCAGCCCCTTGTTGCACAATTGCCTCCCAATTCGACGTTCCTTGCATGGTTCTACCAAGTCCAACTCATCCATAACGTCTTTATAGCTTATGTTGAACCCTCTATTGTCTCTACAATTGTTGCGGCCTCCTCATCCTAATCAGTTTGGGACACCCTACACACTATGTATGCAAATAGATCACAAAATCGGGTATTTAGCCTCCATGAACAACTTGTTCGCGTCACTAATGACTCTCTCTCCATCACACACAATCTTCACACCATTCAGGCTCTCTCAAATGGTTTAGCCACTGATGGTACTCATATGTCTAATCTAGAGCTTATCGTCAAAATATGCAATAGTCTGAGTTCTGAGTTTCATGAGATTTCTGTTGCAATACAGGCACGTGATACGCCGATATCCTATGAGAAATTATCTGAAAAACTACTTGACCATGAACTCATCCTTCCACACGAAGATGCCAAGAAGCTCAAAACCCCTCTAACGCACCACTTCTGTCAATTTGTCAAGGTGTTGATCAAAAAATTCTTCTAAAGTTTAGGTTCTGGCATGCCACGCGAGCCATAACACCAACCTGAGCACAATTTCTCTAAAGTACAGGCTCTTGCGTGCCACTCTAGCTATCTCACCAGGCTAAATTTTCCTCAAATTTTTGTTTCTTCACACCTTGCACCTTTTTTGAGTATTGTTTTCATATGTTACCTGCCAAAATCATCTAAAAACATTTGTTAGCTCTTTTCACACACACATTCATGAAATCTTGCATTTTATAAGAACAATATTCTCAAAACGTGATAAAAGATAGGTTAAAATAGGCGTAAGAATATGTCCAACATTGTTACACCCTGTAAGTTCTTATCGACTAACCGATGCGTTCATACGTATGTCGAGGATTTTAGAGTACAATGCATATTAAAAAAGACTCAGGGAATGAGCGAACGGGTACGAGATCCAGTGAGTAGGAGGTCGGGACCGGAGGCCAGGCGCACCGGCCAGCCCGACCCTTTGAGCAGCGTGTCGTGCCTGACTCTTGGCACTACAAGCGGCGGGCTGCGCCCCCCCACCCACTACCTCCTATATATATGTCACGCCCCAAAACTGGGTAGGGAGTAACTCGCACTCGATTCATGATTGATCGAGAAGCCGGCTATATTACATCTGTAACTATAATATATAAGCAATCCAGGCCACCTGTCACAATCAACTGAAGAATAAACTGGACCTATAAGTTCTCAATAATACGGGGTAAACAATTGAAATGCAACCAAGACAATTAATGTGCTTAACCAAGCAATAATAAGCCGATGAGGCCACAAACTGAATAACACTATACACACTAACTCCACAAAGCCTCTAAAGAGTAAACTGACTGATAGTCGGAACATGGCTCCGACCTACCCATAACTGCATCTTAAAACTCAAGCATAAATAACTGAGCCCTAGCTCTAGGAAGAAAAGAGCATACCAACCATTTGTTGATCTCACGAACTGCTACTTAACTGGCCATCCTTACCACTACCTGCACCTGCGGCACGAATGCAGGTCCCCAAGTAAGGGGACGTCAGTACGAATGAAATATACTGGTATGTAAGGCTGAAATTGTAACCATGAGATAACAATCCTGTGATAACTAACTTAGCACATAAGCATATAAAGGATATAACCTGAAACTCTGCAAACTGTAATTGATAACAATTTACTATAACATAATCGAACTCAAGATAACTGAACTAGGAATAAGGAATGGAAACAACTCGGAATCCTAAAAACTGAAACCTGATAATAACTATATAATGAGATGAAAATGCAATTAAGAAATGCGCAAGAAAGAAACTATAACTGTAATGCCAGCGACCAGCCAACCGTAAATCCATATATAAAATTCATCAGTCGGTGTACCACACTGGGATAAGATAAAACTATCTCCAACCGATGTACCACACCGGGGTAAAATAAAAAGATCTCCAGCCGGTGTACCACATCGGGGTAAAATAAAAATATCTCCAGCCGATGTACAACAACAGGATAAAATAAAAATATCTCCAGCCGATGTACCACACCGGGTAAAATAAAAATATCTCCAGCTGATGTACCTCATCGGGGTAAAATAAAAAGATCTCTAGTCGGTATACCACACCGGGGTAAAATAAAAATAAATCTTAATCACCATCATAAATGGAGCTGACTGAGCTCATACAAACTATCTGAATACTAAAAACCATAGCTGATCAGTAACTATAACATGTGTAGGATCTTACCATGACCTCTAATACTACAATTATTCCATACAGATATAGGTCTTTCATTTAGCACTTAAATACATACATATGCTGTGAATGAATTCTAGGGAAGTTCTTAGAACTGGAATATCATAAAGACATGTGTAGACTCATGTTCATGATTTTAAACATCTCCTAGCAATTCTAACACGGGGAGTATAGAGGAAGCACTTAACCTAACATTTTCTATTAACAATCTTAGCATTCATTTCGTGCTTATACCCGTTTGACTTTCATACTTTCATATTAAAAATTGTGAGCATACCTCATTCATTGCACATCATATCACATCTCGAGGTAACTTATGAACAGGAAGACAAAACTTGTGTATCTCAAACCTAGAGCTCTTAAATATACAAATGGTAGGCAACTGTTTAGGGGCTGCCTTAAGATAAATAAAGACTTTTAGTCGTGCTTCCGACAACGTAGGAAAAGCTCATGTGAAACATTGAAATATATGTGGAGCTTAGAAAAGCTTAGCAGCATTATAAACAGTTTAGAAACTTCCAAGAAAAATAAAATCCTTTAAAACTTGAAAAAGTTAATCCAACTCTTAGAAAAAATAATCAAACTCTTAGAACAGTCTTAAGGAGTTAACACTTTACTGGCCTTTCATTAGCTTAACACAACTGAACATAAACAATTTTATTTATAACTCATTTGCTAAACGTCTTTATTACAGGGTAAATCTTTCTAGCTATTTGCCTACTTCATTAACAATCATAACACTTATCATCAAATTTAACAACCTTTAGCTCTACTTTTCGTATTCATCTTAAATTCTTTTTTCAAATAGGATTCGTCATTCCCTACCTAATTATTTACTCTCATGTTCACTATTCCAGCAATTCTTGTACGCACTTACCTTCTTACCTAATTGCCAATCTTGTCTTTTAAACTCGTCTTGCTCTTATTTTAACGTCCTTATGCTATTCTTATGCTATAAAGACAATGCTAGAGATTGGTGGTGGTAGTGCTGACCTACCATGGTCGCTTGCTATGGTGGTGTCAGTAGTGATGGTTCGTTAGGACCAGTTTTTAAATTACAATTGTCAACCATATTGGGAAAAATGTTGAATGACTGCGATAGAGACATATTTTGAGAAAATTGGTTCTCCCAAACTGCTTTGCAGCAATTTGTCAAGATAGATCTCGAAAAAATACACAAATGAAGAAAAAATCATGTAAAACGGATAATCCAGCCCAAAGTTATGATCATTAAGATAATGTGCCACTAATGAACTCTTTTTCCGGAGATTATATTATAGTTTTAATAACATTATGTAAGATCTTATCAAAAGACTTGCATCTCGGCAGTTCTCATTTTGTGATTAATGGGCTAACATACATAGAAAATCGCAAAAATCGTAAATTTTCATTTATGCAAAAAAATGGTTATACCAATCAAATGAAATGATAGGGCGCTCGTCACCAGGCCTTGTAGGCTGCGCGCAACTAAAATTTTGGGTCAAACGGAGACAGTCAACCAAATCTCGAGAAATCCGTGGGCTAACATACACTGAAAATTGCAAAAATCATAAATTCGTATTTATGCAAAAAATAGTGATGCCGATCAAATGAAATGATAGGGCACTCGTCGCCAGGCCTTGTAGGTTGTGTACAGCCAAAATTTGGGGCCAAATGGAGACGATCAATCAAATCTCGAGAAATTTGTGGACTAACATGCATCGAAAATCGCAAAAATCGTAAATTCTCATTTATTCAAGAAACAGTTATGCCGATCAAATAAAGTGATAGGGTGCTCGTCATTAGGGTTTGTAGGCTGCGCACGACCAAAATTTAGGTTTGAACGGAGACGACTGATCAAATCTCAAGAAATCCGGGGCCTAACACACACTGAAAATTGCAAAAATAGTAAATTCTCATTTATGCGAAAAATAGTGATGCCAATCAAACGAAATGATAGGGCGCCCGTCACCAGGTCCCGCAGGCTGCGCAGCCAAAATTTGGGGCCGAACAGAGGCGGTCGATCAAATCTCGAGAAATTCGTGGTCTAACAAACACCGAAACTCGCGAAAATCGTAAATTCTCATTTATTCAAAAAATTATTATGCCGATCAAATAAAGTGATAAGACGTTTGTCACCAGGGTTTCTAGGCTGCGGACGGCCAAAATTTGGGGCGTAATGGAGATTGTCAATTAAATCTTGAGAAATCAATGGGCTAAATACAACTGAAAATTGCGAAAATCGTAGATTCTCATTTATGCGAAAATTGGTTATGCCGATCAAATGTAATTATAAGACGATCGTCATCAAGGTTGGTAGGATGCACACAGTCAAAATTTGGGTCCAAACGGAGATGGTCAATTAAATCTCGAGAAATTCGTGGGCTAACATGCACCGCAAATCGCGAAAATCGTAAATTCTCATTTATTTGAAAAATAGTTATACCGATCAAATAAGGTGGTAGGGAACTCATCACCAGGGTTTGTACGCTGCGCACGACCAAAATTTGGGGCCAAACGGAGAGGACCGATCAAATCTCGAGAAATCTGTGGGCTAATACATACCGAAAATCGCAAAAATCATAAATTCTCATTTATTTGAGAAATAGTTATGCCGATCAAATAAAGTGATAGGACGATCTCACCAGGGTTTATAGGCAGCGTACGGCCAAAATTTGGGGTCGAACGGAGATGACCGATCAAATCTCGAGAAGTTCGTAGGCTAACACACATCGAAAAGTTTTAAAGTTAGCAACATGGGCACACTATGCCAGTGTCGGCAGACCGACCGACATCGAATGACACATGCTGACCTATGCCGAGACCCAACGCCCCTCGATCAATGCCAACCGAGCAAAAATTTAAAAGGAAACACCTATGCTTATACTTATGCTTTAAAGAAAGTGCTATAGATTGGTGGTGGTAGTGCTGGCCTACCATGGTCGCTTGCCATGGTGGTGTCGGTTATGGTGGGTCATTAGGACCAGTTTTTAAATTAAAACTGTTAATCAAATTGGGAAAAATGTCGAATGACTGCAATAGAGGCATATTTTGAAAAAATTTGCTCCGCCAAACCATCTTGTGGCAGTTTGTCCAGATAGATCTCGAAAAAATACACAAAATGAAAAAACAAATCATGTAAAACGGATAATCCAGCCCAAATTTATGATCATTAAGATAAGGTGCCACTAATGAACTCTTTTTCCGGTGATTATATTACAGTTTTAACAACATTATGTAAGATCATATCAAAAGACTTGCATCTCGGCAGTTCTTAATTTGTGATGAAAGGGCTAACACACATCGAAAATCACGAAAATCATATTTTATTTATGCAAAAAATGTTTATGTCGATCAAATGAAATGGTACGGGGCTCGTCACCAGGCCTTGTTGGCTGCGCACAACCAAATTTTGGGGCCAAGGAGACGGTCAATCAAATCTCGAGAAATCCGTAGGCTAACATACATCGAAAATCGCGAAAATCATAAATTCTCATTTATTCAAAAAATTGTTATGCCGATCAAATAAAGTGGTAGAGAACTCGTCACCAAGGTTTGTAGGCTGCGCACGGCCAAAATTTGGGGCCGAGTGGAGACGACCGATCAAATCTCGATAAATCTGTGGGCTAATACACACTGAAAATCGCGAAAATCGTAAATTATCATTTATTCAAAAAATGGTTATGCCGCTCAAATAAAGTGATAGGGCGCTCTCACCAGGGTTTGTAGGCTGCGCACGACCAAAATTTGAGCCGAACAGAGACGACCGATCAAATCTTGAGAAATCCGTGGGCTAACACACATCGAAATGTTTTAAAGTTAGCAACATAGGCGCACTATACCATTGTCAGTAGACCGGCCGGCATCGGATGACACATGCTAACCTATGCCGAGACCCAATGCCCTTCGATCAATGCCCAGTGAGCGAAAATTTAAAAAGAAACACCTATGTTTATCCTTATGCTATAAAAAAATGCTAGAGATTGGTGGTGGTAGTGCTGGCCTACCATGGTTTCTTGCCATGGTGGTGTCGGTTATGGTGGGTCGGTCGGACTAGTTTTTAAATTAAAACTGTTTACCAAATTGGGAAAAATGTTGAATGATTGCGATAGAGGCATATTTTGAAAAAATTAGCTCTGCCAAACCACCTTACGACAGTTTGTCCAGATAGATCTCTAAAAAATACACAAAATGAAAAAACAAATCATGTAAAACGGATAATCCAGCCAAAGTCATGATCATTAAGATAACGTGCCACTAATAAACTCTTTTTCCAGCGATTATATTACAGTTTTAACAACATTATGTCAGATCATATCAAAAGACTTGCATCTCGACAGTTCTTAATTTTTGAAGAAAGGGCTAACATACACCGAAAATTGCGAAAATCGTAAATTCTCACTTATACGAAAAATAGTGATGCCGATTAAATAAAATGATAGGCCGCCCGTCACCAGGACCCGCGGGATGCGCACAGCCAAAATTTGAGGCCGAACGGAGGAGGTCGATCAAATAACCGAAAATTGCGAAAATTGTAAATTCTCATTTATGTGAAAAATAGTGATGCCGATCAAACGAAATGATAGGGCACCCGTCACCAGGCCCTGCAGGCTGCGCACAGCCAAAATTTAGGGTCAAACGGAGACGGTCGATCAAATCTCCAGAAATCCGTGGGCTAATATACACCGAAAATCGAGAAAATCGTAAATTGTCATTTACGCAAAAAATAGTGATGCCGATCAAACGAAATGATAGGCCACCCGTCACCAGGCCCCGCAGGGCTGCGTACAGCCAAAATTTGGGGCCGAACGGAGGCAGTCGATCAAATTTCGAAAAATCCATGGGCAAACAAACACCGAAAATTACGAAAGTCGTAAATTGTCATTTATGCGAAAAATAGTGATGTCGATCAAACGAAATGATAGGGCGCCCGTCACCAGGCCCCACAGGCTGAGCACCGCCAAAATTTGGGGCAAAACGGAGACGGTCGATCAAATCTCCAGAAATCTGTGGGCTAACATACACCGAAAATTGAGAAAATCATAAATTCTCATTTATGCAAAAAATAGTGATGCCGATCAAACGAAATGATAGGGCGCCCGTCACCTGGCTCTGCGGGCTGCGCACAGCCAAAATTTGGGGCCGAACGAAGGCGGTTGATCAAATCTCGAGAAATCCGCGGGCTAACATACACTAAAAATTGCGAAAATCGTAAATTGTCATTTATGCAAAAAATAGTGATGCCGATTAAACGAAATGATAGGGAGCCCGACACTAGGCCCCGCAGGCTGCGCACTGCCAAAATTTGGGGCCGAACGAAGACGGTCGATCAAATCTTCAGATATCCGTGGGCTAACATTCGCCGAAAATGGAGAAAATCATAAATTGTCATTTATTCGAAAAATAGTGATGCCGATCAAACGAAATGATAGGGCACCCGTCATCAGGCCCCGCAGCTGCGCACAGCCAAAATTTGGGGCCAAATGGAGATGGTCAATCAAATCTACAGAAATCCACGAGCTAACATACACCGAAAATCGAGAAAATCATAAATTGTCATTTATTCGAAAAATAGTGATGCCGATAAAGCAAAATGATAGGGCACCCGTCACCAGGCCCCGCAGGCTGCCCACAGCCAAAATTTGGGGCAGAATGGAGGCGGTCAATCAAATCTCGAGAAATTCGTGGGCTAACATACATCGAAAATCGTGAAAATCGTAAATTCTTATTTATGAAAAAACTAGTGATGCCGATCAAACGAATGATAAGGCGCCCGTCACCAGGTTTCGCAGGCTGCGCACAGCCAAAATTTGGGGCCAAACGGAGACCGTCGGTCAAATCTCCAGAAATCCATAGGCTAACATACTCCGAAAACCGAGAAAATTGTAAATTTTCATTTATGCGAAAAATAGTGATGCCGATCAAACGAAATGATAGCACCCGTCACCAGGCTCTGCAGGCTACGCACAGCCAAAATTTGGGGCTGAACGAAGGCGGTCGATCAAATCTCGAGAAATCCGTGGGCTAATATACACCAAAAATTGCGAAAATCGTAAATTCTCATTTATGCGAAAAATAGTGATGCCGATCAAACGAAATGATAGGGCGCCCGTCACCAGGCCCCGTAGGGCACAGCCAAAATTTGGGGCAGAACGGAGGCGGTCAATCAAATCTCGAGAAATCCGTGGACTAACATACACCGAAAATCGTGAAAATAAAAAATTCTCATTTATGCAAAAACTAGTGATGCCGATCTAACGAAATGATAGGGCACCCGTCACCAGGTCTCGCAAATAGCGCACAGCCAATATTTGGGGCCGAATGGAGGCGATCGATCAAATCTCCAGAAATACGTGGGCTAACATACTCCGAAAACCGAGAAAATCATAAATTCTCATTTATGCATAAAATAGTGATGCCGATCAAACGAAATGATAGGGCGCCCGTCACCAGGACCCGCGGGCTGCGCACAGCCAGAATTTGGGGCCAAACGGAGGCGATTGATCAATCGCCTCCAGAAATATGTGGGCTAACATACACCGAAAATTGCAAAAAACGTAAATACTCATTTATGTAAAAAATAGTGATGCCGATCAAACAAAATGATAGGCGCCCGTCACCAGGCCCCGCAGGCTGCGCACAACAAAAATTTGGGCCGAATGGAGGCGGTCGATCAAATCTCGAGAAATCTGAGGGCTAACATACACCGAAAATTACGAAAATCGTAAATTCTCATTTATGCAAAAAATAGTGATGCCAATCAAACGAAATGATAGGGAGCCCGTCACCAGGCCCCTCAGACTGTGCACAGCCAAAATTTGAGGCCGAATGGAGGCGGTCGATCAAATCTCCAGAAACCCGTGGGCTAACATACACCGAAATTTGAGAAAATCGTAAACTATCATTTATGCGAAAAATAGTGATGCCGATCAGAAGAAATGATAGGGAACCCGTCACCAAGCCCCGCAGGCTGCACAACAAAAATTTGGGGCCGAACGGAGGCGGTGGAATAAATCTCTAAAAATCCGTGGTCTAACACACACCTAAAATCGCGAAAATCATGAACTGTCATTTATGCAAAAATAGTGATGCCGATCAAACGAAGTTATAGGGCACCCGTCACCAGGGCCCGAAGGCTGCGCACAGCAAAAATTTAGGACCGAACGGAGGCGGTCGATCAAATCTCGAGAAACCCGTGGGCTAACATACACCGAAAATCGAGAAAATCATAAACTGTCATTTATGCGAAAAATATTGATGCCGATCAAACAAAATGATTGGGCGCCTGTCACAAGGCCCCGCAGGCTGCGCTCAACCAAAATTTTGGGCCAAACGGAGGCGGTCGATCAAATCTCCAGAAATCCGTGGGCTAACATACACCGAAAATCGAGAAAATCGTAAATTCTTATTTATGTGAAAAATAGTGATGCCGATCAAACCAAATGATAGGGCACCCATCACCAGGCCCCGCAGGCTACGCACAGCCAAAATTTTGGGTCAAACGGAGACGGTCAATCAAATCTCCAGAAATCCGTGGGCTAACATACACCGAAAATCGAGAAAATCATAAATTATCATTTATGCGAAAAATAGTGATGCCAATCACATGAAATGATAGGCCGCACATCACCAGGCCCCATAGGCTGCGTACACCCAAAATTTGGGGCCAAACGGAGACGGTCGATCAAATCTGCAGAAATCCGTGGGCTAACATACACCGAAAACCGAGAAAAATCATAAATTCGCATTTATGCAAAAAATAGTGATGTCGATCAGACGAAATGATAGGGCACCCATCACTAGGCCTCGCAGGCTGCACACAGCCAAAATTTGGGGCCAAACGGAGACGGTCGATCAAATCTCGTTAAATCAGTGGGCTAACATTCACCGAAAATCGCGAATATCGTAAATTCTCAATTATTCGAAAAATATTTATGCCGGTCAAATAAAGTTATAGGGCGCCTGTCACCAGACCTTGTAGACTGCCCAACACAAAAGTTTGGGGCCAAACGGAGGCGGTCGATCAAATATCCAAAAATCCCCGGGCTAACACGCACTGAAAAGTTTGAAAGTTAGCATCATAGGCGCACTATGCTTGTGTGGACAGACCGGCCGACATCGGATGTCACATGCTAAGCTATGTCGAGACCCAACGCCAATCGATCAATGCCCAGCAAGCGAAAATTTAAAAGGAAACACCTATGCTTATCTTTATGATATAAAGAAAATGCTAGAGATTAGTGGTGGTAGTGCTGGACTACCATGGTCGCTTGCCATGGTGGTGTCGGTTGCGGTGGGTCGTTAGGACCAGTTTTTAAATTAAAATTGTCAATCATATTGGGAAATATGTTGAAATGAGTGCGTTAGAGGCATGTTTTTAGAAAAATGGCTCGAGCAAACCGCCTTACGGCAGTTTGTCCAGATAGATCTCAAAAAAATACACAAAATGAAAAACAAATCGTGTAAAACGGATAATCCAGCCAAACGTTATGATCATTTAGATAATATGCCTCTAATGAACTCTTTTTCCGTCGATTATATTACAGTTTTAACAACATTATGTAAGATCTCATCAAAAGACTTGCATCTCGGCAGTTCTTATTTTGTTAATAAAGAGCTAACACACACCAAAAATTGCGAAAATCGTAAATTCTCATTTATGCAAAAAATAGTGATGCCGATCAAACGAAATGATAGGACTATCTAAATTCTGATTTCTTATTCTGAACTCTTTCTATACTATACTGATTCTTTACTGATTACCGTAATGAACTGTTTTAAACTGAAGTGGGGCTTATATATAATAAAATTTATAGGTCGCATTCAGTGAATGCGATTTATAATTCGCATTCCCGGAATGCGTCGCGCCGACTTGGCGCTAGTCCGATCTTTCGCCGGGCCTTTTTCTAGCATGTATGTCGTTCAAATACTCTTAACCAACACGCGAAATAGGCCATCTATATGCTAGAAATTTACGGGGTGTAACAGCGGATCAAACGAAATGATAGGGCGCCCGTCACCAGGCCCCACAGGCTGCGCACAGCCAAAATTTAGGGCCGAACGGAGACGGTCGATCAAATCTCCAGAAATCCGTGGGCTAACATACACCGAAAATCGAGAAAATCGTAAATTCTCATTTATGCCAAAAATAGCGATGCCGATCAAACGAAATGATAGGGCGCCCGTCACCAGCACCCCGCGGGCTGCGCACAGCCAAAATTTGGGGCCGAACGGAGACGATCGATCAAATCTCCAGAAATCCGTGGGCTAACATTCACCGAAAACCGAGAAAATCGTAAATTCTCATTTACGCAAAAAATAGTGATGCCAATCAAACGAAATGATAGGGCGCCCGTCACCAGGCCTCGCAGGCTGCGCACAGCCGAAATTTATGGCCAAACGGAGACGGTCGATCAAATATCCAGAATTCCGTGGCCTAACATACACCGAAAATTGAGAAAATCATAAATTCTCATTTACGCAAAAAATAGTGATGCCGATCAAACAAAATGGTAGGGCGCCCGTCACCAGGCCTCGCAGGCTGCGCACAGCCGAAATTTGGGGTCAAACGGAGACGGTCGATCAAATCTCCAGAAATCCGTGGTCTAACATACACCGAAAATCGTGAAAATCGTAAATTATCATTTATTGAAAAAATAGTGATGCCGATCAAACGAAATGATAGGGCGCGCGTCACCAGCGCCCCGCGGGCTGCGCGCAGCCAAAATTTAGGGCCGAACCGAGATGGTCAATCAAATCTCCAGAAATCCGTGGGCGTTTAATATTCACCGAAAATCGAGAAAATCGTAAATTCTCATTTATACAAAAAATAGTGATGTCGATCAAACGAAATGATAGTGTGCCCGTCACCAGGCCCCGCAGGCTGCGCACAACCAAAATTTGGTGCCAAGCGGAGACGGTCTATCAAATCTTCAGAAATCCGTGGGCTAACATTCGCAAAAAAACCAAGAAAATCGTAAATTGTCATTTATTCGAAAAATAGTGATGCCGATCAAACGAAATGATAGGGCGCCCGTAACCAGCACCCTGCGGGCTGCGTACAACCAAAATTTGGGGCCAAACGGAGACGGTCGATCAAATCTCCAGAAATCCGTGGGCTAACATACACCGAAAATCTAGAAAATCGAAAATTCTCATTTACGCAAAAAATAGTGATGCCAATCAAACGTAATGATAAGGCGCCCGTCACCAGGCCTCGCAGGCTGCGCACAGCCAAAATTTGGGGCCAAACGAAGACGGTCGATCAAATCTCCAGAAATCCGTTGGCTAACATACACCGAAAATCGCAAAAATCGTAAATTCTCATTTACGCAAAAAATAGTGATGCCGATCAAATGAAATGATAGGGCGCCCGTCACAAGCGCCCCGCAGGCTGCGCACAGCCAAAATTTGGGGCCGAACGGAGACGGTCGATCAAATCTCCAGAAATCCATGGGCTAACATTCGCCGAAAATTGAGAAAATCATAAATTGTCATTTATTCGAAAAATAGTGATGCCGATCAAAAGAAATGATAGGGCGCCCGTCATCAGCGCCCCGCAGGCTACGCACAACAAATATTTGGGGCCAAACGGAGACAGTTGATCAAATCTCCATAAATCCGTGTGCTAACATACACCGAAAATCGCGAAAATCATAAATTCTCATTTACGCAAAAAATAGTGATGCCAATCAAACGTAATGATAAGGCGCCCGTCACCAGGCCCCGCAGGCTTCGTACAGCCAAAATTTGCGGCCAAACGGAGACGATTGATCAAATCTCCATAAATCTGTGGGCTAACATACACCGAAAATTGCGAAAATCGTAAATTCTCATTTACGCAAAAAATAGTGATGCCGATCAAACAAAATGATAAGGCGCTCGTCACCAGGCCTCGCAGGCTGCTCACAGCCGAAATTTGGGGCCAAACGGAGACGGTCGATCAAATCTCCAGAAATTTGTGGGCAAACATACACCGAAAATCGCGAAAATCGTAAATTATCATTTACGCAAAAAATAGTGATGTCGATCAAACGAAATGATAGGGCGCCCGTCACCAGCGCCCCGCGGGCTACGCATAGCCAAAATTTGGGGCCAACGGAGGCGGTCGATCAAATCTCCAGAAATCCGTGGGCTAACATTCACCGAAAATCGCGAAAATCGTAAATTGTCATTTATTCAAAAAATAGCGATGCCGATCAACCGAAATGATAGGGGACCCGTCACCAGGCCCCACAGGCTATGCACAGCCAAAATTTGGGGCCAAACAGAGGCGGTCGATCAAATCTCCAGAAATTCGTGGGTTAACATACACCGAAATCGCGAAAATCGTAAATTCTCATTTATGCAAAAAATAGTGATGCCGATCAAACGAAATGATAGGGCGCCCGACAGCAGGTCCCACAGGATGTGCACAGCCAAAATTTGGGGCCAAACGGAGACGGTCGATCAAATCTCCAGAAATCCGTGGGCTAACATACACCGAAAATCGACAAAATCGTAAATTCTCATTTACGCAAAAAATAGTGATGCCGATCAAACGAAATGATAGGGCGCCCATCACCAGCGCCCCGCGTGCTGCGCACAGTCAAAATTTGGGGCCGAACGGAGACGGTCGATCATATCTCCAGAAATCAGTGGGTTATCTTTCACCGAAAACCGAGAAAATCGTAAATTCTTATTTATGCAAAACATAGTGATACCGATCAAACGAAATGATAGGGCACCCGTCACCAGGCCCCGCAGGCTGCGCACAACCAAAATTTGGGGCCAAACGGTGACGGTCGATCAAATCTCCAGAAATCCGTGGGCTAACAATAACCAAAAACCGAGAAAATCGTAAATTCTCATTTATTCGAAAAATAGTGATGCCGATAAAACGAAATGATAGGGCGCCCGTCACCAGCGCCCCGCGGGCTGCGCACAGCCAAAATTTGGGGCCAAACGGAGACGGTCGATCAAATCTCCATAAATTCGTGGGCTAACATACACCGAGAATCGAGAAAATCATAAATTCTCATTTACGCAAAAGATAGTGATGCCAATCAAATGTAATGATAAGGAGCCCATCACCAGGCCCCGCAGGCTGCGCACAGCCAGAATTTGGGGCCAAATGGATACGATCGATCAAATCTCCAGAAATCCGTGGGCTAACATACACCGAAAATCGCGAAAATCATAAATTCTCATTTATGCCAAAAATAGTGATGCCGATCAAACGAAATGATAGGGCGCCCGTCACCAGCGCCAAACGGAGATGGTCGATCAAATCTCCAGAAATCTGTGGGCTAACATACACCGAAAATCGCGAAAATCATAAATTCTCATTTATGCCAAAAATAGTGATGCCGATCGAATGAAATGATAGGGCGCCCGTCACCAGCGCCCCGCGGGATGCGTACAGCCAAAATTTGGGGCCGAACGCAGACGGTCGATCAAATCTCCAGAAATCCGTGGGCTAACATTCACCGAAAACCGAGATAATCATAAATTGTCATTTATTCAAAAAATAGTGATGCCGATCAAACGAAAAGATAGGGAGCCCGTCACCAGGCCCCGAAGGCTGCCCACAGCCAAAATTTGGGGCCGTCCGGAGGCAGTTGATCAAATCGCGAAAATTGTAAATTCTCATTTATGCAAAAAATAGTGATTCCGATCAAACGAAATGATAGGGCATCTGTCACCAGGCCCGCAGGCTGCGTACAGCCAAAATTTGGGGCCGAACAAAGGCGGTCGATTAAATCTCCAAAAATCTGTGGGCTATCATACACCGAAAATCGTGAAAATTGTAAATTCTCATTTATGCAAAAAATAGTGATTCCGATGAAACGAAATGATAGGGCATCCGTCACCAGGCCCCGCAGGCTGCGCACAGCCAAAATATGGGGCCAAACGGAGGCGGTCAATAAAATCTCCAGAAATCCGTGGGTTAACATATACCGAAAATTGAGAAAATCGTAAATTCTCATTTACGCAAAAAATAGTGATGCCGATCAAACGAAATGATAGGGTGCCCGTCACTAGGCCCTGCAGGCTACGCACTGTCGAAATTTGGGGCCAAACGGAGACGGTTGATCAAATCTCCAGAAATCCGTGGGCTAACATACACCGAAAATCGCGAAAATCATAAATTATCATTTATGCAAAAAATAGTGATGCCGATCAAATGAAATGACAGGGCGCTCGTCACCAGCGCCCCGCGGGCTGCGCACAGCCAAAATTTGGGGCCGAACGGAGACGGTCGATCAAATCTCCAGAAATCCGTGGGTTAACATTCACCGAAAACCGAGAAAATCGTAAATTGTCATCTATTCGAAAAATAATGATGCCGATCAAACGAAATGATAGGGAACCCATGTCCAGGCCCCATAGGCTGTGCACAGCCAAAATTTGGGGCCAAACGGAGACGGTCGATCAAATCTCCAGAAATCCGTGGGAATACACCGAAAACCGAGAAAATTGTAAATTATTATTTATTCGAAAAATAGTGATGCCGGTCAAAGAAAATGATAGGGCGCCCGTCACCAGCGCCCCGCGGGCTGCACATAGCCAAAATTTGGGGCCGAACGTAGACGGTCGATCAAATCTCCAAAAATCCGTGGGCTAACAAACACCGAAAATCGCAAAAATCGTAAATTCTCAATTATGCAAAAAATATTGATGCCGATCAAACGAAATGATAGGGCGCCCGTCTCCAGCGCCCCGCGGGCTGCGCACATCCAAAATTTTAGGGCCGAACGGAGACGGTCGATCAAATCTCCAGAAATCCGTGGGCGTTTAACATTCACCGAAAACCGAGAAAATTGTAAATTGTCATTTATTCGAAAAATAGTGATGCCGATCAAACAAAATGATAGGGCACACGTCACCAGGCCCCGCAAGCTGCGCACAGCCAAAATTTGGGGCCAAACAGAGACGGTCGATCAAATCTCCAGAAATCCGTGGGCTAACATACACCGAAAATCGCAAAAATCATAAATTCTCATTTATGCAGAAATTAGTGATGCCGATCACATGAAATGATAGGGCGCCCGTCACCAGGACCCGCAGGCTGCGCACAGCTAAAATTTGGGGCCAAACGGAGACGGTCGATCAAATATCCAGAAATCCGTGGGCTAACATACACCGAAAATTGAGAAAATCGTAAATTCTCATTTACGCAAGAATAGTGATGCCGATCAAACGAAATGATAGGGCGCTCGTCACTAGGTCCCGCAGGCTGCACACAGTCAAAATTTGGGGCTAAACGGAGACGGTCGACCAAATTTTCAGAAATCTGTGGGCTAACATACACCGAAAATCGCAAAAATCGTAAATTCTCATTTACGCAAAAAATAGTGATGCCGATCAAACAAAATGATAGGGCGCCCGTCGCCAGGCCCCGCAGGCTGCGCACAGCCAAAATATGGGGCCGAACAGAGGCGGTCGATCAAATCTCCAGAAATCCGTGGGCTAACATACACCGAAAATCGAGAAAATCATAAATTCTCATTTATGCGAAAATTAGTGATGCCGATCAAACGAAATGATAGGGCGCTCATCACCAGCGCCCCGCGGGCTGCGCACAGCCAAAATTGGGGCCGAACGGAGGCGGTCGATCAAATATCCAAAAATCCCTGGGCTAACACGCACTCAAAAGTTTTAAAGTTAGCAACATAGGCGCACTATGCTAGTGTCGACAGACCGGCCGACATCGAATGTCACATGCTACCCTATATCGAGACCCAACGCCCATCGATCAATGCCCAGCAATCAAAAATTTAAAAAGAAACACCTATGCTTATCCTTATGACATAAAGAAGATGCTAGAGATTGGTGGTGGTAGTGCTGGCCTACCATGGTCGCTTGCCATGGTGGTGTCGGTTGCGGTGGGTCGTTAGGACCAGTTTTTAAATTAAAATTGTCAACCATATTGGGAAATATGTTGAAATGAGCGCGATAGAGGCATGTTTTTAGAAAAATGGCTCAGCCAAACCACCTTACGGCAGTTTGTCCAGATAGATCTCGAAAAAATACACAAAATAAAAAAAATCGTGTAAAACGGATAATCCAGCCAAAAGTTATGATCATTTAGATAATATGCCTCTAATGAACTCTTTTTCCGTCGATTATATTACAGTTTTAACAACACTATGTAAGATCTCATCAAAATACTTGCATCTCGGCAGTTCTTATTTTGTTAATAAAGAGCTAACACACACCAAAAATCGCGAAAATCGTAAATTATCATTTATACAAAAAATAGTGATGCCGATCAAACGAAATGATAAGACTATCTAAATTCTGATTTCTTATTCTGAACTCTTTCTAAACTATACTGATTACCGTAATAAACTGATTTAAAACCAAAGTGGGGCTTATATATAATAGAATTTATAAGTTGCATTCAGTGAATGCGATTTATAATTCGCATTTTCGGAATGCGATTTATAAGGTGCATTCTTGGTACGGAATGCTTTTTATAAGTTGCATTTCAGGAATGCGTTTTACAAGTCGCATTCTAAAAATGCGAATTATAAATCGCATTCACTGAATGCATTTTATAAGTCGCATTCCTGGAATGCGACGCGCTGACTTGGCGCTTGTCCGATCTTTCCCCGGGCCTTTTTCTAGCATCTATGTCTTTCAAATACTCTTAACCAACACGCGAAATAGGCCATCTATATGCTAGAAATTTACGGGGTGTAACAGCGGATCAAACGAAATGATAGGGAGCCCGTCACCAGCGCCCCGCGGGCTGCGCACAGCCAAAATTTGGGGCCGAACGGAGACGGTCGATCAAATCTCCAGAAATCCGTGGGCTAACATTCACCGAAAACTGAGAAAATTGTAAATTGTCATTTATTCAAAAAATAGTGATGCCGATCAAACGAAATGATAGGGCACCCGTTACCAGGCCCCGCAGGCTGCGCACAGCCAAAATTCGGGGCCAAACAGAGACGACCGATCAAATCTCCAGAAATCCGTGCGCTAACATACACCGAAAATCGCGAAAATTGTAAATTCTCATTTATGCAAAAAATAGTGATGCCAATCAAACGAAATGATAGGGCGCCCATCACCAGTCCCCGCAGGCTGCGCACAGCCAAAATTTGGGGCCAAACGGAGACGGTTGACCAAATCTCCAGAAATCCGTGGGCTAACATACACCGAAAATCGAGCAAATCATAAATTCTCATTTACGCAAAAAATAGTGATGCCGATCAAACGAAATGATAGGGCGCCTGTCACCAGCGCCCCGCGGGCTACACACAGCCAAAATTTGGGGAGAACGGAGACTGTCGATCATATCTCCAGAAATCCGTGTGTTAACATTCACCGAAAACCGAGAAAATCATAAATTGTCATTTAATCGAAAAACAGTGATGCCGATCAAACGAAATGATAGGGCACCCGTCACCAGGCCCCGCAGGCTACGCACAGCAAAAATTTGGGGCCAAACGGAGACGGTCGATCAAATCTCCAGAAATCCGTGGGCTAACATACACCGAAAACCGAGAAAATTGTAAATTGTCATTTATTCGAAAAATAATTATGCCGATCAAACGAAATGATAGGGCGCCCGTCACCAGCGCCCCGCGAGCTGCGCACAGCCAAAATTTGGGGCCAAACGGAGACGGTCGATCAAATCTCCATAAATCCGTGGGCTAACATACACCAAAAATCGAGAAAATCGTAAATTCTCATTTACGCAAAAAATAGTGATGCCAATCAAACATAATGATAAGGCGCCCGTCATCAGGCCCCGCAGGCTGCGCACAGCTAAATTTGGGGCCAAACGGAGACGGTCGATCAAATCTCCAGAAATCTGAGGGCTAACATACACCGAAAATCGCGAAAATCATATATTCTCATTTACGCAAAAAATAGTGATGCCGATCAAATGAAATGGTAGGGCGCCCGTCACTAGGCCCCGCAGGCTGCGCACAGCCAAAATTTGGGGCCAAACGGAGACGGTCGATCAAATCTCCAGAAATCCGTGGGCTAACATACACCGAAAATCGCAAAAATCGTAAATTCTCATTTATGCCAAAAATACGATGCTGATCAAACGAAATGATAGGGCGCCCATCACCAGCGCCCCGCAGGCTGCGTACAGCCAAAATTTGGGGCCGAACGGAGACGGTCGATCAAATCTCCAGAAAATCGTAAATTGTCATTTATTCAAAAAATAGTGATGCCAATCAAACGAAATGATAGGGCGCCCGTCACCAGGCCCCAAAGGCTACGCACAGCCAAAATTTGGGGCCGAACGGAGGCAGTTGATCAAATCTCCAGAAATCCATGGGCTAACGTACACCGAAAATCGCGAAAATCATAAATTCTCATTTATGCAAAAAATAGTGATTCCGATCAAATGAAATGATAGGGAATTCGTCACCAGGCCCCGCAGGCTGCGCACAGCCAAAATTTGGGGCCAAACGGAGATGGTCGATCAAATCTCCAGAAATCCGTGGGCTAACATACACCGAAAATTGAGAAAATCGTAAATTGTCATTTACACAAAAAATAGTGATGCCGATCAAAAGAAATGATTGGGCGCCCGTCACTAGGCCCCGCAGGCTGCGCACTGCCAAAATTTGGGGCCAAACGGAGACGGTCGATCAAATCTCCAGAAATCCGTGGGCTAACATACACCGAAATCCGAGAAAATCGTAAATTGTCATTTATTCAAAAAATAGTCATGCCAATCAAACGAAATGATAGGGCGCCCGTCACCAGGCCCCAAAGGCTGCGCACAGCCAAAATTTGGGGCCGAACGGAGGCAGTTAATCAAATCTCCAGAAATCCGTGGGCTAACATACACCGAAAATCGCGAAAATCATAAATTCTCATTTATGCAAAAAATAGTGATTCCGATCAAACGAAATGATAGGGCATCCGTCACCAGGCTCCGCCAGCTGCGCACAGCCAAAATTTGGGGCCAAACGGAGACGGTCGATCAAATCTCCAGAAATCTGTGGGCTTAATATACACCGAAAATCGAGAAAATCGTAAATTGTCATTTACGCAAAAAATAGTGATGCCGATCAAACGAAATGATAGGACGCCCGTCACTAGGCCTCGCAGAAATGATAGGGCGCCCGTCACCAGGCCCCAAAGGCTGCGTACAGCAAAAATTTGGGGCCGAACGGAGGCAGTTGATCAAATCTTCAGAAATCCGTGGGCTAACATACACCGAAAATCGCGAAAATCATAAATTCTCATTTATGCAAAAAATAGTGATTCCGATCAAACGAAATGATAGGGCATCCGTCACCAGGCCCCGCAGGCTGCGCACAGCCAAAATTTGGGGCCAAACGGAGACGGTCGATCAAATCTCCAGAAATCCGTGGGCTAACATACACCGAAAATCGAGAAAATCGTAAATTGTCATTTACGCAAAAAATAGTGATGCCGATCAAACGAAATGATAGGACGCCCGTCACTAGGCCTCGCAGGCTGCGCACTGCCGAAATTTGGGGCCAAACGGAGACGGTCGATCAAATCTCCAGAAATCCGTGGGCTAACATACTCCGAAAATCGCAAAAATCGTAAATTATCATTTATGCAAAAAATAGTGATCCGATCAAATGAAATGATAGGGTACCCATCACCAGCGCCCCGCGGGCTTCGCACAACCAAAATTTGGGGCCGAACGGAGACGGTCGATCAAATCTCCAGAAATCCGTGGGTTAACATTCACCGAAAACTGAGAAAATCATAAATTGTTATTTATTCGAAAAATAGTGATGATATTGGGCAGATTTATATGCCCAAGTGATACTCAAACGTATCATTTTTACCTTATTTGTTGTGCAATGTGTATATAATATCATGTAATTGGTAATAAAATGCGAATTTGTACTAACCAACATGATTAGCATTTGTTTTGCAGGGAAATGTGATTTTTAGGAGCTAAAGTGCGTGTTGGAACTATGTTGGAGTTGGACTGGGATGCGAGCGTGGAAAAGACCTTGGAATGCACATTTTATAAGGGCTCCGCGATGGAGCCGTGCCACGCTACCATCGCGGTAGCTGATCACGGACAAAAATATATGCCCGAGATACTCTTTATTACTTGAATTAGTCTTGTTTATCTAAGTTATCATATACATTTTCATGAAATTTTAGATAAAATTAAGATATGTGCTAACCAACATGATTAGCCTTTGTTTTGTAGGTTTTGATGATATTTGAGTAACTAATCCATGAAGTTGGTGAAGTAGAAGCTTGGAGACGGAATTAACACGCGAACGTCGGCAAAGAAAAGGCACAAAACAGCCCACCGGCGCGTCGACAAGGTGCCACGGCAGGCAGACCGCACAAAACAGCCCACCTGCGCATTGGCAACGTGCCACGGCAGGTGGTCTCCGCAACCATGGGGCCTCAACGCGCTGCCAGGCAGCGTGACACGTTGCCAATGCGGCAAGGTACTGCCTGGGTCGATTTCGGGCGATTTTTCAGAAAGCCTCCGCGTCCGTAGCGTGTCACGGAGGCCGTGCTCCGCGTTGGCCTCCGTGACACGTTGCTTGTTAATCTGGGAAAGATTTCTACTAATATAAATAGCACACTTAGGTTTATTTTTCAAAATTCAGACTTGGTAGAGCAAGGAACGTGGGTGAGGAGCAGTTGAGGGACGAAAAAGATAAGGGTTTTTTTCTCTTTCCTTCTTCTTTCAATCAATTGTAAGCATGATTTCCACTCACTTGAGGATGATCAATCCAAAATGAGTGGCTAATTCTCTTCCTTGCTAAGGTTTTGAAGATGTGTAGTGAATTGTTATTGTGAATTATATGGTTTTTCATCTTCTTCTTTTATGTTGTTCTATTAATTCTTGTTCTTACTACATTAGTGATTGGCCATCATTATTGTACATCTAAAAAGTCCAATTTCCCTCGAGAGAGCAAGAAATTGGAAAGTTGTGAATTAATAGGGTATTGTTCTTAACTTGATTTGGGAAAATTGGGTTTTGATGTGCTTTCCTGATAGAAATATACTTGAAAGCCGTATTAGTCAATTTAGGAACCGAAATTGTATTGCTAGGTCATAAATTGCATTTGATCACAGAAATGTAGACGAATGATTTATGATTCTAAAGTGAGATTAAATACGAGAGTTTTAATCTCTAGGCTAATGTTCTTGGCTAGAACCATGAAGAGAAGAATAACCGAATTATGATGACTATAGAATTCATTACTTGTTCTTAACCTTGGCATGCTCTTATCCATAGTCTCAATTCAAGTAAATATTTGTTAATAGTTTTAGTATATAGTTTATAAACAAAATTATTTAACTTTTGGTTACATTGTTGTCAACATAATTAGAAGTAAACTAGAATATAGTATACTTAAGCAATTTTACTTATCCAGAGTCTCCTTGGATCGATACTTGGCTTACTTAGCCACTTTATTACTTGTTTGACCACGTGCACTTGCGTGTCGGTTTTTACCCCGTAGCAAACCACCGAACAAGTTTTTGGCACCGTTGCCGGGGAGACTTGGCAATTGGTGAAATTGTTTTAGTATAAATTTACTGTATTTTTGTTTTATTTTCTTAAGTGTTGACAACTTGGTCCAGTGTTTGTTTTAATTCTTCTTTATTTTATTTTATTTTTTGTTTGTTCGTATACCCTTATTGACATGACATCGTGGAATATAAATGGGTTCAATGGTGGATACTCATATTTTAGTGAATCTTGCATAAATTGTGGAGGACCCCACTTGTGGCAAAACTGTAACACTTGCAATATATGTGGGTGTCAATATGGCCATTGGGGTGATTGTCCAAAGGCATATCCCTCTCCCCCAAGCCCCTACTATGATCCTTTTATTGTTTTTGCTGAATATAGGCATGTTGAAAATGAGGACTTGGGACGCCAAGTTCAAATAGAGGACATGATGAAACAACTCCTGGAGCAATCAGAAGCAATGAAGGAGTCAGTGGCAGAATTAATAATTCAGCAAAAGGAGAATGCAGAGGCTGTAAGCAGGATGAGCGTCAAACTCACGGAGATGTGTGCTGAGGCTGAAGCTTGTGATAATTCACAGACAACAGTTTTAGCCGATATTCAAGAGGAACTACAAGAGGAAGACAAGGGTGAATTTTTAGATGGAGCCCAACAGTCGGAATCTCTTGAGTGTCCCCGTGATGGGCTCACACTTGTGGAAAAGCCATTCTTGGAAGGAGAGATAGCGTATCCCCCAGTTGACTTTAATGAAGAGATAGATGTCGATGCTGAGAAGGAGTATACAAGTAAGGAAGTCAAGCAAAATGTAGTTTCAGAGTTGAGGTGGATTGGACCACACTCGAAGCATTTCTCGACATTAAGTTTGGTTGACGACACAGAAATAGAGTCTTCCGAAATTATGGAGAAATGTCTGGAGGAGGACCAAGCCCCGTATATTCTGAAATTTTCTAACTCGAAGCAACGAAATGACTTCACTTACTCAAGGGCCAATAAGTTCAAAAGAAAACATCTACTGTTTGGTCCTTACAATTTTTCACCACCACCCCTAGAGCATAAGAGGAAATTAGAGAAGAAATTAGGGGTGAGATTCATATCCTCAAGGTGGAGGAAAAAGTGGTGAAACTTGGTACGTCGTGCCGCGACGTAAAATTAGGCGCTGCTTGGGAGGCAACCCAAGGGTACCATGGGTACCATTTTAATTTCTTGCATTAGAGTTGATTTTTTTATTTAATTTTCATCTTGTGTTGTTTTGGTGGAAAGTTAAGCGCAGATGGAGGGGAAGTCTGAGTACCCGTGGAGGAGGAAGCTAACAAGCATGGAAAAGAAAAAGTGTGGGGTTGAACACCCATTTGTCCATAGTTGAAGAAAACCAGGCTGTCAGCTAGGCTTAAAGGCCTCAGGGAGTATTTCTCACCCTTTGTAAATTTTAATTTGATGCTATGAGGACATAGCATGATTTAAGTGTGGGGGTGAGGGAAATTTCTAGGAAATTTCAAAATTTCTGTGCTCAATGGTTTTTGGTGAATGTAATGCTTGTGCAAAAGTTGGTGAGAAGTTTGAAAATTTTGAAAATTTTTTGTGAATTAAGCATGACTTCATCACCCGTTGGTTTTTCTTTTCGGTTCTTTTCCGACGGGGGGTATTTGAACCGAAGAATAAAATTTTTTTCTTTGTCTGTATATATTGTTTTTAGTCATAGATAGGGACTGTTTCCGACGATGGATGGATGACAACCGTCTTGAGGAAAATTAGTCAATTGGTTTTGGGTTTTGAAAATCATAACTAATTGGTGCTGGATGTTCTTGTTATGTGCTATAAATGTTTGTAGGATGCAAGTATGTTCAGTGTGAAGCATGCAAGTGTATAACTTTGTTTGAGACACTTAGGCTCTTGAATTTGACTCAATATGATTGAAGCTTAAATCTGAATTCTTGTGATTAGCTGAGTAAGAGTCTACTGAATGTGTCTTGATTTGAGCATGTGCCATGAGTGTAAGGTTTTTGAGTATTCCGTGCTATTGTGGAATGTCTAGAACTTGCCCGGTGTGTTTATAAAATAAAATGAAGGATGTGAATTGTAGGAGATGATATAGGCATTTCTTTGAATGAACCAAACTTTTATCCCTCATTATACCTACCTTGAAAAATTAATCCTAGTTAGCCCCATTGAGCCTTGAGCCTATTCTTTGACAGCTGCAATATAAGCTTAATCCTTTTTCTTTCATTAGCCTTGAATTTGATCCAAAACTCCTAAGCGCTTAAAGGAAAAATCCGAAAGAGTAAAGGAGTGAGAAGGATGAAAAAGAAGGAAAAATAGCAAGTTGTAAATAGTTGAGAAAAGGAAAAAGGTACATTTGTGTGAAAATGGTTGGTTATTAGTAGGGAGTAAGAAAAGGAATGAATGAAACATATTGCTTAAGTACTCCTTACTAATAAGCTTTAAGTGCCGAAAGAAATGGGTAACAAAAGAGGAAAAAGAAAACTGAAAGGAGAAAAAGGTGAAGTAAGGGAAGGAAAGTTTGTAATGAAGGCGTGATGTATTAAAAGCGCTTAGGAAAGATAGTCACTATTACTGATCACAATAGTACCTACCCGCACCTGAGTTACATTACAACCTAAAAAGTCCTACTTGATCTTACACTCACACGTCCTTAAATTAGTGGAATAAGACACTAAGGGCAAGCTTATGGGTCATTACATAATGCATGTGAATTCTTTGTGAGAGTGAGTGTAATTCTATTCATGTACCCACACATGTTGTGATATAAAAATTGTTTTTGCGTGTGAAATTGGGTAACTCTCTTTCCGTGAGGGGCACATGTTTAATGAAGGATAAAATTCATGTGGAATTTCTTAATCAGTTAATTTACATGAGTTTCCTAAAATTGAGAGTCGACTCTTGAGGTTAAGAAGTCTTAACATAGTTGTACTTCATTTCAATGATCAAATCAGGCATGCTCTATTTTTAGCTTGTATCGTACGCAATCATTATAGCTGTAACTTGAATTCTCTTGCTAAATTAGTTATGTAGGAGTCTCCATATGCATGATATGTAAAAGGTTGTTCGAGGACGAACAACGCTTTAAGTGTGGGGTTGTGATCACGGGCAAAAATATATGCCCGAGATACTCTTTATTACTTGAATTAGTCTTGTTTATCTAAGTTATCGTATATATTTTCATGAAATTTTAGATAAAATAAAGATATGTGCTAACCAACATGATTAGCCTTTGTTTTGTAGGTTTTGATGATGTTTGAGTAACTAATCCATGAAGTTGGTGAAGTAGAAGCTTGGAGACGGAATTAACACGCGAACGTCGGCAAAGAAAAGGCACAAAACAGCCCACCGGCGCGTCGACAAGGTGCCACGGCAGGCAGGCCGCACAAAACAGCCCACCTGCGCATTGGCAACGTGCCACGACAGGTGGTCTCCACAACCATGGGGCCTCAACGCGCTGCCCAGGCAGTGTGACACGTTGCCAACGCGGCAAGGTACTGCCTGGGTCGATTTCGGGCGATTTTCCAGAAAGCCTCCGCGTCCGTAGCGTGTCACGGAGGCCGTGCTCCGCGTTGGCCTTCGTGACACGTTGCTTGTTAATCCGGGAAAGATTTCTACTAATATAAATAGCACACTTAGGTTTATTTTTCAGAATTCAGACTTGGTAGAGCAAGGAACGTGGGTGAGGAGCAGTTGAGGGACGAAAAAGCTAAGGGTTTTTCTCTCTTTCCTTCTTCTTTCAATCAATTGTAAGCATGATTTCCACTCATTTGAGGATGATCAATCCACAAATGAGTGGCTAATTCTCTTCCTTGCTAAGGTTTTGAAGATGTGTAGTGAATTGTGATTGTGAATTATATGGTTTTTCATCTTCTTCTTTTATGTTGTTCTATTAATTCTTGTTCTTACTACATTAGTGATTGACCATCATTATTGTACATCTAAAAAGTCCAATTTCCCTCGAGAGAGCAAGAAATTGGAAAGTTGTGAATTAATAGGGTATTGTTCTTAACTTGATTTGGGAAAATTGGGTTTTGATGTGCTTTCCTGATAGAAATATACTTGAAAGCCGTATTAGTCAATTTAGGAACCGAAATTGTATTGCTAGGTCATAAATTGCATTTGATCACAGAAATGTAGACGAATGATTTATGATTCTAAAGTGCGATTTATAAGTCGCATTCTTTGAATGCGTTTTATAAGTCGCATTCCTGGAATGCGTTTTATAAGTCGCATTTTGCCTTGCGACGCGCCGACTTGCCGGTTGTCCAATCTTTCCCCGTGCCTTTTTCTAGCATGTATGTATTTCAAATACTCTTAACCAACACGCGAATAGGCCATCTATATGCTAGAAATTTACGGGGTGTAACAGCGGATCAAACGAAATGATAGGGCGCCCGTCACAGGCCCCGCAGGCTGCGCACAGCAAAAATTTGAGGCCAAACGGAGACGGTCGATCACATCTCCAAAAATCCGTGGGCTAACATACACCGAAAACCGAGAAAATCGTAAATTGTCATTTATGCGAAAAATAGTGATGCCCATCAAATGAGTTGATAGGGCGCTCGTCACCAGGCCCCGCAGGCTGCGCACGGCCAAAATTTGGGGGCGAACGGAGGCGGTCGATCAAATCTCCAGAAATCCGTGGGCTAACATTCACCGAAAACCGAGAAAATCGTAAATTGTCATTTATGCGAAAAATAGTGATGCCGATCAAACGAATTGATAGAGCGCCCGTCACTAGGCCCCGCAGGCTGCGCACAGCCAAAATTTGGGGCCAAACGGAGACGGTCGATCACATCTCCAAAAATCCGTGGGCTAACATACACCGAAAATCGAGAAAATCGTAAATTGTCATTTGTTTAAAAAATAGTGATGCCGATCAAACGAAATGACAGGGCGCCCGTCACCAGGCCCCGCAGGATGCGCACAGCCAAAATTTGGGGCCGAACGGAGGCGGTCGATCGAATCTCGAAAAATCCGTGGGCTAACATACACCGAAAACTGAGAAAATCGTAAATTGTCATTTCTGCAAAAAATAGTGATGCCGATCAAAAGAAATGATAGGGCGCCCGTCAACAGGCCCCGCAGGCTGCGCACAGCCAAAATTTGGGGCCGAACGGAGGCGGTCGATTGAATCTCAAAAAATCCGTGTGCTAACATATACCGAAAATCGAGAAAATCATAAATTCTCATTTGTTTGAAAAATAGTGATGCCGATCAAAAGAAATGACAGGGCGCCCGTCACCAGGCCCCGCAGGCTGCGCACAGCCAAAATTTGGGGCCAAACAGAGACGGTCGATCACATCTCCAAAAATTCGTGGGCTAACATACACCGAAAATCGAGAAAATCGTAAATTGTCATTTGTTTGAAAAATAGTGATGCCGATCAAAAGAAATGACAGGGCGCCCGTCACCAGGCCCCGCAGGCTGCGCACGGTAAAAATTTGGGGCCGAACGGAGGCGGTCGATCAAATCTCCAGAAATCTGTGGGCTAACATTCACCGAAAACCGAGAAAATCGTAAATTGTCATTTATGCGAAAATAGTGATGCCGATCAAACGAATTGATAGGGTGCCCGTCACCAGGCTCCGCACGGCCAAAATTTGGGGCCAAACGGAGGCGGTCGAGTGAATCTCGAAAAATCCGTGGGCTAACATAGACCGAAAATCGAGAAAATCGTAAATTCTCATTTATGCAAAAAATGGTGATGCCGATCGGAAGAAATGACAGGGCACCCATCACCAGGCCCCGCAGGCTGCGTACAGCCAAAGTTTGGGGCCAAACGGAGACGGTCGATCAAATCTCCAGAAATCCATGTGCTAACATTCATCGAAAACCGAGAAAATCGTAAATTGTCATTTCTGCAAAAAATAGTGATGCCGATCAAACGAAATGATAGGGCGCCCGTCACCAGGCCCCACAGGCTGCGCACAGCCAAAATTTGGGGCCGAACGGAGGCGGTCGATTGAATCTCGAAAAATCCGTGTGCTAACATACACCGAAAATCGAGAAAATCGTAAATTCTCATTTATGCGAAAAATAGTGATGCCGATCAAACGAAATGATAGGGGGCCCGTCACCAGGCCCCGCGGGCTGTGCACAGCCAAAATTTGGGGCCGAACGGAGGCGGTCAATCAAATATCCAGAAATCCCTGGGCTAACACGCACTGAAAAGTTTGAAAGTTAGCAACATAGGCGCACTATGCTAGTCTCGACAGACCGGAGGACATCGGAGGTCACATGCTAACCTATGTCGAGACCCAACGCCCATCGATGAATGCCCAACGATAGAAAATTTAAACTAAAACACCTATGCTTATCCTTATGATATAAATAAAATCCTAGATATTAGTGGTGGTAGTGCTGGCCTACCATGGTCGCTTGCCATGGTGGTGTCGGTTGTGGTGGGTCGTTAGGACCAGTTTTTAAATTAAAATTGTCACCCATATTGGGAAATATGTTGAAATGAGTGCGATAGAGGCATATTTTAGAAAAATGGCTCGGCCAAACCGCCTTTGGGCCGTTTGTCGAGATAGATCTCGAAAAAATACACAAAATAAAAAAAAAAATCGCGTAAAACGGATAATCCAGCCCAAAGTTATGATCATTTATATAATATGCCTCTAATAAACTATTTTTCCGTCGATTATATTACAGTTTTAACAACATTATGTAAGATCTCATCAAAAGACTTGCATCTCGGCAGTTCTTATTTTGTTAATAAAGAGCTAACACATACCAAAAATCGCGAAAATCGTAAATTCTCGTTTATGCCAAAAAATAGTGATGCCGATCAAACGAAATGATAGGACTATCTAAATTCTGATCACTTTCTGTACTATACTGATTACCGTAATGAATTGATTTAAAACCAAAGTGGGGCTTATATATAATAGAAACAATAAATCCCATTCAGTGAATGCGACTTATAAGTCGCATTTGAGGAATGCGATTTATAAGTCGCATTTCAAGAATGCGATTTATAAGTCGCATTTTGCCTTGCGACGCGCCGACTTGCCGGTTTTTTCCAATCTTTCCCCGTGCCTTTTTCTAGCATGTATGTATTTCAAATACTCTTAACCAACACGCGAATAGGCCATCTATATGCTAGAAATTTACGGGGTGTAACAGCGGATCAAACGAAATGATAGGGCGCCCGTCACCAGGCCCCGCAGGCTGCGCACAGCAAAAATTTGAGGCCAAACGGAGACGGTCGATCACATCTCCAAAAATCCGTGGGCTAACATACACCGAAAACCGAGATAATCGTAAATTGTCATTTATGCGAAAAATAGTGATGCCCATCAAACGAGTTGATAGGGCGCCCGTCACCAGGCCCCGCAGGCTGTGCACAGCCAAAATTTGGGGCCGAACGGAGGCGGTCGATCGAATCTCGAAAAATCCGTGGGCTAACATACATCGAAAACCGAGAAAATCGTAAATTGTCATTTCTGCAAAAAATAGTGATGCCGATCAAAAGAAATGACAGAGCGCCCATCACCAGGCCCCGCAGGCTGCGCACAACCAAAATTTGGGGCCGAACGGAGACGGTCGATCAAATCTCCAGAAATCCATGTGCTAACATTCACCGAAAACCGAGAAAATCGTAAGTTGTCATTTCTGCAAAAAATAGTGATGCCGATTAAACGAAATGATAGGGCGCCCATCACCAGGCTCCGCGGGCTGCGCACAGCTAAAAGTTTGGGCCGAACGGAGGCGGTCGATCAAATCTCCAAAAATCCGTGGGTTAACATACACCGAAAATCGAGAAAATCGTAAATTCTCATTTATGCGGAAAATAGTGATGCCGATCAAACGAAATGATAGGGCGCCCGTCACCAGGCCTCGCAGGCTACGCACAGCAAAAATTTGGGGCCAAACGGAGACGGTCGATCACATCTCCAAAAATCTGTGGGCTAACATACACCGAAAATCGAGAAAATCGTAAATTGTCATTTCTGCAAAAAATAGTGATGCCGATCAAAAGAAATGACAGGGCGCTCGTCACCAGGCCCCGCAGGCTACGCACAGCCAAAATTTGGGGCCAAACGGAGACGGTCGATCAAATCTCCAGAAATCCATGTGCTAACATTCACCGAAAACCGAGAAAATCGTAAGTTGTCATTTCTGTAAAAAATAGTGATGCCGATCAAACGAAATGATAGGGCGCCCATCACCAGGCTCCGCGGGCTGCGCACAGCTAAACGTTTGGGCCAAACGGAGGCGGTCGATCAAATCTCCTAAAATCTGTGGGCTAACATACACCGAAAATCGAGAAAATCGTAAATTCTCA
Source organism: Datura wrightii (assembly GCA_035772735.1). Lineage (NCBI taxonomy): Eukaryota > Viridiplantae > Streptophyta > Magnoliopsida > Solanales > Solanaceae > Datura > Datura wrightii. The sequence continues at coordinate 5,813,809 of JASDFA010000011.1, forward strand.
TTTATGCGGAAAATAGTGATGCCGATCAAACGAAATGATAGGGCACCCGTCACCAGGCCTCGCAGGCTGTGCACAGCAAAAATTTAGGGCCAAACGGAGACGTTCGATCACATCTCCAAAAATCCGTGGGCAAACATACACCGAAAATCGAGAAAAATCGTAAAATGTCATTTGTTTGAAAAATAGTAATGCCGATCAAAAGAAATGACAGGGCGCCCGTCACCAGGCCCCGCAGGCTGCGCACAGCCAAAATTTGGGGCCAATTGGAGACGGTCGATCAAATCTCCAGAAATCCGTGGGCTAACATTCACCGAAAATTGAGAAAATCGTAAATTGTCATTTCTGCAAAAAATAGTGATGCCGATCAAAAGAAATGACAGGGCGCCCGTCGCCAGGCCCCGCAGGCTGCGTACAGCCAAAATTTGGGGCCGAACGGAGGCGGTCGATTGAATCTCGAAAAATCCGTGTGCTAACATACACCGAAAATCGAGAAAATCGTAAATTCTCATTTATGCGAAAAATAGTGATGCCGATCAAACGAAATGATAGGGGGCCCGTCACCAGGCCCCGCGGGCTGTGCACAGCTAAAATTTGGGGCCGAACGGAGGCGGTCGATCAAATATCCAGAAATCCCTGGGCTAACACGCACTGAAAAGTTTGAAAGTTAGCAATATAGGCGCACTATGCTAGTCTCGACAGACCGGACGACATCGGAGGTCACATGCTAACCTATGTCGAGACCCAACGCCCATCGATGAATGCCCAACGATAGAAAATTTAAACTAAAACACCTATGCTTATCCTTATGATATAAATAAAATCCTAGAGATTAGTGGTGGTAGTGCTGGCCTACCATGGTCGCTTGCCATGGTGGTGTCGGTTGTGGTGGGTCGTTAGGACCAGTTTTTAAATTAAAATTATCACCCATATTGGGAAATATGTTGAAATGAGTGCGATAGAGGCATATTTTAGAAAAATGGCTCGGCCAAACCGCCTTTGGGCCGTTTGTCGAGATAGATCTCGAAAAAATACACAAAATGAAAAAAAAAACGCGTAAAACGGATAATCCAGCCCAAAGTTATGATCATTTATATAATATGCCTCTAATAAACTATTTTTCCGTCGATTATATTACAGTTTTAACAACATTATGTAAGATCTCATCAAAAGACTTGCATCTCGGCAGTTCTTATTTTGTTAATAAAGAGCTAACACATACCAAAAATCGCGAAAATCGTAAATTCTCGTTTATGCCAAAAAATAGTGATGCCGATCAAACGAAATGATAGGACTATCTAAATTCTGATCACTTTCTGTACTATACTGATTCTTACTGATTACCGTAATGAATTGATTTAAAACCAAAGTGGGGCTTATATATAATAGAAACAATAAATCCCATTCAGTGAATGCGACTTATAAGTCGCATTTGAGGAATGCGATTTATAAGTCGCATTTCAAGAATGCGATTTATAAGTCGCATTTCAGCAATGCGATTTATAAGTCGCATTCCTGGAATGCGTTTTATAAGTCGCATTTTGCCTTGCGACGCGCCGACTTGCCGGTTTTCCAATCTTTCCCCGTGCCTTTTTCTAGCATGTATGTATTTCAACTACTCTTAACCAACACGCGAATAGGCCATCTATATGCTAGAAATTTACGGGGTGTAACAGCGGATCAAACGAAATGATAGGGCGCCCGTCACCAGGCCCCGCAGGCTGCGCACAGCAAAAATTTGAGGCCAAACGGAGACGGTCGATCACATCTCCAAAAATCCGTGGGCTAACATACACCGAAAACCGAGATAATCGTAAATTGTCATTTATGCGAAAAATAGTGATGCCCATCAAACGAGTTGATAGGGCGCCCGTCACCAGGCCCCGCAGGCTGTGCACAGCCAAAATTTGGGGCCGAACGGAGGCGGTCGATCGAATCTCGAAAAATCCGTGGGCTAACATACACCGAAAACCGAGAAAATCGTAAATTGTCATTTCAGCAAAAAATAGTGATGCCGATCAAAAGAAATGACAGGGCGCCCGTCACCAGGCCCCGCAGGCTGCGCACAACCAAAATTTGGGGCCGAACGGAGATGGTCGATCAAATCTCCAGAAATCCATGTGCTAACATTCACCGAAAACCGAGAAAATCGTAAGTTGTCATTTCTGCAAAAAATAGTGATGCCGATCAAACGAAATGATAGGGCGCCCGTCACCAGGCCCCGCAGGCTGCGTACAGCCAAAATTTGGGGCCAAACGAAGGCGGTCGATCGAATCTCGAAAAATCCGTGGGCTAACATACACCGAAAACCGAGAAAATCGTAAATTGTCATTTCTGCAAAAAATAGTGATGCCGATTAAACGAAATGATAGGGCGCCCGTCACCAGGCTCCGCGGGCTGCGCACAGCTAAAAGTTTGGGCCAAACGGAGGCGGTCGATCAAATCTCCAAAAATCTGTGGGCTAACATACACCGAAAATCGAGAAAATCGTAAATTCTCATTTATGCGAAAAATAGTGATGCCGATCAAATGAGTTGATAGGGCGCCCGTCACCAGGCCCCAACTACTGCGCACGGTAAAAATTTGGGGCCAAACGGAGACGGTCGATCAAATCTCCAGAAATCCATGTGCTAACATTCATCGAAAACTGAGAAAATCGTAAATTGTCATTTCTGCATAAAATAGTGATGCCGATCAAACGAATTGATAAGGCGCCCGTCACCAGGCCCCGCAGGCTGCGTACAGCCAAAATTTGGGGCCAATTGGAGACGACCAATCAAATCTCCAGAAATCCGTGTGCTAACATTCACCGAAAATCGAGAAAATCGTAAATTGTCATTTCTGCAAAAAATAGTGATGCCGATCAAACGAAATGATAGGGCGCCCGTCACCAGGCTCTTCAGGCTGCACACAGCTAAAATTTGGGGCCAAACGGAGACGGTCGATCACATCTCCAAAAATCTGTGGGCTAACATTCACCGAAAATCGAGAAAATCATAAATTCTCATTTATGCGAAAAATAGTGATGCCGATCAAACGAGTTGATAGGGCGCCCGTCACCAGGACCCAGCTATTGCGCACGGTAAAAATTTGGGGCCAAACGGAGACGGTCGATCAAATCTCCAGAAATCCATGTGCTAACATTCATCGAAAATCGAGAAAATCGTAAATTGTCATTTCTGCAAAAAATAGTGATGCCGATCAAACGAATTGATAGGGCGCCCGTCACCAGGCTGCGCACGACCATAATTTGGAGCCAAACGGAGGCGGTCGATCAAATCTCAAAAAATCCGTGGGCTAACATACACCGAAAATCGAAAAAATCATAAATTCTCATTTATGCAAAAAATAGTGATGCCGATCAAAAGAAATGACAGGGCGCCTGTCGCCAGGCCCCGCAGGCTGCGCACAGCCAAAATTTGGGGCCGAACGGAGGCGGTCGATTGAATCTCGAAAAATCCGTGTGCTAACATACACCGAAAATCGAGAAAATCGTAAATTCTCATTTATGCGAAAAATAGTGATGCCGATCAAACGAAATGATAGGGGGCCCGTCACCAGGCCCCGCGGGCTGTGCACAGCTAAAATTTGGGGCCGAACGGAGGCGGTCGATCAAATATCCAGAAATCCCTGGGCTAACACGCACTGAAAAGTTTGAAAGTTAGCAATATAGGCGCACTATGCTAGTCTCGACAGACCGGACGACATCGGAGGTCACATGCTAACCTATGTCGAGACCCAACGCCCATCGATGAATGCCCAACGATAGAAAATTTAAACTAAAACACCTATGCTTATCCTTATGATATAAATAAAATCCTAGAGATTAGTGGTGGTAGTGCTGGCCTACCATGGTCGCTTGCCATGGTGGTGTCGGTTGTGGTGGGTCGTTAGGACCAGTTTTTAAATTAAAATTATCACCCATATTGGGAAATATGTTGAAATGAGTGCGATAGAGGCATATTTTAGAAAAATGGCTCGGCCAAACCGCCTTTGGGCCGTTTGTCGAGATAGATCTCGAAAAAATACACAAAATGAAAAAAAAAACGCGTAAAACGGATAATCCAGCCCAAAGTTATGATCATTTATATAATATGCCTCTAATAAACTATTTTTCCGTCGATTATATTACAGTTTTAACAACATTATGTAAGATCTCATCAAAAGACTTGCATCTCGGCAGTTCTTATTTTGTTAATAAAGAGCTAACACATACCAAAAATCGCGAAAATCGTAAATTCTCGTTTATGCCAAAAAATAGTGATGCCGATCAAACGAAATGATAGGACTATCTAAATTCTGATCACTTTCTGTACTATACTGATTCTTACTGATTACCGTAATGAATTGATTTAAAACCAAAGTGGGGCTTATATATAATAGAAACAATAAATCCCATTCAGTGAATGCGACTTATAAGTCGCATTTGAGGAATGCGATTTATAAGTCGCATTTCAAGAATGCGATTTATAAGTCGCATTTCAGCAATGCGATTTATAAGTCGCATTCCTGGAATGCGTTTTATAAGTCGTATTTTGCCTTGCGACACGCCGACTTGCCGGTTTTCCAATCTTTCCCCGTGCCTTTTTCTAGCATGTATGTATTTCAACTACTCTTAACCAACACGCGAATAGGCCATCTATATGCTAGAAATTTACGGGGTGTAACAGCGGATCAAACGAAATGATAGGGCGCCCGTCACCAGGCCCCGCAGGCTGCGCACAGCAAAAATTTGAGGCCAAACGGAGACGGTCGATCACATCTCCAAAAATCCGTGGGCTAACATACACCGAAAACCGAGATAATCGTAAATTGTCATTTATGCGAAAAATAGTGATGCCCATCAAACGAGTTGATAGGGCGCCCGTCACCAGGCCCCGCAGGCTGTGCACAGCCAAAATTTGGGGCCGAACGGAGGCGGTCGATCGAATCTCGAAAAATCCGTGGGCTAACATACACCGAAAACCGAGAAAATCGTAAATTGTCATTTCAGCAAAAAATAGTGATGCCGATCAAAAGAAATGACAGGGCGCCCGTCACCAGGCCCCGCAGGCTGCGCACAACCAAAATTTGGGGCCGAACGGAGATGGTCGATCAAATCTCCAGAAATCCATGTGCTAACATTCACCGAAAACCGAGAAAATCGTAAGTTGTCATTTCTGCAAAAAATAGTGATGCCGATCAAACGAAATGATAGGGCGCCCGTCACCAGGCCCCGCAGGCTGCGTACAGCCAAAATTTGGGGCCAAACGAAGGCGGTCGATCGAATCTCGAAAAATCCGTGGGCTAACATACACCGAAAACCGAGAAAATCGTAAATTGTCATTTCTGCAAAAAATAGTGATGCCGATTAAACGAAATGATAGGGCGCCCGTCACCAGGCTCCGCGGGCTGCGCACAGCTAAAAGTTTGGGCCAAACGGAGGCGGTCGATCAAATCTCCAAAAATCTGTGGGCTAACATACACCGAAAATCGAGAAAATCGTAAATTCTCATTTATGCGAAAAATAGTGATGCCGATCAAATGAGTTGATAGGGCGCCCGTCACCAGGCCCCAACTACTGCGCACGGTAAAAATTTGGGGCCAAACGGAGACGGTCGATCAAATCTCCAGAAATCCATGTGCTAACATTCATCGAAAACTGAGAAAATCGTAAATTGTCATTTCTGCATAAAATAGTGATGCCGATCAAATGAATTGATAAGGCGCCCGTCACCAGGCCCCGCAGGCTGCGTACAGCCAAAATTTGGGGCCAATTGGAGACGACCAATCAAATCTCCAGAAATCCGTGTGCTAACATTCACCGAAAATCGAGAAAATCGTAAATTGTCATTTCTGCAAAAAATAGTGATGCCGATCAAACGAAATGATAGGGCGCCCGTCACCAGGCTCTTCAGGCTGCACACAGCTAAAATTTGGGGCCAAACGGAGACGGTCGATCACATCTCCAAAAATCTGTGGGCTAACATTCACCGAAAATCGAGAAAATCATAAATTCTCATTTATGCGAAAAATAGTGATGCCGATCAAACGAGTTGATAGGGCGCCCGTCACCAGGCCCCAGCTATTGCGCACGGTAAAAATTTGGGGCCAAACGGAGACGGTCGATCAAATCTCCAGAAATCCATGTGCTAACATTCATCGAAAATCGAGAAAATCGTAAATTGTCATTTCTGCAAAAAATAGTGATGCCGATCAAACGAATTGATAGGGCGCCCGTCACCAGGCTGCGCACGACCATAATTTGGAGCCAAACGGAGGCGGTCGATCAAATCTCAAAAAATCTGTGGGCTAACATACACCGAAAATCGAAAAAATCGTAAATTCTCATTTATGCAAAAAATAGTGATGCCGATCAAAAGAAATGACAGGGCGCCTGTCGCCAGGCCCCGCAGGCTGCGCACAGCCAAAATTTGGGGCTGAACGGAGGCGGTCGATTGAATCTCGAAAAATCCGTGTGCTAACATACACCGAAAATCGAGAAAATCGTAAATTCTCATTTATGCGAAAAATAGTGATGCCGATCAAACGAAATGATAGGGGGCCCGTCACCAGGCCCCGCGGGCTGTGCACAGCTAAAATTTGGGGCCGAACGGAGGCGGTCGATCAAATATCCAGAAATCCCTGGGCTAACACGCACTGAAAAGTTTGAAAGTTAGCAACATAGGCGCACTATGCTAGTCTCGACAGACCGGACGACATCGGAGGTCACATGCTAACCTATGTCGAGACCCAACGCCCATCGATGAATGCCCAACGATAGAAAATTTAAACTAAAACACCTATGCTTATCCTTATGATATAAATAAAATCCTAGAGATTAGTGGTGGTAGTGCTGGCCTACCATGGTCGCTTGCCATGGTGGTGTCGGTTGTGGTGGGTCGTTAGGACCAGTTTTTAAATTAAAATTGTCACCCATATTGGGAAATATGTTGAAATGAGTGCGATAGAGGCATATTTTTGAAAAATGGCTCGGCCAAACCGCCTTTTGGCCGTTTGTCGAGATAGATCTCGAAAAAATACACAAAATGAAAAAAAAAAATCGCGTAAAACGGATAATCCAGCCCAAAGTTATGATCATTTATATAATATGCCTCTAATAAACTATTTTTCCGTCGATTATATTATAGTTTTAACAACATTATGTAAGATCTCATCAAAAGACTTGCATCTCGGCAGTTCTTATTTTGTTAATAAAGAGCTAACACATACCAAAAATCGCGAAAATCGTAAATTCTCGTTTATGCCAAAAAATAGTGATGACGATCAAACGAAATGATAGGACTATCTAAATTCTGATCACTTTCTGTACTATACTGATTCCTTACTGATTATCGTAATGAATTGATTTAAAACCAAAGTGGGGCTTATATATAATAGAAACAATAAATCCCATTCAGTGAATGCGACTTATAAGTCGCATTTCAGGAATGCGATTTATAAGTCGCATTTCAAGAATGCGATTTATAAGTCGCATTTCAGCAATGCGATTTATAAGTCGCATTCCTGGAATGCGTTTTATAAGTCGCATTTTGCCTTGCGACGCGCCGACTTGCCAGTTGTCCAATCTTTTCCCGTGCCTATTTCTAGCATGTATGTATTTCAAATACTCTTAACCAACACGCGAATAGGCCATCTATATGCTAGAAATTTACGGGGTGTAACAGCGGATCAAACGAAATGATAGGGCGCCCGTCACAGGCCCCGCAGGCTGCGCACAGCTAAAATTTGAGGCCAAACGGAGACGGTCGATCACATCTCTAAAAATCCGTGGGCTAACATACACCGAAAATCGAGATAATCGTAAATTGTCATTTATGCGAAAAATAGTGATGCCCATCAAACGAGTTGATAGGAAGCCCGTCACCAGGCCCCGCAGGCTGTGCACGGCCAAAATTTGGGGGCGAACGGAGGCGGTCGATCAAATCTCCAGAAATCCGTGGGCTAACATTCACCGAAAACCGAGAAAATCATAAATTGTCATTTATGCGAAAAATAGTGATGCCGATCAAACGAATTGATAGAGCGCCCGACACTAGGCCCCGCAGGCTGCGCACAGCCAAAATTTGGGGCCAAACGGAGACGGTCGATCACATCTCCAAAAATCCGTGGGCTAACATACACCAAAAATCGAGAAAATCGTAAATTGTCATTTGTTTGAAAAATAGTGATGCCGATCAAACGAAATGACAGGGCGCCCGTCACCAGGCTCCGCAGGCTGCGTACAACCAAAATTTGGGGCCGAACGGAGGCGGTCGATCGAATCTCGAAAAATCCGTGGGCTAACATACACCGAAAATTGAGAAAATCGTAAATTGTGATTTCTGCAAAAAATAGTGATGCCGATCAAAAGGAATGACAGGGCACCCGTCACCAGGCCCCGCAGGCTGCGCACAGCCAAAATTTGGGGCCGAACGGAGGCGGTCGATTGAATTTCGAAAAATCCGTGTGCTAACATACACCGAAAATCGAGAAAATCATAAATTCTCATTTATGCGAAAAATAGTGATGCCGATCAAAAGAAATGATAGGGCGCCCGTCACCAGGCCCCGCAGGCTGCGCACAGCCAAAATTTGGGGCCAAACGGAGACGGTCGATCACATCTCCAAAAATTCGTGGGCTAACATACACCGAAAATCGAGAAAATCGTAAATTGTCATTTGTTTGAAAAATAGTGATGCCGATCAAAAGAAATGACAGGGCGCCCGTCACCAGGCCCCGCAGGCTGCGCACAGCCAAAATTTGGGGCCAAACAGAGACGGTCGATCACATCTCCAAAAATCCGTGGGCTAACATACACCGAAAAACGAGAAAATCGTAAATTGTCATTTATGCGAAAAATAGTGATGCCCATCAAACGAGTTGATAGGGCGCCCGTCACCAGGCCCCGCAGGCTGCGCACGGTAAAAATTTGGGGCCGAACGGAGGCGGTTGATCAAATCTCCAGAAATCCGTGGGCTAACATTCACCGAAAACCGAGAAAATCGTAAATGATCATTTATGCAAAAATAGTGATGCCGATCAAACGAATTGATAGGGCGCCCGTCACCAGGCTCCGCACGGCCAAAATTTGGGGCCAAACGGAGGCGGTCGAGTGAATCTCGAAAAATCCGTGGGCTAACATACACCGAAAATTGAGAAAATCGTAAATTCTCATTTATGCAAAAAATGGTGATGCCGATCGGAAGAAATGACAGGGCACCCATCACCAGGCCCCGCAGGCTGCGTACAGCCAAAATTTGGGGCCAAACGGAGACGGTCGATCAAATCTCCAGAAATCCATGTGCTAACATTCACCGAAAACCGAGAAAATCGTAAATTGTCATTTCTGCAAAAAATAGTGATGCCGATCAAACGAAATGATAGGGCGCCCATCACCAGGCTCCGCAGGCTGCGCACAGCTAAAATTTGGGGCTAAACGGAGACGGTCGATTACATCTCCAAAAATCTGTGGGCTAACATACACCGAAAATCGAGAAAATCGTAAATTCTCATTTATGCGAAAAATAGTGATGCCGATCAAACGAGTTGATAGGGCGCTCGTCACCAGGCCCCAACTATTGCGCACGGTAAAAATTTGGGGCCAAACGGAGACGTTCGATCAAATCTCCAGAAATTCATGTGCTAACATTCATCGAAAACCGAGAAAATCATAAATTGTCATTTCTGCAAAAAATAGTGATGCCGATCAAACGAATTGATAGGGCGCCCGTCACCAGGTTGCGCACGGCCAAAATTTGGAGCCAAACGGAGGCGGTCGATCAAATCTCGAAAAATCCGTGGGCTAACATACACCGAAAATCGAGAAAATCGTAAATTCTCATTTATGCAAAAAATAGTGATGCCGATCAAAAGAAATGACAGGGCGCCCGTCACCAGGCCCCGCAGGCTGCGCACAGCCAAAATTTGGGGCCAAACGGAGACGGTCGATCAAATCTCCAGAAATCCATGTGCTAACATTCACCGAAAACCGAGAAAATCGTAAGTTGTCATTTCTGCAAAAAATAGTGATGCCGATTAAACGAAATGATAGGGCGCCCGTCACCAGGCTCCGCGGGCTGCGCACAGCTAAAAGTTTGGGCCAAACGGTGGCGGTCGATCAATCTCCAAAAATCCGTGGGCTAACATACACCGAAAATCAAGAAAATCATAAATTCTCATTTATGCAGAAAATAGTGATGCCGATCAAACGAAATGATAGGGCGCCCGTCACCAGGCCTCGCAGGCTGCGCACAGCAAAAATTTGGGGCCAAACGGAGACGGTCGATCACATCTCCAAAAATCTGTGGGCTAACATACACCGAAAATCGAGAAAATCGTAAATTGTCATTTGTTTGAAAAATAGTAATGCCGATCAAAAGAAATGACAGGGCGCCCGTCACCAGGCCCCGCAGGCTGCGCACAGCCAAAATATGGGGCCAATTGGAGACGGTCGATCAAATCTCCAGAAATCCGTGTGCTAACATTCACTGAAAACCGAGAAAATCGTAAATTGTCATTTCTGCAAAAAATAGTGATGCCGATCAAAAGAAATGACAGGGCGCCCGTCACCAGGCCCCGCAGGCTGCGCACAGCCAAAATTTGGGGCCGAACGGAGGCGGTCGATTGAATCTCGAAAAATCCGTGTGCTAACATACACCGAAAATTGAGAAAATCGTAAATTGTCATTTCTATAAAAAATAGTGATGCCGATCAAACGAAATGATAGGGCGCCTGTCACCACGCTCCGCGGGCTGCGCACAGCTAAAAGTTTGGGCCAAACGGAGGCGTTCGATCAAATCTCCGAAAATCCGTGGGCTTACATACACCGAAAATCGAGAAAATCATAAATTCTCATTTATGCGGAAAATAGTGATGCCGATCAAACGAAATGATAGGGCGCCCGTCACGAGGCCCCGCAGGCTGCGCACAGCCAAAATTTGGGGCCAAACGGAGACGGTCGAGTGAATCTCGAAAAATCCGTGGGCTAACATACACCGAAAATCGAGAAAATCATAAATTCTCATTTATGCAAAAAATGGTGATGCCGATCGGAAGAAATGACAGGGCGCCCGTCACCAGGCCCCGCAGGCTGGAAACAGCCAAAATTTGGGGCCGAACGGAGGCGGTCGATTGAATCTCGAAAAATCTGTGTGCTAACATACACCGAAAATCGAGAAAATCATAAATTCTCATTTATGCGAAAAATAGTGATGCCGATCAAACAAAATGATAGGGCGCCCGTCACCAGGCCCCGCAGGCTGCGCACAGCCAAAATTTGGGTCCAAACGAAGACGGTCGATCACATCTCCAAAAATCCGTGGGCTAACATACACCGAAAATCGAGAAAATCGTAAATTGTCATTTGTTTGAAAAATAGTGATGCCGATCAAAAGAAATGACAGGGCGCCCGTCACCAGGCCCCGCAGGCTGCGCATAGCCAAAATTTGGGGCCAAACGGAGACGGTCGATCACATCTCCAAAAATCCGTGGGCTAACATACACCGAAAACCGAGAAAATCGTAAATTGTCATTTATGCGAAAAATAGTGATGCCCATCAAACGAGTTGATAGGGCGCCCGTCACCAGGCCCCGCAGGCTGCGCACGGTAAAAATTTGGGGCCGAACGGAGGCGGTTGATCAAATCTCCAGAAATCCGTGGGCTAACATTCACCGAAAACCGAGAAAATCGTAAATGATCATTTATGCGAAAATAGTGATGCCGATCAAACGAATTGATAGGGCGCCCGTCACCAGGCTCCGCACGGCCAAAATTTGGGGCCAAACGGAGGCGGTCGAGTGAATCTCGAAAAATCCGTGGGCTAACATACACCGAAAATTGAGAAAATCGTAAATTCTCATTTATGCAAAAAATGGTGATGCCGATCGGAAGAAATGACAGGGCACCCATCACCAGGCCCCGCAGGCTGCGTACAGCCAAAATTTGGGGCCAAACGGAGACGGTCGATCAAATCTCCAGAAATCCATGTGCTAACATTCACCGAAAACCGAGAAAATCGTAAATTGTCATTTATGCAAAAAATAGTGATGCCGATCAAACGAAATGATAGGGCGCCCGTCACCAGGCTCCGCAGGCTGCGCACAGCTAAAATTTGGGGCCAAACGGAGACGGTCGATTACATCTCCAAAAATCTGTGGGCTAACATACACCGAAAATCGAGAAAATCGTAAATTCTCATTTATGCGAAAAATAGTGATGCCGATCAAACGAGTTGATAGGGCGCTCGTCACCAGGCCCCAACTACTGCGCACGGTAAAAATTTGGGGCCAAACGGAGACGTTCGATCAAATCTCCAGAAATTCATGTGCTAACATTCATCAAAAACCGAGAAAATCATAAATTGTCATTTCTGCAAAAAATAGTGATGCCGATCAAACGAATTGATAGGGCGCCCGTCACCAGGTTGCGCACGGCCAAAATTTGGAGCCAAACGGAGGCGGTCGATCAAATCTCGAAAAATCCGTGGGCTAACATACACCGAAAATCGAGAAAATCGTAAATTCTCATTTATGCAAAAAATAGTGATGCCGATCAAAAGAAATGACAGGGCGCCCGTCACCAGGCCCCGCAGGCTGCGCACAGCCAAAATTTGGGGCCAAACGGAGACGGTCGATCAAATCTCCAGAAATCCATGTGCTAACATTCACCGAAAACCGAGAAAATCGTAAGTTGTCATTTCTGCAAAAAATAGTGATGCCGATTAAACGAAATGATAGGGCGCCCGTCACCAGGCTCCGCGGGCTGCGCACAGCTAAAAGTTTGGGCCAAACGGAGGCGGTCGACCAATCTCCAAAAATCCGTGGGCTAACATACACCGAAAATCAAGAAAATCGTAAATTCTCATTTATGCAGAAAATAGTGATGCCGATCAAACGAAATGATAGGGCGCCCGTCACCAGGCCTCGCAGGCTGCGCACAGCAAAAATTTGGGGCCAAACGGAGACGGTCGATCACATCTCCAAAAATCCGTGGGCTAACATACACCGAAAATCGAGAAAATCGTAAATTGTCATTTGTTTGAAAAATAGTAATGCCGATCAAAAGAAATGACAGGGCGCCCGTCACCAGGCCCCGCAGGCTGCGCACAGCCAAAATATGGGGCCAATTGGAGACGGTCGATCAAATCTCCAGAAATCCGTGTGCTAACATTCACCGAAAACCGAGAAAATCGTAAATTGTCATTTCTGCAAAAAATAGTGATGCCGATCAAAAGAAATGACAGGGCGCCCGTCACCAGGCCCCGCAGGCTGCGCACAGCCAAAATTTGGGGCCGAACGGAGGCGGTCGATTGAATCTCGAAAAATCTGTGTGCTAACATACACCGAAAATTGAGAAAATCGTAAATTGTCATTTCTATAAAAAATAGTGATGCCGATCAAACGAAATGATAGGGTGCCTGTCACCACGCTCCGCGGGCTGCGCACAGCTAAAAGTTTGGGCCAAACGGAGGCGTTCGATCAAATCTCCGAAAATCCGTGGGCTTACATACACCGAAAATCGAGAAAATCGTAAATTCTCATTTATGCGGAAAATAGTGATGCCGATCAAACGAAATGATAGGGCGCCCGTCACGAGGCCCCGCAGGCTGCGCACAGCCAAAATTTGGGGCCAAACGGAGACGGTCGAGTGAATCTCGAAAAATCCGTGGGCTAACATACACCGAAAATCGAGAAAATCATAAATTCTCATTTATGCAAAAAATGGTGATGCCGATCGGAAGAAATGACAGGGCGCCCGTCACCAGGCCCCGCAGGCTGGAAACAGCCAAAATTTGGGGCCGAACGGAGGCGGTCGATTGAATCTCGAAAAATCTGTGTGCTAACATACACCGAAAATCGAGAAAATCATAAATTCTCATTTATGCGAAAAATAGTGATGCCGATCAAACAAAATGATAGGGCGCCCGTCACCAGGCCCCGCAGGCTGCGCACAACCAAAATTTGGGTCCAAACGGAGACGGTCGATCACATCTCCAAAAATCCGTGGGCTAACATACACCGAAAATCGAGAAAATCGTAAACTGTCATTTGTTTGAAAAATAGTGATGCCGATCAAAAGAAATGATAGGGCGCCCGTCACCAGGCCCCGCAGGCTGCGCATAGCCAAAATTTGGGGCCAAACGGAGACGGTCGATCACATCTCCAAAAATCCGTGGGCTAACATACACCGAAAACCGAGAAAATCGTAAATTGTCATTTATGCGAAAAATAGTGATGCCCATCAAACGAGTTGATAGGGCGCCCGTCACCAGGCCCCGCAGGCTGCGCACGGTAAAAATTTTTGGCCGAACGGAGGCGGTCGATCAAATCTCCAGAAATCCGTGGGCTAACATTCCCCGAAAATCGAGAAAATTGTAAATTGTCATTTAAGCGAAAATAGTGATGCCGATCAAACGAATTGATAGGGCGCCCGTCACCAGGCTCCGTACGGCCAAAATTTGGGGCCAAACGGAGGCGGTCGAGTGAATCTCGAAAAATCCGTGGGCTAACAGACACCGAAAATTGAGAAAATCGTAAATTCTCATTTATGCAAAAAATGGTGATGCCGATCGAAAGAAATGACAGGGCACCCATCACCAGGCCCCGCAGGCTGCGTACAGCCAAAATTTGGGGCCAAACGGAGACGGTCGATCAAATCTCCAGAAATCCATGTGCTAACATTCACCGAAAACCGAGAAAATCGTAAATTGTCATTTCTGCAAAAAATAGTGATGCCGATCAAACGAAATGATAGGGCGCCCGTCACCAGGCTCCGCAGGCTGCGCACAGCTAAAATTTGGGGCCAAACGGAGACGGTCGATTACATCTCCAAAAATCTGTGGGCTAACATACACCGAAAATCGAGAAAATCGTAAATTCTCATTTATGCGAAAAATAGTGATGCCGATCAAACGAGTTGATAGGGCGCTCGTCACCAGGCCCCAACTACTGCGCACGGTAAAAATTTGGGGCCAAACGGAGACGTTCGATCAAATCTCCAGAAATTCATGTGCTAACATTCATCGAAAACCGAGAAAATCATAAATTGTCATTTCTGCAAAAAATAGTGATGCCGATCAAACGAATTGATAGGGCGCCCGTCACCAGGTTGCGCACGGCCAAAATTTGGAGCCAAACGGAGGCGGTCGATCAAATCTCGAAAATTCCGTGGGCTAACATACACCGAAAATCTAGAAAATCGTAAATTCTCATTTATGCAAAAAATAGTGATGCCGATCAAAAGAAATGACAGGGCGCCCGTCACCAGGCCCCGCAGGCTGCGCACAGCCAAAATTTGGGGCCAAACGGAGACGGTCGATCAAATCTCCAGAAATCCATGTGCTAACATTCACCGAAAACCGAGAAAATCGTAAGTTGTCATTTCTGCAAAAAATAGTGATGCCGATTAAACGAAATGATAGGGCGCCCGTCACCAGGCTCCGCGGGCTGCGCACAGCTAAAAGTTTGGGCCAAACGGAGGCGGTCGATCAATCTCCAAAAATCCGTGGGCTAACATACACCGAAAATCAAGAAAATCGTAAATTCTCATTTATGCAGAAAATAGTGATGCCGATCAAACGAAATGATAGGGCGCCCGTCACCATGCCTCGCAGGCTGCGCACAGCAAAAATTTGGGGCCAAACAGAGACGGTCGATCACATCTCCAAAAATCCGTGGGCTAACATACACCGAAAATCGAGAAAATCGTAAATTGTCATTTGTTTGAAAAATAGTAATGCCGATCAAAAGAAATGACAGGGCGCCCGTCACCAGGCCCCGCAGGCTGCGCACAGCCAAAATATGGGGCCAATTGGAGACGGTCGATCAAATCTCCAGAAATCCGTGTGCTAACATTCACCGAAAACCGAGAAAATCGTAAATTGTCATTTCTGCAAAAAATAGTGATGCCGATCAAAAGAAATGATAGGGCGCCCGTCACCAGGCCCCGCAGGCTGCGCACAGCCAAAATTTGGGGCCGAACGGAGGCGGTCGATTGAATCTCGAAAAATCCGTGTGCTAACATACACCGAAAATTGAGAAAATCGTAAATTGTCATTTCTATAAAAAATAGTGATGCCGATCAAACGAAATGATAGGGCGCCTGTCACCACGCTCCGCGGGCTGCGCACAGCTAAAAGTTTGGGCCAAACGGAGGCGTTCGATCAAATCTCCGAAAATCCGTGGGCTTACATACACCGAAAATCGAGAAAATCATAAATTCTCATTTATGCGGAAAATAGTGATGCCGATCAAACGAAATGATAGGCCGCCCGTCACGAGGCTCCGCAGGCTGCGCACAGCCAAAATTTGGGGCCAAACGGAGACGGTCGAGTGAATCTCGAAAAATCCGTGGGCTAACATACACCGAAAATCGAGAAAATCATAAATTCTCATTTATGCAAAAAATGGTGATGCCGATCGGAAGAAATGACAGGGCGCCCGTCACCAGGCCCCGCAGGCTGGAAACAGCCAAAATTTGGGGCCGAACGGAGGCGGTCGATTGAATCTCGAAAAATCTGTATGCTAACATACACCGAAAATCGAGAAAATCATAAATTCTCATTTATGCGAAAAATAGTGATGCCGATCAAACAAAATGATAGGGCGCCCGTCACCAGGCCCCGCAGGCTGCGCACAGCCAAAATTTGGGTCCAAACGGAGACGGTCGATCACATCTCCAAAAATCCGTGGGCTAACATACACCGAAAATCGAGAAAATCGTAAACTGTCATTTGTTTGAAAAATAGTGATGCCGATCAAAAGAAATGATAGGGCGCCCGTCCCCAGGCCCCGCAGGCTGCGCATAGCCAAAATTTGGGGCCAAACGGAGACGGTCGATCACATCTCCAAAAATCCGTGGGCTAACATACACCGAAAACCGAGAAAATCGTAAATTGTCATTTATGCGAAAAATAGTGATGCCCATCAAACGAGTTGATAGGGCGCCCGTCACCAGGCCCCGCAGGCTGCGCACGGTAAAAATTTTTGGCCGAACGGAGGCGGTCGATCAAATCTCCAGAAATCCATGGGCTAACATTCACCGAAAATCGAGAAAATTGTAAATTGTCATTTAAGCGAAAATAGTGATGCCGATCAAACGAATTGATAGGGCGCCCGTCACCAGGCTCCGTACGGCCAAAATTTGGGGCCAAACGGAGGCGGTCGAGTGAATCTCGAAAAATCCGTGGGCTAACAGACACCGAAAATTGAGAAAATCGTAAATTCTCATTTATGCAAAAAATGGTGATGCCGATCGAAAGAAATGACAGGGCACCCGTCACCAGGCCCCGCAGGCTGCGTACAGCCAAAATTTGGGGCCAAACGGAGACGGTCGATCAAATCTCCAGAAATCCATGTGCTAACATTCACCGAAAACCGAAAAAATCGTAAATTGTCATTTCTGCAAAAAATAGTGATGCCGATCAAACGAAATGATAGGGCGCCCGTCACCAGGCTGCGCACAGCTAAAATTTGGGGCCAAACGGAGACGGTCGATTACATCTCCAAAAATCTGTGGGCTAACATACACCGAAAATTGAGAAAATCGTAAATTCTCATTTATGCGAAAAATAGTGATGCCGATCAAACGAGTTGATAGGGCGCTCGTCACCAGGCCCCAACTACTGCGCACGGTAAAAATTTGGGGCCAAACGGAGACGTTCGATCAAATCTCCAGAAATCCATGTGCTAACATTCATCGAAAACCGAGAAAATCGTAAATTGTCATTTCTGCAAAAAATAGTGATGCCGATCAAACGAAATGATAGGGCGCCCGTCACCAGGCTCCGCAGGCTGCGCACGGCTAAAATTTGGGGCAAAACGGAGACGGTCGATCACATCTCCAAAAATATGTGGGCTAACATACACCGAAAATCGAGAAAATCGTAAATTCTCATTTATGCGAAAAATAGTGATGCCGATCAAACGAGTTGATAGGGCGCCCGTCACCAGGCCCCAACTACTGCGTACGGTAAAAATTTGGGGCCAAACGGAGACGGTCGATCAAATCTCCAGAAATCCATGTGCTAACATTCATCGAAAACCGAGAAAATCGTAAATTGTCATTTCTGCAAAAAATAGTGATGCCGATCAAACGAATTGATAGGGCGCTCGTCACCAGGCTCTGTACGGCCAAAATTTGGAGCCAAACGGAGGCGGTCGATCAAATCTCAAAAAATCCGTGGGCTAACATACACCGAAAATCGAGAAAATCGTAAATTCTCATTTATGCAAAAAATAGTGATGCCGATCAAAAAAAATGACAGGGCGCCCGTCACCAGGCCCCGCAGGTTGCGCACAGCCAAAATTTGGGGCCAAACGGAGACGGTCGATCAAATCTCCAGAAATCCATGTGCTAACATTCACCGAAAACCGAGAAAATCGTAAATTGTCATTTCTGCAAAAAATAGTGATGCCGATCAAACGAAATGATAGGGCGCCCGTCACCAGGCTCCGCGGGCTGCGCACAGCTAAAAGTTTGGGCCAAACGGAGGCGGTCGATCAAATCTCCAAAAATCCGTGGGCTAACATACACCGAAAATCGAGAAAATCATAAATTCTCATTTATGCGGAAAATAGTGATGCCGATCAAACGAAATTGTAGGGCGCCCGTCACCAGGCCTCGCAGGCTGCGCACAGCAAAAATTTGGGGCCAAACGGAGACGGTCGATCACATCTCCAAAAATTCGTGGGCTAACATACACCGAAAATCGAGAAAATTGTAAATTGTCATTTGTTTGAAAAATAGTAATGCCGATCAAAAGAAATGACAGGGCGCCCGTCACCAGGCCCCGCAGGCTACGCACAGCCAAAATTTGGGGCCAATTGGAGACGGTCGATCAAATCTCCAGAAATCCGTGTGCTAACATTCACCGAAAACCGAGAAAATCGTAAATTGTCATTTCTGCAAAAAATAGTGATGCCGATCAAACGAAATGATAGGGCGCCCGTCACCAGGCTCTGCAGGCTGCGCACAGCTAAAATTTGGGGCCAAACGGAGACGGTCGATCACATCTCCAAAAATCTGTGGGCTAACATACACCGAAAATCGAGAAAATCGTAAATTCTCATTTATGCGAAAAATAGTGATGCCGATCAAACGAGTTGATAGGGCACCCGTCACCAGGCCCCAACTACTGCGCACGGTAAAAATTTGGGGCCAAACGGAGACGGTCGATCAAATCTCCAGAAATCCATGTGCTAACATTCATCGAAAACCGAGAAAATCGTAAATTGTCATTTCTGCAAAAAATAGTGATGCCGATCAAACGAATTGATAGGGCGCCCGTCACCAGGCTACGCACGGCCAAAATTTGGAGCCAAACGGAGGCGGTCGATCAAATCTCGAAAAATCCGTGGGCTAACATACACCGAAAATCGAAAAAATCGTAAATTCTCATTTATGCAAAACATAGTGATGCCGATCAAAAGAAATGACAGGGCGCCCGTCACCAGGCCCCGTATGCTGCGCACAGTCAAAATTTGGGGCAAAACGGAGACGGTCGATCAAATCTCCAGAAATCCATGTGCTAACATTCACCGAAAACCGAGAAAATCGTAAATTGTCATTTCTGCAAAAAATAGTGATGCCGATCAAACGAAATGATAGGGCGCCTGTCACCAGGCTCCGCGGGCTGCGCACAGCTAAAAGTTTGGGCCAAACGGAGGCGGTCGATCACATCTCCAAAAATCTGTGGGCTAACATACACCGAAAATCGAGAAAATCGTAAATTCTCATTTATGCAGAAAATAGTGATGCCGATCAAACGAGTTGATAGGGCGCCCGTCACCAGGCCCCGCAGGCTGCGCACAGCAAAAATTTGGGCCAAACGGAGACGGTCGATCACATCTCCAAAAATCCGTGGGCTAACATACACCGAATATCGAGAAAATCGTAAATTGTCATTTGTTTGAAAAATAGTAATGCCGATCAAAAGAAATGACAGGGCGCCCGTCACCAGGCCCCGCAGGCTGCGCACAGCCAAAATTTGGGGCCAATTGGAGACGGTCGATCAAATCTCCAGAAATCCGTGTGCTAACATTCACCGAAAACCGAGAAAATCGTAAATTGTCATTTCTGCAAAAAATAGTGATGCCGATCAAACGAAATGATAGGGCGCCTGTCACCAGGCTCCGCGGGCTGCGCACAGCTAAAAGTTTGGGCCAAACGGAGGCGTTCGATCAAATCTCCAAAAATCTGTGGGCTAACATACACCGAAAATCGAGAAAATCGTAAATTCTCATTTATGCGGAAAATAGTGATGCCGATCTAGCGAAATGATAGGGCGCCCGTCACCAGGCCTCGCAGGCTGCGCACAGCAAAAATTTGGGGCCAAACGGAGACGGTCGATCACATCTCCAAAAATCCGTGGGCTAACATACACCGAATATCGAGAAAATCGTAAATTGTCATTTGTTTGAAAAATAGTAATGCCGATCAAAAGAAATGACAGGGCGCCCGTCACCAGGCCCCGCAGGCTGCGCACAGCCAAAATTTGGGGCCAATTGGAGACGGTCGATCAAATCTCCAGAAATCCGTGTGCTAACATTCACCGAAAACCGAGAAAATCGTAAATTGTCATTTCTGCAAAAAATAGTAATGACGATCAAAACAAATGATAGGGCGCCCGTCACAGGCCCCGCGGGCTGCGCACAGCTAAAAGTTTGGGCCAAACGGAGGCGTTCGATCAAATCTCCAAAAATCTGTGGGCTAACATACACCGAAAATCGAGAAAATCGTAAATTCTCATTTATGCGGAAAATAGTGATGCCGATCTAGCGAAATGATAGGGCGCCCGTCACCAGGCCTCGCAGGCTGCGCACAGCAAAAATTTGGGGCCAAACGGAGACGGTCGATCACATCTCCAAAAATCCGTGGGCTAACATACACCGAAAATCGAGAAAATCGTAAATTGTCATTTGTTTGAAAAATAGTAATGACGATCAAAACAAATGATAGGGCGCCCGTCACAGGCCCCGCAGGCTGCGCACAGCAAAAATTTGAGGCCAAACGGAGACGGTCGATCACATCTCTAAAAATCCGTGGGCTAACATACACCGAAAACCGAGAAAATCGTAAATTGTCATTTATGCAAAAAATAGTGATGCCCATCAAACGAGTTGATAGGGCGCTCGTCACCAGGCCCCGCAAGCTGCGCACGGCCAAAATTTGGGGGCGAACGGAGGCGGTCGATCAAATCTCCAGAAATCCGTGGGCTAACATTCACCGAAAACCGAGAAAATCGTAAATTGTCATTTATGCGAAAAATAGTGATGCCGATCAAATGAATTGATAGAGCGCCCGTCACTAGGCCCCGCAGGCTGCGCACAGCCAAAATTTGGGGCCAAACGGAGATGGTCGATCACATCTCCAAAAATCCGTGGGCTAACATACACCGAAAATCGAGAAAATCGTAAATTGTCATTTGTTTAAAAAATAGTGATGCCGATCAAACGAAATGACAGGGCGCCCGTCACCAGGCGCCGCAGGCTGCGCACAGCCAAAATATGGGGCCGAACGGAGGCGGTCGATCGAATCTCCAGAAATCCGTGGGCTAACATTCACCGAAAACCGAGAAAATCGTAAATTGTCATTTATGCGAAAAATAGTGATGCCGATCAAACGAATAGATAGAGCGCCCGTCACTAGGCCCCGCAGGCTGCGCACAGCCAAAATTTGGGGCCAAACGGAGACGGTCGATCACATCTCCAAAAATCTGTGGGCTAACATACACCGAAAATCGAGAAAATCGTAAATTGTCATTTGTTTAAAAAATAGTGATGCCGATCAAATGAAATGACAGGGCGCCCGTCACCAGGCCCCGCAGGCTGCGCACAGCCAAAATTTGGGGCCGAACGGAGGCGGTCGATCGAATCTCAAAAAATCCGTGGGCTAACATACACCGAAAACCGAGAAAATCGTAAATTGTCATTTCTGCAAAAAATAGTGATGCCGATCAAAAGAAATGATAGGGCGCCCGTCACCAGGCCCCGCAGGCTACGCACAGCCAAAATTTGGGGCCAAACGGAGACGGTCGATCACATCTCCAAAAATCCGTGGGCTAACATACACCGAAAATCGAGAAAATTGTAAATTGTCATTTGTTTGAAAAATAGTGATGCCGATCAAAAGAAATGACAGGGAGCCTGTCACCAGGCCCCGCAGGCTGCGCACAGCCAAAATTTGGGGCCAAACAGAGACGGTCGATCACATCTCCAAAAATTCGTGGGCTAACATACACCGAAAATCGAGAAAATCGTAAATTGTAATTTGTTTGAAAAATAGTGATGCCGATCAAAAGAAATGATAGGGCGCCCGTCACCAGGCCCCGCAGGCTGCGCACGGTAAAAATTTGGGACCGAACGGAGGCGGTCGATCAAATCTCCAGAAATCCGTGGGCTAACATTCACCGAAAACCGAAAAAATCGTAAATTGTCATTTATGCGAAAATAGTGATGCCGATCAAACGAATTGATAGGGCGCCCGTCACCAGGCTCCGCACGGCCAAAATTTGGGGCCAAACGGAGGCGGTCGAGTGAATCTCGAAAAATCCGTGGGCTAACATAGACCGAAAATCGAGAAAATCGTAAATTCTCATTTATGCAAAAAATGGTGATGCCGATCGGAAGAAATGACAGGGCACCCGTCACCAGGCCCCGCAGGCTGCGTACAGCCAAAATTTGGGGCCAAACGGAGACGGTCGATCAAATCTCCAGAAATCCATGTGCTAACATTCATCGAAAACCGAGAAAATTGTAAATTGTCATTTCTGCAAAAAATAGTGATGTCGATCAAACGAAATGATAGGGCGCCCGTCACCAGGCCCCACAGGCTGCGCACAGCCAAAATTTGGGGCCGAACGGAGGCGGTCGATTGAATCTCGAAAAATCCGTGTGCTAACATACACCGAAAATCGAGAAAATCGTAAATTCTCATTTATGCGAAAAATAGTGATGCCGATCAAACGAAATGATAGGGCACCCGTCACCAGGCCCCGCGGGCTGTGCACAGCCAAAATTTGGGGCCGAACGGAGGCGGTCGATCAAATATCCAGAAATCCCTGGGCTAACACGCACTGAAAAGTTTGAAAGTTAGCAACATAGGCGCACTATGCTAGTCTCGACAGACCGGATGACATCGGAGGTCACATGCTAACCTATGTCGAGACCCAACGCCCATCGATGAATGCCCAGCGATAGAAATTTTAAACTAAAACACCTATGCTTATCCTTATGATATAAATAAAATCCTAGAGATTAGTGGTGGTAGTGCTGGCCTACCATGGTCGCTTGCCATGGTGGTGTCGGTTGTGGTGGGTCGTTAGGACCAGTTTTTAAATTAAAATTGTCACCCATATTGGGAAATATGTTGAAATGAGTGCGATAGAGGCATATTTTAGAAAAATGGCTCGGCCAAACCGCCTTTCGGCCGTTTGTCGAGATAGATCTCGAAAAAATACACAAAATGAAAAAAAAATCGCGTAAAACGGATAATCCAGCCCAAAGTTATGATCATTTATATAATATGCCTCTAATAAACTATTTTTCCGTCGATTATATTACAGTTTTAACAACATTATGTAAGATCTCATCAAAAGACTTGCATCTCGGCAGTTCTTATTTTGTTAATAAAGAGCTAACACATACCAAAAATCGCAAAAATCGTAAATTCTCGTTTATGCCAAAAAATAGTGATGCCGATCAAACGAAATGATAGGACTATCTAAATTCTAATCACTTTCTGTACTATACTGATTCCTTACTGATTACCGTAATGAATTGATTTAAAACCAAAGTGGGGCTTATATATAATAGAAACAATAAATCCCATTCAGTGAATGCGACTTATAAGTCGCATTTCAGCAATGCGATTTATAAGTCGCATTCCTGGAATGCGTTTTAT
This sequence comes from Datura wrightii, assembly GCA_035772735.1. Lineage (NCBI taxonomy): Eukaryota > Viridiplantae > Streptophyta > Magnoliopsida > Solanales > Solanaceae > Datura > Datura wrightii. The sequence goes on from JASDFA010000011.1 coordinate 5,837,687, forward strand.
AAGTCGCATTTTGCCTTGCGACGCGCCGACTTGCCGGTTTTCCAATCTTTCCCCGTGCCTTTTTCTAGCATGTATGTATTTCAAATACTCTTAACCAACACGCGAATAGGCCATCTATATGCTAGAAATTTACGGGGTGTAACAGCGGATCAAACGAAATGATAGGGCGCCCGTCACCAGGCCCCGCAGGCTGCGCACAGCAAAAATTTGAGGCCAAACGGAGACGGTCGATCACATCTCCAAAAATCCGTGGGCTAACATACACCGAAAACCGAGATAATCGTAAATTGTCATTTATGCGAAAAATAGTGATGCCCATCAAACGAGTTGATAGGGCGCCCGTCACCAGGCCCCGCAGGTGCGCACGACCAAAATTTGGGGGCGAACGGAGGCGGTCGATCAAATCTCCAGAAATCCGTGGGCTAACATTCACCGAAAACCGAGAAAATCGTAAATTGTCATTTATGCGAAAAATAGTGATGCCGATCAAACGAATTGATAGAGCGCCCGACACTAGGCCCCGCAGGCTACGCACAGCCAAAATTTGGGGCTAAACGGTGACGGTCGATCACATCTCCAAAAATCCGTGGGCTAACATACACCAAAAATCGAGAAAATTGTAAATTGTCATTTGTTTGAAAAATAGTGATGCCGATCAAACGAAATGACAGGGCGCCCGTCACCAGGCCCCGCAGGCTGCGCACAGCCAAAATTTGGGGCCGAACGGAGGCGGTCGATCGAATCTCGAAAAATCCGTGGGCTAACATACACCGAAAATTGAGAAAATCGTAAATTCTCATTTATGCTAAAATTAGTGATGCCGATCAAACGTAATGATAGGGCGCCCGTCACCAGGCCCCGCGGGCTGTGCACAGCCAAAATTTGGGGCCGAACGGAGGCGGTCGATCAAATATCCAGAAATCCGTGGGCTAACATTCACCGAAAACTGAGAAAATCGTAAATTGTCATTTATGCGAAAAATAGTGATGCCGATCAAACGAATTGATAGAGCGCCCGTCACTACGCCCCGCAGGCTGCGCACAGCCAAAATTTGGGGCCGAACGGAGACGGTCGATCAAATCTCCAGAAATCCGTGGGCTAACATTCACCGAAAATTGAGAAAATCGTAAATTGTCATTTATGCGAAAAATAGTGATGCCGATCAAACGAATTGATAGAGCGCCCGTCACTAGTCCCCGCAGGCTGCGCACAGCCAAAATTTGGGGCCGAACGGAGACGGTCGATCGAATCTCCAGAAATCCGTGGGCTAACATACACCGAAAATCGAGAAAATCGTAAATTGTCATTTGTTTGAAAAATAGTGATGCCGATCAAAAGAAATGACAGGGCGCCCGTCACCAGGCCCTGCAGGCTGCGCACAGCCAAAATTTGGGGCCGAACGGAGACGGTCGATTAAATCTCCAGAAATCCGTGTGCTAACATACACCGAAAACCGAAAAATCGTAAATTGTCATTTATGCGAAAAATAGTGATGCCCATCAAACGCGTTGACAGGGCGCCCGTCACCAGGCCCCGCAGGCTGCGCACGGCCAAAATTTGGGGCCGAACGGAGGCGGTCGATCAAATCTCCAGAAATCCGTGGGCTAACATTCACCGAAAACCGAGAAAATCGTAAATTGTCATTTATGCGAAAAATAGTGATGCCGATCAAACGAATTGATAGAGCGCACGTCACTAGGCCCCGCAGGCTGCGCACAGCAAAAATTTGGGGCCGAACGGAGACGGTCGATCACATCTCCAGAAATCCGTGGGCTAACATACACCGAAAATCGAGAAAATCGTAAATTGTCATTTATGCGAAAAATAGTGATGCCCATCAAACGAGTTGACAGGGCACCCGTCACAAGGCCCCGCAGGCTGCGCACGGCCAAAATTTGGGGCCGAACGGAGGCGGTCGATCAAATCTCCAGAAATCCGTGGGCTAACATTCACCGAAAACCGAGAAAATCGTAAATTGTCATTTCTGCAAACAATAGTGATGCCGATCAAGAGAAATGACAGGGCGCCCGTCACCAGGCCCCGCAGGCTGCGCACAGCCAAAATTTGGGGCCGAACGGAGACGGTCGATCAAATCTCCAGAAATCCGTGTGCTAACACACACCGAAAACCGAGAAAATCGTAAATTGTCATTTATGCGAAAAATAGTGATGCCCATCAAACGAGTTGACAGGGCGCCCGTCACCAGGCCCCGCAGGCTGCGCACGGCCAAAATTTGGGGCCGAACGGAGGCGGTCGATCAAATCTCCAGAAATCCGTGGGCTAACATTCACTGAAAACTGAGAAAATCGTAAATTGTCATTTATGCGAAAAATAGTGATGCCGATCAAATGAATTGATAGAGCGCCCGTCACTAGGCCCCGCAGGCTGCGCACAGCCAAAATTTGGGGCCGAACGGAGACGGTCGATCACATCTCCAGAAATCCGTGGGCTAACATACACCGAAAATCGAGAAAATCGTAAATTGTCATTTATGCGAAAAATAGTGATGCCCATCAAACGAGTTGACAGGGCGCCCGTCACCAGGCCCCGCAGGCTGCGCACGGCCAAAATTTTGGGCCGAACGGAGGCGGTCGATCAAATCTCCAGAAATCCGTGGGCTAACATTCACCGAAAACCGAGAAAATCGTAAATTGTCATTTATGCGAAAAATAGTGATGCCGATCAAAAGAAATCACAGGGCACCCGTCACCAGGCCCTGCAGGCTGCGCACAGCCAAAATTTGGTGCCGAACGGAGACGGTCGATCAAATCTCCAGAAATCCGTGGGCTAACATTCACCGAAAACTGAGAAAATCGTAAATTGTCATTTATGAGAAAAATAGTGATGCCGATCAAACGAATTGATAGAGCGCCCGTCACTAGGCCCCGCAGGCTGCGCACAGCCAAAATTTGAGGCCGAACGGAGACGGTCGATCAAATCTCCAAAAATTCGTGGGCTAACATACACCGAAAATCGAGAAAATCGTAAATATTCATTTATGCGAAAAATAGTGATGCCCATCAAACGAGTTGACAGGGCGCCCGTCACCAGGCCCCGCAGGCTGCGCACGGCCAAAATTTGGGGCCGAACGGAGGCGGTCGATCAAATATCCAGAAATCCGTGGGCTAACATTCACCGAAAATCGAGAAAATCGTAAATTGTCATTTCTACAAAAAATAGTGATGCCGATCAAGAGAAATGATAGGGCGCCCGTCACCAAGCCCCGCAGGCTGCGCACAGCCAAAATTTGGGGCCGAACGGAGACGGTCGATCACATCTCCAGAAATCCGTGGGCTAACATACACCGAAAATCGAGAAAATCGTAAATTGTCATTTGTTTGAAAAATAGTGATGCCGATCAAAAGAAATGACAGGGCGCCCGTCACCAGGCCCCGCAGGCTGCGCACAGCCAAAATTTAGGGCCGAACGGAGACGGTCGATCAAATCTCCAGAAATCCGTGTGCTAACATTCACCGAAAACCGAGAAAATCGTAAATTATCATTTCTGCAAAAAATAGTGATGCCGATCAAGAGAAATGACAAGGCGCCCGTCACCAGGCCCCGCAGGCTGCGCACAGCCAAAATTTGGGGCCGAACGGAGACGGTCGATCAAATCTCCAGAAATCCGTGTGCTAACATACACCGAAAATCGAGAAAATCGTAAATTGTCATTTATGCGAAAAATAGTGATGCCCATCAAACGAGTTGACTGGGCGCCCGTCACCAGGCCCCGCAGGCTGCGCTCGGCCAAAATTTGGGGCCGAACGGAGGCGGTCGATCAAATCTCCAGAAATCCGTGGGCTAACATTCACCGAAAACCGAGAAAATCGTAAATTATCATTTATGCGAAAAATAGTGATGCCGATCAAACGAATTGATAGAGCGCCCGTCACTAGGCCCCGCAGGCTGCGCACAGCCAAAATTTGGGGCCGAGCGGAGACGGTCGATCACATCTCCAGAAATTCGTGGGCTAACATACACCGAAAATCGAGAAAATCGTAAATTGTCATTTATGCGAAAAATAGTGATGCCCATCAAACGAGTTGACAGGGCGCCCGTCACCAGGCCCCGCAGGCTGCGCACGGCCAAAATTTTGGGCCGAACGGAGGCGGTCGATCAAATCTCCAGAAATCCGTGGGCTAACATTCACCGAAAACCGAGAAAATCGTAAATTGTCATTTATGCGAAAAATAGTGATGCCGATCAAAAGAAATCACAGGGCGCCCATCACCAGGCCCCGCAGTCTGCGCAAAGCCAAAATTTGGGGCCGAACGGAGACGGTCGATCAAATCTCAAGAAATCCGTGGGCTAACATTCACCGAAAACTGAGATAATCGTAAATTGTCATTTATGAGAAAAATAGTGATGCCGATCAAACGAATTGATAGAGCGCCCGTCACTAGGCCCCGCAGGCTGCGCACAGCCAAAATTTGGGGCCGAACGGAGACGGTCGATCAAATCTCCAGAAATCCGTGGGCTAACATTCACCGAAAACTGAGAAAATCATAAATTGTCATTTATACAAAAAATAGTGATGCCGATCAAACGAATTGATAGAGCGCCCGTCACTAGGCCCCGCAGGCTGCGCACAGCCAAAATTTGGGGCCGAACGGAGACGGTCGATCACATCTCCAGAAATCCGTGGGCTAACATACACCGAAAATCGAGAAAATCGTAAATTGTCATTTGTTTGAAAAATAGTGATGCCGATCAAAAGAAATGACAGGGCGCCCGTCACCAGGCCCCGCAGGCTGCGCACAGCCAAAATTTGGGGCCGAACGGAGACGGTCGATCAAATCTCCAGAAATCCGTGGGCTAACATTCACCGAAAACCGAGAAAATCGTAAATTGTCATTTCTGTAAAAAATAGTGATGCCGATCATGAGAAATGACAGGGCGCCCGTCACCAGGCCCCGTAGGCTGCGCACAGCCAAAATTTGGGGCCGAACGGAGACGGTCGATCAAATCTCCATTAATCCGTGTGCTAACATTCACCGAAAACCGAGAAAATCGTAAATTATCATTTATGCGAAAAATAGTGATGCCGATCAAACGAATTGATAGAGCGCCCGTCACTAGGCCCCGCAGGCTGCGCACAGCCAAAATTTGGGGCCGAACGGAGACGGTCGATCACATCTCCAGAAATCCGTGGGCTAACATACACCGAAAATCGAGAAAATCGTAAATTATCATTTGTTTGAAAAATAGTGATGCCGATGAAAAGAAATGACAGGGCGCCCGTCACCAGGCCCCGCAGGTTGCGCACAGCCAAAATTTGGGGCCGAACGGAGATGGTCGATCAAATCTCCAGAAATCCGTGTGCTAACATTCACCGAAAACCGAGAAAATCGTAAATTGTCATTTCTGCAAAAAATAGTGATGCCGATCAAGAGAAATGACAGGGCGCCCGTCACCAGGCCCCGCAGGCTGCGCACAGCCAAAATTTGGGGCCGAACAGAGACGGTCGATCAAATCTCCAGAAATCCGTGTGCTAACATACACCGAAAACCGAGAAAATCGTAAATTGTCATTTATGCGAAAAATAGTGATGCCCATCAAACGAGTTGACAGGGCGCCCGTCACCAGGCCCCGCAGGCTGCGCACGGCCAAAATTTGGGGCCGAACGGAGGCGGTCGATCAAATCTCCAGAAATCCGTGGGCTAACATTCACCGAAAACCGAGAAAATCGTAAATTGTCATTTATGCGAAAAATAGTGATGCCGATCAAACGAATTGATAGAGCGCCCGTCACTAGGCCCCGCAGGCTGCGCACAGCCAAAATTTGGGGCCGAACAGAGACGGTCGATCACACTCCAGAAATCTGTGGGCTAACATACACCGAAAATCGAGAAAATCGTAAATTGTCATTTATGTGAAAAATAGTGATGCCCATCAAACAAGTTGACAGGGCGCCCGTCACCAGGCCCCGCAGGCTGCGCACGGCCAAAATTTGGGGCCGAACGGAGGTGGTCGATCAAATCTCCAGAAATCCGTGGGCTAACATTCACCGAAAACCGAGAATATCGTAAATTGTCATTTCTGCAAAAAATAGTGATGCCGATCAAGAGAAATGACAGGGCGCCCGTCACCAGGCCCCGCAGGCTGCGTACAGCCAAAATTTGGGGCCGAACGGAGACGGTCGATCAAATCTCCAGAAATCCGTGTGCTAACATACACCGAAAACCGAGAAAATCGTAAATTGTCATTTATGCGAAAAATAGTGATGCCCATCAAACGAGTTGACAGGGCGCCCGTCACCAGGCCCCACAGGCTGGGCACAGCCAAAATTTGGGGCCGAACGGAGGCGGTCGATCAAATCTCCAGAAATCCGTGGGCTAACATTCACCGAAAACCGAGAAAATCGTAAATTGTCATTTATGCAAAAAATAGTGATGCCGATCAAACGAATTGATAGAGCGCCCGTCACTAGGCCCCGCAGGCTGCACACAGCCAAAATTTGGGGCCAAACGGAGACGGTCGATCACATCTCCAGAAATCCGTGGGCTAACATACACCGAAAATCGAGAAAATCGTACATTGTCATTTATGCGAAAAATAGTGATGCCCATCAAACGAGTTGACAGGGAGCCCGTCACCAGGCCCCGCAGGCTGCGCACGGCCAAAATTTGGGGCCGAACGGAGGCGGTCGATCAAATCTCCAGAAATCCGTGGGCTAACATTCACCGAAAACCGAGAAAATCGTAAATTGTCATTTATGCGAAAAATAGTGATGCTGATCAAAAGAAATCACAGGGCGCCCGTCACCAGGCCACGCAGGCTGCGCACAGCCAAAATTTGGGGCCGAACGGAGACGGTCGATCAAATCTCCAGAAATCCGTGGGCTAACATTCACCGAAAACTGAGAAAATCGTAAATTGTCATTTATGAGAAAAATAGTGATGCCGATCAAACGAATTGATAGAGCGCCCGTCACTAGGCCCCGCAGGCTGCGCACAGCCAAAATTTGGGGCCGAACGGAGACGGTCGATCAAATCTCCAGAAATCCGTGGGCTAACATTCACCGAAAACTGAGAAAATCGTAAATTGTCATTTATGCGAAAAATAGTGATGCCGATCAAACGAATTGATAGAGCGCCCGTCACTAGGCCCCGCAGGCTGCGCACAGCCAAAATTTGGGGCCGAACGGAGATGGTCGATCACATCTCCAGAAATCCGTGGGCTAACATCCACCGAAAATCGAGAAAATCGTAAATTGTCATTTGTTTGAAAAATAGTGATGCCGATCAAAAGAAATGACAGGGCGCCCGTCACCAGGCCCCGCAGGCTGCGCACAGCCAAAATTTGGGGCCGAACGGAGACGGTCGATCAAATCTCCAGAAATCTGTGTGCTAACATTCACCGAAAACCGAGAAAATAGTAAATTGTCATTTCTGCAAAAAATAGTGATGCCGATCAAGAGAAATGACAGGGCGCCCGTCACCAGGCCCCGCAGGCTGCGCACAGCCAAAATTTGGGGCCGAACGGAGACGGTCGATAAAATCTCTAGAAATCCGTGTGCTAACATACACCGAAAACCGAGAAAATCGTAAATTGTCATTTATGCGAAAAATAGTGATGCCCATCAAACAAGTTGACAGGGCGCCCGTCACCAGGCCCCGCAGGCTGCGCACGGCCAAAATTTGGGGCCGAACGGAGGCGGTCGATCAAATCTCCAGAAATCCGTGGGCTAACATTCACCGAAAACCGAGAAAATCGTAAATTGTCATTTATGCGAAAAATAGTTATGCCGATCAAACGAATTGATAGAGCGCCCGTCACTAGGCCCCGCAGGCTGCGCACAACAAAAATTTGGGGCCGAACGGAGACGGTCGATCACATCTCCAGAAATCTGTGGGCTAACATACACCGAAAATCGAGAAAATCGTAAATTGTCATTTATGCGAAAAATAGTGATGCCCATCAAACGAGTTGATAGGGCGCCCGTCACCAGGCCCCGCAGGCTGCGCACGGTCAAAATTTGGGGCCGAACGGAGGCGGTCGATCAAATCTCCAGAAATCCGTGGGCTAACATTCACCGAAAACCGAGAAAATCGTAAATTGTCATTTCTGCAAAAAATAGTGATGCCGATCATGAGAAATGACAGTGCGCCCGTCACCAGGCCCCGCAGGCTGCGCACAGCCAAAATTTGGGGCCGAACGGAGACGGTCGATCAAATCGCCAGAAATCTGTGTGCTAACATACACCGAAAACCGAGAAAATCGTAAATTGTCATTTATGCGAAAAATAGTGATGCCCATCAAACGAGTTGACAGGGCGCCCGTCACCAGGCCCCGCAGGCTGCGCACGACCAAAATTTGGGGCCAAACGGAGGCGGTCGATCAAATCTCCAGAAATCCGTGGGCTAACATTCACCGAAAACCGAGAAAATCGTAAATTGTCATATATGCGAAAAATAGTGATGCCGATCAAACGAATTGATAGAGCGCCCGTCACTAGGCCCCGCAGGCTGCGCACAACCAAAATTTGGGGCCGAACGGAGACGGTCGATCAAATCTCCAGAAATTCGTGTGCTAACATACACGGAAAACTGAGAAAATCGTAAATTGTCATTTATGCGAAAAATAGTGATGCCCATCAAACGAGTTGATAGGGCGCCCGTCACCAGGCCCCGCAGGCTGCGCACGGCCAAAATTTGGGGCCGAACGGAGGCGGTCGATCAAATCTCCAGAAATCCGTGGGCTAACATTCATCGAAAACCGAGAAAATCGTAAATTGTCATTTATGCGAAAAATAGTGATGCCGATCAAACGAATTGATAGAGCGCCCGTCACTAGGCCCCGTAGGCTGCGCACAGCCAAAATTTGGGGCCGAATGGAGACGGTCGATCACATCTCCAGAAATCCGTGGGCTAACATACACCGAAAATCGAGAAAATCGTAAATTGTCATTTGTTTGAAAAATAGTGATGCCCATCAAACGAGTTGACAGGGCGCCCGTCACCAGGCCCCGCAGGCTGCGCACGACCAAAATTTGGGGGCAAACGGAGGCGGTCGATCGAATCTCCAGAAATCCGTGGGCTAACATTCACCGAAAATCGAGAAAATCGTAAATTTTCATTTATGCAAAAAATAGTGATGTCGATCGAATGAAATGATAGGGCGCCCATCACTAGGCCCCGCAGGCTGCGCACAGCCAAAATTTGGGGCCAAACGGAGACGGTCGATCACATCTCCAAAAATCCGTGGGCTAACATACACCGAAAATCGAGAAAATCGTAAATTGTCATTTGTTTGAAAAATAGTGATGCCGATCAAAAGAAATGACAGGGCGCCCGTCACCAGGCCCCGCAGGCTGCGCACAGCCAAAATTTGGGGCCGAACGGAGGCGGTCGATCGAATCTCGAAAAATCCGTGGGCTAACATTCACCGAAAACCGAGAAAATCGTAAATTGTCATTTCTGCAAAAAATAGTGATGCCGATCAAAAGAAATGACAGGGCGCCCGTCACCAGGCCCCGCAGGCTGCGCACAGCCAAAATTTGGGGCCGAACGGAGGCGGTCGATTGAATCTCGAAAAATCCGTGTGCTAACATACACCGAAAATCTAGAAAATCGTAAATTCTCATTTATGCGAAAAATAGTGATGCCGATCAAACGAAATGATAGGACGCCCGTCACCAGGCCCCGCGGGCTGTGCACAGCCAAAATTTGGGGCCGAACGGAGGCGGTCGATCAAATATCCAGAAATCCCTGGGCTAACACGCACTGAAAAGTTTGAAAGTTAGCAACATAGGCGCACTATGCTAGTCTCGACAGACCGGACGACATCGGATGTCACATGCTAACCTATGTCGAGACCCAACGCCCATCGATGAATGCCCAGCGATAGAAAATTTAAACTAAAACACCTATGCTTATCCTTATGATATAAATAAAATCCTAGAGATTAGTGGTGGTAGTGCTGGCCTACCATGGTCGCTTGCCATGGTGGTGTCGGTTGTGGTGGGTCGTTAGGACCAGTTTTTAAATTAAAATTGTCACCCATATTGGGAAATATGTTGAAATGAGTGCGATAGAGGCATATTTTAGAAAAATGGCTCGGCCAAACCGCCTTTCGGCAGTTTGTCGAGATAGATCTCGAAAAAATATACAAAATGAAAAAAAAAATCCCGTAAAACGGATAATCCAGCCCAAAGTTATGATCATTTATATAATATGCCTCTAATAAACTATTTTTCCGTCGATTATATTACAGTTTTAACAACATTATATAAGATCTCATCAAAAGACTTGCATCTCGGCAGTTCTTATTTTGTTAATAAAGAGCTAACACATACCAAAAATCGCGAAAATCGTAAATTCTCGTTTATGCAAAAAATAGTGATGCCGATCAAACGAAATGATAGGACTATCTAAATTCTGATCACTTTCTGTACTATACTGATTCCTTACTGATTACCGTAATGAATTGATTTAAAACCGAAGTGGGGCTTATCTATAATAGAAACAATAAATCGCATTCAGTGAATGCGCCTTATAAGTCGCATTTCAGGAATGCGATTTATAAGTCGCATTTTAGGAATGCGATTTATAAGTCGCATTCCTGGAATGCGTTTTATAAGTCGCATTCCTGGAATGCGTTTTATAAGTCGCATTTTGCCTTGCGACGCGCCGACTTGCCGGTTGTCCAATCTTTCCCCGTGCCTTTTTCTAGCATGTATGTATTTCAAATACTCTTAACCAACACGCGAATAGGCCATCTATATGCTAGAAATTTACGGGGTGTAACAGCGGATCAAACGAAATGATAGGGCGCCCGTCACCAGGCCCCGCACAGCAAAAATTTGAGGCCAAACAGAGACGGTCGATCACATCTCCAAAAATCCGTGGGCTAACATACACCGAAAACCGAGAAAATCGTAAATTGTCATTTATGCGAAAAATAGTGATGCCCATCAAACGAGTTGATAGGGCGCCCGTCACCAAGCCCCGCAGGATGCGCACGGCCAAAATTTGGGGTCGAATGGAGGCGGTCGATCAAATCTTCAGAAATCCGTGGGCTAACATTCACCGAAAATCGAGAAAATCGTAAATCGTCATTTACGCAAAAAATAGTGATGCCGATCAAACGAATTGATAGAGCGCCCGTCACTAGGCCCCGCAGGCTGCGCACAGCCAAAATTTGGGGCCAAACGGAGACGGTCGATCACATCTCCAAAAATCCGTGGGCAAACATACACCGAAAATCGAGAAAATCGTAAATTGTCATTTGCTTGAAAAATAGTGATGCCGATCAAACGAAATGACAAGGCGCCCGTCACCAGGCCCCGCAGGCTTCGCACAGCCAAAATTTGGGGCCGAACGGAGGCGGTCGATCGAATCACGAAAAATTCGTGGGCTAACATACACCGAAAACCGAGAAAATCGTAAATTGTCATTTCTGCAAAAAATAGTGATGCCGATCAAAAGAAATGACAGGGCGCCCGTCACCAGGCCCCGCAGGCTGCGCACAGCCAAAATTTGGGGGCCGAACGGAGGCAGTCGATTGAATCTCGAAAAATCCGTGAATATACACCGAAAATCGAGAAAATCATAAATTCTCATTTATGCGAATAATAGTGATGCCGATCAAACGAAATGATAGGGCGCCCGTCACCAGGCCCTGCAGGCTGCGCACAGCCAAAATTTGGGGCCAAACGGAGACGGTCGATCACATCTCCAAAAATCCGTGGGCTAACATACACCGAAAATCGAGAAAATCGTAAATTGTCATTTGTTTGAAAAATAGTGATGCCGATCAAAAGAAATGATAGGGCGCCCGTCACCAGGCCCCGCAGGCTGCGCACAGCCAAAATTTGGGGGCAAATGGAGACGGTCGATCACATCTCCAAAAATCCGTGGGCTAACATACACCGAAAATCGAGAAAATCGTAAATTGTCATTTGTTTGAAAAATAGTGATGCCGATCAAATGAAATGACAGGGCGCCCGTTACCAGGCCCCGCAGGCTGCGCACAGCAAAAATTTCAGGCCAAACGGAGACGGTCGATCACATCTCCAAAAATCCGTGGGCTAACATACACCGAAAACCGAGAAAATCGTAAATTGTCATTTATGCGAAAAATAGTGATGCCCATCAAACGAGTTGATAGGGCGCCCGTCACCCGGCCCCGCAGGCTGCGCACGACCAAAATTTGGGGGCGAACGGAGGCGGTCGATCGAATCTCCAAAAATCCGTGGGCTAACATTCACCGAAAATCGAGAAAATCGTAAATTTTCATTTATGCAAAAAATAGTGATGCCGATCGAATGAAATGATAGGGCGCCCGTCACTAGGCCCTGCAGGCTGCGCACAGCCAAAATTTGGGGCCAAACGGAGACGGTCGATCACATCTCCAAAAATCCGTGGGCTAACATACACCGAAAATCGAGAAAATCGTAAATTGTCATTTGTTTGAAAAATAGTGATGCCGATCAAAAGAAATGATAGGGCGCCTGTCACCAGGCCCCGCAGGCTGCGCACAGCCAAAATTTGGGGCCGAACGGAGGCGGTCGATCGAATCTCGAAAAATCCGTGGGCTAACATTCACCGAAAACCGAGAAAATCGTAAATTGTCATTTCTGCAAAAAATAGTGATGCCGATCAAAAGAAATGACAGGGCGCCCGTCACCAGGCCCTGCAGGCTGCGCACAGCCAAAATTTGGGGCCGAACGGAGGCGGTCGATTGAATCTCGAAAAATCCGTGTGCTAACATACACCGAAAATCGAGAAAATCGTAAATTCTCATTTATGCGAAAAATAGTGATGCAGATCAAACGAAATGATAGGGCGCCCGTCACCAGGCCCCTCGGGCTGTGCACAGCCAAAATTTGGGGCCGAACGGAGGCGGTCGATCAAATATCCAGAAATCCCTGGGCTAACACGCACTGAAAAGTTTGAAAGTTAGCAACATAGGCGCACTATGCTAGTCTCGACAGACCGGACGACATCGGATGTCACATGCTAACCTATGTCGAGACCCAACGCCCATCGATGAATGCCCAGCGATAGAAAATTTAAACTAAAACACCTATGCTTATCCTTATGATATAAATAAAATCCTAGAGATTAGTGGTGGTAGTGCTGGCCTACCATGGTCGCTTGCCATGGTGGTGTCGGTTGTGGTGGGTCGTTAGGACCAGTTTTTAAATTAAAATTGTCACCCATATTGGGAAATATGTTGAAATGAGCGCGATAGAGGCATATTTTAGAAAAATGGCTCGGCCAAACCGCCTTTCGGGGGTTTGTCGAGATAGATCTCGAAAAAATACACAAAATGAAAAAAAAAATCGCGTAAAACGGATAATCCAGCCCAAAGTTATGATCATTTATATAATATGCCTCTAATAAGCTATTTTTCCGTCGATTATATTACAGTTTTAACAACATTATGTAAGATCTCATCAAAAGACTTGCATCTCGGCAGTTCTTATTTTGTTAATAAAGAGCTAACACATACCAAAAATCGCAAAAATCGTAAATTCTCGTTTATGCCAAAAAATAGTGATGCCGATCAAACGAAATGATAGGACTATCTAAATTCTAATCACTTTCTGTACTATACTGATTCCTTACTGATTACCGTAATGAATTGATTTAAAACCAAAGTGGGGCTTATATATAATAGAAACAATAAATCCCATTCAGTGAATGCGACTTATAAGTCGCATTTCAGCAATGCGATTTATAAGTCGCATTCCTGGAATGCGTTTTATAAGTCGCATTTTGCCTTGCGACGCGCCGACTTGCCGGTTTTCCAATCTTTCCCCGTGCCTTTTTCTAGCATGTATGTATTTCAAATACTCTTAACCAACACGCGAATAGGCCATCTATATGCTAGAAATTTACGGGGTGTAACAGCGGATCAAACGAAATGATAGGGCGCCCGTCACCAGGCCCCGCAGGCTGCGCACAGCAAAAATTTGAGGCCAAACGGAGACGGTCGATCACATCTCCAAAAATCCGTGGGCTAACATACACCGAAAACCGAGATAATCGTAAATTGTCATTTATGCGAAAAATAGTGATGCCCATCAAACGAGTTGATAGGGCGCCCGTCACCAGGCCCCGCAGGTGCGCACGACCAAAATTTGGGGGCGAACGGAGGCGGTCGATCAAATCTCCAGAAATCCGTGGGCTAACATTCATCGAAAACCGATAATCCAGCCCAAAGTTATGATCATTTATATAATATGCCTCTAATAAGCTATTTTTCCGTCGATTATATTACAGTTTTAACAACATTATGTAAGATCTCATCAAAAGACTTGCATCTCGGCAGTTCTTATTTTGTTAATAAAGAGCTAACACATACCAAAAATCGCGAAAATCATAAATTCTCGTTTATGCAAAAAATAGTGATGCCGATCAAACGAAATGATAGGACTATCTAAATTCTGATCACTTTCTGTACTATACTGATTCCTTACTGATTACCGTAATGAATTGATTTAAAACCGAAGTGGGGCTTATATATAATAGAAACAATAAATCGCATTCAGTGAATGCGACTTATAAGTCGCATTTCAGGAATGCGATTTATAAGTTTCATTCCTGGAATGCGCTTTATAAGTCGCATTTTGCCTTGCGACGCGCCGACTTGCCGCTTGTCCAATCTTTCCCCGTGCCTTTTTCTAGCATGTATGTATTTCAAATACTCTTAACCAACACGCGAATAGGCCATCTATATGTTAGAAATTTACGGGGTGTAACAGCGGATCAAAAGAAATGACAGGGCGCCCGTCACCAGGCCCCGCAGGCCGTGCACAGCCAAAATTTGGGGCCGAACGGAGACGGTCGATCAAATCTCCAGAAATCCGTGTGCTAACATACACGGAAAACTGAAAAAATCGTAAATTATCATTTATGCGAAAAATAGTGATGCCCATCAAACGAGTTGATAGGGTGCCCGTCACCAGGCCCCGCAGGCTGCGCACGGCCAAAATTTGCGGCCGAACGGAGGCGGTCGATCAAATCTCCAGAAATCCGTGGGCTAACATTCATCGAAAACCGAGAAAATCGTAAATTGTCATTTATGCGAAAAATAGTGATGCCGATCAAACGAATTGATAGAGCGCCCGTCACTAGGCCCCGCAGGCTGCGCACAGCCAAAATTTGGGGCCGAATGGAGACGGTCGATCACATCTCCAGAAATCCGTGGGCTAACATACACCGAAAATCGAGAAAATCGTAAATTGTCATTTGTTTGAAAAATAGTGATGCCCATCAAATGAGTTGACAGGGCGCCCGTCACCAGGCCCCGCAGGCTGCGCACGGCCAAAATTTGGGGCCGAACGGAGGCGGTCGATCAAATCTCCAGAAATCCGTGTGCTAACATTCACCGAAACCCGAGAAAATCGTAAATTGTCATTTCTGCGAAAAATAGTGATGCCGATCAAGAGAAATGACAGGGCGCCCGTCACCAGGCCCCGCAGGCTGCGCACAGCCAAAATATGGGGCCGAACGGAGACGGTCGATCAAATCTCCAGAAATCCGCGTGCTAACATACACCGAAAACCGAGAAAATCGTAAATTGTCATTTATGCGAAAAATAGTGATGCCCATCAAACGAGTTGACAGGGCACCCGTCACCAGGCCCCGCAGGCTGCGCACGGCCAAAATTTGGGGCCGAACGGAGGCGGTCGATCAAATCTCCAGAAATCCGTGGGCTAACATTCACCGAAAACCGAGAAAATCGTAAATTATCATTTATGCGAAAAATAGTGATGCCGATCAAACGAATTGATAGAGCGCCCGTCACTACGCCCCGCAGGCTGCGCACAGCCAAAATTTGGGGCCAAACAGAGACGGTCGATCACATCTCCAGAAATCCGTGTGCTAACATACACCGAAAATCGAGAAAATCGTAAATTGTCATTTATGTGAAAAATAGTGATGCCCATCAAACGAGTTGACAGGGCGCCCGTCACCAGGCTGCGCACGGCCAAAATTTGGGGCCGAACGGAGGCGGTCGATCAAGTCTCCAGAAATCCGTGGGCTAACATTCACCGAAAACCGAGAAAATCGTAAATTGTCATTTATGCGAAAAATAGTGATGCTGATCAAAAGAAATCACAGGGCGCCCGTCACCAGGCCCCGCAGGCTGCGCACAGCCAAAATTTGGGGCCGAACGGAGACGGTCGATCAAATCTCCAGAAATCGGTGGGCTAACATTCCCCGAAAACTGACAAAATCGTAAATTGTCATTTATGAGAAAAATAGTGATGCCGATCAAACGAATTGATAGAGCGCCCGTCACTAGGCCCCGCAGGCTACGCACAGCCAAAATTTGGGGCCGATCGGAGACGGTCGATCAAATCTCCAGAAATCCGTGGGCTAACATTCACCGAAAACTGAGAAAATCGTAAATTGTCATTTATGAGAAAAATAGTGATGCCGATCAAACGAATTGATAGAGCGCCCGTCACTAGGCCCCGCAGGCTGCGCACAGCCAAAATTTGGGGCCGAACGGAGACGGTCGATCACATCTCCAGAAATCCGTGGGCTAACATACACCGAAAATCGAGAAAATCGTAAATTGTCATTTGTTTGAAAAATAGTGATGCCGATCAAAAGAAATGACAGGGCGCCCGTCACCAGGCCCCGCAGGCTGCGCACAGCCAAAATTTGGGGTCGAACGGAGACGGTCGATCAAATCTCCAGAAATCTGTGTGCTAACATTCACCGAAAACCGAGAAAATCGTAAATTGTCATTTATGCGAAAAATAGTGATGCCCATCAAACGAAATGATAGGACTATCTAAATTCTGATCACTTTCTGTACTATACTGATTCCTTACTGATTACCGTAATGAATTGATTTAAAACCGAAGTGGGGCTTATATATAATAGAAACAACAAATCGCATTCAGTGAATGCGACTTATAAGTCGCATTCCTGGAATGCGTTTTATAAGTCGCATTTTGCCTTGCGACGCGCCGACTTGCCGCTTGTCCAATCTTTCCCCGTGCCTTTTTCTAGCATGTATGTATTTCAAATACTCTTAACCAACACGCGAATAGGCCATCTATATGCTAGAAATTTACGGGGTGTAATAGCGGATCAAAAGAAATGACAGGGCGCCCGTCACCAGGCCCCGCAGGTCGTGCACAGCCAAAATTTGGGGCCGAACGGAGACGGTCGATCAAATCTCCAGAAATCCGTGTGCTAACATTCACCGAAAACCGAGAAAATCGTAAATTGTCATTTCTGCAAAAAATAGTGATGCCGATCAATAGAAATGACAGGGCGCCCATCACCAGGCCCCGCAGGCTGCGCACAGCCAAAATTTGGGGCCGAACGAAAACGGTCGATCACATCTCCAGAAATCCGTGGGCTAACATACACCGAAAATCGAGAAAATCGTAAATTATCATTTATGCGAAAAATAGTGATGCCCATCAAACGAGTTGACAGGGCGCCCGTCACCAGGCCCCACAGGCTGCGCACGGCCAAAATTTGGGGCCGAACGGAGGCGGTCGATCAAATCTCCAGAAATCCGTGGGCTAACATTCACCGAAAACTGATAAAATCGTAAATTGTCATTTATGAGAAAAATAGTGATGCCGATCAAACGAATTGATAGAGCGCCCGTCACTAGGCCCCACAGGCTGCGCACAGCCAAAATTTGGGGCCGAACGGAGACGGTCGATCACATCTCCAGAAATCCGTGGGCTAACATACACCGAAAATCGAGAAAATCGTAAATTGTCATTTGTTTGAAAAATAGTGATGCCGATCAAAAGAAATGACAGGGCGCCCGTCACCAGGCTGCGCACAGCCAAAATATGGGGCCGAACGGAGACGGTCGATCAAATCTCCAGAAATCCGTGTGCTAACATTCACCGAAAACCGAGAAAATCGTAAATTGTCATTTCTGCAAAAAATAGTGATGCCGATCAAGAGAAATGACAGGGCGCCTGTCACCAGGCCCCGCAGGCTGCGCACACCCAAAATTTGGGGCCGAACGGAGACGGTCGATCAAATCTCCAGAAATCCGTGTGCTAACATACACCGAAAACCGAGAAAATCGTAAATTATCATTTATGCGAAAAATAGTGATGCCCATCAAACGAGTTGACAGGGCGCCCGTCACCAGGCCCCGCAGGCCCCCGTCACCAGGCCCCGCAGGCCGCGCACGGCCAAAATTTGGGGCCGAACGGAGGCGGTCGATCAAATCTCCAGAAATCCGTGGGCTAATATTCACTGAAAACCGAGAAAATCGTAAATTGTCATTTCTGCAAAAAATAGTGATGCCGATCAAGAGAAATGACAGGGCACCCGTCACCAGGCCCCGTAGGCTGCGCACAGCCAAAATTTGGGGCCGAACGGAGACGGTCGATCACATCTCCAGAAATCCGTGGGCTAACATACACCGAAAATCGAGAAAATTGTAAATTGTCATTTATGCGAAAAATAGTGATGCCCATCAAACGAGTTGACAGGGCGCCCGTCACCAGGCCCCACAGGATGCGCACGGCCAAAATTTGGGGCCGAACGGAGGCGGTCAATCACATCTCCAGAAATCCGTGGGCTAACATTCACCGAAAACTGATAAAATCATAAATTGTCATTTATGCGAAAAATAGTGATGCCGATCAAACGAATTGATAGAGCGCCCGTCACTAGGCCCCGCAGGCTGCGCACAGCCAAAATTTGGGGCCAAACGGAGACGGTCGATCAAATCTCCAGAAATCCGTGTGCTAACATTCACCGAAAACCGAGAAAATCGTAAATTGTCATTTCTGCAAAAAATAGTGATGCCGATCAATAGAAATGACAGGGCGCCCATCACCAGGCCCCGCAGGCTGCGCACAGCCAAAATTTGGGGCCGAACGAAAACGGTCGATCACATCTCCAGAAATCCGTGGGCTAACATACACCGAAAATCGAGAAAATCGTAAATTATCATTTATGCGAAAAATAGTGATGCCCATCAAACGAGTTGACAGGGCGCCCGTCACCAGGCCCCACAGGCTGCGCACGGCCAAAATTTGGGGCCGAACGGAGGCGGTCGATCAAATCTCCAGAAATCCGTGGGCTAACATTCACCGAAAACTGATAAAATCGTAAATTGTCATTTATGAGAAAAATAGTGATGCCGATCAAACGAATTGATAGAGCGCCCGTCACTAGGCCCCACAGGCTGCGCACAGCCAAAATTTGGGGCCGAACGGAGACGGTCGATCACATCTCCAGAAATCCGTGGGCTAACATACACCGAAAATCGAGAAAATCGTAAATTGTCATTTGTTTGAAAAATAGTGATGCCGATCAAAAGAAATGACAGGGCGCCCGTCACCAGGCTGCGCACAGCCAAAATATGGGGCCGAACGGAGACGGTCGATCAAATCTCCAGAAATCCGTGTGCTAACATTCACCGAAAACCGAGAAAATCGTAAATTGTCATTTCTGCAAAAAATAGTGATGCCGATCAAGAGAAATGACAGGGCGCCTGTCACCAGGCCCCGCAGGCTGCGCACAGCCAAAATTTGGGGCCAAACGGAGACGGTCGATCAAATCTCCAGAAATCCGTGTGCTAACATTCACCGAAAACCGAGAAAATCGTAAATTGTCATTTCTGCAAAAAATAGTGATGCCGATCAAGAGAAATGACAGGGAGCCCGTCACCAGGCCCCGCAGGCTGCGCACAGCCAAAATTTGGGGCCGAACGGAGACGGTCGATCAAATCTCCAGAAATCCATGTGCTAACATACACTGAAAACCGAGAAAATCGTAAATTATCATTTATGCGAAAAATAGTGATGCCCATCAAACGAGTTGACAGGGCGCCCGTCACCATGCCCCGCAGGCCGCGCACGGCCAAAATTTGGGGCCGAACGGAGTCGGTCGATCAAATCTCCAGAAATCCGTGGGCTAACATTCACCGAAAACCGAGAAAATCGTAAATTGTCATTTATGCGAAAAATAGTGATGCCGATCAAACGAATTGATAGAGCGCCTGTCACTAGGCCCCTCAGGCTGCGCACAGCCAAAATTTGGGGCCGAACGGAGACGGTCGATCACATCTCCAGAAATCCGTGGGCTAACATACACCGAAAATCGAGAAAATCGTAAATTGTCATTTGTTTGAAAAATAGTGATGCCGATCAAAAGAAATGACAGGGCGCCCATCACCAGGCTCCGCAGGCTGCGCACAGCCAAAATTTGGGGCCGAACGGAGACGGTTGATCAAATCTCCAGAAATCCGTGTGCTAACATTCACCGAAAACCGAGAAAATCGTAAATTGTCATTTCTGCAAAAAATAGTGATGCCGATCAAGAGAAATGATAGGGCGCCCGTCACCAGGCCCCGCAGGCTGCGCACAACCAAAATTTGGGTCAGAACGGAGACGGTCGATCAAATCTCCAGAAATCCGTGGGCTAACATTAACCGAAAACTGAGAAAATCGTAAATTGTCATTTATGAGAAAAATAGTGATGCCGATCAAACGAATTGATAGAGCGCCCGTCACTAGGCCCCGCAGGCTGCGCACAGCCAAAATTTGAGGCCGAACGGAGACGGTCAATCACATCTCCAAAAATCCGTGGGCTAACATACATCGAAAATCGAGAAAATCGTAAATATTCATTTATGCGAAAAATAGTGATGCCCATCAAACGAGTTGACAGGGCGCCCGTCACCAGGCCCCGCAGGCTGCGCACGGCCAAAATTTGGGGCCGAACGGAGGCGGTCGATCAAATATCCAGAAATCCCTGGGCTAACACGCACTGAAAAGTTTGAAAGTTAGCAACATAGGCGCACTATGCTAGTCTCGACAGACCGGACGACATCGGATGTCACATGCTAACCTATGTCGAGACCCAACGCCCATCGATGAATGCCCTGCGATAGAAAATTTAAACTAAAACACCTATGCTTATCCTTATGATATAAATAAAATCTTAGAGATTAGTGGTGGTAGTGCTGGCCTACCATGGTCGCTTGCCATGGTGGTGTCGGTTGTGGTGGGTCGTTAGGACCAGTTTTTAAATTAAAATTGTCACCCATATTGGGAAATATGTTGAAATGAGTGCGATAGAGGCATATTTTAGAAAAATGGCTCGTCCAAACCGCCTTTCGGGGGTTTGTCGAGATAGATCTCGAAAAAATACACAAAATGAAAAAAAAAATCGCGTAAAACGGATAATCCAGCCCAAAGTTATGATCACTTATATAATATGCCTCTAATAACCTATTTTTCCGTCAATTATATTACAGTTTTAACAACATTATGTAAGATCTCATCAAAAGACTTGCATCTCGGCAGTTCTTATTTTGTTAATAAAGAGCTAACACATACCAAAAATCGCGAAAATCGTAAATTCTCGTTTATGCAAAAAATAGTGATGCCGATCAAACGAAATGATAGGACTATCTAAATTCTGATCACTTTCTGTACTATACTGATTCCTTACTGATTACCGTAATGAATTGATTTAAAACCGAAGTGGGGCTTATATATAATAGAAATAATAAATCGCATTCAGTGAATGCGACTTATAAGTCGCATTTCAGGAATGCGATTTATAAGTCGCATTTTGCCTTGCGACGCGCCGACTTGCCGCTTGTCCAATCTTTCCCCGTGCCTTTTTCTAGCATGTATGTATTTCAAATACTTTTAACCAACACGCGAATAGGCCATCTATATGCTAGAAATTTACGGTGTGTAACAGCGGATCAAAAGAAATTACAGGGCGCCCGTCACCAGGCCCCGCAGGCTGCGCACAGCCAAAATTTGGGGCCGAACGGAGACGGTCGATCAAATCTCCAGAAATCCGTGTGCTAACATTCACCGAAAACCGAGAAAATCGTAAATTGTCATTTCTGCAAAAAATAGTGACGCCGATCAAGAGAAATGACAGGGCGCCCGTCACCAGGCCCCGCAGGCTGCGCACAACCAAAATTTGGGGCCGAACGAAGACGGTCGATCACATCTCCAGAAATCCGTGGGCTAACATACACCGAAAATCGAGAAAATCGTAAATTGTCATTTATGCGAAAAATAGTGATGCCCATCAAACGAGTTGATAGGGCGCCCGTCACCAGGCCCCACAGGCTGCGCACGGCCAAAATTTGGGGCCGAACGGAGGCGGTCGATCAAATCTCCAGAAATCCGTGGGCTAACATTCACCGAAAACTGATAAAATCGTAAATTGTCATTTATGAGAAAAAAAGTGATGCCGATCAAACGAATTGATAGAGCGCCCGTCACTAGGCCCCACAGGCTGCGCACAGCCAAAATTTGGGGCCGAACGGAGATGGTCGATCACATCTCCAGAAATCCGTGGGCTAACATACACCGAAAATCGAGAAAATCGTAAATTGTCATTTGTTTGAAAAATAGTGATGCCGATCAAAAGAAATGACAGGGCGCCCGTCACCAGGCCCTGCAGGCTGCGCACAGCCAAAATTTGGGGCCGAACGGAGACGGTCGATCAAATCTCCAGAAATCCGTGTGCTAACATTCACCGAAAACCGAGAAAATCGTAAATTGTCATTTCTGCAAAAAATAGTGATGCCGATCAAGAGAAATGACAGGGCGCCCGTCACCAGGCCCCGCAGGCTGCGCACACCCAAAATTTGGGGCCGAACGGAGACGGTCGATCAAATCTCCAGAAATCCGTGTGCTAACATACACCGAAAACTGAGAAAATCGTAAATTATCATTTATGCGAAAAATAGTGATGCCCATCAAACGAGTTGACAGGGCGCCCGTCACCAGGCCCCGCAGGCCGCGCACGGCCAAAATTTGGGGCCGAACGGAGGCGGTCGATCAAATATCCAGAAATCCGTGGGCTAACATTCACCGAAAACTGATAAAATCGTAAATTGTCATTTATGAGAAAAAAAGTGATGCCGATCAAACGAATTGATAGAGCGCCCGTCACTAGGCCCCACAGGCTGCGCACAGCCAAAATTTGGGGCCGAACGGAGATGGTCGATCACATCTCCAGAAATCCGTGGGCTAACATACACCGAAAATCGAGAAAATCGTAAATTGTCATTTGTTTGAAAAATAGTGATGCCGATCAAAAGAAATGACAGGGCGCCCGTCACCAGGCCCCGCAGGCTGCGCACAGCCAAAATTTGGGGCCGAACGGAGACGGTCGATCAAATCTCCAGAAATCCGTGTGCTAACATTCACCGAAAACCGAGAAAATCGTAAATTGTCATTTCTGCAAAAAATAGTGATGCCGATCAAGAGAAATGACAGGGCGCCCGTCACCAGGCCCCGCAGGCTGCGCACACCCAAAATTTGGGGCCGAACGGAGACGGTCGATCAAATCTCCAGAAATCCGTGTGCTAACATACACCGAAAACCGAGAAAATCGTAAATTATCATTTATGCGAAAAATAGTGATGCCCATCAAACGAGTTGACAGGGCGCCCGTCACCAGGCCCCGCAGGCCGCGCACGGCCAAAATTTGGGGCCGAACGGAGGCGGTCGATCAAATCTCCAAAAATCCGTGGGCTATTATTCACCGAAAACCGAGAAAATCGTAAATTGTCATTTCTGCAAAAAATAGTGATGCCGATCAAGAGAAATGACAGGGCGCCCGTCACCAGGCCCCGCAGGCTGCGCACAGCCAAAATTTGGGGCCGAACGGAGACGGTCGATCACATCTCCAGAAATCCGTGGGCTAACATACACCGAAAATCGAAAAAATCGTAAATTGTCATTTATGCGAAAAATAGTGATGCCCATCAAACGAGTTGACAGGGCACCCGTCACCAGGCCCCACAGGCTGCGCACGGCCAAAATTTGGGGCCGAACGGAGGCGGTCGATCACATCTCCAGAAATCCGTGGGCTAACATTCACTGAAAACTGATAAAATCGTAAATTGTCATTTATGCGAAAAATAGTGATGCCGATCAAACGAATTGATAGAGCGCCCATCACTAGGCCCCGCAGGCTGCGCACAGCCAAAATTTGGGGCCGAACGGAGACGGTCGATCAAATCTCCAGAAATCCGTGTGCTAACATTCACCGAAAATCGAGAAAATCGTAAATTGTCATTTCTGCAAAAAATAGTGATGCCGATCAAGAGAAATGACAGGGAGCCCGTCACCAGGCCCCGCAGGCTGCGCACAGCCAAAATTTGGGGCCGAACGGAGACGGTCGATCAAATCTCCAAAAATCCATGTGCTAACATACACCGAAAACCGAAAAAATCGTAAATTATCATTTATGCGAAAAATAGTGATGCCCATCAAACAAGTTGACAGGGCGCCCGTCACCAGGCCCCGCAGGCTGCGCACGGCCAAAATTTGGGGCCGAACGGAGGCGGTCGATCAAATCTCCAGAAATCCGTGGGCTAACATTCACCGAAAACCGAGAAAATCGTAAATTGTCATTTATGCGAAAAATAGTGATGCCGATCAAACGAATTGATAGAGCGCCTGTCACTAGGCCCCGCAAGCTGCGCACAGCCAAAATTTGGGGCCGAACGGAGACGGTCGATCACATCTCCAGAAATCCGTGGGCTAACATACACCGAAAATTGAGAAAATCGTAAATTGTCATTTGTTTGAAAAATAGTGATGCCGATCAAAAGAAATGACAGGGCGCCCGTCACCAGGCTCCGCAGGCTGCGCACAGCCAAAATTTGGGGCCGAACGGAGACGGTCGATCAAATCTCCAGAAATCCGTGTGCTAACATTCACCGAAAACCGAGAAAATCGTAAATTGTCATTTCTGCAAAAAATAGTGATACCGATCAAGAGAAATGACAGGGCGCCCATCACCAGGCCCCGCAGGCTGCGCACAGCCAAAATTTGGGTCCGAACGGAGACGGTCGATCAAATCTCCAGAAATCCGTGGGCTAACATTAACCGAAAACTGAGAAAATCGTAAATTGTCATTTATGAGATAAATAGTGATGCCGATCAAACAAATTGAGAGAGCGCCCATCACTAGGCCCCGCAGGCTGCGCACAGCCAAAATTTGAGGCCGAACGGAGACGGTCGATCACATCTCCAAAAATCCGTGGGCTAACATACACTGAAAATCGAGAAAATCGTAAATATTCATTTATGCGAAAAATAGTGATGCCCATCAAACGAGTTGACAGGGCGCCCGTCACCAGGCCCCGCAGGCTGCGCACGGCCAAAATTTGGGGCCGAACGGAGGCGGTCGATCAAATATCCAGAAATCCCTGGGCTAACACGCACTGAAAAGTTTGAAAGTTAGCAACATAGGCGCACTATGCTAGTCTCGACAGACCGGACGACATCGGATGTCACATGCTAACCTATGTCGAGACCCAACGCCCATCGATGAATGCCCAGCGATAGAAAATTTAAACTAAAACACCTATGCTTATCCTTATGATATAAATAAAATCCTAGAGATTAGTGGTGGTAGTGCTGGCCTACCATGGTCGCTTGCCATGGTGGTGTCGGTTGTGGTGGGTCGTTAGGACCAGTTTTTAAATTAAAATTGTCACCCATATTGGGAAATATGTTGAAATGAGTGCGATAGAGGCATATTTTAGAAAAATGGCTCGGCCAAACCGCCTTTCGGCAGTTTGTCGAGATAGATCTCGAAAAAATATACAAAATGAAAAAAAAAATCCCGTAAAACGGATAATCCAGCCCAAAGTTATGATCATTTATATAATATGCCTCTAATAAACTATTTTTCCGTCGATTATATTACAGTTTTAACAACATTATATAAGATCTCATCAAAAGACTTGCATCTCGGCAGTTCTTATTTTGTTAATAAAGAGCTAACACATACCAAAAATCGCGAAAATCGTAAATTCTCGTTTATGCAAAAAATAGTGATGCCGATCAAACGAAATGATAGGACTATCTAAATTCTGATCACTTTCTGTACTATACTGATTCCTTACTGATTACCGTAATGAATTGATTTAAAACCGAAGTGGGGCTTATATATAATAGAAACAATAAATCGCATTCAGTGAATGCGCCTTATAAGTCGCATTTCAGGAATGCGATTTATAAGTCGCATTTTAGGAATGCGATTTATAAGTCGCATTCCTGGAATGCGTTTTATAAGTCGCATTCCTGGAATGCGTTTTATAAGTCGCATTTTGCCTTGCGACGCGCCGACTTGCCGGTTGTCCAATCTTTCCCCGTGCCTTTTTCTAGCATGTATGTATTTCAAATACTCTTAACCAACACGCGAATAGGCCATCTATATGCTAGAAATTTACGGGGTGTAACAGCGGATCAAACGAAATGATAGGGCGCCCGTCACCAGGCCCCGCACAGCAAAAATTTGAGGCCAAACGGAGGCGGTCGATCGAATCTCCAGAAATCCGTGGGCTAACATTCACCGAAAATCGAGAAAATCGTAAATTTTCATTTATGCAAAAAATAGTGATGTCGATCGAATGAAATGATAGGGCGCCCATCACTAGGCCCCGCAGGCTGCGCACAGCCAAAATTTGGGGCCAAACGGAGACGGTCGATCACATCTCCAAAAATCCGTGGGCTAACATACACCGAAAATTGAGAAAATCGTAAATTGTCATTTGTTTGAAAAATAGTGATGCCGATCAAAAGAAATGACAGGGCGCCCGTCACCAGGCCCCGCAGGCTGCGCACAGCCAAAATTTGGGGCCGAACGGAGGCGGTCGATCGAATCTCGAAAAATCCGTGGGCTAACATTCACCGAAAACCGAGAAAATCGTAAATTGTCATTTCTGCAAAAAATAGTGATGCCGATCAAAAGAAATGACAGGGCGCCCGTCACCAGGCCCCGCAGGCTGCGCACAGCCAAAATTTGGGGCCGAACGGAGGCGGTCGATTGAATCTCGAAAAATCCGTGTGCTAACATACACCGAAAATCTAGAAAATCGTAAATTCTCATTTATGCGAAAAATAGTGATGCCGATCAAACGAAATGATAGGACGCCCGTCACCAGGCCCCGCGGGCTGTGCACAGCCAAAATTTGGGGCCGAACGGAGGCGGTCGATCAAATATCCAGAAATCCCTGGGCTAACACGCACTGAAAAGTTTGAAAGTTAGCAACATAGGCGCACTATGCTAGTCTCGACAGACCGGACGACATCGGATGTCACATGCTAACCTATGTCGAGACCCAACGCCCATCGATGAATGCCCAGCGATAGAAAATTTAAACTAAAACACCTATGCTTATCCTTATGATATAAATAAAATCCTAGAGATTAGTGGTGGTAGTGCTGGCCTACCATGGTCGCTTGCCATGGTGGTGTCGGTTGTGGTGGGTCGTTAGGACCAGTTTTTAAATTAAAATTGTCACCCATATTGGGAAATATGTTGAAATGAGTGCGATAGAGGCATATTTTAGAAAAATGGCTCGGCCAAACCGCCTTTCGGCAGTTTGTCGAGATAGATCTCGAAAAAATATACAAAATGAAAAAAAAAATCCCGTAAAACGGATAATCCAGCCCAAAGTTATGATCATTTATATAATATGCCTCTAATAAACTATTTTTCCGTCGATTATATTACAGTTTTAACAACATTATATAAGATCTCATCAAAAGACTTGCATCTCGGCAGTTCTTATTTTGTTAATAAAGAGCTAACACATACCAAAAATCGCGAAAATCGTAAATTCTCGTTTATGCAAAAAATAGTGATGCCGATCAAACGAAATGATAGGACTATCTAAATTCTGATCACTTTCTGTACTATACTGATTCCTTACTGATTACCGTAATGAATTGATTTAAAACCGAAGTGGGGCTTATATATAATAGAAACAATAAATCGCATTCAGTGAATGCGACTTATAAGTCGCATTTCAGGAATGCGATTTATAAGTCGCATTTTAGGAATGCGATTTATAAGTCGCATTCCTGGAATGCGTTTTATAAGTCGCATTTTGCCTTGCGACGCGCCGACTTGCCGGTTGTCCAATCTTTCCCCGTGCCTTTTTCTAGCATGTATGTATTTCAAATACTCTTAACCAACACGCGAATAGGCCATCTATATGCTAGAAATTTACGGGGTGTAACAGCGGATCAAACGAAATGATAGGGCGCCCGTCACCAGGCCCCGCACAGCAAAAATTTGAGGCCAAACGGAGACGGTCGATCACATCTCCAAAAATCCGTGGGCTAACATACACCGAAAACCGAGAAAATCGTAAATTGTCATTTATGCGAAAAATAGTGATGCCCATCAAACGAGTTGATAGGGCGCCCGTCACCAAGCCCCGCAGGATGCGCACGGCCAAAATTTGGGGTCGAATGGAGGCGGTCGATCAAATCTTCAGAAATCCGTGGGCTAACATTCACCGAAAACCGAGAAAATCGTAAATTGTCATTTACGCAAAAAATAGTGATGCCGATCAAACGAATTGATAGAGCGCCCGTCACTAGGCCCCGCAGGCTGCGCACAGCCAAAATTTGGGGCCAAACGGAGACGGTCGATCACATCTCCAAAAATCCGTGGGCAAACATACACCGAAAATCGAGAAAATCGTAAATTGTCATTTGCTTGAAAAATAGTGATGCCGATCAAACGAAATGACAAGGCGCCCGTCACCAGGCCCCGCAGGCTTCGCACAGCCAAAATTTGGGGCCGAACGGAGGCGGTCGATCGAATCACGAAAAATTCGTGGGCTAACATACACCGAAAACCGAGAAAATCGTAAATTGTCATTTCTGCAAAAAATAGTGATGCCGATCAAAAGAAATGACAGGGCGCCCGTCACTAGGCCCCGCAGGCTGCGCACAGCCAAAATTTGGGGGCCGAACGGAGGCGGTCGATTGAATCTCGAAAAATCCGTGAATATACACCGAAAATCGAGAAAATCATAAATTCTCATTTATGCGAATAATAGTGATGCCGATCAAACGAAATGATAGGGCGCCCGTCACCAGGCCCTGCAGGCTGCGCACAGCCAAAATTTGGGGCCAAACGGAGACGGTCGATCACATCTCCAAAAATCCGTGGGCTAACATACACCGAAAATCGAGAAAATCGTAAATTGTCATTTGTTTGAAAAATAGTGATGCCGATCAAAAGAAATGATAGGGCGCCCGTCACCAGGCCCCGCAGGCTGCGCACAGCCAAAATTTGGGGGCAAATGGAGACGGTCGATCACATCTCCAAAAATCCGTGGGCTAACATACACCGAAAATCGAGAAAATCGTAAATTGTCATTTGTTTGAAAAATAGTGATGCCGATCAAACGAAATGACAGGGCGCCCGTTACCAGGCCCCGCAGGCTGCGCACAGCAAAAATTTCAGGCCAAACGGAGACGGTCGATCACATCTCCAAAAATCCGTGGGCTAACATACACCGAAAACCGAGAAAATCGTAAATTGTCATTTATGCGAAAAATAGTGATGCCCATCAAACGAGTTGATAGGGCGCCCGTCACCCGGCCCCGCAGGCTGCGCACGACCAAAATTTGGGGGCGAACGGAGGCGGTCGATCGAATCTCCAAAAATCCGTGGGCTAACATTCACCGAAAATCGAGAAAATCGTAAATTTTCATTTATGCAAAAAATAGTGATGCCGATCGAATGAAATGATAGGGCGCCCGTCACTAGGCCCTGCAGGCTGCGCACAGCCAAAATTTGGGGCCAAACGGAGACGGTCGATCACATCTCCAAAAATCCGTGGGCTAACATACACCGAAAATCGAGAAAATCGTAAATTGTCATTTGTTTGAAAAATAGTGATGCCGATCAAAAGAAATGACAGGGCGCCCGTCACCAGGCCCCGCAGGCTGCGCACAGCCAAAATTTGGGGCCGAACGGAGGCGGTCGATCGAATCTCGAAAAATCCGTGGGCTAACATTCACCGAAAACCGAGAAAATCGTAAATTGTCATTTCTGCAAAAAATAGTGATGCCGATCAAAAGAAATGACAGGGCGCCCGTCACCAGGCCCTGCAGGCTGCGCACAGCCAAAATTTGGGGCCGAACGGAGGCGGTCGATTGAATCTCGAAAAATCCGTGTGCTAACATACACCGAAAATCGAGAAAATCATAAATTCTCATTTATGCGAAAAATAGTGATGCAGATCAAACGAAATGATAGGGCGCCCGTCACCAGGCCCCTCGGGCTGTGCACAGCCAAAATTTGGGGCCGAACGGAGGCGGTCGATCAAATATCCAGAAATCCCTGGGCTAACACGCACTGAAAAGTTTGAAAGTTAGCAACATAGGCGCACTATGCTAGTCTCGACAGACCGGACGACATCGGATGTCACATGCTAACCTATGTCGAGACCCAACGCCCATCGATGAATGCCCAGCGATAGAAAATTTAAACTAAAACACCTATGCTTATCCTTATGATATAAATAAAATCCTAGAGATTAGTGGTGGTAGTGCTGGCCTACCATGGTCGCTTGCCATGGTGGTGTCGGTTGTGGTGGGTCGTTAGGACTAGTTTTTAAATTAAAATTGTCACCCATATTGGGAAATATGTTGAAATGAGCGCGATAGAGGCATATTTTAGAAAAATGGCTCGGCCAAACCGCCTTTCGGGGGTTTGTCGAGATAGATCTCGAAAAAATACACAAAATGAAAAAAAAAATCGCGTAAAACGGATAATCCAGCCCAAAGTTATGATCATTTATATAATATGCCTCTAATAAGCTATTTTTCCGTCGATTATATTACAGTTTTAACAACATTATGTAAGATCTCATCAAAAGACTTGCATCTCGGCAGTTCTTATTTTGTTAATAAAGAGCTAACACATACCAAAAATCGCGAAAATCGTAAATTCTCGTTTATGCAAAAAATAGTGATGCCGATCAAACGAAATGATAGGACTATCTAAATTCTGATCACTTTCTGTACTATACTGATTCCTTACTGATTACCGTAATGAATTGATTTAAAACCGAAGTGGGGCTTATATATAATAGAAACAATAAATCGCATTCAGTGAATGCGACTTATAAGTCGCATTTCAGGAATGCGATTTATAAGTTTCATTCCTGGAATGCGCTTTATAAGTCGCATTTTGCCTTGCGACGCGCCGACTTGCCGCTTGTCCAATCTTTCCCCGTGCCTTTTTCTAGCATGTATGTATTTCAAATACTCTTAACCAACACGCGAATAGGCCATCTATATGTTAGAAATTTACGGGGTGTAACAGCGGATCAAAAGAAATGACAGGGCGCCCGTCACCAGGCCCCGCAGGCCGTGCACAGCCAAAATTTGGGGCCGAACGGAGACGGTCGATCAAATCTCCAGAAATCCGTGTGCTAACATACACGGAAAACTGAAAAAATCGTAAATTGTCATTTATGCGAAAAATAGTGATGCCCATCAAACGAGTTGATAGGGTGCCCGTCACCAGGCCCCGCAGGCTACGCACGGCCAAAATTTGCGGCCGAACGGAGGCGGTCGATCAAATCTCCAGAAATCCGTGGGCTAACATTCATCGAAAACCGAGAAAATCGTAAATTGTCATTTATGCGAAAAATAGTGATGCCGATCAAACGAATTGATAGAGCGCCCGTCACTAGGCCCCGCAGGCTGCGCACAGCCAAAATTTGGGGCCGAATGGAGACGGTCGATCACATCTCCAGAAATCCGTGGGCTAACATACACCGAAAATCGAGAAAATCGTAAATTGTCATTTGTTTGAAAAATAGTGATGCCCATCAAATGAGTTGACAGGGCGCCCGTCACCAGGCCCCGCAGGCTGCGCACGGCCAAAATTTGGGGCCGAACGGAGGCGGTCGATCAAATCTCCAGAAATCCGTGTGCTAACATTCACCGAAACCCGAGAAAATCGTAAATTGTCATTTCTGTGAAAAATAGTGATGCCGATCAAGAGAAATGACAGGGCGCCCGTCACCAGGCCCCGCAGGCTGCGCACAGCCAAAATATGGGGCCGAACGGAGACGGTCGATCAAATCTCCAGAAATCCGCGTGCTAACATACACCGAAAACCGAGAAAATCGTAAATTGTCATTTATGCGAAAAATAGTGATGCCCATCAAACGAGTTGACAGGGCACCCGTCACCAGGCCCCGCAGGCTGCGCACGGCCAAAATTTGGGGCCGAACGGAGGCGGTCGATCAAATCTCCAGAAATCCGTGGGCTAACATTCACCGAAAACCGAGAAAATCGTAAATTATCATTTATGCGAAAAATAGTGATGCCGATCAAACGAATTGATAGAGCGCCCGTCACTACGCCCCGCAGGCTGCGCACAGCCAAAATTTGGGGCCAAACAGAGACGGTCGATCACATCTCCAGAAATCCGTGTGCTAACATACACCGAAAATCGAGAAAATCGTAAATTGTCATTTATGTGAAAAATAGTGATGCCCATCAAACGAGTTGACAGGGCGCCCGTCACCAGGCTGCGCACGGCCAAAATTTGGGGCCGAACGGAGGCGGTCGATCAAGTCTCCAGAAATCCGTGGGCTAACATTCACCGAAAACCGAGAAAATCGTAAATTGTCATTTATGCGAAAAATAGTGATGCTGATCAAAAGAAATCACAGGGCGCCCGTCACCAGGCCCCGCAGGCTGCGCACAGCCAAAATTTGGGGCCGAACGGAGACGGTCGATCAAATCTCCAGAAATCGGTGGGCTAACATTCCCCGAAAACTGACAAAATCGTAAATTGTCATTTATGAGAAAAATAGTGATGCCGATCAAACGAATTGATAGAGCGCCCGTCACTAGGCCCCGCAGGCTACGCACAGCCAAAATTTGGGGCCGATCGGAGACGGTCGATCAAATCTCCAGAAATCCGTGGGCTAACATTCACCGAAAACTGAGAAAATCGTAAATTGTCATTTATGAGAAAAATAGTGATGCCGATCAAACGAATTGATAGAGCGCCCGTCACTAGGCCCCGCAGGCTGCGCACAGCCAAAATTTGGGGCCGAACGGAGACGGTCGATCACATCTCCAGAAATCCGTGGGCTAACATACACCGAAAATCGAGAAAATCGTAAATTGTCATTTGTTTGAAAAATAGTGATGCCGATCAAAAGAAATGACAGGGCGCCCGTCACCAGGCCCCGCAGGCTGCGCACAGCCAAAATTTGGGCCGAACGGAGACGGTCGATCAAATCTCCAGAAATCTGTGTGCTAACATTCACCGAAAACCGAGAAAATCGTAAATTGTCATTTATGCGAAAAATAGTGATGCCCATCAAACGAAATGATAGGACTATCTAAATTCTGATCACTTTCTGTACTATACTGATTCCTTACTGATTACCGTAATGAATTGATTTAAAACCGAAGTGGGGCTTATATATAATAGAAACAACAAATCGCATTCAGTGAATGCGACTTATAAGTCGCATTCCTGGAATGCGTTTTATAAGTCGCATTTTGCCTTGCGACGCGCCGACTTGCCGCTTGTCCAATCTTTCCCCGTGCCTTTTTCTAGCATGTATGTATTTCAAATACTCTTAACCAACACGCGAATAGGCCATCTATATGCTAGAAATTTACGGGGTGTAACAGCGGATCAAAAGAAATGACAGGGCGCCCGTCACCAGGCCCCGCAGGCCGTGCACAGCCAAAATTTGGGGCCGAACGGAGACGGTCGATCAAATCTCCAGAAATCCGTGTGCTAACATTCACCGAAAACCGAGAAAATCGTAAATTGTCATTTCTGCAAAAAATAGTGATGCCGATCAAGAGAAATGACAGGGCGCCCGTCACCAGGCCCCGCAGGCTGCGCACAGCCAAAATTTGGGGCCGAACGAAAACGGTCGATCACATCTCCAGAAATCCGTGGGCTAACATACACCGAAAATCGAGAAAATCGTAAATTATCATTTATGCGAAAAATAGTGATGCCCATCAAACGAGTTGACAGGGCGCCCGTCACCAGGCCCCACAGGCTGCGCACGGCCAAAATTTGGGGCCGAACGGAGGCGGTCGATCAAATCTCCAGAAATCCGTGGGCTAACATTCACCGAAAACTGATAAAATCGTAAATTGTCATTTATGAGAAAAATAGTGATGCCGATCAAACGAATTGATAGAGCGCCCGTCACTAGGCCCCACAGGCTGCGCACAGCCAAAATTTGGGGCCGAACGGAGACGGTCGATCACATCTCCAGAAATCCGTGGGCTAACATACACCGAAAATCGAGAAAATCGTAAATTGTCATTTGTTTGAAAAATAGTGATGCCGATCAAAAGAAATGACAGGGCGCCCGTCACCAGGCTCCGCAGGCTGCGCACAGCCAAAATATGGGGCCGAACGGAGACGGTCGATCAAATCTCCAGAAATCCGTGTGCTAACATTCACCGAAAACCGAGAAAATCGTAAATTGTCATTTCTGCAAAAAATAGTGATGCCGATCAAGAGAAATGACAGGGCGCCTGTCACCAGGCCCCGCAGGCTGCGCACACCCAAAATTTGGGGCCGAACGGAGACGGTCGATCAAATCTCCAGAAATCCGTGTGCTAACATACACCGAAAACCGAGAAAATCGTAAATTATCATTTATGCGAAAAATAGTGATGCCCATCAAACGAGTTGACAGGGCGCCCGTCACCAGGCCCCGCAGGCCGCCCGTCACCAGGCCCCGCAGGCCGCGCACGGCCAAAATTTGGGGCCGAACGGAGGCGGTCGATCAAATCTCCAGAAATCCGTGGGCTAATATTCACTGAAAACCGAGAAAATCGTAAATTGTCATTTCTGCAAAAAATAGTGATGCCGATCAAGAGAAATGACAGGGCACCCGTCACCAGGCCCCGTAGGCTGCGCACAGCCAAAATTTGGGGCCGAACGGAGACGGTCGATCACATCTCCAGAAATCCGTTGGCTAACATACACCGAAAATCGAGAAAATCGTAAATTGTCATTTATGCGAAAAATAGTGATGCCCATCAAACGAGTTGACAGGGCGCCCGTCACCAGGCCCCACAGGCTGCGCACGGCCAAAATTTGGGGCCGAACGGAGGCGGTCAATCACATCTCCAGAAATCCGTGGGCTAACATTCACCGAAAACTGATAAAATCATAAATTGTCATTTATGCGAAAAATAGTGATGCCGATCAAACGAATTGATAGAGCGCCCGTCACTAGGCCCCGCAGGCTGCGCACAGCCAAAATTTGGGGCCAAACGGAGACGGTCGATCAAATCTCCAGAAATCCGTGTGCTAACATTCACCGAAAACCGAGAAAATCGTAAATTGTCATTTCTGCAAAAAATAGTGATGCCGATCAAGAGAAATGACAGGGAGCCCGTCACCAGGCCCCGCAGGCTGCGCACAGCCAAAATTTGGGGCCGAACGGAGACGGTCGATCAAATCTCCAGAAATCCATGTGCTAACATACACTGAAAACCGAGAAAATCGTAAATTATCATTTATGCGAAAAATAGTGATGCCCATCAAACGAGTTGACAGGGCGCCCGTCACCAGGCCCCGCAGGCTGCGCACGGCCAAAATTTGGGGCCGAACGGAGTCGGTCGATCAAATCTCCAGAAATCCGTGGGCTAACATTCACCGAAAACCGAGAAAATCGTAAATTGTCATTTATGCGAAAAATAGTGATGCCGATCAAACGAATTGATAGAGCGCCTGTCACTAGGCCCCGCAGGCTGCGCACAGCCAAAATTTGGGGCCGAACAGAGACGGTCGATCACATCTCCAGAAATCCGTGGGCTAACATACACCGAAAATCGAGAAAATCGTAAAAAGTCATTTGTTTGAAAAATAGTGATGCCGATCAAAAGAAATGACAGGGCGCCCATCACCAGGCTCCGCAGGCTGCGCACAGCCAAAATTTGGGGCCGAACGGAGACGGTTGATCAAATCTCCAGAAATCCGTGTGCTAACATTCACCGAAAACCGAGAAAATCGTAAATTGTCATTTCTGCAAAAAATAGTGATGCCGATCAAGAGAAATGACAGGGCGCCCGTCACCAGGCCCCGCAGGCTGCGCACAACCAAAATTTGGGTCAGAATGGAGACGGTCGATCAAATCTCCAGAAATCCGTGGGCTAACATTAACCGAAAACTGAGAAAATCGTAAATTGTCATTTATGAGAAAAATAGTGATGCCGATCAAACGAATTGATAGAGCGCCCGTCACTAGGCCCCGCAGGCTGCGCACAGCCAAAATTTGAGGCCGAACGGAGACGGTCAATCACATCTCCAAAAATCCGTGGGCTAACATACATCGAAAATCGAGAAAATCGTAAATATTCATTTATGCGAAAAATAGTGATGCCCATCAAACGAGTTGACAGGGCGCCCGTCACCAGGCCCCGCAGGCTGCGCACGGCCAAAATTTGGGGCCGAACGGAGGCGGTCGATCAAATATCCAGAAATCCCTGGGCTAACACGCACTGAAAAGTTTGAAAGTTAGCAACATAGGCGCACTATGCTAGTCTCGACAGACCGGACGACATCGGATGTCACATGCTAACCTATGTCGAGACCCAACGCCCATCGATGAATGCCCTGCGATAGAAAATTTAAACTAAAACACCTATGCTTATCCTTATGATATAAATAAAATCTTAGAGATTAGTGGTGGTAGTGCTGGCCTACCATGGTCGCTTGCCATGGTGGTGTCGGTTGTGGTGGGTCGTTAGGACCAGTTTTTAAATTAAAATTGTCACCCATATTGGGAAATATGTTGAAATGAGTGCGATAGAGGCATATTTTAGAAAAATGGCTCGGCCAAACCGCCTTTCGGGGGTTTGTCGAGATAGATCTCGAAAAAATACACAAAATGAAAAAAAAAATCGCGTAAAACGGATAATCCAGCCCAAAGTTATGATCACTTATATAATATGCCTCTAATAACCTATTTTTCCGTCAATTATATTACAGTTTTAACAACATTATGTAAGATCTCATCAAAAGACTTGCATCTCGGCAGTTCTTATTTTGTTAATAAAGAGCTAACACATACCAAAAATCGCGAAAATCGTAAATTCTCGTTTATGCAAAAAATAGTGATGCCGATCAAACGAAATGATAGGACTATCTAAATTCTGATCACTTTCTGTACTATACTGATTCCTTACTGATTACCGTAATGAATTGATTTAAAACCGAAGTGGGGCTTATATATAATAGAAATAATAAATCGCATTCAGTGAATGCGACTTATAAGTCGCATTTCAGGAATGCGATTTATAAGTCGCATTTTGCCTTGCGACGCGCCGACTTGCCGCTTGTCCAATCTTTCCCCGTGCCTTTTTCTAGCATGTATGTATTTCAAATACTTTTAACCAACACGCGAATAGGCCATCTATATGCTAGAAATTTACGGTGTGTAACAGCGGATCAAAAGAAATTACAGGGCGCCCGTCACCAGGCCCCGCAGGCTGCGCACAGCCAAAATTTGGGGCCGAACGGAGACGGTCGATCAAATCTCCAGAAATCCGTGTGCTAACATTCACCGAAAACCGAGAAAATCGTAAATTGTCATTTCTGCAAAAAATAGTGACGCCGATCAAGAGAAATGACAGGGCGCCCATCACCAGGCCCCGCAGGCTGCGCACAACCAAAATTTGGGCCGAACGAAGACGGTCGATCACATCTCCAGAAATCCGTGGGCTAACATACACCGAAAATCGAGAAAATCGTAAATTGTCATTTATGCGAAAAATAGTGATGCCCATCAAACGAGTTGATAGGGCGCCCGTCACCAGGCCCCACAGGCTGCGCACGGCCAAAATTTGGGGCCGAACGGAGGCGGTCGATCAAATCTCCAGAAATCCGTGGGCTAACATTCACCGA
Organism: Datura wrightii; assembly: GCA_035772735.1. Lineage (NCBI taxonomy): Eukaryota > Viridiplantae > Streptophyta > Magnoliopsida > Solanales > Solanaceae > Datura > Datura wrightii. The sequence continues at coordinate 5,875,372 of JASDFA010000011.1, forward strand.
AAACTGATAAAATCGTAAATTGTCATTTATGAGAAAAAAAGTGATGCCGATCAAACGAATTGATAGAGCGCCCGTCACTAGGCCCCACAGGCTGCGCACAGCCAAAATTTGGGGCCGAACGGAGATGGTCGATCACATCTCCAGAAATCCGTGGGCTAACATACACCGAAAATCGAGAAAATCGTAAATTGTCATTTGTTTGAAAAATAGTGATGCCGATCAAAAGAAATGACAGGGCGCCCGTCACCAGGCCCTGCAGGCTGCGCACAGCCAAAATTTGGGGCCGAACGGAGACGGTCGATCAAATCTCCAGAAATCCGTGTGCTAACATTCACCGAAAACCGAGAAAATCGTAAATTGTCATTTCTGCAAAAAATAGTGATGCCGATCAAGAGAAATGACAGGGCGCCCGTCACCAGGCCCCGCAGGCTGCGCACACCCAAAATTTGGGGCCGAACGGAGACGGTCGATCAAATCTCCAGAAATCCGTGTGCTAACATACACCGAAAACCGAGAAAATCGAAAATTATCATTTATGCGAAAAATAGTGATGCCCATCAAACGAGTTGACAGGGCGCCCGTCACCAGGCCCCGCAGGCCGCGCACGGCCAAAATTTGGGGCCGAACGGAGGCGGTCGATCAAATCTCCAGAAATCCGTGGGCTAACATTCACCGAAAACTGATAAAATCGTAAATTGTCATTTATGAGAAAAAAAGTGATGCCGATCAAACGAATAGATAGAGCGCCCGTCACTAGGCCCCACAGGCTGCGCACAGCCAAAATTTGGGGCCGAACGGAGATGGTCGATCACATCTCCAGAAATCCGTGGGCTAACATACACCGAAAATCGAGAAAATCGTAAATTGTCATTTGTTTGAAAAATAGTCATGCCGATCAAAAGAAATGACAGGGCGCCCGTCACCAGGCCCCGCAGGCTGCGCACAGCCAAAATTTGGGGCCGAACGGAGACGGTCGATCAAATCTCCAGAAATCCGTGTGCTAACATTCACCGAAAACCGAGAAAATCGTAAATTGTCATTTCTGCAAAAAATAGTGATGCCGATCAAGAGAAATGACAGGGCGCCTGTCACCAGGCCCCGCAGGCTGCGCACACCCAAAATTTGGGGCCGAACGGAGACGGTCGATCAAATCTCCAGAAATCCGTGTGCTAACATACACCGAAAACCGAGAAAATCGTAAATTATTATTTATGCGAAAAATAGTGATGCCCATCAAACGAGTTGACAGGGCGCCCGTCACCAGGCCCCACAGGCTGCGCACGGCCAAAATTTGGGGCCGAACGGAGGCGGTCAATCACATCTCCAGAAATCCGTGGGCTAACATTCACCGAAAACTGATAAAATCATAAATTGTCATTTATGCGAAAAATAGTGATGCCGATCAAACGAATTGATAGAGCGCCCGTCACTAGGCCCCGCAGGCTGCGCACAGCCAAAATTTGGGGCCAAACGGAGACGGTCGATCAAATCTCCAGAAATCCGTGTGCTAACATTCACCGAAAACCGAGAAAATCGTAAATTGTCATTTCTGCAAAAAATAGTGATGCCGATCAAGAGAAATGACAGGGAGCCCGTCACCAGGCCCCGCAGGCTGCGCACAGCCAAAATTTGGGGCCGAACGGAGACGGTCGATCAAATCTCCAGAAATCCATGTGCTAACATACACTGAAAACCGAGAAAATCGTAAATTATCATTTATGCGAAAAATAGTGATGCCCATCAAACGAGTTGACAGGGCGCCCGTCACCAGGCCCCGCAGGCCGCGCACGGCCAAAATTTGGGGCCGAACGGAGTCGGTCGATCAAATCTCCAGAAATCCGTGGGCTAACATTCACCGAAAACCGAGAAAATCGTAAATTGTCATTTATGCGAAAAATAGTGATGCCGATCAAACGAATTGATAGAGCGCCTGTCACTAGGCCCCGCAGGCTGCGCACAGCCAAAATTTGGGGCCGAACAGAGACGGTCGATCACATCTCCAGAAATCCGTGGGCTAACATACACCGAAAATCGAGAAAATCGTAAATTGTCATTTGTTTGAAAAAAAGTGATGCCGATCAAAAGAAATGACAGGGCGCCCATCACCAGGCTCCGCAGGCTGCGCACAGCCAAAATTTGGGGCCGAACGGAGACGGTTGATCAAATCTCCAGAAATCCGTGTGCTAACATTCACCGAAAACCGAGAAAATCGTAAATTGTCATTTCTGCAAAAAATAGTGATGCCGATCAAGAGAAATGACAGGGCGCCCGTCACCAGGCCCCGCAGGCTGCGCACAACCAAAATTTGGGTCAGAATGGAGACGGTCGATCAAATCTCCAGAAATCCGTGGGCTAACATTAACCGAAAACTGAGAAAATCGTAAATTGTCATTTATGAGAAAAATAGTGATGCCGATCAAACGAATTGATAGAGCGCCCGTCACTAGGCCCCGCAGGCTACGCACAGCCAAAATTTGAGGCCGAACGGAGACGGTCAATCACATCTCCAAAAATCCGTGGGCTAACATACATCGAAAATCGAGAAAATCGTAAATATTCATTTATGCGAAAAATAGTGATGCCCATCAAACGAGTTGACAGGGCGCCCGTCACCAGGCCCCGCAGGCTGCGCACGGCCAAAATTTGGGGCCGAACGGAGGCGGTCGATCAAATATCCAGAAATCCCTGGGCTAACACGCACTGAAAAGTTTGAAAGTTAGCAACATAGGCGCACTATGCTAGTCTCGACAGACCGGACGACATCGGATGTCACATGCTAACCTATGTCGAGACCCAACGCCCATCGATGAATGCCCTGCGATAGAAAATTTAAACTAAAACACCTATGCTTATCCTTATGATATAAATAAAATCTTAGAGATTAGTGGTGGTAGTGCTGGCCTACCATGGTCGCTTGCCATGGTGGTGTCGGTTGTGGTGGGTCGTTAGGACCAGTTTTTAAATTAAAATTGTCACCCATATTGGGAAATATGTTGAAATGAGTGCGATAGAGGCATATTTTAGAAAAATGGCTCGGCCAAACCGCCTTTCGGGGGTTTGTCGAGATAGATCTCGAAAAAATACACAAAATGAAAAAAAAATCGCGTAAAACGGATAATCCAGCCCAAAGTTATGATCACTTATATAATATGCCTCTAATAACCTATTTTTCCGTCAATTATATTACAGTTTTAACAACATTATGTAAGATCTCATCAAAAGACTTGCATCTCGGCAGTTCTTATTTTGTTAATAAAGAGCTAACACATACCAAAAATCGCGAAAATCGTAAATTCTCGTTTATGCAAAAAATAGTGATGCCGATCAAACGAAATGATAGGACTATCTAAATTCTGATCACTTTCTGTACTATACTGATTCCTTACTGATTACCGTAATGAATTGATTTAAAACCGAAGTGGGGCTTATATATAATAGAAATAATAAATCGCATTCAGTGAATGCGACTTATAAGTCGCATTTCAGGAATGCGATTTATAAGTCGCATTTTGCCTTGCGACGCGCCGACTTGCCGCTTGTCCAATCTTTCCCCGTGCCTTTTTCTAGCATGTATGTATTTCAAATACTTTTAACCAACACGCGAATAGGCCATCTATATGCTAGAAATTTACGGTGTGTAACAGCGGATCAAAAGAAATTACAGGGCGCCCGTCACCAGGCCCCGCAGGCTGCGCACAGCCAAAATTTGGGGCCGAACGGAGACGGTCGATCAAATCTCCAGAAATCCGTGTGCTAACATTCACCGAAAACCGAGAAAATCGTAAATTGTCATTTCTGCAAAAAATAGTGACGCCGATCAAGAGAAATGACAGGGCGCCCATCACCAGGCCCCGCAGGCTGCGCACAACCAAAATTTGGGGCCGAACGAAGACGGTCGATCACATCTCCAGAAATCCGTGGGCTAACATACACCGAAAATCGAGAAAATCGTAAATTGTCATTTATGCGAAAAATAGTGATGCCCATCAAACGAGTTGATAGGGCGCCCGTCACCAGGCCCCACAGGCTGCGCACGGCCAAAATTTGGGGCCGAACGGAGGCGGTCGATCAAATCTCCAGAAATCCGTGGGCTAACATTCACCGAAAACTGATAAAATCGTAAATTGTCATTTATGAGAAAAAAAGTGATGCCGATCAAACGAATTGATAGAGCGCCCATCACTAGGCCCCACAGGCTGCGCACAGCCAAAATTTGGGGCCGAACGGAGATGGTCGATCACATCTCCAGAAATCCGTGGGCTAACATACACTGAAAATCGAGAAAATCGTAAATTGTCATTTGTTTGAAAAATAGTGATGCCGATCAAAAGAAATGACAGGGCGCCCGTCACCAGGCCCTGCAGGCTGCGCACAGCCAAAATTTGGGGCCGAACGGAGACGGTCGATCAAATCTCCAGAAATCCGTGTGCTAACATTCACCGAAAACCGAGAAAATCGTAAATTGTCATTTCTGCAAAAAATAGTGATGCCGATCAAGAGAAATGACAGGGCGCCCGTCACCAGGCCCCGCAGGCTGCGCACACCCAAAATTTGGGGCCGAACGGAGACGGTCGATCAAATCTCCAGAAATCCGTGTGCTAACATACACCGAAAACCGAGAAAATCGAAAATTATCATTTATGCGAAAAATAGTGATGCCCATCAAACGAGTTGACAGGGCGCCCGTCACCAGGCCCCGCAGGCCGCGCACGGCCAAAATTTGGGGCCGAACGGAGGCGGTCGATCAAATCTCCAGAAATCCGTGGGCTAACATTCACCGAAAACTGATAAAATCGTAAATTGTCATTTATGAGAAAAAAAGTGATGCCGATCAAACGAATAGATAGAGCGCCCGTCACTAGGCCCCACAGGCTGCGCACAGCCAAAATTTGGGGCCGAACGGAGATGGTCGATCACATCTCCAGAAATCCGTGGGCTAACATACACCGAAAATCGAGAAAATCGTAAATTGTCATTTGTTTGAAAAATAGTCATGCCGATCAAAAGAAATGACAGGGCGCCCGTCACCAGGCCCCGCAGGCTGCGCACAGCCAAAATTTGGGGCCGAACGGAGACGGTCGATCAAATCTCCAGAAATCCGTGTGCTAACATTCACCGAAAACCGAGAAAATCGTAAATTGTCATTTCTGCAAAAAATAGTGATGCCGATCAAGAGAAATGATAGGGCGCCCGTCACCAGGCCCCGCAGGCTGCGCACACCCAAAATTTGGGGCCGAACGGAGACGGTCGATCAAATCTCCAGAAATCCGTGTGCTAACATACACCGAAAACCGAGAAAATCGTAAATTATTATTTATGCGAAAAATAGTGATGCCCATCAAACGAGTTGACAGGGCGCCCGTCACCAGGCCCCGCAGGCCGCGCACGGCCAAAATTTGGGGCCGAACGGAGGCGGTCGATCAAATCTCCAAAAATCCGTGGGCTATTATTCACCGAAAACCGAGAAAATCGTAAATTGTCATTTCTGCAAAAAATAGTGATGCCGATCAAGAGAAATGACAGGGCGCCCGTCACCAGGCCCCGCAGGCTGCGCACAGCCAAAATTTGGGGCCGAACGGAGACGGTCGATCACATCTCCAGAAATCCGTGGGCTAACATACACCGAAAATCGAAAAAATCGTAAATTGTCATTTATGCGAAAAATAGTGATGCCCATCAAACGAGTTGACAGGGCACCCGTCACCAGGCCCCACAGGCTGCGCACGGCCAAAATTTGGGGCCGAACGGAGGCGGTCGATCACATCTCCAGAAATCCGTGGGCTAACATTCACTGAAAACTGATAAAATCGTAAATTGTCATTTATGCGAAAAATAGTGATGCCGATCAAACAAATTGATAGAGCGCCCATCACTAGGCCCCGCAGGCTGCGCACAGCCAAAATTTGGGGCCGAACGGAGACGGTCGATCAAATCTCCAGAAATCCGTGTGCTAACATTCACCGAAAATCGAGAAAATCGTAAATTGTCATTTCTGCAAAAAATAGTGATGCCGATCAAGAGAAATGACAGGGAGCCCGTCACCAGGCCCCGCAGGCTGCGCACAGCTAAAATTTGGGGCCGAACGGAGACGGTCGATCAAATCTCCAAAAATCCATGTGCTAACATACACCGAAAACCGAAAAAATCGTAAATTATCATTTATGCGAAAAATAGTGATGCCCATCAAACAAGTTGACAGGGCGCCCGTCACCAGGCCCCGCAGGCTGCGCACGGCCAAAATTTGGGGCCGAACGGAGGCGGTCGATCAAATCTCCAGAAATCCGTGGGCTAACAATCACCGAAAACCGAGAAAATCGTAAATTGTCATTTATGCGAAAAATAGTGATGCCGATCAAACGAATTGATAGAGCGCCTGTCACTAGGCCCCGCAAGCTGCGCACAGCCAAAATTTGGGGCCGAACGGAGACGGTCGATCACATCTCCAGAAATCCGTGGGCTAACATACACCGAAAATCGAGAAAATCGTAAATTGTCATTTGTTTGAAAAATAGTGATGCCGATCAAAAGAAATGACAGGGCGCCCGTCACCAGGCTCCGCAGGCTGCGCACAGCCAAAATTTGGGGCCGAAAGGAGACGGTCGATCAAATCTCCAGAAATCCGTGTGCTAACATACACCGAAAACCGAGAAAATCGTAAATTGTCATTTATGCGAAAAATAGTGATGCCCATCAAACGAGTTGACAGGGCGCCCGTCACCAGGCCCCGTAGGCTACGCACAGCCAAAATTTGGGGCCGAACGGAGACGGTCGATCAAATCTCCAGAAATCCGTGTGCTAACATTCACCGAAGACCGAGAAAATCGTAAATTGTCATTTCTGCAAAAAATAGTGATGCCGATCAAGATAAATGACAGGGCGCCCATCACCAGGCCCCGCAGGCTGCGCACAGCCAAAATTTGGGGCCGAACGGAAACGGTCGATCAAATCTCCAGAAATCCGTGTGCTAACATTCACCGAAAACCGAGAAAATCGTAAATTATCATTTATGCGAAAAATAGTGATGCCCATCAAACGAGTTGACAGGGTGCCCGTCACCAGGCCCCGCAGGCTGCGCACGGCCAAAATTTGGGGCCGAACGGAGGCGGTCGATCAAATCTCCAGAAATCCGTGGGCTAATATTCACCGAAAACCGAGAAAATCGTAAATTGTCATTTATGCGAAAAATAGTGATGCCTATCAAACGAATTGATAGAGCGCCCGTCACTAGGCCCCGCAGGCTGCGCACAGCCAAAATTTGGGGCCGAACGGAGACGGTCGATCACATCTCCAGAAATCCGTGGGCTAACATACACCGAAAATCGAGAAAATCGTAAATTGTCATTTATGCGAAAAATAGTGATGCCGATCAAAAGAAATCACAGGGCGCCCGTCACCAGGCCCCGCAGCCTGCGCACAGCCAAAATTTGGGGCCGAACGGAGACGGTCGATCAAATCTCCAGAAATCCGTGGGCTAACATTAACCGAAACTGAGAAAATCGTAAATTGTCCTTTATGAGAAAAATAGTGATGCCCATCAAACGAGTTGACAGGGCGCCCGTCACCAGGCCCCGCAGGCTGCGCACGGCCAAAATTTGGGGCCGAACGGAGGCGGTCGATCAAATCTCCAGAAATCCGTGGGCTAACATTCACCGAAAACCGAGAAAATCGTAAATTGTCATTTATGCGAAAAATAGTGATGCCGATCAAAAGAAATCACAGGGCGCCCGTCACCAGGCCCCGCAGCCTGCGCACAGCCAAAATTTGGGGCCGAACGGAGACGGTCGATCAAATCTCCAGAAATCCGTGGGCTAACATTAACCGAAAACTGAGAAAATCGTAAATTGTCCTTTATGAGAAAAATAGTGATGCCGATCAAACGAATTGATAGAGCGCCCGTCACTAGGCCCCGCAGGCTGCGCACAGCCAAAATTTGAGGTCGAACGGAGACGGTCGATCACATCTCCAAAAATCTGTGGGCTAACATACACCGAAAATCGAGAAAATCGTAAATATTCATTTATGCGAAAAATAGTGATGCCCATCAAACGAGTTGACAGGGCGCCCGTCACCAGGCCCCGCAGGCTGCGCACGGCCAAAATTTGGGGCCGAACGGAGGCGGTCGATCAAATATCCAGAAATCCCTGGGCTAACACGCACTGAAAAGTTTGAAAGTTAGCAACATAGGCGCACTATGCTAGTCTCGACAGACCGGACGACATCGGATGTCACATGCTAACCTATGTCGAGACCCAACGCCCATCGATGAATGCCCAGCGATAGAAAATTTAAACTAAAACACCTATGCTTATCCTTATGATATAAATAAAATCCTAGAGATTAGAGGTGGTAGTGCTGGCCTACCATGGTCGCTTGCCATGGTGGTGTCGGTTGTGGTGGGTCGTTAGGACCAGTTTTTAAATTAAAATTGTCACCCATATTGGGAAATATGTTGAAATGAGTGCGATAGAGGCATATTTTAGAAAAATGGCTCGGCCAAACCGCCTTTCGGCAGTTTGTCGAGATAGATCTCGAAAAAATACACAAAATGAAAAAAAAAATCGCGTAAAACAGATAATCCAGCCCAAAGTTATGATCATTTATATAATATGCCTCTAATAAGCTATTTTTCCGTCGATTATATTACAGTTTTAACAACATTATGTAAGATCTCATCAAAAGACTTGCATCTCGGCAGTTCTTATTTTGTTAATAAAGAGCTAACACATACAAAAAATCACGAAAATCGTAAATTCTCGTTTATGCAAAAAATAGTGATGCCGATCAAACGAAATGATAGGACTATCTAAATTCTGATCACTTTCTGTACTATACTGATTCCTTACTGATTACCGTAATGAATTGATTTAAAACCGAAGTGGGGCTTATATATAATAGAAACAATAAATCGCATTCAGTGAATGCGACTTATAAGTCGCATTTCAGGAATGCGATTTATAAGTCGCATTTCAGGAATGCGATTTATAAGTCGCATTTTGCCTTGCGACGCGCCGACTTGCCGCTTGTCCAATCTTTCCCCGTGCCTTTTTCTAGCATGTATGTATTTCAAATACTCTTAACCAACACGCGAATAGGCCATCTATATGCTAGAAATTTACGGGGTGTAACAGCGGATCAAAAGAAATGACAGGGCGCCCGTCACCAGGCCACGCAGGCTGCGCACGGCCAAAATTTGGGGCCGAACAGAGGCGGTCGATCAAATCTCCAGAAATCCGTGGGCTAACATTCACCGAAAACTGAGAAAATCGTAAATTGTCATTTATGCCAAAAATAGTGATGCCTATCAAATGAATTGATAGAGCGCCCGTCACTAGGCCCCGCAGGCTGCGCACAGCCAAAATTTGGGGCCGAACGGAGACGGTCGATCACATCTCCAGAAATCCGTGGGCTAACATACACCGAAAATCGAGAAAATCGTAAATTGTCATTTATGCGAAAAATAGTGATGCCCATCAAACGAGTTGACAGGGCGCCCGTCACCAGGCCCCGCAGGCTGCGCACGGCCAAAATTTGGGGCCGAACGGAGGCGGTCGATCAAATCTCCAGAAATCCGTGGGCTAACATTCACCGAAAACCGAGAAAATCGTAAATTGTCATTTATGCGAAAAATAGTGATGCCGATCAAAAGAAATCACAGGGCGCCCATCACCAGGCCCCGCAGGCTGCGCACAGCCAAAATTTGGGGCCGAACGGAGACGGTCGATCAAATCTCCAGAAATCCGTGGGCTAACATTAACCGAAAACTGAGAAAATCGTAAATTGTCATTTATGTGAAAAATAGTGATGCCGATCAAACGAATTGATAGAGCCCCCGTCACTAGGCCCCGCAGGCTGCGCACAGCCAAAATTTGAGGCCGAACGGAGACGGTCGATCACATCTCCAAAAATCCGTGGGCTAACATACACCGAAAATCGAGAAAATCGTAAATATTCATTTATGCGAAAAATAGTGATGCCCATCAAACGAGTTGACAGGGCGCCCGTCACCAGGCCCCGCAGGCTGCGCACGGCCAAAATTTGGGGCCGAACGGAGGCGGTCGATCAAATATCCAGAAATCCCTGGGCTAACACGCACTGAAAAGTTTGAAAGTTAGCAACATAGGCGCACTATGCTAGTCTCGACAGACCGGACGACATCGGATGTCACATGCTAAGCTATGTCGAGACCCAACGCCCATCGATGAATGTCTAGCGATAGAAAATTTAAACTAAAACACCTATGCTTATCCTTATGATAAATAAAATCCTAGAGATTAGTGGTGGTAGTGCTGGCCTACCATGGTCGCTTGCCATGGTGGTGTCGGTTGTGGTGGGTCGTTAGGACCAGTTTTTAAATTAAAATTGTCACCCATATCGGGAAATATGTTGAAATGAGTGCGATAGAGGCATATTTTAGAAAAATGGCTCGGCCAAACCGCCTTTCGGCAGTTTGTCGAGATAGATCTCGAAAAAATACACAAAATGAAAAAAAAAATCGCGTAAAACAGATAATCCAGCCCAAAGTTATGATCATTTATATAATATGCCTCTAATAAGCTATTTTTCCGTCGATTATATTACAGTTTTAACAACATTATGTAAGATCTCATCAAAAGACTTGCATCTCGGCAGTTCTTATTTTGTTAATAAAGAGCTAACACATACAAAAAATCACGAAAATCGTAAATTCTCGTTTATGCAAAAAATAGTGATGCCGATCAAACGAAATGATAGGACTATCTAAATTCTGATCACTTTCTGTACTATACTGATTCCTTACTGATTACCGTAATGAATTGATTTAAAACCGAAGTGGGGCTTATATATAATAGAAACAATAAATCGCATTCAGTGAATGCGACTTATAAGTCGCATTTCAGGAATGCGATTTATAAGTCGCATTCCTGGAATGCGTTTTATAAGTCGCATTTTGCCTTGCGACGCGCCGACTTGCCGCTTGTCCAATCTTTCCCCGTGCCTTTTTCTAGCATGTATGTATTTTAAATACTCTTAACCAACACGCGAATAGGCCCGTCACCAGGCCCCGCAGGCTGCACACAGCCAAAATTTGGGGCCGAACGGAGACGGTCGATCAAATCTCCAGAAATCCGTGTGCTAACATACACCGAAAACCGAGAAAATCGTAAATTGTCATTTATGCGAAAAATAGTGATGCCCATCAAACGAGTTGACAGGGCGCCCGTCACCAGGCCCCGCAGGCTGCGCACGGCCAAAAGTTGGGGCCGAACGGAGGCGGTCGATCAATTCTCCAGAAATCCGTAGGCTAACATTCACCGAAAACCGAGAAAATCGTAAATTGTCATTTCTGCAAAAAATAGTGATGCCAATCAAGAGAAATGACAGGGCGCCCGTCACCAGGCCCCGCAGGCTGCGCACAGCCAAAATTTGGGGCCGAACGGAGACGGTTGATCAAATCTCCAGAAATCCGTGTGCTAACATACACCGAAAACCGAGAAAATCGTAAATTGTCATTTATGCAAAAAATAGTGATGCCGATCAAACAAATTGATAGAGCGCCCATCACTAGGCCCCGCAGGCTGCGCACATCCAAAATTTGGGGCCGAACGGAGGCGGTCGATCAAATCTCCAGAAATCCGTGGGCTAACACATACACCGAAAATCGAGAAAATCGTAAATTGTCATTTATGTGAAAAATAGTGATGCCCATCAAACGAGTTGACAGGGCGCCCGTCACTAGGCCCCGCAGGCTGCGCACGGCCAAAATTTTGGGCCGAACGGAGGCGGTCGATCAAATCTCCAAAAATCCGTGGGCTAACATTCACCGAAAACCGAGAAAATCGTAAATTGTCATTTATGCGAAAAATAGTGATGCCGATCAAACGAATTGATAGAGCGCCCGTCACTAGGCCCCGCAGGCTGCGCACAGCCAAAATTTGGGGCCGAACGGAGACGGTCGATCACATCTCCAGAAATCCGTGGGCTAACATACACCGAAAATCGAGAAAATCCTAAATTGTCATTTATGCGAAAAATAGTGATGCCCATCAAACGAGTTGACAGGGCGCCCGTCACCAGGCCCCGCAGGCTACGCACGGCCAAAATTTGGGGCCGAACGGAGGCGGTCGATCAAATCTCCAGAAATCCGTGGGCTAACATTCACCGAAAACTGAGAAAATTGTAAATTGTCATTTATGAGAAAAATAGTGATGCCGATCAAACGAATTGATAGAGCGCCCGTCACTAGGCCCTGCAGGCTGCGCACAGCCAAAATTTGGGGCCGAACGGAGACGGTCGATCAAATCTCCAGAAATCCGTGGGCTAACATTCACCGAAAACTGAGAAAATCGTAAATTGTCATTTATGCGAAAAATAGTGATGCCGATCAAAAGAAATCACAGGGCGCCCGTCACCAGGCCCCGCAGGCTGTGCACAGCGAAAATTTGGGGCCGAACGGAGACGGTCGATCAAATCTCCAGAAATCCGTGTGCTAACATTCACCGAAAATCGAGAAAATCGTAAATTGTCATTTCTGCAAAAAATAGTGATGCCGATCAAGAGAAATGACAGGGCGCCCGTCACCAGGCCCCGCAGGCTGTGCACGGCCAAAAATTGGGGCCGAACGGAGACGGTCGATCAAATCTCCAGAAATCCGTGTGTTAACATACACCGAAAACCGAGAAAATCGTAAATTGTCATTTATGTGAAAAATAGTGATGCCCATCAAACGAGTTGACAGGGCGCCTGTCACCAGGCCCCGCAGGCTGCGCACGGCCAAAATTTGGGGCCGAACGGAGGCGGTCGATCAAATCTCCAGAAATCCATGGGCTAACATTCACCGAAAACCGAGAAAATCGTAAATTGTCATTTATGCGAAAAATAGTGATGCCGATCAAACGAATTGATAGAGCGCCCGTCACTAGGCCCCGCAGGCTACGCACAGCCAAAATTTCGGGCCGAACGGAGACGGTCGATCACATCTCAAGAAATCCGTGGGCTAACATACACCGAAAATCGAGAAAATCGTAAATTGTCATTTATGCGAAAAATAGTGATGCCCATCAAACGAGTTGACAGGGCGCCGGTCACCAGGCCCCGCAGGCTGCGCACGGCCAAAAGTTGGGGCCGAACGGAGGCGGTCGATCAATTCTCCAGAAATCCGTAGGCTAACATTCACCGAAAACCGAGAAAATCGTAAATTGTCATTTCTGCAAAAAATAGTGATGCCGATCAAGAGAAATGACAGGGCGCCCGTCACCAGGCCCCGCAGGCTGCGCACAGCCAAAATTTGGGGCCGAACGGAGACGGTCGATCAAATCTCCAGAAATCCGTGTGCTAACATTCACCGAAAACCGAGAAAATCGTAAATTGTCATTTCTGCAAAAAATAGTGATGCCGATCAAGAGAAATGACAGGGCGCCCGTCACCAGGCCCCGCAGGCTGTGCACGGCCAAAAATTGGGGCCGAACGGAGACGGTCGATCAAATCTCCAGAAATCCGTGTGTTAACATACACCGAAAACCGAGAAAATCGTAAATTGTCATTTATGTGAAAAATAGTGATGCCCATCAAACGAGTTGACAGGGCGCCTGTCACCAGGCCCCGCAGGCTGCGCACGGCCAAAATTCGGGGCCGAACGGAGGCGGTCGATCAAATCTCCAGAAATCCATGGGATAACATTCACCGAAAACCGAGAAAATCGTAAATTGTCATTTATGCGAAAAATAGTGATGCCGATCAAACGAATTGATAGAGCGCCCGTCACTAGGCCCCGCAGGCTACGCACAGCCAAAATTTCGGGCCGAACGGAGACGGTCGATCACATCTCCAGAAATCCGTGGGCTAACATACACCGAAAATCGAGAAAATCGTAAATTGTCATTTATGCGAAAAATAGTGATGCCCATCAAACGAGTTGACAGGGCGCCCGTCACCAGGCCCCGCAGGCTGCGCACGGCCAAAAGTTGGGGCCGAACGGAGGCGGTCGATCAATTCTCCAGAAATCCGTAGGCTAACATTCACCGAAAACCGAGAAAATCGTAAATTGTCATTTCTGCAAAAAATAGTGATGCCGATCAAGAGAAATGACAGGGCGCCCGTCACCAGGCCCCGCAGGCTGCGCACAGCCAAAATTTGGGGCCGAACGGAGACGGTTGATCAAATCTCCAGAAATCCGTGTGCTAACATACACCGAAAACCGAGAAAATCGTAAATTGTCATTTATGCAAAAAATAGTGATGCCGATCAAACAAATTGATAGAGCGCCCATCACTAGGCCCCGCAGGCTGCGCACATCCAAAATTTGGGGCCGAACGGAGGCGGTCGATCAAATCTCCAGAAATCCGTGGGCTAACATACACCGAAAACCGAGAAAATCGTAAATTGTCATTTATGCAAAAAATAGTGATGCCGATCAAACAAATTGATAGAGCGCCCATCACTAGGCCCCGCAGGCTGCGCACATCCAAAATTTGGGGCCGAACGGAGGCGGTCGATCAAATTTCCATAAATCCGTGGGCTAACACATACACCGAAAATCGAGAAAATCGTAAATTGTCATTTATGCGAAAAATAGTGATGCCCATCAAACGAGTTGACAGGGCGCCCGTCACCAGGCCCCGCAGGCTGCGCACGACCAAAATTTTGGGCCGAACGGAGGCGGTCGATCAAATCTCCAGAAATTCGTGGGCTAACATTCACCGAAAACCGAGAAAATCGTAAATTGTCATTTATGCGAAAAATAGTGATGCCGATCAAACGAATTGATAGAGCGCCCGTCACTAGGCCCCGCAGGCTGCGCACAGCCAAAATTTGGGGCCGAACGGAGACGGTCGATCACATCTCCAGAAATCCGTGGGCTAACATACACCGAAAATCGAGAAAATCCTAAATTGTCATTTGTTTGAAAAATAGTGATGCCGATCAAAAGAAATGACAGGGCGCCCGTCACCAGGCCCCGCAGGCTGCGCACAGCCGAAATTTGGGGCCGAACGGAGACGGTCGATCAAATCTCCAGAAATCCGTGTGCTAACATTCACCGAAAACCGAGAAAATCGTAAATTGTCATTTCTGCAAAAAATAGTGATGCCGATCAAGAGAAATGACAGGGCGCCCGTCACCAGGCCCCGCAGGCTGCGCAAAGCCAAAATTTGGGGCCGAACGGAGACGGTCGATCAAATCTCCAGAAATCCGTGTGCTAACATACACCGAAAATCGAGAAAATCATAAATTGTCATTTATGCGAAAAATAGTGATGCCCATCAAACGAGTTGACAGGGCGCCCGTCACCAGGCCCTGCAGGCAGCGCACGGCCAAAATTTGGAGCCGAACGGAGGCGGTCGATCAAATCTCCAGAAATTCGTGGGCTAACATTCACCGAAAACCGAGAAAATCGTAAATTATCATTTATGCGAAAAATAGTGATGCCGATCAAATGAATTGATAGAGCGCCCGTCACTAGGCCCCGCAGGCTGCGCACAGCCAAAATTTGGGGCCGAACGGAGATGGTCGATCACATCTCCAGAAATCCGTGGGCTAACATACACCGAAAATCGAGAAAATCGTAAATTGTCATTTATGCGAAAAATAGTGATGCCCATCAAACGAGTTGACAGGGCGCCCGTCACCAGGCCCCGCAGGCTACGCACGGCCTAAATTTGGGGCCGAACGGAGGCGGTCGAACAAATCTCCAGAAATCCGTGGGCTAACATTCACCGAAAACTGAGAAAATTGTAAATTGTCATTTATGAGAAAAATAGTGATGCCGATCAAACGAATTGATAGAGCGCCCGTCAGTAGGCCCCGCAGGCTGCGCACAACCAAAATTTGGGGTCGAACGGAGACGGTCGATCAAATCTCCAGAAATCCGTGGGCTAACATTCACCGAAAACTGAGAAAATCGTAAATTGTCATTTATGCGAAAAATAGTGATGTCGATCAAATGAATAGATAGAGCGCCCGTCACTAGGCCCCGCAGGCTGCGCACATCCAAAATTTGGGGCCGAACGGAGACGGTCGATCAAATCTCCAGAAATCCGTGGGCTAACATTCACCGAAAACTGAGAAAATCGTAAATTGTCATTTATGCGAAAAATAGTGATGCCGATCAAACGAATTGATAGAGCGCCCGTCACTAGGCCCCGCAGGCTACGCACAGCCAAAATTTGGGGCCGAACGGAGACGGTCGATCACATCTTCAGAAATCCGTGGGCTAACATACACCGAAAATCGAGAAAATCATAAATTGTCATTTGTTTGAAAAATAGTGATGCCGATCAAAAGAAATGACAGGGCGCCCGTCACCAGGCCCCGCAGGCTGCGCACAGCCAAAATTTGGGCCGAACGGAGACGGTCGATCAAATCTCCAGAAATCCGTGTGCTAACATTCACCGAAAACCGAGAAAATTGTAAATTGTCATTTCTGCAAAAAATAGTGATGCCGATCAAGAGAAATGACAGGGCGCCCGTCACCAGTCCCCGCAGGCTGCGCACAGCCAAAATTTGGGGCCGAACGGAGACGGTCGATCAAATCTCCAGAAATCCGTGTGTTAACATACACCGAAAACCGAGAAAATCGTAAATTGTCATTTATGCGAAAAATAGTGATGCCCATCAAACGAGTTGACAGGGCGCCCGTCACCAGGCCCCGCAGGCTGCGCACGGCCAAAATTTGGGGCCAAACGGAGGCGGTCGATCAAATCTCCAGAAATCTGTGGGCTAACATTCACCGAAAACCGAGAAAATCGTAAATTGTCATTTATGCGAAAAATAGTGATGCCGATCAAACGAATTGATAGAGTGCCCGTCACTAGGCCCCGCAGGCTACGCACAGCCAAAATTTGGGGCCGAACGGAGACGGTCGATCACATCTCCAGAAATCCGTGGGCTAACACACACCGAAAATCGAGAAAATCGTAAATTGTCATTTATGCGAAAAATAGTGATGCCCATCAAACGAGTTGACAGGGCGCCCGTCACCAGGCCCCGCAGGCTGCGCACGGCCAAAATTTGGGGCCGAACGGAGGCGGTCGATCAAATCTCCAGAAATCCGTGGGCTAACATTCACCGAAAACCGAGAAAATCGTAAATTGTCATTTATGCGAAAAATAGTGATGCCCATCAAACGAGTTGACAGGGCGCCCGTCACCAGGCCCCGCAGGCTGCGCACGGCCAAAATTTGGGGCCGAACGGAGGCGGTCGATCAAATCTCCAGAAATCCGTGGGCTAACATTCACCGAAAACTGAGAAAATCGTAAATTGTCATTTATGCGAAAAATAGTGATGCCGATCAAACGAATTGATAGAGCGCCCGTCACTAGGCCCCGCAGGCTACGCACAGCCAAAATTTGGGGCCGAACGGAGACGGTCGATCACATCTTCAGAAATCCGTGGGCTAACATACACCGAAAATCGAGAAAA
The DNA here is from genome assembly GCA_035772735.1 of Datura wrightii. Classification (NCBI taxonomy): domain Eukaryota; kingdom Viridiplantae; phylum Streptophyta; class Magnoliopsida; order Solanales; family Solanaceae; genus Datura; species Datura wrightii. The sequence goes on from JASDFA010000011.1 coordinate 5,892,766, forward strand.
TCATAAATTGTCATTTGTTTGAAAAATAGTGATGCCGATCAAAAGAAATGACAGGGCACCCGTCACCAGGCCCCGCAGGCTGCGCACAGCCAAAATTTGGGCCGAACGGAGACGGTCGATCAAATCTCCAGAAATCCGTGTGCTAACATTCACCGAAAACCGAGAAAATCGTAAATTGTCATTTCTGCAAAAAATAGTGATGCCGATCAAGAGAAATGACAGGGCGCCCGTCACCAGTCCCCGCAGGCTACGCACAGCCAAAATTTGGGGCCGAACGGAGACGGTCGATCAAATCTCCAGAAATCCGTGTGTTAACATACACCGAAAACCGAGAAAATCGTAAATTGTCATTTATGTGAAAAATAGTGATGCCCATCAAACGAGTTGACAGGGCGCCCGTCACCAGGCCCCGCAGGCTGCGCACGACCAAAATTTGGGGCCAAACGGAGGCGGTCGATCAAATCTCCAGAAATCTGTGGGCTAACATTCACCGAAAACCGAGAAAATCGTAAATTGTCATTTATGCGAAAAATAGTGATGCCGATCAAACGAATTGATAGAGTGCCCGTCACTAGGCCCCGCAGGCTACGCACAGCCAAAATTTGGGGCTGAACGGAGACGGTCGATCACATCTCCAGAAATCCGTGGGCTAACATACACCGAAAATCGAGAAAATCGTAAATTGTCATTTATGCGAAAAATAGTGATGCCCATCAAACGAGTTGACAGGGCGCCCGTCACCAGGCCCCGCAGGCTGCGCACGGCCAAAATTTGGGGCCGATTGGAGGCGGTCGATCAAATCTCCAGAAATCCGTGGGCTAACATTCACCGAAAACCGAGAAAATCGTAAATTGTCATTTATGCGAAAAATAGTGATGCCGATCAAAAGAAATCACACGGCGCCCGTCACCAGGCCCCGCAGGCTGCGCACAGCGAAAATTTGGGGCCGAACGGAGACGGTCGATCAAATCTCCAGAAATCCGTGGGCTAACATTCACCGAAAACTGAGAAAATCGTAAATTGTCATTTACGAGAAAAATAGTGATGCCGATCAAACGAATTGATAGAGCGCCCGTCACTAGGCCCCGCAGGCTGCGCACAGCCAAAATTTGGGGCCGAACGGAGACGGTCGATCAAATCTCCAGAAATCCGTGGGCTAACATTCACCGAAAACTGAGAAAATCGTAAATTGTCATTTATGCGAAAAATAGTGATGCCGATCAAACGAATTGATAGAGCGCCCGTCACTAGGCCCTGCAGGCTGCGCACAGCCAAAATTTGGGGCCGAACGGAGACGGTCGATCACATCTCTAGAAATCCGTGGGCTAACATACACCGAAAATCGAGAAAATCGTAAATTGTCATTTGTTTGAAAAATAGTGATGTCGATCAAAAGAAATGACAGGGCGCCCGTCACCAGGCCCCGCAGGCTGCGCACAGCCAAAATTTGGGGCCGAACGGAGACGGTCGATCAAATCTCCAGAAATCCGTGTGCTAACATTCACCGAAAACCGAGAAAATAATAAATTGTCATTTCTGCAAAAAATAGTGATGCCGATCAAGAGAAATGACAGGGCGCCCGTCACCAGGCCCCGCAGGCTGCGCACAGCCAAAATTTGGGGCCGAACGGAGATGGTCGATCAAATCTCCAGAAATCCGTGTGCTAACATACACCGAAAACCGAGAAAATCGTAAATTGTCATTTATGCGAAAAATAGTGATGCCCATCAAACGAGTTGACAGGGCGCCCGTCACCAGGACCCGCAGGCTGCGCACGGCAAAAATTTGGGGCCGAACGGAGGCGGTCGATCAAATCTCCAGAAATCCGTGGGCTAACATTCACCGAAAACCGAGAAAATCGTAAATTGTCATTTATGCGAAAAATAGTGATGCCGATCAAATGAATTGATAGAGCGCCCGTCACTAGGCCCTGCAGGCTGCGCACAGCCAAAATTTGGGGCCGAACGGAGACGGTCGATCACATCTCCAGAAATCCGTGGGCTAACATACACCGAAAATCGAGAAAATCGTAAATTGTCATTTATGTGAAAAATAGTGATGCCCATCAAACGAGTTGACAGGGCGCCCGTCACCAGGCCCCGTAGGCTGCGCACAGCCAAAATTTGGGGCCGAACGGAGACGGTCGATCAAATCTCCAGAAATCCGTGGGCTAACATTCACCGAAAACTGAGAAAATCGTAAATTGTCATTTATGAGAAAAATAGTGATGTCGATCAAACGAATTGATAGAGCGCCCGTCACTAGGCCCCGCAGGCTGCGCACAGCCAAAATTTGAGGCCGAACGGAGACGGTCGATCACATCTCCAAAAATCCGTGGGCTAACATACACCGAAAATCGAGAAAATCGTAAATTGTCATTTATGCGAAAAATAGTGATGCCCATCAAACGAGTTGATAGGGCGCCCGTCACCAGGACCCGCAGGCTGCGCACGGCCAAAATTTGGGGCCGAACGGAGGCGGTCGATCAAATCTCCAGAAATCCGTGGGCTAACATTCACCGAAAACCGAGAAAATCGTAAATTGTCATTTATGCGAAAAATAGTGATGCCGATCAAACGAATTGATAGAGCGCCCGTCACTAGGCCCCGCAGGCTGCGCACAACCAAAATTTGGGCCGAACGGAGACGGTCGATCACATCTCCAGAAATCCGTGGGCTAACATACACCGAAAATCGAGAAAATCGTAAATTGTCATTTATGTGAAAAATAGTGATGCCCATCAAACGAGTTGATAGGGCGCCCGTCACCAGGCCCCGCAGGCTGCGCACAGCCAAAATTTGGGGCCGAACGGAGACGGTCGATCAAATCTCCAGAAATCCGTGGGCTAACATTCACCGAAAACTGAGAAAATCGTAAATTGTCATTTATGAGAAAAATAGTGATGCCGATCAAACGAATTGAAAGAGCGCCCGTCACCAGGCCCCGCAGGCTGCGCACGGCCAAAATTTGGGGCCGAACGGAGGCGGTCGATCAAATCTCCAGAAATCCGTGGCCTAACATTCACTGAAAACCGAGAAAATCGTAAATTGTCATTTATGCGAAAAATAGTGATGCCGATCAAAAGAAATCACAGGGCGCCCGTCACCAGGCCCCGCAGGCTGCGCACAGTGAAAATTTGGGGCCGAACGGAGACGGTCGATCAAATCTCCAGAAATCCGTGGGCTAACATTCACCGAAAACTGAGAAAATCGTAAATTGTCATTTATGAGAAAAATAGTGATGCCGATCAAACGAATTGATAGAGCGCCCGTCACTAGGCCCCGCAGGCTGCGCACAGCCAAAATTTGGGGCCGAACGGAGACGGTCGATCAAATCTCCAGAAATCCGTGGGCTAACATTCACCGAAAACTGAGAAAATCGTAAATTGTCATTTATGCGAAAAATAGTGATGCCGATCAAACGAATTGATAGAGCGCCCGTCACTAGGCCCCGCAGGCTGCGCACAGCCAAAATTTGGGGCCGAACGGAGACGGTCGATCACATCTCTAGAAATCCGTGGGCTAACATACACCGAAAATCGAGAAAATCGTAAATTGTCATTTGTTTGAAAAATAGTGATGTCGATCAAAAGAAATGACAGGGCGCCCGTCACCAGGCCCCGCAGGCTGCGCACAGCCAAAATTTGGGGCCGAACGGAGACGGTCGATCAAATCTCCAGAAATCCGTGTGCTAACATTCACCGAAAACCGAGAAAATAATAAATTGTCATTTCTGCAAAAAATAGTGATGCCGATCAAGAGAAATGACAGGGCGCCCGTCACCAGGCCCCGCAGGCTGCGCACAGCCAAAATTTGGGGCCGAACGGAGATGGTCGATCAAATCTCTAGAAATCCGTGTGCTAACATACACCGAAAACCGAGAAAATCGTAAATTGTCATTTATGCGAAAAATAGTGATGCCCATCAAACGAGTTGACAGGGCGCCCGTCACCAGGACCCGCAGGCTGCGCACGGCAAAAATTTGGGGCCGAACGGAGGCGGTCGATCAAATCTCCAGAAATCCGTGGGCTAACATTCACCGAAAACCGAGAAAATCGTAAATTGTCATTTATGCGAAAAATAGTGATGCCGATCAAATGAATTGATAGAGCGCCCGTCACTAGGCCCTGCAGGCTGCGCACAGCCAAAATTTGGGGCCGAACGGAGACGGTCGATCACATCTCCAGAAATCCGTGGGCTAACATACACCGAAAATCGAGAAAATCGTAAATTGTCATTTATGTGAAAAATAGTGATGCCCATCAAACGAGTTGACAGGGCGCCCGTCACCAGGCCCCGCAGGCTGCGCACAGCCAAAATTTGGGGCCGAACGGAGACGGTCGATCAAATCTCCAGAAATCCGTGGGCTAACATTCACCGAAAACTGAGAAAATCGTAAATTGTCATTTATGAGAAAAATAGTGATGCCGATCAAACGAATTGATAGAGCGCCCGTCACTAGGCCCCGCAGGCTGCGCACAGCCAAAATTTGAGGCCGAACGGAGACGGTCGATCACATCTCCAAAAATCCGTGGGCTAACATACACCGAAAATCGAGAAAATCGTAAATTGTCATTTATGCGAAAAATAGTGATGCCCATCAAACGAGTTGATAGGGCGCCCGTCACCAGGACCCGCAGGCTGCGCACGGCCAAAATTTGGGGCCGAACGGAGGCGGTCGATCAAATCTCCAGAAATCCGTGGGCTAACATTCACCGAAAACCGAGAAAATCGTAAATTGTCATTTATGCGAAAAATAGTGATGCCGATCAAACGAATTGATAGAGCGCCCGTCACTAGGCCCCGCAGGCTGCGCACAGCCAAAATTTGGGCCGAACGGAGACGGTCGATCACATCTCCAGAAATCCGTGGGCTAACATACACCGAAAATCGAGAAAATCGTAAATTGTCATTTATGTGAAAAATAGTGATGCCCATCAAACGAGTTGATAGGGCGCCCGTCACCAGGCCCCGCAGGCTGCGCACAGCCAAAATTTGGGGCCGAACGGAGACGGTCGATCAAATCTCCAGAAATCCGTGGGCTAACATTCACCGAAAACTGAGAAAATCGTAAATTGTCATTTATGAGAAAAATAGTGATGCCGATCAAACGAATTGAAAGAGCGCCCGTCACCAGGCCCCGCAGGCTGCGCACGGCCAAAATTTGGGGCCGAACGGAGGCGGTCGATCAAATCTCCAGAAATCCGTGGCCTAACATTCACTGAAAACCGAGAAAATCGTAAATTGTCATTTATGCGAAAAATAGTGATGCCGATCAAAAGAAATCACAGGGCGCCCGTCACCAGGCCCCGCAGGCTGCGCACAGTGAAAATTTGGGGCCGAACGGAGACGGTCGATCAAATCTCCAGAAATCCGTGGGCTAACATTCACCGAAAACTGAGAAAATCGTAAATTGTCATTTATGAGAAAAATAGTGATGCCGATCAAACGAATTGATAGAGCGCCCGTCACTAGGCCCCGCAGGCTGCGCACAGCCAAAATTTGGGGCCGAACGGAGACGGTCGATCAAATCTCCAGAAATCCGTGGGCTAACATTCACCGAAAACTAGGAAAATCGTAAATTGTCATTTATGCGAAAAATAGTGATGCCGATCAAACGAATTGATAGAGCGCCCGTCACTAGGCCCCGCAGGCTGCGCACACCCAAAATTTGGGGCCGAACGGAGACGGTCGATCACATCTCCAGAAATCCGTGGGTTAACATACACCGAAAATCGAGAAAATCGTAAATTGTCATTTGTTTGAAAAATAGTGATGCCGATCAAAAGAAATGACAGGGCGCCCGTCACCAGGCCCCGCAGGCTGCGCACAGCCAAAATTTGGGGCCGAACGGAGACGGTCGATCAAATCTCCAGAAATCCGTGTGCTAACATTCACCGAAAACCGAGAAAATCATAAATGTCATTTCTGCAAAAAATAGTGATGCCGATCAAGAGAAATGACAGGGCGCCCGTCACCAGGCCCCGCAGGCTGCGCATAGCCAAAATTTGGGGCCGAACGGAGACGGTCGATCAAATCTCCAGAAATCCGTGTGCTAACATACACCGAAAACCGAGAAAATCGTAAATTGTCATTTATGCGAAAAATAGTGATGCCCATCAAACGAGTTGACAGGGAGCCCGTCACCAGGACCCGCAGGCTGCGCACGGCCAAAATTTGGGGCCGAACGGAGGCGGTCGATCAAATCTCCAGAAATCCGTGGGCTAACATTCACCGAAAACCGAGAAAATCGTAAATTGTCATTTATGCGAAAAATAGTGATGCCGATCAAACGAATTGATAGAGCGCCCGTCACTAGGCCCCGCAGGCTGCGCACAGCCAAAATTTGGGGCCGAACGGAGACGGTCGATCACATCTCCAGAAATCTGTGGGCTAACATACACCGAAAATCGAGAAAATCGTAAATTGTCATTTATGTGAAAAATAGTGATGCCCATCAAACGAGTTGACAGGGCGCCCGTCACCAGGCCCCGCAGGCTGCGCACGGCCAAAATTTGGGGCCGAACGGAGGCGGTCGATCAAATCTCCAGAAATCCGTGGGCTAACATTCACCGAAAACCGAGAAAATCGTAAATTGTCATTTCTGCAAAAAATAGTGATGCCGATCAAGAGAAATGACAGGGCGCCCGTCTCCAGGCCCCGCAGGCTGCGTACAGCCAAAATTTGGGGCCGAACGGAGACAGTCGATCAAATCTCAAGAAATCCGTGTGCTAACATACACCGAAAACCGACAAAATCGTAAATTGTCATTTATGCGAAAAATAGTGATGCCCATCAAACGAGTTGACTGGGCGCCCGTCACCAGGCCCGCAGGCTGTGCACGGCCAAAATTTGGGGCCGAACGGAGGCGGTCGATCAAATCTCCTGAAATCCGTGGGCTAACATTCACCGAAAACCGAGAAAATCGTAAATTGTCATTTATGCAAAAAAATAGTGATGCCGATCAAACGAATTGATAGAGCGCCCGTCACTATGCCCGCAGGCTGCGCACAGCCAAAATTTGGGGCCGAACGGAGACGGTCGATCACATCTCCAGAAATCTGTGGGCTAACATACACCGAAAATCGAGAAAATCGTAAATTGTCATTTATGTGAAAAATAGTGATGCCCATCAAACGAGTTGACAGGGCGCCCGTCACCAGGCCCCGCAGGCTGCGCACGGCCAAAATTTGGGGCCGAACGGAGGCGGTCGATCAAATCTCCAGAAATCCGTGGGCTAACATTCACCGAAAACCGAGAAAATCGTAAATTGTCATTTCTGCAAAAAATAGTGATGCCGATCAAGAGAAATGACAGGGCGCCCGTCTCCAGGCCCCGCAGGCTGCGCACAGCCAAAATTTGGGGCCGAACGGAGACGGTCGATCAAATCTCAACAAATCCGTGTGCTAACATACACCGAAAACCGAGAAAATCGTAAATTGTCATTTATGCGAAAAATAGTGATGCCCATCAAACGAGTTGATAGGGCGCCCGTCACCAGGCCCGCAGGCTGTGCACGGCCAAAATTTGGGGCCGAACGGAGGCGGTCGATCAAATCTCCTGAAATCCGTGGGCTAACATTCACCGAAAACCGAGAAAATCGTAAATTGTCATTTATGCAAAAAATAGTGATGCCGATCAAACGAATTGATAGAGCGCCCGTCACTATGCCCGCAGGCTGCGCACAGCCAAAATTTGGGGCCGAACGGAGACGGTCGATCACATCTCCAGAAATCTGTGGGCTAACATACACCGAAAATCGAGAAAATCGTAAATTGTCATTTATGCGAAAAATAGTGATGCCCATCAAACGAGTTGACAGGGCACCCGTCACCAGGCCCCGCAGGCTGCGCACGGCCAAAATTTGGGCCGAACGGAGGCGGTCGATCAAATCTCCAGAAATCCGTGGGCTAACATTCACCGAAAACCGAGAAAATCGTAAATTGTCATTTATGCGAAAAATAGTGATGCCGATCAAAAGAAATCACAGGGCGCCCGTCACCAGGCCCCGCAGGCTGCGCACAGCCAAAATTTGGGGCCGAACGGAGACGGTCGATCAAATCTCCAGAAATCCGTGGGCTAACATTCACCGAAAATTGAGAAAATCGTAAATTGTCATTTATAAGAAAAATAGTGATGGCGATCAAACGAATTGATAGAGCGCCCGTCACTAGGCCCCGCAGGCTGCGCACAGCCAAAATTTAAGGCCGAACGGAGACGGTCGATCACATCTCCAAAAATCCGTGGGCTAACATACACCGAAAATCGAGAAAATCGTAAATATTCATTTATGCGAAAAATAGTGATGCCCATCAAACGAGTTGACAGGGCGCCCGTCACCAGGCCCCGGAGGCTGCGCACGGCCAAAATTTGGGGCTGAACGGAGGCGGTCGATCAAATATCCAGAAATCCCTGGGCTAACACGCACTGAAAAGTTTGAAAGTTAGCAACATATGCGCACTATGCTAGTCTCGACAGACCGGACGACATCGGATGTCACTTGCTAACCTATGTCGAGACCCAACGCCCATCGATGAATGCCCAGCGATAGAAAATTTAAACTAAAACACCTATGCTTATCCTTATGATATAAATAAAATCCCAGAGATTAGTGGTGGTAGTGCTGGCCTACCATGGTCGCTTGCCATGGTGGTGTCGGTTGTGGTGGGTCGTTAGGACCAGTTTTTAAATTAAAATTGTCACCCATATTGGGAAATATGTTGAAATAAGTGTGATAGAGGCATATTTTAGAAAAATGGCTCGGCCAAACCGCCTTTCGGCAGTTTGTCGAGATAGATCTCGAAAAAATACACAAAATGAAAAAAAAATCGCGTAAAACGGATAATCCAGCCCAAAGTTATGATCATTTATATAATATGCCTCTAATAAGCTATTTTTCCGTCGATTATATTACAGTTTTAACAACATTATGTAAGATCTCATCAAAAGACTTGCATCTCGGCAGTTCTTATTTTGTTAATAAAGAGCTAACACATACCAAAAATCGCGAAAATCGTAAATTCTCGTTTATGCAAAAAATAGTGATGCCGATCAAACGAAATGATAGGACTATCTAAATTCTGATCACTTTCTGTACTATAAGTCGCATTTTGCCTTGCGACGTGCCGACTTGCCGCATGTCCAATCTTTCCCCGTGCCTTTTTCTAGCATGTATGTATTTCAAATACTCTTAACCAACACGCGAATAGGCCATCTATATGCTAGAAATTTACGGGGTGTAACAGCGGATCAAAAGAAATGACAGGGCGCCCGTCACCAGGCCACGCAGGCCGTACACAGCCAAAATTTGGGGCCGAACGGAGACGGTCGATCAAATCTCCAGAAATCCGTGTGCTAACATACACCGAAAACTGAGAAAATCGTAAATTATCATTTATGCGAAAAATAGTGATGCCCATCAAACGAGTTGATAGGGCGCCCGTCACCAGGCCCCGCAGGCTGCGCACGGCCAAAATTTGGGGCCAAACGGAGGCGGTCGATCAAATCTCCAGAAATCCGTGGGCTAACATTCACCGAAAACCAAGAAAATCGTAAATTGTCATTTATGCGAAAAATAGTGATGCCGATCAAACGAATTGATAGAGCGCCCGTCACTAGGCCCCGCAGGCTGCGCACAGCCAAAATTTGGGGCCGAACGGAGACGGTCGATCACATCTTCAGAAATCCGTGGGCTAACATACATCGAAAATCGAGAAAATCGTAAATTGTCATTTATTTGAAAAATAGTGATGCCGATCAAAAGAAATGACAGGGCGCCCGTCACCAGGCCCCGCAGGCTGCGCACAGCCAAAATTTGGGGCCGAACGGAGGCGGTCGATCAAATCTCCAGAAATCCGTGTGCTAACATTCACCGAAAACCGAGAAAATCGTAAATTGTCATTTCTGCAAAAAATAGTGATGCCGATCAAGAGAAATGACAGGGCGCCCGTCACCAGGCCCCGCAGGCTGCGCACAGCCAAAATTTGGGGCCGAACGGAGACGGTCGATCAAATCTCCAGAAATCCGTGGGCTAACATACACCGAAAATCGAGAAAATCGTAAATTGTCATTTATGCGAAAAATAGTGATGCCCATCAAACGAGTTGACAGGGTGCCCGTCACCAGGCCCCGCAGGCTGCGCACGGCCAAAATTTGGGGCCGAACGGAGGCGGTCGATCAAATCTCCAGAAATCCGTGGGCTAACATTCACCGAAAATTGAGAAAATCGTAAATTGTCATTTATGAGAAAAATAGTGATGCCGATCAAACGAATTGATAGAGCACCCGTCACTAGGCCCCGCAGGCTGCGCACAGCCAAAATTTGGGGCCGAACGGAGACGGTCGATCAAATCTCCAGAAATCCGTGGGCTAACATTCACCGAAAACTGAGAAAATCGTAAATTGTCATTTATGCGAAAAATAGTGATGCCGATCAAACGAATTGATAGAGCACCCGTCACTAGGCCCCGCAGGCTGCGCACAGCCAAAATTTGGGGCCGAACGGAGGCGGTCGATCAATTCTCCAGAAATCCGTAGGCTAACATTCACCGAAAACCGAGAAAATCGTAAATTGTCATTTATGCGAAAAATAGTGATGCCGATCAAGAGAAATGACAGGGCGCCCGTCACTAGGCCCCGCAGGCTGTGCACAGCCAAAATTTGGGGCCGAACGGAGACGGTTGAAAAAATCTCCAGAAATCCGTGGGCTAACATTCACCGAAAACTGATAAAATCGTAAATTGTCATTTATGCGAAAAATAGTTATGCCGATCAAACAAATTGATAGAGCGCCCATCACTAGGCCCCGCAGGCTGCGCACAGCCAAAATTTGGGGCCGAACAGAGACGGTCGATCAAATCTCCAGAAATCCGTGTGCTAACATACAACGAAAACCGAGAAAATCGTAAATTGTCATTTATGCGAAAAATAGTGATGCCCATCAAACGAGTTGACAGGGCGCCCGTCACCAGGACCCGCAGGCTACGCACGGCCAAAATTTGGGGCCGAACGGAGACGGTCGATCAAATCTCCAGAAATCCGTGTGCTAACATACACCGAAAACCGAGAAAATCGTAAATTGTCATTTATGCAAAAAATAGTGATGCCCATCAAACGAGTTGACAGGGCGCCCGTCACCAGGCCCCGCAGGCTGCGCACGGCCAAAATTTGGGGCCGAACGGAGGCGGTCGATCAAATCTCCAGAAATCCGTGGGCTAACATACACCGAAAATCGAGAAAATCGTAAATTGTCATTTATGCGAAAAATAGTGATGCCCATCAAACGAGTTGACAGGGCGCCCGTCACCAGGCCCCGCAAGCTGCGCACGGCCAAAATTTTGGGCCGAACGGAGGCGGTCGATCAAATCTCCAGAAATCCGTCGGCTAACATTCACCGAAAACCGAGAAAATCGTAAATTGTCATTTTTTCCAAAAATAGTGATGCCGATCAAAAGAAATCACAGGGCGCCTGTCACCAGGCCCCGCAGGCTGCGCACAGCCAAAATTTGGGGCCGAACGGAGACGGTCGATCAAATCTCCAGAAATCCGTGGGCTAACATACACCGAAAATCGAGAAAATCCTAAATTGTCATTTGTTTGAAAAATAGTGATGCCGATCAAAAGAAATGACAGGGCGCCCGTCACCAGGCCCCGCAGGCTGCGCACAGCCAAAATTTGGGGCCGAACGGAGACGGTCGATCAAATCTCCAGAAATCCGTGTGCTAACATTCACCGAAAACCGAGAAAATCGTAAATTGTCATTTCTGCAAAAAATAGTGATGCCGATCAAGAGAAATGACAGGGCTCCCGTCACCAGGCCCCGCAGGCTGCGCATAGCCAAAATTTGGGGCCGAACGGAGACGGTCGATCAAATCTCCAGAAATCCGTGTGCTAACATACACCGAAAACCGAGAAAATCATAAATTGTCATTTATGCGAAAAATAGTGATGCCCATCAAACGAGTTGATAGGGCGCCCGTCACCAGGCCCCGCAGGCAGCGCACGGCCAAAATTTGGAGCCGAACGGAGGCGGTCGATCAAATCTCCAGAAATCCGTGGGCTAACATTCACCGAAAACCGAGAAAATCGTAAATTATCATTTATGCGAAAAATAGTGATGCCGATCAAACGAATTGATAGAGCGCCCGTCACTAGGCCCCGCAGGCTGCGCACAGCCAAAATTTGGGGCCGAACGGAGATGGTCGATCACATCTCCAGAAATCCGTGGGCTAACATACACCAAAAATTGAGAAAATCGTAAATTATCATTTATGCGAAAAATAGTGATGCCCATCAAACGAGTTGACAGGGCGCCCGTCACCAGGTCCCGCAGGCTACGCACGGCCTAAATTTGGGGCCGAACGGAGGCGGTCGAACAAATCTCCAGAAATCCGTGGGCTAACATTCACCGAAAACTGAGAAAATTGTAAATTGTCATTTATGAGAAAAATAGTGATGCCGATCAAACGAATTGATAGAGCGCCCGTCACTAGGCCCCGCAGGCTGCGCACAACCAAAATTTGGGGTCGAACGGAGACGGTCGATCAAATCTCCAGAAATCCGTGGGCTAACATTCACCGAAAACTGAGAAAATCGTAAATTGTCATTTATGCGAAAAATAGTGATGTCGATCAAATGAATAGATAGAGCGCCCGTCACTAGGCCCCGCAGGCTGCGCACATCCAAAATTTGGGGCCGAACGGAGACGGTCGATCAAATCTCCAGAAATCCGTGGGCTAACATTCACCGAAAACTGAGAAAATCGTAAATTGTCATTTATGCGAAAAATAGTGATGCCGATCAAACGAATTGATAGAGCGCCCGTCACTAGGCCCCGCAGGCTACGCACAGCCAAAATTTGGGGCCGAACGGAGATGGTCGATCACATCTTCAGAAATCCGTGGGCTAACATACACCGAAAATCGAGAAAATCGTAAATTGTCATTTATGCGAAAAATAGTGATACCGATCAAAAGAAATGACAGGGCGCCCGTCACCAGGCCCTGCAGGCTGCGCACAGCCAAAATTTGGGCCGAACGGAGACGGTCGATCAAATCTCCAGAAATCCGTGTGCTAACATTCACCGAAAACCGAGAAAATCATAAGTTGTCATTTCTGCAAAAAATAGTGATGCCGATCAAGAGAAATGACAGGGCGCCCGTCACCAGTCCCCGCAGGCTGCGCACAGCCAAAATTTGGGGCCGAACGGAGACGGTCGATCAAATCTCCAGAAATCCGTGTGTTAACATACACCGAAAACCGAAAAAATCGTAAATTGTCATTTATGCGAAAAATAGTGATGCCCATCAAACGAGTTGACAGGGCGCCCGTCACCAGGCCCCGCAGGCTGCGCACGGCCAAAATTTGGGGCCAAACGGAGGCGGTCGATCAAATCTCCAGAAATCCGTGGGCTAACATTCACCGAAAACCGAAAAAATCGTAAATTGTCATTTATGCGAAAAATAGTGATGCCGATCAAACGAATTGATAGAGTGCCCGTCACTAGGCCCCGCAGGCTACGCACAGCCAAAATTTGGGGCCGAACGGAGACGGTCGATCACATCTCCAGAAATCCGTGGGCTAACATACACCGAAAATCGAGAAAATCGTAAATTGTCATTTATGCGAAAAATAGTGATGCCCATCAAACGAGTTGACAGGGCGCCCGTCACCAGGCCCCGCAGGCTGCGCACGGCCAAAATTTGGGGTCGAACGGAGGCGGTCGATCAAATCTCCAGAAATCCGTGGGCTAACATTCACCGAAAACCGAGAAAATCATAAATTGTCATTTATGCGAAAAATAGTGATGCCGATCAAAAGAAATAACAGGGCGCCCGTCACCAGGCCCCGCAGGCTGCGCACAGCGAAAATTTGGGGCCGAACGGAGATGGTCGATCAAATCTCCAGAAATCCGTGGGCTAACATTCACCGAAAACTGAGAAAATCGTAAATTGTCATTTACGAGAAAAATAGTGATGCCGATCAAACGAATTGATAGAGCGCCCGTCACTAGGCCCCGCAGGCTGCGCACAGCCAAAATTTGGGGCCGAACGGAGACGGTCGATCAAATCTCCAGAAATCTGTGGGCTAACATTCACCGAAAACTGAGAAAATCGTAAATTGTCATTTATGCGAAAAATAGTGATGCCGATCAAACGAATTGATAGAGCGCCCGTCACTAGGCCCCGCAGGCTGCGCACAGACAAAATTTGGGGCCGAACGGAGACGGTCGATCACATCTCCAGAAATCCGTGGGCTAACATACACCGAAAATCGAGAAAATCATAAATTGTCATTTGTTTGAAAAATAGTGATGCCAATCAAAAGAAATGACAGGGCGCCCGTCACCAGGCCCCGCAGGCTGCGCACAGCCAAAATTTGGGGCCGAACGGAGACGGTCGATCAAATCTCCAGAAATCCGTGTGCTAACATTCACCGAAAACCGAGAAAATAATAAATTGTCATTTCTGCAAAAAATAGTGATGCCGATCAAGAGAAATGACAGGGCGCCCGTCACCAGGCCCCGCAGGCTGCGCACAGCCAAAATTTGGGGCCGAACGGAGATGGTCGATCAAATCTCCAGAAATCCGTGTGCTAACATACACCGAAAACCGAGAAAATCGTAAATTGTCATTTATGCGAAAAATAGTGATGCCCATCAAACAAGTTGACAGGGCGCCCGTCACCAGGACCCGCAGGCTGCGCACGGCAAAAATTTGGGGCCGAACGGAGGCGGTCGATCAAATCTCCAGAAATCCATGGGCTAACATTCACCGAAAACCGAGAAAATCGTAAATTGTCATTTATGCGAAAAATAGTGATGCCGATCAAACGAATTGATAGAGCGCCCGTCACTAGGCCCCACAGGCTGCGCACAGCCAAAATTTGGGGCCGAACGGAGACGGTCGATCACATCTCCAGAAATCCGTGGGCTAACATACACCGAAAATCGAGAAAATCGTAAATTGTCATTTATGTGAAAAATAGTGATGCCCATCAAACGAGTTGACAGGGCGCCCGTCACCAGGCCCCGCAGGCTGCGCACAGCCAAAATTTGGGGCCGAACGGAGACGGTCGATCAAATCTCGAGAAATCCGTGGGCTAACATTCACCGAAAACTGAGAAAATCGTAAATTGTCATTTATGAGAAAAATAGTGATGCCGATCAAACGAATTGATAGAGCGCCCGTCACTAGGCCCCGCAGGCTGCGCACAGCCAAAATTCGAGGCCGAACGGAGACGGTCGATCACATCTCCAAAAATCCGTGGGCTAACATACACCGAAAATCGAGAAAATCGTAAATTGTCATTTATGCGAAAAATAGTGATGCCCATCAAACGAGTTGACAGGGCGCCCGTCACCAGGACCCGCAGGCTGCGCACGGCCAAAATTTGGGGCCGAACGGAGGCGGTCGATCAAATCTCCAGAAATCCGTGGGCTAACATTCACCGAAAACCGAGAAAATTGTAAATTGTCATTTATGCGAAAAATAGTGATGCCGATCAAACGAATTGATAGAGCGCCCGTCACTAGGCCCCGCAGGCTGCGCACAGCCAAAATTTGGGGCCGAACGGAGACGGTCGATCACATCTCCAGAAATCCGTGGGCTAACATACACCGAAAATCGAGAAAATCGTAAATTGTTATTTATGTGAAAAATAGTGATGCCCATCAAACGAGTTGACAGGGCGCCCGTCACCAGGCCCCGCAGGCTGCGCACAGCCAAAATTTGGGGCCGAACGGAGACGGTCGATCAAATCTCCAGAAATCCGTGGCTAACATTCACCGAAAACTGAGAAAATCGTAAATTGTCATTTATGAGAAAAATAGTGATGCCGATCAAACGAATTGATAGAGCGCCCGTCACCAGGCCCCGCAGGCTGCGCACGGCCAAAATTTGGGGCCGAACGGAGGCGGTCGATCAAATCTCCAGAAATCCGTGGGCTAACATTCACCGAAAACCGAGAAAATCGTAAATTGTCATTTATGCGAAAAATAGTGATGCCGATCAAAAGAAATCACAGGGCGGCCGTCACCAGGCCCCGCAGGCTGCGCACAGCGAAAATTTGGGGCCGAACGGAGACGGTCGATCAAATCTCCAGAAATCCGTGGGCTAACATTCACCGAAAACTGAGAAAATCGTAAATTGTCATTTACGAGAAAAATAGTGATGCCGATCAAATGAATTGATAGAGCGCCCGTCACTAGGCCCCGCAGGCTGCGCACAGCCAAAATTTGGGGCCGAACGGAGACGGTCGATCAAATCTCCAGAAATCCGTGGGCTAACATTCACCGAAAACTAGGAAAATCGTAAATTGTCATTTATGCGAAAAATAGTGATGCCGATCAAACGAATTGATAGAGCGCCCGTCACTAGGCCCCGCAGGCTGCGCACACCCAAAATTTGGGGCCGAACGGAGACGGTCGATCACATCTCCAGAAATCCGTGGGTTAACATACACCGAAAATCGAGAAAATCGTAAATTGTCATTTGTTTGAAAAATAGTGATGCCGATCAAAAGAAATGACAGGGCGCCCGTCACCAGGCCCCGCAGGCTGCGCACAGCCAAAATTTGGGGCCGAACGGAGACGGTCGATCAAATCTCCAGAAATCCGTGTGCTAACATTCACCGAAAACCGAGAAAATCATAAATTGTCATTTCTGCAAAAAATAGTGATGCCGATCAAGAGAAATGACAGGGCGCCCGTCACCAGGCCCCGCAGGCTGCGCACAGCCAAAATTTGGGGCCGAACGGAGACGGTCGATCAAATCTCCAGAAATCCGTGTGCTAACATACACCGAAAATCGAGAAAATCGTAAATTGTCATTTATGCGAAAAATAGTGATGCCCATCAAACGAGTTGACAGGGCGCCCGTCACCAGGACCCGCAGGCTGCGCACGGCCAAAATTTGGGGCCGAACGGAGGCGGTCGATCAAATCTCCAGAAATCCGTGGGCTAACATTCACCGAAAACCGAGAAAATCGTAAATTGTCATTTATGCGAAAAATAGTGATGCCGATCAAACGAATTGATAGAGCGCCCGTCACTAGGCCCCGCAGGCTGCGCACAGCCAAAATTTGGGGCCGAACGGAGACGGTCGATCACATCTCCAGAAATCCATGGGCTAACATACACCGAAAATCGAGAAAATCGTAAATTGTCATTTATGTGAAAAATAGTGATGCCCATCAAACGAGTTGACAGGGCGCCCGTCACCAGGCCCTGCAGGCTGCGCACGGCCAAAATTTGCGGCCGAACGGAGGCGGTCGATCAAATCTCCAGAAATCCGTGGGCTAACATTCACCGAAAACCGAGAAAATCGTAAATTGTCATTTCTGCAAAAAATAGTGATGCCGATCAAGAGAAATGACAGGGCGCCCGTCACCAGGCCCCGCAGGCTGCGCACAGCCAAAATTTGGGGCCGAACGGAGACGGTCGATCAAATCTCCAGAAATCCGTGTGCTAACATACACCGAAAACCGAGAAAATCGTAAATTGTCATTTATGCGAAAAATAGTGATGCCCATCAAACGAGTTGACAGGGCGCCCGTCACCAGGCCCGCAGGCTGCGCACGGCCAAAATTTGGGGCCGAACGGAGGCGGTCGATCAAATCTCCTGAAATCCGTGGGCTAACATTCACCGAAAACCGAGAAAATCGTAAATTGTCATTTATGCAAAAAATAGTGATGCCGATCAAACGAATTGATAGAGCGCCCGTCACTAGGCCCCGCAGGCTGCGCACAGCCAAAATTTGGGGCCGAACGGAGACGGTCGATCACATCTCCAGAAATCCGTGGGCTAACATACACCGAAAATCGAGAAAATCGTAAATTGTCATTTATGCGAAAAATAGTGATGCCCATCAAACGAGTTGACAGGGCGCCCGTCACCAGGCCCCGCAGGCTGCGCACGGCCAAAATTTGGGCCGAACGGAGGCGGTCGATCAAATCTCCAGAAATCCGTGGGCTAACATTCACCGAAAACCGAGAAAATCGTAAATTGTCATTTATGCGAAAAATAGTGATGCCGATCAAAAGAAATCACAGGGCGCCCGTCACCAGGCCCCGCAGGCTGCGCACAGCCAAAATTTGGGGCCGAACGGAGACGGTCGATCAAATCTCCAGAAATCCGTGGGCTAACATTCACCGAAAACTGAGAAAATCGTAAATTGTCATTTATGAGAAAAATAGTGATGCCGATCAAACGAATTGATAGAGCGCCCGTCACTAGGCCCCGCAGGCTGCGCACAGCCAAAATTTGAGGCCGAACGGAGACGGTCGATCACATCTCCAAAAATCCGTGGGCTAACATACACCGAAAATCGAGAAAATCGTAAATATTCATTTATGCGAAAAATAGTGATGCCCATCAAACGAGTTGACAGGGCGCCCGTCACCAGGCCCCGCAGGCTGCGCACGACCAAAATTTGGGGCTGAACGGAGGCGGTCGATCAAATATCCAGAAATCCCTGGGCTAACACGCACTGAAAAGTTTGAAAGTTAGCAACATATGCGCACTATGCTAGTCTCGACAGACCGGACGACATCGGATGTCACTTGCTAACCTATGTCGAGACCCAACGCCCATCGATGAATGCCCAGCGATAGAAAATTTAAACTAAAACACCTATGCTTATCCTTATGATATAAATAAAATCCCAGAGATTAGTGGTGGTAGTGCTGGCCTACCATGGTCGCTTGCCATGGTGGTGTCGGTTGTGGTGGGTCGTTAGGACCAGTTTTTAAATTAAAATTGTCACCCATATTGGGAAATATGTTGAAATAAGTGTGATAGAGGCATATTTTAGAAAAATGGCTCGGCCAAACCGCCTTTCGGCAGTTTGTCGAGATAGATCTCGAAAAAATACACAAAATGAAAAAATAAATCGCGTAAAACGGATAATCCAGCCCAAAGTTATGATCATTTATATAATATGCCTCTAATAAGCTATTTTTCCGTCGATTATATTACAGTTTTAACAACATTATGTAAGATCTCATCAAAAGACTTGCATCTCGGCAGTTCTTATTTTGTTAATAAAGAGCTAACACATACCAAAAATCGCGAAAATCGTAAATTCTCGTTTATGCAAAAAATAGTGATGCCGATCAAACGAAATGATAGGACTATCTAAATTCTGATCACTTTCTGTACTATAAGTCGCATTTTGCCTTGCGACGTGCCGACTTGCCGCATGTCCAATCTTTCCCCGTGCCTTTTTCTAGCATGTATGTATTTCAAATACTCTTAACCAACACGCGAATAGGCCATCTATATGCTAGAAACATACGGGGTGTAACAGCGGATCAAAAGAAATGACAGGGCGCCCGTCACCAGGCCACGCAGGCCGTACACAGCCAAAATTTGGGGCCGAACGGAGACGGTCGATCAAATCTCCAGAAATCCGTGTGCTAACATACACCGAAAACTGAGAAAATCGTAAATTATCATTTATGCGAAAAATAGTGATGCCCATCAAACGAGTTGATAGGGCGCCCGTCACCAGGCCCCGCAGGCTGCGCACGGCCAAAATTTGGGGCCGAACGGAGGCGGTCGATCAAATCTCCAGAAATCCGTGGGCTAACATTCACCGAAAACCAAGAAAATCGTAAATTGTCATTTATGCGAAAAATAGTGATGCCGATCAAACGAATTGATAGAGCGCCCGTCACTAGGCCCCGCAGGCTGCGCACAGCCAAAATTTGGGGCCGAACGGACACGGTCGATCACATCTTCAGAAATCCGTGGGCTAACATACATCGAAAATCGAGAAAATCGTAAATTGTCATTTGTTTGAAAAATAGTGATGCCGATCAAAAGAAATGACAGGGCGCCCGTCACCAGGCCCCGCAGGCTGCGCACAGCCAAAATTTGGGGCCGAACGGAGACGGTCGATCAAATCTCCAGAAATCCGTGTGCTAACATTCACCGAAAACCGAGAAAATCGTAAATTGTCATTTCTGCAAAAAATAGTGATGCCGATCAAGAGAAATGACAGGGCGCCCGTCACCAGGCCCCGCAGGCTGCGCACAGCCAAAATTTGGGGCCGAACGGAGACGGTCGATCAAATCTCCAGAAATCCGTGGGCTAACATACACCGAAAATCGAGAAAATTGTAAATTGTCATTTATGCGAAAAATAGTGATGCCCATCAAACGAGTTGACAGGGCGCCCGTAACCAGGCCCCGCAGGCTGCGCATGGCCAAAATTTGGGGCCGAACGGAGGCAGTCGATCAAATCTCCAGAAATCCGTTGGCTAACATTCACCGAAAACTGAGAAAATCGTAAATTGTCATTTATGAGAAAAATAGTGATGCCGGTCAAACGAATTGATAGAGCGCCCGTCACTAGGCCCCGCAGGCTGCGCACAGCCAAAATTTGGGGCCGAACGGAGACGGTCGATCAAATCTCCAGAAATCCGTGGGCTAACATTCACCGAAAACTGAGAAAATCGTAAATTGTCATTTATGCGAAAAATAGTGATGCCGATCAAACGAATTGATAGAGCACCCGTCACTAGGCCCCGCAGGCTGCGCACAGCCAAAATTTGGGGCCGAACGGAGACGGTCGATCAAATCTCCAGAAATCCGTGGGCTAACATTCACCGAAAACTGAGAAAATCGTAAATTGTCATTTATGCGAAAAATAGTGATGCCGATCAAACGAATTGATAGAGCACCCGTCACTAGGCCCCGCAGGCTGCGCACAGCCAAAATTTGGGGCCGAACGGAGACGGTCGATCAAATCTCCAGAAATCCATGGGCTAATTCACCGAAAACTGATAAAATCGTAAATTGTCATTTATGCGAAAAATAGTGATGCCGATCAAGAGAAATGACAGGGCGCCCGTCACCAGGCCCCGCAGGCTACGCACAGCCAAAATTTGGGGCCGAACGGAGACGGTCGATCAAATCTCCAGAAATCCGTGTGCTAACATACAACGAAAACCGAGAAAATCGTAAATTGTCATTTATGCGAAAAATAGTGATGCCCATCAAACGAGTTGACAGGGCGCCCGTCACCAGGACCCGCAGGCTACGCACGGCCAAAATTTGGGGCCGAACGGAGACGGTCGATCAAATCTCCAGAAATCCGTGTGCTAACATACACCGAAAACCGAGAAAATCGTAAATTGTCATTTATGCAAAAAATAGTGATGCCCATCAAACGAGTTGACAGGGCGCCCGTCACCAGGCCCCGCAGGCTGCGCACAGCCAAAATTTGGGGCCGAACGGAGGCGGTCGATCAAATCTCCAAAAATCCGTGGGCTAACATTCACCGAAAACCGAGAAAATCGTAAATTGTCATTTCTGCAAAAAATAGTGATGCCGATCAAGAGAAATGACAGGGCGCCCGTCACCATGCCCCGCAGGCTACGTACAGCCAAAATTGGGGGCCGAACGGAGACGGTCGATCAAATCTCCAGAAATCCGTGTGCTAACATACACCGAAAACCGAGAAAATTGTAAATTGTCATTTTTTCCAAAAATAGTGATGCCGATCAAACGAATTGATAGAGCGCCCATCACTAGGCCCCGCAGGCTGCGCACAGCCAAAATTTGGGGCCGAACGGAGGCGGTCGATCAAATCTCCAGAAATCCGTGGGCTAACATACACCGAAAATCGAGAAAATCGTAAATTGTCATTTATGCGAAAAATAGTGATGCCCATCAAACGAGTTGACAGGGCTCCCGTCACCAGGCCCCGCAAGCTGCGCACGGCCAAAATTTTGGGCCGAACGGAGGCGGTCGATCAAATCTCCAGAAATCCGTCGGCTAACATTCACCGAAAACCGAGAAAATCGTAAATTGTCATTTATGCGAAAAATAGTGATGCCGATCAAAAGAAATCACAGGGCGCCCGTCACCAGGCCCCGCAGGCTGCGCACAGCCAAAATTTGGGGCCGAACGGAGACGGTCGATCAAATCTCCAGAAATCCGTGGGCTAACATTCACCGAAAACTGAGAAAATCGTAAATTGTCATTTATGCGAAAAATAGTGATGCCGATCAAACGAATTGATAGAGCGCCCGTCACCAGGCCACGCAGGCTGCGCACAGCCAAAATTTGGGGCCGAACGGAGGCGGTCGATCAAATCTCCAGAAATCCGTGGGCTAACATTCTCCGAAAATCGCGAAAATCGTAAATTCTCGTTTATGCAAAAAATAGTGATGCCGATCAAACGAAATGATAGGACTATCTAAATTCTGATCACTTTCTGTACTATACTGATTCCTTACTGATTACCGTAATGAATTGATTTAAAACTGAAGTAAATGCGACTTATAAGTCGCATTTCAGGAATGCGATTTATAAGTCGCATTTCAGGAATACGATTTATAAGTCGCATTCCTGGAATGCGTTTTATAAGTCACATTTTGCCTTGCGACGCGCCAACTTGCCGCTTGTCCAATCTTTCCCCGTGCCTTTTTCTAGCATATATGTATTTCAAATAATCTTAACCAACACGCGAATAGGCCATCTATATGCTAGAAATTTACGGGGTGTAACAGCGGATCAAAAGAAATGACAGGGCGCCCGTCACCAGGCCACGAAGGCCGTGCACAGCCAAAATTTGGGGCCGAACGGAGACGGTCGATCAAATCTCCAGAAATCCGTGTGCTAACATACACCGAAAACTGAGAAAATCGTAAATTATCATTTATGCGAAAAATAGTGATGCCCATCAAACGAGTTGATAGGGCGCCCGTCACCAAGCCCCGCAGGCTGCGCACGGCCAAAATTTAGGGCCGAACGGAGGCGGTCGATCAAATCTCCAGAAATCCGTGGGCTAACATTCACCGAAAACCGAAAAAATCGTATATTATCATTTATGCGAAAAATAGTGATGCCGATCAAACGAATTGATAGAGCGCCCGTCACTAGGCCCCGCAGGCTGCGCACAGCCAAAATTTGGGGCCGAACGGAGACGGTCGATCACATCTTTAGAAATCCGTGGGCTAACATACACCGAAAATCGAGAAAATCGTAAATTGTCATTTGTTTGAAAAATAGTGATGCCGATCAAAAGAAATGACAGGGCGCCCGTCACCAGGCCCCGCAGGCTGCGCACAGCCAAAATTTGGGGCCGAACGGAGACGGTCGATCAAATCTCTAGAAATCCGTGTGCTAACATTCACCGAAAACTGAGAAAATCGTAAATTGTCATTTCTGCAAAAAATAGTGATGCCGATCAAGATAAATGACAGGGCGCCCGTCACCAGGCCCCGCAGGCTAAGCACAGCGAAAATTTGGGGCCGAACGGAGACGGTCGATCAAATCTCCAGAAATCCGTGTGCTAACATACACCGAAAACCGAGAAAATCGTAAATTGTCATTTATGCGAAAAATAGTGATGCCCATCAAACGAGTTGACAGGGCGCCCGTCACCAGGCCCCGCAGGCAGCGCACGGCCAAAATTTGGAGCCGAACGGAGGCGGTCGATCAAATCTCCAGAAATCCGTGGGCTAACATTCACCGAAAACCGAGAAAATCGTAAATTATCATTTATGCGAAAAATAGTGATGCCGATCAAACGAATTGATAGAGCGCCCGTCACTAGGCCCCGCAGGCTGCGCACAGCCAAAATTTGGGGCCGAACGGAGACGGTCGATCACATCTCTAGAAATCCGTGGGCTAACATTCACCGAAAACCGAGAAAATCGTAAATTGTCATTTATGCGAAAAATAGTGATGCCCGTCAAACGAGTTGACAGGGCGCCCGTCACCAGGCCCCGCAGGCTGCGCACGGCCAAAATTTGGTCCCGAACGGAGGCGGTCGATCAAATCTCCAGAAATCCGTGGGCTAACATTCACCGAAAACTAAGAAAATCGTAAATTGTCATTTGTTTGAAAAATAGTGATGCCGATCAAACGAATTGATAGAGCGCCCGTCACTCGGCCCCGTAGGCTGCGCACAGCCAAAATTTGGGGCCGAACGGAGATGGTCGATCAAATCTCCAGAAATCCGTGTGCTAACATTCACCGAAAACTGAGAAAATCGTAAATTGTCATTTATGCGAAAAATAGTGATGCCGATCAAACGAATTGATAGAGCGCCCGTCACTAGGCCCCGCAGGCTGCGCACAGCCAAAATTTGGGGCCGAACGGAGACGGTTGATCACATCTCCAGAAATCCGTGGGCTAACATACACCGAAAACTGAGAAAATCGTAAATTGTCATTTATGCGAAAAATAGTGATGCCGATCAAACGAATTGATAGAGCGCCCGTCACTAGGCCCCGCAGGCTGCATACAGCCAAAATTTGGGGCCGAACAGAGACGGTCGATCAAATCTCCAGAAATCCGTGGGCTAACATACATCGAAAATCGAGAAAATCGTAAATTGTCATTTGTTTGAAAAATAGTGATGCCGATCAAAAGAAATGACTGGGCACCCGTCACCAGGCCCCGCAGGCTGCGCACAGCCAAAATTTGGGGCCGAACGGAGACGGTCGATCAAATCTCCAGAAATCCGTGTGCTAACATACACCGAAAACCGAGAAAATCGTAAATTGTCATTTATGCAAAAAATAGTGATGCCCATCAAACGAGTTGACAGGGCGCCCGTCACCGGGCCCCGCAGGCTGCGCACGGCCAAAATTTGGGGCCGAACGGAGGCGGTCGATCAAATCTCCAGAAATCCGTGGGCTAACATTCACCGAAAACCGAAAAAATCGTAAATTGTCATTTATGCGAAAAATAGTGATGCCGACCAAACGAATTGATAGAGCGCCCGTCACTAGGCCCCGCAGGCTGCGCACAGCCAAAATTTGGGGCCGAACGGAGACGGTCGATCACATCTCCAGAAATCCGTGGGCTAAAATACACCGAAAATCGAGAAAATCGTAAATTGTCATTTATGCAAAAAATAGTGATGCCCATCAAACGAGTTGACAGGGCGCCCGTCACCAGGCCCCGCAGGCTGCGCACGGCCAAAATTTGGGGCCGAACGGAGGCAGTCGATCAAATCTCCAGAAATCCGTGGGCTAACATTCACCGAAAATCGAGAAAATTGTAAATTGTCATTTCTGCAAAAAATAGTGATGCCGATCAAGAGAAATGACAGGGCGCCCGTCACCAGGCCCCGCAGGCTGCGCACAGCCAAAATTTGGGGCCGAACGGAGACGGTCGATCAAATCTCCAGAAATCCGTGTGCTAACATACACCGAAAACCGAGAAAATCTTAAATTGTCATTTATGCAAAAAATAGTGATGCCCATCAAACGAGTTGACAGGGCGCCCGTCACCAGGCCCCGCAGGCTGCGCACGGCCAAAATTTGGGGCCGAACGGAGGCGGTCGATCAAATCTCCAGAAATCCGTGGGCTAACATTCACCGAAAACCGAGAAAATCGTAAATTGTCATTTATACGAAAAATAGTGATGCCGATCAAACGAATTGATAGAGCGCCCGTCACTAGGCCCCGCAGGCTGCGCACAGCCAAAATTTGAGGCCGAACGGAGACGGTCGATCACATCTCCAAAAATCCGTGGGCTAACATACACCGAAAATCGAGAAAATCATAAATATTCATTTATGCGAAAAATAGTGATTTCCATCAAACGAGTTGACAGGGCGCCCGTCACCAGGCCCCACAGGCTGCGCACGGCGAAAATTTGGGGCCGAACGGAGGCGGTCGATCAAATATCCAGAAATCCCTGGGCTAACACGCACTGAAAAGTTTGAAAGTTAGCAACATATGCGCACTATGCTAGTCTCGACAGACCGGACGACATCGGATGTCACTTGCTAACCTATGTCGAGACCCAACGCCCATCGATGAATGCCCAGCGATAGAAAATTTAAACTAAAACACCTATGCTTATCCTTATGATATAAATAAAATCCCAGAGATTAGTGGTGGTAGTGCTGGCCTACCATGGTCGCTTGCCATGGTGGTGTCGGTTGTGGTGGGTCGTTAGGACCAGTTTTTAAATTAAAATTGTCACCCATATTGGGAAATATGTTGAAATGAGTGCGATAGAGGCATATTTTAGAAAAATGGCTCGGCCAAACCGCCTTTCGGCAGTTTGTCGAGATAGATCTCGAAAAAATACACAAAATGATAAAAAAATCGCGTAAAACGGATAATCCAGCCCAAAGTTATGATCATTTATATAATATGCCTCTAATAAGCTATTTTTCCGTCGATTATATTACAGTTTTAACAACATTATGTATGATCTCATCAAAAGACTTGCATCTCGGCAGTTCTTATTTTGTTAATAAAGAGCTAACACATACCAAAAATCGCGAAAATCGTAAATTCTCGTTTATGCAAAAAATAGTGATGCCGATCAAACGAAATGATAGGACTATCTAAATTCTGATCACTTTCTGTACTATACTAATTCCTTACTGATTACCGTAATGAATTGATTTAAAACCGAAGTGGGGCTTATATATAATAGAAACAATAAATCGCATTCAGTGAATGCGACTTATAAGTCGCATTTCAGGAATGCGATTTATAAGTCGCATTTTGCCTTGCGACGCGCCGACTTGCCGCTTGTCCAATCTTTCCCCGTGCCTTTTTCTAGCATGTATGTATTTTAAATACTCTTAACCAACACGCGAATAGGCCATCTATATGCTAGAAATTTACGGGGTGTAACAGCGGATCAAAAGAAATGACAGGGCGCCCGTCACCAGGCCACGCAGGCCGTGCACAGCCAAAATTTGGGGCCGAACGGAGACGGTCGATCAAATCTCCAGAAATCCGTGTGCTAACATACACCGAAAACTGAGAAAATCGTAAATTATCATTTATGCGAAAAATAGTGATGCCCATCAAACGAGTTGATAGGGCGCCCGTCACCAGGCCCCGCAGGCTGCGCACGGCCAAAATTTGGGGCCGAACGGAGGCGGTCGATCAAATCTCCATAAATCCGTGGGCTAACATTCACCGAAAACCGAAAAAATCGTAAATTGTCATTTATGCACAAAATAGTGATGCCGATCAAACGAATTGATAGAGCGCCCGTCACTAGGCCCCGCAGGCTGCGCACAGCCAAAATTTGGGGCCGAACGGAGACGGTCGATCACATCTTCAGAAATCCGTGGGCTAACATACACCGAAAATCGAGAAAATCGTAAATTGTCATTTGTTTGAAAAATAGTGATGCCGATCAAAAGAAATGACAGGGCGCCCGTCACCAGGCCCCGCAGGATGCGCACAACCAAAATTTGGGGCCGAACGGAGACGGTCGATCAAATCTCCAGAAATCCGTGTGCTAACATTCACCGAAAACCGAGAAAATCGTAAATTGTCATTTCTGCAAAAAATAGTGATGCCGATCAAGAGAAATGACAGGGAGCCCGTCACCAGGCCCCGCAGGCTGTGCACAGCCAAAATTTGGGGCCGAACGGAGACGGTCGATCAAATCTCCAGAAATCCGTGTGCTAACATACACCGAAAACCGAGAAAATCGTAAATTGTCATTTATGCGAAAAATAGTGATGCCCATCAAACGAGTTGACAGGGCGCCCGTCACCAGGCCCCGCAGGCTGCGCATGGCCAAAATTTGGGGCCGAACGGAGGCGGTCGATCAAATCTCCAGAAATTCGTGGGCTAACATTCACCGAAAACCGAGAAAATCGTAAATTGTCATTTATGCGAAAAATAGTGATGCCGATCAAAAGAAATCACAGGGCGCCCGTCACCAGGCCCCGCAGGCTGCGCACAGCCAAAATTTGGGGCCGAACGGAGACGGTCGATCAAATCTCCAGAAATCCGTGGGCTAACATTCACCAAAAACTGAGAAAATCGTAAATTGTCATTTATGAGAAAAATAGTGATGCCGATCAAACGAATTGATAGAGCGCCCGTCACTAGGCCCCGTAGGCTGCGCACAGCCAAAATTTGAGGCCGAACGGAGACGGTCGATCACATCTCCAAAAATCTGTGGGCTAACATACACCGAAAATCGAGAAAATCGTAAATATTCATTTATGCGAAAAATAGTGATGCCCATCAAACGAGTTGACAGGGCGCCCGTCACCAGGGCCCGCAGGCTGCGCACGGCCAAAATTTTGGGCCGAACGGAGGCGGTCGATCAAATATCCAGAAATCCCTGGGCTAACACGCACTGAAAAGTTTGAAAGTTAGCAACATATGGGCACTATGCTAGTCTCGACAGACCGGACGACATCGGATGTCACTTGCTAACCTATTTCGAGACCCAACGCCCATCGATGAATGCCCAGCGATAGAAAATTTAAACTAAAACACCTATGCTTATCCTTATGATATAAATAAAATCCCAGAGATTAGTGGTGGTAGTGCTGGCCTACCATGGTCGCTTGCCATGGTGGTGTCGGTTGTGGTGGGTCGTTAGGACCAGTTTTTAAATTAAAATTGTCACCCATATTGGGAAATATGTTGAAATGAGTGCGATAGAGGCATATTTTAGAAAAATGGCTCGGCCAAACCGCCTTTCGGCAGTTTGTCGAGATAGATCTCGAAAAAATACACAAAATGATAAAAAAAATCGCGTAAAACGGATAATCCAGCCCAAAGTTATGATCATTTATATAATATGCCTCTAATAAGCTATTTTTCCGTCGATTATATTACAGTTTTAACAACATTATGTATGATCTCATCAAAAGACTTGCATCTCGGCAGTTCTTATTTTGTTAATAAAGAGCTAACACATACCAAAAATCGCGAAAATCGTAAATTCTCGTTTATGCAAAAAATAGTGATGCCGATCAAACGAAATGATAGGACTATCTAAATTCTGATCACTTTCTGTACTATACTAATTCCTTACTGATTACCGTAATGAATTGATTTAAAACCGAAGTGGGGCTTATATATAATAGAAACAATAAATCGCATTCAGTGAATGCGACTTATAAGTCGCATTTCAGAAATGCGATTTATAAGTCGCATTCCTGGAATGCGTTTTATAAGTCGCATTTTGCCTTGCGACGCGCCGACTTGCCGCTTGTCCAATCTTTCCCCGTGCCTTTTTCTAGCATGTATGTATTTTAAATACTCTTAACCAACACGCGAATAGGCCATCTATATGCTAGAAATTTACGGGGTGTAACAGCGGATCAAAAGAAATGACAGGGCGCCCGTCACCAGGCCACACAGGCCGTGCACAGCCAAAATTTGGGGCCGAACGGAAAGGGTCGATCAAATCTCCAGAAATCCGTGTGCTAACATACACCGAAAACTGAGAAAATCGTAAATTATCATTTATGCGAAAAATAGTGATGCCCATCAAACGAGTTGATAGGGCGCTCGTCACCAGGCCCCGCAGGCTGCGCACGGCCAAAATTTGGGGCCGAACGGAGGCGGTCGATCAAATCTCCAGAAATCCGTGGGCTAACATTCACCGAAAATCGAGAAAATCGTAAATTGTCATTTATGCAAAAAATAGTGATGCCGATCAAACGAATTGATAGAGCGCCCGTCACTAGGCCCCGCAGGCTGCGCACAGCCAAAATTTGGGGCCGAACGGAGACGGTCGATCACATCTTCAGAAATCCGTGGGCTAACATACACCGAAAATCGAGAAAATCGTAAATTGTCATTTGTTTGAAAAATAGTGATGCCGATCAAAAGAAATGACAGGGCGCCCGTCACCAGGCCCCGCAGGCTGCGCACAGCCAAAATTTGGGGCCGAACGGAGACAGTCGATCAAATCTCCAGAAATCCGTGTGCTAACATTCACCGAAAACCGAGAAAATCGTAAATTGTCATTTCTGCAAAAAATAGTGATGCCGATCAAGAGAAATGACAGGGCGCCTGTCACCAGGCCCCGCAGGCTGTGCACAGCCAAAATTTGGGGCCGAACGGAGACGGTCGATCAAATCTCCAGAAATCCGTGTGCTAACATACACCGAAAACCGAGAAAATCGTAAATTGTCATTTATGCGAAACATAGTGATGCCCATCAAACGAGTTGACAGGGCGCCCGTCACCAGGCCCCGCAGGCTGCGCATGGCCAAAATTTGGGGCCGAACGGAGGCGGTCGATCAAATCTCCAGAAATCCGTGGGCTAACATTCACCGAAAACCGAGAAAATCATAAATTGTCATTTATGCGAAAAATAGTGATGCCGATCAAACGAATTGTTAGAGCACCCGTCACTAGGCCCCGCAGGCTGCGTACAGCCAAAATTTGGGGCCGAACGGAGACGGTCGATCAAATCTCTAGAAATCCGTGTGCTAACATACACCAAAAACCGAGAAAATCGTAAATTGTCATTTATGCGAAAAATAGTGATGCCCATCAAACGAGTTGACAGGGCGCCCGTCACCAGGCCCCGCAATCAGCGCACGGCCAAAATTTGGAGCCGAACGGAGGCGGTCGATCAAATCTCCAGAAATCCGTGGGCTAACATTCACCGAAAACCGAGAAAATCGTAAATTATCATTTATGCGAAAAATAGTGATGCCGATCAAACGAATTGATAGAGCGCCCTTCACTAGGCCCCGCAGGCTGCGCACAGCCAAAATTTGGGGCCGAACGGAGACGGTCGATCACATCTCCAGAAATCCGTGGGCTAACATACACCGAAAATCGAGAAAATCGTAAATTGTCATTTATGCAAAAAATAGTGATGCCCGTCAAACGAGTTGACAGGGCGCCCGTCACCAGGCCCCACAGGCTGCGCACGGCCAAAATTTGGGGCCGAACGGAGGCGGTCGATCAAATCTCCAGAAATCCGTGGGCTAACATTCACCGAAAACTGAGAAAATTGTAAATTGTCATTTATGTGAAAAATAGTGATGCCGATCAAACGAATTGATAGAGCGCCCGTCACTAGGCCCCGCAGGCTGTGCACAGCCAAAATTTGGGGCCGAACAGAGACGGCCGATCAAATCTCCAGAAATCCGTGGGCTAACATTCACCGAAAACTGAGAAAATCATAAATTGTCATTTATGCGAAAAATAGTGATGTCGATCAAACAAATTGATAGAGCGCCCGTCACTAGGCCCCGCAGGCTGCGCACAGCCAAAATTTGGGGCCGAACGGAGATGGTCGATCAAATCTCCAGAAATCCGTGGGCTAACATTCACCGAAAACTGAGAAAATCGTAAATTATCATTTATGCGAAAAATAGTGATGCCGATCAAACGAATTGATAGAGCACCCGTCACTAGGCCCCGCAGGCTACGCACAGCCAAAATTTGGGGCCGAACGGAGACGGTCGATCACATCTCCAGAAATCCGTGGGCTAACATACACCGAAAATCGAGAAAATCGTAAATTGTCATTTATGCGAAAAATAGTGATGCCCGTCAAACGAGTTGACTGGGCGCCCGTCACCAGGCCCCGCAGGCTGCGCACGGCCAAAATTTGGGGCCGAACGGAGGCGGTCGATCAAATCTCCAGAAATCCGTGGGCTAACATTCACCGAAAACTGAGAAAATCGTAAATTGTCATTTATGCGAAAAATAGTGATGCCGATCAAACGAATTGATAGAGCGCCCATCACTAGGCCCCGCAGGCTGCGCACAGCCAAAATTTGGGGCCGAACGGAGATGGTCGATCAAATCTCCAGAAATCCGTGGGCTAACATTCACCGAAAACTGAGAAAATCGTAAATTGTCATTTATGCGAAAAATAGTGATGCCGATCAAACGAATTGATAGAGCACCCGTCACTAGGCCCCGCAGGCTACGCACAGCCAAAATTTGGGGCCGAACGGAGACGGTCGATCACATCTCCAGAAATCCGTGGGCTAACATACACCGAAAATCGAGAAAATCGTAAATTGTCATTTATGCGAAAAATAGTGATGCCCGTCAAATGAGTTGACAGGGCACCCGTCACCAAGCCCCGCAGGCTGCGCACGGCCAAAATTTGGGGCCGAACGGAGGCGGTCGATCAAATCTCTAGAAATCCGTGGGCTAACATTCACCGAAAACTGAGAAAATCGTAAATCTTCATTTATGCGAAAAATAGTGATGCCGATCAAACGAATTGATAGAGCGCCCGTCACTAGGCCCCGCAGGCTGCGCACAGCCAAAATTTGGGGCCGAACGGAGACGGTCGATCAAATCTCCAGAAATCCGTGTGCTAACATACACCGAAAACCGAGAAAATCGTAAATTGTCATTTATGCGAAAAATAGTGATGCCCATCAAACGAGTTGACAGGGCGCCCGTCACCAGGCCCCGCAGAATGCGCACGGCCAAAATTTGGGGCCGAACGGAGGCGGTCGATCAAATCTCCAGAAATCCGTGGGCTAACATTCACCGAAAACCGAGAAAATCATAAATTGTCATTTCTGCAAAAAATAGTGATGCCGATCAAGAGAAATGACAGGGCGCCCGTCACCAGGCCCCGCAGGCTGTGCACAGCCAAAATTTGGGGCCGAACGGAGACGGTCGATCAAATCTCCAGAAATCCGTGTGCTAACATACACCGAAAACCGAGAAAATCGTAAATTGTCATTTATGCGAAAAATAGTGATGCCCATTAAACGAGTTGACAGGGCGCCCGTCACCAGGCCCCGCAGGCAGCGCACGGCCAAAATTTGGAGCCGAACGGAGGCGGTCGATCAAATCTCCAGAAATCCGTGGGCTAACATTCACCGAAAACCGAGAAAATCGTAAATTATCATTTATGCGAAAAATAGTGATGACGATCAAATGAATTGATAGAGCGCCCGTCACTAGGCCCCGCAGGCTGCGCACAGCCAAAATTTGGGCCGAACGGAGACGGTCGATCACATCTCCAGAAATCCGTGGGCTAACATACACCGAAAATCGAGAAAATCGTAAATTGTCATTTATGCGAAAAATAGTGATGCCTGTCAAACGAGTTGACAGGGCGCCCGTCACTAGGCCCCGCAGGCTGCGCACGGCCAAAATTTGGGGCCGAACGGAGGCGGTCGATCAAATCTCCAGAAATCCGTGGGCTAACATTCACCGAAAATTGAGAAAATCGTAAATTGTCATTTATGAGAAAAATAGTGATGCCGATCAAACGAATTGATAGAGCGCCCGTCACTCGGCCCCGCAGGCTGCGCACAGCCAAAATTTGGGGCCGAACGGAGACGGTCGATCAAATCTCCAGAAATCCCTCGGCTAACATTCACCGAAAACTGAGAAAATCGTAAATTGTCATTTATGCGAAAAATAGTGATGCCGATCAAACGAATTGATAGAGCGCCCGTCACTAGGCCCCGCAAGCTGCGAACAGCCAAAATTTGGGGCCGAACGGAGACAGTCGATCACATCTCCAGAAATCCGTGGACTAACATACACCGAAAATCGAGAAAATCGTAAATTGTCATTTATGCGAAAAATAGTGATGCCCATCAAACGAGTTGACAGGGCGCCCGTCACCAGGCCCCGCAGGCTGCGCACGGCCAAAATTTGGGGCCGAACGGAGGCGGTCGATCAAATCTCCAGAAATCCGTGGGCTAACATTCACCGAAAACCGAGAAAATCGTAAATTGTCATTTATGAGAAAAATAGTGATGCCGATCAAACGAATTGATAGAGCGCCCGTCACTAGGCCCCGCAGGCTGCGCACAGCCAAAATTTGAGGCCGAACGGAGATGGTCGATCACATATCCAAAAATCTGTGGGCTAACATACACCGAAAATCGAGAAAATCATAAATATTCATTTATGCGAAAAATAGTGATGCCCATCAAACGAGTTGACAGGGCGCCCGTCACCAGGCCCCGCAGGCTGCGCACGGCCAAAATTTGGGGCCGAACGGAGGCGGTCGATCAAATATCCAGAAATCCCTGGGCTAACACGCACTGAAAAGTTTGAAAGTTAGCAACATATGCGCACTATGCTAGTCTCGACAGACCGGACGACATCGGATGTCACTTGCTAACCTATGTCGAGACCCAACGCCCATCGATGAATGCCCAGCGATAGAAAATTTAAACTAAAACACCTATGCTTATCCTTATGATATAAATAAAATCCCAGAGATTAGTGGTGGTAGTGCTGGCCTACCATGGTCGCTTGCCATGGTGGTGTCGGTTGTGGTGGGTCGTTAGGACCAGTTTTTAAATTAAAATTGTCACCCATATTGGGAAATATGTTGAAATGAGTGCGATAGAGGCATATTTTAGAAAAATGGCTCGGCCAAACCGCCTTTCGGCAGTTTGTCGAGATAGATCTCGAAAAAATACACAAAATAAATAAAAAAATCGCGTAAAACGGATAATCCAGCCCAAAGTTATGATCATTTATATAATATGCCTCTAATAAGCTATTTTTCCGTCGATTATATTACAGTTTTAACAACATTATGTAAGATCTCATCAAAAGACTTGCATCTCGGCAGTTCTTATTTTGTTAATAAAGAGCTAACACATACCAAAAATCGCGAAAATCGTAAATTCTCGTTTATGCAAAAAATAGTGATGCCGATCAAACGAAATGATAGGACTATCTAAATTCTGATCACTTTCTGTACTATACTGATTCCTTACTGATTACCGTAATGAATTGATTTAAAACCGAAGTGGGGCTTATATATAATAGAAACAATAAATCGCATTCCTGGAATGCATTTTATAAGTCGCATTCCTGGAATGCGTTTTATAAGTCGCATTTTGCCTTGCGACGCGCCGACTTGCCGCTTGTCCAATCTTTCCCCGTGCCTTTTTCTAGCAAGTATGTATTTTAAATACTCTTAACCAACACGCGAATAGGCCGTCTATATGCTAGAAATTTACGGGGTTTAACAGCGGATCAAAAGAAATGACAGGGCGCCCGTCACCAGGCCACGCAGGCCGTGCACAGCCAAAATTTGGGGCCGAACGGAGACGGTCGATCAAATCTCCAGAAATCCGTGTGCTAACACATACACCGAAAACTGAGAAAATCGTAAATTATCATTTATGAGAAAAATAGTGATGCCCATCAAACGAGTTGATAGGGCGCCCGTCACCAGGCCCCGCAGGCTGCGCACGGCCAAAATTTGGGGCCGAACGGAGGCGGTCGATCAAATCTCCAGAAATCCGTGGGCTAACATTCACCGAAAATCGAGAAAATCGTAAATTGTCATTTATGCGCAAAATAGTGATGCCGATCAAACGAATTGATAGAGCGCCCGTCACTAGGCCCCGCAGGCTGCGCACAGCCAAAATTTGGGGCCGAACGGAGACGGTCGATCACATCTTCAGAAATCCGTGGGCTAACATACACCGAAAATCGAGAAAATCGTAAATTGTCATTTGTTTGAAAAATAGTGATGCCGATCAAAATAAATGACAGGGCGCCCGTCACCAGGCCCCGCAGGATGCGCACAGCCAAAATTTGGGGCCGAACGGAGACGGTCGATCAAATCTCCAGAAATCCGTGTGCTAACATTCACCGAAAACCGAGAAAATCGTAAATTGTCATTTCTGCAAAAAATAGTGATGCCGATCAAGAGAAATGACAGGGATCCCGTCACCAGGCCCCGCAGGCTGTGCACAGCCAAAATTTGGGGCCGAACGGAGACGGTCGATCAAATCTCCAGAAATCCGTGTGCTAACATACACAGAAAACCGAGAAAATCGTAAATTGTCATTTATGCGAAAAATAGTGATGCCCATCAAACGAGTTGACAGGGCGCCCGTCACCAGGCCCCGCAGGCTGCGCATGGCCAAAATTTGGGGCCGAACGGAGGCGGTCGATCAAATCTCCAGAAATTCGTGGGCTAACATTCACCGAAAACCGAGAAAATCGTAAATTGTCATTTATGCGAAAAATAGTGATGCCGATCAAAAGAAATCACAGGGCGCCCGTCACCAGGCCCCGCAGGCTGCGCACAGCCAAAATTTGGGGCCGAACGGAGACGGTCGATCAAATCTCCAGAAATCCGTGGGCTAACATTCACCAAAAACTGAGAAAATCGTAAATTGTCATTTATGAGAAAAATAGTGATGCCGATCAAACGAATTGATAGAGCGCCCGTCACTAGGCCCCGCAGGCTGCGCACAGCCAAAATTTGAGGCCGAACGGAGACGGTCGATCACATCTCCAAAAATCTGTGGGCTAACATACACCGAAAATCGAGAAAATCGTAAATATTCATTTATGCGAAAAATAGTGATGCCCATCAAACGAGTTGACAGGGCGCCCGTCACCAGGCCCCGCAGGCTGCGCACGGCCAAAATTTGGGGCCGAACGGAGGCGGTCGATCAAATATCCAGAAATCCCTGGGCTAACACGCACTGAAAAGTTTGAAAGTTAGCAACATATGCGCACTATGCTAGTCTCGACAGACCGGACGACATCGGATGTCACTTGCTAACCTATGTCGAGACCCAACGCCCATCGATGAATGCCCAGCGATAGAAAATTTAAACTAAAACACCTATGCTTATCCTTATGATATAAATAAAATCCCAGAGATTAGTGGTGGTAGTGCTGGCCTACCATGGTCGCTTGCCATGGTGGTGTCGGTTGTGGTGGGTCGTTAGGACCAGTTTTTAAATTAAAATTGTCACCCATATTGGGAAATATGTTGAAATGAGTGCGATAGAGGCATATTTTAGAAAAATGGCTCGGCCAAACCGCCTTTCGGCAGTTTGTCGAGATAGATCTCGAAAAAATACACAAAATGATAAAAAAAATCGCGTAAAACGGATAATCCAGCCCAAAGTTATGATCATTTATATAATATGCCTCTAATAAGCTATTTTTCCGTCGATTATATTACAGTTTTAACAACATTATGTATGATCTCATCAAAAGACTTGCATCTCGGCAGTTCTTATTTTGTTAATAAAGAGCTAACACATACCAAAAATCGCGAAAATCGTAAATTCTCGTTTATGCAAAAAATAGTGATGCCGATCAAACGAAATGATAGGACTATCTAAATTCTGATCACTTTCTGTACTATACTAATTCCTTACTGATTACCGTAATGAATTGATTTAAAACCGAAGTGGGGCTTATATATAATAGAAACAATAAATCGCATTCAGTGAATGCGACTTATAAGTCGCATTTCAGGAATGCGATTTATAAGTCGCATTCCTGGAATGCGTTTTATAAGTCGCATTTTGCCTTGCGACGCGCCGACTTGCCGCTTATCCAATCTTTCCCCGTGCCTTTTTCTAGCATGTATGTATTTTAAATACTCTTAACCAACACGCGAATAGGCCATCTATATGCTAGAAATTTACGGAGTGTAACAGCGGATCAAAAGAAATGACAGGGCGCCCGTCACCAGGCCACGCAGGCCGTGCACAGCCAAAATTTGGGGCCGAACGGAAAGGGTCGATCAAATCTCCAGAAATCCGTGTGCTAACATACACCGAAAACTGAGAAAATCGTAAATTATCATTTATGCGAAAAATAGTGATGCCCATCAAACGAGTTGATAGGGCGCCCGTCACCAGGCCCCGCAGGCTGCGCACAGCCAAAATTTGGGGCCGAACGGAGGCGGTCGATCAAATCTCCAGAAATCCGTGGGCTAACATTCACCGAAAATCGAGAAAATCGTAAATTGTCATTTATGCGAAAAATAGTGATGCCGATCAAACGAATTGATAGAGCGCCCGTCACTAGGCCCCGCAAGCTGCGCACAGCCAAAATTTGGGGCCGAACGGAGACGGTCGATCACATCTTCAGAAATCCGTGGGCTAACATACACCGAAAATCGAGAAAATCGTAAATTGTCATTTGTTTGAAAAATAGTGATGCCGATCAAAAGAAATGACAGGGCGCCCGTCACCAGGCCCCGCAGGCTGCGCACAGCCAAAATTTGGGGCCGAACGGAGACGGTCGATCAAATCTCCAGAAATCCGTGTGCTAACATTCACTGAAAACCGAGAAAATCGTAAATTGTCATTTCTGCAAAAAATAGTGATGCCGATCAAGAGAAATGACAGGGCGCCCGTCACCAGGCCCCGCAGGCTGTGCACAGCCAAAATTTGGGGCCAAACGGAGACGGTCGATCAAATCTCCAGAAATCCGTGTGCTAACATACACCGAAAACCGAGAAAATCGTAAATTGTCATTTATGCGAAAAATAGTGATGCCCATTAAACGAGTTGACAGGGCGCCCGTCACCAGGCCCCGCAGGCTGCGCATGGCCAAAATTTGGGGCCGAACGGAGGCGGTCGATCAAATCTCCAGAAATCCGT
Source organism: Datura wrightii (assembly GCA_035772735.1). Taxonomy (NCBI): domain Eukaryota; kingdom Viridiplantae; phylum Streptophyta; class Magnoliopsida; order Solanales; family Solanaceae; genus Datura; species Datura wrightii. The sequence continues at coordinate 5,930,850 of JASDFA010000011.1, forward strand.
GGGCTAACATTCACCGAAAACCGAGAAAATCATAAATTGTCATTTATGCGAAAAATAGTGATGCCGATCAAACGAATTGTTAGAGCACCCGTCACTAGGCCCCGCAGGCTGCGCACAGCCAAAATTTGGGGCCGAACGGAGACGGTCGATCAAATCTCCAGAAATCCGTGTGCTAACATACACCGAAAATCGAGAAAATCGTAAATTGTCATTTATGCGAAAAATAGTGATTCCCATCAAACGAGTTGACAGGGCACCCGTCACCAGGCCCCGCAATCAGCGCACGGCCAAAATTTGGAGCCGAACGGAGGCGGTCGATCAAATCTCCAGAAATCCGTGGGCTAACATTCACCGAAAACCGAGAAAATCGTAAATTATCATTTATGCGAAAAATAGTGATGCCAATCAAACGAATTGATAGAGCGTCCTTCACTAGGCCCCGCAGGCTGCGCACATCCAAAATTTGGGGCCGAACGGAGACGGTCGATCACATCTCCAGAAATCCGTGGGCTAACATACACCGAAAATCGAGAAAATCGTAAATTGTCATTTATGCAAAAAATAGTGATGCCCGTCAAACGAGTTGACAGGGCGCCCGTCACCAGGCCCCGCAGGCTGCGCACGGCCAAAATTTGGGGCCGAACGGAGGCGGTCGATCAAATCTCCAGAAATCCGTGGGCTAACATTCACCGAAAACTGAGAAAATTGTAAATTGTCATTTATGAGAAAAATAGTGATGCCGATCAAACGAATTGATAGAGCGCCCGTCACTAGGCCCCGCAGGCTGCGCACAGCCAAAATTTGGGGCCGAACAGAGACGGTCGATCAAATCTCCAGAAATCTGTGGGCTAACATTCACCGAAAACTGAGAAAATCATAAATTGTCATTTATGCGAAAAATAGTGATGCCGATCAAACGAATTGATAGAGCGCCCGTCACTAGGCCCCGCAGGCTGCGCACAGCCAAAATTTGGGGCCGAACGGAGATGGTCGATCAAATCTCCAGAAATCCGTGGGCTAACATTCACCGAAAACTGAGAAAATCGTAAATTGTCATTTATGCGAAAAATAGTGATGCCGATCAAACGAATTGATAGAGCACCCGTCACTAGGCCCCGCAGGCTACGCACAGCCAAAATTTGGGGCCGAACGGAGACGGTCGATCACATCTCCAGAAATCCGTGGGCTAACATACACCGAAAATCGAGAAAATCGTAAATTGTCATTTATGCGAAAAATAGTGATGCCCGTCAAACGAGTTGACTGGGCGCCCGTCACCAGGCCCCGCAGGCTGCGCACGGCCAAAATTTGGGGCCGAACGGAGGCGGTCGATCAAATCTCCAGAAATTCGTGGGCTAACATTCACTGAAAACTGAGAAAATCGTAAATTGTCATTTATGCGAAAAATAGTGATGCCGATCAAACGAATTGATAGAGCGCCCGTCACTAGGCCCCGCAGGCTGTGCACAGCCAAAATTTGGGGCCGAACGGAGATGGTCGATCAAATCTCCAGAAATCCGTGGGCTAACATTCACCGAAAACTGAGAAAATCGTAAATTGTCATTTATGCGAAAAATAGTGATGCCGATCAAACGAATTGATAGAGCACCCGTCACTAGGCCCCGCAGGCTACGCACAGCCAAAATTTGGGGCCGAACGGAGACGGTCGATCACATCTCCAGAAATCCGTGGGCTAACATACACCGAAAATCGAGAAAATCGTAAATTATCATTTATGCGAAAAATAGTGATGCCCGTCAAACGAGTTGACAGGGCACCCGTCACCAGGCCCCGCAGGCTGCGCACGGCCAAAATTTGGGGCCGAACGGAGGCGGTCGATCAAATCTACAGAAATCCGTGGGCTAACATTCACCGAAAACTGAGAAAATCGTAAATTGTCATTTATGCGAAAAATAGTGATGCCGATCAAACGAATTGATAGAGCGCCCGTCACTAGGCCCCGCAGGCTGCGCACAGCCAAAATTTGGGGCCGAACGGAGACGGTCGATCAAATCTCCAGAAATCCGTGTGCTAACATACACCGAAAACCGAGAAAATCGTAAATTGTCATTTATGCGAAAAATAGTGATGCCCATCAAACGAGTTGACAGGGCGCCCGTCACCAGGCCCCGCAGGCAGCGCACGGCCAAAATTTGGAGCCGAACGGAGGTGGTCGATCAAATCTCCAGAAATCCGTGGGCTAACATTCACCGAAAACCGAGAAAATCATAAATTATCATTTATGCGAAAAATAGTGATGCCGATCAAACGATTTGATAGAGCGCCCGTCACTAGGCCCCGCAGGCTGCGCACGGCCAAAATTTGGGGCCGAACGGAGGCGGTCGATCATATCTCCAGAAATCCGTGGGCTACATGCACCGAAAATCGAGAAAATCGTAAATTGTCATTTATGCGAAAAATAGTGATGCCCGTCAAACGAGTTGACAGGGCGCCCGTCACCAGGCCCCGCAGGCAGCGCACGGCCAAAATTTGGAGCCGAACGGAGGCGGTCGATCAAATCTCCAGAAATCCGTGGGCTAACATTCACCGAAAACCGAAAAAATCGTAAATTATCATTTATGCGAAAAATAGTGATGCCGATCAAACGAATTGATAGAGCGCCCGTCACTAGGCCCCGCAGGCTGCGTACAGCCAAAATTTGGGGCCGAACGAAGACGGTCGATCAAATCTCCAGAAATTCGTGGGCTAACATTCACCGAAAACTAAGAAAATCGTAAATTGTCATTTATGCGAAAAATAGTGATGCCCATCAAACGAATTGATACAGCGCCCGTCACTAGGCCCCGCAGGCTGCGCACAGCCAAAATTTGGGGCCGAACGGAGACGGTCGATCAAATCTACAGAAATCCGTGTGCTAACATTCACCGAAAACCGAGATAATCGTAAATTGTCATTTCTGCAAAAAATAGTGATGCCGATCAATAGAAATGACAGGGCGCCCGTCACCAGGCCCCGCAGGCTGTGCACAGCCAAAATTTGGGGCCGAACGGAGACGGTCGATCAAATCTCCAGCAATCCGTGTGCAAACATACACCGAAAACCGAGAAAATCGTAAATTGTCATTTATGCGAAAAATAGTGATGCCCATCAAACGAGTTGACAGGGCGCCCGTCACCAGGCCCCGCAGGCAGCGCACGGCCAAAATTTGGAGCCGAACGGAGGTGGTCGATCAAATCTCCAGAAATCCGTGGGCTAACATTCACCGAAAACCGAGAAAATCATAAATTATCATTTATGCGAAAAATAGTGATGCCGATCAAACGATTTGATAGAGCGCCCGTCACTAGGCCCCGCAGGCTGCGCACGGCCAAAATTTGGGGCCGAACGGAGGCGGTCGGTCATATCTCCAGAAATCTGTGGGCTAACATGCACCGAAAATCGAGAAAATCGTAAATTGTCATTTATGCGAAAAATAGTGATGCCCGTCAAACGAGTTGACAGGGCGCCCGTCACCAGGCCCCGCAGGCTGCGCACGGCCAAAATTTGGGGCCGAACGGAGGCGGTCGATCAAATCTCCAGAAATCCGTGGGCTAACATTCACCGAAAACTGAGAAAATCGTAAGTTGTCATTTATGAGAAAAATAGTGATGCCGATCAAACGAATTGATAGAGCGCCCGTCACTAGGCCCCGCAGGCTGCGCACAGCCAAAATTTGGGGCCGAACGGAGACGGTCGATCAAATCTCCAGAAATCCGTGGGCTAACATTCACCGAAAACTGAGAAAATCATAAATTGTCATTTATGCGAAAAATAGTGATGCCGATCAAACGAATTGATAGAGCGCCCGTCACTAGGCCCCGCAGGCTGCGCACAGCCAAAATTTGGGGCCGAACGGAGATGGTCGATCAAATCTCCAGAAATCCGTGGGCTAACATTCACCGAAAACTGAGAAAATCATAAATTGTCATTTTTGCGAAAAATAGTGATGCCGATCAAACGAATTGATAGAGCACCCGTCACTAGGCCCCGCAGGCTACGCACAGCCAAAATTTGGGGCCGAACGGAGACGGTCGATCACATCTCCAGAAATCCGTGGGCTAACATACACCGAAAATCGAGAAAATCGTAAATTGTCATTTATGCGAAAAATAGTGATGCCCATCAAACGAGTTGATAGGGTGCCCGTCACCAGGCCCCGCAGGCTGCGCACGGCCAAAATTTGGGGGCGAACGGAGGCGGTCGATCAAATCTCCAGAAATCCGTGGGCTAACATTCACCGAAAACCGAGAAAATCGTAAATTGTCATTTATGCAAAAAATAGTGATGCCGATCAAACGAAATGATAGGGCGCCCGTCACTAGGCCCCGCAAGCTGCGCACAGCCAAAGTTTGGGGCCAAACGGAGATGGTCGATCAAATCTCCAGAAATCCGTGTGCTAACATTCACCGAAAACCGAGAAAATCGTAAATTGTCATTTCTGCAAAAAATAGAGATGCCGATCAAGAGAAATGACAGGGCGCCCGTCACCAGGCCCCGCAGGCTGCGCACAGCCAAAATTTGGGGCCGAACGGAGACGGTCGATCAAATCTCCAGAAATCCGTGCGCTAACATACACCGAAAACCGAGAAAATCGTAAATTGTCATTTATGCGAAAAATAGTGATGCCCATCAAACGAGTTGACAGGGCGCCCGTCACCAGGCCCCGCAGGCTGCGCACGGCCAAAATTTGGGGCCGAACGGAGGCGGTCGATCAAATCTCCAGAAATCCGTGGGATAACATTCACCGAAAACCGAGAAAATCGTAAATTGTCATTTCTGCAAAAAATAGTGATGCCGATCAAGAGAAATGACAGGGCGCCCGTCACCAGGCGCCGCAGGCTGCGCACAGCCAAAATTTGGGGCCGAACGGAGACGGTCGATCAAATCTCCAGAAATCCGTGTGCTAACATACACCGAAAACCGAGAAAATCGTAAATTGTCATTTATGCGAAAAATAGTGTTGCCGATCAAACGAATTGATAGAGCGCCCGTCACTAGGCCCCGCAGGCTGCGCACAGCCGAAATTTGGTGCCGAACGGATACGGTTGATCACATCTCCTGAAATTCGTGGGCTAACATACACCGAAAATCGAGAAAATCGTAAATTGTCATTTATGCGAAAAATAGTGATGCCCATCAAACGAGTTGACAGGGCGCCCGTCACCAGGCCCCGCAGGATGCGCACGGCCAAAATTTTGGGCCGAACGGAGGCGGTCGATCAAATCTTTAGAAATCCGTGGGCTAACATTCACCGAAAACCGAGAAAATCGTAAATTGTCATTTATGAGAAAAATAGTGATGCTGATCAAACGAATTGATAGAGCGCCCGTCACTAGGCCCCGCAGGCTGCGCACAGCCAAAATTTGGGGCCGAACGGAGGCGGTCGATCAAATCTCCAGAAATCCGTGGGCTAACATTCACCGAAAACCGAGAAAATCGTAAATTGTCATTTATGCAAAAAATAGTGATGCCGATCAAACGAATTGATAGAGCGCCCGTCACTAGGCCCCGCAGGCTGCGCACAGCCAAAATTTGGGGCCGAACGGAGACGGTCGATCACATCTTCAGAAATCCGTGGGCTAACATACACCGAAAATCGAGAAAATCGTAAATTGTCATTTGTTTGAAAAATAGTGATGCCGATCAAAAGAAATGACAGGGCGCCCGTCACCAGGCCCCGCAGGCTGCGCACAGCCAAAATTTGGGGCCGAACGGAGACGGTCGATCAAATCTCCAGAAATCCGTATGCTAACATTCACCAAAAACCGAGAAAATCGTAAATTGTCATTTCTGCAAAAAATAGTGATGCCGATCAAGAGAAATGACAGGGCGCCCGTCACCAGGCCCCGCAGGCTGCGCACAGCACAAATTTGGGGCCTAACGGAGACGGTCGATCAAATCTCCAGAAATCCGTGTGCTAACATACACCGAAAACCGAGAAAATCGTAAATTGTCATTTATGCGAAAAATAGTGATGCCCATCAAACGAGTTGATAGGGCGCCCGTCACCAGGCCCCGCAGGCTGCGCACGGCCAAAATTTGGAGCCTAACGGAGGCGGTCGATCAAATCTCCAGAAATCCGTGGGCTAACATTCACCGAAAACTGAGAAAATCGTAAATTGTCATTTATGAGAAAAATAGTGATGCCGATCAAACGAATTGATAGAGCGCCCGTCACTAGGCCCCGCAGGCTGCGCACAGCCAAAATTTGGGGCCGAACGGAGACGGTCGATCAAATCTCCAGAAATCCGTGGGCTAACATTCACCGAAAACTGAGAAAATCGTAAATTGTCATTTATGCGAAAAATAGTGATGCCGATCAAACGAATTGATAGAGAACCCGTCACTAGGCCCCGCAGGCTGCGCACAGCCAAAATTTGGGGCCGAACGGAGACGGTCGATCACATCTCCAGAAATCCGTGGGCTAACATACACCGAAAATCGAGAAAATCGTAAATTGTCATTTATGCGAAAAATAGTGATGCCCATCAAACGAGTTGACAGGGCGCCCGTCACCAGGCCGCGCAGGCTGCGCACGGCCAAAATTTGGGGCCGAACGGAGGCGGTCGATCAAATCTCCAGAAATCCATGGGCTAACATTCACCGAAAACCGAGAAAATCGTAAATTGTCATTTCTGCAAAAAATAGTGATGCCGATCAAACAAATTGATAGAGCGCCCGTCACTAGGCCCCGCAGGCTGCGCACAGCCAAAATTTGAGGCCAAACGGAGACGGTCGATCACATCTCCAAAAATCCGTGGGCTAACATACACCGAAAATCGAGAAAATCGTAAATATTCATTTATGCGAAAAATAGTGATGCCCGTCAAACGAATTGATAGAGCGCCCGTCACTAGGCCCCGCAGGCTGCGCACAGCCAAAATTTGGGGCCGAACGGAGATGGTCGATCAAATCTCCAGAAATCCGTGGGCTAACATTCACCGAAAACTGAGAAAATCGTAAATTGTCATTTATGCGAAAAATAGTGATGCCGATCAAACGAATTGATAGAGCACCCGTCACTAGGCCACGCAGGCTGCGCACAGCCAAAATTTGGGGCCGAACGGAGACGGTCGATCACATCTCCAGAAATCCGTGGGCTAACATACACCGAAAATTGAGAAAATCGTAAATTGTCATTTGTTTGAAAAATAGTGATGCCGATCAAAAGAAATGACAGGGCGCCCGTCACCAGGCCCCGCAGGCTACGCACAGCCAAAATTTGGGGCCGAACGGAGACGGTCGATCAAATCTCCAGAAATCCGTGTGCTAACATACACCGAAAACCGAGAAAATCGTAAATTTTCATTTATGCGAAAAATAGTGATGCCCATCAAACGAGTTGATAGGGCGCCCGTCACCAGGCCCCGCAGGCTGCGCACGGCCAAAATTTGGGGCCGAACGGAGGCGGTCGATCAAATCTCTAGAAATCTGTGGGCTAACATTCACCGAAAACCGAGAAAATCGTAAATTGTCATTTCTGCAAAAAATAGTGATGCCGATCAAGAGAAATGACAGGGCGCCCGTCACCAGGCCCCGCAGGCTGCGCACAGCCAAAATTTAGGGCCGAACGGAGACGGTCGATCAAATCTCCAGAAATCCGTGTGCTAACATACACCGAAAACCGAGAAAATCGTAAATTGTCATTTATGCGAAAAATAGTGATGTCCATCAAACGAGTTGACAGGGCGCCCGTCACCAGGCCCCGCAGGCTGCGCATGGCCAAAATTTGGGGCCGAACGGAGGCGGTCGATCAAATCTCCAGAAATCCGTGGGCTAACATTCACCGAAAACCGAGAAAATCGTAAATTGTCATTTATGCGAAAAATAGTGATGCCGATCAAACGAATTGATAGAGCGCCCGTCACTAGGCCCCGCAGGCTGCGCACAGCCAAAATTTGGGGCCGAACGGAGACGGTCGATCACATCTCCAGAAATCCGTGGGCTAACATACACCGAAAATCGAGAAAATCGTAAATTGTCATTTATGCGAAAAATAGTGATGCCCATCAAACGAGTTGACAGGGCACCCGTCACCAGGCCCCGCAGGCTGCGCACGGCCAAAATTTGGGGCCGAACGGAGGCGGTCGATCAAATCTCCAGAAATCCGTGGGCTAACATTCACCGAAAACCGAGAAAATCGTAAATTGTCATTTCTGCAAAAAATAGTGATGCCGATCAAGAGAAATGACAGGGCGCCCGTCACCAGGCCCCGCAGGCTGCGCACAGCCAAAATTTGGGGCCTAACGGAGACGGTCGATCAAATCTCCAGAAATCCGTGTGCTAACATACACCGAAAACCGAGAAAATCGTAAATTGTCATTTATGCGAAAAATAGTGATGTCCATCAAACGAGTTGACAGGGCGCCCGTCACCAGGCCCCGCAGGCTGCGCATGGCCAAAATTTGGGGCCGAACGGAGGCGGTCGATCAAATCTCCAGAAATCTGTGGGCTAACATTCACCGAAAACCGAGAAAATCGTAAATTGTCATTTATGCGAAAAATAGTGATGCCGATCAAACGAATTGATAGAGCGCCCGTCACTAGGCCCCGCAGGCTGCGCACAGCCAAAATTTGGGGCCGAACGGAGACGGTCGATCACATCTCCAGAAATCCGTGGGCTAACATACACCGAAAATCGAGAAAATCGTAAATTGTCATTTATGCGAAAAATAGTGATGCCCATCAAACGAGTTGACAGGGCGCCCGTCACCAGGCCCCGCAGGCTGCGCACGGCCAAAATTTGGGGCCGAACGGAGGCGGTCGATCAAATCTCCAGAAATCCGTGGGCTAACATTCACCGAAAACCGAGAAAATCGTAAATTGTCATTTCTGCAAAAAATAGTGATGCCGATCAAGAGAAATGACAGGGCGCCCGTCACCAGGCCCCGCAGGCTGCGCACAGCCAAAATTTGGGGCCGAACGGAGACGGTCGATCACATCTCCAGAAATCCGTGGGCTAACATACACCGAAAATCGAGAAAATCGTAAATTGTCATTTATGCGAAAAATAGTGATGCCCATCAAACGAGTTGACAGGGCGCCCGTCACCAGGCCCCGCAGGCTGCGCACGGCCAAAATTTGGGGCCGAACGGAGGCGGTCGATCAAATCTCCAGAAATCCGTGGGCTAACATTCACCGAAAACCGAGAAAATCGTAAATTGTCATTTCTGCAAAAAATAGTGATGCCGATCAAGAGAAATGACAGGGCGCCCGTCACCAGGCCCCGCAGGCTGCGCACAGCCAAAATTTGGGGCCGAACGGAGACGGTCGATCAAATCTCCAGAAATCCATGTGCTAACATACATCGAAAACCGAGAAAATCGTAAATTGTCATTTATGCAAAAAATAGTGATGCCCGTCAAACGAGTTGACAGGGCACCCGTCACCAGGCCCCGCAGGCTACGCACGGCCAAAATTTGGGGCCGAACGGAGGCGGTCGATCAAATCTCCAGAAATCCGTGGGCTAACATTCACCGAAAACTGAGAAAATCGTAAATTGTCATTTATGAGAAAAATAGTGATGCCGATCAAACGAATTGATAGAGCGCTCGTCACTAGGCCCCGCAGGCTGCGCACAGCCAAAATTTGGGGCCGAACGGAGACGGTCGATCAAATCTCCAGAAATCCGTGGGCTAACATTCACCGAAAACTGAGAAAATCGTAAATTGTCATTTATGCGAAAAATAGTGATGCCGATCAAACGAATTGATAGAGTGCCCGTCACTAGGCCCCGCAGGCTGCGCACAGCCAAAATTTGGGGCCGAACGGAGATGGTCGATCAAATCTCCAGAAATCCGTGGGCTAACATTCACCGAAAACTGAGAAAATCGTAAATTGTCATTTATGCAAAAAATAGTGATGTCGATCAAACGAATTGATAGAGCACCCGTCACTAGGCCCCGCAGGCTGCGCACAGCCAAAATTTGGGGCCGAACGGAGACGGTCGATCACATCTCCAGAAATCTGTGGGCTAACATACACCGAAAATCGAGAAAATCGTAAATTGTCATTTATGCGAAAAATAGTGATGCCCATCAAACGAATTGACAGGGCGCCCGTCACCAGGCCCCGCAGGCAGCGCACGGCCAAAATTTGGGGCCGAACGGAGGCGGTCGATCAAATCTCCAGAAATCCGTGTGATAACATACACCGAAAACCGAGAAAATCGTAAATTGTCATTTATGCGAAAAATAGTGATGCCCATCAAACGAGTTGATAGGGCGCCCGTCACCAGGCCCCGCAGGCTGCGCACGGCCAAAATTTGGGGCCGAACGGAGGCGGTCGATCAAATCTCCAGAAATCCGTGGGCTAACATTCACCGAAAACCGAGAAAATCGTAAATTGTCATTTCTGCAAAAAATAGTGATGCCGATCAAGAGAAATGACAGGGCGCCCGTCACGAGGCCCCGCAGGCTGCGCACAGCCAAAATTTGGGGCCGAACGGAGACGGTCGATCAAATCTCTAGAAATCCGTGGGCTAACATACACCGAAAATCGAGAAAATCGTAAATTGTCATTTGTTTGAAAAATAGTGATGCCGATCAAAAGAAATGACAGGGCGCCCGTCACCAGCCCCCGCAGGCTGCGCACAGCCAAAATTTGGGGCCGAACGGAGACGGTCGATCAAATCTCCAGAAATCCGTGTGCTAACATACACCGAAAACCGAGAAAATCGTAAATTGTCATTTATGCGAAAAATAGTGATGCCCATCAAAGAAATCACAGGGCGCCCGTCACCAGGCCCCGCAGGCTGCGCACAGCCAAAATTTGGGGCCGAACGGAGACGGTCGATCAAATCTCCAGAAATCCGTGGGCTAACATTCACCAAAAACAGAGAAAATCGTAAATTGTCATTTATGAGAAAAATAGTGATACCGATCAAACGAATTGATAGAGCGCCCGTCACTAGGCCCCGCAGGCTGCGCACAGCCAAAATTTGAGGCCGAACAGAGACGGTCTATCACATCTCCAAAAATCCGTGGGCTAACATACACCGAAAATCGAGAAAATCCTAAATATTCATTTATGCGAAAAATAGTGATGCCCATCAAACGAGTTGATAGGGCGCCCGTCACCAGGCCCCGCAGGCTGTGCACGGCCAAAATTTGGGGCCGAACGGAGGCGGTCGATCAAATCTCTAGAAATCCGTGGGCTAACATTCACCGAAAACCGAGAAAATCGTAAATTGTCATTTATGCGAAAAATAGTGATGCCGATCAAACGAATTGATAGAGCGCCCGTCACTAGGCCCCGCAGGCTGCGCACAGCCAAAATTTGGGGCCGAACGGAGACGGTCGATCACATCTTCAGAAATCCGTGGGCTAACATACACCGAAAATCGAGAAAATCGTAAATTGTCATTTGTTTGAAAAATAGTGATGCCGATCAAAAGAAATGACAGGGCGCCCGTCACCAGGCCCCGCAGGCTGCGCACAGCCAAAATTTGGGGCCGAACGGAGACGGTCGATCAAATCTCCAGAAATCCGTGGGCTAACATTCACCGAAAACCGAGAAAATCGTAAATTGTCATTTATGCGAAAAATAGTGATGCCGATCAAAGAAATCACAGGGCGCCCGTCACCAGGCCCCGCAGGCTGCGCACAGCCAAAATTTGGGGCCGAACGGAGACGGTCGATCAAATCTCCAGAAATCCGTGGGCTAACATTCACCAAAAACTGAGAAAATCGTAAATTGTCATTTATGAGAAAAATAGTGATGCCGATCAAACGAATTGATAGAGCGCCCGTCACTAGGCCCCGCAGGCTGCGCACAGCCAAAATTTGAGGCCGAACGGAGACGGTCGATCACATCTCCAAAAATCCGTGGGCTAACATACACCGAAAATCGAGAAAATCCTAAATATTCATTTATGCGAAAAATAGTGATGCCCATCAAACGAGTTGATAGGGCGCCCGTCACCAGGCCCCGCAGGCTGCGCACGACCAAAATTTGGGGCCGAACGGAGGCGGTTGATCAAATTTCCAGAAATCCGTGGGCTAACATTCACCGAAAACCGAGAAAATCGTAAATTGTCATTTATGCGAAAAATAGTGATGCCGATCAAACGAATTGATAGAGCGCCCGTCACTAGGCCCCGCAGGCTACGCACAGCCAAAATTTGGGACCGAACGGAGACGGTCGATCACATCTTCAGAAATCCATGGGCTAACATACACCGAAAATCGAGAAAATCGTAAATTGTCATTTGTTTGAAAAATAGTGATGCCGATCAAAAGAAATGACAGGGCGTCCGTCACCAGGCCCCGCAGGCTGCGCACAGCCAAAATTTGGGGCCGAACGGAGACGGTCGATCAAATCTCCAGAAATCCGTGTGCTAACATACACCGAAAACCGAGAAAATCGTAAATTGTCATTTATGCGAAAAATAGTGATGCCCATCAAACGATTTGACAGGGCGCCCGTCACCAGGCCCCGCAGGCTGCGCACAGCCAAAATTTGGGGCCGAACGGAGACGGTCGATCAAATCTCCAGAAATCCGTTTGCTAACATACACCGAAAACCGAAAAAATCGTAAATTGTCATTTATGTGAAAAATAGTGATGCCCATCAAACGAGTTGACAGGGCGCCCGTCACCAGGCCCCGCAGGCTGCGCACGGCCAAAATTTGGGGCCGAACGGAGGCGGTCGATCAAATCTCCAGAAATCCGTGGGCTAACATTCACCGAAAACCGAGAAAATCGTAAATTGTCATTTCTGCAAAAAATAGTGATGCCCATCAAACGAGTTGATAGGGCGCCCGTCACCAGGCCCCGCAGGCTGTGCACGGCCAAAATTTGGGGCCGAACGGAGGCGGTCGATCAAATCTCCAGAAATCCGTGGGCTAACATTCACCGAAAACCGAGAAAATCGTAAATTGTCATTTATGCGAAAAATAGTGATGCCGATCAAACGAATTGATAGAGCGCCCGTCACTAGGCCCCGCAGGCTGCGCACAGCCAAAATTTGGGGCCGAACGGAGACGGTCGATCACATCTTCAGAAATCCGTGGGCTAACATACACCGAAAATCGAGAAAATCGTAAATTGTCATTTGTTTGAAAAATAGTGATGCCGATCAAAAGAAATGACAGGGCGCCCGTCACCAGGCCCCGCAGGCTGCGCACAGCCAAAATTTGGGGCCGAACGGAGACGGTCGATCAAATCTCCAGAAATCCGTGGGCTAACATTCACCGAAAACCGAGAAAATCGTAAATTGTCATTTATGCGAAAAATAGTGATGCCGATCAAAGAAATCACAGGGCGCCCGTCACCAGGCCCCGCAGGCTGCACACAGCCAAAATTTGGGGCCGAACGGAGACGGTCGATCAAATCTCCAGAAATCCGTGGGCTAACATTCACCAAAAACTGAGAAAATCGTAAATTGTCATTTATGAGAAAAATAGTGATGCCGATCAAACGAATTGATAGAGCGCCCGTCACTAGGCCCCGCAGGCTGCGCACAGCCAAAATTTGAGGCCGAACGGAGACGGTCGATCACATCTCCAAAAATCCGTGGGCTAACATACACCGAAAATCGAGAAAATCCTAAATATTCATTTATGCGAAAAATAGTGATGCCCATCAAACGAGTTGATAGGGCGCCCGTCACCAGGCCCCGCAGGCTGCGCACGACCAAAATTTGGGGCCGAACGGAGGCGGTCGATCAAATTTCCAGAAATCCGTGGGCTAACATTCACCGAAAACCGAGAAAATCGTAAATTGTCATTTATGCGAAAAATAGTGATGCCGATCAAACGAATTGATAGAGCGCCCGTCACTAGGCCCCGCAGGCTGCGCACAGCCAAAATTTGGGACCGAACGGAGACGGTCGATCACATCTTCAGAAATCCGTGGGCTAACATACACCGAAAATCGACAAAATCGTAAATTGTCATTTGTTTGAAAAATAGTGATGCCGATCAAAAGAAATGACAGGGCGTCCGTCACCAGGCCCCGCAGGCTGCGCACAGCCAAAATTTGGGGCCGAACGGAGACGGTCGATCAAATCTCCAGAAATCCGTGTGCTAACATACACCGAAAACCGAGAAAATCGTAAATTGTCATTTATGCGAAAAATAGTGATGCCCATCAAACGATTTGACAGGGCGCCCGTCACCAGGCCCCGCAGGCTGCGCACAGCCAAAATTTGGGGCCGAACGGAGACGGTCGATCAAATCTCCAGAAATCCGTTTGCTAACATACACCGAAAACCGAGAAAATCGTAAATTGTCATTTATGCGAAAAATAGTGATGCCCATCAAACGAGTTGACAGGGCGCCCGTCACCAGGCCCCGCAGGCTGCGCACGACCAAAATTTGGGGCCGAACGGAGGCGGTCGATCAAATCTCCAGAAATCCGTGGGCTAACATTCACCGAAAACCGAGAAAATCGTAAATTGTCATTTCTGCAAAAAATAGTGATGCCGATCAAGAGAAATGACAGGGCGCCCGTCACCAGGCCCCGCAGGCTGCGCACAGCCAAAATTTGGGGCCGAACGAAGACGGTCGATCAAATCTCCAGAAATCCGTGTGCTAACATACACCGAAAACCGAGAAAATCGTAAAATGTCATTTATGCGAAAAATAGTGATGCCTATCAAACGAGTTGATAGGGCGCCCGTCACCAGGCCCCGCAGGCTGCGCACGGCCAAAATTTGGGGCCGAACGGAGGCGGTCGATCAAATCTCCAGAAATCCGTGGGCTAACATTCACCGAAAACCGAGAAAATCGTAAATTGTCATTTATGCGAAAAATAGTGATGCCGATCAAACAAATTGATAGAGCGCCCGTCACTAGGCCCCGCAGGCTGCGCACAGCCAAAATTTGGGGCCGAACGGAGACGGTCGATCACATCTTCAGAAATCCGTGGGCTAACATACACCGAAAATCGAGAAAATTGTAAATTGTCATTTGTTTGAAAAATAGTGATGTCGATCAAAAGAAATGACAGGGCGCCCGTCACCATGCCCCGCAGGCTGCACACAGCCAAAATTTGGGGCCGAACGGAGACGGTCGATCAAATCTCCAGAAATCCGTGTGCTAACATTCACCGAAAACCGAGAAAATTGTAAATTGTCATTTCTGCAAAAAATAGTGATGCCGATCAAGAGAAATGACAGGGCGCCCATCACCAGGCCCCGCAGGCTGTGCACAGCCAAAATTTGGGGCCGAACGGAGACGGTCGATCAAATCTCCAGAAATCCGTTTGCTAACATACACCGAAAACCGAGAAAATCGTAAATTGTCATTTATGCGAAAAATAGTGATGCCCATCAAACGAGTTGACAGGGCGCCCGTCACCAGGCCCCGCAGGCAGCGCACGGCCAAAATTTGGAGCCGAACGGAGGCGGTCAATCAAATCTCCAGAAATCCGTGGGCTAACATTCACCGAAAACTGAGAAAATCGTAAATTATCATTTATGCGAAAAATAGTGATGCCGATCAAACGAATTGATAGAGCGCCCGTCACTAGGCCCCGCAGGCTGCGCACAGCCAAAATTTGGGGCCGAACGGAGACGGTCGATCACATCTCCAGAAATCCGTGGGCTAACATACACCGAAAATCGAGAAAATCGTAAATTGTCATTTATGCGAAAAATAGTGATGCCCATCAAACGAGTTGATAGGCGCCCGTCACCAGGCCCCGCAGGCTGCGCACGGCCAAAATTTGGGGCCGAACGGAGGCGGTCGATCAAATCTCCAGAAATCCGTGGGCTAACATTCATCGAAAACTGAGAAAATCGTAAATTGTCATTTATGAGAAAAATAGTGATGCCGATCAAACGAATTGATAGAGCGCCCGTCACTAGGCCCCGCAGGCTGCGCACAACCAAAATTTGGGGCCGAACGGAGACGGTCGATCAAATCTCCAGAAATTCGTGGGCTCACATTCACCGAAAACTGAGAAAATCGTAAATTGTCATTTATGCGAAAAATAGTGATGCCGATCAAATGAATTGATAGAGCGCCCGTCACTAGGCCCCGCAGGCTGCGCACAGCCAAAATTTGGGGCCGAACAGAGACGGTCGATCAAATCTCCAGAAATCCGTGGGCTAACATTCACCGAAAACTGAGAAAATAGTAAATTGTCATTTATGCGAAAAATAGTGATGCCGATCAAACGAATTGATAGAGCACCTGTCACTAGGCCCCGCAGGCTGCGCACAGCCAAAATTTGGGGCCGAACGGAGGCGGTCGATCAAATCTCCAGAAATCCGTGGGCTAACATTCACCGAAAACCGAGAAAATCGTAAATTGTCATTTATGCGAAAAATAGTGATGTCGATCAAACGAATTGATAGAGCGCCCGTCACTAGGCCCCACAGGCTGCGCACAGCCAAAATTTGGGGCCGAACGGAGACGGTCGATCACATCTTCAGAAATCTGTGGGCTAACATACACCGAAAATCGAGAAAATCGTAAATTGTCATTTGTTTGAAAAATAGTGATGCCGATCAAGAGAAATGACAGGGCGCCCGTCACCAGGCCCCGCAGGCTACGCACAGCCAAAATTTGGGGCCGAACGGAGACGGTCGATCAAATCTCCAGAAATCCGTGTGCTAACATTCACCGAAAACCGAGAAAATCGTAAATTGTCATTTCTGCCAAAAATTGTGATGCCGATCAAGAGAAATGACAGGGCGCCCGTCACCAGGCCCCGCAGGCTGCGCACAGCCAAAATTTGGGGCCGAACGGAGACGGTCGATCAAATCTCCAGAAATCCGTGTGCTAACATACACCGAAAACCGAGAAAATCGTAAATTGTCATTTATGCGAAAAATAGTGATGCCCATCAAACGAGTTGACAGGGCGCCCGTCACCAGGCCCCGCAGGCTGCGCACGGCCAAAATTTGGGGCCGAACGGAGGCGGTCGATCAAATCTCCAGAAATCCGTGGGCTAACATTCACCGAAAACCGAGAAAATCGTAAATTGTCATTTATGCGAAAAATAGTGATGCCGATCAAACGAATTGATAGAGCGCCTGTCACTAGGCTCCGCAGGCTACGCACAGCCAAAATTTGGGGCCGAACGGAGACGGTCGATCACATCTCCAGAAATCCGTGGGCTAACATACACCGAAAACCGAGAAAATCGTAAATTGTCATTTATGCGAAAAATAGTGATGCCGATCAAAAGAAATCACAGGGCGCCCGTCACCAGGCCCCGCAGGCTGCGCACGGCCAAAATTTGGGGCCGAACGGAGACGGTCGATCAAATCTCCAGAAATCCGTGAGCTAACATTCACCGAAAACTGAGAAAATCGTAAATTGTCATTTATGAGAAAAATAGTGATGCCGATCAAACGAATTGATAGAGCGCCCGTCACTAGGCCCCGCAGGCTGCGCACAGCCAAAATTTGGGGCCGAACGGAGACGGTCGATCAAATCTCCAGAAATCCGTGGGCGTTATTCACCGAAAACTGAGAAAATTGTAAATTGTCATTTATGCGAAAAATAGTGATGCCAATCAAACGAATTGATAGAGCGCCCGTCACTAGGCCCCGCAGGCTGCGCACAGCCAAAATTTGAGGCCGAACGGAGACGGTCGATCACATCTCCAAAAATCCGTGGGCTAACATACACCGAAAATCGAGAAAATCGTAAATATTCATTTATGCGAAAAATAGTGATGCCCATCAAACGAGTTGACAGGGCGCCCGTCACCAGGCCCCGCAGGCTGCGCACGGCCAAAATTTGGGGCCGAACGGAGGCGGTCGATCAAATATCCAGAAATCCCTGGGCTAACACGCACTGAAAAGTTTGAAAGTTAGCAACATAGGCGCACTATGCTAGTCTCGACAGACCGGACGACATCGGATGTCACGTGCTAACCTATGTCGAGACCCAACGCCCATCGATGAATGCCCAGTGATAGAAAATTTAAACTAAAACACCTATGCTTATCCTTATGATATAAATAAAATCCTAGAGATTAGTGGTGGTAGTGCTGGCCTACCATGGTCGCTTGCCATGGTGGTGTCGGTTGTGGTGGGTCGTTAGGACCAGTTTTTAAATTAAAATTGTCACCCATATTGGGAAATATGTTGAAATGAGTGCGATAGAGGCATATTTTAGAAAAATGGCTCAGCCAAACCGCCTTTCGGCAGTTTGTCGAGATAGATCTCGAAAAAATACACAAAATGAAAAAACAAATCGCGTAAAACGGATAATCCAGCCCAAAGTTATGATTATTTATATAATATGCCTCTAATAAGCTATTTTTCCGTCGATTATATTACAGTTTTAACAACATTATGTAAGATCTCATCAAAAGACTTGCATCTCGGCAGTTCTTATTTTGTTAATAAAGAGCTAACACATACCAAAAATCGCGAAAATTGTAAATTCTCGTTTATGCAAAAAATAGTGATGCCGATCAAACGAAATGATAGGACTATCTAAATTCTGATCACTTTCTGTACTATACTGATTCCTTACTGATTACCGTAATGAATTGATTTAAAACCGAAGTGGGGCTTATATATAATAGAAACAATAAATCGCATTCAGTGAATGCGACTTATAAGTCACATTTCAGGAATGCGATTTATGACGGTCGATCACATCTCCAAAAATCCGTGGGCAAACATACACCGAAAATCGAGAAAATCGTAAATTATCATTTGTTTGAAAAATAGTGATGCCGATCAAACGAAATGACAAGGCGCCCGTCACCAGGCCCCGCAGGCTTCGCACAGCCAAAATTTGGGGCCGAACGGAGGCGGTCGATCGAATCTCGAAAAATCCGTGGGCTAACATACACCGAAAACCGAGAAAATCGTAAATTGTCATTTTTTCAAAAAATAGTGATGCCGATCAAAAGAAATGACAGGGCGCCCGTCACCAGGCCCCGCAGGCTACGCACAGCCAAAATTTGGGGGCGAACGGAGGCGGTCGATCGAATCTCCAGAAATCCGTGGGCTAACATTCACCGAAAATCGAGAAAATCGTAAATTGTCATTTATGCAAAAAAGAGTGATGCCGATCAAACGAATTGATAGAGCGCCCGTCACTAGGCCCCGCAGGCTGCGCACAGCTAAAATTTGGGGCCAAACGGAGACGGTCGATCACATCTCCAAAAATCCGTGGGCAAACATACACCGAAAATCGAGAAAATCGAAAATTGTCATTTGTTTGAAAAATAGTGATGTCGATCAAACGAAATGACAAGGCGCCCGTCACCAGGCCCCGCAGGCTTCGCACAACCAAAATTAGGGGCCGAACGGAGGCGGTCGATCGAATCTCGAAAAATCCGTGGGCTAACATACACCGAAAACCGAGAAAATCGTAAATTGTCATTTTTTCAAAAAATAGTGATTCCGATCAAAAGAAACGGAGACGGTCGATCACATCTCCAAAAATCCGTGGGTAAACATACACCGAAAATCGAGAAAATGGTAAATTGTCATTTGTTTGAAAAATAGTGATGCCGATCAAACGAAATGACAAGGCGCCCGTCACCAGGCCCCGCTGGCTTCGCACAGCCAAAATATGGGGCCGAACGGAGTCGGTCGATCGAACCTCGAAAAATCCGTGGGCTAACATACACCGAAAACCGAGAAAATCGTAAATTGTCATTTTTTCAAAAAATAGTGATGCCGATCAAAAGAAATGACAGGGCGCCCGTCACCAGGCCCCGCAGGCTGCGCACAGCCAAAATTTGGGGCCGAACGGAGGCGGTCGATTGAATCTCGAAAAATCCGTGTGCTAACATACACCGAAAATCGAGAAAATCATAAATTCTCATTTATGCGAAAAATAGTGATGCCGATCAAACGAAATGATAGGGCGCCCGTCACCAGGCCCTGCAGGCTGCGCACAGCCAAAATTTGGGGCCAAACGGAGAGGGTCGATCACATCTCCAAAAATCCGTGGGCTAACATACACCGAAAATTGAGAAAATCGTAAATTGTCATTTGTTTGAAAAATAGTGATGCCGATCAAAAGAAATGATAGGGCGCCCGTCACCAGCCCCGCAGGCTACGCACAGCCAAAATTTGGGGCCAAACGGAGACGGTCGATCACATCTCCAAAAATCTGTGGGCTAACATACACCGAAAATCGAGAAAATCATAAATTCTCATTTATTCGAAAAATAGTGATGCCGATCAAACGAAATCATAGGGCGCCCGTCTCTAGGCCCCGCAGGCTGCGCACAGCCAAAACTTGGGGCCAAACGGAGACGGTCGATCACATCTCCAAAAATCCGTGGGCTAACATACACCGAAAATCGAGAAAATCGTAAATTGTCATTTGTTTGAAAAATAGTGATTCCGATCAAACGAAATGACAGGGCGCCCGTCACCAGGCCCCGCAGGCTGCGCACAGCAAAAATTTGACGCCAAACGGAGACGGTCGATCACATCTCCCAAAATCCGTGGGCTAACATACACCGAAAATCGAGAAAATCGTAAATTGTCATTTGTTTGAAAAATAGTGATGCCGATCAAAAGAAATGACAGGGCGCCCATCACCAGGCCCCGCAGGCTACGCACGACCAAAATTTGGGGGCGAACGGAGGCGGTCGATCGAATCACCAGAAATCCGTGGGCTAACATTCACCGAAAATCGAGAAAATCGTAAATTGTCATTTATGCAAAAAATAGTGATGCCGATCAAATGAAATGATAGGGCGCCCGTCACTAGGCCCCGCAGGCTACGCACAGCCAAAATTTGGGGCCAAACGGAGACAGTCGATCACATCTCCAAAAATCCGTGGGCTAACATACACCGAAAATCGAGAAAATCGTAAATTGTCATTTGTTTGAAAAATAGTGATGCTGATCAAACGAAATGACAGGGCGCCCGTCACCAGGCCCCGCAGGCTGTGCACAGCCAAAATTTGGGGCCGAACGGAGGCGGTCGATCGAACCTCGAAAAATCCGTGGGCTAACATTCACCGAAAACCGAGAAAATCGTAAATTGTCATTTCTGCAAAAAATAGTGATGCCCATCAAACGAGTTGATAGGGCGCCCGTCACTAGGCCCCGCAGGCTGCGCACGACCAAAATTTGGGGGCGAACGGAGGCGGTCGATCGAATCTCCAGAAATCCGTGGGCTAACATTCACCGAAAATCGAGAAAATCGTAAATTGTCATTTATGCAAAAAATAGTGATGCCGATCAAATGAAATGATAGGGCGCCCGTAACTAGGCCCCGCAGGCTGCGCACAGCCAAAATTTGGGGCCAAACGGAGACGGTCGATCACATCTCCAAAAATCCGTAGGCAAACATACACCGAAAATCGAGAAAATCATAAATTGTCATTTGTTTGAAAAATAGTGATGCCGATCAAACGAAATGAAAAGGCGCCCGTCACCAGGCCCCGCAGGCTTCATACAGCCAAAATTTGGGGCCGAACGGAGGCGGTCGATCGAATCTCAAAAAATCCGTGGGCTAACATACACTGAAAACCGAGAAAATCGTAAATTATCATTTTTTCAAAAAATAGTGATGCCGATCAAAAGAACTGACAGGGCGCCCATCACCAGGCCCCGCAGGCTGCGCACAGCCAAAATTTGGGGGCGAACGGAGGCGGTCGATCGAATCTCCAGAAATCCGTGGGCTAACATTCACCGAAAATCGAGAAAATCGTAAATTGTCATTTATGCAAAAAATAGTGATGCCGATCAAACGAAATGATAGGGCGCCCGTCACCAGGCCCTGCAGGCTGCGCACAGCCAAAATTTGGGGCCAAACGGAGACGGTCGATCACATCTCCAAAAATCCGTGGGCTAACATACACCGAAAACCGAGAAAATCGTAAATTGTCATTTATGCGAAAAATAGTGATGCCCATCAAACGAGTTGATAGGGTGCCCGTCACCAGGCCCCGCAGGCTGCGCACGGCCAAAATTTGGGGGCGAACGGAGGCGGTCGATCAAATCTCCAGAAATCCGTGGGCTAACATTCACCGAAAACCGAGAAAATCGTAAATTGTCATTTATGCAAAAAATAGTGATGCCGATCAAACGAAATGATAGGGCGCCCGTCACTAGGCCCCGCAGGCTGCGCACAGCCAAAATTTGGGGCCAAACGGAGACGGTCGATCACATCTCCAAAAATCCGTGGGCTAACATACACCGAAAATCGAGAAAATCGTAAATTGTCATTTGTTTGAAAATAGTGATGCCGATCAAACGAAATGATAGGGCGCCCGTTACCAGGCCCCGCAGGCTGCGCACAGCAAAAATTTGAGGCCAAACGGAGACGGTCGATCACATCTCCAAAAATCCGTGGGCTAACATACACCGAAAACCGAGAAAATCGTAAATTGTCATTTATGCGAAAAATAGTGATGCCCATCAAACGAGTTGATAGGGCGCCCGTCACCAGGCCCCGCAGACTGCGCACGACCAAAATTTGGGGGCGAACGGAGGCGGTCGATCGAATCTCCAGAAATCCGTGGGCTAACATTCACCGAAAATCGAGAAAATCGTAAATTGTCATTTATGCAAAAAATAGTGATGCCGATCAAACGAATTGATAGAGCGCCCGTCACTAGGCCCCGCAGGCTGCGCACAGCTAAAATTTGGGGCCAAACGGAGACGGTCGATCACATCTCCAAAAATCCGTGGGCAAACATACACCGAAAATCGAGAAAATCGAAAATTGTCATTTGTTTGAAAAATAGTGATGTCGATCAAACGAAATGACAAGGCGCCCGTCACCAGGCCCCGCAGGCTTCGCACAACCAAAATTAGGGGCCGAACGGAGGCGGTCGATCGAATCTCGAAAAATCCGTGGGCTAACATACACCGAAAACCGAGAAAATTGTAAATTGTCATTTTTTCAAAAAATAGTGATTCCGATCAAAAGAAATGGAGACGGTCGATCACATCTCCAAAAATCCGTGGGTAAACAAACACCGAAAATCGAGAAAATCGTAAATTGTCATTTGTTTGAAAAATAGTGATGCCGATCAAACGAAATGACAAGGCGCCCGTCACCAGGCCCCGCAGGCTTCGCACAGCCAAAATTTGGGGCCGAACGGAGTCGGTCGATCGAATCTCGAAAAATCCGTGGGCTAACATACACCGAAAACCGAGAAAATCGTAAATTGTCATTTTTTCAAAAAATAGTGATGCCGATCAAAAGAAATGACAGGACGCCCGTCACCAGGCCCCGCAGGCTGCGCACAGCCAAAATTTGGGGCCGAACGGAGGCGGTCGATTGAATCTCGAAAAATCCGTGTGCTAACATACACCGAAAATCGAGAAAATCATAAATTCTCATTTATGCGAAAAATAGTGATGCCGATCAAACGAAATGATAGGGCGCCCGTCACCAGGCC
This sequence comes from Datura wrightii, assembly GCA_035772735.1. Lineage (NCBI taxonomy): Eukaryota > Viridiplantae > Streptophyta > Magnoliopsida > Solanales > Solanaceae > Datura > Datura wrightii. The sequence continues at coordinate 5,954,144 of JASDFA010000011.1, forward strand.
CTGCAGGCTGCGCACAGCCAAAATTTGGGGCCAAACGGAGAGGGTCGATCACATCTCCAAAAATCCGTGGGCTAACATACACCGAAAATCGAGAAAATCGTAAATTGTCATTTGTTTGAAAAATAGTGATGCCGATCAAAAGAAATGATAGGGCGCCCGTCACCAGCCCCGCAGGCTACGCACAGCCAAAATTTGGGGCCAAACGGAGACGGTCGATCACATCTCCAAAAATCTGTGGGCTAACATACACCGAAAATCGAGAAAATCATAAATTCTCATTTATTCGAAAAATAGTGATGCCGATCAAACGAAATCATAGGGCGCCCGTCTCTAGGCCCCGCAGGCTGCGCACAACCAAAACTTGGGGCCAAACGGAGACGGTCGATCAAATCTCCAAAAATCCGTGGGCTAACATACACCGAAAATCGAGAAAATCGTAAATTGTCATTTGTTTGAAAAATAGTGATGCCGATCAAACGAAATGACAGGGCGCCCTTCACCAGGCCCCGCAGGCTGCGCACAGCAAAAATTTGACGCCAAACGGAGACGGTCGATCACATCTCCCAAAATCCGTGGGCTAACATACACCGAAAATCGAGAAAATCGTAAATTGTCATTTGTTTGAAAAATAGTGATGCCGATCAAAAGAAATGACAGGGCGCCCGTCACCAGGCCCCGCAGGCTACGCACGACCAAAATTTGGGGGCGAACGGAGGCGGTCGATCGAATCACCAGAAATCCGTGGGCTAACATTCACCGAAAATCGAGAAAATCGTAAATTGTCATTTATGCAAAAAATAGTGATGCCGATCAAATGAAATGATAGGGCGCCCGTCACTAGGCCCCGCAGGCTACGCACAGCCAAAATTTGGGGCCAAACGGAGACAGTCGATCACATCTCCAAAAATCCGTGGGCTAACATACACCGAAAATCGAGAAAATCGTAAATTGTCATTTGTTTGAAAAATAGTGATGCTGATCAAACGAAATGACAGGGCGCCCGTCACCAGGCCCCGCAGGCTGTGCACAGCCAAAATTTGGGGCCGAACGGAGGCGGTCGATTGAACCTCGAAAAATCCGTGGGCTAACATTCACCGAAAATCGAGAAAATCGTAAATTGTCATTTATGCAAAAGATAGTGATGCCGATCAAATGAAATGATAGGGCGCCCGTCACTAGGCCCCGCAGGCTGCGCACGACCAAAATTTGGGGGCGAACGGAGGCGGTCGATCGAATCTCCAGAAATCCGTGGGCTAACATTCACCGAAAATCGAGAAAATCGTAAATTGTCATTTATGCAAAAAATAGTGATGCCGATCAAATGAAATGATAGGGCGCCCGTCACTAGGCCCCGCAGGCTGCGCACAGCCAAAATTTGGGGCCAAACGGAGACGGTCGATCACATCTCCAAAAATCCGTAGGCAAACATACACCGAAAATCGAGAAAATCATAAATTGTCATTTGTTTGAAAAATAGTGATGCCGATCAAACGAAATGAAAAGGCGCCCGTCACCAGGCCCCGCAGGCTTCATACAGCCAAAATTTGGGGCCGAACGGAGGCGGTCGATCGAATCTCGAAAAATCCGTGGGTTAACATACACTGAAAACCGAGAAAATCGTAAATTATCATTTTTTCAAAAAATAGTGATGCCGATCAAAAGAAATGACAGGGCGCCCGTCACCAGGCCCCGCAGGCTGCGCACAGCCAAAATTTGGGGGCGAACGGAGGCGGTCGATCGAATCTCCAGAAATCCGTGGGCTAACATTCACCGAAAATCGAGAAAATCGTAAATTGTCATTTATGCAAAAAATAGTGATGCCGATCAAACGAAATGATAGGGCGCCCGTCACCAGGCCCTGCGGGCTGCGCACAGCCAAAATTTGGGGCCAAACGGAGACGGTCGATCACATCTCCAAAAATCCGTGGGCTAACATACACCGAAAACCGAGAAAATCGTAAATTGTCATTTATGCGAAAAATAGTGATGCCCATCAAACGAGTTGATAGGGTGCCCGTCACCAGGCCCCGCAGGCTGCGCACGGCCAAAATTTGGGGGCGAACGGAGGCGGTCGATCAAATCTCCAGAAATCCGTGGGCTAACATTCACCGAAAACCGAGAAAATCGTAAATTGTCATTTATGCAAAAAATAGTGATGCCGATCAAACGAAATGATAGGGCGCCCGTCACTAGGCCCCGCAAGCTGCGCACAGCCAAAGTTTGGGGCCAAACGGAGACGGTTGATCACATCTCCAAAAATCCGTGGGCTAACATACACCGAAAATCGAGAAAATCGTAAATTGTCATTTGTTTGAAAATAGTGATGCCGATCAAACGAAATGACAGGGTGCCCGTTACCAGGCCCCGCAGGCTGCGCACAGCAAAAATTTGAGGCCAAACGGAGACGGTCGATCACATCTCCAAAAATCCGTGGGCTAACATACACCGAAAACCGAGAAAATCGTAAATTGTCATTTATGCGAAAAATAGTGATGCCCATCAAACGAGTTGATAGGGTGCCCGTCACCAGGCCCCGCAGACTGCGCACGACCAAAATTTGGGGGCGAACGGAGGCGGTCGATCGAATCTCCAGAAATCCGTGGGCTAACATTCACCGAAAATCGAGAAAATCGTAAATTGTCATTCATGCAAAAAATAGTGATGCCGATCAAATGAAATGATAGGGCGCCCGTCACTACGCCCCGCAGGCTGCGCACAGCCAAAATTTGGGGCCAAACGGAGACGGTCGATCACATCTCCAAAAATCCGTGGGCTAACATACACCGAAAACCGAGAAAATCGTAAATTGTCATTTTTTCAAAAAATAGTGATGCCGATCAAACGAAATGACAAGGCGCCCGTCACCAGGCCCCGCAGGCAGCGCACAGCCAAAATTTGGGGGCGAACGGAGGCGGTCGATCGAATCTCCATAAATCCGTGGGCTAACATTCACCGAAAACTGAGAAAATCGTAAATTGTCATTTATGCAAAAAATAGTGATGCCGATCAAAAGAAATGATAGGGCGCCCGTCACCAGGCCCCGCAGGCTACGCACAGCCAAAATTTGGGGCCAAACGGAGACGGTCGATCACATCTCCAAAAATCCGTGGGCTAACATACACCGAAAATCGAGAAAATCGTAAATTCTCATTTATTCGAAAAATAGTGATGCCGATCAAACGAAATCATAGGGCGCCCGTCACTAGGCCCCGCAGGCTGCGCACAGCCAAAATTTGGAGCCGAACGGAGGCGGTCGATCGAACCTCGAAAAATCCGTGGGCTAACATTCACCGAAAACCGAGAAAATCGTAAATTGTCATTTCTGCAAAAAATAGTGATGCCCATCAAACGAGTTGATAGGGCGCCCGTCACTAGGCCCCGCAGGCTGTGCACGACCAAAATTTGGGGGCGAACGGAGGCGGTCGATCGAATCTCCAGAAATCCGTGGGCTAACATTCACCGAAAATCGAGAAAATCGTAAATTGTCATTTATGCAAAAAATAGTGATGCCGATCAAATGAAATGATAGGGCGCCCGTCACTAGGCCCCGCAAGCTGCGCACAGCCAAAATTTGGGGCCAAACGGAGACGGTCGATCACATCTCCAAAAATCCGTGGGCAAACATACACCGAAAATCGAGAAAATCATAAATTGTCATTTGTTTGAAAAATAGTGATGCCGATCAAACGAAATGAAAAGGCGCCCGTCACCAGGCCCCGCAGGCTTCATACAGCCAAAATTTGGGGCCGAACGGAGGCGGTCGATCGAATCTCGAAAAATCCGTGGGCTAACATACACTGAAAACCGAGAAAATCGTAAATTGTCATTTTTTCAAAAAATAGTGATGCCGATCAAAAGAAATGACAGGGCGCCCGTCACCAGGCCCCGCAGGCTGCGCACAGCCAAAATTTGGGGGCGAACGGAGGCGGTCGATTGAATCTCCAGAAATCCGTGGGCTAACATTCACCGAAAATCGAGAAAATCGTAAATTGTCATTTATGCAAAAAATAGTGATGCCGATCAAACGAAATGATAGGGCGCCCGTCACCAGGCCCTACAGGCTGCGCACAGCCAAAATTTGGGGCCAAACGGAGACGGTCGATCACATCTCCAAAAATCCGTGGGTAATACACCGAAAACCGAGAAAATCGTAAATTGTCATTTATGCGAAAAATAGTGATGCCCATCAAACGAGTTGATAGGGTGCCCGTCACCAGGCCCCGCAGGCTGTGCACGGCCAAAATTTGGGGGCGAACGGAGGCGGTCGATCAAATCTCCAGAAATCCGTGGGCTAACATTCACCGAAAACTGAGAAAATCGTAAATTGTCATTTATGCAAAAAATAGTGATGCCGATCAAACGAAATGATAGGGCGCCCGTCACTAGGCCCCGCAGGCTGCGCACAGCCAAAATTTGGGGCCAAACGGAGACGGTCGATCACATCTCCAAAAATCCGTGGGCTAACATACACCGAAAATCGAGAAAATCGTAAATTGTAATTTGTTTGAAAAATAGTGATGCCGATCAAACAAAATGATAGGGCGCCCGTTACCAGGCCCCGCAGGCTGCGCACAGCAAAAATTTGAGGCCAAACGGAGACGGTCGATCACATCTCCAAAAATCCGTGGGCTAACATACACCGAAAACCGAGAAAATCGTAAATTGTCATTTATGCGAAAAATAGTGATGCCCATCAAACGAGTTGATAGGGCGCCCGTCACCAGGCCCCGCAGACTGCGCACGACCAAAATTTGGGGGCGAACGGAGGCGGTCGATCGAATCTCCAGAAATCCGTGGGCTAACATTCACCGAAAATCGAGAAAATCGTAAATTGTCATTTATGCAAAAAATAGTGATGCCGATCAAATGAAATGATAGGGCGCCCGTCACTACGCCCCGCAGGCTGTGCACAGCCAAAATTTGGGGCCAAACGGAGACGGTCGATCACATCTCCAAAAATCCGTGGGCTAACATACACCGAAAACCGAGAAAATCGTAAATTGTCATTTTTTCAAAAAATAGTGATGCCGATCAAACGAAATGACAAGGCGCCCGTCACCAGGCCCCGCAGGCTGCGCACAGCCAAAATTTGGGGGCGAACGGAGGCGGTCGATCGAATCTCCAGAAATCCGTGGGCTAACATTCACCGAAAACCGAGAAAATCGTAAATTGTCATTTATGCAAAAAATAGTGATGCCGATCAAACGAATTGATAGAGCGCCCGTCACTAGGCCCCGCAGGCTGCGCACAGCTAAAATTTGGGGCCAAACGGAGACGGTCGATCACATCTCCAAAAATCCGTGGGCAAACATACACCGAAAATCGAGAAAATCGTAAATTGTCATTTGTTTGAAAAATAGTGATGCCGATCAAACGAAATGAAAAGGCGCCCGTCACCTGGCCCCGCAGGCTTCGCACAGCCAAAATTTGGGGCGAACGGAGGCGGTCGATCGAATCTCGAAAAATCCGTGGGCTAACATACACCGAAAACCGAGAAAATCATAAATTGTCATTTTTTCAAAAAATAGTGATGCCGATCAAAAGAAATGATAGGGCGCCCGTCACCAGGCCCCGCAGGCTGCGCACAGCCAAAATTTGGGGCCGAACGGAGGCGGTCGATTGAATCTCGAAAAATCCGTGTGCTAACATACACCGAAAATCAAGAAAATCATAAATTCTCATTTATGCGAAAAATAGTGATGCCGATCAAACGAAATGATAGGGCGCCCGTCACCAGGCCCTGCAGGCTGCGCACAGCCAAAATTTGGGGCCAAACGGAGAGGGTCGATCACATCTCCAAAAATCCGTGGGCTAACATACACCGAAAATCGAGAAAATCGTAAATTGTCATTTGTTTGAAAAATAGTGATGCCGATCAAAAGAAATGATAGGGCGCCCGTCACCAGGCCCCGCAGGCTACGCACAGCCAAAATTTGGGGCCAAACGGAGACGGTCGATCACATCTCCAAAAATCCGTGGGCTAACATACACCGAAAATCGAGAAAATCATAAATTCTCATTTATTCGAAAAATAGTGATGCCGATCAAACGAAATCATAGGGCGCCCGTCACTAGGCCCCGCAGGCTGCGCACAGCCAAAACTTGGGGCCAAACGGAGACGGTCGATCACATCTCCAAAAATCCGTGGGCTTACACCGAAAATCGAGAAAATCGTAAATTGTCATTTGTTTGAAAAATAGTGATGCCGATAAAACGAAATGACAGGGCGCCCGTCACCAGGCCCCGCAGGCTACGCACAGCAGAAATTTGAGGCCAAACGGAGACGGTCGATCACATCTCCAAAAATCCGTGGGCTAACATACACCGAAAATCGAGAAAATCGTAAATTGTCATTTGTTTGAAAAATAGTGATGCCGATCAAAAGAAATGACAGGGCGCCCGTCACTAGGCCCCGCAGGCTACGCACGACCAAAATTTGGGGGCGAACGGAGGCGGTCGATCGAATCTCCAGAAATCCGTGGGCTAACATTCACCGAAAATCGAGAAAATCGTAAATTGTCATTTATGCAAAAAATAGTGATGCCGATCAAATGAAATGATAGGGCGCCCGTCACTAGGCCCCGCAGGCTACGCACAGCCAAAATTTGGGGCCAAACGGAGACAGTCGATCACATCTCCAAAAATCCGTGGACTAACATACACTGAAAATCGTAAATTGTCATTTGTTTGAAAAATAGTGATGCTGATCAAACGAAATGACAGGGCGCCCATCACCAAGCCCCGCAGGCTGTGCACAGCCAAAATTTGGGGCCGAACGGAGGCGGTCGATCGAACCTCGAAAAATCCGTGGGCTAACATTCACCGAAAACCGAGAAAATCGTAAATTGTCATTTCTGCAAAAAATAGTGATGCCCATCAAACGAGTTGATAGGGCGCCCGTCACTAGGCCCCGCAGGCTGCGCATGACCAAAATTTGGGGGCGAACGGAGGCGGTCGATCGAATCTCCAGAAATCCGTGGGCTAACATTCACCGAAAATCGAGAAAATCGTAAATTGTCATTTATGCAAAAAATAGTGATGCCGATCAAATGAAATGATAGGGCGCCCGTCACTAGGCCCCGCAGGCTGCGCACAGCCAAAATTTGGGGCCAAACGGAGACGGTCGATCACATCTCCAAAAATCCGTGGGCAAACATACACCGAAAATCGAGAAAATCGTAAATTGTCATTTGTTTGAAAAATAGTGATGCCGATCAAACGAAATGACAAGGCGCCCGTCACCAGGCCCCGCAGGCTTCGCACAGCCAAAATTTGGGGCCGAACGGAGGCGGTCGATCGAACCTCGAAAAATCCGTGGGCTAACATTCACCGAAAACCGAGAAAATCGTAAATTGTCATTTCAGCAAAAAATAGTGATGCCCATCAAACGAGTTGATAGGGCGCCCGTCACTAGGCCCCGCAGGCTGCGCACGACCAAAATTTGGGGGCGAACGTAGGCGGTCGATCGAATCTCCAGAAATCCGTGGGCTAACATTCACCGAAAATCGAGAAAATCGTAAATTGTCATTTATGCAAAAAAATAGTGATGCCGATCAAATGAAATGATAGGGCGCCTGTCACTAGGCCCCGCAGGCTGCGCACAGCTAAAATTTGGGGCAAAACGGAGACGGTCGATCACATCTCCAAAAATCCGTGGGCAAACATACACCGAAAATCGAGAAAATCGTAAATTGTCATTTGTTTGAAAAATAGTGATGCCGATCAAATGAAATGACAAGGCGCCCGTCACCAGGCCCCGCAGGCTTCGCCTTGCCAAAATTTGGGGCCGAACGGAGGTGGTCGATCGAATCTCGAAAAATCTGTGGGCTAACATACACCGAAAACCGAGAAAATCGTAAATTGTCATTTCCGCAAAAAATAGTGATGCCGATCAAACGAAATGATAGGGCGCCCGTCACTAGGCCCCGCAGGCTGCGCACAGCCAAAATTTGGGGCCAAACGGAGACGGTCGATCACATCTCCAAAAATCCGTGGGCTAACATACACCGAAAATCGAGAAAATCGTAAATTGTCATTTGTTTGAAAAATAGTGATGCCGATCAAACGAATTGACAGGGCGCCCGTCACCAGGCCCTGCAGGCTGTGCACAGCCAAAATTTGGGGCCAAACGGAGACGGTCGATCACATCTCCAAAAATTCGTGGGCTAACATACACCGAAAATCGAGAAAATCGTAAATTGTCTTTGCTTGAAAAATAGTGATGCCGATCAAAAGAAATGACAGGGCGCCCGTCACCAGGCCCCGCAGGCTGCGCACAGCCAAAATTTGGGGGCAAACGGAGACGGTCGATCACATCTCCAAAAATCCGTGGGCTAACATACACCGAAAATTGAGAAAATCGTAAATTGTCATTTGTTTGAAAAATAGTGATGCCGATCAAACGAAATGACAGGGCGCCCGTTACCAGGCCCCGCAGGCTGCGCACAGCCAAAATTTGGGGCCGAACGGAGGCGGTCGATCGAATCTCGAAAAATCCGTGGGCTAACATTCACTGAAAACCGAGAAAATCGTAAATTGTCATTTCTGCAAAAAATAGTGATGCCGATCAAAAGAAATGACAGGGCGCCCGTCACCAGGCCCCGCAGGCTGCGCACAGCCAAAATTTTGGGCCGAACGGAGGCGGTCGATCGAATCTCGAAAAATCCGTGGGCTAACATACACCGAAAACCGAGAAAATCATAAATTATCATTTCTGCAAAAAATAGTGATGCCGATCAAACGAAATGATAGGGCGCCCGTCACCAGGCCCCGCGGGCTGTGCACAGCCAAAATTTGGGGCCGAACGGAGGCGGTCGATCAAATATCCAGAAATCCCTGGGCTAACACGCACTGAAAAGTTTGAAAGTTAGCAACATAGGCGCACTATGCTAGTCTCGATAGACCGGACGACATCGGATGTCACGTGCTAACCTATGTCGAGACCCAACGCCCATCGATGAATGCCCAGCGATAGAAAATTTAAACTAAAACACCTATGCTTATCCTTATGATATAAATAAAATCCTAGAGATTAGTGGTGGTAGTGCTGGCCTACCATGGTCGCTTGCCATGGTGGTGTCGGTTGTGGTGGGTCGTTAGGACCAGTTTTTAAATTAAAATTGTCACCCATATTGGGAAATATGTTGAAATGAGTGCGATAGAGGCATATTTTAGAAAAATGGCTCGGCCAAACCGCCTTTCGGCAGTTTGTCGAGATAGATCTCGAAAAAATACACAAAATGAAAAAAAATATCGCGTAAAACGGATAATCCAGCCCAAAGTTATGATCATTTATATAATATGCCTCTAATAAACTATTTTTCCGTCGATTATATTACAGTTTTAACAACATTATGTAAGATCTCATCAAAAGACTTGCATCTCGGCAGTTCTTATTTTGTTAATAAAGAGCTAACACATACCAAAAATCGCGAAAATCGTGAATTCTCGTTTATGCAAAAAATAGTGATGCCGATCAAACAAAATGATAGGACTATCTAAATTCTGATCACTTTCTGTACTATACTGATTCCTTACTGATTACCGTAATGAATTGATTTAAAACCGAAGTGGGGCTTATATATAATAGAAACAATAAATCGCATTCAGTGAATGCGACTTATAAGTCGCATTACAGGAATGCGATTTATAAGTCGCATCTCAGGAATGCGATTTATAAGTCGCATTCCTGGAATGCGTTTTATAAGTCGCATTTTGCCTTGCGACGCGCCGACTTGCCGGTTGTCCAATCTTTCCCCATGCCTTTTTCTAGCATGTATGTATTTCAAATACTCTTAACCAACACGCGAATAGGCCATCTATATGCTAGAAATTTACGGGGTGTAACAACGGATCAAACGAAATGATAGGGCGCCCGTCACCAGGCCCCGCACAGCAAAAATTTGAGGCCAAACGGAGACGGTCGATCACATCTCCAAAAATCCGTGGGCTAACATACACCCAAAACCGAGAAAATCGTAAATTGTCATTTATGCGAAAAATAGTGATGCCCATCAAACGAGTTAATAGGGCGCCCGTCACCAGGCCCCGCAGGCTGCGCACGGCCAAAATTTGGGGGCGAACGGAGGCGGTCGATCAAATCTTCAGAAATCCGTGGGCTAACATTCACCGAAAACCGAGAAAATCGTAAATTGTCATTTACGCAAAAAATAGTGATGCCGATCAAACGAATTGATAGAGCGCCCGTCACTAGGCCCCGCAGGCTGCGCACAGCCAAAATTTGGGGCCAAACGAAGACGGTCGATCACATCTCCAAAAATCCATGGGCAAACATACACCGAAAATCGAGAAAATCGTAAATTGTCATTTGCTTGAAAAAATAGTGATGCCGATCAAACGAAATGACAAGGCGCCCGTCACCAGGCCCCGCAGGCTTCGCAAAGCCAAAATTTGGGGCCGAACGGAGGCGGTCGATCGAATCACAAAAAATCCGTGGGCTAACATACACCGAAAACCGAGAAAATCGTAAATTATCATTTGTTTGAAAAATAGTGATGCCGATCAAAAGAAATGACAGGGCGCCCGTCACCAGGCCCCGCAGGCTGCGCACAGCCAAAATTTGGGGGCAAACGGAGACGGTCGATCACATCTCCAAAAATTCGTGGGCTAACATACACCGAAAATCGAGAAAATCATAAATTCTCATTTATGCGAAAAATAGTGATGCCGATCAAACGAAATGATAGGGCGCCCGTCACCAGGCCCTGCAGGCTGCGCACAGCCAAAATTTGGGGCCAAACGGAGACGGTCGATCACAATTTCAAAAATCCGTGGACTAACATACACCGAAAATCGAGAAAATCGTAAATTGTCATTTGTTTGAAAAATAGTGATGCCGATCAAAAGAAATGACAAGGCGCCCATCACTAGGCCCCGCAGGCTGCGCACAGCCAAAATTTGGGGGCAAACGGAGATGGTCGATCACATCTCCAAAAATCCGTGGGCTAACATACACCGAAAATCGAGAAAATCGTAAATTGTCATTTGTTTGAAAAATAGTGATGCCGATCAAACGAAATGACAGGGCGCCCGTTACCAGGCCCCGCAGGCTGCGCACAGCAAAAATTTCAGGCCAAACGGAGACGGTCGATCACATCTCCAAAAATCCGTGGGCTAACATACACCGAAAACCGAGAAAATCGTAAATTGTCATTTATGCGAAAAATAGTGATGCCCATCAAACGAGTTGATAGGGCGCCCGTCACCAGGCCCCGCAGGCTGCGCACGACCAAAATTTGGGGGCGAACGGAGGCGGTCGATCGAATCTCTAGAAATCCGTGGGCTAACATTCACCGAAAATCGAGAAAATCGTAAATTTTCATTTATGGAAAAAATAGTGATGTCGATCGAACGAAATGATAGGGCGCCCGTCACCAGGCCCCGCGGGCTGTGCACAGCCAAAATTTGGGGCCGAACGGAGGCGGTCGATCAAATATCCAGAAATCCCTGGGATAACACGCACTGAAAAGTTTGAAAGTTAGCAACATAGGCGCACTATGCTAGTATCGACAGACCGGACGACATCGGATGTCACATGCTAACCTATGTCGAGACCCAACGCCCATCGATGAATGCCCAGCGATAGAAAATTTAAACTAAAACACCTATGCTTATCCTTATGATATAAATAAAATCCTAGAGATTAGTGGTGGTAGTGCTGGCCTACCATGGTCGCTTGCCATGGTGGTGTCGGTTGTGGTGGGTCGTTAGGACCAGTTTTTAAATTAAAATTGTCACCCATATTGGGAAATATGTTGAAATGAGTGCGATAGAGGCATATTTTAGAAAAATGGCTCGGCCAAACCGCCTTTCGGCGGTTTGTTGAGATAGATCTCGAAAAAATACACAAAATGAAAAAACAAATCGCGTAAAACGGATAATCCAGCCCAAAGTTATGATCATTTATATAATATGCCTCTAATAAACTATTTTTCCGTCGATTATATTACAGTTTTAACAACATTATCTAAGATCTCATCAAAAGACTTGCATCTCGGCAGTTCTTATTTTGTTAATAAAGAGCTAACACATACCAAAAATCGCGAAAATCGTAAATTCTCGTTTATGCAAAAAATAGTGATGCAGATCAAACGAAATGATAGGACTATCTAAATTCTGATCACTTTCTGTACTATACTGATTCCTTACTGATTACCGTAATGAATTGATTTAAAACCAAAGTGGGGCTTATATATAATAGAAACAATAAATCGCATTCAGTGAATGCGACTTATAAGTCGCATTTCAGGAATGCGATTTATAAGTCGCATTTCAGGAATGCGATTTATAAGTCGCATTTTGCCTTGCGACGCGCCGACTTGCCGGTTGTCCAATCTTTCCCCGTGCCTTTTTCTAGCATGTATGTATTTCAAATACTCTTAACCAACACGCGAATAGTCCATCTATATGCTAGAAATTTACGGGGTGTAACAGCGGATCAAACGAAATGATAGGGCGCCCGTCACCAGGCCCTGCACAGCAAAAATTTGAGGCCAAACGGAGACGGTCGATCACATCTCCAAAAATAAGTGGGCTAACATACACCGAAAATCGAGAAAATCATAAATTGTCATTTGCTTGAAAAATAGTGATGCCGATCAAACGAAATGACAAGGCGCCCGTCACCAGGCACCGCAGGCTTCGCACAGCCAAAATTTGGGGCCGAACGGAGGCGGTCGATCGAATCACAAAAAATCTGTGGGCTAACATACACCGAAAACCGAGAAAATCGTAAATTGTCATTTCTGCAAAAAATAGTGATGCCGATCAAAAGAAATGACAGGGCGCCCGTCACCAGGCCCCGCAAGCTGCGCACAGCCAAAATTTGGGGCCAAACGGAGGCGGTCGATTGAATCTCGAAAAATCCGTGTGCTAACATACACCGAAAATCGAGAAAATCATAAATTCTCATTTATGCGAAAAATAGTGATGCCGATCAAACGAAATGATAGGGCGCCCGTCACCAGGCCCTGCAGGCTGCGCACAGCCAAAATTTGGGGCCAAACGGAGACGGTCGATCACATCTCTAAAAATCCGTGGGCTAACATACACCGAAAATCGAGAAAATCATAAATTATCTTTGTTTGAAAAATAGTGATGCCGATCATAAGAAATGACAGGGCGCCCGTCACCAGGCCCCGCAGGCTGCGCACAGCCAAAATTTGGGGGCAAACGGAGACGGTCGATCACATCTTAAAAAATCCGTGGGCTAACATACACCGAAAATCGAGAAAATCGTAAATTGTCATTTGTTTGAAAAATAGTGATGTCGATCAAACGAAATGACAGGGCGCCCGTTACCAGGCCCCGCAGGCTGCGCACAGCAAAAATTTCAGGCCAAACGGAGACGGTCGATCACATCTCCAAAAATTCGTGGGCTAACATACACCGAAAACCGAGAAAATCGTAAATTGTCATTTATGCGAAAAATAGTGATGCCCATCAAACGAGTTGATAGGGCGCCCGTCACCAGGCCCCGCAGGCTGTGCACGACCAAAATTTGGGGGCGAACGGAGGCGGTCGATCGAATCTTCAGAAATCCGTGGGCTAACATTCACCGAAAATCGAGAAAATCGTAAATTTTCATTTATGCAAAAAATAGTGATGCCGATCGAATGAAATGATAGGGCGCCCGTCACTAGGCCCCGCAGGCTGCGCACAGCCAAAATTTGGGGCCAAACGGAGACGGTCGATCACATCTACAAAAATCCGTGGGCTAACATACACCGAAAATCGAGAAAATCGTAAATTGTCATTTGTTTGAAAAATAGTGATGCCGATCCAAAGAAATGACAGGGCGCCCGTCACCAGGCCCCGCAGGCTGCGCACAGCCAAAATTTGGGGCCGAACGGAGGCGGTCGATCGAATCTCGAAAAATCTGTGGGCTAACATTCACCGAAAACCGAGAAAATCGTAAATTGTCATTTCTGCAAAAAATAGTGATGCCGATCAAAAGAAATGACAGGGCGCCCGTCACCAGGCCCCGCAGACTGCGCACAGCCAAAATTTGGGGCCGAACGGAGGCGGTCGATTGAATCTCGAAAAATCCGTGTGCTAACATACACCGAAAACCGAGAAAATAGTAAATTGTCATTTCTGCAAAAAATAGTGATGCCGATCAAAAGAAATGACAGGGCTCCCGTCACCAGGCCCCGCAGGCTGCGCACAGCCAAAATTTGGGGCCGAACGGAGGCGGTCGATTGAATCTCGAAAAATCCGTGAACATACACCGAAAATCGAGAAAATCATAAATTCTCATTTATGCGAAAAATAGTGATGCCGATCAAACGAAATGATAGGGCGCCCGTCACCAGGCCCTGCAGGCTGCGCACAGCCAAAATTTGGTGCCAAACGGAGACGGTCGATCACATCTCCAAAAATCCGTGGGCTAACATACACCGAAAATCGAGAAAATCGTAAATTGTCTTTGTTTGAAAAATAGTGATGCCGATCAAAAGAAATGACAGGGCGCCTGTCACCAGGCCCCGCAGGCTGCGCACAACCAAAATTTGGGGGCAAACGGAGACGGTCGATCACATCTCCAAAAATCCGTGGGCTAACATACACCGAAAATCGAGAAAATCGTAAATTGTCATTTGTTTGAAAAATAGTGATGCCGATCAAACGAAATGATAGGGCGCCCGTTACCAGGCCCCGCAGGCTGCGCACAGCAAAAATTTTAGGCCAAACGGAGACGGTCGATCACATCTCCAAAAATCCGTGGGCTAACATACACCGAAAACCGAGAAAATCGTAAATTGTCATTTATGCGAAAAATAGTGATGCCCATCAAACGAGTTGATAGGGCGCCCGTCACCAGGCCCCGCAGGCTGAGCACGACCAAAATTTGGGGGCGAACGGAGGCGGTCGATCGAATCTCCAGAAATTCGTGGGCCAACATTCACCGAAAATCGAGAAAATCGTAAATTTTCATTTATGCAAAAAATAGTGATGCCGATCGAATGAAATGATAGGGCGCCCGTCAGTAGGCCCCACAGGCTGCGTACAGCCAAAATTTGGGGCCAAACGGAGACGGTCGATCACATCTCCAAAAATCCGTGGGCTAACATACACCGAAAATCGAGAAAATCGTAAATTGTCATTTGTTTGAAAAATAGTGATGCCGATCAAAAGAAATGACAGGGCGCCCGTCACCAGGCCCCGCAGGCTGCGCACAGCCAAGATTTGGGGCCGAACGGAGGCGGTCGATCGAATCTCGAAAAATCCGTGTGCTAACATACACCGAAAATCGAGAAAATCGTAAATTCTCATTTATGCGAAAAATAGTGATGCCGATCAAACGAAATGATAGGGCGCCCGTCACCAGGCCCCGCGGGCTGTGCACAGCCAAAATTTGGGGCCGAACGGAGGCGGTCGATCAAATATCCAGAAATCCCTGGGATAACACGCACTGAAAAGTTTGAAAGTTAGCAACATAGGCGCACTATGCTAGTCTCGACAGACCGGACGACATCGGATGTCACATGCTAACCTATGTCGAGACCCAACGCCCATCGATGAATGCCCAGCGATAGAAAATTTAAACTAAAACACCTATGCTTATCCTCATGATATAAATAAAATCCTAGAGATTAGTGGTGGTAGTGCTGGCCTACCATGGTCGCTTGCCATGGTGGTGTCGGTTGTGGTGGGTCGTTAGGACCAGTTTTTAAATTAAAATTGTCACCCATATTGGGAAATATGTTGAAATGAGTGCGATAGAGGCATATTTTAGAAAAATGGCTCGGCCAAACCGCCTTTCGGCTGTTTGTCGAGATAGATCTCGAAAAAATACAGAAAATGAAAAAAAAAATCGCGTAAAACGGATAATCCAGCCCAAAGTTATGATCATTTATATAATATGCCTCTAATAAACTATTTTTCCGTCGATTATATTACAGTTTTAACAACATTATGTAAGATCTCATCAAAAGACTTGCATCTCGTCAGTTCTTATTTTATTAATAAAGAGCTAACACATACCAAAAATCGCGAAAATCGTAAATTCTCGTTTATGCAAAAAATAGTGATGCCGATCAAACGAAATGATAGGACTATCTAAATTCTGATCACTTTCTGTACTATACTGATTCCTTACTGATTACCGTAATGAATTGATTTAAAACCAAAGTGGGGCTTATATATAATAGAAACAATAAATCGCATTCAGTGAATGCGACTTATAAGTCGCATTTCAGGAATGCGATTTATTGTTTCTATTATACATAAGTCGCATTTCAGGAATGCGATTTATAAGTCGCATTTTGCCTTGCGACGCGCCGACTTGCCCGTTGTCCAATCTTTCCCCGTGCCTTTTTCTAGCATGTATGTATTTCAAATACTCTTAACCAACACGCGAATAGGCCATCTATATGCTAGAAATTTACGGGGTGTAACAGCGGATCAAACGAAATGATAGGGCGCCCGTCACTAGGCCCCGCACAGCAAAAATTTGAGGCCAAACGGAGACGGTCGATCACATCTCCAAAAATCCGTGGGCTAACATACACCGAAAATCGAGAAAATCATAAATTGTCATTTATGCGAAAAATAGTGATGCCCATCAAACGAGTTGATAGGGCGCCCGTCACCAGGCCCCGCAGGCTGCGCACGACCAAAATTTGGGGGCGAACGGAGGCGGTCGATCAAATCTCCAGAAATCCGTGGGCTTAACATTCACCGAAAACCGAGAAAACCGTAAATTGTCATTTACGCAAAAAATAGTGATGCTGATCAAACGAATTGATAGAGCGCCCGTCACTAGGCCCCGCAGGCTGCGCACAGCCAAAATTTGGGGCCAAACGGAGACGGTCGATCACATCTCCAAAAATCCGTGGGCAAACATACACCGAAAATTGAGAAAATCGTAAATTGTCATTTGCTTGAAAAATAGTGATGCCGATCAAACGAAATGACAAGGCGCCCGTCACCAGGCCCCGCAGGCTTCGCACAGCCAAAATTTGGGGCCGAACGGAGGCGGTCGATCGAATCACGAAAAATCTGTGGGCTAACATACACCGAAAACCGAGAAAATCGTAAATTGTCATTTCTGCAAAAAATAGTGATGCCGATCAAAAGAATGACAGGGCGCCCGTCACCAGGCCCCGCAGGCTGCGCACAACCAAAATTTGGGGCCGAACGGAGGCGGTCGATTGAATCTCGAAAAATCCGTGTGCTAACATACACCGAAAATCGAGAAAATCATAAATTCTCATTTATGCGAAACATAGTGATGCCGATCAAACGAAATGATAGGGCGCCCGTCACCAGGCCCTGCAGGCTGCGCACAGCCAAAATTTGGGGCCAAACGGAGACGGTCGATCACATCTCCAAAAATCCGTGGGCTAACATACACCGAAAATCGAGAAAATCGTAAATTGTCATTTGTTTGAAAAATAGTGATGCCGATCAAAAGAAATGACAGGGCGCCCGTCACCAGGCCCCGCAGGCTGCGCACAGCCAAAATTTGGGGGCAAACGGAGACGGTCGATCACATGTCCAAAAATCCGTGGGCTAACATACACCGAAAATCGAGAAAATCGTAAATTGTCATTTGTTTGAAAAATAGTGATGCCGATCAAACGAAATGACAGGGCGCCCGTTACCAGGCCCCGCAGGCTGCGCACAGCAAAAATTTCAGGCCAAACGGAGACGGTCGATCACATCTCCAAAAATCCGTGGGCTAACATACACCGAAAACCGAGAAAGTTGTAAATTGTCATTTATGCGAAAAATAGTGATGCCCATCAAATGAGTTGATAGGGCGCCCGTCACCAGGCCCCGCAGGTTGCGCACGGCCAAAATTTAGGGGCGAACGGAGGCGGTCGATCAAATCTCCAGAAATCCGTGGGCTAACATTCACCGAAAACCGAGAAAATCGTAAATTGTCATTTACGCAAAAAATAGTGTTGCCGATCAAACGAATTGATAGAGCGCCCGTCACTAGGCCCCGCAGGCTGCGCACAGCCAAAATTTGAGGCCAAACGGAGACGGTCGATCACATCTCCAAAAATCCGTGGGCTAACATACACCGAAAACCGAGAAAATCGTAAATTGTCATTTATGCAAAAAATAGTGATGCCGATCAAACGAGTTGATAGGGCGCCCGTCACCAGGCCCCGCAGGCTGCGCACGGCCAAAATTTGGGGGCGAACGGAGGCGGTCGATCAAATCTCCAGAAATCCGTGGGCTAACATTCACCGAAAACCGAGAAAATCGTAAATTGTCATTTACGCAAAAAATAGTGATGCCGATCAAACGAAATGATAGGGCGCCCTTCACCAGGCCCCGCGGGCTGTGCACAGCCAAAATTTGGGGCCGAACGGAGGCGGTCGATCAAATATCCAGAAATCCCTGGGCTAACACGCACTGAAAAGTTTGTAAGTTAGCAACATAGGCGCACTATGCTAGTCTCGACAGACCGGACGACATCGGATGTCACATGCTAACCTATGTCGAGACCCAACGCCCATCGATGAATGCCCAGCGATAGAAAATTTAAACTAAAACACCTATGCTTATCCTTATGATATAAATAAAATCCTAGAGATTAGTGGTGGTAGTGCTGGCCTACCATGGTCGCTTGCCATGGTGGTGTCGGTTGTGGTGGGTCGTTAGGACCAGTTTTTAAATTAAAATTGTCACCCATATCGGGAAATATGTTGAAATGAGTGCGATAGAGGCATATTTTAGAAAAATGGCTCGGCCAAACCGCCTTTTGGCGGTTTGTCGAGATAGATCTCGAAAAAATACACAAAATGAAAAAAAAAATCGCGTAAAACGGATAATCCAGCCCAAAGTTATGATCATTTATATAATATGCCTCTAATAAACTATTTTTCCGTCGATTATATTACAGTTTTAACAACATTATGTAAGATCTCATCAAAAGACTTGCATCTCGACAGTTCTTATTTTGTTAATAAAGAGCTAACACATACCAAAAATCGCGAAAATCGTAAATTCTCGTTTATGCAAAAAATAGTGATGCCGATCAAACGAAATGATAGGACTATCTAAATTCTGATCACTTTCTGTACTATACTGATTCCTTACTGATTACCGTAATGAATTGATTTAAAACCGAAGTGGGGCTTATATATAATAGAAACAATAAATCGCATTCAGTGAATGCGACTTATAAGTCGCATTTCAGGAATGCGATTTATAAGTCGCATTTCAGGAATGCGATTTATAAGTCGCATATCTGGAATGCGTTTTATAAGTCGCATTTTGCCTTGCGACGCGCCGACTTGCCGGTTGTCCAATCTTTCCCCGTGCCTTTTTCTAGCATGTATGTATTTCAAATACTCTTAACCAACACGCGAATAGGACGTCTATATGCTAGAAATTTACGGGGTGTAACAGCGGATCAAACGAAATGATAGGGCGCCCGTCACCAGGCCCCGCACAGCAAAAATTTGAGGCCAAACGGAGACGGTCGATCACATCTCCAAAAATCCGTGGGCTAACATACACCGAAAACCGAGAAAATCGTAAATTGTCATTTATGCAAAAAATAGTGATGCCCATCAAACGAGTTGATAGGGCGCCCGTCACCAGGCCCCGCAGGCTACGCACGGCCAAAATTTAGGGGCGAACGGAGGCGGTCGATCAAATCTCCAGAAATCCGTGGGCTAACATTCACCGAAAACCGAGAAAATCGTAAATTGTCATTTACGCAAAAAATAGTGATGCCGATCAAACGAATTGATAGAGCGCCCGTCACTAGGCCCCGCAGGCTGCACACAGCCAAAATTTAGGGCCAAACGGAGACGGTCGATCACATCTCCAAAAATCCGTGGGCAAACATACACCGAAAATCGAGAAAATCGTAAATTATCATTTGCTTGAAAAATAGTGATGCCGATCAAACGAAATGACAAGGCGCCCGTCACCAGGCCCCGCAGGCTTCGCACAGCCAAAATTTGGGGCCGAACGGAGGCGGTCGATTGAATCTCGAAAAATCCGTGTGCTAACATACACCGAAAATCGAGAAAATCATAAATTCTCATTTATGCGAAAAATAGTGATGCCGATCAAACGAAATGATTGGGCGCCCGTCACCAGGCCCCGCGGGCTGTGCACAGCCAAAATTTGGGGCCGAACGGAGGTGGTCGATCAAATATCTAGAAATCCCTGGGCTAACACGCACTGAAAAGTTTGAAAGTTAGCAACATAGGCGCACTATGCTAGTCTCGACAGATCGGACGACATCGGATGTCACATGCTAACCTATGTCGAGACCCAACGCCCATCGATGAATGCCCAGCGATAGAAAATTTAAACTAAAACACCTATGCTTATCCTTATGATATAAATAAAATCCTAGAGATTAGTGGTGGTAGTGCTGGCCTACCATGGTCGCTTGCCATGGTGGTGTCGGTTGTGGTGGGTCGTTAGGACCAGTTTTTAAATTAAAATTGTCACCCATATCGGGAAATATGTTGAAATGAGTGCGATAGAGGCATATTTTAGAAAAATGGCTCGGCCAAACCGCCTTTTGGCGGTTTGTCGAGATAGATCTCGAAAAAATACACAAAATGAAAAAAAAAATCGCGTAAAACGGATAATCCAGCCCAAAGTTATGATCATTTATATAATTTGCCTCTAATAAACTATTTTTCCGTCGATTATATTACAGTTTTAACAACATTATGTAAGATCTCATCAAAAGACTTGCATCTCGGCAGTTCTTATTTTGTTAATAAAGAGCTAACACATACCAAAAATCGCGAAAATCGTAAATTCTCGTTTATGCAAAAAATAGTGATGCCGATCAAACGAAATGATAGGACTATCTAAATTCTGATCACTTTCTGTACTATACTGATTCCTTACTGATTACCGTAATGAATTGATTTAAAACCGAAGTGGGGCTTATATATAATAGAAACAATAAATCGCATTCAGTGAATGTGACTTATAAGTCGCATTTCAGGAATGCGATTTATAAGTCGCATTCTAGGATTGCGTTTTATAAGTCGCATTCCTGGAATGCGTTTTATAAGTCGCATTTTGCCTTGCGACGCGCCGACTTGCCGGTTGTCCAATCTTTCCCCGTGCCTTTTTCTAGCATGTATGTATTTCAAATACTCTTAACCAACACGCGAATAGGCCATCTATATGCTAGAAATTTACGGGGTGTAACAGCGGATCAAACAAAATGATAGGGCGCCCGTCACCAGGCCCCGCACAGCAAAAATTTGAGGCCAAACGGAGACGGTCGATCACATCTCCAAAAATCCGTGGGCTAACATACACCGAAAACCGAGAAAATCGTAAATTGTCATTTATGCAAAAAATAGTGATGCCCATCAAACGAGTTGATAGGGCGCCCGTCACCAGGCCCCGCAGGCTGCGCACGGCCAAAATTTGGGGGCGAAAGGAGGCGGTCGATCAAATCTCCAGAAATCCGTGGGCTAACATTCACCGAAAACCGAGAAAATCGTAAATTGTCATTTACGCAAAAAATAGTGATGCCGATCAAACGAATTGATAGAGCGCCCGTCACTACGCCCCGCAGGCTGCACACAGCCAAAATTTGGGGCCAAACGGAGACGGTCGATCACATCTCCAAAAATCCGTGGGCAAACTTACACCGAAAATCGAGAAAATTGTAAATTGTCATTTGCTTGAAAAATAGTGATGCCGATCAAACGAAATGACAAGGCGCCCGTCACCAGGCCCCGCAGGCTTCGCACAGCCAAAATTTGGGGCCGAACGGAGGCGGTCGATTGAATCTCGAAAAATCCGTGTGCTAACATACACCGAAAATCGAGAAAATCATAAATTCTCATTTATGCGAAAAATAGTGATGCCGATCAAACGAAATGATAGGGCGCCCGTCACCAGGCCCCGCTGGCTGTGCACAGCCAAAATTTGCGGCCGAACGGAGGCGGTCGATTGAATCTCGAAAAATCCGTGTGCTAACATACACCGAAAATCGAGAAAATCATAAATTCTCATTTATGCGAAAAATAGTGATGCCGATCAAACGAAATGATAGGGCGCCCGTCACCAGGCCCTGCAGGCTGCGCACAGCCAAAATTTGGGGCCAAACGGAGACGGTCGATCACATCTCCAAAAATCGGTGGGCTAACATACACCGAAAATCGAGAAAATCGTAAATTGTCATTTGTTTGAAAAATAGTGATGCCGCTCAAAAGAAATGATAGGGCGCCCGTCGCCAGGCCCCGCAGGCTGCGCACAGCCAAAATTTGGGGGCAAACGGAGACGGTCGATCACATCTCCAAAAATCCGTGGGTTAACATACACCGAAAATCGAGAAAATCGTAAATTGTCATTTGTTTGAAAAATAGTGATGCCGATCAAACGAAATGACAGGGCGCCCGTTACCAGGCCCCGCAGGCTGCGCACAGCAAAAATTTCAGGCCAAACGGAGACGGTCGATCACATCTCCAAAAATCCGTGGGCGTTATACACCGAAAACCGAGAAAATCGTAAATTGTCATTTATGCGAAAAATAGTGCTGCCCATCAAACGAGTTGATAGGGCGCCCGTCACCAGGCCCCGCAGGCTGCGCACGACCAAAATTTGGGGGCGAACGGAGGCGGTCGATCGAATCTCCAGAAATCCGTGGGCTAACATTCACCGAAAATCGAGAAAATCGTAAATTTTCATTGATGCCGATCGAATGAAATGATAGGGCGCCCGTCACTAAGCCCCGCAGGCTGCGCACAGCCAAAATTTAGGGCCAAACGGAGACGGTCGATCACATCTCCAAAAATCCGTGGGCTAACATACACCGAAAATCGAGAAAATCGTAAATTGTCATTTGTTTGAAAAATAGTGATGCCGATCAAAAGAAATGACAGGGCGCCCGTCACCAGGCCCCGCAGGCTGCGCACAGCCAAAATTTTGGGCTGAACGGAGGCGGTCGATCGAATCTCGAAAAATCCGTGGGCTAACATTCACCGAAAACCGAGAAAATCGTAAATTGTCATTTCTGCAAAAAATAGTGATGCCGATCAAAAGAAATGACAGGGCGCCCGTCACCAGGCCCCGCAGGCTGCGCACAGCCAAAATTTGGGGCCGAACGGAGGCGGTCGATTGAATCTCGAAAAATCCGTGCGCTAACATACACCGAAAATCGAGAAAATCGTAAATTCTCATTTATGCGAAAAATAGTGATGCCGATCAAACGAAATGATAGGGCGCCCGTCACCAGGCCCCGCGGGCTGTGCACAGCCAAAATTTGGGGCCGAACGGAGGCGGTCGATCAAATATCCAGAAATCCCTGGGCTAACACGCACTGAAAAGTTTGAAAGTTAGCAACATAGGCGCACTATGCTAGTCTCGATAGACCGGACGACATCGGATGTCACATGCTAACCTATGTCGAGACCCAACGCCCATCGATGAATGCCCAGCGATAGAAAATTTAAACTAAAACACCTATGCTTATCCTTATGATATAAATAAAATCCTAGAGATTAGTGGTGGTAGTGCTGGCCTACCATGGTCGCTTGCCATGGTGGTGTCGGTTGTGGTGGGTCGTTAGGACCAGTTTTTAAATTAAAATTGTCACCCATATCGGGAAATATGTTGAAATGAGTGCGATAGAGGCATATTTTAGAAAAATGGCTCGGCCAAACCGCCTTTCGGCGGTTTGTCGAGATAGATCTCGAAAAAATACACAAAATGAAAAAAAAAATCGCGTAAAACGGATAATCCAGCCCAAAGTTATGATCATTTATATAATATGCCTCTAATAAACTATTTTTCCGTCGATTATATTACAGTTTTAACAACATTATGTAAGATCTCATCAAAAGACTTGCATCTCGGCAGTTCTTATTTTGTTAATAAAGAGCTAACACATACCAAAAATCGCGAAAATCGTAAATTCTCGTTTATGCAAAAAATAGTGATGCCGATCAAACGAAATGATAGGACTATCTAAATTCTGATCACTTTCTGTACTATACTGATTTCTTACTGATTACCGTAATGAATTGATTTAAAACCGAAGTGGGGCTTATATATAATAGAAACAATAAATCGCATTCAGTGAATGCGACTTATAAGTCGCATTTCAGGAATGCGATTTATAAGTCGCATTCCTGGAATGCGTTTTATAAGTCGCATTTTGCCTTGCGACGCGCCGACTTGCCGGTTGTCCAATCTTTCCCCGTGCCTTTTTCTAGCATGTATGTATTTCAAATACTCTTAACCAACACGCGAATAGGCCATCTATATGCTAGAAATTTACGGGGTATAACAGCGGATCAAACGAAATGATAGGGCGCCCGTCACCAGGCCCCGCACAGCAAAAATTTGGGGGCGAACGGAGGCGGTCGATCAAATCTCCAGAAATCCGTGGGCTAACATTCACCGAAAACCGAGAAAATCGTAAATTGTCATTTCTGCAAAAAATTGTGATGCCGATCAAACGAGTTGATAGGGCGCCCGTCAGCAGGCCCCGCAGGCTGCGCACTGCCAAAATTTGGGGGCGAACGGAGGCGGTCGATCAAATCTCCAGAAATCCGTGGGCTAACATTCACCGAAAACCGAGAAAATCGTAAATTGTCATTTACGCAAAAAATAGTGATGCCGATCAAACGAATTGATAGAGCGCCCGTCACTAGGCCCCGCAGGCTGCGCACAGCCAAAATTTGGGGCCAAACGGAGACGGTCGATCACATCTCCAAAAATCTGTGGGCAAACATACACCGAAAATCGAGAAAATCGTAAATTGTCATTTCCTTGAAAAATAGTGATGCCGATAAAACGAAATGACAAGGCGCCCGTCACCAGGCCCCGCAGGCTTCACACAGCCAAAATTTGGGGCCGAACGGAGGCGGTCGATCGAATCACGAAAAATCTGTGGGCTAACATACACCGAAAACCGAGAAAATCGTAAATTGTCATTTCTGCAAAAAATAGTGATGCCGATCAAAAGAAATGACAGGGCGCCCGTCACCAGGCCCCGCAGGCTGCGCACAGCCAAAATTTGGGGCCGAACGGAGGCGGTCGATTGAATCTCGAAAAATCCGTGTGCTAACATACACCGAAAATCGAGAAAATCATAAATTCTCATTTATGCGAAAAATAGTGATGCCGATCAAACGAAATGATAGGGCGCCCGTCACCAGGCCCTGCAGGCTGCGCACAGCCCAAATTTGGGGCCAAACGGAGACGGTCGATCACATCTCCAAAAATCCGTGGGCTAACATACACCGAAAATCGAGAAAATCGTAAATTGTCTTTGTTTGAAAAATAGCGATGCCGATCAAAAGAAATGACAGGGCGCCCGTCACCAGGCCCCACAGGCTGCGCACAGCCAAAATTTGGGGGCAAACGGAGACGGTCGATCACATCTCCAAAAATCCGTGGGCTAACATACACCGAAAATCGAGAAAATCGTAAATTGTCATTTGTTTGAAAAATAGTGATGCCGATCAAACGAAATGACAGGGCGCCCGTCACCAGGCCCTGCAGGCTGCACACAGCCATAATTTGGGGCTGAACGGAGGCGGTCGATCGAATCTCGAAAAATTCGTGGGCTAACATTCACCGAAAACCGAGAAAATCGTGAATTGTCATTTCTGCAAAAAATAGTGATGCCGATCAAAAGAAATGACAGGGCGCCCGTCACCAGGCCCCGCAGGCTGCGCACAGCCAAAATTTGGGGCCAAACGGAGGCGGTCGATTGAATCTCGAAAAATCCGTGCGCTAACATACACCGAAAATCGAGAAAATCGTAAATTCTCATTTATGCGAAAAATAGTGATGCCGATCAAACGAAATGATAGGGCGCCCGTCACCAGGCCCCGCGGGCTGTGCACAGCCAAAATTTGGGGCCGAACGGAGGCGGTCGATCAAATATCCAGAAATCCCTGGGCTAACACGCACTGAAAAGTTTGAAAGTTAGCAACATAGGCGCACTATGCTAGTCTCGATAGACCGGACGACATCGGATGTCACATGCTAACCTATGTCGAGACCCAACGCCCATCGATGAATGCCCAGCGATAGAAAATTTAAACTAAAACACCTATGCTTATCCTTATGATATAAATAAAATCCTAGAGATTAGTGGTGGTAGTGCTGGCCTACCATGGTCGCTTGCCATGGTGGTGTCGGTTGTGGTGGGTCGTTAGGACCAGTTTTTAAATTAAAATTGTCACCCATATCGGGAAATATGTTGAAATGAGTGCGATAGAGGCATATTTAAAAAAAATGGCTCTGCCAAACCGCCTTTCGGCGGTTTGTCGAGATAGATCTCGAAAAAATACACAAAATGAAAAAAAAAATCGCGTAAAACGGATAATCCAGCCCAAAGTTATGATCATTTATATAATATGCCTCTAATAAACTATTTTTCCGTCGATTATATTACAGTTTTAACAACATTATGTAAGATCTCATCAAAAGACTTGCATCTCGGCAGTTCTTATTTTGTTAATAAAGAGCTAACACATACCAAAAATCGCGAAAATCGTAAATTCTCGTTTATGCAAAAAATAGTGATGCCGATCAAACGAAATGATAGGACTATCTAAATTCTGATCACTTTCTGTACTATACTGATTCCTTACTGATTACCGTAATGAATTGATTTAAAACCGAAGTGGGGCTTATACATAATAGAAACAATAAATCGCATTCAGTGAATGCGACTTATAAGTCGCATTTCAGGAATGCGATTTATAAGTCGCATTCCTGGAATGCGTTTTATAAGTCGCATTTTGCCTTGCGACGCGCCGACTTGCCGGTTGTCCAATCTTTCCCCGTGCCTTTTTCTAGCATGTATGTATTTCAAATACTCTTAACCAACACGCGAATAGGCCATCTATATGCTAGAAATTTACGGGGTGTAACAGCGGATCAAACGAAATGATAGGGCGCCCGTCACCAGGCCCCGCACAGCAAAAATTTGAGGCCAAACGGAGACGGTCGATCACATCTCCAAAAATCCGTGGGCTAACATACACCGAAAACCGAGAAAATCGTAAATTGTCATTTATGCAAAAAATAGTGATGTCCATCTAACGAGTTGATAGGGCGCCCGTCACCAGGCCCCGCAGGCTGCGCACGGCCAAAATTTGGGGGCGAACGGAGGCGGTCGATCAAATCTCCAGAAATCCATGGGCTAACATTCACCGAAAACCGAGAAAATCGTAAATTGTCATTTACGCAAAAAATAGTGATGCCGATCAAACGAATTGATAGAGCGCCCGTCACTAGGCCCCGCAGGCTGCGCACAGCCAAAATTTGGGGCCAAACGGAGACGGTCGATCACATCTCCAAAATTCCGTGGGCAAACATACACCGAAAATCGAGAAAATCGTAAATTGTCATTTGCTTGAAAAATAGTGATGCCGATCAAACGAAATGACAAGGCGCCCGTCACCAGGCCCCGCAGGCTTCGCACAGCCAAAATTTGGGGCCGAACGGAGGCGGTCGATCGAATCACGAAAAATCCGTGGGCTAACATACACCGAAAACCGAGAAAATCGTAAATTGTCATTTCTGCAAAAAATAGTGATGCCGATCAAAAGAAATGACAGGGCACCCGTCACCAGGCCCCGCAGGCTGCGCACAGCCAAAATTTGGGGCCGAACGGAGGCGGTCGATTGAATCTCGAAAAATCCGTGTGCTAACATACACCGAAAATCGAGAAAATCATAAATTCTCATTTATGCGAAAAATAGTGATGCCGATCAAACGAAATGATAGGGCGCCCGTCACCAGGCCCTGCAGGCTGCGCACAGCCAAAATTTGGGGCCAAACGGAGACGGTCGATCACATCTCCAAAAATCCGTGGGCTAACATACACCGAAAATCGAGAAAATCGTAAATTGTCTTTGTTTGAAAAATAGCGATGCCGATCAAAAGAAATGACAGGGCGCCCGTCACCAGGCCCCGCAGGCTGCGCACAGCCAAAATTTGGGGGCAAACGGAGACGGTCGATCACATCTCCAAAAATCCGTGGGCTAACATACACCAAAAATCGAGAAAATCGTAAATTGTCATTTGTTTGAAAAATAGTGATGCCAATCAAACGAAATGACAGGGCGCCCATTACCAGGCCCCGCAGGCTGCGCACAGCAAAAATTTCAGGCCAAACGGAGGCGGTCGATCGAATCTCGAAAAATCCGTGGGCTAACATACACCGAAAACCGAGAAAATCGTAAATTGTCATTTATGCGAAAAATAGTGATGCCCATCAAACGAGTTGATAGGGCGCCCGTCACCAGGCCCCGCAGGCTGCGCACGACCAAAATTTGGGGGCGAACGGAAGCGGTCGATCGAATCTCCAGAAATCCGTAGGCTAACATTCACCGAAAATCGCGAAAATCGTAAATTCTCATTTATGCGAAAAATAGTGATGCCGATCAAACGAAATGATAGGGCGCCCGTCACCAGGCCCCGCGGGCTATGCACAGCCAAAATTTGGGGCCGAACGGAGGCGGTCGATCAAATATCCAGAAATCCCTGGGCTAACACGCACTGAAAAGTTTGAAAGTTAGCAACATAGGCGCACTATGCTAGTCTCGATAGACCGGACGACATCGGATGTCACATGCTAACCTATGTCGAGACCCAACGCCCATCGATGAATGCCCAGCGATAGAAAATTTAAACTAAAACACCTATGCTTATCCTTATGATATAAATAAAATCCTAGAGATTAGTGGTGGTAGTGCTGGCCTACCATGGTCGCTTGCCATGGTGGTGTCGGTTGTGGTGGGTCGTTAGGACCAGTTTTTAAATTAAAATTGTCACCCATATCGGGAAATATGTTGAAATGAGTGCGATAGAGGCATATTTTAGAAAAATGGCTCGGCCAAACCGCCTTTCGGCGGTTTGTCGAGATAGATCTCGAAAAAATACACAAAATGAAAAAAAAAATCGCGTAAAACGGATAATCCAGCCCAAAGTTATGATCATTTATATAATATGCCTCTAATAAACTATTTTTCCGTCGATTATATTACAGTTTTAACAACATTATGTAAGATCTCATCAAAAGACTTGCATCTCGGCAGTTCTTATTTTGTTAATAAAGAGCTAACACATACCAAAAATCGCGAAAATCGTAAATTCTCGTTTATGCAAAAAATAGTGATGCCGATCAAACGAAATGATAGGACTATCTAAATTCTGATCACTTTCTGTACTATACTGATTCCTTACTGATTACCGTAATGAATTGATTTAAAACCGAAGTGGGGCTTATATATAATAGAAACAATAAATCGCATTCAGTGAATGCGACTTATAAGTCGCATTTCAGGAATGCGATTTATAAGTCGCATTCCTGGAATGCGTTTTATAAGTCGCATTTTGCCTTGCGACGCGCCGACTTGCCGGTTGTCCAATCTTTCCCCGTGCCTTTTTCTAGCATGTATGTATTTCAAATACTCTTAACCAACACGCGAATAGGCCATCTATATGCTAGAAATTTACGGGGTGTAACAGCGGATCAAACGAAATGATAGGGCGCCCGTCACCAGGCCCCGCACAGCAAAAATTTGAGGCCAAACGGAGACGGTCGATCACATCTCCAAAAATCCGTGGGCTAACATACACCGAAAACCGAGAAAATCGTAAATTGTCATTTATGCAAAAAATAGTGATGTCCATCAAACGAGTTGATAGGGCGCCCGTCACCAGGCCCCGCAGGCTGCGCACGGCCAAAATTTGGGGGCGAACGGAGGCGGTCGATCAAATCTCCAGAAATCCATGGGCTAACATTCACCGAAAACCGAGAAAATCGTAAATTGTCATTTACGCAAAAAATAGTGATACCGATCAAACGAATTGATAGAGCGCCCGTCACTAGGCCCCGCAGGCTGCGCACAGCCAAAATTTGGGGCCAAACGGAGACGGTCGATCACATCTCCAAAATTCCGTGGGCAAACATACACCGAAAATCGAGAAAATCGTAAATTGTCATTTGCTTGAAAAATAGTGATGCCGATCAAACGAAATGACAAGGCGCCCGTCACCAGGCCCCGCAGGCTTCGCACAGCCAAAATTTGGGGCCGAACGGAGGCGGTCGATCGAATCACGAAAAATCCGTGGGCTAACATACACCGAAAACCGAGAAAATCGTAAATTGTCATTTCTGCAAAAAATAGTGATGCCGATCAAAAGAAATGACAGGGCGCCCGTCACCAGGCCCCGCAGGCTGCGCACAGCCAAAATTTGGGGCCGAACGGAGGCGGTCGATTGAATCTCGAAAAATCCGTGTGCTAACATACACCGAAAATCGAGAAAATCATAAATTCTCATTTATGCGAAAAATAGTGATGCCGGTCAAACGAAATGATAGGGCGCCCGTCACCAGGCCCTGCAGGCTGCGCACAGCCAAAATTTGGGGCCAAACGGAGACGGTCGATCACATCTCCAAAAATCCGTGGGCTAACATACATCGAAAATCGAGAAAATCGTAAATTGTCATTTGTTTGAAAAATAGTGATGCCGATCAAAAGAAATGACAGGGCGCCCGTCACCAGGCCCCGCAGGCTGCGCACAGCCAAAATTTGGGGGCAAACGGAGACGGTCGATCACATCTCCAAAAATCTGTGGGCTAACATACACCGAAAATCGAGAAAATCGTAAATTGTCATTTGTTTGAAAAATAGTGATGCCAATCAAACGAAATGACAGGGCGCCCGTTACCAGGCCCCGTAGGCTGCGCACAGCAAAAATTTCAGGCCAAACGGAGACGGTCGATCACATCTCCAAAAATCCGTGGGCTAACATACACCGAAAATCAAGAAAATCGTAAATTGTCATTTATGCGAAAAATAGTGATGCCCATCAAACGAGTTGATAGGGCGCCCGTCACCAGGCCCCGCAGGCTGCGCACGACCAAAATTTGGGGGCGAACGGAAGCGGTCGATCGAATCTCCAGAAATCCGTGGGCTAACATTCACCGAAAATCGAGAAAATCGTAAATTTTCATTTATGCAAAAAATAGTGATGCCGATCGAATGAAATGATAGGGCGCCCGTCACTAGGCCCCGCAGGCTGCGCACAGCCAAAATTTGGGGCCAAACGGAGACGGTCGATCACATCTCCAAAAATCCGTGGGCTAACATACACCGAAAATCGAGAAAATCGTAAATTGTCATTTGTTTGAAAAATAGTGATGCCGATCAAAAGAAATGACAGGGCGCCCGTCACCAGGCCCCGCAGGCTACGCACAGCCAAAATTTGGGGCCGAACGGAGGCGGTCGATCGAATCTCGAAAAATCCGTGGGCTAACATTCACCGAAAACCGAGAAAATCGTAAATTGTCATTTCTGCAAAAAATAGTAATGCCGATCAAAAGAAATGACAGGGCGCCCGTCACCAGGCCCCGCAGGCTGCGCACAACCAAAATTTGGGGCCGAACGGAGGCGGTCGATTGAATCTCGAAAAATCCGTGTGCTAACATACACCGAAAATCGAGAAAATCGTAAATTCTCATTTATGCGAAAAATAGTGATGCCGATCAAATGAAATGATAGGGCGCCCGTCACCAGGCCCCGCGGGCTGTGCACAGCCAAAATTTGGGGCCGAACGGAGGCGGTCGATCAAATATCCAGAAATCCCTGGGCTAACACGCACTGAAAAGTTTGAAAGTTAGCAACATAGGCGCACTATGCTAGTCTCGACAGACCGGACGACATCGGATGTCACATGCTAACCTATGTCGAGACCCAACGCCCATCGATGAATGCCCAGCGATAGAAAATTTAAACTAAAACACCTATGCTTATCCTTATGATATAAATAAAATCCTAGAGATTAGTGGTGGTAGTGCTGGCCTACCATGGTCGCTTGCCATGGTGGTGTCGGTTGTGGTGGGTCGTTAGGACCAGTTTTTAAATTAAAATTGTCACCCATATCGGGAAATATGTTGAAATGAGTGAGATAGAGGCATATTTTAGAAAAATGGCTCGGCCAAACCGCCTTTCGGCAGTTTGTCGAGATAGATCTCGAAAAAATACACAAAATGAAAAAAAAATCGCGTAAAACGGATAATCCAGCCCAAAGTTATGATCATTTATATAATATGCCTCTAATAAACTATTTTTCCGTCGATTATATTACAGTTTTAACAACATTATGTAAGATCTCATAAAAAGACTTGCATCTCGGCAGTTCTTATTTTGTTAATAAAGAGCTAACACATACCAAAAATCGCGAAAATCTTAAATTCTCGTTTATGCAAAAAATAGTGATGCCGATCAAACGAAATGATAGGACTATCTAAATTCTGATCACTTTCTGTACTATACTGATTCCTTACTGATTACCGTAATGAATTGATTTAAAACCGAAGTGGGGCTTATATATAATAGAAACAATAAATTGCATTCAGTGAATGCGTTTTATAAGTCGCATTCCTGGAATGCGTTTTATAAGTCGCATTTTGCCTTGCGACGCGCCGACTTGCCGGTTGTCCAATCTTTCCCCGTGCCTTTTTCTAGCATGTATGTATTTCAAATACTCTTAACCAACACGCGAATAGGCCATGTATATGCTAGAAATTTACGGGGTGTAACAGCGGATCAAACGAAATGATAGGGCGCCCGTCACCATGCCCCGCACAGCAAAAATTTGAGGCCAAACGGAGACGGTCGATCACATCTCCAAAAATCCGTGGGCTAACATACACCGAAAACCGAGAAAATCGTAAATTGTCATTTATGCGAAAAATAGTGATGCCCATCAAACGAGTTGATAGGGCGCCCGTCACCAGGCCCCGCAGGCTGCGCACGGCCAAAATTTTGGGGGCGAACGGAGGCGGTCGATCAAATCTCCAGAAATCCGTGGGCTAACATTCACCGAAAATCAAGAAAATCGTAAATTGTCATTTCTGCAAAAAATAGTGATGCCGATCAAACGAGTTGATAGGGCGCCCGTCACCAGGCCCCGCAGGCTGCGCACTGCCAAAATTTGGGGGCGAACGGAGGCGGTCGATCAAATCTCCAGAAATCCGTGGGCTAACATTCACCGAAAACCGAGAAAATCGTAAATTGTCATTTACGCAAAAAATAGTGATGCCGATCAAACGAATTGATAGAGCGCCCGTCACTAGGCCCCGCAGGCTGCGCACAGCCAAAATTTGGGGCCAAACGGAGATGGTCGATCACATCTCCAAAAATCCGTGGGCAAACATACACCGAAAATCGAGAAAATCGTAAATTGTCATTTCCTTGAAAAATAGTGATGCCGATCAAACGAAATGACAAGGCGCCCGTCACCAGGCCCCGCAGGCTTCGCACAGCCAAAATTTGGGGCCGAACGGAGGCGGTCGATCGAATCACAGAAAATCCGTGGGCTAACATACACCGAAAACCGAGAAAATCGTAAATTGTCATTTCTGCAAAAAATAGTGATGCCGATCAAACGAAATGACAGGGCGCCCGTCACCAGGCCCCGCAGGCTGCGCACAGCTAAAATTTGGGGCCGAACGGAGGCGGTCGATTGAATCTCGAAAAATCCGTGTGCTAACATACACCGAAAATCGAGAAAATCATAAATTCTCATTTGTTTGAAAAATAGTGATGCCGATCAAACGAAATGATAGGGCGCCCGTCACCAGGCCCTGCAGGCTGCGCACAGCCAAAATTTGGGGCCAAACGGAGACGGTCGATCACATCTCCAAAAATCCGTGGGCTAACATACACCGAAAATTGAGAAAATCGTAAATTGTCATTTGTTTGAAAAATAGTGATGCCGATCAAACGAAATGACAGGGCGCCCGTTACCAGGCCCCGCAGGCTGCGCACAGCAAAAATTTCAGGCCAAACGGAGACGGTCGATCACATCTCCAAAAATCCGTGGGCTAACATACACCGAAAACCGAGAAAATCGTAAATTGTCATTTATGCGAAAAATAGTGATGCCCATCAAACGAGTTGATAGGGCGCCCGTCACTAGGCCCCGCATGCTGTGCACGGCCAAAATTTGGCGGCGAACGGAGGCGGTCGATCAAATCTCCAGAAATCCGTGGGCTAACATTCACCGAAAACCGAGAAAATCGTAAATTGTCATTTACGCAAAAAATAGTGATGCCGATCAAACGAATTGATAGAGCGCCCGTCACTAGGCCCCGCAGGCTGCGCACAGCCAAAATTTGGGGCCAAACGGAGATGGTCGATCACATCTCCAAAAATCCATGGGCAAACATACACCGAAAATCGAGAAAATCGTAAATTGTCATTTGCTTGAAAAATAGTGATGCCGATCAAACGAAATGACAAGGCGCCCGTCACCAGGCCCCGCAGGCTTCGCACAGCCAAAATTTGGGGCCGAACGGAGGCGGTCGATCGAATCACGAAAAATCCGTGGGCTAACATACACCGAAAACCGAGAAAATCGTAAATTGTCATTTCTGCAAAAAATAGTGATGCCGATCAAACGAAATGATAGGGCGCCCGTCACCAGGCCCCGCAGGCTGCGCACAGCCAAAATTTGGGGCCGAACGGAGGCGGTCGATTGAATCTCGAAAAATCCGTGTGCTAACATACACCGAAAATCGAGAAAATCATAAATTCTCATTTGTTTGAAAAATAGTGATGCCGATCAAACGAAATGATAGGGCGCCCATCACCAGGCCCTGCAGGCTGCGCACAGCCAAAGTTTGGGGCCAAACGGAGACGGTCGATCACATCTCCAAAAATCTGTGGGCTAACATACACCGAAAATCGAGAAAATTGTAAATTGTCATTTGTTTGAAAAATAGTGATGCCGATCAAACGAAATGACAGGGCGCCTGTTACCAGGCCCCGCAGGCTGCGCACAACAATAATTTCAGGCCAAACGGAGACGGTCGATCACATCTCCAAAAATCCGTGGGCTAACATACACCGAAAACCGAGAAAATCATAAATTGTCATTTATGCGAAAAATAGTGATGCCCATCAAACGAGTTGATAGGGCGCCCGTCACCAGGCCCCGCAGGCTGCGCACGGCCAAAATTTGGGGGCGAACGGAGGCGGTCGATCAAATCTCCAGAAATCCGTGGGCTAACATTCACCGAAAACCGAGAAAATCGTAAATTGTCATTTACGCAAAAAATAGTGATGCCGATCAAACGAATTGATAGAGCGCCCGTCACTAGGCCCCGCAGGCTGCGCACAGCCAAAATTTGGGGCCAAACGGAGACGGTCGATCACATCTCCAAAAATCCGTGGGCAAACATACACCGAAAATCGAGAAAATCGTAAATTGTCATTTGCTTGAAAAATAGTGATGCCGATCAAACGAAATGACAAGGCGCCCGTCACCAGGCCCCGCAGGCTTCGCATAGCCAAAATTTGGGGCCGAACGGAGGCGGTCGATCGAATCACGAAAAATCCGTGGGCTAACATACACCGAAAACCGAGAAAATCGTAAATTGTCATTTCTGCAAAAAATAGTGATGCTGATCAAAAGAAATGACAGGGCGCCCGTCACCAGGCCCAGCAGGCTGCGCACAGCCAAAATTTGGGGCCGAACGGAGGCGGTCGATTGAATCTCGAAAAATCCGTGTGCTAACATACACCGAAAATCAAGAAAATCATAAATTCTCATTTATGCGAAAAATAGTGATGCCGATCAAATGAAATGATAGGGCGCCCGTCACCAGGCCCTGCAGGCTGCGCACAGCCAAAATTTGGGGCCAAACGGAGACGGTCGATCACATCTCCAAAAATCTGTGGGCTAACATACACCGAAAATCTAGAAAATCGTAAATTGTCATTTGTTTGAAAAATAGTGATGCCGATCAAAAGAAATGACAGGGCGCCCGTCACCAGGCCCCGCAGGCTGCGCATAGCCAAAATTTGGGCGCAAACGGAGACGGTCGATCACATCTCCAAAAATCTGTGGGCTAACATACACCGAAAATCGAGAAAATCGTAAATTGTCATTTGTTTGAAAAATAGTGATGCCGATCAAACGAAATGACAGGGCGCCCGTTACCAGGCCCCGCAGGCTACGCACAGCAAAAATTTCAGGCCAAACGGAGACGGTCGATCACATCTCCAAAAATCCGTGGGCTAACATACACCGAAAACCGAGAAAATCGTAAATTGTCATTTATGCGAAAAATAGTGATGCCCATCAAACGAGTTGATAGGGCGCCCGTCACCAGGCCCCGCAGGCTGCGCACGACCAAAATTTGGGGGCGAACGGAGGCGGTCGATCGAATCTCCAGAAATCCGTGGGCTAACATTCACCGAAAATCGAGAAAATCGTAAATTTTCATTTATGCAAAAAATAGTGATGCCGATCGAATGAAATGATAGGGCGCCCGTCACTAGGCCCCGCAGGCTGTGCACAGCCAAAATTTGGGGCCAAACGGAGACGGTCGATCACATCTCCAAAAATCCGTGGGCTAACATACACCGAAAATCGAGAAAATCGTAAATTGTCATTTGTTTGAAAAATAGTGATGCCGATCAAAAGAAATGACAGGGCGCCCGTCACCAGGCCCCGCAGGCTGCGCACAGCCAAAATTTGGGGCCGAACGGAGGCGGTCGATCGAATCTCGAAAAATCCGTGGGCTAACATTCACCGAAAACCGAGAAAATCGTAAATTGTCATTTCTGCAAAAAATAGTGATGCCGATCAAAAGAAATGACAGGGCGCCCGTCACCAGGCCCCGCAGGCTGCGCACAGCCAAAATTTGGGGCCGAACGGAGGCGGTCGATTGAATCTCGAAAAATCCGTGTGCTAACATACACCGAAAATCGAGAAAATCGTAAATTCTCATTTATGCGAAAAATAGTGATGTCGATCAAACGAAATGATAGGGCGCCCGTCACCAGGCCCCGCGGGCTGTGCACAGCCAAAATTTGGGGCCGAACGGAGGCGGTCGATCAAATATCCAGAAATCCCTGGGCTAACACGCACTGAAAAGTTTGAAAGTTAGCAACATAGGCGCACTATGCTAGTCTCGATAGACCGGACGACATCGGATGTCACATGCTAACCTATGTCGAGACCCAACGCCCATCGATGAATGCCCAACGATAGAAAATTTAAACTAAAACACCTATGCTTATCCTTATGATATAAATAAAATCCTAGAGATTAGTGGTGGTAGTGCTGGCCTACCATGGTCGCTTGCCATGGTGGTGTCGGTTGTGGTGGGTCGTTAGGACCAGTTTTTAAATTAAAATTGTCACCCATATTGGGAAATATGTTGAAATGAGTGCGATAGAGGCATATTTTAGAAAAATGGTTCGGCCAAACCGCCTTTCGGCAGTTTGTCGAGGTAGATCTCGAAAAAATACACAAAATGAAAAAAAAAATCGCGTAAAACGGATAATCCAGCCCAAAGTTATGATCATTTATATAATATGCCTCTAATAAACTATTTTTCCGTCGATTATATTACAGTTTTAACAACATTATGTAAGATCTCATCAAAAGACTTGCATCTCGGCAGTTCTTATTTTGTTAATAAAGAGCTAACACATACCAAAAATCGCGAAAATCGTAAATTCTCGTTTATGCAAAAAATAGTGATGCCGATCAAACGAATTGATAGAGCGCCCGTCACTAGGCCCCGCAGGCTGCGCACAGCCAAAATTTGGGGCCAAACGGAGACGGTCGATCACATCTCCAAAAATCCATGGGCAAACATACACCGAAAATCGAGAAAATCGTAAATTGTCATTTGCTTGAAAAATAGTGATGCCGATCAAACGAAATAACAAGGCGCCCGTCACCAGGCCCCGCAGGCTTCGCACAGCCAAAATTTGGGGCCGAACGGAGGCGGTCGATCGAATCACGAAAAATCCGTGGGCTAACATACACCGAAAACCGAGAAAATCGTAAATTGTCATTTCTGCAAAAAATAGTGATGCCGATCAAACGAAATGACAGGGCGCCCGTCACCAGGCCCCGCAGGCTGCGCACAGCCAAAATTTGGGGCCGAACGGAGGCGGTCGATTGAATCTCGAAAAATCCGTGTGCTAACATACACCGAAAATCGAGAAAATCATAAATTCTCATTTGTTTGAAAAATAGTGATGCCGATCAAACGAAATGATAGGGCGCCCGTCACCAGGCCCTGCAGGCTGCGCACAGCCAAAGTTTGGGGCCAAACGGAGACGGTCGATCACATCTCCAAAAATCCGTGGGCTAACATACACCGAAAATCGAGAAAATCGTAAATTGTCATTTGTTTGAAAAATAGTGATGCCGATCAAACGAAATGACAGGGCGCCCGTTACCAGGCCCCGCAGGCTGCGCACAGCAAAAATTTCAGGCCAAACGGAGACGGTCGATCACATCTCCAAAAATCTGTGGGCTAACATACACCGAAAACCGAGAAAATCGTAAATTGTCATTTATGCGAAAAATAGTGATGCCCATCAAACGAGTTGATAGGGCGCCCGTCACCAGGCCCCGCAGGCTGCGCACGGCCAAAATTTGGGGGCGAACGGAGGCGGTCGATCAAATCTCCAGAAATCCGTGGGCTAACATTCACCGAAAACCGAGAAAATCGTAAATTGTCATTTACGCAAAAAATAGTGATGCCGATCAAACGAATTGATAGAGCGCCCGTCACTAGGCCCCGCAGGCTGCGCACAGCCAAAATTTGGGGCCAAACGGAGACGGTCGATCACATCTCCAAAAATCCGTGGGCAAACATACACCGAAAATCGAGAAAATCGTAAATTGTCATTTGCTTGAAAAATAGTGATGCCGATCAAACGAAATGACAAGGCGCTCGTCACCAGGCCCCGCAGGCTTCGCACAGCCAAAATTTGGGGCCGAACGGAGGCGGTCGATCGAATCACGAAAAATCCGTGGGCTAACATACACCGAAAACCGAGAAAATCGTAAATTGTCATTTCTGCAAAAAATAGTGATGCCGATCAAAAGAAATGACAGGGCGCCCGTCACCAGGCCCAGCAGGCTGCGCACAGCCAAAATTTGGGGCCGAACGGAGGCGGTCGATTGAATCTCGAAAAATCCGTGTGCTAACATACACCGAAAATCGAGAAAATCATAAATTCTCATTTATGCAAAAAATAGTGATGCCGATCAAACGAAATGATAGGGCGCCCGTCACCAGGCCCTGCAGGCTGCGCACAGCCAAAATTTGGGGCCAAACGGAGACGGTCGATCACATCTCCAAAAATCTGTGGGCTAACATACACCGAAAATCGAGAAAATCGTAAATTGTCATTTGTTTGAAAAATAGTGATGCCGATCAAAAGAAATGACAGGGCGCCCGTCACCAGGCCCCGCAGGCTGCGCACAGCCAAAATTTGGGGGCAAACGGAGACGGTCGATCACATCTCCAAAAATCTGTGGGCTAACATACACCGAAAATCGAGAAAATCGTAAATTGTCATTTGTTTGAAAAATAGTGATGCCGATCAAACGAAATGACAGGGCGCCCGTTACCAGGCCCCGCAGGCTGCGCACAGTAAAAATTTCAGGCCAAACGGAGACGGTCGATCACATCTCCAAAAATCCGTGGGCTAACATACACCGAAAACCGAGAAAATCGTAAATTGTCATTTATGCGAAAAATAGTGATGCCCATCAAACGAGTTGATAGGGCGCCCGTCACCAGGCCCCGCAGGCTGCGCACGACCAAAATTTGGGGGCGAACGGAGGCGGTCGATCGAATCTCCAGAAATCCGTGGGCTAACATTCACCGAAAATCGAGAAAATCGTAAATTTTCATTTATGCAAAAAATAGTGATGCCGATCGAATGAAATGATAGGGCGCCCGTCACTAGGCCCCGCGGGCTGCGGAGCAAAAAAGAGGCTCTCCCAGGCTTGTGATAAATTACAAACCTTTAAACTCCGTTTTAAAATGGATTAGATATCCGATTCCTAATAAAAGGGATCTTTTAAAAAGAACTTACAAGGCTAATGTCTATAGCAAATTTGACATGAAGTCTGGTTTTTGGCAAATACAATTATCTGAAAAAGATAAATACAAAACTGCATTCAACGTTCCATTTGGACAATATGAATGGAATGTAATGCCTTTTGGGCTTAAGAACGCCCCTTCTGAATTTCAAAAAATCATGAATGACATATTCAATCATGTAAGCTATATGTCCATAGTTTACATAGATGATGTGTTAATCTTTTCTGAGGACATTGATTCTCACTTTAAACATCTTAACTCTTTTCTAAATATTGTTAAGAAAAATGGCTTGGTCATTAGTGCCAAGAATGACAGGGCGCCCGTCACCAGGCCCCGCAGGCTGCGCACAGCCAAAATTTGGGGGCAAACGGAGACGGTCGATCACATCTCCAAAAATCCGTGGGCTAACATACACCGAAAATCGAGAAAATCGTAAATTGTCATTTGTTTGAAAAATAGTGATGCCGATCAAACAAAATGACAGGGCACCCGTTACCAGGCCCCGCAGGCTGCGCACAGCAAATATTTCAGGCCAAACGGAGACGGTCGATCACATCTCCAAAAATCCGTGGGCTAACATACACCGAAAACCGAGAAAATCGTAAATTGTCATTTGTGCGAAAAATAGTGATGCCCATCAAACGAGTTGATAGGGCGCCCGTCACCAGGCCCCGCAGGCTGCGCACGACCAAAATTTGGGGGCGAACGGAGGCGGTCGATCGAATCTCCAGAAATCCGTGGGCTAACATTCACCGAAAATCAAGAAAATCGTAAATTTTCATTTATGCAAAAAATAGTGATGCCGATCGAATGAAATGATAGGGCGCCCGTCACTAGGCCCCGCGGGCTGCGGAGCAAAAAAGAGGCTCTCCCAGGCTTGTGATAAATTACAAACCTTTAAACTCCGTTTTAAAATGGATTAGATATCCGATTCCTAATAAAAGGGATCTTTTAAAAAGAACTTACAAGGCTAATGTCTATAGCAAATTTGACATGAAGTCTGGTTTTTGGCAAATACAATTATCTGAAAAAGATAAATACAAAACTGCATTCAACGTTCCATTTGGACAATATGACTGGAATGTAATGCCTTTTGGGCTTAAGAACGCCCCTTCTGAATTTCAAAAAATCATGAATGACATATTCAATCATGTAAGCTATATGTCCATAGTTTACATAGATGATGTGTTAATCTTTTCTGAGGACATTCATTCTCACTTTAAACATCTTAACACTTTTCTAAATATTGTTAAGAAAAATGGCTTGGTCATTAGTGCCAAGAATGACAGGGCGCCCGTCACCAGGCCCCGCAGGCTGCGCACAGCCAAAATTTGGGGGCAAACGGAGACGGTCGATCACATCTCCAAAAATCCGTGGGCTAACATACACCGAAAATCGAGAAAATCGTAAATTGTCATTTGTTTGAAAAATAGTGATGCCGATCAAACGAAATGACAGGGCACCCATTACCAGGCCCCACAGGCTGCGCACAGCAAAAATTTCAGGCCAAACGGAGACGGTCGATCACATCTCCAAAAATCCGTGGGCTAACATACACCGAAAACCGAGAAAATCGTAAATTGTCATTTATGCGAAAAATAGTGATGCCCATCAAACGAGTTGATAGGGAGCCCGTCACCAGGCCCCGCAGGCTGCGCACGACCATAATTTGGGGGCGAACGGAGGCGGTCGATCGAATCTCCAGAAATCCGTGGGCTAACATTCACCGAAAATCGAGAAAATCGTAAATTTTCATTTATGCAAAAAATAGTGATGCCGATCGAATGAAATGATAGGGCGCCCGTCACTAGGCCCCGCAGGCTGCGCACAGCCAAAATTTGGGGCCAAACGGAGACGGTCGATCACATCTCCAAAAATCCGTGGGCTAACATACACCGAAAACCGAGAAAATCGTAAATTGTCATTTGTGCGAAAAATAGTGATGCCCATCAAACGAGTTGATAGGGCGCCCGTCACCAGGCCCCGCAGGCTGCGCACAGCCAAAATTTGGGGGCAAACGGAGACGGTCGATCACATCTCCAAAAATCCGTGGGCTAACATACACCGAAAATCGAGAAAATCGTAAATTGTCATTTGTTTGAAAAATAGTGATGCCGATCAAACGAAATGACAGGGCACCCGTTACCAGGCCCCGCAGGCTGCGCACAGCCAAAATTTCAGGCCAAACGGAGACGGTCGATCACATCTCCAAAAATCCGTGGGCTAACATACACCGAAAATCGTAAATTGTCATTTGTTTGAAAAATAGTGATGCCGATCAAACGAAATGATAGGGCGCCCGTTACCAGGCCCCGCAGGCTGCGCACAACAAAAATTTCAGGCCAAACGGAGACGGTCGATCACATCTCCAAAAATCCGTGGGCTAACATACACCGAAAACCAAGAAAATCGTAAATTGTCATTTATGCGAAAAATAGTGATGCCCATCAAACGAGTTGATAGGGCGCCCGTCACCAGGCCCCGCAGGCTGCGTACGACCAAAATTTGGGTGCGAACGGAGGCGGTCGATCGAATCTCCAGAAATCCGTGGGCTAACATTCACCGAAAATTGAGAAAATCGTAAATTTTCATTTATGCAAAAAATAGTGATGCCGATCGAATGAAATGATAGGGCGCCCGTCACTAGGCCCCGCAGGCTGTGCAC
Organism: Datura wrightii; assembly: GCA_035772735.1. Lineage (NCBI taxonomy): Eukaryota > Viridiplantae > Streptophyta > Magnoliopsida > Solanales > Solanaceae > Datura > Datura wrightii. The sequence goes on from JASDFA010000011.1 coordinate 5,996,686, forward strand.
AGCCAAAATTTGGGGCCAAACGGAGACGGTCGATCACATCTCCAAAAATCCGTGGGCTAACATACACCGAAAATCGAGAAAATCGTAAATTGTCATTTGTTTGAAAAATAGTGATGCCGATCAAAAGAAATGACAGGGCGCCCGTCACCAGGCCCCGCAGGCTGCGCACAGCCAAAATTTGGGGCCGAACGGAGGCGGTCGATCGAATCTCGAAAAATCCGTGGGCTAACATTCACCGAAAACTGAGAAAATCGTAAATTGTCATTTCTGCAAAAAATAGTGATGCCGATCAAAAGAAATGACAGGGCGCCCGTCACCAGGCCCCGCAGGCTGCGCACAGCCAAAATTTGGGGCCGAACGGAGGCGGTCGATTGAATCTCGAAAAATCCGTGTGCTAACATACACCGAAAATCGAGAAAATCGTAAATTCTCATTTATGCGAAAAATAGTGATGCCGATCAAACGAAATGATAGGGCACCCGTCACCAGGCCCCGCGGGCTGTGCACAGCCAAAATTTGGGGCCGAACGGAGGCGGACGATCAAATATCCAGAAATCCCTGGGCTAACACGCACTGAAAAGTTTGAAAGTTAGCAACATAGGCGCACTATGCTAGTCTCGACAGACCGGACGACATCGGATGTCACATGCTAACCTATGTCGAGACCCAACGCGCATCGATGAATGCCCAGCGATAGAAAATTTAAACTAAAACACCTATGCTTATCCGTATGATATAAATAAAATCCTAGAGATTAGTGTTGGTAGTGCTGGCCTACCATGGTCGCTTGCCATGGTGGTGTCGGTTGTGGTGGGTCGTTAGGACTAGTTTTTAAATTAAAATTGTCACCCATATTGGGAAATATGTTGAAATGAGTGCGATAGAGGCATATTTTAGAAAAATGGCTCGGCCAAACCGCCTTTCGGCAGTTTGTTGAGATAGATCTCGAAAAAATACACAAAATGAAAAAAAAAATCGCGTAAAACGGATAATCCAGCCCAAAGTTATGATCATTTATATAATATGCCTCTAATAAACTATTTTTCCGTCGATTATATTACAGTTTTAACAACATTATGTAAGATCTCATCAAAAGACTTGCATCTCGGCAGTTCTTATTTTGTTAATAAAGAGCTAACACATACCAAAAATCGCGAAAATCGTAAATTCTCGTTTATGCAAAAAATAGTGATGCCGATCAAACGAAATGATAGGATTATCTAAATTCTGATCACTTTCTGTACTATACTGATTCCTTACTGATTACCGTAATGAATTGATTTAAAACCGAAGTGGGGCTTATATATAATAGAAACAATAAATCACATTCAGTGAATGCGACTTATAAGTCGCATTTAAGGAATACAATTTATAAGTCGCATTTTAAGAATGCGATTTATAAGTCGCATTCCTGGAATGCGTTTTATAAGTCGCATTTTGCCTTGCGACGCGCCGACTTGCCGGTTGTCCAATCTTTCCCCGTGCCTTTTTCTAGCATGTATGTATTTCAAATACTCTTAACCAACACGCGAATAGGCCATCTATATGCTAGAAATTTACGGGGTGTAACAGCGGATCAAACGAAATGATAGGGCGCCCGTCACCTGGCCCCGCACAGCAAAAATTTGAGGCCAAACGGAGACGGTCGATCACATCTCCAAAAATCCGTGGGCTAACATACACCGAAAACCGAGAAAATCGTAAATTGTTATTTATGCGAAAAATAGTGATGCCCATCAAACAAGTTGATAGGGCGCCTGTCACCAGGCCCCGCAGGCTGCGCAAGGCCAAAATTTGGGGGCGAACGGAGGCGGTCGATCAAATCTCCAGAAATCCGTGGGCTAACATTCACCGAAAACCGAGAAAATCGTAAATTGTCATTTACGCAAAAAATAGTGATGCCGATCAAACGAATTGATAGAGCGCCCGTCACTAGGCCCCGCAGGCTGCGCACAGCCAAAATTTGGGGCCAAACGGAGACGGTCGATCACATCTCCAAAAATCCGTGGGCAAACATACACCGAAAATCGAGAAAATCGTAAATTGTCATTTGCTTGAAAAATAGTGATGCCGATCAAACGAAATGACAAGGCGCCCGTCACCAGGCCCCGCAGGCTTCGCACAGCCAAAATTTGGGGCCGAACGGAGGCGGTCGATCGAATCACGAAAAATCCGTGGGCTAACATACACCGAAAACCGAGAAAATCGTAAATTGTCATTTCTGCAAAAAAATAGTGATGCCGATCAAAAGAAATGACAGGGCGCCCATCACCAGGCCCCGCAGGCTGCGCACAGCCAAAATTTGGGGCCGAACGGAGGCGGTTGATTGAATCTCGAAAAATCCGTGTGCTAACATACACCGAAAATCGAGAAAATCATAAATTCTCATTTATGCGAAAAATAGTGATGCCGATCAAACGAAATGATAGGGCGCCCGTCACCAGGCCCTGCAGGCTGCGCACAGCCAAAATTTGGGGCCAAACGGAGACGGTCGATCACATCTCCAAAAATCTGTGAGCTAACATACACCGAAAATCGAGAAAATCATAAATTGTCTTTGTTTGAAAAATAGTGATGCCGATCAAAAGAAATGACAGGGCGCCCGTCACCAGGCCCCGCAGGCTGCGCACAGCCAAAATTTGGGGGCAAACGGAGACGGTCGATCACATCTCCAAAAATCCGTGGGCTAACATACACCGAAAATCGAGAAAATCGTAAATTGTCATTTGTTTGAAAAATAGTGATGCCGATCAAACGAAATGACAGGGCGCCCGTTACAAGGCCCCGCAGGCTACGCACAGCAAAAATTTCAGGCCAAACGGAGACGGTCGATCACATCTCCAAAAATCCGTGGGCTAACATACACCGAAAACCGAGAAAATTGTAAATTGTCATTTATGCGAAAAATAGTGATGCCCATCAAACGAGTTGATAGGGCGCCCGTCACCAGGCCCCGCAGGCTGCGCACGACCAAAATTTGGGGGCGAACGGAGGCAGTCGATCGAATCTCCAGAAATCCGTGGGCTAACATTCACCGAAAATCGAGAAAATCGTAAATTTTCATTTATGCAAAAAATAGTGATGCCGATCGAATGAAATGATAGGGCGCCCGTCACTAGGCCCCGCAGGCTGCGCACAGCCAAAATTTGGGGCCAAACGGAGACGGTCGATCACATCTCCAAAAATTCGTGGGCTAACATACACCGAAAATCGAGAAAATCGTAAATTGTCATTTGTTTGAAAAATAGTGATGCCGATCAAAAGAAATGACAAGGCGCCCGTCACCAGGCCCCGCAGGCTGCGCACAGCCAAAATTTGGGGCCGAACGGAGGCGGTCGATCGAATCTCGAAAAATCCGTGGGCTAACATTCACCGAAAACCGAGAAAATCGTAAATTGTCATTTCTGCAAAAAATAGTGATGCCGATCAAAAGAAATGACAGGGCGCCCGTCACCAGGCCCCGCAGGCTGCGCACAGCCAAAATTTGGGGCCGAACGGAGGTGGTCGATTGAATCTCGAAAAATCCGTGTGCTAACATACACCGAAAATCGAGAAAATCGTAAATTCTCATTTATGCGAAAAATAGTGATGCCGATCAAACGAAATGATAGGGCGCCCGTCACCAGGCCCCGCGGGCTGTGCACAGCCAAAATTTGGGGCCGAACGGAGGCGGTCGATCAAATATCCAGAAATCCCTGGGCTAACACGCACTGAAAAGTTTGAAAGTTAGCAACATAGGCGCACTATGCTAGTCTCGACAGACCGCACGACATCGGATGTCACATGCTAACCTATGTCGAGACCCAACGCCCATCGATGAATGCCCAGCGATAGAAAATTTAAACTAAAACACATATGCTTATCCTTATGATATAAATAAAATCCTAGAGATTAGTGGTGGTAGTGCTGGCCTACCATGGTCGCTTGCCATGGTGGTGTCGGTTGTGGTGGGTCGTTAGGACCAGTTTTTAAATTAAAATTGTCACCCATATTGGGAAATATTTTAAAATGAGTGCGATAGAGGCATATTTTAGAAAAATGGCTCGGCCAAACCGCCTTTTGGCGGTTTGTCGAGATAGATCTCGAAAAAATACACAAAATGAAAAAAAAAATCGCGTAAAACGGATAATCCAGCCCAAAGTTATGATCATTTATATAATATGCCTCTAATAAACTATTTTTCCGTCGATTATATTACAGTTTTAACAACATTATGTAAGATCTCATCAAAAGACTTGCATCTCGACAGTTCTTATTTTGTTAATAAAGAGCTAACACATACCAAAAATCGCGAAAATCGTAAATTCTCGTTTATGCAAAAAATAGTGATGCCGATCAAACGAAATGATAGGACTATCTAAATTCTGATCACTTTCTGTACTATACTGATTTCTTACTGATTACCGTAATGAATTGATTTAAAACCGAAGTGGGGCTTATATATAATAGAAACAATAAATCGCATTCAGTGAATGCGTTTTATAAGTCGCATTCCTGGAATGCGTTTTATAAGTCGCATTCCTGGAATGCGTTTTATAAGTCGCATTTTGCCTTGCGACGCGCCGACTTGCCGGTTGTCCAATCTTTCCCCGTGCCTTTTTCTAGCATGTATGTATTTCAAATACTCTTAACCAACACGCGAATAGGCCATCTATATGCTAGAAATTTACGGGGTGTAACAGCGGATCAAACGAAATGATAGGGCGCCCGTCACCAGGCCCCGCACAGCAAAAATTTGAGGCCAAACGGAGACAGTCGATCACATCTCCAAAAATCCGTGGGCTAACATACACCGAAAACCGAGAAAATCGTAAATTGTTATTTATGCGAAAAATAGTGATGCCCATCAAACGAGTTGATAGGGCGCCCGTCACCAGGCCCCGCAGGCTGCGCACGGCTAAAATTTGAGGGCGAACGGAGGCGGTCGATCAAATCTCCAGAAATCCGTGGGCTAACATTCACCGAAAACCGAGAAAATCGTAAATTGTCATTTACTCAAAAAATTGTGATGCCGATCAAACGAATTGATAGAGCGCCCGTCACTAGGCCCCGCAGGCTGCGCACAGCCAAAATTTGGGGCCAAACGGAGACGGTCGATCACACCTCCAAAAATCCGTGGGCAAACATACACCGAAAATCGAGAAAATCGTAAATTGTCATTTGCTTGAAAAATAGTGATGCCGATCAAACGAAATGACAAGGCGCCCGTCACCAGGCCCCGTAGGCTTCGCACAGCCAAAATTTGGGGCCGAACGGAGGCGGTCGATCGAATCACGAAAAATCCGTGGGCTAACATACACCGAAAACCGAGAAAATCGTAAATTGTCATTTCTGCAAAAAATAGTGATGCCGATCAAAAGAAATGACAGGGCGCCCGTCAACAGGCCCCGCAGGCTGCGCACAGCCAAAATTTGGGGGCGAACGGAGGCGGTCGATTGAATCTCGAAAAATCCGTGTGCTAACATACACCGAAAATCGAGAAAATCGTAAATTCTCATTTATGCGAAAAATAGTGATGCCGATCAAACGAAATGATAGGGCGCCCGTCACCAGGCCCTGCAGGCTACGCACAGCCAAAATTTGGGGCCAAACGGAGACGGTCGATCACATCTCCAAAAATCCGTGGGCTAACATACACCGAAAATCGAGAAAATCGTAAATTGTCTTTGTTTGAAAAATAGTGATGCTGATCAAAAGAAATGACAGGGCGCCCGTCACCAGGCCCCGCAGGCTGCGCACAGCCAAAATTTGGGGGCAAACGGAGACGGTCGATCACATCTCCAAAAATCCGTGGGCTAACATACACCGAAAATCGAGAAAATCGTAAATTGTCATTTGTTTGAAAAATAGTGATGCCGATCAAACGAAATGACAGGGCGCCCGTTACCAGGCCCCGCAGGCTGCGCACAGCAAAAATTTCAGGCCAAACGGAGACGGTCGATCACATCTCCAAAAATCCGTGGGCTAACATACACCGAAAACCGAGAAAATCATAAATTGTCATTTATGCGAAAAATAGTGATGCCCATCAAACGAGTTGATAGGGCGCCCGTCACCAGGCCCCGCTGGCTGCGCACGACCAAAATTTGGGGGCGAACGGAGGCGGTCGATCGAATCTCCAGAAATCCGTGGGCTAACATTCACCGAAAATCGAGAAAATCGTAAATTTTCATTTATGCAAAAAATAGTGATGCCGATCGAATGAAATGATAGGGCGCCCGTTACAAGGCCCCGCAGGCTACGCACAGCAAAAATTTCAGGCCAAACGGAGACGGTCGATCACATCTCCAAAAATCTGTGGGCTAACATACACCGAAAACCGAGAAAATCGTAAATTGTCATTTATGCGAAAAATAGTGATGCCCATCAAACGAGTTGATAGGGCGCCCGTCACCAGGCCCCGCAGGCTGCGCACGACCAAAATTTGGGGGCGAACGGAGGCAGTCGATCGAATCTCCAGAAATCCGTGGGCTAACATTCACCGAAAATCGAGAAAATCGTAAATTTTCATTTATGCAAAAAATAGTGATGCCGATCGAATGAAATGATAGGGCGCCCGTCACTAGGCCCCGCAGGCTGCGCACAGCCAAAATTTGGGGCCAAACGGAGACGGTCGATCACATCTCCAAAAATTCGTGGGCTAACATACACCGAAAATCGAGAAAATCGTAAATTGTCATTTGTTTGAAAAATAGTGATGCCGATCAAAAGAAATGACAAGGCGCCCGTCACCAGGCCCCGCAGGCTGCGCACAGCCAAAATTTGGGGCCGAACGGAGGCGGTCGATCGAATCTCGAAAAATCCGTGGGCTAACATACACCGAAAACCGAGAAAATCGTAAATTATCATTTCTGCAAAAAATAGTGATGCCGATCAAAAGAAATGACAAAGCGCCCGTCACCAGGCCCCGCAGGCTGCGCACAGCCAAAATTTGGGGCCGAACGGAGGCGGTCGATTGAATCTCGAAAAATCCGTGTGCTAACATACACCGAAAATCGAGAAAATCGTAAATTCTCATTTATGCCAAAAATAGTGATGCCGATCAAACGAAATGATAGGGCGCACGTCACCAGGCCCCGCGGGCTGTGCACAGCCAAAATTTGGGGCCGAACGGAGGCGGTCGATCAAATATCCAGAAATCCCTGGGCTAACACGCACTGAAAAGTTTGAAAGTTAGCAACATAGGCGCACTATGCTAGTCTCGACAGACCGCACGACATCGGATGTCACATGCTAACCTATGTCGAGACCCAACGCCCATCGATGAATGCCCAGCGATAGAAAATTTAAACTAAAACACCTATGCTTATCCTTATGATATAAATAAAATCCTAGAGATTAGTGGTGGTAGTGCTGGCCTACCATGGTCGCTTGCCATGGTGGTGTCGGTTGTGGTGGGTCGTTAGGACCAGTTTTTAAATTAAAATTGTCACCCATATCGGGAAATATGTTGAAATGAGTGCGATAGAGGCATATTTTAGAAAAATGGCTCGGCCAAACTGCCTTTCGGCAGTTTGTCGAGATAGATCTCGAAAAAATACACAAAATGAAAAAAAAATCGCGTAAAACGGATAATCCAGCCCAAAGTTATGATCATTTATATAATATGCCTCTAATAAACTATTTTTCCGTCGATTATATTACAGTTTTAACAACATTATGTAAGATCTCATCAAAAGACTTGCATCTCGGCAGTTCTTATTTTGTTAATAAAGAGCTAACACATACCAAAAATCGCGAAAATCGTAAATTCTCGTTTATGCAAAAAATAGTGATGCCGATCAAACGAAATGATAGGACTATCTAAATTCTGATCACTTTCTGTACTATACTGATTCCTTACTGATTACCGTAATGAATTGATTTAAAACCGAAGTGGGGCTTATATATAATAGAAACAATAAATCGCATTCAGTGAATGCGATTTATAAGTCGCATTTCAGGAATGCGATTTATAAGTCGCATTCCTGGAATGCGTTTTATAAGTCGCATTTTGCCTTGCGACGCGCCGACTTGCCGGTTGTCCAATCTTTCCCCGTGCCTTTTTCTAGCATGTATGTATTTCAAATACTCTTAACCAACACGCGAATAGGCCATCTATATGCTAGAAATTTACGGGGTGTAACAGCGGATCAAAAGAAATGATAGGGCGCCCGTCACCAGGCCCCGCACAGCAAAAATTTAAGGCCAAACGGAGACGGTCGATCACATCTCCAAAAATCCGTGTGCTAACATACACCGAAAACCGAGAAAATCGTAAATTGTCATTTATGCAAAAAATAGTGATGCCCATCAAACGAGTTGATAGGGCGCCCGTCACCAGGCCCCGCAGGCTGCGCACGGCCAAAATTTGGGGGCGAACGGAGGCGGTCGATCAAATCCCCAGAAATCCGTGGGCTAACATTCACCGAAAACCGAGAAAATCGTAAATTGTCATTTACACAAAAAATAGTGATGCCGATCAAACGAATTGATAGAGCGCCCGTCACTAGGCCCCGCAGGCTGCGCACAGCCAAAATTTGGGGCGAAACGGAGACGGTCGATCACATCTCCAAAAATCCGTGGGCAAACATACACCGAAAATCGAGAAAATCGTAAATTGTCATTTGCTTGAAAAATAGTGATGCCGATCAAACGAAATGACAAGGCGCCCGTCACCAGGCCCCGCAGGCTTCGCACAGCCAAAATTTGGGGCCGAACGGAGGCGGTCGATCGAATCACAAAAAATCCGTGGGCTAACATACACCGAAAACCGAGAAAATCGTAAATTGTCATTTCTGCAAAAAATAGTGATGCCGATCAAATGAAATGACAGGGCGCCTGTCACCAGGCCCCGCAGGCTGCGCACAGCCAAAATTTGGGGCCGAACGGAGGCGGTCGATTGAATCTCAAAAAATCCGTGTGCTAACATACACCGAAAATCGAGAAAATCGTAAATTGTCATTTCTGCAAAAAATAGTGATGCCGATCAAATGAAATGACAGGGCGCCTGTCAGCAGGCCCCGCAGGCTGCGCACGGCCAAAATTTGGGGCCGAACGGAGGCGGTCGATCAAATATCCAGAAATCCCTGGGCTAACACGCACTGTAAAGTTTGAAAGTTAGCAACATAGGCGCACTATGCTAGTCTCGACAGACCGGACGACATCGGATGTCACATGCTAACCTATGTCGAGACCCAACGCCCATCGATGAATGCCCAGCGATAGAAAATTTAAACTAAAACACCTATGCTTATCCTTATGATATAAATAAAATCCTAGAGATTAGTGGTGGTAGTGCTGGCCTACCATGGTCGCTTGCCATGGTGGTGTCGGTTGTGGTGGGTCGTTAGGACCAGTTTTTAAATTAAAATTGTCACCCATATCGGGAAATATGTTGAAATGAGTGCGATAGAGGCATATTTTAGAAAAATGGCTCGGCCAAACTGCCTTTCGGCAGTTTGTCGAGATAGATCTCGAAAAAATACACAAAATGAAAAAAAAAATCGCGTAAAACGGATAATCCAGCCCAAAGTTATGATCATTTATATAATATGCTTCTAATAAACTATTTTTCCGTCGATTATATTACAGTTTTAACAACATTATGTAAGATCTCATCAAAAGACTTGCATCTCGGCAGTTCTTATTTTGTTAATAAAGAGCTAACACATACCAAAAATCGCGAAAATCGTAAATTCTCGTTTATGCAAAAAATAGTGATGCCGATCAAACGAAATGATAGGACTATCTAAATTCTGATCACTTTCTGTACTATACTGATTCCTTACTGATTACCGTAATGAATTGATTTAAAACCGAAGTGGGGCTTATATATAATAGAAACAATAAATCGCATTCAGTGAATGCGATTTATAAGTCGAATTTCAGGAATGCGATTTATAAGTCGCATTCCTGGAATGCGTTTTATAAGTCGCATTTTGCCTTGCGACGCGCCGACTTGCCGGTTGTCCAATCTTTCCCCGTGCCTTTTTCTAGCATGTATGTATTTCAAATACTCTTAACCAACACGCGAATAGGCCATCTATATGCTAGAAATTTACGGGGTGTAACAGCGGATCAAAAGAAATGATAGGGCGCCCGTCACCAGGCCCCGCACAGCAAAAATTTAAGGCCAAACGGAGACGGTCGATCACATCTCCAAAAATCCGTGGGCTAACATACACCGAAAACCGAGAAAATCGTAAATTGTCATTTATGCAAAAAATAGTGATGCCCATCAAACGAGTTGATAGGGCGCCCGTCACCAGGCCCCGCAGGCTGCGCACGGCCAAAATTTGGGGGCGAACGGAGGCGGTCGATCAAATTCCCAGAAATCCGTGGGCTAACATTCACCGAAAACCGAGAAAATCGTAAATTGTCATTTACACAAAAAATAGTGATGCCGATCAAACGAATTGATAGAGCGCCCGTCACTAGGCCCCGCAGGCTGCGCACAGCCAAAATTTGGGGCCAAACGGAGACGGTCGATCACATCTCCAAAAATCCGTGGGCAAACATACACCGAAAATCGAGAAAATCGTAAATTGTCATTTGCTTTAAAAATAGTGATGCCGATCAAATGAAATGACAAGGCGCCCGTCACCAGGCCCCGCAGGCTTCGCACAGCCAAAATTTGGGGCCGAACGGAGGCGGTAGATCGAATCACGAAAAATCTGTGGGCTAACATACACCGAAAACCGAGAAAATCGTAAATTGTCATTTCTGCAAAAAATAGTGATGCCGATCAAAAGAAATGACAGGGCGCCCGTCACCAGGCCCCGCAGGCTGCGCACAGCCAAAATTTGAGGCCGAACGGAGGCGGTCGATTGAATCTCAAAAAATCCGTGTGCTAACATACACCGAAAATTGAGAAAATCGTAAATTGTCATTTCTGCAAAAAATAGTGATGCCGATCATAAGAAATGACAGGGCGCCTGTCACCAGGACCCGCAGGCTGCGCACGGCCAAAATTTGGGGCCGAACGGAGGCGGTCGATCAAATATCCAGAAATCCCTGGGCTAACACGCACTGAAAAGTTTGAAAGTTAGCAACATAGGCGCACTATGCTAGTCTCGACAGACCGGACGACATCGGATGTCACATGCTAACCTATGTCGAGACCCAACGCCCATCGATGAATGCCCAGCGATAGAAAATTTAAACTAAAACACCTATGCTTATCCTTATGATATAAATAAAATCCTAGAGATTAGTGGTGGTAGTGCTGGCCTACCATGGTCGCTTGCCATGGTGGTGTCGGTTGTGGTGGGTCGTTAGGACCAGTTTTTAAATTAAAATTGTCACCCATATCGGGAAATATGTTGAAATGAGTGTGATAGAGGCATATTTTAGAAAAATGGCTCGGCCAAACCGCCTTTCGGCGGTTTGTCGAGATAGATCTCGAAAAAATACACAAAATGAAAAAAAAAATCGCGTAAAACGGATAATCCAGCCCAAAGTTATGATCATTTATATAATATGCCTCTAATAAACTATTTTTCCGTCGATTATATTACAGTTTTAACAACATTATGTAAGATCTCATCAAAAGACTTGCATCTCGGCAGTTCTTATTTTGTTAATAAAGAGCTAACACATACCAAAAATCGCGAAAATCGTAAATTCTCGTTTATGCAAAAAATAGTGATGCCGATCAAACGAAATGATAGGACTATCTAAATTCTGATCACTTTCTGTACTATACTGATTCCTTACTGATTACCGTAATGAATTGATTTAAAACCGAAGTGGGCTTATATATAATAGCAACAATAAATCGCATTCAGTGAATGCGATTTATAAGTCGCATTTCAGGAATGCGATTTATAAGTCGCATTCCTGGAATGCGTTTTATAAGTCGCATTTTGCCTTGCGACGCGCCGACTTGCCGGTTGTCCAATCTTTCCCCGTGCCTTTTTCTAGCATGTATGTATTTCAAATACTCTTAACCAACACGCGAATAGGCCATCTATATGCTAGAAATTTACGGGGTGTAACAGCGGATCAAAAGAAATGATAGGGCGCCCGTCACCAGGCCCCGCACAGCAAAAATTTAAGGCCAAACGGAGACGGTCGATCACATCTCCAAAAATCCGTGGGCTAACATACACCGAAAACCGAGAAAATCGTAAATTGTCATTTATGCAAAAAATAGTGATGCCCATCAAACGAGTTGATAGGGCGCCCGTCACCAGGCCCCGCAGGCTGCGCACGGCCAAAATTTGGGGGCGAACGGAGGCGGTCGATCAAATCTCCAGAAATCCGTGGGCTAACATTCACCGAAAACCGAGAAAATCGTAAATTGTCATTTACACAAAAAATAGTGATGCCGATCAAACGAATTGATAGAGCGCCCGTCACTAGGCCCCGCAGGCTGCGCACAGCCAAAATTTGGGGCCAAACGGAGACGGTCGATCACATCTCCAAAAATCCGTGGGCAAACATACACCGAAAATCGAGAAAATCGTAAATTGTCATTTGCTTGAAAAATAGTGATGCCGATCAAATGAAATGACAAGGCGCCCGTCACCAGGCCCCGCAGGCTTCGCACAGCCAAAATTTGGGGCCGAACGGAGGCGGTCGATCGAATCACAAAAAATCCGTGGGCTAACATACACCAAAAACCGAAAAAATCGTAAATTGTCATTTCTGCAAAAAATAGTGATGCCGATCAAATGAAATGACAGGGCGCCTGTCACCAGGCCCCGCAGGCTGCGCACAGCCAAAATTTGGGGCCGAACGGAGGCGGTCGATTGAATCTCAAAAAATCCGTGTGCTAACATACACCGAAAATCGAGAAAATCGTAAATTGTCATTTCTGCAAAAAATAGTGATGCCGATCAAAAGAAATGATAGGGCGCCTGTCAGCAGGCCCCGCAGGCTGCGCACGGCCAAAATTTAGGGCCGAACGGAGGCGGTCGATCAAATATCCAGAAATCCCTGGGCTAACACGCACTGAAAAGTTTGAAAGTTAGCAACATAGGCGCACTATGCTAGTCTCGACAGACCGGACGACATCGGATGTCACATGCTAACCTATGTCGAGACCCAACGCCCATCGATGAATGACCAGCGATAGAAAATTTAAACTAAAACACCTATGCTTATCCTTATGATATAAATAAAATCCTAGAGATTAGTGGTGGTAGTGCTGGCCTACCATGGTCGCTTGCCATGGTGGTGTCGGTTGTGGTGGGTCGTTAGGACCAGTTTTTAAATTAAAATTGTCACCCATATCGGGAAATATGTTGAAATGAGTGCGATAGAGGCATATTTTAGAAAAATGGCTCGGCCAAACTGCCTTTCGGCAGTTTGTCGAGATAGATCTCGAAAAAAATACACAAAATGAAAAAAAAAATCGCGTAAAACAGATAATCCAGCCCAAAGTTATGATCATTTATATAATATGCCTCTAATAAACTATTTTTCCGTCGATTATATTACAGTTTTAACAACATTATGTAAGATCTCATCAAAAGACTTGCATCTCGGCAGTTCTTATTTTGTTAATAAAGAGCTAACACATACCAAAAATCGCGAAAATCGTAAATTCTCGTTTATGCAAAAAATAGTGATGCCGATCAAACGAAATGATAGGACTATCTAAATTCTGATCACTTTCTGTACTATACTGATTCCTTACTGATTACCGTAATGAATTGATTTAAAACCGAAGTGGGGCTTATATATAATAGAAACAATAAATCGCATTCAGTGAATGCGATTTATAAGTCGCATTCCTGGAATGCGTTTTATAAGTCGCATTTTGCCTTGCGACGCGCCGACTTGCCGGTTGTCCAATCTTTCCCCGTGCCTTTTTCTAGCATGTATGTATTTCAAATACTCTTAACCAACACGCGAATAGGCCATCTATATGCTAGAAATTTACGGGGTGTAACAGCGGATCAAAAGAAATGATAGGGCGCCCGTCACCAGGCCCCGCACAGCAAAAATTTAAGGCCAAACGGGGACGGTCGATCACATCTCCAAAAATCCGTGGGCTAACATACACCGAAAACCGAGAAAATCGTAAAATGTCATTTATGCAAAAAATAGTGATGCCCATCAAACGAGTTGATAGGGCGCCCGTCACCAGGCCCCGCAGGCTGCGCACGGCCAAAATTTGGGGGCGAACGGAGGCGGTCGATCAAATCCCCAGAAATCCGTGGGCTAACATTCACCGAAAACCGAGAAAATCGTAAATTGTCATTTACACAAAAAATAGTGATGCCGATCAAACGAATTGATAGAGCGCCCGTCACTAGGCCCCGCAGGCTGCGCACAGCCAAAATTTGGGGCCAAACGGAGACGGTCGATCACATCTCCAAAAATCCGTGGGCAAACATACACCGAAAATCGAGAAAATCGTAAATTGTCATTTGCTTGAAAAATAGTGATGCCGATCAAACGAAATGACAAGGCGCCCGTCACCAGGCCCCGCAGGCTTCGCACAGCCAAAATTTGGGGCCGAACGGAGGCGGTTGATCGAATCACGAAAAATCTGTGGGCTAACATACACCGAAAACCGAGAAAATCGTAAATTGTCATTTCTGCAAAAAATAGTGATGCCGATCAAAAGAAATGACAGGGCGCCCGTCACCAGGCCCCGCAGGCTGCGCACAGCCAAAATTTGGGGCCGAACGGAGGCGGTCGATTGAATCTCAAAAAATCCGTGTGCTAACATACACCGAAAATCGAGAAAATCGTAAATTGTCATTTCTGCAAAAAATAGTGATGCCGATCAAAAGAAATGACAGGGCACCTGTCAGCAGGCCCCGCAGGCTGCGCACGGCCAAAATTTGGGGCCGAACGGAGGCGGTCGATCAAATATCCAGAAATCCCTGGGCTAACACGCACTGAAAAGTTTGAAAGTTAGCAACATAGGCGCACTATGCTAGTCTCGACAGACCGGACGACATCGGATGTCACATGCTAACCTATGTCGAGACCCAACGCCCATCGATGAATGACCAGCGATAGAAAATTTAAACTAAAACACCTATGCTTATCCTTATGATATAAATAAAATCCTAGAGATTAGTGGTGGTAGTGCTGGCCTACCATGGTCGCTTGCCATGGTGGTGTCGGTTGTGGTGGGTCGTTAGGACCAGTTTTTAAATTAAAATTGTCACCCATATCGGGAAATATGTTGAAATGAGTGCGATAGAGGCATATTTTAGAAAAATGGCTCGGCCAAACCGCCTTTCGGCGGTTTGTCGAGATAGATCTCGAAAAAATACACAAAATGAAAAAAAACATCGCGTAAAACGGATAATCCAGCCCAAAGTTATGATCATTTATATAATATGCCTCTAATAAACTATTTTTCCGTCGATTATATTACAGTTTTAACAACATTATGTAAGATCTCATCAAAAGACTTGCATCTCGGCAGTTCTTATTTTGTTAATAAAGAGCTAACACATACCAAAAATCGCGAAAATCGTAAATTCTCGTTTATGCAAAAAATAGTGATGCCGATCAAACGAAATGATAGGACTATCTAAATTCTGATCACTTTCTGTACTATACTGATTCCTTACTGATTACCGTAATGAATTGATTTAAAACCGAAGTGGGGCTTATATATAATAGCAACAATAAATCGCATTCAGTGAATGCGATTTATAAGTCGCATTCCTGGAATGCGTTTTATAAGTCGCATTTTACCTTGCGACGCGCCGACTTGCCGGTTGTCCAATCTTTCCCCGTGCCTTTTTCTAGCATGTATGTATTTCAAATACTCTTAACCAACACGCGAATAGGCCATCTATATGCTAGAAATTTACGGGGTGTAACAGCGGATCAAAAGAAATGATAGGGCGCCCGTCACCAGGCCCCGCACAGCAAAAATTTAAGGCCAAACGGAGACGGTCGATCACATCTCCAAAAATCTGTGGGCTAACTACACCGAAAACCGAGAAAATCGTAAATTGTCATTTATGCAAAAAATAGTGATGCCCATCAAACGAGTTGATAGGGCGCCCGTCACCAGGCCCCGCAGGCTGCGCACGGCCAAAATTTGGGGGCGAACGGAGGCGGTCGATCAAATCCCCAGAAATCCGTGGGCTAACATTCACCGAAAACCGAGAAAATCGTAAATTGTCATTTACACAAAAAATAGTGATGCCGATCAAATGAATTGATAGAGCGCCCGTCACTAGGCCCTGCAGGCTGCGCACAGCCAAAATTTGGGGCCAAACGGAGACGGTCGATCACATCTCCAAAAATCCGTGGGCAAACATACACCGAAAATCGAGAAAATCGTAAATTGTCATTTGCTTGAAAAATAGTGATGCCGATCAAACTAAATGACAAGGCGCCCGTCACCAGGCCCCGCAGGCTTCGCACAGCCAAAATTTGGGGCCGAACGGAGGCGGTCGATCGAATCACAAAAAATCCGTGGGCTAACATACACCGAAAACCGAGAAAATCGTAAATTGTCATTTCTGCAAAAAATAGTGATGCCGATCAAATGAAATGACAGGGCGCCTGTCACCAGGCCCCGCAGGCTGCGCACAGCCAAAATTTGGGGCCGAACGGAGGCGGTCGATTGAATCTCAAAAAATCCGTGTGCTAACATACACCGAAAATTGAGAAAATCGTAAATTGTCATTTCTGCAAAAAATAGTGATGCCGATCAAAAGAAATGACAGGGCGCCTGTCACCAGGCCCCGCAGGCTGCGCACGGCCAAAATTTGGGGCCGAACGGAGGCGGTCGATCAAATATCCAGAAATCCCAGGCTAACACGCACTGAAAAGTTTGAAAGTTAGCAACATAGGCGCACTATGCTAGTCTCGACAGACCGGACGACATCGGATGTCACATGCTAACCTATGTCGAGACCCAACGCCCATCGATGAATGCCCAGCGATAGAAAATTTAAACTAAAACACCTATGCTTATCCTTATGATATAAATAAAATCCTAGAGATTAGTGGTGGTAGTGCTGGCCTACCATGGTCGCTTGCCATGGTGGTGTCGGTTGTGGTGGGTCGTTAGGACCAGTTTTTAAATTAAAATTGTCACCCATATCGGGAAATATGTTGAAATGAGTGCGATAGAGGCATATTTTAGAAAAATGGCTCGGCCAAACCGCCTTTCGGCAGTTTGTCGAGATAGATCTCGAAAAAATACACAAAATGAAAAAAAAAATCGCGTAAAACGGATAATCCAGCTCAAAGTTATGATCATTTATATAATATGCCTCTAATAAACTATTTTTCCGTCGATTATATTACAGTTTTAACAACATTATGTAAGATCTCATCAAAAGACTTGCATCTCGGCAGTTCTTATTTTGTTAATAAAGAGCTAACACATACCAAAAATCGCGAAAATCGTAAATTCTCGTTTATGCAAAAAATAGTGATGCCGATCAAACGAAATGATAGGACTATCTAAATTCTGATCACTTTCTGTACTATACTGATTCCTTACTGATTACCGTAATGAATTGATTTAAAACCGAAGTGGGGCTTATATATAATAGAAACAATAAATCGCATTCAGTGAATGCGATTTATAAGTCGCATTTCAGGAATGCGATTTATAAGTCGCATTCCTGGAATGCGTTTTATAAGTCGCATTTTGCCTTGCGACGCGCCGACTTGCCGGTTGTCCAATCTTTCCCCGTGCCTTTTTCTAGCATGTATGTATTTCAAATACTCTTAACCAACACGCGAATAGGCCATCTATATGCTAGAAATTTTCGGGGTGTAACAGCGGATCAAAAGAAATGATAGGGCGCCCGTCACCAGGCCCCGCACAGCAAAAATTTGAGGCCAAACGGAGACGGTCGATCACATCTCCAAAAATCCGTGGGCTAACATACACCGAAAACCGAGAAAATCGTAAATTGTCATTTATGCAAAAAATAGTGATGCCCATCAAACGAGTTGATAGGGCGCCCGTCACCAGGCCCCGCAGGCTGCGCACGGCCAAAATTTGGGGGCGAACGGAGGCGGTCGATCAAATCTCCAGAAATCCGTGGGCTAACATTCACCGAAAACCGAGAAAATCGTAAATTGTCATTTACACAAAAAATAGTGATGCCGATCAAACGAATTGATAGAGCGCCCGTCACTAGGCCCCGCAGGCTGCGCACAGCCAAAATTTGGGGCCAAACGGAGACGGTCGATCACATCTCCAAAAATCCGTGGGCAAACATACACCGAAAATCGAGAAAATCATAAATTGTCATTTGCTTGTAAAATAGTGATGCCGATCAAACGAAATGACAAGGCGCCCGTCACCAGGCCCTGCAGGCTTCGCACAGCCAAAATTTGGGGCCGAACGGAGGCGGTCGATCGAATCACGAAAAATCTGTGGGCTAACATACACCGAAAACCGAGAAAATCGTAAATTGTCATTTCTACAAAAAATAGTGATGCCGATCAAAAGAAATGACAGGGCGCCTGTCACCAGGCCCCGCAGGCTGCGCACAGCCAAAATTTGGGGCCGAACGGAGGCGGTCGATTGAATCTCGAAAAATCCATGTGCTAACATACACCGAAAATCGAGAAAATCGTAAATTGTCATTTCTGCAAAAAATAGTGATGCCGATCAAAAGAAATGACAGGGCGCCTGTCACCAGGCCCCGCAGGCTGCGCACGGCCAAAATTTAGGGCCGAACGGAGGCGGTCGATCAAATATCCAGAAATCCCAGGCTAACACGCACTGAAAAGTTTGAAAGTTAGCAACATAGGCGCACTATGCTAGTCTCGACAGACCGGACGACATCGGATGTCACATGCTAACCTATGTCGAGACCCAACGCCCATCGATGAATGCCCAGCGATAGAAAATTTAAACTAAAACACCTATGCTTATCCTTATGATATAAATAAAATCCTAGAGATTAGTGGTGGTAGTGCTGGCCTACCATGGTCGCTTGCCATGGTGGTGTCGGTTGTGGTGGGTCGTTAGGACCAGTTTTTAAATTAAAATTGTCACCCATATCGGGAAATATGTTGAAATGAGTGTGATAGAGGCATATTTTAGAAAAATGGCTCGGCCAAACCGCCTTTCGGCAGTTTGTCGAGATAGATCTCGAAAAAATACACAAAATGAAAAAACAATCGCGTAAAACGGATAATCCAGCCCAAAGTTATGATCATTTATATAATATGCCTCTAATAAACTATTTTTCCGTCGATTATATTACAGTTTTAACAACATTATGTAAGATCTCATCAAAAGACTTGCATCTCGGCAGTTCTTATTTTGTTAATAAAGAGCTAACACATACCAAAAATCGCGAAAATCGTAAATTCTCGTTTATGCAAAAAATAGTGATGCCGATCAAACGAAATGATAGGACTATCTAAATTCTGATCACTTTCTGTACTATAAGTCGCATTTTGCCTTGCGACGTGCCGACTTGCCGCATGTCCAATCTTTCCCCGTGCCTTTTTCTAGCATGTATGTATTTCAAATACTCTTAACCAACACGCGAATAGGCCATCTATATGCTAGAAATTTACGGGGTGTAACAGCGGATCAAAAGAAATGACAGGGCGCCCGTCACCAGGCCACGCAGGCCGTACACAGCCAAAATTTGGGGCCGAACGGAGACGGTCGATCAAATCTCTAGAAATCTGTGTGCTAACATACACCGAAAACTGAGAAAATCGTAAATTATCATCTATGCGAAAAATAGTGATGCCCATCAAACGAGTTGATAGGGTGCCCGTCACCAGGCCCCGCAGGCTGCGCACGGCCAAAATTTGGGGCCGAACGGAGGCGGTCGATCAAATCTCCAGAAATCCGTGGGCTAACATTCACCGAAAACCAAGAAAATCGTAAATTGTTATTTATGCGAAAAATAGTGATGCCGATCAAACGAATTGATAGAGCGCCCGTCACTAGGCCCCGCAGGCTGCGCACAGCCAAAATTTGGGGCCGAACGGAGACTGTCGATCAAATCTCCAGAAATCCGTGGGCTAACATACACCGAAAATCGAGAAAATCGTAAATTGTCATTTATGCGAAAAATAGTGATGCCCATCAAACGAGTTGACAGGGCGCCCGTCACCAGGCCCCGCAGGCTGCGCACGGCCAAAATTTGGGGCCGAACGGAGGCGGTCGATCAAATCTCCAGAAATCCGTGGGCTAACATTCACCGAAAACTGAGAAAATCGTAAATTGTCATTTATGAGAAAAATAGTGATGCCGATCAAACGAATTGATAGAGCGCCCGTCACTAGGCCCCGTAGGCTGCGCACAGCCAAAATTTGGGGCCGAACGGAGACGGTCGATCAAATCTCCAGAAATCTGTGGGCTAACATTCACCGAAAACTGAGAAAATCGTAAATTGTCATTTATGCGAAAAATAGTGATGCCGATCAAACGAATTGATAGAGCACCCGTCACTAGGCCCCGCAGGCTGCGCACAGCCAAAATTTGGGGCCGAACGGAGACGGTCGATCAAATCTCCAGAAATCCGTGGGCTAACATTCACCGAAAACTGAGAAAATCGTAAATTGTCATTTATGCGAAAAATAGTGATGCCGATCAAACGAATTGATAGAGCACCCGTCACTAGGCCCCGCAGGCTGCGCACAGCCAAAATTTGGGGCCGAACGGAGACGGTCGATCAAATCTCCAGAAATCCGTGGGCTAACATTCACCGAAAACTGAGAAAATCGTAAATTATCATTTATGCGAAAAATAGTGATGCCGATCAAGAGAAATGACAGGGCGCCCGTCACCAGGCCCCGCAGGCTGCGCACAGCCAAAATTTGGGGCCGAACGGAGACGGTCGATCAAATCTCCAGAAATCCGTGTGCTAACATACACCGAAAACCGAGAAAATCGTAAATTGTCATTTATGCGAAAAATAGTGATGCCCATCAAACGAGTTGACAGGGCGCCCGTCACCAGGACCCGCAGGCTACGCACGGCCAAAATTTGGGGCCGAACGGAGATGGTCGATCAAATCTCCAGAAATCCGTGTGCTAACATACACCGAAAACCGAGAAAATCCTAAATTGTCATTTATGCAAAAAATAGTGATGCCCATCAAACGAGTTGACAGGGCGCCCATCACCAGGCCCCGCAGGCTGCGCACGGCCAAAATTTGGGGCCGAACGGAGGCGGTCGATCAAATCTCCAAAAATCTGTGGGCTAACATTCACCGAAAACCGAGAAAATCGTAAATTGTCATTTCTGCAAAAAATAGTAATGCCGATCAAGAGAAATGACAGGGCGCCCGTCACCAGGCCCCGCACGCTGCGCACAGCCAAAATTGGGGGCCGAACGGAGACGGTCGATCAAATCTCCAGAAATCTGTGTGCTAACATACACCGAAAACCGAGAAAATCGTAAATTGTCATTTTTTCCAAAAATAGTGATGCCGATCAAACGAATTGATAGAGCGCCCATCACTAGGCCCCGCAGGCTGCGCACAGCCAAAATTTGGGGCCGAACGGAGGCGGTCGATTAAATCTCCAGAAATCCGTGGGCTAACATACACCGAAAATCGAGAAAATCGTAAATTGTCATTTATGCGAAAAATAGTGATGCCCATCAAACGAGTTGACAGGGCGCCCGTCACCAGGCCCCGCAAGCTGCGCACGGCCAAAATTTTGGGGCGAACGGAGGCGGTCGATCAAATCTCCAGAAATCCGTCGGCTAACATTCACCGAAAACCGAGAAAATCGTAAATTGTCATTTACACAAAAAATAGTGATGCCGATCAAAAGAAATCACAGGGCGCCCGTCCCCAGGCCCCGCAGGCTGCGCACAGCCAAAATTTGGGGCCGAACGGAGACGGTCGATCAAATCTCCAGAAATCTGTGGGCTAACATTCACCGAAAACTGAGAAAATCGTAAATTGTCATTTATGCGAAAAATAGTGATGCCGATCAAACGAATTGATAGAGCGCCCGTCACCAGGCCACGCAGGCCGTGCACAGCCAAAATTTGGGGCCGAACGGAGACGGTCGATCAAATCTCCAGAAATCCGTGTGCTAACATACACCGAAAACTGAGAAAATCGTAAATTATCATTTATGCGAAAAATAGTGATGCCCATCAAACGAGTTGATAGGGCGCCCGTCACCAGGCCCCGCAGGCTGCGCACGGCCAAAATTTGGGGCCGAACGGAGGCGGTCGATCAAATCTCCAGAAATCCGTGGGCTAACATTCTCCGAAAATCGCGAAAATCGTAAATTCTCGTTTATGCAAAAAATAGTGATGCCGATCAAACGAAATGATAGGACTATCTAAATTCTGATCACTTTCTGTACTATACTGATTCCTTACTGATTACCGTAATGAATTGATTTAAAACCGAAGCAAATGCGACTTATAAGTCGCATTTCAGGAATGCGATTTATAAGTCGCATTTCAGGAATGCTATTTATAAGTCGCATTCCTGGAATGCGTTTTATAAGTCGCATTTTTCCTTGCGACGCGCCGACTTGCCGCTTGTCCAATCTTTCCCCGTGCCTTTTTCTAGCATGTACGTATTTCAAATACTCTTAACCAACACGCGAATAGGCCATCTATATGCTAGAAATTTACGGGGTGTAACAGCGGATCAAAAGAAATGACAGGGCGCCCGTCACCAGGCCACGAAGGCCGTGCACAGCCAAAATTTGGGGCCGAACGGAGACGGTCGATCAAATCTCCAGAAATCCGTGTGCTAACATACACCGAAAACTGAGAAAATCGTAAATTATCATTTATGCGAAAAATAGTGATGCCCATCAAACGAGTTGATAGGGCGTCCGTCACCAGGCCCCACAGGCTGCGCACGGCCAAAATTTGGGGCCGAACGGAGGCGGTCGATCAAATCTCCAGAAATCCGTGGGCTAACATTCACCGAAAACCGAGAAAATCGTAAATTGTCATTTATGCGAAAAATAGTGATGCCGATCAAACGAATTGATAGAGCGCCCGTCACTAGGCCCCGCAGGCTGCGCACAGCCAAAATTTGGGGCCGAACGGAGACGGTCGATCACATCTTTAGAAATCCGTGGGCTAACATACACCGAAAATCGAGAAAATCGTAAATTGTCATTTGTTTGAAAAATAGTGATGCCGATCAAAAGAAATGACAGGGCGCCCGTCACCAGGTCCCGCAGGCTGCGCACAGCCAAAATTTGGGGCCGAACGGAGACGGTCGATCAAATCTCTAGTAATCCGTGTGCTAACATTCACCGAAAACTGAGAAAATCGTAAATTGTCATTTCTGCAAAAAATAGTGATGCCGATCAAGAGAAATGACAGGGCGCCCGTCACCAGGCCCCGCAGGCTAAGCACAGCGAAAATTTGGGGCCGAACGGAGACGGTCGATCAAATCTCCAGAAATCCGTGTGCTAACATACACCGAAAACCGAGAAAATCGTAAATTGTCATTTATGCGAAAAATAGTGATGCCCATCAAACGAGTTGACAGGACGCCCGTCACCAGGCCCCGCAGGCAGCGCACGGCCAAAATTTGGAGCCGAACGGAGGCGGTCGATCAAATCTCCAGAAATCCGTGGGCTAACATTCACCGAAAACCGAGAAAATCGTAACTTATCATTTATGCGAAAAATAGTGATGCCGATCAAACGAATTGATAGAGCGCCCGTCACTAGGCCCCGCAGGCTGCGCACAGCCAAAATTTGGGGCCGAACGGAGACGGTCGATCACATATCCAGAAATCCGTGGGCTAACATACACCGAAAATCGAGAAAATCGTAAATTGTCATTTATGCGAAAAATAGTGATGCCCGTCAAACGAGTTGACAGGGCGCCCGTCACCAGGCCCCGCAGGCTGCGCACAGCCAAAATTTGGGGCCGAACGGAGGCGGTCGATCAAATCTCCAGAAATCCGTGGGCTAACATTCACCGAAAACTGAGAAAATCGTAAATTGTCATTTATGAGAAAAATAGTGATGCCGATCAAACGAATTGATAGAGCGCCCGTCACTCGGCCCCGCAAGCTGCGCACAGCCAAAATTTGGGGCCGAACGGAGACGGTCGATCAAATCTCCAGAAATCCGTGGGCTAACATTCACCGAAAACTGAGAAAATCGTAAATTGTCATTTATGCGAAAAATAGTGATGCCGATCAAACGAATTGATAGAACGCCCGTCACTAGGCCCCGCAGGCTGCGCACAGCCAAAATTTGGGGCCGAACGTAGATGGTCGATCACATCTCCAGAAATCCGTGGGCTAACATACACCGAAAATCGAGAAAATCGTAAATTGTCATTTATGCGAAAAATAGTGATGCCCATCAAACGAGTTGACAGGGCGCCCGTCACTAGGCCCCGCAGCTGCGCATGGCCAAAATTTGGGGCCGAACGGAGGCGGTCGATCAAATCTCCAGAAATCCGTGGGCTAACATTCACCGAAAACTGAGAAAATCGTAAATTGTCATTTATGAGAAAAATAGTGATGCCGATCAAACGAATTGATAGAGCGCCCGTCACTAGGCCCCGCAGGCTGCGCACAGCCAAAATTTGGGGCCGAACGGAGACGGTCGATCAAATCTCCAGAAATCCGTGGGCTAACATTCACCGAAAACTGAGAAAATCGTAAATTGTCATTTATGCGAAAAATAGTGATGCCGATCAAGAGAAATGACAGGGCGCCCGTCACTAGGCCCCGCAGGCTGCGCACAGCCAAAATTTGGGGCCGAACAGAGACGGTCGATCAAATCTCCAGAAATCCGTGGGCTAACATACACCGAAAACCGAGAAAATCGTAAATTGTCATTTGTTTGAAAAATAGTGATGCCGATCAAAAGAAATGACAGGGCACCCGTCACCAGGCCCCGCAGGCTGCGCACAGCCAAAATCTGGGGCCAAACGGAGACGGTCGATCAAATCTCCAGAAATCCGTGGGCTAACATTCACCGAAAACCGAGAAAATCGTAAATTGTCATTTATGCAAAAAATAGTGATGCCGATCAAACGAATTGATAGAGCGCCCATCACTAGGCCCCGCAGGCTGCGCACAGCCAAAATTTGAGGCCGAACGGAGATGGTCGATCACATCTCCAAAAATCCGTGGGCTAACATACACCGAAAATCGAGAAAATAGTAAATATTCATTTATGCGAAAAATAGTGATGCCCATCAAACGAGTTGACAGGGCGCCCGTCACCAGGCCCCGCAGGCTGCGCACGGCCAAAATTTGGGGCCGAACGGAGGCGGTCGATCAAATATCCAGAAATCCCTGGGCTAACACGCACTGAAAAGTTTGAAAGTTAGCAACATAGGCGCACTATGCTAGTCTCGACAGACAGGACGACATCGGATGTCACATGCTAACCTATGTCGAGACCCAACGCCCATCGATGAATGCCCAGCGATAGAAAATTTAAACTAAAACACCTATGCTTATCCTTATGATATAAATAAAATCCTAGAGATTAGTGGTGGTAGTGCTGGCCTACCATGGTCGCTTGCCATGGTGGTGTCGGTTGTGGTGGGTCGTTAGGACCAGTTTTTAAATTAAAATTGTCACCCATATTGGGAAATATGTTGAAATGAGTGCGATAGAGGCATATTTTAGAAAAATGGCTCGGCCAAACCACCTTTCGGCAGTTTGTCGAGATAGATCTCGAAAAAATACACAAAATGAAAAAATAAATCGCGTAAAACGGATAATCCAGCCCAAAGTTATGATCATTTATATAATATTCCTCTAATAAGCTATTTTTCCGTCGATTATATTACAGTTTTAACAACATTATGTAAGATCTCATCAAAAGACTTGCATCTCGGCAGTTCTTATTTTGTTAATAAAGAGCTAACACATACCAAAAATCGCGAAAATCGTAAATTCTCGTTTATGCAAAAAATAGTGATGCCGATCAAACGAAATGATAGGACTATCTAAATTCTGATCACTTTCTGTACTATACTGATTCCTTACTGATTACCGTAATGAATTGATTTAAAACCGAAGTGGGGCTTATATATAATAGAAACAATAAATCGCATTCAGTGAATGCGACTTATAAGTCGCATTTCAGGAATGCGATTTATAAGTCGCATTTGAAGAATGCGATTTATAAGTCGCATCCCTGGAATGCGTTTTATAAGTCGCATTTTGCCTTGCGACGCGCCGACTTGCCGCTTGTCCAATCTTTCCCCGTGCCTTTTTCTAGCATGTATGTATTTTAAATACTCTTAACCAACACGCGAATAGGCCATCTATATGCTAGAAATTTACGGGGTGTAACAGCGGATCAAAAGAAATGACAGGGCGCCCGTCACCAGGCCACGCAGGCCGTGCACAGCCAAAATTTGGGGCCGAACGGAGACGGTCGATCAAATCTCCAGAAATCCGTGTGCTAACATACACCGAAAACTGAGAAAATCGTAAATTATCATTTATGCGAAAAATAGTGATGCCCATCAAACGAGTTGATAGGGCGCCCGTCACCAGGCCCCGTAGGCTGCGCACAACCAAAATTTGGGGCCGAACGGAGGCGGTCGATCAAATCTCCAGAAATCCGTGGGCTAACATTCACCGAAAACCGAGAAAATCGTAAATTGTCATTTATGCGCAAAATAGTGATGCCGATCAAACGATTTGATAGAGCGCCCGTCACTAGGCCCCGCAGGCTGCGCACAGCCAAAATTTGGGGCCGAACGGAGACGGTCGATCACATCTCCAGAAATCCGTGGGCTAACATACATCGAAAATCGAGAAAATCGTAAATTGTCATTTATGCGAAAAATAGTGATGCCCGTCAAACGAGTTGATAGGGCGCCCGTCACCAGGCCCCGCAGGCTGCGCACGGCCAAAATTTGGGGCCGAACGGAGGCGGTCGATCAAATCTCCAGAAATCCGTGGGCTAACATTCACCGAAAACTGAGAAAATCGTAAATTGTCATTTATGAGAAAAATAGTGATGCCGATCAAACGAATTGATAGAGCACCCGTCACTCGGCCCCGCAGGCTGCGCACAGCCAAAATTTGGGGCCGAACAGAGACGGTCGATCAAATCTCCAGAAATCCCTGGGCTAACATTCACCGAAAACTGAGAAAATCGTAAATTGTCATTTATGCGAAAAATAGTGATGCCGATCAAACGAATTGATAGAGCGCCCGTCACTAGGCCCCGCAGGCTGCGTACAGCCAAAATTTGGGGCCGAACGGTGACGGACGATCACATCTCCAGAAATCCGTGGGCTAACATACACCGAAAATCGAGAAAATCGTAAATTGTCATTTATGCGAAAAATAGTGATGCCCATCAAACGAGTTGACAGGGCGCTCGTCACCAGGCCCCGCAGGCTGCGCACGGCCAAAATTTGGGGCCGAACGGAGGCGGTCGATCAAATCTCCAGAAATCCGTGGGCTAACATTCACCGAAAACTGAGAAAATCGTAAATTGTCATTTATGAGAAATATAGTGATGCCGATCAAACGAATTGATAGAGCGCCCGTCACTAGGCCCCGCAGGCTGCCCACAGCCAAAATTTGGGGCCGAACGGAGACGGTCGATCAAATCTCCAGAAATCCGTGGGCTAACATTCACCGAAAACTGAGAAAATCGTAAATTGTCATTTATGCGAAAAATAGTGATGCCGATCAAACGAATTGATAGAGCGCCCGTCACTAGGCCCCGCAGGCTGCATACAGCCAAAATTTGGGGCCGAACGGAGACGGTCGATCAAATCTCCAGAAATCCGTGGGCTAACATTCACCGAAAACTGAGAAAATCGTAAATTGTCATTTATGCGAAAAATAGTGATGCCGATCAAACGAATTGATAGAGCGCCCGTCACTAGGCCCCGCAGGCTGCATACAGCCAAAATTTGGGGCCGAACGGAGGCGGTCGATCAAATCTCCAGAAATCCGTGGGCTAACATTCACCGAAAACCGATAAAATCGTAAATTGTCATTTATGCGAAAAATAGTGATGCCGATCAAAAGAAATCACAGGGCGCCCGTCACCAGGCCCCGCAGGCTGCGCACAGCCAAAATTTGGGGCCGAACGGAGACGGTCGATCAAATCTCCAGAAATCTGTGGGCTAACATTCACCGAAAACTGAGAAAATCGTAAATTGTCATTTATGAGAAAAATAGTGATGCCGATCAAACGAATTGATAGAGCGCCCGTCACTAGGCCCCGCAGGCTGCATACAGCCAAAATTTGGGGCCGAACGGAGACGGTCGATCAAATCTCCAGAAATCCGTGGGCTAACATACATCGAAAATCGAGAAAATCATAAATTGTCATTTGTTTGAAAAATAGTGATGCCGATCAAAAGAAATGACAGGGCACCCGTCACCAGGCCCCGCAGGCTGCGCACAGCCAAAATTTGGGGCCGAACGGAGACGGTCGATCAAATCTCCAGAAATCCGTGTGCTAACATTCACCGAAAACCGAGAAAATCGTAAATTGTCATTTCTGCAAAAAATAGTGATGCCGATCAAGAGAAATGACAGGGCGCCCGTCACCAGGCCCCGCAGGCTGCACACAGCCAAAATTTGGGGCCGAACGGAGACGGTCGATCAAATCTCCAGAAATTCGTGTGCTAACATACACCGAAAACCGAGAAAATCGTAAATTGTCATTTATGCGAAAAATAGTGATGCCCATCAAACGAGTTGACAGGGCGCCCGTCACCAGGCCCCGCAGGCTGCGCACGGCCAAAATTTGGGGCCGAACGGAGGCGGTCGATCAAATCTCCAGAAATCCGTGGGCTAACATTCACCGAAAACCGAAAAAATCGTAAATTGTCATTTATGCGAAAAATAGTGATGTCGATCAAACGAATTGATAGAGCGCCCGTCACTAGGCCCCGCAGTCTGCGCACAGCCAAAATTTGGGGCCGAACGGAGACGGTCGATCACATCTCCAGAAATCCGTGGGCTAACAAACACCGAAAATCGAGAAAATCGTAAATTGTCATTTATGCAAAAAATAGTGATGCCGATCAAACGAAATGATAGGGCACCCGTCACCAGGCCCCGCAATCAGCGCACGGCCAAAATTTGGAGCCGAACGGAGGCGGTCGATCAAATCTCCAGAAATCCGTGGGCTAACATTCACCGAAAACCGAGAAAATCGTAAATTATCATTTATGCGAAAAATGTGATGCCGATCAAACGAATTGACAGAGCGCCCGTCACTAGGCCCCGCAGGCTGCGCACAGCCAAAATTTGGGGCCGAACAGAGACGGTCGATCAAATCTCCAGAAATCCGTGGGCTAACATTCACCGAAAACCGAGAAAATCATAAATTGTCATTTATGCGAAAAATAGTGATGCCGATCAAACGAATTGATAGAGCGCCCGTCACTAGGCCCCGCAGGCTGCGCACAGCCAAAATTTGAGGCCAAACGGAGACGGTCGATCAAATCTCCAGAAATCCGTGGGCTAACATTCACCGAAAACTGAGAAAATCGTAAATTGTCATTTATGCGAAAAATAGTGATGCCGATCAAACGAATTGATAGAGCACCCGTCACTAGGCCCCGCAGGCTACGCACAGCCAAAATTTGGGGCCGAACGTAGACGGTCGATCATATCTCCAGAAATCCGTGGGCTAACATACACCGAAAATCGAGAAAATCGTAAATTGTCATTTGTTTGAAAAATAGTGATGCCGATCAAAAGAAATGACAGGGCGCCCGTCACAAGGCCCCGCAGGCTGCGCACAGCCAAAATTTGGGGCCGAACGGAGATGGTCGATCAAATCTCCAGAAATCCGTGGGCTAACATACACCGAAAATCGAGAAAATCGTAAATTGTCATTTATGCAAAAAATAGTGATGCCGATCAAACAAAATGATAGGGCGCCCGTCACCAGGCCCCGCAGGCTGCGCACGGCCAAAATTTGGGGCCGAACGTAGGCGGTCGATAAAATCTCCAGAAATCCGTGGGCTAACATTCACCGAAAATCGAGAAAATCGTAAATTGTCATTTCTGCAAAAAATAGTGATGCCGATCAAGAGAAATGACAGGGCGCCCGTCACCAGGCCCCGCAGGCTGCGCACAGCCAAAATTTGGGGCCGAACGGAGACGGTCGATCAAATCTCCAGAAATCCGTGTGCTAACATACACCAAAAACCGAGAAAATCGTAAATTGTCATTTATGCGAAAAATAGTGATGCCCATCAAACGAGTTGACAGGGCGCCCGTCACCAGGCCCCGCAGGCTGCGCACGGCCAAAATTTGGGGCCGAACGGAGGCGGTCGATCAAATCTCCAGAAATCTGTGGGCTAACATTCACCGAAAACCGAGAAAATCGTAAATTGTCATTTATGCGAAAAATAGTGATGCCGATCAAACGAATTGATAGAGCGCCCGTCACTAGGCCCCGCAGGCTGCGCACAGCCAAAATTTGTGGCCGAACGGAGACGGTCGATCACATCTCCAAAAATCCGTGGGCTAACATACACCGAAAATCGAGAAAATCATAAATATTCATTTATGCGAAAAATAGTGATGCCCATCAAACGAGTTGACAGGGCGCCCGTCACCAGGCCCCGCAGGCTGCGCACGGCCAAAATTTGGGGCCGAACGGAGGCGGTCGATCAAATATCCAGAAATCCCTGGGCTAACACGCACTGAAAAGTTTGAAAGTTAGCAACATATGCGCACTATGCTAGTCTCGACAGACCGGACGACATCGGATGTCACTTGCTAACCTATGTCGAGACCCAACGCCCATCGATGAATGCCCAGCGATAGAAAATTTAAACTAAAACACCTATGCTTATCCTTATGATATAAATAAAATCCCAGAGATTAGTGGTGGTAGTGCTGGCCTACCATGGTCGCTTGCCATGGTGGTGTCGGTTGTGGTGGGTCGTTAGGACCAGTTTTTAAATTAAAATTGTCACCCATATTGGGAAATATGTTGAAATGAGTGCGATAGAGGCATATTTTAGAAAAATGGCTCGGCCAAACCGCCTTTCGGCAGTTTGTCGAGATAGATCTCGAAAAAATACACAAAATGAAAAAAAAAAACGCGTAAAACGGATAATCCAGCCCAAAGTTATGATCATTTATATAATATGCCTCTAATAAGCTATTTTTCCGTCGATTATATTACAGTTTTAACAACATTATGTAAGATCTCATCAAAAGACTTGCATCTCGGCAGTTCTTATTTTGTTAATAAAGAGCTAACACATACCAAAAATCGCGAAAATCGTAAATTCTCGTTTATGCAAAAAATAGTGATGCCGATCAAACGAAATGATAGGACTATCTAAATTCTGATCACTTTCTGTACTATACTGATTCCTTACTGATTACCGTAATGAATTGATTTAAAACCGAAGTGGGGCTTATATATAATAGAAACAATAAATCGCATTCAGTGAATGCGACTTATAAGTCGCATTTCAGGGATGCGATTTATAAGTCGCATTTGAAGAATGCGATTTATAAGTCGCATTTTGCCTTGCGACGCGCCGACTTGCCGCTTGTCCAATCTTTCCCCGTGCCTTTTTCTAGCATGTATGTATTTTAAATACTCTTAACCAACACGCGAATAGGCCATCTATATGCTAGAAATTTACGGGGTGTAACAGCGGATCAAAAGAAATGACAGGGCGCCCGTCACCAGGCCACGCAGGCCGTGCACAGCCAAAATTTGGGGCCGAACGGAGACGGTCGATCAAATCTCCAGAAATCCGTGTGCTAACATTCACCGAAAACCGAGAAAATCGTAAATTGTCATTTCTGCAAAAAATAGTGATGCCGATCAAGAGAAATGACAGGGCGCCCGTCACCAGGCCCCGCAGGCTGCACACAGCCAAAATTTGGGGCCGAACGGAGACGGTCGATCAAATCTCCAGAAATTCGTGTGCTAACATACACCGAAAACCGAGAAAATCGTAAATTGTCATTTATGCGAAAAATAGTGATGCCCATCAAACGAGTTGACAGGGCGCCCGTCACCAGGCCCCGCAGGCTGCGCACGGCCAAAATTTGGGGCCGAACGGAGGCGGTCGATCAAATCTCCAGAAATCCGTGGGCTAACATTCACCGAAAACCGAAAAAATCGTAAATTGTCATTTATGCGAAAAATAGTGATGTCGATCAAACGAATTGATAGAGCGCCCGTCACTAGGCCCCGCAGTCTGCGCACAGCCAAAATTTGGGGCCGAACGGAGACGGTCGATCACATCTCCAGAAATCCGTGGGCTAACATACACCGAAAATCGAGAAAATCGTAAATTGTCATTTATGCAAAAAATAGTGATGCCGATCAAACGAAATGATAGGGCGCCCGTCACCAGGCCCCGCAATCAGCGCACGGCCAAAATTTGGAGCCGAACGGAGGCGGTCGATCAAATCTCCAGAAATCCGTGGGCTAACATTCACCGAAAACCGAGAAAATCGTAAATTATCATTTATGCGAAAAATGTGATGCCGATCAAACGAATTGACAGAGCGCCCGTCACTAGGCCCCGCAGGCTGCGCACAGCCAAAATTTGGGGCCGAACAGAGACGGTCGATCAAATCTCCAGAAATCCGTGGGCTAACATTCACCGAAAACCGAGAAAATCATAAATTGTCATTTATGCGAAAAATAGTGATGCCGATCAAACGAATTGATAGAGCGCCCGTCACTAGGCCCCGCAGGCTGCGCACAGCCAAAATTTGAGGCCAAACGGAGACGGTCGATCAAATCTCCAGAAATCCGTGGGCTAACATTCACCGAAAACTGAGAAAATCGTAAATTGTCATTTATGCGAAAAATAGTGATGCCGATCAAACGAATTGATAGAGCACCCGTCACTAGGCCCCGCAGGCTACGCACAGCCAAAATTTGGGGCCGAACGTAGACGGTCGATCATATCTCCAGAAATCCGTGGGCTAACATACACCGAAAATCGAGAAAATCGTAAATTGTCATTTGTTTGAAAAATAGTGATGCCGATCAAAAGAAATGACAGGGCGCCCGTCACAAGGCCCCGCAGGCTGCGCACAGCCAAAATTTGGGGCCGAACGGAGATGGTCGATCAAATCTCCAGAAATCCGTGGGCTAACATACACCGAAAATCGAGAAAATCGTAAATTGTCATTTATGCAAAAAATAGTGATGCCGATCAAACAAAATGATAGGGCGCCCGTCACCAGGCCCCGCAGGCTGCGCACGGCCAAAATTTGGGGCCGAACGTAGGCGGTCGATAAAATCTCCAGAAATCCGTGGGCTAACATTCACCGAAAATCGAGAAAATCGTAAATTGTCATTTCTGCAAAAAATAGTGATGCCGATCAAGAGAAATGACAGGGCGCCCGTCACCAGGCCCCGCAGGCTGCGCACAGCCAAAATTTGGGGCCGAACGGAGACGGTCGATCAAATCTCCAGAAATCCGTGTGCTAACATACACCAAAAACCGAGAAAATCGTAAATTGTCATTTATGCGAAAAATAGTGATGCCCATCAAACGAGTTGACAGGGCGCCCGTCACCAGGCCCCGCAGGCTGCGCACGGCCAAAATTTGGGGCCGAACGGAGGCGGTCGATCAAATCTCCAGAAATCTGTGGGCTAACATTCACCGAAAACCGAGAAAATCGTAAATTGTCATTTATGCGAAAAATAGTGATGCCGATCAAACGAATTGATAGAGCGCCCGTCACTAGGCCCCGCAGGCTGCGCACAGCCAAAATTTGAGGCCGAACGGAGACGGTCGATCACATCTCCAAAAATCCGTGGGCTAACATACACCGAAAATCGAGAAAATCATAAATATTCATTTATGCGAAAAATAGTGATGCCCATCAAACGAGTTGACAGGGCGCCCGTCACCAGGCCCCGCAGGCTGCGCACGGCCAAAATTTGGGGCCGAACGGAGGCGGTCGATCAAATATCCAGAAATCCCTGGGCTAACACGCACTGAAAAGTTTGAAAGTTAGCAACATATGCGCACTATGCTAGTCTCGACAGACCGGACGACATCGGATGTCACTTGCTAACCTATGTCGAGACCCAACGCCCATCGATGAATGCCCAGCGATAGAAAATTTAAACTAAAACACCTATGCTTATCCTTATGATATAAATAAAATCCCAGAGATTAGTGGTGGTAGTGCTGGCCTACCATGGTCGCTTGCCATGGTGGTGTCGGTTGTGGTGGGTCGTTAGGACCAGTTTTTAAATTAAAATTGTCACCCATATTGGGAAATATGTTGAAATGAGTGCGATAGAGGCATATTTTAGAAAAATGGCTCGGCCAAACCGCCTTTCGGCAGTTTGTCGAGATAGATCTCGAAAAAATACACAAAATGAAAAAAAAAAACGCGTAAAACGGATAATCCAGCCCAAAGTTATGATCATTTATATAATATGCCTCTAATAAGCTATTTTTCCGTCGATTATATTACAGTTTTAACAACATTATGTAAGATCTCATCAAAAGACTTGCATCTCGGCAGTTCTTATTTTGTTAATAAAGAGCTAACACATACCAAAAATCGCGAAAATCGTAAATTCTCGTTTATGCAAAAAATATTGATGCCGATCAAACGAAATGATAGGACTATCTAAATTCTGATCACTTTCTGTACTATACTGATTCCTTACTGATTACCGTAATGAATTGATTTAAAACCGAAGTGGGGCTTATATATAATAGAAACAATAAATCGCATTCAGTGAATGCGACTTATAAGTCGCATTTCAGGAATGCGATTTATAAGTCGCATTTGAAGAATGCGATTTATAAGTCGCATTTTGCCTTGCGACGCGCCGACTTGCCGCTTGTCCAATCTTTCCCCGTGCCTTTTTCTAGCATGTATGTATTTTAAATACTCTTAACCAACACGCGAATAGGCCATCTATATGCTAGAAATTTACGGGGTGTAACAGCGGATCAAAAGAAATGACAGGGCGCCCGTCACCAGGCCACGCAGGCCGTGCACAGCCAAAATTTGGGGCCGAACGGAGACGGTCGATCAAATCTCCAGAAATCCGTGTGCTAACATACACCGAAAACTGAGAAAATCGTAAATTATCATTTATGCGAAAAATAGTGATGCCCATCAAACGAGTTGATAGGGCGCCCGTCACCAGGCCCCGCAGGCTGCGCACGGCCAAAATTTGGGGCCGAACGGAGGCGGTCGATCAAATCTCCAGAAATCCGTGGGCTAACATTCACCGAAAACCGAGAAAATCGTAAATTGTCATTTATGCGAAAAATAGTGATGCCGATCAAACGAATTGATAG
The DNA here is from genome assembly GCA_035772735.1 of Datura wrightii. Lineage (NCBI taxonomy): Eukaryota > Viridiplantae > Streptophyta > Magnoliopsida > Solanales > Solanaceae > Datura > Datura wrightii. The sequence goes on from JASDFA010000011.1 coordinate 6,031,820, forward strand.
AGCGCCCGTCACTAGGCCCCGCAGGCTGCGCACAGCCAAAATTTGGGGCCGAACGGAGACGGTCGATCACATCTTCAGAAATTCGTGGGCTAACATACACCGAAAATCGAGAAAATCGTAAATTGTCATTTGTTTGAAAAATAGTGATGCCGATCAAAAGAAATGACAGGGCGCCCGTCACCAGGCTCCGCAGGCTGCGCACAGCCAAAATTTGGGGCCGAACGGAGACGGTCGATCAAATCTCTAGAAATCCGTGTGCTAACATTCACCGAAAACCGAGAAAATCGTAAATTGTCATTTCTGCAAAAAATAGTGATGCCGATCAAGAGAAATGACAGGGCGCCCGTCACCAGGCCCCGCAGGCTGTGCACAGCCAAAATTTGGGGCCGAACGGAGACGGTCGATCAAATCTCCAGAAATCCGTGTGCTAACATACACCGAAAACCGAGAAAATCGTAAATTGTCATTTATGCGAAAAATAGTGATGCCCATCAAACGAGTTGACAGGGCGCCCGTCTCCAGGCCCCGCAGGCTGCGCATGGCCAAAATTTGGGGCCGAACGGAGGCGGTCGATCAAATCTCCAGAAATCCGTGGGCTATCATTCACCGAAAACCGAGAAAATCATAAATTGTCATTTATGCGAAAAATAGTGATGCCGATCAAACGAATTGTTAGAGCACCCGTCACTAGGCCCCGCAGGCTGCGCACAGCCAAAATTTGGGGCCGAACGGAGACGGTCGATCAAATCTCCAGAAATCCGTGTGCTAACATACACCGAAAACCGAGAAAATCGTAAATTGTCATTTATGCGAAAAATAGTGATGCCCATCAAACGAGTTGACAGGGCGCCCGTCACCAGGCCCCGCAATCAGCGCACGGCCAAAATTTGGAGCCGAACGGAGGCGGTCGATCAAATCTCCAGAAATCCGTGGGCTAACATTCACCGAAAACCGAGAAAATCGTAAATTATCATTTATGCGAAAAATGTGATGCCGATCAAACGAATTGACAGAGCGCCCGTCACTAGGCCCCGCAGGCTGCGCACAGCCAAAATTTGGGGCCGAACAGAGACGGTCGATCAAATCTCCAGAAATCCGTGGGCTAACATTCACCGAAAACCGAGAAAATCATAAATTGTCATTTATGCGAAAAATAGTGATGCCGATCAAACGAATTGATAGAGCGCCCGTCACTAGGCCCCGCAGGCTGCGCACAGCCAAAATTTGAGGCCAAACGGAGACGGTCGATCAAATCTCCAGAAATCCGTGGGCTAACATTCACCGAAAACTGAGAAAATCGTAAATTGTCATTTATGCAAAAAATAGTGATGCCGATCAAACGAATTGATAGAGCACCCGTCACTAGGCCCCGCAGGCTACGCACAGCCAAAATTTGGGGCCGAACGGAGACGGTCGATCACATCTCCAGAAATCCGTGGGCTAACATACACCGAAAATCGAGAAAATCGTAAATTGTCATTTATGCAAAAAATAGTGATGCCCGTCAAACGAGTTGACAGGGCACCCGTCACCAGGCCCCGCAGGCTGCGCACAGCCAAAATTTGGGGCCGAACGGAGACGGTCGATCAAATCTCCAGAAATCCGTGTGCTAACATACACCGAAAACCGAGAAAATCGTAAATTGTCATTTATGCGAAAAATAGTGATGCCCATCAAACGAGTTGACAGGGCGCCCGTCACCAGGCCCCGCAGGCAGTGCACGGCCAAAATTTGGAGCCGAACGGAGGCGGTCGATCAAATCTCCAGAAATCCGTGGGCTAACATTCACCGAAAACCGAGAAAATCGTAAATTATCATTTATGCGAAAAATAGTGATGCCGATCAAACGAATTGATAGAGCGCCCGTCACTAGGCCCCGCAGGCTGCGCACAGCCAAAATTTGGGGCCGAACGGAGACGGTCGATCATATCTCCAGAAATCCGTGGGCTAACATGCACCGAAAATCGAGAAAATCGTAAATTGTCATTTATGCGAAAAATAGTGATGCCCGTCAAACGAGTTGACAGGGCGCCCGTCACCAGGCCCCGCAGGCTGCGCACGGCCAAAATTTGGGGCCGAACGGAGGCGGTCGATCAAATCTCCAGAAATCCGTGGGCTAACATTCACCGAAAACTGAGAAAATCGTAAGTTGTCATTTATGAGAAAAATAGTGATGCCGATCAAACGAATTGATAGAGTGCCCATCACTAGGCCCCGCAGGCTGCGCACAGCCAAAATTTGGGGCCGAACGGAGACGGTCGATCAAATCTCCAGAAATCCGTGGGCTAACATTCACCGAAAACTGAGAAAATCATAAATAGTCATTTATGCGAAAAATAGTGATGCCGATCAAACGAATTGATAGAGCACCCGTCACTAGGCCCCGCAGGCTGCGCACAGCCAAAATTTGGGGCCGAACGGAGATGGTCGATCAAATCTCCAGAAATCCGTGGGCTAACATTCACCGAAAACTGAGAAAATCGTAAATTGTCATTTATGCGAAAAATAGTGATGCCGATCAAACGAATTGATAGAGCACCCGTCACTAGGCCTCGCAGGCTACGCACAGCCAAAATTTGGGGCCGAACGTAGACGGTCGATCACATCTCCAGAAATCCGTGGGCTAACATACACCGAAAATCGAGAAAATCGTAAATTGTCATTTGTTTGAAAAATAGTGATGCCGATCAAAAGAAATGACAGGGCGCCCGTCACAAGGCCCCGCAGGCTGCGCACAGCCAAAATTTGGGGCCGAACGGAGATGGTCGATCAAATCTCCAGAAATCCGTGGGCTAACATACACCGAAAATCGAGAAAATCGTAAATTGTCATTTATGCAAAAAATAGTGATGCCGATCAAACGAAATGATAGGGCGCCCGTCACCAGGCCCCGCAGGCTGCGCACGGCCAAAATTTGGGGCCGAACGTAGGCGGTCGATAAAATCTCCAGAAATCCGTGGGCTAACATTCACCGAAAATCGAGAAAATCGTAAATTGTCATTTCTGCAAAAAATAGTGATGCCGATCAAGAGAAATGACAGGGCGCCCGTCACCAGGCCCCGCAGGCTGCGCACAGCCAAAATTTGGGGCCGAACGGAGACGGTCGATCAAATCTCCAGAAATCCGTGTGCTAACATACACCAAAAACCGAGAAAATCGTAAATTGTCATTTATGCGAAAAATAGTGATGCCCATCAAACGAGTTGACAGGGCGCCCGTCACCAGGCCCCGCAGGCTGCGCACGGCCAAAATTTGGGGCCGAACGGAGGCGGTCGATCAAATCTCCAGAAATCTGTGGGCTAACATTCACCGAAAACCGAGAAAATCGTAAATTGTCATTTATGCGAAAAATAGTGATGCCGATCAAACGAATTGATAGAGCGCCCGTCACTAGGCCCCGCAGGCTGCGCACAGCCAAAATTTGAGGCCGAACGGAGACGGTCGATCACATCTCCAAAAATCCGTGGGCTAACATACACCGAAAATCGAGAAAATCATAAATATTCATTTATGCGAAAAATAGTGATGCCCATCAAACGAGTTGACAGGGCGCCCGTCACCAGGCCCCGCAGGCTGCGCACGGCCAAAATTTGGGGCCGAACGGAGGCGGTCGATCAAATATCCAGAAATCCCTGGGCTAACACGCACTGAAAAGTTTGAAAGTTAGCAACATATGCGCACTATGCTAGTCTCGACAGACCGGACGACATCGGATGTCACTTGCTAACCTATGTCGAGACCCAACGCCCATCGATGAATGCCCAGCGATAGAAAATTTAAACTAAAACACCTATGCTTATCCTTATGATATAAATAAAATCCCAGAGATTAGTGGTGGTAGTGCTGGCCTACCATGGTCGCTTGCCATGGTGGTGTCGGTTGTGGTGGGTCGTTAGGACCAGTTTTTAAATTAAAATTGTCACCCATATTGGGAAATATGTTGAAATGAGTGCGATAGAGGCATATTTTAGAAAAATGGCTCGGCCAAACCGCCTTTCGGCAGTTTGTCGAGATAGATCTCGAAAAAATACACAAAATGAAAAAAAAAACGCGTAAAACGGATAATCCAGCCCAAAGTTATGATCATTTATATAATATGCCTCTAATAAGCTATTTTTCCGTCGATTATATTACAGTTTTAACAACATTATGTAAGATCTCATCAAAAGACTTGCATCTCGGCAGTTCTTATTTTGTTAATAAAGAGCTAACACATACCAAAAATCGCGAAAATCGTAAATTCTCGTTTATGCAAAAAATAGTGATGCCGATCAAACGAAATGATAGGACTATCTAAATTCTGATCACTTTCTGTACTATACTGATTCCTTACTGATTACCGTAATGAATTGATTTAAAACCAAAGTGGGGCTTATATATAATAGAAACAATAAATCGCATTCAGTGAATGCGACTTATAAGTCGCATTTCAGGAATGCGATTTATAAGTCGCATTTGAAGAATGCGATTTATAAGTCGCATTTTGCCTTGCGACGCGCCGACTTGCCGCTTGTCCAATCTTTCCCCGTGCCTTTTTCTAGCATGTATGTATTTTAAATACTCTTAACCAACACGCGAATAGGCCATCTATATGCTAGAAATTTACGGGGTGTAACAGCGGATCAAAAGAAATGACAGGGCGCCCGTCACCAGGCCACGCAGGCCGTGCACAGCCAAAATTTGGGGCCGAACGGAGACGGTCGATCAAATCTCCAGAAATCCGTGTGCTAACATACACCGAAAACTGAGAAAATCGTAAATTATCATTTATGCGAAAAATAGTGATGCCCATCAAACGAGTTGATAGGGCGCCCGTCACCAGGCCCCGCAGGCTGCGCACGGCCAAAATTTGTGGCCGAACGGAGGCGGTCGATCAAATCTCCAGAAATCCGTGGGCTAACATTCACCGAAAACCGAGAAAATCGTAAATTGTCATTTATGCGAAAAATAGTGATGCCGATCAAACGAATTGATAGAGCGCCCGTCACTAGGCCCCGCAGGCTGCGCACAGCCAAAATTTGGGGCCGAACGGAGACGGTCGATCACATCTTCAGAAATTCGTGGGCTAACATACACCGAAAATCGAGAAAATCGTAAATTGTCATTTGTTTGAAAAATAGTGATGCCGATCAAAAGAAATGACAGGGCGCCCGTCACCAGGCTCCGCAGGCTGCGCACAGCCAAAATTTGGGGCCGAACGGAGACGGTCGATCAAATCTCCAGAAATCCGTGTGCTAACATTCACCGAAAACCGAGAAAATCGTAAATTGTCATTTCTGCAAAAAATAGTGATGCCGATCAAGAGAAATGACAGGGCGCCCGTCACCAGGCCCCGCAGGCTGTGCACAGCCAAAATTTGGGGCCGAACGGAGACGGTCGATCAAATCTCCAGAAATCCGTGTGCTAACATACACCGAAAACCGAGAAAATCATAAATTGTCATTTATGCGAAAAATAGTGATGCCCATCAAACGAGTTGACAGGGCGCCCGTCTCCAGGCCCCGCAGGCTGCGCATGGCCAAAATTTGGGGCCGAACGGAGGCGGTCGATCAAATCTCCAGAAATCCGTGGGCTATCATTCACCGAAAACCGAGAAAATCATAAATTGTCATTTATGCGAAAAATAGTGATGCCGATCAAACGAATTGTTAGAGCACCCGTCACTAGGCCCCGCAGGCTGCGCACAGCCAAAATTTGGGGCCGAACGGAGACGGTCGATCAAATCTCCAGAAATCCGTGTGCTAACATACACCGAAAACCGAGAAAATCGTAAATTGTCATTTATGCGAAAAATAGTGATGCCCATCAAACGAGTTGACAGGGCGCCCGTCACCAGGCCCCGCAATCAGCGCACGGCCAAAATTTGGAGCCGAACGGAGGCGGTCGATCAAATCTCCAGAAATCCGTGGGCTAACATTCACCGAAAACCGAGAAAATCGTAAATTATCATTTATGCGAAAAATGTGATGCCGATCAAACGAATTGACAGAGCGCCCGTCACTAGGCCCCGCAGGCTGCGCACAGCCAAAATTTGGGGCCGAACAGAGACGGTCGATCAAATCTCCAGAAATCCGTGGGCTAACATTCACCGAAAACCGAGAAAATCATAAATTGTCATTTATGCGAAAAATAGTGATGCCGATCAAACGAATTGATAGAGCGCCCGTCACTAGGCCCCGCAGGCTGCGCACAGCCAAAATTTGAGGCCAAACGGAGACGGTCGATCAAATCTCCAGAAATCCGTGGGCTAACATTCACCGAAAACTGAGAAAATCGTAAATTGTCATTTATGCAAAAAATAGTGATGCCGATCAAACGAATTGATAGAGCACCCGTCACTAGGCCCCGCAGGCTATGCACAGCCAAAATTTGGGGCCGAACGGAGACGGTCGATCACATCTCCAAAAATCCGTGGGCTAACATACACCGAAAATCGAGAAAATCGTAAATTGTCATTTATGCAAAAAATAGTGATGCCCGTCAAACGAGTTGACAGGGCACCCGTCACCAGGCCCCGCAGGCTGCGCACAGCCAAAATTTGGGGCCGAACGGAGACGGTCGATCAAATCTCCAGAAATCCGTGTGCTAACATACACCGAAAACCGAGAAAATCGTAAATTGTCATTTATGCGAAAAATAGTGATGCCCATCAAACGAGTTGACAGGGCGCCCGTCACCAGGCCCCGCAGGCAGTGCACGGCCAAAATTTGGAGCCGAACGGAGGCGGTCGATCAAATCTCCAGAAATCCGTGGGCTAACATTCACCGAAAACCGAGAAAATCGTAAATTATTATTTATGCGAAAAATAGTGATGCCGATCAAACGAATTGATAGAGCGCCCGTCACTAGGCCCCGCAGGCTGCGCACAGCCAAAATTTGGGGCCGAACGGAGACGGTCGATCATATCTCCAGAAATCCGTGGGCTAACATGCACCGAAAATCGAGAAAATCGTAAATTGTCATTTATGCGAAAAATAGTGATGCCCGTCAAACGAGTTGACAGGGCGCCCGTCACCAGGCCCCGCAGGCTGCGCACGGCCAAAATTTGGGGCCGAACGGAGGCGGTCGATCAAATCTCCAGAAATCCGTGGGCTAACATTCACCGAAAACTGAGAAAATCGTAAGTTGTCATTTATGAGAAAAATAGTGATGCCGATCAAACGAATTGATAGAGTGCCCATCACTAGGCCCCGCAGGCTGCGCACAGCCAAAATTTGGGGCCGAACGGAGACGGTCGATCAAATCTCCAGAAATCCGTGGGCTAACATTCACCGAAAACTGAGAAAATCATAAATTGTCATTTATGCGAAAAATAGTGATGCCGATCAAACGAATTGATAGAGCACCCGTCACTAGGCCCCGCAGGCTGCGCACAGCCAAAATTTGGGGCCGAACGGAGATGGTCGATCAAATCTCCAGAAATCCGTGGGCTAACATTCACCGAAAACTGAGAAAATCGTAAATTGTCATTTATGCGAAAAATAGTGATGCCGATCAAACGAATTGATAGAGCACCCGTCACTAGGCCCCGCAGGCTACGCACAGCCAAAATTTGGGGCCGAACGTAGACGGTCGATCACATCTCCAGAAATCCGTGGGCTAACATACACCGAAAATCGAGAAAATCGTAAATTGTCATTTGTTTGAAAAATAGTGATGCCGATCAAAAGAAATGACAGGGCGCCCGTCACAAGGCCCCGCAGGCTGCGCACAGCCAAAATTTGGGGCCGAACGGAGATGGTCGATCAAATCTCCAGAAATCCGTGGGCTAACATACACCGAAAATCGAGAAAATCGTAAATTGTCATTTATGCAAAAAATAGTGATGCCGATCAAACGAAATGATAGGGCGCCCGTCACCAGGCCCCGCAGGCTGCGCACGGCCAAAATTTGGGGCCGAACGTAGGCGGTCGATAAAATCTCCAGAAATCCGTGGGCTAACATTCACCGAAAATCGAGAAAATCGTAAATTGTCATTTCTGCAAAAAATAGTGATGCCGATCAAGAGAAATGACAGGGCGCCCGTCACCAGGCCCCGCAGGCTGCGCACAGCCAAAATTTGGGGCCGAACGGAGACGGTCGATCAAATCTCCAGAAATCCGTGTGCTAACATACACCAAAAATCGAGAAAATCGTAAATTGTCATTTATGCGAAAAATAGTGATGCCCATCAAACGAGTTGACAGGGCGCCCGTCACCAGGCCCCGCAGGCTGCGCACGGCCAAAATTTGGGGCCGAACGGAGGCGGTCGATCAAATCTCCAGAAATCTGTGGGCTAACATTCACCGAAAACCGAGAAAATCGTAAATTGTCATTTATGCGAAAAATAGTGATGCCGATCAAACGAATTGATAGAGCGCCCGTCACTAGGCCCCGCAGGCTGCGCACAGCCAAAATTTGAGGCCGAACGGAGACGGTCGATCACATCTCCAAAAATCCGTGGGCTAACATACACCGAAAATCGAGAAAATCATAAATATTCATTTATGCGAAAAATAGTGATGCCCATCAAACGAGTTGACAGGGCGCCCGTCACCAGGCCCCGCAGGCTGCGCACGGCCAAAATTTGGGGCCGAACGGAGGCGGTCGATCAAATATCCAGAAATCCCTGGGCTAACACGCACTGAAAAGTTTGAAAGTTAGCAACATATGCGCACTATGCTAGTCTCGACAGACCGGACGACATCGGATATCACTTGCTAACCTATGTCGAGACCCAACGCCCATCGATGAATGCCCAGCGATAGAAAATTTAAACTAAAACACCTATGCTTATCCTTATGATATAAATAAAATCCCAGAGATTAGTGGTGGTAGTGCTGGCCTACCATGGTCGCTTGCCATGGTGGTGTCGGTTGTGGTGGGTCGTTAGGACCAGTTTTTAAATTAAAATTGTCACCCATATTGGGAAATATGTTGAAATGAGTGCGATAGAGGCATATTTTAGAAAAATGGCTCGGCCAAACCGCCTTTCGGCAGTTTGTCGAGATAGATCTCGAAAAAATACACAAAATGAAAAAAAAAAAACGCGTAAAACGGATAATCCAGCCCAAAGTTATGATCATTTATATAATATGCCTCTAATAAGCTATTTTTCCGTCGATTATATTACAGTTTTAACAACATTATGTAAGATCTCATCAAAAGACTTGCATCTCGGCAGTTCTTATTTTGTTAATAAAGAGCTAACACATACCAAAAATCGCGAAAATCGTAAATTCTCGTTTATGCAAAAAATAGTGATGCCGATCAAACGAAATGATAGGACTATCTAAATTCTGATCACTTTCTGTACTATACTGATTCCTTACTGATTACCGTAATGAATTGATTTAAAACCGAAGTGGGGCTTATATATAATAGAAACAATAAATCGCATTCAGTGAATGCGACTTATAAGTCGCATTTCAGGAATGCGATTTATAAGTCGCATTTGAAGAATGCGATTTATAAGTCGCATTTTGCCTTGCGACGCGCCGACTTGCCGCTTGTCCAATCTTTCCCCGTGCCTTTTTCTAGCATGTATGTATTTTAAATACTCTTAACCAACACGCGAATAGGCCATCTATATGCTAGAAATTTACGGGGTGTAACAGCGGATCAAAAGAAATGACAGGGTGCCCGTCACCAGGCCACGCAGGCCGTGCACAGCCAAAATTTGGGGCCGAACGGAGACGGTCGATCAAATCTCCAGAAATCCGTGTGCTAACATACACCGAAAACTGAGAAAATCGTAAATTATCATTTATGCGAAAAATAGTGATGCCCATCAAACGAGTTGATAGGGCGCCCGTCACCAGGCCTCGCAGGCTGCGCACGGCCAAAATTTGGGGCCGAACGGAGGCGGTCGATCAAATCTCCAGAAATCCGTGGGCTAACATTCACCGAAAACCGAGAAAATCGTAAATTGTCATTTATGCGAAAAATAGTGATGCCGATCAAACGAATTGATAGAGCGCCCGTCACTAGGCCCCGCAGGCTGCGCACAGCCAAAATTTGGGGCCGAACGGAGACGGTCGATCACATCTTCAGAAATTCGTGGGCTAACATACACCGAAAATCGAGAAAATCGTAAATTGTCATTTGTTTGAAAAATAGTGATGCCGATCAAAAGAAATGACAGGGCGCCCGTCACCAGGCTCCGCAGGCTGCGCACAGCCAAAATTTGGGGCCGAACGGAGACGGTCGATCAAATCTCCAGAAATCCGTGTGCTAACATTCACCGAAAACCGAGAAAATCGTAAATTGTCATTTCTGCAAAAAATAGTGATGCCGATCAAGAGAAATGACAGGGCGCCCGTCACCAGGCCCCGCAGGCTGTGCACAGCCAAAATTTGGGGCCGAACGGAGACGGTCGATCAAATCTCCAGAAATCCGTGTGCTAACATACACCGAAAACCGAGAAAATCGTAAATTGTCATTTATGCGAAAAATAGTGATGCCCATCAAACGAGTTGACAGGGCGCCCGTCTCCAGGCCCCGCAGGCTGCGCATGGCCAAAATTTGGGGCCGAACGGAGGCGGTCGATCAAATCTCCAGAAATCCGTGGGCTATCATTCACCGAAAACCGAGAAAATCATAAATTGTCATTTATGCGAAAAATAGTGATGCCGATCAAACGAATTGTTAGAGCACCCGTCACTAGGCCCCGCAGGCTGCGCACAGCCAAAATTTGGGGCCGAACGGAGACGGTCGATCAAATCTCCAGAAATCCGTGTGCTAACATACACCGAAAACCGAGAAAATCGTAAATTGTCATTTATGCGAAAAATAGTGATGCCCATCAAACGAGTTGACAGGGCGCCCGTCACCAGGCCCCGCAATCAGCGCACGGCCAAAATTTGGAGCCGAACGGAGGCGGTCGATCAAATCTCCAGAAATCCGTGGGCTAACATTCACCGAAAACCGAGAAAATCGTAAATTATCATTTATGCGAAAAATGTGATGCCGATCAAACGAATTGACAGAGCGCCCGTCACTAGGCCCCGCAGGCTGCACACAGCCAAAATTTGGGGCCGAACAGAGACGGTCGATCAAATCTCCAGAAATCCGTGGGCTAACATTCACCGAAAACCGAGAAAATCATAAATTGTCATTTATGCGAAAAATAGTGATGCCGATCAAACGAATTGATAGAGCGCCCGTCACTAGGCCCCGCAGGCTGCGCACAGCCAAAATTTGAGGCCAAACGGAGACGGTCGATCAAATCTCCAGAAATCCGTGGGCTAACATTCACCGAAAACTGAGAAAATCGTAAATTGTCATTTATGCAAAAAATAGTGATGCCGATCAAACGAATTGATAGAGCACCCGTCACTAGGCCCCGCAGGCTACGCACAGCCAAAATTTGGGGCCGAACGGAGACGGTCGATCACATCTCCAGAAATCCGTGGGCTAACATACACCGAAAATCGAGAAAATCGTAAATTGTCATTTATGCAAAAAATAGTGATGCCCGTCAAACGAGTTGACAGGGCACCCGTCACCAGGCCCCGCAGGCTGCGCACAGCCAAAATTTGGGGCCGAACGGAGACGGTCGATCAAATCTCCAGAAATCCGTGTGCTAACATACACCGAAAACCGAGAAAATTGTAAATTGTCATTTATGCGAAAAATAGTGATGCCCATCAAACGAGTTGACAGGGCGCCCGTCACCAGGCCCCGCAGGCAGTGCACGGCCAAAATTTGGAGCCGAACGGAGGCGGTCGATCAAATCTCCAGAAATCCGTGGGCTAACATTCACCGAAAACCGAGAAAATCGTAAATTATCATTTATGCGAAAAATAGTGATGCCGATCAAACGAATTGATAGAGCGCCCGTCACTAGGCCCCGCAGGCTGCGCACAGCCAAAATTTGGGGCCGAACGGAGACGGTCGATCATATCTCCAGAAATCCGTGGGCTAACATGCACCGAAAATCGAGAAAATCGTAAATTGTCATTTATGCGAAAAATAGTGATGCCCGTCAAACGAGTTGACAGGGCGCCCGTCACCAGGCCCCGCAGGCTGCGCACGGCCAAAATTTGGGGCCGAACGGAGGCGGTCGATCAAATCTCCAGAAATCCGTGGGCTAACATTCACCGAAAACTGAGAAAATCGTAAGTTGTCATTTATGAGAAAAATAGTGATGCCGATCAAACGAATTGATAGAGTGCCCATCACTAGGCCCCGCAGGCTGCGCACAGCCAAAATTTGGGGCCGAACGGAGACGGTCGATCAAATCTCCAGAAATCCGTGGGCTAACATTCACCGAAAACTGAGAAAATCATAAATTGTCATTTATGCGAAAAATAGTGATGCCGATCAAACGAATTGATAGAGCACCCGTCACTAGGCCCCGCAGGCTGCGCACAGCCAAAATTTGGGGCCGAACGGAGATGGTCGATCAAATCTCCAGAAATCCGTGGGCTAACATTCACCGAAAACTGAGAAAATCGTAAATTGTCATTTATGCGAAAAATAGTGATGCCGATCAAACGAATTGATAGAGCACCCGTCACTAGGCCCCGCAGGCTACGCACAGCCAAAATTTGGGGCCGAACGTAGACGGTCGATCACATCTCCAGAAATCCGTGGGCTAACATACACCGAAAATCGAGAAAATCGTAAATTGTCATTTGTTTGAAAAATAGTGATGCCGATCAAAAGAAATGACAGGGCGCCCGTCACAAGGCCCCGCAGGCTGCGCACAGCCAAAATTTGGGGCCGAACGGAGATGGTCGATCAAATCTCCAGAAATCCGTGTGCTAACATTCACCGAAAACCGAGAAAATCGTAAATTGTCATTTCTGCAAAAAATAGAGATGCCGATCAAGAGAAATGACAGGGCGCCCGTCACCAGGCCCCGCAGGCTGCGCACAGCCAAAATTTGGGGCCGAACGGAGACGGTCGATCAAATCTCCAGAAATCCGTGTGCTAACATACACTGAAAACCGAGAAAATCGTAAATTGTCATTTATGCAAAAAATAGTGATGCCCATCAAACGAGTTGACAGGGCGCCCGTCACCAGGCCCCGCAGGCTGCGCACGGCCAAAATTTGGGGCCGAACGGAGGCGGTCGATCAAATCTCCAGAAATCCGTGGGATAACATTCACCGAAAACCGAGAAAATCGTAAATTGTCATTTCTGCAAAAAATAGTGATGCCGATCAAGAGAAATGACAGGGCGCCCGTCACCAGGCCCCGCAGGCTGCGCACAGCCAAAATTTGGGGCCGAACGGAGACGGTCGATCAAATCTCCAGAAATTCGTGTGCTAACATACACCGAAAACCGAGAAAATCATAAATTGTCATTTATGCGAAAAATAGTGATGCCGATCAAACGAATTGATAGAGCGCCCGTCACTAGGCCCCGCAGGCTGCGCACAGCCGAAATTTGGGGCCGAACGGAGACGGTTGATCACATCTCCTGAAATCCGTGGGCTAACATACACCGAAAATCGAGAAAATCGTAAATTGTCATTTATGCGAAAAATAGTGCTGCCCATCAAACGAGTTGACAGGGCGCCCGTCACCAGGCCCCGCAGGATGCGCACGGCCAAAATTTTGGGCCGAACGGAGGTGGTTGATCAAATCTTTAGAAATCCGTGGGCTAACATTCACCGAAAACTGAGAAAATCGTAAATTGTCATTTATGAGAAAAATAGTGATGCCGATCAAACGAATTGATAGAGCGCCCGTCACTAGGCCCCGCAGGCTGCGCACAGCCAAAATTTGGGGCCGAACGGAGGCGGTCGATCAAATCTCCAGAAATCCGTGGGCTAACATTCACCGAAAACCGAGAAAATCGTAAATTGTCATTTATGCAAAAAATAGTGATGCCGATCAAACGAATTGATAGAGCGCCCGTCACTAGGCCCCGCAGGCTGCGCACAGCCAAAATTTGGGGCCGAACGGAGACGGTCGATCACATCTTCAGAAATCCGTGGGCTAACATACACCGAAAATCGAGAAAATCGTAAATTGTCATTTGTTTGAAAAATAGTGATGCCGATCAAAAGAAATGACAGGGCGCCCGTCACCAGGCCCTGCAGGCTGCGCACAGCCAAAATTTGGGGCCGAACGGAGACGGTCGATCAAATCTCCGGAAATCCGTGTGCTAACATTCACCGAAAACCGAGAAAATCGTAAATTGTCATTTCTGCAAAATATAGTGATGCCGATCAAGAGAAATGACAGGGCGCCCGTCACCAGGCCCCGCAGGCTGCGCACAGCCAAAATTTGGGGCCGAACGGAGACGGTCGATCAAATCTCCAGAAATCCGTGTGCTAACATACACCGAAAACCGAGTAAATCGTAAATTGTCATTTATGCGAAAAATAGTGATGCCCATCAAACGAGTTGACAGGGCGCCCGTCACCAGGCCCCGCAGGCTGCGCACGGCCAAAATTTGGAGCCGAACGGAGGCGGTCGATCAAATCTCCAGAAATCCGTGGGCTAACATTCACCGAAAACCGAGAAAATCATAAATTTTCATTTATGCGAAAAATAGTGATGCCGATCAAACGAATTGATAGAGCGCCCGTCACTAGGCCCCGCAGGCTGCGCACAGCCAAAATTTGCGGCCGAACGGAGACGGTCGATCACATCTCCAGAAATCCGTGGGCTAACATACACCGAAAATCGAGAAAATCGTAAATTGTCATTTATGCGAAAAATAGTGATGCCCGTCAAACGAGTTGAGAGGGCACCCGTCACCAGGCCCCGCAGGCTGCGCACGGCCAAAATTTGGGGCCGAACGGAGGCGGTCGATCAAATCTCCAGAAATCCGTGGGCTAACATTCACCGAAAACTGAGAAAATCGTAAATTGTCATTTATGAGAAAAAAAGTGATGCCGATCAAACGAATTGATAGAGCGCCCGTCACTAGGCCCCGCAGGCTGCGCACAGCTAAAATTTGGGGTCGAACGGAGACGGTCGATCAAATCTCCAGAAATCCGTGGGCTAACATTCACCGAAAACTGAGAAAATCGTAAATTATCATTTATGCGAAAAATAGTGATGCCGATCAAACGAATTGATAGAGCGCCCGTCACTAGGCCCCGCAGGCTGCGCACAGCAAAAATTTGGGGCCGAACGGAGATGGTCGATCAAATCACCAGAAATCCGTGGGCTAACATTCACCGAAAACTGAGAAAATCGTAAATTGTCATTTATGCGAAAAATAGTGATGCCGATCAAACGAATTGATAGAGCACCCGTAACTAGGCCCCGCAGGCTGCGCACAGCCAAAATTTGGGGCCGAACGGAGACGGTCGATCACATCTCCAGAAATCCGTGGGCTAACATACACCGAAAATCGAGAAAATCGTAAATTGTCATTTATGCGAAAAATAGTGATGCCCATCAAACGAGTTGACAGGGCGCCCGTCACCAGGCCCCGCAGGCTGCGCACGACCAAAATTTGGGGCCGAACGGAGGCGGTCGATCAAATCTCCAGAAATCCGTGGGCTAACATTCACCGAAAACCGAGAAAATCGTAAATTGTCATTTCTGCAAAAAATAGTGATGCCGATCAAACGAATTGATAGAGCACCCGTCACTAGGCCCCGCAGGCTGCGCACAGCCAAAATTTGAGGCCAAACGGAGATGGTCGATCACATCTCCAAAAATCCGTGGGCTAACATACACCGAAAATCGAGAAAATCGTAAATATTCATTTATGCGAAAAATAGTGATGCCCATCAAACGAATTGATAGAGCGCCCGTCACTAGGCCCCGCAGGCTGCGCACAGCCAAAATTTGGGGCCGAACGGAGATGGTCGATCAAATCTCCAGAAATCCGTGGGCTAACATTCACCGAAAACTGAGAAAATCGTAAATTGTCATTTATGCGAAAAATAGTGATGCCGATCAAACGAATTGATAGGGCACCCGTCACTAGGCCCCGCAGGCTGCGCACAGCCAAAATTTGGGACCGAACGGAGACGGTCGATCACATCTCCAGAAATCCGTGGGCTAACATACACCGAAAATCGAGAAAATCGTAAATTGTCATTTGTTTGAAAAATAGTGATGCCGATCAAAAGAAATGACAGGGCGCCCGTCACCAGGCCCCGCAGGCTGCGCACAGCCAAAATTTGGGGCCGAACGGAGACGGTCGATCAAATCTACAGAAATCCGTGTGCTAACATACACCGAAAACCGAGAAAATCGTAAATTGTCATTTATGCGAAAAATAGTGATGCCCATCAAACGAGTTGACAGGGCGCCCGTCACCAGGCCCCGCAGGCTGCGCACGGCCAAAATATGGGGCCGAACGGAGGCGGTCGATCAAATCTCCAGAAATCCGTGGGCTAACATTCACCGAAAATCGAAAAAATCGTAAATTGTCATTTCTGCAAAAAATAGTGATGCCGATCAAGAGAAATGACAGGGCGCCCGTCACCAGGCCCCGCAGGCTGCGCACAGCCAAAATTTGGGGTCGAACGGAGACGGTCGATCAAATCTCCAGAAATCCGTGTGCTAACATACACCGAAAACCGAGAAAATCGTAAATTGTCATTTTTGCGAAAAATAGTGATGTCCATCAAACGAGTTGACAGGGCGCCCGTCACCAGGCCCCGCAGGCTGCGCATGGCCAAAATTTGGGGCCGAACGGAGGCGGTCGATCAAATCTCCAGAAATCCATGGGCTAACATTCACCGAAAACCGAGAAAATCGTAAATTGTCATTTATGCAAAAAATAGTGATGCCGATCAAACGAATTGATAGAGCGCCCGTCACTAGGCCCCGCAGGCTGCGCACAGCCAAAATTTGGGGCCAAACGGAGGCGGTCGATCAAATCTCCAGAAATCCGTGGGCTAACATACACCGAAAACCGAGAAAATCGTAAATTGTCATTTATGCGAAAAATAGTGATGCCCATCAAACGAGTTGATAGGGCGCCCGTCACCAGGCCTCGCAGGCTGCGCACGGCCAAAATTTGGGGCCGAACGGAGGCGGTCGATCAAATCTCCAGAAATCGGTGGGCTAACATTCACCGAAAACCGAGAAAATCGTAAATTGTCATTTATGCGAAAAATAGTGATGCCGATCAAAAGAAATCACAGGGCGCCCGTCACCAGGCCACGCAGGCTGCGCACGGCCAAAATTTGGGGCCGAACGGAGGCGGTCGATCAAATCTCCAGAAATCCGTGGGCTAACATTCACCAAAAACCGAGAAAATCGTAAATTGTCATTTCTACAAAAAATAGTGATGCCGATCAAGAGAAATGACAGGGCGCCCGTCACCAGGCCCCGCAGGCTGCGCACAGCCAAAATTTGGGGCCGAACGGAGACGGTCGATCAAATCTCCAGAAATCCGTGTGCTAACATACATCGAAAACCGAGAAAATCGTAAATTGTCATTTATGCGAAAAATAGTGATGCCCGTCAAACGAGTTGACAGGGCACCCGTCACCAGGCCCCGCAGGCTGCGCACGGCCAAAATTTGGGGCCGAACGGAGGCGGTCGATCAAATCTCCAGAAATCCGTGGGCTAACATTCACCGAAAACTGAGAAAATCGTAAATTGTCATTTATGAGAAAAATAGTGATGCCGATCAAACGAATTGATAGAGCGCCCGTCACTAGGCCCCGCAGGCTGCGCACAGCCAAAATTTGGGGCCGAACGGAGACGGTTGATCAAATCTCCAGAAATCCGTGGGCTAACATACACCGAAAATCGAGAAAATCGTAAATTGTCATTTGTTTGAAAAATAGTGATGCCGATCAAAAGAAATGACAGGGCGCCCGTCACCAGGCCCCGCAGGCTGCGCACAGCCAAAATTTGGGGCCGAACGGAGACGGTCGATCAAATCTACAGAAATCCGTGTGCTAACATACACCGAAAACCGAGAAAATCGTAAATTGTCATTTATGCGAAAAATAGTGATGCCCATCAAACGAGTTGACAGGGCGCCCGTCACCAGGCCCCGCAGGCTGCGCACGGCCAAAATATGGGGCCGAACGGAGGCGGTCGATCAAATCTCCAGAAATCCGTGGGCTAACATTCACCGAAAATCGAAAAAATCGTAAATTGTCATTTCTGCAAAAAATAGTGATGCCGATCAAGAGAAATGACAGGGCGCCCGTCACCAGGCCCCGCAGGCTGCGCACAGCCAAAATTTGGGGTCGAACGGAGACGGTCGATCAAATCTCCAGAAATCCGTGTGCTAACATACACCGAAAACCGAGAAAATCGTAAATTGTCATTTTTGCGAAAAATAGTGATGTCCATCAAACGAGTTGACAGGGCGCCCGTCACCAGGCCCCGCAGGCTGCGCATGGCCAAAATTTGGGGCCGAACGGAGGCGGTCGATCAAATCTCCAGAAATCCATGGGCTAACATTCACCGAAAACCGAGAAAATCGTAAATTGTCATTTATGCAAAAAATAGTGATGCCGATCAAACGAATTGATAGAGCGCCCGTCACTAGGCCCCGCAGGCTGCGCACAGCCAAAATTTGGGGCCAAACGGAGGCGGTCGATCAAATCTCCAGAAATCCGTGGGCTAACATACACCGAAAACCGAGAAAATCGTAAATTGTCATTTATGCGAAAAATAGTGATGCCCATCAAACGAGTTGATAGGGCGCCCGTCACCAGGCCTCGCAGGCTGCGCACGGCCAAAATTTGGGGCCGAACGGAGGCGGTCGATCAAATCTCCAGAAATCGGTGGGCTAACATTCACCGAAAACCGAGAAAATCGTAAATTGTCATTTATGCGAAAAATAGTGATGCCGATCAAAAGAAATCACAGGGCGCCCGTCACCAGGCCACGCAGGCTGCGCACGGCCAAAATTTGGGGCCGAACGGAGGCGGTCGATCAAATCTCCAGAAATCCGTGGGCTAACATTCACCAAAAACCGAGAAAATCGTAAATTGTCATTTCTACAAAAAATAGTGATGCCGATCAAGAGAAATGACAGGGCGCCCGTCACCAGGCCCCGCAGGCTGCGCACAGCCAAAATTTGGGGCCGAACGGAGACGGTCGATCAAATCTCCAGAAATCCGTGTGCTAACATACATCGAAAACCGAGAAAATCGTAAATTGTCATTTATGCGAAAAATAGTGATGCCCGTCAAACGAGTTGACAGGGCACCCGTCACCAGGCCCCGCAGGCTGCGCACGGCCAAAATTTGGGGCCGAACGGAGGCGGTCGATCAAATCTCCAGAAATCCGTGGGCTAACATTCACCGAAAACTGAGAAAATCGTAAATTGTCATTTATGAGAAAAATAGTGATGCCGATCAAACGAATTGATAGAGCGCCCGTCACTAGGCCCCGCAGGCTGCGCACAGCCAAAATTTGGGGCCGAACGGAGACGGTTGATCAAATCTCCAGAAATCCGTGGGCTAACATTCACCGAAAACTGAGAAAATCGTAAATTGTCATTTCTGCGAAAAATAGTGATGCCGATCAAACGAATTGATAGAGCGCCCGTCACTAGGACCCGCAGGCTGCGCACAGCCAAAATTTGGGGCCGAACGGAGATGGTCGATCAAATCTCCAGAAATCCGTGGGCTAACATTCACCGAAAACTGAGAAAATCGTAAATTGTCATTTATGCGAAAAATAGTGATGCCGATCAAACGAATTGATAGAGCACCCGTCACTAGGCCCCGCAGGCTGCGCACAGCCAAAATTTGGGGCCGAATGGAGACGGTCGATCACATCTCCAGAAATCCGTGGGCTAACATACACCGAAATTCGAGAAAATCGTAAATTGTCATTTGTTTGAAAAATAGTGATGCCGATCAAAAGAAATGACAGGGCGCCCGTCACCAGGCCCCGCAGGCTGCGCACAGCCAAAATTTGGGGCCGAACGGAGACGGTCGATCAAATCTCCAGAAATCTGTGTGCTAACATTCACCGAAAACCGAGAAAATCGTAAATTGTCATTTCTGCAAAAAATAGTGATGCCGATCAAGAGAAATGATAGGGCGCCCGTCACCAGGCCCTGCAGGCTGCGCACAGCCAAAATTTGGGGCCGAACGGAGACGGTCGATCGAATCTCCAGAAATCCGTGTGCTAACATACACCGAAAACCGAGAAAATCGTAAATTGTCATTTATGCGAAAAATAGTGATGCCGATCAAACGAATTGATAGAGCGCCCGTCACTAGGCCCCGCAGGCTGCGCACAGCCGAAATTTGGGGCCGAACGGAGACGGTTGATCACATCTCCTGAAATCCGTGGGCTAACATACACCGAAAATCGAGAAAATCGTAAATTGTCATTTAAGCGAAAAATAGTGATGCCCATCAAACGAGTTGACAGGGCGCCCGTCACCAGGCCCCGCAGGATGCGCACGGCCAAAATTTTGGGCCGAACGGAGGTGGTTGATCAAATCTTTAGAAATCCGTGGGCTAACATTCACCGAAAACTGAGAAAATCGTAAATTGTCATTTATGAGAAAAATAGTGATGCCGATCAAATGAATTGATAGAGCGCCCGTCAATAGGCCCCGAAGGCTGCGCACAGCCAAAATTTGGGGCCGAACGGAGATGGTCGATCAAATCTCCAGAAATCCGTGGGCTAACATTCACCGAAAACTGAGAAAATCGTAAATTGTCATTTATGCGAAAAATAGTGATGCCGATCAAACGAATTGATAGAGCACCCGTCACTAGGCCCCGCAGGCTGCGCACAGCCAAAATTTGGGGCCGAACGGAGACGGTCGATCACATCTCCAGAAATCCGTGGGCTAACATACACCGAAAATCGAGAAAATCGTAAATTGTCATTTGTTTGAAAAATAGTGATGCCGATCAAAAGAAATGACAGGGCGCCCGTCACCAGGCCCCGCAGGCTGCGCACAGCCAAAATTTGGGGCCGAACGGAGACGGTCGATCAAATCTCCAGAAATCCGTGTGCTAACATACACCGAAAACCGAGAAAATCGTAAATTGTCATTTATGCAAAAAATAGTGATGCCGATCAAACGAATTGATAGAGCGCCCGTCACTAGGCCCCGCAGGCTGCGCACAGCCAAAATTTGGGGCCAAACGGAGGCGGTCGATCAAATCTCCAGAAATCCGTGGGCTAACATACACCGAAAACCGAGAAAATCGTAAATTGTCATTTATGCGAAAAATAGTGATGCCCATCAAACGAGTTGACAGGGCGCCCGTCACCAGGCCCCGCAGGCTGCGCACGGCCAAAATTTGGGGCCGAACGGAGGCGGTCGATCAAATCTCGAGAAATCGGTGGGCTAACATTCACCGAAAACTGAGAAAATCGTAAATTGTCATTTATGCGAAAAATAGTGATGCCGATCAAAAGAAATCACAGGGCGCCCATCACCAGGCCCCGCAGGCTGCGCACGGCCAAAATTTGGGGCCGAACGGAGGCGGTCGATCAAATCTCCAGAAATCCGTGGGCTAACATTCACCAAAAACTGAGAAAATCGTAAATTATCATTTCTACAAAAAATAGTGATGCCGATCAAGAGAAATGACAGGGCGCCCGTCACCAGGCCCCGCAGGCTGCGCACAGCCAAAATTTGGGGCCGAACGGAGACGGTCGATCAAATCTCCAGAAATCCGTGTGCTAACATACATCGAAAACCGAGAAAATCGTAAATTATCATTTATGCGAAAAATAGTGATGCCCGTCAAACGAGTTGACAGGGCACCCGTCACCAGGCCCCGCAGGCTGCGCACGGCCAAAATTTGGGGCCGAACGGAGGCGGTCGATCAAATCTCCAGAAATCCGTGGGCTAACATTCACCGAAAACTGAGAAAATCGTAAATTGTCATTTATGAGAAAAATAGTGATGTCGATCAAACGAATTGATAGAGCGCCCGTCACTAGGCCCCGCAGGCTGCGCACAGCCAAAATTTGGGGCCGAACGGAGACGGTCGATCAAATCTCCAGAAATCCGTGGGCTAACATTCACCGAAAACTGAGAAAATCGTAAATTGTCATTTATGCGAAAAATAGTGATGCCGATCAAACGAATTGATAGAGCGCCCGTCACTAGGCCCCGCAGGCTGCGCACAGCCAAAATTTGGGGCCGAACGGAGATGGTCGATCAAATCTCCAGAAATCCGTGGGCTAACATTCACCGAAAACTGAGAAAATCGTAAATTGTCATTTATGCGAAAAATAGTGATGCCGATCAAACGAATTGATAAAGCACCCGTCACTAGGCCCCGCAGGCTGCGCACAGCCAAAATTTGGGGCCGAATGGAGACGGTCGATCACATCTCCAGAAATCCGTGGGCTAACATACACCGAAAATCGAGAAAATCGTAAATTGTCATTTGTTTGAAAAATAGTGATGCCGATCAAAAGAAATGACAGGGCGCCCGTCACCAGGCCCGCAGGCTGCGCACAGCCAAAATTTGGGGCCGAACGGAGACGGTCGATCAAATCTCCAGAAATCCGTGTGCTAACATTCACCGAAAACCGAGAAAATCGTAAATTGTCATTTCTGCAAAAAATAGTGATGCCGATCAAGAGAAATGACAGGGCGCCCATCACCAGGCCCCGCAGGCTGCGCACAGCCAAAATTTGGGGCCGAACAGAGACGGTCGATCAAATCTCCAGAAATACGTGTGCTAACATACACCGAAAACCGAGAAAATCGTAAATTGTCATTTATGCGAAAAATAGTGATGCCCATCAAACGAGTTGATAGGGCGCCCGTCACCAGGCCCCGCAGGCTGCGCACGGCCAAAATTTGGGGCCGAACGGAGGCGGTCGATCAAATCTCCCGAAATCCGTGGGCTAACATTCACCGAAAACCGAGAAAATCGTAAATTGTCATTTCTGCAAAAAATAGTGATGCCGATCAAGAGAAATGACAAGGCGCCCGTCACCAGGCCCCGCAGGCTGCGCACAGCCAAAATTTGGGGCCGAACGGAGACGGTCGATCAAATCTCCAGAAATTCATGTGCTAACATACACCAAAAACCGAGAAAATCATAAATTGTCATTTATGCAAAAAATAGTGATGCCGATCAAACGAATTGATAGAGCGCCCATCACTAGGCCCCGCAGTCTGCGCACAGCCAAAATTTGGGGCCGAACGGAGACGGTCGATCACATCTCCAGAAATCCGTGGGCTAACATACACCGAAAATCGAGAAAATCGTAAATTGTCATTTATGCGAAAAATAGTGATGCCCATCAAACGAGTTGACAGGGCGCCCGTCACCAGGCCCCGCAGGCTGCGCACGGCCAAAATTTGGGGCCGAACGGAGGCGGTCGATCAAATCTCCAGAAATCCGTGGGCGAACATTCACCAAAAACCGAGAAAATCGTAAATTGTCATTTATGCGAAAAATAGTGATGCCAATCAAACGAATTGATAGAGCGCCCGTCACTAGGCCCCGCAGGCTGCGCACAGCCAAAATTTGGGGCCGAACGGAGACGGTCGATCACATCTTCAGAAATCCGTGGGCTAACATACACCGAAAATCGAGAAAATCGTAAATTGTCATTTGTTTGAAAAATAGTGATGCCGATCAAAAGAAATGACAGGGCGTCTGTCACCAGGCCCCGCAGGCTGCGCACAGCCAAAATTTGGGGCCGAACGGAGACGGTCGATCAAATCTCCAAAAATACGTGTGCTAACATTCACCGAAAATCGAGAAAATCGTAAATTGTCATTTCTGCAAAAAATAGTGATGCCGATCAAGAGAAATGATAGGGCGCCCGTCACCAGGCCCCGCAGGCTGTGCACAGCCAAAATTTGGGGCCGAACGGAGACGGTCGATCACATCTCCAGAAATCCGTGTGCTAACATAAACCGAAAACCAAGAAAATCGTAAATTGTCATTTATGCGAAAAATAGTGAAGCCCATCAAACGAGTTGACAGGGCGCCCGTCACCAGGCCCCGCAGGCAGCGCATGGCCAAAATTTGGAGCCGAACGGAGGCGGTCGATCAAATCTCCAGAAATCCGTGGGCTAACATTCACCGAAAACCGAGAAAATCGTAAATTGTCATTTATGCAAAAAATAGTGATGCCCATCAAACGAATTGATAGAGCGCCCGTCACCAGGCCCCGCAGGCTGCGCACGGCCAAAATATGGGGCCGAACGGAGGCGGTCGATCAAATCTCCAGAAATCCGTGGGCTAACATTCACCGAAAACCGAAAAAATCATAAATTGTCATTTCTGCAAAAAATAGTGATGCCGATCAAACGAATTGATAGAGCGCCCATCACTAGGCCCCGCAGGCTGCGCACAGCCAAAATTTGGGGCCGAACGGAGACGGTCGATCACATCTCCAGAAATCCGTGGGCTAACATACACCGAAAATCGAGAAAATCGTAAATTGTCATTTATGCGAAAAATAGTGATGCCCATCAAACGAGTTGACAGGGCGCCCGTCACCAGGCCCCGCAAGCTGCGCACGGCCAAAATTTTGGGCCGAACGGAGGCGGTCGATCAAATCTCCAGAAATCCGTGGGCTAACATTCACCGAAAACCGAGAAAATCGTAAATTGTCATTTATGCGAAAAATAGTGATGCCGATCAAAGAAATCACAGGGCGCCCGTCACCAGGCCCCGCAGGCTACGCACAGCCAAAAATTGGGGCCGAACGGAGACGGTCGATCAAATCTCCAGAAATCCGTGGGCTAACATTCACCAAAAACTGAGAAAATCGTAAATTGTCATTTATGAGAAAAATAGTGATGCCGATCAAACGAATTGATAGAGCGCCCGTCACTAGGCCCCGCAGGCTGCGCACAGCCAAAATTTGAGGCCGAACGGAGACGGTCGATCACATCTCCAAAAATCTGTGGGCTAACATACACCGAAAATCGAGAAAATCCTAAATATTCATTTATGCGAAAAATAGTGATGCCCATCAAACGAGTTGATAGGGCGCCCGTCACCAGGCCCCGCAGGCTGCGCACGGCCAAAATTTGGGGCCGAACGGAGGCGGTCGATCAAATCTCCAGAAATACGTGGGCTAACATTCACCGAAAACTGACAAAAATCGTAAATTGTCATTTATGCGAAAAATAGTGATGCCGATCAAACGAATTGATAGAGCGCCCGTCACTAGGCCCCGCAGGCTGCGCACAGCCAAAATTTGGGGCCGAACGGAGACGGTCGATCACATCTTCAGAAATCCGTGGTCTAACATACACCGAAAATCGAGAAAATCGTAAATTGTCATTTGTTTGAAAAATAGTGATGCCGATCAAAAGAAATGACAGGGCGTCTGTCACCAGGCCCCGCAGGCTGCGCACAGCCAAAATTTGGGGCCGAACGGAGACGGTCGATCAAATCTCCAAAAATCCGTGTGCTAACATTCACCGAAAATCGAGAAAATCGTAAATTGTCATTTCTGCAAAAAATAGTGATGCCGATCAAGAGAAATGACAGGGCGCCCGTCGCCAGGCCCCGCAGGCTATGCACAGCCAAAATTTGGGGCCGAACGGAGACGGTCGATCAAATCTCCAGAAATCCGTGTGCTAACATAAACCGAAAACCAAGAAAATCGTAAATTGTCATTTATGCGAAAAATAGTGATGCCCATCAAACGAGTTGACAGGGCGCCTGTCACCAGGCCCCGCAGGCAGCGCATGGCCAAAATTTGGAGCCGAACGAAGGCGGTCGATCAAATCTCCAGAAATCCGTGGGCTAACATTCACCGAAAACCGAGAAAATCGTAAATTGTCATTTATGCAAAAAATAGTGATGCCCATCAAACGAATTGATAGAGCGCCCGTCACCAGGCCCCGCAGGCTGCGCACGGCCAAAATATGGGGCCGAACGGAGGCGGTCGATCAAATCTCCAGAAATCCGTGGGCTAACATTCACCGAAAACCGAAAAAATCATAAATTGTCATTTCTGCAAAAAATAGTGATGCCGATCAAACGAATTGATAGAGCGCCCATCACTAGGCCCCGCAGGCTGCGCACAGCCAAAATTTGGGGCCGAACGGAGACGGTCGATCACATCTCCAGAAATCCGTGGGCTAACATACACCGAAAATCGAGAAAATCGTAAATTGTCATTTATGCGAAAAATAGTGATGCCCATCAAACGAGTTGACAGGGCGCCCGTCACCAGGCCTCGCAAGCTGCGCACGGCCAAAATTTTGGGCCGAACGGAGGCGGTCGATCAAATCTCCAGAAATCCGTGGGCTAACATTCACCGAAAACCGAGAAAATCGTAAATTGTCATTTATGCGAAAAATAGTGATGCCGATCAAAGAAATCACAGGGCGCCCGTCACCAGGCCCCGCAGGCTGCGCACAGCCAAAAATTGGGGCCGAACGGAAACGGTCGATCAAATCTCCAGAAATCCGTGGGCTAACATTCACCAAAAACTGAGAAAATCGTAAATTGTCATTTATGAGAAAAATAGTGATGCCGATCAAACGAATTGATAGAGCGCCCGTCACTAGGCCCCGCAGGCTGCGCACAGCCAAAATTTGAGGCCGAACAGAGACGGTCGATCACATCTCCAAAAATCTGTGGGCTAACATACACCGAAAATCGAGAAAATCCTAAATATTCATTTATGCGAAAAATAGTGATGCCCATCAAACGAGTTGATAGGGCGCCCGTCACCAGGCCCCGCAGGCTGTGCACAGCCAAAATTTGGGGCCGAACGGAGGTGGTCGATCAAATCTCCAGAAATACGTGGGCTAACATTCACCGAAAACTGAGAAAATCGTAAATTGTCATTTATGCGAAAAATAGTGATGCCGATCAAACGAATTGATAGAGCGCCCGTCACTAGGCCCCGCAGGCTGCGCACAGCCAAAATTTGGGGCCGAACGGAGACGGTCGATCACATCTTCAGAAATCCGTGGGCTAACATACACCGAAAATCGAGAAAATCGTAAATTGTCATTTGTTTGAAAAATAGTGATGCCGATCAAAAGAAATGACAGGGCGTCTGTCACCAGGCCCCGCAGGCTGCGCACAGCCAAAATTTGGGGCCGAACGGAGACGGTCGATCAAATCTCCAAAAATCCGTGTGCTAACATTCACCGAAAATCGAGAAAATCGTAAATTGTCATTTCTGTAAAAAATAGTGATGCCGATCAAGAGAAATGACAGGGCGCCCGTCACCAGGCCCCGCAGGCTGTGCACAGCCAAAATTTGGGGCCGAACGGAGACGGTCGATCAAATCTCCAGAAATCCGTGTGCTAACATAAACCGAAAACCGAGAAAATCGTAAATTGTCATTTATGCGAAAAATAGTGAAGCCCATCAAACGAGTTGACAGGGCGCCCGTCACCAGGCCCCGCAGGCAGCGCATGGCCAAAATTTGGAGCCGAACGTAGGCGGTCGATCAAATCTCCAGAAATCCGTGTGCTAACATACATCGAAAACCGAGAAAATCGTAAATTGTCATTTATGCGAAAAATAGTGATGCCCGTCAAACGAGTTGACAGGGCACCCGTCACCAGGCCCCGCAGGCTGCGCACGGCCAAAATTTGGGGCCGAACGGAGGCGGTCGATCAAATCTCCAGAAATCCGTGGGCTAACATTCACCGAAAACTGAGAAAATCGTAAATTGTCATTTATGAGAAAAATAGTGATGCCGATCAAACGAATTGATAGAGCGCCCGTCACTAGGCCCCGCAGGCTGCGCACAGCCAAAATTTGGGGCCGAATGAAGACGGTCGATCAAATCTCCAGAAATCCGTGGGCTAACATTCACCGAAAACTGAGAAAATCGTAAATTGTCATTTATGCGAAAAATAGTGATGCCCATCAAACGAATTGATACAGCGCCCGTCACTAGGCCCCGCAGGCTGCGCACAGCCAAAATTTGGGGCCGAACGGAGACGGTCGATCAAATCTCCAGAAATCCGTGGGCTAATTCACCGAAAACTGATAAAATCGTAAATTGTCATTTATGCGAAAAATAGTGATGCCGATCAAACGAATTGATAGAGCACCCGTCACTAGGACCCGCAGGCTGCGCACAACCAAAATATGGGGCCGAACGGTGACGGTCGATCACATCTCCAGAAATCCGTGGGCTAACATACACCGAAAATCGAGAAAATCGTAAATTGTCATTTGTTTGAAAAATAGTGATGCCGATCAAAAGAAATGATAGGGCGCCCGTCACCAGGCCCCGCAGGCTGCGCACAGCCAAAATTTGGGGCCGAACGGAGACGGTCGATCAAATCTCCAGAAATCCGTGTGCTAACATTCACCGAAAATCGAGAAAATCGTAAATTGTCATTTCTGCAAAAAATAGTGATGCCGATCAAGAGAAATGACAGGGCGCCCGTCACCAGGCCCCGCAGGCTGCGCACAGCCAAAATTTGGGGCCGAACGGAGACGGTCGATCAAATCTCCAGAAATCCATGTGCTAACATAAACCAAAAACCGAGAAAATCGTAAATTGTCATTTATACGAAAAATAGTGATGCCCATCAAACGAGTTGACAGGGCGCACGTCACCAGGCCCCGCAGGCTGCGCACGGCCAAAATTTGGGGCCGAACGGAGGCGGTCGATCAAATCTCCAGAAATCCGTGGGCTAACATTCACCGAAAACCGAGAAAATCGTAAATTGTCATTTATGCGAAAAATAGTGATGCCGATCAAACGAATTGATAGAGCGCCCGTCACTAGGCCCCGCAGGCTACGCACAGCCAAAATTTGGGGCCGAACGGAGACGGTCGATCACATCTCCAGAAATCCGTGGGCTAACATACACCGAAAATCGAGAAAATCGTAAATTGTCATTTATGCGAAAAATAGTGATGCCCATCAAACGAGTTGATAGGGCGCCCGTCACCAGGCCCCGCAGGCTGCGCACGGCCAAAATATGGGGCCGAACGGAGGCGGTCGATCAAATCTCCAGAAATCGGTGGGCTAACATTCACCGAAAACCGAGAAAATCGTAAATTGTCATTTATGCGAAAAATAGTGATGCCGATCAAAATAAATCACAGGGCGTCCGTCACCAGGCCCCGCAGGCTGCGCACAGCCAAAATTTGGGGCCGAACGGAGACGGTCGATCAAATCTCCAGAAATCTGTGGGCTAACATTCACCGAAAACTGAGAAAATCGTAAATTGTCATTTATGAGAAAAATAGTGATGCCGATCAAACGAATTGATAGAGCGCCCGTCACTAGGCCCCGCAGGCTGCGCACAGCCAAAATTTGGGGCCGAACGGAGACGGTCGATCAAATCTCCAGAAATCCGTGGGCTAACATTCACCGAAAACTGAGAAAATTGTAAATTGTCATTTATGCGAAAAATAGTGATGCCGATCAAACGAATTGATAGAGCGCCCGTCACTAGGCCCCGCAGGCTGCGCACAGCCAAAATTTGAGGCCGAACGGAGACGGTAGATCACATCTCCAGAAATCCGTGGGCTAACATACACCGAAAATCGAGAAATCGTAAATTGTCATTTGTTTGAAAAATAGTGATGCCGATCAAAAGAAATGATAGGGCGCCCGTCACCAGGCCCCGCAGGCTGCGCACAGCCAAAATTTGGGGTCGAACGGAGACGGTCGATCAAATCTCCAGAAATCTGTGTGCTAACATACACCGAAAACCGAGAAAATCGTAAATTGTCATTTATGCGAAAAATAGTGATGCCCATCAAACGAGTTGACAGGGCGCCCGTCACCAGGCCCCGCAGGCTGCGCACGGCTAAAATTTGGGGCCGAACGGAGGCGGTCGATCAAATCTCCAGAAATCCGTGGGCTAACATTCACCGAAAACCGAGAAAATCGTAAATTGTCATTTATGCGAAAAATAGTGATGCCCATCAAAGAAATCACAGGGCGCCCGTCACCAGGCCCCGCAGGCTGCGCACAGCCAAAAATTGGGGCCGAACGGAGACGGTCGATCAAATCTCCAGAAATCCGTGGGCTAACATTCACCAAAAACTGAGAAAATCGTAAATTGTCATTTATGCGAAAAATAGTGATGCCGATCAAACGAATTGATAGAGCGCCCGTCACTAGGCCCCGCAGGCTGCGCACAGCCAAAATTTGGGGCCGAACGGAGACGGTCGATCACATCTCCAGAAATCCGTGGGCTAACATACACCGAAAATCGAGAAAATCGTAAATTGTCATTTATGCGAAAAATAGTGATGCCCATCAAACGAGTTGACAGGGCGCCCGTCACCAGGCCCCGCAGGCTGCGCACGGCCAAAATTTGGGGCCGAACGGAGGCGGTCGATCAAATCTCCAGAAATCCGTGGGCTAACATTCACCAAAAACTGAGAAAATCGTAAATTGTCATTTATGAGAAAAATAGTGATGCCGATCAAACAAATTGATAGAGCGCCCGTCACTAGGCCCCGCAGGCTGCGCACAGCCAAAATTTGAGGCCGAACGGAGACGGTCGATCACATCTCCAAAAATCCGTGGGCTAACATACACCGAAAATCGAGAAAATCGTAAATATTCATTTATGCGAAAAATAGTGATGCCCATCAAACGAGTTGACAGGGCGCCCGTCACCAGGCCCCGCAGGCTGCGCACGGCCAAAATTTGGGGCCGAACGGAGGCGGTCGATCAAATATCCAGAAATCCCTGGGCTAACACGCACTGAAAAGTTTGAAAGTTAGCAACATAGGCGCACTATGCTAGTCTCGACAGACAGGACGACATCGGATGTCACGTGCTAACCTATGTCGAGACCCAACGCCCATCGATGAATGCCCAGCGATAGAAAATTTAAACTAAAACACCTATGCTTATCCTTATGATATAAATAAAATCCTAGAGATTAGTGGTGGTAGTGCTGGCCTACCATGGTCGCTTGCCATGGTGGTGTCGGTTGTGGTGGGTCGTTAGGACCCGTTTTTAAATTAAAATTGTCACCCATATTGGGAAATATGTTGAAATGAGTGCGATAGAGGCATATTTTAGAAAAATGGCTCGGCCAAACCGCCTTTCGGCAGTTTGCCGAGATAGATCTCGAAAAAATACACAAAATGAAAAAATAAATCGCGTAAAACGGATAATCCAGCCCAAAGTTATGATCATTTATATAATATGCCTCTAATAAGCTATTTTTCCGTCGATTATATTACAGTTTTAACAACATTATGTAAGATCTCATCAAAAGACTTGCATCTCGGCAGTTCTTATTTTGTTAATAAAGAGCTAACACATACCAAAAATCGCGAAAATCGTAAATTCTCGTTTATGCAAAAAATAGTGATGCCGATCAAACGAAATGATAGGACTATCTAAATTCTGATCACTTTCTGTACTATACTGATTCCTTACTGATTACCGTAATGAATTGATTTAAAACCGAAGTGGGGCTTATATATAATAGAAACAATAAATCGCATTCAGTGAATGCGACTTATAAGTCGCATTTCAGGAATGCGATTTATGACGGTCGATCACATCTCCAAAAATCCGTGGGCAAACATACACCGAAAATCGAGAAAATCGTAAATTGTCATTTGTTTGAAAAATAGTGATGCCGATCAAACGAAATGACAAGGCGCCCGTCACCAGGCCCCACAGGCTTCGCACAGCCAAAATTTGGGGCCGAACGGAGGCGGTCGATCAAATATCCAGAAATCCCTGGGCTAACACGCACTGAAAAGTTTGAAAGTTAGCAACATAGGCGCACTATGCTAGTCTCGACAGACCGGACGACATCGGATGTCACATGCTAACCTATGTCGAGACCCAACGCCCATCGATGAATGCCCAGCGATAGAAAATTTAAACTAAAACACCTATGCTTATCCTTATGATATAAATAAAATCCTAGAGATTAGTGGTGGTAGTGCTGGCCTACCATGGTCGCTTGCCATGATGGTGTCGGTTGTGGTGGGTCGTTAGGACCAGTTTTTAAATTAAAATTGTCACCCATATTGGGAAATATGTTGAAATGAGTGCGATAGAGGCATATTTTAGAAAAATGGCTCGGCCAAACCGCCTTTCGGCAGTTTATCGAGATAGATCTCGAAAAAATACACAAAATGAAAAAAAAAATCGCGTAAAACGGATAATCCAGCCCAAAGTTATGATCATTTATATAATATGCCTCTAATAAGCTATTTTTCCGTCGATTATATTACAGTTTTAACAACATTATGTAAGATCTCATCAAAAGACTTGCATCTCGTCAGTTCTTATTTTGTTAATAAAGAGCTAACACATACCAAAAATCGCGAAAATCGTAAATTCTCGTTTATGCAAAAAATAGTGATGTCGATCAAACGAAATGATAGGACTATCTAAATTCTGATCACTTTTTGTACTATACTGATTCCTTACTGATTACCGTAATGAATTGATTTAAAACCGAAGTGGGGCTTATATATAATAGAAACAATAAATCGCATTCAGTGAATGCGACTTATAAGTCGCATTTCAGGAATGCGATTTATGACGGTCGATCACATCTCCAAAAATCCGTGGGCAAACATACACCGAAAATCGAGAAAATCGTAAATTGTCATTTGTTTGAAAAATAGTGATGCCGATCAAACGAAATGACAAGGCGCCCGTCACCAGGCCCCGCGGGCTTCGCACAGCCAAAATTTGGGCCGAACGGAGGTGGTCGATCAAATATCCAGAAATCCCTGGGCTAACACGCACTGAAAAGTTTGAAAGTTAGCAACATAGGCGCACTATGCTAGTCTCGACAGACCGGACGACATCGGATGTCACATGCTAACCTATGTCGAGACCCAACGCCCATCGATGAATGCCCAGCGATAGAAAATTTAAACTAAAACACCTATGCTTATCCTTATGATATAAATAAAATCCTAGAGATTAGTGGTGGTAGTGCTGGCCTACCATGGTCGCTTGCCATGATGGTGTCGGTTGTGGTGGGTCGTTAGGACTAGTTTTTAAATTAAAATTGTCACCCATATTGGGAAATATGTTGAAATGAGTGCGATAGAGGCATATTTTAGAAAAATGACTCGGCCAAACCGCCTTTCGGCAGTTTATCGAGATAGATCTCGAAAAAATACACAAAATGAAAAAAAAAATCGCGTAAAACGGATAATCCAGCCCAAAGTTATGATCATTTATATAATATGCCTCTAATAAGCTATTTTTCCGTCGATTATATTACAGTTTTAACAACATTATGTAAGATCTCATCAAAAGACTTGCATCTCGGCAGTTCTTATTTTGTTAATAAAGAGCTAACACATACCAAAAATCGCGAAAATCGTAAATTCTCGTTTATGCAAAAAATAGTGATGCCGATCAAACGAAATGATAGGACTATCTAAATTCTGATCACTTTCTGTACTATACTGATTCCTTACTGATTACCGTAATGAATTAATTTAAAACCGAAGTGGGGCTTATATATAATAGAAACAATAAATCGCATTCAGTGAATGCGACTTATAAGTCGCATTTCAGGAATGCGATTTATGACGGTCGATCACATCTCCAAAAATCCGTGGGCAAACATACACCGAAAATCGAGAAAATCGTAAATTGTCATTTGTTTGAAAAATAGTGATGCCGATCAAACGAAATGACAAGGCGCCCGTCACCAGGCCCCGCAGGCTTCGCACAGCCAAAATTTGGGCCGAACGGAGGTGGTCGATCAAATATCCAGAAATCCCTGGGCTAACACGCACTGAAAAGTTTGAAAGTTAGCAACATAGGCGCACTATGCTAGTCTCGACAGACCGGACGACATCGGATGTCACATGCTAACCTATGTCGAGACCCAACGCCCATCGATGAATGCCCAGCGATAGAAAATTTAAACTAAAACACCTATGCTTATCCTTATGATATAAATAAAATCCTAGAGATTAGTGGTGGTAGTGCTGGCCTACCATGGTCGCTTGCCATGATGGTGTCGGTTGTGGTGGGTCGTTAGGACTAGTTTTTAAATTAAAATTGTCACCCATATTGGGAAATATGTTGAAATGAGTGCGATAGAGGCATATTTTAGAAAAATGGCTTGGCCAAACCGCCTTTCGGCAGTTTATCGAGATAGATCTCGAAAAAATACACAAAATGAAAAAAAAAATCGCGTAAAACGGATAATCCAGCCCAAAGTTATGATCATTTATATAATATGCCTCTAATAAGCTATTTTTCCGTCGATTATATTACAGTTTTAACAACATTATGTAAGATCTCATCAAAAGACTTGCATCTCGGCAGTTCTTATTTTGTTAATAAAGAGCTAACACATACCAAAAATCGCGAAAATCGTAAATTCTCGTTTATGCAAAAAATAGTGATGCCGATCAAACGAAATGATAGGACTATCTAAATTCTGATCACTTTCTGTACTATACTGATTCCTTACTGATTACCGTAATGAATTAATTTAAAACCGAAGTGGGGCTTATATATAATAGAAACAATAAATCGCATTCAGTGAATGCGACTTATAAGTCGCATTCAGTGAATGCGACTTATAAGTCGCATTTCAGGAATGCGATTTATGACGGTCGATCACATCTCCAAAAATCCGTGGGCAAACATACACCGAAAATCGAGAAAATTGTAAATTGTCATTTGTTTGAAAAATAGTGATGCCGATCAAACGAAATGACAAGGCGCCCGTCACCAGGCCCCGCAGGCTTCGCACAGTAAAAATTTGGGGCCGAACGGAGGCGGTCGATCAAATATCCAGAAATCCCTGGGCTAACACGCACTGAAAAGTTTGAAAGTTAGCAACATAGGCGCACTATGCTAGTCTCGACAGACCGGACGACATCGGATGTCACATGCTAACCTATGTCGAGACCCAACGCCCATCGATGAATGCCCAGCGATAGAAAATTTAAACTAAAACACCTATGCTTATCCTTATGATATAAATAAAATCCTAGAGATTAGTGGTGGTAGTGCTGGCCTACCATGGTCGCTTGCCATGATGGTGTCGGTTGTGGTGGGTCGTTAGGACCAGTTTTTAAATTAAAATTGTCACCCATATTGGGAAATATGTTGAAATGAGTGCGATAGAGGCATATTTTAGAAAAATGGCTCGGCCAAACCGCCTTTCGGCAGTTTATCGAGATAGATCTCAAAAAAATACACAAAATGAAAAAAAAATCGCGTAAAACGGATAATCCAGCCCAAAGTTATGATCATTTATATAATATGCCTCTAATAAGCTATTTTTCCGTCGATTATATTACAGTTTTAACAACATTATGTAAGATCTCATCAAAAGACTTGCATCTCGGCAGTTCTTATTTTGTTAATAAAGAGCTAACACATACCAAAAATCGCGAAAATCGTAAATTCTCGTTTATGCAAAAAATAGTGATGCCGATCAAACGAAATGATAGGACTATCTAAATTCTGATCACTTTCTGTACTATACTGATTCCTTACTGATTACCGTAATGAATTGATTTAAAACCGAAGTGGGGCTTATATATAATAGAAACAATAAATCGCATTCAGTGAATGCGACTTATAAGTCGCATTTCAGGAATGCGATTTATAAGTCGCATTCCTGGAATGCGTTTTATAAGTCGCATTTTGCCTTGCGACGCGCCGACTTGCCGCTTGTCCAATCTTTCCCCGTGCCTTTTTCTAGCATGTATGTATTTCAAATACTCTTAACCAACACGCGAATAGGCCATCTATATGCTAGAAATTTACGGGGTGTAACAGCGGATCAAAAGAAATGACAGGGCGCCCGTCACCAGGCCACGCAGGCCGTGCACAGCCAAAATTTGGGGCCGAACGGAGACGGTCGATCAAATCTCCAGAAATCTGTGTGCTAACATACACCGAAAACTGAGAAAATCGTAAATTATCATTTATGCGAAAAATAGTGATGCCCATCAAACGAGTTGATAGGGCGCCCGTCACCAGGCCCCGCAGGCTGCGCACGGACAAAATTTGGGGCCGAACGGAGGCGGTCGATCAAATCTCCAGAAATCCGTGGGCTAACATTCACCGAAAACCGAGAAAATCGTAAATTGTCATTTATGCAAAAAATAGTGATGCCCATCAAACGAATTGATAGAGCGCCCGTCACCAGGCCCCGCAGGCTGCGCACGGCCAAAATATGGGGCCGAACGGAGGCGGTCGATCAAATCTCCAGAAATCCGTGGGCTAACATTCACCGAAAACCGAAAAAATCATAAATTGTCATTTCTGCAAAAAATAGTGATGCCGATCAAACGAATTGATAGAGCGCCCATCACTAGGCCCCGCAGGCTGCGCACAGCCAAAATTTGGGGCCGAACGGAGACGGTCGATCACATCTCCAGAAATCCGTGGGCTAACATACACCGAAAATCGAGAAAATCGTAAATTGTCATTTATGCGAAAAATAGTGATGCCCATCAAACGAGTTGACAGGGCGCCCGTCACCAGGCCTCGCAAGCTGCGCACGGCCAAAATTTTGGGCCGAACGGAGGCGGTCGATCAAATCTCCAGAAATCCGTGGGCTAACATTCACCGAAAACCGAGAAAATCGTAAATTGTCATTTATGCAAAAAATAGTGATGCCGATCAAACGAATTGATAGAGCGCCCGTCACTAGGCCCCGCAGGCTGCGCACGGCCAAAATTTGGGGCCGAACGGAGGCGGTCGATCAAATCTCCAGAAATCCGTGGGCTAACATTCACCGAAAATCGAGAAAATCGTAAATTGTAATTTATGAGAAAAATAGTGATGCCCATCAAACGAGTTGACAGGGCGCCCGTCACCAGGCCCCGCAGGCAGCGCACGGCCAAAATTTGGGGCCGAACGGAGACGGTCGATCAAATCTCCAGAAATCCGTGTGCTAACATTCACCGAAAACCGAGAAAATCGTAAATTGTCATTTATG
Source organism: Datura wrightii (assembly GCA_035772735.1). Taxonomy (NCBI): domain Eukaryota; kingdom Viridiplantae; phylum Streptophyta; class Magnoliopsida; order Solanales; family Solanaceae; genus Datura; species Datura wrightii. Next base: position 6,068,523 of record JASDFA010000011.1, read on the forward strand.
CAAAAAATAGTGATGCCGATCAAACGAATTGATAGAGCGCCCGTCACTAGGCCCCGCAGGCTGCGCACGGCCAAAATTTGGGGCCGAACGGAGGCGGTCGATCAAATCTCCAGAAATCCGTGGGCTAACATTCACCGAAAATCGAGAAAATCGTAAATTGTAATTTATGAGAAAAATAGTGATGCCGATCAAACGAATTGATAGAGCGCCCGTCACTAGGCCCCGCAGGCTGCGCACAGCCAAAATTTGGGGCCGAACGGAGACGGTCGATCAAATCTCCAGAAATCCGTGTGCTAACATTCACCGAAAACCGTGAAAATCGTAAATTGTCATTTATGCAAAAAATAGTGATGCCGATCAAGAGAAATGACAGGGCGCCCGTCACCAGGCCCCGCAGGCTGCGCACAGCCAAAATTTGGGGCCGAACGGAGACGGTCGATCAAATCTCCAGAAATTCGTGTGCTAACATACACCGAAAACCGAGAAAATCGTAAATTGTCATTTATGCGAAAAATAGTGATGCCCATCAAACGAGTTGACAGGGCGCCCGTCACCAGGCCCCGCAGGCTGCGCAAGGCCAAAATTTGGGGCCGAACGGAGGCGGTCGATCAAATCTCCAGAAATCCGTGGGCTAACATTCACCGAAAACCGAGAAAATCGTAAATTGTCATTTATGCGAAAAATAGTGATGCCGATCAAACAAATTGATAGAGCGCCCGTCACTAGGCCCCGCAGGCTGCGCACAGCCAAAATTTGGGGCCGAACGGAGACGGTCGATCACATCTCCAGAAATCCGTGGGCTAACATACACCGAAAATCGAGAAAATCGTAATTTGTCATTTATGCGAAAAATAGTGATGCCCATCAAACGAGTTGACAGGGCGCCCGTCACCAGGCCCCGCAGGCTGCGCACGGACAAAATTTGGGGCCGAACGGAGGCGGTCGATCAAATCTCCAGAAATCCGTGGGCTAACATTCACCGAAAACCGAGAAAATCGTAAATTGTCATTTCTGCAAAAAATAGTGATGCCGATCAAGAGAAATGACAGGGCGCCCGTCACCAGGCCCCGCAGGCTGCGCACAGCCAAAATTTGGGGCCGAACGAAGACGGTCGATCAAATCTCCAGAAATCCGTGTGCTAACATACACCGAAAACCGAGAAAATCATAAATTGACATTTATGGGAAAAATAGTGATGCCTATCAAACGAGTTGATAGGGCGCCCGTCACCAGGCCCCGCAGGCTGCGCACGGCCAAAATTTGGGGCCGAACAGAGGCGGTCGATCAAATCTCCAGAAATCCGTGGGCTAACATTCACCGAAAACCGAGAAAATTGTAAATTGTCATTTATGCGAAAAATAGTGATGCCGATCAAACGAATTGATAGAGCGCCCGTCACTAGGCCCCGCAGGCTGCGCACAGCCAAAATTTGGGGCCGAACGGAGACGGTCGATCACATCTTCAGAAATCCGTGGGCTAACATACACCGAAAATCGAGAAAATCGTAAATTGTCATTTGTTTGAAAAATAGTGATGCCGATCAAAAGAAATGACAGGGCGCCCGTCACCAGGCCCCGCAGGCTGCACACAGCCAAAATTTGGGGCCGAACGGAGACGGTCGATCAAATCTCCAGAAATCTGTGTGCTAACATTCACCGAAAACCGAGAAAATCGTAAATTGTCATTTCTGCAAAAAATAGTGATGCCGATCAAGAGAAATGATAGGGCGCCCGTCACCAGGCCCCGCAGGCTGTGCACAGCCAAAATTTGGGGTCGAACGGAGACGGTCGATCAAATCTCCAGAAATCCGTGTGCTAACATACACCGAAAACCGAGAAAATCGTAAATTGTCATTTATGCGAAAAATAGTGATGCCCATCAAACGAGTTGACAGGGCGCCCGTCACCAGGCCCCGCAGGCAGCGCACGGCCAAAATTTGGAGCCGAACGGAGGCGGTCAATCAAATCTCCAGAAATCCGTGGGTTAACATTCACCGAAAACTGAGAAAATCGTAAATTATCATTTATGCGAAAAATAGTGATGCCGATCAAACGAATTGATAGAGAGCCCGTCACAAGGCCCCGCAGGCTGCGCACAGCCAAAATTTGGGGCCGAACGGAGACGGTCGATCACATCTCCAGAAATCCGTGGGCTAACATTCACCGAAAACCGAGAAAATCGTAAATTGTCATTTATGCAAAAAATAGTGATGCCGATCAAACGAATTGATAGAGCGCCCGTCACTAGGCCCCGCAGGCTGTGCACAGCCAAAATTTGGGGCCGAACGGAGACGGTCGATCAAATCTCCAGAAATCCGTGTGCTAACATACACCGAAAACCGAGAAAATCGTAAATTGTCATTTATGCGAAAAATAGTGATGCCCATCAAACGAGTTGACAGGGCGCCCGTCACCAGGCCCCGCAGGCAGCGCACGACCAAAATTTGGAGCCGAACGGAGGCGGTCAATCAAATCTCCAGAAATCCGTGGGCTAACATTCACCGAAAACTGAGAAAATCGTAAATTATCATTTATGCGAAAAATAGTGATGCCGATCAAACGAATTGATAGAGCGCCCGTCACTAGGCCCCGCAGGCTGCGCACAGCCAAAATTTGGGGCCGAACGGAGACGGTCGATCACATCTCCAGAAATCCGTGGGCTAACATACACCGAAAATCGAGAAAATCGTAAATTGTCATTTATGCGAGAAATAGTGATGCCCATCAAACGAGTTGATAGGCGCCCGTCACCTGGCCCCGCAGGCTGCGCACGGCCAAAATTTGGGGCCGAACGGAGGCGGTCGATCAAATCTCCAGAAATCCGTGGGTTAACATTCACCGAAAACTGAGAAAATCGTAAATTGTCATTTATGAGAAAAATAGTGATGCCGATCAAATGAATTGATAGAGCCCCCGTCACTAGGCCCCGCAGGCTGCGCACAGCCAAAATTTGGGGCCGAACGGAGACGGTCGATCAAATCTCCAGAAATCCGTGGGCTCACATTCACCGAAAACTGAGAAAATCGTAAATTGTCATTTATGCGAAAAATAGTGATGCCGATCAAACGAATTGATAGAGCGCCCGTCACTAGGCCCCGCAGGCTGCGCACAGCCAAAATTTGGGGCCGAACGGAGACGGTCGATCAAATCTCCAGAAATCCGTGGGCTAACATTCACCGAAAACTGAGAAAATAGTAAATTGTCATTTATGCGAAATATAGTGATGCCGATCAAACGAATTGATAGAGCACCTGTCACTAGGCCCCGCAGGCTGCGCACAGCCAAAATTTGGGGCCGAACGGAGGCGGTCGATCAAATCTCCAGAAATCCGTGGGCTAACATTCACCGAAAACCGAGAAAATCGTAAATTATCATTTATGCGAAAAATAGTGATGCCGATCAAACGAATTGATAGAGTGACCGTCACTAGGCCCCGCAGGCTGCGCACAGCCAAAATTTGGGGCCGAACGGAGACGGTCGATCACATCTTCAGAAATCCGTGGGCTAACATACACCGAAAATTGAGAAAATCGTAAATTGTCATTTGTTTGAAAAATAGTGATGCCGATCAAAAGAAATGACAGGGCGCCCGTCACCAGGCCCCGCAGGCAGCGCACAGCCAAAATTTGGGGCCGAACGGAGACGGTCGATCAAATCTCCAGAAATCCGTGTGCTAACATACACCGAAAACCGAGAAAATCGTAAATTGTCATTTATGCGAAAAATAGTGATGCCCATCAAACGAGTTGACAGGGCACCCGTCACCAGGCCCCGCAGGCTGCGCACGGCCAAAATTTGGGGCCGAACGGAGGCAGTCGATCAAATCTCCAGAAATCCGTGGGCTAACATTCACCGAAAACCGAGAAAATCGTAAATTGTCATTTATGCGAAAAATAGTGATGCCGATCAAACGAATTAATAGAGCGCCCGTCACTAGGCCCCGCAGGCTACGCACAGCCAAAATTTGGGCCGAACGGAGACGGTCGATCACATCTCCAGAAATCCGTGGGCTAACATACACCGAAAATTGAGAAAATCGTAAATTGTCATTTATGCGAAAAATAGTGATGCCCATCAAACGAGTTGACAGGGCGCCCATCACCAGGCCCCGCAGGCTGCGCACGGCCAAAATTTGGGGCCGAACGGAGGCGGTTGATCAAATCTCCAGAAATCCGTGGGCTAACATTCACCGAAAACCGAGAAAATCGTAAATTGTCATTTATGCGAAAAATAGTGATGCCGATCAAAAGAAATCACAGGGCGCCCGTCACCAGGCCCCGCAGGCTGCGCACAGCCAAAATTTGGGGCCGAACGGAGACGGTCGATCAAATCTCCAGAAATCCGTGAGCTAACATTCACCGAAAACTGAGAAAATCGTAAATTGTCATTTATGAGAAAAATAGTGATGCCGATCAAACGAATTGATAGAGCGCCCGTCACTAGGCCCCGCAGGCTGCGCACAGCCAAAATTTGGGGCCGAACGGAGACGGTCGATCAAATCTCCAGAAATCCGTGGGCTAACATTCACCGAAAACTGAGAAAATTGTAAATTGTCATTTATGCGAAAAATAGTGATGCCGATCAAACGAATTGATAGAGCGCCCGTCACTAGGCCCCGCAGGCTGCGCACAGCCAAAATTTGAGGCCGAACGAAGACGGTCGATCACATCTCCAAAAATCCGTGGGCTAACATACACCGAAAATCGAGAAAATCGTAAATATTCATTTATGCGAAAAATAGTGATGCCCATCAAACGAGTTGACAGGGCGCCCGTCACCAGGCCCCGCAGGCTGCGCACGGCCAAAATTTGGGGCCGAACGGAGGCGGTCGATCAAATATCCAGAAATCCCTGGGCTAACACGCACTGAAAAGTTTGAAAGTTAGCAACATAGGCGCACTATGCTAGTCTCGACAGACCGGACGACATCGGATGTCACGTGCTAACCTATGTCGAGACCCAACGCCCATCGATGAATGCCCAGCGATAGAAAATTTAAATTAAAACACCTATGCTTATCCTTATGATATAAATAAAATCCTAGAGATTAGTGGTGGTAGTGCTGGCCTACCATGGTCGCTTGCCATGGTGGTGTCGGTTGTGGTGGGTCGTTAGGACCAGTTTTTAAATTAAAATTGTCACCCATATTGGGAAATATGTTGAAATGAGTGCGATAGAGGCATATTTTAGAAAAATGGCTCAGCCAAACCGCCTTTCGGCAGTTTGTCGAGATAGATCTCGAAAAAATACACAAAATAAAAAAAAATCGCGTAAAACGGATAATCCAGCCCAAAGTTATGATCATTTATATAATATGCCTCTAATAAGCTATTTTTCCGTCGATTATATTACAGTTTTAACAACATTATGTAAGATCTCATCAAAAGACTTGCATCTCGGCAGTTCTTATTTTGTTAATAAAGAGCTAACACATACCAAAAATCGCGAAAATCGTAAATTCTCGTTTATGCAAAAAATAGTGATGCCGATCAAACGAAATGATAGGACTATCTAAATTCTGATCACTTTCTGTACTATACTGATTCCTTACTGATTACCGTAATGAATTGATTTAAAACCGAAGTGGGGCTTATATATAATAGAAACAATAAATCGCATTCAGTGAATGCGACTTATAAGTCGCATTTCAGGAATGCGATTTATGACGGCCGATCACATCTCCAAAAATCCGTGGGCAAACATACACCGAAAATCGAGAAAATCGTAAATTGTCATTTGTTTGAAAAATAGTGATGCCGATCAAACGAAATGACAAGGCGCCCGTCACCAGGCCCCGCAGGCTTCGCACAGCCAAAATTTGGGGCCGAACGGAGGCGGTCGATCGAATCTCGAAAAATCTGTGGGCTAACATACACCGAAAACCGAGAAAATCGTAAATTGTCATTTTTTCAAAAAATAGTGATGCCGATCAAAAGAAATGACAGGGCGCCCGTCACCAGGCCCCGCAGGCTGCGCACAGCCAAAATTTGGGGGCGAACGGAGGCGGTCGATCGAATCTCCAGAAATCCGTGGGCTAACATTCACCGAAAATCGAGAAAATCGTAAATTATCATTTATGCAAAAAATAGTGATGCCGATCAAACGAATTGATAGAGCGCCCGTCACTAGGCCCCGCAGGCTGCGCACAGCTAAAATTTGGGGCCAAACGGAGACGGTCGATCACATCTCCAAAAATCCGTGGGCAAACATACACCGAAAATCGTAAATTGTCATTTGTTTGAAAAATAGTGATGCCGATCAAACGAAATGACAAGGCGCCCGTCACCAGGCCCCGCAGGCTTCGCACAGCCAAAATTAGGGGCCGAACGGAGGCGGTCGATCGAATCTCGAAAAATCCGTGGGCTAACATACACCGAAAACCGAGAAAATCGTAAATTGTCATTTTTTCAAAAAATAGTGATGCCGATCAAAAGAAACGGAGACGGTCGATCACATCTCCAAAAATCCGTGGGCAAACATACACCGAAAATCGAAAAAATCGTAAATTGTCATTTGTTTGAAAAATAGTGATGCCGATCAAACGAAATGACAAGGCGCCCGTCACCAGGCCCCGCAGGCTTCGCACAGCCAAAATTTAGGGCCGAACGGAGGCGGTCGATCGAATCTCGAAAAATCCATGGGCTAACATACACCGAAAACTGAGAAAATCGTAAATTGTCATTTTTTCAAAAAATAGTGATGCCGATCAAACGAAATGATAGGGCGCCCGTCACCAGGCCCTGCAGGCTGCGCACAGCCAAAATTTGGGGCCAAACGGAGAGGGTCGATCACATCTCCAAAAATCCGTGGGCTAACATACACCGAAAATCGAGAAAATCGTAAATTGTCATTTGTTTGAAAAATAGTGATGCCGATCAAAAGAAATGATAGGGCACCCGTCACCAGCCCCGCAGGCTACGCACAGCCAAAATTTGGGGCCAAACGGAGACGGTCGATCACATCTCCAAAAATCCGTGGGCTAACATACACCGAAAATCGAGAAAATCATAAATTCTCATTTATTCGAAAAATAGTGATGCCGATCAAACGAAATCATAGGGCGCCCGTCACTAGGCCCCGCAGGCTGCGCACAGCCAAAACTTGGGGCCAAACGGAGACGGTCGATCACATCTCCAAAAATCCGTGGGCTAACATACACCGAAAATCGAGAAAATCGTAAATTGTCATTTGTTTGAAAAATAGTGATGCCGATCAAACGAAATGACAGGGCGCCCGTCACCAGGCCCCGCAGGCTGCGCACAGCAAAAATTTGACGCCAAACGGAGACGGTCGATCACATCTCCAAAAATCCGTGGGCTAACATACACCGAAAATCGAGAAAATCGTAAATTGTCATTTGTTTGAAAAATAGTGATGCCGATCAAAAGAAATGACAGGGCGCCCGTCACCAGGCCCCGCAGGCTACGCACGACCAAAATTTGGGGGCGAACGGAGGCGGTCGATCGAATCACCAGAAATCCGTGGGCCATTCACCGAAAATTGAGAAAATCGTAAATTGTCATTTATGCAAACAATAGTAATGCCGATCAAATGAAATGATAGGGCGCCCGTCACTAGGCCCCGCAGGCTACGCACAGCCAAAATTTGGGGCCAAACGGAGACAGTCGATCACATCTCCAAAAATCTGTGGGCTAACATACACCGAAAATCGAGAAAATCGTAAATTGTCATTTGTTTGAAAAATAGTGATGCCGATCAAACGAAATGACAAGGCGCCCGTCACCAGGCCCCGCAGGCTTTGCACAGCCAAAATTTGGGGCCGAACGGAGGCGGTCGATCGAACCTCGAAAAATCCGTGGGCTAACATTCACCGAAAACCGAGAAAATCGTAAATTGTCATTTCTGCAAAAAATAGTGATGCCCATCAAACGAGTTGATAGGGCGCCCGTCACTAGGCCCCGTAGGCTGCGCACGACCAAAATTTGGGGGCGAACGGAGGCGGTCGATCGAATCTCCAGAAATCCGTGGGCTAACATTCACCGAAAATCGAGAAAATCGTAAATTGTCATTTATGCAAAAAATAGTGATGCCGATCAAATGAAATGATAGGGCGCCCATCACTAGGCCCCGCAGGCTGCGCACAGCCAAAATTTGGGGTCAAACGGAGACGGTCGATCACATCTCCAAAAATCCGTGGGCAAACATACACCGAAAATCGAGAAAATCGTAAATTGTCATTTGTTTGAAAAATAGTGATGCCGATCAAACGAAATGAAAAGGCGCCCGTCACCAGGCCCCGCAGGCTTCATACAGCCAAAATTTGGGGCCGAACGGAGGCGGTCGATCGAATCTCGAAAAATCCGTGGGCTAACATACACTGAAAACCGAGAAAATCGTAAATTGTCATTTTTTCAAAAAATAGTGATGCCGATCAAAAGAAATGACAGGGCGCCCGTCACCAGGCCCCGCAGGCTGCGCACAGCCAAAATTTGGGGGCGAACGGAGGCGGTCGATCGAATCTCCAGAAATCCGTGGGCTAACATTCACCGAAAATCGAGAAAATCGTAAATTGTCATTTATGCAAAAAATAGTGATGCCGATCAAACGAAATGATAGGGCGCCCGTCACCAGGCCCTGCAGGTTACGCACAGCCAAAATTTGGGGCCAAACGGAGACGGTCGATCACATCTCCAAAAATCTGTGGGCTAACATACACCGAAAACCGAAAAAATCGTAAATTGTCATTTATGCGAAAAATAGTGATGCCCATCAAACGAGTTGATAGGGCGCCCATCACCAGGCCCCGCAGGCTGCGCACGGCCAAAATTTGGGGGCGAACGGAGGCGGTCGATCAAATCTCCAGAAATCCGTGGGCTAACATTCACCGAAAACCGAGAAAATCGTAAATTGTCATTTATGCAAAAAATAGTGATGCCGATCAAACGAAATGATAGGGCGCCCGTCACTAGGCCCCGCAGGCTGCGCACAACCAAAATTTGGGGCCAAACGGAGACGGTCGATCACATCTCCAAAAATCCGTGGGCTAACATACACCGAAAATCGAGAAAATCGTAAATTGTCTCGTAAATTGTCATTTGTTTGAAAAATAGTGATGCCGATCAAACGAAATGACAGGGCGCCCGTTACCAGGCCCCGCAGGCTGCGCACAACAAAAATTTGAGGCCAAACGGAGACGGTTGATCACATCTCCAAAAATCCGTGGGCTAACATACACCGAAAACCGAGAAAATCGTAAATTGTCATTTATGCGAAAAATAGTGATGCCCATCAAACGAGTTGATAGGGCGCCCGTCACCAGGCCCCGCAGACTGCGCACGACCAAAATTTGGGGGCGAACGGAGGCGGTCGATCGAATCTCCAGAAATCCGTGGGCTAGCATTCACCGAAAATCGAGAAAATCGTAAATTGTCATTTATGCAAAAAATAGTGATGCCGATCAAATGAAATGATAGGGCGCCCGTCACTAGGCCCCGCAGGCTGCGCACAGCCAAAATTTGGGGTCAAACGGAGACGGTCGATCACATCTCCAAAAATCCGTGGGCTAACATACACCGAAAACCGAGAAAATCGTAAATTGTCATTTTTTCAAAAAATAGTGATGCCGATCAAACGAAATGACAAGGCGCCCGTCACCAGGCCCCGCAGGCTGCGAACAGCCAAAATTTGGGGGCGAACGGAGGCGGTCGATCGAATCTCCAGAAATCCGTGGGCTAACATTCACCGAAAACCGAGAAAATCGTAAATTGTCATTTATGCAAAAAATAGTGATGCCGATCAAACGAATTGATAGAGCGCCCGTCACTAGGCCCCGCAGGCTGCGCACAGCTAAAATTTGGGGCCAAACGGAGACGGTCGATCACATCTCCAAAAATCCGTGGGCAAACATACACCGAAAATCGAGAAAATCGTAAATTGTCATTTGTTTGAAAAATAGTGATGCCGATCAAACGAAATGACAAGGCGCCCGTCACCAGGCCCCGCAGGCTTCGCACAGCCAAAATTTGGGGCCGAACGGAGGCGGTCGATCGAATCTCGAAAAATCCGTGGGCTAACATACACCGAAAACCGAGAAAATCGTAAATTGTCATTTTTTCAAAAAATAGTGATGCCGATCAAAAGAAATGACAGGGCGCCCGTCACCAGGCCCCGCAGGCTGCGCACAGCCAAAATTTGGGGCCGAACGGAGGCGGTCGATTGAATCTCGAAAAATCCGTGTGCTAACATACACCGAAAATCGAGAAAATCATAAATTCTCATTTATGCGAAAAATAGTGATGCCGATCAAACGAAATGATAGGGCGCCCGTCACCAGGCCCTGCAGGCTGCGCACAGCCAAAATTTGGGGCCAAACGGAGAGGGTCGATCACATCTCCAAAAATCCGTGGGCTAACATACACCGAAAATCGAGAAAATCGTAAATTGTCATTTGTTTGAAAAATAGTGATGCCGATCAAAAGAAATGATAGGGCGCCCGTCACCAGGCCCCGCAGGCTACGCACAGCCAAAATTTGGGGCCAAACGGAGACGGTCGATCACATCTCCAAAAATCCGTGGGCTAACATACACCGAAAATCGAGAAAATCATAAATTCTCATTTATTCGAAAAATAGTGATGCCGATCAAATGAAATCATAGGGCGCCCGTCACTAGGCCCCGCAGGCTGCGCACAGCCAAAACTTGGGGCCAAACGGAGACGGTCGATCACATCTCCAAAAATCCGTGGGCTAACATACACCGAAAATCGAGAAAATCGTAAATTGTCATTTGTTTGAAAAATAGTGATGCCGATCAAACGAAATGACAGGGCGCCCGTCACCAGGCCCCGCAGGCTGCGCACAGCAAAAATTTGAGGCCAAACGGAGACGGTCGATCACATCTCCAAAAATCCGTGGGCTAACATACACCGAAAATCGAGAAAATCGTAAAGTGTCATTTGTGCAAAAAATAGTGATGCCGATCAAAAGAAATGACAGGGCGCCCGTCACCAGGCCCCGAAGGCTACGCACAGCCAAAATTTGGGGGCGAACGGAGGCGGTCGATCGAATCTCCAGAAATCCGTGGGCTAACATACACCGAAAATTGAGAAAATCGTAAATTGTCATTTGTTTGAAAAATAGTGATGCTTATCAAACGAAATGACATGGCGCCCGTTACCAAGCCCCGCAGGCTGTGCACAGCCAAAATTTGGGGCCGAACGGAGGCGGTCGATCGAACCTCGAAAAATCCGTGGGCTAACATTCACCGAAAACCGAGAAAATCGTAAATTGTCATTTCTGCAAAAAATAGTGATGCCCATCAAACGAGTTGATAGGGCGCCCGTCACTAGGCCCCGCAGGCTGCGCATGACCAAAATTTGGGGGCGAACGGAGGCGGTCGATCGAATCTCCAGAAATCCGTGGGCTAACATTCACCGAAAATCGAGAAAATCGTAAATTGTCATTTATGCAAAAAATAGTGATGCCGATCAAATGAAATGATAGGGCGCCCGTCACTAGGCCCCGCAGGCTGCGCACAGCCAAAATTTGGGGCCAAACGGAGACGGTCGATCACATCTCCAAAAATCCGTGGGCAAACATACACCGAAAATCGAGAAAATCGTAAATTGTCATTTGTTTGAAAAATAGTGATGCCGATCAAACGAAATGACAAGGCGCCCGTCACCAGGCCCCGCAGGCTTCGCACAGCCAAAATTTGGGGCCGAACGGAGGCGGTCGATCGAACCTCGAAAAATCCGTGGGCTAACATTCACCGAAAACCGAGAAAATCGTAAATTGTCATTTCAGCAAAAAATAGTGATGCCCATCAAACGAGTTGATAGGGCGCCCGTCACTAGGCCCCGCAGGCTACGCACGACCAAAATTTGGGGGCGAACGGAGGCGGTCGATCGAATCTCCAGAAATCCGTGGGCTAACATTCACCGAAAATCGAGAAAATCGTAAATTGTCATTTATGCAAAAAAATAGTGATGCCGATCAAATGAAATGATAGGGCGCCCGTCACTAGGCCCCGCAGGCTGCGCACAGCTAAAATTTGGGGCCAAACGGAGACGGTCGATCACATCTCCAAAAATCCGTGGGCAAACATACACCGAAAATCGAGAAAATCGTAAATTGTCATTTGTTTGAAAAATAGTGATGCCGATCAAACGAAATGACAAGGCGCCCGTCACCAGGCCCCGCAGGCTTCGCACAACCAAAATTTGAGGCCGAACGGAGGCGGTCGATCGAATCTCGAAAAATCTGTGGGCTAACATACACCGAAAACCGAGAAAATCGTAAATTGTCATTTCCGCAAAAAATAGTGATGCCGATCAAACGAAATGATAGGGCGCCCGTCACTAGGCCCCGCAGGCTGCGCACAGCCAAAATTTGGGGCCAAACGGAGACGGTCGATCACATCTCCAAAAATCCGTGGGCTAACATACACCGAAAATCGAGAAAATCGTAAATTGTCATTTGTTTGAAAAATAGTGATGCCGATCAAACGAAATGACAGGGCGCCCGTCACCAGGCCCTGCAGGCTGCGCACAGCCAAAATTTGGGGCCAAACGGAGATGGTCGATCACATCTCCAAAAATCCGTGGGCTAACATACACCGAAAATCGAGAAAATCATAAATTGTCTTTGTTTGAAAAATAGTGATGCTGATCAAAAGAAATGACAGGGCGCCCGTCACCAGGCCCCGCAGGCTGCGCACAGCCAAAATTTGGGGGCAAACGGAGACGGTCGATCACATCTCCAAAAATCCGTGGGCTAACATACACCGAAAATCGAGAAAATCATAAATTCTCATTTATGCGAAAAATAGTGATGCCGATCAAACGAAATCATAGGGCGCCCGTCACTAGGCCCCGCAGGCTGCGCACAGCCAAAACTTGGGGCCAAACGGAGACGGTCGATCACATCTCCAAAAATCCGTGGGCTAACATACACCGAAAATCGAGAAAATCGTAAATTGTCATTTGTTTGAAAAATAGTGATGCCGATCAAACGAAATGACAGGGCGCCCGTCACCAGGCCCCGCAGGCTGCGCACAGCAAAAATTTGACGCCAAACGGAGACGGTCGATCACATCTCCAAAAATCCGTGGGCTAACATTCACCAAAAACCGAGAAAATCGTAAATTATCATTTCTACAAAAAATAGTGATGCCGATCAAGAGAAATGACAGGGCGCCCGTCACCAGGCCCCGCAGGCTGCGCACAGCCAAAATTTGGGGCCGAACGGAGACGGTCGATCAAATCTCCAGAAATCCGTGTGCTAACATACATCGAAAACCAAAAAAATCGTAAATTATCATTTATGCGAAAAATAGTGATGCCCGTCAAACGAGTTGACAGGGCACCCGTCACCAGGCCCTGCAGGCTGCGCACGGCCAAAATTTGGGGCCAAACGGAGACGGTCGATCACATCTCCAAAAATCCGTGGGCAAACATACACCGAAAATCGAGAAAATCGTAAATTGTCATTTGTTTGAAAAATAGTGATGCCGATCAAACGAAATGACAAGGCGCCCGTCACCAGGCCCCGCAGGCTTCGCACAACCAAAATTTGAGGCCGAACGGAGGCGGTCGATCGAATCTCGAAAAATCTGTGGGCTAACATACACCGAAAACCGAGAAAATCGTAAATTGTCATTTCCGCAAAAAATAGTGATGCCGATCAAACGAAATGATAGGGCGCCCGTCACTAGGCCCCGCAGGCTGCGCACAGCCAAAATTTGGGGCCAAACGGAGACGGTCGATCACATCTCCAAAAATCCGTGGGCTAACATACACCGAAAATCGAGAAAATCGTAAATTGTCATTTGTTTGAAAAATAGTGATGCCGATCAAACAAAATGACAGGGCGCCCGTCACCAGGCCCTGCAGGCTGCGCACAGCCAAAATTTGGGGCCAAACGGAGATGGTCGATCACATCTCCAAAAATCCGTGGGCTAACATACACCGAAAATCGAGAAAATCATAAATTGTCTTTGTTTGAAAAATAGTGATGCCGATCAAAAGAAATGACAGGGCGCCCGTCACCAGGCCCCGCAGGCTGCGCACAGCCAAAATTTGGGGGCAAACGGAGACGGTCGATCACATCTCCAAAAATCCGTGGGCTAACATACACCGAAAATCGAGAAAATCGTAAATTGTCATTTGTTTGAAAAATAGTGATGCCGATCAAACGAAATGACAGGGCGCCCGTTACCAGGCCCCGCAGGCTACGCACAGCCAAAATTTGGGGCCGAACGGAGGCGGTCGATCGAATCTCGAAAAATCCATGGGCTAACATTCACTGAAAACCGAGAAAATCGTAAATTGTCATTTCTGCAAAAAATAGTGATGCCGATCAAAAGAAATGACAGGGCGCCCGTCACCAGGCCCCGCAGGCTACGCACAGCCAAAATTTGGGGCCGAACGGAGGTGGTCGATCGAATCTCGAAAAATCCGTGGGCTAACATACACCGAAAACCGAGAAAATCATAAATTCTCATTTCTGCAAAAAATAGTGATGCCGATCAAACGAAATGATAGGGCGCCCGTCACCAGGCCCCGCGGGCTGTGCACAGCCAAAATTTGGGGCCGAACGGAGGCGGTCGATCAAATATCCAGAAATCCCTGGGCTAACACGCACTGAAAAGTTTGAAAGTTAGCAACATAGGCGCACTATGCTAGTCTCGACAGACCGGACGACATCGGATGTCACGTGCTAACCTATGTCGAGACCCAACGCCCATCGATGAATGCCCAGTGATAGAAAATTTAAACTAAAACACCTATGCTTATCCTTATGATATAAATAAAATCCTAGAGATTAGTGGTGGTAGTGCTGGCCTACCATGGTCGCTTGCCATGGTGGTGTCGGTTGTGGTGGGTCGTTAGGACCAGTTTTTAAATTAAAATTGTCACCCATATTGGGAAATATGTTGAAATGAGTGCGATAGAGGCATATTTTAGAAAAATGGCTCGGCCAAACCGCCTTTCGGCAGTTTGTCGAGATAGATCTCGAAAAAATACACAAAATGAAAAAAATAATCGCGTAAAACGGATAATCCAGCCCAAAGTTATGATCATTTATATAATATGCCTCTAATAAACTATTTTTCCGTCGATTATATTACAGTTTTAACAACATTATGTAAGATCTCATCAAAAGACTTGCATCTCGGCAGTTCTTATTTTGTTAATAAAGAGCTAACACATACCAAAAATCGCGAAAATCGTAAATTCTCGTTTATGCAAAAAATAGTGATGCCGATCAAACGAAATGATAGGACTATCTAAATTCTGATCACTTTCTGTACTATACTGATTCCTTACTGATTACCGTAATGAATTGATTTAAAACCGAAGTGGGGCTTATATATAATAGAAACAATAAATCGCATTCAGTGAATGCGACTTATAAGTCGCATTTTAAAAATGCGATTTATAAGTCGCATTTCAGGAATGCGATTTATAAGTCGCATTCCTGGAATGCGTTTTATAAGTCGCATTTTGCCTTGCGACGCGCCGACTTGCCGGTTGTCCAATCTTTCCCCGTGCCTTTTTCTAGCATTTATGTATTTCAAATACTCTTAACCAACACGCGAATAGGCCATCTATATGCTAGAAATTTACGGGGTGTAACAGCGGATCAAACGAAATGATAGGGCGCCCGTCACCAGGCCCCGCACAGCAAAAATTTGAGGCCAAACGGAGACGGTCGATCACATCTCCAAAAATCCGTGGGCTAACATACACCGAAAACCGAGAAAATCGTAAATTGTCATTTATGCGAAAAATAGTGATGCCCATCAAACGAGTTGATAGGGCGCCCGTCACCAGGCCTCGCAGGCTGCGCACGGCCAAAATTTGGGGCCAAACGGAGACGGTCGATCACATCTCCAAAAATCCGTGGGCAAACATACACCGAAAATCGAGAAAATCGTAAATTGTCATTTGCTTGAAAAATAGTGATGCCGATCAAACGAAATGACAAGGCGCCCGTCACTAGGCCCCGCAGGCTACGCACAGCCAAAATTTGGGGCCAAACGGAGACGGTCGATCACATCTCCAAAAATCCGTGGGCAAACATACACCGAAAATCGAGAAAATCGTAAATTGTCATTTGCTTGAAAAATAGTGATGCCGATCAAACGAAATGACAAGGCGCCCGTCACCAGGCCCCGCAGGCTTCGCACAGCCAAAATTTGGGGCCGAACGGAGGCGGTCGATCGAATCACGAAAAATCCGTGGGCTAACATACACCGAAAACCGAGAAAATCGTAAATTATCATTTGTTTGAAAAATAGTGATGCCGATCAAAAGAAATGACAGGGCGCCCGTCACCAGGCCCCGCAGGCTGCGCACAGCCAAAATTTGGGGCCGAACGGAGGCGGTCGATTGAATCTCAAAAAATCCGTGTGCTAACATACACCGAAAATCGAGAAAATCATAAATTCTCATTTATGCGAAAAATAGTGATGCCGATCAAACGAAATGATAGGGCGCCCGTCACCAGGCCCCGCAGGCTGCGCACGACCAAAATTTGGGGGCGAACGGAGGCGGTCGATCGAATCTCCAGAAATCCGTGGGCTAACATTCACCGAAAATCGAGAAAATCGTAAATTTTCATTTATGCAAAAAATAGTGATGCCGATCGAATGAAATGATAGGGCGCCCGTCACCAGGCCCCGCAGGCTGCGCACAGCCAAAATTTGGGGGCAAACGGAGACGGTCGATCACATCTCCAAAAATCCGTGGGCTAACATACACCGAAAATCGAGAAAATCGTAAATTGTCATTTATTTGAAAAATAGTGATGCCGATCAAACGAAATGACAGGGCGCCCGTTACTAGGCCCCGCAGGCTGCGCACAGCAAAAATTTCAGGCCAAACGGAGACGGTCGATCACATCTCCAAAAATCCGTGGGCTAACATACACCGAAAACCGAGAAAATCGTAAATTATCATTTATACGAAAAATAGTGATGCCCATCAAACGAGTTGATAGGGCGCCCGTCACCAGGCCCCGCAGGCTGCGCACGACCAAAATTTGGGGGCGAACGGAGGCGGTCGATCGAATCTCCAGAAATCCGTGGGCTAACATTCACCGAAAATCGAGAAAATCGTAAATTTTCATTTATGCAAAAAATAGTGATGCCGATCGAATGAAATGATAGGGCGCCCGTCACTAGGCCCCACAGGCTGCGCACAGCCAAAATTTGGGGCCAAACGGAGACGGTCGATCACATCTCCAAAAATCCGTGGGCTAACATACACCGAAAATCGAGAAAATCGTAAATTGTCATTTGTTTGAAAAATAGTGATGCCGATCAAAAGAAATGACAGGGCGCCCGTCACCAGGCCCCGCAGGCTGCGCACAGCCAAAATTTGGGGCCGAACGGAGGCGGTCGATCGAATCTCGAAAAATCCGTGGGCTAACATTCACCGAAAACCGAGAAAATCGTAAATTGTCATTTCTGCAAAAAATAGTGATGCCGATCAAAAGAAATGACAGGGCGCCCATCACCAGGCCCCGCAGGCTGCGCACAACCAAAATTTGGGGCCGAACGGAGGCGGTCGATTGAATCTCGAAAAATCTGTGTGCTAACATACACCGAAAATCGAGAAAATCGTAAATTCTCATTTATGCGAAAAATAGTGATGCCGATCAAACGAAATGATAGGGTGCCCGTCACCAGGCCCCGCAGGCTGTGCACAGCCAAAATTTGGGGCCGAACGGAGGCGGTCGATCAAATATCCAGAAATCCCTGGGCTAACACGCACTGAAAAGTTTGAAAGTTAGCAACATAGGCGCACTATGCTAGTCTCGACAGACCGGACGACATCGGATGTCACATGCTAACCTATGTCGAGACCCAACGGCCATCGATGAATGCCCAGCGATAGAAAATTTAAACTAAAACACCTATGCTTATCCTTATGATATAAATAAAATCCTAGAGATTAGTGGTGGTAGTGCTGGCCTACCATGGTCGCTTGCCATGGTGGTGTCGGTTGTGGTGGGTCGTTAGGACCAGTTTTTAAATTAAAATTGTCACCCATATTGGGAAATATGTTGAAATGAGTGCGATAGAGGCATATTTTAGAAAAATGGCTCGGCCAAACCGCCTTTCGGGGCTTTGTCGAGATAGATCTCGAAAAAATACACAAAATGAAAAAAAAAATCGCGTAAAACGGATAATCCAGCCCAAAGTTATGATCATTTATATAATATGCCTCTAATAAACTATTTTTCCGTCGATTATATTACAGTTTTAACAACATTATGTAAGATCTCATCAAAAGACTTGCATCTCGGCAGTTCTTATTTTGTTAATAAAGAGCTAACACATACCAAAAATCGCGAAAATCGTAAATTCTCGTTTATGCAAAAAATAGTGATGCCGATCAAACGAAATGATAGGACTATCTAAATTCTGATCACTTTCTGTACTATACTGATTCCTTACTGATTACCGTAATGAATTGATTTAAAACCGAAGTGGGGCTTATATATAATAGAAACAATAAATCGCATTCAGTGAATGCGATTTATAAGTCGCATTTCAGGAATGCGATTTATAAGCCGCATTCCTGGAATGCGTTTTATAAGTCGCATTTTGCCTTGCGACGCGCCGACTTGCCGGTTGTCCAATCTTTTCCCGTGCCTTTTTCTAGCTTGTATGTATTTCAAATACTCTTAACCAACACGCGAATAGGCCATCTATATGCTAGAAATTTATGGGGTGTAACAGCGGATCAAACGAAATGATAGGGCGCCCGTCACCAGGCCCCGCACAACAAAAATTTGAGGCCAAACGGAGACAGTCGATCACATCTCCAAAAATCCGTGGGCTAACATACACCGAAAACCGAAAAAATCGTAAATTGTCATTTATGCGAAAAATAGTGATGCCCATCAAATGAGTTGATAGGGCGCCCGTCACCAGGCCCCGCAGGCTGCGCACGGCCAAAATTTGGGGGCGAACGGAGGCGGTCGATCAAATCTTCAGAAATCCGTGGGCTAACATTCACCGAAAACCGAGAAAATCGTAAATTGTCATTTACGCAAAAAATAGTGATGCCGATCAAACAAATTGATAGAGCGCCCGTCACTAGGCCCCGCAGGCTGCGCACAGCCAAAATTTGGGGCCAAACGGAGACGGTCGATCACATCTCCAAAAATCTGTGGGCAAACATACACCGAAAATCGAGAAAATCGTAAATTGTCATTTGCTTGAAAAATAGTGATGCCGATCAAACGAAATGACAAGGCGCCCGTCACCAGGCCTCGCAGGCTTCGCACAGCCAAAATTTGGGGCCGAACAGAGGCGGTCGATCGAATCACGAAAAATCCGTGGGCTAACATACACCGAAAACCGAGAAAATCGTAAATTATCATTTGTTTGAAAAATAGTGATGCCGATCAAAAGAAATGACAGGGCGCCCGTCACCAGGCCCCGCAGGCTGCGCACAGCCAAAATTTGGGGCCGAACGGAGGCGGTCGATTGAATCTCGAAAAATCCGTGTGCTAACATACACCGAAAATCGAGAAAATCATAAATTCTCATTTATGCGAAAAATAGTAATGCCGATCAAATGAAATGATAGGGCGCCCGTCACCAGGCCCCGCAGGCTGCGCACGACCAAAATTTGGGGGCGAACGGAGGCGGTCGATCGAATCTCCAGAAATCCGTGGGCTAACATTCACCGAAAATCGAGAAAATCGTAAATTTTCATTTATGCAAAAAATAGTGATGCCGATCGAATGAAATGATAGGGCGCCCGTCACTAGGCCCCACAGGCTGCGCACAGCCAAAATTTGTGGCCAAACGGAGACGGTCGATCACATCTCCAAAAATCCGTGGGCTAACATACACCGAAAATCGAGAAAATCGTAAATTGTCATTTGTTTGAAAAATAGTGATGCCGATCAAACGAAATCACAGGGCGCCCGTCACCAGGCCCCGCAGGCTGCGCACAGCCAAAATTTGGGGCCGAACGGAAGCGGTCGATCGAATCTCGAAAAATCCGTGGGCTAACATTCACCGAAAACCGAGAAAATCGTAAATTGTCATTTCTGCAAAAAATAGTGATGCCGATCAAAGGAAATGACAGGGCGCCCGTCACCAGGCCCCGCAGGCTGAGCACAGCCAAAATTTGGGGCCGAACGGAGGCGGTCGATTGAATCTCGAAAAATCCGTGTGCTAACATACACCGAAAATCGAGAAAATTGTAAATTCTCATTTATGCGAAAAATAGTGATGCCGATCAAACGAAATGATATGGCGCCCGTCACCAGGCCCCGCGGGCTGTGCACAGCCAAAATTTGGGGCCGAACGGAGGCGGTCGATCAAATATCCAGAAATCCCTGGGCTAACACGCACTGAAAAGTTTGAAAGTTAGCAACATAGGCGCACTATGTTAGTCTCGACAGACCGGACGACATCAGATGTCACATGCTAACCTATGTCGAGACCCAACGCCCATCGATGAATGCCCAGCTATAGAAAATTTAAACTAAAACACCTATGCTTATCCTTATGATATAAATAAAATCCTAGAGATTAGTGGTGGTAGTGCTGGCCTACCATGGTCGCTTGCCATGGTGGTGTCGGTTGTGGTGGGTCGTTAGGACCAGTTTTTAAATTAAAATTGTCACCCATATTGGGAAATATGTTGAAATGAGTGCGATAGAGGCATATTTTAGAAAAATGGCTCGGCCAAACCGCCTTTCGGCAGTTTGTCGAGATAGATCTCGAAAAAATACACAAAATGAAAAAAAAATCGCGTAAAACGGATAATCCAGCCCAAAGTTATGATCATTTATATAATATGCCTCTAATAAACTATTTTTCCGTCGATTATATTACAGTTTTAACAACATTATGTAAGATCTCATCAAAAGACTTGCATCTCGGCAGTTCTTATTTTGTTAATAAAGAGCTAACACATACCAAAAATCGTGAAAATCGTAAATTCTCGTTTATGCAAAAAATAGTGATGCCGATCAAACGAAATGATAGGACTATCTAAATTCTGATCACTTTCTGTACTATACTGATTCCTTACTGATTACCGTAATGAATTGATTTAAAACCGAAGTGGGGCTTATATATAATAGAAACAATAAATCGCTTTCAGTGAATGCGACTTATAAGTCGCATTTCAGGAATGCGATTTATAAGTCGCATTCCTGGAATGCGTTTTATAAGTCGCATTTTGCCTTGCGACGCGCCGACTTGCCGGTTGTCCAATCTTTCCCCGTGCCTTTTTCTAGCATGTATGTATTTCAAATACTCTTAACCAACACGCGAATAGGCCATCTATATGCTAGAAATTTACGGGGTGTAACAACGGATCAAACGAAATGATAGGGCGCCCGTCACCAGGCCCCGCACAGCAAAAATTTGAGGCCAAACGGAGACGGTCGATCACATCTCCAAAAATCCGTGGGCTAACATACACCGAAAATCGAGAAAATCATAAATTGTCATTTATGCGAAAAATAGTGATGCCGATCAAATGAAATGACAAGGCGCCCGTCACCAGGCACCGCAGGCTTCGCACAGCCAAAATTTGGGGCCGAACGGAGGCGGTCGATCGAATCACGAAAAATCTGTGGGCTAACATACACCGAAAACCGAGAAAATCGTAAATTGTCATTTCTGCAAAAAATAGTGATGCCGATCAAAAGAAATGACAGGGCGCCCGTCACCAGGCCCCACAGGCTGCGCACAGCCAAAATTTGGGGCCGAACGGAGGCGGTCGATTGAATCTCGAAAAATCCGTGTGCTAACATACACCGAAAATCGAGAAAATCATAAATTCTCATTTATGCGAAAAATATGATGCCGATCAAACGAAATGATAGGGCGCCCGTCACCAGGCCCTGCAGGCTGCGCACAGCCAAAATTTGGGGCCAAACGGAGACGGTCGATCACATCTCCAAAAATCCGTTGGCTAACATACACCGAAAATCGAGAAAATCGTAAATTATCATTTGTTTGAAAAATAGTGATGCCGATCGAATGAAATGATAGGGCGCCCGTCACTAGGCCCCGCAGGCTGCGTACAGCCAAAATTTGGGGCCAAACGGAGACGGTCGATCACATCTCCAAAAATCCGTGGGCTAACATACACCGAAAATCGAGAAAATCGTAAATTGTCATTTGTTTGAAAAATAGTGATGCCAATCAAAAGAAATGACAGGGCGCCCGTCACCAGCCCCCGCAGGCTGCGCACAGCCAAGATTTGGGGCCGAACAGAGGCGGTCGATCGAATCTCGAAAAATCTGTGTGCTAACATACACCGAAAATCGAGAAAATCGTAAATTCTCATTTATGCGAAAAATAGTGATGCCGATCAAACGAAATGATAGGGCGCCCGTCACCAGGCCCCGCGGGCTGTGCACAGCCAAAATGGCTCAACCAAACCGCCTTTCGGCAGTTTGTCGAGATAGATCTCGAAAAAATACACAAAATGAAAAAAAAAATCGCGTAAAACGGATAATCCAGCCCAAAGTTATGATCATTTATATAATATGCCTCTAATAAACTATTTTTCCGTCGATTATATTACAGTTTTAACAACATTATGTAAGATCTCATCAAAAGACTTGCATCTCGGCAGTTCTTATTTTGTTAATAAAGAGCTAACACATACCAAAAATCGCGAAAATCGTAAATTCTCGTTTATGCAAAAAATAGTGTTGTCGATCAAACGAAATGATAGGACTATCTAAATTCTGATCACTTTCTGTACTATACTGATTCCTTACTGATTACCGTAATGAATTGATTTAAAACCGAAGTGGGGCTTATATATAATAGAAACAATAAATCGCATTCAGTGAATGCGACGCGCCGACTTTCCCGTTGTCCAATCTTTCCCCGTGCCTTTTTCTAGCATGTATGTATTTCAAATACTCTTAACCAACACGCGAATAGGCCATCTATATGCTAGAAATTTACGGGGTGTAACAGCGGATCAAACGAAATGATAGGGCGCCCGTTACCAGGCCCCGCACAGCAAAAATTTGAGGCCAAACGGAGACGGTCGATCACATCTCCAAAAATCCATGGGCTAACATACACCGAAAACCGAGAAAATCCTAAATTGTCATTTATGCGAAAAATAGTGATGCCCATCAAACGAGTTGATAGGGCGCCCGTCACCAGGCCCCGCAGGCTGCGCACGGCCAAAATTTGGGGGCGAACGGAGGCGGTCGATCAAATCTTCAGAAATCTGTGGGCTAACATTCACCGAAAACCGAGAAAATCGTAAATTGTCATTTACGCAAAAAATAGTGATGCCGATCAAAGGAATTGATAGAGCGCCCGTCACTAGGCCCCGCAGGCTGCGCACAGCCAAAATTTGGGGCCAAACGGAGACGGTCGATCACATCTCCAAAAATCCGTGGGCAAACATACACCGAAAATCGAGAAAATGGTAAATTGTCATTTGCTTGAAAAATAGTGATGCCGATCAAACGAAATGACAAGGCGCCCGTCACCAGGCCCCGCAGGCTTCGCACAGCCAAAATTTGGGGCCGAACGGAGGCGGTCGATCGAATCACGAAAAATCTGTGGGCTAACATACACCGAAAACCGAGAAAATCGTAAATTGTCATTTCTGCAAAAAATAGTGATGCCGATCAAAAGAAATGACAGGGCGCCCGTCACCAGGCCCAGCAGGCTGCGCACAGCCAAAATTTGGGGCCGAACGGAGGCGGTCGATTGAATCTCGAAAAATCTGTGTGCTAACATACACCGAAAATCGAGAAAATCAAAAATTCTCATTTATGTGAAAAATAGTGATGCCGATCAAACGAAATGATAGGGCGCCCGTCACCAGGCCCTGCAGGCTGCGCACAGCCAAAATTTGGGGTCAAACGGAGACGGTCGATCACATCTCCAAAAATCCGTGGGCTAACATACACCGAAAATCGAGAAAATCGTAAATTGTCTTTGTTTGAAAAATAGTGATGCCGATCAAAAGAAATGACAGGGCGCCCGTCACCAGGCCCCGCAGGCTGCGCACAGCCAAAATTTGGGGGCAAACGGAGACGGTCGATCACATCTCCAAAAATCCGTGGGCTAACATACACCGAAAATCGAGAAAATCATAAATTGTCATTTGTTTGAAAAATAGTGATGCCGATCAAACGAAATGACAGGGCGCCCGTTACCAGGCCCCGCAGGCTGCGCACAGCAAAATTTTCAGGCCAAACGGAGACGGTCGATCACATCTCCAAAAATCCGTGGGCTAACATACACCGAAAACCGAGAAAATCGTAAATTGTCATTTATGCGAAAAATAGTGATGCCCATCAAACGAGTTGATAGGGCGCCCGTCACCAGGCCCCGCAGGCTGCGCACGACCAAAATTTGGGGGCGAACGGAGGCGGTCGATCGAATCTCCAGAAATCCGTGGGCTAACATTCACCGAAAATCGAGAAAATCGTAAATTTTCATTTATGCAAAAAATAGTGATGCCGATCGAATGAAATGATAGGGCACCCATCACTAGGCCCCGCAGGCTGCGCACAGCCAAAATTTGGGGCCAAACGGAGATGGTCGATCACATCTCCAAAAATCCGTGGGCTAACATACACCGAAAATCGAGAAAATCGTAAATTGTCATTTGTTTGAAAAATAGTGATGCCGATCAAAAGAAATGACAGGGCGCGCCCGTCACCAGGCCCCGCAGGCTGCGCACAGCCAAAATTTGGGGCCGAACGGAGGCGGTCGATCGAATCACGAAAAATCCGTGGGCTAACATACACCGAAAACCGAGAAAATCGTAAATTGTCATTTCTGCAAAAAATAGTGATGCCGATCAAAAGAAATGACAGGGCGCCCGTCACCAGGCCCCGCAGGCTGCGCACAGCCAAAATTTGGGGCCGAACGGAGGCGGTCGATTGAATCTCGAAAAATCCGTGTGCTAACATACACCGAAAATCGAGAAAATCATAAATTCTCATTTATGCGAAAAATAGTGATGTCGATCAAACGAAATGATAGGCCGCCCGTCACCAGGCCCTGCAGGCTGCGCACAACCAAAATTTTAGGCCAAACGGAGACGGTCGATCACATCTCCAAAAATCCGTGGGCTAACATACACCGAAAATCGAGAAAATCATAAATTGTCTTTGTTTGAAAAATAGTGATGCCGATCAAAAGAAATGACAGGGCGCCCGTCACCAGGCCCCGCAGGCTGCGCACAGCCAAAATTTGGGGTCAAACGGAGACGGTCCATCACATCTCCAAAAATCCGTGGGCAAACATACACCGAAAATCGAGAAAATCGTAAATTGTCATTTGCTTGAAAAATAGTGATGCCGATCAAATGAAATGACAAGGCGCCCGTCACCAGGCCCCGCAGGCTTCGCACAGCCAAAATTTGGGGCCGAACGGAGGCGGTCGATCGAATCACGAAAAATCCGTGGGCTAACATACACCGAAAACCGAGAAAATCGTAAATTGTCATTTCTGCAAAAAATAGTGATGCCGATCAAAAGAAATGACAGGGCGCCCGTCACCAGGCCCCACAGGCTGCGCACAGCCAAAATTTGGGGCCGAACGGAGGCGGTCGATTGAATCTCGAAAAATCCGTGTGCTAACATACACCGAAAATCGAGAAAATCATAAATTCTCATTTATGCGAAAAATATGATGCCGATCAAACGAAATGATAGGGCGCCCATCACCAGGCCCTGCAGGCTGCGCACAGCCAAAATTTGGGGCCAAACGGAGACGGTCGATCACATCTCCAAAAATCCGTGGGCTAACATACACCGAAAATCGAGAAAATCGTAAATTGTCTTTGTTTGAAAAATAGTGATGCCGATCAAAAGAAATGACAGGGCGCCCGTCACCAGGCCCCGCAGGCTGCGCACAGCCAAAATTTGGGGGCAAACGGAGACGGTCGATCACATCTCCAAAAATCCGTGGGCTAACATACACCGAAAATTGAGAAAATCATAAATTGTCATTTGTTTGAAAAATAGTGATGCCGATCAAACGAAATGACAGGGCGCCCGTTACCAGGCCCCGCAGGCTGCGCACAGCAAAATTTTCAGGCCAAACGGAGACGGTCGATCACATCTCCAAAAATCCGTGGGCTAACATACACCGAAAACCGAGAAAATCGTAAATTGTCATTTATGCGAAAAATAGTGATGCCCATCAAACGAGTTGATAGGGCGCCCGTCACCAGGCCCCGCAGGCTGCGCACGACCAAAATTTGGGGGCGAACGGAGGCGGTCGATCGAATCTCCAGAAATCTGTGGGCTAACATTCACCGAAAATCGAGAAAATCGTAAATTTTCATTTATGCAAAAAATAGTGATGCCGATCGAATGAAATGATAGTGCGCCCATCACTAGGCCCCGCAGGCTGCGCACAGCCAAAATTTGGGGCCAAACGGAGATGGTCGATCACATCTTCAAAAATCCGTGGGCTAACATACACCGAAAATCGAGAAAATCGTAAATTGTCATTTGTTTGAAAAATAGTGATGCCGATCAAAAGAAATGACAGGGCGCGCCCGTCACCAGGCCCCGCAGGCTGCGCACAGCCAAAATTTGGGGCCGAACGGAGGCGGTCGATCGAATCACGAAAAATCCGTGGGCTAACATACACCGAAAACCGAGAAAATCGTAAATTGTCATTTCTGCAAAAAATAGTGATGCCGATCAAAAGAAATGACTGGGCGCCCGTCACCAGGCCCCGCAGGCTGCGCACAGCCAAAATTTGGGGCCGAACGGAGGCGGTCGATTGAATCTCGAAAAATCCGTGTGCTAACATACACCGAAAATCGAGAAAATCATAAATTCTCATTTATGCGAAAAATAGTGATGCCGATCAAACGAAATGATAGGCCGCCCGTCACCAGGCCCTGCAGGCTGCGCACAACCAAAATTTTAGGCCAAACGGAGACGGTCGATCACATCTCCAAAAATCCGTGGGCTAACATACACCGAAAATCGAGAAAATCGTAAATTGTCTTTGTTTGAAAAATAGTGATGCCGATCAAAAGAAATGACAGGGCGCCCGTCACCAGGCCCCGCAGGCTGCGCACAGCCAAAATTTGGGGTCAAACGGAGACGGTCGATCACATCTCCAAAAATCCGTGGGCAAACATACACCGAAAATCGAGAAAATCGTAAATTGTCATTTGCTTGAAAAATAGTGATGCCGATCAAACGAAATGACAAGGCGCCCGTCACCAGGCCCCGCAGGCTTCGCACAGCCAAAATTTGGGGCCGAACGGAGGCGGTCGATCGAATCACGAAAAATCCGTGGGCTAACATACACCGAAAACCGAGAAAATCGTAAATTGTCATTTCTGCAAAAAATAGTGATGCCGATCAAAAGAAATGACAGGGCGCCCGTCACCAGGCCCCACAGGCTGCGCACAGCCAAAATTTGGGGCCGAACGGAGGCGGTCGATTGAATCTCGAAAAATCCGTGTGCTAACATACACCGAAAATCGAGAAAATCATAAATTCTCATTTATGCGAAAAATATGATGCCGATCAAACGAAATGATAGGGCGCCCGTCACCAGGCCCTGCAGGCTGCGCACAGCCAAAATTTGGGGCCAAACGGAGACGGTCGATCACATCTCCAAAAATCCGTTGGCTAACATACACCGAAAATCGAGAAAATCGTAAATTATCATTTGTTTGAAAAATAGTGATGCCGATCAAAAGAAATGATAGGGCGCCCGTCACCAGGCCCCGCAGGCTGCGCACAGCTAAAATTTGGGGGCAAACGGAGACGGTCGATCACATCTCCAAAAATTCGTGGGCTAACATACACCGAAAATCGAGAAAATCGTAAATTGTCATTTGTTTGAAAAATAGTGATGCCGATCAAACGAAATGACAGGGCGCCTGTTACCAGGCCCCGCAGGCTGCGCACAGCAAAAATTTCAGGCCAAACGGAGACGGTCGATCACATCTCCAAAAATCCGTGGGCTAACATACACCGAAAACCGAGAAAATCGTAAATTGTCATTTATGCGAAAAATAGTGATGCCCATCAAAAGAGTTGATAGGGCGCCCGTCACCAGGCCCCGTAGGCTGCGCACGGCCAAAATTTGGGGGCGAACGGAGGCGGTCGATCAAATCTTCAGAAATCCGTGGGCTAACATTCACCGAAAACCGAGAAAATCATAAATTGTCATTTACGCAAAAAATAGTGATGCCGATCAAACGAATTGATAGAGCGCCCGTCACTAGGCCCCGCAGGCTGCGCACAGCCAAAATTTGGGGCCAAACGGAGACGGTCGATCACATCTCCAAAAATTCGTGGGCAAACATACACCGAAAATCGAGAAAATCGTAAATTGTCATTTGCTTGAAAAATAGTGATGCCGATCAAACGAAATGACAAGGCGCCCGTCACCAGGCCCCGCAGGCTTTGCACAGCCAAAATTTGGGGCCAAACGGAGGCGGTCGATCGAATCACGAAAAATCCGTGGGCTAACATACACCGAAAACCGAGAAAATCGTAAATTGTCATTTCTGCAAAAAATAGTGATGCCGATCAAAAGAAATGACAGGGCGCCCGTCACCAGGCCCCGCAGGCTGCGCACAGCCAAAATTTGGGGCCGAACGGAGGCGGTCGATTGAATCTCGAAAAATCCGTGTGCTAACATACACCGAAAATCGAGAAAATCATAAATTCTCATTTATGCGAAAAATAGTGATGCCGATCAAACGAAATGATTGGGCGCCCGTCACCAGGCCCTGCAGGCTGCGCACAGCCAAAATTTGGGGCCAAACGGAGACGGTCGATCACATCTCCAAAAATCCGTGGGCTAACATACACCGAAAATCGAGAAAATCGTAAATTGTCTTTGTTTGAAAAATAGTGATGCCGATCAAAAGAAATGACAGGGCGCCCGTCACCAGGCCCCGCAGGCTTCGCACAGCCAAAATTTGGGGCCGAACGGAGGCGGTCGATCGAATCTCGAAAAATCCGTGGGCTAACATACACCGAAAACCGAGAAAATCGTAAATTGTCATTTTTTCAAAAAATAGTGATGCCGATCAAAAGAAATGACAGGGCGCCCGTCACCAGGCCCCGCAGGCTGCGCACAGCCAAAATTTGGGGGCGAACGGAGGCGGTCGATCGAATCTCCAGAAAACCGTGGGCTAACATTCACCGAAAATCGAGAAAATCGTAAATTTTCATTTATGCAAAAAATAGTGATGCCGATCGAATGAAATGATAGGGCGCCCGTCACTAGGCCCCGCAGGCTGCGCACAGCCAAAATTTGGGGGCAAACGGAGACGGTCGATCACATCTCCAAAAATCTGTGGGCTAACATACACCGAAAATCGAGAAAATCGTAAATTGTCATTTGCTTGAAAAATAGTGATGCCGATCAAACGAAATGACAAGGCGCCCGTCACCAGGCCCCGCAGGCTTCGCACAGCCAAAATTTGGGGCCGAACGGAGGCGGTCGATCGAATCACGAAAAATCCGTGGGCTAACATACACCGAAAACCGAGAAAATCGTAAATTGTCATTTTTGCAAAAAATAGTGATGCCGATCAAAAGAAATGACAGGGCGCCCGTCACCAGGCCCCACAGGCTGCGCACAGCCAAAATTTGGGGCCGAACGGAGGCGGTCGATTGAATCTCGAAAAATCCGTGTGCTAACATACACCGAAAATCGAGAAAATCATAAATTCTCATTTATGCGAAAAATATGATGCCGATCAAACGAAATGATAGGGCGCCCGTCACCAGGCCCTGCAGGCTGCGCACAGCCAAAATTTGTGGCCAAACGGAGACGGTCGATCACATCTCCAAAAATCCGTTGGCTAACATACACCGAAAATCGAGAAAATCGTAAATTATCATTTGTTTGAAAAATAGTGATGCCGATAAAAAGAAATGATAGGGCGCCCGTCACCAGGCCCCGCAGGCTGCGCACAGCTAAAATTTGGGGGCAAACGGAGACGGTCGATCACATCTCCAAAAATTCGTGGGCTAACATACACCGAAAATCGAGAAAATCATAAATTGTCATTTGTTTGAAAAATAGTGATGCCGATCAAACGAAATGACAGGGCGCCTGTTACCAGGCCCCGCAGGCTGCGCACAGCAAAAATTTCAGGCCAAACGGAGACGGTCGATCACATCTCCAAAAATCCGTGGGCTAACATACACCGAAAACCGAGAAAATCGTAAATTGTCATTTATGCGAAAAATAGTGATGCCCATCAAAAGAGTTGATAGGGCGCCCGTCACCAGGCCCCGTAGGCTGCGCACGGCCAAAATTTGGGGGCGAACGGAGGCGGTCGATCAAATCTTCAGAAATCCGTGGGCTAACATTCACCGAAAACCGAGAAAATCATAAATTGTCATTTACGCAAAAAATAATGATGCCGATCAAACGAATTGATAGAGCGCCCGTCACTAGGCCCCGCAGGCTGCGCACAGCCAAAATTTGGGGCCAAACGGAGACGGTCGATCACATCTCCAAAAATTCGTGGGCAAAACATACACCGAAAATCGAGAAAATCGTAAATTGTCATTTGCTTGAAAAATAGTGATGCCGATCAAACGAAATGACAAGGCGCCCGTCACCAGGCCCCGCAGGCTTTGCACAGCCAAAATTTGGGGCCAAACGGAGGCGGTCGATCGAATCACGAAAAATCCGTGGGCTAACATACACCGAAAACCGAGAAAATCGTAAATTGTCATTTCTGCAAAAAATAGTGATGCCGATCAAAAGAAATGACAGGGCGCCCGTCACCAGGCCCCGCAGGCTGCGCACAGCCAAAATTTGGGGCCGAACGGAGGCGGTCGATTGAATCTCGAAAAATCCGTGTGCTAACATACACCGAAAATTGAGAAAATCATAAATTCTCATTTATGCGAAAAATAGTGATGCCGATCAAACGAAATGATTGGGCGCCCGTCACCAGGCCCTGCAGGCTGCGCACAGCCAAAATTTGGGGCCAAACGGAGACGGTCGATCACATCTCCAAAAATCCGTGGGCTAACATACACCGAAAATCGAGAAAATCGTAAATTGTCTTTGTTTGAAAAATAGTGATGCCGATCAAAAGAAATGACAGGGCGCCCGTCACCAGGCCCCGCAGGCTTCGCACAGCCAAAATTTGGGGCCGAACGGAGGCGGTCGATCGAATCTCGAAAAATCCGTGGGCTAACATACACCGAAAACCGAGAAAATCGTAAATTGTCATTTTTTCAAAAAATAGTGATGCCGATCAAAAGAAATGACAGGGCGCCCGTCACCAGGCCCCGCAGGCTGCGCACAGCCAAAATTTGGGGGCGAACGGAGGCGGTCGATCGAATCTCCAGAAAACCGTGGGCTAACATTCACCGAAAATTGAGAAAATCGTAAATTTTCATTTATGCAAAAAATAGTGATGCCGATCGAATGAAATGATAGGGCGCCCGTCACTAGGCCCCGCAGGCTGCGCACAGCCAAAATTTGGGGGCAAACGGAGACGGTCGATCACATCTCCAAAAATCTGTGGGCTAACATACACCGAAAATCGAGAAAATCGTAAATTGTCATTTGTTTGAAAAATAGTGATGCCGATCAAACGAAATGACAGGGCGCCCGTTACCAGGCCCCGCAGGCTGTGCACAGCAAAAATTTCAGGCCAAACGGAGACGGTCGATCACATCTCCAAAAATCCGTGGGCTAACATACACCGAAAACCGAGAAAATCGTAAATTGTCATTTATGCGAAAAATAGTGATGCCCATCAAACGAGTTGATAGGGCGCCCGTCACCAGGCCCCGCAGGCTGCGCACGACCAAAATTTGGGGGCGAATGGAGGCGGTCGATCGAATCTCCAGAAATCCGTGGGCTAACATTCACCGAAAATCGAGAAAATCGTAAATTTTAATTTATGCAAAAAATAGTGATGCCGATCGAATGAAATGATAGGGCGCCCGTCACTAGGCCCCGCAGGCTGCGCACAGCCAAAATTTGGGGCCAAACGGAGACGGTCGATCACATCTCCAAAAATCCGTGTGCTAACATACACCGAAAATCGAGAAAATCGTAAATTGTCATTTATGCAAAAAATAGTGATGCCCATCAAACGAGTTGATAGGGCGCCCGTCACCAGGCCCCGCAGGCTGCGCACGGCCAAAATTTGGGGGCGAACTGAGGCGGTCGATCAAATCTCCAGAAATCCGTGGGCTAACATTCACCGAAAACCGAGAAAATCGTAAATTGTCATTTACGCAAAAAATAGTGTTGCCGATCAAACGAAATGATAGAGCGCCCGTCACTAGGCCCCGCAGGCTGCGCACAGCCAAAATTTGGGGCCAAACGGAGACGGTCGATCACATCTCCAAAAATCCGTGGGCAAACATACACCAAAAATCGAGAAAATCGTAAATTGTCATTTGGTTGAAAAATAGTGATGCCGATCAAACGAAATGACAAGGCGCCCGTCACCAGGCCCCGCAGGCTTCGTACAGCCAAAATTTGGGGCCGAACGGAGGTGGTCGATTGAATCTCGAAAAATCCGTGTGCTAACTTACACCGAAAATCGAGAAAATCATAAATTCTCATTTATGCGAAAAATAGTGATGCCGATCAAACGAAATGATAGGGCGCCCGTCACCAGGCCCCGCGGGCTGTGCACAGCCAAAATTTGGGGCCGAACGGAGGTGGTCGATCAAATATCCAGAAATCCCTAGGCTAACACGCACTGAAAAGTTTGAAAGTTAGCAACATAGGCGCACTATGCTAGTCTCGACAGACCGGACGACATCGGATGTCACATGTTAACCTATGTCGAGACCCAACGCCCATCAATGAATGCCCAGCGATAGAAAATTTAAACTAAAACACCTATGCTTATCCTTATGATATAAATAAAATCCTAGAGATTAGTGGTGGTAGTGCTGGCCTACCATGGTCGCTTGCCATGGTGGTGTCGGTTGTGGTGGGTCGTTAGGACCAGTTTTTAAATTAAAATTGTCACCCATATCGGGAAATATGTTGAAATGAGTGCGATAGAGGCATATTTTAGAAAAATGGCTCGGCCGAGATAGATCTCGAAAAAATACACAAAATGAAAAAAAAAATCGCGTAAAACGGATAATCCAGCCCAAAGTTATGATCATTTATATAATTTGCCTCTAATAAACTATTTTTCCGTCGATTATATTACAGTTTTAACAACATTATGTAAGATCTCATCAAAAGACATGCATCTCAGCAGTTCTTATTTTGTTAATAAAGAGCTAACACATACCAAAAATCGCGAAAATCGTAAATTCTCGTTTATGCAAAAAATAGTGATGCCGATCAAACGAAATGATAGGACTATCTAAATTCTGATCACTTTCTGTACTATACTGATTCCTTACTGATTACCGTAATGAATTGATTTAAAACCGAAGTGGGGCTTATATATAATAGAAACAATAAATCGCATTTCAGGATTGCGATTTATAAGTCGCATTCCTGGAATGCGTTTTATAAGTCGCATTCCTGGAATGCATTTTATAAGTCACATTTTGCCTTGCGACGCGCCGACTTGCCGGTTGTCCAATCTTTCCCCGTGCCTTTTTCTAGCATGTATGTATTTCAAATACTCTTAACCAACACGCGAATAGGCCATCTATATGCTAGAAATTTACGGGGTGTAACAGCGGATCAAACGAAATGATAGGGCGCCCGTCACCAGGCCCCGCACAGCAAAAATTTGAGGCCAAACGGAGACGGTCGATCACATCTCCAAAAATGTGTGGGCTAACATACACCGAAAACCGAGAAAATCGTAAATTGTCATTTATGCAAAAAATAGTGATGCCCATCAAACGAAATGATAGGGCGCCCGTCACCAGGCCCCGCACAGCAAAAATTTGAGGCCAAACGGAGACGGTCGATCACATCTCCAAAAATCCGTGGGCTAACATACACCGAAAACCGAGAAAATCGTAAATTGTCATTTATGCAAAAAATAGTGATGCCCATCAAACGAGTTGATAGGGCGCCCGTCACCAGGCCCCGCAGGCTGCGCACGGCCAAAATTTGGGGGCGAACGGAGGCGGTCGATCAAATCTTCAGAAATCCGTGGGCTAACATTCACCGAAAACCGAGAAAATCGTAAATTGTCATTTACGCAAAAAATAGTGATGCCGATCAAACGAATTGATAGAGCGCCCGTCACTAGGACCCGCAGGCTGGGCACAGCCAAAATTTGGGGCCAAACGGAGACGGTCGATCACATCTCCAAAAATCCGTGGGCAAACATACACCGAAAATCGAGAAAATCGTAAATTGTCATTTGCTTGAAAAATAGTGATGCCGATCAAACGAAATGACAAGGCGCCCGTCACCAAGCCCCGCAGGCTTCGCACAACCAAAATTTGGGGCCGAACGGAGGCGGTCGATCGAATCACGAAAAATCCGTGGGCTAACATACACCGAAAACCGAGAAAATCGTAAATTGTCATTTCTGCAAAAAATAGTGATGCCGATCAAAAGAAATGACAGGGCGCCCGTCACCAGGCCCCGCAGGCTGCGCACAGCCAAAATTTGGGGCCGAACGGAGGCGGTCGATTGAATCTCGAAAAATCCGTGTGCTAACATACACCAAAAATCGAGAAAATCATAAATTCTCATTTATGCGAAAAATAGTGATGCCGATCAAACGAAATGATAGGGCGCCCGTCACCAGGCCCTGCAGGCTGCGCACAGCCAAAATTTGGGGCCAAACGGAGACGGTCGATCACATCTCCAAAAATCCGTGGGCTAACATACACCGAAAATCGAGAAAATCGTAAATTGTCATTTGTTTGAAAAATAGTGATGCCGATCAAAAGAAATGATAGGGCGCCCATCACCAGGCCCCGCAGGCTGCACACAGCCAAAATTTGGGGGCAAACGGAGACGGTCGATCACATCTCCGAAAATCTGTGGGCTAACATACACCGAAAATCGAGAAAATCGTAAATTGTCATTTGTTTGAAAAATAGTGATGCCGATCAAACGAAATGACAGGGCACCCGTTACCAGGCCCCGCAGGCTACGTACAGCAAAAATTTCAGGCCAAACGGAGACGGTCGATCACATCTCCAAAAATCCGTGGGCTAACATACACCGAAAACCGAGAAAATCGTAAATTGTCATTTATGCGAAAAATAGTGATGCCCATCAAACGAGTTGATAGGGCGCCCGTCACCAGGCCCCGCAGGCTGCGCACGACCAAAATTTGGGGGCGAACGGAGGCGGTCGATCGAATCTCCAGAAATCCGTGGGCTAACATTCACCGAAAATCGAGAAAATCATAAATTTTCATTTATGCAAAAAATAGTGATGCCGATCGAATGAAATGATAGGGCGCCCGTCACTAGGCCCCGCAGGCTGCGCACAGCCAAAATTTGGGGCCAAACGGAGACGGTCGATCACATCTCCAAAAATCCGTGGGCTAACATACACCGAAAATCGAGAAAATCGTAAATTGTCATTTGTTTGAAAAATAGTGATGCCGATCAAAAGAAATGACAGGGCGCCCGTCACCAGGCCCCGCAGGCTACGCACAGCCAAAATTTGGGGCCGAACGGAGGCGGTCGATCGAATCTCAAAAAATCTGTGGGTTAACATTCACCGAAAATCGAGAAAATCGTAAATTGTCATTTCTGCAAAAAATAGTGATGCCGATCAAAAGAAATGATAGGGCGCCCGTCACCAGGCCCCGCAGGCTACGCACAGCCAAAATTTGGGGCCGAACGGAGGCGATCGATTGAATCTCGAAAAATCCGTGTGCTAACACATACACCGAAAATCGAGAAAATCGTAAATTCTCATTTATGCGAAAAATAGTGATGCCGATCAAACGAAATGATAGGGCGCCCGTCACCAGGCCCCGCGGGCTGTGCACAGCCAAAATTTGGGGCCGAACGGAGGCGGTCGATCAAATATCCAGAAATCCCAGGGCTAACACGCACTGAAAAGTTTGAAAGTTAGCAACATAGGCGCACTATGCTAGTCTCGACAGACCGGACGACATCGGATGTCACATGCTAACCTATGTCGAGACCCAACGCCCATCGATGAATGCCCAGCGATAGAAAATTTAAACTAAAACACCTATGCTTATCCTTATGATATAAATAAAATCCTAGAGATTAGTGGTGGTAGTGCTGGCCCAC
The DNA here is from genome assembly GCA_035772735.1 of Datura wrightii. Taxonomy (NCBI): domain Eukaryota; kingdom Viridiplantae; phylum Streptophyta; class Magnoliopsida; order Solanales; family Solanaceae; genus Datura; species Datura wrightii. The sequence goes on from JASDFA010000011.1 coordinate 6,104,655, forward strand.
CATGGTCGCTTGCCATGGTGGTGTCGGTTGTGGTGGGTCGTTAGGACTAGTTTTTAAATTAAAATTGTCACCCATATTGGGAAATATGTTGAAATGAGTGCGATAGAGGCATATTTTAGAAAAATGGCTCGGCGGCGGTTTGTCGAGATAGATCTCGAAAAAATACACAAAATGAAAAAAAAAATCGCGTAAAACGGATAATCCAGCCCAAAGTTATGATCATTTATATAATATGCCTCTAATAAACTATTTTTCCGCCGATTATATTACAGTTTTAACAACATTATGTAAGATCTCATCAAAAGACTTGCATCTCGGCAGTTCTTATTTTGTTAATAAAGAGCTAACACATACCAAAAATCGCGAAAATCGTGAATTCTCGTTTATGCAAAAAATAGTGATGCCGATCAAACGAAATGATAGGACTATCTAAATTCTGATCACTTTCTGTACTATACTGATTCCTTACTGATTACCGTAATGAATTGATTTAAAACCGAAGTGGGGCTTATATATAATAGAAACAATAACTCGCATTCAGTGAATGCGACTTATAAGTCGCATTTCAGGAATGTGATTTATAAGTCGCATTCCTGGAATACGATTTATAAGTCGCATTTTGCCCTGCGACGCGCCGACTTGCCGGTTGTCCAATCTTTCCCCGTGCCTTTTTCTAGCATGTATGTATTTCAAATACTCTTAACCAACACACGAATAGGCCATCTTTATGCTAGAAATTTACGGGGTGTAACAGCGGATCAAACGAAATGATAGGGCGCCCGTCACCAGGCCCCGCACAGCAAAAATTTGAGGCCAAACGGAGACGGTCGATCACATCTCCAAAAATCCGTGGGCTAACATACACCGAAAACCGAGAAAATCGTAAATTGTCATTTATGCAAAAAATAGTGATGCCCATCAAACGAGTTGATAGGGCGCCCGTCACCAGGCCCCGCAGGCTGCGCACGGCCAAACTTTGGGGGCGAACGGAGGCGGTCGATCAAATCTCCAGAAATACGTGGGCTAACATTCACCGAAAATCGAGAAAATCGTAAATTGTCATTTACGCAAAAAATAGTGATGCCGATCAAACGAATTGATAGAGCGCCCGTCACTAGGCCCCGCAGGCTGCGCACAACCAAAATTTGGGGCCAAACGGAGACGGTTGATCACATCTCCAAAAATCCGTGGGCAAACATACACCGAAAATCGAGAAAATCGTAAATTGTCATTTGCTTGAAAATTAGTGATGCCGATCAAACGAAATGACAAGGCGCCCGTCACCAGGCCCCGCAGGATTCGCACAGCCAAAATTTGGGGCCGAACGGAGGCGGTCGATCGAATCACGAAAAATCCGTGGGCTAACATACACCGAAAACCGAGAAAATCATAAATTGTCATTTCTGCAAAAAATAGTGATGCCGATCAAAAGAAATGACAGGGCGCCCGTCACCAGGCCCCGCAGGCTGCGCACAGCCAAAATTTGGGGCCGAACGGAGGCGGTCGATTGAATCTCGAAAAATCCGTGTGCTAACATACACCGAAAATCGAGAAAATCATAAATTCTCATTTATGCGAAAAATAGTGATGCCGATCAAACGAAATGATAGGGCGCCCGTCACCAGGCCCTGCAGGCTGCGCACAGCCAAAATTTGGGGCCAAACGGAGACGGTCGATCACATCTCCAAAAATCCGTGGGCTAACATACACCGAAAATCGAGAAAATCGTAAATTGTCATTTATTTGAAAAATAGTGATGCCGATCAAAAGAAATGACAGGGCGCCCGTCACTAGGCCCCGCAGGCTGCGCACAACCAAAATTTGGGGCCGAACGGAGGCGGTCGATCGAATCACGAAAAATCCGTGGGCTAACATACACCGAAAACCGAGAAAATCGTAAATTTTTATTTCTGCAAAAAATAGTGATGCCGATCAAAAGAAATGACAGGGCGCCCGTCACCAGGCCCCGCAGGCTGCGCACAGCCAAAATTTGGGGCCAAACGGAGACGGTCGATCACATCTCCAAAAATCCGTGGGCTAACATACACCGAAAATCGAGAAAATCGTAAATTGTCATTTGTTTGAAAAATAGTGATGCCGATCAAAAGAAATGATAGGGCGCCCGTCACCAGGCCCCGCAGGCTGCGCACAGCCAAAATTTGGGGCCGAACGGAGGCGGTCGATCGAATCACGAAAAATCCGTGGGCTAACATACACCGAAAACCGAGAAAATCGTAAATTGTCATTTCTGAAAAAAATAGTGATGCCGATCAAAAGAAATGACAGGGCGCCCATCACCAGGCCCCGCAGGCTGCGCACAGCCAAAATTTGGGGCCGAACGGAGGCGGTCGATTGAATCTCAAAAAATCCGTGTGCTAACATACACCGAAAATCGAGAAAATCATAAATTCTCATTTATGCGAAAAATAGTGATGCCGATCAAATGAAATGATAGGGCGCCCGTCACCAGGCCCTGCAGGCTGCGCACAGCCAAAATTTGGGGCCAAACGGAGACGGTCGATCACATCTCCAAAAATCCGTGGGCTAACATACACCGAAAATCGAGAAAATCGTAAATTGTCATTTGTTTGAAAAATAGTGATGCCGATCAAAAGAAATGACAGGGCGCCCGTCACCAGGCCCCGCAGGCTACGCACAGCCAAAATTTGGGGGCAAACGGAGACGGTCGATCACATCTCCAAAAATCCGTGGGCTAACATACACCGAAAATCGAGAAAATCGTAAATTGTCATTTGTTTGAAAAATAGTGATGCCGATCAAACGAAATGACAGGGCGCCCGTTACCAGGCCCCGCAGGCTGCGCACAGCAAAAATTTCAGGCCAAACGGAGACGGTCGATCACATCTCCAAAAATCTGTGGGCTAACATACACCGAAAACCGAGAAAATCGTAAATTGTCATTTATGCGAAAAATAGTGATGCCCATCAAACGAGTTGATAGGGCGCCCGTCACCAGGCCCCGCAGGCTGCGCACGACCAAAATTTGGGGGCGAACGGAAGCGGTCGATCGAATCTCCAGAAATCCGTGGGCTAACATTCACCGAAAATCGAGAAAATCGTAAATTTTCATTTATGCAAAAAATAGTGAAGCCGATCGAATGAAATGATAGGGCGCCCGTCACTAGGCCCCGTAGGCTGCGCAGAGCCAAAATTTGGGGCCAAACGGAGACGGTCGATCACATCTCCAATAATCCGTGGGCTAACATACACCGAAAATCGAGAAAATCGTAAATTGTCATTTGTTTGAAAAATAGTGATGCCGATCAAAAGAAATGACAGGGCGCCCGTCACCAGGCCCCGCAGGCTGCGTACAGCCAAAATTTGGGTCCGAACGGAGGCGGTCGATCGAATCTCGAAAAATCCGTGGGCTAACATTCACCGAAAACCGAGAAAATCGTAAATTGTCATTTCTGCAAAAAATAGTGATGCCGATCAAAAGAAATGACAGGGCGCCCGTCACCAGGCCCCGCAGGCTGCGCACAGCCAAAATTTGAGGCCGAACGGAGGCGGTCGATTGAATCTCGAAAAATCCGTGTGCTAACATACACCGAAAATCGAGAAAATCGTAAATTCTCATTTATGCGAACAATAGTGATGCCGATCAAACGAAATGATAGGGCGCCCGTCACCAGGCCCCGCGGGCTGTGCACAGCCAAAATTTGGGGCCGAACGGAGGCGGTCGATCAAATATCGAGAAATCCCTGGGCTAACACGCACTGAAAAGTTTGAAAGTTAGCAACATAGGCGCACTATGCTAGTCTCGACAGACCGGACGACATCGGATGTCACATGCTAACCTATGTCGAGACCCAACGCCCATCGATGAATGCCCAGCGATAGAAAATTTAAACTAAAACACCTATGCTTATCCTTATGATATAAATAAAATCCTAGAGATTAGTGGTGGTAGTGCTGGCCTACCATGGTCGCTTGCCATGGTGGTGTCGGTTGTGGTGGGTCGTTAGGACCAGTTTTTAAATTAAAATTGTCACCCATATCGGGAAATATGTTGAAATGAGTGCGATAGAGGCATATTTTAGAAAAATGGCTCGGCTTTGTCGAGATAGATCTCGAAAAAATACACAAATGAAAAAAAAAATCGCGTAAAACGGATAATCCAGCCCAAAGTTATGATCATTTATATAATATGCCTCTAATAAACTATTTTTCCGTCGATTATATTACAGTTTTAACAACATTATGTAAGATCTCATCAAAAGACTTGCATCTCGGCAGTTCTTATTTTGTTAATAAAGAGCTAACACATACCAAAAATTGCGAAAATCGTGAATTCTCGTTTATGCAAAAAATAGTGATGCCGATCAAACGAAATGATAGGACTATCTAAATTCTGATCACTTTCTGTACTATACTGATTCCTTACTGATTACCGTAATGAATTGATTTAAAACCGAAGTGGGGCTTATATATAATAGAAACAATAAATCGCATTCAGTGAATGCGACTTATAAGTCGCATTTCAGGAATGCGATTTATAAGTGGCATTCCTGGAATGCGTTTTATAAGTCGCATTTTGCCTTGCGACGCGCCGACTTGCCGGTTGTCCAATCTTTCCCCGTGCCTTTTTCTAGCATGTATGTATTTCAAATACTCCTAACCAACACGCGAATAGGCCATCTATATGCTAGAAATTTACGGGGTGTAACAGCGGATCAAACGAAATGATAGGGCGCCCGTCACCAGGCCCCGCACAGCAAAAATTTGAGGCCAAACGGAGACGGTCGATCACATCTCCAAAAATCCGTAGGCTAACATACACCGAAAACCGAGAAAATCGTAAATTGTCATTTATGCGAAAAATAGTAATGCCCATCAAACGAGTTGATAGGGCGCCCGTCACCAGGCCCCGCAGGCTGCGCACGGCCAAAATTTGGGGGCGAACGGAGGCGGTCGATCAAATCTCCAGAAATCCGTGGGCTAACATTCACCGAAAACCGAGAAAATCGTAAATTATCATTTACGCAAAAAATAGTGATGCCGATCAAACGAATTGATAGAGCGCCCGTCACTAGGCCCCGCAGGCTGCGCACAGCCAAAATTTGGGGCCAAATGGAGACGGTCGATCACATCTCCAAAAATCCGTGGGCAAACATACACCGAAAATCGAGAAAATCGTAAATTGTCATTTGCTTGAAAAATAGTGATGCCGATCAAACGAAATGACAAGGCGCCCGTCACCAGGCCCCGCAGGCTTCGCACAGCCAAAATTTGGGGCCGAACGGAGGCGGTCGATCGAATCACGAAAAATTCGTGGGCTAACATACACCGAAAACCGAGAAAATCGTAAATTGTCATTTCTGCAAAAAATAGTGATGCCGATCAAAAGAAATGACAGGGCGCCCGTCACCAGGCCCCGCAGGCTGCGCACAGCCAAAATTTGGGGCCGAACGGAGGCGGTCGATTGAATCTCGAAAAATCCGTGTGCTAACATACACCGAAAATCGAGAAAATCATAAATTCTCATTTATGCGAAAAATAGTGATGCCGATCAAACGAAATGATAGGGCGCCCGTCACCAGGCCCTGCAGGCTGCGCACAGCCAAAATTTGGGGCCATACGGAGACGGTCGATCACATCTCCAAAAATCCGTGGGCTAACATACACCGAAAATCGAGAAAATCGTAAATTGTCATTTGTTTGAAAAATAGTGATGCCGATCAAAAGAAATGACAGGGCGCCCGTCACCAGGCCCCGCAGGCTGCGCACAGCCAAAATTTGGGGGCAAACGGAGACGGTCGATCACATCTCCAAAAATCCGTGGGCTAACATACACCGAAAATCGAGAAAATCGTAAATTGTCATTTGTTTGAAAAATAGTGATACCGATCAAACGAAATGACAGGGCGCCCGTTACCAGGCCCCGCAGGCTGCGCACAGCAAAAATTTTAGGCCAAACGGAGACGGTCGATCACATCTCCAAAAATACGTGGGCTAACATACACCGAAAACCGAGAAAATCGTAAATTGTCATTTATGCGAAAAATAGTGATGCCCATCAAACGAGTTGATAGGGCGCCCGTCACCAGGCCCCGCAGGCTGCGCACGACCAAAATTTGGGGGCGAACGGAAGCGGTCGATCGAATCTCCAGAAATCCGTGGGCTAACATTCACCGAAAATCGAGAAAATCATAAATTTTCATTTATGCAAAAAATAGTGATGCCGATCGAATGAAATGATAGGGCGCCCGTCACTAGGCCCCGCAGGCTGCACACAGCCAAAATTTGGGGCCAAACAGAGACGGTCGATCACATCTCCAAAAATCCGTGGGCTAACATACACCGAAAATCGAGAAAATCGTAAATTGTCATTTGTTTGAAAAATAGTGATGCCGATCAAAAGAAATGACAGGGCGCCCGTCACCAGGCCCCGCAGGCTGCGCACAGCCAAAATTTGGGGCCGAACGGAGGCGGTCGATCGAATCTCGAAAAATCCGTGGGCTAACATTCACCGAAAACCGAGAAAATCGTAAATTGTCATTTCTGCAAAAAATAGTGATGCCGATCAAAAGAAATGACAGGGCGCCCGTCACCAGGCCCCGCGGGCTGCGCACAGCCAAAATTTGGGGCCGAACGGAGGCGGTCGATTGAATCTCGAAAAATCCGTGTGCTAACATACACCGAAAATCGAGAAAATCGTAAATTCTCATTTATGCGAAAAATAGTGATGCCGATCAAACGAAATGATAGGGCGCCCGTCACCAGGCCCCGCGGGCTGTGCACAGCCAAAATTTGGGGCCGAACGGAGGCGGTCGATCAAATATCCAGAAATCCCTGGGCTAACACGCACTGAAAAGTTTGAAAGTTAGCAACATAGGCGCACTATGCTAGTCTCGACAGACCGGACGACATCGGATGTCACATGCTAACCTATGTCGAGACCCAACGACCATCGATGAATGCCCAGCGATAGAAAATTTAAACTAAAACACCTATGCTTATCCTTATGATATAAATAAAATCCTAGAGATTAGTGGTGGTAGTGCTGGCCTACCATGGTCGCTTGCCATGGTGGTGTCGGTTGTGGTGGGTCGTTAGGACCAGTTTTTAAATTAAAATTGTCACCCATATTGGGAAATATGTTGAAATGAGTGCGATAGAGGCATATTTTAGAAAAATGGCTCGGCCAAACCGCCTTTCGGCGGTTTGTCGAGATAGATCTCGAAAAAATACACAAAATGAAAAAACAAATCGCGTAAAACGGATAATCCAGCCCAAAGTTATGATCATTTATATAATATGCCTCTAATAAACTATTTTTCCGTCGATTATATTACAGTTTTAACAACATTATGTAAGATCTCATCAAAAGACTTGCATCTCGGCAGTTCTTATTTTGTTAATAAAGAGCTAACACATACCAAAAATCGCGAAAATCGTGAATTCTCGTTTATGCAAAAAATAGTGATGCCGATCAAACGAAATGATAGGACTATCTAAATTCTGATCACTTTCTATACTATACTGATTCCTTACTGATTACCGTAATGAATTGATTTAAAACCGAAGTGGGGCTTATATATAATAGAAACAGTGAATGCGACTTATAAGTCGCATTTCAGGAATGCGTTTTATAAGTCGCATTCCTGGAATGCGTTTTATAAGTCGCATTTTGCCTTGCGACGCGCCGACTTGCCGGTTGTCCAATCTTTCCCCGTGCCTTTTTCTAGCATGTATGTATTTCAAATACTCTTAACCAACACGCGAATAGGCCATCTATATGCTAGAAATTTACGGGGTGTAACAGCGGATCAAACGAAATGATAGGGCGCCCGTCACCAGGCCCCGCACAGCAAAAATTTGAGCCAAACGGAGACGGTCGATCACATCTCCAAAAATCCGTGGGCTAACATACACCGAAAACCGAGAAAATCGTAAATTGTCATTTATGCAAAAAATAGTGATGCCCATCAAACGAGTTGATAGGGCGCCCGTCACCAGGCCCCGCAGGCTGCGCACGACCAAAATTTGGGGGCGAACGGAGGCAGTCGATCGAATCTCCAGAAATCCGTGGGCTAACATTCACCGAAAATCGAGAAAATCGTAAATTTTCATTTATGCAAAAAATAGTGATGCCGATCGAATGAAATGATAGGGCGCCCGTCACTAGGCCCCGCGGGCTGCGGAGCAAAAAAGAGGCTCTCCCAGGCTTGTGATAAATTACAAACCTTTAAACTCCGTTTTAAAATGGATTAGATATCCGATTCCTAATAAAAGGGATCTTTTAAAAAGAACTTACAAGGCTAATGTCTATAGCAAATTTGACATGAAGTCTGGTTTTTGGCAAATACAATTATCTGAAAAAGATAAATACAAAACTGCATTCAACGTTCCATTTGGACAATATGAATGGAATGTAATGCCTTTTGGGCTTAAGAACGCCCCTTCTGAATTTCAAAAAATCATGAATGACATATTCAATCATGTAAGCTATATGTCCATAGTTTACATAGATGATGTGTTAATCTTTTCTAAGGACATTGATTCTCACTTTAAACATCTTAACACTTTTCTAAATATTGTTAAGAAAAATGGCTTGGTCATTAGTGCCAAGAATGACAGGGCGCCCGTCACCAGGCCCATGCAGGCTGCGCACAGCCAAAATTTGGGGGCAAACGGAGACGGTCGATCACATCTCCAAAAATCCGTGGGCTAACATACACCGAAAATCGAGAAAATCGTAAATTGTCATTTGTTTGAAAAATAGTGATGCCGATCAAACGAAATGACAGGGCACCCGTTACCAGGCCCCGCAGGCTGCGCACAGCAAAAATTTCAGGCCAAACGGAGACGGTCGATCACATCTCCAAAAATCTGTGGGCTAACATACACCGAAAACCGAGAAAATCGTAAATTGTCATTTATGCAAAAAATAGTGATGCCCATCAAAGAGTTGATAGGGCGCCCGTCACCAGGCCCCGCAGGCTGCGCACGACCAAAATTTGGGGGCGAACGGAGGCGGTCGATCGAATCTCCAGAAATCCGTGGGCTAACATTCACCGAAAATCGAGAAAATCGTAAATTTTCATTTATGCAAAAAATAGTGATGCCGATCGAATGAAATGATAGGGTGCCCGTCACTAGGCCCCGCGGGCTGCGGAGCAAAAAAGAGGCTCTCCCAGGCTTGTGATAAATTACAAACCTTTAAACTCCGTTTTAAAATGGATTAGATATCCGATTCCTAATAAAAGGGATCTTTTAAAAAGAACTTACAAGGCTAATGTCTATAGCAAATTTGACATGAAGTCTGGTTTTTGGCAAATACAATTATCTGAAAAAGATAAATACAAAACTGCATTCAACGTTCCATTTGGACAATATGAATGGAATGTAATGCCTTTTGGGCTTAAGAACGCCCCTTCTGAATTTCAAAAAATCATGAATGACATATTCAATCATGTAAGCTATATGTCCATAGTTTACATAGATGATGTGTTAATCTTTTCTGAGGACATTGATTCTCACTTTAAACATCTTAACACTTTTCTAAATATTGTTAAGAAAAATGGCTTGGTCATTAGTGCCAAGAATGACAGGGCGCCCGTCACCAGGCCCCGCAGGCTGCGCACAGCCAAAATTTGGGGGCAAACGGAGACGGTCGATCACATCTCCAAAAATCCGTGGGCTAACATACACCGAAAACCGAGAAAATCGTAAATTGTCATTTATGCGAAAAATAGTGATGCCCATCAAACGAGTTGATAGGGCGCCCGTCACCAGGCCCCGCAGGCTGCGCACGACCAAAATTTGGGGGCGAACGGAGGCGGTCGATCGAATCTCCAGAAATCCGTGGGCTAACATTCACCGAAAATCGAGAAAATCGTAAATTTTCATTTATGCAAAAAATAGTGATGCCGATCGAATGAAATGATAGGGCGCCCGTCACTAGGCCCCGCGGGCTGCGGAGCAAAAAAGAGGCTCTCCCAGGCTTGTGATAAATTACAAACCTTTAAACTCCGTTTTAAAATGGATTAGATATCCGATTCCTAATAAAAGGGATCTTTTAAAAAGAACTTACAAGGCTAATGTCTATAGCAAATTTGACATGAAGTCTGGTTTTTGGCAAATACAATTATCTGAAAAAGATAAATACAAAACTGCATTCAACGTTCCATTTGGACAATATGAATGGAATGTAATGCCTTTTGGGCTTAAGAACGCCCCTTCTGAATTTCAAAAAATCATGAATGACATATTCAATCATGTAAGCTATATGTCCATAGTTTACATAGATGATGTGTTAATCTTTTCTAAGGACATTGATTCTCACTTTAAACATCTTAACACTTTTCTAAATATTGTTAAGAAAAATGGCTTGGTCATTAGTGCCAAGAATGACAGGGCGCCCGTCACCAGGCCCATGCAGGCTGCGCACAGCCAAAATTTGGGGGCAAACGGAGACGGTCGATCACATCTCCAAAAATCCGTGGGCTAACATACACCGAAAATCGAGAAAATCGTAAATTGTCATTTGTTTGAAAAATAGTGATGCCGATCAAACGAAATGACAGGGCACCCGTTACCAGGCCCCGCAGGCTGCGCACAGCAAAAATTTCAGGCCAAACGGAGACGGTCGATCACATCTCCAAAAATCTGTGGGCTAACATACACCGAAAACCGAGAAAATCGTAAATTGTCATTTATGCAAAAAATAGTGATGCCCATCAAAGAGTTGATAGGGCGCCCGTCACCAGGCCCCGCAGGCTGCGCACGACCAAAATTTGGGGGCGAACGGAGGCGGTCGATCGAATCTCCAGAAATCCGTGGGCTAACATTCACCGAAAATCGAGAAAATCGTAAATTTTCATTTATGCAAAAAATAGTGATGCCGATCGAATGAAATGATAGGGTGCCCGTCACTAGGCCCCGCGGGCTGCGGAGCAAAAAAGAGGCTCTCCCAGGCTTGTGATAAATTACAAACCTTTAAACTCCGTTTTAAAATGGATTAGATATCCGATTCCTAATAAAAGGGATCTTTTAAAAAGAACTTACAAGGCTAATGTCTATAGCAAATTTGACATGAAGTCTGGTTTTTGGCAAATACAATTATCTGAAAAAGATAAATACAAAACTGCATTCAACGTTCCATTTGGACAATATGAATGGAATGTAATGCCTTTTGGGCTTAAGAACGCCCCTTCTGAATTTCAAAAAATCATGAATGACATATTCAATCATGTAAGCTATATGTCCATAGTTTACATAGATGATGTGTTAATCTTTTCTGAGGACATTGATTCTCACTTTAAACATCTTAACACTTTTCTAAATATTGTTAAGAAAAATGGCTTGGTCATTAGTGCCAAGAATGACAGGGCGCCCGTCACCAGGCCCCGCAGGCTGCGCACAGCCAAAATTTGGGGGCAAACGGAGACGGTCGATCACATCTCCAAAAATCCGTGGGCTAACATACACCGAAAATCGAGAAAATCGTAAATTGTCATTTGTTTGAAAAATAGTGATGCCGATCAAACGAAATGACAGGGCACCCATTACCAGGCCCCGCAGGCTGCGCACAGCAAAAATTTCAGGCCAAACGGAGACGGTCGATCACATCTCCAAAAATCCGTGGGCTAACATACACCGAAAACCGAGAAAATCGTAAATTGTCATTTATGCGAAAAATAGTGATGCCCATCAAACGAGTTGATAGGGCGCCCGTCACCAGGCCCCGCAGCCTGCACACGACCAAAATTTGGGGGCGAACGGAGGCGGTCGATTGAATCTCCAGAAATCCGTGGGCTAACATTCACCGAAAATCGAGAAAATCGTAAATTTTCATTTATGCAAAAAATAGTGATGCCGATCGAATGAAATGATAGGGCGCCCGTCACTAGGCCCCGCGGGCTGCGGAGCAAAAAAGAGGCTCTCCCAGGCTTGTGATAAATTACAAACCTTTAAACTCCGTTTTAAAATGGATTAGATATCTGATTCCTAATAAAAGGGATCTTTTAAAAAGAACTTACAAGGCTAATGTCTATAGCAAAAAAGAGGCTCTCCCAGGCTTGTGATAAATACAAAATTGCATTCAACGTTCCATTTGGACAATATGAATGGAATGTAATGCCTTTTGGGCTTAAGAACGCCCCTTCTGAATTTCAAAAAATCATGAATGACATATTCAATCATTTAAGCTATATGTCCATAGTTTACATAGATGATGTGTTAATCTTTTCTGAGGACATTGATTCTCACTTTAAACATCTTAACACTTTTCTAAATATTGTTAAGAAAAATGGCTTGGTCATTAGTGCCAAGAATGACAGGGCGCCCGTCACCAGGCCCCGCAGGCTGCGCACAGCCAAAATTTGGGGGCAAACGGAGACGGTCGATCACATCTCCAAAAATCCGTGGGCTAACATACACCGAAAATCGAGAAAATCGTAAATTGTCATTTGTTTGAAAAATAGTGATGCCGATCAAACGAAATGACAGGGCACCCATTACCAGGCCCCGCAGGCTGCGCACAGCAAAAATTTCAGGCCAAACGGAGACGGTCGATCACATCTCCAAAAATCCGTGGGCTAACATACACCGAAAACCGAGAAAATCGTAAATTGTCATTTATGCGAAAAATAGTGATGCCCATCAAACGAGTTGATAGGGCGCCCGTCACCAGGCCCCGCAGGCTGCGCACGACCAAAATTTGGGGGCGAACGGAGGCGGTCGATCACATCTCCAAAAATCCGTGGGCTAACATACACCGAAAATCGAGAAAATCGTAAATTGTCATTTGTTTGAAAAATAGTGATGCCGATCAAACGAAATGACAGGGCACCCGTTACCAGGCCCCGCAGGCTGCGCACAGCAAAACTTTTAGGCCAAACGGAGACGGTCGATCACATCTCCAAAAATCCGTGGGCTAACATACACCGAAAACCGAGAAAATCGTAAATTGTCATTTATGCGAAAAATAGTGATGCCCATCAAACGAGTTGATAGGGCGCCCGTCACCAGGCCCCGCAGGCTGCGCACGACCAAAATTTAGGGGCGAATGGAGGCGGTCGATCGAATCTCCAGAAATCCGTGGGCTAACATTCACCGAAAATCGAGAAAATCGTAAATTTTCATTTATGCAAAAAATAGTGATGCCGATCGAATGAAATGATAGGGCGCCCGTCACTATGCCCCGCGGGCTGCGCACAACCAAAATTTGGGGCCAAACGGAGACGGTCGATCACATCTCCAAAAATCTGTGGGCTAACATACACCGAAAATCGAGAAAATCGTAAATTGTCATTTGTTTGAAAAATAGTGATGCCGATCAAAAGAAATGACAGGGCGCCCGTCACCAGGCCCCGCAGGCTTCGCACAGCCAAAATTTGGGGCTGAACGGAGGCGGTCGATCGAATCACGAAAAATCCGTGGGCTAACATACACCGAAAACCGAGAAAATCGTAAATTGTCATTTCTGCAAAAAATAGTGATGCCGATCAAAAGAAATGACAGGGCGCCCGTCACCAGGCCCCGCAGGCTGCGCACAGCCAAAATTTGGGGCCGAACGGAGGCGGTCGATTGAATCTCGAAAAATTCGTGTGCTAACATACACCGAAAATCGAGAAAATCATAAATTCTCATTTATGCGAAAAATAGTGATGCCGATCAAATGAAATGATAGGGCGCCCGTCACCAGGCCCTGCAGGCTGCGCACAGCCAAAATTTGGGGCCAAACGGAGACGGTTGATCACATCTCCAAAAATCCGTGGGCTAACATACACCAAAAATCGAGAAAATCATAAATTATCATTTGTTTGAAAAATAGTGATGCCGATCAAAAGAAATGATAGGGCGCCCGTCACCAGGCCCCGCAGGCTACGCACAGCCAAAATTTGGGGGCAAACGGAGACAGTCGATCACATCTCCAAAAATCCGTGGGCTAACATACACCGAAAATCGAGAAAATCGTAAATTGTCATTTGTTTGAAAAATAGTGATGCCGATCAAACGAAATGACAGGGCACCCGTTACCAGGCCCCGCAGGCTGCGCACAGCAAAAATTTCAGGCCAAACGGAGACGGTCGATCACATCTCCAAAAATCCATGGGCTAACATACACCGAAAACCGAGAAAATCGTAAATTGTCATTTATGCGAAAAATAGTGATGCCCATCAAACGAGTTGATAGGGCGCCCGTCACCAGGCCCCGCAGGCTGCGCACGACCAAAATTTGGGGGCGAACGGAGGCGGTCGATCGAATCTCCAGAAATCCGTGGGCTAACATTCACCGAAAATCGAGAAAATCGTAAATTTTCATTTATGCAAAAAATAGTGATGCCGATCGAATGAAATGATAGGGCGCCCGTCACTAGGCCCCGCAGGCTGCGTACAGCCAAAATTTGGGGCCAAACGGAGACGGTCGATCACATCTCCAAAAATCCGTGGGCTAACATACACCGAAAATCGAGAAAATCGTAAATTGTCATTTGTTTGAAAAATAGTGATGCCGATCAAAAGAAATGACAGGGCGCCCGTCACCAGGCCCCGCAGGCTGCGCACGGCCAAAATTTGGGGGCGAACGGAGGCGGTCGATCAAATCTTCAGAAATCCGTGGGCTAACATTCACCGAAAATCGAGAAAATCGTAAATTTTCATTTATGCAAAAAATAGTGATGCCGATCGAATGAAATGATAGGGCGCCCGTCACTAGGCCCCGCAGGCTGCGCACAGCCAAAAGTTGGGGCCAAACGGAGACGGTCGATCACATCTCCAAAAATCCGTGGGCTAACATACACCGAAAATCGAGAAAATCGTAAATTGTCATTTGTTTGAAAAATAGTGATGCCGATCAAAAGAAATGACAGGGCGCCCGTCACCAGGCCCCGCAGGCTGCGCACAGCCAAAATTTGGGGCCGAACGGAGGCGGTCGATCGAATCACGAAAAATCCGTGGGCTAACATTCACCGAAAACCGAGAAAATCGTAAATTGTCATTTCTGCAAAAAATAATGATGCCGATCAAAAGAAATGACAGGGCGCCCATCACTAGGCCCCGCAGGCTGCGCACAGCCAAAATTTGGGGCCGAACGGAGGCAGTCGATTGAATCTCGAAAAATCCGTGTGCTAACATACACCGAAAATCGGGAAAATCATAAATTCTCATTTATGCGAAAAATAGTGATGCCGATCAAACGAAATGATAGGGCGCCCGTCACCAGGCCCTGCAGGCTGCGCACAGCCAAAATTTGGGGCCAAACGGAGACGGTCAATCACATCTCCAAAAATCCGTGGGCTAACATACACCGAAAATCGAGAAAATCGTAAATTGTCTTTGTTTGAAAAATAGTGATGCCGATCAAAAGAAATGACAGGGCGCCCGTCACCAGGCCCCGCAGGCTGCGCACAGCCAAAATTTGGGGGCAAACGGAGACGGTCGATCACATCTCCAAAAATACGTGGGCTAACATACACCGAAAATCGAGAAAATCGTAAATTGTCATTTGTTTGAAAAATAGTGATGCCGATCAAACGAAATGACAGGGCGCCCGTCACCAGGCCCCGCAGGCTGCGCACAGCCAAAATTTGGGGGCAAACGGAGACGGTCGATCACATCTCCAAAAATACGTGGGCTAACATACACCGAAAATTGAGAAAATCGTAAATTGTCATTTGTTTGAAAAATAGTGATGCCGATCAAACGAAATGACAGAGCGCCCGTTACCAGGCCCCGCAGGCTGCGCACAGCAAAAATTTCAGGCCAAACGGAGACGGTCGATCACATCTCCAAAAATCCGTGGGCTAACATACACCGAAAACCGAGAAAATCGTAAATTGTCATTTATGCGAAAAATAGTGATGCCGATCGAATGAAATGATAGGGCGCCCGTCACCAGGCCCCGCAGGCTGCGCACAGCCAAAATTTGGGGCCAAACGGAGACGGTCGATCACATCTCCAAAAATCCGTGGGCTAACATACACCGAAAATCGAGAAAATCGTAAATTGTCATTTGTTTGAAAAATAGTGATGCCGATCAAAAGAAATGACAGGGCGCCCGTCACCAGGACCCGCAGGCTGCGCACAGCCAAAATTTGGGGCCGAACGGAGGCGGTCGATCGAATCTCGAAAAATCCGTGGGCTAACATTCACCGAAAACCGAGAAAATCGTAAATTGTCATTTCTGCAAAAAATAGTGATGCCGATCAAAAGAAATGACAGGGCGCCCGTCACCAGGCCCCGCAGGCTGCGCACAGCCAAGATTTGGGGCCGAACGGAGACGGTCGATTGAATCTCGAAAAATCCGTGTGCTAACATACACCGAAAATCGAGAAAATCGTAAATTCTCATTTATGCGAAAAATAGTGATGCCGATCAAACGAAATGATAGGGCGCCCGTCACCAGGCCCCGCGGGCTGTGCACAGCCAAAATTTGGGTCCGAACGGAGGCGGTCGATCAAATATCCAGAAATCCCTGGGCTAACACGCACTGAAAAGTTTGAAAGTTAGCAACATAGGCGCACTATGCTAGTATCGACAGACCGGACGACATCGGATGTCACATGCTAACCTATGTCGAGACCCAACGCCCATCGATGAATGCCCAGCGATAGAAAATTTAAACTAAAACACCTATGCTTATCCTTATGATATAAATAAAATCCTAGAGATTAGTGGTGGTAGTGCTGGCCTACCATGGTCGCTTGCCATGGTGGTGTCGGTTGTGGTGGGTCGTTAGGACCAGTTTTTAAATTAAAATTGTCACCCATATTGGGAAATATGTTGAAATGAGTGCGATAGAGGCATATTTTAGAAAAATGGCTCGGCCAAACCGCCTTTCGGCAGTTTGTCGAGATAGATCTCGAAAAAATACACAAAATGAAAAAAACAAAATCGCGTAAAACGGATAATCCAGCCCAAAGTTATGATCATTTATATAATATGCCTCTAATAAACTATTTTTCCGTCGATTATATTACAGTTTTAACAACATTATGTAAGATCTCATCAAAAGACTTGCATCTCGGCAGTTCTTATTTTGTTAATAAAGAGCTAACACATACCAAAAATCGCGAAAATCGTAAATTCTCGTTTATGCAAAAAATAGTGATGCCGATCAAACGAAATGATAGGACTATCTAAATTCTGATCACTTTCTGTACTATACTGATTCCTTACTGATTACCGTAATGAATTGATTTAAAACCGAAGTGGGGCTTATATATAATAGAAACAATAAATCGCATTCAGTGAATGCGACTTATAAGTCGCATTTCAGGAATACGATTTATAAGTCGCATTCCTGGAATGCGTTTTATAAGTAGAATTCCTGGAATGCGTTTTATAAGTCGCATTTTGCCTTGCGACGCGCCGACTTGCCGGTTGTCCAATCTTTCCCCGTGCCTTTTTCTAGCATGTATGTATTTCAAATACTCTTAACCAACACGCGAATAGGCCATCTATATGCTAGAAATTTACGGGGTGTAACAGCGGATCAAACGAAATGATAGGGCGCCCGTCACCAGGCCCCGCACAACAAAAATTTGAGGCCAAACGGAGACGGTCGATCACATCTCCAAAAATCCGTGGGCTAACATACACCGAAAATCGAGAAAATCGTAAATTGTCATTTATGCGAAAAATAGTGATGCCCATCAAACGAGTTGATAGGGCGCCCGTCACCAGGCCCCGCAGGCTGCGCACGGCCAAATTTTGGGGGCGAACGGAGGCGGTCGATCAAATCTTCAGAAATCCGTGGGCTAACATTCACCGAAAACCGAGAAAATCATAAACTGTCATTTACGCAAAAAATAGTGATGCCGATCAAACGAATTGATAGAGCGCCCGTCACTAGGCCCCGCAGGCTGCGCACAGCCAAAATTTGGGGCCAAACGGAGACGGTCGATCACATCTCCAAAAATCCGTGGGCAAACATACACCGAAAATCGAGAAAATCGTAAATTATCATTTGTTTGAAAAATAGTGATGCCGATCAAACGAAATGACAAGGCGCCCGTCACCAGGCCCCGTAGGCTTCGCACAGCCAAAATTTAGGGCTGAACGGAGGCGGTCGATCGAATCACGAAAAATCCGTGGGCTAACATACACCGAAAACCGAGAAATTTGTAAATTGTCATTTCTGCAAAAAATAGTGATGCCGATCAAAAGAAATGACAGGGCGCCCTTCACCAGGCCCCGCAGGCTGCGCACAGCCAAAATTTGGGGCCGAACGGAGGCGGTCGATTGAATCTCGAAAAATCCGTGTGCTAACATACACCGAAAATCGAGAAAATCATAAATTCTCATTTATGCGAAAAATAGTGATGCCGATCAAACGAAATGATAGGGCGCCCGTCACCAGGCCCTGCAGGCTGCGCACAGCCAAAATTTGGGGCAAAACGGAGACGGTCGATCACATCTCCAAAAATCCGTGGGCTAACATACACAGAAAATCGAGAAAATCGTAAATTGTCTTTGTTTGAAAAATAGTGATGCCGATCAAAAGAAATGACAGGGCGCCCGTCACCAGGCCCCGCAGGCTGCGCACAGCCAAAATTTGGGGCAAACGGAGACGGTCGATCACATCTCCAAAAATTCGTGGGCTAACATACACCGAAAATCGAGAAAATCGTAAATTGTCATTTGTTTGAAAAATAGTGATGCCGATCAAACGAAATGACAGGGCGCTCGTTACCAGGCCCCGGAGGCTGCGCACAGCAAAAATTTCAAGCCAAACGGAGACGTCGATCACATATCCAAAAATCTGTGGGCTAACATACACCGAAAATCGAGAAAATCGTAAATTGTCATTTGTTTGAAAAATAGTGATGCCGATCAAAAGAAATGATAGGGCGCCCGTCACCAGGCCCCGCAGGCTGCGCACAACCAAAATTTGGGGGCAAACGGAGACGGTCGATCACATCTCCAAAAATTCGTGGGCTAACATACACCGAAAATCGAGAAAATCGTAAATTGTCATTTGTTTGAAAAATAGTGATGTCGATCAAACGAAATGACAGGGCCCCCGTTACCAGGCCACGCAGGCTGCGCACAGCAAAAATTTCAGGCCAAACGGAGACGGTCGATCACATTTCCAAAAATCCGTGGGCTAACATACACCGAAAACCGAGAAAATCGTAAATTGTCATTTATGCGAAAAATAGTGATGCCCATTAAACGAGTTGATAGGGCGCCCGTCACCAGGCCCCGCAGGCTGCGCACGACCAAAATTTGGGGGCGAACGGAGGCGGTCGATCGAATCTCCAGAAATCCGTGGGCTAACACATTCACCGAAAATCGAGAAAATCGTAAATTTTCATTTATGCAAAAAATAGTGATGCCGATCGAATGAAATGATAGGGCGCCCGTCACTAGGCCCCGCAGGCTGCGTACAGCCAAAATTTGGGGCCAAACGGAGACGGTCGATCACATCTCCAAAAATCCGTGGGCTAACATACACCGAAAATCGAGAAAATCGTAAATTGTCATTTGTTTGAAAAATAGTGATGCCGATCAAAAGAAATGACAGGGCGCCCGTCACCAGGCCCCGCAGGCTGCGCACAGCCAAGATTCGGGGCCGAACGGAGGCGGTCGATCGAATCTCGAAAAATCCGTGTGCTAACATACACCGAAAATCGAGAAAATCGTAAATTCTCATTTATGCGAAAAATAGTGATGCCGATCAAACGAAATGATAGGGCGCCCGTCACCAGGCCCCGCGGGCTGTGCACAGCCAAAATTTGGGGCCGAACGGAGGCGGTCGATTGAATCTCGAAAAATCCGTGTGCTAACATACACCGAAAATCGAGAAAATCATAAATTCTCATTTATGCGAAAAATAGTGATGCCGATCAAACGAAATGATAGGGCGCCCGTCACCAGGCCCTGCAGGCTGCGCACAGCCAAAATTTGGGGCCAAACGGAGACGGTCGATCACATCTCCAAAAATCCGTGGGCTAACATACACCGAAAATAGAGAAAATCATAAATTCTCATTTATGCGAAAAATAGTGATGCCGATCAAAAGAAATGACAGGGCGCCCGTCACCAGGCCCCGCAGGCTGTGCACAGCCAAAATTTGGGGGCAAACGGAGACGGTCGATCACATCTCCAAAAATCCGTGGGCTAACATACACCGAAAATCGAGAAAATCGTAAATTGTCATTTGCTTGAAAAATAGTGATGCCGATCAAACGAAATGACAGGGCGCCCGTTACCAGGCCCCGCAGGCTGCGCACAGCAAAAATTTCAGGCCAAACGGAGACGGTCGATCACATCTCCAAAAATCCGTGGGCTAACATACACCGAAAATCGAGAAAATCGTAAATTGTCATTTGTTTGAAAAATAGTGATGCCGATCAAAAGAAATGATAGGGCGCCCGTCACCAGGCCCCGCAGGCTGCGCACAGCCAAAATTTGGGTTTTATAAGTCGAATTCCTGGAATGCGTTTTATAAGTCGCATTTTGCCTTGCGACGCGCCGACTTGCCGGTTGTCCAATCTTTCCCCGTGCCTTTTTCTAGCATGTATGTATTTCAAATACTCTTAACCAACACGCGAATAGGCCATCTATATGCTAGAAATTTACGCGGTGTAACAGCGGATCAAACGAAATGATAGGGCGCCCATCACCAGGCCCCGCACAGCAAAAATTTGAGGTCAAACGGAGACGGTCGATCACATCTCCAAAAATCCGTGGGCTAACATACACCGAAAACCGAGGAAATCGTAAATTGTCATTTATGCGAAAAATAGTGATGCCCATCAAACGAGTTGATAGGGCGCCCGTCACCAGGCCCCGCAGGCTGCGCAAGGCCAAAATTTGGGGGCGAACGGAGGCGGTCGATCAAATCTCCAGAAATCCGTGGGCTAATATTCACCGAAAACCGAGAAAATCGTAAATTGTCATTTACGCAAAAAATAGTGATGCCGATCAAACGAATTGATAGAGCGCCCGTCACTAGGCCCCGCAGGCTGCGCACAGCCAAAATTTGGGGCCAAACGGAGACGGTCGATCACATCTCCAAAAATCCGTGGGCAAACATACACCGAAAATTGAGAAAATCGTAAATTGTCATTTGCTTGAAAAATAGTGATGCCGATCAAACGAAATGACAAGGCGCCCGTCACCAGGCCCCGCAGGCTTCGCACAGCCAAAATTTGGGGCCGAACGGAGGCGGTCGATCGAATCACGAAAAATCCGTGGGCTAACATATACCGAAAACCGAGAAAATCGTAAATTGTCATTTCTGCATAAAATAGTGATGCCGATCAAAAGAAATGACAGGGCGCCCGTCACCAGGCCCCGCAGGCTGCGCACAGCCAAATTTTGGGGCCGAACGGAGGCGGTCGATTGAATCTCGAAAAATCCGTTTGTCGAGATAGATCTCGAAAAAATACACAAAATGAAAAAAAAAATCGCGTAAAACGGATAATCGAGCCCAAAGTTATGATCATTTATATAATATGCCTCTAATAAACTATTTTTCCGTTGATTATATTATAGTTTTAACAACATTATGTAAGATCTCATCAAAAGACTTGCATCTCGGCAGTTCTTATTTTGTTAATAAAGAGCTAACACATACCAAAAATCGCGAAAATCGTAAATTCTCGTTTATGCAAAAAATAGTGATGCCGATCAAACGAAATGATAGGACTATCTAAATGCTGATCACTTTCTGTACTATACTGATTCCTTACTGATTACCGTAATGAATTGATTTAAAACCGAAGTGGGGCTTATATATAATAGAAACAATAAATCGCATTCAGTGAATGCGACTTATAAGTCGCATTTCAGGAATGCGATTTATAAGTCGCATTTCAGGAATGCGATTTATAAGACGCATTCCTGGAATGCGTTTTATAAGTCGCATTTTGCCTTGCGACGCGCCGACTTGCCGGTTGTCCAATCTTTCCCCGTGCCTTTTTCTAGCATGTATGTATTTCATATACTCTTAACCAACACGCGAATAGGCCATCTATATGCTAGAAATTTACGGGGTGTAACAGCGGATCAAACGAAATGATAGGGCGCCCGTCACCAGGCCCCGCACAGCAAAAATTTGAGGCCAAACGGAGACGGTCGATCACATCTCCAAAAATCCGTGGGCTAACATACACCGAAAACCGAGAAAATCGTAAATTGTCATTTATGCGAAAAATAGTGATGCCCATCAAACGAGTTGATAGGGCGCCCGTCACCAGGCCCCGCAGGCTACGCACGGCCAAAATTTGGGGGCGAACGGAGGCGGTCGATCAAATCTCCAGAAATCCGTGGGCTAACATTCACCGAAAACCGAGAAAATCGTAAATTGTCATTTACGCAAAAAATAGTGATGCCGATCAAAGGAATTGATAGAGCGCCCGTCACTAGGCCCCGCAGGCTGCGCACAGCCAAAATTTGGGGCCAAACGGAGACGGTCGATCACATCTCCAAAAATCCGTGGGCAAACATACACCGAAAATCGAGAAAATGGTAAATTGTCATTTGCTTGAAAAATAGTGATGCCGATCAAACAAAATGACAAGGCGCCCGTCACCAGGCCCCGCAGGCTTCGCACAGCCAAAATTTGGGGCCGAACGGAGGCGGTCGATTGAATCACGAAAAATCCGTGGGCTAACATACACCGAAAACCGAGAAAATCGTAAATTGTCATTTCTGCAAAAAATAGTGATGCCGATCAAAAGAAATGACAGGGCGCCCGTCACCATGCCCCGCAGGCTGCGCACAGCCAAAATTTGGGGCCGAACAGAGGCGGTCGATTGAATCTCAAAAAATCCGTGTGCTAACATACACCGAAAATCGAGAAAATCATAAATTCTCATTTATGCGAAAAATAGTGATGCCGATCAAACGAAATGATAGGGCGCCCGTCACCAGGCCCTGCAGGCTGCGCACAGCCAAAATTTGGGGCCAAACGGAGACGGTCGATCACATCTCCAAAAATCCGTGGGCTAACATACACCGAAAATCGAGAAAATCGTAAATTGTCTTTGTTTGAAAAATAGTGATGCCGATCAAAAGAAATGACAGGGCGCCCGTCACCAGGCCCCGCAGGCTGCGCACAGCCAAAATTTGGGGGCAAACGGAGACGGTCGATCACATCTCCAAAAATCCGTGGGCTAACATACACCGAAAATCGAGAAAATCGTAAATTGTCATTTGTTTGAAAAATAGTGATGCCGATCAAACGAAATGATAGGGCGCCCGTTACCAGGCCCCGCAGGCAGCGCACAGCAAAAATTTCAGGCCAAACGGAGACGGTCGATCACATCTCCAAAAATCCGTGGGCTAACATACACCGAAAACCGAGAAAATCGTAAATAGTCATTTATGTGAAAAATAGTGATGCCCATCAAACGAGTTGATAGGGCGCCCATCACCAGGCCCCGTAGGCTGCGCACGGCCAAAATTTGGGGGCGAACGGAGGCGGTCGATCAAATCTTCAGAAATCCGTGGGCTAACATTCACCGAAAACCGAGAAAATCGTAAATTGTCATTTACGCAAAAAATAGTGATGCCGATCGAACGAATTGATAGAGCGCCCGTCACTAGGCCCCGCAGGCTGCGCACAGCCAAAATTTGGGGCCAAACGGAGACGGTCGATCACATCTCCAAAAATTCATGGGCAAACATACACCGAAAATCGAGAAAATCGTAAATTGTCATTTGCTTGAAAAATAGTGATGCCGATCAAACGAAATGACAAGGCGCCCGTCACCAGGCCCCGCAGGCTTCGCACAGCCAAAATTTGGGGCCAAACGGAGGCGGTCGATCGAATCACGAAAAATCCGTGGGCTAACATACACCGAAAACCGAGAAAATCGTAAATTGTCATTTCTGCAAAAAATATTGATGCCGATCAAAAGAAATGATAGGGCGCCCGTCACCAGGCCCCGCAGGCTGCGCACAGCCAAAATTTGGGGCCGAACGGAGGCGGTCGATTGAATCTCGAAAAATCCGTGTGCTAACATACACCGAAAATCGAGAAAATCATAAATTCTCATTTATGCGAAAAATAGTGATGCCGATCAAACGAAATGATAGGGCGCCCGTCACCAGGCCCTGCAGGCTGCGCACAGCCAAAATTTGGGGCCAAACGGAGACGGTCGATCACATCTCCAAAAATCCGTGGGCTAACATACACCGAAAATCGAGAAAATCGTAAATTGTCTTTGTTTGAAAAATAGTGATGCCGATCAAAAGAAATGACAGGGCGCCCGTCACCAGGCCCCGCAGGCTGCGCACAGCCAAAATTTGGGGGCAAACGGAGACGGTCGATCACATCTCCAAAAATCCGTGGGCGTTAACATACACCGAAAATCGAGAAAATCATAAATTGTCATTTGTTTGAAAAATAGTGATGCCGATCAAACGAAATGACAGGGCGCCCATTACCAGGCCCCGCAGGCTGCGCACAACCAAAATTTGGGGCCGAACGGAGGCGGTCGATCGAATCTCGAAAAATCCGTGGGCTAACATTCACTGAAAACCGAGAAAATCGTAAATTGTCATTTCTGCAAAAAATAGTGATGCCGATCAAAAGAAATGATAGGGCGCCCGTCACCAGGCCCCGCAGGCTGCGCACAGCCAAAATTTGGGGGCGAACGGAGGCGGTCGATCGAATCTCCAGAAATCCGTGGGCTAACATTCACCGAAAATCGAGAAAATCGTAAATTTTCATTTATGCAAAAAATAGTGATGCCGATCGAATGAAATGATAGGGCGCCCGTCACTAGGCCCCGTAGGCTGCGCACAGCCAAAATTTGGGGCCAAACGGAGATGGTTGATCACATCTCCAAAAATCCGTGGGCTAACATACACCGAAAACCGAGAAAATCGTAAATTGTCATTTATGCGAAAAATAGTGATGCCCATCAAACGAGTTGATAGGGCGCCCATCACCAGGCCCCGTAGGCTGCGCACGGCCAAAATTTGGGGGCGAACAGAGGCGGTCGATCAAATCTTCAGAAATCCGTGGGCTAACATTCACCGAAAACCGAGAAAATCGTAAATTGTCATTTACGCAAAAAATAGTGATGCCGATCAAACGAATTGATAGAGCGCCCGTCACTAGGCCCCGCAGGCTGCGCACAGCCAAAATTTGGGGCCAAACGGAGACGGTCGATCACATCTCCAAAAATTCGTGGGCAAACATACACCGAAAATCGAAAAAATCGTAAATTGTCATTTGCTTGAAAAATAGTGATGCCGATCAAACGAAATGACAAGGCGCCCGTCACCAGGCCCCGCAGGCTTCGCACATCCAAAATTTGGGGCCGAACGGAGGCGGTCGATCGAATCACGAAAAATCCGTGGGCTAACATACACCGAAAACCGAGAAAATCGTAAATTGTCATTTCTGCAAAAAATAGTGATGCCGATCAAAAGAAATGACAGGGCGCCCGTCACCAGGCCCCGCAGGCTGCGCACAGCCAAAATTTGGGGCCGAACGGAGGCGGTCGATTGAATCTCGAAAAATCCGTGTGCTAACATACACCGAAAATCGAGAAAATCGTAAATTCTCATTTATGCGAAAAATAGTGATGCCGATCAAACGAAATTATAGGGCGCCCGTCACCAGGCCCCGCGGGCTATGCACAGCCAAAATTTGGGGCCGAACGGAGGCGGTCGATCAAATATCCAGAAATCCCTGGGCTAACACGCACTAAAAAGTTTGAAAGTTAGCAACATAGGCGCACTATGCTAGTCTCGACAGACCGGACGACATCGGATGTCACATGCTAACCTATGTCGAGATCCAACGCCCATCGATGAATGCCCAGCGATAGAAAATTTAAACTAAAACACCTATGCTTATCCTTATGATATAAATAAAATCCTAGAGATTAGTGGTGGTAGTGCTGGCCTACCATGGTCGCTTGCCATGGTGGTGTCGGTTGTGGTGGGTCGTTAGGACCAGTTTTTAAATTAAAATTGTCACCCATATTGGGAAATATGTTGAAATGAGTGCGATAGAGGCATATTTTAGAAAAATGGCTCGGCCAAACCGCCTTTCGGCAGTTTGTCGAGATAGATCTCGAAAAAATACACAAAATGAAAAAAAAAATCGCGTAAAACGGATAATCCAGCCCAAAGTTATGATCATTTATATAATATGCCTCTAATAAACTATTTTTCCGTCGATTATATTACAGTTTTAACAACATTATGTAAGATCTCATCAAAAGACTTGCATCTCGACAGTTCTTATTTTGTTAATAAAGAGCTAACACATACCAAAAATCGCGAAAATCGTAAATTTTCGTTTATGCAAAAAATAGTGATGCCGATCAAACGAAATGATAGGGCGCCCGTCACCAGGCCCTGCAGGCTGCGCACAGCCAAAATTTGGGGCCAAACGGAGACGGTCGATCACATCTCCAAAAATCCGTGGGCTAACATACACCGAAAATCGAGAAAATCGTAAATTGTCATTTGTTTGAAAAATAGTGATGCTGATCAAAAGAAATGATAGGGCGCCCGTCACCAGGCCCCGCAGGCTGCGCACAGCCAAAATTTGGGGGCAAACGGAGACGGTCGATCACATCTCCAAAAATCCGTGGGCTAACATACACCGAAAATCGAGAAAATCGTAAATTGTCATTTGTTTGAAAAATAGTGATGCCGATCAAACGAAATGACAGGGCGCCCGTTACCAGGCCCCGCATGCTGCGCACGACCAAAATTTGGGGGCGAACGGAGGCGGTCGATCGAATCTCCAGAAATCCGTGGGCTAACATTCACCGAAAATCGAGAAAATCGTAAATTTTCATTGATGCCGATCGAATGAAATGATAGGGTGCCCGTCACTTGGCCCCGCAGGCTGCGCACAGCCAAAATTTGGGGCCAAACGGAGACGTCGATCACATCTCCAAAAATCCGTGGGCTAACATACACCGAAAATCGAGAAAATCGTAAATTGACATTTGTTTGAAAAATAGTGATGCCAATCAAAAGAAATGACAGGGTGCCCGTCACCAGGCCCCGCAGGCTGCGCACAGCCAAAATTTGGGGCCGAACGGAGGCGGTCGATCGAATCTCGAAAAATCCGTGGGCTAACATTCACCGAAAACCGAGAAAATTGTAAATTGTCATTTCTGCAAAAAATAGTGATGCCGATCAAAAGAAATGACAGGGCGCCCGTCACCAGGCCCCGCAGGCTGCGCACAGCCAAAATTTGGGGCCGAACGGAGGCGGTCGATTGAATCTCAAAAAATCCGTGTGCTAACATACACCGAAAATCGAGAAAATCGTAAACTCTCATTTATGCGAAAAATAGTGATGCCGATCAAACGAAATGATAGGGAGCCCGTCACCAGGCCCCGCGGGCTGTGCACAGCCAAAATTTGGGGCCGAACGGAGGTGGTCGATCAAATATCCAGAAATCCCTGGGCTAACACGCACTGAAAAGTTTGAAAGTTAGCAACATAGGCGCACTATGCTAGTCTCGACAGACCGGATGACATCGGATGTCACATGCTAACCTATGTCGAGACCCAACGCCCATCGATGAATGCCCAGCGATAGAAAATTTAAACTAAAACACCTATGCTTATCCTTATGATATAAATAAAATCCTAGAGATTAGTGGTGGTAGTGCTGGCCTACCATGGTCGCTTGCCATGGTGGTGTCGGTTGTGGTGGGTCGTTAGGACCAGTTTTTAAATTAAAATTGTCACCCATATCGGGAAATATGTTGAAATGAGTGCGATAGAGGCATATTTTAGAAAAATGGCTCGGCCAAACCGCCTTTCGGCGGTTTGTCGAGATAGATCTCGAAAAAATACACAAAATGAAAAAAAAGATCGCGTAAAACGGATAATCCAGCCCAAAGTTATGATCATTTATATAATATGCCTCTAATAAACTATTTTTCCGTCGATTATATTACAATTTTAACAACATTATGTAAGATCTCATCAAAAGACTTGCATCTCGGCAGTTCTTATTTTGTTAATAAAGAGCTAACACATACCAAAAATCGCGAAAATCGTAAATTCTCGTTTATGCAAAAAATAGTGATGCCGATCAAATGAAATGATAGGACTATCTAAATTCTGATCACTTTCTGTACTATACTGATTCCTTACTGATTACCGTAATGAATTGATTTAAAACCGAAGTGGGGCTTATATATAATAGAAACAATAAATCGCATTCAGTGAATGCGACTTATAAGTCGAATTTCAGGAATGCGATTTATAAGTCGCATTTAAGGAATGCGTTTTATAAGTCGCATTCCTGGAATGCGTTTTATAAGTCGCATTTTGCCTTGCGACGCGCCGACTTGCCGGTTGTCCAATCTTTCCCCGTTCCTTTTTCTAGCATGTATGTATTTCAAATACTCTTAACCAACACGCGAATAGGCCATCTATATGCTAGAAATTTACGGGGTGTAACAGCGGATCAAACGAAATGATAGGGCGCCCGTCACCAGGCCCCGCACAGCAAAAATTTGAGGCCAAACGGAGACGGTCGATCACATCTCCAAAAATCCGTGGGCTAACATACACCGAAAACCGAGAAAATCGTAAATTGTCATTTATGCAAAAAATAGTGATGCCCATCAAACGAGTTGATAGGGCGCCCGTCACCAGGCCCCGCAGGCTGCGCACGGCCAAAATTTGGGGGCGAACGGAGGCGGTCGATCAAATCTCCAGAAATCCGTGGGCTAACATTCACCGAAAACCGAGAAAATCGTAAATTGTCATTTACGCAAAAAATAGTGTTGCCGATCAAACGAATTGATAGAGCGCCCGTCACTAGGCCCCGCAGGCTGCGCACAGCCAAAATTTGGGGCCAAACGGAGACGGTCGATCACATCTCCAAAAATCCGTGGGCAAACATACACCGAAAATCGAGAAAATCGTAAATTGTCATTTGCTTGAAAAATAGTGATGCCGATCAAATGAAATGACAAGGCGCCAGTCACCAGGCCCCGCAGGCTTCGCACAGCCAAAATTTGGGGCCGAACGGAGGCGGTCGATTGAATCTCGAAAAATCCGTGTGCTAACATACACCGAAAATCGAGAAAATCATAAATTCTCATTTATGCGAAAAATAGTGATGCCGATCAAACGAAATGATAGGGCGCCCGTCACCAGGCCCCGCGGGCTGTGCACAGCCAAAATTTGGGGCCGAACGGAGGTGGTCGATCAAATATCCAGAAATTCCTGGGCTAACACGCACTGAAAAGTTTGAAAGTTAGCAACATAGGCGCACTATGCTAGTCTCGACAGACCGGACGACATCGGATGTCACATGCTAACCTATGTTGAGACCCAACGCCCATCGATGAATGCCCAGCGATAGAAAATTTAAACTAAAACACCTATGCTTATCCTTATGATATAAATAAAATCCTAGAGATTAGTGGTGGTAGTGCTGGCCTACCATGGTCGCTTGCCATGGTGGTGTCGGTTGTGGTGGGTCGTTAGGACCAGTTTTTAAATTAAAATTGTCACCCATATCGGGAAATATGTTGAAATGAGTGCGATAGAGGCATATTTTAGAAAAATGGCTCGGCCAAACCGCCTTTCGGCGGTTTGTCGAGATAGATCTCGAAAAAATACACAAAATGAAAAACAAATCGCGTAAAACGGATAATCCAGCCCAAAGTTATGATCATTTATATAATATGCCTCTAATAAACTATTTTTCCGTCGATTATATTACAGTTTTAACAACATTATGTAAGATCTCATCAAAAGACTTGCATCTCGGCAGTTCTTATTTTGTTAATAAAGAGCTAACACATACCAAAAATCGCGAAAATCGTAAATTCTCGTTTATGCAAAAAATAGTGATGCCGATCAAACGAAATGATAGGACTATCTAAATTCTGATCACTTTCTGTACTATACTGATTCCTTACTGATTACCGTAATGAATTGATTTAAAACCGAAGTGGGGCTTATATATAATAGAAACAATAAATCGCATTCACTGAATGCGACTTATAAGTCGCATTTCAGGAATGCGATTTATAAGTCGCATTCCTGGAATGCGTTTATAAGTCGCATATCTGGAATGCGTTTTATAAGTCCCATTTTGCCTTGCGACGCGCCGACTTGCCGGTTGTCCAATCTTTCCCCGTGCCTTTTTCTAGCATGTATGTATTTCAAATACTCTTAACCAACACGCGAATAGGCCATCTATATGCTAGAAATTTACGGGGTGTAACAGCGGATCAAACGAAATGATAGGGCGCCCGTCACCAGGCCCCGCACAGCAAAAATTTGAGGCCAAACGGAGACGGTCGATCACATCTCCAAAAATCCGTGGGCTAACATACACCGAAAACCAAGAAAATCGTAAATTGTCATTTATGCTAAAAATAGTGATGCCCATCAAACGAGTTGATAGGGCGCCCGTCACCAGGCCCCGCAGGCTGCGCACGGCCAAAATTTGGGGGCGAACGGAGGCGGTCGATCAAATCTCCAGAAATCCGTGGGCTAACATTCACCGAAAACCGAGAAAATCGTAAATTGTCATTTACGCAAAAAATAGTGTTGCCGATCAAACGAATTGATAGAGCGCCCGTCACTAGGCCCCGCAGGCTGCGCACAGCCAAAATTTGGGGCCAAACGAAGACGGTCGATCACATCTCCAAAAATCCGTGGGCAAACATACACTGAAAATCGAGAAAATCGTAAATTGTCATTTGCTTGAAAAATAGTGATGCCGATCAAACGAAATGACAAGGCGCCCGTCACCAGGCCCCGCAGGCTTCGCACAGCCAAAATTTGGGGCCGAACGGAGGCGGTCGATTGAATCTCGAAAAATCCGTGTGCTAACATACACCGAAAATCGAGAAAATCATAAATTCTCATTTATGCGAAAAATAGTGATGCCGATCAAACGAAATGATAGGGCGCCCGTCACCAGGCCCCGCGGGCTGTGCACAGCCAAAATTTGGGGCCGAACGGAGGCGGTCGATCAAATATCCAGAAATTCCTGGGCTAACACGCACTGAAAAGTTTGAAAGTTAGCAACATAGGCGCACTATGCTAGTCTCGACAGACCGGACGACATCGGATGTCACATGCTAACCTATGTCGAGACCCAACGCCCATTGATGAATGCCCAGCGATACAAAATTTAAACTAAAACACCTATGCTTATCCTTATGATATAAATAAAATCCTAGAGATTAGTGGTGGTAGTGCTGGCCTACCATGGTCGCTTGCCATGGTGGTGTCGGTTGTGGTGGGTCGTTAGGACCAGTTTTTAAATTAAAATTGTCACCCATATCGGGAAATATGTTGAAATGAGTGCGATAGAGGCATATTTTAGAAAAATGGCTCGGCCAAACCGCCTTTCGGCGGTTTGTCGAGATAGATCTCGAAAAAATACACAAAATGAAAAAAAAATCGCGTAAAACGGATAATCCAGCCCAAAGTTATGATCATTTATATAATATGCCTCTAATAAACTATTTTTCCGTCGATTATATTACAATTTTAACAACATTATGTAAGATCTCATCAAAAGACTTGCATCTCGGCAGTTCTTATTTTGTTAATAAAGAGCTAACACATACCAAAAATCGCGAAAATCGTAAATTCTCGTTTATGCAAAAAATAGTGATGCCGATCAAATGAAATGATAGGACTATCTAAATTATGATCACTTTCTGTACTATACTGATTCCTTACTGATTACCGTAATGAATTTATTTAAAACCGAAGTGGGGCTTATATATAATAGAAACAATAAATCGCATTCAGTGAATGCGACTTATAAGTCGAATTTCAGGAATGCGATTTATAAGTCGCATTTCAGGAATGCGTTTTATAAGTCGCATTCCTGGAATGCGTTTTATAAGTCGCATTTTGCCTTGCGACGCGCCGACTTGCCGGTTGTCCAATCTTTCCCCGTTCCTTTTTCTAGCATGTATGTATTTCAAATACTCTTAACCAACACGCGAATAGGCCATCTATATGCTAGAAATTTACGGGGTGTAACAGCGGATCAAACGAAATGATAGGGCGCCCGTCACCAGGCCCCGCACAGCAAAAATTTGAGGCCAAACGGAGACGGTCGATCACATCTCCAAAAATCCGTGGGCTAACATACACCGAAAACCGAGAAAATCGTAAATTGTCATTTATGCAAAAAATAGTGATGCCCATCAAACGAGTTGATAGGGCGCCCGTCACCAGGCCCCGCAGGCTGCGCACGGCCAAAATTTGGGGGCGAACGGAGGCGGTCGATCAAATCTCCAGAAATCCGTGGGCTAACATTCACCGAAAACCGAGAAAATCGTAAATTGTCATTTACGCAAAAAATAGTGTTGCCGATCAAACGAATTGATAGAGCGCCCGTCACTAGGCCCCGCAGGCTGCGCACAGCCAAAATTTGGGGCCAAACGGAGACGGTCGATCACATCTCCAAAAATCCGTGGGCAAACATACACCGAAAATCGAGAAAATCGTAAATTGTCATTTGCTTGAAAAATAGTGATGCCGATCAAACGAAATGACAAGGCGCCAGTCACCAGGCCCCGCAGGCTTCGCACAGCCAAAATTTGGGGCCGAACGGAGGCGGTCGATTGAATCTCGAAAAATCCGTGTGCTAACATACACCGAAAATCGAGAAAATCATAAATTCTCATTTATGCGAAAAATAGTGATGCCGATCAAACGAAATGATAGGGCGCCCGTCACCAGGCCCCGCGGGCTGTGCACAGCCAAAATTTGGGGCCGAACGGAGGTGGTCGATCAAATATCCAGAAATTCCTGGGCTAACACGCACTGAAAAGTTTGAAAGTTAGCAACATAGGCGCACTATGCTAGTCTCGACAGACCGGACGACATCGGATGTCACATGCTAACCTATGTTGAGACCCAACGCCCATCGATGAATGCCCAGCGATAGAAAATTTAAACTAAAACACCTATGCTTATCCTTATGATATAAATAAAATCCTAGAGATTAGTGGTGGTAGTGCTGGCCTACCATGGTCGCTTGCCATGGTGGTGTCGGTTGTGGTGGGTCGTTAGGACCAGTTTTTAAATTAAAATTGTCACCCATATCGGGAAATATGTTGAAATGAGTGCGATAGAGGCATATTTTAGAAAAATGGCTCGGCCAAACCGCCTTTCGGCGGTTTGTCGAGATAGATCTCGAAAAAATACACAAAATGAAAAAAAAGATCGCGTAAAACGGATAATCCAGCCCAAAGTTATGATCATTTATATAATATGCCTCTAATAAACTATTTTTCCGTCGATTATATTACAATTTTAACAACATTATGTAAGATCTCATCAAAAGACTTGCATCTCGGCAGTTCTTATTTTGTTAATAAAGAGCTAACACATACCAAAAATCGCGAAAATCGTAAATTCTCGTTTATGCAAAAAATAGTGATGCCGATCAAACGAAATGATAGGACTATCTAAATTCTGATCACTTTCTGTACTATACTGATTCCTTACTGATTACCGTAATGAATTGATTTAAAACCGAAGTGGGGCTTATATATAATAGAAACAATAAATCGCATTCACTGAATGCGACTTATAAGTCGCATTTCAGGAATGCGATTTATAAGTCGCATTCCTGGAATGCGTTTATAAGTCGCATATCTGGAATGCGTTTTATAAGTCCCATTTTGCCTTGCGACGCGCCGACTTGCCGGTTGTCCAATCTTTCCCCGTGCCTTTTTCTAGCATGTATGTATTTCAAATACTCTTAACCAACACGCGAATAGGCCATCTATATGCTAGAAATTTACGGGGTGTAACAACGGATCAAACGAAATGATAGGGCGCCCGTCACCAGGCCCCGCACAGCAAAAATTTGAGGCCAAACGGAGACGGTCGATCACATCTCCAAAAATCCGTGGGCTAACATACACCGAAAACCGAGAAAATCGTAAATTGTCATTTATGCTAAAAATAGTGATGCCCATCAAACGAGTTGATAGGGCGCCCGTCACCAGGCCCCGCAGGCTGCGCACGGCCAAAATTTGGGGGCGAACGGAGGCGGTCGATCAAATCTCCAGAAATCCGTGGGCTAACATTCACCAAAAACCGAGAAAATCGTAAATTGTCATTTACGCAAAAAATAGTGTTGCCGATCAAACGAATTGATAGAGCGCCCGTCACTAGGCCCCGCAGGCTGCGCACAGCCAAAATTTGGGGCCAAACGAAGACGGTCGATCACATCTCCAAAAATCCGTGGGCAAACATACACCGAAAATCGAGAAAATCGTAAATTGTCATTTGCTTGAAAAATAGTGATGCCGATCAAACGAAATGACAAGGCGCCCGTCACCAGGCCCCGCAGGCTTCGCACAGCCAAAATTTGGGGCCGAACGGAGGCGGTCGATTGAATCTCGAAAAATCCGTGTGCTAACATACACCGAAAATCGAGAAAATCATAAATTCTCATTTATGCGAAAAATAGTGATGCCGATCAAACGAAATGATAGGGCGCCCGTCACCAGGCCCCGCGGGCTGTGCACAGCCAAAATTTGGGGCCGAACGGAGGCGGTCGATCAAATATCCAGAAATTCCTGGGCTAACACGCACTGAAAAGTTTGAAAGTTAGCAACATAGGCGCACTATGCTAGTCTCGACAGACCGGACGACATCGGATGTCACATGCTAAACTATGTCGAGACCCAACGCCCATCGATGAATGCCCAGCGATAGAAAATTTAAACTAAAACACCTATGCTTATCCTTATGATATAAATAAAATCCTAGAGATTAGTGGTGGTAGTGCTGGCCTACCATGGTCGCTTGCCATGGTGGTGTCGGTTGTGGTGGGTCGTTAGGACCAGTTTTTAAATTAAAATTGTCACCCATATCGGGAAATATGTTGAAATGAGTGCGATAGAGGCATATTTTAGAAAAATGGCTCGGCCAAACCGCCTTTTGGCGGTTTGTCGAGATAGATCTCGAAAAAATACACAAAATGAAAAAAAAAATCGCGTAAAACGGATAATCCAGCCCAAAGTTATGATCATTTATATAATATGCCTCTAATAAACTATTTTTCCGTCGATTATATTACAGTTTTAACAACATTATGTAAGATCTCATCAAAAGACTTGCATCTCGGCAGTTCTTATTTTGTTAATAAAGAGCTAACACATACCAAAAATCGCGAAAATCGTAAATTCTCGTTTATGCAAAAAATAGTGATGCCGATCAAACGAAATGATAGGACTATCTAAATTCTGATCACTTTCTGTACTATACTGATTCCTTACTGATTACCGTAATGAATTGATTTAAAACCGAAGTGGGGCTTATATATAATAGAAACAATAAATCGCATTCACTGAATGCGACTTATAAGTCGCATTTCAGGAATGCGATTTATAAGTCGCATTCCTGGAATGCGTTTATAAGTCGCATATCTGGAATGCGTTTTATAAGTCCCATTTTGCCTTGCGACGCGCCGACTTGCCGGTTGTCCAATCTTTCCCCGTGCCTTTTTCTAGCATGTATGTATTTCAAATACTCTTAACCAACACGCGAATAGGCCATCTATATGCTAGAAATTTACGGGGTGTAACAACGGATCAAACGAAATGATAGGGCGCCCGTCACCAGGCCCCGCACAGCAAAAATTTGAGGCCAAACGGAGACGGTCGATCACATCTCCAAAAATCCGTGGGCTAACATACACCGAAAACCGAGAAAATCGTAAATTGTCATTTATGCTAAAAATAGTGATGCCCATCAAACGAGTTGATAGGGCGCCCGTCACCAGGCCCCGCAGGCTGCGCACGGCCAAAATTTGGGGGCGAACGGAGGCGGTCGATCAAATCTCCAGAAATCCGTGGGCTAACATTCACCAAAAACCGAGAAAATCGTAAATTGTCATTTACGCAAAAAATAGTGTTGCCGATCAAACGAATTGATAGAGCGCCCGTCACTAGGCCCCGCAGGCTGCGCACAGCCAAAATTTGGGGCCAAACGAAGACGGTCGATCACATCTCCAAAAATCCGTGGGCAAACATACACCGAAAATCGAGAAAATCGTAAATTGTCATTTGCTTGAAAAATAGTGATGCCGATCAAACGAAATGACAAGGCGCCCGTCACCAGGCCCCGCAGGCTTCGCACAGCCAAAATTTGGGGCCGAACGGAGGCGGTCGATTGAATCTCGAAAAATCCGTGTGCTAACATACACCGAAAATCGAGAAAATCATAAATTCTCATTTATGCGAAAAATAGTGATGCCGATCAAACGAAATGATAGGGCGCCCGTCACCAGGCCCCGCGGGCTGTGCACAGCCAAAATTTGGGGCCGAACGGAGGCGGTCGATCAAATATCCAGAAATTCCTGGGCTAACACGCACTGAAAAGTTTGAAAGTTAGCAACATAGGCGCACTATGCTAGTCTCGACAGACCGGACGACATCGGATGTCACATGCTAAACTATGTCGAGACCCAACGCCCATCGATGAATGCCCAGCGATAGAAAATTTAAACTAAAACACCTATGCTTATCCTTATGATATAAATAAAATCCTAGAGATTAGTGGTGGTAGTGCTGGCCTACCATGGTCGCTTGCCATGGTGGTGTCGGTTGTGGTGGGTCGTTAGGACCAGTTTTTAAATTAAAATTGTCACCCATATCGGGAAATATGTTGAAATGAGTGCGATAGAGGCATATTTTAGAAAAATGGCTCGGCCAAACCGCCTTTTGGCGGTTTGTCGAGATAGATCTCGAAAAAATACACAAAATGAAAAAAAAAATCGCGTAAAACGGATAATCCAGCCCAAAGTTATGATCATTTATATAATATGCCTCTAATAAACTATTTTTTCGTCGATTATATTACAGTTTTAACAACATTATGTAAGATCTCATCAAAAGACTTGCATTTCGGCAGTTCTTATTTTGTTAATAAAGAGCTAACACATACCAAAAATCGCGAAAATCGTGAATTCTCGTTTATGCAAAAAATAGTGATGCCGATCAAACGAAATGATAGGACTATCTAAATTCTGATCACTTTATATACTATACTGATTCCTTACTGATTACCGTAATGAATTGATTTAAAACCGAAGTGGGGCTTATATATAATAGAAACAATAAATCGCATTCAGTGAATGCGACTTATAAGTCGCATTTCAGGAATCCGATTTATAAGTCGCATTCCTGGAATGCGTTTTATAAGTCGCATTTTGCCTTGCGACGCGCCGACTTGACGGTTGTCCAATCTTTCCCCGTGCCTTTTTCTAGCATGTATGTATTTCAAATACTCTTAACCAACACGCGAATAGGCCATCTATATGCTAGAAATTTACGGGGTGTAACAGCGGATCAAACGAAATGATAGGGCGCCCGTCACCAGGCCCCGCACAGCAAAAATTTGAGGCCAAACGGAGACGGTCGATCACATCTCCAAAAATCCGTGGGCTAACATACACCGAAAACCGAGAAAATCGTAAATTGTCATTTATGCAAAAAATAGTGATGCCCATCAAACGAGTTGATAGGGCGCCCGTCACCAGGCCCCGCAGGATGCGCACGGCCAAAATTTGGGGGCGAACGGAGGCGGTCGATCAAATCTCCAGAAATCCGTGGGCTAACATTCACCGAAAATCGAGAAAATCGTAAATTGTCATTTACGCAAAAAATACTGATGCCGATCGAACGAATTGATAGAGCGCCCGTCACTAGGCCCCGCAGGCTGCGCACAACCAAAATTTGGGGCCAAACGGAGACGGTCGATCACATCTCCAAAAATCCGTGGGCAAACATACACCGAAAATCTAGAAAATCGTAAATTGTCATTTGCTTGAAAAATAGTGATGCTGATCAAACGAAATGACAAGGCGCCCGTCACCAGGCCCCGCAGGCTTCGCACAGCTAAAATTTGGGGCCGAACGGAGGCGGTCGATCGAATCACGAAAAATCTGTGGGCTAACATACACCGAAAACCAAGAAAATCGTAAATTGTCATTTCTGCAAAAAATAGTGATGCCGATCAAAAGAAATGACAGGGCGCCCGTCACCAGGCCCCGCAGGCTGCGCACAGCCAAAATTTGGGGCCGAACGGAGGCGGTCGATTGAATCTCGAAAAAACCGTGTGCTAACATACACCGAAAATCGAGAAAATCATAAATTCTCATTTATGCGAAAAATAGTGATGCCGATCAAACGAAATGATAGGGCGCCCGTCACCAGGCCCTGCAGGCTGCGCACAGCCAAAATTTGGGGCCAAACGGAGACGGTCGATCACATCTCCAAAAATCCGTGGGCTAACATACACCGAAAATCGAGAAAATCGTAAATTGTCATTTGTTTGAAAAATAGTGATGCCGATCAAAAGAAATGACAGGGCGCCCGTCACCAGGCCCCGCAGGCTGCGCACAGCCAAAATTTGGGGGCAAACGGAGACGGTCGATCACATCTCCAAAAATCCGTGGGCTAACATACACCGAAAATCGAGAAAATCGTAAATTGTCATTTGTTTGAAAAATAGTGATACCGATCAAATGAAATGACAGGACGCCCGTTACCAGGCCCCGCAGGCTGCGCACAACAAAAATTTCAGGCCAAACGGAGACGGTCGATCACATCTCCAAAAATCCGTGGGCTAACATACACCGAAAACCGAGAAAATCGTAAATTGTCATTTATGCAAAAAATAGTGATGCCCATCAAACGAGTTGATAGGGCGCCCGTCACCAGGCCCCGCAGGCTGCGCACGACCAAAATTTGGGGGCGAACGGAGGCGGTCGATAGAATCTCCAGAAATCCGTGGGCTAACATTCACCGAAAATCGAGAAAATCGTAAATTTTCATTTATGCAAAAAATAGTGATGCCGATCGAATGAAATGATAGGGCGCCCGTCACTAGGCCCCGCAGGCTGCGCACAGCCAAAATTTGGGGCCAAACGGAGACGGTCGATCACATCTCCAAAAATCCGTGGGCTAACATACACCAAAAATCGAGAAAATCATAAATTGTCATTTGTTTGAAAAATAGAGATACCGATCAAAAGAAATGACAGGGCGCCCGTCTCCAGGCCCCGCAGGCTGCGCACAGCCAAAATTTGGGGCCAAACGGAGGCGGTCGATCGAATCTCGAAAAATCCGTGGGCTAACATTCACCGAAAACCGAGAAAATCGTAAATTGTCATTTCTGCAAAAAATAGTGATGCCGATCAAAAGAAATGACAGGGCGCCCGTCACCAGGCCCCGCAGGATGCGCACAGCCAAAATTTGGGGCCGAACGGAGGCGGTCGATTGAATCTCGAAAAATCCGTGTGCTAACATACACCAAAAATCGAGAAAATCGTAAATTCTCATTTATGCGAAAAATAGTGATGCCGATCAAACGAAATGATAAGGCGCCCGTCACCAGGCCCCGCGGGCTGTGCAC
Organism: Datura wrightii; assembly: GCA_035772735.1. Classification (NCBI taxonomy): domain Eukaryota; kingdom Viridiplantae; phylum Streptophyta; class Magnoliopsida; order Solanales; family Solanaceae; genus Datura; species Datura wrightii. Next base: position 6,143,999 of record JASDFA010000011.1, read on the forward strand.
AGCCAAAATTTGGGGCCGAACGGAGGCGGTCGATCAAATATCCAGAAATCTCTGGGCTAACATGCACTGAAAAGTTTGAAAGTTAGCAACATAGGCGCACTATGCTAGTCTCGACAGACCGGACGACATCGGATGTCACATGCTAACCTATGTCGAGACCCAACGCCCATCGATGAATGCCCAGCGATAGAAAATTTAAACTAAAATACCTATGCTTATCCTTATGATATAAATAAAATCCTAGAGATTACTGGTGGTAGTGCTGGCCTACCATGGTCGCTTGCCATGGTGGTGTCGGTTGTGGTGGGTCGTTAGGACCAGTTTTTAAATTAAAATTGTCACCCATATTGGGAAATATGTTGAAATGAGTGCGATAGAGGCATATTTTAGAAAAATGGCTCGGCCAAACCGCCTTTCGGCGGTTTGTCGAGATAGATCTCGAAAAAATACACAAAATGAAAAAAAACATCGCGTAAAACGGATAATCCAGCCCAAAGTTATGATCATTTATATAATATGCCTCTAATAAACTATTTTTCCGTCGATTATATTACAGTTTTAACAACATTATGTAAGATCTCATCAAAAGACTTGCATCTCGGCAGTTCTTATTTTGTTAATAAAGAGCTAACACATACCAAAAATCGCGAAAATCGTAAATTCTCGTTTATGCAAAAAATAGTGATGCCGATCAAACGAAATGATAGGACTATCTAAATTCTGATCACTTTCTGTACTATACTGATTCCTTACTGATTACCGTAATGAATTGATTTAAAACCGAAGTGGGGCTTATATATAATAGAAACAATAAATCGCATTCAGTGAATGCGACTTATAAGACGCATTTCAGGAATGCGATTTATAAGTCGCATTCCTGGAATGCGTTTTATAAGTCGCATTCCTGGAATGCGTTTTATAAGTCGCATTTTGCCTTGCGACGCGCCGACTTGCCGGTTGTCCAATCTTTCCCCGTGCCTTTTTCTAGCATGTATGTATTTCAAATACTCTTAACCAACACGCGAATAGGCCATCTATATGCTAGAAATTTACGAGGTGTAACAGCGGATCAAACGAAATGATAGGGCGCCCGTCACCAGGCCCCGCACAGCAAAAATTTGAGGCCAAACGGAGACGGTCGATCACATCTCCAAAAATCTGTGGGCTAACATACACCGAAAACCGAGAAAATCGTAAATTGTCATTTATGCAAAAAATAGTGATGCCCATCAAAAGAGTTGATAGGGCGCCCGTCACCAGGCCCCGCAGGCTGCGCACAGCCAAAATTTGGGGGCGAACGGAGGCGGTCGATCAAATCTCCAGAAATCCGTGGGCTAACATTCACCGAAAATCGAGAAAATCGTAAATTGTCATTTACGCAAAAAATAGTGATGCCGATCAAACGAATTGATAGAGCGCCCGTCACTAGGCCCCGCAGGCTGCGCACAGCCAAAATTTGGGGCCAAACGGAGACGGTCGATCACATCTCCAAAAATCCGTGGGCAAACATACACCGAAAATCGAGAAAATCGAGAAAATCGTAAATTGTCATTTGCTTGAAAAATAGTGATGCCGATCAAACGAAATGACAAGGCGCCCGTCACCAGGCCCCGCAGGCTTCGCACAGCCAAAATTTGGGGCCGAACGGAGGCGGTCGATCGAATCACGAAAAATCCGTGGGCTAACATACACCGAAAACGGAGAAAATCGTAAATTGTCATTTCTGCAAAAAATAGTGATGCCGATCAAAAGAAATGACAGGGCGCCCGTCACAGGCCCCGTAGGCTACGCACAGCCAAAATTTGGGGCCGAACGGAGGCGGTCGATTGAATCTCGAAAAATCCGTGTGCTAACATACACCGAAAATCGAGAAAATCATAAATTCTCATTTATGCGAAAAATAGTGATGCCGATCAAACGAAATGATAGGGCGCCCGTCACCAGGCCCTGCAGGCTGCGCACAGCCAAAATTTGGGGCCAAACGGAGACGGTCGATCACATCTCCAAAAATCTGTGGGCTAACATACACCGAAAATCGAGAAAATCGTAAATTGTCATTTGTTTGAGAAATAGTGATGCCGATCAAAAGAAATGACAGGGCGCCCGTCACCAGGCCCTGCAGGCTGCGCACAGCCAAAATTTGGGGGCAAACGGAGACGGTCGATCACATCTCCAAAAATCCGTGGGCTAACATACACCGAAAATCGAGAAAATCGTAAATTGTCATTTGTTTGAAAAATAGTGATGCCGATCAAACGAAATGACAGGGCGCCCGTTACCAGGCCCCGCAGGCTGCGCACAGCAAAAATTTCAGGCCAAACGGAGACGGTCGATCACATCTCCAAATATCTGTGGGCTAACATACACCGAAAACCGAGAAAATCGTAAATTGTCATTTATGCGAAAAATAGTGATGCCCATCAAACGAGTTGATAGGGCGCCCGTCACCAGGCCCCGCAGGCTGTGCACGACCAAAATTTGGGGGCAAACGGAGGCGGTCGATCGAATCTCCAGAAATCCGTGGGCTAACATTCACCGAAAATCGAGAAAATCGTAAATTTTCATTTATGCAAAAAATAGTGATGCCGATCGAATGAAATGATAGGGCGCCCGTCACTAGGCCCCGCAGGCTGCGCACAGCCAAAATTTGGGGCCAAACGGAGACGGTCGATCACATCTCCAAAAATCCGTGGGCTAACATACACCGAAAACCGAGAAAATCGTAAATTGTCATTTGTTTGAAAAATAGTGATGCCGATCAAAAGAAATGACAGGGCGCCCGTCACCAGGCCCCGCAGGCTGCGCACAGCCAAAATTTGGGGCCGAACGGAGACGGTCGATCGAATCTCGAAAAATCCGTGGGCTAACATTCACCGAAAACCGAGAAAATCGTAAATTGTCATTTTTGCAAAAAATAGTGATGCCGATCAAAAGAAATGACAGGGCGTCCGTCACTAGGCCCCGCAGGCTGCGCACAGCCAAAATTTGGGGCCGAACGGAGGCGGTCGATTGAATCTCGAAAAATCCGTGTGCTAACATACACCGAAAATCGAGAAAATCGTAAATTCTCATTTATGCGAAAAATAGTGATGCCGATCAAACGAAATGATAGGGCGCCCGTCACCAGGCCCCGCGGGCTGTGCACAGCTAAAATTTGGGGCCGAACGGAGGCGGTCGATCAAATATCCAGAAATCCCTGGGCTAACACGCACTGAAAAGTTTGAAAGTTAGCAACATAGGCGCACTATGCTAGTCTCGACAGACCGGACGACATCGGATGTCACATGCTAACCTATGTCGAGACCCAACGCCCATCGATGAATGCCCAGCGATAGAAAATTTAAACTAAAACACCTATGCTTATCCTTATGATATAAATAAAATCCTAGAGATTAGTGGTGGTAGTGCTGGCCTACCATGGTCGCTTGCCATGGTGGTGTCGGTTGTGGTGGGTCGTTAGGACCAGTTTTTAAATTAAAATTGTCACCCATATCGGGAAATATGTTGAAATGAGTGCGATAGAGGCATATTTTAGAAAAATGGCTCTGCCAAACCGCCTTCAGGCGGTTTGTCGAGATAGATCTCGAAAAAATACACAACATGAAAAAAAAAATCGCGTAAAACGGATAATCCAGCCCAAAGTTATGATCATTTATATAATATGCCTCTAATAAACTATTTTTCCGTCGATTATATTACAGTTTTAACAACATTATGTAAGATCTCATCAAAAGACTTGCATCTCGACAGTTCTTATTTTGTTAATAAAGAGCTAACACATACCAAAAATCGCGAAAATCGTAAATTCTCGTTTATGCAAAAAATAGTGATGCCGATCAAACGAAATGATAGGACTATCTAAATTCTGATCACTTTCTGTACTATACTGATTCCTTACTGATTACCGTAATGAATTGATTTAAAACCGAAGTGGGGCTTATATATAATAGAAACAATAAATCGCATTCAGTGAATGCGACTTATAAGTCGCATTTCAGGAATGCGATTTATAAGTCGCATTCCTGGAATGCGTTTTATAAGTCGCATTTTGCCTTGCGACGCGCCGACTTGCCGGTTGTCCAATCTTTCCCCGTTCCTTTTTCTAGCATGTATGTATTTCAAATACTCTTAACCAACACGCGAATAGGCCATCTATATGCTAGAAATTTACGGGGTGTAACAGCGGATCAAACGAAATGATAGGGCGCCCGTCACCAGGCCCCGCACAGCAAAAATTTGAGGCCAAACGGAGACGGTCGATCACATCTCCAAAAATCCGTGGGCTAACATACACCGAAAACCGAGAAAATCGTAAATTGTCATTTATGCAAAAAATAGTGATGCCCATCAAACGAGTTGATAGGGCGCCCGTCACCAGGCCCCGCAGGCTGCGCACGGCCAAAATTTGGGGGCGAACGGAGGCGGTCGATCAAATCTCCAGAAATCCGTGGGCTAACATTCACCGAAAACCGAGAAAATCGTAAATTGTCATTTACGCAAAAAATAGTGTTGCCGATCAAACGAATTGATAGAGCGCCCGTCACTAGGCCCCGCAGGCTGCGCACAGCCAAAATTTGGGGCCAAACGGAGACGGTCGATCACATCTCCAAAAATCCGTGGGCAAACATACACCGAAAATCGAGAAAATCGTAAATTGTCATTTGCTTGAAAAATAGTGATGCCGATCAAACGAAATGACAAGGCGCCAGTCACCAGGCCCCGCAGGCTTCGCACAGCCAAAATTTGGGGCCGAACGGAGGCGGTCGATTGAATCTCGAAAAATCCGTGTGCTAACATACACCGAAAATCGAGAAAATCATAAATTCTCATTTATGCGAAAAATAGTGATGCCGATCAAACGAAATGATAGGGCGCCCGTCACCAGGCCCCGCGGGCTGTGCACAGCCAAAATTTGGGGCCGAACGGAGGCGGTCGATCAAATATCCAGAAATTCCTGGGCTAACACGCACTGAAAAGTTTGAAAGTTAGCAACATAGGCGCACTATGCTAGTCTCGACAGACCGGACGACATCGGATGTCACATGCTAACCTATGTCGAGACCCAACGCCCATTGATGAATGCCCAGCGATACAAAATTTAAACTAAAACACCTATGCTTATCCTTATGATATAAATAAAATCCTAGAGATTAGTGGTGGTAGTGCTGGCCTACCATGGTCGCTTGCCATGGTGGTGTCGGTTGTGGTGGGTCGTTAGGACCAGTTTTTAAATTAAAATTGTCACCCATATCGGGAAATATGTTGAAATGAGTGCGATAGAGGCATATTTTAGAAAAATGGCTCGGCCAAACCGCCTTTCGGCGGTTTGTCGAGATAGATCTCGAAAAAATACACAAAATGAAAAAAAAATCGCGTAAAACGGATAATCCAGCCCAAAGTTATGATCATTTATATAATATGCCTCTAATAAACTATTTTTCCGTCGATTATATTACAATTTTAACAACATTATGTAAGATCTCATCAAAAGACTTGCATCTCGGCAGTTCTTATTTTGTTAATAAAGAGCTAACACATACCAAAAATCGCGAAAATCGTAAATTCTCGTTTATGCAAAAAATAGTGATGCCGATCAAATGAAATGATAGGACTATCTAAATTCTGATCACTTTCTGTACTATACTGATTCCTTACTGATTACCGTAATGAATTGATTTAAAACCGAAGTGGGGCTTATATATAATAGAAACAATAAATCGCATTCAGTGAATGCGACTTATAAGTCGAATTTCAGGAATGCGATTTATAAGTCGCATTTCAGGAATGCGTTTTATAAGTCGCATTCCTGGAATGCGTTTTATAAGTCGCATTTTGCCTTGCGACGCGCCGACTTGCCGGTTGTCCAATCTTTCCCCGTTCCTTTTTCTAGCATGTATGTATTTCAAATACTCTTAACCAACACGCGAATAGGCCATCTATATGCTAGAAATTTACGGGGTGTAACAGCGGATCAAACGAAATGATAGGGCGCCCGTCACCAGGCCCCGCACAGCAAAAATTTGAGGCCAAACGGAGACGGTCGATCACATCTCCAAAAATCCGTGGGCTAACATACACCGAAAACCGAGAAAATCGTAAATTGTCATTTATGCAAAAAATAGTGATGCCCATCAAACGAGTTGATAGGGCGCCCGTCACCAGGCCCCGCAGGCTGCGCACGGCCAAAATTTGGGGGCGAACGGAGGCGGTCGATCAAATCTCCAGAAATCCGTGGGCTAACATTCACCGAAAACCGAGAAAATCGTAAATTGTCATTTACGCAAAAAATAGTGTTGCCGATCAAACGAATTGATAGAGCGCCCGTCACTAGGCCCCGCAGGCTGCGCACAGCCAAAATTTGGGGCCAAACGGAGACGGTCGATCACATCTCCAAAAATCCGTGGGCAAACATACACCGAAAATCGAGAAAATCGTAAATTGTCATTTGCTTGAAAAATAGTGATGCCGATCAAACGAAATGACAAGGCGCCAGTCACCAGGCCCCGCAGGCTTCGCACAGCCAAAATTTGGGGCCGAACGGAGGCGGTCGATTGAATCTCGAAAAATCCGTGTGCTAACATACACCGAAAATCGAGAAAATCATAAATTCTCATTTATGCGAAAAATAGTGATGCCGATCAAACGAAATGATAGGGCGCCCGTCACCAGGCCCCGCGGGCTGTGCACAGCCAAAATTTGGGGCCGAACGGAGGTGGTCGATCAAATATCCAGAAATTCCTGGGCTAACACGCACTGAAAAGTTTGAAAGTTAGCAACATAGGCGCACTATGCTAGTCTCGACAGACCGGACGACATCGGATGTCACATGCTAACCTATGTTGAGACCCAACGCCCATCGATGAATGCCCAGCGATAGAAAATTTAAACTAAAACACCTATGCTTATCCTTATGATATAAATAAAATCCTAGAGATTAGTGGTGGTAGTGCTGGCCTACCATGGTCGCTTGCCATGGTGGTGTCGGTTGTGGTGGGTCGTTAGGACCAGTTTTTAAATTAAAATTGTCACCCATATCGGGAAATATGTTGAAATGAGTGCGATAGAGGCATATTTTAGAAAAATGGCTCGGCCAAACCGCCTTTCGGCGGTTTGTCGAGATAGATCTCGAAAAAATACACAAAATGAAAAAAAAGATCGCGTAAAACGGATAATCCAGCCCAAAGTTATGATCATTTATATAATATGCCTCTAATAAACTATTTTTCCGTCGATTATATTACAATTTTAACAACATTATGTAAGATCTCATCAAAAGACTTGCATCTCGGCAGTTCTTATTTTGTTAATAAAGAGCTAACACATACCAAAAATCGCGAAAATCGTAAATTCTCGTTTATGCAAAAAATAGTGATGCCGATCAAACGAAATGATAGGACTATCTAAATTCTGATCACTTTCTGTACTATACTGATTCCTTACTGATTACCGTAATGAATTGATTTAAAACCGAAGTGGGGCTTATATATAATAGAAACAATAAATCGCATTCACTGAATGCGACTTATAAGTCGCATTTCAGGAATGCGATTTATAAGTCGCATTCCTGGAATGCGTTTATAAGTCGCATATCTGGAATGCGTTTTATAAGTCCCATTTTGCCTTGCGACGCGCCGACTTGCCGGTTGTCCAATCTTTCCCCGTGCCTTTTTCTAGCATGTATGTATTTCAAATACTCTTAACCAACACGCGAATAGGCCATCTATATGCTAGAAATTTACGGGGTGTAACAACGGATCAAACGAAATGATAGGGCGCCCGTCACCAGGCCCCGCACAGCAAAAATTTGAGGCCAAACGGAGACGGTCGATCACATCTCCAAAAATCCGTGGGCTAACATACACCGAAAACCGAGAAAATCGTAAATTGTCATTTATGCTAAAAATAGTGATGCCCATCAAACGAGTTGATAGGGCGCCCGTCACCAGGCCCCGCAGGCTGCGCACGGCCAAAATTTGGGGGCGAACGGAGGCGGTCGATCAAATCTCCAGAAATCCGTGGGCTAACATTCACCAAAAACCGAGAAAATCGTAAATTGTCATTTACGCAAAAAATAGTGTTGCCGATCAAACGAATTGATAGAGCGCCCGTCACTAGGCCCCGCAGGCTGCGCACAGCCAAAATTTGGGGCCAAACGAAGACGGTCGATCACATCTCCAAAAATCCGTGGGCAAACATACACCGAAAATCGAGAAAATCGTAAATTGTCATTTGCTTGAAAAATAGTGATGCCGATCAAACGAAATGACAAGGCGCCCGTCACCAGGCCCCGCAGGCTTCGCACAGCCAAAATTTGGGGCCGAACGGAGGCGGTCGATTGAATCTCGAAAAATCCGTGTGCTAACATACACCGAAAATCGAGAAAATCATAAATTCTCATTTATGCGAAAAATAGTGATGCCGATCAAACGAAATGATAGGGCGCCCGTCACCAGGCCCCGCGGGCTGTGCACAGCCAAAATTTGGGGCCGAACGGAGGCGGTCGATCAAATATCCAGAAATTCCTGGGCTAACACGCACTGAAAAGTTTGAAAGTTAGCAACATAGGCGCACTATGCTAGTCTCGACAGACCGGACGACATCGGATGTCACATGCTAAACTATGTCGAGACCCAACGCCCATCGATGAATGCCCAGCGATAGAAAATTTAAACTAAAACACCTATGCTTATCCTTATGATATAAATAAAATCCTAGAGATTAGTGGTGGTAGTGCTGGCCTACCATGGTCGCTTGCCATGGTGGTGTCGGTTGTGGTGGGTCGTTAGGACCAGTTTTTAAATTAAAATTGTCACCCATATCGGGAAATATGTTGAAATGAGTGCGATAGAGGCATATTTTAGAAAAATGGCTCGGCCAAACCGCCTTTTGGCGGTTTGTCGAGATAGATCTCGAAAAAATACACAAAATGAAAAAAAAAATCGCGTAAAACGGATAATCCAGCCCAAAGTTATGATCATTTATATAATATGCCTCTAATAAACTATTTTTCCGTCGATTATATTACAGTTTTAACAACATTATGTAAGATCTCATCAAAAGACTTGCATCTCGGCAGTTCTTATTTTGTTAATAAAGAGCTAACACATACCAAAAATCGCGAAAATCGTAAATTCTCGTTTATGCAAAAAATAGTGATGCCGATCAAACGAAATGATAGGACTATCTAAATTCTGATCACTTTCTGTACTATACTGATTCCTTACTGATTACCGTAATGAATTGATTTAAAACCGAAGTGGGGCTTATATATAATAGAAACAATAAATCGCATTCACTGAATGCGACTTATAAGTCGCATTTCAGGAATGCGATTTATAAGTCGCATTCCTGGAATGCGTTTATAAGTCGCATATCTGGAATGCGTTTTATAAGTCCCATTTTGCCTTGCGACGCGCCGACTTGCCGGTTGTCCAATCTTTCCCCGTGCCTTTTTCTAGCATGTATGTATTTCAAATACTCTTAACCAACACGCGAATAGGCCATCTATATGCTAGAAATTTACGGGGTGTAACAACGGATCAAACGAAATGATAGGGCGCCCGTCACCAGGCCCCGCACAGCAAAAATTTGAGGCCAAACGGAGACGGTCGATCACATCTCCAAAAATCCGTGGGCTAACATACACCGAAAACCGAGAAAATCGTAAATTGTCATTTATGCTAAAAATAGTGATGCCCATCAAACGAGTTGATAGGGCGCCCGTCACCAGGCCCCGCAGGCTGCGCACGGCCAAAATTTGGGGGCGAACGGAGGCGGTCGATCAAATCTCCAGAAATCCGTGGGCTAACATTCACCAAAAACCGAGAAAATCGTAAATTGTCATTTACGCAAAAAATAGTGTTGCCGATCAAACGAATTGATAGAGCGCCCGTCACTAGGCCCCGCAGGCTGCGCACAGCCAAAATTTGGGGCCAAACGAAGACGGTCGATCACATCTCCAAAAATCCGTGGGCAAACATACACCGAAAATCGAGAAAATCGTAAATTGTCATTTGCTTGAAAAATAGTGATGCCGATCAAACGAAATGACAAGGCGCCCGTCACCAGGCCCCGCAGGCTTCGCACAGCCAAAATTTGGGGCCGAACGGAGGCGGTCGATTGAATCTCGAAAAATCCGTGTGCTAACATACACCGAAAATCGAGAAAATCATAAATTCTCATTTATGCGAAAAATAGTGATGCCGATCAAACGAAATGATAGGGCGCCCGTCACCAGGCCCCGCGGGCTGTGCACAGCCAAAATTTGGGGCCGAACGGAGGCGGTCGATCAAATATCCAGAAATTCCTGGGCTAACACGCACTGAAAAGTTTGAAAGTTAGCAACATAGGCGCACTATGCTAGTCTCGACAGACCGGACGACATCGGATGTCACATGCTAAACTATGTCGAGACCCAACGCCCATCGATGAATGCCCAGCGATAGAAAATTTAAACTAAAACACCTATGCTTATCCTTATGATATAAATAAAATCCTAGAGATTAGTGGTGGTAGTGCTGGCCTACCATGGTCGCTTGCCATGGTGGTGTCGGTTGTGGTGGGTCGTTAGGACCAGTTTTTAAATTAAAATTGTCACCCATATCGGGAAATATGTTGAAATGAGTGCGATAGAGGCATATTTTAGAAAAATGGCTCGGCCAAACCGCCTTTTGGCGGTTTGTCGAGATAGATCTCGAAAAAATACACAAAATGAAAAAAAAAATCGCGTAAAACGGATAATCCAGCCCAAAGTTATGATCATTTATATAATATGCCTCTAATAAACTATTTTTTCGTCGATTATATTACAGTTTTAACAACATTATGTAAGATCTCATCAAAAGACTTGCATTTCGGCAGTTCTTATTTTGTTAATAAAGAGCTAACACATACCAAAAATCGCGAAAATCGTGAATTCTCGTTTATGCAAAAAATAGTGATGCCGATCAAACGAAATGATAGGACTATCTAAATTCTGATCACTTTATATACTATACTGATTCCTTACTGATTACCGTAATGAATTGATTTAAAACCGAAGTGGGGCTTATATATAATAGAAACAATAAATCGCATTCAGTGAATGCGACTTATAAGTCGCATTTCAGGAATCCGATTTATAAGTCGCATTCCTGGAATGCGTTTTATAAGTCGCATTTTGCCTTGCGACGCGCCGACTTGACGGTTGTCCAATCTTTCCCCGTGCCTTTTTCTAGCATGTATGTATTTCAAATACTCTTAACCAACACGCGAATAGGCCATCTATATGCTAGAAATTTACGGGGTGTAACAGCGGATCAAACGAAATGATAGGGCGCCCGTCACCAGGCCCCGCACAGCAAAAATTTGAGGCCAAACGGAGACGGTCGATCACATCTCCAAAAATCCGTGGGCTAACATACACCGAAAACCGAGAAAATCGTAAATTGTCATTTATGCAAAAAATAGTGATGCCCATCAAACGAGTTGATAGGGCGCCCGTCACCAGGCCCCGCAGGATGCGCACGGCCAAAATTTGGGGGCGAACGGAGGCGGTCGATCAAATCTCCAGAAATCCGTGGGCTAACATTCACCGAAAATCGAGAAAATCGTAAATTGTCATTTACGCAAAAAATACTGATGCCGATCGAACGAATTGATAGAGCGCCCGTCACTAGGCCCCGCAGGCTGCGCACAACCAAAATTTGGGGCCAAACGGAGACGGTCGATCACATCTCCAAAAATCCGTGGGCAAACATACACCGAAAATCTAGAAAATCGTAAATTGTCATTTGCTTGAAAAATAGTGATGCTGATCAAACGAAATGACAAGGCGCCCGTCACCAGGCCCCGCAGGCTTCGCACAGCTAAAATTTGGGGCCGAACGGAGGCGGTCGATCGAATCACGAAAAATCCGTGGGCTAACATACACCGAAAACCAAGAAAATCGTAAATTGTCATTTCTGCAAAAAATAGTGATGCCGATCAAAAGAAATGACAGGGCGCCCGTCACCAGGCCCCGCAGGCTGCGCACAGCCAAAATTTGGGGCCGAACGGAGGCGGTCGATTGAATCTCGAAAAAACCGTGTGCTAACATACACCGAAAATCGAGAAAATCATAAATTCTCATTTATGCGAAAAATAGTGATGCCGATCAAACGAAATGATAGGGCGCCCGTCACCAGGCCCTGCAGGCTGCGCACAGCCAAAATTTGGGGCCAAACGGAGACGGTCGATCACATCTCCAAAAATCCGTGGGCTAACATACACCGAAAATCGAGAAAATCGTAAATTGTCATTTGTTTGAAAAATAGTGATGCCGATCAAAAGAAATGACAGGGCGCCCGTCACCAGGCCCCGCAGGCTGCGCACAGCCAAAATTTGGGGGCAAACGGAGACGGTCGATCACATCTCCAAAAATCCGTGGGCTAACATACACCGAAAATCGAGAAAATCGTAAATTGTCATTTGTTTGAAAAATAGTGATACCGATCAAATGAAATGACAGGACGCCCGTTACCAGGCCCCGCAGGCTGCGCACAACAAAAATTTCAGGCCAAACGGAGACGGTCGATCACATCTCCAAAAATCCGTGGGCTAACATACACCGAAAACCGAGAAAATCGTAAATTGTCATTTATGCAAAAAATAGTGATGCCCATCAAACGAGTTGATAGGGCGCCCGTCACCAGGCCCCGCAGGCTGCGCACGACCAAAATTTGGGGGCGAACGGAGGCGGTCGATAGAATCTCCAAAAATCCGTGGGCTAACATTCACCGAAAATCGAGAAAATCGTAAATTTTCATTTATGCAAAAAATAGTGATGCCGATCGAATGAAATGATAGGGCGCCCGTCACTAGGCCCCGCAGGCTGCGCACAGCCAAAATTTGGGGCCAAACGGAGACGGTCGATCACATCTCCAAAAATCCGTGGGCTAACATACACCAAAAATCGAGAAAATCATAAATTGTCATTTGTTTGAAAAATAGAGATACCGATCAAAAGAAATGACAGGGCGCCCGTCTCCAGGCCCCGCAGGCTGCGCACAGCCAAAATTTGGGGCCAAACGGAGGCGGTCGATCGAATCTCGAAAAATCCGTGGGCTAACATTCACCGAAAACCGAGAAAATCGTAAATTGTCATTTCTGCAAAAAATAGTGATGCCGATCAAAAGAAATGACAGGGCGCCCGTCACCAGGCCCCGCAGGATGCGCACAGCCAAAATTTGGGGCCGAACGGAGGCGGTCGATTGAATCTCGAAAAATCCGTGTGCTAACATACACCAAAAATCGAGAAAATCGTAAATTCTCATTTATGCGAAAAATAGTGATGCCGATCAAACGAAATGATAAGGCGCCCGTCACCAGGCCCCGCGGGCTGTGCACAGCCAAAATTTGGGGCCGAACGGAGGCGGTCGATCAAATATCCAGAAATCTCTGGGCTAACATGCACTGAAAAGTTTGAAAGTTAGCAACATAGGCGCACTATGCTAGTCTCGACAGACCGGACGACATCGGATGTCACATGCTAACCTATGTCGAGACCCAACGCCCATCGATGAATGCCCAGCGATAGAAAATTTAAACTAAAATACCTATGCTTATCCTTATGATATAAATAAAATCCTAGAGATTACTGGTGGTAGTGCTGGCCTACCATGGTCGCTTGCCATGGTGGTGTCGGTTGTGGTGGGTCGTTAGGACCAGTTTTTAAATTAAAATTGTCACCCATATTGGGAAATATGTTGAAATGAGTGCGATAGAGGCATATTTTAGAAAAATGGCTCGGCCAAACCGCCTTTCGGCGGTTTGTCGAGATAGATCTCGAAAAAATACACAAAATGAAAAAAAACATCGCGTAAAACGGATAATCCAGCCCAAAGTTATGATCATTTATATAATATGCCTCTAATAAACTATTTTTCCGTCGATTATATTACAGTTTTAACAACATTATGTAAGATCTCATCAAAAGACTTGCATCTCGGCAGTTCTTATTTTGTTAATAAAGAGCTAACACATACCAAAAATCGCGAAAATCGTAAATTCTCGTTTATGCAAAAAATAGTGATGCCGATCAAACGAAATGATAGGACTATCTAAATTCTGATCACTTTCTGTACTATACTGATTCCTTACTGATTACCGTAATGAATTGATTTAAAACCGAAGTGGGGCTTATATATAATAGAAACAATAAATCGCATTCAGTGAATGCGACTTATAAGACGCATTTCAGGAATGCGATTTATAAGTCGCATTCCTGGAATGCGTTTTATAAGTCGCATTCCTGGAATGCGTTTTATAAGTCGCATTTTGCCTTGCGACGCGCCGACTTGCCGGTTGTCCAATCTTTCCCCGTGCCTTTTTCTAGCATGTATGTATTTCAAATACTCTTAACCAACACGCGAATAGGCCATCTATATGCTAGAAATTTACGAGGTGTAACAGCGGATCAAACGAAATGATAGGGCGCCCGTCACCAGGCCCCGCACAGCAAAAATTTGAGGCCAAACGGAGACGGTCGATCACATCTCCAAAAATCTGTGGGCTAACATACACCGAAAACCGAGAAAATCGTAAATTGTCATTTATGCAAAAAATAGTGATGCCCATCAAAAGAGTTGATAGGGCGCCCGTCACCAGGCCCCGCAGGCTGCGCACAGCCAAAATTTGGGGGCGAACGGAGGCGGTCGATCAAATCTCCAGAAATCCGTGGGCTAACATTCACCGAAAATCGAGAAAATCGTAAATTGTCATTTACGCAAAAAATAGTGATGCCGATCAAACGAATTGATAGAGCGCCCGTCACTAGGCCCCGCAGGCTGCGCACAGCCAAAATTTGGGGCCAAACGGAGACGGTCGATCACATCTCCAAAAATCCGTGGGCAAACATACACCGAAAATCGAGAAAATCGAGAAAATCGTAAATTGTCATTTGCTTGAAAAATAGTGATGCCGATCAAACGAAATGACAAGGCGCCCGTCACCAGGCCCCGCAGGCTTCGCACAGCCAAAATTTGGGGCCGAACGGAGGCGGTCGATCGAATCACGAAAAATCCGTGGGCTAACATACACCGAAAACGGAGAAAATCGTAAATTGT
The DNA here is from genome assembly GCA_035772735.1 of Datura wrightii. NCBI lineage: Eukaryota > Viridiplantae > Streptophyta > Magnoliopsida > Solanales > Solanaceae > Datura > Datura wrightii. The sequence continues at coordinate 6,159,082 of JASDFA010000011.1, forward strand.
CATTTCTGCAAAAAATAGTGATGCCGATCAAAAGAAATGACAGGGCGCCCGTCACAGGCCCCGTAGGCTACGCACAGCCAAAATTTGGGGCCGAACGGAGGCGGTCGATTGAATCTCGAAAAATCCGTGTGCTAACATACACCGAAAATCGAGAAAATCATAAATTCTCATTTATGCGAAAAATAGTGATGCCGATCAAACGAAATGATAGGGCGCCCGTCACCAGGCCCTGCAGGCTGCGCACAGCCAAAATTTGGGGCCAAACGGAGACGGTCGATCACATCTCCAAAAATCTGTGGGCTAACATACACCGAAAATCGAGAAAATCGTAAATTGTCATTTGTTTGAGAAATAGTGATGCCGATCAAAAGAAATGACAGGGCGCCCGTCACCAGGCCCTGCAGGCTGCGCACAGCCAAAATTTGGGGGCAAACGGAGACGGTCGATCACATCTCCAAAAATCCGTGGGCTAACATACACCGAAAATCGAGAAAATCGTAAATTGTCATTTGTTTGAAAAATAGTGATGCCGATCAAACGAAATGACAGGGCGCCCGTTACCAGGCCCCGCAGGCTGCGCACAGCAAAAATTTCAGGCCAAACGGAGACGGTCGATCACATCTCCAAATATCTGTGGGCTAACATACACCGAAAACCGAGAAAATCGTAAATTGTCATTTATGCGAAAAATAGTGATGCCCATCAAACGAGTTGATAGGGCGCCCGTCACCAGGCCCCGCAGGCTGTGCACGACCAAAATTTGGGGGCAAACGGAGGCGGTCGATCGAATCTCCAGAAATCCGTGGGCTAACATTCACCGAAAATCGAGAAAATCGTAAATTTTCATTTATGCAAAAAATAGTGATGCCGATCGAATGAAATGATAGGGCGCCCGTCACTAGGCCCCGCAGGCTGCGCACAGCCAAAATTTGGGGCCAAACGGAGACGGTCGATCACATCTCCAAAAATCCGTGGGCTAACATACACCGAAAACCGAGAAAATCGTAAATTGTCATTTGTTTGAAAAATAGTGATGCCGATCAAAAGAAATGACAGGGCGCCCGTCACCAGGCCCCGCAGGCTGCGCACAGCCAAAATTTGGGGCCGAACGGAGACGGTCGATCGAATCTCGAAAAATCCGTGGGCTAACATTCACCGAAAACCGAGAAAATCGTAAATTGTCATTTTTGCAAAAAATAGTGATGCCGATCAAAAGAAATGACAGGGCGTCCGTCACTAGGCCCCGCAGGCTGCGCACAGCCAAAATTTGGGGCCGAACGGAGGCGGTCGATTGAATCTCGAAAAATCCGTGTGCTAACATACACCGAAAATCGAGAAAATCGTAAATTCTCATTTATGCGAAAAATAGTGATGCCGATCAAACGAAATGATAGGGCGCCCGTCACCAGGCCCCGCGGGCTGTGCACAGCTAAAATTTGGGGCCGAACGGAGGCGGTCGATCAAATATCCAGAAATCCCTGGGCTAACACGCACTGAAAAGTTTGAAAGTTAGCAACATAGGCGCACTATGCTAGTCTCGACAGACCGGACGACATCGGATGTCACATGCTAACCTATGTCGAGACCCAACGCCCATCGATGAATGCCCAGCGATAGAAAATTTAAACTAAAACACCTATGCTTATCCTTATGATATAAATAAAATCCTAGAGATTAGTGGTGGTAGTGCTGGCCTACCATGGTCGCTTGCCATGGTGGTGTCGGTTGTGGTGGGTCGTTAGGACCAGTTTTTAAATTAAAATTGTCACCCATATCGGGAAATATGTTGAAATGAGTGCGATAGAGGCATATTTTAGAAAAATGGCTCTGCCAAACCGCCTTCAGGCGGTTTGTCGAGATAGATCTCGAAAAAATACACAACATGAAAAAAAAAATCGCGTAAAACGGATAATCCAGCCCAAAGTTATGATCATTTATATAATATGCCTCTAATAAACTATTTTTCCGTCGATTATATTACAGTTTTAACAACATTATGTAAGATCTCATCAAAAGACTTGCATCTCGACAGTTCTTATTTTGTTAATAAAGAGCTAACACATACCAAAAATCGCGAAAATCGTAAATTCTCGTTTATGCAAAAAATAGTGATGCCGATCAAACGAAATGATAGGACTATCTAAATTCTGATCACTTTCTGTACTATACTGATTCCTTACTGATTACCGTAATGAATTGATTTAAAACCGAAGTGGGGCTTATATATAATAGAAACAATAAATCGCATTCAGTGAATGCGACTTATAAGACGCATTTCAGGAATGCGATTTATAAGTCGCATTCCTGGAATGCGTTTTATAAGTCGCATTCCTGGAATGCGTTTTATAAGTCGCATTTTGCCTTGCGACGCACCGACTTGCCGGTTGTCCAATCTTTCCCCGTGCCTTTTTCTAGCATGTATGTATTTCAAATACTCTTAACCAACACGCGAATAGGCCATCTATATGCTAGAAATTTACGGGGTGTAACAGCGGATCAAACGAAATGATAGGGCGCCCGTCACCAGGCCCCGCACAGCAAAAATTTGAGGCCAAACGGAGACGGTCGATCACATCTCCAAAAATCCGTGGGCTAACATACACCGAAAACTGAGAAAATCGTAAATTGTCATTTACGCAAAAAATAGTGATGCCGATCAAACGAATTGATAGAGCGCCCGTCAGTAGGCCCCGCAGGCTGCGCACAGCCAAAATTTGGGGCCAAACGGAGACGGTCGATCACATCTCCAAAAATCCGTGGGCAAACATACACCGAAAATCGAGAAAATCGTAAATTGTCATTTGCTTGAATAATAGTGATGCCGGTCAAACGAAATGACAAGGCGCCCGTCACCAGGCCCCCCAAGCTTCGCACAGCCAAAATTTGGGGCCGAACGGAGGCGGTCGATCGAATCACGAAAAATCCGTGGGCTAACATACACCGAAAACCGAGAAAATCGTAAATTGTCATTTCTGCAAAAAATAGTGATGCCGATCAAAAGAAATGACAGGGTGCCCGTCACCAAGCCCCGCAGGCTGCGCACAGCCAAAATTTGGGGCCGAACGGAGGCGGTCGATTGAATCTCGAAAAATCCGTGTGCTAACATACACCGAAAATCGAGAAAATCATAAATTCTCATTTATGCGAAAAATAGTGATGCCGATCAAACGAAATGATAGGGCGCCCGTCACCAGGCCCTGCAGGCTGCGCACAGCCAAAATTTGGGGCCAAACGGAGACGGTCGATCACATCTCCAAAAATCCGTGGGCTAACATACACCGAAAATCGAGAAAATCGTAAATTGTCATTTGTTTGAAAAATAGTGATGCCGATCAAAAGAAATGACAGGGCGCCCGTCACCAGGCCCCGCAGGCTGCGCACAGCCAAAATTTGGGGGCAAACGGAGACGGTCGATCACATCTCCAAAAATCCGTGGGTTAACATACACCGAAAATCGAGAAAATCGTAAATTGTCATTTGTTTGAAAAATAGTGATGCCGATCAAACGAAATGACAGGGCGCACGTTACCAGGCCCCGCAGGCTGCGCACAGCAAAAATTTCAGGCCAAACGGAGACGGTCGATCACATCTCCAAAAATCCGTGGGCTAACATACACCGAAAACCGAGAAAATCGTAAATTGTCATTTATGCGAAAAATAGTGATGCGCATCAAACGAGTTGATAGGGCGCCCATCACCAGGCCCCGCAGGCTGCGCACGACCAAAATTTGGGGGCGAACGGAAGCGGTCGATCGAATCTCCAGAAATCCGTGGGCTAACATTCACCGAAAATCGAGAAAATCGTAAATTTTCATTTATGCAAAAAGTAGTGATGCCGATCGAATGAAATGATAGGGCGCCCGTCACTAGGCCCCGCAGGCTGCGCACAGCCAAAATTTGGGGCCAAACGGAGACGGTCGATCACATCTCCAAAAATCCGTGGGCTAACATACACCGAAAATCGAGAAAATCGTAAATTGTCATTTGTTTGAAAAATAGTGATGCCGATCAAAAGAAATGACAGGGCGCCCGTCACCAGGCCCCGCAGGCTACGCACAGCCAGAATTTGGGGCCGAACGTAGGCGGTCGATCGAATCTCGAAAAATCCGTGGGCTAACATTCACCGAAAACCGAGAAAATCGTAAATTGTCATTTCTGCAAAAAATAGTGATGCCGATCAAAAGAAATGACAGGGCGCCCGCCACCAGGCCCCGCAGGCTGCGCACAGCCAAAATTTGGGGCCGAACGGAGGCGGTCGATTGAATCTCGAAAAATCCGTGTGCTAACATACACCGAAAATCGAGAAAATCGTAAATTCTCATTTATGCGAAAAATAGTGATGCCGATCAAACGAAATGATAGGGCGCCCGTCACCAGGCCCCGCGGGCTGTGCACAGCCAAAATTTGGGGCCGAACGGAGGCGGTCGATCAAATATCCAGAAATCCCTGGGCTAACACGCACTGAAAAGTTTGAAAGTTAGCAACATAGGCGCACTATGCTAGTCTCGACAGACCGGACGACATCGGATGTCACATGCTAACCTATGTCGAGACCCAACGCCCACCGATGAATGCCCAGCGATAGAAAATTTAAACTAAAACACCTATGCTTATCCTTATGATATAAATAAAATCCTAGAGATTAGTGGTGGTAGTGCTGGCCTACCATGGTCGCTTGCCATGGTGGTGTCGGTTGTGGTGGGTCGTTAGGACCAGTTTTTAAATTAAAATTGTCACCCATATCGGGAAATATGTTGAAATGAGTGCGATAGAGGCATATTTTAGAAAAATGGCTCGGCCAAACCGCCTTTCGGCGGTTTGTCGAGATAGATCTCGAAAAAATACACAAAATGAAAAAAAAAATCGCGTAAAACGGATAATCCAGCCCAAAGTTATGATCATTTATATAATATGCCTCTAATAAACTATTTTTCCGTCGATTATATTAGAGTTTTAACAACATTATGTAAGATCTCATCAAAAGACTTGCATCTCGGCAGTTCTTATTTTGTTAATAAAGAGCTAACACATATCAAAAATCGCGAAAATCGTAAATTCTCGTTTATGCAAAAAATAGTGATGCCGATCAAACGAAATGATAGGACTATCTAAATTCTGATCACTTTCTATACTATACTGATTCTTTACTGATTACCGTAATGAATTGATTTAAAACCGAAGTGGGGCTTATATATAATAGAAACAATAAATCGCATTCAGTGAATGCGACTTATAAGTCGCATTTCAGGAATGCGATTTATAAGTCGCATTCCTGGAATACGTTTTATAAGTCGCATATTGCCTTGCGACGCGCCGACTTGCCGGTTGTCCAATCTTTCCCCGTGCCTTTTTCTAGCATGTATGTATTTCAAATACTCTTAACCAACACGCAAATAGGCCATCTATATGCTAGAAATTTACGGGGTGTAACAGCGGATCAAACGAAATGATAGGGCGCCCGTCACCAGGCCCCGCACAGCAAAAATTTGAGGCCAAACGGAGACGGTCGATCACATCTCCAAAAATCCGTGGGCTAACATACACCGAAAACCGAGAAAATCGTAAATTGTCATTTATGCGAAAAATAGTGATGCCCATCAAACGAGTTGATAGGGCGCCCGTCACCAGGCCCCGCAGGCTGCGCACGGCCAAAATTTGGGGGCGAACGGAGGCGGTCGATCAAATCTCCAGAAATCCGTGGGCTAACATTCACCGAAAATGGAGAAAATCGTAAATTGTCATTTACGCAAAAAATAGTGATGCCGATCAAACGAATTGATAGAGCGCCCGTCACTAGGCCCCGCAGGCTGCGCACAGCCAAAATTTGGGGCGAAACGGAGACGGTCGATCACATCTCCAAAAATCCGTGGGCAAACATACACCGAAAATCGAGAAAATCGTAAATTGTCATTTGCTTGAAAAATAGTGATGCCGATCAAACGAAATGACAAGGCGCCCGTCACCAGGCCCCGCAGGCTTCGCACAGCCAAAATTTGGGGCCGAACGGAGGCGGTCGATCGAATCACGAAAAATCCGTGGGCTAACATACACCGAAAACCGAGAAAATCATAAATTGTCATTTCTGCAAAAAATAGTGATGCCGATCAAAAGAAATGACAGGGCGCCCGTCACCAGGCCCCGCAGGCTACACACAGCCAAAATTTGGGGCCGAACGGAGGCGGTCGATTGAATCTCGAAAAATCCGTGTGCTAACATACACCGAAAATCGAGAAAATCATAAATTCTCATTTATGCGAAAAATAGTGATGCCGATCAAACGAAATGATAGGGCGCCCGTCACCAGGCCCTGCAGGCTGCGCACAGCCAAAATTTGGGGCCAAACGGAGACGGTCGATCACATCTCCAAAAATCCGTGGTCTAACATACACCGAAAATCGAGAAAATCGTAAATTGTCATTTATTTGAAAAATAGTGATGCCGATCAAAAGAAATGACAGGGCGCCCGTCACCAGGCCCCGCAGGCTGCGCACAGCCAAAATTTGGGGGCAAACGGAGACGGTCGATCACATCTCCAAAAATCCGTGGGCTAACATACACCGAAAATCGAGAAAATCGTAAATTGTCATTTGTTTGAAAAATAGTGATGCCGATCAAACGAAATGACAGGGCACCCGTTACCAGGCCCCGCAGGCTGCGCACAGCAAAAATTTCAGGCCAAACGGAGACGGTCGATCACATCTCCAAAAATCCGTGGGCTAACATACACTGAAAACCGAGAAAATCGTAAATTGTCATTTATGCGAAAAATAGTGATGCCCATCAAACGAGTTGATAGGGCGCCCGTCACCAGGCCCCGCAGGCTGCGCACGACCAAAATTTGGGGGCGAACGGAGGCGGTCGATCGAATCTCCAGAAATCCGTGGGCTAACATTCACCGAAAATCGAGAAAATCGTAAATTTTCATTTATGCAAAAAATAGTGATGCCGATCGAATGAAATGATAGGGCACCCGTCACTAGGCCCCGCAGGCTGCGCACAGCCAAAATTTGGGGCTAAACGGAGACGGTCGATCACATCTCCAAAAATCCGTGGGCTAACATACACCGAAAATCAAGAAAATCGTAAATTGTCATTTGTTTGAAAAATAGTGATGCCGATCAAAAGAAATGACAGGGCGCCCGTCACCAGGCCCCGCAGGCTGCGCACAGCCAAAATTTGGGGCCGAACGGAGGCGGTCGATCGAATCTCGAAAAATCCGTGGGCTAACATTCACCGAAAACTGAGAAAATCGTAAATTGTCATTTCTGCAAAAAATAGTGATGCCGATCAAAAGAAATGATAGGGCGCCCGTCACCAGGCCCCGCAGGCTGCGCACAGCCAAAATTTGGGGCCGAACGGAGGCGGTCGATTGAATCTCGAAAAATCCGTGTGCTAACATACACCGAAAATCGAGAAAATCGTAAATTCTCATTTCTGCAAAAAATAGTGATGCCGATCAAACGAAATGATAGGGCGCCCTTCACCAGGCCCCGCGGGCTATGCACAGCCAAAATTTGGGGCCGAACGGAGGCGGTCGATCAAATATCCAGAAATCCCTGGGCTAACACGCACTGAAAAGTTTGAAAGTTAGCAACATAGGCGCACTATGCTAGTCTCGACAGACCGGACGACATCGGATGTCACATGCTAACCTATGTCGAGACCCAACGCCCATCGATGAATGCCCAGCGATAGAAAATTTAAACTAAAACACCTATGCTTATCCTTATGATATAAATAAAATCCTAGAGATTAGTGGTGGTAGTGCTGGCCTACCATGGTCGCTTGCCATGGTGGTGTCGGTTGTGGTGGGTCGTTAGGACCAGTTTTTAAATTAAAATTGTCACCCATATCGGAAAATATGTTGAAATGAGTGCGATAGAGGCATATTTTAGAAAAATGGCTTGGCCAAACCGCCTTTTGGCGGTTTGTCGAGATAGATCTCGAAAAAATACACAAAATAAAAAAAAAATCGCGTAAAACGGATAATCCAGCCCAAAGTTATGATAATTTATATAATATGCCTCTAATAAACTATTTTTCCGTCGATTATATTACAGTTTTAACAACATTATGTAAGATCTCATCAAAAGACTTGCATCTCGGCAGTTCTTATTTTGTTAATAAAGAGCTAACACATACCAAAAATCGCGAAAATCGTAAATTCTCGTTTATGCAAAAAATAGTGATGCCGATCAAACGAAATGATAGGACTATCTAAATTCTGATCACTTTCACTACTATACTGATTCCTTACTGATTACCGTAATGAATTGATTTAAAACCGAAGTGGGGCTTATATATAATAGAAACAATAAATCGCATTCATAAGTCGCATTCCTGGAATGCGTTTTATAAGTCGCATTTTGCCTTGCGACGCGCCGACTTGCCAGTTGTCCAATCTTTCCCCGTGCCTTTTTCTAGCATGTATGTATTTCAAATACTCTTAACCAACACGCGAATAGGCCATCTATATGCTAGAAATTTACGGGGTGTAACAGCGGATCAAACGAAATGATAGGGCGCCCGTCACCAGGCCCCGCACAGCAAAAATTTGAGGCCAAACGGAGACGGTCGATCACATCTCCAAAAATCCGTGGGCTAACATACACCGAAAACCGAGAAAATCGTAAATTGTCATTTATGCGAAAAATAGTGATGCCCATCAAACGAGTTGATAGGGCGCCCGTCACCAGGCCCCGCAGGCTGCGCACGGCCAAAATTTGGGGGCGAACGGAGGCGGTCGATCAAATCTCCAGAAATCCGTGGGCTAACATTCACCGAAAATCGAGAAAATCGTAAATTGTCATTTACGCAAAAAATAGTGATGCCGATCAAACGAATTGATAGAGCGCCCGTCAGTAGGCCCCGCAGGCTGCGCACAGCCAAAATTTGGGGCCAAACGGAGACGGTCGATCACATCTCCAAAAATCCGTGGGCAAACATACACCGAAAATCGAGAAAATCGTAAATTGTCATTTGCTTGAAAAATAGTGATGCCGATCAAACGAAATGACAAGGCGCCCATCACCAGGCCCCGCAGGCTTCGCACAGCCAAAATTTGGGGCCGAACGGAGGCGGTCGATCGAATCACGAAAAATCCGTGGGCTAACATACACCGAAAACCGAGAAAATCGTAAATTGTCATTTCTGCAAAAAATAGTGATGCCGATCAAAAGAAATGACAGGGCGCCCGTCACCAAGCCCCGCAGGCTGCGCACAGCCAAAATTTGGGGCCGAACGGAGGCGGTCGATTGAATCTCGAAAAATCCGTGTGCTAACATACACCGAAAATCGAGAAAATCATAAATTCTCATTTATGCGAAAAATAGTGATGCCGATCAAACGAAATGATAGGGCGCCCGTCACCAGGCCCTGCAGGCTGCGCACAGCCAAAATTTGGGGCCAAACGGAGACGGTCGATCACATCTCCAAAAATCCGTGGGCTAACATACACCGAAAATCGAGAAAATCGTAAATTGTCATTTGTTTGAAAAATAGTGATGCCGATCAAAAGAAATGACAGGGCGCCCGTCACCAGGCCCCGCAGGCTGCGCACAGCCAAAATTTGGGGGCAAACGGAGACGGTCGATCACATCTCCAAAAATTCGTGGGTTAACATACACCGAAAATCGAGAAAATCGTAAATTGTCATTTGTTTGAAAAATAGTGATGCCGATCAAACGAAATGATAGGGCGCCCGTTACCAGGCCCCGCAGGCTGCGCACAGCAAAAATTTCAGGCCAAACGGAGACGGTCGATCACATCTCCAAAAATCCGTGGGCTAACATACACCGAAAACCGAGAAAATCGTAAATTGTCATTTATCCGAAAAATAGTGATGCCCATCAAACGAGTTGATAGGGCGCCCATCACCAGGCCCCACAGGCTGCGCACGACCAAAATTTGGGGGCGAACGGAAGCGGTCGATCGAATCTCCAGAAATCCGTGGGCTAACATTCACCAAAAATCGAGAAAATCGTAAATTTTCATTTATGCAAAAAATAGTGATGCCGATCGAATGAAATGATAGGGCGCCCGTCACTAGGCCCCGCAGGCTGCGCACAGCCAAAATTTGGGGCCAAACGGAGACGGTCGATCACATCTCCAAAAATCCGTGGGCTAACATACACCGAAAATCGAGAAAATCGTAAATTGTCATTTGTTTGAAAAATAGTGATGCCGATCAAAAGAAATGACAGGGTGCCCGTCACCAGGCCCCGCAGGCTGCGCACAGCCAAAATTTGGGGCCGAACGGAGGCGGTCGATCGAATCTCGAAAAATCCGTGGGCTAACATTCACCGAAAACCGAGAAAATCGTAAATTGTCATTTCTGCAAAAAATAGTGATGCCGATCAAAAGAAATGACAGGGCGCCCGTCACCAGGCCCCGCAGGCTGCGCACAGCCAAAATTAGGGGCCGAACGGAGGCGGTCGATTGAATCTCGAAAAATCCGTGTGCTAACATACACCGAAAATCGAGAAAATCGTAAATTCTCATTTATGCGAAAAATAGTGATGCCGATCAAACGAAATGATAGGGCGCCCGTCACCAGGCCCCGCGGGCTGTGCACAGCCAAAATTTGGGGCCGAACGGAGGCGGTCGATCAAATATCCAGAAATCCCTGGGCTAACACGCACTGAAAAGTTTGAAAGTTAGCAACATAGGCGCACTATGCTAGTCTCGACCGACCGGACGACATCGGATGTCACATGCTAACCTATGTCGAGACCCAACGCCCACCGATGAATGCCCAGCGATAGAAAATTTAAACTAAAACACCTATGGTTATCCTTATGATATAAATAAAATCCTAGAGATTAGTGGTGGTAGTGCTGGCCTACCATGGTCGCTTGCCATGGTGGTGTCGGTTGTGGTGGGTCGTTAGGACCAGTTTTTAAATTAAAATTGTCACCCATATCGGGAAATATGTTGAAATGAGTGCGATAGAGGCATATTTTAGAAAAATGGCTCGGCCAAACCGCCTTTTGGCGGTTTGTCGAGATAGATCTCGAAAAAATACACAAAATGAAAAAAAAAATCGCGTAAAACGGATAATCCAGCCCAAAGTTATGATAATTTATATAATATGCCTCTAATAAACTATTTTTCCGTCGATTATATTACAGTTTTAACAACATTATGTAAGATCTCATCAAAAGACTTGCATCTCGGCAGTTCTTATTTTGTTAATAAAGAGCTAACACATACCAAAAATCGCGAAAATCGTAAATTCTCGTTTATGCAAAAAATAGTGATGCCGATCAAACGAAATGATAGGACTATCTAAATTCTGATCACTTTTTGTACTATACTGATTCCTTACTGATTACCGTAATGAATTGATTTAAAACCGAAGTGGGGCTTATATATAATAGAAACAATAAATCGCATTCAGTGAATGCGACTTATAAGTCGCATTTCAGGAATGCGATTTATAAGTCGCATTCCTGGAATGCGTTTTATAAGTCGCATTTTGCCTTGCGACGCGCCGACTTGCCGGTTGTCCAATCTTTCCCCGTGCCTTTTTCTAGCATGTATGTATTTCAAATACTCTTAACCAACACGCGAATAGGCCATCTATATGCTAGAAATTTACGGGGTGTAACAGCGGATCAAACGAAATGATAGGGCGCCCGTCACCAGGCCCCGCACAGCAAAAATTTGAGGCCAAACGGAGACGGTCGATCACATCTCCAAAAATCTGTGGGCTAACATACACCGAAAACCGAGAAAATCGTAAATTGTCATTTATGCGAAAAATAGTGATGCCCATCAAACGAGTTGATAGGGCGCCCGTCACCAGGCCCCGCAGGCTGCGCACGGCCAAAATTTGGGGGCGAACGGAGGCGGTCGATCAAATCTCCAGAAATCCGTGGGCTAACATTCACCGAAAATCGAGAAAATCGTAAATTGTCATTTACGCAAAAAATAGTGATGCCGATCAAACGAATTGATAGAGCGCCCGTCAGTAGGCCCTGCAGGCTGCGCACAGCCAAAATTTGGGGCCAAACGGAGACGGTCGATCACATCTCCAAAAATCCGTGGGCAAACATACACCGAAAATCGAGAAAATCATAAATTGTCATTTGCTTGAAAAATAGTGATGCCGATCAAACGAAATGACAAGGCGCCCGTCACCAGGCCCCGCAGGCTTCGCACAGCCAAAATTTGGGGCCGAACGGAGGCGGTCGATCGAATCACGAAAAATCCGTGGGCTAACATACACCGAAAACCGAAAAAATCGTAAATTGTCATTTCTGCAAAAAATAGTGATGCCGATCAAAAGAAATGACAGGGCGCCCGTCACCAAGCCCCGCAGGCTGCGCACAGCCAAAATTTGGGGCCGAACGGTGGCGGTCGATTGAATCTCGAAAAATCCGTGTGCTAACATACACCGAAAATCGAGAAAATCATAAATTCTCATTTATGCGAAAAATAGTGATGCCGATCAAACGAAATGATAGGGCGCCCGTCACCAGGCCCTGCAGGCGCACACAGCCAAAATTTGGGGCCAAACGGAGACGGTCGATCACATCTCCAAAAATCCGTGGGCTAACATACACCGAAAATCGAGAAAATCGTAAATTGTCATTTGTTTGAAAAATAGTGATGCCGATCAAAAGAAATGACAGGGAGCCCGTCACCAGGCCCCGCAGGCTGCGCACAGCCAAAATTTGGGGGCAAACGGAGACGGTCGATCACATCTCCAAAAATCCGTGGGTTAACATACACCGAAAATCGAGAAAATCGTAAATTGTCATTTGTTTGAAAAAGAGTGATGCCGATCAAACGAAATGACAGGGCGCCCGTTACCAGGCCCCGCAGGCTGCGCACAGCAAAAAATTCAGGCCAAACGGAGACGGTCGATCACATCTCCAAAAATCCATGGGCTAACATACACCGAAAACCGAGAAAATCGTAAATTGTCATTTATGCGAAAAATAGTGATGCCCATCAAACGAGTTGATAGGGCGCCCATCACCAGGCCCCACAGGCTGCGCACGACCAAAATTTGGGGGCGAACGGAAGAGGTCGATCGAATCTCCAGAAATCCGTGGGCTAACATTCACCGAAAATCGAGAAAATCGTAAATTTTCATTTATGCAAAAAATAGTGATGCCGATCGAATGAAATGATAGGGCGCCCGTCACTAGGCCCCGCAGGCTGCGCACAGCCAAAATTTGGGGCCAAACGGAGACGGTCGATCACATCTCCAAAAATCCATGGGCTAACATACACCGAAAATCGAGAAAATCGTAAATTGTCATTTGTTTGAAAAATAGTGATGCCGATCAAAAGAAATGACAGGGCGCCCGTCACCAGGCCCCGCAGGCTGCGCACAGCCAAAATTTGGGGCCGAACGGAGGCGGTCGATCGAATCTCGAAAAATCCGTGGGCTAACATTCACCGAAAACCGAGAAAATCGTAAATTGTCATTTCTGCAAAAAATAGTGATGCCGATCAAAAGAAATGACAGGGCGCCCGTCACCAGGCCCCGCAGGCTGCGCACAGCCAAAATTTGGGGCCGAACGGAGGCGGTCGATTGAATCTCGAAAATTCCGTGTGCTAACATACACCGAAAATCGAGAAAATCGTAAATTCTCATTTATGCAAAAAATAGTGATGCCGATCAAACGAAATGATAGGGCGCCCGTCACCAGGCCCCGCGGGCTGTGCACAACCAAAATTTGGGGCCGAACGGAGGCGGTCGATCAAATATCCAGAAATCCCTGGGCTAACACGCACTGAAAAGTTTGAAAGTTAGCAACATAGGCGCACTATGCTAGTCTCGACAGACCGGACGACATCGGATGTCACATGCTAACCTATGTCGAGACCCAACGCCCACCGATGAATGCCCAGCGATAGAAAATTTAAACTAAAACACCTATGCTTATCCTTATGATATAAATAAAATCCTAGAGATTAGTGGTGGTAGTGCTGGCCTACCATGGTCGCTTGCCATGGTGGTGTCGGTTGTGGTGGGTCGTTAGGACCAGTTTTTAAATTAAAATTGTCACCCATATCGGGAAATATGTTGAAATGAGTGCGATAGAGGCATATTTTAGAAAAATGGCTCGGCCAAACCGCCTTTCGGCAGTTTGTCGAGGTAGATCTCGAAAAAATACACAAAATGAAAAAAAAAATCGCGTAAAACGGATAATCCAGCCCAAAGTTATGATCATTTATATAATATGCCTCTAATAAACTATTTTTCCGTCGATTATATTACAGTTTTAACAACATTATGTAAGATCTCATCAAAAGACTTGCATCTCGGCAGTTCTTATTTTGTTAATAAAGAGCTAACACATACCAAAAATCGCGAAAATCGTAAATTCTCGTTTATGCAAAAAATAGTGATGCCGATCAAACGAAATGATAGGACTATCTAAATTCTGATCACTTTCTGTACTATACTGATTCCTTACTGATTACCGTAATGAATTGATTTAAAACCGAAGTGGGGCTTATATATAATAGAAACAATAAATCGCATTCAGTGAATGCGACTTATAAGTAGCATTTCAGGAATTTGATTTATAAGTCGCATTCCTGGAATGCGTTTTATAAGTCGCATTTTGCCTTGCGACGCGCCGACTTGCCGGTTGTCCAATCTTTCCCCGTGCCTTTTTCTAGCATGTATGTATTTCAAATACTCTTAACCAACACACGAATAGGCCATCTATATGCTAGAAATTTACGGGGTGTAACAGCGGATCAAACGAAATGATAGGGCGCCCGTCACCAGGCCCCGCACAGCAAAAATTTGAGGCCAAACGGAGACGGTCGATCACATCTCCAAAAATCCGTGGGCTAACATACACTGAAAACCGAGAAAATCATAAATTGTCATTTATGCGAAAAATAGTGATGCCCATCAAACGAGTTGATAGGGCGCCCGTCACTAGGCCCCGCAGGCTGCGCACGACCAAAATTTGGGGGCGAACGGAGGCGGTCGATCAAATCTTCAGAAATCCGTGGGCTAACATTCACCGAAAACCGAGAAAATCGTAAATTGTCATTTACGCAAAAAATAGTGATGCCGATCAAACGAATTAATAGAGCGCCCGTCACTAGGCCCCGCAGGCTGCGCACAGCCAAAATTTGGGGCCAAACGGAGACGGTCGATCACATCTCCAAAAATCCGTGGGCAAACATACACCGAAAATCGAGAAAATCGTAAATTGTCATTTGCTTGAAAAATAGTGATGCCGATCAAACGAAATGACAAGGCGCCCGTCACCAGGCCCCGCAGGCTTCGCACAGCCAAAATTTGGGGCTGAACGGAGGTGGTCGATCGAATCACGAAAAATCCGTGGGCTAACATACACCGAAAACCGAGAAAATCGTAAATTGTCATTTCTGTAAAAAATAGTGATGCCGATCAAAAGAAATGACAGGGCGCCCATCACCAGGCCCCGCAGGCTGCGCACAGCCAAAATTTGGGGCCGAACGGAGGCGGTCGATTGAATCTCGAAAAATCCGTGTGCTAACATACACCGAAAATTGAGAAAATCATAAATTCTCATTTATGCAAAAAATAGTGATGCCGATCAAACGAAATGATAGGGCACCCGTCACCAGGCCCTGCAGGCTGCGTACAGCCAAAATTTGGGGCCAAACGGAGACGGTCGATCACATCTCCAAAAATCCGTGGGCTAACATACACCGAAAAAATTGAGAAAATCGTAAATTGTCATTTGTTTGAAAAATAGTGATGCCGATCAAATAAAATGACAGGGCGCCCGTTACCAGGCCCCGCAGGCTGCGCACAGCAAAAATTTCAGGCCAAACGGAGACGGTCGATCACATCTCCAAAAATCCGTGGGCTAACATACACCGAAAACCGAGAAAATCGTAAATTGTCATTTATGCGAAAAATAGTGATGCCCATCAAACGAGTTGATAGGGCGCCTGTCACCAGGCCCCGCAGGCTGCGCACGACCAAAATTTGGGGGCGAACGGAGGCGGTCGATCGAATCTCCAGAAATCCGTGGGCTAACATTCACCGAAAATCGAGAAAATCGTAAATTTTCATTTATGCAAAAAATAGTGATGCCGATCGAATGAAATGATAGGGCGCCCGTCACTAGGCCCCGCAAGCTGCGCACAGCCAAAATTTGGGGCCAAACGGAGACGGTCGATCACATCTCCAAAAATCCATGGGCTAACATACACTGAAAATCGAGAAAATCGTAAATTGTCATTTGTTTGAAAAATAGTGATGCCGATCAAAAGAAATGATAGGGCGCCCGTCACCAGGCCCCGCAGGCTGCGCACAGCCAAAATTTGGGGCCGAACAAAGGCGGTCGATCGAATCTCGAAAAATCCGTGAGCTAACATTCACCGAAAACCGAGAAAATCGTAAATTGTCATTTCTGCAAAAAATAGTGATGCCGATCAAAAAAAATGACAGGGCGCCCGTCACCAGGCCCCGCAGGCTGCGCACAACCAAAATTTGGGGTCGAACGGAGGCGGTCGATTGAATCTCGAAAAATCCGTGTGCTAATATACACCAAAAATCGAGAAAATCGTAAATTCTCATTTATGCGAAAAATAGTGATGCCGATCAAACGAAATGATAGGGCGCCCGTCACCAGGCCCCGCGGGCTGTGCACAGCCAAAATTTGGGGCCGAACGGAGGCGGTCGATCAAATATCCAGAAATCCTTGGGCTAACACGCACTGAAAAGTTTGAAAGTTAGCAACATAGGCGCACTATGCTAGTCTCGACAGACCGGACGACATCGGATGTCACATGCTAACCTATGTCGAGACCCAACGCCCATCGATGAATGCCTAGCGATAGAAAATTTAAACTAAAACACCTATGCTTATCCTTATGATATAAATAAAATCCTAGAGATTAGTGGTGGTAGTGCTGGCCTACCATGGTCGCTTGCCATGGTGGTGTCGGTTGTGGTGGGTCGTTAGGACCAGTTTTTAAATTAAAATTGTCAACCATATTGGGAAATATGTTGAAATGAGTGCGATAGAGGCATATTTTAGAAAAATGGCTCGGCCGAAACGCCTTTCGGCAGTTTGTCGAGATAGATCTCGAAAAAATACACAAAATGAAAAAACAAATCGCGTAAAACGGATAATCCAGCCCAAAGTTATGATCATTTATATAATATGCCTCTAATAAACTATTTTTCCGTCGATTATATTACAGTTTTAACAACATTATGTAAGATTTCATCAAAAGACTTGCATCTCGGCAGTTCTTATTTTGTTAATAAAGAGCTAACACATACCAAAAATCGCGAAAATCGTAAATTCTCGTTTATGCAAAAAATAGTGATGCCGATCAAACGAAATGATAGGACTATCTAAATTCTGATCACTTTCTGTACTATACTGATTCCTTACTGATTACCGTAATGAATTGATTTAAAACCGAAGTGGGGCTTATATATAATAGAAACAATAAATCGCATTCAGTGAATGCGACTTATAAGTTGTATTTCAGGAATTCGATTTATAAGTCGCATTTTGCCTTGCGACGCGCCGACTTGCCGGTTGTCCAATCTTTCCCCGTGCCTTTTTCTAGCATGTATGTATTTCAAATACTCTTAACCAACACGCGAATAGGCCATCTATATGCTAGAAATTTACGGGGTGTAACAGCGGATCAAACGAAATGATAGGGCGCCCGTCACCAGGCCCCGCACAGCAAAAATTTGAGGCCAAACGGAGACGGTCGATCACATCTCCAAAAATCCGTGGGCTAACATACACCGAAAACCGAGAAAATCGTAAATTGTCATTTATGCAAAAAATAGTGATGCCCATCAAACGAGTTGATAGGGCGCCCGTCACTAGGCCCCGCAGGCTGCGCACGGCCAAAATTTGGGGGCGAACGGAGGCGGTCGATCAAATCTTCAGAAATCCGTGGGCTAACATTCACCGAAAATCGAGAAAATCGTAAATTGTCATTTACGCAAAAAATAGTGATGCCGATCAAACGAATTAATAGAGCGCCCGTCACTAGGCCCCGCAGGCTGCGCACAGCCAAAATTTGGGGCCAAACGGAGACGGTCGATCACATCTCCAAAAATCCGTGGGCAAACATACACCGAAAATCGAGAATACCGTAAATTGTCATTTGCTTGAAAAATAGTGATGCCGATCAAACGAAATGACAAGGCGCCCGTCACCAGGCCCCGCAGGCTTCGCACAGCCAAAATTTGTGGCTGAACGAAGGCGGTCGATCGAATCACGAAAAATCCGTGGGCTAACATACACCGAAAACCGAGAAAATCGTAAATTGTCATTTCTGCAAAAAATAGTGATGCCGATCAAAAGAAATGACAGGGCGCCCGTCACCAGGCCCCGCAGGCTGCGCACAGCCAAAATTTGGGGCCGAACGGAGGCGGTCGATTGAATCTCGAAAAATCCGTGTGCTAACATACACCGAAAATCGAGAAAATCATAAATTCTCATTTATGCGAAAAATAGTGATGCCGATCAAACGAAATGATAGGGCACCCGTCACCAGGCCCTGCAGGCTGCGTACAGCCAAAATTTGGGGCCAAACGGAGACGGTCGATCACATCTCCAAAAATCCGTGGGCTAACATACACCGAAAAAATCGAGAAAATCGTAAATTGTCATTTGTTTGAAAAATAGTGATGCTGATCAAACGAAATGACAGGGCGCCCGTTACCAGGCCCCGCAGGCTGCGCACAGCAAAAATTTCAGGCCAAACGGAGACGGTCGATCACATCTCCAAAAATCCGTGGGCTACATACACCGAAAACCGAGAAAATCATAAATTGTCATTTATGCGAAAAATAGTGATGCCCATCAAACGAGTTGATAGGGCGCCCGTCACCAGGCCCCGCAGGCTGCGCACGACCAAAATTTGGGGGCGAACGGAGGCGGTCGATCGAATCTCCAGAAATCCGTGGGCTAACATTCACCGAAAATCGAGAAAATCGTAAATTTTCATTTATGCAAAAAATAGTGATGCCGATCGAATGAAATGATAGGGCGCCCGTCACTAGGCCCCGCAGGCTGCGCACAGCCAAAATTTGGGGCCAAACGGAGACGGTCGATCACATCTCCAAAAATCCGTGGGCTAACATACACCGAAAATCGAGAAAATCGTAAATTGTCATTTGTTTGAAAAATAGTGATGCCGATCAAAAGAAATGACAGGGCGCCCGTCACCAGGCCCCGCAGGCTGCGCACAGCCAAAATTTGGGGCCGAACGGAGGCGGTCGATCGAATCTCGAAAAATCCGTGGGCTAACATTCACCGAAAACCGAGAAAATCGTAAATTGTCATTTCTTCAAAAAATAGTGATGCCGATCAAAAGAAATGACAGGGCGCCCATCACCAGGCCCCGTAGGCTGCGCACAGCCAAAATTTGGGGCCGAACGGAGGCGGTCGATTGAATCTCGAAAAATCCGTGTGCTAACATACACCGAAAATCGAGAAAATCGTAAATTCTCATTTATGCGAAAAATAGTGATGCCGATCAAACGAAATGATAGGGCGCCCATCACCAGGCCCCGCGGGCTATGCACAGCCAAAATTTGGGGTCGAACGGAGGCGGTCGATCAAATATCCAGAAATCCCTGGGCTAACACGCACTGAAAAGTTTGAAAGTTAGCAACATAGGCGCACTATGCTAGTCTCGACAGACCGGACGACATCGGATGTCACATGCTAACCTATGTCGAGACCCAACGCCCATCGATGAATGCCTAGCGATAGAAAATTTAAACTAAAACACCTATGCTTATCCTTATGATATAAATAAAATCCTAGAGATTAGTGGTGGTAGTGCTGGCCTACCATGGTCGCTTGCCATGGTGGTGTCGGTTGTGGTGGGTCGTTAGGACCAGTTTTTAAATTAAAATTGTCAACCATATTGGGAAATATGTTGAAATGAGTGCGATAGAGGCATATTTTAGAAAAATGGCTCGGCCAAACCGCCTTTCGGCAGTTTGTCCAGATAGATCTCGAAAAAATACACAAAATGAAAAAAAAATCGCGTAAAACGGATAATCCAGCCCAAAGTTATGATCATTTATATAATATGCATCTAATAAACTATTTTTCCGTCGATTATATTACAGTTTTAACAACATTATGTAAGATCTCATCAAAAGACTTGCATCTCGGCAGTTCTTATTTTGTAAATAAAGAGCTAACACATACCAAAAATCGCGAAAATCGTAAATTCTCGTTTATGCAAAAAATAGTGATGCCGATCAAACGAAATGATAGGACTATCTAAATTCTGATCACTTTCTGTACTATACTGATTCCTTACTGATTACCGTAATGAATTGATTTAAAACCGAAGTGGGGCTTATATATAATAGAAACAATAAATCGCATTCAGTGAATGTGACTTATAAGTCGCATTTCAGGAATGCGATTTATAAGTCGCATTCCTGGAATGCGTTTTATAAGTCGCATTCCTGGAATGCGTTTTATAAGTCGCATTTTGCCTTGCTACGCGCCGACTTGCCGGTTGTCCAATCTTTCCCCGTGCCTTTTTCTAGCATGTATGTATTTCAAATACTCTTAACCAACACACGAATAGGCCATCTATATGCTAGAAATTTACGGGGTGTAACAGCGGATCAAACGAAATGATAGGGCGCCCGTCACCAGGCCCCGCACAGCAAAAATTTGAGGCCAAACGGAGACGGTCGATCACATCTCCAAAAATCCGTGGGCTAACATACACCGAAAACCGAGAAAATCGTAAATTGTCATTTATGCGAAAAATAGTGATGCCCATCAAACGAGTTGATAGGGCGCCCGTCATCAGGCCCCGCAGGCTGCGCACGGCCAAAATTTGGGGGCGAACGGAGGCGGTCGATCGAATCTCCAGAAATCCGTGGGCTAACATTCACCGAAAATCGAGAAAATCGTAAATTTTTATTTATGGAAAAAATAGTGATGCCGATCAAACGAATTGATAGAGCGCCCGTCACTAGGCCCCGCAGGCTGCGCACAGCCAAAATTTGGGTCCAAACGGAGACGGTCGATCACATCTCCAAAAATCCGTGGGCTAACATACACCGAAAACCGAGAAAATTGTAAATTGTCATTTATGCGAAAAATAGTGATGCCCATCAAACGAGTTGATAGGGCGCCCGTCACCAGGCCCCGCAGGCTGCGCACGGCCAAAATTTGGGGGCGAACGGAGGCGGTCGATCGAATCTCCAGAAATCCGTGGGCTAACATTCACCGAAAATCGAGAAAATCGTAAATATTCATTTACGCAAAAAATAGTGATGTCGATCAAACGAATTGATAGAGCGCCCGTCACTAGGCCCCGCAGGCTGCGCACAGCCAAAATTTGGGGCCAAACGGAGACGGTCGATCACATCTCCAAAAATCCGTGGGCTAACATACACCAAAAATCGAGAAAATCGTAAATTGTCATTTGTTTGAAAAATAGTGATGCTGATCAAAAGAAATGACAGGGCGCCCGTCACCAGGCCCCGCAGGCTGCGCACAGCCAAAATTTGGGGCCGAACGGAGGCGGTCGATCGAATCACGAAAAATCCGTGGGCTAACATACACCGAAAACCGAGAAAATCGTAAATTGTCATTTCTGCAAAAAATAGTGATGCCGATCAAAAGAAATGACAGGGCGCCCGTCACCAGGCCCCGCAGGCTGCGCACTGCCAAAATTTGGGGCCGAACGGAGGCGGTCGATTGAATCTCGTAAAATCCGTGTGCTAACATACACCGAAAATCGAGAAAATCATAAATTCTCATTTATGCGAAAAATAGTGATGCCGATCAAACGAAATGATAGGGCGCCCGTCACCAGGCCCTGCAGGCTGCGCACAGCCAAAATTTGGGGCCAAACAGAGACGGTCGATCACATCTCCAAAAATTTGTGGGCTAACATACACCGAAAATCGAGAAAATCATAAATTCTCATTTATGCGAAAAATAGTGATGCTGATCAAAAGAAATGACAGGGCGCCCGTCACCAGGCCCCGCAGGCTGTGCACAGCCAAAATTTGGGGGCAAACGGAGACGGTCGATCACATCTCCAAAAATCCGTGGGCTAAAATACACCGAAAATCGAGAAAATCGTAAATTGTCATTTGTTTGAAAAATAGTGATGCCGATCAAACAAAATGATAGGGCGCCCGTTACCAGGCCCCGCAGGCTGCGCACAGCAAAAATTTCAGGCCAAACGGAGACGGTCGATCACATCTCCAAAAATCTGTGGGCTAACATACACCGAAAATCGAGAAAATCGTAAATTGTCATTTGTTTGAAAAATAGTGATGCCGATCAAAAGAAATGATAGGGCGCCCGTCACCAGGCCCCGCAGGCTGCGCACAGCCAAAATTTGGGGGCAAACGGAGACGGTCGATCACATCTCCAAAAATCCGTGGGCTAACATACACCGAAAATCGAGAAAATCGTAAATTGTCATTTGTTTGAAAAATAGTGATGCCGATCAAACGAAATGATAGGGCGCCCGTCACCAGGCCCCGCACAGCAAAAATTTGAGGCCAAACGGAGACGGTCGATCACATCTCCAAAAATCCGTGGGCTAACATACACCGAAAACCGAGAAAATCGTAAATTGTCATTTATGCGAAAAAAAGTGATGCCCATCAAACGAGTTGATAAGGCGCCCGTCACTAGGCCCCGCAGGCTGCGCACAGCAAAAATTTGGGGGCGAACGGAGGCGGTCGATCGAATCTCCAGAAATCCGTGGGCTAACATTCACCGAAAATCGAGAAAATCGTAAATTTTCATTTATGCAAAAAATAGTGATGCCGATCGAATGAAATGATAGGGCGCCCGACACTAGGCCCCGCAGGCTGCGCACAGCCAAAATTTGGGGCCAAACGGAGATGGTCGATCACATCTCCAAAAATCCGTGGGCTAACATACACCGAAAATCGAGAAAATCGTAAATTGTCATTTGTTTGAAAAATAGTGATGCCGATCAAAAGAAATGACAGGGCGCCCGTCACCAGGCCCCGCAGGCTGCACACAGCCAAAATTTGGGGCCGAACGGAGGCGGTCGATCGAATCTCGAAAAATCCGTGGGCTAACATTCACCGAAAACCGAGAAAATCGTAAATTGTCATTTCTGCAAAAAATAGTGATGCCGATCAAAAGAAATGACAGGGCGCCCGTCACCAGGCCCCGCAGGCTGCGCACAGCCAAAGTTTGGGGCCGAACGGAGGCGGTCGATTGAATCTCAAAAAATCCGTGTGCTAACATACATCGAAAATCGAGAAAATCGTAAATTCTCATTTATGCGAAAAATAGTGATGCCGATCAAACGAAATGATAGGGCGCCCGTCACCAGGCCCCGCGGGCTGTGCACAGCCAAAATTTGGGGCCGAACGGAGGCGGTCGATCAAATATCCAGAAATCCCTGGGCTAACACGCACTGAAAAGTTTGAAAGTTAGCAACATAGGCACACTATGCTAGTCTCGACAGACCGGACGACATCGGATGTCACATGCTAACCTATGTCGAGACCCAACGCCCATCGATGAATGCCCAGCGATAGAAAATTTAAACTAAAACACCTATGCTTATCCTTATGATATAAATAAAATCCTAGAGATTAGTGGTCGTAGTGCTGGCCTACCATGGTCGCTTGCCATGGTGGTGTCGGTTGTGGTGGGTCGTTAGGACCAGTTTTTAAATTAAAATTGTCACCCATATTGGGAAATATGTTGAAATGAGTGCGATAGAGGCATATTTTAGAAAAATGGCTCGGCCAAACCGCCTTTAGGCGGTTTGTCGAGATAGATCTCGAAAAAATACACAAAATGAAAAAAAAAATCGCGTAAAACGGATAATCCAGCCCAAAGTTATGACCATTTATATAATATGCCTCTAATAAACTATTTTTCCGTCGATTATATTACAGTTTTAACAACATTATGTAAGATCTCATCAAAAGACTTGCATCTCGGCAGTTCTTATTTTGTTAATAAAGAGCTAACACATACCAAAAATCGCGAAAATCGTAAATTCTCGTTTATGCAAAAAATAGTGATGCCGATCAAACGAAATGATAGGACTGTCTAAATTCTGATCACTTTCTGTACTATACTGATTCCTTACTGATTACCGTAATGAATTGATTTAAAACCGAAGTGGGGCTTATATATAATAGAAACAATAAATTGCATTTCAGGAATGCGATTTATAAGTCGCATTCCTGGAATGCGTTTTATAAGTCACATTTTGCCTTGCGACGCGCCGACTTGCCGGTTGTCCAATCTTTCCCCGTGCCTTTTTCTAGCATGTATGTATTTCAAATACTCTTAACCAACACGCGAATAGGCCATCTATATGCTAGAAATTTACGGGGTGTAACAGCGGATCAAACGAAATGATAGGGCGCCCGTCACCAGGCCCCGCACAGCAAAAAATTGAGGCCAAACGGAGACGGTCGATCACATCTCCAAAAATCCGTGGACTAAGATATACCGAAAACCGAGAAAATCGTAAATTGTCATTTATGCGAAAAATAGTGATGCCCATGAAACGAGTTGATAGGGCGCCCGTCACCAGGCCCCGCAGGCTGCGCACGGCCAAAATTTGGGGGCGAACGGAGGCGGTCGATCAAATCTTGAGAAATCCGTGGGCTAACATTCACCGAAAACCGAGAAAATCGTAAATTGTCATTTACGCAAAAAATAGTGATGCCGATCAAATGAATTGATAGAGCGCCCGTCACTAGGCCCCGCAGGCTGCGCACAGCCAAAATTTGGGGCCAAACGGAGACGGTCGATCACATCTCCAAAAATCCGTGGGCAAACATACACCGAAAATCGAGAAAATCGTAAATTGTCATTTGCTTGAAAAATAGTGATGCCGATCAAACGAAATGACAAGGCGCCCGTCACCAGGCCCCGCAGGCTTCGCACAGCCAAAATTTGGGGCCGAACGGAGGCGGTCGATCGAATCACGAAAAATCCGTGGGCTAACATACACCGAAAACCGAGAAAATCGTAAATTGTCATTTCTGCAAAAAATAGTGATGCCGATCAAAAGAAATGACAGGGCGCCCGTCACCAGGCCCCGCAGGCTGCGCACAGCCAAAATTTGGGGCCGAACGGAGTCGGTCGATTGAATCTCGAAAAATCCGTGTGCTAACATACACCGAAAATCGAGAAAATCATAAATTCTCATTTATGCGAAAAATAGTGATGCCGATCAAATGAAATGATAGGGCGCCCGTCACCAGGCCCTGCAGGCTGCGCACAGCCAAAATTTGGGGCCAAACGGAGACGGTCGATCACATCTCCAAAAATCCGTGGGCTAACATACACCGAAAATCGAGAAAATCGTAAATTATCATTTGTTTGAAAAATAGTGATGCCGATCAAAAGAAATGACAGGGCGCCCGTCACCAGGCCCCGCAGGCTGCGCACAGCCAAAATTTGGGGGCAAACGGAGACGGTCGATCACATCTCCAAAAATCCGTGGGCTAACATACACCGAAAATCGAGAAAATCGTAAATTGTCATTTGTTTGGAAAATAGTGATGCCGATCAAATGAAATGACAGGGCGCCCGTTACCAGGCCCCGCAGGCTGCGCACAACAAAAATTTGGGGCCAAACGGAGACGGTCGATCACATCTCCAAAAATCCGTGGGCAAACATACACCGAAAATCGAGAAAATCGTAAATTGTCATTTGCTTGAAAAATAGTGATGCTGATCAAATGAAATGACAAGGCGCCCGTCAGCAGGCCCCGCAGGCTTCGCACAGCCAAAATTTGGGGCCGAACGGAGGCGGTCGATCGAATCACGAAAAATCCGTGGGCTAACATACACCGAAAACCGAGAAAATCATAAATTGTCATTTCTGCAAAAAATAGTGATGCCGATCAAAAGAAATGATAGGGTGCCCGTCACCAGGCCCCGCAGGCTGCGCACAGCCAAAATTTGGGGCCGAACGGAGGCGGTCGATTGAATCTCGAAAAATCCGTGTGCTAACATACACCGAAAATCGAGAAAATCATAAATTCTCATTTATGCGAAAAATAGTGATGCCGATCAAACGAAATGATAGGGCGCCCGTCACCAGGCCCTGCAGGCTGCGCACAGCCAAAATTTGGGGCCAAACGGAGACGATCGATCACATCTCCAAAAATCCGTGGGCTAACATACACCGAAAATCGAGAAAATCGTAAATTGTCATTTGTTTGAAAAATAGTGATGCCGATCAAAAGAAATGATAGGGCGCCCGTCACCAGGCCCCGCAGGCTGCACACAACCAAAATTTGGGGGCAAACGGAGACGGTCGATCACATCTCCAAAAATCCGTGGGCTAACATACACCGAAAATCGAGAAAATCGTAAATTGTCATTTGTTTGAAAAATAGTGATGCCGATCAAACGAAATGACAGGGCGCCCGTTACCAGGCCCCGCAGGCTTCGCACAGCCAAAATTTGGGGCCGAACGGAGGCGGTCGATCGAATCACGAAAAATCCGTGGGCTAACATACACCGAAAACCGAGAAAATCGTAAATTGTCATTTCTGCAAAAAATAGTGATGCCGATCAAAAGAAATGACAGGGCGCCCGTCACCAGGCCCCGTAGGCTGCGCACAACCAAAATTTGGGGCCGAACGGAGGCGGTCGATTGAATCTCGAAAAATCCGTGTGCTAACATACACCGAAAATCGAGAAAATCATAAATTCTCATTTATGCGAAAAATAGTGATGCCGATCAAACGAAATGATAGGGCGCCCGTCACCAAGCCCTGCAGGCTGCGCACAGCCAAAATTTGGGGCCAAACGGAGACGGTCGATCACATCTCCAAAAATCCGTGGGCTAACATACACCGAAAACCGAGAAAATCGTAAATTGTCATTTATGCGAAAAATAGTGATGCCCATCAAACGAGTTGATAGGGCGCCCGTCACCAGGCCCCGCAGGCTGCGCACGACCAAAATTTGAGGGCGAACGGAGGCGGTCGATCGAATCTCCAGAAATCCGTGGGCTAACATTCACCGAAAATCGAGAAAATCGTAAATTTTCATTGATGCCGATCGAATGAAATGATAGGGCGCCCGTCACTAGGCCCCGCAGGCTGCGCACAGCCAAAATTTGGGGCCAAACGGAGACGGTCGATCACATCTCCAAAAATTCGTGGGCTAACATACACCGAAAATCGAGAAAATCGTAAATTGTCATTTGTTTGAAAAATAGTGATGCCGATCAAAAGAAATGACAGGGCGCCCGTCACCAGGCCCCGCAGGCTGCGCACAGCCAAAATTTGAGGCCGAACGGAGGCGGTCGATCGAATCTCGAAAAATCCGTGGGCTAACATTCACCGAAAATCGAGAAAATCGTAAATTGTCATTTCTGCAAAAAATAGTGATGCCGATCAAAAGAAATGACAGGGCGCCCGTCACCAGGCCCCGCAGGCTGCGTACAGCCAAAATTTAGGGCCGAACGGAGGCGGTCGATTGAATCTCGAAAAATCCGTGTGCTAACATACACCGAAAATCGAGAAAATCGTAAATTCTCATTTATGCGAAAAATAGTGATGCCAATCAAACGAAATGATAGGGCGCCCGTCACCAGGCCCCGCGGGCTGTGCACAGCCAAAATTTGGGGCCGAACGGAGGCGGTCGATCAAATATCCAGAAATCCCTGGGCTAACACGCACTGAAAAGTTTGAAAGTTAGCAACATAGGCGCACTATGCTAGTCTCGACAGACCGGACGACATCGGATGTCACATGCTAACCTATGTCGAGACCCAACGCCCATCGATGAATGCCCAGCGATAGAAAATTTAAACTAAAACACCTATGCTTATCCTTATGATATAAATAAAATACTAGAGATTAGTGGTGGTAGTGCTGGCCTACCATGGTCGCTTGCCATGGTGGTGTCGGTTGTGGTGGGTCGTTAGGACCAGTTTTTAAATTAAAATTGTCACCCATATCGGGAAATATGTTGAAATGAGTGCGATAGATGCATATTTTAGAAAAATGGCTCGGCCAAACCGCCTTTGGGCAGTTTGTCGAGATAGATGTCGAAAAAATACACAAAATGAAAAAAAAAATCGCGTAAAACGGATAATCCAGCCCAAAGTTATGATCATTTATATAATATGCCTCTAATAAACTATTTTTCCGTCGAATATATTACAGTTTTAACAACATTATGTAAGATCTCATCAAAAGACTTGCATCTCGGCAGTTCTTATTTTGTTAATAAAGAGCTAACACATACCAAAAATCGCGAAAATCATAAATTCTCGTTTATGCAAAAAATAGTGATGCCGATCAAATGAAATGATAGGACTATCTAAATTCTGATCACTTTCTGTACTATACTGATTCCTTACTGATTACCGTAATGAATTGATTTAAAACCGAAGTGGGCTTATATATAATAGAAACAATAAATCGCATTCAGTGAATGCGACTTATAAGTCGCATTTCAGGAATGCGATTTATAAGTCGCATTCTTGGAATTCGTTTTATAAGTCGCATTTTGCCTTGCGACGCGCCGACTTGCCGGTTGTCCAATCTTTCCCCGTGCCTTTTTCTAGCATGTATGTATTTCAAATACTCTTAACCAACACGCGAATAGGCCATCTATATGCTAGAAATTTACGGGGTGTAACAGCGGATCAAACGAAATGATAGGGCGCCCGTCACCAGGCCCCGCACAGCAAAAATTTGAGGCCAAACGGAGACGGTCGATCACATCTCCAAAAATCCGTGGGCTAACATACACCGAAAACCGAGAAAATCGTAAATTGTCATTTATGCAAAAAATAGTGATGCCCATCAAACGAGTTGATAGGGCGCCCGTCACCAGGCCCCGCAGGCTGCGCACGGCCAAAATTTGGGGGCAAACGGAGGCGGTCGATCAAATCTCCAGAAATCCGTGGGCTAACATTCACCGAAAATCGAGAAAATCGTAAATTGTCATTTACGCAAAAAATAGTGATGCCGATCAAACGAATTGATAGAGCGCCCATCACTAGGCCCCGCAGGCTGCGCACAGCCAAAATTTGGGGCCAAACGGAGACGGTCGATCACATCTCCAAAAATCCGTGGGCTTATACACCGAAAATCGAGAAAATCGTAAATTGTCATTTGCTTGAAAAATAGTGATGCCGATCAAACGAAATGACAAGGCGCCCGTCACCAGGCCCCGCAGGCTTCGCACAGCCAAAATTTGGGGCCGAACGGAGGCGGTCGATCGAATCACGAAAAATCCGTGGGCTAACATACACCGAAAACCGAGAAAATCGTAAATTGTCATTTCTGCAAAAAATAGTGATGCCGATCAAAAGAAATGACAGGGCGCCCGTCACCAGGCCCCGTAGGCTGCGCACAACCAAAATTTGGGGCCGAACGGAGGCGGTCGATTGAATCTCGAAAAATCCGTGTGCTAACATACACCGAAAATCGAGAAAATCATAAATTCTCATTTATGCGAAAAATAGTGATGCCGATCAAACGAAATGATAGGGCGCCCGTCACCAGGCCCTGCAGGCTGCGCACAGCCAAAATTTGGGGCCAAACGGAGACGGTCGATCACATCTCCAAAAATCCGTGGGCTAACATACACCGAAAATCGAGAAAATCGTAAATTGTCATTTGTTTGAAAAATAGTGATGCCGATCAAAAGAAATGACAGGGCGCCCGTCACCAGGGCCCGCAGGCTGCGCACAGCCAAAATTTAGGGCCAAACGGAGACGGTCGATCACATCTCCAAAAATCCGTGGGCTAACACATACACCGAAAATCGAGAAAATCGTAAATTGTCATTTATTTGAAAAATAGTGATGCCGATCAAACGAAATGACAGGGCGCCCGTTACCAGGCCCTGCAGGCTGCGCACAGCAAAAATTTCAGGCCAAACGGAGACGGTCGATCACATCTCCAAAAATCCGTGGGCTAACATACACCGAAAACCGAGAAAATCGTAAATTGTCATTTATGCGAAAAATAGTGATGCCCATCAAACGAGTTGATAGGGCGCCCGTCACCAGGCTCCGCAGGCTGCGCACAACCAAAATTTGGGGGCGAACGGAGGCGGTCGATCGAATCTCCAGAAATCCGTGGGCTAACATTCACCGAAAATCGAGAAAATCGTAAATTTTCATTTATGCAAAAAATAGTGATGCCGATCGAATGAAATGATAGGGCGCCCGTCACTAGGCCCCGCAGGCTGCGCACAGCCAAAATTTGGGGCCAAACGGAGACGGTCGATCACATCTCCAAAAATTCGTGGGCTAACATACACCGAAAATCGAGAAAATAGTAAATTGTCATTTGTTTGAAAAATAGTGATGCCGATCAAAAGAAATGACAGGGCGCCCGTCACCAGGCCCCGCAGGCTGCGCACAGCCAAAATTTGGGGCCGAACGGAGGCGGTCGATCGAATCTCGAAAAATTCGTGGGCTAACATTCACCGAAAACCGAGAAAATCGTAAATTGTCATTTCTGCAAAAAATAGTGATGCCGATCAAAAGAAATGACAGGGCGCCCGTCATCAGGCCCCGCAGGCTGCGCACAGCAAAAATTTGGGGCCGAACGGAGGCGGTCGATTGAATCTCGAAAAATCCGTGTGCTAACATACACCGAAAATCGAGAAAATCGTAAATTCTCATTTCTGCGAAAAATAGTGATGCCGATCAAACGAAATGATAAGGCGCCCGTCACCAGGCCCCGCGGGCTGTGCACAGCCAAAATTTGGGGCCGAACGGAGGCGGTCGATCAAATATCCAGAAATCCCTGGGCTAACACGCACTGAAAAGTTTGAAAGTTAGCAACATAGGCGCACTATGCTAGTCTCGACAGACCGGACGACATCGGATGTCACATGCTAACCTATGTCGAGACCCAACGCCCATCGATGAATGCCCAGCGATAGAAAATTTAAACTAAAACACCTATGCTTATCCTTATGATATAAATAAAATCCTAGAGATTAGTGGTGGTAGTGCTGGCCTACCATGGTCGCTTGCCATGGTGGTGTCGGTTGTGGTGGGTCGTTAGGACCAGTTTTTAAATTAAAATTGTCACCCATATTGGGAAATATGTTGAAATGAGTGCGATAGAGGCATATTTTAGAAAAATGGCTTGGCCAAACCGCCTTCTGGCGGTTTGTCGAGATAGATCTCGAAAAAATACACAAAATGAAAAAACAAATCGCGTAAAACGGATAATCCAGCCCAAAGTTATGATCATTTATATAATATGCCTCTAATAAACTATTTTTCCGTCGATTATATTACAGTTTTAACAACATTATGTAAGATCTCATCAAAAGACTTGCATCTCGGCAGTTCTTATTTTGTTAATAAAGAGCTAACACATACCAAAAATCGCGAAAATCGTAAATTCTCGTTTATGCAAAAAATAGTGATGCCGATCAAACGAAATGATAGGACTATCTAAATTCTGATCACTTTCTGTACTATACTGATTCCTTACTGATTACCGTAATGAATTGATTTAAAACCGAAGTGGGGCTTATATATAATAGAAACAATAAATCGCATTCAGTGAATGCGACTTATAAGTCGCATTTAAGGAATGCGATTTATCAGTCGTATTTCAGAAATAAGATTTATAAGTCGCATTTCAGGAATGCGATTTATAAGTCGCATTCCTGGAATGCGTTTTATAAGTCGCATTTTGCCTTGCGACGCGCCGACTTGCCGGTTGTCCAATCATTCCCCGTGCTTTTTTCTAGCATGTATGTATTTCAAATACTCTTAACCAACACGCGAATAGGCCATCTATATGCTAGAAATTTACGGGGTGTGACAGCGGATCAAACGAAATGATAGGGCGCCCGTCACCAGGCCCCGCACAGAAAAAATTTGAGGCCAAACGGAGACGGTCGATCACATCTCCAAAAATCCGTGGGCTAACATACACCGAAAACCGAGAAAATCGTAAATTGTCATTTATGCAAAAAATAGTGATGCCCATCAAACGAGTTGATAGGGCGCCCGTCACCAGGCCCCGCAGGCTGCGCACGGCCAAAATTTGGGGGCGAACGGAGGCGGTCGATCAAATCTCCAGAAATCCGTGGGCTAACATTCACCGAAAATGGAGAAAATCGTAAATTGTCATTTACGCAAAAAATAGTGATGCCGATCAAACGAATTGATAGAGCGCCCGTCACTAGGCCCCGCAGGCTGCGCACAGCCAAAATTTGGGGCCAAACGGAGACGGTCGATCGAATCACGAAAAATCCGTGGGCTAACATACACCGAAAACTGAAAAAATCGTAAATTGTCATTTCTGCAAAAAATAGTGATGCCGATCAAAAGAAATGACAGGGCGCCCGTCACCAGGCCCCGCAGGCTGCGCACAGCCAAAATTTGGGGCCGAACGGAGGCGGTCGATTGAATCTCGAAAAATCCGTGTGCTAACATACACCGAAAATCGAGAAAATCATAAATTCTCATTTATGCGAAAAATAGTGATGCCGGTCAAACGAAATGATAGGGCGCCCGTCACCAGGCCCTGCAGGCTGCGCACAGCCAAAATTTGGGGCCAAACGGAGACGGTCGATCACATCTCCAAAAATCCGTGGGCTAACATACACCGAAAATCGAGAAAATCGTAAATTGTCATTTGTTTGAAAAATAGTGATGCCGATCAAAAGAAATGACAGGGCGCCCGTCACCAGGCCCCGCAGGCTGCGCACAGCCAAAATTTAGGGGCAAACGGAGACGGTCGATCACATCTCCAAAAATCCGTGGGCTAACATACACCGAAAATCGAGAAAATCGTAAATTGTCATTTGTTTGAAAAATAGTGATGCCGATCAAACGAAATGACAGGGCGCCCGTTACCAGGCCCCGCAGGCTACGCACAGCAAATATTTCAGGCCAAACGGAGACGGTCGATCACATCTCCAAAAATCCGTGGGCTAACATACACCGAAAACCGAGAAAATCGTAAATTGTCATTTATGCGAAAAATAGTGATGCCCATCAAACGAGTTGATAGGGCGCCCGTCACCAGGCCCCGCAGGCTGCGCACGACCAAAATTTGGGGGCGAACGGAGGCGGTCGATCGAATCTCCAGAAATCCGTGGGCTAACATTCACCGAAAATCGAGAAAATCGTAAATTTTCATTTATGCAAAAAATAGTGATGCCGATCGAATGAAATGACAGGGCGCCCGTCACTAGGCCCCGCAGGCTGCGCACAGCCAAAATTTGGGGCCAAACGGAGACGGTCGATCACATCTCCAAAAATTCGTGGGCTAACATACACCGAAAATCGAGAAAATCGTAAATTGTCATTTGTTTGAAAAATAGTGATGCCGATCAAAAGAAATGACAGGGCGCCCGTCACCAGGCCCCGCAGGCTGCGCACAGCCAAAATTTGGGGCCGAACGGAGGCGGTCGATCGAATCTCGAAAAATTCGTGGGCTAACATTCACCGAAAACCGAGAAAATTGTAAATTGTCATTTCTGCAAAAAATAGTGATGCCGATCAAAAGAAATGACAGGGCGCCCGTCACCAGGCCCCGCAGGCTGCGCACAGCAAAAATTTGGGGCCGAACGGAGGCGGTCGATTGAATCTCGAAAAATCCGTGTGCTAACATACACCGAAAATCGAGAAAATCGTAAATTCTCATTTCTGCGAAAAATAGTGATGCCGATCAAATGAAATGATAGGGCGCCCGTCACTAGGCCCAGCGGGCTGTGCACAGCCAAAATTTGGGGCCGAACGGAGGCGGTCGATCAAATATCCAGAAATCCCTGGGCTAACACGCACTGAAAAGTTTGAAAGTTAGCAACATAGGCGCACTATGCTAGTCTTGACAGACCGGACGACATCGGATGTCACATGCTAACCTATGTCGAGACCCAACGCCCATCGATGAATGCCCAGCGATAGAAAATTTAAACTAAAACACCTATGCTTATCCTTATGATATAAATAAAATCCTAGAGATTAGTGGTGGTAGTGCTGGCCTACCATGGTCGCTTGCCATGGTGGTGTCGGTTGTGGTGGGTCGTTAGGACCAGTTTTTAAATTAAAATTGTCACCCATATCGGGAAATATGTTGAAATGAGTGCGATAGAGGCATATTTTAGAAAAATGGCTCGGCCAAACCGCCTTTCGGCGGTTTGTCGAGATAGATCTCGAAAAAATACACAAAATGAAAAAACAAATCGCGTAAAACGGATAATCCAGCCCAAAGTTATGATCATTTATATAATATGCCTCTAATAAACTATTTTTCCGTCGATTATATTACAGTTTTAACAACATTATGTAAGATCTCATCAAAAGACTTGCATCTCGGCAGTTCTTATTTTGTTAATAAAGAGCTAACACATACCAAAAATCGCGAAAATCGTAAATTCTCGTTTATGCAAAAAATAGTGATGCCGATCAAACGAAATGATAGGACTATCTAAATTCTGATCACTTTCTGTACTATACTGATTCCTTACTGATTACCGTAATGAATTGATTTAAAACCGAAGTGGGGCTTATATATAATAGAAACAATAAATCGCATTCAGTGAATGCTACTTATAAGTCGCATTTCAGGAATGTGATTTATAAGTCGCATTTGAGGAATGCGATTTATAAGTCGCATTTGAGGAATGCGTTTTATAAGTCGCATTCCTGGAATGCGTTTTATAAGTCGCATTTTGCCTTGCGACGCGCCGACTTGCCGGTTGTCCAATCTTTCCCCGTGCCTTTTTCTAGCATGTATGTATTTTAAATACTCTTAACCAACACGCGAATAGGCCATCTATATGCTAGAAATTTACGGGGTGTAACAGCGGATCAAACGAAATGATAGGGCGCCCGTCACCAGGCCCCGCACAGCAAAAATTTGAGGCCAAACGGAGACGGTCGATCACATCTCCAAAAATCCGTGGGCTAACATACACCGAAAACCGAGAAAATCGTAAATTGTCATTTATGCAAAAAATAGTGATGCCCATCAAACGAGTTGATAGGGCGCCCGTCACCAGGCCCCGCAGGCTGCGCACGGCCAAAATTTGGGGGCGAACGGAGGCGGTCGATCAAATCTCCAGAAATCCGTGGGCTAACATTCACCGAAAATCGAGAAAATCGTAAATTGTCATTTACACAAAAAATAGTGATGCCGATCAAACGAATTGATAGAGCGCCCGTCACTAGGCCCCGCAGGCTGGGCACAGCCAAAATTTGGGGCCAAACGGAGACGGTCGATCACATCTCCAAAAATCCGTGGGCAAACATACACCGAAAACCGAGAAAATCGTAAATTGTCATTTCTGCAAAAAATAGTGATGCCGATCAAAAGAAATGACAGGGCGCCCGTCACCAGGCCCCGCAGGCTGCGCACAGCTAAAATTTGGGGCTGAACGGAGGCGGTCGATTGAATCTCGAAAAATCCGTGTGCTAACATACACCGAAAATCGAGAAAATCATAAATTCTCATTTATGCGAAAAATAGTGATGCCGATCAAACGAAATGATAGGGCGCCCGTCACCAGGCCCTGCAGGCTGCGCACAGCCAAAATTTGGGGCCAAACGGAGACGGTCGATCACATCTCCAAAAATCCGTGGGCTAACATACACCGAAAATCGAGAAAATCGTAAATTGTCATTTGTTTGAAAAATAGTGATGCCGATCAAAAGAAATGACAGGGCGCCCGTCACCAGGCCCCGCAGGCTGCGCACAGCCAAAATTTGGGGGCAAACGGAGACGGTCGATCACATCTCCAAAAATCCGTGGGCTAACATACACCGAAAATCGAGAAAATCGTAAATTGTCATTTGTTTGAAAAATAGTGATGCCGATCAAACGAAATGACAGGGCGCCCGTTACCAGGCCCCGCAGGCTGCGCACAGCAAAAATTTCAGGCCAAATGGAGACGGTCGATCACATCTCCAAAAATCCGTGGGCTAACATACACCGAAAACCGAGAAAATCGTAAATTGTCATTTATGCGAAAAATAGTGATGCCCATCAAACGAGTTGATAGGGCGCCCGTCACCAGGCCCCGCAGGCTGCGCACGACCAAAATTTGGGGGCGAACGGAAGCGGTCGATCGAATCTCCAGAAATCCGTGGGCTAACATTCACCGAAAATCGAGAAAATCGTAAATTTTCATTTATGCAAAAAATAGTGATGCCGATCGAATGAAATGATAGGGCGCCCGTCACTAGGCCCCGCAGGCTGCGCACAGCCAAAATTTGGGGCCAAACGGAGACGGTCGATCACATCTCCAAAAATCCGTGGGCTAACATACACCGAAAATCGAGAAAATCGTAAATTGTCATTTGTTTGAAAAATAGTGATGTCGATCAAAAGAAATGACAGGGCGCCCGTCACCAGGCCCCGCAGGCTGCGCACAGCCAAAATTTGGGGCCGAACAGAGGCGGTCGATCGAATCTCGGAAAATCCGTGGGCTAACATTCACCGAAAACCGAGAAAATCGTAAATTGTCATTTCTGCAAAAAATTGTGATGCCGATCAAAAGAAATGACAGGGCGCCCGTCACCAGGCCCCGCAGGCTGCGCACAACCAAAATTTGGGGCCGAACGGAGGCGGTCGATTGAATCTCGAAAAATCCGTGTGCTAACATACACCGAAAATCGAGAAAATCGTAAATTCTCATTTCTGCGAAAAATAGTGATGCCGATCAAACGAAATGATAGGGCGCCCGTCACCAGGCCCCGCGGGCTGTGCACAGCCAAAATTTGGGGCCGAACGGAGGCGGTCGATCAAATATCCAGAAATCCTTGGGCTAACACGCACTGAAAAGTTTGAAAGTTAGCAACATAGGCGCACTATGCTAGTCTCGACAGACCGGACGACATCGGATGTCACATGCTAACCTATGTCGAGACCCAACGCCCATCGATGAATGCCCAGCGATAGAAAATTTAAACTAAAACACCTATGCTTATCCTTATGATATAAATAAAATCCTAGAGATTAGTGGTGGTAGTGTTGGCCTACCATGGTCGCTTGCCATGGTGGTGTCGGTTGTGGTGGGTCGTTAGGACCAGTTTTTAAATTAAAATTGTCACCCATATTGGGAAATATGTTGAAATGAGTGCGATAGAGGCATATTTTAGAAAAATGGCTCGGCCAAACCGCCTTCCGGCGGTTTGTCGAGATAGATCTCGAAAAAATACACAAAATGAAAAAAACAATCGCGTAAAACGGATAATCCAGCCCAAAGTTATGATCATTTATATAATATGCCTCTAATAAACTATTTTTCCGTCGATTATATTACAGTTTTAACAACATTATGTAAGATCTCATCAAAAGACTTGCATCTCGGCAGTTCTTATTTTGTTAATAAAGAGCTAACACATACCAAAAATCGCGAAAATCGTAAATTCTCGTTTATGCAAAAAATAGTGATGCCGATCAAATGAAATGATAGGACTATCTAAATTCTGATCACTTTCTGTACTATACTGATTCCTTACTGATTACCGTAATGAATTGATTTAAAACCGAAGTGGGGCTTATATATAATAGAAACAATAAATCGCATTCAGTGAATGCGACTTATAAGTCGCATTCCTGGAATGCGTTTTATAAGTCGCACTTTGCCTTGCGACGCGCCGACTTGCCGGTTGTCCAATCTTTCCCCGTGCCTTTTTCTAGCATGTATGTATTTCAAATACTCTTAACCAACACGCGAATAGGCCATCTATATGCTAGAAATTTACGGGGTGTAACAGCGGATCAAACGAAATGATAGGGCGCCCGTCACCAGGCCCCGCACAGCAAAAATTTGAGGCCAAACGGAGACGGTCGATCACATCTCCAAAAATCCATGGGCTAACATACACCGAAAACCGAGAAAATCATAAATTGTCATTTATGCAAAAAATAGTGATGCCCATCAAACGAGTTGATAGGGCGCCCGTCACCAGGCCCCGCAGGCTGCGCACGGCCAAAATTTGGGGGCGAACGGAGGCGGTCGATCAAATCTCCAGAAATCCGTGGGCTAACATTCACCGAAAATCGAGAAAATCGTAAATTGTCATTTACGCAAAAAATAGTGATGCCGATCAAACGAATTGATAGAGCGCCCGTCACTAGGCCCCGCAGGCTGCGCACAGCCAAAATTTGGGGCCAAACGGAGACGGTCGATCACATCTCCAAAAATCCGTGGGCAAACATACACCGAAAATCGAGAAAATCGTAAATTGTCATTTGCTTGAAAAATAGTGATGCCGATCAAACGAAATGACAAGGCGCCCGTCACCAGGCCCCGCAGGCTTCGCACAGCCAAAATTTGGGGCCGAACGGAGGCGGTCGATCGAATCACGAAAAATCCGTGGGCTATCATACACCGAAAACCGAGAAAATCATAAATTGTCATTTCTGCAAAAAATAGTGATGCCGATCAAAAGAAATGACAGGGCGCCCGTCACCAGGCCCCGCAGGCTGCGCACAGCCAAAATTTGGGGCCGAACGGAGGCGGTCGATTGAATCTCGAAAAATCCGTGTGCTAACATACACCGAAAATCGAGAAAATCATAAATTCTCATTTATGCGAAAAATAGTGATGCCGATCAAACGAAATGATAGGGCGCCCGTCACCAGGCCCTGCAGGCTGCGCACAGCCAAAATTTGGGGCCAAACGGAGACGGTCGATCACATCTCCAAAAATCCGTGGGCTAACATACACCGAAAATCGAGAAAATCGTAAATTGTCATTTGTTTGAAAAATAGTGATGCCGATCAAAGAAATGACAGGGCGCCCGTCACCAGGCCCCGCAGGCTGCGCACAGCCAAAATTTGGGGGCAAACGGAGACGGTCATTCACATCTCCAAAAATCCGTGGGCTAACATACACCGAAAATCGAGAAAATCGTAAATTGTCATTTGTTTGAAAAATAGTGATGCCGATCAAACGAAATGACAGGGCGCCCGTTACCAGGCCCCGCAGGCTGCGCACAGCAAAAATTTCAGGCCAAACGGAGACGGTCGATCACATCTCCAAAAATCCGTGGGCTAACATACACCGAAAACCGAGAAAATCGTAAATTGTCATTTATGCGAAAAATAGTGATGCCCATCAAACGAGTTGATAGGGCGCCCGTCACCAGGCCCCGCAGGCTGCGCACGACCAAAATTTGGAGGCGAACGGAAGCGGTCGATCGAATCTCCAGAAATCCGTGGGCTAACATTCACCGAAAATCGAGAAAATCGTAAATTTTCATTTATGCAAAAAATAGTGATGCCGATCGAATGAAATGATAGGGCGCCCGTCACTAGGCCCCGCAGGCTGTGCACAGCCAAAATTTGGGGCCAAACGGAGACGGTCGATCACATCTCCAAAAATCCGTGGGATAACATACACCGAAAATCGAGAAAATCGTAAATTGTCATTTGTTTGAAAAATAGTGATGCCGATCAAAAGAAATGACAGGGCGCCCGTCACCAGGCCCCGCAGTCTGCGCACAGCCAAAATTTGGGGCCGAACGGAGGCGGTCGATCGAATCTCGAAAAATCTGTGGGCTAACATACACCGAAAACCGAGAAAATCATAAATTGTCATTTCTGCAAAAAATAGTGATGCCGATCAAAAGAAATGACAGGGCGCCCGTCACCAGGCCTCGCAGGCTGCGCACAGCCAAAATTTGGGGCCGAACGGAGGCGGTCGATTGAATCTCGAAAAATCCGTGTGCTAACATACACCGAAAATCGAGAAAATCGTAAATTCTCATTTATGCGAAAAATAGTGATGCCGATCAAACGAAATGATAGGGCGCCCGTCACCAGGCCCCGCGGGCTGTGCACAACCAAAATATGGGGCCGAACGGAGGCGGTCGATCAAATATCCAGAAATCCCTGGGCTAACACGCACTGAAAAGTTTGAAAGTTAGCAACATAGGCGCACTATGCTAGTCTCGACAGACCGGACGACATCGGATGTCACATGCTAACCTATGTCGAGACCCAACGCCCATCGATGAATGCCCAGCGATAGAAAATTTAAACTAAAACACCTATGCTTATCCTTATGATATAAATAAAATCCTAGAGATTAGTGGTGGTAGTGCTGGCCTACCATGGTCGCTTGCCATGGTGGTGTCGGTTGTGGTGGGTCGTTAGGACCAGTTTTTAAATTAAAATTGTCACCCATATCGGGAAATATGTTGAAATGAGTGCGATAGAGGCATATTTTAGAAAAATGGCTCGGCCAAACCGCCTTTCGGCGGTTTGTCGAGATAGATCTCGAAAAAATACACAAAATGAAAAAACAAATCGCGTAAAACGGATAATCCAGCCCAAAGTTATGATCATTTATATAATATGCCTCTAATAAACTATTTTTCCGTCGATTATATTACAGTTTTAACAACATTATGTAAGATCTCATCAAAAGACTTGCATCTCGGCAGTTCTTATTTTGTTAATAAAGAGCTAACACATACCAAAAATCGCGAAAATCGTAAATTCTCGTTTATGCAAAAAATAGTGATGCCGATCAAACGAAATGATAGGACTATCTAAATTCTGATCACTTTCTGTACTATACTGATTCCTTACTGATTACCGTAATGAATTGATTTAAAACCGAAGTGGGGCTTATATATAATAGAAACAATAAATCGCATTCAGTGAATGCTACTTATAAGTCGCATTTCAGGAATGCGATTTATAAGTCGCATTTCAGGAATGCGATTTATAAGTCGCATTCCTGGAATGCGTTTTATAAGTCGCATTTTGCCTTGCGACGCGCCGACTTGCCGGTTGTCCAATCTTTCCCCGTGCCTTTTTCTAGCATGTATGTATTTTAAATACTCTTAACCAACACGCGAATAGGCCATCTATATGCTAGAAATTTACGGGGTGTAACAGCGGATCAAACGAAATGATAGGGCGCCTGTCACCAGGCCCCGCACAGCAAAAATTTGAGGCCAAACGGAGACGGTCGATCACATCTCCAAAAATCCGTGGGCTAACATACACCGAAAACCGAGAAAATCGTAAATTGTCATTTATGCGAAAAATAGTGATGCCCATCAAACGAGTTGATAGGGCGCCCGTCACTAGGCCCCGCAGGCTGCGCACAGCCAAAATTTGGGCCAAACGGAGACGGTCGATTACATCTCCAAAAATCCGTGGGCAAACATACACCGAAAATCGAGAAAATCGTAAATTGTCATTTGCTTGAAAAATAGTGATGCCGATCAAACGAAATGACAAGGCGCCCGTCACCAGGCCCCGCAGGCTTCGCACAACCAAAATTTGGGGCCGAACGGAGGCGGTCGATCGAATCACGAAAAATCCGTGGGCTAACATACACCGAAAACCGAGAAAATCGTAAATTGTCATTTCTGCAAAAAATAGTGATGCCGGTCAAAAGAAATGACAGGGCGCCCGTCACCAGGCCCCGCAGGCTGCGCACAGCCAAAATTTGGGGCCGAACGGAGGCGGTCGATTGAATCTCGAAAAATCCGTGTGCTAACATACACCGAAAATTGAGAAAATCATAAATTCTCATTTATGCGAAAAATAGTGATGCCGATCAAACGAAATGATAGGGCGCCCGTCACCAGGCCCTGCAGGCTGCGCACAGCCAAAATTTGGGGCCAAACGGAGACGGTCGATCACATCTCCAAAAATCCGTGGGCTAACATACACCGAAAATCGAGAAAATCGTAAATTGTCATTTGTTTGAAAAATAGTAATGCCGATCAAAAGAAATGACAGGGCGCCCGTCACCAGGCCCCGCAGGGTGCGCACAGCCAAAATTTGGGGGCAAACGGAGACGGTCGATCATATCTCCAAAAATCCGTGGGCTAACATACACCGAAAATCGAGAATATCGTAAATTGTCATTTGTTTGAAAAATAGTGATGCCGATCAAACGAAATGACAGGGCACCCGTTACCAGGCCCCGCAGGCTGCGCACAGCAAAAATTTGAGGCCAAACGGAGACGGTCGATCACATCTCCAAAAATCCGTGGGCTAACATACACCGAAAACCGAGAAAATCGTAAATTGTCATTTATGCGAAAAATAGTGATGCCCATCAAACGAGTTGATAGGGCGCCCGTCACCAGGCCCCGCAGGCTGCGCACGACCAAAATTTGGGGGCGAACGGAGGCGGTCGATCGAATCTCCAGAAATCCGTGGGCTAACATTCACCGAAAATCGAGAAAATCGTAAATTTTCATTTATGCAAAAAATAGTGATGCCGATCGAATGAAATGATAGGGCGCCCGTCACTAGGCCCCGCAGGCTGCGCACAGCCCAAATTTGGGGCCAAACGGAGACGGTCGATCACATCTCCAAAAATCCGTGGGCTAACATACACCGAAAATTGAGAAAATCGTAAATTGTCATTTGTTTGAAAAATAGTGATGCCGATCAAAAGAAATGACAGGGCGCCCGTCACCAGGCCCCGCAGGCTGCGCACAGCCAAAATTTGGGGGCAAACGGAGACGGTCGATCACATCTCCAAAAATCCGTGGGCTAACATACACCGAAAATCGAGAAAATCGTAAATTGTCATTTGTTTGAAAATTAGTGATGCCGATCAAACGAAATGACAAGGCGCCCGTTACCAGGCCCCGCAGGCTGCGCATAGCAAAAATTTCAGGCCAAACGGAGACGGTCGATCACATCTCCAAAAATCCGTGGGCTAACATACAC
Source organism: Datura wrightii (assembly GCA_035772735.1). NCBI lineage: Eukaryota > Viridiplantae > Streptophyta > Magnoliopsida > Solanales > Solanaceae > Datura > Datura wrightii. The sequence goes on from JASDFA010000011.1 coordinate 6,201,722, forward strand.
CGAAAACCGAGAAAATCGTAAATTGTCATTTATGCGAAAAATAGTGATGCCCATCAAACGAGTTGATAGGGCGCCCGTCACCAGGCCCCGCAGGCTGCGCACGACCAAAATTTGGAGGCGAACGGAAGCGGTCGATCGAATCTCCAGAAATCCGTGGGCTAACATTCACCGAAAATCGAGAAAATCGTAAATTTTCATTTATGTAAAAAATAGTGATGCCGATCGAATGAAATGATAGGGCGCCCGTCACTAGGCCCCGCAGGCTGCGCACAGCCAAAATTTGGGGCCAAACGGAGACGGTCGATCACATCTCCAAAAATCTGTGGGCTAACATACACCGAAAATCGAGAAAATCGTAAATTGTCATTTGTTAGAAAAATAGTGATGCCGATCAAAAGAAATGACAGGGCGCCCGTCACCAGGCCCCGCAGGCTGCGCACAGCCAAAATTTGGGGCCGAACGGAGGCGGTCGATCGAATCTCGAAAAATCCGTGGGCTAACATACACCGAAAACCGAGAAAATCGTAAATTGTCATTTCTGCAAAAAATAGTGATGCCGATCAAAAGAAATGACAGGGCGCCCGTCACCAGGCCCCGCAGGCTGCGCACAGCCAAAATTTGGGGCCGAACGGAGGCGGTCGATTGAATCTCGAAAAATCCGTGTGCTAACATACACCGAAAATCGAGAAAATTATAAATTCTCATTTATGCGAAAAATAGTGATGCCGATCAAACGAAATGATAGGGCGCCCGTCACCAGGCCCCGCGGGCTGTGCACA